>CM060983.1:71067041-75867041 GCA_030765065.1 Deroplatys truncata
ATTAGGGTGCCGTCCAGTCTAACCGCCGTCCTCACACATAAAGACGGACAGTTAGCCTTCTAGATCTGATCCCTGTAACCCCTGCTTCATGCAGATGGCATTAGGGTGCCGTCCAGTCTAACCGCTGTCCTCACACATAAAGACGGACAGTTAGCCTTCTAGATCTGATCCCTGTAACCCCTGCTTCATGCAGATGGCATTAGGGTGCCGTCCAGTCTAACCGCCGTCCTCACACATAAAGACGGACAGTTAGCCTTCTAGATCTGATCCCTGTAACCCCTGCTTCATGCAGATGGCATTAGGGTGCCGTCCAGTCTAACCGCCGTCCTCACACATAAAGACGGACAGTTAGCCTTCTAGATCTGATCCCTGTAACCCCTGCTTCATGCTGGCAGATGGCATTAGGGTGCCGTCCAGTCTAACCGCCGTCCTCACACATAAAGACGGACAGTTAGCCTTCTAGATCTGATCCCTGTAACCCCTGCTTCATGCAGATGGCATTAGGGTGCCGTCCAGTCTAACCGCCGTCCTCACACATAAAGACGGACAGTTAGCCTTCTAGATCTGATCCCTGTAACCCCTGCTTCATGCAGATGGCATTAGGGTGCCGTCCAGTCTAACCGCCGTCCTCACACATAAAGACGGACAGTTAGCCTTCTAGATCTGATCCCTGTAACCCCTGCTTCATGCAGATGGCATTAGGGTGCCGTCCAGTCTAACCGCCGTCCTCACACATAAAGACGGACAGTTAGCCTTCTAGATCTGATCCCTGTAACCCCTGCTTCATGCTGTGCAGATGGCATTAGGGTGCCGTCCAGTCTAACCGCCGTCCTCACACATAAAGACGGACAGTTAGCCTTCTAGATCTGATCCCTGTAACCCCTGCTTCATGCTGTGCAGATGGCATTAGGGTGCCGTCCAGTCTAACCGCCGTCCTCACACATAAAGACGGACAGTTAGCCTTCTAGATCTGATCCCTGTAACCCCTGCTTCATGCAGATGGCATTAGGGTGCCGTCCAGTCTAACCGCCGTCCTCACACATAAAGACGGACAGTTAGCCTTCTAGATCTGATCCCTGTAACCCCTGCTTCATGCTGTGCAGATGGCATTAGGTTGCCGTCCAGTCTAACCGCCGTCCTCACACATAAAGACGGACAGTTAGCCTTCTAGATCTGATCCCTGTAACCCCTGCTTCATGCTGTGCAGATGGCATTAGGTTGCCGTCCAGTCTAACCGCCGTCCTCACACATAAAGACGGACAGTTAGCCTTCTAGATCTGATCCCTGTAACCACTGCTTCATGCAGATGGCATTAGGGTGCCGTCCAGTCTAACCGCCGTCCTCACACATAAAGATGGACAGTTAGCCTTCGAGATCTGATCCCTGTAACCCCTGCTTCATGCAGATGGCATTAGGGTGCCGTCCAGTCTAACTGCCGTCCTGACACATAAAGACGGACAGTTAGCCTTCTAGATCTGATCCCTGTAACCCCTGCTTCATGCAGATGGCATTAGGGTGCCGTCCAGTCTAACCGCCGTCCTCACACATAAAGACGGACAGTTAGCCTTCTAGATCTGATCCCTGTAACCCCTGCTTCATGCAGATGGCATTAGGGTGCCGTCCAGTCTAACCGCCGTCCTCACACATAAAGACGGACAGTTAGCCTTCTAGATCTGATCCCTGTAACCCCTGCTCATGCTGTGTAGATGGCATTAGGGTGCCGTCCAGTCTAACCGCCGTCCTCACACATAAAGACGGACAGTTTGCCTTCTAGATCTGATCCCTGTAACCCCTGCTTCATGCAGATGGCATTAGGGTGCCGTCCAGTCTAACCGCCGTCCTCACACATAAAGACGGACAGTTAGCCTTCTAGATCTGATCCCTGTAACCCCTGCTTCATGCTGTGCAGATGGCATTAGGTTGCCGTCCAGTCTAACCGCCGTCCTCACACATAAAGACGGACAGTTAGCCTTCTAGATCTGATCCCTGTAACCCCTGCTTCATGCTGTGCAGATGGCATTAGGTTGCCGTCCAGTCTAACCGCCGTCCTCACACATAAAGACGGACAGTTAGCCTTCTAGATCTGATCCCTGTAACCCCTGCTTCATGCAGATGGCATTAGGGTGCCGTCCAGTCTAACCGCCGTCCTCACACATAAAGACGGACAGTTAGCCTTCTAGATCTGATCCCTGTAACCCCTGCTTCATGCTGTGCAGATGGCATTAGGGTGCCGTCCAGTCTAACCGCCGTCCTCACACATAAAGACGGACAGTTAGCCTTCTAGATCTGATCCCTGTAACCCCTGCTTCATGCAGATGGCATTAGGGTGCCGTCCAGTCTAACCGCCGTCCTCACACATAAAGACGGACAGTTAGCCTTCTAGATCTGATCCCTGTAACCCCTGCTTCATGCAGATGGCATTAGGGTGCCGTCCAGTCTAACCGCCGTCCTCACACATAAAGACGGACAGTTAGCCTTCTAGATCTGATCCCTGTAACCCCTGCTTCATGCAGATGGCATTAGGGTGCCGTCCAGTCTAACCGCCGTCCTCACACATAAAGACGGACAGTTAGCCTTCTAGATCTGATCCCTGTAACCCCTGCTTCATGCAGATGGCATTAGGGTGCCGTCCAGTCTAACCGCCGTCCTCAAACATAAACACGGACAGTTAGCCTTCTACATCTGATCCCTGTAACCCCTGCTTCATGCTGTGCAGATGGCATTAGGTTGCCGTCCAGTCTAACCGCCGTCCTCACACATAAAGACGGACAGTTAGCCTTCTAGATCTGATCCCTGTAACCCCTGCTTCATGCAGATGGCATTAGGGTGCCGTCCAGTCTAACCGCCGTCCTCACACATAAAGACGGACAGTTAGCCTTCTAGATCTGATCCCTGTAACCCCTGCTTCATGCAGATGGCATTAGGGTGCCGTCCAGTCTAACCGCTGTCCTCACACATAAAGACGGACAGTTAGCCTTCTAGATCTGATCCCTGTAACCCCTGCTTCATGCAGATGGCATTAGGGTGCCGTCCAGTCTAACCGCCGTCCTCACGCATAAAGACGGACAGTTAGCCTTCTAGATCTGATCCCTGTAACCCCTGTTCATGCAGATGGCATTAGGGTGCCGTCCAGTCTAACCGCCGTCCTCACACATAAAGACGGACAGTTAGCCTTCTAGATCTGATCCCTGTAACCCCTGCTTCATGCTGTGCAGATGGCATTAGGGTGCCGTCCAGTCTAACCGCCGTCCTCACACATAAAGACGGACAGTTAGCCTTCTAGATCTGATCCCTGTAACCCCTGCTTCATGCAGATGGCATTAGGGTGCCGTCCAGTCTAACCGCCGTCCTCACACATAAAGACGGACAGTTAGCCTTCTAGATCTGATCCCTGTAACCCCTGCTTCATGCAGATGGCATTAGGGTGCCGTCCAGTCTAACCGCCGTCCTCACACATAAAGACGGACAGTTAGCCTTCTAGATCTGATCCCTGTAACCCCTGCTTCATGCAGATGGCATTAGGGTGCCGTCCAGTCTAACCGCCGTCCTCAAACATAAAGACGGACAGTTAGCCTTCTAGATCTGATCCCTGTAACCCCTGCTTCATGCTGTGCAGATGGCATTAGGGTGCCGTCCAGTCTAACCGCCGTCCTCACACATAAAGACGGACAGTTAGCCTTCTAGATCTGATCCCTGTAACCCCTGCTTCATGCTGTGCAGATGGCATTAGGGTGCCGTCCAGTCTAACCGCCGTCCTCACACATAAAGACGGACAGTTAGCCTTCTAGATCTGATCCCTGTAACCCCTGCTTCATGCAGATGGCATTAGGGTGCCGTCCAGTCTAACCGCCGTCCTCACACATAAACACGGACAGTTAGCCTTCTAGATCTGATCCCTGTAACCCCTGCTTCATGCTGTGCAGATGGCATTAGGTTGCCGTCCAGTCTAACCGCCGTCCTCACACATAAAGACGGACAGTTAGCCTTCTAGATCTGATCCCTGTAACCCCTGCTTCATGCTGTGCAGATGGCATTAGGTTGCCGTCCAGTCTAACCGCCGTCCTCACACATAAAGACGGACAGTTAGCCTTCTAGATCTGATCCCTGTAACCCCTGCTTCATGCAGATGGCATTAGGGTGCCGTCCAGTCTAACCGCCGTCCTCACACATAAAGATGGACAGTTAGCCTTCTAGATCTGATCCCTGTAACCCCTGCTTCATGCAGATGGCATTAGGGTGCCGTCCAGTCTAACCGCCGTCCTCACACATAAAGACGGACAGTTAGCCTTCTAGATCTGATCCCTGTAACCCCTGCTTCATGCAGATGGCATTAGGGTGCCGTCCAGTCTAACCGCCGTCCTCACACATAAAGACGGACAGTTAGCCTTCTAGATCTGATCCCTGTAACCCCTGCTTCATGCAGATGGCATTAGGGTGCCGTCCAGTCTAACCGCCGTCCTCACACATAAAGACGGACAGTTAGCCTTCTAGATCTGATCCCTGTAACCCCTGCTCATGCTGTGAGATGGCATTAGGGTGCCGTCCAGTCTAACCGCCGTCCTCACACATAAAGACGGACAGTTAGCCTTCTAGATCTGATCCCTGTAACCCCTGCTTCATGCAGATGGCATTAGGGTGCCGTCCAGTCTAACCGCCGTCCTCACACATAAAGACGGACAGTTAGCCTTCTAGATCTGATCCCTGTAACCCCTGCTTCATGCTGTGCAGATGGCATTAGGTTGCCGTCCAGTCTAACCGCCGTCCTCACACATAAAGACGGACAGTTAGCCTTCTAGATCTGATCCCTGTAACCCCTGCTTCATGCTGTGCAGATGGCATTAGGTTGCCGTCCAGTCTAACCGCCGTCCTCACACATAAAGACGGACAGTTAGCCTTCTAGATCTGATCCCTGTAACCCCTGCTTCATGCAGATGGCATTAGGTTGCCGTCCAGTCTAACCGCCGTCCTCACACATAAAGACGGACAGTTAGCCTTCTAGATCTGATCCCTGTAACCCCTGCTTCATGCAGATGGCATTAGGGTGCCGTCCAGTCTAACCGCCGTCCTCACACATAAAGACGGACAGTTAGCCTTCTAGATCTGATCCCTGTAACCCCTGCTTCATGCTGTGCAGATGGCATTAGGTTGCCGTCCAGTCTAACCGCCGTCCTCACACATAAAGACGGACAGTTAGCCTTCTAGATCTGATCCCTGTAACCCCTGCTTCATGCAGATGGCATTAGGGTGCCGTCCAGTCTAACCGCCGTCCTCACACATAAACACGGACAGTTAGCCTTCTAGATCTGATCCCTGTAACCCCTGCTTCATGCAGATGGCATTAGGGTGCCGTCCAGTCTAACCGCCGTCCTCACACATAAAGACGGACAGTTAGCCTTCTAGATCTGATCCCTGTAACCCCTGCTTCATGCAGATGGCATTAGGGTGCCGTCCAGTCTAACCGCCGTCCTCACACATAAAGACGGACAGTTAGCCTTCTAGATCTGATCCCTGTAACCCCTGCTTCATGCTGTGCAGATGGCATTAGGTTGCCGTCCAGTCTAACCGCCGTCCTCACACATAAAGACGGACAGTTAGCCTTCTAGATCTGATCCCTGTAACTCCTGCTTCATGCAGATGGCATTAGGGTGCCGTCCAGTCTAACCGCCGTCCTCACACATACACACGGACAGTTAGCCTTCTAGATCTGATCCCTGTAACCCCTGCTTCATGCTGTGCAGATGGCATTAGGGTGCCGTCCAGTCTAACCGCCGTCCTCACACATAAAGACGGACAGTTAGCCTTCTAGATCTGATCCCTGTAACCCCTGCTTCATGCAGATGGCATTAGGGTGCCGTCCAGTCTAACCGCCGTCCTCACACATAAACACGGACAGTTAGCCTTCTAGATCTGATCCCTGTAACCCCTGCTTCATGCTGTGCAGATGGCATTAGGGTGCCGTCCAGTCTAACCGCCGTCCTCACACATAAAGACGGACAGTTAGCCTTCTAGATCTGATCCCTGTAACCCCTGCTTCATGCTGTGCAGATGGCATTAGGTTGCCGTCCAGTCTAACCGCCGTCCTCACACATAAAAACGGACAGGTAGCCTTCTAGATCTGATCCCTGTAACCCCTGCTTCATGCAGATGGCATTAGGGTGCCGTCCAGTCTAACCGCCGTCCTCACACATAAAGACGGACAGTTAGCCTTCTAGATCTGATCCCTGTAACCCCTGCTTCATGCAGATGGCATTAGGGTGCCGTCCAGTCTAACCGCCGTCCTCACACATAAAGACGGACAGTTAGCCTTCTAGATCTGATCCCTGTAACCCCTGCTTCATGCAGATGGCATTAGGGTGCCGTCCAGTCTAACCGCCGTCCTCACACATAAAGACGGACAGTTAGCCTTCTAGATCTGATCCCTGTAACCCCTGCTTCATGCAGATGGCATTAGGGTGCCGTCCAGTCTAACCGCCGTCCTCACACATAAAGACGGACAGTTAGCCTTCTAGATCTGATCCCTGTAACCCCTGCTCATGCTGTGCAGATGGCATTAGGGTGCCGTCCAGTCTCACCGCCGTCCTCACACATAAAGACGGACAGTTAGCCTTCTAGATCTGATCCCTGTAACCCCTGCTTCATGCAGATGGCATTAGGGTGCCGTCCAGTCTAACCGCCGTCCTCAAACATAAACACGGACAGTTAGCCTTCTAGATCTGATCCCTGTAACCCCTGCTTCATGCTGTGCAGATGGCATTAGGTTGCCGTCCAGTCTAACCGCCGTCCTCACACATAAAGACGGACAGTTAGCCTTCTAGATCTGATCCCTGTAACCCCTGCTTCATGCAGATGGCATTAGGTTGCCGTCCAGTCTAACCGCCGTCCTCACACATAAAGACGGACAGTTAGCCTTCTAGATCTGATCCCTGTAACCCCTGCTTCATGCAGATGGCATTAGGGTGCCGTCCAGTCTAACCGCCGTCCTCACACATAAAGACGGACAGTTAGCCTTCTAGATCTGATCCCTGTAACCCCTGCTTCATGCTGTGCAGATGGCATTAGGGTGCCGTCCAGTCTAACCGCCTCCTCACACATAAAGACGGACAGTTAGCCTTCTAGATCTGATCCCTGTAACCCCTACTTCATGCAGATGGCATTAGGGTGCCGTCAGTCTAACCGCCGTCCTCACACATAAACACAAACAGTTAGCCTTCTAGATCTGATCCCTGTAACCCCTGCTTCATGCAGATGGCATTAGGGTGCCGTCCAGTCTAACCGCCGTCCTCACAGATAAAGACGGACAGTTAGCCTTCTAGATCTGATCCCTGTAACCCCTGCTTCATGCAGATGGCATTAGGGTGCCGTCCAGTCTAACCGCCGTCCTCACACATAAAGACGGACAGTTAGCCTTCTAGATCTGATCCCTGTAACCCCTGCTTCATGCTGTGCAGATGGCATTAGGTTGCCGTCCAGTCTAACCGCCGTCCTCACACATAAAGACGAACAGTTAGCCTTCTAGATCTGATCCCTGTAACCCCTGCTTCATGCAGATGGCATTAGGGTGCCGTCCAGTCTAACCGCCGTCCTCACACATAAAGACGGACAGTTAGCCTTCTAGATCTGATCCCTGTAACCCCTGCTTCATGCTGTGCAGATGGCATTAGGTTGCCGTCCAGTCTAACCGCCGTCCTCACACATAAAGACGGACAGTTAGCCTTCTAGATCTGATCCCTGTAACCCCTGCTTCATGCAGATGGCATTAGGGTGCCGTCCAGTCTAACCGCCGTCCTCACAGATAAAGACGGACAGTTAGCCTTCTGGATCTGATCCCTGTAACCCCTGCTTCATGCAGATGGCATTAGGGTGCCGTCCAGTCTAACCGCCGTCCTCACACATAAAGACGGACAGTTAGCCTTCTAGATCTGATCCCTGTAACCCCTGCTTCATGCTGTGCAGATGGCATTAGGTTGCCGTCCAGTCTAACCGCCGTCCTCACACATAAAGACGAACAGTTAGCCTTCTAGATCTGATCCCTGTAACCCCTGCTTCATGCAGATGGCATTAGGGTGCCGTCCAGTCTAACCGCCGTCCTCACAGATAAAGACGGACAGTTAGCCTTCTAGATCTGATCCCTGTAACCCCTGCTTCATGCAGATGGCATTAGGGTGCCGTCCAGTCTAACCGCCGTCCTCACACATAAACACGGACAGTTAGCCTTCTAGATCTGATCCCTGTAACCCCTGCTTCATGCTGTGCAGATGGCATTAGGTTGCCGTCCAGTCTAACCGCCGTCCTCACACATAAAGACGAACAGTTAGCCTTCTAGATCTGATCCCTGTAACGCCTGCTTCATGCAGATGGCATTAGGGTGCCGTCCAGTCTAACCGCCGTCCTCACACATAAACACGGACAGTTAGCCTTCTAGATCTGATCCCTGTAACCCCTGCTTCATGCTGTGCAGATGGCATTAGGTTGCCGTCCAGTCTAACCGCCGTCCTCACACATAAAGACGGACAGTTAGCATTCTAGATCTGATCCCTGTAACCCCTGCTTCATGCAGATGGCATTAGGGTGCCGTCCAGTCTAACCGCCGTCCTCACACATAAACACGGACAGTTAGCCTTCTAGATCTGATCCCTGTAACCCCTGCTTCATGCTGTGCAGATGGCATTAGGTTGCCGTCCAGTCTAACCGCCGTCCTCACACATAAAGACGGACAGTTAGCCTTCTAGATCTGATCCCTGTAACCCCTGCTTCATGCAGATGGCATTAGGGTGCCGTCCTCACACATAAAGACGGACAGTTAGCCTTCTAGATCTGATCCCTGTAACCCCTGCTTCATGCTGTGCAGATGGCATTAGGTTGCCGTCCAGTCTAACCGCCGTCCTCACACATAAAGACGGACAGTTAGCCTTCTAGATCTGATCCCTGTAACCCCTGCTTCATGCAGATGGCATTAGGGTGCCGTCCAGTCTAACCGCCGTCCTCACACATAAAGACGGACAGTTAGCCTTCTAGATCTGATCCCTGTAACCCCTGCTTCATGCTGTGCAGATGGCATTAGGTTGCCGTCCAGTCTAACCGCCGTCCTCACACATAAAGACGGACAGTTAGCCTTCTAGATCTGATCCCTGTAACCCCTGCTTCATGCTGTGCAGATGGCATTAGGTTGCCGTCCAGTCTAACCGCCGTCCTCACACATAAAGACGGACAGTTAGCCTTCTAGATCTGATCCCTGTAACCCCTGCTTCATGCAGATGGCATTAGGGTGCCGTCCAGTCTAACCGCCGTCCTCACACATAAAGACGGACAGTTAGCCTTCTAGATCTGATCCCTGTAACCCCTGCTTCATGCTGTGCAGATGGCATTAGGTTGCCGTCCAGTCTAACCGCCGTCCTCACACATAAAGACGGACAGTTAGCCTTCTAGATCTGATCCCTGTAACCCCTGCTTCATGCAGATGGCATTAGGGTGCCGTCCAGTCTAACCGCCGTCCTCACACATAAACACGGACAGTTAGCCTTCTAGATCTGATCCCTGTAACCCCTGCTTCATGCTGTGCAGATGGCATTAGGTTGCCGTCCAGTCTAACCGCCGTCCTCACACATAAAGACGAACAGTTAGCCTTCTAGATCTGATCCCTGTAACCCCTGCTTCATGCAGATGGCATTAGGGTGCCGTCCAGTCTAACCGCCGTCCTCACACATAAACACGGACAGTTAGCCTTCTAGATCTGATCCCTGTAACCCCTGCTTCATGCTGTGCAGATGGCATTAGGTTGCCGTCCAGTCTAACCGCCGTCCTCACACATAAAGGCGAACAGTTAGCCTTCTAGATCTGATCCCTGTAACCCCTGCTTCATGCAGATGGCATTAGGGTGCCGTCCAGTCTAACCGCCGTCCTCACACATAAAGACGGACAGTTAGCCTTCTAGATCTGATCCCTGTAACCCCTGCTTCATGCAGATGGCATTAGGGTGCCGTCCAGTCTAACCGCCGTCCTCACACATAAAGACGGACAGTTAGCCTTCTAGATCTGATCCCTGTAACCCCTGCTTCATGCAGATGGCATTAGGGTGCCGTCCAGTCTAACCGCCGTCCTCACACATAAAGACGGACAGTTAGCCTTCTAGATCTGATCCCTGTAACCCCTGCTTCATGCAGATGGCATTAGGGTGCCGTCCAGTCTAACCGCCGTCCTCAAACATAAACACGGACAGTTAGCCTTCTACATCTGATCCCTGTAACCCCTGCTTCATGCTGTGCAGATGGCATTGGGTTGCCGTCCAGTCTAACCGCCGTCCTCACACATAAAGACGGACAGTTAGCCTTCTAGATCTGATCCCTGTAACCCCTGCTTCATGCAGATGGCATTAGGGTGCCGTCCAGTCTAACCGCCGTCCTCACACATAAAGACGGACAGTTAGCCTTCTAGATCTGATCCCTGTAACCCCTGCTTCATGCAGATGGCATTAGGGTGCCGTCCAGTCTAACCGCTGTCCTCACACATAAAGACGGACAGTTAGCCTTCTAGATCTGATCCCTGTAACCCCTGCTTCATGCAGATGGCATTAGGGTGCCGTCCAGTCTAACCGCCGTCCTCACGCATAAAGACGGACAGTTAGCCTTCTAGATCTGATCCCTGTAACCCCTGCTTCATGCAGATGGCATTAGGGTGCCGTCCAGTCTAACCGCCGTCCTCACACATAAAGACGGACAGTTAGCCTTCTAGATCTGATCCCTGTAACCCCTGCTTCATGCTGTGCAGATGGCATTAGGGTGCCGTCCAGTCTAACCGCCGTCCTCACACATAAAGACGGACAGTTAGCCTTCTAGATCTGATCCCTGTAACCCCTGCTTCATGCAGATGGCATTAGGGTGCCGTCCAGTCTAACCGCCGTCCTCACACATAAACACGGACAGTTAGCCTTCTAGATCTGATCCCTGTAACCCCTGCTTCATGCTGTGCAGATGGCATTAGGTTGCCGTCCTGTCTAACCGCCGTCCTCACACATAAAGACGGACAGTTAGCCTTCTAGATCTGATCCCTGTAACCCCTGCTTCATGCTGTGCAGATGGCATTAGGTTGCCGTCCAGTCTAACCGCCGTCCTCACACATAAAAACGGACAGTTAGCCTTCTAGATCTGATCCCTGTAACCCCTGCTTCATGCAGATGGCATTAGGGTGCCGTCCAGTCTAACCGCCGTCCTCACACATAAAGACGGACAGTTAGCCTTCTAGATCTGATCCCTGTAACCCCTGCTTCATGCAGATGGCATTAGGGTGCCGTCCAGTCTAACCGCCGTCCTCACACATAAAGACGGACAGTTAGCCTTCTAGATCTGATCCCTGTAACCCCTGCTTCATGCAGATGGCATTAGGGTGCCGTCCAGTCTAACCGCCGTCCTCACACATAAACACGGACAGTTAGCCTTCTAGATCTGATCCCTGTAACCCCTGCTTCATGCTGTGCAGATGGCATTAGGTTGCCGTCCAGTCTAACCGCCGTCCTCACACATAAAGACGGACAGTTAGCCTTCTAGATCTGATCCCTGTAACCCCTGCTTCATGCTGTGCAGATGGCATTAGGTTGCCGTCCAGTCTAACCGCCGTCCTCACACATAAAGACGGACAGTTAGCCTTCTAGATCTGATCCCTGTAACCACTGCTTCATGCAGATGGCATTAGGGTGCCGTCCAGTCTAACCGCCGTCCTCACACATAAAGATGGACAGTTAGCCTTCTAGATCTGATCCCTGTAACCCCTGCTTCATGCAGATGGCATTAGGGTGCCGTCCAGTCTAACTGCCGTCCTCACACATAAAGACGGACAGTTAGCCTTCTAGATCTGATCCCTGTAACCCCTGCTTCATGCAGATGGCATTAGGGTGCCGTCCAGTCTAACCGCCGTCCTCACACATAAAGACGGACAGTTAGCCTTCTAGATCTGATCCCTGTAACCCCTGCTTCATGCAGATGGCATTAGGGTGCCGTCCAGTCTAACCGCCGTCCTCACACATAAAGACGGACAGTTAGCCTTCTAGATCTGATCCCTGTAACCCCTGCTCATGCTGTGTAGATGGCATTAGGGTGCCGTCCAGTCTAACCGCCGTCCTCACACATAAAGACGGACAGTTTGCCTTCTAGATCTGATCCCTGTAACCCCTGCTTCATGCAGATGGCATTAGGGTGCCGTCCAGTCTAACCGCCGTCCTCACACATAAAGACGGACAGTTAGCCTTCTAGATCTGATCCCTGTAACCCCTGCTTCATGCTGTGCAGATGGCATTAGGTTGCCGTCCAGTCTAACCGCCGTCCTCACACATAAAGACGGACAGTTAGCCTTCTAGATCTGATCCCTGTAACCCCTGCTTCATGCTGTGCAGATGGCATTAGGTTGCCGTCCAGTCTAACCGCCGTCCTCACACATAAAGACGGACAGTTAGCCTTCTAGATCTGATCCCTGTAACCCCTGCTTCATGCAGATGGCATTAGGTTGCCGTCCAGTCTAACCGCCGTCCTCACACATAAAGACGGACAGTTAGCCTTCTAGATCTGATCCCTGTAACCCCTGCTTCATGCAGATGGCATTAGGGTGCCGTCCAGTCTAACCGCCGTCCTCACACATAAAGACGGACAGTTAGCCTTCTAGATCTGATCCCTGTAACCCCTGCTTCATGCTGTGCAGATGGCATTAGGTTGCCGTCCAGTCTAACCGCCGTCCTCACACATAAAGACGGACAGTTAGCCTTCTAGATCTGATCCCTGTAACCCCTGCTTCATGCAGATGGCATTAGGGTGCCGTCCAGTCTAACCGCCGTCCTCACACATAAACACGGACAGTTAGCCTTCTAGATCTGATCCTTGTAACCCCTGCTTCATGCAGATGGCATTAGGGTGCCGTCCAGTCTAACCGCCGTCCTCACACATAAAGACGGTCAGTTAGCCTTCTAGATCTGATCCCTGTAACCCCTGCTTCATGCAGATGGCATTAGGGTGCCGTCCAGTCTAACCGCCGTCCTCACACATAAAGACGGACAGTTAGCCTTCTAGATCTGATCCCTGTAACCCCTGCTTCATGCTGTGCAGATGGCATTAGGTTGCCGTCCAGTCTAACCGCCGTCCTCACACATAAAGACGAACAGTTAGCCTTCTAGATCTGATCCCTGTAACTTCTGCTTCATGCAGATGGCATTAGGGTGCCGTCCAGTCTAACCGCCGTCCTCACACATACACACGGACAGTTAGCCTTCTAGATCTGATCCCTGTAACCCCTGCTTCATGCTGTGCAGATGGCATTAGGGTGCCGTCCAGTCTAACCGCCGTCCTCACACATAAAGACGGACAGTTAGCCTTCTAGATCTGATCCCTGTAACCCCTGCTTCATGCAGATGGCATTAGGGTGCCGTCCAGTCTAACCGCCGTCCTCACACATAAACACGGACAGTTAGCCTTCTAGATCTGATCCCTGTAACCCCTGCTTCATGCTGTGCAGATGGCATTAGGTTGCCGTCCTGTCTAACCGCCGTCCTCACACATAAAGACGGACAGTTAGCCTTCTAGATCTGATCCCTGTAACCCCTGCTTCATGCTGTGCAGATGGCATTAGGTTGCCGTCCAGTCTAACCGCCGTCCTCACACATAAAAACGGACAGGTAGCCTTCTAGATCTGATCCCGGTAACCCCTGCTTCATGTAGATGGCATTAGGGTGCCGTCCAGTCTAACCGCCGTCCTCACACATAAAGACGGACAGTTAGCCTTCTAGATCTGATCCCTGTAACCCCTGCTTCATGCAGATGGCATTAGGGTGCCGTCCAGTCTAACCGCCGTCCTCACACATAAAGACGGACAGTTAGCCTTCTAGATCTGATCCCTGTAACCCCTGCTTCATGCAGATGGCATTAGGGTGCCGTCCAGTCTAACCGCCGTCCTCACACATAAAGACGGACAGTTAGCCTTCTAGATCTGATCCCTGTAACCCCTGCTTCATGCAGATGGCATTAGGGTGCCGTCCAGTGTAACCGCCGTCCTCACACATAAAGACGGACAGTTAGCCTTCTAGATCTGATCCCTGTAACCCCTGCTCATGCTGTGCAGATGGCATTAGGGTGCCGTCCAGTCTCACCGCCGTCCTCACACATAAAGACGGACAGTTAGCCTTCTAGATCTGATCCCTGTAACCCTTGCTTCATGCAGATGGCATTAGGGTGCCGTCCAGTCTAACCGCCGTCCTCAAACATAAACACGGACAGTTAGCCTTCTAGATCTGATCCCTGTAACCCCTGCTTCATGCTGTGCAGATGGCATTAGGTTGCCGTCCAGTCTAACCGCCGTCCTCACACATAAAGACGGACAGTTAGCCTTATAGATCTGATCCCTGTAACCCCTGCTTCATGCAGATGGCATTAGGTTGCCGTCCAGTCTAACCGCCGTCCTCACACATAAAGACGGACAGTTAGCCTTCTAGATCTGATCCCTGTAACCCCTGCTTCATGCAGATGGCATTAGGGTGCCGTCCAGTCTAACCGCCGTCCTCACACATAAAGACGGACAGTTAGCCTTCTAGATCTGATCCCTGTAACCTCTGCTTCATGCTGTGCAGATGGCATTAGGTTGCCGTCCAGTCTAACCGCCGTCCTCACACATAAAGACGGACAGTTAGCCTTCTAGATCTGATCCCTGTAACCCCTGCTTCATGCAGATGGCATTAGGGTGCCGTCCAGTCTAACCGCCGTCCTCACACATAAACACAAACAGTTAGCCTTCTAGATCTGATCCCTGTAACCCCTGCTTCATGCAGATGGCATTAGGAAGCCGTCCAGTCTAACCGCCGTCCTCACAGATAAAGACGGACAGTTAGCCTTCTAGATCTGATCCCTGTAACCCGTGCTTCATGCAGATGGCATTAGGGTGCCGTCCAGTCTAACCGCCGTCCTCACACATAAAGACGGACAGTTAGCCTTCTAGATCTGATCCCTGTAACCCCTGCTTCATGCTGTGCAGATGGCATTAGGTTGCCGTCCAGTCTAACCGCCGTCCTCACACATAAAGACGAACAGTTAGCCTTCTAGATCTGATCCCTGTAACCCCTGCTTCATGCAGATGGCATTAGGGTGCCGTCCAGTCTAACCGCCGTCCTCACACATAAACACGGACAGTTAGCCTTCTAGATCTGATCCCTGTAACCCCTGCTTCATGCTGTGCAGATGGCATTAGGTTGCCGTCCAGTCTAACCGCCGTCCTCACACATAAAGACGGACAGTTAGCCTTCTAGATCTGATCCCTGTAACCCCTGCTTCATGCAGATGGCATTAGGGTGCCGTCCAGTCTAACCGCCGTCCTCACAGATAAAGACGGACAGTTAGCCTTCTAGATCTGATCCCTGTAACCCCTGCTTCATGCAGATGGCATTAGGGTGCCGTCCAGTCTAACCGCCGTCCTCACACATAAAGACGGACAGTTAGCCTTCTAGATCTGATCCCTGTAACCCCTGCTTCATGCTGTGCAGATGGCATTAGGTTGCCGTCCAGTCTAACCGCCGTCCTCACACATAAAGACGAACAGTTAGCCTTCTAGATCTGATCCCTGTAACCCCTGCTTCATGCAGATGGCATTAGGGTGCCGTCCAGTCTAACCGCCGTCCTCACAGATAAAGACGGACAGTTAGCCTTCTAGATCTGATCCCTGTAACCCCTGCTTCATGCAGATGGCATTAGGGTGCCGTCCAGTCTAACCGCCGTCCTCACACATAAACACGGACAGTTAGCCTTCTAGATCTGATCCCTGTAACCCCTGCTTCATGCTGTGCAGATGGCATTAGGTTGCCGTCCAGTCTAACCGCCGTCCTCACACATAAAGACGAACAGTTAGCCTTCTAGATCTGATCCCTGTAACCCCTGCTTCATGCAGATGGCATTAGGGTGCCGTCCAGTCTAACCGCCGTCCTCACACATAAACACGGACAGTTAGCCTTCTAGATCTGATCCCTGTAACCCCTGCTTCATGCTGTGCAGATGGCATTAGGTTGCCGTCCAGTCTAACCGCCGTCCTCACACATAAAGACGGACAGTTAGCCTTCTAGATCTGATCCCTGTAACCCCTGCTTCATGCAGATGGCATTAGGGTGCCGTCCAGTCTAACCGCCGTCCTCACACATAAACACGGACAGTTAGCCTTCTAGATCTGATCCCTGTAACCCCTGCTTCATGCTGTGCAGATGGCATTAGGTTGCCGTCCAGTCTAACCGCCGTCCTCACACATAAAGACGGACAGTTAGCCTTCTAGATCTGATCCCTGTAACCCCTGCTTCATGCAGATGGCATTAGGGTGCCGTCCTCACACATAAAGACGGACAGTTAGCCTTCTAGATCTGATCCCTGTAACCCCTGCTTCATGCTGTGCAGATGGCATTAGGTTGCCGTCCAGTCTAACCGCCGTCCTCACACATAAAGACGGACAGTTAGCCTTCTAGATCTGATCCCTGTAACCCCTGCTTCATGCAGATGGCATTAGGGTGCCGTCCAGTCTAACCGCCGTCCTCACACATAAAGACGGACAGTTAGCCTTCTAGATCTGATCCCTGTAACCCCTGCTTCATGCTGTGCAGATGGCATTAGGTTGCCGTCCAGTCTAACCGCCGTCCTCACACATAAAGACGGACAGTTAGCCTTCTAGATCTGATCCCTGTAACCCCTGCTTCATGCTGTGCAGATGGCATTAGGTTGCCGTCCAGTCTAACCGCCGTCCTCACACATAAAGACGGACAGTTAGCCTTCTAGATCTGATCCCTGTAACCCCTGCTTCATGCAGATGGCATTAGGGTGCCGTCCAGTCTAACCGCCGTCCTCACACATAAAGACGGACAGTTAGCCTTCTAGATCTGATCCCTGTAACCCCTGCTTCATGCTGTGCAGATGGCATTAGGTTGCCGTCCAGTCTAACCGCCGTCCTCACACATAAAGACGGACAGTTAGCCTTCTAGATCTGATCCCTGTAACCCCTGCTTCATGCAGATGGCATTAGGGTGCCGTCCAGTCTAACCGCCGTCCTCACACATAAACACGGACAGTTAGCCTTCTAGATCTGATCCCTGTAACCCCTGCTTCATGCTGTGCAGATGGCATTAGGTTGCCGTCCAGTCTAACCGCCGTCCTCACACATAAAGACGAACAGTTAGCCTTCTAGATCTGATCCCTGTAACCCCTGCTTCATGCAGATGGCATTAGGGTGCCGTCCAGTCTAACCGCCGTCCTCACACATAAACACGGACAGTTAGCCTTCTAGATCTGATCCCTGTAACCCCTGCTTCATGCTGTGCAGATGGCATTAGGTTGCCGTCCAGTCTAACCGCCGTCCTCACACATAAAGACGAACAGTTAGCCTTCTAGATCTGATCCCTGTAACCCCTGCTTCATGCAGATGGCATTAGGGTGCCGTCCAGTCTAACCGCCGTCCTCACACATAAACACGGACAGTTAGCCTTCTAGATCTGATCCCTTTAACCCCTGCTTCATGCTGTGCAGATGGCATTAGGTTGCCGTCCAGTCTAACCGCCGTCCTCACACATAAAGACGGACAGTTAGCCTTCTAGATCTGATCCCTGTAACCCCTGCTTCATGCAGATGGCATTAGGGTGCCGTCCAGTCTAACCGCCGTCCTCACACATAAACACGGACAGTTAGCCTTCTAGATCTGATCCCTGTAACCCCTGCTTCATGCTGTGCAGATGGCATTAGGTTGCCGTCCAGTCTAACCGCCGTCCTCACACATAAAGACGGACAGTTAGCCTTCTAGATCTGATCCCTGTAACCCCTGCTTCATGCAGATGGCATTAGGGTGCCGTCCTCACACATAAAGACGGACAGTTAGCCTTCTAGATCTGATCCCTGTAACCCCTGCTTCATGCTGTGCAGATGGCATTAGGTTGCCGTCCAGTCTAACCGCCGTCCTCACACATAAAGACGGACAGTTAGCCTTCTAGATCTGATCCCTGTAACCCCTGCTTCATGCAGATGGCATTAGGGTGCCGTCCAGTCTAACCGCCGTCCTCACACGTAAAGACGGACAGTTAGCCTTCTAGATCTGATCCCTGTAACCCCTGCTTCATGCTGTGCAGATGGCATTAGGTTGCCGTCCAGTCTAACCGCCGTCCTCACACATAAAGACGGACAGTTAGCCTTCTAGATCTGATCCCTGTAACCCCTGCTTCATGCTGTGCAGATGGCATTAGGTTGCCGTCCAGTCTAACCGCCGTCCTCACACATAAAAACGGACAGGTAGCCTTCTAGATCTGATCCCGGTAACCCCTGCTTCATGTAGATGGCATTAGGGTGCCGTCCAGTCTAACCGCCGTCCTCACACATAAAGACGGACAGTTAGCCTTCTAGATCTGATCCCTGTAACCCCTGCTTCATGCAGATGGCATTAGGGTGCCGTCCAGTCTAACCGCCGTCCTCACACATAAACACGGACAGTTAGCCTTCTAGATCTGATCCCTGTAACCCCTGCTTCATGCTGTGCAGATGGCATTAGGTTGCCGTCCTGTCTAACCGCCGTCCTCACACATAAAGACGGACAGTTAGCCTTCTAGATCTGATCCCTGTAACCCCTGCTTCATGCTGTGCAGATGGCATTAGGTTGCCGTCCAGTCTAACCGCCGTCCTCACACATAAAAACGGACAGGTAGCCTTCTAGATCTGATCCCGGTAACCCCTGCTTCATGTAGATGGCATTAGGGTGCCGTCCAGTCTAACCGCCGTCCTCACACATAAAGACGGACAGTTAGCCTTCTAGATCTGATCCCTGTAACCCCTGCTTCATGCAGATGGCATTAGGGTGCCGTCCAGTCTAACCGCCGTCCTCACACATAAAGACGGACAGTTAGCCTTCTAGATCTGATCCCTGTAACCCCTGCTTCATGCAGATGGCATTAGGGTGCCGTCCAGTCTAACCGCCGTCCTCACACATAAAGACGGACAGTTAGCCTTCTAGATCTGATCCCTGTAACCCCTGCTTCATGCAGATGGCATTAGGGTGCCGTCCAGTGTAACCGCCGTCCTCACACATAAAGACGGACAGTTAGCCTTCTAGATCTGATCCCTGTAACCCCTGCTCATGCTGTGCAGATGGCATTAGGGTGCCGTCCAGTCTCACCGCCGTCCTCACACATAAAGACGGACAGTTAGCCTTCTAGATCTGATCCCTGTAACCCTTGCTTCATGCAGATGGCATTAGGGTGCCGTCCAGTCTAACCGCCGTCCTCAAACATAAACACGGACAGTTAGCCTTCTAGATCTGATCCCTGTAACCCCTGCTTCATGCTGTGCAGATGGCATTAGGTTGCCGTCCAGTCTAACCGCCGTCCTCACACATAAAGACGGACAGTTAGCCTTATAGATCTGATCCCTGTAACCCCTGCTTCATGCAGATGGCATTAGGTTGCCGTCCAGTCTAACCGCCGTCCTCACACATAAAGACGGACAGTTAGCCTTCTAGATCTGATCCCTGTAACCCCTGCTTCATGCAGATGGCATTAGGGTGCCGTCCAGTCTAACCGCCGTCCTCACACATAAAGACGGACAGTTAGCCTTCTAGATCTGATCCCTGTAACCTCTGCTTCATGCTGTGCAGATGGCATTAGGTTGCCGTCCAGTCTAACCGCCGTCCTCACACATAAAGACGGACAGTTAGCCTTCTAGATCTGATCCCTGTAACCCCTGCTTCATGCAGATGGCATTAGGGTGCCGTCCAGTCTAACCGCCGTCCTCACACATAAACATAAAACAGTTAGCCTTCTAGATCTGATCCCTGTAACCCCTGCTTCATGCAGATGGCATTAGGAAGCCGTCCAGTCTAACCGCCGTCCTCACAGATAAAGACGGACAGTTAGCCTTCTAGATCTGATCCCTGTAACCCCTGCTTCATGCAGATGGCATTAGGGTGCCGTCCAGTCTAACCGCCGTCCTCACACACAAAAGACGGACAGTTAGCCTTCTAGATCTGATCCCTGTAACCCCTGCTTCATGCTGTGCAGATGGCATTAGGTTGCCGTCCAGTCTAACCGCCGTCCTCACACATAAAGACGAACAGTTAGCCTTCTAGATCTGATCCCTGTAACCCCTGCTTCATGCAGATGGCATTAGGGTGCCGTCCAGTCTAACCGCCGTCCTCACACATAAACACGGACAGTTAGCCTTCTAGATCTGATCCCTGTAACCCCTGCTTCATGCTGTGCAGATGGCATTAGGTTGCCGTCCAGTCTAACCGCCGTCCTCACACATAAAGACGGACAGTTAGCCTTCTAGATCTGATCCCTGTAACCCCTGCTTCATGCAGATGGCATTAGGGTGCCGTCCAGTCTAACCGCCGTCCTCACAGATAAAGACGGACAGTTAGCCTTCTAGATCTGATCCCTGTAACCCCTGCTTCATGCAGATGGCATTAGGGTGCCGTCCAGTCTAACCGCCGTCCTCACACATAAAGACGGACAGTTAGCCTTCTAGATCTGATCCCTGTAACCCCTGCTTCATGCTGTGCAGATGGCATTAGGTTGCCGTCCAGTCTAACCGCCGTCCTCACACATAAAGACGAACAGTTAGCCTTCTAGATCTGATCCCTGTAACCCCTGCTTCATGCAGATGGCATTAGGGTGCCGTCCAGTCTAACCGCCGTCCTCACAGATAAAGACGGACAGTTAGCCTTCTAGATCTGATCCCTGTAACCCCTGCTTCATGCAGATGGCATTAGGGTGCCGTCCAGTCTAACCGCCGTCCTCACACATAAACACGGACAGTTAGCCTTCTAGATCTGATCCCTGTAACCCCTGCTTCATGCTGTGCAGATGGCATTAGGTTGCCGTCCAGTCTAACCGCCGTCCTCACACATAAAGACGAACAGTTAGCCTTCTAGATCTGATCCCTGTAACCCCTGCTTCATGCAGATGGCATTAGGGTGCCGTCCAGTCTAACCGCCGTCCTCACACATAAACACGGACAGTTAGCCTTCTAGATCTGATCCCTGTAACCCCTGCTTCATGCTGTGCAGATGGCATTAGGTTGCCGTCCAGTCTAACCGCCGTCCTCACACATAAAGACGGACAGTTAGCCTTCTAGATCTGATCCCTGTAACCCCTGCTTCATGCAGATGGCATTAGGGTGCCGTCCAGTCTAACCGCCGTCCTCACACATAAACACGGACAGTTAGCCTTCTAGATCTGATCCCTGTAACCCCTGCTTCATGCTGTGCAGATGGCATTAGGTTGCCGTCCAGTCTAACCGCCGTCCTCACACATAAAGACGGACAGTTAGCCTTCTAGATCTGATCCCTGTAACCCCTGCTTCATGCAGATGGCATTAGGGTGCCGTCCTCACACATAAAGACGGACAGTTAGCCTTCTAGATCTGATCCCTGTAACCCCTGCTTCATGCTGTGCAGATGGCATTAGGTTGCCGTCCAGTCTAACCGCCGTCCTCACACATAAAGACGGACAGTTAGCCTTCTAGATCTGATCCCTGTAACCCCTGCTTCATGCAGATGGCATTAGGGTGCCGTCCAGTCTAACCGCCGTCCTCACACATAAAGACGGACAGTTAGCCTTCTAGATCTGATCCCTGTAACCCCTGCTTCATGCTGTGCAGATGGCATTAGGTTGCCGTCCAGTCTAACCGCCGTCCTCACACATAAAGACGGACAGTTAGCCTTCTAGATCTGATCCCTGTAACCCCTGCTTCATGCTGTGCAGATGGCATTAGGTTGCCGTCCAGTCTAACCGCCGTCCTCACACATAAAGACGGACAGTTAGCCTTCTAGATCTGATCCCTGTAACCCCTGCTTCATGCAGATGGCATTAGGGTGCCGTCCAGTCTAACCGCCGTCCTCACACATAAAGACGGACAGTTAGCCTTCTAGATCTGATCCCTGTAACCCCTGCTTCATGCTGTGCAGATGGCATTAGGTTGCCGTCCAGTCTAACCGCCGTCCTCACACATAAAGACGGACAGTTAGCCTTCTAGATCTGATCCCTGTAACCCCTGCTTCATGCAGATGGCATTAGGGTGCCGTCCAGTCTAACCGCCGTCCTCACACATAAACACGGACAGTTAGCCTTCTAGATCTGATCCCTGTAACCCCTGCTTCATGCTGTGCAGATGGCATTAGGTTGCCGTCCAGTCTAACCGCCGTCCTCACACATAAAGACGAACAGTTAGCCTTCTAGATCTGATCCCTGTAACCCCTGCTTCATGCAGATGGCATTAGGGTGCCGTCCAGTCTAACCGCTGTCCTCACACATAAACACGGACAGTTAGCCTTCTAGATCTGATCCCTGTAACCCCTGCTTCATGCTGTGCAGATGGCATTAGGTTGCCGTCCAGTCTAACCGCCGTCCTCACACATAAAGACGAACAGTTAGCCTTCTAGATCTGATCCCTGTAACCCCTGCTTCATGCAGATGGCATTAGGGTGCCGTCCAGTCTAACCGCCGTCCTCACACATAAACACGGACAGTTAGCCTTCTAGATCTGATCCCTGTAACCCCTGCTTCATGCTGTGCAGATGGCATTAGGTTGCCGTCCAGTCTAACCGCCGTCCTCACACATAAAGACGGACAGTTAGCCTTCTAGATCTGATCCCTGTAACCCCTGCTTCATGCAGATGGCATTAGGGTGCCGTCCAGTCTAACCGCCGTCCTCACACATAAACACGGACAGTTAGCCTTCTAGATCTGATCCCTGTAACCCCTGCTTCATGCTGTGCAGATGGCATTAGGTTGCCGTCCAGTCTAACCGCCGTCCTCACACATAAAGACGGACAGTTAGCCTTCTAGATCTGATCCCTGTAACCCCTGCTTCATGCAGATGGCATTAGGGTGCCGTCCTCACACATAAAGACGGACAGTTAGCCTTCTAGATCTGATCCCTGTAACCCCTGCTTCATGCTGTGCAGATGGCATTAGGTTGCCGTCCAGTCTAACCGCCGTCCTCACACATAAAGACGGACAGTTAGCCTTCTAGATCTGATCCCTGTAACCCCTGCTTCATGCAGATGGCATTAGGGTGCCGTCCAGTCTAACCGCCGTCCTCACACATAAAGACGGACAGTTAGCCTTCTAGATCTGATCCCTGTAACCCCTGCTTCATGCTGTGCAGATGGCATTAGGTTGCCGTCCAGTCTAACCGCCGTCCTCACACATAAAGACGGACAGTTAGCCTTCTAGATCTGATCCCTGTAACCCCTGCTTCATGCTGTGCAGATGGCATTAGGTTGCCGTCCAGTCTAACCGCCGTCCTCACACATAAAGACGGACAGTTAGCCTTCTAGATCTGATCCCTGTAACCCCTGCTTCATGCAGATGGCATTAGGGTGCCGTCCAGTCTAACCGCCGTCCTCACACATAAAGACGGACAGTTAGCCTTCTAGATCTGATCCCTGTAACCCCTGCTTCATGCTGTGCAGATGGCATTAGGTTGCCGTCCAGTCTAACCGCCGTCCTCACACATAAAGACGGACAGTTAGCCTTCTAGATCTGATCCCTGTAACCCCTGCTTCATGCAGATGGCATTAGGGTGCCGTCCAGTCTAACCGCCGTCCTCACACATAAAGACGGACAGTTAGCCTTCTAGATCTGATCCCTGTAACCCCTGCTTCATGCTGTGCAGATGGCATTAGGTTGCCGTCCAGTCTAACCGCCGTCCTCACACATAAAGACGGACAGTTAGCCTTCTAGATCTGATCCCTGTAACCCCTTCTTCATGCAGATGGCATTAGGGTGCCGTCCAGTCTAACCGCCGTCCTCACACATAAAGACGGACAGTTAGCCTTCTAGATCTGATCCCTGTAACCCCTGCTTCATGCTGTGCAGATGGCATTAGGTTGCCGTCCAGTCTAACCGCCGTCCTCACACATAAAGACGGACAGTTAGCCTTCTAGATCTGATCCCTGTAACCCCTGCTTCATGCAGATGGCATTAGGGTGCCGTCCAGTCTAACCGCCGTCCTCACACATAAAGACGGACAGTTAGCCTTCTAGATCTGATCCCTGTAACCCCTGCTTCATGCAGATGGCATTAGGGTGCCGTCCAGTCTAACCGCCGTCCTCACACATAAAGACGGACAGTTAGCCTTCTAGATCTGATCCCTGTAACCCCTGCTCATGCTGTGCAGATGGCATTAGGGTGCCGTCCAGTCTCACCGCCGTCCTCACACATAAAGACGGACAGTTAGCCTTCTAGATCTGATCCCTGTAACCCTTGCTTCATGCAGATGGCATTAGGGTGCCGTCCAGTCTAACCGCCGTCCTCAAACATAAACACGGACAGTTAGCCTTCTAGATCTGATCCCTGTAACCCCTGCTTCATGCTGTGCAGATGGCATTAGGTTGCCGTCCAGTCTAACCGCCGTCCTCACACATAAAGACGGACAGTTAGCCTTCTAGATCTGATCCCTGTAACCCCTGCTTCATGCAGATGGCATTAGGGTGCCGTCCAGTCTAACCGCCGTCCTCACACATAAAGACGGACAGTTAGCCTTCTAGATCTGATCCCTGTAACCCCTGCTTCATGCTGTGCAGATGGCATTAGGTTGCCGTCCAGTCTAACCGCCGTCCTCACACATAAAGTCGGACAGTTAGCCTTCTAGATCTGATCCCTGTAACCCCTGCTTCATGCAGATGGCATTAGGGTGCCGTCCAGTCTAACTGTTTCAATTGTCTGTATTTTTTATTTTACTATTGTTTTAAACTTAAGGTGGAACTTTGGGTCGTGGTATTAAAAAAGACCTCAGATAGATTGGTCGGCCCACGGGATTTGAACCCGGGACCTCCCGAATGCGGGCCACAAACTTTACCGCCTGAGGTATCCCGCTCGGTACTTACTTCTCAGAGAAAACCTTTACCAATGTGCAGAGAAATTAAGGATAAGAAATACATTTAAATTCTATTAAGGTGATGACCCAAAACATCGGGCATATACTGTTAGGGAATGTTTGTTATATAACAGCGCAAAAGTCATACATTCGGCCTCAAAAGGTATAGATCTTAACCAAAAGGAATTTGTGGAATGAGCTGAATAAAAGAATCAGAAATTCTTCCATCTCCTCTAAGAAAAGGCTATTAGAAGAATGAGTTAAAATTAAGCTTGCCTATATGAGGAAAATAATTCTGAATTTTACATCACGTCTACTAGAAATAAACAAGCTTAAAGGTTACCTTATGAAGTATTAAATTGAAGCAGTGGGATGGGAAAATGCGTTCCTTTTTGTTGACCAAATATTTAAGGGACTTTGAAATTCCAGCAGGTACATGAAAATACCTTTTGACGACGGCAGTTGTAGCTTAGCAGAGTCACTCTGTTTGTTATTGTCGTAAACGGCATAAAGGTATGCATTTATTTGTATTTCTTGTTAGTTTAATATTTAATGCTGTTTTTAAGAAATTAAATGTTTGAGTTTAACTTTCACCGAATATTTTATGAGTACTTGTAAGTCAGTTCGTGCGACCATAACTTTAAAAGCAGACAAGCTCAGTTTGAACTCTTGAACACCTCCACCTCCTTGATGTGAGGGGAAAGAACATGAAAGCTTTCTAGCTGTCATTCTCATACTAACTATATCATTTACAACTGTCCATTCGCTGTGACGGCGGTCTTGTGAGCTAACGTTTTACATTGGCATATTCAAGGATGTCCAAATATTTATTTCACAAATAATGCGAGGAACAAGAGAACTACTAAGAAACTCAATAAACTAAGCCCAGATTTGTCAACGTAGAGAAGGCCTACATGGTCACAACAAAACGTCGGAGCGGATGGAATGAGGTTTACCTACCCTCACCTGGGTGGGGCATCCCTGCTCGATAGCTTCATCTGTGTAAATCCGTCTTTTGGAAAAAGAAATATAATTGGCAATCCTGATTGCTTAAATTGTTTAAATTCAGTATTCTCCAAGCCTGGTTCATGAATTACATGTTTTAACACTCGTTTTCAATGCCTTCAAATGTAGCGATCTGCGTTTTACCTATTATGTTGACTATACCATACACAGTGATTAAGGCAAAAATTATTTCGCGGTAAAAGTCGATATTCTTTTTACGGAATTGGTAACATGGCGAAAGACAATACCGTATCAGAAAACGCGCTGTTGCAAAAACTCTCCATTTTCAGCCAATTGCGGATAGTTATTTCCAGAGAGTGTTAACCATCAGATAACGTGTCACTCCCATGTTTAAACGCATCTTTGTTTCATACTGTGTTGAAATTTACTTATTTACAAGCTAAAATCAATGCGTAAAAGAGAAGTTCATTCTTCTGTGGTTTTTTTCCTCACCGCAAGCCATAAGGTACATGTATAGTCGAACAGTGTCCACTTCAGAATGATATTATATACAGGGTGCGGAACAACAATGTAGAAAATGTAGAGTAGAAAGATAATACCAAATTAAGCATTTTGAGATTAAGAACATGGTATCGCAGAAGCAGTACTGCATTGTGAAAGATCCTCATTGGCCAGTCAAAATGAAATGTAACTCACATGACAAGTGTGCACGCACTGTCTCAAGTAATGAGTACTGGTACACAATGAGAAACCAACCATTACAAGCGTATATTTTGCTGAACAAGACCAGTGTTCGGTGTTACCATACCATACAGTAGGATTCACAACAGCCACACCTAGGAACACTGACTAGTACTGTACAAGAGTGCGTTTTGTTTACATCTGGCAGACCACAAACAGGTTTCTTAATCTCCGAGTCTAACATGATGGATTTAATATTGACGCGTGTAGCACAATAAAAAAGCTTTTGCTACACCGTGTTTCTATCCTCAAAATGTTGTTTTTGGTGATACCTTTCTAGTGTACGATTTTCTTCACATTCTTTTTACCGCATCCAATATAACACTACTTGTCACATTTTTAAGGTTAATAAAATAAAAATGTGATTGTTACAGTCACGTGACTTTGTCTACCCTTTATGCTTTATTAGTGAGTATACAAAATATTCTTACTAAAGCTTATTTTTCTATCTACTTCATTTTAATCCAAATAACCTTTACAGATATAGCCACATTACATATTTTGTTATAGATACGAAGAGAACAGTGACAGTCAAGCGTTTAAGAATTGGACGCTATATGCTAGATTAAAATTCCAAAATGTTTCAATGCAATCGCGAGAAACAACTGAATGTTGACAGGACTTTAAGAAAATGGCCAGGAAATGACCTTCAAACCTATAATAACGGATATCTCAGAAATGGCTTATGTCGCAAAAAGCTTATTTAAAATAAATTGTGTGTTTTAAAGACGTTACATATATGTGTAGTAAGTTTTCGTCTATCACTTAACGTTTGTTGAATAAAATTATGCAAAATTACTTCCGATTGAAGAGGAATTTACAGACTATTCCCAGAAAATTTAAGATATGCATTTGTCATGTAAATATGTGGTATTTTAATAATATTTTAGAAAATTGAGAGTTTTATTTAGGGACGCTCTTTAACTGCGTTGGTTCTTAGCGTCCCATTCTATATTGGGCGTGAAAGGTTTGTAATTTTGCTCAGAGGCCTCTTTATCAGGCTTGAGGTTCTGTTACGTGCCATAAATCTACCACACGGGACCACCAGCTTTACTTCCCTTCAGAAGGAAGCCATGCTAAGGATTTTTACGCCCGAAAAAATCCATCGCTCTCCGCCGGGTAATAATATCGTTAGTAATTTTTTAGAAACTAAAAAATTTCGAAAAAATGTTTCATGTAAAGGGTAGTTTGGAATAGGGAGATTTTCTTGAAAATCTTGGTATCGCATCTTTGGAAGATCTGAACATAAACACCAAGTTTGGCATTTATCCAACCTTTCTTTTTTGAGTTATGCTGTTCACACACAGAGATACATACACGGACCTGTTTCTAAAAATGCTTTTTTTGAGATTCAGGGGGTCCCCAAAACGTATATTTCCGATGAAACTTCGGTATCGAATATTTGGATGGAATGCAGTACCATCTCTACCTACTATGTACGTGAAAATCCACTTCTCTTGCTACAGAAACAAAATGCAAATAACACCTAGCCAGGAGAATGTCGAAATTCTTAAAATTCTCTACATCAACAAACGTGGTTGCTTATATTCGAGGAACATTTGCGTCACACTGTTGGTCCCTGTACTGAACGTCTGCTTTAAACAATGGTCAACTTGACATGAAGGAACAGGTTTCTTCCCACCCACTTCTTAATGGTAATGTTTATTCCAACAATTTGCTTTGAAACTCTCCAGTGAGGTCATTGATCCTTGAAGAGGGAGACTCAAATGCTCTCGAAGCTTTGGGCTTTTATTGTATTAATGCGTAAGATAGGTGTTATGGAAATGTGTTTTAATAACGCACAATAGGGATCAATTAATTGTGGACTATAAAATGTGTCATGCTACGTCACTTGAGTATTTTGCGCTTTTTTAAATATTGAGCAAAGAACGGATTTAACATATATTTTCTTTTAGCGTATCCAAGCTTATTTTCAAAGACTTTTAAATTCAGTTCCCAGGAAAATAAAAAATCATGTTTGCTTTGAGATGTCGGCACGTTCGCCTACGTGGCGTAGATTTACGGCACTTTTAAGAACCTCAAGCCTGATAAACAGACCTCTGAGCAAAATTTTCGGTTCATCACGCCCAGCATAGGATGGACGCTAAGGACCACAGCAGTTAAAGAGCGTCCATAAATAATAATAATAAAAAAACAAACGTTCGCCTACAGAAAGGATCCCTGTATTTAATCAGAATGTCATTATAATACCGTGTAGTGCAAAAAATGTGGAATTTGTTAAAAAAAAAGTACCATTGCGGTACTTGCATCTAACTTCATATATGCCTAACTCGTTAGCAATTGCGTCAGTTTCTTCAGCATTTTGGTAAATAACTATTCATCTACTATTTCCTTCCTGCAAACAGGGAACTCGAGATACTAATTTGTATGGCGCGATCTAGCCTCTTTGCTCCGCTCAGCATTCGCTGAAAACCAATACAAACCATGCGCTAACACTGTTCAGCACTGCTTACAACCTATCGAAACATTTTAAACGCATATAATGCGCATAAACACGGTTATTTTGTGTAAATGGGAAATCTAAAAACGCATCAAAGGTAACTGACGAACAGAAGGGGTCCCCGAAACCGGAGCAGAGCACCTCTCTCGCGGCATCCAAAGACTCCATGTGCTTGTACCGTGACCTCTGGGGAGGGAGGGATAAGGAAAGAGACCCGAAGAGCGACCAGATCCAGATGACGATGGGCGCATGTACGGACGGGGTCACTAATGTTTCCAGATTTAACGCCTCAAACGCCGCCCGAACCTACCATTGGGCCCCGAGATTCCGGCTGGGTCCCCGAAGGAGCACCCAACAAGCGGCTTTCCAACCGAGCGGTCCCTGGACGAGTCAGAAGAAACTTTCACAGACCACATAGCAACCATCATCCAGCCGCAACCCGCCGAATACCGTCTCTCGGTCCTACAATCTTGAATCAGATGACAAGAAAGATGATGGGTATAGGAAATGAGGGCAGGAGAGTCGTGGTAGAAGCTAAAGCACTTCAGTACTTACCTGCAAATCCGGTGAAACCATCCCCCCCCAAAAGGGTCAGAGTGGACAATCGCTGGGGATTGAACCCGGGACCTACCAAATGCGAGTCGCACACGTTACCGCGGCGCCACCTCGCTTTGTTAGAACCACAAAAAAGTATCAGTATCCAAAATGAGACCCAAAACAGGCACCAAAACTACACTGCCGTTTGTGAAAATTGCAACACCAACAAGAAAACCCATAAATTCAATGAATTTAATACCACAGATTAGGTACATAACAAGTAACAAATGATAAACTTTTAAAATCTATACATGACCTTTGAGCCCCAATATTCAGTACTTAATGTGGCCTCCATGCGCTGCAATTAGAGCTGCTATACGCCGTGGCATTGAATAAAAAATGTTCTGAATAAGTTCCTTAGGAATTTCCCTCCACGCAGTTTCTATTTGAGCCCAAAAATCCGTGACGCTGGTTACTGAAGAACCACGACGCATCAGGTGCCGACAAACCATATCCCAGACAAGTTCTGTGGGCGACATGTCAGGCGAACGTGCAGGCCAGGGAAGCAATGGTACTCGTCGCTCTTCGAAGAAGGCTTGTATTTCCTCGCAATATGTGGCCGGGCATTTTCCTGTTGAAATGTGGCCTATGGAGATGCCTGAAGCAGGGGGAGTACCTCAGGCTCTACAACCACCACTATGTACCGGTTGCTGTTCAAATGCCCTCAATTTGTAGGAGGCGAGATCGGTTGTTGTAACCATTGGCGCCCCAAACCATCACACCTGGTGTTTGTCCGCTATGCCGCTCAACAATGCAGCCCTCCAGGTTGCGCTCACCACGGTACCGCCGGACACGTATCCGGCTATCACTGTAGGACATGTTGAATCGGGACTCGTCCAAAAAGACTACATTTTGCCACTCAGCACCCCAGTGACGATGTTCACGTGCCCATTGCAGTCGCAGGAGCTTGTGGTTTCTGGACAATGGAAGCCGAGGTAATGGCATGCATGCAACCAGTCCAACCTGCAGCAGATGGCGACGAACCGTTGATGCAGATAAGTTCACACCTGTCGCAGTGCTCCAGCGTGGAGCCAATACTGTGGATGAAGCTGTACTGTCCGTTATGGCCATGCTGGCAACATGATGATAATCCCGTGCTGTGGCCATGTTCCGTGGTCCAGTACCCGCTCTTCACTGCGTACGACCTTCATCTATCCACTGCTTCCACATACGCATCACTGTCGTAGCAGCATGTCCCGTACGAGCCGAAATGCCACGGTATAACAAACCCGCTTCCCGGAGACCGAATATTTTGCCCCGTTCGAACTTACTCACATGCCGATATGGCTGTCTTTGACGTCGACGAGGCTACTGGCAATTACTTTATTGTTTCCACCTTGTTTGACAGCTCTGCACTGAATACACTCGACGCAACACTGACCTTGTCGAACCGACACGAGAAGGCTCTGCTCAGCCTACGTATATCCCATCTCCCTGCAAACCTAACCACTTATTGCTTGCACACTCTTCCACACTTCCACCAAGTTTGGAGTTATTCGGGAAATTCTTTCTTGGTGTTGCAATTCTCACAAACGGTAGTGTATAACCACAGATACATCCTAGAGCACACAGATATGCAGGAAAAACTAACAACCAAGGCGAACTGCAACTGACGATCACGAAAGAAGGCAGAGCACACCAACTGATGTATCGACTGATACCACCGAGGGCATATACTTCTCAGCATATTGGTCATTAGCATGACCAATGGAGAGTGGAGAGGGCACGGTCCGCGCGACCGATATATGTGGTCATTAGCAGCGGAAGTGTTATACGTTAGAACAATTATTTCATTTGTATGTCATAATGAAATATATATGATTATTTCCTGTATGTATGTTGCCCTGTTTTAAGTTTAAATTACGTTTGTAATATTCACCACCACAAAATAGAAACTCATTTTATTAAGATCTACATGAAAATACAAGAATTAAGACTGATAATGGCACTAAAATTGAAAACAAAATAGAAAAAAATAAATCAAGGGACAAGCAAAGATGCCTTTATTGCAGTATTATTCACTATATGTATTGTTAAATATATAGACAAACACTGTACCGTAAGTGTGATAAAACTATTCTAGTGAGGGTATTCTGATAAATATGTGCATTTTGAAAGCAATTCTATTCATTGATGATCGATTCTTTTTGAAAAAAGAAACAAAAATATCCAAAATTAGGGATACTTGAAGGCATATGCACAAAGAAGTGTCAATAACTTGAAATATATCATGAAGACATTTAATTTAAATGTTTCAACAGCCAAGACAAAATCAATGGTTTTTACTAGAATTATGTAAGATACATATAAATGAAGAAATATTAGAACAAGTCACTAGCTATCATTTTCTAGTTTTTAGCGTGATATACAGTAAAAATAAGGAATTGAATATAAAATAAATTAAGACAAAGGAACGTAAGAGCAAGGAGAACATTAAAGGATACATCAAAAGCAATAAAATGAAATCCCATAAATTAATGAACTGCCAATGGCAACATGGAAGTGAAAATTAGACAATGAATAGGACACACAGTAAAACAATATGAACAGAAAAAATGAAATTTCTAAGCAGCAGCAAAATTTACCCTCTTACACAAACACAGAAATGAAGAAATTCATGAACAGTTAAATATATACCTTAGATGGAAAAAATCAACGACAATAAAAATACTCGTAAGTGGTACAGCATATATTAAACATAAAAGAGCGACGAATACTAAACGTTTTATTAAATTGTATATCCAGCGGATGCCACCAAGTAGGGCAAGATGGTGTGTGTTTCATTGAGGACGGAACAGGCGTACCTTGTGGGAGAAGAAAAACAAGATACATTTTTTGCCAATGTTCACTCTGCAATAGTCCTCATCGGCCAATATTTACAATAATAATTGCAGTCTTGACATGTCTATGTGCTCCTCTTCGACAACCTCCTCATCTAAATCCAATCCCCGTTGAGGAAAATACGCGCGTAACGCATAGAAAACATTTTGCTTTGGTATAATGAATTACTGTGCAATCTGCTGCATTCACATTGTTTTCATTTCCGTATTTTTATTATATTATCTAGTAATGTCATCCCCTCACGCCGGTTTTAAAATTCTCATTTGAAATAATAAGCAAATACGTAACTGATTGCGGTTTTAAAATACAGACCAAAAGCTTAACAGACAAGAGCTGATATTCTGACAAATGGGGTGTGGGAAATCAGTTGTGAAATCCAGGGGCCGAAGTTGATGATGTTACTCTTGTCATTGGTTGTTCTCTCCGCATGCGCAATCCCTAGGGAATGGACAGTCAGTGCTACACTGCAACAGAACAAAAAATAATGGCGTTTGTAATACCTGAATGCGATTTGTAAGAGCGTGCTACTCCAGAGGGGATATATTTTAAAAACATTTCAACAAATGGAGCTTTGTGTGGGAATGATTTGTGCGCTACTGCAGCTGCTATTGTAGTTGTAATAGTTTTTCTGTGTATAAACCTCTAAGCCATTATGTCGATGCCACTGAGAAGGATTGAAACGGTGTAAATGTTTTCTGGCAGCAAATTTTTCAGGTAAATATTGTGTTTTTGTGCCATTAGCACATGAAGCCTATTAAATAAATCCGTGGAATAGTTACGCTCAAAAAGGGATGTAAAGTAAAGTCTCATAGTAAAATCGCTTAAAAATAAATGCCTTCTACGCTAATAAAAGGTAACGCATATCTATGGAACAAAAGTCCTGATTCTTTTTATGTGAGTGCTTTTGTAGCACAGGCCGCAATCGTGGCTTATACCAGACATGCTAAAAGCTAGTGGAAGGAAGGTAAAATTGTCGGTCCAAACTGTATTCATTCTTACGTTTATCCGCACCCAAACAAAACCCCAGTGACCATTGTACCGTTATAATGTATCCTTCCACCATTCACGTCAAAAATACTGTCATACTTTCATGACCATTTGGTGAGTACACGCATCACGTAATGCAAAAAACAACGGAGCCCTTTTTCCAACAACTTAAACGATGATAAAGGGCTTAAAGGTGATAAGATTAATATTTACAATAAAATAAACGTTTGCACGTATAATAGTTAATTCCAAAACAGACCAGTGAAAAAGAAAGTAACAGGTGTGCGTTAACTTAATATTTATTCGCTCTCTGGAAGCGGCACTTTATAAACTGCTGGCGGCTCATTCTTAAAATAGAAATTGTGCACTGTTACGGAATTGCATTCTTTATAAAACTGGCACATTCTTGCATCGCGTATTTCGCACAATTTTTTTTCTGGTGTAACCAATTTCCTGGTTTCAGATTTTTCTTCAGGAGCACTGTTTATATCTCTACTCGAAATACCGGTGAACTCAGAAGTTAATTTACTACTTCTTTCACGGGATGTTTTGGATATGCCTCACATACCTTACAATAAATATTCAACAGTATTATTTTTATACCACTAATCAATGCTTTCCCAGGCTATGCTTTACGTAAGTCGACGAAGACGCAAGACTGTCTGCCATAATACGAAACAGAGATTGCTGGTTTCTGGCTGTAAACAATACTCTACTCATATCCGGATGTTAGGTGACTAATACGAATTGCATGTTGAGACTTGTAGTTCTGTTTAACGCTATAAATCAGCGTTAATTAAACTCTTAAGTATCTGTATAGAATATACAAACATTATACAATTTAAGGATAAATTCATTCTAAAATTTAGATTTTTAGCATGGAACTACTTTACTGCGCGCAGTTATCATTTGTATCACAGTGCACTGATCACGTGTGTTTGTTTTGGCGCGAATCAATCTAAGAGTTAATACAGTACAACAGCAAAGCTAAGGCAGTGTGCTGGTGGAAGGTGGCGCTCAGAGAGTGCATTCCTTGCTTAGGCGCAGGTTTCAGCACGAAGAGGAAAGAGAAGCGGTGGCAACTAGTTTTTCTCTAAAATGAATAAATCACCAACAATGCTAACAAGGGAAGTACCCAACTGGTGTATCGATTGCGAGATATTATGATTCCAAATTTGAATTCACATATGCCGCTCTGGCATGCACCTCGACTCTGGCTGTATTCGACATTGATACTATTATACCAACGCAGTAGATCTTTTTGTACTATTTACGCATGTATGTTATATAGTTAGAACCAATGGCGGTTGTTATTAAGAGCACAAGAGCAATGAACACCTTAATTTTTGGGACCTTGCGTATTTATTGGTTATTTTTCTTTGAGTGCTATTAAACGTAACATATATTCGGCAATTTAAAATATATGGCATTTAAATTTACCGCGCTACTCCTCTAAAGTCATGAGATATAGCAACACAGTCGCTAGCACATCTTGACTTGTGCACGTTTTAAGGAGCTTCAGTTCATGCGGAACTGGTACGACATAATTACCTTACGGGGCATGGCTAACGAAAAATGCAGGCCTCGGCTCTCGAGTGTGACGCAAGCAATGTAGATCCGTACCCATGAGGAGTAAACAAAGGGAGCTAGAATGCGGTAAGGAATTCTCGGGGAAGGTTTCCTCAGTCCGTCCCATAGCCGCTGGAGTCCCGGAAGGCAGTGTACTGTCCCCGCTTCTCTTCGCGGCCTACATGTCGGACTTCCCCACGGAACCCAGCACTGTTACGTGCCAATATGCCGACGATGTCCTCATAATGGCACAGAACAAGAATGCCCGATTCTGTTTCCCTCCACTACAGCGACAGCTCCGAGCCATTGGCAGGTGGAGCGAAAGGTGGAGGATCACCATCAGCCCGGGGAAGAGCTCTGCGCTTCTCCTGGCGAAGGTCCGTCGGTGGCGGCCCGAGCGGCCTCTGAGGTTGCGGCGGAGGAGAATCCCCTGGGTTACCTCAGCCAAATACCTCGGAGTCACGCTCGACCGCGGCCTCACTTTCGCACCACATGTCAGGGCAAAGGTCGGCCTCGGCCACTCCGCGCTCAGGCAACTGTACCCTGTATTCCGCTCCACAATGCCCATACGCCTCAAACTACGCCTATATCAGGCGATTATCCCGCCCCTGATTCTGTGCCGCCTATATCAGGCGATTATCCCGCCCCTGATTCTGTGCGGCTGCGAGGTCTGGGGATCGGCGGCAGCGACCACCATCCGCAGACTGCAAACCGTTCAGAAGAGGGCGCTTCGGATGATCTATGATACCGGGCGTAGATTCCCATCACATATCCTACATACCCATTCCGGTCTTCCATACATCTTGGACGTGGTGCGGGAGAGAACCCGCACCATGTACACGAAACTCACCTACCACACCAACCAGCTGGTTAACTCTTTGGGCCGCTATGACCACAAGGCGCCACGGCGGAGAAAGAGTTACCGGTTGCCGAAGGACGGCTTGGGCCCCCGAGGCTGAGGTCTGCCAATCCCTCATTTCTCAAACTTCCCCAAGTTAAGCAGCATTGGGTCCGGTCGCTAGCTGGATGAGTGACCATCTAGCAGCGACCCGCCCTGCCGCCAACTTGAGTACCCCCATCCCATTACCTGCATTCCCATCTTGCTTTGCTGCCATACCGGCCTGCTTAACTTGACCACACAAGCGGTCGCCCAAGTTAAGCAGCATTGGGCTTGGTCACCACGTGGTCGCTAGTCCGCCCATGAGGGAACACCGAGACCCAGCCAATGGTGATGCACAAAGATAAACCCCGCCCATGACAGATTGACAAACATCAAAAGCTTGTGTATATTCTTGTAACCTCCTTTATCGCACAGGTAAAGCCGGCTAGGCGGCTAGGTACTGTGGCGATTATATTCCGCCCAGGTAAACCTGGGTGACCTGTTCTCGATTGCTGGATTGCTGGATTGCTGGGCAAAAGGAAAGTGTTAAAAAATTATTACAAATACGCTTTCAGAATAACAAGTCGTGTTTATTTTGCGAAATTGTATTTATTTCATATATGTACCGATTATTAGATATAGATATATCACGTCTGGTATACTTACTGAAACTTATGCTCTCTCTCTCTCCCTCTCTCTCCCTCTCTCTCTCTGTGCTGCATACGGCGTAGAATTCCTCACACTTTTGTTCATTTATTAGCGCATTTGATTTCTGTTGCAAGTTATGCCTTTGAATTGAATAAATAAATTGAATATTTGCACTATAAAGATTTGCAGTTGTAAAAGCTATTTTTTGCTCTGCTTAGTTATGATTTTAATTACCACTATCTACACTACAATTGTACATTTTAAAATATAGATAATAAAAATGTTGTTAAAAGCAAACTATAAGCAATAACCATTCCATCGGAAAACATTAGAAAAGTTACATTCGAGCTACTGATGAAACAAATTCAAATTATTGAATAGTATTCTCCAAAATAAAATAAATTCTGAAGTGAAGTATAATAATGGATGGGGTGAGGTTATGAAAATAAATAAATACTTGCTGAAGTAAACACACATTATTATTATGATTATTATTATTATTATTATTATTATTATTATTATTATTATTATTATTATTATTATTATTATTATTATATTATCATCATCATTATCATTATTATTAAACATTGACTTATACAGTCCTTAGTTTCTTGAGCTTTCTGTTACAACCTCTAGCTGTTTTAGTGTCCAAGCTGTCGTCCTCCGTGGACTGGTGGTACCGTGCTAGCCTCTAGTTCCCAAGGTCGCGGGTTCAAACCCGGCGGAGGGCGATGGATTTTTTCGGGCGTAAAAATCGTTAGCACGGCTTCCTTCGGAAGGGAAGTAAAGCCGGTGGTCCCGTGTCGTAGATTTACGGCACGTAAAAGAACCTCAAGCCTGATAAAGAGGCCTCTGAGCAAAATTACAGGTGTTTCACGCCCAATATAGAATGGGACGCTAAGAACCATAGTAGTTAAAGAGCGTCCATAAATAAAACTCAATTTATTTATTTATTAGTGTCCAAGCACTCTTTAGTAAGATTGTTTATTGCAATTTTCCATGTTCTTAATATTATGTTTTGTAATATATCTCTTAATGTTTTACATATGCACTCATCGTCCAAACTGAGGGTTTCTAGCGCACAATGCTCTAATTTTAGACAATGCATTTGAAATAAGATTGAAAGCTGGTTTGAATCACCAAGGAACATATCAGAATTGAGCTCTAAATTCTTTTTCAGCATAAACCAAACTAAAGCTGTTGCTTTAATAGCATTTTCTTGGTTAATTAATAACTTCCTATGGTCACAAGCCATAATGAATTCTTTTGGCAAAGATACTTCTACGTCTTTATCTGGTTAAGGTGTTCTAAGGCATAATGTGAAAAGTGAGCTAGGGGTCCATCATTTTGAAACCACATACGTTGACGTACCACAACTGGATATGTTCCAAGAACCTGAGGAGTATATCTCTCAAAAACACACTGTACACTGCTCCAGTTAATTGGGGTGGAAGAGAAAATGGACCTATTAAATCATCACTGACTATGCCGTCCATATGTTCAGTGCAAATTGTCTTGACGGTACCTTACAACTGTAGAGTGGGGATTTTCAGGTCCCACACATGACTATGTCAACAATTTAGCATGCCGTCTTTGGTAAAACAGGCTTCATCGGGAAGTGAGAACCGAATTCTCACTGCCTGTGACATCGTCAGAACGTACGTTGTCATGTCTGCATCAGAGCTGAAGGACACCATTGTGAACACCTGTTGTAGTATCACGGTTTGTGTAAGTAGTACAGCGAAATAAAATACAGATATTCATAAGTTTGCATAATTTCACGTTCGTAAGTTGTTCCCAAAACAACTTCGGTCTCGAACTTGCGAGTTGTTTCCGGAGCGGGGTTCGTCAATTTGTGCTTCTTAATCTTGTATCATCACAGAAACACCCAGTAGGTTGTACTGCACGAGGTATCCTCCCTTGTGTAACGCATATCTAGCTGTGCGTATAATACAGATGTTTAATATATAATGTTGAGTATTTAACCTATATTTATTCCAATTAAAATACTTGTTAAATTAGTTAAATCACTTAAATTTAATGTACCTGGCGGATAGCCAGGTACACTTTTCCTTCAACCGGATCTTTAACTATTTCCCCAAATTCAGTATAGTACCTCCTGTTAACTCCAACAAGTTAAAAATTACAACTACATTCCTAGCACAAACTTCCGTGAAGTCGGTTTCTCGATGATCGGAAATAGAAATTGCATCAAGGATATTATTCCCCTTTTATAAGTAAACAAATGGACGCTTACTTTAGCGCCGACACTTGTTACACATATTCTTATTGGACATTTACCTAAGCGACGTATGAGAATAAAATCATTTTCTCACGCTACGCCAAGCTTGTTACATCTGGGATTTCCAACGTATCTCTGTCTCTGTTCCTCCCACACGCGCATAATGTGCTTCTCGGTAAGCTTTTGCTTAATACCGTTATTGAACTTTGTTAGGCTACCCGCTTAAGTCCAGGTGTTAATTGCTTCGTCCGTTTAGCACGTTTCTCTTTACAAACGGTTTTCTTGCAATGTCCCGTTTTAAAAATTCATATATAAGATTTTATGTTAAAAGGGTTATTTAGAATATTTATAGTTATTTATATTTGATTTTCCGTCACTATTATTTCCTGTTCCCTCTTTATTCATTATGGGATAGGTGTTAAACTTTAATAAGATCATTTTCGCAAATATTTTTAATATGTTAGTTTCTAATTCAATTTCTATATTACTATCAGTCGGGAATAACTGTAATTTTCAATGGTGAACGTTTTATTAAAATCCTTTGAGTTGTTTTCGAGATTACCACACACACACACACACCAACACGCACACATTTTCTCTCTTTATAATACTAGTACCTATACGTATGTATGCTTGAAATTTAAACTACCTATAACTAATAAAACAGTTTTAACTTCCTTCGTAAATGGCGAAAATCATTTACGATTTAAAAGGATGCCTTTTAGCTACGGGTTTCTAAAAGATAAAACACTTGTTGATGGAATTTTCAGCAAGAAACTTTGGCGCTATGATAAGATACGGTACAGACTTCCATAACTGGATCTGAGATGATACCAGTGGTCTCCCTCTCTTGTTTAAACCACAGCCTCCGCTTAGTGAAAGGTAAACGTGTCTCAGTTCACCTTTGAAGTGTAATGGGTAGCGAGAGTAACTTACACGCGCGTAGCGTCACCTGACATTAATTTGTTTCATCTCGAGGAAGAAACCTCATCAAACGGCCTGCTCCAGTATCATATTCACAGTAGACACTTTGCTATCTGAGTCGCAGTATCGAACGTTAGCGCTGACAGCTCGTTAGTGAATTACTTATAAAATATGCGCAATATTCTAGAATGGATTAATGAAGGCATAAGAAAAATGATTAATGTCTGATTATAGCATACAAAAACGTACCAACCTTTTTATGGGATACCGAATACCAGAAAAGAAATGTCACATTCACATGACTTTCTCTACTCTGCAAACAATTTTTACAAACGCTTATTCTCCATCTACTTCATGTTAATCGAGATAAACATTTGCAGACACTGTTTTATTGCTAACTTTCTTGTAGATACATGGGGAATATGGTAGGCTTTAAGCAATAGTCAAATCTTGAGCTGGTTGCTATGTGGAGCATTTCATTCTCTTTGCATGTCCAGGACATAAAAAAAATCATAACGAATTCCCATTTGAGAAAAAGTATAAGTATTGGAAAATTCAAACAAATAACAAGGAATATATCGGAAATGGTTCACTGGACAAAAAAGAAATGTATATGACATAAAGTGTGTATTTTAACGAAACCTTCATTTTTTGTGTAGTAAAATGTTGTTTGTCTCTTACGGTTTACCAGTCTTGCAACGTTCATTCAGAATGAAGACGACTTTTGGGGAGATTCCGAGAAAATGCAAAATATACATTTCATTTGCCTTGAAAGTATCTTAAACATATTATACTTTAATCAAAATTGTCAGAAACATTTTTGAGAAAATCAAAATTTTCGAAAAATGTTCCATGTAAAGGGTAGTTTGGGAGGGATTTTCTTGAAAGTCTTCGTGTCTCATCTTTGAAAGATACCAAGTTGGTGCATTTATCCATCTTTTCGTTCTTTAGTTATGCTGTTCACAGACACACAGACGGATCTTTTTCCAAAAATACTTTTATTTGGAAACAGGGCGCCTCAAAACATGTATTTCCTGTGAAATCTCGATATCGAATTTTTGTTTGGAATGCAATACTCTCTTGCTTAGTATACGTAGTAGAGAAAATAAAAAACGAATAACGAATTCCCAGTTGTGAAAAAGTATAAGTATTGGAAAATTCAAACAAATAACAAAGAATATCTCGGAAGTGGTTCACTCCACAAAGAAATTCATATGGCATAAACCGTGTGTTTTAACGAGCTGTATATTTCTTGTGTAAAAAACTTTTGTCTGTCTCTTACGGTTTACCAATTATGCAAAAGCCAATCAGACAGAGGAGGACTTTTGGGGACATTCCCAGAAAATTCCAGATACACATTTTATTTGTCCTGAAAATATCTTAAATATATGATATTTTAATCCAAATCGTTAAAGCCATTTTTGGGAAAATCAAAATTCTCCATGTAAATGGTAATCTGGGGTGGAGAATTTTCTTGAAAATCATCTCTGAAATATATTGAAGCTAGGTACCAAGTTTAGTATTTATCTGATTTTTTGTTTTTGAATATGTTGTTCACAGACACACGCGTACCTTTTTCTAAAAGTTATTTTTATTTAGGTGGCCTTAAAACATGTATTTCCGGTGAAAACTCGGTATCGAATTTTTGGGTGAAATGCAATACTTCCCCTACTTACTATACGCAGTAGAGAAAGTAAAAATGTGGACATGCTTTGTTTTGTATGATAAATTATTGTAAAATATTGCAAAATGCGTGACTGAAGGATATTGAAAAGAAATTACAAAAAAGGAAACAAAAACAAAATATTCGCATATTGTAACAACGAACCTATGAGGCAGAAAGTTTTGAAAATAATTTCCACTAATATACATAACCATATTATGACATTGTAAATCTATTTAAATGCAATATCATTAGTTTATTTCTAATCTGTAAGCAGGGAATGATATGCGCATACAGCCTTACTAACTCAGATTGTTGCATTTGCGATTTCACCAAAAATACTGGTTTTGATCTCCCAATATCAGCAAAATAAATGTAATAATTAAATAAAGAAATAAAGAAATTAGTAAACCGCATTTTGTGTGTTTGCAGAGGGGGCGAGACAGAGAGAGTAAGAGAGAGGGGGAAAGAATAATGTAACTAAGAAATAAAAGGTTGTATAAATACCAGCTTTAAAGTGTGGCCTTTCTTCAGGTATAGATATAAGTATTATTAATTTTGTTTTTTCAGTGATATATAGACACACATGATGGCTTGGTCGTTAGCCGTAGATGTTTGGCCAGTAGCATCACAGTCACAAAATAACTTATCTAATTACATCAAATTAAATCATGCGTGTTATAATAAAGTACCATTAACTGTTTTCCTCTTCGTCTTCCATAAAAACTCTCCCAACCTCTTTATCTGAGTCCTATCATAAAAAATCTTTCCAATAATTCACTTTTTATCCCTTTCTAGCCCCTTTTGTACTTATTGAACTCCCTCATCACTCCATTGTTCCTCTACACTGAAAACTAATATGAATAACATCCTCTCCCCCGCCACCGCACACAGATAGGGCAGTTACCTGGGATGATAACGCCATTCATAGCTTTTAATTTTATATACCTAATAGAAACTAGGCTACTCCTTCCCTTTAAATTATTATTATTACTTTTTTTTAAATTGAAATATACTTTTCCTTATCTGGATCAACCTTTTGTTCCTTGTAATACGTTAATGAACTTTTCTCCCCAGTCTGAGAGAATAATGTCTGCCTGTCTATATTCTCAAGTATTAATCTTATTTCCTCCTAAAGCGCTCTGGTAAAATTACCACTTCTAACCCAAAAGTTCCTAACTAATTTTTCTACTATTAAAATATAAGAGTCAGACATACATATGACAAATAAAATCCACCATACTGTTTGTAAAATTCTTATGGTTTACATTCTTTTAGAGGTACATTTATGTATATAGTAGTTCAAGTTTAAACCTCATAGTATGCGAAAAACCTTACTGTATGAAGAATGTATGTAAACATAATTACAATATACCGTTTATAAATGCAAAATAGCCTATATTTTGATACTATCTAAACACTTACCGACTGTTCACAAATGTAGAGAATAAAAGCGCTTTTCAAGTAACTTTTTGTCTTCCCAAGCGAATTGCCCTGCACTTTATAAAACGTATTCAAATTTTAGCATGCTATATCGCTTTCGGCCAATAAAATGGAAGAGCACATGAACTACGAATCTATCAATACCGATGTATAATTTTGTGATTATCCCTTCCATGTCTTTGGTCTATAAACATATATTGTCGTAGCCTCTTAACTAATGCTCATTGTGAAGTGGGCGACTCGCTTGCAGGTACCGGAAAATTAACAAACTTGTAACATGGCGAGGCTACGACGAGGGACGCAGCTAAAGTGAAGGTACAGAAATATTATTAACTAATAATATTTATGAATGTATATGGAGCACCCAAACGAAGACAGGAAAACAATATTGACTGGCATATTTATGAGTCTCGAGTGTTAACGGATTATGTTTCTTCAGAGCACTGATGCTCGAGCACCCCGCACACGCACACACACCATGCTGCCACTGTCACATACACACTACACTGCACCTGGATTGATGTTCCGACGTAACTGTTTGTGGGTGGGATTTGCAGATCATCCACAACGACGAATTATATCCTAGCTGTAATCTTTTTGATGCTGCAGGTCGTTGAAGATGAGGCAGGGGTGAGCAATCGCTGGCTTGGACTGCCCCCCAAAATAGTGGCTCCTTATGCCACTGCAGTGTAGTGGCTGCACGGCAGCTCTCCTGTGGTGTCTCTGGAACCTCTGGCGTGATAGGCGGGGAGTGCTCGTCTTATCCGCTCGAGCTCCGCCATCAGCAAAGTGACTACAACAGAAACCATAGAACGGTAGAAAGGATGCTCCAACAGGTCATCACACATAAAAGAAATAGTATGTCATTTACAATAAAATATTTAAAATGTACAAAAGGTTTACACTCAATGAATTCTTTGAATATGGGGCAAAGAGAGAGAGAAAAAAAATGACTACATGTTGACATAAAAACTAAATTTTACAGGGGGTTACCATCCAAAATTTAACACACAATGCTTTAAAATCCAAATACAGAATCACAAAAGGACCAGAATGCATAAACATTATATCAGTGGCAATCATTGTTTCCATACAATAACATGACAGAAAAATAGAAACTTATTTGGGATCCCAACATTATTTCTTAACCAGCTGGTACCACTAATGAAGAGAAAATAAGTGCACTTACAATACATTCATACATGACAATGAAATGGAATCATTCATACTGACCATGGCCCAAATTTTACACAACACTCACTTAACTAGCTACTCAAAACTACTGTATGCATTACTACAGACTTCAAAAATAAATCCACAGTACATATTCAAACTACACCACATTAAATTCTTTCAACTACAGTAATCATACTCTACTGTCATTAACACAAATTCTCCTCTACATTACTATCTTCTCCATCTTATTATTATCCTCATCATCTCAATCATCATCATCAACATCATCATCATCAGTATTTCAATCGTCATCATCATCTTTATCTTAACTTTCAACTTTCTCGTAGACAGTAATTACTGAGAAAATAAAACATCTTCACTGACGTGTCTCATTCAACATGCTGCAAAGTCAAAAATACCTAACATAGGCATAAACTTAAAGAAATCACATTAACATTTCAGGAATGATACAAATAACATGACATTATACTGTTGCATCCACATCCTCCGAATCAAAATTAAGCTGGAAAATAGATGGTATTAAAACTTGCTATATAAGATGGTACTAAACTTGTTGCATAAACACAAAAAAAATTATTCTCATTACATTCACTTCAATACAGTTACTCTGTCGTGTGAATACATCACACACGCTATACTGGGCACGTTACAGCAACACCAATAAGCAAAATCTCTCAAATCATCACATCAAATCGAATTTCCAGGTACATGTAGCCCTCCTGAAAAATCAACACATTTACACTTCAACTATCGGGGTTACTCTTTGGCACTTCCACCGAAGCTGACATCATCTCATCTCATCTCCTCTCTTTACCACCATCGGGGTTACTCTTACGCACTTCCACCGAGGCAAATATTAACTCATATCTCTCACATAACCTCAAAACATACATACACACACTATTCATGCAACAATTTTCTGCAAATAAAAGATCACAGCATCATAATGAAACCCAAAATCAAATCAAATCAAATGCAACAGAACAAAATCACATCATTACTCAAAACAATACTGTCACATAACATTCCTGAAAATCAAACATCAATTAAGCACATAGTACACATCAAACACATTCCTGCAGCATAACATAACAAAACAAATGATTTGCAATGCCCAAAACATAATTCAAAATTTAAGTTACACCAAATAATAATATACTTTTAATTTAGCAGAGACATTCATGTCACACATTATTCCTGAAAAGCAAAGCTTAATTAAGCATCAGTCAGTGAAACAATAAAAGTTAGCATACGTGTGTGAGTTGTGAAACTGTTTCATTCGTCCAAATTTTAGCACACACAATGTACACATACTTACAGGTTATGTTTTTTCTCTTATTCTTTTTACCACAAAATTCCAGTGCAATTTTCCAAAATCTGGTAACACACATATAGCTGATCCATCAACATCCACGTCGTACTGGTCCATATTGGAATCACATTAAACCTAATTAGGTGAAGATACTGGCAAGGTTGGTAGTAGCTCCTGAAACTTTTACTTAAGTGAGTCATTTTGAAACATTTTCCCCCAAAAATATGCATTGCGTAACTAGATAAACCAAACTTGGCAACGGTGAAGCAAAATTATCATCATTATCTTTATCACTATTCTTACCGCGAGTGTACAATGCACAGAAATAAATTTTCAATATATATACTCCACTTCTTTCGTTTTATTACTTTATTATTCCAAACAGATGCACCACACTTTTTATACACACGCAGGTTTTAAACACACAACACACGAATTTTTAAATATTTGCTGCACTTTCGAGTCGTTAACACTTACAATATGACGCAATCAAGAATGCAATGTTACGTAGCTCAGCTAACACACGCAACTATATTATCAAAGTTACAAATATCGCCCAATTTTTCACAATTCACAAAAATATGTACTTTAAAATAACCAGCACGAACAATTTAGCACAGTGATAGAATTTAGTAGAAATGACGCCAAAGTAAGGGGAAAATGGAGCCAGGAGTTTTAGCGTCACGCCGACAGCCAATGGAAAAAATATAAAAATGAACTTAAAATTAAAATTCAGACTCGGAACTTTCAGAAAGCAAAACAACAAGAATTTAGAATACAGAAACCACAAATTATACCACCAAAACCCTTACCCTTAAGCCAAGAAACAGATTTACATTTTTAGCAACCACGTGGAGGACCAAAACCGTTACATTTTACAGGAGAAAAAAAAATTTGCACTTAAAAACCTCAGAAAAAATTAAATTATGCCCGGCCCTCCACCAATTGTCGTAGCCTCTTAACTAATGCTCATTGTGAAGTGGGCAACTCGCTTGCAGGGACCGGAAAATTAACAAACTTGTAACATGGCGAGGCTACGACGAGGGACGCAGCTAAAGTGAAGGTACAGAAATATTATTAACTACTGGCAGAAGGACACTTACATGGCTCAAAATGGAAGGAAGGAACTTTATACTAACATAAATAAAACAGGAAAGATCTGGATGGTAAGGGGTTTATTAGATAAAACAGGATACATTACCTATCTCCTTAGTCCCCTGTCTGTCGGGCGAGGCCGCCATGCATTGCCGGCACGGAGAAGGCGATTACACGTCTTTACTGGTTGACTTCACCTCACTGACTCCCTGTCCCAAGCCTAGCTACCTAAAGCGTAGGGGACGCCAACCAACCTATCCCCACCTAAAATTGCTAATTCCCCCACCCAAGCTCCAACCGCCATCTCGAATCCAGGTGACCAGAGAGACGTATGCGCGACAATCTCTGCGTACGTCACAATATCTGGAGCAAAATATCTATAGATCTGCAATGCCTTTAATATTTCCAAATTGCCATTGATTGAAATGTATTTAATATATTTTTAGACAGCGTGGGATAAAATTAAATCTTCTAACACAGTACATACGAGCTAAACGCTTTAAATTATCGCACTAGTGCAATTACCCTTTGTATTTGCATATGTTAATAACTCGACTGGGTTTGGCTTTCATTATATCTTTTTACATAATTAATTTCTCATGGCGCTCGCATTATCTGTTCACAATACAAATCGCCATACTTTAATTTGTCGCAATTTGCTGTAGAGTGAACTTATACGTTATATTGGCAGTCTTCTGATTTCTTAGATTTAAAACGTTATTCTTCAATTTAGACGCTTTTCTTATATTTAGTATAACTTACCTAAAGGTTACATGAGGGAAATTTTGAATTTAGAGGAAACCTAAATAGAAAAGCCAGGTGAAATTACAGAAGCAACAGAAAGAATGATACTAGAAGTACTTACCACAAAATCAGAAAGCAATATGATATAGCATTTTAATCGCTTCATTGGCTGGTGTAAGGCAAAACATGTTGAAGATAATTTCACTGAAAATGATTGCTAGCGAATCAACAAAACAAGAAGGAATCTCGTTTTTTTAACGTCATTTCTCTTGTTTCAAGAACTGCGTTATAAGTGATCTCTGTTAGTTTCAGGAATAAAACTTTCTTGATATTTTACAAATTCGAGCCCTGTCTAAAAATAGTATATGCCACACGTGTGGTTTAATTTTGCTCGTAGGATTGCCCACAGGACTTCATTTCGCAAACATTCCTACTTACAAAATAAAGCCCTATCTTTACCCCTTGTATCGTAATCTACTATTAACAATAATCAGATTAAATCAACAAAACTACGATGGTTTTCCTCAAAGTTTCCAAGAAGCCGTTGAAATTGAGTGGCTTGGCATAGCTTTGCTTAGAGGTTAAATTCTAAATGAATTACGTTGAAAACGTTTACGGCTTCTAATATTTGGAAATGTTGTAGATGTGAAATCGCACTTCAATTTTGTTATTCTCTAGATTAATTTCACATCAGCTGCTGAGATTACTGCAGATAATCGTGGAAATTCTTGCTGTGGAAGCTTACATTGCAATGTTTACCAACTAAATGATACTAAAAGCATATGGTTTTATATAGCTTTTAGTTCAGAATTGTGCAATATACGGGAAAAAATGATTTTATGTGTTACATTTATCTCTTTAACGTTTATCAGTTATACAAAATATTTTCCGAATGAAGTGGACTTCACAATTCTTCCCATAAATTTCAAGACATGCAATTTATTTGTCATATGAAGATCTTAAGCTCCTTGTAAACTATCAAATTTTTGTCAAATTTAACACTTTACAAGACTTTTCAAGAGTTGTCACAGCTTCACAACTTTTCTTGACAAATTGCTTCTAATATTTTTAAAGTTTTTGAAAGTATTAAAAGCAAATAAGGACGTGCTCTAAACAGTCAAAGATTTGACAATGTTTTGATAGCTTTGGCCAGTAAATGTGAGTATTTACAGTGCGTCACGAAATCTGCAAGTTTGCTGAAAGCGAAAAGTAAATGTGGTACCGTGCTAGTCTCTAGTTCCCAAGGTCGCGGGTTCAAATCCGGTGGAGGGCGATGGATTTTTTCGGGCGTAAAAATCCTTAGCATGGCTTCCTTCGGAAGGGAAGTAAAGGTCCCGTGTCGTAGATTTACGGCACGTAAAAGAACCTCAAGCCTGATAAAGAGGCCTCTGAGCAAAATTACCGATCTTTCACGCCAAATATAGAATGGGACGCTAAGAATCATAGTAGTTAAAGAGCGTCCATAAATAAAACTCAACTTAATTTAATTTCGAAAAGTAAATAAAAATGGCTACCCGGCCAAGGTATAAGGTATGTGAACTGTTTAGGTTATACATAAGCTGGCCATGTTTGCATATCGAGAGCTCCGTGGATTACCAGATGAAGAGAAGAAGGTAAGAACAAGATGAAGCAGTGAAAACGGTGATGAAGAAATAATTGCCAGGCAGATTTCCAAATTAAGTATACGTTAATGCAATGTTATATAGTGTGGTTATCCTATCAGCTGGTGTTATTTACATTGTATTCCATAATCGTAATGTGATTTCATTGGATAAATAGTGTAAGTGCTACATAATATTAGTAAAGTACAATATACTGTGTAGAGTAGTATACTGTGACACAAATAGTAAATTGCTTTGCGTGTGATAAACTATCAATGTGTTGTGAAGGGTTTAAGTGTGGCAAAGAGACAACTTGTATATACACATTTATGACATTGTCAAGCCTTGCCAGATCTTCAAGTCTGTCCAATCTCGTCACATATTGAAAAATATTTCATAATTTTTCTTGTAAACCCTTGAACTGAAGAAAGTTTGATCGTTAGAGGTATTTCTGAGAAAATAAAGAAAATTATAAATTTTGCACGTAAAGGGTAGTTTTCTTTCATCAATTGTTTTGTACACTACGTGAAGATAATATGGTAAATTTATCTTAGAGTTACATCACGTGAGATATTTTAAACAATAAAGTAGCTTTAACATTTAGAAAACTATGTTAAGTAAATTAGCTTTATTGTAGGTTTTTAAAGTGTTATGTTTAAATAAAAACGAAAATTTTAAATGAAACATGAAAATTTACATTTAGATCTGTAACTTTGTTGAAAATGTATCAGGCTTTCCAATATTAGCATTTATAATTTTTTTTGTGCGCCGCCGGATGTTTTGTTGCCGCTCCTCTTCTTCCAGCGTGTTACATTATTTTCGTGTTTGGCAGCAAGACGCTCTAAAAGCGGTTTACCGGGGGATTCCGGACGTATCCTGTACCTACGGTAGTACATTAATATACTAATCTACTTGTGTGGGCCACATATCATTAAGCCGCACAGAGTTGCACATGCCAATCACCAGAGGTAGCAGCAGGATACTCGGGGATTTACCGGATATTCAATCCAGAGTGTAATGAGGTCCTCCCTGCATGCGTTAATACCTACACTCGTGTAACAATTACGTGAAAGATTATACCTTAAAGAGACACTGTTGTCTTTCCTCAGTGGTACAATAAACTAAATTGCCGCCCTTTATTACGAGTTTTAGGAGGTAAACATTTACAGTGGCGGATCTAAGTGGAGGGTGAAGCGGGCGAAGGTCGTTATTTTCTGAAGTCGTGCTCTTTGCTGCAATATCTGCTGTTGATTCTGCTGTCGGCTGCTACAGTGGTAGGCCACCAGACCTTTCTCTCAGGGTATGTGTGGGCGTAGTGTGAAAGGATAACGCCAGTTTATATTGGCTGAGAAATTTAATGAGATGTAATACTTAAGCCATTGAAGCGAATTGCTGATCGATTGTAGATAAAGAATGAAACCGATTATTAATCGTAACACTCGAAGCCATAAAAATTGGATTATTTTACCTGCTAGCTTCTGCAGTATCAATTTTATACCTTGAAATAACTGTTTGCTCAATAAAAGAATCGCTAAAAAGCTTACAAGCAAAATCCCTGACGGCTACCGCTAAGTAGGTGATAACCCAGCGCGGTCTTAGGCGCTGCGAACTGCCATCACCGTAAAAGACTGTAAGCCTACACGAAGAAAGGAAAGGACAATACAAGACGCTAATTTTAGCAATACACGCTCTTTTATTACTTAAGCTCCGCCTACCTTAGAACTATACCACCAAGGTTCCTTCTTATTCGCTCCAATCTCAAAACTCTTACATATGCGTATATGACGCTTATTAGGCAATACCTCCCCGAATACGAGTTCATTTACCTCTCTCTATTATAATTTCTGTCTACGCGACTTTGGAAATGTATTGAACCCAAACCGTAACTGCATTCCAAGAATTTTTATGCCTAACGTGTGCGCAACTCAGCTGTTACTAATGACTTTGCTCTCTAATTACTTTTTTTCTTTCTGGACAAATCTCCCAACTCAAGCTTGTTACATTATACATTGATTTAATATACGGAAATTATTTATTGCACTTATTTCTCTATGTTGCTATCATTTCCTTATTTAATTATTTATATCTGTCTGTCAATAATTACGGTATCAAGGGGAAACACAAGGACCTGTTTAATTTGCACACCCACGGTAACTTAAGAAGCCACTCATAAGTATTAGAAAAAATAAAAATAACTATATAAACCTCCTCTTTCTACTTGATGTAAAAATTGCACTAGACTAATAAATTTAAATAATAAAACAAGGAAAGAATCATTACTTAAATATACAAGTAGCAGTCCCAACATTAACATACGATAGTAAAACTTGGACTCCTAACGGAAATATTAACACAACGAATACAATAAGCTAAAATGACATACCTAAGGAATGTTGAAGAATACCAAAGAAAAGACCACAAATGAAATATAGAAATCAGAGAACTAAAAATATTCAATGTAAACGAACGTATAACAGATCAAGCTGGAAGCAAATGTAGATAGAATGGGAGAGGAAAGATGGCCCAAAAGTATAAATAATAACGCCATCAGAAGGGAAAAGAATAGACAATGCTCAAACGCAAGATGGGAAGATAAAGAATTTGAAAGAAGACAATACTCAAACCTTGGAAGTTGATAATGATGATGTCGACCTTGTTAGGCGAACATTTCCTCTTGTGAACGCTGATATGATCCAATCCCAGCAGTACACTTATGGACAGAACGTGGCGGCCTTCCTCAGTAACCTACCCATCCCCTATCCTGCTAGCCACATACCAAGGACATGATTTGTGTTTTAACAGAGCTGCCACGTCTTTATTTTGGTTCTCAACTGCTCTAACTAACCGATTTCCCGATGTATCTCATTTGTATATCATTAAAGATTTAAAATGACATGGATATATCAATAAAAATGTCTGGTATGATACATTCACATGACTTTCTCCACCTTCTGTCGTTTATTAGTTTACAAAGCTTATTTTTCTATTTACTACGTTTTAATCCAAATAAATCTTTGCAGAAATAGCTGCATTACACATTTCGTTATAAATATAAAGAGAACAGCGATAGTCAAATGTTTAAGAAGTGGACGCTATATGCCGGCCTTAAAATTCCATACGGTTTCCATGCAATCGGAGAAACAACTGAAGGTTGACAGGAATTTAAGACAATGGCCAATAATAATCAATTCTAACCATTAATAATGGATATATCAGAAATTTCTTATGACACAAAAAACATTTGTAGTCAATTCTGTGTTTTAGAGGGATCCACTTTTTGTGCAGTATGTTTTCGTTTATTGATTACCAGTTATACAATATTATACAAAATTCCTTCCGAATGGAGCACTTTACCGAAAATTCAAGATATACATTTTATTTGTCATGTAAATATATTTAATATATGGTATTTTAAACTAAATCGTTCAGGCCATTTTTTATAAAATAAAAATTTTCGAAAAATACTCATGTAAAGGGCAGTTTGGACTAGAGGATTTTCTTGAAAATCTTGGTGTCGCATTGTTGGAATATATTAAACTTAAAGAGCAAGTTTAGTATTTATCTCACTTTTCATTTTGGAGTTATGCTGTTCACATACGCACACACACACACACACACACACACACACACACACACACACACTACACTACAATACGCGGACTTTTTTTAAAAACGCGTTTTTATTCAGAGGGCCTCAAAACATGTATTTACGGTGAAATATAGCTATCGAAGTTTTGGTGGAGTGGAATACTTTCCCTACCTACTATGCACATGGTAAAGAAAGTAAAAGAGACAATGATAATAATAATAGTCTACTCATATAAAAATGTTGATCATTTTCATATATGAGCAGCTTCAAACTGTCTACTACACTCGAGTCTTTATCAATACAAAGAATGTAAACAACATCGGCCAATAGTGGTAGTAGTGATATTTATTAAGTATATAGTATTACATTGATTGCATAACACAGTCGCATGGGTCATAAGACCGTACATACTCTCTAGAAAAATACCTCGTCTGTATACGTGACTTGCAGAATCGACCAGAAACAACTATGTTTATAATCACCACATTATATACATATAAAATTGAAAAACACTCTGAATCACACACGCAAACACACACACACACACATACACACACAAGTGCTCAAGCACCACATATACTTAAAGAAAATTTACATAAACACCTTATCTCTAGTACACGTACTTCCATTAAGTATGTGCCCAAGCTTGGTAACTGATGGGCAGGTGAACACGGTTTGGTGAGTGTTGTCTGCAAACGCCAACAGACTGTACGAGAGATGATGTGGTGACCGAGACCCCGTGACCGAGAATTGAAAGTTCTGGTCTCAGGCTGTCTCAAAATGCCAAACCAAATGCTATTTTTGACATACTTTGTAAACAAGCAGATAAGGAAATAATAGATCGGAGATCAGCTATCTTAACACTTCTAGAGTAAAAATCAACACTTGCAATTGTAATTAAAATTATTTTAATTGTACACTTCTAATATCATCGTTATAAATTAAAGTACACCTTTCTATTAAACCGTGAGTATTTATTTCATTTCTACACCTCACGTTCAACATTTCTTCCCAATGTATGTATTCGCGCATAAAACTTGCTACTTGTGTCCTCTTTTAAGCTCCGTATCGACCCTTTATTGCTATGTAAATGTTAAGTTTGTTTTCTTAATATTGGTAACAAACACAGCTTCGAAATACAGAAATTGTAATTCGAGAAAATATCAACAATTGAAATAATAGCAGTTCACAAATCATGGGTCATGTAAATTATTTATGTAATTGGGACACAAATAAACAGATATTTTGAGGCAAATATCAAAGTCACTTGTCTTACAATGTGATTGTTCGCTATGACACTTAACACGTAAGACTATAGAAGAACAGAAGCAATATTTCTACAGAGTTCTACGGCGATTATATAGCAAATATATTTAAAAAAGAATTAATTCCTAGGAACATCGAAAAAGAAAATAAATAAATATCGTGCTGGAAGGAAAGAGTGCTACCAGAAGCATTGATTCTTGCACATATATGGTGAATCACCCCAGGCCTGCTTACTTTCATCAGTCCCAGTGAAGTTGATCTCTGGCAAGATGTAACGTCAATTCAATTAGACTCGGAAAGAGATGGATCTCAGCCTTGCATTAGAAGAAAAAGAAGAGTGTAGCCCAGTTCATCTAATGCGATTATTTTCCAAAATATCAGTAAAGTAAAATTTAAAATATAAATTTGTCTACCTCTGTTAGCATGGTAGCTTCCAAATCCAGTGGTACTGGGTTCGACTCCCGGCTGGAGAATGAAAATTTTTCTTTAGCCAGGACTCTTCCTTATCCTCCCTAAGGTCTGGAAGTATCAGTGAGAGTGTAAATGTGTGTGAAAAATTAATGTTTAAATAGAAAAAGAAAAGATTAGCATCTAGTAAACGAGTGAACATCATTGTCGAAGAGTAATTGTTCCAAAGGCAAAGCCGTCGTATAAGTGAAAAAAAAACTAAACAAACCATAAATTTGCATGAATGTATCTGATAAACTGCAAAAAATATATAATTTAATATTTGCACTCTTGTTGAGCAGGAGTATGACTGTTTCCATAGCTCACTCGGTAGAGCACCTGCCTGATGCGCGAGGGGGGTCCCGAGATTGTCTAGTGTATGGATGGGAGTGTGCTTGTGTATGTATTGAGGCAGTATTTTTAACACTTAAATAATTTCCGTCTAATTATATAATATGGAAATTCAATAACAGCCCGCCTTAAAGCAAAATGTGTATGTAACAATATATAAGAAGTTTATATTAGAGTCATTGTATATGTTTATATTATTGTATTCTTGTGTAATAATGTTATGTGAATATATTACGTAATTTAATAATGTAGGAGCTGTGAGAAATAGGTCAAAAGTTGCTAACAATGAGGTAACAATGAGGTAACCTTGAGGCAATAATGAGTTTGAGAGTTTAAGTATTACTTGTGATTCTTGGAAGCACTATTGCTTCCAAGAATCACAAGTAATACTTAAACTCTCGAAAAAAAAGTGGAAATGGGACATGAAAAAAAAACTGAAAAAAGAGCAAGATAATTTATTGACAAGCAATTGTAAAATGTAAATAAACTGTAGTGATTGTCTACTGAATAAATGACCAGGGTCAAAATGCAGTAGACAATCAAATTTGTAAAACTGTTAGCACAATAAAATAGTATACTATACTATACATTAGTAACAATGGAAGCAATAGTGAATTTTTAGTGACAGTTTATAAAAATAGCCAATCAACAACCAGAAAAAGCTTTAGTTAAATGAAGGTATTCTAATGGATTAGGAATAGCCAATCAGAGACTTGAAATACAGAAATTTACAAGTTTAGGCGGTTGAAATATATTCAGTTGGTTGCGGACAGCATTACTAACCAGATGTCCTCAAGAAAATTAATACGTATTCGTGTGAGACAAAAAAAATTGTTTTCGTGTTAAAAAGTGCAAGTAATTAATTAAAAGTATCTCACAGCTCTCTATATCAGTGAAGTGTTATTTAAATCGTATCAAGCATTAATAAAAGGAGTGAAGCAAATTTATAATCTGTGTAAACCTACATTCTTAAGTCGCACCACAACCCTGCTAAGACATCCATGTCTCTAACAATAATACTGACGCAGCCGAGGCAAACATAAATATATAATATTTAAAGAAACAGTCAAATTACAAAGTTAATTTTTTTTTTAAACTTGGGGCAAAGGCCACCTGAAAGTACATTTGGGACGAAAGCTACCGGAAACTGTCTACTATACGTGCGGTCGCAGCTACTACAAGTTGGGTTTCCCAACAGTTGAAATACGATACAACTCCTAAAATACTCCTTTCTCAGTATGTGTATGTTATCGGTTATGTAATAATCAATTCTTCCATTATAAATATTTTAGGATTGTCATGAGTACACGTCCAAGTTATATATTCTGATATGACAGCTAATCTATAAAAATATATGCCGAAAAGTTAGCAAGATTAAAAATAAGTTAGGATATGAAACAAAAGGGCGTGAAATATATCGTGAAGCCGCCTCATATACGTTAAAGGGAGAACTTGGACGATACGAGAGCTATATATACTCTACTTTGCTCTGTCCAGGCGGGAAAATCAGTCTTTAGATCCACTGAAGTCAGGTTGAAAGAAATGGAGGGACAGATCTACAATGACGTTTTTAAAGATTGTTCTTATGTTAGATTCATAATTTTTAAAACTTCCAATAATTTTTCAACTTTGTTGTCCATGGTCTTTACAAAATTGTTTTACGTGCATTTAATGGAGATGTTTCCTTTCTCTACTAAATATAGTAAGTAGGGGAAGTTTTACATTCCACCCAAAAATTCGATATGGAGATTTCACCGGAAATACATGTTTTGAGACCCCTGAATCCAAGAAAAGCATTTTTAGAAAAAGATCCGTGTGATGGTCTGTATGTCTATGAACACAAAAATGGAAAATCGGATAAATACCAAACCTGGTATTTAGGTTCAGTATCCTTCAAAGATGCGACAGAAAGATTTTCCGGAAAATCCTCCACCCCAGACTGCCCTTTACATCGAACATTTTTCGAAAATGTTGATTTTTCAAAAATGGCTCTAAAGATTTTTATAAAAATTTCATATGTTTAAGATACTTTCATGGCAAATGAAATGTATATCTTGAATTCGTCTACATTTTGAATGAATTTTGCGTAACTGGTAAACCGTAGGAGATAGAAAAAATTTTACATAAAAAATGTAGACCTTGTGAAAACACCAGTTTGTCATATATATATATATATATTTTTTGTTTTTGTGGAGTGAACCATTTCAAGATAACTCTTTGTTATTCGTTTGAATTTTCCAATACTTATACCTTTTCTCAAATGGGAATTCGTTATTCGTCTTTATTTACATCTTTTTAATGTACGAGACAGCAAAGTTAATGGAATGCTCCACATAACAACCGGCTCTTAAATATTTGCCTATCACTTAAAGTCTATCAAATTCCCCTTGGACCTACAAGAAAATTAGCAATAAGATAGTTTCTGCAAATTTTTATATCGATTAGCAAGAAGTAGATGGAGAATAAGCGTTTGTAAAAGTAGTTTATACAAGAGTAGAGGAAGTCATGTGAATGTAACACATCAGAACTTATTTATATAAAACCGGAAATTGAGGTGAAAATGTAATTTGATATGATAGAGGAAAAAGTACATCCAAGTCAGGAATTACCAAAGTTTTTATTGAACTTCCTCATTAACTTCTCGCAAATTCATAATCTTCTCAGATATTACATAAAATTCTCTAGTCGCGTTATGGCTTTAGTGTTTAAGCGACTTTAAACAAAAATAAAAAATGTTGCATTAAATACGCATAAAATACTTTTGAAAACAGTACCCAAGAGAAAATTGAAGAATCGGTGCAATTTATAAAACGTTATAAAACAAATGAAATGAAATATCTACGATATGGCCTGGCAAGTTAAAACGACAACAAATAAGCTCAATTTCAAAATTCATATTTTGCTTTAAATAGGCAAACACAGTATGTTGCAGATATTTGAGGATATTTGTTGTAAATAAACAGCAGAAAGAAATATTTGCAAGCATATAGGAAGTACACTCGGTCAAACTAAAGGTGACCGACCTCTTGAACAGTTAAATTTTTATGAAACTCACTTCGAGCGAAGGCGCGGTTTCCAACCGTCAATTTATGTGTGCCGCTTTGGCTAACTCTATATTACAAGCCAAGGACTGACTTGAACTACCTCTACACCATGTTTCGCGTCAACCGGTGTTTAAGATACCTAACTTCTACCCAAGCAGCTAGTATTCGATTCTAATTAAGGTTCTTAATCAATTTATTAATAAATGTATAAAACTTGATGAGGGATTTTATTGTAATATAGTTCAGTAACATTGTCTGTGTTACGTTATGTTACTTACAAATATAATTGCAATAGTGATGAAATTTGAGGTTATAAACTAAAATTGACTAAGTATAAAACCTCCTTCTGACCGATAAAATTAACGTCATGGGTGCCATTTACCCGCATGACGGCACTATAAATAAACGCCACATACATAAAAATGAAGAAAACATATTGTATTAAACCTTCCTCGTTAGTTTAAAATGAAAAGGGATAAAAAGTTGAGTAACTCCATGGAGATTTGAACTTATAAACTCAGGAACAGTAAGCCAAGTCTCTACCACTGAGCTAAGAGTGGTGCAGTAAGCGTGGCATTGTAACGAGCTTTAGTCATACTCTATTTTGAGAACCACAAATCAATAAAGTATCTTTTGGTTTCAAATATTCAGTGTTGAAACACTCTGAAACATTCTTTTTGATATCTTATATATGAATTATTTTCTTGGAAGACTTTTCTGACTATAGTTGTGTTCCCCATTATAACTACTACAGTAACACACAGGGGCAAAAGCCCCCGCTGAACCCAGGGAAGAGGGCTCCGTCCGAGTGGCTCCTCCATCTCCGAAGGCCTGTAGGTCGGCACCTAAAATTTAAACCGCCCTCCACTACAGGGTGATAGGGAATACGCCCTTAGCGCATAAATCCCGTAAGGGGAAGACTACCGAACAACCTCGGTGGGGCCGACAGCACACTAGCGGGTTGTCTACCGGCTCTCCAGGGCGGTACCGGAGGCTCTTAAGGCGTCTCACAGCCCCGACTAAACAGGAAACCGCCCAGACTTACCCAATCTCCCAAGGGTATCGCAACCACTGGCCCGCTGAGTCCAATCCAATCCAATCCAATCCAAACAACACCTTCACGGGTGGGCTCGAATGTTTGGCCCAGCAACGCCAGAAGTACTACGAGTACTCAGGGCCCGGAGCGCCCGTAACACGGCAGGTGAAGGGGATTATAACTGATGAAGAATATAATTATGTAGTCTTGTGAACAAACCTGGCTGCCCCGAGCGTTCACGGAAGTACCCGATTCAAGTTCCGTCTCTCAGACGCCGGCCAGTTTTAAATTGACCGAGTGAACATCCACCCTGTTTTTCACCATGATATGTATTAAATGGAAAACAAGCTACACATTTTGACATAAAACGTATGTAAAGAAAAATATCATATCAATATGTTTGCTGATATTGAAGGGAAAGTAGCCATTAAATGTAGCTCATACGATCATTTGTATTGACAAAATACTATACAACCAACTATGCGTTAAAGCCAACCTAATTACCATAGTATACCTGAGAGAATTTAAGGGTTCTTGCGTTGCTGAAAGGCTGAAGTGCATCCGAGATCCCGCAAAATTAGTATCCTCTGTAATTCTCCCATATACTACAGCTTGATTAATCAGTTGAAGAGCCTAGTTCCAACCCTCAGGATTCTAGAGGCATGATTTACATTGATTTAATTGACGCTTTGGATTACTCTGTTAGGCCTAAATGCAGCTTGGCCGGCTTCTCTTCTCGACAAACATGATTTGCTTCCAGAGGCACTTTGAAACTCAAAGTGAAGTGTTTCACTCAGTGGTATCTCTGCTATTACAGGCTTGTAATTGCATTGGTGCTGCTGACCTTGGTCGTGTCTTTCCATGTGTAACTTCGTCTAGAAGTTTGATTAGCGAGTTTCCAAGAATTCAGTTTACTGGTAGCGTGAATGAAACAAATTCTTACTATTGGTGTTGCTTTTTGCAGCTGGAGAATGACGGGATATTTGATTTGTTTTGATCAAAATTAAATTGGGTTTTATTTATGGACGCTCTTTAACTGCTGTGGTTCTTAGCGTCCCATTCTATATTGGGCGTGAAAGACCGGTAATTTTGCTCAGTTCTCTTTATCAGGCATGAGGTTCTTTTACGTGCCGTAAATCTACGACACGGGACCACCGGCTTTACTTCCCTTCCGAAGGAAGCCATGCTAAGGATTTTTACGCCCGAAGAAAATCCATCACCCTCCGACGAGTTTGAACCTGCGACATCGGGAACTAGAGGCTAGCATGATAACCACTACACCATTGAGGACGACTTGTTGTGATCAGAATGTGTATTTCCTTTCAGCATTTATCAAAAGTGCGGCCGTATTAATTATAATTTATGACAATAATATTTCTAATTCTAGAAATTCAGTAGTGAAATAGAAATGAGGAAGTTACTTTTTGATGTTTGTGAAATAATGATCTGTACGTCTTTTAGCGTAAAATTTGTATCTTTGTTCAATGATTCTATGCCCTCTGACAGTCATTTGAGTTATTCTATGCGGGAGTTTAATTGTTGCAGTTACACCACGTATGGTATAAACTTTCCGGTGCCCTTCGCCCCACGTTTAAGAACCAACTTTTTATTTTAATGTTTATTTAAATATTTTATATGTGTGTCTCGGCTTCCCATTAGTATTTTGTAGAGCACATATCTATTAATAGGGCTGGTACGGCTAAAGAACAAGGCTTACACAAATTATAATTGTATTTTACTTTTTATTGTATTAATCCTTCACACGATTAAATAACACTTCACTGATGTATTCTACAGTGAGATTATTGTTAATTAACTTTTTAACAGGTAAACGTATATATTATCCTGACTATAGTGAATTTTCTTATCTCACATACAATCACTGACCCGTACCGAACCGAACTGCTTGGGTACGCTTTCTTGTAGCATCTACCGTTTGAATTTGTAAATTTTCTCTATTTCTAGTCTCTGATTGGCTAAGCCTACTCCAATAGAATACCGTTATTTAACTTTTAGCTTTTCTAGTTTTTGATTGCCTATTTATAAACTGTTTTAAATATTACATTATTATTGTTCCAAGAACTATTAGTAGCCTATTTAAACTTTCTAATTTATTGTTGTCTCAAAGTCACCTTATTGTTAGCAACTTTCGGCATTTTTTACTTTGTAGTTCTGTTTGCTACGAAAAGCAGCTTGCTTGTATTCTCACACCTCCTACATTGCTAAACTACGTAATACATTCACATAACATTTTTATATATGTACATAGTAAAATAAACTAAATACAATGACTATAATATACACTTTATATATTATATACATATTGCTTTAAGGCGGGTTGTTATTTTTTTATATTATATAATTACACTGGCGGCGCCGTGGCCGAGTGGTTAGACCGCTCGCCTCCCACCGAGGCGGCCCGGGTTCAATCCCAGGGACCTGCACATGGGATTTGTGGTAGACGAAGCGGCGTCTGGGCGGGTTTTCTCCGGGTTCTCCGGTTTCCCCCGCCATTCATTCCACAAACTGCTCCATCATCATCTGCTTCCTTCATCCCATACCAGGCATCGGACTGATCACCCATCCTGGATATTCTGTCTATCCATGAGTGTCTGCTCCTCGACGGGCCTCTGACCCCAGGCGCCCGCCGGTAAGTCCTGGGGTTTGTAAGTCCTACATAAGAGGAGGTTAGACAGATAATGAATGCATGAATATAATTAGACTGATATCATTTAAGTGATAAAAATACTGCCTCACCCAAAGCTTCGGAATTTCACGTTCCTGATTTGTTGCGACAGTGGTTTTGACAATCCGGTCATGTGCTTATCATAATGTGCAGTATTTAGTAGCGTGAGGTGTTCTAATTTTTCAACACTTTTATTATAAACTATTCCAATGGTTTATCATCCAATCACGGCCGTTCATCTTATAATATGTTTACAAAGATGCCATTTAATCCAATGAAATGTCGGATCGTTACTGAACCCTAATAATATCAGCTACGTCATCCAATTGTGCTGTTAATCAATGTACACTCAAATAGTGTTACTTTTAAAAAAATCTGATGTGATACATTCACATGAATTTTCTACCCTCTATCGTTTATTAGTGGGTATACAAACTATTCTTAATCAAGCATATTTTTCTATATACAATATTTTTCTCCAAATAAACCTTTGCAGAAATAGCTACATTACACATTTCGTTAGGGTACAAAGAGAATAGAGATAGTAAAATGTTAAAGAACTGGACGCTATATGCTGGCCTTGTACTTCCTTACTGTTTCCATGCAATCGCCATAAACGGTTAAATCTGAAAGGACTTTAAAGAGTGACCATGAAATGAAATATTCGAACCATTAATAACTGATATACCGGATATGGCTTATGGCACAAAAAAACTTATTTGAAATAAATTATGTGTTTTAAATAGATCTACCCTTTTTGTGTAGTATGTTTTCGTCTATCGCTTAACGTTTACCAGTTATACAAGATGTTATTATTGAGTTTTGATTTTATATTTTGTAGTTAAGTGTCTTCTCATTCCCACTGTTGTTAGAATTATTAACAATAGTTTGTGTAAAATGTCGTGGTACTCCATATGCGCAAGAGAGGAGAAATCGGAAGTGGAGTGGGCGGAGGGGATCAAGGGACTAGAAGTGATATCAGAATTTGAAGGCAGTCATATACACACATATTGTAAATAACTGTGTAAGCCTACAATATCACACTCACAGCAGGTGGAACATTGACCTCCACCTCTCTTGTTATGCAAGTGGGTTGGCCAGTGCTATTGCGCATCCATGCTTCAGGAGTAGGCGAATATCACGACGTTTTACACAAGCTGTATTACGTAACACATGATTGTTCATGCATTTAGTGGTGTACCGTAATCTCACAGCCAACACAGAGTGAGTTGATTTTAAGCAATACAGTTGAGAAAGTATTTAGATATTTTATATAACCTCTTACACTGTATCCATGCAAGTTACCTATTAAATCCCATTCAAATAAATTCGCTCTTGCTTCGCACTCGCGGAACTATCCATAATCTCGTAACGTCTCGTGGGATTACCAATGAATGTTCCTGGTGTTTACCTTAAATCCTATGAATGCATATGAGAGGAGGATGCTTTAATAGTACAGCAGAAGCACTATTCAGGTATTTAGCCTTGTTCTGGGCCATCTCCACTCCAAAAGAAAAACCTAAATTTGTCATATTCAAAGACACCAAATACGTTAAAAAGTTAGAATACGGTAGTATAAAAGAGCAACGCACCAAAAACTAATCGAGAAAGCAAACTAATTTGCCACCCTTTAAATTGTCAAAAGGTTAATAGACATTACATGAGTTACTGCGGCTAACAACAGTAGCTTAAGCAGAATTTTTTCGGAAGGAGACCTATTATTGGAAATATTAATATTAATAATAATAATAATAATAATAATAATAATATAATTAAAATTATATAGTATTGCTATTGTTCTTTCTAAATGCTAGTAGCTCAAAGTAGTTACTGAAGTTGCCAAATACATTGGATAGCAGCCTCCTTTTCAGTAATTTTCCAAGGGGATTCGTTCTTTGAGGAATCACAAGTTCAGCAGAGCTTGCAGGTAACGTTACTATTCTCTATTTCGAAACGAATGATACATATTGTGGCTGTTTGAATCTTAACGCTACACGTAAACTTATTTCTCACAGATTCTTCCCTTTAGAAGCCGGTCGCTAATCTATTATATTCTAGTTGTTTACACCAATCAGAGTAGATTTCCTTCACCAATCAGAGACTATTTCCGTCTCTGCTGCACAAGCACTCTAAGATTTCTCATTAATCCATGTTTGTATCTTGGGATTTGTTACAAGCCGGTCATAGGCAGGAGTGACAAGGGCTGAGTGAAATATAGTTAGATAAATGTGCTAATCTTACGTTAGAAAAATAAACAATATTGCGGTCTAGAGAAAGAGACAACTTTCGCTGTTTTATTTAAATATTTGCTTTGGTTGTATTAAGCATTTTAGATGCTATAAATAAATGTCACGTCTTTGATCAGGGTTGCCACTGGAGAAGACACGAGGTTTAAACAAACCCCTTATTTTGTTCTTAGGTTTGCCTACCTCCAAGGAGCTTATTCTATTAGCACAGTGTCTCCGCAAGTCCGACTACCCGAATACACTAAGTTGGAGAAATAAAGGAGGATAATGACCCGATTGTCACAAAATGGCATGCCTGTATAGATTAACTTGCGGTAGTCTGTATAATACACTTGCCGTGAGAAATAATAGAATGTATTGTGACTTTTTCAACTATCACTCAGTTCCCAGTGTCACTGTTTCGTTTTATGTAGTTCACCTTCACTGGGAGTTCACTTCACTAAGGTGAACCAGTTCAATTCTTCGTCAGTTCACTTCCTTCGTGACGCAGCCCCTTCACGCTGGACGGTTCATTTCACTCGGGAGTCGTCGAGCACAAGACCTCCACATCCGTCGCTCCGCGGCACACTTGCTGCTCGTCACAAAAGCGTCACCAACTCAGAGAGAATCGCTCTTGATGTCACATGGGAAACTCGACGTCAACTCGCTCGTTCACCAACTGGCCGACGCGACTCACTCTACTGTCGCCACTCCTCACCTCGCATAGACTCGACTCGCCACTGCGGCAACTCGACACGCACTGTCTCAACTCGCGACTAACAACTTACCTAGATTGGCGAGAACGCTCACTTATATAGGCAGTGGAATCATCTACGGAAGGTTCTCAAACAATTTCACACACTTTCTGGAGGAAAGGGGAAGATAAAGTTTCCAGAACGTTCTAGTTATCTCCCGATAACGCTCCCGGTATTTACGCTGCCAAGCGGCGTTTTCGGTATTTACTTAGACCACTCGGCGCCGGCCTCAAGATAACCTTGGGCTATAGCTTCTTCGTCACAATTCGTCTGAAATTCGTCACTTTGTTGCTACACTCCTTCTGTTCCTGACGTATAGAACATAGTGGTAGTAGGTCTTTCTTCAGACAGGCGCAGCTACTGCTTCTCTGCTCTATTAATTATTCTACACCGCTGGTACACACCGAAATAGCTCACAGCAGCATAGCGGAAGGATCTGAATTTAATACGCTCTCCGGTAATTGGCTAGAAGAAGAAAATGAACCAATTTCATAATCCAGAAAATATTCATATACTCAGTACAGATTCAGCCTCACTGTAAGGTAAGACTTAAAGGTAGACGAAAATTCAATGCAATACGCTGGATTTGAATCTCGAATCTTCGACTAACCGTGCCGCTCTAACCACAGATAGGCAACCTGCCGATACGACATTAAATTCCCCAACTAACGCATTCTTTTTCTGGTAAACCACAAGGCATTCTCAAATTCATTTTGAGATAACATACTTCAATGTCGAATAATCTAGTATTTTAAGTCCCGAGCTTCGGTAAGCCGAAATTCCCGTGGTTCAACTCCCGGCTATGGCATTGAATTTTTCAGTCTGATTCTGCCTTTACAGTCTTAGCTTACATATTACAATTGATTATCAATGCAGCCTTTATTCTCTTCACGCTGTATCCAGTGATTCAATGCATCTGACCTTAAAATCGGTATCACTGCATCACGTATCCAATTTTGACACATGTTCTCTCCGTCATTTATGCCATGCATTTGGTATGATAGCCACATCCAATACTCGGAGCTGAACTATTTTGCAAATGTAGTCCGCCCTTAAACTGCCCTCGGAGCGGGACTAAATTTTAACATGCATAACCGTGTTCGGGTAATCCCATCGAAACTTAATTGCTTGTTTGCCCTTACGTCTTCATGGAATCCCGACAACAACAGGATTCAATCTACGCTGTTACAAGCTTCGAAAGTGTTCCGGAAGATAGCCTACAGCATTTCTCATTGTATTTTCTTATTCTTTCTTTGTTTTAATTCTTAGTAAATTTGTTCCTTTATTCATCCATTGCCAGTAACTGGTATATAGCAGGGTTCTGCAAAAATTTAATACGGACACACAATGCGGAACCCTCGATGCAAATCCAGGAGTCAACAGCAGCATTTTAGTGTGTTCAATGTACGATTTAACAATTCCAAGAAAGGGCACCAGTGGTTTCGTTTTCGGCTCTCGAACTGAAGGTCCGGGGTTCGATTCTCGGCTCTGCGGTGACGATTTTAACTCGGCCGCGTCCACACCTTCATCTCTGACTTTCTCATATGAAGTCTCCCCAAGGCCCAATATGGTTCGGAGTCCGCGATAAAAGTTGTAGTGCCTGTGCATTTCACCGCCATCCTCACCATTACGTAACCTCGAAAGCATCGTATTCCCTCCGCTGGGTGTTTCCAACTCAGAAAGAGTTCAGTCATCGTTTGGTGGGATGAGGTATCCTCCGAAGTTTGTAGGCCATATAGAAAGCCTTAGAAACGACAATTCCAGGCTGCAAAGCCTGAGAATTAAGCGGATTGAATGGTGTTCAAATGAACTCATACTCAAAAGTAACTTATCTTGGCAGCTTACCACATAACTTTTGATTTTAAACTTAAACAGCAGACCCACTTCCCTCAAATCAATAGGGGGCAAACAAAAGAGAAAGATAAATGCGACGGCATAATAAAAGCTCCATGTGGAAGAGAGCACAATATTTTTAAATTATAAGTAAGTAATAGCATGCAGAAAGTTTGAAATGTTGAATGCAAGTCAACTAGTGTCATCTTGGAAAGATATATTATGCATAGCTGATAGTCGAACTATGGTTCTGTCCATGACGATGCTCTCACTGCCTGACATACCCATACGCGCACTAAACCCCCTCATCTGTCTTATGTATCCCTTCAAGACAGCCTCAAATATTAGGGAAATCAAACCTCAGAAGCGATTTTCAACGTTACAAGTACTTTATACTTAACCATTGTTGGGATTAATTTGTCTTTTGAAAATTGCTCTTTCGTACTAGGTGTGTGTAGAAATAAGGCTGGAGAGCTGAATTAGACATGGAAAAATTCAATGCCACGTCCGGTACTCAAATCACGATTCGCTTTACCGAGAGGGTTTGTTGAACGTATGGTTATCTCGTGGTGGTAGTGATAAGAATATCTGAACGGAGAGCCGAAGATTTGAGGTTTGGGTCCTGGACATGACATTGAGTTCTTCATGTCTGGTTCAACTTTCCAACTTAGTGTCTACAACAGCTAATGTGAAATATCAGTTATCAAACACATACGTGCATTCATCCTTCTCTCTTTTACCTTGCTGATTTTGGTTTTTAGTCTTCGGCTTTCAAAATATCGCAGACTGAAAGGGCTACCGTTCACTGTAATTTTCCATCCCAGAACTACCGAGCTATTAAATTGTGTAAAGATAAGGATAGGGCGTAAGTAGGTTTTCTAACTTTTAAGAATATGAAGAACTGCTGATGTCACCTTGGGACAACATGATGGAGGAAGCACGACTATTGCATAACAGGCTTAAGAACAAACGTATGGCACAACTGCCACGGAGTGGTGTGCAGATACCTCGTATGATTACTAAAGGAGATGGCGGAGGAAATTTCTATGGCCCACATTCGGGAGGTCCCGGATTCGATTCCCGGCGTCCACCCACTCTGGTCCATGGGTTTTTCGTGGTTTTCCCGGATCGACAGGGTGTTTCATCTTCTATCACGAGTCTCCTCCCTCTCATTTCCTGTACCCATCATCTTCTTTGCCATTTCTTTCAGGATTATAGGACCAGGCGTCGATGTTCGGCGGGTTGCGGCTGGACGGTGACTTACGCTCTGCAGAGGTTTCTTCCCTGGCGTCGCTGGACTATTTAATTAGGTCTCTCCTTCAAATGAGCTCCATCCGGGGACGCCGGAGGTTGGGAGGACCCGGCGACGTCGGATGCGTTCATTCTGGAAACATAGGGAACCTGTATGTGCTTGCGCCCGTCGTCATCTGCATCTGGTCGCCCTTCAGGTCACTCCCCTCATCTCTCCCTTCCGAGGGTCACTGGTAGAGGCACAAGGAGCCAACTGGCCTGTGTGCGGTGATCTACCCCTTCGTTTCGTACCTTTAACTTTACCCTACTTCGTATGAATAGGTGGTGCTCCTTTCTATGTATTAATCAATCCACCATGCCCTAGGACTTCTTGAGCCAGCCTCAACAGATGGTGTGTCATAACGCAAAAGTGTATAATTCGAAATGGACTACAAGATCTTACTCGTCCAATCAGAAAACATCTACCTCGTACTTCAGTCTTCCTCTCTCTGTTTTTACGTGTTGCATGTGTCTGACCCCAAACGCTTTCGGACGTCGACCAGAGATTTAGCGTTTGGCTTTGACCTGTAGTGAATTATTCAATTCCGCTTAGCCACTAAGTGCAGCATTGTTGCAGATTACTTTTTGTTACCGAAATCAAGAGAAATTAAAAAGGGAGTTACACTATTGCTTGTTCTCTTTAGGGCCAGTTTTCATTCAGTAAGCAGAATATAAAAGAGCATCCGGTGTGTGGCAGATGCGTCGTTTTATGGGAGTTAGAGCTACAAGTTACGACCCCCATAAAATAAGAGACTAAGTTACGACCAAGATAAGAATTGGCTGTGATCCAGCTTCAGTGTATAAAACATACTTTTGTACCAGTTCCGGAGTTCTACTCATATTTTACGAGGCTTTGCTTCCAAAGAAAAACGCTTCGATATCTCGTTAATTAAATTGTAACGGTGCTTATAAAGTGAAAACCACAAATGATTTTTTGTGGGACACGTGATCATCTACACCTTGTCTTTAATTGGTACTGCGGTACATACCGTTCTGGTTTTTACTATCTGTACTGCTTAGATAAGTATGGTATTCAACCCAAAGTTCGAAAACGGAATTTAATTGAAAACAGACGTTTTAAAGCACCATACATTCAAAAAAGGGAATTTTAGAACAGACTGTGTGTGAGGTCTATAAGTAAACAAGTCGAATACGTACCAACTTTCATGCTCAGACAGCTATGAATCCCAAAAACGTGTTATAAGAAAGACTCTCATTATCTATAATTGACTTTCTGAAAAATAAGCAACAATTTTTTACTAAAATGTGAAGTGACGTCAAACGTATGATAAAATTATGAATTGGTGCCATAATAGCTTAGCATGAACATAGCTATAAGCACGTAGTTTAGATACATTTCGAGACGTAGGAAAATGCTCCTTCTAAAAGTGCTTTCGGGAAACTTTTTTACAAAAATCTACAATATTTCCAATTATTTTGATAGAATTTTGCAAAATACGCCAATAAGTTACCGTTCAAAACTAGTTTTACCTTGTTGAAGTAGGTAACATTTTTCTACCTGAGAAAACGTAACTTTTTACTACAAATAGTGCACATTCCAAGACTTTTTTTTTTTAAATCTTTAAATGTGTTACATTTATGACTCTTATCTGCAACACAATTCTATCAAAACGACACATAATAGTCCCCCTCATTTTATAAATGTGATATACTCTATATAAGAGGAATACGTAAGAAACAGACATATGCTTACTAGTGGAAAAAATAGATTTATTTACGATATAACATTTAGATCGAATAAAATTAAGCATTTCCAAAATACTGCTGTTCGTCTGAAATGTATCACGTTTTACGAATGCAGTCATCGTTACTGATGGCGGCTCGATGTAAACAAAAGCATAAAAATGGGCATTATCAGGCACGATATGAGTGCCTGGGGTGAGCAGAGGAACAAAGGAGTTACGAAATAAGTGGGTGGGGCTTCAGAAGGATAATCAGGTAAAGAAAACATCCGTAGTTCTGATTTGCATTTAATGGTGAGGCTGAAGCCTGCAAATGTAGTAGTGTTTTCACTGTGCAACTGTACATTTCCCTTTCGCCTTGCCCCTCACTCACCTTTGTCCCTAGCCTTGATTGTCAACAAAAACAGCGGGTCCTCCTCCAAGCGCATCGTGGCCGACTAGTACATACTTAGTTTTGAAGGATACACATATGAATTGGGAGTCCAGCATTGATGCTTCAAGAACAGTGGTAAACAGATAAGCTAAAAGTGTTAATTTTGGAAATGAGTTTTTCATTGAAGACATCACAGGTACGTTTCATTTAACACAATGCAGAATAAATTACAAATACACGTGTTTGAATAGCCCTTTATAATCAGCTGGCTTCTGCATTACCTTGCTTTGTCTGCTTTCCCTCTAGTCAGTTTTCCTTGCACACAGTGCTTCAATTAACATATGCAAATCATCCCCTTCCTTACTCCGGTCACTCAATCACATGTCGAACAGAGCCTTCTAGACTCTTCTCTCTACCGATCGCGCATCTGCGTGATGAACACAGGAGTGGTCTTTTAGCCTCACGCTGACAGAACTCGCTGAGTGAACAGCAACAGCACTGAAATGAACCTCACAACAATCGTGCTTATGGCGGCAATCGCTTCCTTTTATATCCAGACGTACCCTCGAGAAGGTTCGGTACAAGCCAGGGGAAGGGAAGATCATCTACTAGCGCCCCGGTAAGATTTATGGATGGTTCGAAAGCTGAGGGTTTCTTTCTCTTCAAAAAATCACACGCCGGTGGCAGTGAAGAACACGAACAGGCCCTATGCGGCGGAAAACGGTGAACGTTCTGTCACAGTATATTGCATAAAAGTATAATAACGTATAAAAGTCTAACGCAAATATGTAACATTGTAATAATAACATGAGTGGACTTCAACACTTAATAACAATGAAAAATACGTAATGCATTTACAATAAATATACATTTGAATGTTACAGAATGAAGCAACATACAGTACCAGGCACGTACAAATTAATACCATAAATCATTAATGTAATAAGATGTCTAATTCACAGCATCTCAGCATCAACACATTAATAATTTCTTTCTTTAATATTTTGTTCTAAGTTTTACGTGTTATGTATTTTCTTTGCTAATATTGTGTTAGGTTAAAACAGCCCACGTAGGATGTTGAAACACATATATTCATAATGTACACATGGTATAGAACAAGTATATAACGTTATAACAGGGGGAAAAGGCCATTGTTGGTATATAGCCAGTAATATAAATTTACGAGGAATGCCGTAGTATCTACGTAAGCATGTAACGAACTTTGGATTCATAATTAAGCTAATGGTAGTCTATAAACATATATATATGTGTGTGTGTGTGTGTGTAACAAATTGTTATTGGATGTTATTGGACAGTAGCACAAATCAGGTACATTGATACATGCCTATAATTCAAATACGTACGTTAAGAAGAAGGGTTTGAAGGAACGTTAACAGAAGCTTGTCAGTGTTCGAGCAGGAAGGTAGTGTATAAACTCGTCTCTAAATAGACGCTAAAACTACGTATTTTACCAGTTATACATATTTTAACAAAGGTGATAGTGAATTGTGAATGTTTACACGTAGTTTATCTAAAATACAAGTGAAATAATTAACAGAATACATGTGTGCAGAAATATTTTAACCTTATCCATACCCAACCCTGACAAGACACAAGTGCTCTGCAACACAAATGTAGCAGCCGTGGCACAATTATAAAATAATAATTACAGTATATTAACCCACACGCAATAATACAGATACACCATCATCAGATTCCAGTCTACGAGAACCTCAAGATACATCACAACAGTATGGGCATAAAGACTACCTACAGGTACGTAACATAGCAACCATCATCATCAACGTAGTGTGGGCCTACCAAAGATAACCGCTACAAGAAGACATATCACAATTGAAATAGTTTTAGTAGGGAAAAGCTACTTTGAAATGTTGCCTTGAATGTCTATAAGACGTTCAAATTGTATAATTAAATAACAAGCAATACTATTCGAACTATCCCAAATGAAACTGAAACATAGGTTACAACTGAACAACATCATTATATAACATTATTGTACGAAAAAATATACATAATCTTGGGGCAGTTATGGAACATTAATACATTTCAAATGCAACCACTGCAGCACTCAGTTCAAACCCCATTCCTGTCCAGCACTTTTTACATCTGGAACCATGTCTATACCCACTAAACGAGATGTGAATTCACTTTTCCTAATAACCTTGCCCCCCTGCAACAGCCAACGACCTTGGGTTTGTTTACCCCGAACCACCATCAATGACGTTGCCTGTACATTTTGAAATGCTACGCGGTTATTCTTTTGTTTCTCATGAGCTCATGTAGACAGCAGATAATATCAAAGTGAGCATATAATTATAATCTACAATAATTGGGCATTTTAGCCTACTATAGATATAACGCTGTATTATCTAATTCAAAAGCCTATCAGCAAATATTTAACCTGATTAACAAGAGGTAGACAGGAAAAATAAGATTTTTTACGTATAATGCGAAGAACAGCTATGTAAACGAAAATGATTAAGGAAGGTCGTGTAATTATTATGTATTAAAGTATCTTCAGATCACACAAAGCAGATCTCCAAATAAAGAGCCACATATATGCTGTTCGTTTTTCTCCTTGATAAATTGCGCAATTCAAACTGTCATTTTGGTTACGTTATCTCTTATGAATCCATTGACAATTCTGTTGTTATTTAGCGATCTCCGTAGTGATTGATTAAAGCTGTATGATTTATTAACCATTATTATAGCTGAAAAATAGTGAGAAAACTGTAGCTGGATGAGTTAATTATTGAAATGTAAGCATAAAAATATGCTCGTATAAGTTGTCTAATTGTTCTTTCACGCTAGCACTTTATACATACTGAGTTGAAAGTTGAATAACAAGATTCAACTCTAAATTAAATAACTTATTTGAATCACAGCAGTGGGATAACAAGCTAAGCAAGAAACACTGTATGTTAATTATGAAACTGTGCAAAACCTTGGCGGGTTTCATCTGATAATTATTCTTTCACACGGTCATTTTGTTTGCAAAGTCCTATCAGATATGAACAATTGACTTTCCCAGAATCGCTGAATTGTTACGTGTTCATTTGTTTAGGAGCAATTTTCTATAGCCCTGACTTGATACTGTGTGTGTGTAGTGTGTAGTGAAAGGAAAACGTTGGTGGTAAGTATTTTAATCAATATGATGTTTGGAGTACTACATTATAAATCCAGAACTCCCGGTTTGACTCCAAGCTGGAGGGAAAATGTCCTATTCTCTTTAGTCTGGAAGTATGAAGTAACTGTAAATATGTACGAAAGTTAAATCAAGAGTAACAAAACCCCTTAAGCGATTATTATGTTTCCAAAGTAAGTTCGGTTAAGGCGACATAAGTGTAACAGAAATATCCCAAAGCAGTTGCATAGATGTGGATTTCAGCATAGCAACATTTTCTAGCCATTACTGTTGCTGTTATTATGATTATTATTATTATTATTATTATTATTATTATTATTATTATTATTATTCATTATTTAGGATATAGAAATTTTCACTCTTGTTTTTATTGTCCATTGTCTTTAGTTCTGCCAATTATTTGTTATCTTTTTGTTTTGTAGTTTAATGCTAATAATCATGTTTGCTTCAGACATTTCACTTCATTCTAAATGTCTCTTGTACCACTGTTGTAACAGCGGTGAACTCGTTCTTTCCTTGTCGGCTCAGTCTTTGTTTGGCCCTGTCTGTTGCAGACCTTTACACGAGTATAAGAATTGCGTTTCCGCTGATTGTATCCTGATTTTATCTTTTTATATTTTTAGGTCCAATCTTCGCTTCCGTATATTATTATGGAAACACCATCATGTTACAAAATCTAGTACTACCCATTTCTAGCCCTACTCTGTAAGTTCTGTGCAATAATTATACAAATTGTGCTTCATATGACTTCCTCTACCCACTACCGTTTATTTTATATAGTCTCTACTAACTATTCCTACAAAAACTTATTTTTCCAACTATACCATGTTAATCGGGATAAATCTTTGCAGAAATAGTTTCATTATATATATCGTTGTAAGTACAAGCGAGATTCAGGAAACGAAATCGATAGTCAGATGTTTAAAACTGATATGCTACGTGATGTCCTTAGAGGCAGTATTTTTAACACTTAAATAATTTCAGTCTAATTATATAATATGTAAATTCAATAACAGCCCTCCTTGAAAAAATATGTGTATGTAATAATTTGTAAAATGTATGTAACAGTCATTGCATATGCTTATATTGTTGTATTCATGTGTAATAATGTTATGTGAATATATTACGTAATTTAATAATGTAGGAGCTGTAAGAAATAGGTCAAAAGTTGCTAACAATGAGGTAACCTTGAGGCAATAATGAGTTTGTGAGTTTAACAATACTACTTGTGATTCTTGGAAGCAATAATATAATTTTAGTGACAGTTTGTAAAACAAATAGCCAATAAACAACCAGAAAAAAGCTTTAGTTAAATAAAGGTATTCTATTGGAGTAGTATTGGCCAATCAGAGACTTGAAATACAGAAATTTGCAAGTTTAGACGGTTGAAATCAAGTCAGTTGCCTACAGACTGTGCGCATAACTGGATGCGTTGCTTGTGCATCCTTGAGAGATTTAATACGTATTCGTGTGAGACGAAAATAGTATACGTGTTAGAAAATGCAAGTATTAATTAAAAGAATCTCACAGCTCTCGATATCAGTGAAGTGCTATTTAATTTGTGTCAAGGATTAATAAAAAGGAGTGAATTAAAACTTAAAATCTGTGTAAGCCTACATTCTTAGTCGTATCACAACCCTGCCTAAGAGAAACGTGTCTCTAACAAATACTGACGCAGCTGAGGCAAACAAATATTTAATACTCAAAGAAACAGTTAAATTACAAAGTTAATATGTTTTTTTAACTTGGGTGAAGGCTACCGGAAACTGTTTACTATACGTGCGGTTGCAACTACTACAAGTTCGGCTCCCCAACAGTTGAAATATATTACAACTCCTTCAATACAAACTACTTTAAATTGACGCCCAAAGCGTGGTGCAAATAACGTAACAAACCACTTTCTCACCTTGAAACTCCATACTGTTTCCATGACATGGCGAGAAACAAATTAATAACTACAACACTTTTAAAACATGATAAACTGTTGAAAAATTCAAACCAAAAACGAATATCTCAGAAATGGCTGATACACAAAAAAGTTATTTGAAATAAATCCTGTGTTTTAAAGAGATCTGCGCCATTTAGTGCAGTATCTATGTTTTTGTCTTTCTCTTGTGGTTTTCACGTTATACAAAATTTCTTCGAATGAAGAGAACTTCAAACCTATTAAGAAAATTCAAGATATAGATACATTTTATTTTTAATGTAATTTCTTAAATATAGGATATTTTAATCAAAATAGCCAGGGGTATTTTTGGCAAAATCAAAAATATCGATGTAAAGAATAATTTGGGTTGGAGAACTTTCGTAAATCACTGGAAGATACTGAACTGAAATACCAAGTTTGTATTTATTAAACATTGCGTTTTAGAGTTACACTGTTCAAATGTACGCGCGCGCGCACAATTACACACGCAAACACACACACACACACACACACACACACACACACACACACACACACACACACAGGGGTTGGATTCAGGTGGCTTCAAAACACGTATTTCCGGTGCAATCACAACAACGAAGTTTTGGGTGGAACACAACTACTCCTCTACCTACTAGGTACGTGCAAAACAGCAGTGTCGAAAGCGGCAATGGAATAAACCAGAGGACATCTGTTGCGAATTAACCATATCTGAGTGTACAATTATTTCGGTGTGGTGTCAGGGATGGGATCAATGTTTTTAGCCTCTAGAAATGAAAATTCCATTCTAGTAATGAAATGGTTTACCCGTTTTTAAAAATAAAATTCAAAAACTGAAGTCAGCCTAATTGCGGAGTGTACAAATGAACTCGGCAGAAAGGCACGTGTCTACCACAAACCTCTAAAATAATACCTCGTTAAATCCCAACAGCTGCTGCACTGAGGATAAATTTCTGGTTAAACTAATTGGAGTTTGTAGGCACTTCTGTAAGGCTGATGATTTATTGATTGTTGGTATACAGAGCTGTCTAAGTCTATTGATCGTCGCATATGAGAATATTAAAGGAGACTCGGAATGATGGAGCATAATAAGTTCATTCGTGTGAAACATTAGCTCGAGCGGAATAAAAAACGGCTGATGGCATTACCTCACTGCTGGCTGGGCGGGAAACAACGGTAAATGCTCTTGTAAAATATATGAACAACGTTTAGAAACAAAATTAAACTGTGGAGTATGTGAAACACAGGAGTTAGTGTCATTTAGTTGTCTGTACGTCGCGATACAGGGGTTGAGTTGGGGTGAGAGGGATGAATCAGTGAGGGTTGCTATGTGGCGCGTGGCGGGCGCGCTCCCCCTTGCTGTAGAATATCATCATCCCCTTTTGCGTGGCGCAACCCCCCGTGTAGCAACATACAGGGGTGGTTTGCGGACACCTCACTGACCTAGCATCCTGTTTGACGACTGCTCTTGCATCCCAATCAATAAAGACGACGCTGGACCAGGAACAAACTGACTAATTCGAGTAAATATGCTGTTGGTATTGCTTTTACTGCTATTGTAGCGGTATCTCTCAGCTCAAATTTCTCTCTAGCCTTGTTGCTAGAGTCATGGCGAATATTTTCTAGTCTCAAAGCGATTTCTTCTCCCAATAAAAGCACCAGGCGATTTCTCTCTCTCTCTCTCTCTCTCTCTATGACATTCATATTTTTCTTTATACTTTCTCTATTACGTATAGTAAGTAGGAGAAGTATTGCATTCCACCCAAAAATTCAATGTCGAAATTTCACCGGAATTACATGTTTTGAGACTTCCTGAATTCAAAAAAAGAATTTTTAGAAAAAGGCCCATATGTGTGTGTCTGTCCGTCTGTCTGTCTGTGAAGAGCATAACTGAAGAACGAAAAGTCGGCTAAATACCAAACTTGGTATTTAAGTTATGTTCCAAGGATGCAACACGAAGATTTTCAAGAAAATCTCTCACTCTCAGCTACCCTTTACCTGGAACATTTTTGAAATTTTGTTATTTTCTAAAAATGGCTTTAACCATTTTGATTAAAATCCCATATATTAAAGATATTTACATCACAAATAAAAAGTATGTCTTGAATTTTCTGAGAATAGCGTTTGAAGTCCTCTTCATTTGGAAGTAATTTTGTATAATCTTGTATAACTGCTAAACGCTAAGTGATTGACGAAAACTTAGTAGACAAAAAATGCAGATCTCTTTAAAACACACAATTTATTTCAAATAAATTGCTTTGTGGCACAAGGCATTTCTGAGATACCCGTCATTAATGTTTCGAATTGTTGGATTCTTACATTCTTCAAAGGCCTTTCAACATTCAGTTCGTTTCTCGCGATTGCATGGAAGCAGCATGGAATTTTAAGGCCAGCATATAGCGCCCATTTCTTAAACATTTGACTATCGCTGTTTCCTTTGTACCTATAAGGAAATGTGTAATGTAACTATTTTTGCAAGGTTTATTTGGATTAGAACGTAGTCTATACCAAAAATAAGCTTTAGTATGAGTATTTTGTATACTCACTAATAAACGATAGAGAGTAGAGGAAGTCATGTGAATATATCACATCAGATTTTTATTGCAGAAAACTTCATTAAATTGCCGTAACTGCAGAATATCCATATTTAGTAATAAAACTCCACTGCACCTCAATGTGTTTATGTGAAATCGCGTTACCTGCTCTTGCCGTATTCAATACGAAACACCCAAATGGACTAGATGTTTTTCTTTGTAATTATTACCATTATATGCTCCTTTAGCTTCTGTGGTCATATCGGTGGCTTTTATTTTTGAAACAACTGATAGTACTATTACCCGGTAAAACGTGGGATTTTTAATAGCTTATTTTTTACTTAAACACACATTTACTTTCACACTGCGGTCGGGTAGGGAGTGATTCTGGTTAAAGAAAAATCCCCGCCCCAGCCGGGAATCCAACCTAAGACTTCTGGATTGAGAAGTCACAACTCTGACCACTCAACCATAGAGGCAGTCGAGCTTGAAATTGAAGAGGACCTTGAGTGACCATCTCAAGTGTAAAATCATGAAATAGCGAGAGTAACGCCAATAGACTCAAACTGTACATACATAGATTCGGGTAATTTATTAAGTAAAAACATATTCTGTAATTTGTTTTAAGATAGTTGTTTATTTCCTTCTTTGTTTCTGTTTTACTTACTTACTTACTTACTTACTTACTTACTTACTTACTTACTTACTTACTTACTTACTTACTTACTTACTTACTTACTTACTTACTAACTTACACACTTAGTCGGCTTACTCTCATCTTGTGTAAGGCTTATTCCCCCTAAGACTTACTTTATGTTTTTAATATATCTTAAATCCTCAAAGAAGGTCCCAAAAGTTGAAAATTATCTCGCATTAGCTTTTTTCAGAACAAAAGCAACCCTTAGTGTGAGAGACTATGGAATATACCCTTGCACCACGAAGTTGTGCAACTATATTAATTTTTTTGTTCAAGTACATCTTATGCACCTGGTACCTTTTAGCATGGCCAGTTTAGCCTTTTGTGCACGAGACAGTTGGAAGGTTACATTTCCCCGGAGAATGAAGGGAGCTATGTTCTGGTTAATATCCCTCTGACAACCCAGCTGCCCTCCTACGTGCCGGTTCTCCCCGACTAACTGCTTGCGCATGCGAGATGCCAAAGTATAAAGGTTTTGTAGCTAAGTGGAATAGTTTAACATTTTTAAATGATAAATGCAACTAAATTTGGTGAAAGTCCACTTAAGTCCCTCAAGAAAGAACTTGGCATGTTGGGATCTACTGGTTGACCAGAGGAACTGGCGAAACATGGGCAATTCCTTGGCTAAAGTGCGCAAAGCTAAGTCAAATTTGTTCAGTTAGACAATGGTGATGTATCTCTATTTTCCGTTTTGTTGTTCTTTTTGTTTTGTTTTCTTTATCTGTTGTTTACTTGTCACCATACTTGTATCTTAAATATGCATGTAAGTCAATGACCCATGTACTAAATACTTTTGTAATATCTTCAATAATTTGAAACCAATAAAGATAAAAGTCTTCATATGCTCGTACATATAAAATTGACATTTCTAACACTGTGTTTTACTTACATAGTGACACAGGTATCCATAATGAGGTAACGTTTCAGTGGGGATCACACATACAAGAACACTACTGGAATAAACAACGCTGTCTCCTAACTGTTCCGTCTTGTATTGTCTTTGGACGTCTGGACTAAGATAATGGGATCTATAATGTGGAGTCGTGCCTAGGGATTCCTCCATCATCTGTTATTTCTACGTGTTCTGCTTATCTACTTCTATTATTCTGCACTTAAAGTATAGGATATACAAAGAAGGGGACACCTCGCACACTACAACCAATGGTAGATCTGATTGGCTACCACCCGACAGGAGGAAGGGATAAAGTGAAGGAACCACAGGAGGCTACGGGCTGTAGCAATAGAGACCATGTTCTGGAGCAGTTCAGAAGATTTCTTCTTAGAGCTGATTGCTCTAAAGTCCGATTGGGAAAGTGTGATTGGGAACTAAGTAGGGAAATGAACCGTGCTAATCTAATTATAACAGCTCCGCTCCCCTTCAAGCAGATATGCATATCTACCTCGCATTCTGCGTTGGCGCAGCGGAATTACGAGCTCTATTTATGTTTTGCAAATGAAACTGGCAGTTGTTTTTATAGACTTATCATCTCAAATAGTTTCTTAGAACAATCTCGTGGTTATTTTCGATATAAATGGTTTGATAGTTTGTTTTAAGCTGTTCGTGGTGCGATACGTATGACTTCAAATTTTCATGCTGCTATTTCGAAGTTGTATCCATTAGACAGTGTTTAATGTTACCTGCTTTGTTGTTGAGTTCTACGAAGTCGTCAATTTCCAGCTCGTTTTACGTTGTCAGGCCCGCCGGCTGCTTCAGTGATATAACTATGAGTTCTTTGTCTCAGGGTATGCGTGAGAGAAATGTGAAAGGATAATACCAGTTTAGTTACAGGATAAATTTTAATGTTGACTAAAATGTTCTGCTTTTAAGAGAGTCACTGACTGTTGAATAACAGAATTGAATTATTTCTGGAGTAATAATGATGCGAAGCGTCAGTTGCCATAAGTCAAGCGAGTCCTTAGACGATACCAAGTTAAAATGAAACTCAGTACCATATGAGTAATCTCAAGAGCCGTCGCATGAGTAAGTTACTTGATTTAGTAAGTATGTAAGTAAGTAAACACGGGTCTGATTTTGAATGCATGCTCTTTTCTTAACGTAAGCTTCGCCGACCTATCGCTACCCCTACCAACATTCCTACTGACGCGGTCCAATCTTAGAACTCTACGTATGCGTATCTGTTTCTATGCGGTACCTTGCTCGAATCTAAGAATTCCATTCGCTTTATAATTTTCTAGAAATATTTTTTCTAAGGAATTTTCTAAGAATTTCTGTCTACATGAATTTTTAAACCTACTGAACTCGCCCCTTGATTGCATTCCAGGAACCTTTGTGCTACCGCGTTTGCTATTCGCTGTTACTAATTACTTTTACTTACATGACTCGCTAATGACTTTTTTCTCCGGACAAATCTTTTAACTCGGGAATATTACATTATATACTGATTTAAAATACAGGAATTATTTATCACAATTATTTCTTTATCTTACTATTATTTGTTTACATAATTATTTATATCTTCCTGTCAATAATTAGGGTATCAGATCATGTGTATGAATATTTTTATATACAATTAGGATATTCTAATGTATATAAAATAAATCATTTAAAAAATACAATGTTTAATATGACTGTATCTATTATAGGTGCTAACACAAATTGCATACATTTGTAAAATTTGATATTTTCTAGAAAAGTTGTAGATTAAATTATATAATGCTTACTAGTTTGATATTCACTCATTCGTTTCACTAGTTTACTCAATTTATTGCGTCATTATTTTACACCAAAACAGGTTTGATTAACAGAGCTTGATTAATTTTATTAATTCGCCTCTAGTAACTGAAGCTGGGTAGGTAATTAATTAACACTGAAGGAGAGGAAATGCTTCGTCACTGTTATTACAAATAAGTTATTCCTTTATGAAAATTAGATTTCTAGCTTGAAATGCATAACAGCCACAACGCAGCAGATCCGAGATCAATACTTAATGTGAAGCGTTATGATGAGGCTGCTCAACATTATTGCTCCCCGTGGAAACAGTAAGTGAATTAGTTAGCGCGGATGCCTTTAGAGACTCCGTGTTGTAGAGTTAAGATAGCAATACTATTATCTACAAACTAGTGGCTTTAGTAATAAACGTCCTTTTATTTTAGCAACAATACGATAGAGCTCGGGGAGGTGCAACCACGAGATTGAAATTTACTGAAGCTGGAAAGTTCTTCAGCTAACTTTCTAGGCTTACGCAGCAGTAAACTGCTGTCTTCAGTTTTTATTTCTCTCTTATTAGTTTCCTTACGCAACGTATTTCTTTAGTAGTAAATAGATATTAAATTCAGCTCCCATAGCTGCAAAATCTTAAAATTGGTGCTATTCAAAAGTAAATAAATAACGAATGAAAATAAACTGTTTTTATAATGGAATTCCAGATAGATGCATATTCCTTTATTTATAATTAACTAGCTGGCAGATGGAGTTGTACTGGTGGCTATTTAAACTCGAATGTCTAAATAACTAATTTAATTTACGAGAGCTCTCGCGACCTAACAAAGAAAACAAAAATGTTGGGAAAAAACATGTCTATTTCTCTACATGGTCTCCTTTCAGCTCGATACACTTTTCCCAGTGTTGTTCAATCGCTTCGATACCCTACTTATACTGAACCATCGCGTTCTGAAAAATAGCCATCAACTGCAGACTTTAGCGCTTGGTAAATCTTTTAGCATCAAGCCATTTCTTCAACTTTGGAAATATAAAATAATCAGAGTTGGCTAAACCTAGCGAATAGAGTGCACGAGGAAGCAGTTCAAACCTAAACTTATTGGTTCTGTCCATGGCGATAATGGATCTGTGAACTGGTGCATTGTCTTGATGAAACAAAAGCTTCTTTTCCACTAAATGCGGCCGTTTTTGCCTTATTTCATCATCTAAATGCTGCAGAAAGTTTGCATAATACTCGCCATTGATTTCTTTTCCTTTTTTAAGATAATCAATGAAAATTATTTCACACATATTGCAAAAAAACTGATGCCATGACCTTGCCTGCAAATAGAATTATCTCACCTTCTTTGGAGCCGATTCTCTTCTTTCAGTCCACTGTTTTGACTGTTCCTTCATCTCAGTTGTGAAGTGATGGAATCATGTTTCATCCATGGTTATGAATCGACACAAAAACTCGGCTTTATTTCAGCAAAACATCGCCAAACACTCGATTGAAGCATCTTCACGATGCTGCTTTTGTTTCATTGTGAGTAAACGCGGCACCCATTTTGCGCACAGCTTTCTCATGTCTAAATTTTCAGTTAGTGTGCGAAGTACAGCACTTTTTGAAATGCCCACGAAGTCTGCTAGCTCGCACAATCAGTCAACGGTCATCCAATAGCATTTTGTGGATTTTCCTCACAATTTCTGGCGTGGTCACCTCATTTGGTCGCCCACTGCGATGTTCGTCTTGGCAGCTCGTACGGCCTCGTACGCTTAAACTCTGCCACCCAACATTTTACTGTTGTAAACGAAAGAGCAGACTCCCCCAGAGTAGAATCTAGCCTAGCTTTAATACTAGTTGAACTAAGACCTTTCAAATGAAAGTATTGTATCACATAACGATGACCAGTTTTATCTATGTTTACAAATTTGCAGAGAGCGTTCACTATTGATTGCTGCCAAACAATTGCTAAACGACGTAGCATCATGAAACTACGGGCTTAAGCTTTATAAGGTTGGTACTTTCTATCACAGTCATTTGTTTGAAACAACTACTATCTATACATCAGGCCGGGTACTTCTGGGACTGCCCTCATACTTCCTTCCATTCCCTTTTACCCCGTATACAGTGCCTTCGTTTTATGCCAAGCCGCGAATCGCACGAATGCGTGCTCCGCACACAGTCTACTACATTGCGGGGATTTCCGTTCCGTAACTCCAGCGTTACTTACGAGTGTTAGTGATATATGTGATGATTATTAACCTTGTTATAAGTGTTGTTGAAAGTGGTGTCCAACTGCGCGAAGACATTCTTGACATCGTCAGATGAAATTACCATTCACACTGATAAGTTCTTCTTGCGTAATATGTTCATTATTTCTGTTTTATGTTGTTCTTAATTTCGTCTATGGTTTAGGGATTGTTCCTATAGACTTTACTTTTTTAGCATTCAGCGATCCCGTTGTTCTAAATTTATTGACCAAACATCTTACAGTGTCTCTACCCGGAATTGGATAACAGGAAATTGCTGCTGAAATTGTCTACACACCTGTCTACATGATTTAGTTTTCACGTATGTATCGTACATAAAAATACGCTGTTCAGTCGTGAATTTGTTGGCAGGCATTTCCGTGGACTAATAAGAGAATAACATTCCTAAGGAAATCACACACAACACACGTATTGTAGAAATACTTCACAACACGAAAACAAAGTAACGACTGAACAGCTCACAGCAGATAAACGTACACTTGTAACGCCTGCGCCGCTTCTGCGCAGTGGCATAATACCGAGGTTGCTAACGTATCGTCCGATACGTATATATGATCGTTGTGGCCTTGGCATAAAACGAAGGCATTGTAGTTGTCTTACCTGGCATTGCATTGGAAATAATGATAGTGATGATTTTTTAAAGTCACAAGTAGTCTGTAATTTGTACTTACACCCAAAGCTGATACTGTAATTATTGACGAGAAGTTATGAATAATGAAATAAAGAAATGATAGTAAGATAGAGAAATAATTGCAATCAATAATGTCCGTACATTAAATCAATGTATAATGTAATAAGCCTAGGTTGAAAGATTTCTCCGGAGAAAAATGCCATTAGCGAGTAATCTCATTAGAAACATCCGAATTGAGAACCATTAACATAAATTTGTACGGAATGCAATTGAGAGTTGAGATCAATCGTTTGCAAAGTCACGTATGCAGCAATTCTGTACATTAGACAAGTGAGAGGTACGGCTTAGCAACAAGTTAAGAGACGCATACGTAGGATTTTAAGATTGGACCACGCGAGAAGTAACATTGGTAGGGGTAGGCGTAGCTTAGGTTAAGAAAAGTTCTGTATTCTAATCAAAGACACATTCACATTCGTGCATACATTCGTGACTCCTGAGATTTTTGACTCTTGTGTGACTTACTCTCGTTTATTAACTTCTAAGTTGTCTAGCACACATGAATGCGCCGGTGTTAGGAAGATGTAGCGGCTATTGAGCGGGATCTTTTCGAGTAAAATTTCTGCGTCTTATGGCAGCTGACACTTTGCTTAATTATTGTTATCGAATTAATTTAATTCGTAAATTCAACAGTCGGTCACTCTTCTCAAACTGGACTTTCTGGCCAACATTAAAATTTATCAGCTAATTAACCTCATGTTATCCTTTCATTTACACTCACGCATACCCTGAGGAAAACAACTCACGGCTATACCACTAGAGCAGCTGGCGCACGAGACAGTGCCGTACGAGCTACGAGACGATAACATCACAAAATTCATCAGCAGCGTTAAACGTTATCAACATTTGAAGTAAAGGTTTCGGCTTCAAAGCGTAAATGTTCAAGGTTTCGTCCAGATTGGTCAATAGTGATAATTTGCACATAAGGGAATTGAAAAATAGCAGTAGGGTAACTTATTGAACTTGTATGGTATCCTGTAATTTTCGCCAAGTCCTATAATTCAAAATTTGTGCTCTGGTTGAACAAGTAATATAGTTTTATGCATAAGGGTATTAAAAACAAATTAAGGTTAGGTTTTAAAAATTTAGATTATTATATTATAATTCAAAATAAGGAATATGTGGTTTTTGAAGTTATAACGTAACCTATGATTTTTGCTAACTCCTATTATATAATTGTGCAATATTTTGACCATATGCTTTAAACACAGCAGATTTCTACATAAGGGGTTGAAAATATGGCAGGAGTAATTTTTTTTCTTATAAGGTGGCTTATTGTTCTCCTTGGATCCCATAGTATAAACACAAAAAGTTTCATCTAGATAGGCCAAAGAATGTTGAGTGTAAGGATTGAATGTAAGGGTAGCTTATCATCTTTGCCAGTTTCTAAAATAATCTAAATGGAACCGGCTTTGTCAGAATCACAGCAAAAATATTACTTGATAATATAACACCCCTAAACTTACAATCTCCCCTAAAATAACTAAATTTTAAAATATTTTGATCCTCCTCATGTACCCATTTGCGCTATTAATCGTTAAAAATCATATTTGCAGAAAGTGCTGAAAGTAACCTCTGATAAACATATTCAACAAAACGGGTTTGCAATTTAGTGACATGAATATGAAAAAGACACCACTAATCCCCTGGTTTTCAAACTTTGGGAAACATTATACGGATTGTGACCATCTGGAAGAATGGCGCTTTTCGATGCGGAAAGAATTATCAAAATCGGTGGAGTGGTATTTGAGATTACCCTACATATAAACAGATACGCACAAATTTTCTCTCTCTATGAAATTCGTATACATAAGTTTTTAATGACCACATATCGCCTACATTTTCATAATTCCTTAGATAAACAATTGTGCATCGAAAATTAAAAGCTTTACCTTTGTAATTTATGAATTTGACTCTACCAATATTCGTCGGTAGATTAATGTAGTTAAAGTTAAATATTTGGCACTACAGCCCTTGTGGGTCTTAGCTACCAACCGGCTGCCGATCTCATGCCCACACTTGCAAAGCAGAAGTGTACGATCATCTAGCCAATACGGGAGATGATGTGGTCAGCACCATGTCTCCCCCAGCCTGAACGTTGGTTTTCATGCCATGCTCCGTGATCTAGGAGTACCATACTAGCCTGTGGTTCGCAACGTCGCAGGTTCAAACTCGGTAGAGGGCGATGAATTTTTTTCGGGCGTAAAAAGCCTTAGCACGTCTTCCTTCGAAAGTGGTTCCATGCCGTAGATTTACGGCACATAAAAGAACCTCAAACGTGATAAAGTGGCCTCTGAGCAAACTTTCCGGTTTTTCACGCCCAATATACAATTGGGACGCTAAGAACCATAGTGGTTAAAGAGCGTCCATAAATGAAAAACTCAATTAAAGTTGGTTTCGTGGCCTACGGACAGTTGCCATCGTAGCTCCTCAAAAGCATCACGTTGCTGTACATGGACCGAAAAATCCGCATCCGCATGCTTTGGCTCGAACCCACGCGCATTCCGTGGCTGGAAACAGGAGTACCATACTTCAGCCCCCAGCATGCCACGGCGCAGGACAAATTATTATGCGTAAAACAGAACTTTCAGATACTTTACTAATCGTTTTATTACATTCTCTACCGTACAGGCCTCCTGTGTGAGAGCTCATGTGTGCGAGAGAGAGAGAATGAGAAAGAGAATAACATAAATAAAAAAGAAGTCAAATAAATACCAATTTGTGTACTTATGTTCTGGAGCTTTCGTGTATTTCTTTTGCCTCAAATAAATCTTTCAGTGAAAATTGCTTTTGTAAAATGTCACAGTGTGAGTTAGTGAAACGACAAACAAAAGTATATTTATTGAATGTTCTGTAAATAGTATGTGAAGTATTTGTATTCTTACTGAAATTTATATAGCTGGGAAACCATAACAGACAGACAAAAGCTTACTACAAGGAAGGTATATAAGGTTATTATTAACTGAGTTCCCAGTTTGAAAGTTACATCTACTGTATGTATTAGCATTTTACACCATTTAGGCATATTATGATCAAGAAATTTGAGAGCTTTTCGTTGGTTTCCATGCTATGATAACGTAATAGTGCGTTTGCTTAAAACTTTCCTTCTGGTTCTCTTGAAAGCAACTACTTCTTCATTTTAAAGAGTAAATCATTGATATTAGTTATACTTTATTGTACATATTTTCAAGCTAATTTCATGACCAGCTTTAAATAGGAACCCCATGTTTTTTAATGGATTTTAGTTTTTTTACGAATAAAAGCAAACAAATTTTATCTGAAACATTTTGTATTACACCAACTATTACTTATAAAACGTTTAAGAAGTTTTAAAAGATACATAGTTTCTATATTTAAGCTGCGTTTGTGTTTTGTTAAATATAAATGAAAGAAATCTAAATTAGTTTTTCAATGTACTATCATTAATCTTTTTTTCGTACTTGTTAAATAGTTTTATAAAATAATGGATCGTTTAATAAAAATGTTTCCCACAAAATTGTTTCGGTTTATGCATAAAACCAAAATCTGTTTAAAAGAAATTGGGTTCCCATTTGAACAAAATTTATGCGGACCATGAACTTACATTGAAAGTATGCACTAAATAAAGTGTAATGAATATCAATGTTTTTCAGCGCATGAAGATCCTCTTACCATGTTGCTTTCTAGATCATCAGCTGTATAGTCAAAGAATCTGATGTGATACATTCACATGATTTCTCTACCCCTATTGTTTATTACTGGGTATACAAACTATTCTTACTAAAGCTCATTTTAATCCAAATAAACGTTCGAATAAATTGTTACATTACAAATTTCGTTATATGTACGTGGCAGAGATAGTAAAAAAACTAGAAACAAGTTTCTTGGTTACTATTCCATAGTCCCCATTAAATTCTTTGGTCATATCGGGGGCTTTGACTGAAACACCTTATGGTGTTTCTACTCTTTGAACTTTTAGCTTAGGTTACTGAAGGATTTTGTTGTGTTTACTTTCTCTACTGCTGTATGTAGAGGAAGTATTGCATTACACCAAAAAATTCTATACCGAGATTTCACCAGAAAAACATGTTTTAAGACGCCCTGAATCCAAATATTTTCGGACATATGTCCGTGTGACTATGTGTCTGCCTGTGAACAGTATAATTCAAAAACGAAAAGTCGAAAAATATCAAATTTGGCTTTAAGTTTAGTATCTTTCAAGAATGGCACATGAGGATTTTCAAGATAGTCCCCCACCTCCAATTACTGCCTACATAGAACATTTTTCGAAAATTTTTGTTTTCTAAAAAATGGTTCTAACGATTTTGATTAAACTACCGTATATGAAAGATATTTACATGGGAAATAAAATGTATATTATTTGAATTTTCTGAGAATAGCCTATGAAGTCCTCTTCATTCGGTAGGAACTTTGTATAATCTTGTATAACTTGAAAACGTTAAGCGATAGACGAAAACGTTTCTGAGATATCCGTTATTAAAGGTTCGAATTCTTCAATACCTGTTGTTCTTTTTAAGCCCCATCGATTTCCAGTTCTTTCTCGATAATGCATGGAAATAATATGTAATTTTAAGGTCGGAAAATAGCCTCCAGTTGTTAAACATTTGACTATCGCTGTTCTCTTTGTATTTATAAGAAATGTGAGTGCAGCTATTTTTGCAAATATTTATTTGGATTAAATGTAGTAGATACAAAAATGAGCTTTAGTAATAATAGTTTTTACACCCATTAACACAGATAGAGAAAGTCTTGCGAATGCTTTATACATCAAATGTTTTAACTTACTTTCACATGTACATTCACTCTCACACGCACACTTCCAGACTGTACGGAGGATAGGGAATAATCCTAATTATAAAATTTCCCACCCCCGGCCGGGAATGGAATCCTGGACCTCCGAGTAGAAGGCATCTCACTGACCACTCAACCACAGAGGCACTGTTTCTAAAGTATTAATTGTTTTACAATGCAAATGATGTTTGTATAACAGGTCATTGTTAGTTTACAATGACTTTACATTTACATATACATTGGCCTCCATCAGGGCTATTAACAAGTGCGATAGACAATTTTAATTTGCTTTTGAAAGATTTCGAGCATTATAGGTGAAATAAATGGACCTTGCTCTGTAAAATGATTTTGTAACCCTGTGAAAATATTTGAGCATATTGCTTAGATTATTAACAGAACTGTTTCCTAGAGCGAAATTAGCAGTAATTGAGGTGAGTGCAGCTCAGGTTTTACAAACATAGAATGGTATTCCACCTCACATGCGAAAATGTGTAATATGGAAGTTTTTACATTCGACTTGATATTTAATGGTGGACTATTGCCCCGTATTATTTATAGTAGCACATCAAATCATTTTGGGCAAATATTTGTGAGGCTAACTGCAAGAGCATAGAACCAGTTTGTACTACAGCTATGGAAGCAATTAATTATAACTCATAGAGAAAGCCGTGTGATTACTAAATATGAGATTTTTCTCTGATTTTTTATAGTTTACTTTTACATAATTCGCTACATCAATTAATGCTTTCTCTGTCGTTTGTGTCGCTAAAATGCAAACGATATTGTTTACTGTTCTAACAGCAATCATCACTGCAATGGAAGGGCCTGCTTCACTACTTGCATATTCGGCAAAGCGAAAGTAAAACCTATACCGATACATTTGAAAATGTACATTTCAAGAGCGGAGGGCTAATATGAAAATACCTGCGGCAGAATGCTTTTTCGATATAGTGCTCCATATAAACAAGTGAAAATATAGCATACGCAAGCCCGAGGATAGATTCGCAATCACTGCTGTAGAGCTATCGCCACATGATATGCACACAGAAGAGGATATGTGGATAGCATTCAAAAGAAATGAAGCTTGCAATGTTCATGCTTACTTTTGTCCTGCAATTCCTCTATGATCAAAAAAATATGAAAAAATGAAATAAAAGACGAAAATATATTTGTCCGTGAGATGTCCGAAAGCATTTAAAATATTTGCTGAAATGATAGCAAATATTTTAGGTGTTTGTTGTAACTCATATTTAGTAGGATAGGATAGGACTAGAAGTTTAGGGGGATTTAGCCTCGACCTACTCAGATCTTTTGTGCCTAGGCCCCTGAGGGGGGACGAGAGGGACGTATGAGGTGAGAGGAGACAGAGGGCGGCCGGACCAGGAGGCATGACAGGCAGAGGGCAGGGTCACTACTATTTACAGATTTGAATTCCCTGGGTGGTGGCTGGTGCAGCCGGCCCCCCTGAGGGCTTACACATTCCCTGGGTGCACTGTACACGTAGACCCCTCCCAGTCCAAGGGACGAAGGTTTACTCAAGGGAATCCTTTTCCCCTACCAAGCGCACGTCGAGCTCTCCCGCTGACACTTACTACCCTGGTAAGAAACCAACCAGATGAAAGGTGAAGTGAAATGAGAATGGAAATGACATAGAAGGACAGGAAATTCGGACGATTAATGATCCCCCTGAAAAAATCCATGGGTCAGGAAAGTAAGCCGCGGGAAATCGAACTCAGGACCTCTCGAATTCGGGCCACAGGAGTTACCGCCTGAGCCATCCCGCTTGGACTCTTACGATCTCAACTTCGATACAGTAATTATTGAAAGGAATATATATTCATTATCCTCTTATGTAGGACTTACACCCCCCAGGACTTACAGGCGGGTGCCTGGGGTCAGAGACCCGTCGAGGAGCAGACACTCATGGATCAGACAGAACATCCAGGATGGGGGATGAATCCGATGGATGAAGGATGGATGGGATGAAGGAAGTAGATGAAACGAAATGTTGGTGAAATGGATGAAAGAAAGGTGATGATGGAGCAGTTGGTGGAATGAATGGCGGGGGAAACCGGAGAACCCGGAGAAAACCCGCCCAGACGCCGCTTCGTCCATCACAAATCCCACATGCAGTTCCCTGGGATTGAACCCGGGCGAGCGGTCTAACCACTCGGCCACGGCGCGCCTGAAAGGAAATATATAAATAATTAAGTAAAGAAGTAATAGTAAGAAGGAGAAATAATTGCAGTAAATAATTTATGTATATTAAATCAATGTAATTAATGAATCTGGCGAATATTACACGAAATGGGATTTACTTTAAAAAAATGCAAGAATATGCGGCAGATTTTAGTGGAACGCCAAGATATAATTGCTCGCAGAGCAGCCTATTTGCGAGCTCTAAGTAGTAATGAAACGAAACCGGTAGTTTATACCGACGAAACTTGGGTACACAGATAACAGATATATACTCTATATAAGATATTTAAATAAACACAAAATACTATCAATGTATTTTGATTTTCTATTAGATTAATTGGTGGATTTATAGTTATTGTAATGTGTTTACCTCAGATGGATATGAAAGCATTAATTGCTTATTCATCTGTAGCTCACACCCACTACACTGTGAAGAAGTGTTGGCAACATGACGATATTCCTGGAGTTTTGGTGAATAAATCTGCTGGGCAAAGAGGAATAGTGATGCATGCTGGCAGTGAGATGTGTTTCATCAAAGGATCAGAATTAATCTACGACTCTAAGTCTGTAACAGAAGATTACCACAGTGAGATGAACAAGACCAACTACGAAAAATGGCTCAGTGAAAGGCTTATACCAAACCTCCCGCCCAGTAGCATTGTTGTACTCATAATGCGCCTTACCACACCGTGCAGGAAAACAAAGCTCCAACGATGGCATCTCGGAAAGAACAGATTGTTCAATGACTGAAAAAGAACCTCTGAACTTGTTTGGACTTCGAAGAATATGTAACGAAGAGGGAGATGTTAGAAATTCTCAAAGCAAACAAACCATCTCCAGTCTATACCGCCAATAAACTTTTGAAATACCATGGATTTGAAGCTCTCAGATTGCCGCCTTATCACTGTGATCTAAACCCTATTGAACTGGTATGGAACATAATGAAACAAAAAATAGCAGAAAAAATGTGTCTTCCATTACTTTAAACGCACTTAAAGGACTAACCAGACAGTGTTTAAATGATATCACTGAAGAGGATTGGAAAAACGCGTGCATCAAAGTGAAGTCCATTGAAACAGAATACTGGCATCGAGATGTCTTGATGGAAGAAGAAATAGAAAGAATAGTAATCAATGTGGGTTTGGATAGCAGTGATGAAGAGGAAACAAATAGTTTGGTCAGTTTTGTGGATTCCTGAGATGGCAATGGCAGTTCTACAGATACAGCAAGTGATGCAGACATAACAGCAGATTTCCATCCTTTAGATGACAGCGCCACAGATGGAAGCTCTACAGATACAGCAAGTGAGACGGATATGCAGGAATCGGAATCTACACATCAGAATTAAGTAAGTCAATTTTGTTCTGCTCCTTAGCGTAGCATATTTTCTGCCTTTTGTGACATACTGTTCACCTCTCCTCCCATCTGCAGGCCAGTCGGACGGTGTAAACAGATAACAGCGCCTCCATCTTGTTAAATGTCCCGGGTAATAGTTGCTGAACCGTTGGTAAATATATTCGCGAAGTTGTGATACTTATCTGGTAGTTGGCCGAACATTTGTTTAAGAAGAAGAGTGGATGTTTGGAGTTTTACATGGGATGAAAGTTGCATATCAATTGGTGGATATGCCAATCAGGTGCCTGACGTGGATGGATCAAAGGCATTTTAAGATTAATATCTAAAAGAATTCTGATGTAAAATGGACTTTGATGTTGTTTTGAGGGCACTCTGTTAGGGCTATGTTATGGGAAAACGTAGCGATGCATTTTATTTGAGGGACATGATGTAATTTTTAGAACATATGTAAGACTAAGCATTTTCCTGCGAACATTCAAAGGAGGCCCACATGCTTTCAATAGTGTCTGTTTATGTTTCCCTTTGTCGCGTTAAGTTTATGCTTAATTTTCATCGTGAGTGGCCCCTAAACATAAACTTTGCCAGTTTTCACATCTGAATACTTCTTCTCTTCGTGTTCAGGAACCAGATGCTGTAATATTTTATCGATTTCTTAGGATTAATCAAGCTGTGGCAACGAAAATACACAGCTGAGTACTAACTGTTAGTTAAGTATCGGATTTGGGTTTACCAATGCGGCCGAATTGAACTCCCTACAGTGTAACTCAGCGCAAACTGTGACTTTGCCGGCATCGGCAAAGTTTCCGGAGTTTACCCCACTTAGAAGGAGCTTGGTGGGAGATAAGGGGAAGACGCACAGAAATACCCTCCACCCCACTTGAGACAGGCGTTATAGAAGCTGAGGGGATGGAAAACTGCATTAGGAAGACATAGTGTTTACCTTGTTTCTCCAAACAGTGGCTCTTCAAAGCCATTCATAAATTTCAACAAACAATTTCTCATGTACCAATATGTGTACGATAAAAGATAGATTAAGGATGTTGCCTTCTTTGTCATCAATACGTTAACAAATATCAGCCAAGTACAAACATGAAACTTCCCTCGTCTTTAATATACGTTATGAAATATTTTATTTTCAGTTATTTCTCTCAAGGCTCTGGAGCAGCTTTGCACCCCAAAATAAATAACAAGCTTCATTTTTATATTTATCTGTTATCACTCAATGACCTAAATATTGCACATAATTATGGGGATAACAGTGCTATTCCAAACCCACATGTTATAGTGGTTATAGAGAAGTATAAAAAAGCTGAAAAGCCGAGGGATATTTGATTCTGTGACGTGCATAACATACATGTATTGAATTATGTTTTTGGACCATTATAATGTATTTATTTATTTTTTTAGTAGTAATATTTGGACGACTATTGTGAACAGTTTCAGTCTACTCTTGTAAAATACAACAATCGTATGGGCCTCATTGCCGTACCGTACACGCTTTTCCGGTCCCTATAATCTAACAATGAGTGTATAATGCTAAACATATACTTAATATATATACCGGGTAGGTCTTCTCAACCTGCTCGTACCGCAACCGTGTGCGCGTAGGCTTTCAGTGGTGAAGGGGCTCAGGTTGAAGGCATGGAAGTGCCGTTTCACTTAATTAGTTTAATTGTGTCAATTTTATCAACGCACACATTTTTACTAGTTAGAATATGCAAATCCAATTTCTAGTGCGTTCGGGAAAAAAATCATTATTTGCTAGAGCGTCCTCGAAACATGAACAGAAATTAATAAAAAAAAAATTATTTGAAATACCGACCTTCACCATGACTTTCCAGCATGTTAACCATTGCGCTACTAGAGCACGTTAACAACGGACATCACCGTAGCCCTAATCAGCGGGTTTGTGAATGCAGTGACAGGACCTGCATTTCGTATGGTCTATAAAATTCAGGGTTGCCTGGTTACCAATCCGTAGGATGAGAAGACTCTCGCGGTATGAGTGTGCGCGTGAGCTACAATACATACTAACACAATGAAGGAATTTTAATGCGATGGTGGTTAAGATTTGGAAAGTTTAATCTGAATTTCTCTCTGTTCCGATGGTATTATGCCGTTAATGACCTAGTAGTTGAACGCCCTTCAAAGAAAGAAAGAAAGAAGGAAGGGAGGGGAGAGAGAGAGAGAGAGAGAGAGATTGTATTATGCTCGAATTCTCATGGCAATATTCCTACAAGCACCAAACCTTCTCGTCTGATTTAAATATCCAGTAAACCTCAAAAGCGATCTCAAATATTCGAAATATTATGCACTAAAGGGGACTTGCAATGTTGCGAGTACTTTACATTCCCCGGCTTTATAGTTTTGGTTAGTGTTTATTTAAGCATTTCGTAACTAGCAGCCTTTTAAGTACTGTATTTTAACACCTATTTGATTGCAATATCATCGATGAACATGATGCATTTTAAATTTCACTTAATACAGTAACGGGACGATACCACTATTTCGCAATATTCGATACCCATACTGATTTTTCAGCACCGATACTCGGTACTGACTTTATAAAAAATTGTAAAGGCGATAGCTTGTTCACTGAATTATGTTACTGGTAGCTTTCTTTGTATAAATGCATGTAACTAATTTTGTGTTGTATGCTAACTCCGAAATAGTTCCTCTTTGACATTGCCCAATTGGTAGGGGCTTTTTATTTTGATAATATAGTTAAAGGCTAATAATAATACCATTGATGTTATTATTCTTTGCTCCTCTTTTTATGTAACTATATTTCGTGCTGAAAGCTTTCTTTTATACGATATTTGAGGTAGTATTTTTAACACTTAAATGATTTCAGTCAAATTATATAATAAAAAAATATATCAGTCCGCCTTAAAGCAATATGTGTATGCAACAATATATAAAAGTGTATATTACGTCATTGTATATGTTTATATTATTGTATTCATGCAGTAATGTTATGTGAATGTATTACGTAATTTAATAATGTAGGAGCTGTGAGAATAATAAGTTAAAAGTTGCTAACAATGAGGTAACGATGAGGCAGCCTTGGGGCAATAATGAATTTGAAAGTTTAATGCTACTTGTGATTCTTGGAAGCCATAATGTAATTTTTGTGACAGTTTATAAAATAGCCAATCAACAACCAGAAAAAAGCTTAAGTTAAATAAACGTATTCTATTGGAGTAGGATTAGCCAATCAGAAATTGATATATAGCAAAATATACAAATTTAAGTGGTAGAAATCAAGTCAGTTGCTTGTAGACAGTGCTCATAACTGGACGCGTTGTTGTGGACAGTGTTCCTAACCGGATGCGAGATGCGTCCTCGGGAAATTTAATACGTGTGAGACGAAAATAGTTTACGTGTTAAAAAGTGCAAGTAATTAATAAAAGAATCTCACAGCTCTCTATATCAGTGAAGTGTTATTTAAATCGTATCAAGCATTAATAAAAGGAGTGAAGTAAAATTATAATCTGTCGAAGCCTACATTCTTAGCCGCACTACTCCCTGCAAAGAAATCCATGTCTCTAACAAAAATACTGACGCACCCGAGACAAACATAAATGTATAATATTTAAAGAAACAGTCAAATTACAAAGTTAATATTTTTAAATTTGGGACGAAGGCTATCGGGTACTATACGTGCGGTTGCAACTACTTCAAGTTCGGCTCCCCAACAGTCAAAATATAATACATCATCTTCAAACTGACTTTCCATACGTGAAGCAACTACTACTTCATACTCTATCTGTAGAAAAACAAATACTAGCACTATTCTTTATTATGCAATCTTGAAAACATAAACTAACATATTTTAGATGAAACTCAACCAAAATGTACGTGTTACACCAATTACAACTATTCACAACTACCACAAAACCTTTGTATTTTTTCGCCTAGTAATGCTTAATTAGCCATATAACACTTGGAAGCATTATAAATTTGTGGATTAAACCTCGCTACTTTTCATCCACATTATTAGCATATGCCTGTTTAATACAAACGTTTGACTTGCTTAAACACAAACTAACATATGAAGGAAAGAACTAACATTGTCATGGGGTATATTATTTTCCGTCTTAGGTTCTGATTTGTTTTTGCTGAATTCAGGGTAGGTAAATGTAATGGCTGAGAGTGAGCCAACAAGCCAGGCTATTGCAGCAAGGCATTTAGCTAAACCAACTTCATTCTCAACTCAGTTAACGCTGCATGATACATGAGTAGCTCATGTTGCATTCATTCACCCACAGAAAACACATTCAAGATCTATCAAGAGCTATAGTCCAGCAACTCTTTGGAGACACATGCGAGGCATAACATGAAGTCTCGACACACTTTTCATTTCTTAACTAGTATAAACGTAAACGCAACAACTTTCAGTAATGCAAAACTTAAAATTCAAATGCATCGAAAGTTTATCTCAAAGTATAAGATATACTTCTATACCACCGAGTATCGAGAGTATCCCGGTATCCACGGTATCGAGGTCCCATCCCTACTATTCTATAAAATATACATTTACATTGAAGTAAAGTAGTTTCGACTGCTTCTGTGGTCTGGTGGTTGGCATGCTAGCTTCCGGAATCAGAGCTCCCGGGTTCGATTCCCGACTAGAGGGTGGGAGTTTCTCATTGAGATTATTCTCCGTTCTCCCTAGAGTCTGAAAGTATGAGTGAGAGTGTGAATGTGTGTGTGAATTTAATGTTTATAAAGAAAATCCAAAGTAAACAATTCCAAAGATTAATACAACAATAAAACAAGTGAAGAACACTGCCGATGAGCAATTGCTCCGAAAGCAAACCCGCCAATATCACTTAGATGTTAAAGGTGGCATATAAATGGAACAAAACACAATAAGTTTAAAAACTGACAACGATTTTTAAAATTAAGGATTGGAAGACTTTTGTCACGAAAACTCGGGTTTACAGTAAGTAATTCAGGTACTGCAATCACAGTTTGTCATATAATATTGGCAAGGTCCTTCTGGTGTGGGGAGCACGTCTGCCTCACTTAAAGGGGACGCGATCCGAATCTCGGTTAGGGTGAGTTACCCGGATACGTTTCTTTCTGGGTTTTGCCTTATCCTAAAAATATGAATTTCAGGTAATTCTAAGCTCTAGGGACTCCGGACTCACTTGAGCATCATTTCACTAACTGGTTAAAAGATGTTAAACTAATAACAAAAGTATTAGCACTATACAAGAAAGAAATATACAGTAAATTTTAACTTGCAATTATGTGCCCTAATCTGTGTTAATATAAATATTACACTTCGTTTAGTGTCTTTTGAGACAGTGGAGAGGGGAAGGTAAGAACCGGTTGCAGGTGCCCAGTTGGCTTCGTGTTGTAGCTCATTGTGCTAGCTGTTGCACCGGCCGCGCGAATTTCTTATCTCACCACCTACTACAAACAATAAATATTAAAATCAATTGTATGAATACCACACTAGTGAAGTAAGATAGACAAAATTTATATTTTTATAGGTTATTTTTGTCGCTCTGGACATAGGAGAACATGTTTCCTAATATATCATTATTAACAGGAAGGCGATGTTTTATACCTACATTATTCGTTTTTTGCCTACGAATAACTGCACTGCAAAATTACAAAATGAATTTCTCCATTAATTTTTCAATACTATGCAAATCTCGCTTGTGCTTTCTGAGTTCAGCTAAAATATAGCAATTTAATTTACATCTGAACAGTTTACTGCACTTCATAAATATTTGTTTATTATTATCTAACACATGTTTTTATCCATGCTAAACCTGGCTGAGATAGTAAGGAACGTTTTATGCTGGCGTTGCTACTTGCAACGCGATGGGACCCGCAGTTGATTCGCCGTGCCTGCATGAGGATTTTTACACCTGCTAGGCGGCCTGTTATAGGGCGCACCCAGCCTAGTATGGTTTTAGATATTGACTAAGGACTGAACACATGCCACTCCCAATACTACTCTCTGCCCACGATGACTTGTGCAGACGTAGGCAGAGGATGCAGCGACTGCGGTAGTCCTTGGTCCACTTGGGGTGTTGCACCAGGAATATAAGTATATTTCTCATCCCTCGAAGATTACATGGTAGTATTTTTAGAATAATACTGTGAATTTAAACTGCCCCGTTACAATGATTCCTTAAGTAAAGTGAATTTACACCTTTTTTGTGCTTAGAACGTTTCCAATGTTTGTTAAGTCTGTTACAGGTGGCTCGTATTAGTATTACTTAAACATTTTGCCAAGTGTGGAGAAACTTTATAATATATGATGATGCTTTATAAGTCAGCAGGTTTGATACTACTTATTCAAATGTTTTAGAAAGCATACTTACAAAATGGTTAGTTCTGGTATTCATGAAAATATTCTATAGATACTCTAACCCTTGATGTTTAAAGGAAAAACCTTTGGTGAACTAAAAAATGCTTTAACCGTACACAATGCATCCTTCATATTCGTTGGTTTCTTTGACATTTACTGTGAAATGACTTGGCCTCTTGACTACAAAGAGAAGTACACACAAAGTGAGGTCCCTATTGATTCACATGACAAAGCTTCAATATACGAAAGAGGATCGATACAACCTTACGTGGATAGTTGCGTATGAACATATTCTAAGGTGCATGTGCCACGGCAACGCTAAAGGAAATCCAATATCTGTTGCTAGGGTGTTGCCAGACACGCACATCACTGGCTATCCGGCTTAAATGGTAAATAAAATGAGGGTTGTGCAGCTAGAATTTTGATCAGTTCTAGTTTGTACAGTGCTGTGGAATCCCAGTATGTTATTGGCTGAATTATTTAAAAGGTAGGTTACGCTTTCATTGGAAGGTAAAGCCGTTCTCCGTGCAACAACTTTGATAGCACTCCCTGCTTCAAACTTTTATAACGTTCATTGTTACCTGCTTTATATGTGAGTTTACAATATCATTTCGTAGCTCGTTTTGCGTGGTCTCGTGCGCCAGTTGCTCTAATGGTATAGCTATGAGTTCTTTATCTCGTGCTATGCGAGAGTGTATTATGAAAGGATAATCACAGTTTAGTTACTTAATAAATTTTAATGTTGACTAAAATGTTCAGTTTGAGAAGAGTCGTCCACTGTTGAATTTATAAATTAATTACTTCTATAACAATAATTAAGCGAAGCTCCAGTTACCGTACGTCGCAGAAAGATCCTCAATAGCCGCTAAATTTTGCTAACACTGGTAAGTTTATGTGCACTACACAACTTAAAAATTACACACAAGAGTAAGTCACACGAGAGTCAAGAATATCAGGAGAGTCGCGAATATGCCACGAAAGTGTACACAAATGTTAGTGTGTCTCTGATTAGAATGCACGAACTTTTCTTAACTTAAGGTCCGCCCACATATCAATACCCCTAACAGCATTCCTTCGCGCGCGGACCAATCTTAAAACCCTATGTATGCGTATCTGATACTGTTACTAAGCGGTACCTCCTCGAATCTCAGAATTTCATTTCTTTTATAATTTACAGAATTCCTACCTACGTGGCTTTGCAAACGTGCTGAACTCAGGCCTTATTCCAGGTATTTTTATGCTAACGCGTTCATTATTCGGCTGACGTTTCCCTCCGGACAATCTTTCAACCTAGGCTTATTTAGTTATACATTGATTTAATTTACGGAAATTAATTATTTAAATTATTCCTTTATCTTACTATCATTTCTTTATTTAAGTGAGTGAACAATCGGATATGTTACTGAACATGACCAATGCTACAAAATGTGGAAATGAGAAAACAGTAAACCTCAAACTTAAGATAAGTTAAAATCCTAACACAAACAAGTTCTTTATTTAAAAGAACACAATTTATTTAGACATTGGCACTATTTGAATATGCATTGATCAAACGTTAGTTCTCATTAATGAAGTGAACTAATTGTGGATGTTGAGGCAATATGATTTCGTAATTTATCAAGAATTGATGAACGACCAGTTGGATGACGTAGCATGTTAATCAACTACATACTGATTCTATTACGATTCAGTAACTATCCGACGTTTTATCATATAAAATCAATTTTTGCAAGCATATTATAAGATAAATGAACGTAATTGCCGATATCCCAATAATTGCTAAACGTTATTGGCGGTGTAAGAATAGGATAATCTCTCTAATAATGGTGTTAAAGGATAAAAAACTGTAAATTTAACCAATTATTCTTCCGCTCATGGCGTGTGTAAGCTAAAATTAGAAAGGTAAAGGACTGAAAAATTTAATTACATAGCCAGGATTTGAATCTTGGATCCTCGGCTTTCTGTGCCGGTGCTCTAACCAATAGAGCTACCATGGCAACATGCCGGTAGGACATTAAATTCCTCAACTGTTTCACATTTTTTTCCAGTAAACCACAAGGTACCTTACAGAACAATTGCATACCACAATTAATTGAGACAAAAACAACTGGGTGCACGAATAACTTTACCATTTGGTTGCATTTCACAAATGTTCATCATATTTGTGTGACATAAGAAGAAAAATATAAACTGCGTAATAATATTTTAATTGTTAATTTTATTTATGATGTGTTCATTAGCCTTTGAGTGTAAAAAGAGAGAAGGAAAGCATATGAAAGAAAGTCTACGTTCCGTGCTCAAACTGCAGTTTAGTAATCATCATCTTTCGTGGTTTAAGCCCTTTGGCTTGTTCCAGTCTCGTCATTTAAACTGTTCCATCCATCTTCTTTTAGGTCAGCCGATGTTTATTTGGCATTTTGGTGTCTATCTTCAAACCAACTTCGTATAAGGTTATCATCCATCCTCTCAACATGTTGTTTCCAGTTGTTTTGATTTTCTTTTATTCTTTCTAATAATTTGAAAATTCTTAATTTTTTACGTATGTCTTCACTTCTCCTTGTATCTTTTAAAGTATATCCTGCTACACGTCTTAAAAAGCGTATCTCTGCTGCTACTATCTTTCTTTCCATTTGTTTGGTCCTTGTCCAACATTCGGACCCATACGTTAACACTGGAACAGCCATCACTTTGTAAAATTTTATTTTTTCTTTTTCTTGTTGTTTTTTAAATTTCGTTTGATGGTGCCGATTAATTATTAATGATTAGTAATTATTACCAATGCAGTTTATTAATAATTACTGAAAAGACAAACTAGAGGACTGGGCCTTATTTGATAAAATCAAATCGGGCATTATGTATTGAAAACACAAAGAGTAAACAATAAAACATAGAATGCAAATCATGTATCACCCACGCTATGCTGTGCATGGTAATGGCCACTCATTGCACAGTGGGGTCAAAAAGCGTTAATCACATAGTTACGGAAACGTGTTGTAAATCACAAAGGCGTGTTATGTAACCAAACATACATTCCAATGGGGAGCGGAGGATTCTAGAGTGTTTGTTCCAACCCTTCTTTGAAACGTAACCCTTATCGGTTCTTACGGTTTCACGTTTCCCAACGTTCCCGCTTTGCGTGGCTTATAGGTGTTCCATAGCATTCTCAAGTACAGGAAGATCCAATGTTTTCTTAACCGCAAGGCGTGATTTGTTCCATCGCCTCGCGGCAAAGATCTTCAACACTGAGTGAAATATAAAGGTTATGCCATAAGTAGCATTGTGATTCAATTGAAACTATGTAAGACCACTACAGACTACTGTTTTGTGGTTAAGTATTGCCAGTTTGGAATAATGAATAGGGTTAAAGAAACAGAAATAGAAAAGGCAATGCACATATGTATATGATTTTACAATGCAATGGGCAGGCGAGGATATGTTAATGAAAAGGAGAGAAAACAAAATATGGGAGGGTGCTTTGACGATGAATGTAGAGTAAATACAAAGATAGTCAGAAAAATATTAATGAAATGAGAGATTGGAGGAAGATAAGAAGGGTTTTGCGGATATAGAAATACAAAAATTATTCAGTAATTTAACAAAGCAGAAATCACTGGTATTTTGTATTAGGTTGAAGTATGCATGCGAAAGAAAAAATTATGCCGATGAAGTAAATAATGAGGAAATAGAGGGTGTAACATTGGCAAGAACAGGAGTGTGGAATGATTTTACTCAGTGCAAGTGTCCATTGTGTGGAGGGCAAGAAGACTTGGAACATGTTATGTTTGAATATAAAGAAATTGAAGGAATTGAAAATTGAATTGTAATACAGAAATAAGTTTGGTATGTAAAGTGGATGTCTGCCGAATAAATGGCCAGGGTCAGGCTTCTGCAGACAGCTTTATATATTGTGACGTTCTTAGAATTTTAGTAAATATTGTCATACATACTAGGAGAGCCAATAAACTAAGAACCGGCTGCGCGGTGTTTTTCCCATTCGCGTTATCGGCACTCTTTGCCGTCTGCGGCTATCATATAATGGCGCGGATGCAACCACACAACATTTTTAAACTACTTTTGAAGGCTTTACTTACAAGCTCTATGAAATGAGCTGCTGAAATTAACCACCATCGTTGTCCATACATTTTTGACACCTCTTTAGGAAACCATCACTCACCGTAGTAGTCCTGGCGGATATTTTGTTTTATTTCTTCCAGAGTGTTTGGGTTTGTCTTGTACAGCTTATGTTTTAATTTACCCCAGAGATATAAATCGCAGGGAGATAGGTCCGGGGACCGAGCGGGCCACAAATCTCTACCAATGTTCTATTCCCAAACACATTTTAAATTATTCTCATCGGCCTATGAACTGTGACAGAGTCTTGTTGAAAAAAGGTAAAATCACGCTCCCTGTCTGTTAATTCTCTAAAATAAAGGGGAGGGGAATTGTATTTACGTATGTAGGGGCGTTAACTGTTGACTCGAAAAAAATAGGCCCTATAACAATTTCTCCGCTATGGAGGATCATGCACCAATTTTTTCATCATGGAGGGGTACTTCATGAACAATATTCGGTTTTTCAGAGCTCCAATAACGATTATTTTTGTACACACATATCCATGAAGGTGGAGCTAAAGCTCTTCCGAGAAGAGCATTAAACATGGGTCTATATCGCCACTGTATACAGTATTGAGACTCCGCTCACAAAATGTGCGCCTAATTACAGGATGATCTACTTGAAGAGCATGTGTCACAGTTATTTATATTGGTTTTAACTTCGACAGATCCATAAGAAACGCCTGCCTGTTGTGAAAGATACCTAAGCTATTTTTGGGGGAAGTCACCAAACGATAACCGATGTCGTCTAATGTTTTTTCGGTAAGAAACCTACGCTGTCTTTTAGGTTTCTTGGAATGAAGCTTCCTGTGGTCTGAAATTTATTATAAAGTGTATGGATTGTTGTACAGCTTATAACATTTACACCCGGAAATCTTTCTGCAAACCGTATTTTCACTTGACGAGCTTAGTTAACACATACGAACCATAAATAAATATACGCTGCGCAGTAGAAAACATATAGTGAGCCACAAGGTACATTGTGACTAAACAGTAAATAACTCATAATAACCGCACTGCACCATATCACTGTCAACTCAGTACTGCAGAGTCAGAGTAGAGCAAAGCCGCGTCAGTAGCGTGACCTTGATTGAAGCAGCACGCGGAATCATGTATCCACACGTCCAGTGAAAGAAAACACCGCGCAGCCGTTCTTAGTTATTTGGCTTCTTGGTAGATATATACTAAACTGTGGCTTCTGCATACTAGTACAGTTAAAAAAACACAAAAAACCAGAAACTGATACGTTTCATTCATGTGACTTTCCCTACCAACTGTCCTATCGTTATATATATATAGCTTCTGTAAACTATTTTTGGAAAAGCTTATTTTTACTTTATTATGTACATAGTAGGTAGAAAAACCATTACATTCCACCCAAAAATTTGATACAAGATTTCACCGGAAATACATGCTTTGAGGCCTCCTGAATAAAAAAAAGCATTGTTAGAAAAAGTCCATGTGTCTGTGAACAGCATAACTTAAAAACGAAAAGTCGGATAAACACCAAACGTATTTAGGTTCTGTACCTACCAAAGATGCGACACGAATATTTTCAAGAAATCCCCCACCCCAAACTACGCTTTATATGGAACATTATTAAAAAATTTTGGTTTACTAAAAATGGCTCTACGATTTTGATTAAAATACCACATATTAAGATATTTACTTGACAAATAAAATTTATGCCTTGAATTTTCTGGGAATAGCCTGCGAAGTCCACTTCATTTGGAAAGAATTTTGTATAATCGTATATATCTGGTAAACGTTAAGTGATAGACGAAAACGTACCTCACAAAAAATACGGATGTCTTTAAAACACACAATTTATTTCAAATATGTTTCTTACGGCATATCTGAGATTCGTTATTAGATGTTCAAATTGTTCAATACTTGTGATTCTTTTCAAGTACCATCGATTTTCAATTGTTTCTCGCCATTCCATGGAAACAGTATGGCATTTTAAGGCCAGATATAGCGTCCAGGTACAGCTGAACGAGCATAGTTTGTAAAGTGGAGAGATGGTATAGTAGCTTTATCCCATATATACAGCCTAGGGGCTAAATATGGGGGAGCTAGAAAACTGGTGCACTAGACATAAGTTTTAGATGTAAGCTTTATTTGTATTATTGTAATAATGATGAAAATAAATATTACTATATTACTATTACTATAGCGTCCAGTTCTTAAATATTTGACCATCTCTGTTCTCTTTGTATCTGTAACTAGATGTGTAATGCAGCTATTTCTGTAAATATTTATTTGGATTAAAATGCTGTAGATAGAAAAATAACCTTTAGTAAGAATAGTTTGTATTTCCACTAATAAAGATAGGAGGTAGAGAAAGTCATGTGAATGTACCATAGATTTTTTTAATTGAGAACGAAAAATGACAGAAAATAACCATATAAGAACAGTATTGAAACATTAGTTTATTTACACTGTTGTGAATTTAACTTGGCCCTGTATACAGGGACACACACACGAGTTTCATTTTAAACAGTCTATGCCAACTTACATAACCATGCTGTAATTTTCTTATCCCTCTTTTTTTGGGGGGAGCCTGCGTTCAAGGACCATGAGACATAACAGAGCAATGAACATAAGAATTGCAGAGAAAGAGACCAACTAGAGCAAGAGGGATTATAACTTTAATTAGGTGCCTTCATAATTTCATTCATATTATAAGTAAAATCGCGATGTTTACTACTTAGCACCGCCTGCGGAATGACTCCCCTTGCTTGAATCCATCATAGTACCATTTCACACTGCTAGTGTACTCTTTAACATTCAGCTATAACTAATAACCCAGTTCGTTTTTTAATATTTAAGTATTTTAATTTTGAAAATATATCACTGTACAAAAGCATTGCAAAACACAGGTTTATAAAGGACTTTGAAGAATAGAGGAGAAGCTGGTTATTAAAAACTATTCTTGGATTGTGTTAAACTCATCCAACTTTGATATTGTAATGCGCCTATAAGAGGAATGTCTGCTAGTTAATATCGAATATCTTTTCTGTTCTCTTAAAAACACGCTAGACATCATTTCACATAACATTTGCGTTATGTTGACACAGTAAGGGTTGCAAAATGAATGTGTCATTTTGTCCTGAAAAGCATTAGGAGTTTTAATGCCTTTTTCGTTGATTTTGGGCGTATGGGCACTGATAAGTCTCTGACTGAACAAACTATTCAGGCTTCCATTCTACGCTTTTTGCACATGAATTTACATTGTGGGAGTATATGGAATGTCACTAATGCAAAACTGATGAATGAACTGATCCTTTAATAAGGTTAATCACTTTTCCAATATCCCTTTCCAATTATACTCCTCCGATGCAATGTGATGTAACTGCATTTAGAATTTTTGGCGCATTCTGGCAACGTTTAATGGCATCGTTATTCCATTATCACCATTTCCGTTGACTTACTACGGGCGTGTCTTTTAAGTTGAGGATAATCGCATTTAGTCCCTACAATATATAATATATTTATATAGCAGCTGTTGCCTCTATAGGTGTTTATTTAAATGTTAAGCTCTCCCATCGCATATTGCCAGAAGAAGGGTTTAACGGTTTAACTGAACTAACATTCAAGCTCCATATTTTATAAATGACTATTCCATTCTTACGCCGCATAATTGTTAATGAGCAATAACGTTTAGCAATGCTTCGGATATCAACCAATCATTGTCTTATAATATACTTCAAAGGATTCTATTTTATGGAATGAAATGTCAGCTCGCTACTCAGCCGTAATAGTATCAACATGGAGTGACTAATAGGCTGTCATATATTTTGTCATTCATCTGTTCTGGAGAAATTCGAAATCATACTACCTCAACATCTACTTCAATCCAATCGACTTCATTTTCCCTTACCTAAAACCAGCAGATTTTTTGAACTTTGAAAAATTTGTTTTAATCAATGCACATTCAAATAGTGTCAGTTTACAAACAAACTATGTCCCTTAAAAGTATGTGTCTATGACTGCCTCTGTAATAAAGTGGCCAGCATTCTATATTCGATTTCCTGTTTAGCTTATCTAAACTTTAAGGTTCACTGTTAGTAGTAATGGTTAGTATTCCGAAACACATTCGATCCCTCATTCGTTTAGTATGCTGCGATCTTACAGCTAACGCAATTGTGATTTGATTTTAAGCAACAGATGTAAGAAAGTATGTAATTATAGTTTGTATAATATGTTTCATTTTATTAAATCCCATTCGACGTTACCAGTTTAATCAGATAAATTCGTCAACTATGATAAAAACTTCATTAACAATTATTATTATATCTTTGTTACTTTCAGAATTGAAATGAAAATTTGTAGAACTTGGCATCGCCGTTGAACAACAATATATGAGTAATATAATAATAATAATAATAATAATAATAATAATAATAATAATACAACTTTGTATTAAACAGGGGAAATGTTGCATAAGCTGTTGTGCATTAGGCGCAACAATGGGCTCCAAATTTACGGTGCTACTGGGAAAATAAATAGTTATGCTTTGTGGAGGGATAGCAGTGTATGGTGACACTCAACACTTAAAATGGTCACTCCCCTCGTTCGAAACTAGGATTTTGTTCGAGTTTCATGGATATCTACTGTGATAATATGTCTTTAAGAAGTGGAAACGGTTTTAAGCCAAGGTGATATTTATATTCGTTTTCTAGAGTCAAAGTTTTGAGCGTTCGGCCTTGCGCCGATCCAAGGAAGTTAAGAATAGGAGAAGCCGATAGCATCAGAGAGAGACAAAGATTAGCGCTCTGGTGAGAATCTGCACACCGAGCCCAAATACAACTTATAAAAATATAGCGTTAGACCCCTATATATCACTTTAGGCCAAAACCTTTCGATTTATGAGGAGCACTCCAATGAATCAGGTATTTGCGAAATTGGAAAGAAATTACGATTTCGAAGCAGTGGAGTATCACTAACAAGGAACACTGCAGTGCCTTTATTTTATTGTTCCAATTTTTATTAACGTTTTACTGCAAATGCTTTATTTATACTTTCTTGAATTGTACAATACTAGCAACAATGAAAGTCGCCTTTAAGGAACATTTGAGGTTGCCTATAGATTTGCCAAGATACATGAACCAATGAGTAGGTTTAATGCACGTTCGGGTATTTTTGGGAAGATTGTGTTCCACCTAGAAATTCGAAACCGAGATTTTACAGGAAATATATGTTTTGATGCCCCAGAATCCAAAGCAGCATAAAAAATATCCGTGTGTGTGCGTCTGTAAACAACATAACTCAAAAACAAAAATTTGGATAAATACTAAACTTGATGTTTACATTCAGTACCTTCCAAAGATGCGACACGAATATTTTCACGAAAATCTCTCACCCCAAAGCTACCTTTACATATAAAACTTTTCGAAAATTTTTATTTTGTAAAACAATAACTAAAGATTTTGATTAAAGCCATATATTGAAGCTATTTACATAATAAATAAAATGCATGTCTTGCATTTTCTGGGAACAACCTGTGAAGTCTTCATTCGGAAGGAATTTTGTATAATCTTGTATTACTGGTATATGTTAAGCGAAAGACGAAAAACGTACTACACAAGAAATGTAGATCTCTTTAAAACACACAATTTATTTCAGATAGACTTTTTTGTGGCATAGGTTATTTCCGAGATAACTGCTATTAATATTTCGAATTTTCGATACTTTGTCATTGTTTAAAGTCCTGTCGATATTCAGTTGTTTTGGGGGGATTTATTGAAACAGTATAGAATTTTAAGATCAGCGTGTAATGTCCAGTTCTAAAACATTTGACCATCGATATTCCCTTTGTATCTATAATTAAATGTATAATGAATTATTTCCGGAAAGGTTTATCTCGATTAAAATGAAGTAGGTAGGAAAAGAAACTTTCATAAGAGTAATTTGTATAACCACCAATAAGCGATAGAGAGCAGAGAAAGTCAAGTGAATGTAACACATCAGATCTTTTAATAGTATTTAATGCCCATTCTTACTGCACACGGTACCACAGGTGGTGACACTGTTGACATATGAAATGAAATGATAATTGTGACAGAAAATTTGGGCAGGAAGCGCCCCATGCCTGTTTAGGGTACCTCCCTTATAGTTTCCAGTTATGAAATGGAAATCTGAAGATCTGCGTATTGAGCTCTGGTCTAGCCTTTTCATTTTTCAACTTTCCAACTTTAACCTACACTTGAATAGTGTGAAAAGAGCGATTATTAAAAATAGGATATTAATTATTCAGACTTTTATAATTTTTATCCTAAGTTATACAATCACCATAGTCTCTCGAGTGTCTGCTTTTTAAGTACCAGTTATTATTTCGGACAACTCTTTTCAACTACAGTAAAAAATATAATTCAGAAAAGTATGCTTTTTTTTTGTTTCCTAAGAAATAACTAGTTGCTGAGAAAATTGGAGCGTTACTCAGTAGCTTACAAAATGATTAAATGCTTGAAGTTTTATGTCTGCTAGTTTTGCGTTCACTCATTCAGCGTGGCACATTCTCTGTTTTAACAAAACCAGTTTCGTATGCTAACTCAAAGAAACAGTTGAGAAGCTGGAAATCCTGTATTTCCTCCCCACTTATTTCCTTCACCACTTCTGTATTTAAAAGATTTTGTATTTATTTGCCATGAAACTAAAGCTCCTTTCTAAAGCTGAAAACTAACTACAAATCTTCTGCCCTTAGTTGAAAGCTTTAATATTTACTTTCCCTACCATCTGTGGTATATGGTGGAAGAATTATACTCCATGCAAAAGTTCAATATCAAGATTTAATCAGATATATGTGTCTTCAGTTCTGCTGAACCCCAAAGAAAGCAAATATTCCACAGAGAGAGAGAGAGAGCGAGAGCGAGAGCGAAGAGAGAGTTACAAGCGCACGCGTGTATGTCTCTGTCTGTGAACAGCATACCCAAAAACGAATTGTGGATAAATACGAGTACTAAACTTGTATTTAAGTTCTAATATCTTCCGAGGATGTGGCATGAAGATTTACAATAAAATCCACACTTCAAACTAACCTTTACATGGAATATATTTTGTTGCCTTTTATTTCCTCAAAAATGGCTCTAATAAGTTTATTAAAATAGCATATACTTAAGTATTTCTATGACAAAATGTATATTTTCAATGTTCTTTGAATAGCCTGTGATGACCTCTTCATCCTGATTGAATTATATATTTGCATAAATGGTAGACTATAAGAAATATATAAAAACTTATTTCACGAAAATGTAGAACTCGTTGAAATGTAGTTTTGTAACATTCGTCGAAATATTGGTTGTATATGCATATTTAAGTTTTCCCAGAATATAGTGTCACCGAGAGTTTTAAAGCATCCTACGCGATTCTTCTTTTTCCCCGCATGGATTCATTAGCAACAAAAACGATTCAGAATATGCCTAGAGTTGAGTTTGGGTTTCCGTAATGCGCTTCCAAACAAGTCCATTTTGCTAAATTTGAGGTTACTTAGTAAAACATGCATCGCGGGTAACATGACATAAATAGAAAAATCAGTTTATTTTAAGAGTACTGTGATTATATATGAGATTATATAAAATTATAATGGATGAGAAAGACGTAAGATTATATTTTCTCGTTTAGGTTTCATACCTACAAATGTTAATCCTACGGTAGTGTCTCTATGTTATAGAATTTCATTGCGTATGTTACAACGGTAGTGGATTTGTGACTCTTGGGAGAATGTTACTGCCATTCGTTTAATTATCTCAGCTATAAACTATCTCAGCTTGACAAAGCCAGCCTGATAAGAGAAATATAAAGCGCACCGATATAACGCACCATTATTACTTTCTTTACTACGTATAGTAAGTAGGGGAAGTATTGCATTCTACCCAAAAATTCGATACCTAGATCTCACCGGAAATACACGTTTTGAGACCCCCTGAATCCAAAAAAAAGCATTTTTGGAAACATGTCCGTGTGTGTGTGTGTGTGTGTCTGATACTGAACCTAAACTTGATATTTAGGTTCAGTATCTTCCAGAGATGCAACACGAAGGTTTCCAAGAAACTCCCTCACCTCAGATTACCCTTTAAATGGAACATTTTTCTAAAATTTTAGTTTTCTCAAAAATGGCTCTAACGATTTTGATTAAAATATAATATGTTTAAGATATTTTCTGGACAAATGAAATGTATATCTCGAATTTTCTGGGAATATCTCCAAAAGTATTCTTCATTGTGAACGACTTTTGTATAACTGGTAAACCATAAGAGATAGACAAAATTTTACTACACAAAAAATGTAGATCGCGTTAAAATAAACAGTTTATGTCATATACAGTTTTTTTGTTGGGTGAACCATTTTCGAGATATTGCTTGTTATTACCTTAAATTTTTCAATACTTATACTTTTTCTCAAGTTCTTTATACATTTTTTGTCCTGGTAATGCCAAGAGAATGGAATACTCCACATAGCAACCACCTCTTAAAATATTTCACTATCGCTTAAAGCCTAGCAATTCCCCTTGCATCTACAAGAAAATTAGCAATAAGATTAACATCTCGATATCTCGATTAACGTGAAGGATATGGAGAATAAGCGTTTGTAAAAATAGTTTGTACAAGAGTAGAGAAAGTCATGTGAGGTAACACATCAGATTTTTATTATCCAGTGTTTATAAAAATAGTTGTTCTAGCTCTCCCACTGTTTAAACAGACTATAATATTCAGTGAGGTATATATTATATTACTCACTTCATTGCAAGTATAAGCATTATAAAATGTAAAGAGCATTAATACGATAGTCTAGGGGTCAGAGCGCAATTGCTTTGCGACCCAAGTAGAGCGGGCAGTGAGTTTGTGACACCATTCAGTTTGTTGAGACATATGCTCACTGCTTTTAGCAAATACGAACCTGAGTGCCAAGCTGTACGGTTCTCTGATTTCGCGAGCTCAAATGCAGCAGTCGAAGAAGTCACTAAGCTTATTACCAGCGTGAAAACCCTTTCCGATGGAACTATTTGTAGTGTGTATTTACTTTGCAGAAGTGCCTCGTTTAATTATGTTCGTTTTCCTCTTTTATCCTCGCAAAGTGACAAAAACATTCTGCAGCTCTGCAATTACGGTAGTCGTTTTGCTAACTCACAGAACTTGGTTGCTTAAAGCAAAACCCCTAGTGTAACATGAACTTTATGTTCTGTGTTAAAGAGCAATAAAAATAAGTTAAAAGTCTCGCTTACCCTTAAGTGAAGAAAAACTCCGAAACGATGTCATTATTGTCTACATTCAAATGAAACATAGTTTCTGTTTGGAGAAGTTTTGTAAACATTAAAACAGAGTTAATTTCCGGTGTAGTTCCATAGCACTCTGCATATTTTGGAGTGAAATTTATAGAAGCCAACTAATTAACATGGCTGAGTACCGGAAGCTATTCAGCCCCTTCGCTTCGGACTTTCTTAGCTAAAAAATTAAAAAGAAGCCCCTCTACCTCTCATTTATTACGGCTTCGAATTTCACTGGCGTGCACGCATCACTTGGGGCGTAATATTGATTTCAGTAGCACCCCAACAGCAAATTTTATCGCTTACCTTGACATGACCTCTCCGACTTTATGACTTAACATAACCACACAATATAAACTAGGGTCGTAAACTTGCATAACGGCACCATTAACTCCTTTAGAAGCTCAGATGGTTTGGAAGAGATATGGAACTTCCTACATGACGTTTGCTCCCGTTTATTACTTTGGAGGCCTCTGCAGTCTTATGGAATCCGAGAAGAATCTCAGACTCGGAAAAGAATTCTCGCAACTTTAGCTGTAATTAAAGTGATTACAATTTCGCAGATAAGACATACTTTTTACGGCAGAGGGTAGCAATTTTACGCTATCGCTGTCATTGCATTTACTAAGCCTCTAAAGCTGTGGCCCGCGGCCCAGCAGGTGGCCCTTCAAGACTTTTAAGTGGCCCTAAGCCGTAATTCTAACACTGAAAAGTCTTCGCACAGTTTCTACAGATAATTTCTGAAACAAGCTTCCGTGTTACTGTTTTTCGTTTCAAAAATATCTCTCATTCATACATTCTCAACAGAAAAACTGTTAGAATACCTTTTGTGCAAATAAATGTGGAAACATCTCACAGCCCGGTGAAGTGGACTTCTAAGCTAGCAAGGTAGTTGATTGAGGAAGTATTTTTAACATTTATATCATTTCAGTCTCATTATATAATATAAAATATAATAACAGCCCGCCTCGAAGCAATATGTGAATAATATATAAAATTATCTAACAGTCATTGTACGAGTATTAATGTTTATATTATTGTATACATGTATAATAAAGTTATGTGAATGTATTACGTAATTTAATAATGTAGGAGCTGTGAGAATATAGGTCAAAAGTTGCTAACAATGAGGTAACCTTGAGGCAATAATGAATTGGAAAGTTTAATAATGCTACTAGTAATTCTTGGAGCAGCAATAATGTAATTTTAGAGACTTATAAATAGCCAATCAACAACCAGAAAACCTGAAAGTTAAATAAAAGTATTCTATTGGAGTAGGATTAGCCAATCAGAGACTTGAAATAGATGAAATTTGCAAATTCAGGCGGTAGAAGCCAGTCGCTAGTAGACAGCGTTCCTAACTGGACGCGAGACGCGTCCTCGAGAAGTTTAATACGTATTCAGTGTGAGACGAAAAATTCATTACGGCGAGGATATTGTAAAGTTTGTGTGTTAAAAAGTGCAAGTAATTAATAAATAATCTCACAGCTCTCTATATCAGTGAAGTGTTATTTAATCATGTGAATGGATTAATAAAAGGAGTGAGGTAAACATTATAATCTGTGTAAGCCTACATTCTTCAGCCGCACCATCCCCTGTTAAGAGAAGCATGTTTCTACAAATTAATACTGACGCAGCTGAGGCAAACATAAATATATATATACATAATATTTAAAGAAAACATTAAAATAAAAAGTGAACATTGGGGCGAAGGCCACGAAAGTAAACTTGGGGCGAAGATCACCGGAAAGTAAACTTGGGGCGAAGGCCACCGGAAACTTTGTACCATACGTGCGGCAGTTACTTCATCAAGTTTGGCTTTCCATACGTGAAGCTAAACCCACCTTCATAATATGTTTAAAGGTTTAAGTTATTTTATGCTGGTGGCTGAAAGATTTGTTGTTTGAGGAGTGATCATTTCTTGAAGGTCAAGAATAGCTTTGTACTTTTAGTTGGGCGTTTTATATTACTTGAATACTATCAGCAAACGATTACAGGATTAAGAGGCGCTGTATTCATTCAGGTTTAACTGTTCTTAATTGTTATATAACACCTTAGAGCAAAGGGAACACTCAATGGATCTAAAATAAATATTGTACTTAATTCTAGACCGTTGTGCACATCACTTTTAACGGAATTGTCTTAGTTTAATCTGAGAAAAGTTAAGTAGGTTTGATTAAAATGAGCTTGCGAGCTCTGTGTTCTGCTCATGAGTTAAAATCATAGCCAAATTTTATGCTAGGTCCTGTGGTCATCATTCTTGATGGTTTGTGTCGAGGCAGAATTTTAACGCACCGGCGGAGCAACAGCCAGAAAGACAATTTTAATAAGCTTGACACTTTGTATCACAGTCTTACACTCATATCTATACTTTACCCTTGCAATAATGAAACTCCAAATTCACTCTATACGTTGTGACAAATTGAATAAATTTTATTCATAACAATTTTTTAAAAACAAATTAACCATTGTATCAATATTACTTTTGAACTTTGGAACTTTTACTACAAGTTTGAGAAGTAGGTTTCTAATTTTCGAGACCGATAGAATGGAATGCAGTGCGTTCCAGTTCTACTCCTTGAGAGAGTGCGCATATCTATAATTCATCAGCCAGGGATGAACCAACTCCTTTCTCTATCATAAGATCAAGCAGTAGTTTATATACCGTACTGCAGTCAAATTGTTATCGTTTCCAGGATTACAAGTCAGTTTTAATGAGTTTTGGAAATATCTCCCAAAAGAGTGGCTTTTTGAGTTCCCTGATCATGTTTGAAGTTCACATATACGTTTGTCTCCACATGCATCTGTTAGCAAAGATTTTGTGCATAAATGTGGTACTTTATATCTTCCTTTATCCATGCATCTCGCATACACTACTTATTAAGATAAAAATACTTCGCTAAATAGCAATACATACAAGTAACTATTTTCTGAGTAATAATAATTAAATTATATTAGAATACTTGCTTGAATGTTATAAGATATTTATTAACCCGTATCACATATATATCCATTATAGGACCGCGGTCATCTTTCGTGGTCATTTCTGATTGATTGTTTTTCCTGTAACATATGTATTCTCCGGGAAGTTTTGTCTTCTGAATTATCTGTGTTTATGATTTGCGCCAGTATTTGGGATTCCACAGGATATGTAAATATATATTTTATTCAGATAAAACTTGTCTGCTTACAATTTATAATAAGTCTACTGTCTCTGCTGAATGTTGATATGGCTCCTATTTACTTTCTGTGAATGCGGAAGGACAAACAGGAGCTGCACCACACAACGCTAAAGCTGTGATCTCAAATAACGCAAAACTTTCAGCATACAGCTGGACTAGGTTTGTTCGGTCGGCTAGGTATCATAAGGTCGCTGGTTACGCAAACTATGTAACTAGTGGAAAAGTTAGAGGTAGTTCACGCTAAGTTTAGAGATAATTAAGTCGCAAATTTTGTTAGTGCAGTGCTTTCTGTCAAATCTAGTGCTTAACCAAACTCGGGAAACATTGTTTGTCTTTGCTGTTAAGCACAATTGTTTCAAAATACCAGGTAAGTATTTTATGCTCTCCCTGCGTTACACAAGGAAAGCTACTATACTGAACTTTTGAAATATATTCTGTAACATAAGATAAGAATTGCGTGAATAACGTCAATGGAGAACAATGTTTGTAATTATATGTACCCATAATATTCACAGTTTCAATAATAAATTTTAAAACGTAAACGAAGTATATTATCACGTGTTTTAAATGTGTAGAAATTCAGGTCCCTACTCCTTACACACCTTTAGAAAATCACCCTAGAATTTCTGAGAAAAATTACTTTTAAGGTTTACATTTGTATTTAGTTGCATAACGCATCTAAGGGAAATTAAATTAAATTAAGTTTTATTTATGGACGCTCTTTAGCTATGTAGTCCTTAGCGTCCCATTCTATATTGAGCGTGAAAGACCAGTAATTTTGCTCAGAGGCCTCTTTATTAAGCTGAGGTTCTTTAACGTGCCGTAAATCTACGACACGGGACCACCAGCTTTGCTTCCCTTCCCAAGGATGCCATGCTAAGGATTTTTACGCCCGAAAAAATCCATCGCCCTCCAACGGGTTCGAACCCGCGACCTAGTCCGGTATCTAAGGGAGCGGTGCAATTTTGAAAAGTATGTAATAATAGTAGGTATATATTTTGTTAATTCTGCAAAGAGGAAGGAATAACATTAAAAGATATTTTCATCACTTTATAGTACCAAGTTCCTTTTCTAAAATGTTTATCAACAACAACCATAACAAAAGTAGAGCATAATTGAACAGTTTCAATTGCGAGAAATACAGTCGCATTGTGTCTTAAATAGGAATTTCCTCTTTAAGACACGCTGTGTATGCTATTCAATTGTTTATGCTCAATACGAGCCCTAAACTCTCACACTATGTTTTCATTTTTATTTTGAAAAACTGTTTATTGTGAATTTTTATTATGAATAAAATCATGTATGCAACCTGGGGGCGTGGTTTTTTATACAATTGGAATTTTCATCACGTAGAAAGTGATTAAAATATTTCCATTCCTAAAAACATCTCACTTCAGCCACAAGTTGCGTAAATAACTATTACGAAATAGTTTGTTTTGGGCTGTTTTCACCGTGTAAAATCAATTAATGTACGTTTTATGACAATAAAGCTATTGTATAAAGTAGGCTTAGGATCTACTCTTTAAAAGTAATGCAGAGGTCCTGAATTCTCAATCCAGGGGTCTATTCTTTGAAATTTTAAGTGTATTATTTATTTATAACGAATGCACATTTCTTCTCTCTTATAAAATTGTATTGCTTTCATAGCATGCGGAAGCTCACGCGTTTTACTATTACCTCTCTAACCGAGCGAATGACTCGGGCGGTAACGTTTGTGACGTGATGAGATGGAGTTTAAGGGCGCTAAACATCAAAGGTCATCAGCGCCCTACGTCTTTGACGCGCATTTGGGAACTCGTGGGTTTGATTCCCGCGATCAACCTTCCTGACCCAGGGGCGCTAAGCGACTGCTGGGAAGGTCTCCATTTCATCCCCCGAATTCCTGTCCCTCCATTTCACCTTTCATCTGCTTGGCGTTTCAGTGTTGCATGTGTCGGCGCGAGTCTCGGCATTGCATGGCACGGGAAAAGGATTCTCTGTGTAAACCTTCTTTCGCGTAATGGGAGCGGTCTCCGGGTCCCGGTCTCCCAGTGGGTTGTGCAAACCGCAAGGGGAGGAGGGGAACCGATTGCACCAGCTGCCAACCTGGGAGTTTCAACCTGTAAAAGGTAGGGACCTGCCCTCTGACTCGTTGTGCCCCTTGTTCCGGCCGCCCTATGTCTTCTCTGAACTCACCCTCCCACCCGGGGGCAGTGCCAGGGCTTAAACACAAAAGATCTTGTAGGTCGAGCTGCTAAGTCTCTCTCCGTACCTAGTCCTGCTCCTACTCCTATTACCTCTCTAATCTTGTAGTCAAGTTCTACTATTGGGAATTATATAAATGTACAGGCGACATTTGCTTCATAAACTTCACACATAACTTTCCCCTTAGCGATTTTCTCCCATTGTCTCTGTATGATGTTTCACTCCGACTGACTTTGTGAACCTACGCAACACCTTTTGTTCGCTAGCAAGGCACTTACATAAGCGAGCGTCATGGCACAGTGGTAACACGTGCGACTCGCATTCGGAAGTTTCCAGGTTCGTTTCCCGGCGACTGTCCACTCTGAATCATGATTCTTTTTTGGGGGGTTTTCCCGGCTCGTCAACGAATCCTGGGTAGTTTCTTTCAGTCCCCGAATTTCATATCCCTCCATTTCGTTTCATTCATAATTTCATTCATCCTTCACCCTATTAGATTCGTTTTAGGATTGGATGTGCCGGCGATTGTGTTTCGGTGCAGCGTGGCAAGAAAAAAGGATGCTCTCTGTAAAAGTTTCTCCGTTCCACGACTGGTTGCTGGGGGTAAACGGACCGCCCCTTCAGAATGGGATGTTGGACCCTGTATTGCGCGGAGGTCCCCGGTCTGCCTGTCCGAATGTCGGGGCGTCTGAAAACTGTAGGGACGATGTCATCGCTGAGCCGTCACCCCCGGTTCCGGCCGCCCAGTGTCTCCTCTTACTTCCTCCTACCTCCCGGGTGCACTCCCTTATGGGGCATAGGTACAATATCATAACTGGAGCAGTGCCGAGTCCCCTCCGATGATCAGCTGAAAAAAATACCCATACATTGTGTCTGATTGGTTCTGACCATTACAGACTAAACATATTTAACGTATGTCCTATTCCTTGGCATGACATACAATAATATTAATATTATCTATGTACAATCTCCTTAGTAAATATGTTTATTTGCAAATTTGTCATTGGCTTTAACTGCTCTATTAACGAAGCACTGTAGACAAGGTATACTGTATAGATTTATTAGCAAACTTGTATTTTTGATTTATCAGTACATGAAAACAAAATATTTATAATATGATATTGATAAAGTCTAATGAAATCACAGTAAGTAATCTCTTATGTTATTTTTGGTTAAATTGTAATAGTTATAAGGAGGTTAAAGTTAGACAACACAACAATACTATGCACATGTAGTAAGTCACTGTTTAATTATCGTTTTACATCCCTAGGTGTTATAGAAACTTTGTAAAATATATTAGGCAAAGAAAACACGTTATGAAAAAATCTGATGTGTTACATTCACATGACTTTCCCTACCCTCTATATCTTATTAGTAGTGTGGGTTCCTTATAGATGCTAATATTAAATTGGATATAGATTAGTAATTTATAACATGCTACCCACATAAAGTATATATATATATATATATATATATATAACGGAGAACTGAAACAGTAACAAATTTGCTAAGGTAACAGCGTAATTATATAAATGAAGCAATACAAAAATGTTTAACATACATGTTTGTGTGGCCTGCAGGTCACCACAGTGGATATACAAATTATTCTTACAAAAGTTTACTTTCCTATGTACTTCATTTTAATCCAGATAAACGTTTCCGGAAATAACTGCATTATGCATTTCGTTGTAGATACAAAGGGAACAGAAATAGTAAAATGTTTTAGAACTGGGCGCTACATGCTCTCCTTAAAACTCTTTCCATAACATCGCAAGAAACAACTGAAAATCGACAAAACTTGAGAAGCATGGCTAAATATTGAACAATTCGAACCATTAAAAGCGAATGTCTCGGAAATGGCTGATGACACAACAAAAGTTATATGAAATAAATTGTATGTCTTAAAGAGATCTACATTTCTTGTGCAGTACATTTTCGTCTATCATTTAACGTTTACCACTTATACAAGATTATACAAAATTGCTTTCGAATGGAGGACTTCACAGGCTATTCCCAGAAAATTCAAGATATAAACTTTATTTTTCACGTAAATATCTTTATATAGAGTATTTTAATCAAAAGCATTAGAACCGTTTTTGAGAAAATAAAAAATTTCGAAAAATGTTACATGTAAAGGGCAGTTGGAAGTGGAGGGATTTTCTTGAAAATCTTTCTGTCGCATCCTTGGAAGATAATGAACTTGAACACAAAGTTTGGTATTAATCCAACTTTTCTTTTTCGATTTATGCTGTTCACAGACATACACACACGGAAATGTTTACAGAAATGCTTTATTTGTATTCAGGGGTCGCAAAACATGCATTTCCGGTGAAATATCGGTATCGAATTTTTGGGTGGAAGGCAATACTTGCTCTACCTACTATGTACATGTTAGAGAAAGTCATTTCCAAGTGTACTAGAATAGCTTGAAATAATAACTTATTTTGAGACAAACTTTAACATCATAGTGAATAAAGGTGAAATCATTTTAAGGAAAAATAAAACAATCAAATTGTAGTATCTTTCGGCTTTTGTTTAACGATGTAGTGGGCACCCCTGTATGTAGGTGACACCTCTAGGCTAACGTAGCGATCGTTTTTTACGAATTCTCTTCGGCAACATTAGTTTCACATCCGGCTTCAGCAGTATTTCACTTCTCTCATTCCAAACTCGAGAGTGGCATACGGCCAACACCAGACGAGCTGGAATGAAAATAAAAATTCCTTTTCCTATCTCAGTGAGCAAACTCCATACTCTGCTCTAGGCAAACAATTTCCTTCTTGCAGCATTCATACCTATCCTTGACGTTGCCCCAAGGATCCGCGCTCCTCGTACAAGTGGAATGTGATGGAAAAGTAATAACACCAAAAATGTCTGGGAGAGAACGTTCAACAGTACTTGCGATAGAAAGCATTATTGGGTGGTTTCTCCTCAATTAACAAGGGTCTTTGTGTGTAGGAAAATACAATTAGAGAACGTAAAACATATATGTTTAAATATATTGATATTTGCTGGCAAAAAGTGAAGGTAGCACAATTTTTTATGAGTTTCCCCAGAAGTTTCCCCAGAAGTTCTTGGGATGTCGAAAGGAGTTTCTCACGATATAGCTTTTGTTTAAGTGAGAGACGTAGAACATTCAATTTCAACAATATCCGCATATTCTTTTGATACAACCTGTACGAGCACTGCAGGCATGCACCCGTTGTTTACATCTGGATTCTCCCTCTCTCCTTCAACATAAACAGACTGCAGTGCAAGTTAAGTTAACCTCATAAAAACGGTCACTCTGATCCGCCCCTTTGTGATAACTGTGACATTTAAATTTATTATAGGTGACGTTAACAGCAAGTTTAATGGGTCATCGAATTATGCTTTCGTTATTGTGCTCTTTTGGGAAAATAAACACCTTTCTCCTATCGTTTAAGCAGTATAGAGCATATTTAATTTAATATTTTAATGAGATATAATATATCCCACCATAAACACGAAGACAGAAATAATAATAATGATTATTTTCAGGTGTATAGAAATAATAATGATTATTTTCAGGTGTATAGACATAAATGACATTTGCTATAACACTGTTTTCATTCATAAATAAAAAAATTACGTCAACCACAACTAGGTAACTAATAGGTAGGTACTTATATTTTTAAATTTAAATGTCTTATAGGGTCGCCTTAGTGGATCTTTCGGAAATGAAATAAATCTGGCTTCTTTCTCTTACTGTTAGTACAATTTATAGCACTACAAACATGTCCTCCTTGTCCCATGTTATTATTTTAACGAACATTCCACAGGTGTTTCTCTCAAACAACAAATTAGCACAGCTGTTTGTTGATTAAAACCATTCCATTAGTAGCTGGCCACTAGGAGCGCTGTAATCGCACTATTTTAATAGACCCTGGTAGCGTTCCTGACCAGCAGTCATGACAGTCGATATTGCATCGGTCTTGGGTCCCACCAATATCATTTTTGCGAAACACATGCCTACAATAAGACTATTATGAAATGACAAATGATAGGCCGAATCATTTTGTTCCTTAAGGAATTTTTACTTTTGATAGGTGCATACTAAGCCTTCTTGTTCAGTTAGAGCATTATTTTATGACGCGCGGTCGCGGTTACCTTGCCGTTCAAAGCTAACATGTGGAATCAGTGGCGGCTGCTGCGTAAGAGCACAAGAATACGTGAAAACACTAACCAACGAAGCAACGAGGCTGATCTATCTACCTAATAACCTATCTGTCTTTGAGAACTTTTGCGGATTTATTGGATATTTTTCTTTGGATGCAATTAAATATAACGTTGAAGCTGGTTATCGAGACCCAGGAGAAATAATAATAATAATAATAATAATAATAATAATAATAATAATAATAATAATAATAATAATAATAATAATAATATACGATCGAATATAGCGACGAAAATGTGCTGAATTCATATTAGGAATGGGTTTTGTCGGGAAGACAGAGAAACAAAGTTTGTTCCCTCGAAGCAGAGGTATTTTACCTGCGATGGTCAACGAACCTGCATACCGGAAGTCTCGCCTTTATACTTTTGGCTCGGACAGGGTTTACAACGGTTCCCAAGGCTTAAAAGGGTGAGGAAGTAGATGTGCCTTATCTACGATCTAAGAATGTTCGGGGGAAGATTTTAAAACTCAAAATAAGCTGTGAGAAGCAGATGTGAAAGTTGTCACGTGGGGGTAGCCAATAACAAAAAAAATCATGAAACAAAAATTTTAGCCAATCGAAAGATCGCGTAGGCATCACATGATACGTTTTGAACTTAAAACAGAACGAAACTTAAGAAAGGGAGAGGGGAAAATTCTAGAGTTTGGCGAAAGGCGTGAAGGAGGAAAGACACGCCGAGACTTTTGGGGACAAACTAACCATGAAAATGACCGAGGCACATTCCGGTACAAATTAACCACGAGGACGCGACGAAACAGAATTAGAAGAAAATAATCAGAAGATTTATAGCGTAAAAGTGAAGTTGTGAAATCTAGGCAATTCGAGGGCTAGTCGGAGAAACACATAAGTAGCGACTTCGAGAGTAATAAGAATAACAGTGGTTTCGACGACGAAGGTGGCGGGTTGACCAGATAGGAATCTACGTAACAAAATAAAGATATCACCCAAACTTCTCCGGCAGTATTATTAATCTCATCAAGGCAGTGTCACCACCCCTGAAAAACAAGAACCTCAGCTCTACCGAATCAAATCCCAAATCCCTGCCATCCAACCATCGAACCCAGGACTCTGAGTCCACTGAAACAACTGCCAGGAACAACACAGATGCGTCAGAGGTCAGCGTCATTTGGCGCCCACTACGTTGGGGCTCGAAATACTGCCAGCGGATAACGCACCCGGAGAACCGACAACGGAAGGAAGACGACGCCGATGACGACATCAGCAACCACCAGCAGCAGAGTGTACCGATAGACGTGGGGCAACAAGCGACATCGACGCCGCTCCATTACAACAAGGAAGCAGACATTCAGCGCAGACATCATCAGTGTCAAAAAAAAGTGTGTAAGTGTAGTGAAGTGTTTTGTGAACTACTACAACACTTCGCAGCAGCTCAACCCAGCACCGAGTAAGTGTTAACTGCATGATACATAAGTTAATGAAATTTTGGAAGGGAGTGTATATGCAATAGTTATAAGTAAACTGGGTTATGTATGTTTGTAAATGCTGTTAAGAAACAAGAAATTAACCGGCAACGATATGGAAGGTAATAGCAATGAACAAAGGGAAAATTTCACTAACAATAGCACGCGGGTAGGTGTAGAAAATGGAGATAGAGAAACATTAGAAAACCAAGTTACCGGATCACTTAACACGAGCGAAATGCTGCAACAAATGTTGGCTCAATTGAGCCTCCTCAACACTAAGATAACAGAACAAGAGCAAACACTTGGGCAAACACTGACTCAACGATTATCAGAACAAGAGCAAACAATAGAGCAAACACTGACTCAACGATTAACAATACAGGAACAAACACTAAAACAACAATTGTCCACCCAGGAACAAACATTGCAGCAATTAAGCATCCAACAGAAGGAAATCAGTCAGGGCTTAGAAAATAAAATACAGGGTGTCTTGTCAGAAATTAGAGCAAGTCAAAATGTAATCTACGAGGATGTAGAATATATAAGAAACGAACTAAAAGCAACACAGAATAGTGTAGAAGTAGTGAGGAAGGAACTTGTCGTGGAAATGGACGCCATCAGGGCCCAACAAATTGTAAACAATGAAAACTTAATATGTACAATTAGTGATAAGGCAAGGGAAGAAGCAATGACAGTCTGTGTATCATTACAGAATAAGCAGCAGGCACTTGAAGCAGGGGTTAATGATGAAATTAACAAATTAAGGGAGGAACTGACACAGACCGTCAATGCTCGCAGGGACGCGGTAGAACAAATCGAACCGCGATCTCAAGGAGCCACGGACGCGCGAATTACCTCTCAGGTTTCCGCGCTTTCGTCGTTCCAGTGTAACAACCCAAGTAGCGAACCGAGGTCGAACGAACCTGCCTGCACTCCTTCGGCCTCACCGCACCCGGCAAGTGAAATGTCAAGCACCGTAGGGCCCCTGCAACAATGCAATATACCTATACAATTTTTGAATGAACTGCCAATCCCCAAGTTCAACAGTGAAGTCGATAATGCGAAGCAGTTCATTAATGACCTTGAATCTTATTTCGCGCTTAGGGGAATTCCCGACCGTTTTAAAATGGTAATTATAAAAAGGAGCTTGATAGGCCCGTCCCTGAGTTGGTTTCGATTGACGGTAGGCGAGCATGCACAATATGAACATTTTAGGTCTGCATTTTTGGAAAAATATTGGAGTGGCGTTGCACAGTACAGAGTGCGCGCAGAAATAAATAATGGCCGATACAGGGAAGAGAAGCGTGAGTCGATGGTTGACTACTTCTTGCGACTCGGCCAATTAAGCCAACTCCTGGACCCACCGATGCCCGAAGGTGAATTTGTATCCCTCCTGACACGACACTTCCCAGACGTTATACGTCATCACCTCGTGGTAGCACGTCCGAGGACGCTGAGCGAAGCCATTGAACTACTTACCGCCCTGCAGGGGTACGGAACGCGGGAAGAAGATAGGCCCAGAATCAGGACTGAAGGCAGACACAGTGATCGGATAAATTCGCATCGTAATGATGGGACGAGGGCACAAGGTGCGTTGAACAACTACTCCACAGCCCGACAGCGTTATCAAGAGCCATTTGCAAGAAATCGGGAGAGAAACTATAGGTCCTGGAACCAAACGGGCACGGGTAGGCCAATGAGGCAACATGAGGAGTATCCCGTTCAGTACATGAGATTCTCCAGGTATCCGGCAAATAGTAGGCAACACCGGGGAAATAACCTCCACGGTGGTACAGCGGATAGGCCAAGAACGCCTCCGAATCGCCCAGATACTTCCCCGAACCGACCTGGAAACACCCCGGGCAGGCCAAGGACACCCCCGAACAGGCCAAGAACACCTCCAAGCCGGCCAGCGACCCCACCCCGTAGGGATGAGAACCACGAACTCTTAAGCATGCCGACGTACAGTCACGCTTTGGCGCCGAGCGGGTACCCATCACAGACACGACAGCCGCAAAATGTCCACCGCGAACTGGATGACGCGATAGGTCACCTAAGCGGGGCAATGGCAGGACAAAGCATAGGCCAAGGGAGAGGCCCCAGTCAAGGATCGTGGCCACGACGGTCGGAAAACTAGAGACAGGAAGAGTCGTAGCGTTCCCAGGCTCAACCTCAGAGAATGCGCGCAGGTTCTCGCATTACACAGGGAACGAGAACAAAAATACCAGAAGAACCATTTTTATTGAATATTTGCACATTGGGAAAAGGCATTAACGTGGTAAGAATTTTTACGCAACAACTATGCGAAGGGAGAGATCTTAACGACACGCCACTGCAGTCAGCTGATAAGGCAGAAGTAGGTCAAGCGCCCCAGTATTGTGAGTTAAACACAGAAAATGAAAATGTTTATTATGGTGAGAGACCGGACGACTCGCAGGTAGTCAGTGATCAAAACATGTCCCCATCAGGTATACACGAACGTGTAGCATCAACAGACTGCTTAAACCATCAAGAGAAAGAAGGAATACAGACGTATGCATATGTGTTGGAAAGGTCCTTATCGGATATCACAAACCTTCGGGGACAGGGTATATCAACTCCAATCGTCCATTTAAGCAGGATCAATGAAATTTAGTAGAGTCGGATAGGGAAAATGTACAAACGCACTCGGAACACGAGTAAGGAAAGTCATATATGCCAACATTGTTTACAAACAAATTGGTAGCTTTGGGATAGCAATGTCCTGTAAAACCGTGTGCTTGACATTCACGATGTTAATGACATACAGTAAGAAAACCGGACAAATGGTATACCTGGCAAAAAGAAAAAGGTACCAAAAGGTGTCTTGAGTGTGGAGGCTGCTAATAGCCTCAAGAAAACCAGTATTGTGTGTATAAACAGACTTCTTAAATGTAAATGTTTTGTAGCCTGGTTGTTAACGGCCAGATATTATGTAGATTGTTTTTCTTTTACTTGGTGAAAATACTTGTGTAAACTTGAAATTGTATTGTGTACAGTGATTGAAATGTATTGTGAACAGAATAAATGTGTAACGGTGGGCTCGCCATCAAATCGTCGTAAGCCACTGACTAAATAAATGAATGAATAAATAAATAAAATGATAAATGAAAGGAATAGAGGGAGAGAGGGACTTTAGATTAGCTTAGATGGGACATTAACGATAAACCCATCATCCAACCTAAAGGTCCGATGATAAGTTTACCGTCAGGGCATATGAAGCTGGTTATCGAGACCCAGGAGAAATAATAATAATAATAATAATAATAATAATAATAATAATAATAATAATAATAATAATAATAATAATAATAATAATAATAATAATATACGATCGAATATAGCGACGAAAATGTGCTGAATTCATATTAGGAATGGGTTTTGTCGGGAAGACAGAGAAACAAAGTTTGTTCCCTCGAAGCAGAGGTATTTTACCTGCGATGGTCAACGAACCTGCATACCGGAAGTCTCGCCTTTATACTTTTGGCTCGGACAGGGTTTACAACGGTTCCCAAGGCTTAAAAGGGTGAGGAAGTAGATGTGCCTTATCTACGATCTAAGAATGTTCGGGGGAAGATTTTAAAACTCAAAATAAGCTGTGAGAAGCAGATGTGAAAGTTGTCACGTGGGGGTAGCCAATAACAAAAAAAATCATGAAACAAAAATTTTAGCCAATCGAAAGATCGCGTAGGCATCACATGATACGTTTTGAACTTAAAACAGAACGAAACTTAAGAAAGGGAGAGGGGAAAATTCTAGAGTTTGGCGAAAGGCGTGAAGGAGGAAAGACACGCCGAGACTTTTGGGGACAAACTAACCATGAAAATGACCGAGGCACATTCCGGTACAAATTAACCACGAGGACGCGACGAAACAGAATTAGAAGAAAATAATCAGAAGATTTATAGCGTAAAAGTGAAGTTGTGAAATCTAGGCAATTCGAGGGCTAGTCGGAGAAACACATAAGTAGCGACTTCGAGAGTAATAAGAATAACAGTGGTTTCGACGACGAAGGTGGCGGGTTGACCAGATAGGAATCTACGTAACAAAATAAAGATATCACCCAAACTTCTCCGGCAGTATTATTAATCTCATCAAGGCAGTGTCACCACCCCTGAAAAACAAGAACCTCAGCTCTACCGAATCAAATCCCAAATCCCTGCCATCCAACCATCGAACCCAGGACTCTGAGTCCACTGAAACAACTGCCAGGAACAACACAGATGCGTCAGAGGTCAGCGTCAACGTATATGTGGTAATTTAAGATCTACTGTGTTTAAATCTACCGCGCTACTCCACCAAAGTCGATAAAATATAATATGGCAACAGGGTCCCTAGCACATGTTGACTTGTGCACGTTTAAGGAGATTCTGCGCATACGCAGCTGGTATTACGTAGGTAATTGCCTTATGTGGCTAAATATCTACATATGGGTCGTGCACACTTGAATAAGTGCACTAGCGAGCGAAAGTTTTCCCGCACTGCTTCCGTACTATCAACAGTAGTAGCACAAGCGCTGATAGTTTTCCGAAAATTTGATTGCGGTTAACGGATGGTTCTTTTCATAGTGATCTTAAGAATTTGAATCCAAAATAATACTGTTGTTTAAAAGTAGTAGCACAAATACTTCTCGGATTGCTAATAACACAACAAGTTTCTTTATTATGAACTTATATACTTTTGTGGCAGCCTTAAAGATGACGATGACTGTGTGAAAAGCAAATAAATGCGTATCTCTTCAACAGTAATCCGTCAATTTTATAATTTCACTCTTCTCCGAATTCTGAAAATTTGTTCCACACCATACTCTTGTTCTTCTTCGTATTTTCAGGGGGTAACTTGTCAACAACTGCTCTTATATCAACAACATTGACTACCAATGCGCGCCATGTTTGAATTAATTGTATTCACGGTCTACATCTCACACAATGCATTCCTATAAATTAAAAACAAGTACATTATGATGCAATACTATCAGCGTAGTAATCGAAGGTGTGTTACTATCAGTGTAGTACGGCTTTGATTGGCCAACTGTCTAGCATACTCCATCTGTCATTGGCAAATGGAATGGGGAGTGATATTATCATAACAATTTTACGTCAATGCCAGTACTGTCCATTCCAAACCAGAGTTCCCTCTGATGTAAACAGAAGCACGTGCTTCTGCTTGTCACGAACCCAAGAACACACTCCTATGCCAACGTAAATAGTTCCTTAATACATGCACTCCATTATGAAATATTGGAGCAGGAAAGGTATAGAGCTGCACATTTTATTACGGTTAGCATAAGAACTCATTGTTAACGGTAATGGATATATACTAGCTGTTAAGAGATTACAAAATATTATTTTCGTCTGCTATTGCTCTAACGCCGAGAGCATCTTGCTTGTTAATACCAACCGTATGCATGACTGCCACTCTGTTACATATACGAGAAATGCAGCAATGAATTCCCAGAGGTGCTATCTGAGTACCGAATGAACACTTTGCGTAAAATAGGAAATATGATAAGCGAAGAGGCATTCATAATACGCAGTCACACGTATGCTCAGCTCAGGTCAAATCTTGGATTTAGTCAGTTGTTATTTGAGTTCACATGGCAGAGGAAGGTCCATGTAGTGCGAATAAACTGTTCAAACACAAAAAAGGGAAACAGTTAAAAAGTGGCGAAAAACAAACAATACTTCATATATTGAACTCACTATTAGAAAAGTACCCGACACTTGTATAAGTGCACATTACGAAACTAATATCGGATTTTACAGGCGTTTCAGTGAGAAGTGTAACCAAAGCGAGCAGCGGATATAAACAGACCTAATAGAACATAGAAGAGGATTATATGGGAACTTGTTTTGTTCGACAGTGCTGTGGAATTGTGAATAAGCTTGTCATTATTTTGGATTCCGCTGTCAGCTGAGTCACTTTCGGAGGATTCGGATTTGGGTGTTGTGATTAACGCAAGTAAAATGTTCATTTCCGCATGCTTATAAAATCGATTGTTACCTCAGGTTGCATTTTGAACTATGATTCTCACAAGGGGCGCATTTTTATAGATTTAAACAATGTTCAACAAGCAGTGAGAGGGGAACAAGCCGCCATTAGAGGTGGGGATTGCGAACTACTTTCGCGCGGATAATACAAAAAGTTTGTTTTCAGTGAGGGACACTCTGGTTTGGAATGGACAGTAGGTGGCAACACACTGTTAGTCAGTGTAGCGAAAATAGGTGACGTACACAATGTTGTAAGTCGCCATCGGGGTATGTCATCTCAATACAATTTGAGATCTCCTTGTGGTTTACCGCGAAAAATGCGAATCAGTTGGAGAATTAAATGTCGTGCCAGCATATTGCCATGGTAGCTCAGTGGTTAGAGCAATCGGGCGGAGACTGGGAGATCCGTGGTTCAAATTCCGGCTAGGCCATTGAATTTTTCAGTCGTCTGCTTCTACCTTTCCATTTCCTTTTCTGTTCTAACCATTATTATTCTGCGTCACTATTGTTTTTGCATCATTTACTTACATATTTACTTTATTTATTACTGAATATTGATTATTAGCTAAGTTTATCTATGCTGTCTCAGGCTATCTGCTGCTCCTAAGTCTTTGTGCTGGTTGCTACTTTTTTGTTCGCGTGTACTTCCTGCACTTTAATAGCAGGCATGGAATTTAATTTATCAAAACCTGGGCATCAAATTTATGGACCTGTATTTCACATATACCAAGACTGCAACATTGTGCAGACGTACATAACATGTATACTCGGTTCAATTTAAAACTGGGCGGCGCCTGAGAGACGGAGCTGGAATCGGAATCTTTGTTCACAAGACTGCATATGATCTATAGTAGTTATAATGGCAAACACAACTATAATCACAAAAATATTCCATGAAAATAATTCACATACAAGATTTGAAACATCTGTTTCAATGTGATTCAACACTGAATATTTGTAACCAAAACACTCCTTATTGATTTATGGTTCTTAAGTAGAGTATGACTATAGTGCATTTGCTTTAAGTTGAGACATGGAGAGTAGAGAGACCGATAGCACTATATTCCACCCGACAGTTGATAATCCTTGACTACCTAATTTCAAAACCTTTACTATTTAAACTTACTATTAAAAATCTGGGTTAGATTGAAATATTAAATATAGAAGAGAACAACCAACATGGGCTTGTAACAATATGAAGCCAACGAAGCAAGGACGGCCGCAAATATCAGGATACTTTCCACATTTCACTGCCAAAAGTACAACTGGCAACAACACCACAGCTGATATTGAGAGATCAGGCAGTGAAGGGGACTGTGACAGGGTTTCTCAGCACTCGGACCGTCATTAGCACACCCCGTATCCTAGACCCGTCAGGTAGCGTCAAAACGGTCATGTTTCCACTTAAACCTTAGAAATAAAAATAAACCCGTAGCGCTACAGCCTGCCAACCCGACTGCCGGCCTCACGCGCACGGCAGAAGTGGGTGATCATCCAGTCGATACGGGGAAGTGATGTGGATCCCCCAGCCGGAAAGTTGGCTCGTGGGCCCAGGACCGCTGCCTATCGCAGTTTCTCACTTTTCCTAACGATGCTGAGTGCATATCGGGACCTAAAATCCGCACCACCATGAGTGGGATCGAATCCGGGCGCATTCCGTGGCCGGGAACCAGAGCAGCACGCTCCAGTCTACTGCGCCACCGCGCATGACCAAGTTAAACCTTGCGTACTGTAAAGCTCATTACAAGGTTACGCTTACTATAACATTCTTAGCTTACTGCACCTGAGATTACAAGTTCAAATTTTCGTGAAGCTACTCAACGTCCTCCTCTCTCATTTTACGAGTAAATGTATGAGTTTGCTTCATTGTTTGTATTTGTAATATTTATTTAACGGCCCGTCATACCGGTAGGTGGCAATCATTACATTAATGTTTCTGCCGGTAAGAGATTTCATACACAGTCAATTTAATTTTATAATCACAAATTTCAGCATTACTGTGATTATATTTGTAAGTAAAATGAAATAACACAAGGAATATATTGAACTATGTTACGGTAAAACAAGTTGTAAAAAATAAAAGATAACAGTCCACTACGGAAAATCGAACTCGAGCTGATCGTGTTGAAGTTAAACATCTTAACCACTGCTCTACGGTGGCAATCAGTGACTTGTGGTTTGTATTACAGAGTTAGCGAAAGCGGCGCACAGAAGTTGCGGTTGTGAACCGCGCGCTCACTCTAAGGGACTTTGATAAAATGTAACTATTCAAGAGACCAGCCACTAGTTTGATCGAGTGTACAAGAGGACCCCCCCAAACCCTCAACTTCATTTGTTTCTAGGCAACCATTTAATGCTTATAGCACATTTGAGACGTTAATGCCCTTTATTGCAATGCACGCTAATTATACCTTAGAGCTATAAGTATAAGTAACGCATATGTTCAGATAATGCATTAAATTAGACATTGTATTTATAGATACCGCATTCCTTTATGTTTTATGGAGACTAATATTGCTGTCTGCTTTGGCAAGCATTCAGCAGTGTGGAAATCCTATTGTTCTCATTCCAGACACGCTAATGCCTCAGAGCAATCAATCAAATGGTTATCAATAACGACAGTAGCCTGGGCATTATGCATTGACATTCCACTCGTTTAATTGCCTTACTTTGAATAGAAAGTAACAATACTGATGTTTTAAACCTCCATGGGTTGCTCTTATGACATTTAGTCACAATGGAAAGCGGAAAAAGCAGCATTATTCAAATTCTTCGGAACATATGCATGTCTAAATCATTAATAATGGGTAATTGTTGAGAATAAAAACAGTCAGCAATAAGCTCATTTCGATCTATTCCATGTTTCTTGAAAGTACATCCCAGCTACTACAACTTTTGTGGATTCTTTTCCTTATGGAAGTCTCTTCAGCTGACACGCTCCTCAAATGTCTGTGAACCTTCCAATAGGTGTCATATTACACTGTTGGCATTAGATCCATGCAGGAAGATAATTTAACCGGCTTCTGCTTGATCAAATGACCATAATCGAAGCAGTTCTAGTAACTGATTTTGTAACAATCTGGATTACTTATAGACACTAATTTGGAATTTATAAACCAGCCAAATAACTGTCTATAAACTATTTTCTTGCTAGTTGTAGCATTATAAATCATACTTTAAGATTTTGGAATTCTAAAGCATTCAATTATACTGACCAACTTTTGCTTTTATTTGTTTCACGTATAGGGAAGTAATCATTAAGAAACTCTATAATTATTTACGCGAATTGTGGTTCAGGAGAGAATTTATTATGAATGGAAAAATATTCCATGTTCCAAAAGTTGCGTACATGATTTTATCTACAAACCATTCATAGTAAATGGTTTTGTGAAATCAAAATTAAAATATATTGAGAGATAAGTTTAGGGCCCTCAGTGAGCATAAACAATTGAATATCATGTCTTAATAGGTGGTTCCTGTTTAAGACACTGAATTTGAAAAACAAATATATCTCTCGAACTTGAAATTGTTTATTTATGTTGTGGTATTTGTTACGGTTGTAAATAACAATAATTATTGAGGTATGCATTAAGCTATATCGTCGACATTGAACTGAAATTTTTAAAGCAAATGCTTGTGACTTATTCTCTTGTTAGCAGTAATAACTCAGCACACTTTAACCTCTTAATATAAATTGTTGATAATGTTAATCATTTCATTAAAGTTAGCAGCTGATATAAAATGCTCATTTTCATTAATAATACTTGATAAGTAGGCTCCTTATACAAATAGCATTTGACCTGGAGTTTACTGTGCGAGATGGGATTCTTTAACAGGAAAGTTTACTTAAAATATTAGTGAAGTAACGTATACTCAATGGAAAGTTAAATATTGCGCATTTATCACTCACTGAAGCTATCCTGTATTACATGTTTAAGAGAATGCTTGGACAACTTGAATAGCTTTAAGCTACGAAATTCTATAGCCTTTGCCTTCTCTAGCACTTACCTATATTAGAGAAGGTTTTTGTATTCTATCCAATACATCGAGATCAAGATTTCACCAAAAATACTTGTTACAAGATCCACTAATTCATGAAAAACGTACCTGCGTGGGAATATGATGTATGTGTGTGAGAGAGAGAGAGAGAGAGAGAGAGAGAGAGAGAGAGAGAGAACGAGCTTAAAAAGTGAAATTTGGATAACTACCAAACTTTAGGCCCGGCAAACGAAGGTTTACAAGAACATTTCTGTTTACATAGAAAGCTTTTTTGTTATTTTTCAGTTGTTCAAAAATGACCATAACCATTTTTATTAAAGTACCATATATTTAAGATATTCTCATGACTAATAAAATGCTTTACTTGAATTTTCCCTGAACAGAAATTTTATAAATATAAATCTTGTCCGAAAATATTATACTCATAAACATTTATGTGACATTGTGCAGAAATATCTCAAAGAGATGTTCTATTTTGTGCCTCATTAGAACTTATCCGTTAAGCAAAGTACTTAAAGTCATACAATATAGTCTGCCCTCTAATTAGAAACCAGCGTACATTCATTTTCAACAAAATCTCTTACAGAGTTACATCTATTTATTATTTATGCAAATATTTTATTTACGGTTTTTTATTTACCTACTTTTTGTGAGTTGCGTGAGTTGTCCTTTAACCGGTAGGACATATCAATATTTGAAATAAGTGAATTGATGTTCAAATGAACCCGGGGTCCATAGAGTTGAAAGTTAACCAACGTTAGTCTTATCACTCCAATCGTGGTTCGAACTCTGCAACTTTTCAATACGAAGCACACCACAGAGGTTAACAGTTTTATTATATGTATATATAGAGTATTTCTGCGATTATGTTACAAACTTTTAGGGATGATGGAAGAGACAATAATGAATAATTTTCATATAGGAACCCATGCCCGGAAATGCTTCATAATGAAAATAGTTAACCTAAGCGTTTGAATTTGTATTGCAAACTTTTATTTATTGAATACACTTGAAGGACATAACACTCACAACTATACAATTAAATACTAACACATAATAAGAACTGTTGAAAATGCCCTCCAATCAACCTCAATACAAACATTACAGCGTCGCACCATCAACTATTGCACTCGTTCAAAGATTCTTGGCATGTTCCTAACTGTGTCACAGGCAATTAGTAATCCTGCTATTAGATCCTCTTCCGATTCAACCTGTGTGTTATAAACAAGGGCTTAAGATGACCCCACAAAAAAGAATCAATTGGTGTCAAATCAGTTAAACGGGCAGGCCAATGAACTGGGCTACCTCATCCGATCCATCACGCCGGAAAACGTTTATGGAAAATATTTTGGACACCTCCGGAGAATTGAACGGTGCACCACCATGTTGCCAGCACATGCGCTGACAGCATCTAACTTATTATAATCATATCAAGAAACTTATCCATTTAAACTAGCTGGCAGCACACATGGCGCTATCAAGTGATCCGTGGACTAGTGGAACCGTGCTAGCCTCTAGTTCCCAAGGTCGTGGGTTGAAACCCGGCGGAGGGCGATGGATTTTTTTCGGGCGTAAAAATCCTTAGCACGGCTTCCTTCGGAACGGAAGTAAAGCCGGTGGTCCCGTGCCGTAGATTTACGGCACGTAAAAGAACCTCAAGCCTGATAAAGAGGCCTCTGAGCAAAATTACCGGTCTTTCACGCCCAATATAGAATGGGACGCTAAGGACCATAGTAGTTAAAGAGCGTCCATAAATAAAACTAAATTTAATTTCAATTTAATGCACTATGCCAGCCCACAGGTTGACTGTAAATGTATATCAGAAAGTTGTGTCAATGTGAATTTTTTCATGATTATAACAATGTTAACATATCGACGTGTAAACATCATTTGGCCTAGATTAACGAAGACACTACGATATACCAGTCCACTAACCACTTCAGAATGAAAAGCTTCGATCTACATCTTTTATAGAACAGCATTTTGACAACACACACTAATGCTTCTACCTATCAAGCGAGACGTTTACGGACATGGGTTCCTATGTGAAAGTTGTTCATAATTGTCTCCTCTATTATCCCTAAAAGTCTGTAACATAGTCACATAATCATCCTGTATACTACACTTAGAAATCAATGTCAGGATAGAAGAAAAGATGGACAAACAATAAATATAAAAAATAAGAACATTAAACTTAATACTTTCACCCATGCTCCTACAATGTATTATAGAATATATTAAAAAATATTATGTGCTACATTCACATGAGCTTCTCTACAAACTATTTTTTAATTTATATAGCTTCTACAAACAATTTTCTTGCAAGCTATAAACATTTCTAAAACATTTATCATACTCTATAACATTTTGTTACAGATATAGGAGGAACAGAGGAAACCAAATCTATAGTCAGGTGTTTAAAGGCGACTCTCTATGACTTTAATATTCCATACCCTTTCCATAACATTGCGAGAAACAAGCGACTAGCGATAGCAGGTATTGAGAATAATGCTAACGAATATCTTAAAAATGCCTGATGCCGCAGAAAAATTATTTGAAGTAAACTGTAGATATGTTTTAAAGTGGTCTACGTCCTCGTTATACAAAATTATATGAAATTACTTCCAAACGAAGAAGGCTTCACAGGCTATTCCAAGGAAATTGAAGTTGTACATTGTATTTGCCGTATAAATAGCTTAAATATATGGTATCTTAATCAAAATTGTTAGAGCCATTTTTCATAAAATCAAACATTTTGAAAAAGTTTTCGTGTAAAGTCTAGTTTAGGGTGAGGGGATTTTCTTGAAAATCTCTGTCACATCTTTAGGAGATACTAAACTTAAATATCGTGATGTTCCTCCAACTTTTCGTTTTTGAGCCATCCTCTTCTCTCTCTCTCACGGACGTTTTTCTAAACATACGTCTTTTTTATTGTTTTTGTTTATTAGGTGGCTCAAAACATGTAATTTACGGTGAAATCTCGACATTGAACTTTTGGATGGAATACAATATTTTCATCTTAATTGATATAGGAAGGTGAAAAAGAAATTAAAAACACGTAAGTAGATGAATAGAGTTGTCCACAAAAGGAATGAGTTAACCACTGAAACTGATAACTCTATCAACGAAAGGTTACAGCCTCCAAGTGAATTTGGACCAGTTTTCCTCTAAGTCAGCGGTTTCGGATTCCGATCAGATACGTTTGGCAGACCTCGGTACGCAGTGTTCCATTGTCGCTGGGTATAATAACTTACTTCGCCAGCAAATATGTAGATATCAGAGGAGTACATATTTTATCGCACTTCCATTGAGTAGCTGTCATGAAGCGAACACATCCGCTAGAATTATGTTCTCTCGTCACCTGGGAGGATGAAAATTGCTATAAACCTACGGGCTGCTGGCTTCTTTTTCGGATTTCAAATTGGAATTTTAGAGTTAGTACTGCGGTATCCTATGACATTCGTGATTTATCAAATGCAACGAATAATGTATCCTACATCTTTCCAAAATCTATTTCGTCACATCTACTAAAATGGCAATACAAACACAAATACGAGGGAATTATTAATTTTAGGATTGTGAAGAGCAAGCTTGGTGAAAATTCTCGAGTCACAGGGACATGCAGCGTGCATATCACCACGTGTAGCATTGCTACGATTGCCCTAAAGCATCTTATTGTGCTATTATTGTGGAGTAAGCGTACTGATAAACGTTAGTGGTGCAATAGGCATGTTACTTTTGTGAGCTAAGTGATATTAATGAACATGCATACACTATTTTATTGTTTGTAGTTAATTAACTTCACTCATTTTCTACACACAACCCTTGACAACTAGGTATTTTATGTGCTAGGAACAGGAGGGACCCTGCCGTGGTTTATGCGGTACAAATTTGACTAACTTGAATGTTTTCTGCCTTTAAAACTTTTATTGTATCCTAAAAATTGTATAAATAATCTATAAAGGAGAACAGTTTCAAAAAGATAATGAAACTTAGCAAGGAGTTAGTTTATGACTGCATTTTTAAAAATGTTTATAATTCGTTGGAAAACGTAACAAATTTACAATAATTTACCTTTACAATATTAATATGGCCTGTGATTACATTTTTGACATACTAGCCCCATGCCACTACTAAATCTTTCTTAACAGTCACTTCAATGTGAAGTAAATTAAAACTGCAAGATTTACTTGAAATAACCTGCATTCTACAACATTCACAGCCCTGCACCTTTAATATCATAACTAACTGCCTTACTTTATGTGAAACTTGAAACCAAAATAACTGTTATAAATTTACAACTGGCATGTTTCCAGGGCATGGTTCCTAGGCTATTATCCACGAGGTCCCATAACTGAAAACACTTGATGAACAGGCGGCTTCTCGATAGAGCTGGCACACATACTTTTGGGTAACACTGCGTATACTAGGGTAGTGGCGAGGTTTTAGTGATGTCGAATTTCCAGCCAGGCCAGCAGCGGGCCTTTGCGGCGACTTGTAGTGAGCTCTTCTCTATTGTACACTCGCTTTCATTTATGCCGTCACCGCAGCTTCTGGAGGTATTTTATCAACCTCAGCGGGCGCATATATATCAGGGAGGGATATCTGGAGCGTTCTGCCTTTGTTATTCGAAAAAGCAGTTACGTGTGTTAGCTGTAGCTCACGCGATGCGTGTGAAACTTTCGGAGGTGCATCGGGAAAGAATTGTGGGTATGTGGGAAGCCAATTTAGAATTTGAAAACATTTCTAGCTCAATTCCCTGCAACATTCGCATGGTCAGATTATTAAAATAATGTCTAGTAAATATGCCCTCTTTGAGAGTAAAACGTGTAATTTACTTCAATTTTACATTATACTTCATTAAAAATAATTTTCATGGAGAAATTGTGCAAAACAGTCTTAGTTGTATATTTAGATTGGACAGATGATTCCAATAATGTCTAGTAATTGTGTCCTCTTTGAGAGTAAAAAGTATGATGTACAAGTATTTCAGTTTTACATTATGTTGCCACTAAAAATATTTTATCGTGGAGATATTGTGCTAAACAGGGTTTTATTTATTTATATACTTAAACGTGGTTATTAAAAGTGGTGACGAGTAAAGCTATTGCCCAAAGTTAAATATTCATATGCGAATAATCTAGAACTGTGCTCATAAAACAGGACGCCAGTGCATGCGTGGAAAGAGCAGGTACACACACCTCCTCCTTGCTATACATTCTCCAGCTGCGAAGGCCAGTAGAATCCCGCTTGAAGCTGTGGTGACAGTAAAGTGGAAGAAAGTGTACTACTGAGCACTAACGAGGGAAATTGTAGCTGGTTTGATGTTGTACTAAATTGCTGACTCCTGTTTATACGGTAAAGTCACAATCTAGGCTGCCACGCAATCTCCTAATCTGGAATTTATAAATTCCAACTTCCTCCAGTGATGTGACAAAGATACGGGCAATTCTTCTTCGTAAAAAGAAGTGTTTTACCACATTGAAGTCTGTTTTTCAAATCTCTTACAAATCAAGCTTGCGTAGGGTTCCAATTTCTTTTCTACGAGCTTTGTCCTAAGAAGACGTTGCAATTTCCAACAGTTGCAACTCACAGGAAAAAAACTCCTCGTGTCTGCAAATCATATTGCATCTCAGCTTTTGTAAGTAGCTCTGGCTGAAACGGCAAAGCTACCGGCAGTAATTCCGTGCAACAAGTGAAACTTCCTTATACAAAATATCACAAGAAATAAAGAAACCTAAGAGAAAGAAGAAAAATTCCAAGAAACAAGAAATGACAAAGTTGTCCCAGTAAACACTTACATGTACCGTGAAGCCGTGGTGTGCTTCCCACCATTGTTGCATTACTTTAATATAAGTGGATGGCTACACGCTCTACTACCACTTGTAAGTTACCAGCACGTAAAATACAAGTGAAAATCAGAGCAATGGGCGACAGAGGGAGTCTAAAATAAATACCATCGCAATGCTGGTGTGCAATGTTACAAGTTAAAAAGTGTGTCTGTATTCGGTTTTGCCAGTACAATAGAAATATTTAAATGTGGTTTCGTCTAGGTGGTATTTTATGTTTATGTTTGTTTTTAGTAAACAAATATCATCTGCGGAAGTTTTACGGAAGTTTTTCTGACGAGTATGTAGACCGCCTTCCCCACTTTCCTGAAGTATTTGTATCCAGTATTTTACTATAAAAACACTTTTATGCACTGCCGTTGCAATTGCTGTAACAGTGCGACCAGCCTCCCACATACCCACGATCGAGTAATTTCGCTAGTATGCGGCATGACTGGTTCTGAGATAATAAACATGTTTTGGTTTCAATAACACCAGAAAAAGTAAAGGCATCAAACTCCCCACTTTTACCCCTTATTGCTGTGTTATCAAGTCACCACACTCTGCGATAGGTAATGCTAAAGACACGCCTCAAAAGAAACGATACAAAATCCACCGAAGATTTTCTTTGGCGCTCCGTGCACATGATGCCACCCTCCAAGCTGTCTTCTGCCCACTACGTAGTAGTTGAAGATACAAAAATGATGCGGTAAACCCTCATGTTTCAGGCTATGTAACCTTAAGTAATCGGACTTAGGCAAATAAATTACATCAGTGATATAAGGAATCAATGGAGCTTGAAGTGATAAGATCCGCGAGGACTCCGCGAGTACAAGAATAACCATAGCCAGAAGAAAAGTTAAGATTAATGCGCGAATCAAACAAAATAAGAAGGAGATAAAAGAGAATATTAAAGATTAAGTAAAGGGGGGAATAAACACTATTATGGATGAAATAAAATAAAGTAGAAATGAAATAAAATATTATTACGGATGAAATAAAATAAAATAGAGACACGTATAAATAGATCAGAAAGTAAAAGAACGTGAAAGGAAACAGACACAAGAAAATATGCCAGAGGGCAAAACACTTAACAAATACAGGAAAGGCTAGCTGGAGAACAGTTAGGTTCTATTGAAATCGCCAAGAGCTCACCGGCGTGCGAAATAAAGAAACGGATGTGCTAGTCGCTCATGCGAACAGAAAATTAAATCAGCCGTGAATAACGAGAAACAGTAGAAACGCTAGTTGAGCCTGAGGGTACTGAAATTGAACCAATGAGAGAGAAAACGCAGAGGAGCCAGATAACCAATAAGGAAGATTAAATGTCACGTGAATAGTAAAACCAGGGAACAAAACTAGAAAAGAGGCGTGAAATAGATTTTGGTCTAGGAGCAGGAGCGCGTTTTAGACACGCGAAAGATGGAACACTTTGTGTCGGGAAACGTTAGGAGGAGGACGTAAAAACTTTGTGTCGGGAAGAGCTATGAGTAGGATGTAAAACTCTGCGTTGAGAAGAGCTAGGATGAAGACGATCTAGTTAGTGTTGGGAGGAGATAGAAAGAGAATGTTAGAATTCTGTATCGGGAAAAGAGATAGGGTAGCTAGGGATGACAAAAGTCATATTGTAAGTAAAGGAGAAATAGAATAAATTCAAGGGTAAAAGCACGGAGACTGTAACGGGGGAAAACTGATAGGAACGCGTCTTGTGTGAAGGGCCTGCAGTACGAATACAGTGTGGATCTTCATAATAAATGGGCCATTGAGAGGAGTTGTGAGTATCATTCACCTCCCATCCACACAATCCCTGAGGTAAGATTCTCGTAACCCATCATCCTCTACCTGAGCAGCCGGCAATCACCTGAAACCCTACACCAAGACCTTACCAACCAGAAAAGTTACCTTTATTTTCCAAACCCCGCTACAAAATGGCACCCAACGTGTCTTACACCCACGCCTAGCACCCTACCAAACCAACACTCACACCAACACAACGGAGGACGCCGCCAAGGAACCAGCCACCATCACCAGACCAACAGCAGCACAGCACAACAGCACCGAGTAAGTACAACCAACATTTCATACACCAAGAGAAAAGTGAATGTTACTCCGTAACGGCAAAACAACAAAAATCACCCTGGAGAACGCCCTTACGGAGGAACAAACAACAGAAACAACAAATCAACAGGAACGTGCGGAAAATCCCTACACACTAGAGGCAATAGTTCAACAAATGTTCATTCAATTCCAGCAACTTACCTCTCAAATCACTGCACAAGGTGAAACACTGCATTCTCAGATCACTGCACAAGGTGAGAAAATCACCGCACAAGGTGAAACATTACACTCACAAATTCAGACACAAGGGGAGAAAATCACCGCACAAGGTGAAACATTACACTCACAAATTCAGACACAAGGTGAGAAAATCACCGCACAAGGTGAAACATTACACTCACAAATTCAGACACAAGGAGAGACACTAAACGCAAAACTAACAGCACAGGAGGAAACCCTCAAACAATTAGAACAGAGACTGATGACCCAGGTACACACACAATTAGTTGCCCAAGGGGAGAAGCTCGAGGCAAAAATTCTAGAGCAAATGAACACGAAATTCTCAGAACACCAAACACAAATAGAGGAGCAGGTAAACCGACAAGCAACCCAAGTGTCGGAGATGAATGCAGGGCAAGTGTCTTTACGATCGGAGGTCATTAGCATTAGAACAGATGTTCTGGAGGCATGCTTAGAACTAAAATCTTTAAAGGGAAGGGTCACACAAATGTCTGCTGACCATGTTAACCAGGAACAGCTGAATTGTGATCTGCAAGCAGCATGTGTAAATATTAAGGAAAATATAAATACAGAAATAACAGCAATGAAAGAACTCATCACCACTTCAACAAACCAAGCAGCTGCAGAACACAACGCGGCATTAGAACTAATTGACAAAAATTCGCGTGAGTTGGCACAGGTTAGAGCAACAATAGCAAGACAGCAGAATGTGTCAAATCAAAATGCCAATAACCATGCCACCTCTCGCGAAAATATCACCGCGGAAACGCAACCTGCAATTCACGTGCAGCTTGCGTCGTCGCAGTCACCAACTTCTAGTTTAGCTCATGAGGAACATAGCTATATGAATGTGCATGCATACCCTCTACATTTTAATTTATTAAATGAGATAGCCGTACCACAGTTCAATGACTTGCGAGACAATGCGAAACGATACATTATGGATCTGGACGCTTATTTCGAGTTGAAACAAATTCCGGAAAACTTGAAATTATTGATTATAAAGAAAGGGCTACAAGGCAGGGCACTCTCTTGGTTCCGGTTAGCGATCGGCGACCACACCACATACTCTGACTTCAAACACTTATTCCTAACCAAATATTGGAATACTACCACCCAATACGCGGTGAGAATACGAATAAATAATGGGAAATATACACCAGGACAGGGGCAAGAACTAATCGATTACTTCCTAGATCTGGCACAACAGAGCCAATTACTAGACCCACCCATGCAGGAAGATGAATTTGTAAAATTAATCGTGAGGCATTTCCCGGATAATATCCGAAATAATTTAATTGTGGCTAGGGCGACAACCATTGCCGACACACTAGAACTGCTGACGGCGCTACAAGGACACCAGAGCGGTAGCTCAGAAAATAGAGCACCGACACAAAATTTCAGTGGGTTAAGGGCACACCCCAACTATCAGCAAAGACGAGGTCCATACCCTCAACAAAACAGATACGATGACAGGGGCAACCAGTTTACGAGACACAGGGGCGACAACCATTTCCACAGGAACCCACCACGAGACAACGGGAGAAGGTACATAAACTATGTAAGAGTGAACGGGAGCCGGAGACATAACTCATGGGGCACAAACACACCGGAACCCCGTGAATACGAAACAGGACAAGATGGACGCCACAGCCCGAACAAAACCTTCAATGAACGCAGCCGCCCAGGACAAAACGTAGACGCACCATCATGGCCTCAGGAAAACCGACGGGAACATATAGAATACAACCCACGGTCAAACCACCAACGAAATGACAACACGCAAACAAAACACACAGGGACCATAAAAAAGCAAACATGGTTCAACCGCGACAACCAGGGACCGACACAGCAGGATGAGAGGTGCGGTGGCGCATTCGGTACCAACGCGACGACGGAAAACTAAAACGGGGTCAGGATCAATTCCCGTCTCTAGAACCCCCAGCTCTTTGCAACACAGGGAATAACACCTCCATTAATGAAGAAAGACAACGCGATATCATAGACTCACCACAAGTGTCAATACAAATAGCAGGCGAAGCATACCAGGCTATCGTGGACTCCGGAGCAATGGCTTCTTTATGCAGCATGGAGTTCTACAAAACGATCATATCGCGTGGAATAAAACTGCAAACATTGCCTGTTAAGAATGTTTACGCTATCTTAGCAATAGGGAGAAAGAAAACCCGAATCCAACAACAAGTAATGATACCCTTTAACATTAAAGAGATAGACTTTGAGTATATTTTTCTAGTGGTTCCACATTTAGTGACACAATTAATAATTGGGAGCGACCTGCTATCTGAATTCAGGGCTAATGTAAATTATAGAACAAGGGAGCTCACATTAGTGACAACAAACAATGAAACAGTAACTACACATTTTCTCAAGATACCAGGTATAACACCACACTTAACGGAGGATGAAAGAGACATCCATCAGAACAGGTTTTTCGTACAAGTCATCAGCCTTGGGGGCGAAATATGTAAAACGCAGGTAGAGATAGATGATAGATTTTATGAAGAAGAGGAATTAGAAGATATTAATGAACTCGACGACGAAGAATATAGAGAAGATGAAATAAAGAATAATTATATAAAGCCCGTGGGAGGCGCAAAGATAAGCGGACAGGATGACTTACCAAGTGAAGATGAAAAACAATACCTGTACGGAGAGACGGACACCCGACAAATTAGAGAGTGCATTGCACGAAAGGTGAATGACATCTCAGCCCTCAGCAAACGACAAAAACAAACACTAACTACAATTCTATGGAACAACAGAGAAGCATTTTCAGACAAAACAGGTTGCTTTAAAAATTACGAATATTCCTTTGAGGTGAAACCAGCTCCACCATGGAAATATAAATGTAGAAATATACCGATAACACTTCAAAACGCAGTACATGACACGATAACACAAATGATTGAGCAGAAAATAATACAACCATCGAATTCGCCATATATAAACCCCTTATGTGTTGTTGCAAAGAGCTCAGGAAAGGTTCGCATTACGATAGACGCTCGCCATTTAAACACCTTTATAATACCCGACAACACGAGGACCCAAAGTATCGAGTACATTCTTGCCGGAATCGGAAAGAAAACGTGGTTCTCATGCTTGGATCTCAACAACTCATATCTACAAATCCCATTGGCTCCCCATGTCAGACAATACACGAGTTTCATTTACCGGGGTAAAGTATTCGAATTTTTAAGGATACCTTTTGGGTTATCGGTCAGCGGATAAGGATTTTTGAGAGCGACAGAGAAAATTTTTGGAAATACGACGCAAGACTACCTTACCCAATACATCGACGACTTCCTGATACACAGCACGGACATTGAGAACCACCTTCAGCACATAAACACTGTGTTAACAAAAATTAGACAAAATGGGCTGACTCTGAATCTAAAAAAAACAACATTCTTCAGCCAAGAAATCAAATTTCTAGGATACATAATCTCGGACAAAGGAGTGGCACCGGACCCGGAACGCATACGCACGATTCAGGCAATACCACCCCCTAGAAACGTTAGACAACTAAGAAAATTTTTAGGTATCCTGCAGTATGAAGCTCGCTTCCTCGCAAATTATTCCAGAGAGGTAGCACCCCTAAGAGAGCTGTTAAAGAAAGGCACACGCTGGAAATGGTCGGAGGAACACCAAAACTCTTTCGACAACATAAAACAACTTTTTGGAAAGGCAATACTATTGGAAAGATCAAACATGAATTTACCATTCCACATTTATTCCGACGCAGCCATCACAGGTTTCGGAGCCATCTTGTGCCAATACGACGAGAAAAATGAACAACATATTATCAGCACGGCATCTCGAACTTTGACCCCTACAGAGAAAACAGCGGGAATTACAGAACTTGAAATAGCAGCAATATATTTCGCGCTACAAAAATTCAAGCACTACGTATATAACAGCTCAATCACAATATACACTGACCACGTGAGCTTATCATTCATTAAATCATGCAAACTCGTCAGCTCCAAAATAGCCCGTTATATACACGAAATCACAGCATATGACGTCAATATAAAACACATCCCCGGAAACAGCAACATTTTCGCGGATACACTGTCCCGACTAGGAAACAGAGAAGGAATTCCAGAATGCATGGGACATACCAGAAGAGAAATTAAAATTCTGAGAACCTCACTACACCCAGGTAGCGAACTCGCCAAACAGGTAAAACACATACAAACATTGCAGCTGCAGGAACCAAAGTTGGCAACCCTAATGAGCCAGGCAAAGGACATTACACCTGACCTGAAGGAGACGATAGGGCTGCACAAAGGCACACTGTACAAACTGAAAAGGTCGAAACAACCAACGTGGCTGACATATGCGCCGAGTTCTTTGGAAACAAAAATAATTGACACGTTCCATAAAACAATGATCCACGCAGGATCAGAAAAGACCTGCAACGCAATCCAACAACACTTTTACATCCCAAAACTACATCGAAAGGTACGGCAGCATATAAGCGAATGTGACACATGTCAAAAATGTAAACCAATGAATATAAAATACGACACACCACCTCAGAATATCATCAGGGATAAACCCCTAACACTAGTCGCGGGAGATTCCCATGGTCCTCTACCAGCAGGAGTAGGCGGCATGAGACACATTTTTGTATTGGTGGATGTATTCACAAAATTCGTAAAATTATACCCTATGCGAAAATTAACGAGTGCAGCATGTGCCAAGAAAATCATCAATGACTATATACCCAAATATGGGAAAATGAATGCATTTCTCGTGGACAACGCTTCGATACATAGGGGAAAACAATTTACAGACAACATAAGGGCACAGGGGATAAAAATCTACAACTCAGCGGTATATCACCCGCCATCGAACCCATGCGAGAGATACATGAGAGACCTCGTGATATATCTAAGAATCCTATGCAATAAAAATCACACATCGTGGGTGGACCACATACCCACGATAGAAAGGACGTTCAATGAAACACCGAACAGCAACACAGGTTTCACACCCCTGACTCTACTTACAGGACAAGAACACTACCTCATGGAAGGAATGCCATCAGCTATCCCGACAAAAGAAGCCACTCAGGTGGAAAAGTTGAAACTGGCATATGAAAACATAACTAGGAAAACAGAATTAAGGAACAAACACATGAAACGACACAACAAGACATGGAACCCGAAAGAAGGAGATAAGGTTTTATACAAGGCACACCACAAGTCATCCATGTTGAAAAAAGAGAACAATAAATTACATTTGATGTGGCACGGTCCGGCCGTAATCCGGAAACAATTGAGTGATCGAGCTTTCGAATTACAAAACCCACGTACTTTAAAAATAATTGGCAGGTACAATTTGGCCTTAATAAAACCGTACAAAGTATCTACAAAATGACGGGAAATGAACCACAATGTAACGTTAAAATTGTCTCAGTAAGCAATTAAAACAGAAACATAAACACAGCAGTTGAATTAGCGAGTAAAAAAAAAAAAAAAAAAAAAAGTAAGGTCAATAACATAACGACCAGAACAGGGTAAAGGCATGGCACATACGAAAATAAGAGTAAAAGACTAGGAACTGTAAGAGTGTGAAACATGTAAATTTGTTAAACCTAAGGCAAAGAATGTAAATTCATATTAAACTTAAACAATATGCATGAAAACTTAGGAATCTATACAAAAGGTGTAGAGTCCCAGAGAAAGGGGAAATATAGAGTTAAGGCTTAACCAAAACAGAACAGAAGGACGATCATCTGGATATAGAAAATGTTAAAAGTCTCATCATAGTAAACACTGCACTATGATACAAAGGAGTGTAAAGAATATTATTATGTATTGAATGTTAGGATAAGGTCATAGATTAAGTTCATTGTAAATAACATTAAGACCGCACTCATGAGCAAAACTAGGAATAAAATAAAAACGTAAATCTGTGGAAAATTATGTTTACTTACATTCAGGTATAGGGACTTGCACAAAAATGTAAGGTCAGACAGGCACGTGATTATTCCCAGGTAGACTCAAAAAGGTGAATGACATCCCTAAACAGTCACAACAACTCGTGTGAACAGTGAAAAGTGAACAGTGCGCGTTACCTGAAAATACAAAGCACCAGTACACGAAATGAAACCGAAAAAAAAAATGAGTGCTTAAGTAAGTGAAAGCATGTTTCACGAAAAGGAAACACGAAAATATACACCAGACAAAAGACTAAAACAAGAAAACGAGGCCTGAATGAAAAGGGCGAAAAATAAATGAAAATGTAAATAGTTATAGAATAGGTTATAAGTAATAGATAAATTAGGTAAAGTAAAGTGCGCCACAAGGCACCAGGAGACGCAGAAGTCAGTCCCTGGAAACAAATTTTTCTATGTAAATTTTTCAGGTGGAGCCACAAGCATAATTTGTAAGTTAAAATGTATATAAAACAGTTCGTCAGAACTACGTACGGAAAAGCCTCACACAAGACGCGAGGGGGGAACTTTAGCGCGAACAGCGAAGCACTAGTTTCAGTGGGTTTTCAGACAAGCCATTAATTTTACTCAGGCGCATAAAATGAATGCCTTATCTGAAGGGCATTTGAAGTGATAAGATCCGCGAGGACTCCGCGAGTACAAGAATAACCATAGCCAGAAGAAAATGCGCGAATCAAACAAAATAAGAAGGAGATAAAAGAGAATATTAAAGATTAAGTAAAGGGGGGAATAAACACTATTATGGATGAAATAAAATAAAGTAGAAATGAAATAAAATATTATTACGGATGAAATAAAATAAAATAGAGACACGTATAAATAGATCAGAAAGTAAAAGAACGTGAAAGGAAACAGACACAAGAAAATATGCCAGAGGGCAAAACACTTAACAAATACAGGAAAGGCTAGCTGGAGAACAGTTAGGTTCTATTGAAATCGCCAAGAGCTCACCGGCGTGCGAAATAAAGAAACGGATGTGCTAGTCGCTCATGCGAACAGAAAATTAAATCAGCCGTGAATAACGAGAAACAGTAGAAACGCTAGTTGAGCCTGAGGGTACTGAAATTGAACCAATGAGAGAGAAAACGCAGAGGAGCCAGATAACCAATAAGGAAGATTAAATGTCACGTGAATAGTAAAACCAGGGAACAAAACTAGAAAAGAGGCGTGAAATAGATTTTGGTCTAGGAGCAGGAGCGCGTTTTAGACACGCGAAAGATGGAACACTTTGTGTCGGGAAACGTTAGGAGGAGGACGTAAAAACTTTGTGTCGGGAAGAGCTATGAGTAGGATGTAAAACTCTGCGTTGAGAAGAGCTAGGATGAAGACGATCTAGTTTGTGTTGGGAGGAGATAGAAAGAGAATGTTAGAATTCTGTATCGGGAAAAGAGATAGGGTAGCTAGGGATGACAAAAGTCATATTGTAAGTAAAGGAGAAATAGAATAAATTCAAGGGTAAAAGCACGGAGACTGTAACGGGGGAAAACTGATAGGAACGCGTCTTGTGTGAAGGGCCTGCAGTACGAATACAGTGTGGATCTTCATAATAAATGGGCCATTGAGAGGAGTTGTGAGTATCATTCACCTCCCATCCACACAATCCCTGAGATAAGATTCTCGTAACCCATCATCCTCTACCTGAGCAGCCGGCAATCACCTGAAACCCTACACCAAGACCTTACCAACCAGAAAAGTTACCTTTATTTTCCAAACCCCGCTACAAGCTATGGCGTATTAATGCTTGTACTGTCTTCATGTTTATTTTAAAATCAACATCTTCCTCAAATTTATAGTCTATAACATTTTATAAGCATTTATAGTCTAAATTGTTTCAGTTTATAATACACGAAAGTGTTAATTAAAAAATGTAAAACACGCACTACTTTTTAAGACATTTACGATTGAGAAGATAACGTAAACATATATAAGGGTATACTAAGTAGTTAAGCCACGGACTCGTGAATGGGAGATGTGCGGTTCAAATCCCTCAGAACCGTTCTCTCTGGCTGAGGTTTTATCCAGGATTTCCTCAGTTCTCCTAACTGTCAAATGCCCGGAAAACAGACTTAAACAGGAGCGCTTCCTTCCCTGAATTTCCTTTCTCAATTAGCATGTCATTTCATGTATTATCAGCGTTCACTGTCTGTTGTGCTGTATGCAATAAGAATGAACCTTAAAAACTACTAAAAATCTTAAACAATCATTTGAATTTGAAATACGCATTTTTCTCTAGATCAAGCAAATTCCATGGATGCATACAACACACAGTGGTTTAACGCTTTGTGCAATATCCTACTGAGAACTTCAAACATGGGTCAGTAAATAATTAGTGGCAACATATGAATTAACCAGAAAGAAGGTATTTTTGTAACAGTCAAATTATTACTGTGCTCAGAAGTAATTCCTCCAACATGAATAACTAACTCTCTTCCACTCTTCGGGGAGACGACGGCTACCATTCCAGGCGTCTAATCTTCGAATAGGCTGCTCTACTGCTGCTATAATTGCCTGTCCGGTTCTAAAGCCAACTCCTGTAATGGTGATTTCATTTCTGCGAAAGGATCAAAATCACATGTGCTCATATCTGGAGAGTATGGAGGATGCTTCAGAATTTCCCAGTTCCATCTGCGAAATAAATTAACCACAGGAGCAGCTATGTGAGAGCGAACATCATTAGGCAGCACAATAAGTTGAGAATTCAGGAGATTGGACGTTTACGACGCACAGCTGGTCGTAAATGGTGTTCCAGAAAGCAACTATAATATGCACCGCTCACACGATTTCTTGTAGGAATTGAATGAGTAACAAGGACACCGTAAAAATCATAAGCAAATATGAACATGGCTAAGTGGATCCTGTTCTATTTTAGCTGTAAGGAATCATCGTCCCTCCACTCATTTGATTGTCTCTTCAATTTTGGTCCGTAGCATCGAACCCAGGTTTCATCTAAAGTTATGATACGTCGAAGGAAACGCTCGCCGTCACGTCCATAACGTTCTGAGTACAATCTGCTGTTTCCATTCTCTGCCACATGTTTTCCTCTTCAAGAATTGTGTGTAACCCATCGAGCGCAGATTTTCCTCGTCTTTAACTTATTCTTAAGTATATGAAAAATATGAGCAATTCCAACTTCCCTTGCTAGTTCAATACAAGTAAACCAACGGTGTTCTTCCAGCAGTGCTCTAACAGCATTCACATGCACATGATCACTTGCTGATGCGATCTGCCAGATCGACGTTTTTTATGAACATCTTCCCTACCTCCGCAATATACATCTGCCCATCTAGCCACGGCATGGAATGGTAAGGTCTCTCTATCACAAGCTTCCTGTAATGTTGCTTGGCATTGTTGAGCATTCTTGCCTCTTGCAATCCGAATTTTAATGAAGCGTTTTTGTTCGTATTTACTAAACATTTTAGAGCACTACAGATAACAGCCGACAGATTAAATTTGTTACAAATATATTATAAATAAACTTTCTGACTTTAAACTCACAGATAACACACATCAGATGCTCTTCTTTCTCATTGTTCTCAGCTCTGCATCATTTACCGCTGATAGCGCCACATACAAACATTGTCACTAATTATTGAATGACCCACATATAAAACAAAACATCCTGTGTTCTAGAAAGAATCGAAAGCGTAGATGCTCTTAGCTCATGGGGTTTTAACGCGCTGGGCCTATTTAGTTGTTAACCATTCTATTAACGTTTTATCGTCTGGTTTTCAATATTCCATTTCACGTCGTTCCAGATACGTGTGCATGGCGTCCGTTTGATTAGTTTTGTGCTGCCGTAAATTCCCAATTGCCTGCACGCAGATTATGCGGTTTGCGGATTATCCGCACATCCCTTTTTGCTATCGATACTTACAAAATGACATGGTTCAGTCTTCTGCGGATTGATCACAAAGCGTACCGTGTGTGTCGAAGTAGAAGTTCACTTTCTGCACAGCCAAGCACATGCCATATAATGACGATGCTCAGATTTCACTCCCCCTCGACGGCATACCAAAAATGTTGTATCTGTATCAGCGTTCAACGCTTTAGTGGCCTTTTGGGCCTATCTCCACACATTTAAATTGTGTGTGGTAATGTAGAGTATTTGAAGCCAATACGGCCTATTAATGTAGCCTATGTGCTCTATAATAGCAGTTAGAATGCAAACCTATGTACGCTGTCGTGCATAAAAGTGGTCCATTCCCTAGAACACAATGATGTTCTTCAGGTAACCACCCCGCTGGTATATCAATTCTCCATGCGACTGGCGTGAAAAACAATTCATAACACCTAACCCAAGAACGATATTTATAATCTATGTGAAATTATGTGCTGGTTCGAATACCAACTCTGTGAAAGAGTTTCACTACGATTGATACACAAGGGCTAAACCAATTACAATATTATTTGTCTTTCTCGAGGAGGAAGCGGTGAAGAATTATTTGCGTGTTTGGTCAAACTGAACGACAGCTTGGAATTTAAATACATGAGAGCTTTCATCAGCGACATGGAGACGAAGGTTAAGTTATTGTCGCTACTAAACGACATTAAAAAAACGGTAGTGTAGAATGTAAACAGTTCGACCATTCTTTGCGGGAGGTAAAGTACCCTGTCAATCTGGTGGCCAAAATTATGCTAGAAAAACTATCGTAATCACGCTGGTAGGGGGTGGTGCTAGGTATTCGTCAGTACCAACATAAATAGTTCCGTTCCATTATGGGCCATATTTTAATCACGTCAGTATACACACCTGATAAATATTCTCATACTGTGGATTCGTAACTAGACAGAAGATGCAAAATGCAGATGATATCAAGTACCTTATCGCCAAGTACCTAGTCCGTAACATGTAACTATATTGCTGTCGTTTGTTAATGTGCTCTCCTAGCGCAACTTTTTTTTTTATTTATGGACGCTGTTTAACTGCTGTGGTCCTTAGCGTCCCATTCTATACTGGGAGTGAAAGACCATTTTGCTCAGAGACCTCTTTATCAGGCGTGAGGTTCTTTTACGTGCCGTAAATTACGACACGGGACCACCGGCTTTGCTTTCCTTCTGAACGAAGCCATGCTAAGGATTTTTACGCCCGAAAAAAATCCGCCGGGTTTGAACCCACAACCTCGGGAACTAGAGGCTAGCATGGTAACCATTACACATGAAGGACGACTCCTAGCGCAACACTTACCACGCGGATTGTCGCGGTGAAGGCCGAATTTGACATTATTATTATTATTATTATTATTATTATTATTATTATTATTATTATTATTATTATTATTATTTTTTTTTTTCATTTCTATGTTTCACAAACGTTTAGAATAGCGTGTTTTTTGTCCGAAAGAGGTGCGTTAAACATTTTAGAGGCTCAACACCGACATGGTCTTGCCGGAAGTTCCCGAATAGAATGTAATTGTACATGCTATTATCAAACGGGAAGGCGCAGAAGATTGCAACAAGGACATGTCCTCTGTACGAACATGGAAGAATTCCTACGGACCATAAGTTTCTACAGGTTGCTTTCTGAGTCAGAATGCTACACGAAATATCACATCCATGCAATAACAGAGGGTATGCCTGCCTATACTTTATAATGCGCATTAATGTACAACGACTTTTACAGGCCTTTTAATATCAGTCTTCTGCGTGGAGAACATTACTAATGCAAAGTTCTATCCTTACCATCTTACATTGTACTCACTAGGAACTGCGGCTTTTGGGTCATGGATGGGTTATACAATATGCCAGATGAATGATACGACAAATCCAAGATTTTATGAGCGTTATTCACAGATGAAGCAGGATTCCATTACACAGGAAACTCCCCACACTTGCATTATTGAAGCTGTATGAAGCTTTGTTGGATGCAAGTGAAAGCACTTGGGATCCAGTGGAGCATGAACTTTTGGAGTGATATACTCGAAGACGGTCTAATAGAACAGCATTCTTATGATGCCTCATTCATTAGAAATAGTTACATCCCCTTTCTACAACTCCGCTGGATAAGGTGCCATTGCAAATCTGAATAGAAATGTGACGTTGGGCGCCATCTCATTCAAGCTGTCACGTGCTGCAGCATTTCAGTGACACCTATCGGAAACTTGTATCAGAAGCTAGTTACACAAGCAACGCATCTTTCGCTCCCACTCCTGGAGGATCACTGGGCATTTATATTTGTTTCTCGCACTCTTACCGTTTTATATCCAATCGCAGCAAACCTACTAAGCTCCATCTTACTCTTAATTGGTTAATTATGATTTCCCAAGATTCACTTCGGCATTTTGGTAACTTTAGTAAGCGGGGAAATCAATTTTGGATCTGGACAGCTTTTAGCAGGTTAGTGAATAATTCGCTTTAAGCATTAAAGACCCTCGAGTAACAAGAAATCACGACTATTTTACTGAGAATATAATTGAATTGCTGTTGAGCTATACTTAATAATCGTATATCTCATTGATAAAGAGGAATGGGTTCGGATAATGTAAATATAAATCTCGACTATAGGCTTACTAATAGTCTAAACATCTAGTCCAGAAGAGGCCTCCACAAAAATTCTTTATGTGCAGATTCTCATATTTAGAATAACATACTTGGTAATGAGTGTGTATATTGTTGTCTTGGAGATAAGTATATTTGTTAATATAATTCATGTTGCTTTTTTCTTTGATTTCAGGTAAGTGAAGCAAAAATTTACACATAGTGGCGATCTAAGGAAGATCTTCGGTAAGTTTAAAAACAATGAGAAGTACTTTAAATTTAAATTGCAAATAAATGCAACCACGTAAAACATTGTTTTCTTGGCCAATTTTGGCTAAAACAGTATTCGCGAGCCATTTGGTCTTGCATTGTCTCTCCATCTCTGTCTAGCTGTTCATTTGAATGCGACGTCCTGTTAGGTGCGGCCTAGCGTGTTGCGCATTTGGTGTTAGGGCCAACATAATCATTTTCACTACTCCTGCTCTTGGCTAACCCCGCCCAAATACTCTCTTTAGCTGCTATCACTTGCTCGGCTCTTCGTTAAGGCCTCAGTAACTGCATCACTATAGCAAACGGATATGAGTTTACGATTGGATGTAATAAAGATATGTATTTGTGCTTTCTCTACCACGTACATAGTAGATAGAGAAGGTATTGCATTCCAACCAATAATTCGATACCGAGATTTCGCCGGAAATGCATGTTTTGAGATTCCGAATAAAAAACGCATTTTTAGAAAAAGGTCCGCCTGTATGTGCGTCTGTGTGAACACCATAAACAAACACGAAAAGTCAGATAAACACCAAACTTGATATTTATATTTAGTATCTTCCAAAGATGCGACACAAGGATTTTCAAGAAAATCTCCAATTACAAGCTACCATTTCCATGGGACATTTTGAAATTTTTTATTTTCTAAAAAACGGCTCTCACTATTTTTATTAAAATGCCATATATTTAAGGCATTTACATGACAAATAAAAGGTATGTCTTGAATATTATGGGAATAGCTTCTGAAATCCTCTTCATTTGGAAGGAATTTTGTATAATCTTGTATAACTGGTAAACGTTAAGAGATAGATGAAAACGTGCTACAAAGAATGTAAATACATTTAAAACACTCCATTATTTCCAATAACTTTTATGTAGCATCAGCCATTTCCATATATACGTTATTAATGTTTCCAATTGTTCAATTCATTATCATTCTTATAAAGTCTGGTTGACAATTCGGTTATTTCCATGCGGTTGCATGGAAAGAGGATGGAATTTTAAAGCCAGCATATGGCGTCCAGTTCTTAAACTTTTGACTATCGCTATTCCCTTTGCATTTATAACGAAGTGTGTAAAGTAGCTATTTCTGCAAGCGTTCGTCTCGATTTAAATGAAAAATAAGCTTTCGTAAGATTAGTTTGTATAGATTAATAAATGATAGACAATAGATAGTCATGTGAATGTAGCAATCAATTTTTTTTATATCTGAATATTGCGTTTATATACAGGATGCGGGAAAGCAAATGTAGAAAATTATAGAGTAGAAACGCAATACCAAACTAAGTACATATTTTTAACTTAGGTGCATTAGGTCATAGGAGTGCTGTATGGACATATTTGAAATAAGACTTTATAAAACACCTATATTTGCCAGTCAAAATGAAACGTTAACTCACACGACAACAAATGAGTACTGATCTACAATGAGAAACAAATCATAACATGCTCATAATGTACTGTACTCTTTGTATTGAACAAGACAAATCGATATTACCGTACCATCCAGCAGGCTTCGCATCACAAATGCGGCATTGCTGATCAGATACACCTAGTGACGCTAGTGAAACTTTGCGCTCGGTTTGGTGTCGCTGTTATCGTGTTTACGTGTAGCGGCTGGTAAGCCATTACTCACAACATACATAGTTGTTCCTTTTGGCCACGAATAACCAAATACAAAAGCTATGTGTCGCAGGTGCAAGAGTACGTTTTGCTTACATCTGACGCGCCACAAACAGTTTCACAATCAGAGACACTAAATGACACATTTAATTTTGACTCATGTGTTCTTTGTTTCTTTTCATTCTTCTTCTTCTGTGGCACTATATTCCTTGTAGCTTGACCTTGGCCTCCCTTAGCGATATGCGACCATTCCAATGGATCCTATGCTTTCCTTTTCCATATTTTCACTCCTAAAATCCTTAAGTCTTCTAATACATCATCCATCCATTTTAACTTTGGTCTTTCTTTTTTCCTTCCTGAGTTCAACTTTGCGTTCTTAACTAATTAAGGGATTCTGCTTTCCTCTATTCTAACTACATGTCCTATCCAATTCAATCGTTTGGTTTTTATTTCTTTTAGTATATCTCTAGCGTGATACAATTCTGTTATTCCTTTAATTGTGCTTATGCGCCAAGAACCATCATCTTTATCTTTAAATGGAATATATATATATATATATATATATATATATATATATATATATAACTTTTCCTTTTTCATGTTGGTATAGCGGAATTAACCTGTTCTATCAAGCTGTATGTCTCATTGCCATAGATAGTTTTTGGATTGATAACTGTTTTATGTATTATTATTTTTACTTTACTTCTTGTGTTTTTCTTTCCTTTTTCTTTTTCATTATATTATTAAGGGCACCTAAGAAAGCTTCTGCTTCTCCTTGTTCCTATTCTCAAAAGGCTTACCCTACAATTTTCTACCCATTGTTTTTCCGCACCCATTTAACAATAATCTGCTTTGTCCGCTCTTCCTGTTGTTACTATTTCAGTTTTCCCACACTTAGCACTTCAAATTGACAGGCTCCAATCTCTTGTCTTCTAGTCTCTTGCTAACGTGTCGAACTCAGGACTATCCTTACCTTACGTAGAAAAGTGCTACTCGCACTAGGAAGAATCACTTAGGAAACACAGAGCAGAACTGAATTGTATACATATTACACAAAGGCAACGTCAGTGATCAGCCTTCCGTTTATACCCGAGCGGTACCATCTCGAAGTTTCGCGGTAGGCAATAATTCACGTCCTGATAGGAGCTTCGGATAGTCTGGTAAGCTGAGATCACGTTCCCCTGCCTCTATCAACCAACGTCAATCAGAGACGAGATCACCTCCTGCCTAAGGCTGGATAAGCGGCAAGGGACGATTATTTTCGAACAGATTATCTGGATTCTAAGTTGCGACGGACCTCCTCTCTAGCTGCCGACCTGTGTGGATGTTAACTTGCTGTAAGAGAATGTCCCTACAACACAGCTGTGTTGGCCTATGCTCTTAACTTCGGTCACAAGAGACGAAATGAAAAAGTTTATATTCATTTAAAGGTATTTGCATACTTGTTCGCCGTGAATTATATCCCACAATTATTTTACCAGGTTATGGGGACCCATCTATCAAACTCAACCTCCCACTCTATTGTATCACGCCCAATATAGAATGGGACGCTAAGGAGCATGGTAGTTAAAGAGCGTCCATAAATAAGACTCAATTTCTATATTACTTTCTTGAATTGCTAACAGCTTCTTCACACGCTCAGTCATGTGAGTGTCATTAAGTTCATCCCTCCCCCTGAGGAAATTGTATAAAGTCGGGCCTAGCTTTATTTATGCGGCCTCTCGCTATCTCTTTTCAACCACTACTAGTCTCTCTCACTCAAGCGTCTCTGTTGATATTCAGCCTATATCCTGTGCTTCGAACCACCCTAAAGATACCTCTGCCTGGTACTGCTTGCATCTAAATTGCAGCGTTGCACGGCTATCTAGGTTCCGTTACATTTACCATATAACATATTTACACTTATATAATATCATTTACACTAATGCAGGTAAGCACCATTGTTCCAGCAACAAAGTTAACATAAGAATAGAAATTAAATGAGTGTTAATGTTTATGCTCTGTTGGTTGTTGTATATGTCCAGGGTGATTTATGAAGAACTGACACATTTCTTTCTTTAATTATTCTGTTCGATTCACTCATTGCCCCAATTTTAGCACAAAATTAAGCAGAATGTTCTGGAATTTCTATTGCCTGTCACTAAATGCGCAGATGTTCATGTTTTATTCGTAATTGTTAGTTTTATTATCGGCAACTGTTTTTGAGATTTTGTTTTAGTCAACGGGGATATGAAGTGCACATTAAATGAGCGACTCTTCCTTGTAAAGAAATACTGGATTACGAATTGAATTACAGTTACTCAAAGGGTATACCAGAGAGAATTTGGTGTTCGGAATCCACCCCAAAGAAATACAACACTGGGACTGCTAAACAAATTGGAAACAACTGGATCTCTGGTGAGTGAAAAAGGCAAAACTCGTTCATTTAGGCTTCCCACGATTGTTGTTGACGAAAGAGCACGACTGAATCAGTCACCTAAAAAAATCATTAAGGCGTCTGTCGCAGGTGAAAGTGTGCAGGCTTAAAGCCGTATAGGATTACGGTTGCCCATCAGTTACAGGAACCAGATAAGGATAGACGACGAATTATTGTCCTTGGTTTCAGGCGTTCATTGAGCATGCCATATAGTCCATCACATGTTCATAGATGAAGCGTGGTTCTATTTATCCGGTTATGTGAACTCAAATAACTCAATTAAAATTAAAATCGGAGTTTGGTGCGCAATATCCACATAGAGAATAGTGGGACCAATTTTTTTAAATACAATGTGGACACTGCAGAGTACGACGGATTTTCATGGACTTTGCTGAGCAACTAGACCACGTAGACCTGAGTCAAGGATATTTGCCATACATATCCATGGCACTAAGCTTCTTTGACGACTGGATAATTTCCAAGAACCTGTGGTCACCGAGGTCTCCGGATTTGGCATCGCCGGACTTCTTTCTAAGGGATTACTTAAAAGACAGGGTTTATGCCACACGTTCCCAGACATTTGACGATCTGAAGCACAACATTACACAGGAGATTCAAGTTATTGACAACAGAGTCCTCCAACGAGTGGCCAGTAACATGGAAAGACGTGTTGAGTTGTGCCTTATGCAGGATGGAGGACATTTTCAACATTTGCTATAAAGGTAAATAATCTCCCAAAATTCCTCTGCATTTCAGGTATAACAAGTTGTCGCTAGCAGAACTCGTTTTGAAACAATGAAAGAAATAAATGTGTCAGTTCTTCATAAATCACCCTATATAGTGAGACAAGTTGCACTGCATACTAGCATTAAACATTGGAATTCGATCGTGGCTTTTTGCTCCGCCAAATCTAACCATGGTTGCAGCCTATATTCGTATGTGTTTATTTACTAATTCTTGATGGGCTCTAGTCACCACAACTTGGGATTCATTGTTAATAAGATATTATTGCAAAGAAAATAATATACATCAGCGCCCTCCGAAGCCCACATCTCTAAAGCAGAAATGTTCAAAAACAAAAAATATTCAAATAAAAAAGATCCCATATTATTTAAAATATTGAATAAAATGTTCCAAAAATAAAATTGTGTTAAGGAAAATAATAGCCCCATGTAAATATTAAAATACTATAGGCAGTTCATGAATAATAATAAAATGTAAACTTCAGTATAAAACAATTGTATTAAACCTTATTCTGAAATGTAGGGTTTTTATGGTGGTGTAACCATGTAATTGTTTACAAGAAAACAAATGTAAAAGACCGTAGCTGTTAAAATAATCATTTTGTTACATGTGGATATGAAATTAAACAAATATACCCAATATCACCTACATCGTCATCCTACAATTATTAACTTATGCACAACACGAAGTTTTATACTTTTTTACATTTTTCATGTTGTAAGCCTGGTAATCGTAATGTGGTTCTAAGTGAAATTTATACAAGTGTAATTTAAAACTTCTAGATAAATGTTAATGTTCCTGCTTTATCTATAGATTTGGGATTAAGACTGTTGAAAGAAAATCAGATACACAAAATTACATCAAAAAGAAATTAATGATTTTTTGTCTTACGTGATGAGTTTAAACCAAAAAGAAATCCGACGTGTTACATTCACATGACTTTCTCTACCCTGTATTGCTTACTACTTTGTGGACAAGCTATTATTACTAAATCTTATTTTTCTATCTACTTCATTTTCATCCAAATAAATCCTTGCAGAAATAGCTACATTACACATTTTGTTATAAATACAAACAGAACAGCGTTAGTCAGATGTTTAAGAACTGGACGCTATATGCTGTCTTAAAATTCCATTCTTGTTCCCATGCAATCGCGAGAAAAATGAATGTTGAAAAGACTTTGAAGAATGACCAAGTAATGAACCATTCGCATCATTAATAACGTATTAATGATTATTTGAAATAAATTGTGTGTTTTAAAGAGATCCCCATTTCTGGTGTAGTATTTTTTCTTCTATCGCTTAATGTTTACTAGTTATACAAGATCATAGAAATTCGTTTGGAATGAAGAGGACGTTAAAGGCTATTCCCAGAAAGTTCAAGATATACCTTTTATTTGTCATGCAAATATCATTGCTATGTGGTGTTTTAATCAAATCCGTTTTTTAGAAAATCACAAATTTTGAAGAATGATCCATGTAAAGGCTGGTTTGAAGTGGGGGATTTTCTTGAAAATATTCGTGTCGCATCTTCAAAATATGCAGAAGGAAATATCAAGTTTGGTGTTTATTCGACTCTGTGTGTTCATAGACACATACATGGACCTTTTTTGAAAATGCTTTTTTTCTAAATTCAAAGGGCCTCAAAGAATGTATTTGTGGTGGAATTTTCGTATCGAATATTAGAGTGGAATGCAATACCTTCTCTACCTACTATGTACGTGGTAGAGAAAGTAAAAACATCATCTGTTGATTCATGAGCTTTTATTAAATCGTTCATAAAAATCGCATAAAAATTCTTCCATAAAAATCGCTCGCACGTATTTAAGGAAGAATTTAGGGAAGTAATAAAATCAGAAACTTCAGAATTGTCCCATAGAGCTGCAAGGAAATATATTCTATCCAGTATAATATGTAAGTTCAGAAACCATTAGTAATTTATGCACTACTCGTTTAAACAGCGACCCTACTTCCAATCAATCAGTTTCAGAATTAGTACTGTTTAAAGAAGAGACAGATTCCTGAACTTATAGAGAAAAAGCAGTCTGATATAACAAAATGGATTAGTTTAAAAATTTTCATTAATGTTATTGTTCATGCCAAAATCATGAATGTAAGTGCAAAAGAGATATGAATACTCAGCGACAAGTAAATTAATATCACTCCTTCCATCAGAAACAGGGCATGTAAATACTTGTCTGCAGTTCAACGATGTGAATGTAACAAGAAGACAATATCATCCTGGATAGATTCTCATTACTGAAGTCGTTATTAAGAATATATGAACCTCCTGTACGGGGTGGGGTAACTTTTTTGAAAACATAATGTAAAATCGCTATAACAAATATCACTTATATGCATCTTCTGTAATTTATACCTAACTACATCCTAGAAGGGGAGGCGTTATTTTCAGATTAGATTTCAATGCGCTTACCATTACAATACTTGCATACGTATTCACAGGAATAATCTAAATTGGTAATGTAATGTACAGCATCACCTTCTCCAAGCTTCACCTTCCCCACCCCCTTCTCTCCTCCCGACTTGCATAATAATTCTAGCCAATTGATTGGCAACTTACCTCAACCCTAAAGGTTGACAGAGGATAACGCTGCCAGCGAGTTGTCTATTGAGGCAGTATTTTTAACTCTTAAATGATTTCAGTCTAATTATATAATATAAATTCAATAACAGCCCGCCTTAAAGCAATATGTGTATGTAACAATATATAAAAAGTATGTGAAATGCATCTAACAGTCATTGTATTAATATTTATATTATGTATACATATGTAATAATGTTATCTGAATGTATTACGTAATTTAATAATGTAGGAGCTGTGAGAATAATAGGTTAAAAGTTGCTAACAATGAGGTAACAATGAGGAAACCTTGAGGCAATAATGAGTAAGAATGTTTAATAATGTTACTAGTCATTCTTGGAGCAACAATAATGTAATTTTTGTGACAGTTTATAAAATAGCCAATCAACAACCGGAAGAAGCTTTAGTTAAATAAAGGTATTCTATTGGATTAGGAATAGCCAATCAGAGACTTGAAATACAGAAATTTACAAATTCAGAAGTCAGTTAGTTGTAGACAGAGTTTCTAACCGAACGCGAGATATGTCCTCGGGAAATTTAATACGTATTCGTGTTAGACGAAAGTAGTTTACGTGTTAAAAAGTGCAAGTAATTAATAAAAGAATTTCACAGCTCTCTATATCAGTGAAGTGTTATTTAAATCGTGTCAAGCATTAATAAATGGAGTGAAGAAAAACTTAACATCTGTGTAAGCCTACATTCTTCAGCCGTATCACGCCCTATTAAGAAATTCATGTCTCTAAAATTAATACTGATGCAGCCGAGGGAAAAACATAAAATATATAATATTTAAAGAAACAGTCAAATTGCAAATTTAATATTTTTAAATTGGGACGAAGACTACCGGGTACCATACGTGCTGTTGCAACTACTTTCAAGTTCGGCTCCCCAACAGTTGAACTACAATACAACTCGTACTTCAAATCGACTTTCCATACGTAGCAGCAACAAACCTAACTTCAAATTGGCTTCCAAAGCGTGGGGCAAATAACAATACAAGAAAAAACCTTCTTCACTATGTTCTAATAATAATCACAACTACAAGGCTAAAACTAATAATATGTAAGGACTCTTAGTAATAGCTAAGAGAGAAGTTACTGATTGAAAATTCATAGACAAATTCGGAAAATGTTGTGTCTCATTTAAGAAATGACCTAACAAGACCACAATCCAAAACATTTAAGATTCCAACATGTGCGAGAAAACGTTGGGTGTCTTTTGTAGCGGGAAATCGTGGTCCTCTGGTTGATGACCTCTACTGCAGTGTGCTAGTCTCCGGCTATTGCTGCTCAGCGGCTATGGTTTTTCCATTCCTAATAAATTATCTAACTAATTTCACTGATATCAGGTTTTCGTAGGTGAAGAAAATTAAAATACGCCGAATTTCCCTTAAAATGTGGTTTATTATCAATAAAATTCTAATGGGCGGCTAGCTTGTCCCATCTGTAACAATTCCCACCATAATAAATCGGAAATCTAATCTAACTGCACAAGCTTCCCACCTATATGCACACACACGTGCATCCGTTGTCCCCCGAGTATCACTGTGTACCGACGAGATTCTGTAAGAGGGCGAAAATCTGGGGCTTTCTTCCCCCTTTTTTACCCAAATTTGGTGATGGTCAGCTTTGCGCCTTAAAATGTAACGACATTTCTAATTGGTCCTCAGACCGCGTTACCTTATTATGTATGAAAATATTCTGCTCCAAAACTTTTCGCACACGCGTCCCAGTGACGCGTCCGGGAGCAGATTCAATATCTCTGTCTCTTTCCTTTCTGTATCTGTCTCTTTATATTTCTGGTTATTGCTTTATGTTCATTGCTCATTAGCTTGGTGAAAGGTGGTGGGCTCTATCTAGAATTACCTTTTACTTGGAATTACTAGCTCACCCGCCCCTTACTTATCTAAGTTACAATCTGATTTGTACATTTCTTTGCTGCTAAATATTCTAACATCTTTCTTGCTGAATTATATTACTATGTAGAATTATTGTTTGATATTGATTAGTGTGTGTGTGCGTGCGTGTGTCTTTTTATATCCCCTTCCAAACAGGCTAAGAAACAATTTAAAGCATTTGCATTACAAAAAAAACATGGTTAAGTTATTTTCAGAATATATGAACAAATGGTTCGGAAGATATTACGGTGGAAGAATTAATTATGGTTATTAGAAATATGAAAAGTAATAAAGCCGCAGGAGAAGGAACAATTAACTCAAAATTGTTAAAGTACGCTACAACACGAGGCAGTTTGGCGTCTCTGAAACTGGCAGTACCAGAAGTTTTGATTAATCGCCATTGATCTTACCACCAGAATCGACACTATAATAGACAAAAAAATCAAGATGGAGTCTTACAGTGACCCATCTGTGACGTCAATCTGGAGAAAACTAATATTTATACACTCACCATCCAGCAGCACATAGAAAAGTATGAACTCCAAGACTTTAATGATCGGTGCAAAAGCAACAATATCTTCTTGGTTTTAATATTTGCCCATATCTTAAATTATATTACATATATAGACATTACAACACAAAGTCTCAATTTTAATTTTAATAAATCACCGATATAATCTTTGGTAAATATATATTATATCTTTATGGTAGCATATTTCATGATAGAAAAATGTTTGTTTCATGTTTTCTTTCTGATTTATTTGTATTCTTTATGTACAAGATTTAATTGTTTATATTTTTAATTGTATTGCTAAGCTTTGTCTTGTTTGGCAACCCCTAAAATAGGTAAGTTGTAGTTTAAATTCTACTTAATAAGAATACAAAGATTTCTTAACTTCCCCTACATCATTTGGAATCGAAAGCTCCCACCTGCAAGATGGGCAAAAGCTATAGTTGTCCTAATTTATAAGAAAAGACACCGAAAAGAGTGCGATAACTATAGGGGCATTATTTTATTAAATTTCAGGATAAAAATATATGAAAATATAATAAATAACAAACTAAACAAGTACACTTGGGCAAAATGGTTTTCCAAAGGGGAGATCTTGTGATGGTTATTTTACACTTAAAATTCTGATGAAGAAGCACAAGAGAATTTAATGTGGAAACTCGTATAGCATTTGTGGATTTCAAAACAGCATTCCACAGAGTTAATGGAACAAATATATAGGTTAATGTTCCACAACAAATAATTTCTAATAATTTAAATAAAACATCGAAATATCAATTAAATGTGATAATTCATTATCGGACTGGAAACCAATCAACTCTGGAGTGCACCTAGGCTGTGGTTTATCACCTCTGTTGTTTATAATGTATATGAATGCAATTATCAAATAATGCAAATTGAAACCTCATGGTTAAATACCCACAAATTGAAGCTTGGAAATATGCACTACACCCTTCGTAGATGAACTGGTACTACAAGCAACCACAGGAGATAATATTCAGCGACCACTCCATGGTCTTCATATAATTTCATGTCAATACTGTATGGGAATTTCATCTGATAAAACAAAAATTGTGGCGTTCGCCAGAACGAATTCAAAGTAAACTTTGTTTACACAACAAGATACTAGAAAGAGTAAATGAATTCAATTATGTCTTTGCATTAGGAAAACGATATCACCCAGAAAATCAATAAATACGGAGTAGACTAAAACTATGGGCATAATAAACATGCTTTCTTATGGAAGTGAGGCATAGACATACCGAGTGGGATGGATCAGGCGGCAACGTCTGTGGCCCGCATTCGGGAGGCCTCAGGTTCGATCCCTGGCGACCGCCCACCCTGACCCATGGGTGTTTTCGGGGGTTTTCCCGGGTCATCATGTGAATGCATCATCCTGTTCCATTTCGTTCCATTCATCATTTCATTCACCCTTCATCCCATTGGTCTCTTTCAGGATTTGGAAGTGTCGGCGATGGTGTTTCGGTGCACCGTGGCAGGGGAAAAGGATTCTCTCTGTGTACCCTCTCTGTCCCTCGGCTTTCGGCTGGCTGCCTGGGTATCCAAACTTTCTTAAGAGGCGTTGGACCCTTCTGTGTGGGACGGGGTCCCCGACCTACCTGTTTATCTGCGCAAGGTGTCTACTTTTGGGAATTTAGGGACCATGTCATTGTTGTATCGTCGCTCCTGGATCCGGCCGGCCTGTGTCTCTTCTCGCCTCATCCTTCCTCTGGGCCACGCCCTCTCGTGGGGCGTAGGTTGAATATCCCCTCTGGATTGGTGCCGTGTCCCCTCCGTTAAGGAGCATAGGCCTTAAGAGCTCATGGCATTAGTAGAATCACAGCATGTGAGATGAAATCTTAAGTAGAGCTGCAGGATTTACAAAATTTTACCGCAAAAGAAATAAAAAGATCATGGTGGAACTCAAGGTTGAAACTGTAATAAAGCATATTTTATGTTATCAAGAAAACTGCAAAAAATCATGTTAGTAGAGTGAGCAAGAGAGAGAGAAAGGATCCTTGGCAGATCTTTGGATAACCCACTCAGGCTTTGGAAGGATTATTTATTATTAATTAATTAATTAATGAAATGGTTATGGACAAAGTTAATTATTGAAACCGGCAAATACTAGTAACTTTGTTGGTAATTTTTCCATTATTTCCCGTTCTTCGGTAGGTGACACCTAATGACTTCGACTCCATGGCTGTCTCAGAAGAAACTTCTGAGACAAATATTGTGGCTGTTGTTCATTTTAATGATGAGGTAATTCATTTCTCGCTTTCCTTCTACAAGATCGAACCTCTAATCATATTACTTTGGGTAGCCCACCTCTTATTATTTACACCAATCGTAGCAGAATCTATTGAGAGCATGTTTCCAATTTCCCACTTATTCGTTCCACATCGAATATAGTATCGCTCATTGGTTCCTTTTTATTTCTTGGAATTTGTTTCGATCATTCGTGTAGAGAAATGATAAGAGCTGAATGAGGTCAGGTGTTATTTACGTAACCGAGGAAACCACACGGAAGAAAACTAATGATTAAGCATTTGAAAGAAGTATTTCAAAGTTCAAAGCAATCACAAAGAATATCTTGCCAATGGTTAATGCCACAATTCTCTTTTACTTTCTCTATTACGTGTGGTAATTAGGGAAAGTATTGTATTCCACCCAAAAATTCTGTATCGAGATTTTACTGGAAATACATACTTTCAGCCCCTAGGAATGCAAACAAAGCATTTTTAGAAAAAGGTTCATGTTTATCTGTCTGTGTGTCTATGAACAGCATAACTCAAAAACGAAAAGTAGGATCAACACCAAACCTGGTATTTAAGTTCAGTACCTTCCAAAGATGTAATAGAAAGATTTTCAAGAAAATTCCCCACCCTCAGACTACCCTTTACATGGAAGATTTTTCGAAAATTTTGATTTTCCAAAAAATGACTCAACGATTTTGATTAAAATACCACGTATTAAATATATTTACATGATAAAACTTATATCTTGACTTTTCTGGGAACAGCCTGTAGTCCACTTCATTTGGAAGAAATTTTGTATTGTCTTCTACAATTGGTTAACATTAAGCAACAGACAAAAGCGTACCACACAAATAATGTAGATCTCTTTAAAACACAATTTAATCAAAGCAAGTTTTTTGTGGTATGAGCCGTTTCTGAAATATCCGTTATTAAAGATTCGAATTGTTTAATTCTTGGTAATTTTCTTAAAAGTGTTTCAATATTCGTTGTTTCTCGCGATTGCATGGAAACAGTATGGAATTCTAAGGCCAGCATATAGCGTCCATCTCTTAAACATTTGATTGTCGCTGTTCTGTTTGTATCTATAAAGAAATGTATGATGGAGGTATTTCTGCAAAGGTTTATTTGGATTAAAATATATTAGATAGAAAAATAAGCTTAATTAGGAATAATAACCCACTAATAAACCATAGAGGTTAGAGAATGTCATGTGAATGTACCACATCATATTTTTACTTTCTCTACCACTTACATAATGGGTAGAGAAGGTATTGCATTCCATCCAAAAATTCTATACCAAGATTTCACCGGAAATACGTGCTTTTAGGCCCCCTGAATCCAAATAAAGCACTTTTGGAAACATGTCCGTGTGTGTTTGTAAAGAGCATAACTCAAAAACTAAAAGTCAGATAAAAACTTGGTGTTTCCAAAGATATGACACGAAGATTTTCAAGAAAATTCTCCCATCATAACTACCCTTTACATGGAACATTTTCCGAAAATTTTGATTTTCTAAAAAATGGCTCTAACGATTTTGATTAAAATACCATATATTAAAGATATTTACATGAGGAATAAAATGTATATCTTGAATTTTCTGGGAATAGCCTGCGAAGTCCTCTTCATTATTGCATAATCTTGTATAACTCGTAAACGTTAAGCGATAGACGAAAACATACTAAACAAAACTTTAGATCTCTTTAAAATACACGATTTATTTCAGATGAGGTTTTTGTGGCATAAGCCATTTTAATAAACAAAATCCAGACGGCAGTGGCCAGTCATACCAAGTTTAACAGGATATTAAACAACATGTTTGATTATAAAACAAGAAAACTAAGCCAATATTGTTTAATTTGTTAATCATAAACCTTAACAGCATTTTTACAAAACAATTCGTCATTTAAAAACTAATATTAGTTAACCTCATTTTACTGTTTATCACAAATCCTTCACAAAAATGAAGATTTACTTCGTAACGTGGAGGCAGGATAGTTCCTACAAATTCTGAAACTATTCCCATTCCTTCTTCCTTCTTCGAGATTTTGCTGGCAGCAGCTTGGATTCTAGCACCGATTCAAATTTCCTCGGGACTTTCATGCACATTTTCAGACATAAGCTTGTTGTTTAGAAACGAGTAGTCATAATAAGCACTGCCAGCTACATCCGCAGCTCGTATTGTTACGTTCAACACTTCCTATACCTTTTTCACTATAAGCTGAAAGAAGTAAACAAAACTTAAATGTATCACTCCGCCGAGTACATGGCAACACCACGTGGAAGATGACGGGAACTAAGTACCCGTGAGAGGAAATTGCTTCAGACAGAATGCTAATACATATATTGCGCAGCTTGGGGATCATTATCTTTTAAACACTGTATGTCTTATTCCTATATTTTGCCTTACATCCTAAACTTCTAACCCATAATACTAAGAGTAGACAAAATAAAAGTGATATCTGAATGTTCGCATCTGTGATTAAAGGTACTGGATTAAACTGTTTTTTACTTCAGGCTTTAGAAAGCATTCATTTAATGACTAATATCAGTATACCACCTTTGCTTTAGCCTTTTGTGAGTCAAGTTAAATAATGATTAGCACTATAGGTTAAAACGCAACAGAAAACAAACCGACCGAAGCTACCTAGCAACAATTTGCATCACTAACAAAGAGGTTAAGTTATGGCTAAACAATGGTCAACCATATTCATTGTCGATTAAAGGTGGGTACTTTTCACAGAATTTGTTAAAAGCATTTAAGAGAATTGTCTTTTTCCATTTCCCGCGTTTATGTTTTCCACAGTGGCAGAGGATTATTAGCCGGAAACGAACTGCAGCGTCTGCGCAAGCCTCTTAAACCCTCTGCTATAACGCTTCATTTAGTTATAGGTGAAATCAACAAACACATTTAGTTTCATAAATTTAACTGTTACACTAATGAGTGTAAATTTTCTCTGCACGAGAATAACCACAAAACGTTACGAACTGAACCGAACTATTTTTTGTAGAGAGAGGGATGACATGCTAAGCGGGAAAGGTTTCAGTTTGTCCACCAGCCAATGAGGTTCTGTCTTGTCACGTGGTTTAGTTTACTTCTTTCAGCTTATGGTGAAAATGATTAGGAGGCATTGGTATGGTTGACAGGGAAGGATTCAGGCAGCTATGGGAATATGCCAACTAATGACTGGCTATGCCTTTCAAATTTACATAGACTTATATTACCCTCATTTATTTTAATGTAATTAGAAAGTTTTTACTAAACACTATTGAATGCAGCAATATGAAAAAGCTTAGCGGACTCATCCAGTATTTCGGACAAGGTCTAAGTCAAGTCCGAAATACTCTGCATTCACTCTTAGGTTGATCCGCGCCAAAACAAACGCACGTGACCAGTGCACCGTAGCAATGCGTGCAGGAAAGTAGTCCCATGCTAATAATCTAAATTTTAGAATGAATTTATGCTTAAATGGTATAATATTCTATACAAATTCTTAAAAGTGTAATTAACGCTAATTTGTACCATTAAACAGAGCTACAAGTCCCAACATGCAATTCATATATGACATCCGGGTATACTCAGAACATTGTTGTAGCCAGAAACAAGCAGTTTCTGTTTAGTATCATGGCGGACGGTGATTTGCTCTTGCGTTTTCGTCGACTTACGTAAACCATAAGCGGGCAAACCATTGACTAGTGGTGAAAAAAGCGATAGCTTTGGAAGTTTATTGTAAGTTATGTGAGAAATATCTAACACTTCCCGTGAAAGAAGTGGTGAAATTAACTTCTGAGTTCACCAGTGCTTCGAGTACAAGTATAAACAGTGCACGTTTAAGAAAAATCTGAAGCGGGAAAGTGGTTACACGCGGGAAAAACAGAAAGCAACAACGGGACAAGAATGTAATTCACGTAACAATATACAATTTCTTTTGTTAAAAATGAAGCGCCAACAGTTTATAAAAGTGCCGCTTCCAGAGAGCGAATAAATGTAAGATATCGCATACCTGTTACTTCCTTTTTCGCTCGTTTCTTTCAGAATTAACTATTATTATATATTTTGTTGCAACTATCAATCTTATCACCTTCAACCCTAACAGAGTATGCTAGTCACGTTGAAGTTGTCGGACCATGTTCTCTGTCACATGGTCGTGAAAATATGTCAGTATTTCTGCTGCGAATGGCGGAAGGATACACTACAACGTTGCACTGGCCACCTGGGTTTTGTTTTGGTGTGGATCAACCTAAGAGTGAATACAGTTTAATTTGTCCACTAAAACCTTATTTTGCGTACTTGATACATAAATGGCTGTTATAAATTATAAGTTGCTAACTTTATTATGAAACTTGTGACTTTATTATGCACATGAATATTTTAATCGGAAGATCATTGACATCCCTTATACTCTAGAGCTCCATCAACGCTTAATGAGAACGGCGCCAACACCATGGATTTAAAAATCTGATAAACACGACGCCTATGTAAGTATAATCCTGAAATGCGAAACAAATTCGATGGTCACCCCGCTGTTTTTGCAAAGCATCATAGAGTTTGAAATGTGCCTGTAATACACAGAGTAAACAAACAGCGACTGCTCAACCGCGTGCATTCTTTCCAGCAGTAAACACATTATCGGTGCTTTGGCACATAGCTTCCACCCCTTCCATTGTTTGCTGCGTAATGTGCAGGACCACAACAATTAGCAGTTATTTCGCTATCAGGCAATAGATACAAATTGGGCAAACGGTCGAGTAAGCACAATAAGTTTCGTTCATATAATTATTTGACATCATTATTGCATTCTGGCATCCACAGAGATAAGGTTATGTAAAACTGTTTTCAGTCGTAATAGCAATGGTGCGCTTAAAGAGGATGGAGCTATTCAGCTATTCGATTTCTTTAGAATAGATTGTTTGCTCTTCCCTATCAGCCTAGTTTGTTCTATCCTTATAATGAGAGAAAAGATTCAGGTAGTGGCATACAGCGTAATAGAGTTACGATCCTCCCGTTTCATTTTCATCAATGTGGCTACTGTCCACCAAAAGTTCAACCAGCAGCTATCACCATTGCGTAACATCATTAAGCTGAAGTTAGAATAATGAATTAACCCAAATATAATTAGTAACAAGATAATTGTTAAAAGAAAGTTATTTGAATAAAAAATAACAACATAGAGCTCTCGAAATGATTAACGCAAGTTTTGTTAATAATAATAGTATGCTTTAACGAGATCTATATATTTTTGTTCGGATTGGATTGGATTGTGATGCGGAGGGGATTCGGCACTGATCCAGGAATAAGCATTATACCAACGCTCCAAGTGTGGGCACCTTCGGGAGCGAGGGATGAGTTGAGACACCGGGCAGCCGAAACCGAGATTGACGGCATAACAATGCCAGGGAACATACAATTTCCAGATTGAGACGCCCCGGCAGATGGACAGGCAGACCGGGCCGCCACACATTGTCCACCCCATAGGGGTGGTTCTTATTCCTCGGCAAACAGGAATTTTGCTCAGAGGCTCGAGGTTCTTTTACGTGCGTAAATCTACGACACGGGACCACCGGCTTTACTTATCTTCCGAAGGAAGCCATGCTAAGGATTTTTACGCCTGAAAAAATCCATCGCCCTCCGCGGGTTTGAACCCGCGACCTTGGGAAACAGAGGCTAGCACGGTACCACTAGTCCATGGAGGATCACTCCCAATACTTAAACATTTGACTATCGCTGTTCCCTTTCAATCTATAATGAAATTTGTAATGTAGCTATTTGTGCAAAGATTTATTTGGATTAAAATGAAGTAGATGAAATATTATATTTCGTAATAATTTGTATACATAATAAACGACAGCAGTAGAGAAAGTCATGTGAATCTAACACATAAACTTTGTTTAAAGTTTATTCTCTTTGCGTTTGTGCTGAAATTGTGAACAAGATTGTTTACAAACTACATCACGTGGGGCATTTTTAATGTGCAAGAAAATCAAAATCAAGTAAAAGCATTGAAGTAAATGTGCCTTTAGGCCATCTGCTCTTGTGCATTTTAATGGTCACTTGAAGCTTGAAAGGGCTCTGAGAACAAAAGCTGTGTTATTTAATCGAAGCTGAACGTTCAAAGAATTTTTTGGACATAAAATCTATTTTTGAAGTTTTTGAAAATTTTGACCAAATTTTGTACCCTTAAAAATCTTTCGAAATATTTGCTGGATAACAATTACCTTGTTTAAACAATATGTTGAAATACAGTTAGTTTTTCGTAGAATAACATTATTTAGGAAACATTATTCCATGTTTTGTGAAAGCACAACTGCAAAACAATTTTCCGGAAATTTTGGGTGACTACTGCAGTTTTCTTTCTGAAGTGAAATCGCATTTGGCAGTGCTCATATTCCGTCGTTTTTACAAGGGTGCGCGGAGGAGAGCGCTTGTGTGTGTTACCATCAAGATGCCGCAACAATACACCCGCCATCTGGTGGGGGCGTAAAGGGTTTGATCTGCTATTGAAGGGGAACAGAATGGACGCGCACTGATGACGCTCTGGAGTATGACGTCACCCTGATGCATTTACATTCCAAGTAGAGAAGGGAGATGAGGATGAAGAAGGGAGGGAATGTGACAAGGGGAGGCTTATTCGTTTCTGAAAACCGTTAAATTGACTAATGAAATAGTTTATAGAATGCTTAAGAGCATGTTGTATGAAATAATGTTTTATGAAACAAATAGGGAATTAAATAACTGACTTGGCAAACAAATAATGTAAAGCAAGCTAATTATGGATATTTTCGCATACAGGAAATTTCCCCGGTTAAAATGTAGCATGTAATAAACAACAGTGCTAAGTCAGTGGGCTATTGAGTTTCCTTTCGATATACGTAAATTATTCTGATTTTACATTGCTATAGCATTAAATTCATTAGGATGTATCTTCATTACTCTTTGACGCATTTCTAAAAAGCATCACTATCTTTTAGCTACGCCAAATGTGGCGAAAACAGGATTCACAAAACATTTAGATTCACAGATGCTGCTCTCGCTGGCTGTCTGTCCATTTATTACTATCTATACTACTTGCCTAGATACTAAGAAAAGGAAGTATTGCATTCCACCCAATATTTTTTTAAAAAATGGGTCTAACAATGACTTTTGATTAACCACAAATAAAACGTAAGTAATGAATTTTCTGGGAGTAGCCTGTGAAGTTCTCTTCATTCTAATTGACTTTTGTATACTGATAAGGGATTAAATAAGAAATAAGGGATTAAATAAAATATTAATATTAAAATGCAATGTGATACCTTCACATAACTTTTTGTACAATTTATTGTTTATTAGTGGGTATACAAATTATTCTCACGAACATTTATTTTTCTATCTAATTCAACCTAAATGAGATATACCTCTACAGAAATAGCTGCATTACACATTTCGTTATAGATAACAGAGCAAATAAGGACTTGACACTATATGTTGCCCTTTAAAGTTCTTACTCTTGTCATGACATCGCGAGAAATAATTGAAAACGACAGGATTTGAAAGAATGACAAGCATTGAGCAAACTGAACCATTAATAAAGGATATCTCGGAAATGGTTGATGGCTTAAAAAGTTATTTGGAATAAATGGTGTGGTGTGGTGTGGTGTGGTGTGGTGTGGAGTACGGTTTCGCCTATTGTTTTACGTTCACAAGTTATAGAAGATTATACAAAGTTCTTTCCGAATGTAGAGGAGTTTCCAGGCTATTTCCAGAAAATTCAAGACATACATTTAATTTGCTACGTAAATTTGTTTAACATATGACATTTTAATCAAAATCATTACAGCCAATTTTTAGAAAATAAAAAATTTCGAAAAGTATTCCATGTAAGAAGTAGATAGTTTGGGGTGGGGAATTTTCATGAAAATCTTCGTGTCACATCTTTGTAAGATACTGAACCTAAATATCAAGTTTGGCGTTTACGCTGTTCCCGGTGGCGCACTGACCGACTGGTTAGAGAGCTTGCCTCTCATCGAGGCGGCCCGGGTTCAATCCCAGGGACCCGCATGTGGGATTTGTGGAGTACAGAGCGGCGTCTGGGTGGATTTTCTCCGGTTTCCCCCGCCATTTCATTCCACCGGTGCCCCATCTTCACCTTTCCTGTCATTCATCTCGCTCACTTTCGTCTATCCTATACTTCCTAGCTTTCAACACGGCGTTGATATCGGGCTGAGCACCTACCTGGTTTTTCATTCTCTCGGATCCACAGAGTTGCTTTGCTCCTCGACAGGCATCTGAACCCAGGCATGGCTTGTAAGTCCTACATAAGGAAGGTAAACAGATGAAGAAGAAGAGTTATGCTCTTCACAGATATACATATACACACGGAGTTTTTTCTAAAAAACCTTTTTTTTTATTCAGGGTCCTCAAAACATGTATTTCCGGGAAATCTCTTTATCGAATTTTTTGTAGACTTAGATAAAACACAGAATTTATGTCAAATAATATTTGTGTGGCCTTAACCATTTCCGAGATGATCTTTGATGTTAGTTTGAATTTTCAAATACATGTACATTTTTTCAAGTGATAAGTCGCTATTTGTTTTTTCTTTTTTCTCGTGGGCATGCAAGGAACATGTCATTTCAAAGCCATCCCATAGTGATCAAGTTTTTAAAAATCTGACTTTTGCTTTATACATTTTGTACCTACAACGAAATTTTCAAATGTGTAATTAAAGTTTATCTCCATTAAGAAGAAGTATAAGAATAACCGTCCGTAGGAATAGCTTGTAGAAGAGTGAGTAGAAGAAGTTATATGAATGCGACGCTTAAGAATTTTTTAGTAGTATGTCGCTACTCGTTTTTCTCTCGGCATCATGTAAAGTGCAATAAATTTCAAATTCATCACATAGCAATCTGCTTTTTAAGAATCTCATTATCGTATTGTAATCTCACTTAATCTCCTTATGACCGCAATGAAATGTGTAACGGAAGTTTATCTCCATTAACAAGAGATGGATAGAAGAGTAAGATTTTGTAAGAATAATTTGTAGAGGAGTAGAGAAAGATATGTGAATGCAAGGCAGATATTTACATTTTGCAAGGTGCATATTTAGTAACTCGCGGAAGGAAGGCATTTTCGCCACCCGTGAACCACATATAGCAATGCGTAACCACGATATTTTTAGGATTTAAGACAGTTTCAACACTGAGTTTATACGGCTTCTGCAGTCTTCAAATTATTGCTTAGGGACATTTTCTTGGTCTCATCACGGGTCCATTAACTCGTGAAGGCTCAGGAAAAGTGTGACAATGACAGCAATCAATAGTGAATTAAAAGGAGCACACCCCTTCTCCCCCACGACTCTTTCAACTCTGGTGCACACTGATGGGATGTCTACAAAGGAACGTGCATCTCATATGGAATTTAATTAAGAATAGGAAAAATAATTCTTTTCAATATATATTTTCCGTCGGGGCGCCGCCGTGGCCGAGTGGTTAGACCGCTCGCCTCCCACCGAGACGGCCCGGGTTCAATCCCAGGGACCTGCATGTGGGATTTGTGGTGGACGAAGCGGCGCCTGGGCGGGTTTTCTCCGGGTTCTCCGGTTTCCCCCGCCATTCATTCCACCAACTGCTCCATCATCACCTTTCCTTTCATCCATTTCACCAACATTCCGTTTCATGTACTTCCAGCATCCCATACCAGGCATCGGGCTGATCCCCCATCCTGGACGTTCTGTCTGATCCATGAGTGTCTGCTCCTCGACGGGCCTCTGACCCCAGGCACCCGCCTGTAAGTCCTGAGGGGTGTAAGTCCTACATAAGAGGAGGGTAAACAGATAATGAATGAATGAATATTTTCCGTCGTTTTAACTGCATGGAAGACTGTGAAGCAGATATAAACAAATTGGTTGGGAGTAATTTATAAATTGCTAAGCAACTACAAAACTAAAATCCAATAGAGTGGATAAGAAAACTTCGTATAACATGTTTATGTATGCATTATGATTAATAATTTCTAATTATTATTGTTTGAAAATATAATTTACGTCGTAAAATTTGCCTAAAGCATTTGCATGTTTTAAAAAATTAATTAAAAGTTGTATTCATGGCTAACGATAAAGAAACAGAAAAGCTGAATAATGTTAAAAAATTACGTTAAAGAAAATGGAAGAAAAGGATTGAATTTGAAGTAAAATAAGTATTGCGAAAACGTAAAAAAAATAATAGAAAATTCAAGCTGAAGTATGCTTTATATTAATTACAATTCTAAATATGTTATTTTTATTTAATGTTATTTAAAAAAGAATTGTTAAATTAAGTGTGTTTTACTATCATTAGCAACCAGCAAAACTTGAGGAAACAACTTTCAACTTTTTAAATTGTTGGGAAAATTTTCACCCGAGAAACGCTTACTAGAAAGTGAACGATTTATATCAATTCGCCGCGCGAATTGTCGAATATGTTAATCAAGAAGTAGTAACGAATTAATTATTGCACTATAAATAAAATCAACGTATCCCTATTAAATATGCAAATTAAATATTTGATTCAAATATATAGGTAAATTATTCGTCGTTAACAAGCACATTCTGTGGTGAAATAAAACACACATTGTAGTAAAAGCTAATTTTTTGGGTTGTTATTTAAATATATTACCTTTCCAGACACGAGAGAATGCTGAGATAAGATTGCTACATCATTGCTACAAATTGAGCTAGTAGTATTTTAAAAATCTTAAAATACAATGAATGAGAAGAAACATTAACAAAGTTATTAGGCGTAACACAAGCTATACACCAACAATCACTGAATAAGAAAATATTCGCCAAGAAATTCCCTTCTACCACACCAGACATAAGTTTGTATTACCATCTGCATGAGCGGCGCGATAAATTCAAATCAAGCAATTCAAAGTTTACAGCATCCTAACCCACAAGATCAGCGAGAGATTCGATAACATCCACTAGGAGCCAGCGACGACACCTCACCATCCCACACTAACTTTGCCTTCTCCCCGAACCAACCCACACCTAAACCGTTTCATCTATGAGATACCTCTTGGATCGGTGTGTGGCGGAAGTTAGCCTTTTAGGTCTCATCCCTGTGCTATACCATCTCGCTTCGTCATGTGCCCACAGAGGCCGTACTGCTAGGCAACTGTACCTCTTCTGTACGGGCAGATAGCAGCTTTGACAAGTTTCCATAGAGATCTTAAAAGAAGCTAACTGTATGTCTGCTTCTATACGTGGCGGGCATATGGCATATGGGTGCCGTCCATTCTAGCTGCTTTCATTATCTGTGGATAGCTTGCAAAGTATTCGCTATAACCATCTATTTTCACTTTTACTACCTGGCAACTGAGGGAAACCACGAAGAAAGAAAAAAAAAGTCAGATTGGTTAGCCCACGAGATTTGAACCCGGGACCTCCCGAATGCGGGACACAGACTTTACGGCCTAAGCCATTCTTCAGTAGAAGTTGCTTGACTCATGTCTGAGAGTGTAATTTTCCTTTCAGTTGATAAAATACTAGAATGATTTCATGCGAGAAATAGAAATAAAGATTTTAGAAGAATGATTATCGGAACTACTTGAAACGGTTGTCAGATGCGGGTGGAACATGGTGCGCCACACAATTTTCTCTACCCCGTTTTGACGTCAATTAATTTCTTATACATTTTGGTGTTCACAGAGGAAGTGATTCTTAAGTTACAATACTCACGATGCATTTTTACTATAAATAATGGCAAATAATTGTAATAAATGAGAAATTAATAACCGGATCAGTTGTTTTAACTACTGGGGTTGTGTCAAGATGAGTATTCTCACAATCCAAGATGAATTGAGTATATTTAGTTACGAGATTCGGTACAGTAAAATAAAATATTTGGAAGGAATCTATACAAGAGCAGCAGGTAGACTGGGCGGCACCTTAATGGCATCTGCACGGCACGAAACAGAAGGTCCAGTTGCTATGCGCTAGGGTCTCTGTGGACACGTGGCGAAGCATGATGGCATGGTTACAGGGATGAGACCTAGAAGACTGTCTTTCTGTATGAAGGCGGCAGGTAGACTAGACGGCACCCTAAGCCATCTGCACGGCACGAAGCAGAGGATCTAGTTGCTATGCGCTAGGATCTCTGTGAACACGAAGAAGTGACCTATAAGACTAACTGTCCGCCACTTCGATGTAACAGTTATCCACTAACAGATCCGCCGCGATATGGTCCTGTAGTTAAAGCGACGTAAAATACAGTAATAATAATAATAATAGTAATAATAATAATAATAATAATAATAATAATAATAATAATAATAATGGTGAATAGAACAGAATAACAGAAATAACCTTCCGGACCAGATAACTTACTCTCAAAGCCACGCTTTACATATAAAAGTGTTCGTATTGTCAAAACACACTATCCAGATATGTGGTATCTACACACACTAAACATTTCGTAACGCTAAGTAGGGATGACATTATTTGAAATTACTTTTTTACGCACTCACAGTGTAGATAACAATGTCTACACTATAGCCAAAAGGGTATCCAGAAAAAGGCTTGTCTAAAGATAAAGAGAGAGGAAAATTAGAAGACATAAGTTTGTGGAAATACTTCAGCCTTTATGGACAATAAAATTATCTTATGGGGATGAAAATAATGTTACTACATAAAAAATTGGAAATTTGAATCCAGAACGGCCTGGAACTTTCACACCTGGAAATCTTTCTGCAAATCGTATTTACACTTGACGAGCTGACCGAGTTAACACATACGAATCATATATAAAGACACGCTGTGCAGTAGAAAACATATACTGTGCCATGGTATACTTTGTGACTAAATACAGGACAAAATAATAAATAACTGGTAATAACCAAACTACATCACATCACCGTTAACTCAAAACTGCACTTCACACTGTACAGCAAAGCCGCAACAGCGTGACTTTGTTTATAGCAGCAGTGCGTTATCATGTTTTTATCATAATTCCACACGCCCAGTGGAAAAACACCACGAAGCCGGTAATATTATTCTTAAAATACCCCTCCGGGGTAACTTAAAACATAAAGTGTACAAGACAAACCCACACATCCTGGAAGAATTAAAACAAAATATCCACCAGGAAATTTCTCAGCGTGAACTACGGCGAGTGATGGATAGTTTTCTAAAAAGGTGCCAAAAATGTATGGATAACGACGGTGGCCAGTTTCAGCATCTCCTTTCGTAAATTGGTAAGTAAAGCGTTTAAAAGTAGTTTTAAAAAATTTGTATGGTTTCATCCATGCGACAGACAGCAACGAGCGCCGAGGACGCCTTCAGGAAAAACACCGCGCAGGCGGTTCGGAGTCTTTTGGCTCACTCTGTACATGCTTTGATATATCATCTAGAGAATATCAATCGTGTTGTGTTATTAAGGTGAGGTGGGAAAGCAGCGAATACAATTTTGGTTTTGTACCGATTTGAAATACCTGCCTTAAGTTGGCAGCACAGATGACAACATTTAAAGCTGAAATGAACCTTACTACCATGAATTGTCACCAAGGGAAACCAATGTTGCGAAAACTGAATGTGTCAGCAAAGAGAGTTTAACTGCCGTTGAACTGTTACTAGACCTACAATATCCTAAGGCAATCTTAATTACGAACTCAGGAATAATCTGCAACGACGAAATCTGCGAACTGCTAACTTAAATCAGAACCCTGCACATACCTGCTGGCGGTCGTGCTTCAGAGTTGCTCTATAACTTAAACCCCGCTCCTTACAGCTAAAAGCATTTGGTATTCAACCAAGTTGCCGCATTATGCGATATGAAGCAATACATGAATAAAGAGCCGAAACATGTTTGAAAGCGATTGCCATACACAAACACTTCATTGAAATGCGACGAAAAACTGAAAAAAAGAGCATAAATTAAAACTGTAAAAAAGGACATAAATTCTTGTTTTCTATACGGCAGCGATATTGAAAATTTTTAGAATGCCATGTTTCTAAAAACACTGAAATTTGTTTATATTTGACGGTTTTTTCTAATGTTTTACTAGTTGATTGCCGTGTACTTTGATTGATTTGCTCTAATACGAAGGGCACTATATATATATATATATATATATATATATATATTGAGCCTAATAATTAAAACAAAGTGATCTCTTATTGAAACTGCTTTATTTTTTTCAAAATATTCTCCTTTATCATCAATACACTTTTGCATCCGTTTGAACCATTTGTCAAAGCATTTATTCCAGTCTTCTTGAGACACTTCCAAAACATGGTTTTTGAAGGCATCAACAGATTCTTCTGCCAACGAAAATCGTTGTCCACGCAATTCATTCTTGATGTTCGGGAACAAAAAGAAGTCATTGTGTGCCAAATCAGGACTGTATGGCGGATGACCCATCAATTCGATTTTTGAGCCTTCAAATAGTCTGTTGTTAGACGAGATGTGTTTGCACTCGCATTGTCTTGATGAACGATCCTACGGTTCTTGTTGGTTTTGCTTGCTTCACCGAAGACTTCCGGCAAACAGATGGTTGTGTACCACTCGGCATTGACCATTTTACGTTCCTCTAAAGACACTGTTGCCACATGGTCAGTTTTGCTGAAAAAAACGGGCGACCATTTGCTTCGAAGTGCTTCGAGAGCGAACAACTTTTGTCGGATTTGCTTCATCTTGAAACACCCATACAGTCGACTGCTGTTTACGTTCCGGCTCATAAGCATAAATCTATGATTTGTCACCTGTTACAATTTTATATACGTCTTTTGAGGCACCGCTATCGTATTTCTTGAGCATTTTTGTACACCAATTGACATGAGCATCTTTTTGGGATTGCGTCAAATTATGTGGGATCCAACGAGAGCAAACCTTTTTCACGGCTAAATAATCATGCAATATTTTATATATGCTGGTGGAATTAATCCCTAGGGTTGCCTCAATCTCACAATATGTCGCATAATGATCTTTAATTATTAATTTTTGCACAGCATCAGTGTTTTCTGGCACAACTGATTTTGGACGACCTTCACGAACTTCATCATTGAGCGAACGGCGACCACGATTAAATTCTTTATACCAGCCTTTCACACTGCAAAGGATGGGACTTCGTCGCCAAATGTGGAAGTTAGTTAATTGATGCACTCTTGTCTTGATAATCCCTTCGAAGGTCGTAATAAATCATTGCACGAACATTTTCAGGAGTTAATTCCATGTTTTTGTTGACACACAATTTTCAAGTTAGTGTAAACAAAACAAATGACGCTCTATTGACAAAATGTTTGAAGTAGATTATGGTCAAAAATGTCAAACTTTCCATTGGAAACGCCAGATGGCACCTAAAACATTCAGGGTTGTCAAGGCTCAAAATAGAAATAGTGACCCTCGTACTATGTTAATTATCATCATTTAACGATTTTGTGTTCTCCCAAAAATGAATTTGACTAGAGGGCATTTCAAGGATTTGGTTTTTTTTTACGATTTTGGTCGTAATTACCGCCTAAACAATGTGTTTTATGATCCTGAAAAGAAAAGTCAATGAGCTTTATGGATCTTTCGAACAGAACCTAAGCCTACAAAAGTCCGACGAATTGGGCCATATTGCTACCAGCATTAGAAGATATTCTTACCATTACTGCCAATTGGTATACAAATGACTGTTTACCGCAATGTTTTGAAAAAGTTCGCGAAAAACTTCACATACAGAAAAAATAACAACTGAGTATTTGGATGCCCTAAATGACGGTACCGTGGACCCTCCACTACAGAGTGTATCTTTATTGCTGTCATATATTTGGGGGACGTGTTCCTGACATCAAAACAGTAAAAAAAGTCCACATGTACATGGGTCTGGAAATCAACCGCTTCGTTATTATAGGTCAAAGAAGATGTTTTCCATGACTGAACAGACGGATATGCACTACGTATGGCCGTGCAGACGGCAATGCAGCACCAGAATTTTATGCAGAAAGGTACCCTGACAGGCCGTTATCGTATGCAAGAACATTCGCACGAGTTCACCAACGCTTGAGAGAGAATTGGCGCAATTGAGGAGTACTAGGGAAGTTGGGGGACCAAGAGTGGTGCGAGGTATTGAACTTGAAGAACGAGTTCTTTGTACTGTGGATGCAGGCCCATCACAAAGCACAAGACGTATGGCTGTAAGGGAAAGAGTTAGTCATATGACTATCTGGAGAATTCTGCATGAAAATCTTCTGTACCCGTATCACCTTCAACGTGTGCAAGGATTAAATGAGGCGGACTTTGAGCGAAGAAGACGTTTCTGTGAACGCATGTTATAGCAGTGCGCTGTGTTCTTCAACTTTATAGCATGTACCTTATTCACGGATGAGCCTGGTTTTACTCGCGACTGCATCTTTAATTTTCATAACACTCATAACTGGGCATTTGAAAATGCTAAAAGTACGTCAGGACAACAAACAATAGAAGTTCTCTCTCAACGTTTGGGATGAATAATTGATGGTCACCTTATTTCTCCTTACATCTTCCTTCCGCGTCTGCATGGACAAACCTATCTCCAGTTTCTCAGAAATGAGTTGCATCACTTAACTGATAATGTGCCTCTGGACATCATCCAACGACTGTGGTTTGTACACGATGGTGCTCCAGCTACTTCAGTATGATAATTCGTAAGCTTTGGAATGATCGATTTCCACAAAGATGGATTGGTCGAGGGGGGCCCATTGCATGGCCTGCTCGATCGCCTGATTTCAATCCAATGGATTTCTTCATCTGAGGGCATTTGAAGTCCTTGGCTTATGCAACTCCTGTACATAATGTTGACATCTTGAGAGCACGATCCAAACTGGATTTAACCAAATGCGAAACACAGCAGGAATTTTCAACAGAGTACGCCAGGGCATGCAACGTAGGTTACTGCATGCATTGAAGCAAAAGGAGACCACTTCGAGCAATTTTATAACCTTTTGTAACGTTTTTTTTACTGTTTTGGTGTCAGGAACCCGTCCTCAATAAAGATACACTCTGTATACAGCCCTGACATAGCAGCTTTTTATTTCTTTTTGTTTATAAAAATTAAAGTTAAGGTGCGTGGAATCACTTTTTCGTCATCAGATGAAGCAGTAGAACAGTATAATAACCTGGTTTCTGAAGTGCCTCAGGAAGAGTGGTATCATTACTTTAAGGACTGGTTTCATTAATGCAAAAATATATTGATGCTAAAAGCAATCAAATCATTTAAATTTTTTAAAACTAATCCATGTTTTGATTTTTTAAAAATTGTCAGTGTCGCCCTCGTACTGCAGGCTCTTGCCTTCGTACGCAGTCAGGTAATAAATTACAATCAAAAATGGTTTTTCACTCCAAAACTATATTTTGGTTATTCTTTCACTCGGTACTCTCATCTATTCAAAGTATTCGATGATATGAAGTTTTCATTCATTTCCTCTAAAGTTTGTCATGCATATACTTGAAGAAAGACATTAAAAATTTCAGTTGCATTTCGTACAATGATGTGTAGTTTGACTCGTATTCCTTAAGCAGTGACAAAAAATTAAAGTATAGAGATTTATAGCGATCTGTTTTTACTTTCTATACCAAGTAGGAGAAGATATGCATTACATCAAAAAATTCTCATTTCGCAAATACCTTCATATTTTAAGAACCCCTGAATCCCAAAAGAAAGCATTTGCAGAAATTGATCCGCATGTGGGGAGAGAGAGAGAGAGGGACATCAGCGTCTAAGGATGTCATATAAAGTTTTTCAAGAAACTCCCTCATTTTCAAGCGACTTTTTATATATATCAAAATGTTGATAATTTTTTTACGTTCCGAAAAAATGAGATCAGGCTAAAAAAATATTTGATGTAATACAATTACATGACTCTTTATATCCTCTATCGTTTATTAGTGGGTATACAAACCACTCTTACTAAAGCGTATTTTGTCTACTACATTTTAGTCCAAATAAACCTTTGCAGAAATAGCTACGTTAAACATTTCGTTATAGATACAAAGAGAACAGCGATAGTCAAATGTTTAAGAACTGGAAGCTGTATGTCGGTCTTAAATTCCATACTGTTTCCATGCAATCGCGAGAAACAAATAAAAATAAATAAACAAAATCTGAATATACTATCCCGGAACCTTGATCACTACACCGTGACATACATTCAAACTTACATTTACTCTGACAATACATCTACATTTTTATTGCATCAATTATTTTTTCAGATAAAATAACTACAAACTACACAAGTCCACAAAATAATAAAAATAGAAAGAAAAGAAAGAAAATGAATAGAAATTGTTAGATTAGAATAAAGTAGTAAACAAAACTCAATTAAAATTTTAAATTCTATATTCATCTACACTTGCTGGAAACCAACAAAACTTAGTAACTGGTAATCAGTTACTATCTTCTTCTATTTAACTATATTCGCTGGCAAACGGCGAAAATGTACTGGTAGTCAGCAGTCCTCTACTAAGCTACTAATGATTTGAATAGGTTTATTTATATTTATATTTCTAAATTTCTTTAATCATAAATTAAAGTTGTCTATTTATAACACTTTATTGTTTTCATAACAATTATTTGATTTATAGTAGTTTAATATTTTGTTTAATATATAACATTATTTGTGCATCTATGTGTCTATTTTTTATTTATTTACCTCATAATATTTCATTTAATCTCTATATTAATTTTTCTATTATTACCTATTTTTGTTTATTTTTTAAGTGAATTTAAAGTTTTATCAGTATGTATTAAACCTTTACCTCTTTTAAGCAAATACTAACTTTTTTCTATCACTATATATCCACTCACCTTACCCCACATCATTTCACTTCACTCGCATACTGCATTTTATTTTAACATCCACTCCACTCATATAAACTTCAACCCCCCTTCTATGAATAGCATAATAACAAAATGCATGCCTCTATGCATTTATCATCACCATAACTTCCCTCAATATTCCTTCTAAACCACATAAATTCTCCTCCAGTAATGGCAAATCTGCTAGCTGCTCCTCCAACAATGGTGAACTTACTCCCCAACATCAACGTCTTCTCTCCTTTCCTCTTCTTTCTCTATTCTATTGCTATAATCACCATATTTCTCTACTTCCCGTCGTCTTAATTGAAATCGTCTTCTCACTGCCAATTCCTGTTGTCCCGTAAAAACAAAACAACAAAACAAAAAACTTTCTTCTATTTATTGTCGAATTTCGGGCTAATTAAATATTAATATTCAGTATTACTTCTTCTCTTCTCTCCTTCTCCTCCAATGTCAACATTTGTAAGCTAACCATCTCTTCACTTATACTTCTATCTTCTCCCATATTTAAATTTTGATTTATTATTCTAATCCTCTCAGATTTTCTAATTTTCTCTATCCCTCCCAGTATTTGTTCTCTCCTTATTTTTGGTAATATATCTTTTCCCATTGCTGTTTAATTTATATAATTTGTTAATTGTTGTAAATATTTAATTAAATCAGGATGTCTTAAAATTGTATAGAGGATATATCCGGCTAAATGTTTTCTTTCTTCTAATACATGTTGATTGTATTTATTACATTCAAAGATTGTATGTTCCGGTGTTTCCCTAATTTCACAACCATCTCATATGTCGCCATTTGCTCTGTTGTTTTATTCCTATACACCTTATATGGACAATATCCCCTAATAAAGTGTATTAATCCTTTGTTGGTTGTATGTGTGTTAGTTCTAATCCCTCTCGGACGTTGAAAATACCTGAAAAAACTCTTTTTCCCTCCTCTACTTCCTCCCATTCATGTTGCCATCTTGCCATCAAATTTTGCTTAATATCTAATTAAGTTTTGCATTTTACTGCAAATATTTTTTCTACCATTTGAAAATCTTCTCTTTTAATCCAAAATCTTTCTTCTTTCAAACGCATTAAGTAATCAATTGGTCAAATTGCCGTTGTTATTAATAAAGGCATTGTTCGAATGGTATTTACAGCACCAATAAAACGTAATGATATTATGCTCTGCGTCCTTCTCAACAATTTTCTAATTACATCATGCATCCTGGTTGCCCAGGTTCTCGCCGCACATGTTATAATGGAATCACATACTACATTGTGGTAGGTTGTTATTGTTAACGATAATTTAAAATTTTTCTGCGTAATTCTGCCAAGCTGCATCATTTACTTTTTCAGATCTTTGACGAATATATTCTGTATAGTTTTTAAATTTAATTTTTCATCCAGCATAATGCCCAAATATTTGGAATTTGTTTTCCTTCTTATATTTTCATTACCTTAATAATCGGGCCTCCTTTCAAATTTTCTTTAAATAAAATATAACACATTTATTGGATTAAATTTTAATTTTATATTTCTTACAACAATTCCTTAATTTCTCTGTCTATTTATTTGCCTTGGTTTCCAATTCCCTTCTATTTTGACCTTCAATTATAAAGATCAAATCATCTACATATGCAATTGTATTTGATATATTGCTATAATTTTCCATTTACTCAAAGTTTCTAACACTATGTCCCAAAAAAGGGGCCACAAGACTGAGCCTTGTGGATACCCTTTTGTGATGTCTTTACATATTGTTTGATTAATGCCTTTAATATACACTTTTCTATTTGTACGGTAATCCTTGGAAATTCTGTAGAGTCTGTGGATAATTCTTTTCTTTATTTCTATCAGAAAAATAAAGCCACTATAATTATCAAATGCTCCATATATATCCATTAATTCCCCAATTACGTATTTTTTTAATTTTCTCGATAGTTCGTAATAACTCCATAATGGCATTCTCCGTAGAAAATCCTTTTCTAAATCTGAATTATTATTTTTCCAGTATTTTTCTAAATTCCACAATTCTTTTATAGAATAATTGTTCTAAATATTTTCCCATGGTATTTATTAAGCATGTGGGTCTATATGATTTTAGGTGTTTTGAATCTCTATTATTTCCTTTTTACTACTCATTTCTCTTTCCAAATGTCTGAAAATCTCCTTCTACATAACAGTCATTAAAAAATAATATGCAAGAAGGGGATTATTTCATATTTTAGATTAAACAATACTTCATTCATAATCCCATCTGCTCCAGCTCCTTTTTGGTCTTTGGGGTATTAAATATAATTTGTATCTACGATTATCTATTGAAAATACAATTGCTCCGTTATTACAGGGTATTTTTAATTCAACTCCACTTCTGGTGTTTACTCCTTCGCCCGTATCAACTTCGTTATCTAATAATAAGTTATTCAATAATAATTTAGTCGATTCTTCATAGTACCGTCACCTCGATTTAGAGTGGTTATGATTTATGATTTTCTTATTTTATTCATAACAATTTTGTATAGAAGGCCCCATACATTTTGTGTGATTTTGTCTTCGACAAAAGACTCCCAATGCTTCCTTCTAGTTTCTCCAAATAGATATTTGTATTTTTGTTCAGCCACTAAGGATCTTTGTAAATTAAATTCTCTTACAATAAAAATAACGAACTTTTTGTGAATTCTTCTTAATTGCCTGGTTAGTTGTCTAAATTTTTGCGGTTTATCTGTGTATACTTTTTCAAAGAATTTTTGGGTCTTATTTTCGGAACTGTATTCTTAACAGTCTGCCTTAATGGTCTCGTTTAAGAGTTTTGCATCCTCATTGGCTGAATTCCACTGTTGTGTTTTTAATCACCTCCTTGATTTGTTGCAAATTGGCTTATATAACAAGTTTCCTCCCCTATCATATTTTGCTATAGCTTCTATAATACTATAATCAAAATATGTTATATTATGGTCACTGTTGTCAGCCCTTGACCCAACCTCCAATTTTTTATTTTAAATTCTGCTTGCCTTGAACACAGTGTTATGTCAATATTTCACCTGCACCGGCTCTGTTTTGGAATGTAGTGGGGGGTTGCATATTTGATTTAAGATTACTAAATCCAATTAAGAAATTACTTCTTCTAATTTTTCAGCCTTCTCATCCGTTACTTTACTATTCCACCATTTCGATCATTACAATCACACAAATGAATAATCTCGGTGTCTGAATTTATTGTGGATATCTTTCTTTTGGGATAAAAAGAGCTCTATGCGTAGGCTGTATTTAAAGTAATAATTTTCCCCATTTTTGTGCGTTATTTCAATGCAGTTGACATGACTAATCAAATATTGCGCTAAAATAGTTACTTGTAACTCTGGGTTTATTACAACTATTGCCACTATGGCGTTTTTTACCTAATACAATTTTTCTCGCTAAAATTGCCATCTGTTGTACACAGGCATTTATTATATATGGATGCTGGATGCAGATTACATCAATAACCAGGTCCTCAAATATCTTTCCTAATACCATCATAACTAGTTTACTCCTTTGACCATTTATTTGTGCAAATGCTAAAAAAAATGTTAATTTTTCTTCTTACTAAGGTATTGCATTTTTACCTTTTCATCTTCCAAAAATTTGCCCTATTTTCTCTTACCCCCGCGGCCATATTCTTATTAAAGCCTACGCCTGCGCTTGAGTTCTTGTTTTCTTATTTTGATATTTGTTAATTTTTAATTTGGTGTACTTCTTACTTTCATTTGACTCCTTTAAAAATCCGCTTATAATATTACCCGAATTTTCAACCCTCTTTGGTATTTTCTACGTTTTTTTTTCGAGTTTCAATTTTGGGTTTGATTGCTGTAGAATTTGGTTTAATAACTGTAATTTCTTTCTTTTGTATTATTGCTGTACATAGCAATGCGGTCACTTTTGATTCTGATCAAAAACTACTCTACCATAACAAAGAACAAAATCTCTGAAAACTTCATCTAAATTAAGTTCTTCACACCTCCTTACATATACTTGTCCAGTAAATTTAATAATATTCCCGGTTTCATCGGTATATTTTTAGATTTAATCTCAGTTCTGTCAACAGCGTCCGGTAAAGGAAATAGTATTTTTCTCTATTGTCATAATTATGTCGTCCTAACTACTCTCAATGCCGCGATCAGCGTTTCTGCTTCCTCAAGCTTGTATAATTGCAGTGTTAACTCAAAAGTTTCATATACTCCAGAAGCATTAATCTCAGGTTGCGGCATTGACGTCGTCCCAGCTGTTTCCTGTATGCAATTTTCTACGTCGCTGTATTTTTTAAATCCTCCTCGCCAACTGTAATATTTCCCATTTCCCCTTTATTATGTTCTTTTTTATTCTTATTCCTACCTTTTAACCAATATACTCTTCTTTTCCAAATGTTTTTTAAAAATTTAATTTCTGTATTTCTTATATTATTTTTTTGTAGTTCTTCCTCCGTACTTGAAACATTCCCATTGATGGCATCATAATCCCCAGAAGTTTTCTTTTTTATGTTAATTCCCATCTCTCTGCTTAATTTTATGTATTCTTCTTTTTAGTGTAATTCCGGCATCTTCTCGTCCTTATTAATTTCATTATTTTGATTATTTTCTTCCTTGGCTTGGTGTATTAACGCTTTCATTCCTATTCTATTATTATCATTAATATCTTCCGTCTGTATTAGAGTCGTTTATACTAACTTCCTTATTTACAATTTGTTTTCTGAGTTTGTCCGCAATAACACGTTTTACATTTCTAGACGGGGTATTTCGTTTTATTTTATTTTTTCTCCATTTAAATACAAAATATTCGCCATAATCTGTCGTTTCTAAAATTCTATTCAACATTAATTTATATGATGGACAATTTTCCTTATCCCCACAATCTTTCTTCCTTCTAGAAGTGGTATGCACGTGGCTTGTTAGTCATTTTTATTACAATTTTTCCGTACATGATCTTCTTCAGCACAATGTCCACAAACTTCTTTTTTTATTGCAATACTGCGCTACATGTAATTTAAGAGATTTTGCTACAGATACCAGATATGTAGTTCTTTACCGAAACTGGCTGAAGTCCTCTCTGTGTGCATGCGTGAGTGTGTGTGTGTGTGAGTGTGTGTGTGGTTTTCAATATTTTCTGTTATTTTCAACAAAGAGTTTTCTTAATTTACCTGACACTTCCGCTACATGATGTGTGGTTACCTTGTTTCTTGAACCTTTCTTAAAACGTAGTTTAAAGTTATTCGCGAAATCTTCTCTTGTCGTTTTTGCTGAAAGATTCTGCTTGTAAATATTGTCCTTTATTTCTTCTTCTTAACACCAGATATTATGTCATATAATATAACTAGTGGGTTTCTTTTCCTTTGTAACTCAATTTTAACATTCTTATGTCTTAAACCTTGACAATACACCACTTTTCTTAGATCTTCTTCTGTTTGTATTTCCATAATTAGGCTCCTGGTGATATGTTACAAATTCTTATCCTCTCTTTAACTGGGTGCAGGTTAGTGGTTACTGGTTTTTTTTGGAAAAACTCTCATACCTTCATTATTTCTAGAAGAAATAAACAAAGTATGTTTTTTTCTTATGTTCAACGGCCCTCTGGATTAGTAATTCTTTTCCTGTTGGTATTTGTTGACTCAATGGTTGCGCAAAAATCTTAATTGGTGCTTGCTTCTTTTCACTTATTTCTCTCCATACAATGCTTCATGTTCAGCTTTTGCTTTTTGTATAATGGTATTGTGATGAATTGTTTTTGCACCTCTCGAAGTATTTGAAATATTTTATCTTTGTTTTCTCGCTGCTATTCTGCTGTCATTTCCCACAACGGAATTTAGCTCATATATCAGGTCATTAGTGTTATTCTTATTTCCTCTTTCCAACTCACTTCCTTGTTTAATATTAGCTTCTCCGTGTGTATAACTGGATTATGTTTCTATATTTTCTTTTACTATTCCTTCTTCATTCCTTCTTACAACATCTTTTATCATTTTTCCCATCCACTTTTAGTGGCGATCTACTTATGCCAAATCTCGATTGGAAAGGACTTATTTCCTTTAATATATATGTATATAAGGGGAAAAACCCCTTATTACTTTACGTCTACTTCAGTGGGTTACATAATTTAAACAATTGATAGAAAATCAAAGTTATATCCTAAAACCCTTCTCGGGCATTCTAATTTTATAAGATATACAACGACCACGCGTAATCGCGAGAAATGATTGTTGACAACTTTAAGAGAATGATTAAGAAATGAACAATTCGAACCTTTAATAATGGATATCTCCGAAATGGATTATGCCACAAAAACGTATTTGAAATAAATTGTGTATTTTAAAGAGATATACATTTCTTATGCAGTACGTTTACAGTTATCGCTTAACCTTTGCCAGTTATACAGGATTATACAGAAGTTCTTGTGAATGAAGCGTACTTTAAAGGCTATTCTCAGAAAATTCAAGATATACATTTTATTTGTCATATAAGTATCTTTAATATATATTTTAATCAAAATCATTAGAGCCAGTTTTTAGAAAATAACAAATTTCGAAAACTTGTCCATGTAATTTGGGGTAGGACTATCTTCCTTAAAATGATTGTGTTGCATCTTTGGAAGATATAAACTTAAATACCAAGTTTGGTGTTGTTCCGACTTGTAGTTTTTGAGTTATGCTTTTCACAGGTTCACACACACGGACTTTTTTCTAAGATTTGTTTTTGTATTAAAGGGCCTCAAAACATGAGTTTCTCGTGAAATCTTAATATCGAATATTTGGGTGGAATACAATACTTCCCCTACTCAGAGAAAGTAAAAATGAAAATATCTTAAATCCTGTTCAATCTCACTGAATTTTATATAATTTTATGTAAACCACAAGTGGTGAACAAATCCTTCAGAAAAAAATACAGTGTTTCGTCAAGGAAGGTTCTCGTTTATAGAAAGCATATACATAGTTATTCTTTGCATGTATTTAACTTTGCTTTAATGCTGGAATGTTTATGAAATTACTTTTAAGTTAGACACAGCATTTTTCATTATTGCGTTCTTATTATTTAACTGCGCGACGCCTTCAATGAAATAACTGCACGCCTCCGTGGTATGGGCTAACGTGTCTGTCTCACATTCAAGGGTCCCGGTTCCAAATCTCGGTCAGGGTGATTCCGGAATTTTCCCTTATTCTGAAAACTGAACGTCGAGTAACTAAGCTCTATGGACCCCGGGCTAATTGGGCATCAACTAACCCGGTTTAAAGGACGTTAAACAAAGCAAAGCCAATGAAATAATCGCAACAAATGCACATAGACATTTGACCTCAGGATGTAGGTTGTAGTAACTTTTGCACAGAGATCATAAGCTAAAACCATCTAGAAGGAAGAATATTACAAAAAATCTGATGTGTTACACTCACATGACTTTCCCTAATTTTACACAAACTATTTTTACAAACGCTTATTCTTCATCTACTACATGGTAATCGAAATAAATATTTGCAGAATCTACTTATTGCTCGTTTTCTTGTAGTTGCAAGGGGATATGGAAATGCAGTAAGCTTTAAGCGATAGTCAAATCCTTTAAGAGCTGGTTGCTATGTGGAGCATTCCATTCTCTTTGCGTGCCCACGACATAAACAAAACGAATAACGAATTCCCATTTGAGGAAAAGTATAAGCATTGGAAAATATAAACAAATAAGGAATATCTCGGAAATGGTTTACTCGGCAAATAATTGTGTGTTTTAACGAGATCTACATTTTTATGTAGTAAAATTTTGTCTATCTCTTACGGTTTACCAGTTATGCAAAATTATTCAGAATGAAGAGGACTTTTGGGGACATTCCCAGAAAATTCAAGATATACATTTCATTTGCTATGAAAATATCTTAAACATATGATATTTTAATCAAAATCGTTGCAGCCATTTTCGAGAAAATCAAAACTTTCGAAAAACGCTCCGTGTAAAGGGTATTTTCGGGTGGGGATTTTCTTGAAAATCTTCGTGTCGCATCTTTAAATACCAAGTTTGGTATTTATTTGATTATTTGTTTTGAGCTATGCAACACACGCGGACCTTTTTCCCCCCAAAATTTTTTTTGGATTCAGGAGGCCTGAAAACACCTATTTCCGGTGAAATCTCGGTATCGAATTTTACGGTGGAATCCTCTGCTTACTATACGTAGTAGAGAAAGTAAAACGTATATGAAATGCATGCACTTGATTTATCACCCACACGTCAAATGGAGAAGTCGTTGTCATACCACACATAAAGCGGATGCGTAATCATGGTAACCCCAGCTCTGCCGATGATTCCTTGTTTGACATTTCCGGTTGTGTTCATTGATGTTACGTCAGAAGATGGGCTAATGAGCTCCACGTGCCTTTGTTTGTTCGGCATGAATATGACAGCTGACAATTCACTGTGCAACGGTTAAAATGTGTACTTTGCTATGTAATTTTACGAAATTATACTACAGTACAAGGGTTAAATGTGAAAACACAAAATATCAACCTTATCTAACCTTATCTTTGAAGAAGATGGTTAACTGGTTGGTTATGTATGCTGATACCTGGACTTACTTCACGAGAGAATACTGTAATTATTGTCATTTCGGTTGACTTGCAAAAGTCTATCAGATGCCTTTAAGTGTCAGCCTATGCTCCTGTACACTTGTGCTAAACGTAGCTTATATAGGGTATTACAGAATCCGACCAACAAAGTTTCAGGGGCTACAAAGGGATGGTATAGGAATCGCTTAATATAGAACATCTTGAACAAACTTTAAAATTAGTAAAGTTTTTTCATTTGAATATTCATATTAATAAATGCAAATAAATAAAAACTTAATACGAAAGCGGTACCTTTTATTCCCACTCTAAATAGTTAATTTCTCTTTCACAATCCCGAAAATACCTACCATTTCGTTGTTTTCAAAGATAGAACCTTTGCTTTTTCTGGAAAAATGCTCCGTCATCTTGGCGCCAGTGCACCACTGATACCTCCATTTTCACTTGGGGAATAATACGTACCAGATAGACAAACAAGGGTTAGCTGTAGCACAAGCGCAGTCATTAGCGTGTTTGGGCTTTAAAGCTGGTAATGCTGGATTCACACCCCCCTAAAAACAGTTAAAATTTTTGTTTTTTCCAAACAGATGAATGACGTACGCCGGAGTGAACCCAATTTTAATTTCCCGCGTTTCTTTTAAAATTTAATTGCATGTTACGGAGGTATTCATATGGAATGTTTGTGCATAGTATGGCCAGATTACCTGTAAGTAGAAGTAACTCAGGGAAGCTTTATCAGTGGCGTACTGGCTTGCCATCGATTTTGATCTATTGCAAATAACCATGAATCCTATATTAAAGTCCCCACCTAACACTCCTCTGTAATCCCTGAAGGTTTGTCGGCTAATTCTACCACATTCTGCATAGGACTGCATCACAAGCGAAGGTGTTCTGGAACGTCGTGGTCACGTCATAGTCAAGTACTTCCTAGCCAGTGAGGGGCAGTCTGTTTCAGCGTGTGTTTGTGTGAACTTGCTTCTTTTTAACAGCGAAATTTGATAATTCCGAGTTATAAATCGACTGCATTGCGCGGACACCTTCAGGTTTCGGACTCATATTGGGAATCGAGCGACGAAGTACAAAGTATGACGCATATTGTGTAGTGCATTACGTTTTACAACAGAGTAATGTTTCATCCAGTTCACGTCAAACCACCGTACTGCAACCATTTCTCTTCCTCCTCTTTGAAACTCTCTTTAGTGCAATTGTCATTTACCGCCTTCATTCTGATGTTAAGGAGTGACATAAGGGCTTTTCACAGGGGCTATCTTTCTTGAGCTTAGCAATTCTTCTTGTTGCTTAACAACCACACCGGATCGTTGAAATAGTCGTAGTTATATTTTACAGGATCATATTTGTGTTTATAAATAGGCAGATTTAAGGTAATAAAATTAAGTTATTTCATTGTTTGTAATATTATTATTAAACTATTAGACATCACAAAAGGTTTGCATGCCTATGCTATGCTCTGAATCCAGAGCTCCTTGGAGTGAAGGGGCAGTTTTCCTCTAAATATTTATTTCTTACCCTCGCTATAATCTGAAAGAATGTGAAGTTGATGTTCAAAAATTTCATAGTTATAAACGATTACGAGTAAATAAATAATCAACTTAAAAAGAGTTCAAAGTCGCTGATGAGATGCTGATGTTAAAGACAGCATCTAAACTCGGGAGAATTGTATACGCTACAAAAGGAGCTAAATGTCTTCACTTCAGTATAAAATCAAAGCTAGTTTGCATTAGCCAAACCTGTTGCATAGTAAACATCTTGTTGAGATTTTGGTTTTCCTTTCCTTCCTTCTTTCTTTCTTTAACTTGCATAAGGTCTTCACCTTCCAAAAATGAAACATACCACTATAAACAAAAAATTCTGTCTGTAAAGTTGAATAATATTTTGAACTTCACACGAAGAAGCAAACCATTAGAATAACCATTAAAGTTTGTGTGTATACACTTTTTTGGACATCGGAACATAAGTTGCTGTATCGGGTGTTAGTTAATACAGAAGGTGCTGTTGTTTTTCAATAAGAACAGTGTACCCGCGGTTTCAAATCGTAATTAATATTACAAAGAACACAATAATTTTGTCAATAAGGCTATATTCTAGCTTAATTGCTTCATTGCTTTGATATGAAATACTTTTAGTGTAAAGTTTATTAATAATGTAACAAAATATCTACAAGAAAATGGTCTCACTAGGGAAATAAAGAAATTTACGCATTTCTTCTTTTTCCTCTTCTGTTTTTCGTACTGCCTTATTTGGTTTTATTAAGAATCTCTTGGAAGTGTTTCACATATTTATAATTCGGTAAAAGTTGAATTTTGATTTAAGAAATAGAGTGTACAAACAGGCTGTAGCATTTGCGATTCGCGTTCAAATTACGTGTACTAACAAAATTTACTTAATTTTACTTTCTCTAGTGCTTAACTGTAGTAAGTAGAAGAAATATTGAATTATAACCAAAAATTTGATGTTTAGACTTCACTAGAAATACACAATTTGAGATACCCTGAATCCAAATTAACCAAAAGACGTCTGTGTGTCCATGTTAACAGTATAACTCAAAAACGAAAAGTCTGTTAAATATCAAGCTTGGTATTGAAGTTCATCTTCCAAGGATCAACACAATGATTTTACCAGAACGTTTTACGCCCCAAATGCCCTCTATATAAAACATGTTTTAAAAAAATGACTTTTAACGATTTTTATTAATATACCATAGGTTTTGTTAAAGACATTTTCATGATAAATGAAATGTATATTTTGAATTTTCTGGGAATAGCCTTTGAAGTTCTTTTAATTCTGAATGAGTTTTGTAAAAATGTTAAACTGTAAAATGTAGACAAAATCTTACTAAATAAAAATAATAGATTACGACACAATTTATGTCAAATGCATTTTTATTGGTGTTAACAATTTCCGAGATATTTCTTGTTATTGATTGAAATTTTAAATTTGTAAGAATACTTTGTTGAAGAATGTATAGAGAAAGTTATGCTAATATAACGGATCAGAATGTTTTTCATGGCCTCCTTCATTCTCCAGCTAAATAGCGGATTATATAACAAATGTACTACCCAAATACCAACCTGCAGAAAAAATTAAATATATATGATTACCCAACTAAGGCCATCTGTCCACTATCACAAAAGTCGACCTTCCGCTTAACTCAACAGGCTATTTCAATGTTCTTTATGCGGAAAAATAATTAATTGCGCGATATTAGCTTACACAGTATTCCATTAAATGTGTCACCAAAAATCAGACACCCTCATTATTGAAATTGCCTGGGAAATTCCAAGTTTACCATTGAAACACAAATATATAAGCCGAAACATATCAGTTACACAGTACTGTCTCTTAAATAATGAATTCTAAATAACTGAGGTTTTACAAAAAGTCAATTACCTGATACGCCGTAGACCGGGAACATTGTAATTATTCAGGTCTAAGTGGCAAAAGAGTACTGATTATTGCAGGATAGGAAGCTGCAGATGGGCTCCACTCTTTTCGATTTACATTTCCATGAGGCGAGCAAGCCACAGAATGATTAAGAGTAGATGAAAGGAAAATGAGACTAAAAGAATCTCTTTATTTCAAAGCATAATTGGGAAAATGTTGAATAAATTACTTTCATACCATTATAATTATACATATTCAGATGCAACAATTTACATCTCTTATTATTTCTCGTTATATGTACCCAGAATAATTTCATGTAATTTCAAATTATCGTCTTACATTCTTAGAAGGTGCCGAGTTGAATATTCAATAGTTATACATTTTTCCAAACTAGGAGAGGGAATCTATGGTATAACATCTTGAACCCTCGGAGGTTTTAAAAGAAGGAAAGGCAACATGCATTATCAATACTAAAATAATACCATGGTTTTAAAAAAGAACGTAGAGTAATATGCTTTAATTCCGATTAGAGAATACAAGTGCGCTAAGTGCATCATCGGAGAACGAGAAAAAGTTTGAAAATACTCGATTTCGACTCCTATTTTCTATTTTTGATATTCTCATACGAACCTGACGCATTTGTATAGCATACTACTTTTTCACCATAGTGTATAATAGAAATATTACTTACGCGAGAGTAAAATTAATTACTACTAGCTGTTGAACATTGGCTCCAGTAGCAAGGTCACCAAATTAACCTTAGTGCCAAATTCGCGATCGTAAAGAAACAAAACAAAAAAGAAACACTAACTTGCAGCTCATACTTAGCTGGTGCATGACTTAAATCGTAAGTGAATATTGACAAATAGAAAAAGGAAGTAAACACCCAGGCAAGATTTAAATCATAAAATTGAGTTTTCAAATATGTTTATATTCTCTGTTTGCAATTATAAATGTATAAAAACGTAGAGAATTTATATAGTTCATGCGCAAAAAGTGCAGTAATAAAATATTGCGATGCAAGGGTATTTTCATTTCTATGTTTCGGAAAAGTATTTAACATGGTGTACTATATATAATGTTTTCGACAATAATCAGTATCAAAGTCGATCGTGCTAGCCTCAGCGAACTAGAGATCGATTAGTCATACCTAAGCCAGTTAACACTGAAAGTAAGATGGCTACTTGCGCCGAAAGAATTATATTGAAATCGTAAGTAAAGATTAACGAATAAAGGAAAGTAAGGATGGTAAGATTTAAATGTAAAATTCAGCTATCAAATAAAATTATAAGTATTTCTGCAACAATGTCTGCCTATACGTTTAACTTTTATAACTTTAGTCCTAACAGATCCAGATAAAAAATCATTTGTCATATATATGATTAGTAGGCACCTTGCCATTGTAACAGCGACAACAACAACAATGATCACATTATTAGGTTAGTTTAGAATGTGCAAAGATGGCGACGTGGGCACCGCACAGAAGGTTTTTTATGTTCTTGGACTGGCCGAAACAAAATCTGTGAAACGAGTACAATGAAATTTACCCTTGGCTGTAATGACGATGTTCTCTCCTATGTATGCATTATGAGTGGTACAGGAGTTACGAGAAACTGCTAGTCATTTGTCTACAAGTGGAAAGCATAGCAAACGGAATGCGTCTGCGGAAAATGTGGAAAAGATTCGTACGGCCTTCATAAGAAGTCCGAAGAAGTCAATTCGAAACGTCATTTGCCATTTTTCGGTCTACAGTTTATGATGTAGTCCACAGAAGAATACGTCTACAGGCCTACCAGATTCAGTTACGCCAGCGAATCTATCCCCAGGACAAAAACAAAACGGAAGACGTTCGCCGCAGACGTTTTGGATTAAATTGAAGAGGACGGTGCTTTCTTGGATAAAGTGTGCATGTAAATGGGAAAGTTATTCTTAGTATGGATTCCTTCGGAAAGGAGGTGGTCCCGTGTGGCAGATTTACGGCACGTAAAAGAACCTCAAGCCTGATAAAGAGGCCTCGAAGCAACGCCCAACATAGAGTGGAACGCTAAGGACCACAGCATTTACAGAGCGACCATAAATAAAACTTAATTTCACTACACATAATTGCCGTATCTGGGGTAGACAAAATCCTCGTGACCTTCGTGAGGTCGAAAGAGAATCGCCAAATTAAATGTGTGGTGTGCACTAATGAAAGCTTTCTGCCCTATTTCATAGTGCTTACATAGGAGGAGACATCGTCGTGACGGCCAAGGTTAAATTCAGGGCGAAAATTTCGTTTTACACGCTTCACACATTTTGTTTTGGCCAGTACAAGAACACGGAAAGCCTTCTGTTGCGTCCACGTCATCGTCTTTGCACAATCTGTAACCTAATAATGAAATGATTGTCATTGTCATTGTTGCAGTCATAAATAGGAAGAGATCTACTAATCATATGTCTGGATCTGACATAAACAAAGTTATAAACGGTTGTAATGTTAAACGTATAGGACGGAACCCTCTGTAATATACATATTTATATATACGTAATATCAGTATTTGGAGCATTAAACACATTTAGTTAACGTCTGCGGTAAAAATACAAATCGCATGAAGTGCAGGAATTTCAACTTCCACGCATAAATGGATAACAGAAATACTATCGTCGAAAAAATAGATAGAACACATAAGTAGAATGGGTTACCAGCACTGAATGCAGGAAATTCAACTTTGCAACATGATAAAATGAGCGGGAAGTGGATTACAAACCATTACGTCATAAAAGGATTTTACTACATATGTAGTATTTAAATAGCTAAAGTAAGAACCTATTCAAAGCCAAAATTATTGGCACATTTAGGTGAAACAAAAGAAGCCATAATGAAAATTACCTTCAAAGTAGAAAATTATAAATTGTGGAATTCTATAAATATGGATTTTTTATCTTCTTTTGCTTAAAATCTGTGCACGATTTATCAGAAGTTAGTGGAATCCTTGATAGCGTTACATAGTTGGCAATTATTAAATATTATGGTCCCCAAGACAAGGGGGTGGGAACGTCTGCTTGATTAAATGACGGTCGTGATTTCAAGCCCCAAAACGTGAAAATCATGTTACCTTGAATGAATTCTGCCTCTGTGCTTATTTGCGTATTCATACATTAAAATTCATTATTTATTTGACGTGATATTAAACAAATAACATCTTAAAACGGTAGTCTTGTTTTATGTCTGTTGGCTTTCACTTTATGACGCTAACTTCATAAGTAACAAATTACATGTTTTAGAGATTTCGTTGCAAATATTCCAACACTGCTTTTTAATCTTGTATTTTTATATTGGAAAGCTATAGTTGATAAAAATTTCACCACTTTTTTGTCTTCTTTTTCTCAAATAAACCCCTCTTATATATACTTAACGAGTTTTAATATCAGGTTTTACAATGAATGAAACCTCGATTTTATGCTTAGCATCTGAAGATCTCATTTCAGAAAAAACTTATGAAAGAATTCCGCCTAAAATTCTGTAACAAGATCTCAGTGAAGATAAACTTCTTGAAGTACCTTAATACAAAATAGTTCATATAAAATACTAAGTGTACCTCTTTATAAAATTATATAATTTCATTAATCTGAAATTTAACGTTACTCTGATAAAGTTGCCTCTCTGTCCTTTTGAGCAGAGTAACTCAAAAACGAAACTTTCGTTATACAGCATTTGTAGCGGGAGTGTGTTCCGCTTCCATGTATACATGTGCTATCTCACCTGGATGATATCTCAAGGTGGAAGTTCTTGGGAGTTCTCTGCCTGGGCTGACAGTCGTATAACTGAGAATAAATGTCTATCTTGGCTACCTATCTTTGGTGAATCTCAGAATGTTGTGGGTGAAGGCAATTGATAAACTGAATTCTCTTTAACAGCTTGATTTATTGTAACACAATAAGTTATCGAAGTGGCTAGCAACTGTACAGCTTTTGAATAATAATGAACTAATCCATAAGCTGTATCTTATATTTTCCCGCTATTTTAGATTTTGCCGTGGACCTATCTACATCACACGTTTTCTCCCATCCACACACACACGCACGCGCGCGAATGTTCCGTCCATTAGTTCACATGAGATATATCGAAGAATCAGTAAGTGTTGTAATCTGGCACAAACCTTCCTTTTATGTCCCTCTGCTATGACGCTACCATTCGCGCGCTTTTATGCAATGTCTATTCTTATTGGTGATTTACTTGGCGTGTTGTCAGAACAGTTTTAGAAGTCAAACTTTGCCTGGCTCCTTTGGTAAAACCCACTATCTCTGTCTCACTCACAACTCTGGATTCTCTTTCTGTCATCTGACTTTGTCTCACCTCGGGCCTCTCTCTTTGTTCGCCGTTGCTTTGCCTAATCCTGTGTACTTAGCATGTGAATGTTGGTGGACTTTTAACCCCGATGCTAGCTTGCCTCCTTGCTAATTACCATATTTATTTATATATGCCTACATTTTATGATACAAGTTATTTCACAGTATTATATTGCATTATTAGTTATATTCCTATCTTAATTATTGATTCCTGTTGTTCAAAATTGTTTCCCTATCGGGTGTATGTTCCCTACACATTTTTAAAAAAGGTAAGAATAAGGGAAATGTTTTAATTATTTTACAAATCAATCTAAGAATGATTTCTGGCCGATTATGTACGTTAATATCAATTAATTCAAATTTCAGGCTACAGTTTTATTGCGTGCACATATTCATTTTATGTGAATACGTATACCTTTGCTGATCACCTGGATTAATTAAACCCTGGTCGTCTGCTGTTTAAATTGTTTGTGCAACGAGAAGCATTATAGAGTCATTTACAAAATACAGGCACATGCTGCCATTTACAGAAAACAGCGCATTTGGATAGTGGTAATGGGACAAACCATGAAAGATATGAGTGTTGTACACCCCTAGTATTGGAAAATGAGCTTCCCATTTCTTTCTCAATTCTTTCCTTTGAGTAAAAGAGTATTCTTTAAAAAGCCCTGCGGGAGGTCTCGAAAGCACTTTTGATGTGGACCACTGGGGTACGATAGAGCCATCAACGTCTTAATGTAAGTTGTCCCAAAAAGCTTCAGCAGAAATCGAAAGAAGCAAAAATATTTCCACTGTGCATAACTCTTAATGTCATTGTGATCTCTGCATTCATTTTCTGAAAGTACCTCAGTAATTATCGCTACCACCACAACAGCAGGGATTACTCCTTTTGTTGTTGACAGTATTCTTTTGGTCTTCATCTCTAGGAGTATAAAACCAATTGCTGCAGAGAACAAGTGTGCGTTAAAGGAAAGCCTTTTTAATCTTCACCAAACACATATAAAAAGCTTTTAAAATCCCCATGAGGCATTTTTCTCCCTCTAGAAGTCCCTTTTAATATTTTAACTCGCCAAAATCTCCCTTCAATCCCATTCTTTTCAATTTAGGAGGGGGGAATTCCAAGTTAGCAACATTGTTATCTGTCTCAAGTGACTAACAATATAACGATTCCTGTGTTCTACAAGAACTAGATAAGTGAGGGAAGCAAGTTAGGGTTTGGGGGCTGCTGATTAAATTAATTGTGGATACTTTGTTAATGCCATGCAGCCAGCATTGTATCTGGGAATCAAGGAAATGTTAGTTTCAGACCAATTTACTAGTGTCTTTCTCTATTGACTGCCGGATATTTTTATCTCTCTTCTACAAAATATTTCTAAAAAAAAGCTTATTTTTATATTTTCTTCGTGTTTATCTAGATAAATGTTTGCAGAAATGGTCCCATTACGAATTTATTTGTAGGTACAATAGGGATGAAGGTGGCTGAAGCAATGGACAAATCTTTATAAAGGTAGTTGCTATATGATGGTATTGAAATCCCATTTGCATGATATCACGAGAAACACAATAATGGTGTTTTAGCATTTCAGAAAATTGAAGCATAAACGATTGAAAAATTCAAGCAACCAATGTCATTATTTTTTTAGCAAGACCTGCGTTTTACTTTAGTTAGGATTTGTTTTACTCTAATAGTTTCTTAGTTATATAGAACTATGCAAAATTTAATCTTAAGATGGGAGCTTAACAGATTATTTGCAGAAGATTTAGATGCATTTTTTCATTCATACTGATAAAATATGAAATTTCATTATATGATTGTTCAACACAAAATTAATCTCAATTAATCTAAATCGTCATTTTTTTCGTATACCTACTAAATACGCATCTTCACTCTTGAGTGTCTGGTCGCGACGATGAACGAATGAGTCCGGTCGCGACTAAGAATGGATATAAAGTGATTTCAGTTAATTGTTACTTCTTAGCTTATTATGCTTCACTTAGTATTAAATAGTAGCATGTCAATACTGAGAGGGATGACTCAGGCGGTTACGTCTATGGCACGCATTCGGGAGGTCCCGGGTTCAAATCCGATGGGCCGATCATTTGGTTGGGTTTTTCATAGTTTCCCTCAGTCGCCAAGGTAAATTTCGGATTGCACATTTAATATTGCGACTGAAATGTTCCATCTCAAGTCTAAAATAATAGTAAAATAAAAATAGTTGGTAATAACGAATGTTCTGTCGTCTATCCAAAGACAATCTACCCAGCATGTGTAGAAGCATAGATACAGAGAAGCAAAGATTGCCTAGCACTAAAATCTCTGTATAAAAGTGTCGAAGCTATCATTTGCCGGTCAAGAAGCAGAGGCACAGTTGCCTGGCACTAAGTCCTCTGTATACGCGTAAAAAAGTAAACTAAGCTGACCGTCTGCCACAAACCAATCCACGAGGTATCTTCTAACGGATCCTTCGCGATATGTCCACGCCATTAAAGCGACGTAAGGGGAAGTTAAGGGGAAACAAACATGATAATAAGTTGCTTTATGTTTATTTCATGTACATAATAAACAAACTGAAAGTGCTCATTGCAGTGACGAAGATTTATACATATCTGTAAATGTTCCAAAACCAGAGGTACTGTACTGAGATTTTTGAACTTTTTACCATATTCCATGCCGGTATAAAGAAGTGCGGTTGGAAAGTAGATACCGGATGGAAGGAAAGTCATTAAATTAATTTAAACCAGTTACAGATCTCATTATTGGAACATATTTTACATTCTTTACAGTTTTTTCCATTACCATTTACTGCGGATATACCTTAGGTTTTTCGAGAACATAAAATGCACACTTTGGCAACGTTGCAACGGCATCCGAACGGTAGCTGGCACTCTCACTTTCTAAACCAGAAGTACGCCAGCACATAAATAGGTTTCACTTTCACTGTATGGTGCGTGGTGATTATCCACTAAACACCCCTCAGGTTCTTTTATCACTAAACCTGTGTCTTTCAATGCGTAGCAGGATTTTATTCTAATAATGATTCAACTTCTAATGGAGCTGACATGAGCATGGTGTGCTTTTCAGTCAGCAACCACGAAACGCTTATTGGATGATGAAGGTATTACTTCCACACTGTTAGTGTAGGCCAATAGCTATCAAGTTGTACTTATCATTTCGCCAAAATATTACACCACTCTTTCGTCGTGTTTGTTTCGATTAAGGATCGCGTGGAAAACAAATCGCTAGTCACTTCTCAGTTCAGGTAAGCTACTTTGTTTACGTCCAGAAGCCGGTTCTCATACTGACCTACTTTGAACTAGCAACACTGCCTATGTATCCCACCGCATTACGTCTGCAAAACGGTGTTCGGAAAATGACTACTTCAAAATTCTGTATGATGTCACGTAGCCGCTACCGAAACTAGATCAGAAATAGGTCTCTCTGCCCATTTTACAAGTAACGAACCATTATCTTTATACATTCCCTAGGAATACACCATATAATATGGAAAAACAACTACTTTGCTTACAGGGAAAGCGAAAGAAATGTAATAATTCGCTACGCGAATAACCAAGTATTCTTACGATAAAGGACTAAAAATTGATTATTGTAATATCAAAGAGATTCTACAAGAAATTAAACAATAAAAGTAAGCAAATATTTGATTCAAGTATCATATATTATTCTCCGTTAAAGCATATTCAGAAGTAAAATAAAACACATTTATTTATTGGATTTATTATTTAAATGATAAATGTCTTGCCTTCCAAACACGGCAAACCTGAGATAAGGCTCCATATTGTAAGATTAAGAGCTAGCAAAATATTAAGTAGATATATCTTAAAATACAACGGATACAAAGTAGTTGTAAATAATTAGCTACGCTTGTACACACAGACTGGTATTCTCAACAATTAAGGCATAAACCTTTATCCGCCTGAAACTCAGTCCTACTACACTAGAAATAAATTTGTCATACCAACTTTGTGAGAGGCACAGTAAAATCAAACCGAGCATTGCAAGTTCACAGCATCTATATCCACAAGATATTCGGGAACTTCCAAAACATTCACCAGAAGCCAGCGGCGACATCATCCCACAACCATTTTATTTTACTTTTATTTTATTCTTATTTTACTTCAACTTGGCACTCCAACCCATAATTCCACTTCATATCTTAAATATTACAACATAGAAAAGCGCAATGAAAAACGTGCTCATGTTAACTATTTGAAGTTCTGCTTATGTATTTTTCATAAAATAATGTACATGTTTACTTAAAAATGCATAATTTAGAAACTGATTAGCATATGTGCACCAAAATTTTCAAAACAACTTCAAGGAGTTTTGAACAAATGTAAGAATTGTGATAAAAGAGCCTCAATGCAATACCACGTCCTCCGCTCACACCTTATTTTCACTCTGATATAAAAAATATTTATATAAAAACCTTTCTGAAAATCGTAATTTATAATAATTTAAGAAGTCTAAATTGTCAATTTGACCACTTTTACCCCAATTTTCACCGATTTGACCCCTAAATTATGTTAGAATTAAATTTACCTTATAAAGTCAACACGCACGAGCGATTCGCAAATCAGTCAAATAACAATATACACTACAATAATAATTAGAAACTCAGAAACTATTTAGTCCATTTTATTTTACTCTAAAAGTAATCTTAGAGGTAATTTGCTTAATAAACACAATGTATTTATTCATATTTACTTTTTTTGTAACCTAGCTAAAGTAGGCAAAACGAAGAATTTGTATTCCACCCAAAAATTCGATATCGATATTTTACTGGAAATAACCTCTTGAAGCCCCTGAATAATAAAGAAGCACTTTTAGAAAAAGGTCCATGCGTATCTGTGAACAGTTTAATCCAAAAACGAAATGATCGATAAACATCAAACTTGATATTTAGATTCATCATCTTCCAAAGATGTGAAACGAAGATTTTCAAGAAATCTCCTCAAAATACTCTTTACATGGAAGAAATCTCCGTATCGATTTTTTTGGGTGGTACGTGGTAGAGAAAGTAAAAATGAGTTTTCATATATGGAAGTTCTGTAACTGCTGTGGTTCTTAGTGTCCCATGCTGTATTGGACGAGAAAGATTAAATCTACGACACGTAACCACCGGCTTTACATCCCCTCCAAAGAAAGCCATGCTTAGAATTTTTACGCCCGAAAAAGAAATCCATCGCCCTCCCCCAGGCTTGAAGCCGCGACCTCGGGAACTATAGCTACCATGGTACCCTTAAATCACGGAGGACGACTCTCGCTTATATAGGCAATGGAATCTCCCATATATTCTAGAACTTTCTGGACACATATTCTGGAGACTGAGGGAATGAAACTTTCGAAAATTCTGGTTATCTGTCGATAGCGCATCTGGCGTTTGCGTTAGAAGAGCGCGTTGCTTAACTCTGTTTACCACTGCCTGGCGCGGGCTTCCGATAACCTTGGGCAATCGCCCAAGTGTCACAATATAATACTATTGCACAAAATACGAAGAGCTGCAAATATTTTCATAAATTAAAATTTTTCCATAATGTAATGGAGCGTAAGAGGTGTTTATTTCCAAAATCATTGTATTACATACGCTCTGAATTCACAAAACTGCTCTTCCTACATTGTTAGTACGCGTAGAATAGGGCATGAAATTTCATGTTTTGCTACAGTCCACTAATATATGCAGTTGTGTAAAATAGAGATGTAAACACAAGCGACTGGTTGCAAGACTTTAACGTGTTATATGTACATACCTAAGGGTTCAGTTTACCCTAGGCTTATACCGATCATTCGCTTGCACAACGATTGCGTTTCAAAATCAACATGGCATGGCATGGCAAGGCAAACAAGTGCGTACATCGCTAGGGTGTCAACACTTCATTAGTTTACATGCCTCATAACGTGATGTAATGAGCACTGCGTACGCTGCAATCAAACATGCAATGACGCTATGTAATGCATTTATTATTTCTGAGTGTAGAAGATGCCAGCTAACGATGAGCCGATCTATGAGCTAAAAATTACTCTGCCGTTTTACTTTCTCTACTGCGTGTATAAGTACGGGAAGTGTTGTATTCCACCCAAAAACTCTATACCGAGATTTCACCGGAAATACATATTTTGAGGCACCCTGAATCCAAATAAAGCGTTTTTTTGGAAACCTGTCCGTATGTGTGTGCGTGTGTGTGTGTGTGTGTGTGTGTGTGTGTGAGGTATGAACAGCATAACTCAAAAACGAAAAGCTGGATAAATACCAAACTTCGTGCTTAAGTGCAATATCTCCAAAGATGCGATACGAAAATTTTCAACATAATTCTCCACCCTAAACTAGCCGTTACATGAAACATTTCTCAAAATCTTTTATTTTCTAAAACATGGCTAACGATTTTTTTAAAAGACTATGTATTAAAAATATTTATAAGACAAAGAGGAATAGCCTGTGAAGTCCTCTTCATTCGAAGGAATTCTGTATAATCTTGTATAACTAGTAAACGTTAAGCGATAGACGAAAACGTACTACACAATAAAACACACAATTTATTTAAAATAAGTTATTTGTGGCATAAGTCCTTTCTGAAATATTCCTTACTATAGGTTCAAATTGTTCATTTCATGGTCATTCTGTTAAAGACCTTTCAACTTTCAGTTGTTTCTCCAGATTTCATGGAAACAGTATGAACATTTAAGACCAGCATATAGCGTCCAGTTCTTAAACATTTGACTGTCACTGCTCCCTTTGTACTTATGAAATGTGTAATGTAGCTATTTCTTAGTATATGAGCTCAGGATCTTCCAAGGACGCGACTGAAGAAAATACCCCACCCCAAGTCGTCCTCCGTAGACTAGTGGTACCGTGCTAGCCTCTAGTTCCCAAGGTCGCGGGTTCAAACCCGGCGGAGGGCGATGGAGTTTTTCGGGCGTAAAAATCCTTAGCATGGCTTCCTTCGGAAGGGAAGCCAATCCGGTGGTCCCGTGTCGTAGATTTACGGCACGCAAAAGAACCTCAAACCTGATAAAGAGGCCTTTGAGCAAAATTACCGGTCTTTCACGCCCAATATAGAATGGGACCCTAAGGACCATAGCAGTTAAAGAGCGTCCATAAATAAAAAACTCAATTAATTAATCCCCAACCCCAAATTACTCCTTGCATGGAGAGTTTTTCGTTGTATTTGATTTTATTCAAAAATTGCTCTGACAGTTTGTTTAAAATACCATACGTTTAAGATATTTACATGACAAATAAAATGTCTAATCTTGAAATTTTCTGCGAATAGCCTGTGAAGTCCTCTTCAATCTGAATGAATTTTGTATAATTGGTAACGCATAAAACGTGTAAATCTCTTTAAAGCCCCAATCTATGTGAAATAAGATTTGTGGCGTTAAACATTTGTTTAATATTGGTTTCAATTTTCAAGTACTTACACTTTTTTAAAGTGATAAGTAGCTATTTGCCACGAGACATGCATGGTCATTTCAAAGCCATATCACTACCAATCGCTTTTTAAAAATCTGACTATCGGTTTAGCCTACTTGCGCCTTCTTTTACGCACGAGTGTGTAAATGTGCAATAAAAGTTTACTATGATTAAAAACAGGTACATAGAAGAATCCATAAATTGTAAGGGGCAACTTTATTAAAAAATGAGTCTTAGATATTTAGGAATAAACATAACAACACCCGTAATTTAATTGAAGGAATTAGAAACCAGACTCACAATGCAGTAAAAATGTCAGTTTATCTACGAGGTAGATAACAGTAAAAAAACTGAAAATATATAAATAAAAAATAAGACCAATATTAATGAAAGGAGCTTATACAGATGCTGTTAATGATCGAAATAGGTATCTGGCTAAAGGTACTGAACAAATACATTAAAATTATATCAGGGAAAATAATATTCGACAGAATGAGAAATGTGGCAAATAAATAGGTTATGAGAAGCCTCCGACTGTAGTTAAAGTAACAAAGGAAAAGAATAAAAAAGTATGGACAGAGCAATAATAAAGTCTGGAATTTGAAACCTCTTAGACAGGCTTGCCACTGGAGCGGATACGAGGTTTAGCCCATCTTCTTCAGTTCTTCAGTTTGTCTACCGTCCAAGGATCTTCTATTCTGTTAGCACTGTGTCGCCGTAAAGTCCGACTACCCCAACACACGAAGTTGCGGGGAGAAAGGATGAGAATGACACTCAGTGTCACAATATGCCATTACTACTCTAGTTTAAAAGAGGAACAGTTTCTCCTAAAACAGGATGGATAAAAGAGTACTTGTGTGAAGACAGACAGGCAGCAGCATATACAAAAGTAAAAGAAGAAACCTTAACTTTGGTGCTTACAGCAATATAAGCAGGATATTCTTTTTCTGAATATTCGTTGATAATGGCATTTACTCTCTCAGTTATTAGCCTAGAGATACTGTAGTTTAAAATTTAACTTAAAAAAGCTTGAATTTCGATGACCTTCAGGATTTTCTTCCACCTCGAAGCTCGAGCATTTAATAGTATACAGGTTTGGGAAAAAACAGGTATGCAATTATACATGTTAAATTATGAAGAATAGCATGAAGAGTTATATTTTCATCAAGATAAGCTCCTGCTCATCTTATTGAATTATGAATTGTGAGAGACATTTTGGCCGAAGAATTTCCAAATAAGTGAATAGAACAAAGGTATCAACTGAATGGCTTCCAAGATCTCCGAATGCTACACTTATAGGTTTCTTTTTAAAGAACGTTCTTAAATGTAAGCATCTGCAAGAAAACCACGTATTGTTGATGACATGATTCAGTTCATTAGGAAGACATGCCAAGAAACTGATACAAATAAAGAATTTAATAGTATAGGAATAGGTATAAGTTATACAACGGAGGGGGACACCTCACGCACTGCGACTCCTCAGGAGGAACCACAGTAGGCTACAGGCCTCAAGCAGACAAGTCACAGAGACGCGCGGAAGACCCTAACAGTTCCAGCCTCGAAGAACAGTCCCATTGCTGGAGCTGCCAAGAGAGAGTAATAAACGACCCGTGGACCAAGCAGCCCTCTAGTGTACCCGGGAAGTAATCCATCCTTTGATCAAGCATCCACATCATCTGTCTGGCACCGCCATACGCCATGAAACCTAGAAGCACACCTGAAAGATAAGCAAACGTAATGAAAGGGAAATGATGGAAAGGAAATGTGGTAGATGAGAAAACACTCCAGCATTCGCTTACCGTCCAAGGAAACCACGAAAAATCCAAGGTCGGAGTATGCGGTCGACGGGAATCGAACTCGAGAATACGAGCCTCACACGTTACTACGGTGCTATCTCGCTCGGCAACCGAGTAGTAAATTGTACTAGAGCGCACAATCTTTAATACGTTATTGTGTAATTAATTAATGCGAATATCTATCGTTTGAACATTCAGAAGAGAATATTCTAATGCTACGAGTATGTGTTATTCATAAATCTATATGATACTGTATTAGGCTTCTTTACATACTTGTATTTCTTTACTGTGTATATGTTGTATACCTACTCTTTCTCGTCCATTTATTTGTGTTTGCATATTACTAAACTCTGCCACTATCTTGAAAAATGGCAGGCTCCAACAAATAGGATTTAATACTAAATTCTTCTATTTATGAACAGATTCTTGTGGTTTTCTGATTGCCTTTGATTTCTGACTGGCTTTTAACTCATGAAAGCGTAGTTCTTCAATTCCCGACGACAAAGAAATACTGCTTTAAGTAAATAGGTTCTAAGAATGTGCTTATACTGTACTGGCAAAATTCCATTCCCAAAGACTTAGCTTCCTTAGTGTTCCTCATCGTAGAAGCCTTTCTTGAAAATGTCATACAACACGAGTAGAAACTCCATTTGAAGGAAATCTGGAGCGGAGAAAAGAAGCAGACAGTTATTTTTATTTCTCTTACCGCTTCCCGACCTCTTTATATATAAGAGGAGAGTAAGAGAAAAAAAGAAGTGAATTAATCTGAAAGTTGCTGAACCACTAAATTAGATCAGAGTGGGATTAAGAATCTTGAAGCGGAAGAGGATTTCAACCAAAAAGAACAGCTACGAAGTGAATCATTGTATTATTAGGAAGGTCAAGCATTAATTGAAGAAGGAAAAAAGTGACATAGAAAGATAAGCGATTTAGCATCGGTTTTGGAAGAGTAACTACATCCCAACTTCTATGACAGAACTGGAAATAAAATATAGCATAAGGACTGTCTTAACTTTAAGGAAACTCTTTGCCTGTTACTGCTTTTTGTCCTCGGTTCTAAACAGGTCACCGAGATGACTCGACTACCTTAAGGAGGACGTGGTTCGATTCCCGGCTTCAGGGTACGGATTACAAGACGCCCCTTCTTAGGTCCTTACCTCTAGCTAGCTCATGTGAAGTATCCCCAAGGACCAACATGGTTCAGTGTACGCGGTAAAAGCTGTAAGTCCCCTCGTTAAATCGTCATTCTACCATCATCCCGCTAGGTCCCTCCAGCTAACACATGTGTTCAGTCTTGCTTGGCGAGAAGTTATAATTTCAGAAATGTTCTAACTATAATCTGTTTTAAACAAGAACGATCCTCTTGTAAACACGTGAAAAGGAAAAAAGAGAAAGAGAGATAGAGATAGTGAGACGAAACACTCATAGGCCTCTGATGGTGGAGGGAAGTTCATGGGTGTTTTATTTTGTTTACGCATAATAACCGCCTCCAACAAGTACACTACTGTAAGTAAATTGGTATTCATTGCTCAGAGCAAATTAGTTTTCGGGAATGAAAAGTCTACAAATGTTTAGATTCATTTCTCTGTGTCCTGCACATACACCACAGATGTGTATTAAAACTTAACTCCGTGAGGCAACAGGCCATTACAGGTCCAAAACCTACCACCCAGCATTCCTCACCTCTGCCCACAACTGGCGTCTTGAGCAAGATGCAGTACTGGAGTGTGGGGCATGGTTAGTGGTCCGGGTTCCTCCTGTCGTTCCCTGTGGTCTAGGGGTACCATGCCAGCCCTGGTTTCCGAGGTTGCGGGTTCAAACGGGAGGAGCCAGATCCCTCCGTGGTAAAGTGTAAGGCTGCTCGCATTCGAGGCGTCGTCCTCCGTGGTCTAGGGTTATCATGCAGAACCTAATTCCCGAGGTCGCGGCTTCAAACCCGGCGGAGGGCTTTGGAATTTTTATGGCCTAAAATCCTTTCCATGGTTTCCTCCAAGTAAAGTCGGTGGTCCCGTGTCGTAGGTTTACGCCACGTAAAAGAACCTAGAGCCTGATTAAGAGGCCTCTGAGCAACATTTCCGGTCTTACACGCCCAATATAGAATGGGACGCTAAGGGCCATAGTAATTAAAGAGCGTCCATAAATAAAACTCAATTTCAATTTTTCGCATTGAAGAAGTTCCGGGTTCGAAGTCAGTTGTACCAGCCACCCTGATCTTGGTTTTTTCACGGTTTTCGCAAGTCGGTTAACGAATGTCGAGGCAGTTACTCTTCTACCATGTATTTCCTGTCGCCATCTTTTTCAACTTCATATTTTGCTTATCCAGGCGACTGTGATATGTAGCGCTCTTATTACACCTTCCGTAAGGAATCAGATAGGAATCTTATCATATATGTGGAGTTTTCACGAAGGATGAGTTGCAACAATGGAGTTTTTGACTCAGTAAATGCTATTTGTCCTGTAAGCATATCTATAAGGGCATCGAGAGTTGCAAAAGTGACCAATAAATTTATAGGTTCTATAAAACATCCTAAACGGGCTTTTCAAATAAGTATGGGGATTGAAGTAGTAAGAATAAATTCACTGAAGGTATTATCTTGTCGCAGTAATCTGTTCGTGTTATCTTATTTGCTGAGCGCCTGTTATTGTTTTATTATTTTTTGAACTTTGGGTTCTTTGTCCTCCGGCTAGCTATTATTACTCAGTCGAGCAAATATCTCTAAGCAGGGCGTGTAAACGGAAAGAAGTTGTTACTAAAAGATAACACTGATAAAAGAATTTGTTTTTACACTTTTATTGCCGTCATAATTAATTTCACATATTTAATCTTGATACACGCCTGACTGAAACTGTTATATTTCCGAATGTAATTACTGTCGTAATAGTTGTCGCGGACCTATTTCACATTTTGTAACTAACTTTACGACGCGAGAGATTCTGTAGAATTGCGTAATGTGTACCTCGTTAGAGATTCTGTAGAACTGCGTGATGTGTACCTCGCGAGAGATTCTGTAGAACTGCGCGACGTTTACCTCGTGAGTGATTCTGTAGAACTGCGTAATGTGTACCTCGCGAGAGATTGCTGAGAACTGCGTAATGTGTACCTCGCGAGAGATTCTGTAAAACTGCGCGACGCTTACCTCGTGAATGATTCTGTAGAACTGCGTAATGTGTACCTCGCGAATGATTCTGTAGAACTGCGCGACGTTTACCTCGTGAATGACTCTTCAAGACTGCGGGAAACTGCTTATGGCTCGAGAATTTATACTCCCTCACCCCGATATCCCTAAACATTATAATAGAACTGCTATTGGTTACCAAACCGCGCCAACATTAGCGTCTGTTTTGTAAGCCAATCACAATTACTGATACATATGCTCTAGGGAAGATATAGCCTCCATTTCTAAATAAAAAGGCACGCTACCCTGACGTCATTTGTTTGTCTCTTCTAAGTGATAAACAACTCACCCCATCGCTTCATTATTACCCACTCCTATTGTCAGTTTCAGTGAGGCCGTGTAAACTTATTTCCTAACAATGCTTATGGCTAACAAACATCTAATATAATTGTATTACACTACAATCACTCTGGCATTCACAGTGTTGTGATATAAAATACTACCTCAATGTACAGTAAGTTAATTTTTTTCAAATATGACTTTCCTGCAACAATACACTGTTGTAAGCACTTTTCCCAGTCTTCGTATACCATCTGGAAGGCAGCAACAGCAAGGCTATTCAGGTACTCCGTTGAAGCCACTTGGATAGCCTCAGTCATCTCGAAATGATTACCTTTGAGGTTCCTTTTGTTCCAAGGGAACAAAAAGAAGTTTGGTGGAGGCATATCTGGACTATAGGGTGGTTGGGGCGGCAGGCCACTTACAATTAATGATGTTTGACCGGGCTCATTATCATGATGAAGGATCAGTAGTATTAGTCCCGGATGAGCCAATTGATTTAACGATAATCCTGCCGCTAGGGGCGCTGGTGTCGCTAGTGTCGGTGCGTGCGACGGCGGCGGCGGTAAGTTTGAAAAGCGCCCTGAGCGGTAGGATTATCGTTATTGCAATTGGCTCATCCGGGACTGTTTTCTTTATTTATAATTTGAATACAGTACATTGGATAAAGATATGTATACATAGTTTTTTGATTAACATGATGTATTATTTGCTTAACATATGAATACATAGTTTGAGAATAACATAATGGATTATTTAATTACAGGAGATTAACATATGAATAGAATAAATGGACAATATAAGAAATATTAGGAGAAAAAAAGCACATTAAAATTCATAGTTTTTGTTTTGAGGCACTAGGACACACAGATTTCGCGCACAACAATGATTTTAAAGTACGTGGTGCACTTTGAGTCCTCGTCATCGCTGCTGCTGCTATCGGCGGTAAATTGGTGGATAGGTTTGGTGATGCAGGTGACGAGCAGGTGAGAGAAACTTTCGTTGCCGAACTCGGTGAAGGTTGGTATATAGATGGGGATGGTAAATTCGTTGTAATGGCTGGTTGAGAAGCATCCTGTGGATGTGACTTTGTTGGTTAGAGCAGGAATGTTGCTGTTGCCGAGGTATATGACGCATAGTGCGTCTTGTTTATGCTGGTGTACTTTGGTAGGTACGCATTTGACGTGGACGGCGTGAGCCCCTTGGACGTCGAGTGTGATGGTGACAACTCTGCTGTTGCGGAAATAGGAGTTGGAGATGCAGAGGATACGGATAGGTGAAGCTGCGTTGAGAATGAGTTGTAGGTTAAGATTGTTTCCCACGGGGACGGGGTAGGTTTCGTCGGACATTATTTAGGGTTATATGGGGAGAACGTGACGATGTGACGTTTGAAACCGCTGCGTAGTTTTTCCTCGCCTGCGTATATGATGCAGAATGAGTTAGAGTTGAGTTTGTTGACGAGTTCTGGAGAGGCTTTTGCAAATCTTGTTGGTAGGAAAACTTCTGTGTCGTTGTCGAGTTTGGCGACGAGCTTTGTACCGTGAACGGTGTCGATTGTTTTGACGCCGACGACGCGATATGGTACGTGCTGTTGAAGCGTAGATACGCTGAGAGTGTGGGCGCTGCTGGAAAGTTCTTCTAGCTCTTTAAGGACGTCCTGTGACATTCTGACGGCACAGATGGCAGTTTTTGATAAACGGGGGAGGACCGTCTATATGAGTGGTTTGATGAGGAAGGTTGTAGTGTTGTTTACACCTGCGATAAGGTGCGCAAACTACCTGTGCGTCTGCGGGAAGTTGGTTCCACACAAGGTCGACGTCGCTTGGGGGATAACGTTCGAAGATGTATATGCCGTTCTGCAGCAGCACTTGGCGTTCCCTGGGCAGTAGCAGGTGGATTCTTCGTCCGTTATCGAGATACCGATAGAGCACGATGAAGCAGTTCATGTGGTGTTTCTAGCGGAGTACCTTCGAAGGAATTGCTGAATTTGCTTGTTCAGATGATCGAGGTCTTCGTAGAAACCGTGTTGACACTGCGTGCACAGGAGGGTGAGACGGTGCTTAAGTTTGCAGCTGCACGTTTGGTGAAAGCAAAACGAGCAGTGGAAGTCTTTACACGACGGTCCTGGCATTCCCCACGGCTGGCTAGCACCGAATGAAGGGGTAAAGAATGCGCGTGCATAAATATAACCCAACTGCCGGAAGCAGGAAATCACTGGTGGGGGAAAAGTTCGTTGGAGATTTACCACATCAGGGGAAGCACTGGTGGGGGAAAAGTTCGTTGGAGAAACACCACATCAGGGGAAGCAGTGGTGGGGGAAACGTTCGTTGGAGGTTGGCTACATACGCCGGAAGCGCTTAGCGATTATTGCACAACATCCGCAGGAAAAACACTGTGTCCGTTGATTTAACGGTTTTCGCCTTGGAGGAGAACTCTGTTTTGAACGGTGCTGAACATGCAAACGACCACATGAGGGGGAAGCACTGGTGGGGAAAAGTTGGTTGGAGAATTACCACATCAGGGGAAGCACTGGTGGGGGAACGTTCGTTGGAGGTTCACTACATCCGCAGGAAAAACACTGTGTCCGTTGATTTAACGGTTTTCGACTTGGAGGAGAACTCTGTTTTGAACGGTGCTGAACATGCAAACGACCACATCAGGGGGAAGCACTGGTGGGGAAAAGTTGGTTGGAGAATTACCACATCAGGGGAAGCACTGGTGGGGGAACGTTAGTTGGAGGTTCACTACATTCGCCGGAAGCGCTTAGCGATTATTGCGCAACATCCGCAGGAAAAACACTGTGTCCGTTGATTTAACGGTTTTCGACTTGGAGGAGAACTCTGTTTTGAACGGTGCTGAACATGCAAATGCCGTGAATGTGATCGGGTATGATAAAGGATGCTTCGCGACCCGAATGCGGGAGCGAAGGGCGCGAGATGTTTGGGTGAGGTGCGGTTGGAACGCTGGTAGAAAAACATGCGCACTAAGAACTATTTTGTGAGATGCGCAGTGCGAAATGGGTGTTGAGGAAATGATGAACCTCGAGGAATGTTCTAAAATTGGCGCACCGTATGTACTTGGTGAACTGCGTGAAATTCATGTCATGTAAGGGAACGTTGGAGGCATGGTTGTGAAGCATGTACTTGTGGTATGCCATGATTTGATTTTGCACGTCCGTCTCTTCCTTCTTTTTGTGATAGATGATGTCGGTAATGATGCGCTGCAGGGTATGCAACACGTGCCATTCTTGTTGGTTGAGCGTAACGGATGCGCCTTGCGGTTCTTTGAAAACGAGCTTTAGCTTTCCGAACACAAACTTAAACACGATGGTGACGCTGTCGCTGAACTGAAATTGCTGTAGACGTCCCTGCGGGTCATTCAAGCGTTTGTGAATGATGGGGATGGCTTCGACGAGTTTGTGCCACTGCGAGGAACTCATGACGACTGCGTTGTGCTGTCCACATTTGGCAATGGTGACGACGAGATGGTGCGGCGGCCGGGGGGAGAATCCCACACTGACGAATTTAGTTTGTTGCGGGTTGAGGAAGTAGATATCCGCCAGAGGACCCACAACTGCACTGTGTTGGAACTGTGCTGGCGGAGCAGGGCTGTCGGGATGCTGTTGGAGGTCGAAGATGGGTAGTTTCCTTTTTTCCCCGGGTTTTGAGGTGGTCGGGGTTCGACATCCGGTTATACTGGAACACACAAAACAATAATAATAATGTGAGGGATAGAGAGAGATAAACAGGATAGAAAAAAAGCAAGCTAATACATAGGTGCGGACCTACCTGGTCGGCGTGCTGCATGGCAGCAGGACTGTATCCGCGCGCTGCATGGTACACTCTGAATGAGGCGATCGGCACCGTGACGTTGCTTTTTATATGAGCAGGAGCGTCTTCTGAAAGCACGTGCAAGACGATAGATTAGCTTAGATGTGCTGAATAGTGACACACACACACACACACACACGTACTCACCTTCAAGGGTTGACAAGTTTGCCGAGCGTCAGAGCACTTTGCGCGGCATGCGTTTTTGAACGTTTTGCGAATGACGACATCATTATGCGCGTGATTGCTGACGTGAAATTTTGAGAAGAATGTATGCTTAGGCAAGCCGGAGCAGCGGTGGGTGAGGTAGGCGATGACGTAATGACCGCACGTGGTGCTGTCGAAACCTTGCAGCCTTCTAGCGTTGGTGGACCAATGCGTCCCGCAGACCGAATTTAAGAACCGGAGAAAATGGGGTGAAAGCGGTCCTATGCCGTAACTGTCAAAATATTCGGCATGCGAGTTTTTGTCCACAAAGATGCAAACCCAGTGTTGCCCTGATTTGGTGCTGGGGTCGGTGTTAGCCACTAGCGCCAAGGGAGGCGTTGGAATGCCGTGAAGTACGGGTAGTTTATCGCAGGGGTAGACGCCTAAAAAGTGAGAGCGCGTAGAGGGACATGTCGATAGAAACCGTTGAATTTGAAAGGTGTTCATGATACCAAAATGGATCGGTTGGCGTCGATTTCGACCGTGCGATGTATTTCCGCTAGCAGCAGAAGTATGACCGGTTCTGTCAATTTATCGGCAAAACCGATGCTTATAGAGACGGTTCCGTGGCGCTGACCCGAGATGTGAGACTCGTTAGCGCTCATGTCTGCAGTGAGATCGAAAACCATTATCGTATACCCTTGCGGGTAGGTTTCTCTGGAGATGGAGTGTCCCTCGTCCTTGAAATGAATGCCTAGGCCGTCCTGCAGGGTTTGAAAGCATTGCAAATAGTGTCCTTTTGTAAAGTCGGGTTGCAGAGGTTGGGAGGGAACGGGTTGCCCATTCACGTAGAGCTGAAAGAAGTTCATTTTAAAATGTTTCAAGTTGTACGGATTTCAGTTAAAATGGCCGGAATAGGCCTTGTCGGTGACCATGGCTACTACCACTCTCCTTGGAACTTGCCCTACGCACACGTCGCTAAACGTCATTGCCCTGGACTCCTTGGGGATGCTGAGAGCGTGAAAGCTGACGTCTTTGAGATGGTACTTTGCGTTGCCCTTTGCGAGCACGGCCTGGTGCGCGAGCTTTATGGTCGGCGAGGGCCGCACCGATTTTAAGCGCAGCGTGGCAGACACGATGTCGGCGTACCCCTTAAAGGTATCTACGTCGGAAAACAGATAAAACTGGGGAGAGGCGGGAGTGAGCTTGACGGTCATGCTAACGTTGTTCAAAAGCAGCTTCTCCTGTCTAAAAAGAGCGTTGGACAGAGGACCGATGAGCTGCACGACGTTGCTCCCTTTGGTAAACCTCTGACGCCACTGAAAGCCCGCATTGGCGATAAAAGTGTCCATGATGCCTGCCGTGTCCTTTCTCCAGAGGGTAGATTCTAGTTTGGTGTTCATGGCATCTTCGGAGTAATTGAGAAGCGTCTCGAGGTAGGTTCTATAGGGGTAACCGGCTTGCGGCATGGAGACGATGATGTTATTGAGGGTTACCTCCATCTGTTGAAACAGGGAATTTAAGGCGTTGTTGACCAGAGTGGCGTTAGCGTCAGCGTTTAAGGCCTCTCCTTTGTCATCTACAACGCGCACCATGAGTTCGAGTACGACGTAGGTCAAGTCTAGGTAATCGTCCGCATTTCCGGAATAATGAAAGGTGATGGGGGCATTTTTCATTAAAGTGTTTTGAGGGTTTAGGTATAGGAACCGTGACTCCTCGATGCTCATCTGAACCGGCACCTCTGTAAAGAGGTCCAGTTCGGAACTCATGTGGACGGTCGCGTCTGCCATTACGAAAATACGTCTTGCACCTTGCGCCTACCGCGTTTCAGCTTGGACTGCTTGCTCTTTCCGGATTTGCTCGGTTTTATTCTCTTGAGACGCCTGGCGCCGGAACCGAGCATGGCACCGAGCTTTTCGTCGGCTTTTCGTTTTAAATTGTATCCGGACTCCTTGAGCCTCCGCTGGAGCGCTTGCTTCGGCGCTGCTCCCGCCACAGTCACATCGGACAGAACGTGAGCGCCCGCCTTTAAGGCCTCCTTTCCGACTGCTTTTGCTCCGCTCTTTAAAAACGGTAGCAACCTTCTGAAGAGTCCTCCGAGGGCTGAAAAGAGACCGCTGCCTCTTTGGTAGCGCTTGCCCCTGTAGAGAGCGAAATCGCGATGGTGGAACGCGCCGCCGGTCTGATTGAGGTAGTACAGCGTTACGGCGTGCACGTCCATTACGCCTGTTTCGGACGAAAAGCGAGAACTACAGTAGAGGAAAATCCGTCGGCGAATGGCAAGAGATCGCCGTAACCGTTCCTTAAATCTATGCTGACCGTCTTGAAGTCTTGCTGAATCAAGGGTACCCAATTTTGGGGAAAAAACGTCTTTTCGTCGCTCATGTAAGTGTTGTTGCTTCTTTCGTATTCCACGGCCGCGCTCTCTATGACTTGGGCGAAGGTGTCGCCCACGACTTGCGGGGACACTAGATTACAGTAGACGAACATTTCGTAAGGAAACCCCATATAAGGATCTACGGGGTGTTTAGCAGCTTTTTCGAGAACGACGTTGACGTAGGGCTCGAAACCCAACATTTTTGCCATAGCGGGCGTTAAGAGCAAACTGTGGATGCGGTGTAGAGGTCCCGGAGGGTCCTCCGATTTTGAAACGTCTCGTTTGGGTCTGACGGAACGAGCCGCCGCGGGTTTCTGCTGCCCCGAAGCCCGGGGCTTCGGTTTCGGTTTCGGCTTGGGTCTCTGGTGGGGCGCATCGTTGAGAGCTTCGTATTCGCCGACCGCGTACGGTACGACCGTGCGCGCGACATTTTCCACAAACCCGTCGAACGGAATGACGGGTAGTGGTTCGGGATGGGCGACGGCGGCATTCACGCCCACCGTCTGCTTGCGCTCGTCGAAGAGGAAGAAGTTTTCCACGTGCAAGTGTTCGAGTAGAACGGCGTTGACGAGGTTCACCAAGTCTTTGGGATTGTGCACGATGCCTTGCGGCATTTGCAAACTGAATTTGGAATGCGTTGGGAGGAGCGTCATGGTGTACTTGGTGCCCGCGAGACGGGCATGGTCTGGCGAAAGGTTATAAAATTTCACCGGATACCTGACCTTTTGCAGGGCGACCTCCCATTCTCCCTGCAGAACGATTCTCTCGGGCAAGATGTTAGAAAATCTAGCCGTGGTGTTGTCGGTAAAGTGTTCCATGGAAGCGTTGCTCACGAGAGTGATGGAGAAGGGCTTGGTCTTAATCATGTCGAATCGACGGTCGAAGCCAGAACCCACGAGTTAAACTTTGCCGGATACCCCTTCCACTTTACCAAGACCTGCTTGCGGCGCCCTCGGCCCTTGGTCTGTAAAACGCGCTCGATCTTAAACGTCCGAGGTAGCGCGACCTTTTGTAGCTCCTGGGTGTAAAATGTGCCGTCTATGGTTTCTCCGGCCAGATCCTTCAACTTATATACCACCGGCCGACCGCGCACCACCTCGGCTATCCGAAATATTTCGTCCGTCCAATTCTGCTCGTAGCCCTTGTCGAATTTCATTTTTTCTTTAGAGATGCGCACGTGATCGCCGACGGAAAATGTGGGTTTCCCTGCGCGAGGTAGGGTCCTATTTGCATAGAGATTGCGGTACACTCGTAAAATGTTAGATTCGTTCACGTCCTTCGGAGCCATTTTTATGGACCTGTGATGCGAGCTATTGTACGACTCGAGTAAGGCCGGAAGGACATCCAGGTATCTGTAACTGTTTTTGTGCGTGAAATACCTCCACATCTTGGTTTTTAAGGTGCGGTTGAAGCGCTCCACGACGCTGGCTTTAACGTTATTTTTGGTTGTGTAATGTTTCACGTCGTGTTTCTTCAGAAAGTCGCGAAAAGTCTTGTTGGTAAACTCTGTTCCCTTGTCCGTCTGGAGGACCCTGGGGACGCGTTGGGAGAATATGGAGCGAAACGCTTGCGCGACCTCGGTACCCAGCTTCGATTTCAGGGGTACGGCCCAAGCATATTTGGAAAATACGTCGATAACGGTCAGAATGTACACGTAAGGTTTGTTATGTTCCCTCACGCTGTTCATGACGTTTAGATCGGCCTCCCAAAGATCGTCCATATTCGTCACGTGATAACATCTGGTGGGGAACCGCTTTCTGACCGGTTTGTGCAGAGTGTAACTGTCCCGGGTTCGAAGGAAGGACTCGATGTTCGCCTTAGACGCGCCCGTGGCCTTTCGAAGGGGCTTGACCGTGCCCAAACCGGCATAGTGTTCCGGTCTGGCATAGTATCGCCTTAGCGCCTTCCATTCCTTCATGCTTTACTTGTACAGGGGCTGCCACACGCGCTTGCGAAAATGGTACGACGCGGAAGGCGATTTCGATTTCTTTTTCGGAGTGGCAGGGTTCGCCCTCTTCTTTTTGCGAGGCGAGAGGAGGTTGACCTTTATGGTTCGGGGTTCGACCTCCTGCTTCACCGGCACGCGCTCGTGCACGTCTTCGTAATCGTCGTCGTCGTCGTCGTCGCCGAGGAAGGGCTTTCTGACTTGTGCCACGAGATCGAGGTAGTTGTCCAATTTATGTTTTACGAGCCGCCACTTTTCGTCGGCAGAGAGTTTTGCGCTTTGCAGGTTCCGAATTTCTTTAGCCAATCTGGATATGGTGCGGTCTACAGCGTGAAGCTTGTCGACGGTCTTCGGTTGCGGTGCAACCAGGATCTGCCTGCCGTACTTCATCCTGTTAATTTCGACACTAGCGCGACGCCGAGCGAAGCCAGGACGGGTAGGAGGAATGCCGGCAAAAAACCTCCTTTTTGAACCAAGATGCTCTTCTTCTTCTTCTTCTTCTTCAGAGGAACCCGTTTATCCGTCAACTTCCTCCAAGAAGCCTTGTGCTTCTTTAGGCGAGCCAAGCACTTTGCGGGAAGTTGCACGTGACCTCTGCACACGTTGAGCATGCATTCGCTAATGGCCTTGATCAGATCGCCGTCGGCATTTTTTAACAACTTTTTGCGCAGAGGGGCCTTCGCCTTAGCCAGAGCCGCCAAATTACCGTGCTGTCTCGCTATGCGAGGACTGGTCAGCGTCGCGAGCCTTGACCTACCTCTAGCCATGCTTGCGCGATAATGACGTTCGCTCCAAAAGCGATACTTTTTATTTAGACTCGACGGCCTCAGTCGGGCAAGGCCCTGCCGGGATGATATGGAACGATACGAACCCGAGTCCTCTCGGCGGTCTCAGTTGGGTACGAAATAAGAGAGGTTTTCCCCCGGCAGCACGCCGGTTCGATACCTGTATCGGGCGGGCGTGTACTGGGTGCAGTCCAACACGAGATACCCGTGAGGGCGTTCGGCGGCCTTCTCGAAGGCCTCCAAGAGAAACCTAGAGTTCCTGGGTTCGATCTGCTGGCACAGTCTCTCGATCTGCATCTTGTCCCGGTTGTTCTTGAAGACCACGACGTAGTTCGCATTCAGAGAGATGTTGCGATATTTCTGACCCTGCGGAAACACGTTCTGCAGGATGTAGACGATGCCGAAGCGCTTATGATGGGAGTCTCTGGTGAAAAAATTGGACACGTCCTTCCCGCCACCCTCCAGCATCAGATCGTCGAGGACGACGAGGTCGTTCTCGCCCACCGAAGCAAGTTCGGGTATGCCCGCGTGGGTCTCGCAACGCAGAGCCGAGGGTTCGAGTCTCGGCGAATACTCCGGAGGGTGGCACCACAGCACCCTCCTGGGGCGCACGTCGAACATCCGGTGCGCGTGGCGCAACAGGTTTTTCACGAAGGTCGACTTGCCGCAGCGCGACGGCCCCGCCACGAGCATCGTGCTGGGAAACTCGAATCGCCGCAGGTCTCGGGGACCGGGCATCGTCTCCTCAGGGCGCCCGGTTCGAAATGACTTTGGCGCGGCTGCGGACGTCTCATTTATGCGTTCCTCTTGAACCCGTAGGGATAGGAATCGTGATCGCCGGCGAGCACGCGCTTGTTGACCACCATCCTAAACGTCTTCGAGCTGGATTCGGTGACGACCGTCCAAGACGGTTTCCGCGAGATCTGCGTGCCCGCCAGCTTCACCGCGCGGTCGTTGTCCCTCAGCACCGTGTCGCGAATCACCTCCGCGTTCACCAGCTCCAGGTTGCCCGAATTGAGCGTGATCCCCTTCACCTTGCACACCGAGAAGGTCTTGCCCGTTTCGGGGCAAACGATCTCCATGCAGTAGCTCTTGGGCCCCGTGGAGGCGAACCGGGCGATGTAAGAGCCCCGCCCGTACTTCTCCAGCTCGTCCGTCATGTCCCCCAGGAGGCGTCCGACGGACGGCGTCCAGTCGCCCGGAGCGGCGGCGACGACGACGGAATCGGTGTCGAAGTAGCAGACGCGTTCTCCCAGCCTCTTCAGGTAGGAGTAGAGCACCAGGCGCGCGTGAGCCGTGGTGTAGGCCGCCAGGACGGCGTTGGCGGCGGGGTTGACCTTGCGGCACTCCTCGCGGTACCTCCACACCACGTACATGATCCGGTCGGTGACGGGCACGTAGGTCTGCACTTCCACGCCCGGGTCGTTGAGCAGCTCCAGGAGTCGGTCGTACCGGTCCACCAGCTCGCACGTGGGGAGGTTTTCCCTCTGCCCGAGTTTGCCCCAGAAGCTGTTGAGCATCAGCTTGGCCAGCTCCCGCCTGCCGGGGTTGGTGGCGACGGCCTGGGGATCCAGGGCGACGCCTTCGTGCTCGAAGAATTGCTCCACGTACTGCTGCTTTGCGGCAGGGTCGTCGCAATCCGAGGGCCAGCCGGAGGCTTCGGTCTTGATCTTCAAGAACTGATTCACGTAGTCCTCGAAGAGACCCTTGGCTCCGGTGGTCGGTTCGTGCCGCACCACGTCGTACTCCCAGATCTCGTGGACCCGCAGCAGGCGGTACCCCTCCTCCAGGGCGACCTTCATCTCGTCGATCACCCAGGTACCCGACAACGCCCTCTCGCGCTCTCCGTGGTGGCACTCGTCTTGGTTCTCCGCCTCCGCACAAGCGCGGCATAGCGGGAACATGAGCTTGCCGCCGATGCGCGCCGGTAGCACCGGGTGGTACAGGTGTTGCGGCGGTAGAACCTCGCACTTCACCAACCCGCCCCCCACGTCTTCCAAGCGCGGGAATCGATCCACGTGGATCTTGGGGTGGCCCACGGGGTAGGGCTTCGTCTTGTTCACGTACGGGTACAGGCTGCATACGTCGTAGTAGTAGATCTTGCTATCCCCCTTCGCCTCGCAGTACGTCTTGGTGCAGTTGGTGCGACCTCCGTAGAAGGCGTCTCTGGGGTTCAGGGGTTCGGGTACCGGAAAGTCCCTTGCGTGGCGCGCCAGGTCCTGGTTGGCCTTCATCGCGGCGTTAAACTCGCACTCCCACATTTCCACCACGGCGTAGCCGGCGGCCTTGATCTTGGCCGTGACCTTCTCGGTGCTCTCTAACCTGGAGGTCATGGTTTCGTGTCCCGAGTTGTATATCGCCGCATGGCGATTGTGAAAGCACCGCCTGCAGCCGTGGTAAAAGCACCCGTGGAAAAAGTACGCGGTTTTTTCGGCCTCTCTGTACCCGTCCACCTTGTGCCCCACGATTTTAACTTCGCGTCCTCGCATGGCGTGCTGGATGACGATGCGGTTTTGCATCTCTAGCCAAGTTAGCCATATGCATGCGGCGCGAGACTGCCGGTCCGCTAGTCGATACCCGCCCGCTGGCAAGAGGGCAATTTTTTTAAGCGGCATGAAGCGCTTTCTATACACGCACATGCACGCCTGCGCAATGGTGACGCATTCTCTGAACGGGTCTATTCCGTTCTCGTCCAAGAATTCCCTTCTGAATTTGGAAACTCCCTGACTGAGTAGAAATACGTCCATCTTGCAATACGCCACCATTTCCGCCCTCATGTCGAAGACGTACCCGGAGGACGCCTTTTCTTCGTGCCACTGCTCGAAGGCTTTCCGACCCTCCGCCGACATGCCCTCCGGGCAGTAATGCCTTTTGTCGGGAATCGAACCCACGTACCGCTCGTTTTCCTTCGTGTTAAACAGGTACGGGAAATAACCTTTGCATTCCTTCAATCCGAAGGTCTTGGAAAAGCGGGAGAGTGGCATGGGTATGAAGTTGAGCGAGTCTAGAAATGTGACGTCACCGTACCTCATCCTGTAGATCTTGCTGCCGTTCATGATGAGCTCCGGCACCCAGTCTAAGTGCGCCACCATGTACTTAATAGAAACTGCCCGTCGTAAGCTCTGAGGTTATGCGCCACGACGTAGACGTCCCAGGCTTCGAACCTCGCCTGCGCGATGTGCTCGAAAAGCTGCTTCACGGGCTCGTCCATAAACACCCATTCTTTGCAACCGCATTCGGTACAGTATGCCGTCTTGTGGCGTTGGTCGATGCACAGCGAACAGGCTTGGTACAACACGCACAAGTTAGGTACATGCTGGTATGTGTCCTTTTTGCCGGTATATGGAATGTTTTGCGTGCATTCAAAGTCGATAAACATAAACACGTACCGGTTTCTTTTGTTCTTTGTAGCATACGGCTGCATATAGCACATGTGGCTAGAATTCACGTGTGCCTTGCAATGATTGCAGTACTTTTCCCCGCACTGGTGCGCGGTTTTTCTGTGCCTCGCATTCACGAGCTTATTGCAAGACGTGCACACCTTTTCTACATCGCACACCGACAGCGCCTTTGGGTAAAAAACGCCTTTCTTTGCGTGGTTTGCAAAGCATGTCGGTCCCTTAAAATCTCTGTTGCACTCGGCGCAGCGTATGTAGGCGTCAAATCGCGCATCGCACTGCTGATGGCATTTAGCACACCTGGCGTCGCACCTATGAAATTCTTTTTTGTGTGCCGAGGGATGATGACACCGGCGGCAATACCATTTGCATTTAAAGCACTTGTGAAGGTTCACGATAGCATTAAAGTGCCCGGCGTGGAGCATGACGTCGATGTATTTATCGCATTTCTTATCCGACGCGTACAGCACGTGCTTCCCCGTATGATCGCCAAACACCGTCACAGCGTAGCCCTTTAACGCTGCGTCGAAGCGTCTCACGTCGTCTATCGTGCACCTGTCGTGACCTTGACCGATGCTCGCGCACAAGGCTACGGCCTTCGATTTTTGTAGATACTCGGAACGCGTCATCGTTCTATAATTGACGTCGCGATCCACTTTGGCTTTAACTACAACAATGGCTCTTGCTAAACACAAGTTGTCTTTGTTGGCTATTTCGACAATGCCTTTATTGTCCCTACAGGCATCGCAAGGTTGGTGGCACGAACCCGAGACCTCCTTGGTCCACACAAACGTGACGTGAAGAGGCCCGCTTAGCAAGAATTGTTGGTTACTTTGCATTACTTTTTCGATGCTTCCAACAATGACATCCGCATTCAATTGCTCTATGCGCCTCACGCTCATGTTGAAGGCTTTGGACGTCTCCTTTTCGTCTGTTATGGATATGCCTAAATATCCGGGTTCGTTTTCTAACAGGTTCTCTTTCGCAAAGTTTAGAATATCGTTAAACAAATGCGATACCCATTGCTCCGGGTTAACATCTCTGGGGACCGGGTTTAACGTAATTTGAGACTCTGTAAAGCCGGAAAAAAGCTTTGGCAACCTCCTCTGCTTGTGTCCTATAATTTCGAACGTAGGCTGCAAGGTGTCATCGCGACTTCCTCCGGGTTGTTGGTCCATCTTATCGTCCGAATGCACCGATCGCTCTTTCCCTGCAAAGTACTGCGGCTATTTTGTTTTTATTTTAAAATTATTTTTCGTCAAATAGAACGATTTTGTAGAAAAACACACTATCGCTTTCGTTTCTAACTACGGGCTTTTGCTGTTCGCACAGGGTTTTTATAAGCTCGCTTATTGCAACCGTTGTTTCATCATTTGTGTCGAGTTAAATGCCTCGTTTCGCTAAAAAATTGTCTAGTTTTAAAAACTTAGAGTCATGCTGACACCAACCGCCACTGCACAATTCTCACCGCCGACATAAAGGTTGCATTTATTGTATTGCTGACGAATTTCCGCATCTCTCACCTTTCACTGTCATCAGCACACGGCTCTTTTGCGTGTAGCGCTGAATGCGAACGAGCTGACCTCAGTTATTCCTGATGTTATTAGTGCAATATTAAAACTATGAGTATCGTGTGTAGTGTTTTATGTTGTGCCAGTGCATACGTGTTATGTAAAATGTATGAATTAAATACAATCAGCAGATACTTCCTTTCTAAGGAGTAACACCAACTGTTGAATATAAATTCTCAAAGTGCTCCGTTCGTACGTCCTCTACCCTCTATTTCTTATAGGTGAGTACGAAAGTTTATTTTCATATCCACTTAATTTTAATCCGGATAAACTTTTCGGGAAATGGTTGCATTGCACAACCGTTAGACATCCAAAGGGACGCTATACACTGGTCTTAAAATTCTAAATTCTTTCCATCAACATGGCGTCATGCCTTTTAAAAAAGAATGGCTAAGCACTGTACAATTCCAACCATTTATAACACATATCTCCAAAATGGCTGACGTCACAAAAAAGTTATTTCAAATAAATTGTGTGTGTTTCCTCAAACCTTAGCAGTTATAAAAGTTCATAGAAAATTTCTTCCGAATCAAGAGGTCTTCACAGGCTATTTCCACAAAATTCAAGATATACATTTTATTTTCATATAAATGTCTTTAATATATGGTGTTGTAATTAAAATCGTCAGAGACAGTTTTAGAAAATAAAACATTCCGGAAAATAGTTCATGTAAAGGGTAGAAGCAGTTTGAAAGAAGCGAAGTAAACGCGATTTTTCACTCACTAGGGGCTAGAAAATCGAATTTCTTGACTTTTTGAATACTCAGCATTTTTCGTATATAGAGGCTTATTATGAGGTGATACATTCATTTATATGATTTTTAAGCAGTTTGAAAGAAGTGAAGTAGAATGGCTAAGCATTGTACAATTCGAACCATTTATAACAAATATTTCGGAAATGGCTGACGTCACAAAAAAGTTATTTCAAATAAATTGTGCGTGTTTTTAAAAAGATCTAAATTTTTTGTGTTCTATGTTTTTCTCAAACCTTAGCAGTTATACAAGATCATAGAAAATTTCTTCCGAATCAAGAGGACTTCACAGGCTATTTCCACAAAATTCGAGATATACATTTTATTTTCATATAAATGTCTTTAATATATGGTGTTGTAATTAAAATCGTCAGAGACAGTTTTAGAAAATAAAACATTCCGGAAAATAGTTCATGTAAAGGGTAGAAGCAGTTTGAAAGAAGCGAAGTAAACGCGATTTTTCACTCACTAGGGGCTAGAAAATCGAATTTCTTGACTTTTTGAATACTCAGCATTTTTCGTATAGAGGCTTATTATGAGGTGATACATTCATTTATATGATTTTTAAGCAGTTTGAAAGAAGTGAAGTAGAATGGCTAAGCATTGTACAATTCGAACCATTTATAACAAATATTTCGGAAATGGCTCACGTCACAAAAAAGTTATTTCAAATAAATTGTGCGTGTTTTTAAAAAGATCTAAATTTTTTGTGTTCTATGTTTTTCTCAAACCTTAGCAGTTATACAAGATCATAGAAAATTTCTTCCCAATCAAGAGGACTTCACAGGCTATTTCCACAAAATTCAAGATATACATTTTATTTTCATATAAATGTCTTTAATATATGGTGTTGTAATTAAAATCGTCAGAGACAGTTTTAGAAAATAAAACATTCCGGAAAATAGTTCATGTAAAGGGTAGAAGCAGTTTGAAAGAAGCGAAGTAAACGCGATTTTTCACTCACTAGGGGCTAGAAAATCGAATTTCTTGACTTTTTGAATACTCAGCATTTTTCGTATATAGAGGCTTATTATGAGGTGATACATTCATTTATATGATTTTTAAGCAGTTTGAAAGAAGTGAAGTAGAATGGCTAAGCATTGTACAATTCGAACCATTTATAACAAATATTTCGGAAATGGCTCACGTCACAAAAAAGTTATTTCAAATAAATTGTGCGTGTTTTTAAAAAGATCTAAATTTTTTGTGTTCTATGTTTTTCTCAAACCTTAGCAGTTATACAAGATCATAGAAAATTTCTTCCGAATCAAGAGGACTTCACAGGCTATTTCCACAAAATTCAAGATATACATTTTATTTTCATATAAATGTCTTTAATATATGGTGTTGTAATTAAAATCGTCAGAGACAGTTTTAGAAAATAAAACATTCCGGAAAATAGTTCATGTAAAGGGTAGAAGCAGTTTGAAAGAAGCGAAGTAAACGCGATTTTTCACTCACTAGGGGCTAGAAAATCGAATTTCTTGACTTTTTGAATACTCAGCATTTTTCGTATATAGAGGCTTATTATGAGGTGATACATTCATTTATATGATTTTTAAGCAGTTTGAAAGAAGTGAAGTAGAATGGCTAAGCATTGTACAATTCGAACCATTTATAACAAATATTTCGGAAATGGCTATCGTCACAAAAAAGTTATTTCAAATAAATTGTGCGTGTTTTTAAAAAGATCTAAATTTTTTGTGTTCTATGTTTTTCTCAAACCTTAGCAGTTATACAAGATCATAGAAAATTTCTTCCGAATCAAGAGGACTTCACAGGCTATTTCCACAAAATTCAAGATATACATTTTATTTTTCATATAAATGTCTTTAATATATGGTGTTGTAATTAAAATCGTCAGAATCAATTTTAGAAAATAAAACATTTCGGAAAATAGTTCATGTAAAGGGTAGTTTGGGGGTGGAGGGGTTTTCTTGAAACTCTCTGTGTCGTATCTTTGGAAGGTACTCAACCTAAATACCAAGTTTAGTATTTATCCAACTTTTCATTTTTGAGTTATGCTGCTCTGACACATACACACACAGAATTTTCTAAAAATGTTTTTATTCAGTGGACCTCAAAACAAGTATTTAGTTTTCCAGTGCTGTTTCACTTGTGAAATTCCGTTCTCTTTGTATGAAAATGAAAAAAGAAAAGTTAAACGAATGTCGAGTTTTAGTGAGAAAGGTCTAAAGCTTTTAAACATTAAAATCAACATGCAAACTTTGTAAATACACAACGCCACAAAGTAATAATAATAATAATAATAATAATAATAATAATAATAATAATAATAATACACATAAATTGTGTGCTTTAACGTCCTTGTACAGTAAGGCTTCGTTTCCTACGGTTTAACAGTTGTACAAAAGACATTCACAATGAGACTACTTCACAGCAATTCCCAGAAAATTGAAGTTATACATTTTATTTGTCATGCAGATATCTTAAACATACCGTACCGTAATCAAAAGGGGTTAGAGCCATTTTTAAAACAATAAAAATAATGAACTTTCTCCCGCTAAACGGGTAGTTTGCGGTGTGGGAATTTTCTTGAAAATCTACGGTTTGTTAAATTTTTTTATACGCTACTATTTTAGTGTGTGTGTGTGTGTGTGTGTGTTTGTGTGTGTGTGTGTGTTTGTGTGTGTGTGTGTGTGAGTATGTGCCTAGTGTCCGTGCGCCACAAGCCAAAACGATGACATTATAGAAAAACTTTATCATCTGCCTACCTGCCAGGTAAAACGCGAAAAAACCTGAAAAAAGCTCTAAGAGTATTCTAACGCTTACCGATCTGGAAAACCCGTGAAAACAAGATAGTACACTTTTGAGGTATTGCTTGTTATTTCCTTAAATTTTTCAATACTTTTTTACTTTCTCTACTACGTATAGTAAGTAGGGGAAGTATTGCATTCCGCCCAAAAATTCGATACCGAGATTTCACCGGAAATACACGTTTTGAGACCTCCTGAATCAAAAAAAAAAAAAAAAGCATTTTTTGAAACATGTCCGTGTGTGTGTGCCTGTCTGTGTGTCTGTCTGTCTCTCTGTGTGTGTGTGTGTGTGTGTGTGTGTGCCAGTACGTGCCTAATATCCGTGCGCCGACAAGGTAAAACTTCATCATTTGCCTACCGGGCAGGGACAACCGCTAAAAACCTGAGAAAACCTCCAAAATTAGAAACGCCTTCGTCAACCAGTACAGAAAACGCCTACCAACCAGGGAAAACCTATGAAAAAGCAGAAAGAGCTTGCATTTGTTTACCATCCGCAGAAAACTCCCAAAAAAAAAAAAAAAACTAGTCATTTTAAAAAAAAAAGGAAAAAGACGAATAATATAAGTATGGTAGAAACAGCTTGCATTCGTCTACCAACCAGAGAAAACCCCCGAAACACTAGTTATTTAAAATTGCTGATGAGTTCTGGATAGGCTTTTGCAAATGTTGTTGGTAGCAAAACTTGCCTTTTCCATCACCTCCAACACACCCCACTCCCACACCTTTTTTTTCTTTCCACCAATCATAATCTCTCTTATTCTCGCCAATCAGCAACTTTCATTTGTTCCTTTCCACCAATAACATCACTTCTTATTCCCACCAATGACAACTTCACACGTCACTTTCTGTTATACTTTTTATCCCTCGTTCGCCATCTTTCCCCCTCTTTCAGACCCCAACCGCCGCACAGTCAACACCTCGCCGCTCCTTAACCTCAACTTCGTGCCTCCGCCATCTTGTTTAGTTCACATTTTTACCACCGCGCCTCTCATCTCTCAACCAGATTGCCTGCAAGAACAGATCTCGTTCATTCGCACCTCGACGGTTGCCTCGGCAGCAGCTACTGCCAACACCTACGTCGTACACGTTTTTGACCGCTTTCGACCGGCTATGAGAACCCTGCTCCTACGTACGCTAGCGACCATCACGATGGTCCAGTACCAGGTTTTTGGTATAGTTAAATTACGCCTCTGCAAAGGGTGTCTGTACCGCTTTAAAAACCTAGGTATATCAGTGCGTAGTGATGTTGGTTGATCTTAAAGCTGGTTAAGCATTTTCAAAAACAGTTTGCTTTTATTTTTCCGTCTCGCGTGCCGCGCTTTTGGTGACGCATCCACACCGGTAACAGGTAAGTAACACACGCATAATTATTTTTCGGACCTGCTTGGCGTAGGAATATATCCTTTCGTGTTTTGGTACTGTAACCTCAAACCTCCTTTCCCACCTCTTGCGTCCGCCATCTTGTTTAGTTCTCACCGCATCTCCTTGTCGCAGACCCTCCGCCATTTTTAGTTCCCGCTATTTTAACCTCAAAATCTACTCTTCTAACCTCTTGCTACCGCCATCTTCTTTTAGTTCCCATTCTCACCACCGCGTCTCCTTACCCCCACCTCTTGCGACCGCCGTGTTCACCACTAACCTCCAAATTTCCTCGTCCTTAAACCTCTTGTCTCAACAACCTTGTCTAGTTCCCATTTTCGCCACCGCATCTCATATCGCCCCCATCTCTCTATCCACTCAAGAAAACTACCATCCGACGTTCAAAAATTGCTGTTCAGTTCAAGACAGGCTTTTGCAAATCTTGCTGCTAGCAAAACTTACCTTTCCCACCACCTCCAACATACCCCGCTCCCACAACTTTTTCTTTTCCACCAATCATAATCCCTCTTATTCCTACCAATCAACAACTCTCATTTGTTCCTTTCCACCAATAAAATCACTTCTTATTCCCACCAATCACAACTTCACACGTCACTTTCTGTTACACTTTTTATCCCTCGCTCCCCATCTTTACCCCTCTTTCAGTACCGACCTCCGCACAGACAACACCTCGCCACCCAGCTCCTCTCCATCACGCGACCTCCATACTCCTCCATCTCCCTTCCTCCATCTCCCACCCCAAATTAACGAACCAATCAAAAACACTCCACGTCACTTCCTCAATTCTTTCAACTCGTCCCGGATGAGCCAACCGATTTAACGATAATCCTACCGCTCAGGGCGCTTTTCAAACACACCGCCGCCGCCGTCGCACGCACCGACACTAGCGACACCAGCGCCCCTAGCGGCAGGATTATCGTTAAATCAATTGGCTCATCCGGGACTAATACTACTAGGATCCAGGAATTATTGGTGATCTCCCTTCGAAAGCGACGAATCCTAAGGCACGTGTTTATCGCTGTCGGACGTTCACCGCGTTGTTCATCTTCGAGGTCTTCCCGCCAATTTTTGAATTTGTTATGCCACTCTAAAACATGTGTTCTGGATATCGCTTCATTCTTCTAAACCTCATGAATCATCTAAAAAATCTCTGCAGCAGATTTGTTCAGTTTAACGCAACATTTCAAGGCACAATGCTTCTTAATGGTTCGCTGCATGTTGCCTCTCGAAAGGCACGCTAAACACACTTTCACTTCTATACATTCCAAAGGCTTGTGTGTGTGTGTGTGTGTGTGTGTGTGTGTGTGTGTGTGTAAAATATCAATATTGTTCTGAGTGGAAGATAAAAAAAACGCCATTAATCACATACTAAGAGTGATAAATTAAGTAAGTTTAACTTGGCGCCAAGTTAATATCTTTTATGTGATTTTGTTTTACTCTCCTGATGAAGAGGTAAACCCGAAATATTAAGTATTAATGAGTGACTGTGTATGCTTTTTATCCTTCACTCATCTTGTTCTTTTTTTCACAGTTTATATTTTGAAGAGTCTTACTGACCACAGTGTAAGTAAATGTGGCATCCCTGTAGGCAGTAACTTTCCCTCACCTTGAACTGTTCACTTTGTAATACATGCAAGAAAGTAATAGAAGACAAAGAAAGTGGAGGTGTGAACTTTATACACTGTTTCTATTTGTGTAATTTTCCCTCACGTTATATTTTGTGTTTATATTCTATTCCGCTTCTCGCCCTGTTTATTTCTTCTTTTACAGTCAATCTTGTGCACAGCAGCAGTAAGGGGACAAAGTAACTCCTGTGGGAAGCCGCAGACAAGTTCAAATTTTGGGCTAGGAAAAGGAGATGAGGCATCCAATATGCTTGTCTTCTTTCTCACATTCTGTATGAATTATTCATCATAGTGCCTTCCACCTCAACATCAGGCATGAGGAGAGATTCGTCGCCTCAGTTCCCGCGGGTTTGTAAGAAAAAAATAAAAGAAAAACGCACCCCAGAATAGAGCGAGCACAAAAAAAATTGTACGATTAAACGCCAAGACGATTTGCGGGAAGAGCTGTGAGCAATCTGCAAGGCGTAGCAAAGTAGGTCGGGGTGGAATTGTAATGGAAAAGCAGCAGTATCGAGCGATACCATCAACTTCCTTCTATTAATTAAATTTATTTAAGTACTTAACCCCTTCTTGAGACTATTTCTATTTTGTGGGTCTTTGGAAAAAGATGGAAACGTAGTTTTATATCAAAAGAATTCCTTATTAGTAGAAATATTCATTAACATTAAGTCATAATTAAGCAAAGGAGAAAATGTATAATATAATATTGTGTTACATTTCCCATCTCTCTGGTTTTGTTTAATATCGTTCTGACAACAGTAACGCTCGACTGCATTTGTTTCTTTAACTAACAGTTCGATAAATTTTAACCAAGAAGTTTATAGCGTCTATTTGAATTTATACTACAGATATTAATGTTGGACCGAGCTTGTATGTACCATGTATGTCCGAGTATCTCTTGTACTGATAGAATGGATGTGTTTGGTGTACGTCACATAATTAACAAATACGTCTAAATTTCTTACAGTTCATAAATTAAAATTTGATCGTTCTGTATTTGGATTTATATGTAAACACGCGTAACCATTACTGGACGAATACCAGAAAGGTGTACAAGCTCCTTCTAGTAAAACTATCTTCTATTCTTCTTGATTCCTTGAAAATTAATGTTACTTAGGGTTTGCTGCATAGAAATACTCTGGCAATGTTTTAAGTGTGACTTGAAATTTTGCCTTGTAATGTATAGACATGATGGAGCTGGCACACGCCAAGGACTTTGGAATTTGGTGTTATAGAAATTATAAATATCTCCAAAACTGTGAAAACACTGCTTACGTATTTTGGCGGAATGCTCAAGTGGGAGAACAATTAAATTCACAGAAAAATTCTTAAGTTCTGCTAGAAGGAATTTGGCATGTTGGGATCTACTGGCTGACCAGAGGAACTAGCAAAACATCGGCAGTTTCCGGACTAAAGTGCGCGAAGCTAGATCATATTTGTTCAGTTAGTCTGAGGCAATTTATCGCTATTTTTTTCTTTCTTTTTTATTTTGTTTCTTTTTGGCACATTTAACTTATATCTTAAATATGCATACTCTATCAATGACCCATGCACGAATTATTTCTATAACAACTTTAATAATTATTATTTCATACCAATTATACCCTATATTTCCACTTCTGTTATAAAGAGAAAATGTGTGTGTGTGTGTGTGTGTGTGTGTGTGTGTGTGTGTGTGAGTGTGTGCGCGCGCGCGTGCGTGGTAATCTCGGAAATCACTAACTGATTTTGATTTATTCTTTCGTCACTGAAAACGATTGTCCTTTCCAATGGGTATGGGCTTTTGAACAACTTCTAAACTTAATTCCTAAATGGCTGAAAAGCTAAATGATATACGATGCCTGGATATTAGAATGCGAGCATATTGGAGTCAAAAAAGGGATTGCTTACGAAGAAGGATTTGACGTTTCTTTGAGTATGTCATGGAGTAGTAAATAGTTATTTAGTCGCAGAAAATAGATGCAAATAGGACAAAACCACGGATATTCTATTCCAAGCATTATACATAGATGATTAACGATTTAGCAACTGAGAAAACAAGAATACATAGGAAAATCGGATCTCGTATAACTGTTTGATAACTATGTGATATTTATGCTAAAACCTTCTAATATCCCTTAGAAAAGAAAACATTGATGTGTTTCTTCTGGGTGTTGCAATCGAGTTCATTGTCATTTTGTGCTATGTAATAAAGAGAGAACATTATTCACAGCGTAATATGAAAAATCTGATGAGTTACACTCACATAACTTTCTCTACTCTTGTACAAACTATTTTTACAAACGCTTATTCTCCATGTGCTTCATGTTAATCGAGATGTTAATCTTATTGCTAATTTTCTTGTAGTTGAAGGGGAATATGGTAGACTTTAAGCGACAGTCAAATCTTTTAAGAGCTGCTTGCTATGTGGCGCATTCCATTCTCTTTGCATGTCCAGTACGTAAAAAATGAATAACGAATTCCCATTTGAGAAAAAATGTTGGAAAATTTAAGGAATAACAAGCAATATCTTGAAAATGGTTCAATCAACAAAAAAAATGTATATGAGATAAACTGTGTATTTTAACGCGATCTACATTTTTGTGTAGTAAAAGTTTGTCTATCTCTTATGTTTTACCAGTTCACAATGAAGAATACTTTTGGAGACATTTCCAGAAAATTAAAATTTTAGAAAAATGTTGCATTTAAAGGGCAATCTGGGGTGGGGGGATTTTTTTGAAAACCTTTGTGTTGCATCTCTGGAAGATACGGAACTTAAATACCAAGTTTGGTGTTTATCCGACTGTTTGTTTCTGAGTTATGATATTCACAGACAGACACACACACACACACGGACATGTTTCCAAAAATGCTTTTTTTGGATACAGGGGGTCTCAAAACATGTATTTCCGGTGAAATCTCGGTATCGAATTTTTGGGTGGAATACAATACTTCCCCTGCTTGCTATACGTAGTAGAGAAAGTAAAAAGTTCCCAACCGATAGCTAATCAACGATTGAGAAGGTGATTTTTCTCGGTGGTTAAGAATATGCCATGTATAGCTTGGTGGCCTGGGAGTGGGGATCTTCAAATTCAGTATTTTCTACCTATTTCGTTGTATATTTATGTCAGGTTCTATATTATACTAGGTGAGTCAGCCATCCCAGTTTTATGTAATCCGCAATGCATACTCTTAAAATGAAAACATTGGACCCTATGGTATCTAAGGAAATAAAATTCTGAAACATGAATATCCTTGGAACCACACTTAGCGAAATGACTAATAGATATGACAGATATTACAGTATCATTTTTAATGCATTTGTAATACACAGTTGACGCTAAGGAAACATTGAAAATGTATACTGTGACAAGCACATACTTCATATTATATTAACTTGTTTAGCAAATACTCGTGCTTCTAGATAGCTCAGATGGTAGAAGTGTATAGTCGTAAAATACCTGTTTGCAGTATAGGTGTTTCGAATCATTTGGGTAAACTTATTTTTAATGTCTTGTAATATTCATAAATAGTCTGGGTTTAAACTAATATTATGTAACATCGTTTTAGTTTGCAATTATGTTTTATTTTACATAACAGTTTACATAATAGTTTTAATCGCGACATAGGTATGTACATTTAATGTTGATGGAATGACGATTCTTCAATGTTGATCTCAGACAACAAATTACAAATATCGCATAATGTTTAGTATGTAAGTTGTACTAATAGAGTTCCTTGATGCAGTGCACAGAAATATATTTTGTAATAAATGTCACCTCCTGTTGGTATGTCAAACTGGCCCTTTTGTAACACAGTTCTACTTGTTTGAAGTCACTGATGATTACCAATGTTCGAAACTTCTCTTTTAACGAAGTAAGTTCAAACTGATCTCCTTGTTGGTTATTGCACACTTGAGCACACTGTTGATGAAAATTCTGACTCTGTGTAACATGACAAGTGTGATGGATCTACAGACCACCATAGTAATTCGGAGAAGGCTCTCTGGATCTTCTGGCTCCTCTGCATAAACTTGTTGTTTTAACTAACCCCAGAGGAAGAAGTTCAGAGGTGTTAGATCAGGTGATCTGGTCAGTAACTGGTCCTTGTATTTGTATCCAATGACCAGGATATGCGAATTTAGGTGATTTTAGACGATTATAGACCTGTGCGTGAAGCACCGTCGTGGAAACAGCATCGTTAATCGCTCTTCAGTGGTACATTTTCTATTAGCAAGGGTAGCTCATTACGGGGAAGTTCCAGGTAGCGTGCTCCTGTTAGATGACCCTTGAAGAAAATTGGTCCAATAAAATGGTCGCCCAAGATTCCGCAACTATACATTCACTCCCCACTGCTCATGAAAAACTTACTCCCTTACCCACTGAGGATTATCAACACTCCAATAAGGCATGTTTAGCGATTTACGGTCCCATTGTTGTGGAACCTTAATTCATCCGAAAACAGGATTCTGGAGACAAACCCTATATCGTTTGCCACTTTGTTCAGCATTCATTCCCAGAAATGCACCCGAGCTTCGAGATCTCTCCCGTGGAGTGCTTGGTGTAGGTGCAAATTTTATGCATTAAACTTATTGACTCGCAGCGTTCAATCTCAATTATAGCTAATTTTAACCAATTATCGATATCGATCCCACCATCAAATCGTCAGCAAACAATAGACCAGGAATTTATACGTTCTTCATCACTGACAATGATTATTGGATAACTTAAATTGATCCAAAATGTAATCAATAAATAGATTAAATGGAAGTGGGCTTAAATTACAACCTTGTCTTTAGCCCATTTCTTGCAAGACTTCCTTCGTAAGTTCACTAAATCAACACTTAACACGGAAGGTGTTGTGGTAATATAGTTCTTTCAATAGTTCTATCATTCTGTTACTCAAACCTTTGATCTGTAATTTGTACCAAAGTGCTTCCCTTATCACCCTATCGTACGCTTTTCCTAAAGCGATGAAAATTGCATACAATTTGCTCCTTTTCCTTTCTAAATATTTACCTACTAAATATTTACCTGTTGATCACCAGTATATTGTAAATCTTTCTTTTGCCTCTTACGAAACCGACTTGGAACCCGCTCTTGTATTCTTTCTGCTAATATGCCTGTAAATTTTGCCCATATTGGATAATAAAGCTATTTCAATTAGTTCTGCAATATATTTGTTTGTTTTTAATGCTTTGAAAAATTATTACACATGATGCATTTATTTTTTGGAAAAAATAACATTTTATAACTAAATATTTTATCTTTTTGTGTCCCTCTGCAGCTAATCTAGTATTTGAAGATGTCTCTCTGGAATAGTTTGTTCACTTTAATGTGGGCAAAACGTAACCCCTTTTACTGAAATTTTGTAGGAAGCTACATAAAGAAGCACATTTATAGTGTTTAATAGCACTAAACTGCATATTTCAGAATTTTGACAATTGTTAGCCTTTTTCACAGATGGAAATCCTTAAGAATATTCATTAATTTCACATTTATTTTGAAAACAAAGAAGATTACTGCAGTTAAACTCAAATAAACCTTTGAAACTTGAATTTACCATCATGTAGTCTGGTGAATTTGATGTGTACTAAGTAATTTCATGCCAGCACACCTAATGAGTCTGCAAAACTAATCTTTCGATGCTCCTTTAATGTCATATAGCAACGTCAGGACGTATCAGAAGTGTCCATATTTCATAAGACAAAATGTTAGGTAGGGTTTTAGTATGGGTAGAAGAAATGGTGTCATTTTAGAAATTAAGCTCGTATATATTCAGAGTGATGTATGCGCGAAGTATCGGTAAGAGCTGATTAATGCACTGCTGATTCATCATTTTCCTATTCGTCATTCGTACAAGTTCGTCCTCAAAATAAGGATTATTTGACAAGCTCTTAGAAGCCTGACATCAGCGCTCCACAAATCAATATGAAACAGCGACTCATTGCTTGTTATTGTCTAAACGAGAACTGCTCCAACACGCGAGAAAAGTTGCTTTGTTTTGCTGTAACATGCATACACGATAGCATTGACAAATCGATAGCTCTCGCACCTCTACATCGAATGATAAATATTTGCGTTTGAGGCGTGAGCATCGACATTTACACGCTTCACAGAAAGGGTAAAATCTGGAGGGAGACTTTTAACGATTCTGTGAATGCGAGGCAGGGAGAATTTAAGCATCTCGATATATGCAAATAAAAATCAAGTTTATATCACTCGTTCTTAAAGTTATGGCTTGTAGGAATTTAACACAATCCCTACAGTGAGCCCTCTTTTAAATCTATTTTTATGACAAGGTCAGGTTAAACTACTTTTTTTCTGTATTTATTTAAACCAAGCTTTACCTCCACGGTCATTTTGCCACGGATCTGTTAGAAGGTATCTCGTGGATCGGCGGAAAGTTAGCCTCCTAGGTCTCATCCCTGTACCATACCATCTTGCTTCGTAACGTGTCCACAGAGGTCTTAGTGCTTAGGCAACTATAGTACTGTGGTGGGCAGATGACAGCTTCGACACGTATTCACAAAGATCTTAGTACTAGGCAACTTCATCTCTTCTTGTACACGAGCCGGGCAGATGGTATTAGGGTGTCGTCCAGTCTACCTGCTACATCTACCTACATCTATAGATAGATGATATAGCGTTCGCTATTTTTATTTTTACTACATATTGTTTCAGACTTAAGGTGGAACTTTGGGTCGTAGTGTCAAATATTCGATCCGGTGTTTACACTTATGACTGAAGAAAACCACGTAAACGTACTCAGATTGGTCTACCCAAAGAATACGGGCCACAGACGTTAACCGCCTGAGCCATCCCGCTCGGTATAAACGACTTCTTAAACAAATAATTCTAAAGTAGCTTAATGTTGGTTTAAATTTTTCTGCAAGAATAGTAAAACACTTATTATCAACCAAAGCCGTAAATAAATCCATTTAAGTGCAACTTTATAAAAAAGTTGTCAACATGGTTTATAAGAAACCTTACGTAACCAGTAAAATTCCTTTGTCTTTAATAAAATTGCACTTTGAATACCACATGATTTAGGCTGGCAATATGACCTCTGTAAATGCGATAGTAACGTCTTACGTGAGATTTGGATTTCCTGCATAAATGGTGAGATCTCTGTGCAATCAAGTAAGCATTATATTTTTCACTTTTAAAATAAAATAAGGAAACACGTTATTTTTGTTTCCTTTTACTTATAATATGTCAAAGCCATAGCTCCATTAGTAACGGTTACATCGTATTATAAGAGATTTTTCCATCGATAAAAATTTTTCTCGGGCTTTTATATATTGCAAGGAGACATTTTCGAAAACACAATTTTATAAATGGAAAATGTCTACTTTATTCAGAAATATCTCGCTTTTTTGGTTGCGAGAGCAGTTTCCATTGTTTAGGTCATCAGCCTGAGTCAGTATTTTTAACACTTAAATGATTTCAGTCTAATTATATAATATAAAATTCAATAACAGCCCGCCTTAAAGCAATATGTGCATAAATAGCATATAAAATGCATGTAACAGTCATTGTATTAATGTTTATATTATTATGTACATGTTTAGTAATGTTATGTGAATATATTACGTAATTTAATAATGTAGGAGGTGTGAGAATAACAGGTTAAAAGTTGCTAACAATGAGGTAACAATGAGTTAACCTTGAGGCAATAATGAATAAGAAAGTTTATAAATGCTACTTGTAATTATTGGAGCAACAATAATGTAAATTTTGAGACAGTCTACAATTAGCCAATCAACAACCAGAAAAAAAGCTTAAATTAAATATAAGCATTCTACTGGAGTAGGATTAGCCAATCAGAGACTTGAAATAGGGCAAATTGTACAAACTCAGAAGTCATTTTCTTGTAAACAGCGATCCGAAACGGACGCGAGACACGTCCTCGAGAAGTTTAATACGTATGTATTAAAATAGTTTACGTGTAAAAAGTGCAAGTAATTAATAAAAGAACCTCACAGCTATCTATATCAGTAAAGTGTTATTTAAATTGTGTCAAGGATTAATAAATGTAGTGAAGTAAAAATTATAATCTACATTCTTAGCCGCACTACTCCCCCCGTGCGTTTGCAACTTCAAGTTCGGCTCCCCAACAGTTGAACTACAATACAACTCCTACTTCAAATTGAGTTTCCATTCGTGAAGCAACAACCTACTTCAAGCCTCATCATAATACTAAGAGATTTCGGGAAGAAAGCTATCTTAATACGAGTGCGTCTCCGGATCCTGCCCTCGTGAAGAAGTACTGCGCAACTCTCCCCATCACAAAGTTCGCTCTATGTTTGCCGACGAACTGCAAATGAACAACTATAAAGTGTTCAAAGATGTCCTCTGTCTAGAATCTAACGGAAGCACAAACGAATTGACATAACTGCAATTCCAGAACGCAACAAAAAAGGGTTTATCATCGACCCTAAAGTTTGGTTTAAAAAGCTTATTACATTATATTTTCTACGCATACATCGTCTTATTTATTTTCCTTTACTATGGAAACCATAGCTTCATTTGTAACTATAGCTTTATTTATTTAATTTGCTTTTAATTACATTCTAATTATTTCATTATTTATTGCTGGAATAAAGTGAATCCTTTAGTTTTTCTTTAAAATTTCATCTCTTCTGCTTCTATTTCATTTTTAACTTTTCTGTATTCATGCCTCATATCCATACATTAATATAGGTCTAGCAATGGTTACATAAAAATCTAGCATTCCGTCTTGTTTTACTTTTCAACTTTTTGTGAATCGTCGCCCATATTGTTTGGAATTTTTCCAATTTTATATTTACATCGCTTAATGGGTGGAAACCTATTTCACAACTTGCATACTTAAAATGAGATACTTGTTCTGGAGGAATGTTTTTAAGTACTATTTTGAATCTGACTTTGCTTTTACTCACAAATGCCATTGATTTTTTATTCCATTGGAAATATTACTGTTTATATGTTTTATTTAAATAATGTAAAGATATGTGTAAATCATCTTCGTTTTCTTGAGTGATTTCCAAGTTATCAGCGCATTATAGAAATTTCGTTTTCGTTGTTTATTTGTTTGTATATCTTCGTTATAAGCTCTCCATTTTTGGAAAAGTACATTTACATAAATACTAACGCCTTTAGTTCTTTCTACTGCTTCAGTTTTTATATTTCTCGTGTTTCTTATTATTCCCGAATTTTCATGCATATTCTTGATCACATTAATGGCTTAGAATGACAATATTCTTCTATGATTGGCCAGTATATTTTGAATTATTTACGAAATAGAGCAACGGAAAGAAAAATGTAACGAATATGCTGAAAATATGGCAGATATACAGGATGGAAGGAAACTTTTACATTGCTTCTAATATGTACTTTATGGAATTATTGCAAACAAAAAAGAATAATAGCATGAACCGTTACTAGTATATTTATTAACACTTCCCTCAATTAAGGGCTGCCATATAGACAAAGTATACCTTTACAACTAACAAATTTAAATTGACAACAATAATGACGAAGTTAACATATCAAAATAATGAAAAGATAATGAAAATGGTATAATAATGAAAATAGTATAAATAGTATAACGGCATGAGCCGTTTTCAAAGAAAATAATAGTTTTTTTCCCAAATGAGATGGCTTATTCCAGTAGCATGTATGAATATAATAGTTTATTACTTAGAAGTTGGGCAGAGTAACCTATTTTTGACTTATTTTCGGTAGTAAATATGTGACATCATACAGGGTTTGAAATAATCGTTTACCGAACACCGTTTTGCAGACGTAATGTGGTTGAGACAGGCAATATTTCTAGGTCACGATAGGTCATGTGAGAACCGGCTCTTGGACGCAAACAAAATACCATACCTGACTGGGAGGTGAGGGAACTAGCGGTTTTGTTTTCCACACGACTCTTAATCCAAACAAACACGACGTAACGTGGTTTAATGTTTTGGCGAAATGATAAGTACAACTTGGTAGCTATTAGCCTACACTAGTTGTACGGAAGTAATGCCTACATTGTCCAATAAGCTTATTGTGGTCGCTGACTGAAAAACACACCATACTTATGTCAGCGTCACCAGAAGTTGAGCCATTATTAAGAGTAACATCGTACTACGCATTGAAACTGACATGTTTAATTATAAAAGAATCCAAGGTATTTTTAGTGGATAATCATATTAACAGCATAAGGTTTACGAGATATCAGCCTTTTCACATCGTGAATACCTTGATATATCAGCGTATGTGTATGGAGAAACTGCTCAGAATGCTGCAGCTGCAGCCAGATTGCACCAAGAAATTTTTCTTATCCGAAAGATACTAAACCCAAGAACGTTTGTGCTGATCTCGCAGTGTCCTGAACATAGGGAGCACGCAACCGGTGCACTAAGGAGGGCAAACAAGAAATACCATTGCCGCAAAGAAAGCAATGTTAAATCTTATGAATGAACCTTAGCGGCAGTTGTCAGGGAATATCTCGTAGGGTAGGCGTGTTCTATTCGTTCTCAGGAGGCTGAAAGAGTAGTTATTGCGACCGTATCATATCCAACGGATGCAGTGTCCTTTAGAAGCGGATTTCACGACTTGTCTTTCGTCAAACGGCTCCTAGAACAAGGTGCAGATATGCCACAATTAATCACGGCAACAGACAAAATACCTTTACAAAAAAAGTACCATCTTCAATTTTGAAACACTCGTACATGAGCGGAAGAAAACCCTGACAGCATCAGAGATCATCATTTTCAACAGTGATTTGCGTTGAACATATGGGCAGGAACAGTTAGTAATTAGGCCCATAGGCCCTTACATTCTCCCCGACCGGTTGAGCGGAGTTAATCATCTGACGGAGGCTCGCAGCCTTATTGGAAAATGTCTCCCAGGAGAAACATGTGGTTCTTACATGATGGTGCTCTACCACACATTACTCGAATGTGTGTGACAAACTGAATCGTAGCTTTTCTAACAGGTGGATTGGGCCCTCAAATGACCAACAAACTCGCCAGACCTGAATCCTCTGAATGATGTCGAATATTTGGGACAATATATTCACGGCTGCGGAAGAAATACGCAAAAAAATTAACGTTTCTTTGCTAAAGTACGACGTAATTGGTTACGAAAGGGTGAAACTTGCAGGTGCGCAAATGGTGGACAGTTTGAGTAATATCTGTGAATCATGCAAATCATTTGGTTTATTGTTTATTTTTTGCTGTGTGGAATTTTGTGCTTACACATCAGAAAGATGGTTTGGTTCACTAAATTAGCAGTATCAATGTCAAAACGTATTTAAGCTTAATGCTGAATGAGCTGATTGTCTGTAGATTCTGAGTTTAGGGTACAAAGTGTATCATTGAAATTATTAGAAGGTTACAGACACGAAACGTTTAACTGTACTTATGAACCACGCGCCATACAACGAAAGTGAAACCTGTTCACGCGCTGACTTACTTCTGGTTTTGAAAAGGAAAGTGCCATCCCCGCTCCCAGTTACCAGTAGGCGGCCGCTGCAACGTTGCCAGCGTATGCGTTTTATGTTCTCGAGAATTCTAAAATATCTCCGCAGAAAATTATCATACAAAACATCGAAAATACAAAATACGTTCCAAATAATGAGATCTGTAACTGGTTTAAATTAGTTTAATGGCTTCCCTTGCACCCGTATAAACAAAAGGAAAGAGAGATGATGGAATTCAGACCGGAGCAGTTCTTGAGGCCTAATCTATAAGGAAGAAGCGTGCATAGACTGTACAAACCGTGATTACATTTATTTAAAGAAATACATACACTCTAATTCGCTTAAAGTAAATGTTTCCGCAGGAGAGGCAATAAAACCAGCGAAAAACTTTTAAGCTGGTCTGTCTCGTTACTGAAGGTGGAAGGAGGAAAACTTAGTTCAAAATGCAGCATATTACCATTTAGTAGCGTGACATACCTACATAACAAAGTAGTACATATACACAAAGTAGTATTTGCCAGCACTATCAGTCTGTGGCTGCGGTGTGCCTGCTTCTGACAGTGGTGCCAACTCTCTCCCAATATATTGGATAGAGGTGAAAGTTTACTTCCGCTTGTGGTAGAAAATAGAGTTTTGGAACTACCTGTGGTTAGGTGCGGACACAAACCGTTATGTATACTAACGAAATACCGCAAGCGCTCCTCTAACGTTTATGTCCTCAAAACAAGTTTTAGCTTATCTCAGCCATATGCATTTTCCATTATAATTTTCTAGATAGAGTTGCTTAAATGTGAACGCGTTTTATTGGTTTTTTTTATCTCTGTCTCTCCGCATGTTTTCCATTTTCCATTAACTTTTATACGACCAGCTGTGTGGATAAGCGGTCTGGAGGGCTCCTTTAACTTGCAAAAGTTATGATATCATATAATGTGTATTGTATCATGCCATGCATGAATGTAAATTAATATGCCAAGATTGAATAGTCAGGTTAAAATTAAACAATTAAGGGGACAAGGTACTCTGAAATGGTAAAAAATCACATTTTTTGTTTTAGGCACAAATGTAATCTCTATTATTTCCAGTTTCAGAAAATATATACTTTTGGGGGATTAAGAGGTTTCTAAGACATTTAAATACCATTTAGATGCTAATCTACATTCCTTTAAAGCTGTCACACAATGCTCCTTTTTAGAACATTTTGATATCTTTCAACAACGAAATCATGCCCAGCGAGCAGTTCAGCAATTAACCAAAGAGACCAGGACCAAGAGAAGGCAATTATAAAAGCTGAAGCAATCCAGGAACAAGGTGCAGATGATTATAGCCTTGTAAAGTACCTACTGAAGTGTGTCAGAATTTTAATGCTAAACTTTAAATTCAGTTTTCTCAAAACAACATATTTGGATACTTTTGTACCTTTTCCTCAGAAAGCATGAGAGGTAAAGAGCTGAAATTTTCAGCACATGTATACAACACACAGTTAAACTTTCGGAACCACAATCATAATTTTATAATATATATGTATTTCGTTTTACATTTTTGAGCATATTTGCATGCATATTTTACTATCTTATAATGCATACAAATCCAGGCTATATTTACGACAGTTTATTTAAAAAATACCATTTTATTTTGTTGTAATAAAATTAAGCACACTTTTGACAGGAAGCCGCGCAGATAGCGTAATTGTGTAAGATTGCTACTTTATTCCCATGTCGGCTAGAAGCTATGGGGAATTTGTTTATTGGTGCAAAAGTTGACTTTCCTTTGTTCGGTTTTAAGGACACCCATTCAGTTCTAATCTTGAATGGTAAACAATTAAACAACTTGTAGGAACGGTAAACAAAATTATTCATCGTCGTACCATTGTTCGGCACATTAAGATATAAATTTAATCTAGTACGAGTTTCATAATTATCTAATCAAGAACAAATAGGAATTAGTGATGGGACGATACCACTATTTATCGATACTCGATACCGATACTGATTTTTGAACACCCATACTCGATACTCACTCTCTGTAAGGACAAATACAGTTCGCTGAATTGTGTTATTATTAGTGGTTTATTATGAATAAACGCATGTAATCAATTTTGTATTGTATGCTAATTCCGAAATTGTTCCTATTTGATATTCTCCAATTGGCAGCAGTTTTTTTTAACTTGAAAATGTCACAGTTAGTGCCTTTGTTAGTCAAGGCTAATAATAATTTATTTCCTTTCCTCTTTATGTAACTATATTTTGTGCTGAAAGCTTTCTTTTAAAGGATTTTCTATACACAGAAAAACAAATACTGGCATTTATTCTTTTTTATACAACCTTGAAAATGTAAACTAATATGTATTTTACATGCCATTCAAACAACTAAAATAACAAGTATTTGCATGCGCTATATTATCTTAGCTCTTGACTTCTGATTTGTTTCCGCTGGTTTCACCAATTTTGGTCACCGAAATAGCTAAACGTAATGGCTGGAAGTGAGTCAAGGCTATTGTAGAAACGTGATTCAGTGTGTCAGCTAGATAAGTTTCATTCACAACCCATTAACGCTGCATGTTACATGAGTACCTTCCCCGATTGTTTTGCATGTTTTCATTTATACACAGGAGTCTATGGAATGTTCCGTTCATCTACAGGAAACGCAGTCAAGGTCTATCAAGAACTATAGCCCAGTAGCTCTTTGGGGACACGTGCGAGCCAATAATGTGAGGTCTATCTAGCTTACATTTAAACGCAATAATTTTCAATAATGCAAAATTTAAAAGTATCAAAGTTTTGTCTTAAAGTACGGGGCTGAGTTGGGTTGTTGATAGTGTATGCTACGGGACTGAGTTGGGTTTTTAACAGTCGGTATATGCCCTGAGTTGGGTTGTTGACAGTAGGTATATGCTACGGGGCTGAGTTCGGTTGTTCATAGCATAAGCTACGGGACTGAGTTGGGTTGTTTACAGTATATGCTACGGGACCGAGTTAGGTTGTTGACAGTATATGCTACGGGACTGAGTTGGTTTGTTGATAAATATGCTACGGGACCGAGCTGAGTTGTTGACAGTATATACCACGGGACCGAGTTGGGTTACTCACGAAGATAACGGGACCGAGTTGGGTTGTTCACGAAGATAACGGGACCGAGTTAGGATGCGTTTCATTCGACCGCCCACTCTGACTAGAGTTTTTCGCAGTTTTCCTTGGTTGGTGGGCGGATGCCGAGGTGGTTTCTCCTCTACCACGATTTTGTTTCCCTCATTTCCGTTTCATTCTTTTCCTGCTCATGATTCAGGTGTGCATCTAAATTTCCTGTGGCCTGGCAGTGCCGGATTTCTCAAAGGAAAGTGTGTCCCCCATGGACACTAGAGGGATGCTTGGTCTTTTGGCAGCTCCAGTAGTAGGACGGGTCTAAGAGCTAGGAACTGTTAGAGACTTCCGCGCGCCTCTGGGTCCTGTCTGCTCTGTGGCCTGTCTACCTGTAGCTTCCTGTGGTTCCTTAAATTCATCCCTTCCTCCGAATACTTAAATTTACACCAAGTTTGTTAGCATAACGCCAAGAGTTTATGACTGAAGTGGTTTCTTCTAATTTAGTTTGAGTAAAATCTATCTACAGTGAGAATCACCAATGCTTAGATCATCCGTAAACATAAAAGTATCATTGCATTCGCCCTCAGTGTCATATTTTAGGCATCAAACAACTACACAATAAAATAAAAAATGTCGTACGTGTTGCATTCACATACATTTCTTTACCTACTATCGTTTATTTTTAAATAGCTTCTACAAAGTATCTTAAAACACTTAATTTCCTATCCACTTCATTCTAATTGAGATAAACATTGCATAATTAGTTCCATTGCACATTTCGTTGTAGGGATCAAGGAAACCAAATCCAGATGTTTATAACCGGCTCGTATATACTGTCTTTGAAATTACATATTGTTTCCACGACATCTTGAGAAACAACTGAATAATAGCAGCATTTAAAAAATGACAAAGTATTGAAAAACTCAAAACCAATAACGGATATCTCGGAACGCACCATAGAACACCAATAACAAAAGCCACTTATGGAGAATAAATGATTGTTTGTTCTAAAGAAGTCTATATTTTTCTGTAGTAAGTTTTATCTGTTATGGTTTGCCAGATATCGAAATTTATATAATATTGCTTCGATGAAGAGGACTTCGCAGGCTAATCCCATAAAATTCAAAATACCAGGTGATTCAGCTGCCCCTATTCATTTTTTAATTTATGCAACGTGCTAAGCAACATATGTGACTTACGCCTTTCTTTAATTCCTTCTAAAGGCTGATCACTTTATAGAGGAGGGATAGATAACTCAGTGCATAAGTGTTTTACGGGACAAAATGCTATCGTCATGTATGTCGATGCCAAAAACATCCCACTCTGACACTGGGAGCTTCAGTGGTATTTTAAGCTGATTTTACAAACTTTTATTCTTTAGCATACGTTGATACACACCTTTAAAAACGCCCCTGAAGGAACAACTTATCACATGCGTCGGTAGACAAAACTATTTGAAAACAAAATGGAAGATCTAGCAATGCGACCAGTTTTATTTAAGCCGTCAGCAACAAAGGTTCGTTGTACAGCCCTGTCAAAAATGCTAAGCATTAGGTAGTTCATTTCTCTTCCGTCACGAACTACATTTCAACGCATACAGTAATTGAAATGGCTGATGCAGTTTTTTTATTTGAGTTAAAGTTACCAAAATGATCTCCAAACGCTGTATGAAGTTGCAAAACGCATGTAAAGCTTCGATGTGGGGTTCAGTTTTGCTATTATTAATTTGTATACGAACCCTAACTCGCAACGTAGCATTGGCCGAATGGTATTATCATAGTTGCTTTACCACTGTGCTGCTTTAGTGCTTGTTCAAATCCGTCGTGTTAAGTTCAAAATTTTTATTACCTTTTGTTTTATCTCTTTTGACCTATAATTTTATATTATGATGCAATGAACATTTTTAATATCATTATAAGTGTGTACAAAGTAGAATAATCACTATGTTTATTCTACCGTAAAGAAGAATAATCGCAAAGCCCAAATCATTTCCGGGCTATCATACATGAAGAATGTAGGCAGATTACACCGGGCATGTTACAACATGGAACAATGTCTTTCCGGCAACGTACAGAAATGTGCATTGATGAAGGGGGTCGTCATTTTGAACATTTACTTGTTTGATGAAATCCACGCGCTTTAACAATTTATTATACTGTTTACCACGAGCTTACACATTTACAAATCCTTGTCAGTAGAAGAAATGAAACATAAGGTTTAAACATGAAACAAAAGCTGTTAGATTTAATATCGTCGATATGTGCCCAAAACTACGTGACACGGTTTACAACACCAGATAGGTACAGATTATTATTGTAAGCGTAATACACAATTATCTGATTGTAATTCTTGTGTCTTTGGCTCACAGGAGAGCCAATAAAGTAAATAAATAGATCAGTATAGTAAAGTACAGAAAATAAACGCAAGGAGAAGGAAAAATATATAACCAAAACAATTTGATGTTTGTATTAGATTCGAACTTCCGAAGCTAACCGTTGCTTTACCACATCCATCCAGCTAATCCACTCGCCCAGAACGCACATGTTGTCTCCTGATCTTCGGAAAAACATACCTCTATCTCCTTGCAAGCATTATATCCATGAAAAGCCGTCTTCTTAAAGCCTTTCGCGGCTCCTTGGCTCATTCAGGCTTTTAATCCTTAATAGTCGGGTGTATAGTATCGAATAGAAGGACAGAGCTACAATAACAGTTTGTTTGATAAAAGGGTCAATGTTTTCACATTAGTCTATAAAATGCGGGTTGCATAGATACGAATATCTAGGGACAACTGACTCACCTGGTGTATATATAATGTTCTTCATGTAAGGATCCCAAATTTATATTATTTTAATCAAAACCGTTAGAGCACTTTTAGGAAAATAAAAATATGTAACTTCTCCCTGCAAAGCGTAGTTTGGTTTGGGGCATTTTTTGAAGATCTTCGTGTCGCATTCCTGGAATATGTTAAATTTAAATACGAAGTTTGGTATTTATCCAAGATTTCGTTTTTGAGTTACGTTGTTCGTAGAAACACAGACACGCGCGCGCGCCGCTCAGATACATACACATACATACATACATACATAGACAGACTCAAATTGTTTTGTTTTGTTTCAGGGGCCTCAAAACATATATTTCCGGTGAAACATCTATATGAAACTTATAATAATTCCTCCAAGATGTAGCAGAGAATGTAATAGATGTAAAACGAAGATTACCAATTCCGTGATCCATTAAATGTAGAGAATGTATCAGTAAAGTGCAGTATATCACATGTCGAAGCACGCCAACCAAAACTATTGGAATGTACACATAACGACTGAAAGCTCCAAGCGAGTCATGAGGTTAAGGTAAAATATTTGTAACACTGGAACAATGAGTAAATGAAAGCAAACAAAATTACTGTTAATGATTGCCACCAAATATTAATTAAAATATGCTTAAGGCTACACTACAATAACAACTCTACCTCTGTTTCTAATTAATCACATATTTGTAGTGTACACACATTTTGCAAAAATTCCTTGTATTTGTTGAGCTATGGTTTTTTTCAGCTTTTGTGAGAACAGTGACAGGATGGGCCAAAAGTCACTAGCCATTGTTAACAGAAATCAGTAAATTTGGTTGTGATATTACCATCGATTTAAATCACACACCTTTTTTTCGTATTGGATAGCATCTTTTGTAAATAGTTTTCAATCAAAAAATATATTTTATGGATAATTTAAGTTTACTGTTAGTGGTACTGCAATGGTACCAAGTGCAAATTCGGATGGAGTAAATCTTTAAAATCATGCATGTTCAGAGCAATATGTTACATCACCAATAACTTCAGTATCTGTAAAAGGAATTCAGAATTTTGCAATGCAAGAAAAGAACAAATATATTTAATCCTTAGAAGACTCAACCAGGGTCATAAATTCTGAGCTCCCGAACAAAACAAGTAATAAAGACAGGCCTCCTGACAGGTCATGAGGCAGCCCCATCCCTGTTTGTGCGGCCTTAGTCACTAAGTCCCACATAATGAATAAAATAATGAAAAGTGGTGGCATCCGGATTAGGGAGAGACAATTATATATTATGGTAAATATGTACTAATGCGTATATCCATTATTACTCATTTGACATTGTGGATTCACTATTGTGAAGATATTTGCAACAGCAGTTTTGCTTTAAAACCCTATTACAAATGTGGCTATAAGCAAATAATTGATGAATTGAATAAGCATTTCAACACTATTCAACCAATACGGAAGGCAGGTTACTATTGCATTCATCTGTGGCGGACGGTCCCAGATCAAACAAATAAGGGATCGTTTTACAAGAGAGTAGACCTTGAAGGTCTACTGGTAGACTGTCTTGTGAAAGGATATGTCAAGAATTTTTGCTCAAATAATTTTACATGCGGCCAAATTCAAGTGTCTTGCACTTGGCCTATTGTAAGATGATCCTAAGATTGTAAGATTGATCTTACAATTGATGATTCTACAATAGTAGGATTCAATTTTGTGAGGTCATGTTAAATGAAATGAGGGTTAATGACGAGTTGTTTTTAGATAATTTGCAGTGCTGAGGCAGCTTTAAACTTAACAGACCACGTCAACACGCGCAATTGCACTTATTGGTAGAATGAGAACCCTAGAAAGACTTTGAGAAGCAGCTGAATTAACCAGGTGTTACTATTTGGGATGGAAGCTCATATCATGGAGTTATTGGACCTTGGCTTTTGATGGCACACTCACTGGAGTGAAATACATAGAAATAATACCAAAACTATATACCAGAATATAAATTAATTAAAATAATTTAAACCGACTGTACTTTCAACGCGATGGTGCTCACCATCACCTGTACAAAACGAGATAAACATTTGCAAAAATAGTTATATTACACATTTTGTTCTAGGTACAAGAGGGATAAAGGAAGTGGAATCGATCGATAGTCAGATGTTTTAAAGCAGCTTGCTATATGCTGGCTTTGAAATTGTATACCTACCGTTTCAATGACATCGCGAGAAACAAGTGAATAGCAACAGCACTTAAAACAATTACAAAGTTTTGCAAAATTAATATCAATATTAACGGACACTTCCGAAATGGCTGATGTAACAAACAATTAAAACAAATTGTATTTTATTAAAGATATCCACATTTTTTGTGTAATCAAATTTTGTCTATCTCTTATGCTTTACCCGTTGTGCAAGATGTCTTTCGAATGAAATGGACTTTACAGGCTATTCGCAGAAAATTCAAGACGTATATTTTCTTGCCAAATATTTGGTATTTTACTCAAAATTGTTACAGCATTTTTTGAGAAAATCAACAATATCAAAAACATTTCCACGTAAAGCGTAGTTTGGAGTGAGGGATTCGAAACTCTTCTTGTCGCATCTTTGTAAAATACTGAGATAAGTTTGGTTATTTATCAGACTTTTTTGCGTTATGCTGTTCACACATACACATACACGCAGGCACCCGGACTTTTTTTTAAAAAATGTTTTTTTAGATTCAGGGGGGCCTCAAAACGCGTATTTCCAGTGAAATCTCGGTATCGAACCTTTAGGCGAAATATAATACTTCCTCATCTACTCTACCTACTACTCTACGTGCTGGAGAAAGCAAAAATGTGATGCGAACCCTTAATGACTTCCTTTACCTATGTCAGATTTCGGTATATCCGTTATATATTGTATTGTAGATATTAAACGTGTTCTTCTATCCAAATTATTTTATTTTCAATACATTTTACCTAGGGGTGAGTATAAATTCAGCAATAAGGAGGGCTTTTGTAAACAAAAACCTATAAACAGCATTCAGTGTGTAGCTGGAACAGGCTCTTGCGACGGAAAGAAATGGAGATTAACACATACCTTCTGTTGTACTTGGAAAAGTGTAAACGTGAGACATGGAACACTTCGAAACCGGCGAATAAAAATTGTGTGTTTTAATGAGCTCTACATTCTGCCAGTAGTATGCTTTTGGTCGTCTCTTGGATTTCCTAGCTATATAACATTACAGAAAATGCATTCATTATTAAGAGGACTTCACAATAATCCACAGAAAACTCAAGATGTACATTTTATTATTTATGCATAAGTCTTAAAAAACTTATGGATATATTCACATGACTTTCTCTATCCTCCATCTTTATTAGTTAGTATAAAAACTATTATTACTAAATATTAATGTATTATCAGGGATTGTGGGCAGTAACATAAGATAACATAATATAACATCTCAATCTGTAGACCCTATAGTGAGCTAGACCAGCTTAAAGAAATCTAGTCTACTCAAGGATGTAGATTACGTCATAAATACATAATTACATTCTGTGCTTGTATTAAGTAAATTGCAGTTCTTATGTAGAGTACGCTAGAGCTAAAAAAATTAAAACAATATTATTTATACTTAATGTATTTATAAAATTTGGTAACATTTTATAGTCAGTTATTTTTTTAATGAAAGAAATCCTCCTCTTAAGCAACTGTCCATCATGGTCTGAAAGTCCATTAGTTAAGGGCTGGATTTCATGGTACTCATTTTTAGACACATCTATGAAAATATTATCAATAGCTGTTGTGGAATTTTTTTGAATTCTAGTTGGAAAGTTGATTGTATGCATAAGGTTGTATGTTCTTAATAATGAACAAATTTGTTCCTTTTGGTTGCTGTCTTTAATGAAGTCTATATTTAAGTCACCACAAAAGTATAAATTCAATTTTAGGCTTGAATAGATATTTTAGAGCAATATCCAGATTGTACAGGAAGTTTTCAAAATTGGCAGCTGGGGCTTTGTATACTGTTAATATAATTAGTTCATTGTCTGGCTTTTTATATGAACCACGCAACACTCAAATGTTCGTTCTATACAGTATTTATCCAGATCAATATTGTCAAACTGCATGTTTTTCTTAACCAAGACACTCACACCTCCATTAGAGAGTTTTTTCTACAGTAATATGCTGCTCTGTTGTAGCCTTCCATTGAGATATGTAATATTTCCTGTTTGTCCATGTGATGTTCTGTTATGCATACGATATCTGGATGGTCTATGGTCTCCTTCTTCCCAGACGTTTCATCTGCGACTGCAACAGACATCTGATAAGTCATGAAAATGTATGCCGCAGTCAAAGACGAAACGTCTAGGAAGAAGGAGCCCAGGAGACCACGGCACGGTCGTGAAAGGATACGGATGTTGATTTTCTTGCTAAAGCTTATTTTTATATCTACTACGTTTATATCCAAATGAACCTTTGCAGAAGTAGCTTACACATTTCGTTATAGATACAAAGGGAACAATGTTTAAGAACTGGACGCTATAAACTAGTCTTAAAATTCCGTAATGTTTCATGCAATCGCGAGTATCAACTGCATGTTGAAAGGGCTTTAAAGAATGACCAAGAAATGAACAATTAGAACCCTTAATAACGGATATCTCAGAAATGGCTCATGCAATAAAAGGCTTTTTGAACTAAATTGTGTGTTTAAAGTTATCTGCATTTTTGTGTGATTCGTTTTCGTCTATCCCTTAACGTTAACCAATTATACAAGACTATGCAAAATCCCTTCCGAATGGAGAGTACTTCACACGCTATTTCCAGAAAATATAAGATATACCTACATTGTATTTGTCATGTAAATATCATTAATATAAGGTATTTTAATCAGATTTTGTGCCATTTTTAGAAAATAAAAAATTTGAAAAGTGTTTCATGTAAGGGGTAGTTGTGGTGGGGAGATTTTCTTGAAAATGTTTGTATTGTATCCGTGAAAGATACTGAACTTAAATACCAAGTTTGGTACTTAGCTGACTTCGTTTTTTGAGTTATGCTGTTCACATACACGCGCGCGCGGACATTTTTCTAAAAATACTTTATTTGATTCAGAGGGCCTCAAAAGAGTATTTTCGGTACAATTTCGGTATCAATTTTTGGGTGGAATGCAATAACTTCTCTACCTACTATATAGTGACAGAGAAAGTAAAAATGAATAAATCACGACATTAAATCTGCATACTTCTTAAAACTCCTAATCATGACCTACATAAAGTGCTGTCATTAATAAATTTTAGAAGCGTGTTTCAGAACGTAAACCCCATTTACATTCAAAACCTGTCCCATTCACCCCATCTTACAGAATACCAATTTGGTAAATTAATATTTCAAAGCATATTTGGGTGATGCAAGAGTTTTAACTAACCCATTTATTTTCCTTCGGGCAGCTGTGTTTTAGAAATCCCGTGTTCAAATGTACCCGCATTAAATCGCGGTAAGGAAGCATCTTCTTGAACAGATAGCGGGTTGTATATCTTCTGCTTTAAGCTTGTAAGTCTCGAGGCTTATCGGTTGTGAAAGAGACATGGTAGTCCGATAAAGAGAGGCAGTGCTTCTGCGAAGACAATGGTCCGGAGAGGAAACATATTCCTACACTGAGAAGGAAGATAATCTAAATTCCTTGTACGAAGACGGAGAGCAATTTCTACATTGGTAAGATTTTTGAGATGTGTGTTTCACTGTCTGATACGATGCGTTATGCAAGAGGAGGATTTATACAGCTAAATGTGCTTAAGTACTAAGCTTCTCACAGCATTTGAAGATCTATGCCAGCAGGTTGAATAAAAACATTGAACATCCTCCACATTCAAGGCAGATGTATGTTTGCAAAACTTTAAAGGTGCGTTAATCTCCGTTATCTGAGAATGTTTTCCACGAATTAAGGTTTTATGTCAGCGTATCAAGATACGCAGAACATGTCTAAACTTTCCAAGTTCAGTTATACTGCTAATGTGAGGACAATAGCAAAGTGTGTTCTTCTTGAGTTAAATGGAAAGCACTGAAACGTATACTGTCGTGCATAAAATGTGGCCCATAATGAAACGGAGCTGTTTATGTTGATACTGACAAAATATAGCCCCACCCCTACCAGCGTAACCATCTCTGTTTTTCGAGCATAATTCTAGTCACTAAATTACCAGGGTACTTTACCTCCCCCAATGTATGGTCGTACTGCAGAAGGATAACATTAAATCTTAAACCATATATGTTCATGCTACACTACCGTTTCTTATTGTCATTTAGTAGCAGCAAAAACTTAACCTTTACCTCCATGTCGCTGATGAAAGCCCTTATACGAGTATGTAAACGTCGAGCTGTTCTTTTGTTTAACCAGTATGCAAATAATGAACTCCTTCCTCTAGAAGGTCGAATTATGTTGCAACTGGTTTATCCTTTTCTTGTGCACTAATCGGAACTCTTTCATAGAGGCGGTATCCAAACCATCCCTTCATTCCACATAGATTATAACCATCGTTCTTTGGTTAGATTTTATTCCCCTGAATTATTTTTCGGCCCATAGAGAACTGATACCGGCTGGGCGAAGTCTAAAGTTGGTTACCTGAAGGTGGAGAACTTATGGAGGGAAAAACACTATTACGATTTAGGGAAATGGGCCACTTTTTATCCACATCAGTGTACTAAATCAGAGAGATCTAAATACAATTATTTAGGTTTCCGAAATTTATTGTTTACCTAACAGTCTAAGCAAACCTATCTATTGCTTACTTAACAACACTCCAAGCAAACCTGTCTTTGATGAATGCAGTAAAAGTCTTCTTTACTCGTTGTTTTACACAAAATAAGACGTATTACTCATACAAAACTAGGATAGTTTAATCATTGTATTTGTAGCATTATAGGCCTTATATGAGTATTAATAGGATATCCTCAAAGGATACTGCAGGTAAAATACAGGCTTTATGATCTAAATGAATTTAACAATTTAAAGCCGTAATATATTTTTTCTGTCTTTATTATTGCTAATAAATTTTTTTTAGACAATGCATGACATCCTATTTACATCTAAGTTTTAAAGAAGTATATGTTATTTTGCATTTTTACGGAGAATAAACATACTACTGTTACAAGAAGTTATGCAATGGTCCGCACTTGTTTATTATGCTTTTCAAACTGTCTGTGCACAATAGAATTTTTTTCAGGAGAGTCGAAAAAATTGTGTGAGCTTTCGGCATATTGGTATTAAAACGTTTTTAAAGTGGATAGTGGTGTAACCGAGTTTACATCAACATAATACATTTTTATGTAAACATTATTTTTCTGCACACTTTATAAGAAGTCAATGAATAAAGTAGTCATTAATTTATTATTTTCGTAATATTTTAGTATAATCTTCACCGCCTAATGCCTGAATTAAGTTCACTTTAAAGAATCAAACTAAAATCTGTATTATTAGCTTAGTTTGGTAATACGTAACATCAGACATCATTTTCTGTCTGATTTGTGGAATTGTATGTATTACTAATAACTTGGTTTCTTTTCTTCACTGTGTAGCCTTATAGGATTTTTTATTTCATTTATAGAATGTGAATGACCCATTTAGTAAATTTGCAAGCACAAAGGCAAAGCTTGATGCTTTGTTGGACTTCCCTATATTTCTATCCTTATGTTTTTACTTCCAGACAGCTTTCCCATCACATTTCTTGTTCTACTTTTTTGTTATCAAATGTGACAGAGATCTTTTAACGATTCAAGACTTCCTCGATTTAAATTGTTTACGCTTTCCAAACTAAATTTAATGTTTATGATACGAATTTACGACATTAGATATTAATAGGGCTAATACGAAAGGAAACCATACCAGTATATACATAATGTTTTAGGACCTCTGCGACAAACTCTGAGCAAGATGGATCTCGTAGAGGGGAAGATTTTTTGTCAAGCAACCACCATCCTCCGACGCATCGTTACGGAGTTATTCACTTCTGTCTGAAGTGTATCCGGTAGAATAGGCCTGAGACGCACAACCAGTAAACTTTAACTATCTTTTGGTTTACAGCCGCTGAATCAAGTGTCTTCACCTCTTTCCTGTCCCTTAGGTCTGGTTAGGTTTGGTAGGTCTGAGATGCATAGCCCAATTTAAGTCAGTGTTTGTAAACAACAGCTCCACCACGCATACCACCTCCAGAAAGTACAGGGATTGGGACGAACGACTTCGCGCCTCGTGTTCAGTTTGTCCATTGGTTTCTGCAACGAAGTATCGCAGATCCTACATTTCCCGTGCGCGTCTTGTTTATTGATGAGGCCTGATTCACACGAGATGGATGCTTCAACAGCAAGAACAGCCACATCTGGGATGTTGAAAATCTCATGCAGTGTTCGTTAGACATCACCAATAAAAGTATATCGTGAACATCTGGACTGCAGTCGTCTACCTTGCAGGTAGTTGGGTGAAATCCGTAGCAGAGTAGAATGTGCGCTGTGTTCCGATGTCGCTGCCAAATTGTTCCTTCATTATGGGATCGATATTAGTTTTTCTAGTGGTGTTGAATTCCCAAGGCAGTTATTTTGTTTATTTTCAGCGATATGTTTAATGTTAACTGAAGCAACTAAAACTGAAACACATTCATGTTTGAATGAAATAAAAATGAATGTCTTAATTTAAAGACGGTTTATAACTATCACACATAAGAGGGTTCAGCGCTTATCGAAGCGTTTATTGAGAACAATTATGATAATAATTTAGCGAAACGCAATAAAGCAAAGTAAATGAATTTAATACATTATTAAAGGAAATTCAAACCATCTTATGTTTATTTAAACATTCAATAAAAGAAAATAAAGCGACTTTTAATATTGGTAGGTAAGTTTATACTGAAGATACTATCGCGTGATAAGCAAGCGAGAAATCATTGACTGAGGCGTGAGTATGGCCAGTTATTCAGCCGTTGCTCCGACCTCGTGACTTCAGAGTAAATACTATTTGTAGGAAACAAAATGCTAAATTTCGATATTCGCCTAAGGAAGAATATGGAGATAACAAAAAATGTAGAATAGTTGTCATAAACCTGAGTATAATTTGTTGTTTATTTGGAATATAATACAACGTAAAGAAAGCGAAACTTACTTTTCTGCTGAAATAAGCATTAAGATATAAAACGTTTTGAGAATCTTCATTATCTTTTGTACTTAGAACCAACTACTAAGATTATATACCTTTTTCGCCCGCTATATCCGCTGCAGTAACTACTAACTCTAGTCACAGAGCAAGCCGTAAACATATTATACAATTTAGATATGGAACTGTTATAACTAAAGTAACGGTAAAGGTACGTATCACGGAGGGGCCCCCGGAACCGGGGCAGAGCATCGCACGCAGGCCAGTCGGTTCTTTAAGCTTCCAACGTGACTGGAAGGGAAGGGTGACGTGAGAGACCCGAATGCCGACGGGCGCAAGCACGGACGGGTTTCTAACGTTTCCAGATAGAACGCATCCGACACCGCACGGTCCCCGCCCACAGCCACCAACCTCTAGGGTTCCGGAGTGGAGCCCCACGCTGAGGAGAGATCTAGCTGAGCGCCAAGAGGGAAACCTTTACAGGGCGCAAGCCACCACCCGGACTCAACCCGCCGAACACCGTCGTCTGGTCCTACAATCCTGAAACAGGTGACAAGGAAGATTATGGGTACAGGAAGTGATAGGAAGGAGAGTCGTGGTAGAAGATGAACCATCCCAGCATTCGCCTGGCGACCCGGGGAAACCACGAAAAACTCATGGGCAGAGTGGGTGGTCGCCGAGGACCGATCGCGGGACCTTCCGATTACGGGCCACAGACGTAACCATATGATCCATTCGCTGGTCTGTTACAACTAAAACACACACATAAAGGGAAACAAGAATAACATCAATTTATTGAACGTTATTAATACATTAATTGTACAAGACTTCAATGGTAACCAGAGTAATGTATTATTATTTGTTATTTTATGTAGTGTGTACTCATAATAATTTACAAATATAAATTTTTGCTCAAAACTAAAATGGTAGCGCATTGTAAGTAAAAAATGTCTTATACAAGCTTTCAATGATATCCCTGCATATTATTAAATGTAAGTCTATGTATACGTCTTTTAGTGTTATTGCTGTGCACATATAAATATATCACCATTAGTTACTTTGTTAAAGGAAAATAAATACGAATGTGCATGCTCGATACTTTATCATAAAATATTCTCTCCCGTGCAATTTACATGACAGGAAAAATGGCGCGCATACGGTCTGGTCAGCAGTATTTGACCTTTGTGTTTCCTATTTAAGGGTTTTTATGATATTTTAGGAGCATCCCCTCCATTTAACACAATCGGTACCTTGCACAAAGGCAGGGATGTCAAAGCAAACTGTGGCATTGGGCGAACTTTAGCCAGACTACAGCTAAGGGTTTTACTAGCAGAAAGGGGGGAAAGTGAGAGAGAGACAGAGAAACGGGTAATACATGCCGCATGCAAGGAGATAAACAGAATGAGGAATCTAAAGTAAGTTCATGAACGTTGGGGGCGTTCCGTTTCTAATGATGAGAATGCCTACCATTTAAAAAGAATAGAAGGAATTAACTAGCAAGTACGCACTTGATAAATAATTAACATTAGATTATCCTAGAGTATCAGATACTGTATATTATATTAATAAAAATGTTTGATCATAACTAGTATTTGCATTCACCTATCCGCCAGAGGTGACAAAGTATTAAGACTTAATGAATAAAAATGATTTTCATACCAACGGGTCTGAACCTCTGCTGAGCTTTTCCACAACGAAGTATTTTGTTGTTCTTTCAAGTCTTATGGCAACTTGCTGTTTTTAAGTTCTCTATAGTTTGTTTGTATTCGTTCAACAATTAATATGTTACTGTTCGTTAGGTACAGGAACGAAAAGTTCACAAGTAGCAGGAACTACAAATACATATTTGGTGAGTGCGCCGGGGTAGCGTTTTCAGCCCTCGTACTGAGAGTCCGGAGTTCTATTCTCGGCTTCGAGGTGGCGATTTTAAGTTGATTCTATTCACGTTTTCACCTCCGATTATCCCCAAGGCCCAACGTGGTTGGAAGTGCACGCTAATACCTGTAGGTCCTCTTATTCCACTGCCATTCTCACCATCATCCTACATCACGGGTAATACATTCCACTCGCTGGATGTCTACTTCAGAAATGGGTGCAGTCATTGCTTGGTGGAATGAGGTAACCCCGAAGATCATAGGTCCTGTAAGGGGTGCGTTAGAAACGAGAACAACATTTTTGGTAAAAAGAAGATTGTTTTCACATAATATGCGGGTTGCAGCTATTCCAGTACTCTGTCGGTGGTTGTTTCACCTGTCATATAATATAAAATATAATGAAAATGAAGAATGCAGAGAGTATTTCAAACTATTCAGTTATTTGCCCTTTCAATGTGTGAAACTTATTTAAATCAAACTTGATACATCATTTTGTAGAACGTATAAAACTACAGAAAATGTTACATGTAAAAGGTGATTAGGCATAGGAGATTTTATGGAAAAGCTTCGATTTGTAAAGCTTAAAATTTGTGCAGTCACGAAACGAAATACGTTAGGAAGTTGAAGGATGGTAACCCCACCACTCAACTATATCTGAACAGACCTCGAGAGGCGTTTAGATGATTGATATTATTACTGATAGCGATTTCCCAAACTGGTACTCTCAGAGTAAATTGTAAGAAACGAAAGACGGAAAGATCGTGGAAGGGATAGACACATACTGAAACATCTCCAGAACAAGCTCATATAGTCTACTTTATCAAGATCACGACGATGCTTTTACTTTCTCTACTACGCAAGCTAAGTAGATGAAGTATTGTATTCCATCCCCGATGTCGAGATTTCACCGGAAATGTATTATTTAAGGCCCCCTGAATCCATAAAAAGCATTTTTAGAAGAAGGTCCGTGTATGTGTGTGTGTGTGTGAGCAGCATAACTCAAACACGAAAAGTCGGATAAATACCAAACTTGGTATTTAGGTTCAGTACCTTCCAAAGATGCGACAAGAAGGTTTTCAAGAAAATTCCCTAATCCTAAACTACCCTTTACCTAGAACATATTTTTGAAATTTTGATGCTCTAAAAATGGCTCTAACGATTTTTATTAAAATACCATATTAATGATATTTACTTGACAAATAAAATATATAACTTGAATTTTCTGGAAATAACCTGTGAAGCCTTCTTCATTTGGAACGAATGTTGTATAATCTTGTATAACTGGTAAACGTTAAACGATAGATGTAAACGTACTACACAAAAAATGTAGATCTCTTTAAAATACACAATTTATTTCAAATAAGTTTTTTGTAGGATAAGCCATTTCTGAGATCCGTTATTGATGGCTCAAATTTTTCATTACTTCGTCATTCTTTTAAAGTCCTCTCAACGTTCAGTTCTCTCATACGTTTGCATGCAAACAGTATGGAATTTTAAACCCAGCATAAAGGGAATAGTTCTTGAAACATTTGACTATCGCTGTTCTCTTTGTATTCTAACGAAATGCGTAATCTAGCGGTTTTTGCAAAGGTTTATTTCGATTAAAATGCAGTAGATAAAAAAATAAGCTTTAATAAGAATGGTTATTTATATCCATTAAGTAACGATATAGGGTAGAGAAAGTGATTTAAATGTATCATATCAGATTTATTAGTTTTTTTTGTGTTCATGCAACGAGAACAGAATTCCAAAGCTATCACAAAGCGACCGGCGTTGAAGATTTGACTATCCCTTTAGTTTACTGTAATCTTATACTGTGCTCTTACAGCAACAACGAAATGGTAATGAAGGTTTATCTATATTAAAAAGAAGTAGATAAAAGAGTTAGCTTTGTAAGAATAAACTGTGGAAGACTGAGTAGGGACATTCATGTGAACGCAGCACTCAAGATTTTTCGACATTTTTGTTTTCTCAAAAATGTGTAACAATGTTGTTCAAAATTCCATATGTTTTAAGATATTTTCATAACAATTGAAGTCTAGATATATCTTGAATTTTCTGGGAATAGTCTTCGTTATGAATTAGTTTTGCAATAATTGGCAATTCTAAGAGGTAGACAATATCTTACTCTACACAAATGTAGATCTAGTAAAAGCACACAATTTAAGGAAAATAAAGTAAACTGTAAGAGACACACAAAATCTTGATATATAAAAAACATAGGTCTCAGTAGGGTAGAATTGAGAGTTCAAGCACAGTTAATTTATGCATGGCTATTCATATGCAAATGAGCTCCCCCACCTCCTCCCTCCCCCACCTCCTCCCTCCCCCACCTCCTCCCTCCCCCTCCCCCCGCTGTGCCTTGGTAGTTTTAGCTGCACCTGCGGTCGTAAATCATGTTGAGTACAATGGAGGCTTGACAGTTAGGTAATTAAGGCTGTCAATCAACTCTCAAAACGAACAAAGGGGTCATAAATTTAAGGTTCTGTAACAAAGGCGAGATGTTTTTCCTACCCATTCCACATCCGGCCACTTCTGCACCTGGTCAGTTACCCGCCCCCACTTCCATTGTGTGTGTCGAACACGTGGCATACTCGTTCCACTAGCTTTTAACAAAAGAACAATGCTTGCCCTTCAGCTGTCAAAATGAACAAAGCCCATGATGAATTAGGGTTGTAACAAAGCCTGACCCTTTCCATTGTGTAAGAGATTCTATTGTGTGTGCCTTTGTATTGTTCGATGCAAGCATTCTTTAGAAAGACCACCTGGCAACCCAATAACAAAGCCTGACCCTTTCCATTGTGTAAGAGATTCTATTGTCCTTGGCAAGGCTAGTTTAGAAAGACACCTGCAGCGTTCCCATTGTTTGGCCACCTGCTAGTTTAACAAAAGAATTCGAGGGTTGCTTTATACTCGTTCTGTCCTTGTTTGTGTGAAAGAGAGAGAAACTTGTTTACCAACTCTGCGTGACGTCATACTTTAGAAAGACACCTGCTCCATAACAAAGCCTGACCCTTTCCATTGTGTAAGAGATTCTATTGTGTGTGCCTTTCTATTGTTCTGTGCAAGGCTAGTTTAGAAAGACACCTGCAGCGTTCCCATTGTTTGGCCACCTGCTAGTTTAACAAAAGAATTCGAGGGCTGCTTTATACTCGTCCTCTCCTTGTTTGTGTGAAAGAGAGAGAAACTTGTTTACCAACTCTGCGTGACGTCAGGTCGGCCATCATGATTTTGCCTGAGGGAGTTCTCCCCGATGTTTTACGACCTCCTACGAATATATCCGAGCATAGTTAACAAGCATTCTGTTTCAGCCAACGACTCCGAAAAGCATCTAATATACATTTCATTACGTGCATTAAACCTCTGAGTGATATCCATAGATCGGTGTTCGATTCTTACTGTAATCAAAAGTTTATTGCTAATGAGAAATTAATGATTGATATTATTATATCATTACCCTAATTAATAAAAAGGCGTTCAGAGAATTCTAGCTCGAGTCTTACCAAGTGAAACTCTAATGCGTAATAACTATTAAACTATGCACCAACAGATTAAAAAATGTATTTATCAATTATAATTTAATTTTTTATATATCATTACCCTAATTAATGAAAGGGTGTTCAGAGGGTTCTAGTTCGAATCTTACCCAACGAAACTCTAATGCTTAATAAATATTAAACTATGCAAGGTCAGATTAAAATGCATTTAACAAATTTAATTTTTATATATCATTACAATAATTAATAAAAGGGTGTTCAGAGGGTTCTAGATCGAATCTCTAATGCTTAATAAATATTAAACTATGTGAGTATTGCGCGGCCAGATTAAAACGTGTTTAACGAATATAATTTAATTAATGAAACGGTGTTCAGGGGGATCCTAGATCGAATCTGCGAAACTCTAATGCTTAATAAATATTAAACTATGCACGACCAGATTAAAATGTGTTTAACAAATATAATTTAATATACACGACATTACAATGTTTAACGATCTGTATTCTTAGGAACCCAGAAGCCCCTAGTTCGAACCTTACCCAGCGAAACGCTATAATAACTATTAAGTTATTGAAGCAGCGGGCGGTCGGATTAAAATTGCATTTAACAACTATAATTATTTATATTAAACCCTGATGCATACTTAGATATCCCGATGCCTAGACAACATTCTTACTTCTTCTCCTCTCTTTTTCTTTCTATCTATCTCTTTCTTTCTCCACAACTTGTACACATTCAGGCGTTCACATATACACGAGCGCTTGTACACACATCAGCAAACATACACTGGTGCACGCATGCAAGCACATACACACACGCACATGTAAGTACACACACGCACACACGCAAGCACATACACACACGCACATACATACACCAGCACATACACACACACATGCACATACATACAACAGTACACACACACATACATACACCAGTACACACACGCATTCACGCACCTCATGCGTATACATACATACACCAGTGCTCTTACACTCACGCATTCACGCACCTCATGCGTATACATACATACATACACCAGTGCTCTTACACTCACACATACATATACATGGACAAACACACACACGTGCAAGCACATATGCCTGTTCACTTACACCCAACAGCACCAATCCACACACGCACACACCAACTCACGCGCATGTCCTGAATGAAAAGAGACAAAATGATGCAATAAAAACTAATTATAGCTCGGGATGCAAGGCTCCATTTACGATTGCTCGAAACCGGTCTTCTAATAACTCCAAAACTAATTAAAATAAAGACAGTAAATAAACTTTATTACTTTTATGTCATTAGCTCGTTTCTTGTGCATGTATATTAGAGTCCGGGTGTCATGGGTTCGATCCTTAACTTTAAATCTCAATTATCTCAGAAACTAGCAGGGATTAAGGTGCGGACCAAAGCACGATTTTTAGTTCCTACGATGAACAATTAATGCTTTATATAATTTCCAATCAGTGTCCCTAGCTCGAATCCCGATCTTTCAGTGACTTCCTTAATTTTCCACTGTGTTCTAGAATATATCACTTAGATCAATGTTGCAACTGCATACAGGTCTTTTAAACACATCAAACTAATATTATAAATAATTTTGTTTCTGGCGTTCTGAGTTCGAATACCGATTCAATGAAGCTTACTTATAAATTTAATAACAGGAAATAATTAAGACAAAGGCACCAAATAAACCTATTACGTTTATGTCATCAGATAATATCTTGCGGGTGTATATTAGGGTACCTGACGTCCAGGGTTCGATCCTTAAGTTTAAATCTCAATTATCGCAGAAACTAGCAGAGATAGAGCTGTAGACGAAAGCATGTTTGATAGCTCATACAATGAACAATTAATGCTGTATATAATTTTCAATCAGTTGCCTCTGGTTCGAATCCCGATCTTTCAATGACTTCACTGATTTTCCTCTGTACTCTAGAACACATCACTTAGATTGATGCTTTAACTGCATGCAGCTTTGTGTAACGACATTATGAATGTACTCTGTGTGAGAGAGAGCGAGAGAGGGAGAGAGAGAGCGAGAGAGAGAGCGAGAGAGGGAGAGGAAGTGAACCAAGCAGGGATAGAGGTGCTGAGGGCCTCTGCGCATGCGTAGCAAGAGATGATGTCATTGGCTGCAATAATCACGTGACGTGTAAGCATCACAGCCATGATGACGTGCAGGCATCGCCTGGAGGGGGTTTAGATCCCTATATAAACAGACATCTGTCCCATGTTAGAACTGTTGTGTACTTATTAACTTTACATTCAAGTTTTAAAGAGTTTTAAAAGCAACGTGAGCTGCAGGCCGTCTACACATTCAGCACATATCAAAACGGGGGCAATGCAAGGTGAGTTTTAAATAACTATACAAAATCACTGTTGGCTTTTACAATACATTTAATTTTATTTAAACGTTACAGTACATGAAAGACGATTCGTTACAAAGAGCATCATATTTTCTAATCTGTGATTTACATTCACATGGATTTCACTGCATACTCTTCTTCAGTTCACATGATTTTCGCCACATATTCTTCTTACATAAACATTCATACGACTTTCCCCTCATTCTTTGTTTCACTATACACTCACATGATTTCCTCTACTCATTCTTTATTCCACCTACAGGTTCATGCTCTGTTAACATTCACATGACTTTCTCTTCACATTCTTTGCTTCCATTAACATTCACATGATTTTCGCCACACCTTCTTCTTACATAAACATTCATACGACTTTACCCTCATTCTTTGTTTCACTATACACTCACATGATTTCCTCTACTCATTCTTTGTCCCCCTGCAGGTTCATGCTTTGTTAACATTCACACGACGTTCTCAGCTCATTTCTCTATTGACATTCACATGATCTTCTCAACACATTCTTCTTACTTAAACATTCATACGATTTTCCCCCTCATTCTTTGTTTCACTATACATTCGCACACGATTTCCTCTACTCATTCTTTGGTTCTCTGCTGGCTCATCTTCAATGAACATTCACATGATTTCTGTACTTATTCTTTATTTCTCTACACCCTCATAGGCTTACTTACAAAACATACACACCCTAGTTCTTCAACTTGAATAATGTAGTGAAAATAATAATTCATGACAATGTCTGTTACAGATTGTTTAGCTGATAGACTTAACAAGATGGTGGAAGAGCGTAGTTTCCTACCGACTCGCCGAGTTCAAGATCTCGAAATAGGTCTTAACTATGAGATAAAGTCCTTAAAGAGAGTTCAAACAAGATATGGTACCAGGATCGTATCTTCGCTGGAGGATTGTCAAGTGTTCTTGCCAGAGCGCTATAATTCGTTAACCGATCAAGAGATTGCAGAAATACCTGGGAGCGTATACCTACAGTATAATGGCATGGCAGAGAAGGGGAAATTTAAGACATGTAAATTGTCTTTTTTACATGCAAAGAAGGTGCGTAGAAGTGTCAAACTTAAGTATTGAATGTTCTCCCATTTCACAATGAAAAATTCATAAATAAAACAACTGACTCATTGATATTACATATAAAGATACAAAAGATGCATATTATAGAATTTTATAAAAAATTAACGAAATTACAATATCACATGCTTGAGTTTAATTATATCTAGCGCATTGAAATAACTCTAAATATCCGAATGTTTATACAAATCTTTGTGCTTCTTTTTACATGTGCCATATGCTTCATTTTACATGTATCATAACAAGAAATGTAATTCTTTCCAGGTTGCCTTTACTTGACCAAGATAGTTTTCTAAGACTTTCATTGTGCAATGTTTCAGGGTGTGCAATAAGAGGAAGAAGAAGAAGAGGAATAGCCTGCTGGCATGCAAAGGATGCTAACGCTATGGGAGGGTAGAATACCTACAAGAAACATTTCGGCAAGAAACGGGTGCTGAGACATCTACATCACCGAAACACATTAAGACAGGATCCTTATATAACATTACAGGGTATACAATGAAAAAATAGGGTCCATTTTGTATACAATTCAATGCATGGCTGAGAGTTAGCTCGAACTAGTCTCCCTATATTCACTGAAATTAAGCATTGTGAGCAATAATTTAAGTGACTGTGAAAATACTTTAAGTAATGGTGAAATGTGTATCCTAAAAGACTTGAGCCCTGTATACATTAACAGCATTAAGGCTGTTTGCCACGCTGGAATACAAATTATGAAAATAAAAAGACTTTCATTTAAATAATAAGGAAATTTGCATAACCTGCTGTTACAAGTGTAATGGCATATACAGAAACAATGAGTCGGACGAGAAAGTGATGGAAATGTAAGATAAATAATAACAATAAAAGAATTAAGGTATGCTTTTACATAGTGTTTTTATTCATTAAAAATCCTTGTATTCCTAATGAAAAATAAATCATTACAATGATTAGTTTAAGTTATATCACAATGATCAAAAAGAGAACCTTCTTTAGATGCATTACTCGATCTTAAGTCAGAGCACCAAAAAATGACAAATCACGGCTTCTCCATTTTAGATGTGGTGTCACTATTCAGGTAAATTCATGTAACACAACAGGTTGAGTATGCAGATCTGTGGTCCTAAATGGGTGAAACAGAGTCTTATCCAGCTTAACAGTCTTGAGATCTCACCATCAGAAAGTCGAATCACAAGCCTTCTCCACTCGCTGAGCACAGGTTTAACAACAGCATTCTCTTCACTCTGAGACGATGTAAAGTATATAAATGTTCAACTTGACAAGGGATTCTAATTTCATCATTAGAGTCCAGAACTGATGTATTATATGGTGAAAACACATGTTCCTCTTCTTAGCGATCTTGTCGTCGAATCTCGGTGTCGATAACATTGAAGATGCCCATGATTATAGGATTCTGAAGCCCAAAAACTGTAGGAACTGCTGATTGCATGATGTTAACCTGATGGGCGTCAAGGGCAGAGCATGATGTGTGCATTGAATCACTCCCTTATTATATCCTCGACGTCGTTGACTTCTTCTAAAATCTATTGGCATTGCAGCGGATGTGAAGCCTTATGCTTATATCCTTGTTTCTAAAGGCAATGATATTGCTGTTAGGCTCCCCTGTTTGCTCTATGAAGCGGATGTTTATGAACAACAGGTAAAATTTGATTTGATGGTTCCTGTGAAATACGTTATCCAACCGTAACAGATGGGAAAACTGGTAGATGGAGTGTCCACTTTTACTATAGAGGAAGGAGACTGATGCAATACTGCGCTAAATTCGTATGATGCTCAACCTAAATATATTCACTAGGAAATCAGATTCAGACAGCTGATTAGATGGAATAACTTTGTCACTGAAGGGCCACAGAACGTTCCTATAGAACAATCACTGGAAAAAATCAAGAGTGAAAGGACATTTTAATGACATTTTTATTATTATTATTATTCACTGATCTAATAAAGAAGACATTCGCATCCTAATATGAGGAATCTTTCTAACTCTTTCATGGTTTTGCAAATGCTAATCACGCTATAAAACCACCCAGCTTTAAATCTTGAATAATGTCGTTAATCGCATCGGATTAGTCATTTTTATCTGGTGTATGAAGCATCATGAGTACCCTTAGCATGTTTACCAAATCATTAGGATCGGTGTAGCGGTATAGCATCTCCTCTGTATTCGCTTTGGATATATCTTCTAATCTAGGTGAGTTGTCACTAGTATGCTTGCTTTCATTGGTGTGCTTATTCAGAGCTTCCTCATTCAAAGAAACTGTTCTCATTGCTTCATCAGTGGTAGCTCTTGGCGTTATTACAGGGTCGCTTGAACTGGCTCCAAGCACAGTACATCTTGAATCCCGCTCTTCGGGACTTGAGAAGATTTCAGGATCTCGTTTGGGTGTTGTAGTCAATGCACAGCTGCCCATTGCTTTACAGCATCGTCTCCTATGTTGCTTAAGCCTTGAAATTGTCCTGTTTTTTAAAGTTCTATTACATATGCAGCACTTAACAAAGCGATTACTCCCCCCTTGGGAAACATACGAAAAATCAAGATTCTCGTAAATTGACTGTAATTGACCGTCTTTGTGAGTGTTCATGCTCAAGCAGTATATATAAACTAGTCAATGTATACTGTAGATGTTGAATTCGTATACGATAACACGAGACTGAGCTATTTTTTAACATTTATGTATTTATATATGTACTCAGGTTTTGATGCATATAAACAGCCATGTCCGAATTAGACTAAGCAAAATATTGTAGCATTCGCACATAATAGTTGTAATTCCGTTAATTATAACTATCTCATTAAGCACAAGCAGATTCAAGTAGCTGGAAATGGATTCATAGAGGTAAGAGTACAAGTTTTCTTGATAGTTAGCACAGAGAATGCGAGAGTTAAGGGAGATACTGGTCATTTTCCCTTTGCAGGTCACCTTTTTTTCCCTTTGCTGGCCACCTTTTCCCTTTGCTGGTCACCTTTTTCCCTTTGCTGGTCACCTTTTTCCCTTTGCTGGTCACCTTTTTCCCTTTGCTGGTCACCTTTTTCCCTTTCCTGGTCACCTTTTTCCCTTTGCTGGTCACCTTTTTCCCTTTGCTGGTCACCTTTTCCCTTTGCTGGTCACCTTTTTCCCTTTGCTGGTCACCTTTTTCCCTTTCCTGGTCACCTTTTTCCCTTTGCTGGTCACCTTTTTCCCTTTGCTGGTCACCTTTTTCCCTTTGCTGTCACCTTTTTCCCTTTCCTGGTCACCTTTTTCCCTTTCCTGGTCACCTTTTTCCCTTTGCTGGTCACCTTTTTCCCTTTGCTGGTCACCTTTTTCCCTTTGCCGGTCACCTTTTTCCCTTTGCTGGTCACCTTTTTCCCTTTCCTGGTCACCTTTTTCCCTTTGCTGGTCACCTTTTTCCCTTTGCTGGTCACCTTTTTCCCTTTGATGGTCACCTTTTTCCCTTTGCTGGTCACCTTTTTCCCTTTCCGTGTCACCTTTTTCCCTTTGCTGGTCACCTTTTTCCCTTTCCTGGTCACCTTTTTCCCTTTGCTGGTCACCTTTTTCCCTTTCCTGGTCACCTTTTTCCCTTTCCTGGTCACCTTTTTCCCTTTGCTGGTCACCTTTTTCCCTTTCCTGGTCACCTTTTTCCCTTTGCTGGTCACCTTTTTCCCTTTGCTGGTCACCTTTTTCCCTTTGCTGGTCACCTTTTTCCCTTTGCTGGTCACCTTTTTCCCTTTGCTGGTCACCTTTTTCCCTTTCCTGGTCACCTTTTTCCCTTTGCTGGTCACCTTTTTCCCTTTCCTGGTCACCTTTTTCCCTTTGCTGGTCACCTTTTTCCCTTTGCTGGTCACCTTTTTCCCTTTGCTGGTCACGTTTTTCCCTTTGCTGGTCACGTTTTTCCCTTTGCTGGTCACCTTTTTCCCTTTCCTGGTCACCTTTTTCCCTTTGCTGGTCACCTTTTTCCCTTTGCTGGTCACCTTTTTCCCTTTGCTGGTCACCTTTTTCCCTTTGCTGGTCACCTTTTTCCCTTTGCTGGTCACCTTTTTCCCTTTCCTGGTCACCTTTTTCCCTTTCCTGGTCACCTTTTTCCCTTTGCTGGTCACCTTTTTCCCTTTGCTGGTCACCTTTTTCCCTTTGCTGGTCACCTTTTTCCCTTTCCTGGTCACCTTTTTCCCTTTCCTGGTCACCTTTTTCCCTTTGCTGGTCACCTTTTTCCCTTTCCTGTCCACCTTTTTCCCTTTCCTGGTCACCTTTTTCCCTTTGCAGGTCACCTTTTTCCCTTTGCTGGTCACCTTTTTCCCTTTGCTGGTCACTTTTTTCCCTTTGCTGGTCACCTTTTCCCTGAATGGGTTACATGATGGGAACGTATATAACGTTGACATGAAACAGTTTTCCACTAAGTTCACATCTAAAGTCGCTTTCAAAGTCTAACATATCAATAGGCTGTGAGCATTCTTGTTTCATCCTCTCTAGCTTGACAGCTAAAGTAAAATAAATCGCTCTTAATGTATATACGCTAATGAGAAAGTATAAAAGAACTATCCTGAATAAAAATCGATTAGTATAACGTGGTTAAGCTCGCAAGAGGTTTCGGTTTAATTAACTCTCTCACTAGCCTGCAACCATTGAAGTACATTTACCTGGTTACATAGGCTGAGGAACTGTGGTAAAGCTAGAGAAAAATTAAAGATAGGAGACCCTGGAATCATTCCGTTAGACGATTCGTGTAATCTTAGCGGCATTGCCAACGCTCAGCATAAGGTCTCTGCTTCGAGAAACATTGCTGCCAAGATCTGACTGAAACGACTTGGAAAAGCGTGCAATCTGATGTTACATTAGGTGAAAAAGTTGTCAGCGTGACTAGTAACAGCAATTATGAAGGGAAAGGTAGCTCCAGGTGCAGTAACCATGAAGAAGAAACGAGGAGGTTTTCTACCTCTCATACCAATTATTGCAGCTCTAGGCGCTGCTGCTGGAGGTGCAGCCCAAATTGCCTCAGCAGTAAATAAGAAAAAGGCAGCAGATAAACAACTTGCCGAAATGATGAGGCATAAGAGAGAAATTGAGAGAAAGGTATCTGTTGGCAGAGGGTCCAAAAAGAAGAAACGAGGAGGATTTCTACAGCTCATACCAATTATTGCAGCACTAGGAGCCGCCGCTGGAGGAGCATCACAAATTGCTACAGCTGTAAATACGAAAAAAGCTGCGGATAAACAACTTGCTGAAATGATGAGACGTAACAGAGAAATTGAAGCAAGAGGGAGAGGTTTTCGAGTGAAGAAGAATAAGGGAAGAAACACAGAAACAAAGAGGAGACAGAGCCTGAAAGGGAATTCCAAAAACTCTGGCAGGGGGCTATACTTGTCCCGGAAAAAACATTGAGTAACATAGACCTGGACTTGCACGCCCGACGTTTAAAGATTCCTCATATTAGGATGCGAATGTCTTCTTTATTAGATCAGTGAATAATAATAATAATAATAAAAATGTCATTAAAATGTCCTTTCACTCTTGATTTTTTCCAGTGATTGTTCTATAGGAACGTTCTGTGGCCCTTCAGTGACAAAGTTATTCCATCTAATCAGCTGTCTGAATCTGATTTCCTAGTGAATATATTTAGGTTGAGCATCATACGAATTTAGCGCAGTATTGCATCAGTCTCCTTCCTCTATAGTAAAAGTGGACACTCCATCTACCAGTTTTCCCATCTGTTACGGTTGGATAACGTATTTCACAGGAACCATCAAATCAAATTTTACCTGTTGTTCATAAACATCCGCTTCATAGAGCAAACAGGGGAGCCTAACAGCAATATCATTGCCTTTAGAAACAAGGATATAAGCATAAGGCTTCACATCCGCTGCAATGCCAATAGATTTTAGAAGAAGTCAACGACGTCGAGGATATAATAAGGGAGTGATTCAACGCACACATCATGCTCTGCCCTTGACGCCCATCAGGTTAACATCATGCAATCAGCAGTTCCTACAGTTTTTGGGCTTCAGAATCCTATAATCATGGGCATCTTCAATGTTATCGACACCGAGATTCGACGACAAGATCGCTAAGAAGAGGAACATGTGTTTTCACCATATAATACATCAGTTCTGGACTCTAATGATGAAATTAGAATCCCTTGTCAAGTTGAACATTTATATACTTTACATCGTCTCAGAGTGAAGAGAATGCTGTTGTTAAACCTGTGCTCAGCGAGTGGAGAAGGCTTGTGATTCGACTTTCTGATGGTGAGATCTCAAGACTGTTAAGCTGGATAAGACTCTGTTTCACCCATTTAGGACCACAGATCTGCATACTCAACCTGTTGTGTTACATGAATTTACCTGAATAGTGACACCACATCTAAAATGGAGAAGCCGTGATTTGTCATTTTTTGGTGCTCTGACTTAAGATCGAGTAATGCATCTAAAGAAGGTTCTCTTTTTGATCATTGTGATATAACTTAAACTAATCATTGTAATGATTTATTTTTCATTAGGAATACAAGGATTTTTAATGAATAAAAACACTATGTAAAAGCATACCTTAATTCTTTTATTGTTATTATTTATCTTACATTTCCATCACTTTCTCGTCCGACTCATTGTTTCTGTATATGCCATTACACTTGTAACAGCAGGTTATGCAAATTTCCTTATTATTTAAATGAAAGTCTTTTTATTTTCATAATTTGTATTCCAGCGTGGCAAACAGCCTTAATGCTGTTAATGTATACAGGGCTCAAGTCTTTTAGGATACACATTTCACCATTACTTAAAGTATTTTCACAGTCACTTAAATTATTGCTCACAATGCTTAATTTCAGTGAATATAGGGAGACTAGTTCGAGCTAACTCTCAGCCATGCATTGAATTGTATACAAAATGGACCCTATTTTTTCATTGTATACCCTGTAATGTTATATAAGGATCCTGTCTTAATGTGTTTCGGTGATGTAGATGTCTCAGCACCCGTTTCTTGCCGAAATGTTTCTTGTAGGTATTCTACCCTCCCATAGCGTTAGCATCCTTTGCATGCCAGCAGGCTATTCCTCTTCTTCTTCTTCCTCTTATTGCACACCCTGAAACATTGCACAATGAAAGTCTTAGAAAACTATCTTGGTCAAGTAAAGGCAACCTGGAAAGAATTACATTTCTTGTTATGATACATGTAAAATGAAGCATATGGCACATGTAAAAAGAAGCACAAAGATTTGTATAAACATTCGGATATTTAGAGTTATTTCAATGCGCTAGATATAATTAAACTCAAGCATGTGATATTGTAATTTCGTTAATTTTTTATAAAATTCTATAATATGCATCTTTTGTATCTTTATATGTAATATCAATGAGTCAGTTGTTTTATTTATGAATTTTTCATTGTGAAATGGGAGAACATTCAATACTTAAGTTTGACACTTCTACGCACCTTCTTTGCATGTAAAAAAGACAATTTACATGTCTTAAATTTCCCCTTCTCTGCCATGCCATTATACTGTAGGTATACGCTCCCAGGTATTTCTGCAATCTCTTGATCGGTTAACGAATTATAGCGCTCTGGCAAGAACACTTGACAATCCTCCAGCGAAGATACGATCCTGGTACCATATCTTGTTTGAACTCTCTTTAAGGACTTTATCTCATAGTTAAGACCTATTTCGAGATCTTGAACTCGGCGAGTCGGTAGGAAACTACGCTCTTCCACCATCTTGTTAAGTCTATCAGCTAAACAATCTGTAACAGACATTGTCATGAATTATTATTTTCACTACATTATTCAAGTTGAAGAACTAGGGTGTGTATGTTTTGTAAGTAAGCCTATGAGGGTGTAGAGAAATAAAGAATAAGTACAGAAATCATGTGAATGTTCATTGAAGATGAGCCAGCAGAGAACCAAAGAATGAGTAGAGGAAATCGTGTGCGAATGTATAGTGAAACAAAGAATGAGGGGGAAAATCGTATGAATGTTTAAGTAAGAAGAATGTGTTGAGAAGATCATGTGAATGTCAATAGAGAAATGAGCTGAGAACGTCGTGTGAATGTTAACAAAGCATGAACCTGCAGGGGGACAAAGAATGAGTAGAGGAAATCATGTGAGTGTATAGTGAAACAAAGAATGAGGGTAAAGTCGTATGAATGTTTATGTAAGAAGAAGGTGTGGCGAAAATCATGTGAATGTTAATGGAAGCAAAGAATGTGAAGAGAAAGTCATGTGAATGTTAACAGAGCATGAACCTGTAGGTGGAATAAAGAATGAGTAGAGGAAATCATGTGAGTGTATAGTGAAACAAAGAATGAGGGGAAAGTCGTATGAATGTTTATGTAAGAAGAATATGTGGCGAAAATCATGTGAACTGAAGAAGAGTATGCAGTGAAATCCATGTGAATGTAAATCACAGATTAGAAAATATGATGCTCTTTGTAACGAATCGTCTTTCATGTACTGTAACGTTTAAATAAAATTAAATGTATTGTAAAAGCCAACAGTGATTTTGTATAGTTATTTAAAACTCACCTTGCATTGCCCCCGTTTTGATATGTGCTGAATGTGTAGACGGCCTGCAGCTCACGTTGCTTTTAAAACTCTTTAAAACTTGAATGTAAAGTTAATAAGTACACAACAGTTCTAACATGGGACAGATGTCTGTTTATATAGGGATCTAAACCCCCTCCAGGCGATGCCTGCACGTCATCATGGCTGTGATGCTTACACGTCACGTGATTATTGCAGCCAATGACATCATCTCTTGCTACGCATGCGCAGAGGCCCTCAGCACTTCTATCCCTGCTTGGTTCACTTCCTCTCCCTCTCTCGCTCTCTCTCTCGCTCTCTCTCTCCCTCTCTCGCTCTCTCTCACACAGAGTACATTCATAATGTCGTTACACAAAGCTGCATGCAGTTAAAGCATCAATCTAAGTGATGTGTTCTAGAGTACAGAGGAAAATCAGTGAAGTCATTGAAAGATCGGGATTCGAACCAGAGGCAACTGATTGAAAATTATATACAGCATTAATTGTTCATTGTATGAGCTATCAAACATGCTTTCGTCTACAGCTCTATCTCTGCTAGTTTCTGCGATAATTGAGATTTAAACTTAAGGATCGAACCCTGGACGTCAGGTACCCTAATATACACCCGCAAGATATTATCTGATGACATAAACGTAATAGGTTTATTTGGTGCCTTTGTCTTAATTATTTCCTGTTATTAAATTTATAAGTAAGCTTCATTGAATCGGTATTCGAACTCAGAACGCCAGAAACAAAATTATTTATAATATTAGTTTGATGTGTTTAAAAGACCTGTATGCAGTTGCAACATTGATCTAAGTGATATATTCTAGAACACAGTGGAAAATTAAGGAAGTCACTGAAAGATCGGGATTCGAGCTAGGGACACTGATTGGAAATTATATAAAGCATTAATTGTTCATCGTAGGAACTAAAAATCGTGCTTTGGTCCGCACCTTAATCCCTGCTAGTTTCTGAGATAATTGAGATTTAAAGTTAAGGATCGAACCCATGACACCCGGACTCTAATATACATGCACAAGAAACGAGCTAATGACATAAAAGTAATAAAGTTTATTTACTGTCTTTATTTTAATTAGTTTTGGAGTTATTAGAAGACCGGTTTCGAGCAATCGTAAATGGAGCCTTGCATCCCGAGCTATAATTAGTTTTTATTGCATCATTTTGTCTCTTTTCATTCAGGACATGCGCGTGAGTTGGTGTGTGCGTGTGTGGATTGGTGCTGTTGGGTGTAAGTGAACAGGCATATGTGCTTGCACGTGTGTGTGTTTGTCCATGTATATGTATGTGTGAGTGTAAGAGCACTGGTGTATGTATGTATGTATACGCATGAGGTGCGTGAATGCGTGAGTGTAAGAGCACTGGTGTATGTATGTATACGCATGAGGTGCGTGAATGCGTGTGTGTACTGGTGTATGTATGTGTGTGTACTGTTGTATGTATGTGCATGTGTGTGTGTGTATGTGCTGGTGTATGTATGTGCGTGTGTGTATGTGCTTGCGTGTGTGCGTGTGTGTACTTACATGTGCGTGTGTGTATGTGCTTGCATGCGTGCACCAGTGTATGTTTGCTGATGTGTGTACAAGCGCTCGTGTATATGTGAACGCCTGAATGTGTACAAGTTGTGGAGAAAGAAAGAGATAGATAGAAAGAAAAAGAGAGGAGAAGAAGTAAGAATGTTGTCTAGGCATCGGGATATCTAAGTATGCATCAGGGTTTAATATAAATAATTATAGTTGTTAAATGCAATTTTAATCCGACCGCCCGCTGCTTCAATAACTTAATAGTTATTATAGCGTTTCGCTGGGTAAGGTTCGAACTAGGGGCTTCTGGGTTCCTAAGAATACAGATCGTTAAACATTGTAATGTCGTGTATATTAAATTATATTTGTTAAACACATTTTAATCTGGTCGTGCATAGTTTAATATTTATTAAGCATTAGAGTTTCGCAGATTCGATCTAGGATCCCCCTGAACACCGTTTCATTAATTAAATTATATTCGTTAAACACGTTTTAATCTGGCCGCGCAATACTCACATAGTTTAATATTTATTAAGCATTAGAGATTCGATCTAGAACCCTCTGAACACCCTTTTATTAATTATTGTAATGATATATAAAAATTAAATTTGTTAAATGCATTTTAATCTGACCTTGCATAGTTTAATATTTATTAAGCATTAGAGTTTCGTTGGGTAAGATTCGAACTAGAACCCTCTGAACACCCTTTCATTAATTAGGGTAATGATATATAAAAAATTAAATTATAATTGATAAATACATTTTTTAATCTGTTGGTGCATAGTTTAATAGTTATTACGCATTAGAGTTTCACTTGGTAAGACTCGAGCTAGAATTCTCTGAACGCCTTTTTATTAATTAGGGTAATGATATAATAATATCAATCATTAATTTCTCATTAGCAATAAACTTTTGATTACAGTAAGAATCGAACACCGATCTATGGATATCACTCAGAGGTTTAATGCACGTAATGAAATGTATATTAGATGCTTTTCGGAGTCGTTGGCTGAAACAGAATGCTTGTTAACTATGCTCGGATATATTCGTAGGAGGTCGTAAAACATCGGGGAGAACTCCCTCAGGCAAAATCATGATGGCCGACCTGACGTCACGCAGAGTTGGTAAACAAGTTTCTCTCTCTTTCACACAAACAAGGAGAGGACGAGTATAAAGCAGCCCTCGAATTCTTTTGTTAAACTAGCAGGTGGCCAAACAATGGGAACGCTGCAGGTGTCTTTCTAAACTAGCCTTGCACAGAACAATAGAAAGGCACACACAATAGAATCTCTTACACAATGGAAAGGGTCAGGCTTTGTTATGGAGCAGGTGTCTTTCTAAAGTATGACGTCACGCAGAGTTGGTAAACAAGTTTCTCTCTCTTTCACACAAACAAGGACAGAACGAGTATAAAGCAACCCTCGAATTCTTTTGTTAAACTAGCAGGTGGCCAAACAATGGGAACGCTGCAGGTGTCTTTCTAAACTAGCCTTGCCAAGGACAATAGAATCTCTTACACAATGGAAAGGGTCAGGCTTTGTTATTGGGTTGCCAGGTGGTCTTTCTAAAGAATGCTTGCATCGAACAATACAAAGGCACACACAATAGAATCTCTTACACAATGGAAAGGGTCAGGCTTTGTTACAACCCTAATTCATCATGGGCTTTGTTCATTTTGACAGCTGAAGGGCAAGCATTGTTCTTTTGTTAAAAGCTAGTGGAACGAGTATGCCACGTGTTCGACACACACAATGGAAGTGGGGGCGGGTAACTGACCAGGTGCAGAAGTGGCCGGATGTGGAATGGGTAGGAAAAACATCTCGCCTTTGTTACAGAACCTTAAATTTATGACCCCTTTGTTCGTTTTGACAGTTGATTGACAGCCTTAATTACCTAACTGTCAAGCCTCCATTGTACTCAACATGATTTACGACCGCAGGTGCAGCTAAAACTACCAAGGCACAGCGGGGGGAGGGGGAGGGAGGAGGTGGGGGAGCTCATTTGCATATGAATAGCCATGCATAAATTAACTGTGCTTGAACTCTCAATTCTACCCTACTGGTCTCATCGAAGCACTCAATTTGTATCCAATGAAATTTTGTGGTATTAATCATTTCTAAGATATTCTTTCTTATTGATTTGAATTCTCAATTGAACTTCCAAATACTTTATACTTTTCTCAGCTGAAAATTACCATTCATTTTAACTTTCTCTACCACGTACATAGTAGGTAGAGAAGGTATTGCATTCCACCTAAAAATTCGATACCGAGATTTCATGTTTTGAGACCTCCGAACAACAAAGGCATTTTTAGAAATGTACAGGTGTGTCTGCTTGTCTGTATGCATGCCTCTCTGTGTTTGTGTGTGTGTGTGTGTGTGTGTGTGTGCACGCGCCTGTGTGTGTGAACAGCATAACTCAGAAGGAACAGTTGGATAAATACCAAACTTGGTATTTAAGTTCAGTAACTTCCATAGAAGTGGCACAAATATTTTCAAGAAATTCTCCTCACCGTAAACTACACTTTGCATGGAATGTTTTTGAAATTTTTGATTTTCTAAAAGAAAATGACTCCAAGATTTTGATTAGAATAGGCATGTTAAATATATTTATATTAAAAACAAAATGTATATCTTGAATTTTCTGGAAATATCCTTTGAAGTTCCCTTCATTCGGAAGGAATTTTATACTGTCTTGTATAACTGGTAAACGTTAAGCGACAGAGGAAAACGTACTACACTAGAAATATAGATTTCTTCAAAACACACAATTTATTTCAAATACATTTTTCAAGCATTTCCGAGGTATCCATTAATAATGGTTCGATTTGTTCAATATTTAGCCATTCTTTTAAAGTCCTGTCAATACTCAGTTGTTTCTCGCAGTTGCGTGGAATCATAAGGCCAGTATATAGCGTCCACATTTGATTATCGCTGATCCCTTTGTATAAGAAAATTTGTAATATAGCTATTTCTGCAAAGGTTTTTTCGGAATAAAATGAAGTAGAACGATAGAGGGTAGAGAAAGCTATGTGCATGTGTCACGTCAGATTTTTTTCTTATTCTGTTCTTGCAATTAGAACGGAATTTCAAACCCATCACATAGCAACTGCCTTTGAAAATATTTGACTATTGCTTTAGCCTAATGTATTATAGAGACCCACAAAGAAATAAGTAAAAAGGTTTATATGTATTAACAAGAGGAAGATAAAGAACAAGATTTCGTAAGGATACAATGTAGGAGACTGATTAGAGAACGTAGTGCGAGTGCAACAATCGGATTTTTTTTAATAAATGCTTTTTGTGGGTTAAGGTATCTTCATTTTGTGTTTTTTATATATCTGAATATTGCGTTTTATGGTTGAATGCGATAGATGTTTCTCTCTATTAAGGGTAATTATTCCTAAGATCAGTTTAGCAAGAATGGACAAGAAAGAAGGTCATCAGAATAGTAAGCCATTTTTACTAAAATGGAAGAATGTAGTCCGGTGAATACGTGAAAGCATCAGAGGTTGAAAAGTCTGTACATTCTGCAGAAGGTGATGCAGATGATTTTGCAGGTAGATTGCCCAAAGAGATCAGGATATATAATTTCTTCTACGAACACTGGACATTATTTAGGGTTGTTTCTCAAATATCATGAACAGGAAGAAAAGTATTGTTGCTACTTTTACGTCTACATAACCTCTCAGCCTCCATTGTAGGAGTTAAGATCAGCATTTTGCTCTCCAGGTATGCCAAGCACGCCCTCTTTCGTGAAATGTCGGAAACATGCAAATGTATGGATACGACAGTTCACGTTGGAGTATTCGCTACAGTTGTTGCATCAAGAGCCTTAATCGTTTTCGACGAGTTCGCCCTCATAACATTTGCGTGCAGTTGTGCGTGAAAGTTGACACGCAACGGCGCGCGTCCCAGCAATATAAATTAGCTACTCTGACAGTCCCCAAGGTGAAATTGTACCCGCAATATATCATATATACAACTTGTGTAATACTCCAGTCGAAGCAAATCTACGAAGGAAACATCTCAGTTAAGTCATTCTCCAGGAAGACGATTTAGGAACCTAATTTTAATATAAGCTGATAGGAGGAAATAGGATTCGCATTTGTTTCCAATCGGACTTCGATACTGAATTAATTGTTCATCCACACTGACATGTGTAGGACAAGGTTGGAAAGGTAGAATCAGAAGACTGAGAAATTCAATGTCATAGCCGGGATTTGAACCATGGATCTCCCAGTTTCCGTCCGGTTGCTCTAACCACTGAGCTAGCATTACAACATGCCGATAGAACATTAAATTCTCCATCTGACTTGCATTTTTCCCGCTAAAACTACAAGGAGATCTCGAATAGTTTTGAGATGATATATCCCAATGGCGACTTACAATACTGTAAGTATTTTAAGTCCTGGGCTTCATAGTTTAACCTCTATCAGGCCAATTAATAAATTAATTTTTCTTTCACACTGCCATGTGTGTAGAACAAGGTTGGAGATGTAAAAACAGAGAATCAGAGGGTCGAAGCAACCGGACGGAAACCGGGAGACCCGTGGTTCAAATTTCGGCTAAGGCATTTAATTTTTCCATCCTCTGATTGTGACTTTCCTGACTTAGATAGCTTTCTTTATACGAGTAGCATCTGTATACGACTTTTATTAAATTACACACATCTTCTGTCTTTTAACACAGAATGTTGTGAAGAATCTATGTTTTGCAAATGTCGGTAGTTTTGCGTTTGATCTGAGATGCAGCAATTATTTATTCGATTCTTAATGCACGAGTTCATGAGTTCTCCTTCAGTTCACCATTTTTGCTACCAGTGCTCTACCTGTTCTATCAAACACCACGACACACGGAAAACTGCTATTTCCTTGAGCGAAAAAAAATTCAGTCATGAATACATAATGATCTACTGCGAAGTAAGTGCGGTGAACGAGGAAGTGTTTGAAAGTACGAGACGAAGTACATTAAATAATCTGACCTGCGTTGTGTAATTCTACTCAGGGTACATTTTTAATTATTTAAATGATGCTCTATGTTATTTTATTTCCAACATTTAATAATTCACTCTTTCGCCTACTTGTAATTCAGTACGAAAGCTAACTAATAGTTAGGTTGGACCCAAGGGCATATCCATATGACAGTTTCTCTGATACTATTGTACATGGTGTAAGGCAAAATCAGCCAAATCAATTGCCTGTGACGTAATCTGTTTCGGATTTTCATTGGCAGGGAATGCGGAAGGAACAATCAGTTGTAGACATACCCTTTCCCCACTAGCCTTCCTTAGTAGCCTCCTCACTTTGAGCCAAGGGCAAGAAGAGCACTGCTCTGACGTTACAGAACTTTTAGAATACATAAATACTTATTACGTCACTGTTGACTATCCCATTACAGATAAGATTTGAGATACGTTTACGCATACGTAGCTGTTCCGACGTTTCCGGAAGAATATCGAACGAAAACTTTGGGTTACTTTGAACTCAACAGAGTCATATTTACCTGTTAATATATTGGAATATGCAGAGAAGACCCGTGTATCAAATTTAGTATTTCCATTTATAAAATTAAACAGAGTATAACTATTCCGAGATTAGGATGAAACGAGAAATTGAGGACACTTCCGAAAGACAAGCACACATTATGACGATATAAATATTTGAAGTTTAAAGATAGTTTTAATTTTATTTAGTCATACAAGAGCACTCAAAGGAAATTTGTTGGTTTAGTCATAATTTTCTTTCACCATTAGAAGCATTTTAGGCAGAATTATTGTTTCTTGGAAGTCGTGATGGCGCGTCGTTTGTAGAAATCATCTCGTTCTAGAAAGCAGAAAAATAATTTTTAATGTTTGTAAATTGCACTTGACTATAAAATTAAATTAGCCATTCTATCAGAGCGCCTCATTGAGACCCTTGGGGATTATAACCCCAGTCAAAACCGATTGAGGAGACACCGGGTTCTCCGCATGGCAAGCGGCCACTCCCGGTAACATAAGAGCACATCCAAACAGCAACTAATGCTGAACTCCACAATCCTTCCAAGAGTTGCTTAGACACATAGTTTTCAATAGCATCTCCCAAAAACAAAGCTTTTTGGGAAACACAAAACACCTGCGGTGCAGAAGGGCCATTGTACTCTGACCAACAGCCGTCGAAAAACAATCTTGCTACCTCATTTCACTCCCTTAACCTCACCCTCACTGGTCACCCTGTAACCCCCCTCGTTTCAAAAAGCAGTTATATCCATCCCGGGCAGGTACACTTATTAACACTTCATCGGGCTGCCCTGAGTCTGCCAACTTTGTGTGTGTGTGTGTGTGTGTGTGTGTGTGTGTGTGTGTGTGTGTGTAAAAGTAAATCTTCACAGAGATACATAATATTTTAAACAATGCTTGTGTTTATAATCATTTACAGCCTAGCATTACTTCCTAATTTGTGGCTGCTCAAGCCACATACACATAATTTTGTCCATAGTCGATGGTTATGGTTACCAGGAAGCTGAGGAGGATTTCGTCACTTAATCGCACAAGACGACCTATTTGGCTTCTAAAAACCTCCAAGATCAAGGGATGTATAAGTATAGGTTATACAAAGGGGGCGAGGACACGTTGCGCACTGCAACCTATTTAGATCTATTGTGGCTACCACCCCTTGGAAAAACGGATGAAGTGAAGGAGCCACGGGAGGCTATAGGTGGCACGCAGATAGACCACAGAGAAGTCAGTCCCTGACTGTAAGATCCGTCCCACTGCTAGAGCTGCCTAGAGAGGGCGATGAACGGTTAGTCGAACAAGCAGCTCTCTGGTGTCCACGGGGAGTACTCTTTGCTTTGAGCAAGCATCCACGCTATCTATCCGGGACTGCCATACGCCACGAAATCTAGAAGCATACCTTAAAGATGAGAAGGAAACGGAGTAAAAGAGAAATGATGGGAAAAAAACGTGATAGATAAAAAACCACCACAGTATAGACCAGGGAAAACCACGAAAAATCTAAGGTCACAGTGGGCGGTCGACGGGACTCGAACCTGAGACCTCCCGAATGTGAGTCTTATACGTTACCGCAGAGAATCTCGCTCGATGTCCTAGAAGATTTAGTTTCTGGTAGTTTCCTTCATTAAGTTGTCCAACTTGGAACAACTTAAAAGGTTGAAGCTCACCAAACCTTAACGTGAACTAACGTAATGGATTAACAGTGAATCTAACTCACTATAGATTGTAAAGAAATGCTCTTCTGACCTCTAGACTGAAATATAAAGAGAAGGTATTTTGGATAGCTCTACATGGTACTTTAATTCATTTCTAGAGGAGGAGCTAATAATCTTATAGTTTCATCTACTGTAAATGACCGCATTTCTAATGTGTATGGAATGAACCATTCAATCCAGTCATATGAATGATGGTGCAAATAGACGAAGTTATAAAAATATTGATTTCAGAAAGTATCTGAATAGCCCTTATGCAGTCCTATGTATCAACAGTACTCCAGAATATAAGACAGAGATCGTAAGAAAGGAATGAAACGTGTAACACAGAAATTGGTGGTTCATAAAAAAGCTACAAGTTTTAAGATTCAGACAGGCCAACAAAGAATAAGAAATGAGTCTATGCAAGGAAAAACAATAAAGTGAAAATTTCTTCAGAACAAAAGGCAGACAGAAACCAACATGAAAGTTCTCGTGGTCAAGTAGATTTGTAAATACGAATGTGGGCTAGGAACGTGGACGGAGATAAGCACTTGTAATATTAGGACATAAATTCTTACACTGAAGAATCAGTCAGTTTTAAGTTTCAGAACCATAAAAGCGAGGATGACCACTCACGACGAAGGCGACCTTGATTTCATCCCAGCGATTGCAAGTTAGGTTTTTAATGGATGATGCTCCAGAACGGATCTTCCTCTGGTGCTTTGCCAATTTCACCATTTGCACTAAGTGACGAAGAAAATAAGTTATTAGTGATAGAAAATGGAGGACGCATGACTAATATCGTAGCGCTTTTAGTGTACTTTCAATTTCTTAAAGGTCTCTTTTGTAGAATAGTGGGTTCCATAACGTCACGCTACAATGCAGAGCAAGTAAAAGCTTACGAAAGGTGAGCAAACTGTAACTGATTGTTTATCATAAAAGGATTAACCCTAAGGTCTGCCGGAGCGAGAAAGTTCCGCGGTAACGTGAGAGGCTCACAATCGGAAGGTCCCAGTTCTATTCTCCTTGGACGGCACTCTGAACTTCGGTATTTTCATGGTTTTCCTGGTTGGTGGACGAATGTTGAAGTGGATTATACAATGTCGCCAATTTTCCTGCCCTATTTCCTGTACTCACATTTCCTTATCATTTTTCAGAATCAAGTGATTAGGCGAGTGGACGGCGGGCGAGGCGTATGGCGGTGCTTTGTGAAAATATCTGTCCTGACGTTCGTTTGTGCGGTGTCACGACCTGGGGGAGATTGTGACTGGGGAGCGGAGCTTACAAGGAAAACACAGAGGGGGTAGAGACAACCAAAATGCTTGGCTGGAACAATCTCACTATATTTTGAAGCGTTATCTTTCTACCACACGATAGTTAGGTTTACAAAATGTAAGGGATGGCGACATGATTATAAACATTACTAGTATTAATTCCCTTATGGGGCTTACCTTAGGAGATGTCTCGTCGTGTGTAAGGAGAGCCGATACCCACCACGGCCATGGCAAGCCGCTAGTGGTGTGAAATGGTGTCAACACATGGACGGCACGCCTAAGTGTAACATAGTGGTCCCGGCCAAGTTACAACACACAGTCAGTCCCCCTGAGCAAAGCTCAAGTGCTTGCTTATATAGGGTCGAATACCCTAGAGGGGTTCATTCTAATATCGTGGCAGTTATTACCAAATATGGTCTGCAAACGCCCTGGAATTGCGTAGGCTTAGAATTCTCCAAGGATCATGTGGTCCATAGGATGCAGCTAAGTAGCCCGCAGAAAGACAGGTATCCCTGAGGAAATTATGGCGTAGTGAAATCCCTTTGAAATGTCAAGGGAAGTGCAGACCGCTGTTTCTTGTCATATAAACAACTCACTAAGACTTAAGTAAAATTAATAAATGTAAAATATGATTCTATAAGAATTTAGTGGCTTATGACAGGCTAATAAAACAATGTCAATTTATATAAAATAATAAACACAACACGGATCTCCTCAGTCACGATCGTGACAACAGAACCTCAGACAGACCTCTTCTTGAGAAGAGATGGGCCTTGTGTGCAGTCCCACCGGCGTCGGATTAATAAAGGGTGACGCAGATAAAGATGGCCCATCTCCCCTTTGAATGCAAATAGGACATTTTCGTCGTGTATTTATGTAAATCTCTGTTAAAATTGGTCATTAAAATTGAATCTTGCTCCAGTACAACAATGAGTAATTTCAATGCAATATGTATAATCAATAGTTGGCATAGTTGTCGCAGATAAAATGGTCCGTGTAAGTATATAGTAAATACAGTCAAACGAATTTCTGAAATGGACTCGCCATTTACTGAAGATTATGTAAGTGGCCCTCTGAAGCATCAGCACACAGCTCTGCACGTCTAATTATATTCAGATACACTCGGCGTAAGGTTCCGATATCGGCTGATGTTGTATTTCAGTTTCTGTATTTTGTGTGGAGTGTTTCATAGACCTTGCTCTTCAAATACCCCTGAAGGAAAAAATCGCATGTTGTTACATCCGGGTAACATGGCGGCCACAAATGTTTGCTTAAGAGTTCGTTCCACAGAGAAATCATAGACTCGTTTGTTAATCGATTCTGTTTTCACATATGTTTCAACCAGTTGAATTTACTTGTATCGAGGAAGTCATTTTCCAGAATGCAAACAGCAATACAGCAGTGTAAATGAAATGATGAAATAAACTGAAATGCCGACAGAAGAATGGTAAGTATCGATTATTCATATTACATAAAACTGCTCATCGTTGTACTATAGCTGGATTTAATTTTAACGTATAATGTTAACAGAAATTTATATTAATACACAACGAAAATATCACATTTGCATTCAACCAGCAACCGAGAACAGGTCGCCAGGTTGACCTGGGCGGGGTGTAAAATCGTCACAGTACATAGCCGCAACGTGGCTTTACCTGTGCGATATAATAGATTCATTTTTTTTCAAGTGGAGGAGAAAATGATTTAATCACTTACCCCAGTCCCGATGGGAGTCGGGACTGAGAGTGTGGGACTCCCGAGCGTCGGTACACCCACTAAAAACTCCTCCACCGGTATTCAAGTGTAAGGAAGAGGCAGTACCGCAGTATGCACCTGCGAATTCATGGTAATAGTATATTGGCCGGCCACAAGGGCCTAAGCCGGGTGAAGGAAGATGCCAGGACGCAAGCACGACCGAGGCCCTGCTTACGCCCTTGGGAATTCGGGAGAGAAGTGTGAAGGAAGATCGAGAGTAAAGGAATGTGGTGGTGGATGGCGAGCTGGACTAGGCCCAGCTCACCGCCATGACGAACTCTGAGTGATGAAGTCTAGTAGAAGTTCCTTGGGTGCCGAGCCCTGCCTCGGAAAGCAGCGTTCGGCCTCTCTGGTTGATCAGTATTCTGTTGGTCCAGTAGTTTGTGAAACAACACCGAAGCCTCGGCCTTGATGAGATTTGTTAGTGTATTCCTGAGTCTAGTGATGTGAACGATGAACACCGTAGTAGTTGGTATATCATGTAGGTGTAGTCGGTCGGTTTGTTGGTTCGAATGTTGTTCTTGTAGTGTTTCGTGGTCCTCCTGAAGTTCGGTTAATACCTCTTCCAACGAGGCCAGCTTGGTGGTGATGTTGAGTAGTTCTGTCTGCATATCCTCCAGCTTTTTTAGGATTTCAGGCGAAGGTTGTGCCGAGATGATGGTTGAGATGACTTCTTGCATGTCTCAATGTGCAGGAGGCCCATTCTCCGAGACGCGGTCATGCGGCAGTGACAGGTTGGGTGCTCCACAATAGTGGCACCGTGGCGGTGCAGTACATCTTGCCTCTGTGTGCCCGTAAACACAGCAGCGTCGTCAGGGTGGTGTCCAGGTTGAGCGTCTTGGCTCGATGTTAAGGTATTTGCCCAAGAAGTGCAGTCCGTTGGAGATGGCAGCGCCGTAGTGAGCCTTTTCCCGAAAGAAAAGGCGCAGGAGCGGTGTTGGGCCTTTCCGCGATTGAATCTTTGTGGTCTTCAAGGCTGATGACCAAAGGTGTTGTACGGAGCTTAGATTGGTCTGCGTCGGTAGTTGGTGGTGAACGCCCACAACCAGGCGAAGTGGCGTGCAATTCAACAGAAACCGCAAGGTTTTATATCATGACTCAGCAGGCGGAGCTTCGCTTCTTGTGCTGCCATTGGCTGAGTTCTGGCAAATTACCTAAACGCACAAACGCTCAGCTGACGACCACACCCAATGCTGCTTATCTTCAGCAACGCTTGCGTGGTTGACAGCGAAACGAGATAGGATGTAGGTATAGGATTTGGGGTTTACCAAGTGAAAAAGAGGGCGGGGTCATTGATAAACGGTCACTCATGCAGCTAGTGACCAAGCCCAATGCTTGCTTAACTCGTAAGTAGTCAAGTAGGTTGTTGGTGGAGTCGCCGTTAAAGGGCCTTTCATCCAGCTAGCGACCTGGCCAATACAGCTTAACTGGGAAAGTGTATGATTAGTAGCGCTTATACAATCAGTCCTTGGGTAGAAGGAAGGTCTTCCGTCTTCTGGGGGCCCTATGGTCGTAGTGATCCAGGGCACTTACCAGCTGATTGGGATGGGTAACTAGTTTCGTGTGCATGGTGCGGGATCTCTCACGCACCATGTCCACCATGTATTTATGTCCGGATTGGGTATGTAGGATGTATGATGGGAATTTACGCCCAGTATCATAGATAATCCTTCCGAGCCTATCGCCTCGAATCTGGTCGTCTCTTTGTCTTTCATCTCACCTCCTCCTCCCCCCTCCACCTCCTCCTCCTCCTCTTGGAGTTTCCAGATGCACAAAAGGCGACTATGCGTTTAAACGCCGAAATACTTCTCCGCTTCAACCAAACAACCCTGAAGCTTCTTGCTTTTCACTTTCTAGGCTTTCTTATTTTAGATTGACCGGTAAATAGTAAACCGGTATGCAGTTGCAGTGGGAAATTGTGTCTACTTAAAAAACATTATGGTGTAAGGTATAACTACTTATCACTGCTTGAGGGTAATGCTTTCTCTATCCGTTCCCTCTGGATAGCTCCTATATCTTTTAAATTTTGGCTGCTTAGACGTCAACCAGGCAGAGAAATTCTTAAGCAGTTGGTTTCAAATTATCTATACTGAAACCATATGGCAATACAAAGCACATAAACAACAGCTGCCGAGGGACCCTGGCAGCTAGGTAAACACAGTCTGGTGAGTAATGTCTGCAAACACAACAGAATGGACAAGGGATGGGGAGGTTTGTTACCTGCGACGACACTGCCTAAGTTCAACTTTATTTCCTTCCTTTCCTTTAAGGTTTGTAAAATCGTGTGCTTGTATACTACAAATGCATTCGATGCAAGATGAATTATGCCACTAACAAATTTGTATTACTAGATTCTGCATCAATATATATATATATATATATATATATATATATATACTTGCTTGTTTCTAAACCTACCGAATAGTACATGCTATAAATACAGAGCATTTCTATAGCCTCTGAAGATATGAGTTTGTTGATTATGGTCCCAAAATTAGCAACAGTTTTATTATTCAAATGATTACCTATATAGTATGCCATTTCCGTTTTGTTCCTCCGGATTGCAGACCAATGATATTGAAGTTAAAAGTTTTTGGTCAAAAGTTTAGATTTCAGCTTCAACATCCGGATGCAATTCCGGATATAATAAATTATAATAAAATTGTTTAATCATCAAGAAGTATTTCATAATTTTATTTTCTGGTAAAATAAATTATGACGCATAAAAACAAAATATATCGCCATATTTCAGAATCACCGCATCGATTTCAATAGGAAGCAGACTGGAAAAAAGTTGAGTAATACAACCACTGTGAATTAGAAAAATTACGATGTGACATTTGAACGCTGTTGGTTGCAATATATTATAAAACATCTCATTCCCAAACCGTGGCAAAAACGCAATAAAAAGGCGTAATTGTAGGGATGCGGAAATATATATTCGGGGGCTGGCAGAGCAATGTCAACCCAACAGTTGCATTTGTGTTCGGGCCACTGAGCACAATAACGTTTCACCCATGGAGAGCTCTTTCCCAACATCCGTAAAATTCGCATTCGTATAAATCACCCATCCAAATAAAATGAGTTTAAATCCTTTGGAAAATATTTGTAATCGCCGTATAAAAGCGTATATAGATCGTTTTACTGCTTCCTTTGTATCGCGATAATAGATTCAAATAGGCCTTTAACTCTCGTGTAATTAACGCTTAAAAATAAAAGGTTTAATTATGTTTGGGTTAATCGTTTAGCAGTAACTCATGCGCAGGATGATAGTAGGTGAATATGTATTCACTAAATGATACAAAAAATAAAATAAAATAAAAGCCAGCATTTGTCTAAAATTTAATACAGTCTTCGGCATGTTATGGGATCCGCATAACAACCCTTAAATGTTGATAACCTCTAATCATTTGTATGACATATTACGAAATTTACGCACAATAAATTCTTAAAATGTTCATACTATTATGGCAAGTCATAAAAAAGCTAACACAAATCAGATTTAGGTTATCATTAGTAAACAAAATGTAATTTTTAGCTCAGTGATATAGTGTTTTAAAACTAAATAAAATAAAAGATAGTTTATGGTGCATAAAGGATTAGAAAATTACGTACTTCAATATTGGGTCAGGTCCAGCAAATGTGCAAGAAAGAGCAGAATAAACAAATCAGTGGCACTTAAGCTTACAGTCTACCTTGGAAACATTTAAGAGAGTAGTGGGATAAAAGGGAGGGCAGAGTCCGAGGGATCGCGTGCCGAGCTGTGCTTCTGGTGTTGTAGGATCCATAATGTGCAAGCTAGGTTTGCGCTTTCTTTCCTATGTGGAGACAATGGGAATGAAGATGTGAGTCTAATAGCTGCAGTATGTCTGGTTTGCTCGTTTCTGGCATCTGAATGAGGAGAAAAGAAGAGGGAGGCCCTGTGTGCCTTGCTCACGGTAGCAGTTCTTGGTCCTTCGAGCAAACTAGGCCTATCTTAAATCTGACGATTCCACTTGTCCGTCATGATTTATTTGTTCAAACGGTCATTCACTACTGACATACACTAATGCTGCTAAGATGCTTAGCTATATCTGTTTTAAACCATATATACCATTGATAAATTGTTTGTCCCAATAACATTACGTGCAGAGGTATAGCTAGGGAGTAGTAACGAGGGTTTTTGGGAATTAGAAACCCCCCTTGCCAAAAAATGTAAACGTTAATAACAATAATAGCTCTGACAGCGAAAGAAATTGTGCTTTAGATGGCGTGGGTACAACCATGTTAAGATATCGGGGACATGTTTCTATTCTGGTGGTTTCCAAATCAGTGCAATATCCTTCCTATTTTGTAGCGAAATAAAATTACCTGCCTGCTTTGCGAAGAGTTCCAGGTTCGATTTCCGGCAGGGGGTGGAAATTTCTCTCTAGCCAAGATTATTTCTATCCCCCAGAGTCTGGAAGTAAGAATGAGAGTGTGGATATGGTGTGATCTAACGCTTAAAACCAAAAAGGTGCAAGAAACCCAACGACAAGAGAATAGGAGTTAACATAAATGTCAATATGCAATAAGTTCCAGAGGAAAGGCCGCCGATAAGAGCAATGTAGTTAATGGCGGGGTATAAACGGAACTAAACAAAATGGCCTGCAGCGGTAATATAAAATACTTCACAGAGGGCATTAATTTTCATGTCACAATTACGTCATAGAATACGCAAAACTTTCTATCGTAATTTTAATTCCAATTGCTGTATTTATTCTATGAATATAAAATAGAGTTATTTAAATATTTCAACTGAGGATTAATTAATATTTATCATCTAAATTCATACAAATTCTTTAAAAAATGCAACCCTTTACATAGCCTCCCTTAATATTTTTCTGGTTACGCCACTAGTTACGTGCGGTATGTCAATAAGACTGCTTTTATTAATGAGATTGCTCTTTCGTTTTCTTTCTTTGCAAATTTGACAACCTCAAATTAATTTTGGTGTTCAGGTTAATAAGAGTTTAGCTACATAGTACAATAATAAGAGAATACATAGCAACTTCGATTACAAATATTTTGGTGGTATAGAGGCGTAGCAGTTTTAGTTACCACCGTAATGTCTTGAATTTCTCTTCTCTTGTCTACGTCACGAAAGAAGGTGGTTGCAGGCTAGCAAAAGCTTCTCAACGTCACAGTCACATGCTTCCTAGTCAATCAGCGGCAGTCTGTTTCAGATTAGTTTCGGTGAACTTGTTTTTGATTAACAGTGAAATTGTGTAATTACGAGCTATAATGGACTTCATTGTTCCAACCCCTTTTGGAATTCGGACTCTGAAAGAGAAACCAGCGACGAAGAATAAGCTGTGTAGTGCATTAAAGTTTTAAAACAAAATAATGCGTTAACCTGATTCGCGCCAAATCCTGAACTACTTACGATTACTCTTCTTCCTCCTCCTTGCAATTGTCTGTGCGGCAACTGTAATTTGCCGCCTTCGTTAGTGACGGAGATTATAACACTTGCAGTTTCGTGCTGTTCATATATAGAATAAAAATGGTAATTTAAATCTGGCTGCAGTATTATAAGTTCTCTAGAATGTACTTCATCTCGGATTTACTGAGCTGGCCTTGAAAGTATTCTGGGAGGTACGAATCGGATGAGGGAAAATTTAGTGCCCATTCACTATGGTTTCTCAGTTGTAGAGTGCCAGCGTGGAAATGGAAGATGTATGATTAGTAACGCTCGGAACTTGGGACGCGGTGTGCCCTGCGGTCAACTGGGGCTACAGGTATAACAAGAACAAAGCTAGCATAACGTGAACTTAGTGACAGAACCTCTGTGTCGATATGAGGTGTTTGTTGACATTTGTAGCGGTTCCTACGTGCTAGGCACCCACTAAGTTGATGTTGATGGACCATTGGGAGATGATGGATGCTGTATTACGTACCTGTAGGCCGTCTTGATGCCCATACCCTTGTGATGTATCTTGACATTCTCGTAGACTGGAAACTGATGATCGTGCATCTGAATTCTTGTGTGTGTTAGTATGTTGTAATTATTATTTTATAATTGTGCCACGGCTGCTGTACTGGTGTCGGAGACCAATTGTGTCTTGTCAGGGTTAGGCATGGAGAATTTAAAATATTTTGCACACACGTATTCTGTTAACTATTTTACTTGTATTGTAGATAAACCAATGTAGATATTCACAAATCACTAGTACCTTTGTCATGTTAAAATAACTGGCAGACTTTAAATACGTACATTTTAGCGCCTATTTAGAGACGACCTTATACACGGCCCTCCTGCTGGAAGTCTGACACGCTACTGTTAGTGTTCGCTTTAACCGTTTCCTTAGCGTACGTATTTGAATTATAGGTATGTATCAATGTACCTGATTGGTGCTACTAACCAATAACAGTTTGTTATATATGTTTATAGACTTCCATTGCCTTACATATGGATCCAAGGCTCGTTACATGCTTACGTAGATGCTGCTGCATTTCGCGTAATTTTTATTATTGGTTGTATAGCTAACAATGGCCTTTCCCTCTCATATTATATTTTAAATGTTATAACATTATATACATGTTCTCTACCACATGTACATTATGACTATATGTGTTTTTAACATCCTCTTAATTATTATACGTACAATTATAAAAAAATACATAACACGTAGAACTTAAAATAAAAATATTAAAGAAAGAAATTATTAATGTGTTGATGCTGAGAAGCTGTGAATTACATATATTATTATATTATCGTATTAGTTTGTCCATGGCTAGTACTGTATATTGATTCACATTTAATCCGGTCGCTTCGGCACACAAGGTCCCAACTTTTGGGTTTTTGTGATTAGTGTCCCGACCTGATGCTGAACTTTTCAAATATAGTGTTAAAGTCACAACATTCCCTTAATTAAACTTAACGGAACATTAAAATATCTATTCTAGCAATGTTAAATCCGCTAAATTGTGATACATTATCTCATAAACTCTTTAAGACATCAGACTAAAAGTTTACAGGAGATAACTGTAAGGCTTTTTAAGTTTCTGATCTATGTTTATGGAATATGTTTGTTTATTACGGAAGATAGGATTAGTTTTTTGAATTACATAATATTTTGATTAAAACTTATCAGCAATTCATGTTTTAAATAATAAGCGGGCATGTTACGAGAGATGTTTCCAAAGTAGGTTTCGTTATGCAATGAAATAAGAAGTACTGAATATTTTGGTTAACTATTTTCTTAATTTTCCATTGTGTATGCCTTAAGATTTCTTTCCACACAGTTTTTACAATTAATTAAATTCTCATTCTGGTGTAGAATAAATGCTAGTGGCTCCTTCTAAAAGAAATTCACCACCAATACATAAAACAACCGTACAGTTTCTAAGATGCATTTTTCTGTATCTAAGATTCCATCGCGGAACAAGTAGGTTATTACTATCGTTGGTTTCAGGGGATGGATTCAAATTAGTGGTCCGGAAGTCAGATCTTTATCACAGAGTAGTTGAAAGAAAACAATTGTGAATCCGCAAGTTAATGTGAAGCTAACCAAAACAACCGACTTACTATGTCCTTCAAGAAGCTTTCGTCCATGTGCCGCCTATGTCCCCTAAGAGATTATTACAGCTAATTTTCAATAATGAAAACAAAATCTAATGTGATACATTCACATGACTTTCTCTACCTTCTATAATTTATAAGTGAAAATACAAACTGATCTTACTAAAGCTTATTTTTATATCTACTATGTTTTAATTCAAATAAACCTTTGCAGAAATAGCTACATTACACATTTGGTTATAAATACAAAGAGAACAGCAATAGTCAAATATTTAAGAACTGGACGCTATACGCTGGTCTTGCAATCACGAGAAACAACTGAATGTTGAAAGGACTTTAAAGAATGACCAAGAAATGAGGGATTCGAACAATTAACGGTAAAACTCATTTTAAATAAATTGTGTGTATTAAAGAGATTACATTTTTTGCGTAATACATTTTTGTCTATTGCTTACGTTTACCAGTTACACAAGATTATACAAAATGAAGAAATGTTCAAAGGCTATTCCCAGAAATTTCAAGATATAAATTTTATTTGTCATGTAAATATCTTTAATATATGGTGTTTTAATCAAAATCGTTAGAGCCATTTTTTAGAAAATAAAAATTTGCAAACAATGTTCCATGTAAAGGGTAGCTGGGGTGGAGGATTCTTTTGAAAAGCTTCGTGTCGTACTTTTGGAAGATACTGAACTTAAATACCAAGTTTGGTGTTTATCAGACTTTTGTTTTGAGTTATGCTGTTCACAGGCACGCGGATCTTTTTCCAAAAATGCTTTTTTTTTGGATTCAGGGGCTTCAAACCATGTATATCCGGTGAAATCTCGGTATCGAATTTTTGGGTGGAATGCAATATCTTCTCTACCAAGTCTATAAATGGTAGTCAAAGTAAAAAAAAATCTGATGTGTTACACTCACATGACTTTTTCTACTCTTGTACAAACTATTTTTACAAACGCTTATTCTCCATATGCTTCATGTTAATCGAGATGCTAATTTTATTGCTAATTTTCTTGTAGATGAAGGCGGAATATGGTAGGCTTTAAGCGATAGTCAAATGTTTTAACAGCTGGTTGCTATATGGCGCATTTCATTCTCTTTGCATGTCCAGAACATAAAAAAAAGAATAACGAATTCCCATTTGAGAAAAAGTATAAGTGTTGGAAAATTTAAGAGAATAACAAGCAATATCTCGGAAATGGTTGACTCAACAAAAAAAAAATGTATATGACATAACTTGTATATTTTAACGCATTCTACATTTTTTGTGTAGTAAAATTTTGTCTATTTCTTATGGTTTACCAGTTACGCAAAAGTCGTTCACAATGAAGAATACTTTTGGAGACTTCTCAGAAAATTCGAGATATACATTTCATTTATCATGAAAATATCTTAAACATATGATATTTTAATCAAAATCGTTAGAGCCATTTTTGAGAAAATTAAAATTTTAAAAAAATGTTCCATGTAAAGGTTAATCTGGGGTGGAGGGATTTTCTTGAAAACCTTCGTGTCGTATTTCTGGAAGATACTGAACCTAAATACCAAGTTTGGTGTTTATCGGACTGTTCGTTTCTGAGTTATGCTGTTCACAGATAGACACACATACATACAGACAGACACACGGACATATTTCCAAAAATGCTTTTTTTGGATTCATGGGTCCTCAAATCATATAATTCCGGTGAAATCTCGGTATCGAATTTTTGGGTGGAATACAATACTTCCCCTACTTAGTATACGTAGTAGAGAACGTAATAAACTATCGAAAAATATTTAGTAGCTCGAACTTTATCGCAAAACGGACCTCACTTTTAAATACTCGTACCCCTCGTACTAATACCAAGCTACATCCCCAACAGCACTTAGGGGTTGTTTCTATCATCCTAAAATTATTTAATTTAGCTATCTTCAATATTTTCTGAGAAAACGAGCCATTTATACCACAAGATGTCATTCACAGAAAAGCAACTCAGAGCAAAAATTGGAAAATAAACTCGCGTACATTTACAACGAAAGAAACCACGGAAGCTGCTATACTTAACAGTAGTACCAATTTGTAGAGCAAAATTTCCCCTAAAAGACGCGCTAAAGTTTACCTCCCTACTCCAAAGTGTGGAGAGTTATGCTTTTCTCTGTAAAGTGATGCAGAAGTCCAGTACAATGTGTCAGATGCAGTACCATTTTTAAAGGTGTATTTAAAATGTGAGTATTCTGGCCACAATGATAAAACGAATATAAATTTAAAGAGAAAATTCCAATTAATAAGACTAAATGAAAGTCTAAAAATGTCATTTTTGGCAGTTTTCGCCATTTAGTCTCTCCTTAAATACCCATTCTCAACAGTTCCCCTTATTTTGATCCCAGTGCATTTCAAAATGTAGTGCACAAGTATGCACTATCATCCCTCAGCGAAACGAGCTTTATTGATGATTTACTGCAATACTTGATCGCTTTTCCTCTCGCTGATCAGGCAAGTAAGCAAATGTAGCCATATATTAAGAACAAGGACTATGTCGCTACAAAGGATTTATGCGGCATAGTTTTCGCAGTGCAGTAAATCTGCAGGACCCCTTCTAATGTTGCTGTTGTGGTATGCGGTAACACGCTAACGACTCTGCATGCCGAAATTTTAAAGTATAATCACAGGCTTTCTCAGAAGACAAGAGAGCGGCCGCAGCACAATATGGTGGATAAGCATAATGCATAGCCAGTGAGTTAAAACATTACCTTGAGCAAAAGCCCAGTCCTAATGCTCTCTCCTTCACTTCTTATATTATTGTCCACTCTCGCATACTTTTGATTGAAATAGCCTTAATGTGTTACAATTTATTTATTTTAGCATCCCCTTTATTACATCTCTTTTGTCTATACTTCTAACTTCTTGTCAATAACGTATCCCTCCATTCCTTCGTTCCAATGCTTTAAAATATGATTTGACTTACATCTTCCTTGTCCGATATAATGGATATACACCTTGTTTCTCCTTTCCGTTTCAATACACCTGTCATTATTCATATGAATCCTTCGTCTTTAAATTTTGGCAAAATGTATCCTTCCAGTCCCGATTTCATTTGCTAATAAGGTGAATGACAACCTTTCTGTTGGATTATAACACGCATTTTGTTTATTTCCAAAAACTCCTTGGTATTATTCTTCCTTAACATCCATATACAGGATGTTAAACAGAAAGTATTCCATATTTTGAGAGTTGGTATAATGGGCAACAGGAAGGAAATGTCCAGTAAACATGGGCTCTAAAATGCATAACTTAGGTGCTATGAGCACTTGTTTGCTGCTGTGAAACATCTCTTCTTTCACAAGCTCTTTGCTGTGGTGTATGACCTACAGAATACAAATGAGGACTGTGAAACAGCATAGTAATCTGCTTGCGATTACATACGATCTGTACTTGTGAACCAAGGTCTCTATATGGTGCCCATTCATAGTAAGGCATGCTTCTGTCCGACGTCTTAGGGAATCATGCACTCTCTGAAAGACTCCAGGTTGGCCACGGATGCTCTGGCAGGCATTGATGACGCCTTTCCGTAGTGATTGTACATCATTAATGGGGGTTGCATACACCAAAGACTTCAAGATAAAGATACCATGTAAAAGCATTTCACAAACTGATTCCATTAGCGCTTGCGTTACACTTATTCAGAACTGTGAGCCCGGTTTACAGTAACAACACTAAGAAATGCTTACTGCATACTGTATCCATGGACAATAACAGTCCTCATACTCATTTGGTTCTTTGCCTTCTGCAAGTCGTAAGTAATAGCGAAGAATGTTTTACACTAGCAAAGATGAACAAACGCTCATAGCTCTTTAAGGTATGCATTTTGGAACCAATGTTTACTGGACGTTTTTTCTTGTTTTTGTCTATACTACCACCTCTCAAAATATGGAAGACTTCTTTAACACCTGGTATTTTATTCCAAACCGCGTTTTTGTAAGCTTTTATCCACCCTATTGTATAGGTATTGTTTCTCTTTATATTTCGAAAAATGTTGGAACACATTTTCTCTTACAATTTCAAATTTCTATATTAATATTTAAGAGCACTTTATTTGTTGAGGTATTTTATGGAGACTCCATTCATTTCTATTCGAGCCACTTCTCTTATTAGCCACTGCTCTACGAAAGATCCATCAAATGTATTATTTATCGCCCATCTTCAAGCCCTGTAAAAATTTGCGCTTTACGTGTTATAAATTCTTACTAATGAATCAGTTACAATATCTGGAGCCTTATACCGGGTGGAAGCAGTATAGGTGCCATCATTTAAATCAGAGGTAGATATCGATGATTCGTTTGAAAAGTTGTATTGTTCTTTCATTGATCTATAGAAAAATGCCTTGAAATTAAGAGACATTCGGCAATAGGGCGGTTTCCCTTCCAGATGGTTGTGAAAAATCACGCTTGGGGTTGTCAGGTCCGCTGCAGGATAGAATACACGCCATGTCTCCGATGCAGCTGCGTATTGCTTATTGTATTACGGCAGAGGTGGCGAAAACGTGACTCGCGAGTCATTTTGACTCGTAGGCGCCGTTTCCTCTCTGCAACCGTCCCTTTGTTTTTCACATGCTGCTGAGTGATGGAGTGCGTGTTGCATATTTGGTGACTCGCGGAAGGAAGTCGTCTTCGCCACCCTGGGATCATTATTACATTTTTCGGTGGTATTTAATTCCCAAAACATTTATTTTGTTTATTTTCAGCAAAAAGTTTCTTAAGTGTAACTTAAACGATTCCTTATTACGCAATTTATGTAGAAGAACAAAAAGGTACCCTATTGTCTAAATATGAGATATAAAAAAAGTTTTATGTGCTTGTCGAAGTATTCATTGAGAATAAATAAAATAGCTTTATTTTACAATTTACACATTAAAAATAAAAAACTACGTATAATGTGGATAATAATATTTATACTAAAGATATAAACAAGCAGGCAGTATGCCTGTCTGAGGCGCAATTGCGAGGTAATTGAGCGTAAGTTCCAATTGGTACAGAACAAAAATTATAAATTTGGGCTAAACAAGGCGCATAAGGAAGAAACTGAAGGTAACAAAAATGTAGATTAGTTAGTGTACCGTCATATTTTTCAGCTATACTTGCAGTAATGAATTCTCAAATTAATCATTATAACGAGGAAACTTCTTTTCTGATGCAGTCTAAGTCAGTTATAACGTTTCATTCGTATTTGCACACAGAATCGTCTTCTAAGAGAACAGCACCTGTAGCCCTTGTAGCAGATGTAAATAATTCTAGTTATAGACATAGAACCCATAGGTTTCCCTAGGGTATATCTTCTTGATTTCTCCTAACTTCATTTTCCATCTTTTAGAAGTCCAAAAAGGACTTCATGTTTTGCAGGGTGCTTCAACCCTTTACTCCGTTATACATAGTGAAGGTGCTGCTTACATAGACATGTGAGACGGCGCATGAGTAGATGGGAAGGGCAGAAGGATGAACTCATTGGCGTTGTGTTGCTCATTCAAATGAATCTGTATCGTCATCCCTACAAAATAGTTTTTTTATTTTAAGAGATAGAATAACCTAAATTATTTTACCGACATTTCTAGTAAAAAACTTAAAGTATTTTTTACATCTTTAACTATTTGTATATAAAATGTAGGATTAATATTGCTTTCAAAAACATACCATTAATATGGAACGGTATGCTACCATTTGTAGCGTTAAGAAATACAAGGAAAGGTAGCTCAATATAAATTATCTAATGATCATACTGTTATATTACTCAGCCCATTTTATAAACACTTCTATACCCGAAGTGTCCCAGGGGTTATAAATTATTTAAATCTCGTGACAAAGTATGAAGAATTCACAAACCACTGCTAAACTCAATAAACATTTGATTTCTTGCAGCCAAAGCATAGAACTATATTCTTTATAATACGAAATGTTTGAACAGTTTACGCATTATAAATTAGCGTTAATACATTTAACTGTATCGCTATCAAGCGTTAGTTTCTCTAGCATTACTTTTTCACGATAAAGAAATTTACAGTTGTGATTTAAAATGAATTATTCTCACTCTGACCCGGGAAGTTAAAAAAAGTCGAATGTTACAAATTAAAATGTTACTTACTGGAAAAAATTTTATAGCAAAAATTTAGACAAAGCCGAAACATGGCGTGTGCACGACGACGCTTCCCTAGAGCCAGTCTCGATGTTGCTTCCTCAACGGCCGACGAACTCAGACTTTTCTTCTTTCTTGACATTCTTCAGCTCGCCTGCCTTGTCCCCGGTGTCACTCAGGCCACCTCGCAGGTAACATGACGTCAGGAACATATGCAGCGTCCCCAGTCCATTTGCGCTGCCATCTTTTAACCAGAAAGCTGCAATGCACAGGCCGATAATGCAGGAGGATGTAACTTGCTGGTGGTAAATACTTTCATTCAGGCGCATATGGAGATCAAGTATACTGGCAGCTTTCTTGTAGAGGTCAATATCGTTCAGTAGCGTAATAATTGTGAGGAGGGAGCCAACATGTCTAAAATATTTTTGTTAAACTAACGCAACAACCAACTACAGTTAATCGGGATTCATATTTCAGTAACGAAGTTTCAGAAAATACAATTTTTGAAAATTAAGTAATTGCTCTTTTACACATGTCGTTTGTAGGCTAAGGTTGGAAAGGTAGAATCAGAAAATAAAAAAATAAAAAAGCTATAGTTGAAATTTGAACCTTGGATGTTCGGATTTCAATGCCGTTGGTTTAACCAATTGAACTATCAATTGAACTACGAGACAAAATGCGAGTCACAACTCCCTTTCATTCACAGTCGCAGAGTTGCTAAGAGCAGTGGCACGGATAGCCGAGGAACCATGGCAGGTCCTTTCTACCTTTGATTTTGTTTTTAAATACTCACAATGCAGTGAATAGTATCTTTATTTTCCAACCATTGTTTGTCTCACACATAATCTTTAAACAATAAGTAATGTTTTCATTAATCATCGAATATACTGCCAACATGGTTATGGAACTGACTGAACGGGAGGTCTGCATTTCAAATATGGTTTTCCCTGTCTGAAGTTTTCTCCAGGTCGTCACTGGTAAATGTCGGGGAGGTATTCTGAAACCTTGGCCAAGTATGTTTTCTTCCCAAGTTTCCTTTACCAATTATTTAATTTCCCATATCATCAGTGTCTACCGCCTATGGTGGCTTATGCAATTAAAACGGGTGTTAACACTATTATTAATTTATTGAACGAACCATCATTCGACATGCTTATCAGTCAATCCGCTGCTATTCGCCTATCTGCACTACATCGCTACATAACCTTGAATACCGTGCACCAAACTGATCGACCGTCCAGTTGATGTTAGATTCCTCATCTTTATCAAAAATACTGAATGCTGGTTTTTATACGACGTATAAATTGACGTATGCTAAGTTTTATACAGTTCTATATCTACAGGATGCAAATGAAAACATTGGGATTTAACGCGGGGAATTATTTTTGCTCTAATACTCTCACCCTGTTAGTTTCAAAGACAAAATCCACTCTATATTTAATTCCATTAATTGACCTAATGATGGATGAAACTATGAAGCCCGGGACTTAAAGTACTTACATCAATGTAAGTCGTCATTGGGGTATGTCATCTCAATACAATTTGAGATCTGTTTGTCATTTATGGGGAAAATGCGAATCAGTTGCGGAATTTAACGTCGTACCGGCATGTTGCCATGGTAGTCAATAGTTAGAGCAACCGGACAGATCCGTGATTCAAATCCCGGCTATGACGTCCTGAATTTTTCAGTCGTCTGATTCTACCTTTAGTAAGAATTGTTTGTATACCTATTAATAAATTTTATAGGCTACAGAAAGTCATGTGAATGTATCAAATCGGATTTTTTACGTTTTAATGCCCTTCTTTACTCCTATTTTGATTCTTATAGAGCCTAAACATCTATTCATAACTATTGTAATATTTGTAGGCTATCATTGCCTTAGACACTTCTAGTTTAAAACCAAGATCCGTGGAATAGTCAAAATTTACTATACTATTTAAAGTTTTAATGAAAACGGCGGGGGGAATAAAAGAGTTTCATTTATTTCAATCCGTAAATAAAATTAAAGAAAATAAAAAGAAACATGCCTTGTTTTTAGATTTTATGGAATACATTTAAGCACGGTTGACATACAACATGAGCCCTTCTACTGCTTTTCAAGAATATTGCACACAGCAAAGTGTTTGCGTTGTATTGGATACCGCTTGGGAAGGAAAGTCCACAGTGGCATTTGCCTTTCTTGTAAGGAATGAACTAGAATGTAGATAATGCAGAGTAATCCTTGACGCAGCTACAAACATGCGGTCAGCCTTGTACAGAGAGAGGGGGGAGAGGGAGAGAGACCTAACTCTGTTAACATTATTCCAATAAACTCGGGTAACTCGAGGAGAGGATGGGCAAGTCGATACAAACTGCGCGCAATCCTAAATGACAAGCCGCCGTGTTTACACGAGACAATGCCTGCTATAATGAGAGTATTAGAGCAAGAACATGTCAAGCTCTGTCCTCGCAGATGAAGAGGATTGTTCTCTAGGGATACAGCGCGAGATAATTGAATGCAATTAATAGAAATGCCTGTTTAAAGGGGCACTATGATCTAAATAGGAACCGAAATAATGAGTTACGGGTGCCTTAACGGAAGACAAAGCGCTCTACTTTTGTTCTTCATAATTACTTATTTACAGTATGATACAATAAGTTTCAGATTACAGATTTGGGTACGTGCGAAAACCTTGCTGTCGAGGAATCGTCACGGAAACATCATACGGTGTCAGTACTCGTACTTCAGTCTACTTTCACCAACTTTACTGCGTTAATAACTCATATTATCGAATCGTCTAATAGTTCTAAGCGGAGACGAAATGGCCAAAGTTATAAAAAATTGACACTCTTAGGTTTGTGTGCATATCTATTTTATCGTTGTAAACCCAATAATTTCATACATATAAGTGAATAAAATGAATCTGTATTTTGTTCTGCGAATTCTGCACCATTCACGGAAGAAAAAAAATATGACTCCTAAACACTTAGTAGTACAGAGGTAAACTTTAGGCCTTTTAGGGAACGTATTGCTCTAAACGTTGGTACTACTGTTAAATATGGCAGTTTCTGTGAGCTCAAATAATGTGGTTTCCTTTTTTGCAAATATATGCGACTTTATTTTCTACATATGAACAGCTTTTCTATGAATAACATGTCATATAGCAGGTTAAAACTTCTTATCCGAGCCGGATGGCTCAGGCGGTAACCTCTGGCACGCATTCGGGAGGTCATTGGTTCGACCGACCATTGTTTGGGCCGACCTTCCTGACCAATGTTTTTTTTTTTCGGAGTTTCCCCGGATCACTAAGCGAATGCTTAAAGGTTCATTACATTCCCCGAATTTCCTCTCCCTCCATTCTCGTTTCACGTCATCTTTCATCTGCTTGCTCTCTTTCAGGGTTGCAAGTGTGGGCGAGTATGTTTGCGTTGCATGGCAGCGGAAAAGGATGCTCTATGTAATTCTCCCTCCCCGTAATGGCGGTCTCCTAGTTCCGCCCCCCCCAGTGAGACGTGCAAGCCTACACGGGGGCAGGGAAACCCAGCTACCATCTGGGGAGTTTCAATCTGCAAAAGGTAGGGACCATGCCCTCTGCCCTGTCGTGCTTCCTGGTTCGGTCGCCCTCTGTCTCTTCTCACCTCACCCCTTCGCCACGGTGACACCCCATCAGGGATATAGGCCCAAACGATCTTGTAGGTCGAGGTGCCAAGCCCCTCCGCACCTAGTCCTACTCCTCGTACTTTCTCTACTACTTGCCTAGAGTAAGTATTGCATTCCACCCAAAAATTCGATACCGACATTTCACTAGAAATACATGTTTTGAGGCTCCCTGAACTCACATAGACCTTAGATAAAAGCCCCTGTGTGTGTGTGTGTGTGTGTGTGTGTGTGTGTGTGTGTGTGTGTGTGTGTGTCTGAAAGCCATGATTCAAAAATGAAAGTTCGGTTAAATAACAAACTTGGTATTTATGTTCAGTATCTTCCAAGGATGAGGCACAGAGGCTTTAAAAATCCCCCCGTTCCTTTACATGGAAAAGTTGGGTTATTTTTTATTCTCTCAAAAATGGCTCTTAACGATTTTGATTAAAATATCGTGTGTTTAAGATATTTGATGACAAATGAAATGTGTATCTTGAATTTTCTTGGAATAGCCTATGAAGATCCATTCATTATGGGGGTATTTTGTATATTTGCTAAACCCTAAGAGAAATCAAACTCTTACTACACAAATATGTAACTTTTGTTAATACATAATTTATATCAAATGCCAAACAATCATTCCAGAGGTCATCTTTGCTATTGGTTTGAATTTTCAAACGTTTATAATTGTTCCAAATATTAAATCGCTAATCGTTTATTTCTCCTGGTCATGCAAAGAGCATTGAACCATAAAACCATCGCCTAGCGACCCGCTCTTTAAAAATCTGACTTACTGTAGCCTGCTGTGTCCTTATACCTACAACACTGTGTAAAAGTGTAATGTAAGATTAACTCGATTAACAAACGAGATAGAATAATATGCTTCTGTTTGTAAAAGAGTGGGCAGAGAGAGTCGTGTGAATGCAGCATATTATTTTTTTCTCCCTTTTCAAAAATGGACTCATGATTTCTACCACTTTCTTAGCTTTCCGTATTCGTTCATTTGCGCCTGCTATCCCAAAGTTACATAATTCTTCTTTTACATTAGCCTTATGTAGGCACCAAGCTGGAAAGCTGAATCAGACTTAAAAACGAAATTAGTTTACTTTAATAATGTTACATAGCTATTATTTTCTATGCCGTCATCAATCATTCTATAATGGCGTTAAAGTTTTGTGTTAAGGAGCGATGGAACGACAGGATTATTCGATATCAAAAAGATAAGAAAAATCTGTTGTGTAATATTCACGTTCGCTATCCTTGTTAGTGAGTATACAAACACACCTTACTAAATCTTATTTTTCTATCTACTTCATTTTAATCCAAACAAACCTTTGCAGAAATGTCGTCCTCCGTGGTGTAGTGGTACTGTGCTAGCCTCTAGTTCCCAAGGTCGTGGGTTCAAACCCGGCGGAGTGCGATGGATTTTTCAGGGTGTAAAAATCCTTACCAAGGCTTCCTTCGGAAGGGAAGTAAAGCGGTGGTCCCGTGTCGTAAATTTACGCCACGTAAAAGAACCTCAAGCCTGATAAAGAGACCTCTGAGCAAAATTACCGGTCTTTCACGCCCAATATAGAAGGGACGCTAAGGACCACAGCAGTTAAAGAGCGTCCATAAATAAAATTCAATTTAATTTAATTTTTAATTTGCAGAAATAGCTAGACATTCTATATCTTGTTACATTTACAAAGGAACAACGGTAGTAAATTTTTAAGTTCTGGACCTATACGCTGCGTTAAAACTCCATACTGTTTCCATGCAATTGCGGGAAATAACTGAATTTTAAAAGCACTTTTAAGAATGACCATCTAATGAACAACGTGTACCTTTAATAAGGGATATTTCGGAAATATCGTATACCACAAAAACCTATTTGAAATAAATTTTATGCTTTAAAAGATCTATATTTTTTGTGTAGTACGTTTACGTTTATCGCTTACCGTTTACCAGTTATACAAGATTATACAAAATTCCTTCCGAATGAAGAGGACTTCAAGGCTGTTCCCAGGAAATTCAAGATAGACGTTTTATTTGTCATGAAAATATAATTATTTTAATCAAAATCGTTAGAGCCATTTTTTACAAAATAAAGATTTTCGAAAAATGTTCCATGTAAAGGGTAGTTCGTGGAGGGGAATTTTCTTGATAATCTACGTGTAACATCTTTAAAGGGATCTGAATCTAAATTAAAGTTTTGGTGTTTATCCGATTTTTCGTTTTTAAGTTATGCTGTTCACAGACACACAACGCAGACACACAGATTTCGATATCGAATTTTTGGGTGGAATGCAATACACTCTCTACCTACAATGTACGTGGTAGAGAAAGTAAAAATGGCCGAGAGAAAGAGTAGTGCATTAAGGCAAATCCATATTAACTACAGCAAACTTTTAGCCTACGGTTTAAGCTGGAGATTATGTAACTTCTTTCCCCTGGCGATTTCTACTCTACAGATGCTGCTAGGTAAAACTATTTTTGTGAAAACTCGGGAAGCGAAAGTAACTAGAATTAATTATACACATGAAACGAAATTGCACAACAAAACAATTGAACATATGTTAAATAACATAAATGTACATTCTTATAGCTTTATGCGACAATCAAACGGAATTAAACATTAACAGTTGTTAACAGTTTGAGGAGAATAAGCAAGTACCCAGTTATAGTCCGGTAATCAAATCGTCAATATCGGTTACTCCATTCAACAAATAACCTTAGCGTAAATCCACACTAAACCCCAAAACCTTTTAATAACAGCATCACACAGCTTGACCCTTTAACAACTGAAATTGGTCATTGTATAATGTAATTTGTTTACCATACAATGACCAATATCCTTGGTACCAAGGATTGTTTATTGTAAGATGACCTGAGCCACCGTAATACAGGGAAATATTTTAAAATTTTGGAAAACAGAGAGAACAACGTTCAGAAAAACATACCCACTTCATGTTCTTCTCGACGTCCTTTTGCATTCAGAAAGCCAAAGTAAAGGCGGAGATGGCATCTCGTCAGAAACACAAGCTTTGAAATGAAGAGACACCAGAGAGAATAGCTTGGTTGACGGTCAGAAATGACAGGCCAGATATCTCCGTAGCTAGGAAGCGATATGACGAGAGAAATGTACACGCAGCCCCTGACGTAAGCAATTCCAACTTAAGTACCTTTATGGGGAACGAACTGTGTAAAATGTGGATTTTGTCCAATATTAAAGTTTAGTGTTTCTAAAGGTGGTGCAGGCACCAATAAACATAGGAAATTAGTTCTGAAATCTTACTTCTCCCCTTAAGGTTAACCTCTTTCCTGATATTTCTAAAGGTGTTTGCATAATTAAAATTGCTCCTTGCTGTCAAAGTATTAGCAATTACTTTCACCAAAGACATTTACTATGATAGATGTTATTGCTGGAGATATTCAGAAAAATGAATATAACTAAATACATACTTTTAGAAATTATTTTTAATAACCAAAGGCATAAAAGGCAAGAAGCGTGTTTTTTAACGTATTCCCAAAGTAAGTGACGTTTTATTTGTAAATCGTTTTATTTATGGAGTCCAAATTTCAAGTTTGGTACCAACATTTTGAAAAATACACCAGAAGTAGATTTTTCTGCAGATTGTTAAAAAAGGAAACGTTTCTTAGAAGTACTCAAGGAATTGATCTGAAAATTTGGGAGTTGGTTATTAGAATATATAAAAATATGTGATAAAGGAAACTAATTACTTAAGAAAAAGAACATTCAAATTTCGCAGGTTAATCCCTTAAAACAGTTAATATAGTACCTTAGTGTGGCAATGTGATGTTCGCTTCTCCTTAACTGAGAGACAAAACATATGGAGAACTACATATATTAATTAATAAATTTTATTAAATACACTGTGTACAGAGTTGAAGGGTACATTGTTAGTCATATTTTTCATCTTTTGCACAGAACTTTAGCGAATTTGTCCTTGCTTGACAGGGTGATACTGTCAACAACTACGTCCACAGAGGGTACTCCGATGCCAAACGGTATCCTCTTTGCTCACAAATTTCTATGACGGAAACCATGGGCCTCATTCCTCGTGAAGAAATGTTGCCACTATAAATTTGGATTCTTCCATTCTTATGTGTTCATAGCTGGGATTAGAGAGCATTCTGGGTCGACATCTGTTGCTTTTTGTGGGCCTGTATGCTGGTGTGTTTTGTAGTCTGTTGTTCAGCAGTAGCGCTTTTACAAAGACGTCCGTATCTACTAATAGATAAACTATTCTGGTTAATGTTGTTCTTGATATGAGTGCTTCCAGACTCTTCAGGTTCGCTGGGGTGAGATGGATCCATATCTCGTTGATCGCGTAGGATGCTATCGGGACGATTTTGATGTGGAACAGGCATTGGGCTGTGTCTAGGGAAAGCTTCTCAAGCTTATCGAATAATAGCCTTGGTCCCTGCCGCGCATCTTTCTTCTGTGTGCTTAGTAGATAGATAAGGTACCTTTATTGGTTTCAAATTATTACACAAGTATTTAGTGCATGGGTCATTGACCGTACATGCATATTTAAGATACAAGTATGGTGACAAAATAAACAACAGAAAAAGAAAACAAAACAAAAAGAACAAGAAAAGGCAAATAGAGATAAATTACTTTTGTCTAACTGAACAAATTGACTTAGCCTCGCGCACTTTAGCCAAGAAATTTCCCATATTTTGCCTGTTCCTCTGGTCAGCCAGTAGCTCCCAACATACCAACCTCTTTCTTGAGGGACTGAAGAATTTTTCTTTGAGTTTAATTGTTCGGTGGTTCTCCCAGTGTGCACATTTCGCCAAAATATGTACTCAGCCCTCATCCAAATCACAGAATGGGCAGATTCTCCTACCAGAATCGTAAGCCATTTTCAGGTGCCCTCCAGCCCTCCCAATCTAAACCATACCATTCCTGATCTTTCCTTTCTTATAAGTTAAGTATATATGCCTCTTTACTCCAATTCAATTTTATTTCATTTACTAGACTTAGAGAAGGTTTTACAATCCAATTCTATTTCCTGTTCGTTGATGTCTCTTAGTCTTCTTTTGACTCCTTTCCATATGTTTTTGTCATTTGTTTCAGCTCTTTGCCATACTGACCCCATGCCTATTCTCGTCAAACCCCTTTCCAAATCAGTTGCCCAAAACTTAGGAGACAGATTTTCTCGCTGATACTTTTATAACATTTGGATCGTAATGTGGAGTTATCCCCCTGCATCAGCCTCAGCCGGTACTTCACTGTTCTTATTTTTCAATGTAATGTGTCTTCATAGCATCCCACCTCCCTCAATGCCCCCGAATTTGATTTGCCTTGTGAAACTCCAAAAACGCTTTTCCAAAATGCTACTTGTGTTTTATTTACATGCTCTGCTCTTTCCTATTCCCAGATTTCACTTCCGTATAACAAGATCGGCCTTATCATATGTGCTTAGTAAATGTTTTACCCGTTACATACAGCGTTAGTCCTAGGTATTTATACGAATTTATAATTTGTTGCCGCCAGGGAAGGTGTCTGTTTTGCAGATGTTACCTCCTCTTCTGAACTTCATGATCTTCGTTTTGCTTGTATTTATGTTTTTGAAAGGTGTCTTTGTTGCTCGACATCATGACCATCTCCTCCTGCATACAATTATATATATACACTATTCTCTGGAATTATGTAAAATATTCTAAATATGTTTTATATGTTGTATTCTAATTTTGAGATTTTGTCAATATTTATTTCACATTTTCCAAATTTGTCTTGATATGAATCCCAACTCTAATCAATCACAACCTTGCATCTTGCTGGATGACTAGTAAGTGTTGTTTAACATTGCCTTCACGCATTTAGGGGGAGAGCCCCGTTGAGGAGAGAAGCAAAAATCTCGGTCTTCAGGATGCTGGGATACTTGGAATTATTGCTACCTGCAGGCGATCTTTAAAAGTAAATATTTGATTTAAATTAGCGCTGTTAGTAATGAGCTGTTTTGACTTGGCATGGTGCGCTGGAAGATCATTTCTAACTGTGTGTAATTAAAACCTGCGGGAGAAGAAAATCAAATAAGGCAGTGCCTCCAGGCGGAGCCCACAAATTTCTTCAGCAGCTTATTTCCAGCAGAACTTCCGGGTCACGGTTGCCTTAGCGCTTACTCTCCCACAGCCACTTCTAAAACATCACGTGAATATAACCGCAATGAATATATTTAACTTGTATGATCTGTGGAAGGGAAATCTAAATTATTAGACATTCAAGAATGATATATTTTAGTAAAACAGAAAAAAAATATTTACTTATCTTAACTATTCATTCAAAATATTCTCTACATAAACATGGTTATGATATGATAACCGTGGAAACTCAATTTTCCTATCAGCGACAAAAAGTGAAACGGCCTGTTCGCTTATTTTTTTTTTTTTGTTAGGTAAACTTTTGAGTACATAGTAGGTTGATTGATCGGATATTTAGTGTTTAACAATATTATTTGTCATGTAATAAATATTATGTAGTACATTCATGTGACCTCTATTTGCTGCTGTTAATTTCTATGTCTCTTCTAAAAACAATTTTTACAAAATCTTATTTTCTATTCACTTCATAATCGAGATAAATGTTTGCAGAAATGATTCCGTTGTAATACACGGGTATCAAGAAGCTGGAGATATTGCCGAATCTATGTAAAGCGGGCCGCTATGAGCTGGTTTTGAAACTGTATATACTTATATAGCATTACAAAAATAAAAGAATGGTGATCAAGGATTTAAAAAATATACCACTGGAAAATTCAAATTAAACGCTATTAATACCTAGTAAATAGCCAATATCAAAACAGGCCTCACATAATTTTGATTTAATGATGTCCACATTTTTTTTATTTGTTTACTTATTTTTTATTTTTTGGTAAGGTTTTGTCTGTTTTATGGTTTACTAGTTGTACAGGATGTTTCAGGACCTCTGCGACAACTCTGACGAATATAGATGTCGCAGAGGAGAGAGGGGAACATTTTTTGTCAAGCAACCACTATCCTCCGACGCATGTTGCGGAGTTATTCACCCCTGTTTGAAGCGCATCTGGTAGGATAGGTTTGAGAGGTACAACACCGTTTGTTTATAACCGTTGAATCAAGTGACATCGCCTCTTTCTTGTCCCTTACGTCTGGTTAGGTTTGGCAGGTCTGAAACGCACAGCCCAATTTAACCGAGTGTTTGTGAACAACGCCTCGACTCATACCATCTCCAGAAAGTACAGGACTGGGCCGAACGACTTCGGATCTCGTATTCAGTTTGTCTTCTGCAATTAAGTATCGCAGATCTTACATTTCCTGCGCACGTCTTGTTTACCAATGAGCCCTGCTACCAAGACGCATACTTCAACAGCAAGAGCAGCCACATTTGGGATATTGAGAACACTCGTGCAGTGTTCGTTAGATATCACAAACAAAAGTGTTCTCTAAACATCTGAAATCTTTGTTGATCAACTCCTGTGACCTTAACGTTTTCCACCCAGTTTGAGTTAAATTGGGCTGTGCATCTTAGACCTACCAAACCTAACCAGACATAAGAGACAAGAAAGAGACGCTGTCACTTGATTCAGCGGTTGTAAACAGAGAGGCATAGTGTACTGGCTGTGCCTCTCAAACCTATCCTACCAGATACGCTTCAAACAGGGATGAATAACTCCGCGACGATGTGTCGCAGGATGGTAGTGGCTTGGCAAAAAATGTTCTCCTGTGCGAGATTTATCTTCCTCAGCGTTTGTGGCAGAGGTCCTGAAATATCCTGTGTAAAATTATACCGGGCGAGATGGCTCAAGCGTCTAACGTCTGTGGCCCGCATTCGGGAAATCGTGATTTTGACTCCCGCGGCCGACCTTCCTGACCCATGGGGTTTTCGGAGTTTCTTCAGGTCGCTAGGTGAATGCTGAGAAGGTTCATAAAATTCCCCAATTTCCAGTCCCTCTTCACCTCCATTCTCATTTCACTTCACCTCTCATCTGCTTGACTGTTTCAACGTTGTAAGTTTCGGCGTTGAATGGCAGGGCAAAAGGATGTTCTATGTAACACTTCGACCTCCGGAATGGAACCGGTCTCCGAGTCCTGGACCTCCCAGTGGCCTGTGCAATCCTACAGGTGGAGGGAGGCAGTTGTTCCAGGTATCATCCGAGGAGTTTCAATCTGGTAAAAATTAGGGACCCTGCCCTCTGCCCTGTCGTGTCTCCTGGTCCGGTCCCCTCTCTCTGCTCTCACCTCACCTCACTCCTCCCTCACGGGGACGCCACATCAGAGTCTTAGGCACAAAAAGTCTACGTAGGTCGAGGTGCTAAGTCCCCCTCCTATCCTAGTTCTGGTTAAACTTAAGGACATTTGCTCCCGAAAAAGCCATCGCTCTACACCAGGTTTGAACACACGATCTCGGAACTAGATAGCATGGTGCCCCTAGATCACAGAGGACGACAAGTCCTAGTCCTAGTCCTACATAGACTTATAAACATTCATTCAAAATGAAAAAGACTTCATGGGTTTTTCATAGAAAAATATAGATACACTTTTCATTAATCGTACAGATAACTTCAAAATGTGGTAATTTAATCAAAATTGTTAGGGCCTTTTTCAGCACATATAAATAGCGAAAAAACTTTAATGTGAAATATATTTGGAGAGTAAAGTTTCCTTCAAATCTTTGTGTTTCATCTGGAAGATGTTGATCTTAAATACCAAGTTTGATTTTTATTTGGCTTTTTTGTGTTTAGTTATGTTTTCACAAAACGTATATATGGACCTAGTACCAATAACATTTTTTTCGGGTTCAAGGAACTTGAAACGTGTTTTCAGTGAAATCTAGACACAGAATTTTTTGATTGAATGCAATACTTTGATCTACTGTAGGATAAACTATAAAAGGGGTTGCTACGTATATGTTGGCTTAGTTGAGGGGATAAAGTCGGAAAATTTCTGTATCATCCTGTGTCCAGATCTTCGGCAATTATTTTTATACAGTACATCCTCACTTGTGCAACAGTACTGGTTAGGACAGGAGCAAATTAGCACTTTAAAATGCGTAAAAGGGAGAATGCTTTCATTTAAGTCTATAATCAAAATGAATGATGCTATCCACACTTGTTATACCTCAAATGTAGAGTATCTTTGGGAGATTATTGAATGCTATAGAAAATTTTGAAAATTCCCTCTTTCCTGTATAAGGCGCAACTGAACATGTCATTCCATGTTGGAAAACTGTGTTGTCAATACTATTAATCTCTTGGGTAAATTTGTGCTTCTATCGTTCAACGTCTGGAGGCGTGTGGCACAAACTCTAACTCGATAGGAAGAGGTACGGTTTTGTCACACCAGGAGATCTCGTTGGCTATAGGTTTTCCGAGATCATCCGGTCATCAAAGAAAGTTTCAATTAGCATCATGCATTGATTTGATGTATGGCTGTAGCACCATTTTTGAAGGTATCCATGACCCAGCTCTACATCCTCCAGTTGCTCAACATACTCCATGACAATCCGTCTGTACTTAGGAGTGTCCAAAGACTGGTAAAAAAATTGGTCTATCTACTCTTTATGGGGATATTGCACAAGAAACGCAGGCTTTAACTGACGAGGGAAGTCTCTCAGCTTGAACAGGAATTTGTTCGTAAAACTATGTACACTTGTTCATCTTGCGATTCTGAACAAGCTTGCCACGGCATTTGATTGTGTGTCGCTTGTTTTGTCCGTAACAGCGAACGCAATCCTGGAGGACGGCAAGTTGAAACGCCGGTCAGTCAGTTAACTCAGCAGTTGAGTGTTTGTTGTATGCGTCACAGTATATTCACTGCAAACATGAACAAAACAATATTTGGAACGTTTTAAACATCGTGATAATATCTACCTAAAGACTGCGTTATCCAACGGAGGACTGCGTAAGAACGAGTGATTACACATTCTCAAAGTGTTGTGTACGAGGGCAGTCCTAGAAGTACACGACCTGACGTATAGATAGTGGTTGTTGTTTCAAACAAATGACTATGGTAAAAAGTACCAACCTTATAAAGCTTAAGTTTGAAGTCTGATGATGCTAGGTTGTTTAGCAAATGTTTGGCAGCCATCAATAGTGAACACTCTCAGTAAAATTGTAAATATGGATAAAACTGGTCATTGTAAGTGCGCGTGCTAGCAGACATCGTTGGCATTTTAAAAAGTGATGTACATACTGGCTGAAAATTTAGGCATGAGAAAGCTGTGCATAAGATGGGTGCCGCGTTTACTCACAATGGAACAAAAGCAGCGTCATGAGGATGTTTCAGTCGAGTGTTTGGCGATATTTCAGTGCAATAAAACCCAGTTTTTGCGTCGATTCATAACCATGGATGAAACATGGGTCTACCACTTCACACCTGAGACGAAGGAACAGTCTAAACAGTGGATTGAAGGGGAGAACCGGCTCCAAAGAAGATGAAGACAGGCAAGGTCATGGCGTCAGTTTTTGGGATGCGCGTGGAATAATTTTCATTGATTATCTTCAAAAAGTAAAACCAATCAATGGGGAATATTATGTAAACTTATTGCAGCGTTTGAATGATGAAAATCAAGCAAAATGGCCGCATTTAGTGGAAATGAAACTTTTGTTTCATCAAGATAATGCACCAGTTCACATACCTATTATCGCCATGGTCAAAATCAATGCGTTAAAATTCAAATTGCTTCCTCATACACCTTATTCAACAGATTTAGCCCCTTCTGATTATTTTCTGTTTCCAAAATTGAAGAAATTGCTTGGTGGTAACATATTTGCTAATAATGAAAAGATGGAGTCTGCAGTTGATGGAATTTTGCAGAATTCGACGATTCTCACTATAAACAGTGTATTGAATCAATTGGACATCGCTGGGAAAAGCAAATCGAGCTGAAAGGAGATTATGTAGAGAAATAAAGAGTTTTTTCCCAACATTTTTATTTTATCTTTGTTAAGTCGGGTACTTCTGGGACAGCCCTGGTAGATCTGATTATTCGGAAACATGACAACTCATTTGATTGCTCAATTGCAATAACATTGGACAGGATATGGACAAAGAAAATTGCTTTATACATGATACAGTACTAGTAGTTTCTAAGAGAGTAGTGCTAGTATCAGTGGCGGAAACAGTTCCCCTCCAGTTCTAGTGAATATGAAGCGTCCCTGGAAAAAAACCAAAAACTGTTAGCATTTTAGTTAAATTTTCGGAACAACATCTTGAAAAGCATTTGAACAGACATCCATCTCTGAAAAGTACATCGAACTCAAACTAATATTTCATTATGTGGAGCAAAACGACTTAATGAACATCATTTTACAATTAGAGACAACAAGGACATTAAGGATATGGAGATAAAATAAACACATTCTATATAAATTTGACATGGCAAGAAATAAAAGAAAATGTGTCCACTACTGGTACCTGAAATTTTGGGCAATGCAAAACGCAACAGAAATTGGCATATGGAAATTAAATGTTCTGCAAACTTTATAAAACGTTTCAAGAAATAATATAGAATGTGCCGCAAACCCATCACTACTATCATGACAACCAGATATATACAAGAAGACCAAGATATTCGCAAGACTGGAGCCCATTTTTACTTTCTCTACTACGTATAGTAAGTAGAAGTATTGTTATCCACCCAAAAATTCGATACCAAGATTTCACCAGAAATATATGTTTTGAGACCCCCTGAATACAAAAAAAGAGTTTTTGGAAACATGTCCGTGTGTGTGTCCGTGCGTGTGTCTGTGTGTGTGTGTCTGTGAACATCATAACTCAGAAACGAACAGTCGGATAAACACCAAACTTGGTATTTAGTTTCAGTATCTTCCAGAAGGTTTTAAAGAAAATACCCCCACCCCAGATTACCCTTTACATGGAACATTTTTCGAAAATTTTAATCTTCTCAAAAACTGCTCTAACGATTTTGATAAAAATATTATATGTTTAAGATATTTTCATGACAAATGAAATGTATATCTCGAATTTTTTGAGAATGTCTCCAAAAGTATTCTTCATTGTGAACTGGTAAACCATAAGAGATAGACAAAATTTTCCTACACAAAAAATGTAGATCGCGTTAAAATACACAATTTATGTCATAGACATTTTCTTTGTTGAGAGAACCATTTTCGAGATATTACTTGTTATTCCCTTAAATTGTTCAATACTTATCTTTTTCTCAAATGGGAATTCGCTATTCATTTTTACTTTCTCTAATACGTATAGTAAGTAGGGGAAGTATTGTATTCCACCCAAAAATTCGATACCGAGATTTCAACGGAAATACATGTTTTGAGACCCCTGAATCCAAAAAAAAGCATTTTTGGAAACATGTCCGTGTGTGTCTGTGTGTGTCTGTGAACAGCATAACTCAGAAACGAACAGTCGGATAAACACCAAACTTGGTATTTAGGTTCAGTATCTTCCAGAGATGCGACACGAAGGTTTTCAAGAAAATCCCCCCCACCGCAGACTACCCTTTACATGGAAGATTTTTCGAAAATTTTAATTTTCTCAAAAATGGCTCTAACGATTTTGATTAAAATATCATATGTTTAAGATATTCTCATGAGAAATGAAATGTATATCTCCAATTTTCTGGGAATGTCACCAAAAGTATTCTTCATTTGAACGAGTTTTGCATAACTGGTAAACCATAAGAGATAGACAAAATTACACAATTTATGTCATATACATTTTCTTGTTGAGTGAACCGTTTTCGAGATATTGCTTGTTATTCCCTTAAATTTTCCAATACACGTTTTCTCAAATTCGTTATTCATTTTTTTAAGTCTTGGACATGCAAAGAGAATGGAATGCGCCACATAGCAACCAGCGCTTAAAATATTTGACTATCGCTTAAAACCTACCATGTTCCCCTTGCATCTACAAGAAAATTAGCAATAAGATTGAGATCTCGATATCTCGTTTAACATGAAGCATATGGAGAATAAGCGTTTGTAAAAATAGTTTGTACAAGAGTAGAGAAAGTCATGTGAGTATAACACATCAGATATTTTTTAAGAAATAAACCAGATTACGGCATGTTTCCAAATACAGTCACTGTATTCAAAATTCCGATCAAAATGGCTTTAATTATGAAATAAATAATCAAGAAAAGGGGACAAATCAGCAGTTTCCTTGATTCAGTTGTACACAATACAACTTATAATTGTGCAGTATATGTAGGGCTTTCAATGAGAAGACACCTATCGACTGTATATCTCTATTCAGGAAAGAACTTTCTTTCGAAAGTAAAACAGGATATTGAAGGCAATTATCCTTCAAATATGTATCTGGAGGCTATTAAAGTGGGAAAACGACAAAAAAACACCTAAAATATGTTTCTTGAATGTCCTTTGCGACAACATCGAAAATAACCTGAAGAATATACTACTATGTGATTCGTGGAGTGCTCACAAGGATACAATCATTTGCGGGTAAAGACATTGAATGTGTGATCGTTCTACCGAAAACAGTGAAATACATACAGCCCTTGAACGTACGTTTCTACCAACAGTACAAAACATCTGCCAGAAGGTGACGCAGCCACGCTACGTCCTCCAACAATGAAGCACTACCTTTGCCTCACGATTGCTGCGTTTCTCCTCCTAGTTTTTTTTTATACTTTACCACGGCTGCTCGAGCATTAAACCTTAATCTCTGGGGATGCGTGGATGTGTACAGAGAAATACGAACGCTTTCTTGGAACACTTTTATTTTCACCATTTTAAAATAAAACTTAAGGTTTGCCGATCACTTTTAAATGCATACGATGCTACTCTGTCTTTACCAAGACCGAAAATTATTAACTACAGCTGAACGTTCTACCCTTTTGCATGTTCGCCGCCAATGTTCACAACTCGACGAGAATGTCGTCCCGCACTCACCAATCAATCAGGACAGACTGAATTTCACTACAAAGAGGAAAAACCCCTAACTTCCCCTCTCTCCCCTCAAAACTCTCCTCAAACTTAGCGTCATGAAGCCTCTAATGACCTTCACATCCCGGCCAGTGCAACTGTGCCCATAAATTCCAAGAGAAACTGGCTTCAGCTACTTTACCCTTTATATCTGTTGCTGGTCCCTAATTAGCTAAACTATGCCTGTCTGGTCTTTCTGTCGCTTTTAACACTCAACAATTTTCCAATGCTTCTCCTTTTTATACCTACACTGAAATTAAATATTTTATTATTTATTTTATATCACTATTCTTCTCAGATTATTATGATAATCATTGACTTAATAATTTCCGCTTCAAAGGACAACAGACCATATAAGGTCTGTTTGCCGTAGTTTCGACACCAAACTAGGAATCGCATTTTCATAATGTAAATACATTCTGTTATTCACAACCAGTTTTTTGCTCCAGTATACTTCAGTATGGCAGGCAGCGGAGTACCATACTCCCGCACATATTATTGAGTTCAAGAATATGATTGAAATGGCATTTGATTTTTCAGCTCACTTTGATTGTGGGGATTGTTCAGATACTGCTTTTGCCTAATGTGCTTATTGTGATGCTCCACATTGTTTTATGCACTTCGTTGAGGATCCTCAAATACATTTTGATGCCAATATTGTGCAAACTATGGGTCACTTAATGAAATGGTCTTTAACATCCTAATCACAGTAGTACTTAAAGCTCGTTTATTAATAGGTATTCAAGTTATCCTTATTCAGGCTTATTTTTCTATCTACTGCATTTTAGTTCAAATAAACCTTTGCAAAAATAGCTACATTGCTCATTTGAAGTACTCTTTACGTTATTTGCCCCACGCTTTAGGAACCAATTTGAAGTAGTGAGTTTCTTCCACACATATGGAAAGCCAATTTGAAGTAGGAGTTGTATTGTAGTTCAACTGTTGGGGAGCCGAACTTGAAGTAATTGCAACCGCACGTATGGTACCCGGTAACCTTCGTTTCGTAGGTTTAAAAATATTAACTTTGTAATTTGACTGTTTCTTTAAATATTATATATTTATGTTTGCCTCGGCTGCGTCAGTATTATTGTTAGAGACATGGATTTATTTGCAGGGAGTAGTGCGGCTAAGAATGTAGGCTTACACATATTATAATTTTTACTTCACTACATTTATTAATCCTTGACACAATTTAATAACACTTCACTGATATAGAGAGCTGTGAGATTCTTTTATTAATTACTTGCACTTTTTAACACTTAAACTATTTTCGTCCCACACGAATACTAATAAATTTTTCGAGGACGCATCTCGCGTCCGATTAGGAACATTGTCTACAACCAACGCGCCCAGTGATGAACGCTGTCTACAAGCAAATGACTTGATTTCTACCGCCTAAATTTGTAAATTCTGTATTTCAAGTCTCTGATTGGCTAATACTAGTCCAATAGAATACCTTCATTTAACTAAGGCTTTTTCTGGTTGTTGATTGGTTATTTTTTAAACTGTAACTAAAATTACATTATTGCTTCCAAGAATCACAAGTAGCATTGTTAAACTTTCAAATTCATTATTGTCTCAAGGCTACCTCATTATTACCTCATTGTTAGCAACTTTTAAGCTATTATTCTCACAGCTCCTACATTATTAAATTACGTAATACATTCGCATAACATTATTACATGTATACAATAATGTAAACATATACAGTGACTGTAATATACACTTTTTATATATTGTTACATATACATATTGCTTTAAGGCGGGCTGTTATTATATTTTATATTATATAATTTGACTAAAGTCATTTAAGTGTTAAAAATACTGCCTCAAATTCGTTATAGCTACAAAGGGACCAGTGATAGTCAGATGTTTAAGAACTGGACGCTATATGCGCGCCTTAAAACTATACTGTTTCCATGCAATCGTGAGAAACAATGAATGCTGAAAAGACCTTAAGGGAATGACCATGAAATGAACAATTCGAACTTAAATAACGGATATCTCAGAAAGGCTTATGCCACAAACAACAAAAATGTATTTGAAATAAGTTGTGTGTTTTAAAGAGCTTTACATTTTTTGTGTAGTATGTTTTCGTCTATCGTTTAATGTTTACCAATTATACAAGATCATACAAAATGCCTTCCTAATGAAGAGGGCTTCATAGGCTGTTCCCCGAAAATTCAAGATATACCTACATTTTATTTGTCATATAAATATCTTTAATATGTGGTATATTAATCAAAATCATTAGAGGCATTTTTTATAAAATAAAAAAATTTCGAAAAATGTTCCATGTAAAGGGTAATTTGGGATGGGTATTTTGTTGAAAATTTTCGTTTCGCATAATTGGTAGACATTGAACCTAAGTACTACGTGTGGTATTTATCCGAATTTTAGTCTGTGTTTATACTGTTCACAGACACGCACGCGCGCGCGGGAGTACATGTTTTCAAAAATGCTTTATTTAGATTCGGGGGCCTCGAAACATGTATTTCCGGTAAAATCTCGGTATCGAATGTTTGGTTGGAATGCAATACTTCCCCTGCTTACTGAACGAAGTAGAGAACCAAAAATTTCTATTCGAGCTGAGAGGCATCCCTTGTGAGTGCATAAGTACTTCATGAATGGCATAATGGGTTTTGGAAGGCCCAATAGTGTGAGCTCACATAGTCGCATAAACGGAGCCATGCTTCATGTGTGAACCACGTGACGTATAATATGCCAGGATTTTTTACAATAAACACCTGAAGCCAACGTAATGTTCTGATTCCCGCAACTGATGGACAACTGTAACCCTATATGGTTCTCTAACACATAGAATACCTGTACCCAATCTCCTGCGACAAATACCTTAATGGTCTACGGGATGACTGTTCAGTCGTGTCTGGACGTTCACAATAATCGTGGCCAGTCCGTATGAACCCAGTTTGCCTTTTTCACTCAGTGCAGCTCCAGTTGTTTGAAATTTATTTACCAGTGCCGGTATTGTGTTTTTTCCCGGAGGACTGGAATCACTCGATTCTCTCTGATATGTCCTTCGAGAAGACAATTGATTTTACTCTGATGAGCGATATATATGATGGTTGAAAATTTTCAAGTCATTTGGTACGATTCGAATTCCTCTCTGTCCTAAGACAGCCTCCACTTCATGACCGGAAATATGCTGTTAGTGGGTGTGGCTAGACACACTGGGTGCTCTATCTTGCCTGTGAATTAAGATAGGTTAGTCAAGGACGGTATGGTATGGCGCGACTGAATGATGAGGAGGCAGATAGAAATATCCAATATGACCCCTTTTTGTAAATGTTCTAACATATTATTATCCTCTCTTTTCTTAACTAGGGTTGCATTTTAAAACGTGATTTTTTGGATTCACTTGTAATAAACTACATATAATATTTAAAATAATTTACAGTTTTAGTTGAATAAATAACAATATAACACTATAAACACACAGAAATAAAAACACAGCCGATGCTTGATATGGAAATAGGGCATCACACAGTTACGCCGTTGAGATTTTTACTTGTTTAAATAAAGTTATAGGTAAAAACTAACAAAATACTCCATGAACATGATCTAAAATGTATTATGTGCCAAATACAAATGTTAGAAAGCATTTAGTTTTCCGACACAAGTTGCGTACATGTGCCGTTAATGCCTTACAGAGTGACCGCTCCCGTCGTCCCGGACGTCCACAACAGTGCCAGTCTAGATGAACGAAGTTTATCTGTTTCACTTATCAGAAATACATTGTTTCCAAATTTTTTTCCAGTGCCAGTATTGTGTTTCTTTCGGGGGGTTTCCGAACAGCAAATTCTCTCTGATATGTCCTTTGAGTAGCTGCAATTGAATGCATAATCCAGTATTGCTACACAAGGAAGAGCCATTGATTTAATATGTACTGCACTTTCACGGCGACTGGATCAAAATATCGAAAATAGCTGCAACGATAAACATCTGCGCATTCTTAAAACCCTGAACATCTATGCATCTCGTGGTAGCAAATCTAAACTCTGAAATACGAGGGCAGTCCCAGAAGTACCCGACCTGACGTATAGATAGCGATTGTTGTTTCAAACAAATGACTATGGTAGAAAGTACCAACCTTATCAAGCTTAAGTTTGAAGTTTTACGATGCTACATTGTTTAGCAACTGTTTCGCAGCCATCAATAGTGAACTCTCTCAGCGAATTTGTAAACATGGATAAAACTGGTCATCGTTATGTGATACAATACTTTCATTTTAAAGGTCTCAATCCAACTAGTATTAAAGATGAGCTAGATTTTACTCTGGGGGAGTCTGCAACTTCATTTACAACAGTAAAATATTGGGTGGCAGAGTTTAAGCGAGGCCGTACGAGCTGCCAAGACGAACATCGCAGTGGTCGACCAAATGAGGTGACCACGCCAGAAATTGTGATCCACAAAATGGTATTGGATGACCGTCGAATGAAAGTGCGCGAGATAGCATATATCATAGGCATTTCAAAAAGTGCTGTACATCGCAAGATGAGTGCCACGTTTACTCACAATGGAAGAAAAGGGGCGTCGTGAGGATGTTTCACTCCAGTGTTTGGCGATGTCTCGCTGCAATAAAGCCGAGATTTTGCGTCGATCATAACCATGGATGAAACATGGGTCCATCACTTCACACTTAAGACAAAGTAACAGTCAAAACAGTGGATTGAAACGGGAGAATCGGCTCCAAAGAAGGCGAAGACAGTTCCATCTGCAGACAAGGTAATGGCGTCAGCTTTTTAGGATGCGCGTGGGATATTTTTCAGGTTATCTTCAAAAAGGAAAAGAAATCAATGGCGAGTATTATGCAAACTTATTGCTGCGTTTGAATGATGAAATCAAGCAAAAACGGCCGCATTTAGCGAAAAAGAAAGTTCTGTTTCATCAGGACAATACACCAGTTCACACATGCATTATCGCCGTGACCAATGAGTTAAGTTCGAATTGCTTCCTCATGCACCCTATTCGCCAGACAGCCCCCTCTGATTATTTTCTGTTTCCAAAGTTGAAGAAATGGCTTGGTGGTAAAAAATTTTCCAACAATAAAGAGGTGGGGTTTGCAGTTGATGGCTATTTTGCAAAACTCGAAGGTTCTCACTATACACAGGGTATAGAAGCTATTGAACATCGCTGGGAAAAGTATATCGAGTTGAAAACAGAGAGAAATAAAGACGTTTTTTCCAAACCTTTTGTGTTTTCTTTGTTAGGTCGGGTACTTCTGAGACTCGTATCTCGCTTAATTTGACGGTAAACACTGAAGATTGGTTAATTTCCATCGAATAAATAAATATAAATCATTCTGTAGGAACATCGTATGAAAATGATAGATAAGATTTTTCCAAATCTATTCCATTGCGCCCCAAGTTACTTTGGTTCCGGTTTTTAAGTAGCACATTCACATTGAATATCATATTATATTCCTTCTACGTAATTAAAGGAATAATGGGCTGCCTACTCTGGTTTTATTGCCAGTAAAGTAAAGAAGATTGTCTATCCTCCATAAAAATACTTTAAACTCATGTAAATTCACGACTTTAAAGTGGTTAGTTCTACCATTCTAATTTTAATGTACATAAATCTCATATCTGCTTAAAGCTCTTCACGGAAAACCATTAGAATATCGTTTTGAGTAAACATATACGCCTCGTCTGGCACAAGCTTCATGCCCTGCTGGATTTAAACATTCATATTGTTCCACAAGACCTTGTATGTAAATAATGTCTCGAAAAAAAAAGCATCCCGGATTTCGTGGTGCGGAAATGAGAGATGTTTAACTGTTGATCGTTACGCCACGGGTTTCGCTTTTGTTTGCAGCGATGATGAGGCCAAACGTGCGGGCAGGTGCACGTGCATAGCCGACATTTTCTGTTCACTAATTCATTGAATTCCATTGATCCATAATATACATCCCAAACAATAATTAGATTTTGGTAATAAAACTGTAGTTGGAATTTTGTGGCTTATACACGTAATGTAACTGGAACTTAATATTCAGTTTATTTGTAGTTTGGTAATGTACTTGCTGTCCGTCTAATATTAATTGTTGTTTACCAATTTTTATAATTATATAACACATTTACCAGGATAAATGTGTTATATTACTTTCTCTACCACGTACATTATAGGTATTGCACTCCATCATAAATTAGAGCCCTACATTTCACCGGAAATGCATATTTTGGGGCTCCTGAATAAAAAAAATGAATTTTTATAAAAATGTCCGTGTGTGTATGTGTGTGTCTGTCTGTGAACAACAGAACTCAATTCAGAACGAAAATTCAGATAAATACCAAACTTCCTTTAAGTTCAGTATCTTCTAAAGATGCAACACGAAGATTTTTTAACAAAATCCGCCTCCCCCTCTATAACTAACTACAACTACATTGAAAATGTTTAGAAATTTATTATTTTCTCAAAAATGGCTCCAATGATTTTTAGTAAAACATTATATATTAATGACACCTACATGATAAATAAAATGTGTCTTGAATATCATTCTTTTCTCTTCATATCCTCTTCATTCCGAAGGAATTTTATATAAGCTTGTATAACTGATAAAACGATAGACGAAAATGCACTGCACAAAAATCTGTTTAAAACACGTTTTTTAAAGTAATTTTTTGTAGCATCAGCCATTTTTCAGGTATCCGTCATTAGTGGTTTTAATTATTCACTTTTTTGTAATTCTTTTAAAGTCCGGTCGACTTTCAGTTGTTTCTCGCGGTTGCATGAAAGCCGTATGAAATTTTAAAGCCAGCATATGGTATCCATTCTTAAACATTTGACTGTCTCTATTTGCGTTGTGTAATGTGTAAAGGTTTGTCTCGATTAAAACAAATAGAAAAAAAACTTTGGTATGAATAATTTTGATACCCACGAATAAATGATAAAGGGTACAGAAAGTCAGGTGAATGTAACATCAGTTTTTTACTTTCTCTACTACGTATAGTAAGTAGGGGAGGTATTGCATTCCACCCAGAAATTCGATCCGAGATTTCACCGGAAATACGTGCTTTAAGGCACCCTATTTTTGGAAACATGTGTTTGTATATATGTGTTTGCCTGTGAACAGTATAACTCAATAACGAAAAGTCGTATAAATACCAAACTTGGTATCTGTGTTTAGTATCTTCCAAGATTGCGACACGAAGATTTTCAAGAACCCCCCTATCTACCTTTTAAATGGAACATTTTTCGAAAATGTTTATTTCCTAAAAATGGCTCTAGCGATTTTGATTAAAGAACCGTATATGAAAGCTATTTACATGACAAATAAAATGTATATCTTGAATTTTCTGGGAATACCCTAGATAGTCCTCTTCATTCGGAAGGAATTTCATATAATCTTGTGTAACTTATAAACGTTAAGCAATAAACCAAAACGCACCATTCAAAAATGTAGCTCTGTTTAAAACACATAATTTACTTAAAATAAGTTTTTTTGTGGCATAATCTGTTTCTGAGATATCCGTTCGAATTGTTCAATACTTGTCATTTTTTAAAGTCTCGTCGATTTTAAATTGTTTCTCGCGATTGTATGGGAACAGTATGGAATTTTAAGGCCAGCATATAACGTCCAGCTCTTAAACATTTGACTATCGCTGTTCTGTTTGTATTTATAACGAAATGTATAAAGTAGCTATTTTTGCAGATGAACGTTTGGATTAAATGTAGTAGATAGCAAAATAAGCTTTATTAAGAATAGTTTGTATGCCCACCAATAAAGATAGAGATAAAGAAAGTCATGCGAATGTGTCACATCAGATTTCTTCTTGTAGTAATGTCGTTATTTTCTCTACCGTATTCACCCAAAAATGTGTTTTGGGGATTTCACTGAAAATATATGTTTTGACGCCCACGAAACTCGAAAAAGTATTCTTAGAGTGAGCTCCGTATGTAATCGTAGATGAGGTGTTTCATATGTTTTTGTTCTTTGAAGCAAAAAGTTAAAATCTTTGCAGATGCGTTGATGTGTTGTATTATCAATTAATACTGAAAATACTTGTACATGTTTACCTCCCACACTGTAACCTAATAGGTATGTAAATATGCGCATTGGATTAAAACAGCGTCGAAATGAGTTATTTTGAAATACTTTGCTGTATGATGTTTGTAATAGTAATAATAAGCTTACTCGCTACGTTAACTGAGGTGCTTAATCCTTATGTAAATATGTGCTAGAGGCGTGAAATCACATCACGAGCGAGGTTCTATAATCTCATGCCTTAGGTTACATTCATTAGCGGCAAGCGCCTCGGGTTGCATCCTTAGGATAAGCAATCGCTACAACGTAATACTGTAATATTCTATTCAGAATATAAATTTGAAACCTGTATGCAATGTGTAAACTTGATAATGCAGCAAAACAGCTACAAATAGAATACAGCTTGTTCAAGCAAAAAGAATTTGCATGTGCTATGTTTACTTTCTCTACTATGTACATATAGTAAGTAGGGGAAGTACTTCATTCCATGTGAAAACACAGGAAATACACTTATTGAGGCTTCCTGGATAAAAAAGGTATTTTTAGAAAACAACCCATGTGCTGTTTGTGTGTACGCGTGGACAATATGAAAAATTTGATGCGTTACATTCACATGAGTTTCTCTACCCTCTAGTGCTTATTAGTGGGTATACAAATTACTCTTATGAAAGTTTATTTTCCTATCTTCTTCATTTTAATCAACATAAAACTTTCCGAAAATAACTGCTTTATTACACATTTCGTTATAGATACTGAAATGGGAGATACCACACACACACATATACATAGACATATAAATGAATATTAAACAAGAATTGTACATAATATAATTCACCAGGAAATATGTTAAAATATTTAACAACCAAGAATTGTACAAAAGCAGATTGTAACTTAGATAAGGGAGGAACAGGCAAGCTAGCTAATTCCAGGTAGAGCCCACCTATCACCAAGCTAATGAGCAGGGAACTGGTAGCAGTAAGAAGAAATAGAAAGAGACAGCTAGAGAAAGGAAAGTGACAGAGATATTCAATCTGCTTCCTGACGCGTCACTGGGAGCGCGTATGCAAATATTCTCATACATAATAAGGTAACACGGTCTGAGGACCAATTAGAAACGTCGTTACATTTTGGGGGGCGGAGGTAAGCGTCACTATGCTTAGGTATAAAAAGGGGAAGAAAGCCCCAGATTTTCTCTCTCGTATAGAATCTCGCCGACACACAGTGATACTCTCTGGACGACAAATGCACGTATCTGCATATGGGTGGGAAGACGTGTGCAGTTAGACTAGGCTCCTAATTATTAAAATGGTGGGAATTGTTATGAGAAAAGCTAGCCGCCCATAAGTATTTATTTAATAATAAACCACATATGTTTAGGGAAATGCAGTGTACTTTAATTTGTCTCACCTACGAAAACTCTTAAGACCCACGAAATTAGCTAGATAAGTAATTGATTAGGAATGGAGAATACAGCAGTCGGCGAGCAGCAATAGCCGGAGACAAGAACACTGCAGCAGAGGGCATCAACCAGCTACAAGTGTGTCGTCCTCTGTGGACTAGTAGCCTTTAGTTCCCAAGGTCGCGGCGGAGGGCGATGGATTTTTTCGAGCGTAAAAATCGTTAGCATGCCTTCCTTCGGAAGGGAAGTAAAGCCGGTGGTCCCGTGTCGTAGATTTACGGCACGTAAAAGAACCTCAAACCTGATAAAGAAGCCTCTGAGCAAAATTACCGATATTTTACGCCCAATATGGAATGGGACGCTAAGGACCATAGTAGTTAAAGAGCGTCCATAAATAAAACTCAATTTAATTTTAAGCTAGAAGTGATGCACAACGCTTTCCCGTTGCAATACAAAGGGAATACTTATAGTCAAATGTTTTAGAATTCGATGCTATGCGCTAGCCGTAAAATTCCTTACTCTTTCCGCGCAATCGCAAGAAACAAAGTATTGAACCATTCGCAACATTAATAACATATACCTCGGAAATACTGAGGCCACAAAAAAGTTATTTGAAATAAATTCTCTCTCTTAAAGAGAGATTTCTTGTCTAGTACGTTTTCGTCTATCGCTTAACGTTTACCAGATGTACAAGATTATAAAGAACTTCCTTCCGAATGAAGAGTTTTGAAGATACACATTTTATTTGTCATATAAATATTTTAATCAAAATCGTTAGAGCTATTTTAGAACATAAAAATGTTCGAAAAATCTTCACGTAAAGTGCAGTTTGAGGATAGAGGATTTTCTTAAAAATCTTCGTGTCGCATCTTTGGAAGATACTTTATCCAAATATCAAGTTTAGTGTTTATGCGACTTTTCATTTTTGAGTTGTGCTGTTCACTGACACACACGGACCTTTTTCTAAAAATCCTTTTTTTTATTCAGGGGGCCTCAGAACATGCATTTCCGGTGAAATCTCGGTATCGAATTTTTTGTTGCAATACAATACCTTCTCTGTCTGCTATGTACGTGGTAGATAAAGTAAAAACGAGAAGTCGGTTAAATACAAAACTTAGTTTTCAAGTATAGCATCTTCATGTAAGTGGGTTGGAGCATGTAGCTGTGGTTTCCGGCACTCATGCAGGTGCGGGTTTTAGGTCCAGGTATAGGACCTGTGCCCACTCAGCATCGTGAGGAAAATGAGGAGCTGTGATAGGCAGCGGTTCCGGCCACGGAAGCCAATATTCGGGCTGGCGTGATAATGGCTACATGACCTCTCCGTATCGGTTGGATATTCGTCCAACTCTGCCTTTAGTACGTGGGCACGAGGCCAGCAGTGGGTTTGGTAAAACTAGGTTCCTAAGGGACAATAGTGTCATGGGATTATTATTATTATCATGATTATTGTTATTATTATTTATTAGTATTATCTTTCAAGGATATAACATTTTCAAGAATATCTTCCCACTCAAACTACCTTTTGCATAGAAAATGTTTCTTTAGTTTATGAAAGATTTTATTAAAATACCATATTTTTAGGGCATTTGCGCGACAGTTTAAAAATTTATACACTCAATTTTCTGCGAATAACTTGTGAACACATCTGAATTCTCAATGAGTTTTGTATAATTGGTAAACATTAAGAGATAGGCAAAATCTTGCTACACAAAAGTTTAGATCTCGTTAAAGCGTGCAAATAAAATATTTTGTACTGTAAACCATTTCCGAGATATTGTTCATGTTTTTGTTTGAATTTTCAATGTTTATACTTTTTTTAAATAGTAAGTCGATATTCGTATTTACACGTAATTTCAAAGCGACATGCTTTTTAAAACTATGATTATCGCTTTAGCGTAATGTATGTACCCTTCTTATACCTACAACCAATGCGTAAATGTATAATGAAAGTTTATCTCGATTAACAAGAAGTAGACAGAAGAATAAGCTTTTGTAAGAATAGTTTGTGGAAGAGTGAGTAGAGAAACTCATAGGAATGCAGCTCATATGCTTTATTTTTTTCATTGGGTTACCTCCAAGTACATTCGAAAACAGTCATTTGCGTAGACATATAGGAAAGTGATTTTTTTTTTTTCAGGACCAGTAAGATGCTATCTAAATGACACTTTCGGTAGCATCGAAAACACCGAAAGAAAAAAAAACAGTTCCCTACAGCTACGTATAATAATTTGTTTCATACTATATCGAAGAACCTTATATTTTCGTTAAATATTGTACTGCATATTATGTTAGAATGGACGCAGTCATATGTTTTATATGCTGGTTGCAGCGCCAACAGTAAAGTTATTGATCAAGCAGTGGAAGAGAATATTAAAAGGTTGGTGTTGAAATACGGAAAGTAAGTAAACGGAAAAGTTGAATTTAACGCGCTGGTTTGGAGATAGAAAAACATGAAATTGCGGATGGTATGAAATAGCTGTTTTATTCAACAGAATGTCGTAGAGTCAAAACTTAACGCTTTTTTATAGTTGACATCGCAAGGGAAATAGGAAATATGTTCAACGCACCACCCTATTTTCCACATCAGTTGAAGCCATGTTGCTTCTCTTTGCATTGCTCTGCAACTGTCGTAATGAATGCTTTTGCCAGCAACATCTACTTTTATTAAATTGAATAAACAAAAGGCGCACTCACTTCCTATTGTTTCTTAAGTTTAAAAGAGACAATGCTACAAAATCTCTTTTCAGAGACAGCTTCCAAACTCAGAAGCAGAGAATGACGTTTGAGGCTTTTTGTCGTGGGAATGGAAGACGAATGGAGCTACCGAAAAGGAGGGATACAAAACTAGAACACCTCAAAAAAAAAACTCCCGCGATGGTAACCTCTTTTAAATCCTATACGCATGAATATGCTACCAGCTTTATCATGCAGTAATACCTGAAGTGATTTGCTGACAGTCTTTTGGCCCTTAAAGGGGAAAAAGTAATTAGAGCAAGAGAGGAAAACTGGTAAGGTAAGTTAAGTAAAAATCTGTTTGCTACATTCACATGACTTTCTCTACTCCCTCTTCTACGAACTATTCTTACAAAATATTACTGTTCTAGTTACTTTTGTTAATTCGGAACTTTCAATTCATATTTACACATTTCGTTGTACGGTATAGTAGGTAAAGTAAAAGTTTTAATAAGCATGTCGCTGTATGGTGGTTTTGAAATTCCATGCTCTTTCTATAACCACGAGAAAAAACTGGATACGGCTCCCCATTTGAGAAAAGTTTAAGTATTTGAAAATTGAAACCAATAACGAAGAATAACCCGGAAATGGTTAACTCCACAAAAATATTATTTTACTTAAATTGTGTGCTTTAACGAGATCTACATTTTTGTGCAGTCAAGTTTTGTCTACTCATATTTCTTACTGCTTACCAGTTATGTAAAAGTCATTCAAAATGAACACTTCAGAGGCTATTCCCAGGTATACATTTCATTTCTCATGAACATGTCTTAACTATGTGTATCTTAATCAAAGTATTTTTCAGAAAATTAAAAGTTTCGAAAAATATTCTATATAAAGTGTAGCTTAGGATGGGGGATTTTCTTGAAAATCTTTTTGTCGTATCCTTGGAAGATACCAAATTTTCGTTTTTGATTTATGCTCTTCACAGACAGACACACATACACATGATTTTTTTCTAAATATTTTTTTTCAGGGAGTCCCAAAGCGAGTATTTCCGATGAAATTGCGGTGTAGAATTTTTGGATGGAGTACATCTTTCCTGCACTTACTATACGAATTAAGTAATGTGAGCCAATTATGGCTCTTCTTCTAAGGAGTAGCCGTTCTAGTAGAGATGGCCGCAATTACTTAATGACTTTGGAACGATGGACTACAATTTTCGGCCCCAGATCGGTTGCCCGAGTAACAAGCCAGTAACCGGCTGCACCAGATGCCAACAACACTCGCCAAGTTGCGCCCTCTCCGACAGCATAGATAGCGCTCAAGCAGTTTCGAAGTCATCAGCTGATCCCGGTGTCCCTCGAGCGACACGTTCCGACCAAGAAGAAAAAGTGTGACTGTTTTAGTTCTCGGCGACGGGTGGAGGAAACTTCTTGAGCTTTGTGTCTGGGAGCGACCGTCTCCACACTTTTCGGCCTTGTCTAAATTATTATATACATTCTTTCAGTGTAAGTAAAGTTCAAAATTATTGCTTTTTATGTGTGAAGTGGCAGTTAAATTTTTTCGAAGCAAATTCATATTGAAATATCAGCATGTGCTTAAATTTCATTAAAATGGCGAAGATTGTGTGAGAAGGACAAAGCAAAAGTACTTAATGTATTTCAATTGTAATTTGTTAACATTTCTTAGATTTGTATGTGCATATATCCAGTGTTTTTTGGGCATCAAGAATTACTAGTTTCATTTAGAGGTGTATTAAATCCTTATTTCATTTCCTTTTACTTTATTTTTGGTACAAAGAATTCATTACTCTGGGGAAATGCTTTGTTTCAACGCATTCTAGAATGGGCCTGGCATTTAAAGTTTTTAGTAATTATCTGCTGTACTTTTGCTCTGACTGCTGATTATAATGATAATTGTATTTCAAGGATATTTTGTAATAAATAATTCTTGTCATTCTACGCATTGACTATACTTAAATAAATTAGTTTGAATTAAACGGCTTTGCTTGAATGTTGCAAGTGGAGAAATGAAGAAAAAGGTAAATGGAAGTGACCATCCTGAACATTAGAAATAATGTATTTCTTTTAAAAATCATTTAAAAACTAAAGTTACGTTTATTTTTAGCCCGTTATTTACAAAACTACATCGCTAGGTCAATCGAGTCACAAATTTGTGCACCTGAACTATAAAGTAAAGTTTTTTACAAACTAATCTACAGATATTTTAACTCATTATACACTTACAGATAATAGAAATACATTTATAAATATCAAAATCAGAAATAAGTTATAATTAATTGTTACAATTAAATAATGGTGCATATTTATTAATCTCGATTAGAAAAACTTTTTTACTGGTTATTACGTTTCTTGCTTTTCTTCGGGAAATAATTAATCATAAACATATACGAATTAATAAAATTGCAGAGACTGCCTCTGTGGTCTGACGGTTAGCATGCTAGCTTCCAAATCCAGAGTTCCCGGTTCGATTCTCGGCTGGAAAATGTGAATTTTTCTTTAGGCAGGTTTACCAAAAATTAACCCACAGTAAAACAAGTGAACATCATTGTCGATGAGCAATTGTTCCAGGCAAAGCCGCCGATATGACCTTAAAAGGCAGCATATAAATGGAACAAAAATATATAATAATAATAATAATAAGTATTATTATTATTATTATTATTATTATAATAATGCAATAAATCTGTAATTCTTTACCTTTGAGCTATCTGGACAACAGTTTGGAGGCTTTAGATCCGAGCAAAATTTAAACTATTTGGGTATTTCAAAAGCTTCACCTTCTTTATTTTCAACCCTTGCTTCATTGTGTGGCCTAAGTATATGAATAGAAATTAGTACTCACACTATAAACGCGATGAAAATTGTACGCTAGCTTACAGTTTGCATTTTTTAAAATCCTAATGTAGAAGTCTTCACCGCTTAATCTATCTGATTGAGACATGGTTTAATGATTATACTACATGACCTGGATAACCCAGAAGTTATCTTAGATCTTCCAAAAACTACTCCAACCCCTAAGTTCAACGATACAACACCCTGAATTTTTTAAAGCTCACCCTTATCATTGAGACCATCTTCATCTACAAGTAATAGCCGCATTGTAACGACTCGAGATTTTTAAGCCTGAATCTACACTGGAGGGGTAGCACAGGTTACTCGCTAAGGACCGAAGGGAGAGCTAAAAAATAAAGGCACGGACGAACGGAGATGCCCCCACAATTGGGGCAGAGCATCGCATGTGCTGTGTTTCTCTCACGAGAATTTGTCGTAAGGAATGTGTTGACATCAACAATTCTATCGCTATTCGGGAAAGATTACTGCTCTACTTTCAAAATATCAACAAGGCATAAGGCGTCTTAGAAACCATACACTTCCTGCTGGTGATGCTGAATGACCAGCTGCTTTTATTTGATTTCTCGTCATTTTAACAAATTAGCGACTATTTCTCGAACTTGACTGTGTAGAGTTCTTCCGTTCTTATTGAGCATTTTAAATAACTTTATAAATCACTAGAAAACATTTACACAGGAATACTAATATTGCGCGATGTTTTTAATGTAGATAGTAGATCTAATTTATGATCATCGTGAGCTGTCACGTGTTACTATCCCCCTCATCCTCCGGAAAACAGAACACCCCGCAAACGTTTTCTCGTCAGAGGCCTACAGTAGGCACAGCAGTCGTTTTGCTTCTACCGTGACTCCTGAAAGGGAGGGATGGAGGGAGAGACCCGAAGGGCGATCAGTACCGGGTGATACGGGCGCAAGCATGGTGGAACCCATAAAGTTTCCAATTTGAACGCATTTGATGACGTCCGGGCCCACCCACAATGGAGCCAATTCTCCGCTTTCAATCCACTGTTTTGACTGTTCCTTCATCTCAGGTGTGAAGTGATGGACCCATGTTTCATCCATGGTTATGAATCGACGCAAAAACTCGGCTTTATTGCAGTGAAACATTGCCAAACACTCGAATGAAACATCCCCACAATCTCGTAACCCCGGTGAAGCTCACTCGGAGCCGGGACCTAACTCAGCAGTCCCGTAACGATGCCAGGGAAGAAATTTCTACTAATCGCACATCTACCGTCCAGCCGCAACCGCAGCCCCCTGGTCCTACAAACAGATGGCAATGGAGATGATGGATACAGGGAATGAAGAAAGTCGTGGTAGAAGACGAACCACCCCAGTATTCCTCTGTCGACCCGAGGAAACCACGAAAAATCCTTGGGTCAGGGTAAGTGGTAGCCGGTGATCGAACCCGAATCTCCCGAATGCACACGTTGCTGCTCGGTACAATTAAGACTGAGTGCGCCTGACAGTGAGCCCAAGAGGTTTATTCTAGCTGCCATCTGCACTAAGGACTTAGCGATTACATACTTGTGAGAGTTCGGACTTGTCTTGAGGAGCACAGAATAAATATTAAATGACTCCGACAAGTGAGCGAGTGTGAGAGCGTCTGGTAGAGAGACGTAGGCACTGAGCGCGTGTGACCTATTTGAGGGTAGCTTATATTGCTTTTTGATCTAAAAACGCATCAGTATTCTCCTGTAACCAATTCCCAACCTGCCCTGATGTCGACACTTTCTGATATGTTGCACATTTCGTCAATGTCTTGGCTCTTGGTGCAGGATCATTACTTCATAGGCCCGTTATCTCTTCAACAAAAACCGTTCCGACCATCCTTCTCTTGGGCAACCCAAGTTTGTGTTTCCGACGGGTTTTGGAATTGGTATTCAATTGCTATCAGTTCTATTTAATTTCGCTTTTTATAGTAAATAGTAATTCGCTTGATTATTCTGTCTTTGTATTCTCCACATTTAAATGACTTCCATGTCCTCATTTCTGCTGTTGGAATCTTGTTTCATCTGCAGCTTTAAGGGTTCACATTTCAGCTGCATATACACATGTGGGGGGAGCAAGGATTTTGTGTAGTTTTACTACTTTCTTTACCACGAACCTAGGTTGCTGAGAAGGTATTGTATTCAACCCAAAAATTCGAACCGAGATTTCACCGGAAATACGTGTTTTGAGGCCTCCTGAATGCAGAAAAAGCACCTTTTTTTTTTTAGAAAAGCTCCGTGTGTGTATGTCAACAGGATAACTCAACAATGAAAACCTTGGTATTTATTTTCAGTCCCTTCCAAAACTATACCATCAAGATTTTCAAGTAAACCCTCCTACCCCAAACTACCCATTACATGGAACAATTTTGTACATTTTTTATTTTATTAAAAAAACCGCTCTAACGATTTTGATTAAAATACCATATACAGGGTAATTTATGAAGACCTGACACATTTCTTTCTTTAATTATTCTGTTCGAAATTCACTCAATGCCCCAATTTTTGCACCAAATTGGGCAGAATGTTCTGGAGTTTCGATTGCTTGTCACTACATGCGCAGATGTTCATGTTTTATTCGCAATTGTTAGTTTTATTGTCGACAACTGTTTTTGTTATAGTCAACGTGAAAATGGAGTACACATTAAATGGAAGACTCTTCCTTGTAAAGCAATACTGGATTACGAATTCAATTACAGCTACTCAAGGGTATACCAGAGAGAATTAGGCGTTCGGAATCCTTTTCAAAGAAACACAATACTGGAACTGGTGAACAAATTGGAAACAACTGGATCTGTGTTGAGTGAAAAAGGCAAAACTCGTTCATCTAGGCTGCCCTAGGTGGTTGTTGACGTAAGAGCACGAATGGATGAGACACCCAAAAATTATTAAGACGTTTGTCGCAGGAGACAGCGTATAGCTACTCAATGTGTCAGAGAGATGTGAAAAGTGCAGGCCTAAAGCCGTATAGGATTACGGTTGCCCATCAGTTACAGGAACCAGATAAGGATAGGCGAATGAATTATTCTCGTTGGTTTCAGGCGTACATTGTACAACATCCTGCCATATTGTCCATCACATGGTTCACAGATGAAGCATGGTTCCATTTATCTGGCTATGTGAACTCAAATAATTCACGCTATTGGCCCAGCGAAAATGGAACATGGTAAAATGGAACGACGTGTTGAGTTGTGCCTTATGCAGGACGGAGGAAATTTTCAACATTTGCTATAGAGGTAAATAATCTCCCGTAATTCCTCTGCATTTCAGGTATAATAAGTTGTCGCTATAACTCGTTTTGAAACAATTAAAGAAATAAATGTTTCAGTTCTTCATAAATCATCCTGCATTAGAGACATTTATATGACAAATAAAATGTATATCTTGAATTTTCTGAGAATACCTCTGAAGTCCTCTTTATTCGGAAGGAATTTTGTATAGTCTTCTATAACTGGTAAACGTTAAGTGTAGACAGAACTTACTGCACAATAAATGTAGATATCTTTAAAACAAGCAATTTATTTCAAATGATCTCTTTGTGGCATCAGCCATTTCGAAGATATCCATTATTAAATAGTCGAATTGTTCTACACCTGGTCATTTTTAAAGTCCTGTCAATATTCTGCTGTTTCTCGCGATTGCGTAGAAAAATGGAATTTTAAAGCGAGCATTTAGCGTTCAGTATTTAAACATTTGACTATCGTCATTCCCTTTGGATACATAACGAAATGTGTAATGTAGCTATTTCTGCAAAAGCTCATTTGGATTAAAATTAAGTAGATATAAAAATAAGCTTTAGCAATAATAATTTGTACACCCACTAATAAAAGATAGAGGATAGAGGAAGTCATGTGAATGTAGACATCAGACTTTTGTTGTTTATTTCCTTATTTTATATTTTAAGTGGTTAGACCGCTTGCCTCTCACCGAGGCAGCCCGGGTTCAATCCCAGGGACCCGCATGTGGGATTTGCGGTGGACGATGCGGCGTCTGGGCGGGTTTTCTCCGGGTTCTCCAGTTTCCCCCGCCATTCATTACACCAACTTCTCCATCATCACCTGTCCTTTCATCCATTTCGCCTTCATTTCGTTTCATCTACTTCCTTCATCCCCATACCAGGCATCGGACTGATCACCCATCCTTGATCTTCTGTCTGCTCCATGAGTGTCTGCTCCTCGACGGGCCTCTGACCCCAGGCACCCGCCTGTAAGTACTGGGGGGCGTCAGTCCTACATAAGATGAGGATAAACAGAGAATGAATGAATGAATGTTAAAGATTATTTTCCTGATCATCGGATAGGAATCGACTCTGCTCCAGTGAGGATATTGTACCTATGCCCCACAAGCGGTTGCCACGAGAGGGAGGAGGCGAGAAGAGACACCGGGCGGCCGGAACCAGGAATGACGGCACTGCAATGACAGGGTACCTACAGTTTCCAGATTGAGACGCCCCGACATCGGACAGGCACAGAGACTCCGCCCTACATAGGGGTGCAACATGGTGGTCCGTTTACCCCCGACAACCAGCCGAAAGGCGTGGGACGGAGAAAGTTTCACAGAGATCATCCGTTTCCCTGCCACGCCGCATCGAAACACCATCGTCGACTCTTTCAACCCTGAAACAGAGTTAAAGCGGTGAAGGATGAATTAAATAATGAATGGAACAAAATGGGGTCACATGAAATTCAGCGGCAAAAAAACCACTCCAGCATTCGCTTGACGACCCAAGAAAACCCCGAAAAAACCATGAGTTATGTAGAAGGGCGGTCGCCTAGAATCGAATACGGGATCTCCCGAATACGAGTCGCAAGCGTTACCACAGTGCCATCTAGCTCGGTTCCTGTGATTTTGTGGACATCTTTATCAAAATTATATGGTATAAAATAGTCATGAAAATAAAGATGTAACCTGTTTCATTAGTTTATTAGTGATAAAAAGTTTACTTCCTTTTTATCGAACGTCACTAAGGATCATAGCTTTCTGTTTAAGGACATATTCGTAAATTAAACTATTTGAAAATATACTCCAATTGAAATATTACTCTTTCTAATCTCATTTCATTTTCAGTCATTGTAACCTGATCGTCTGCAAATAACAGCAAGGTATTATAAAACTCTTCCGACTTTACATCATAGGTCTCAGGGAAAATTATAAGCTAACTTAAACATGCTATACGTACTAAGATTTTTTTCAAACCCTTAAGAACAAATCTGTACCATTTGGCCAATCTGAACAAACCCGACACTTACTTTGGTCTGACAGAAGATAATAGGCTGAGCATGATCATATCTACCCTGTCCTTATTTTCAACCTCTTATTGAATGCATACGAGTATCGCCGTGTAAGATAGCTAGAGTGAGTATATTACAAGCTCTTTTTCAAAGACTGCACTAGGAAAAGCTTTTTGGCTTAGTGAAAAATCGGAACGTCACTGAATTTATCGCACGCCCAATGTGCATTGTTCTGTGTCCTACCAGTGACCAAGTATGGAGGCAAAGCCTTTGTTCTGCTTCAAAAGAAATATTCTGCACTGAAGTCGCGGTTTCGAGATGTTAGATATTGCCTAGGGATTCGTAACTTCTGTTTCAAAAGAACCAGCTTCATTCAGTTGCTGCAAGAAACATAGGGCCTTAATTTTGCAATTCTTTCAAAGTACAGCAGTTCAAAGAGCAAAATATTGAGTAGAACATTCATCTTGTAAAAGTGACTCTTGTCAAAAATTGGATATAATACGCCAGAGACTCTCTGATGCTGCCTTAGATATTTTCTTAGTATTTTTCCCCTTGTCATCAACTACTTCATAGAATATAACACTTCAGTAAATCAGTCACCGTTCTTTCTAATAATCCCATAATTATCAGCTCCAGCAGAGTCTATAGCGGAAAATCGAAAGATTCCCTTTGTCAATAAATCAGTTACGTTCTTTTTCACAGTCCAAAAATTATTAGCTACACCATAATCTATAACAGAAACTCAAACGTGTCTGTTTGTCAATAAATCAGTTACGTTCTTCCTCACAGTCCAAAAATTATTAGCTACACCAGAATCTATAACAGAAACTCAAACGTGTCTGTTTGTCAATAAATCAGTTACGTTCTTCCTCACAGTCCAAAAATTATTAGCTACACCAGAATCTATAACAGAAACTCAAACGTGTCTGTTTGTCAATAAATCAGTTACGTTCTTTCTCACAGTCCAAAAATTATTAGCTACACCATAATCTATAACAGAAACTCAAACGTGTCTGTTTGTCAATAAATCAGTTACGTTCTTCCTCACAGTCCAAAAATTATTAGCTACACCAGAATCTATAACAGAAACTCAAACGTGTCTGTTTGTCAATAAATCAGTTACGTTCTTCCTCACAGTCCAAAAATTATTAGCTACACCAGAATCTATAACAGAAACTCAAACGTGTCTGTTTGTCAATAAATCAGTTACGTTCTTCCTCACAGTCCTATAATTATTAGCTACACCAGAGTCTATAACAGAAACTTTTTTTGCCTAAATCGCCAATGGCATGGAACGATGGTACAGTACATCTATCCTTCAGGTATGAAAATATTAAAATTACAGGTTGCCAGGGTTTTAAAATTAGACTTAAGTTACATCTGCGGTGCCTAGAAGTAATGAAGTGGAACATACCCGTACGAGATGGATGATGGTTTAAGTCAAACATATGGTCATGCTGCATTAACTGGAACAATTATTATTGCTTTATACTTTAGCCAATCAGTGCTGCGTATTTAAAGTGCACTTACTCGTGGTTCCTTCAAGAGAGCATGTTACATATCTTACTTCACCAACGAGTATTTTTGTTACTTAACCTCGTGGCGTCACCTCTAGAAGAGAGAGTAAACGCAGAACCAAAAAAGATTGGCCCCACTTGAGTACTATTAGCAATTTAGATGTGATGCTAGTTAATTCTATAATTTAATATTCTTGTTCACTAATTGGAGGTAGTATGCTAAAGGCCTCCAACACACCGCTGTAGATTCTCAGATATTTTAATTATACTTTCCCTTGTGCTGTATTTTAGCTTTCTGGGGTTTAGTACGACGTATTATTCTGCTATGTTATGCGTAATTAGAGGTTATGTTCGTCCTAAAGCCTAATAAACCCTCCTGTTCATTTTATGAGTAGGGTTTCTCTACATAACTACCTCCTTTACTTAAAACTTCTATACAGAGAAACGTGACGGTTCCTTAGAAACATTCCGTCTTGTCAGTTTCCGTCGTATACAAAAATCCTCAATTTTTACGTGTTTTAATTAATGCACAGACTTAATTGATGCCCAATATATTGCAAGAAGAATCGTATCAAAAATATTGTATACGTGACAATATTCACAGTAGTATGACATTAATGCATATTAATTAAGTTTATTTTCGCCCTAGAGTAATAATAATAATATATTATCATTTAACTTTTACAAATTAATGTACATCATTACCAAATTTTAAAACACTAGATCATCCAGATTTCTCTCTTAAACTTCTAAATGCTATAAATTGCTTTATTTTTAGTAATCGTTTAAGTACTTCAGTGAATCTATTTGAGTTCACATTACTTGCATTTGGTGATAGCTTGTTAAACCATTTAATTCCCATATGTTTAAAACTATTCTGAGTTTTACCCAATCTGATAAAAGCAAGACCTAGGTTTCGTTTATTTATTCTTTCATATTGAACATCTGATCTAGAATTAAAACTATAATAATTATGCTTAACACACTAGCAATTTCGGTAGACGAATTTCGCTTATAACGCGAGCAAGGATGTAGCTCGAAATTTGAATAGAGTTAGAAAAATTTATCATCACCGGTTGGAATACCAACGGGTCTTCGCTTACAAAACCGATACAGCACTATACTGTCTTCCACAGCAAAGAAAGTCCCCGGGGAATGAAGGGCAGAGGAGAAATTGCTGACTAGACACGGTCCGAACCCTGCCTACTTGCTCATGTTACCCTTATTTATGACACACACGACAGCTCAGTTGAATAATTTTACTCCTTGCGCAGCATGCGTTCTCTGTCACACATTCACTGTCCTTGTCGCACTTTTTCCAAACAGATAAGGTTAAAACATTCCTGTCAGGGGCTTTCTTTCCGTAGGCGAACAGTAGTGCCACTTTATCGGTATCTCTTAACTAGCATTGGCGTTCTCTCACATGATTCATACATATCACGTGGAACCTGCGATCTGATTTAAATTACTCAATCGTTTTATCACTTTTAGTACTTTAATTTCCAGTCTTCTAAGAGTCGCCAAGAAATCACACTATAGAGTTCGTGTGTGGAGGGGGGTGTTGTCAATAAATTGGACTGCCCCTCAGCGTTAGTCTGGCGTAGCGAATTGGGTATTGAGAGGGGAAGATCCTTTTGTTAGTCTGCTTTTGCGCCCAGTTTGAAGAGAAGGCGTCTCATTCGGTTGTTGGAAACCACGCCCGGTTTACAGATTGAGCAGCGTGTGAATTTGAAATTTCTTACGAAATCGAAGAATCTCCCAAAGAGTGCTTTAATTTAAAGAAGGGGGTTTACAGAGCTGTTTCTATGTTACATGCACGAGTTTTGAGTGGCCAAGAAGGTTCAGTGAAGGTCGGGAGAAGGTGGAACTTGATGAGCATCCGACTCGTACAGTCACAATCGTCCAGTAATTTATGGAAGATGCCATAACATGTAATGAACATAGATCTTCAAATATGATCCTGAAACAAATAGGCAATAAAAGCACCAGAAGAGTCCGGCTCTCCAGGAATGAAGCAAATAAGAATGAAACGCTGATGTTTTCAGTTAACAATGCCTTGATGTGAAGACATATTTGGCTAACAAATCCATTCCAGTCCACATTCCCCATAATACCAGATCTGACCCTGTGAAAAGTGTCTTGAAGAGAACTTATTTTCATTCCTTGAAGAGGTAAGAGGTAAAATAAATAAAAATAAAGCGAAGGTACTGAACGGATTGACAGTTACTGACCTACAGCATTGCTGTGAAGTGGAAGATCCGTATGCAGAGGTACTCGTACACAGACAACGAAGGGGAGTGAGTACTTTGAAAATGATAGCTAAGCTGTTATAAGTTTCTTATGAATTCCTGTTTATTAATAGTCACACGCAAGTGTTGTTTCACACGACCACGTTAGATAAGTGATATCGTATTAATCCAACGAGCTGAAGATTCGTGTTTGAGGTCTTAGCTCCAGTCTTAGCCTAGTCAATCCAATTTTAAAAATGTTAATAAGTATATGGTTTTTACATATTCTGAAATGTCCATCACTTTGCATTGCTGTTGTCACACATGAAGTGGAGAATTCTGCCATATCATTCAAAGTAGAAGAGATATGTTTGTATTCGACATATTCGAGTCTTGGGATGATTTTTCCCATCATGAAAATAACCTAACTGAAACCAGAAGCTCCAGCAATTTTCTCACTGAATGTGTAACTTTTAGCCTACAGCTGAGTTACCCTGATTAACTATAGCCATTGGAAGTATTTTATTTGATTATGGCTTTTCTCTGCTTGCACTGGTGACTTAAAACAAATGTCCTTCTTGTTCAGGAAATAAACAATCAAGAACTTCTTTAAAAATAAGTGTTTTCATATTAGGGCAGATTTCGGCTCACAGAAGTTTGCATTAATATTCAAAACATTCAGCTGGCCATGTAGGTATATGGTTTGTTGAGGTTGATGAATTAGACTGCAAAATGTTCTATAAAGGTTTTGACCAACGTATCCGATGCTCTTCTAGTTATATCAAATAATTTAGCATCGAAATGGCAACACTGAGTTATATTTTCCTACATCAGAGAGGTGTTTTCGATGTCGTGGTTTAGTTTACGCCAGAAAAACGAGCCATGGAACTCCGTGGTGTTCGGACTTGTTCCAGCTTGTTGAGCATTAGCTTCTGCTTCAGAAACCTTTCCCAGAATCAACTTCTGCACCACGACCTATTTCCTATCTCACTCTACCGAACCATAACACCAACTGTTGTGCTCAGAAGCCAGGTCATGCAACGTTAAATACGCTTTCTCTGTCTCTATAAACCAGATATAATAGTACCTTCTGTCCCATAATAAAAATCATACCGTACACTTGTCTTGAAAGCAACAATCTGAAATCAATTGTGTGAGGACAATGGCAGTATGGTGTTTGACACTTTCTAAACAAGAATTTACGATAACAATGTGTCAAAAACGCTTCGTGCTGAGGGTCTGTGATTTTGATATAAGTGAAAACTAATGCACCAAACTCAAAGTTCATAGAGCGTGAGGCAATATTTTTAACACTTAAATGATTTTAGTCAAATTGTATAATATGTAAATTCAATAACAGCCCGCCTTGAAGCAATATGTGTATGTAATAATTTGTAAAATGTGTGTAACAGTCACTGCATATGCTTATATTGTTATATATATATATATATATGTTCAATAATGTTATGTGAATGTATTACGTAATTTAATAATGTAGAAGCTGTAGGATAAGTTAAAAGTTGCTAACAATGAGGTAACCTTGAGGCAATAATGATTTTGAGAGTTTAAATGTTACTTGTGATTTTTGTAAGCAATAATGTGACTTTAGTGACAGTTTATAAAATAGCCAATCAAACCGGAGAGGGTTTTAGTTAAATGAAGGAGAAGGATTAGCAATCAAAGACTTGAAATACAGAAATTTACAAGTTTAGACGGTTGAAATCTATTCAGTTGCCTGCGGACAGTGTTTGTAACTGGATGCGAAATGTGTCCTCGAGAAATTAATTACGTATTCGTGTGAGACGAAAAATAGTATACTTGTTAAAAAGTGCAAGTTTTAAATAAAATAATCTCGCAGCTCTCGATATCAGTGAAGTGCTATTTAATTTGTGTCAAGGATTAATAAAAAGGAGTGAATTAAAACTTAAAATCTGTGTAAGCCTACATTCTTGTCACATCACGTCCTGTCAAGACTTCCATGTCTCTAACAATAATACCGACGCAACCGAGGCAAACGTAATTATTTAATACTTAAAGAAACAGTTTAATTACAAAGTTAATATTTTTTAAACTTGGGGCAAAGGCTATCTGAAAATACATTTGGGACGAAGGCTACCGGAAACTGTTTGCTATACGTGCGGTTGCAACTACTACAAGTTCGGTGAAATAGAATACACCTTCAATACAAACTACTTCAAATTGACACCCAAAGCGTGGTGCTAATAAATAACATAACAAAATACATTCTTCAAGCGTACAAAATATAGAGGAATCTCCAAAAAGGTATCTTATTAGATAAAAACATGCTGCAATCATTTGAATCAAATATTGCGTAACTAATTGGAAAAATCGACTTTGCTCTACACCAAGAAACCAATGAATATCTGGGGGTACCTTTTCTATATATCTTCCAGATGCTTCCACTGGTTAATGGTTACCGTAGATCCTGCAGGTAACCATAAATTCATAACACCGCCTTATCTAACTACCTTTCACAAAACCTACAAATTCTATATCACATCATCTCAGCTCCATATTTTGGTTAAGATGTGCTTCGCCCTAGCTGAGAGTGGAATTTATTATCTTAGTAAATAAATGGAAACCACATAATTTGGGGCGTACCTGCTCTGAAGGTATTTTTTCATTTTCGAACCGACTGTCTGTAAAGTACCTATTCCTTTTTATTTTTTACTTTCTCTACCATTGCCTAATAGGTAGAGAAGGTATTGCATTCCACCCAAAAATTCGATATCGAGATTTCACCGGAAATACACTTTTTGAGGCACCCTGAATTCAAATAAAGCATTTTTAGAAAAATGACCCTGTGGGTGTGCCAGTGTGTCTGTGAACAGCCTAGCTCAAAAACGAAAAGCCGGATAAATACCAAACCTGGTATTTAGGTTCAGTATCTTCCAAAGATGCGACACAAAGATTTTTAAGAAAATCTGCCATCCTAAAATACCCTTTATATGGAATTTTTTTCGAAATTTTTTATTTTCTAAAAAAAATATTTCTAACAATTTTGATTAAAACAGCGTATATTAAAGATATATACATGAAAAATAAAACGTATATCTTGAATGTTCTGGGAATAGCCTATGAAGCCCTCTTCAATCTGAAGGAATTTTATATACCAAATCTTTATAACTGGTAAACGTTAAGCGATAGAGGAAAACTACCACACAAAATATTTAGAGCTCTTTGAAGTACAGTTTATTTTATTTCAATATTCAATTGTTTCTCACGTTGCATGGAAACAGTATGGAATTTCAAGACCAGCATATAGGGTATAGCTTTTAAACATTTGACTATCCCTGTTTTCTTTGTATTATAACAAAATGTGTAATGTAGCTACTTCTGCAAATGTTTATTTGGATTAAAATGTAGTAGACAGAGAAATAAGCTTCAGTAACAATTGTTTGTATACCCACTAGTAAACGATAGAGGGTAGAGAAGTTTGCGCTGTACTGCCGAACTCGATGACTCAGTGTAGGCATTGTTACGGGAACGAATTGAGATGCAAGCACTAATGTTCATTGCTGAAGCCACAATGTTATCGTGATGAGTTGGAGGCGTTAACTTTCGGAGATTCTCTGTTAGATAAAGACATGCTTCCGGCATTAATGCGATTAAGTGGCGCTCTCTCATTTGCCTTACAGTAAAGAGCTTGCCCCGATGCGTCAAAGAATTACTAACATGAATGCCCAATAATTCTACAAAAACTTCCTTTTAAGAACATTAATTAATACGCAGCATAAATTTCATTATGTTCTAAGTGAACAGTTAACTAAATGTTTCTGTATTTGTCTATCTTTCAACAGCTTCTGTCCCTCCTACCTTCCGATCTATTGAAAACTTGGCACTCCCACCACATACCACTGGGCCTAAACTCACTTATATCCGAGCTCTTTCTTAATGCAATGAATTGTATTCTTGGTTAAGTTTCATTTATGGAGCTTTATCGTCTCAAGCCAATTAGATAAAGAGACATGCGGATGGTCGGGGTCAGATACTAGGCAAATATAGCAGCTTTATGGAATGAAACCATTATTGCAGTTCACAGGAATATGAGAGACATTTTACACATTACTGTACGTGAATACAGTATGTGCCAGCTTCCTAAGCAGGATTTTGTGCATTTTTAGTGGTTCGATTTCCATTTAGCAGGAAAATTAGACATGAAGCGATGCGTCATAAACAGGAATTACATTGTAGGTTGAGGAGAAGACATTTGAAAAATCATCTCTACATTTCCCCAAATGCTTCCGCAACTTGATTCAACGTAATCCAGACCCAACGTGATAATATCTAAAGTAAACACGAATCTGAAAGCACTTGAAAATAACTGTGTGCGGCTCTCAATATAGGTAAAAACAGGTGCCCACACTGCATCCTTTAGTCCCATTATCGTAAGTTTCAACTTTAATAATTCCTGCTACCCGCAGCTGACATCTTGTTAGACTCTACGTGCCTAATAAGAAAATGTCTGCACTTTGCTTTCCCAAGGTCTGTAAAACCATAATATTAAAGTCCGGAAATGGGATGAAGTCAAGCTTGGTGCGTAAATATCGTGATTTTCCTTGAGCACACAGAGAGGCACAATCTACGGAAGCATATGGAGTTTGAGATACATTTCTCTTTCCATGTAAATCTGCTGTGCTGGTTAGGTAGAATAAGTATGCCTAGGACCAGCAACTCATACAATACTATCAGCTTTTTTTTGTAAAATATTCTTATGGCATTTCTTTGTGTTTTTCTAGTACCGGAACTGCCATCGGTGTAAAGAAGATCACACCTTGGTGGAACTTGAATGTGGTAAGTAAAAATTCTGATCAGATATTCTGCCAAATATGACTTCCAGATGTCTATGGAGTTTTATATCAAAGGTTATAATTGAGGATACACAATACAGTAATTTTAATGTGTTCACAGAAAACTTTTATCCCAGTAGAATATGATATTTGCAATGTTTAAATTAATATAAACCTCAGTGTAGCATTTAACTGTAACTCATAATTAAGCATAACGATTACGAAACACAGTTGAGTGACTGGTGAATTCTACACCTTAAACTCGACATTAGTTTTCAGTAGACAACAAAGCGGCAATATGTAACCGGTAGCAGATTATTTTATTTGCCATTAAATTTGAGGGATTAACCGCAAATACACCCCCTCAAGGAAGTATACGTCAGTATATTTATGTTCAGGATAAGTAAACACAATAATGTCATAACACCTGCTTAGTTTTGTGCCTGCCACAAATATACTTCTCAAGAAAGTATTCGACTGCACTTTAAACAGTTCTAGCTGTCAAATTAATGGAGGGTAAACTCTTATTTTTTACATCAATATTAAATAGTAATACAGTTTACGTGTTTTGTCGGTTTTTCTGATCGTACATTTTATCAGTTTTATAAATTTTTTAACAGTATGTCAACTGTGTTGTACGTGGCGTTTTAAAAATTATCTTACTTGTATTAAGTAGAGAAATTTTTTGTTATTTCTTGACTTTGCTTGGAAAGTAGAATTTTATTTAATGGAGGAATAAAATATCAAATTTGGGAATTTTGCCTTAATTCCTCATTTCCGGCTCACTTTTTACGACTTCACGAATTTATTTCTCCACAGTTTAAGTCACATTTCGATGAAAGTGTGTGAATGTATTTACAAAAAAGATGCTCTCCCAATCATGAAAGATAATTTTGAAAACATCACGTACAAAAGGTTGAAAATTTGGCATATTTTTTAAAAAAATATAAAACAGATAAAATGAACGATCTTAAAAAACGTCAAAACCCGCAACTGTATAACCATTTGATCTTTAGGTCCGAAAAATTTAGTTTTCCCTCCATTAATTTGGCTGCTAGAATTCTTTAAAGTGCAGTCGAATACTTTCTTCAGGGATATATTTGTGGCAAGCACAAAAATAAGCAGATGACATGACACTATTGTGTTTACTTATCCTGAACATAAGTTTGTTGCTTAAGTATTTGATATTTTTATTTTAGTCATTTACATTGTATAAAATAAATTAAAACTTCGTGTTAGCAAAATTGAGTACTTCATTTCGAATATGTTATGCTTGGAGTGTCCACAAGTTTAATTTAAGGATTTATCTATTAATATTTGTAAATTTATTTAAATTATTTAGCTTAACTTAGCTGTATTGTAAATTATGTTTAGCAGTATTTTACTGCTTTTATGGTACTACTCTGTACCAGCTTCCTCTGCTTGACAACCTCTGTTCATTTAGAAAGGCTTCTATCTCTTGCTTTAATTATGAGATAATATTGCTATGGATTTTCTGTAGATTTTTATATACATAAGTCTACGTATTCCAGTAGGCCTTATTTGCAGTCATCTTCCTGTACAATCTATTTGGGACTCGTGAAGACCTTCAAAAGTTTTTAAAATTTTATCTAAACCTTTGGAGATATTAGTATTTCCATTTTATTAGAAAATATTAGTGTATATAGTTGTTTTGCTCACAAGTTTCAAAATCGTAGAGAAAATAGATTAGTGTTTTATATTCTTAAAACTTATGAACAAATTCGATACATTCACGTTCATTAAAATAGTTATGGATTTTTGAAAGTATAATTTCTTAATGTGGTCTTTATTTAACTTAAAGTTAAACGCTTTTACTTCATTAAGAAGTACTGTAAAATAATAAACACAATTAGGTTCAAAATAGCTCCTTAAAAATATGTTTAATGAAGCAAGTTGAAGCTAATTATTATTAAAATTGCATCGCAGGAAAGTTTATTTATGTAGCTATTAAAAAAGTAATGTTTTGGAAACGATTTCTGCTACAGTGCTTTCTGTGGCAGATAGGTGCAGTACTTGTTTCACAATATATCTAAATTTACTTGTCTTAAAATTGAAAACTGTGTGAAATGGAAACCTTACCCACAAATAATTCTTTTCTACGTTGCACGTTTAAGCAGCATGCACCGGAAGTCCAATATTAAAATATTTCAGTTCCGAATAGGACAATACTTCACAATAATGTAAATCACACATTATGGAGCAAGCTTTGTTTCATACTACATCTCATTTAAGCATTTACGTCTGACAGTCTCGTTTAATGTAATTCAATTCTCAGAACAAATCTCAGGAAAACAAAGCAGCACAATATTCAGCTGTTTATATTCTTGTGAAATGAAATGTATCTCTAATTATGTGTTCAACATATATTCTCGTATTTAAGTGTAATAGTAGTAACTTCAACCTGGTGCTGAACAAAGCATACTAAGCAATTACTAGCAAAGCAATTTTCATTGTGTCTATTGAAATATTACACTCGTCCAAAGTTTAGACTTATATCTCGTAATATATTGCTCCAATGGTTTATCAGCTGCATAATTATGTATTTCCTTTGAAGAAGGTTATTTTTTAGCCCCACGTTTTGGGCACCAATTTGAGAAGTTGTTTTGTTACGTTGTTTGCAACAGGTTTTGGGCGTCAATTTGAGTTGATTGTTTTATTGAAGGAGTTGTATTATATTTCAACTGTAGAGGAGCCGAACACTTGAAGTAGTTGCAACCGCACGTATGGTACCCGGTAGCCTTTGCCCCAAATGTACCTTCAGGTGGCCTTTGCCCCAAGTTTAAAAAAAATATCAACTTTGTAATTTAACTGTTTCTTTAAATATTATATATTTCTGTTTGCCTCGGCTGAGTCAGTATTATTGTTAGAGACACGTTTCTCTTAGCAGGGTTGTGGTGCGACTAAGAATGCAGGCTTACACAGATTATAATTTTACTTCACTCCTTTTATTAATGCTTCACTGATATAGAGAGCTGTGAGATTCGTTTTATTAATTACTTGCACTTTTTAACACGTAAACTATTTCCGTTTCACACGAATACGTATTAAATTTCTCGAGGACGCATCTCGCATCCGGTTACAAACACGGTCTGCAGGCAACTGAATTGATTTCAACCGCCTAAATTTGTAAATTTCTGAATTTCAAGTCTGTGATTGGCTATTGCTAATCCAATAGAATGCCTTCATTTAACTAAAGCTTTTTCTGGTTGTTGATTGGCTATTTTATAAACTGGCACTAAAATTACATTATTGCTTCCAAGAATCACAAGTAACATTTAAACTTACTAATTCATTATTGCCTCAACGTTACCTCATTGTTAGCAACTTTTAACCTATCATTCTCACAGCTCCTACATTAATAAATTACGTAATATATTCACATAACATTATTGAACATGTATACAATATTACACAATAATATAAACATATACAATGACTGTTACATACATTTTTTATATATTGTTACATACACATATTGCTTTAAGGCGGGCTGTTATTGAATTATATATATATATATATATATATATTATACAATTAGACTGAAATCATTTTAGTGTTAGAAATACTGCTTCGCCTTATTTCCCGATAAAATAAATAGCACAATATGTTCATGTTGTAAAGAATGACTGTGTATTGACCCTGAGGATTACAAGACAACTAAATACGAAGATGGAATATACTTCTGTTTTTTTACAAATTGAGGGTAAATTAACTGCTGTTTAACAAAACTAAACAGATCCACACGTCGTTAAGGTTGAATTCTCCATATATTAAACACACTTTAATGAAGTTGTACGTAAATCTTGAAGAGCTTCTTATTTCAAAACTAAACACGTCCATTCACCTTCTTTAAGCGCCAATGCATTGTGGTTAGTGTGTGGAAAACATTAACTTATTCACCCTTAACGATATGTGGACATGTTCAGTTTTGGAAAGAAAAAAGAAAAAAAGCTCTCAATTGTTCTTTCAAACATAATGTGTGGTTAAAGAGGGAAACGTAGAATCAGACTAAAAAATTCAATCCCTGTCCAGCAGTGCATTTTCAACTTTAACCTACACGGCATGTGTGAAACAACAAATTATTAGTTAACACTGATTGACGTAATGCTGGTAAGCGGTAAAATAAAAGTACTTAGGAGATTTTTACTTTCTCTACTACGTATAGTAAGTAGGGGAAGTATTATATTCCACCCAAAAATTCGATACCGAGATTTCACCGGAAATACATGTTTTGAAACCCCCTGAATCCAAAAAAAGCATTTTTGGAAACATGTCCGTGTGTGTGTCTGTGTGTCTGTCTGTGTGTCTGTCTGTGAACAGCATAACTCAGAAACAAACAGTCGGATAAACACCAAACTTGGTATTTAGGTTCAGTATCTTCCAGAGATGCGACACGAAGGTTTCAAAAAAAATCCCCCCACCCCAAATTACCCTTTACATGGAACATTTTTCGAGAATGTTAATTTTTTCAAAAATGTCTCTAACGATTTTGATTAAAATATCATATGTTTAAGATGCTTTTATGACATATAAAATGTATATGTTGAATTTTCTGGGAATGTCTCCAAAAGTATTCTTGATTGTGAACGACTTTTGCATAACTGGTAAACCATAAGAGATAGACAAAATTTTACTACACACAAAATTGGATCGCGTTAAAATGCACAATTTATGTCATATACATTTGTTTTGTTGAGTGAACTATTTTCGAGATATTGATTGTTATTCTCTTAAATTTTTAATACTTATTTTCTCAAATGGGAATTCGTTATTCATTTTTGTCTTGTATATGCAAAGAGTTATCATCTGTTGCAAAGGGAATGGTGCTGCACATAGCAACGAGCTATTAAGAGATATGTATGTGCTTAAAGGCTACTGTATTTCTATATTGCCCTTGTAAATATATATTCCCCTTACATCTACAAGAAAATTACCAATAAGATAGTCTGCAAATGTTTACTCGATTAACATGAAGTAGATGGAGAATAAGCGTTTGAAAAAATAGTTTGTACAAGAGTAGAGAAAGTCATGTGAGTGTAACACATCAGATTTTGTTCTCTATTTATATGCGCCTTCAACATCGGGTCATATCGTCGATTTTGTAACTTAGGAACTATTATTTATTGGCAATAATTTTCATGCGTTCTACAATGGCATTCATCTTTGGCTTGGTATTACTTTTATTTATTACACTAAATTTATACACACATATTCACACTCCAATTCATACTTCCATATCTGGGGAGGATAGAGAATAGTCCTGGCTAAAGAAAAATTACCACATTCCAGCCCGAAATCAAACTCGGAGCCTCTGGATTCGGAGGTTAGCAACTTACAACGTTGTAAGTAGCTATTGGGTTAGTTATTTCAAAATGAATTTGAGAACGGCTTGTAGTTTACCGGGAAATATGAGTCGGTTGGAGAACTTAATGTTGTGCCAGCATGTGGCTTGGTAGTTCAGTTGATTAGAGTAGCACCACAGTAAGCCAAAGATCCGTGGCTCAAATTCCGGCTATGGATTCAGTTTTTCAGGTTGTTCTACCTTCTTCTTTTTCTTCAGCCTCTACTTCAATCAAGGTTTAGGCTACTACCTTTTCCGGTCTCACATCAACCCAACGCTTCCTAGATCGTCTCCCCATTGACCTCCGTCCTCTTGGTTTATATTCCATTATTTTTTGGGGAATTCTTTCAGGTGTTGTTTCCAAATGCCGAAGCCAGTTATCTCTGTATCTCATTAGCTTTTCTATCATGGATTCAATCTTTAATTCCTTTCTAATGTCTCCGTTTCTAAAGCGGTCTTCTCTCTTACAACCTTTAACAGATCTTAGGAAACGTTTTTCGGCTGCTTGTAATTTACTGAAGTCTTTATTTCTTAGCGTACATGTCTCATACGATAGTATAGTAAGACACAAAACGCCATGACGGAATGGACTTTTAATTGCGTATCTGTTCTTGTTTTCTCTTTAAAGTTCTTTTAATTGTGCCTCATAGTTCTTGAAATTTAGCTACTCGTACTATATAATCTATATTTGATATATTTGTAACCTAAAAAATCTCATCCAAACATTTGAAATGCGACACTTGTTCAATGATACTATTTTCAACCAAAAATGCTTGTTCTTACTCGAAATTTGTCGTGGAATGCCATTTCCTTAGCTTTTACTTGAAATTTTCATATTGTACAATTTACTAATGCTGTTTAATTTATGCAATCCTTTTTGCAGCCTATCTTCATTGTTAAAATTTAAAACATTAATGCATCTAGCTTTCTAAGTATAAGGTCAGACCACAGCACACATTGGATGAATGTGTTCAGGACGCACTGAGCTAAGGTTTGCCCGAAGTCTTATCTTCTCAGAAAAAAGTAAAATCCTGAAAGTGGAACAAATATCAACGTGCACTACTCGAATTATGAGAAAATCGCTACCAAGAAAAACATACCCTCTAACATTTTTTCTACTGGATATTTTAATTAAGATAACGTTTTACAAATTAAGTATAATAGAAACGAAAATATTACACAGAGCTAAATTATAAACAAGTGAATTCTGATATAAATTAATAAGTAATTTTGCTTATCAAGTCCTTTAGGTATCTCATAAAGTCTTCGAAAATCAAAGTACTTGACTATGAATTAACATATTCATCTTCTAGAGAGAACCACTGATGGTGTATTTGTGTTAATAATTAACGAAAAACAATTTCTTAGTCTTGAAATACATACATAATGAAGAATGGAAAATTACGATGACGTACAGTATATTATTTTGATGCAACCGTGTTATTTATCTCGCTTCTTCAAACAACAGTACCAGAAACAGAAAATATTATTATTAAAGCTTTAACCGTAGTTTCTACACGCTCATTCCGCCAGAGGGATGTTTTTGTACAATGCAAGGCTTTATCATAAAGCGAAAAAATTTTTTTTCACCTTTGTACGTTTGTTAGGAGTGATGTTCATGCTTCAGAGGATCATTTTTTTTCTTTGGTTATATGAGCCCGCCAAATATTTCAGAGGCTTAAACGCGTAACAAGATCATGGTACCATACAGAATTGTCGCTATATGGGTATATAGGCTAGATGTTCGTATGTGCTATATGTGTTAGTTTGCATTAAAATTAGTTAATACTGGAATTTAATCGCGTGGTTATGCTCTGGTACCATTTGATATCAAGGAATAGTTTTGAGCCATCCTCAAAGGCCAAAGGGTAAAAAGTCAACAATAAATCACCTGTATTACTGGCTAAAGATAAACTTCCTCTGCCCCTACTAGTCAAACGACGCAGCCTGGTATACATGGCCTGCGTTACCGGTCGGAGGAAGCATTTTACCTAGACCCAACAGATACCGCGTTTAAAGTGGGTATTCCTAGCGGCGCACTTAAGTGCCGCTCGGATGGCGCTGACCCTGGGTTATTAGGAGGGGACTTAGGCTCTTGCCTGGGTAAACCTTCGAAGCAAATGTCGCGTGTAACTTAAAACACCGACCCTGAAAACATCACGTAATGTGCTGCGTATTGTGTTTTCCTACAAACGGATAAAACGTGGCTTGTCGCAGCAACTCTCCAGTTGTGAACGGATTAAAACATGAGTTGTGTGTCAAAACAGAAAAAACTGTGCTTATTGTGGTTGTTGGAAGACTTTGAAGATATTGAAGACGAAGTTGGTTACTTAGCTATCATTATTGCATTAGGAATCCCTTTATTGAAGTGTTTTCTTATAGAGAAGACGAGGGAGTTCTTAAAATACTAATTGAGAAACACTATTAGAAAACGATGTGAAATTTAAAGCATACTTCAGATTCACCCGAGGGCAGTTCAGTTTCCTGGCTAACCTAATTCAAGATGATTTGTATACAAAACCATGTAATCGAGTGAAAATGCACATTTCACAAGCAGAAAAACTGGGGTATGTATTAGGACGGTAAGTTGCATTTTTAATTGATTATAAATTTAATGAAAACCTGGTTAATTAACTTTATTAATTATTTTGTTATCCCTTCGTATTGTAAATGATTGGCCTACTTAAAAATTGCATCAGTTGTCGTAAGATAACATGGATAGAAAATAACATACATCTGCTTCATAAAATAAACGTACTTGTTTTGTTCACCATTTTCTCAATCTCCTTCTATATTAAAGCCTTCTTTAAAGGGTTTTTGAAGTCTGCATCCGCTACATTCCACAAAATGGAATGTCTAGCAACCAACTCAATTAGCTGTTCGTCTTCTGCAGTTGAAAATCGAACAGTGGGAGGTGTCATTTTGTAACATACACGATGTGTATCAAATACAACTCCACACACAAGTCTCTATCACGCAGCGCACAATGCACTAGGCTCCTCTCGATGCAGTAGGTCTGTCCCGCCAGGCGCATTATGCTGGCGCAAAACAAACTGCGTAGTTTAGGAAAACATTTCAATTATTTTTCATTGTTTGAGTCTGCTGCGTATTGCGCTCGACGTGTTACGTTGCACGCGGCGTAGAATGTGCGTTGCTAGGAAAACCCACTTTATGGCGCTGGGTGTGGAAGAGTAACATCACGTCATGCGATCCTCGACACAGGCTACCTCGAGCGAGGCATAAACAGCAAGAAGAGACAAGAATCGAGTTTCAACGAACATCGTGTAAAGACTGCGGTGGTCTTCCTTCGATTTGATTTTAGACCCACGCTGGGTGGCCAATTTGCGGTGGTATTTCCTTCTTTGCGGCAGTACTGGCTATTTGGCGGCACAGGATTTGTAGGAATGGTCCCGGGTTCAGTACTAGCTCAGGGATTTTTCATGGAGCTTGGATCTCGGGTTAGTGGTGAATACGACTGTTTTGTTTTCCTGCTCGTTTATTTCCCGTCACCGTTTTAAAATTTGATTCCTGCTATTACTTCGACACACACACACACACATTTCCTTATTGCTACGCGTCATATCATCGCACCTATCCGCCGACACATTTTCTAAGAACCATCTCCAAGGAACTACCACGACAAAGTGTTTTCTAAATTCTCCTGTTTCTCTATTTTAAATTTTCTATCTCCCCATTCCACTATCACCTGATTTCTAGCTTCTTTCATTGGATGCCTAAAGCTATCTGGCTTTTTGCGAACATTGACCCTTTTTCTATGCATCTGCGTTCCAGCAACTTAACAATAGAGGGAGAAACCATCCGTTTCCGGCCGCTGATGGCACTGTCTAACTCGACCCTTGTTCCCATTTACAGTAACATTCGCTTTCCAGTTTTATTTAACACTATTCCTGCTGTTATTGATATCTATCTTCTCTATGATTATACTTCTATTTCGCTACTCAAAACGTACTGCTTCAAGACCGTGAGCTCGGGGTCTCGGGAAGCGACCATGCCACACGTTTTCGAACTTGTCTAAATTTTACAATCTGAATCTTTCGTAAGTATTTTTCTAAATTGAATCTTGTGATACGTCAGGAGCAGTGTAAAATATATTGGACTAGAGCGAGTACGGAGACACAAAAGAGTAACGTAAAATACGCATTTTCAGATTTAATTGTGCAAGAAACACAAAGCTTTTAAATTTGCATATTGAGTGTATTCAAAGTTGTAAAGCTATTTTAAGGTTGTTAAAGTTTAAACGAATATTAATTGTTATACAGCTGCAGGAATATTACGTTTCTTTTTTCAAGAGAAATGTTCTATACCCATTCCTGTCCTGTAATATCAGTTAGTTTCAATAGCGTTAAAACTGGGAATGCATGTACTAGTTGACGCTTTAAAGTAAAATGGACCGACATACGTCCAGCAGCTCGGTCGAATTTGGGTGGGTAGCAGTAGTAGCACTACTAGCACTGACGTGAAGTTGGCCCACGGAGCACCAGGAGTTGGTGAATTTTGGTACACTTCATATTTCAGGAATGTTAGAAATTGTCATTTAATGTGAACTTGGATGCAAGGCTAGAGAAGTAACATCACATTACTAAAATTGCGGATCGCCAGACTACCATCGCTGATGTTAAATATAGGGTCGGTGTGATGCCCAAACCAAGAGAAAGGGACTAGAAAGGCAACTCACTACCGTTGTAGTAGATTGTAAAAGGATAATCTCTATTTTACAGAACAAAATCCGAAAATAACTCAGAGAAATCTATCTAGGATATAGGGTTATAGGAGATTCTCACCAATTTGCTGTACAAACACTAAGAATATAGAATCAATCGCAAGTATATTGTAAAAAAATACACTAGTAATTACCAATACTTTCAGTATCTCAAATATAAAGCTGAACCATGTAGAATTTGTAAGTGAAATATTAATTACAGCACAAAATTGGTTTTAGAAATGGTATCCCCAATTTTAAAAATCTCTGTGGGCAGAGAAGAATGTGAATGTCAAAAGGCAAGTACGTTTTTAAGAGCAATTTATCAAAAGCTTTTTTCTTAAACAAATTTTTCATTAATATCCAGTGAACATTTATTACATTTTCCCACAATTTTACTTAGAATACCTGTTGATTTATTCATTCGCATAGTATTAAGTGCAGATTTTTCATGCAAGCAGAACATTCCTGCTTTCTGAACTATAAATATAAATGCATATGAGCATATTTCTAGCACAAATCTCAGAATGGTGTTTCTTATTTCGTGAACTCTGCTAGGGTTAGTACGTCAGCATCAAAGTCAGGAGCCTTTTACTGTTCGCAACAAGATATCTTAGTGGCTTGTACTCTTTCTGACATACACTATGTGATCAAAAGTATCCGGACACAAGGCTGAAAATGACGTACAAGTTCGTGGCGCCCCCCATCGGTAATTCTGGAAGTCAATATGGTGTTGGCCCACCCTTAGTCTTGATGACAGCGTTCACTCTCGCAGGAATACTTTCAATCAGGTGTTGGAAGGTTTCTTGGGGAATGGCAGCCCATTCTTCACGGAGAGCGGAACTGGGGGAGGTATCGATGTAGGTTGGTGAGGCCTGGCACGAAGTCGGCGTTCCAAAACATCCCACAGGTCTTCTATAGGATTGAAGTCAGGACTCTGTGCAGGCCAGTCCATTACAGATGTTATTGTCGTGTAACCACTCCGCCACAGCCCGTGCAGTATGAACAGGTGCTCCATCGTGTTGAAAGATGCAATCGCCATACCCGAATTGCTCTTCAACACTGGGAAGCAAGAAGGTGCTTAAAATATCAATATAGGTCTGCGTTGTGATCGTGTCACGCAAAACAACAAGGGGTGTAAGCCCCCTCCAGGAAAAACACGACCACAGCATAACACCACCACCTTCGAATTTCACTGTTGGCACTACACACGCTGGCAGATGACGTTCACCGGATATTCGCCATACCCACACCCTGCCATCGGATCGCCACATTGTATACCGTGATTCGTCACTCAAAACAACGTTTTGCCACTGTTCAATCGTGTAATGTTGACGCTCCTTACACCAAGCGAGGCGTCGTTTGGCATTTTCCTGCGTGATGTGCGGCTTATGAGCAGCCGCTCGACCATGGAATCCAAGGTTTCTCATCTCACGCCTAACTGCCATAGTACTTGGAGTGGATCCTGATGCAGTTTATAATTTCTGTGTGATGGTCTGGATAGATGTCTACCCATTACTCTTTACGACCCTCTTCAAATGTCGGCGGTCTCTGTCAGTCAACAGACGACGTCGGTCTGTAGGCTTTTGTGCTGTACATGTCCCTTTACGTTTCCACTTCACTATCACATCAGAAACAGTGGTCCTAGGGATGTTTAGGAGTATAGAAATCTCGCGTACAGACTTCTGACACAAGTGACACACAATCACCTGACCACGTTCGAAGTCCGTGAGTTCCACGGAGCGTCCTACTCTGCTGTTTCACGAAGTCTAATGACTACTGAGGCCGCGATAATCAGTACCAACCAGTAGGTGGCAGCATAATGCACCTAAGATGAAAAACGTATGTTTTGGGGGATGTCCGGATACTTTTGATCACATAGTGTATTTATTAACAGCAAATCGCGTCAAAAAAATCTGCATAAACTACCAGAAGAACAACAGTTGTATTTATCACAATATAAACTGGTGATACTGAAGTCATATAATATAAGTTATACTTTTAGGTTTGACTTTACATGGATAATATGCGAATTTTCTGCTTCAAAACTAGGTAGTAAATGAGAAAATATCTATTTCAAGTTCAAATAGCGACAATGCCAAGTAGGTTGTAAGAAAGGGGAATTAGCCAATTTAATGCTTTGTTCCGTTTCCGTTGTATATAATTTGTAGTGAGAAAATGTGAAAATTGAGATTATTCAATATATTTATCGGTAACCGGGAAGTGTAAAATGGTCCAAAATTAATGCTTGGGCTAATAAAATTCTACCAATTCCCCTGAATAACTTGATGTTTATTTTATTGAATAAAATACATTTAACGCTAATTCTCCATATGCTTCATGTTAATCGAGATGTTAATCTTATTGCTAATTTTCTTGTAGATGCAAGGGGAATTGGTAGGCATTAAGCGATAGTCAAATATTTTAGGAGCTGGTTGCTATGTGGAGCATTCCATTCTCTTTGCATTACCAGGACAAAAAAAATGAATAAGAATTCCCATTTGAGAAAAAGTATAATATTGGAAAATTTAAGGGAATAACAAGCAATAACTCGAAAATGATTCACTCAACAATAAAAAAATGTATATGACATAAATTGTGTACTTTAACGAGATCTACATTTTTTGTGTTGTAAAATTTTGTGTATCTCTTATGGTTTACCAGTTATGCAAAAGTCGTTCAGAATGAAGAATACTTTTGGGGGCATTCCCAGAAAATTCGAGATATACATTTTATTTGTTATGAAAGCATCTTAAATATATGATATTTTAATCAAAATCGTTAGAGCCATTTTTGAGAAAATTAAATTTTCGAAAAATGTTCCATGCAAAGGTAATCTGGGGTGGAGTATTTTCTTGAAAGCCTTCATGTCGCATCTCTGGAAGATACTGAACATAAATATCAAGTTTAATGTTCATCCGACTGTTCGTTTCTGAGTTATGCTGTTCACAGGCACACACACGGACACGTTTCAAAAAATACTTTTTTTGGATTCAGGAGGCCTCAAAGCATGTATTTCCGGTGAAATCTCGGTATCGAATTTTTGAGTGGAATGCAATACTTCCCCTACTTACTATATGTAGTAGAGAGAGGAAAAAACATCCAAGTCATGAGATCTAAACAAAGTATTGAGAATGTGTTAATGAGAGTTCATTCAGGTCCTTCCATTACTGTATGAGACAAAGGTTATTATTACATACATGCTTTGTTAACCATAATGAGTAATTTATAAGGTTAATTTTTTCTGAAATTCCCTTATCCCAAATTGAATAAAAATTGTCATGCATCCTTACTAATATCCACTGCACTTGAAAACATTTAGAGAGATGTCTTTAAAACTTTATGAGTTGAGAATGTGTCTCTTTTGGCTAGATTTACACTTCCCGTTTGCCTTAATACTAGAAATATTTTAAGTTATGCCCCACCGCCCTTTGTGATTGGAAAATTCAGTACTTCAGCTAATTAAGAACATATACGGTAACAGGGTATGGCAGTTTGGTTCCTCGTGCTTGCCAGCCTTAGTTCATGAAGGACGTTTGCTATAAAGGTTCAAATTATTCATAAACTTGGCACGTTAAGGGTTGTTTTCGCTGATTGCCAAGCGCGGACTCAAAAGCGAAGCATTAATATAGCATAAACAGAGAGGAGCACGAAATCAAGATGAGAAACCCTATGTTCGCAAATCTCCACGCACTGGATTCTGAGACATTTTGCCATCACCTCTCCCCTCCTTTGCCGGAAGAAGGAAATGGAGTTCACTGTAGTTTAATGTAGTTCCAGTACTAAAACACACCGGTTCAGCAAGTCGCTGCTGGGGTAAATTGAGACTGAAAATTAGTAGAGACAATAATAATCAGCGTTGCTGGTGTGAAGTCAAGTGGATGGAGGAATGGAAGAAAATCGCCAAGCATTCAGATAACAAAAAAACTCGCAGTCGTTTCTGACATTTATTCTCTCAATCTCATGATAACCATTACGTTTTACCACAGTATAAAGAAAAACGTTTCTTAGCTAAACGTTCTAAGTACGTATGTTGCCTACCCTCTCACTTCCGTCACCTCAGTCACCTCCGCCATGGTTCTGTATATGCAGCAAAAGTGGCACCATTTATACCAGTAGGATATTAGGGCAACACTATTGATTTCCTTCGGTATCAAATATTCAGAAAGATCTGCACATTCACCTTTATAAAATGTTTTAAATTAAAAACCGGAAATTACTTATTGGGAGTATTGCGTGATTCAATTTTTAGGATTTTTGGGTTTGTTTATAATCGTGCACTACACAGCAAAGGCAGCATTTATTACCACGTTTAAACCATAAGAGAAGAAGAATGGTTAAGTGCAGGCATAGGAATTCTTAAACAGTTAGTTTCAAGTTAATTAGACTCAAACCATTATTAATATAAACAACAGTGCCCAAGGGTCACTGATGGGCAGGTAACCACGGTCTGGTGAGTGATATCTGCAAAGGCCAAAAGACTGTGCGAGGGATGGGGTGGCTTGTATCCTACGATGTCACTTTGTAAAGTCTAGTAACAGTTCAGTTTCATTTCCATTCGTCCTGGCTTTTATATCAAAGACAAATTCATATTTTCAGGTGAGTCTAAAAAGGCATTTTAGAAAAGAGTCTGTGTTAGTGTGTCTCTTTGATAGCTTAACTCAAAAATCGAAAGTTCGGTTAAATACTACACTTGCGTTCAGCGTTTTCAAAGTTCCTAATGCCCTTATTGCCTATTTTGAATCATGGAAAAGAAAGAAAGGGAATGTAAGCCATACTTGCTAATGGGCCGAATTGCAAAAGTAGAAGATGGTTTTGAAAGAGTAAACCAACTATGTGGTAGCATTAATGAGTAACTCCTCTTGCACTGCAACGGATGTTTAACCTCTCCCTTTGAAATGTATATAAGAATTAAAATAAAGAAACAAAACACAAAATAGAAACAAATAATCAAAGGTAATACAGCAGTACGTCTGTCTAACAAGGCAGCTATATCTCAACTGAAAGAAATCACGCCAACAGCAAGGTGTATGCTTTAATTCAGACTGTCGCCGAGAGGGTATGTTGCTCTAGTGAGAATAAAGGAGCAGATAAAAGCACTCCTAGTAGTACTGAATCAAACCAGTACCAAACCTAGCAGTCTTTTCTTTTAAAAACTGTAGGTATGTATTACGAATTAGGTACACGGAATACGTTTATCACATATTATGACATGTATATTTTAAATAAATTATTTAATGTTTACAAAATAAAGCATTACATACTTTTATTTCTGAATCAGACCATCGAATGGAAGAAGGTGATGCTCTACAGATAATTAGTTTAATAATACTTAAAATAAATGTTTTCTAAGTTTCATTGTTCATAAAAAAAATTAAAAAAATATATAGAAAATACGAGATCCAAATGTGAAACGGAGATTTGAACTTGCGTCGCATTTCAATAACGTTACTTTCGCCAGTCGGCCACAGCCGCATTCGACCTGAAGGACTCCTGTAGGGAGCACTAGTGTCTTATTGAGAGCATATGCTTTCGCTCTACCTCTGAAATCCGTTATCATTCTGTAGGAGCCTTGATCCGAAGAGGGATACTGCCATTTAAGAGTGCGGCCATGCTTTTATTGAGTGTCTGTACACTCGTATGAAAAAAAAAAATTATGCCGATATAATGAACTGTGTTTTAAGTTGGTAAGGGATTAGTAAAGCAGCTCCTCTCCATTCATGGCTCCAACTCCACCCCTTACGTAGCTCTAGCAACCCAAGTGGATTGGAGCTTTTTCATAGCCTTTTTTCGCGATGGCGGATATGCACCAGGGGCTAGGATTCAAGACAGTTTTAGTTTCATTTAGAAGACATAGTCAAATCGGTTTTATTAATTGTTCTTCTGTAGACTGGAAAGGATTAAATCAGAATGAAAAGTTATGCAAGTCGACATGTATGTTATCTCAAGAGAAGTTGAGGATGCCTTGGAGTCACATAGAGAAGGGGTGTTGTTATATCGACATCTCAGATTAGACAGCGGAGGAGAGATACATGAAGCTGAAGATTGTTGGTCCGAACCCCACTATGGTACTGAAGTTGTTATTCTGATTCCACCTTTCCATAGTTAATTCGGAATTAGTATTATCTTAAATAAATTTTATTATCAGAGTTTTGTAAGAAAAGGAATATAAAGAAGGCCTCAAGTCCTTTTCAAGTAATTCGAAAATGCTATGCTTTTCTACATTTTGTAATTTTTTTTCATTTTACGGGGTTAATTTCGCATAACTCAGTTCCTTATAATGCTAGTTTGTGATTCAATTCAACATCAATATACATAAGGCTCTTTGTTGCTTTGCAAAACATTATTATCAGAAGGTAATAATAATAATAAGAAGAAGAAGAAGAAGAACAACAACAACAACAAGAAAAACAACTATCTCATAATGCTCTAACCTATTAAATGAGTTATTCGAAATAAAATACCTTTTCTCTTTCCTGAAAACCTTATTTATTAAATTGTTTTCGCATGTCCTTTAATTTTGCTTTGTATCCCGTTGTGATATGTTTCTTTTTTACATTTCTGGTGCCATGCGAACTGCATTATGCATTTTAAATACGCCACCTGGTTTCTTGTACATTAACCCCATTCTTGGTATTTCTTCTACAGTTTGACGCTGTTCTTTGAGATACTGCATAGCTCTATAGCCTTCGCTGCGCTATAACCTCGATCATTAATTTTCGGTTTGCTGACTATATCCTTCGTTCCTTTCAAATTACATATATAATAAGAAGGGCATTGTTTACAAGCCAATTTTATCCAACCACTCCGCATAATGTTCGTCTTATCCCCTCCCGGGCTTCCCTTCGCTTCCGAGCCTGAAGTCGACCTCTGTTCAACGATTAGGATTTGTGTGTCGGACTTTTAACAACAAAACAACAAAAGACGTACAGATGTGGTGAGTGTCTGACGAGTGCTTTCTAGCCACTCGGTTAAAATGCTCGTTTCTAACCTCTTTCACCGCTCGCTTTGTTCAAACCAACAGGACATTAGCACAACCGTGTGAGTGAAGGACATAACTGATAAGGAATTCTGCTAACATTACATGAAGAAAAACACTATAGGACACCAAAAGCGTAGATACTTTTTTGTACCGGACTGTACATAAAAAATGTGTAGATGAAACGTTGAGGTAGGAAGAACTTACAATTAAGTTTCCAGCGAAACGTTTGAAAGCGTCTGAAAACGGCATTCAGTGGTACATTCCCTTAAGGTAATGAATGAAAGCAGCAACGTACTATACGCACAGGAATATCGTCTTTAACGGAACTTGGTTTAAAGGTTTCTGGCGTTAGAATACAAGCGAAAGAACAGCCAGAATCCAACGCAGGCGGAAAGATTATTCAAAGGGTAGCTCTTATGCGAGTCACAGAGACGAAACGAAATCTACCTCCAAGTCTAAATCCAACTCAGTATATCACCTCCGGTACAGGTGTTTTCCTGAAACGGCTTGGGTTGCAACATAGGTCAAAAGAAAACAATCTCACACAGATGAAGAGTTAAAAAGAAACACATCATGTGTTGCATTCATATGAGTCTCTCTCTCTCTCTACTCACTCTTCTAACTATTCTTACAAAAACCTCTTCTATCTATTTCTTGTTAATCCAGATAAACCATTACACTTTTACTCATTTAGCGGTAGGAATAAAAAGGACTCAGTAGGTTACAGCGAGTCAAAATTTTAAAAAGCAGATCGCAGTGTGATGCCCTTCAAATTCCATGCTGTTTGCAATGACCACAGGAAAAAAACGAATGGCGACTGAACTCCTGAAAAGGATATAAGTATTTAAAAATTAAACCAATAACAAAGAATATCTTGGAAATTGTTAACACAAAACACATTTTATTGCACATAATTAGCACGCTTTAACTACATTCACATTTTTTTGTTTAGTAAGATTTTGTCCACCTCCTACGGTTTACCAGTTATATTGGGTGATCAGCATAGAGCAGAACAGGTTTTATGGCTCTTAGCCGGCCGGAGGTAAAGCGTGACTTCAGTGAAAGTTGAACTCTTCTTACAAACGTAGCATGTGTTTGTTAGTTGACACAATACAGTGTGTAATAAGTGAAATGGCTATATTTGTTTCCCAAAAAGTATTCATTTATGATTCATCGTCCGCAAAGATTCTGCGAGTGCCGTAAGGAGATTATTTCAAGAATGATTTCCTGATGCTCAAGTTCCAGGCCGAACTGTGATTTATGGATTAATAAATAAATCACGTGAAAAGCAAAGTCTTCTTGATAAGAAAACATAAGAAACCACGTACAGTGTCCACAGAAATAACACCAGATAAAATTGAATACGCTGTGGAAATATCTCCCAGAGAATAACTTCGATGTATTTCCCAGCAAATGGAATTCTCCTATCGCGCTGTTCAACGACTACGTAGTTACTCAAGTTAAAGCCCTATTTAATTACTGTATTGCAAGAACTTAAACCGAGTGACCCTGCATTAAGTATGAGATTTTCTGAATGCGTTTTGAATCAGATACATGACGGTCAAATGGACCCTAATCTAATTTTGTTTTCAGACGAATCGTGGTTCCATCTAAGTGGGTATATTAATACACAAAATAATCCTTATTGAAGTGTTGCAAAGGCTATCCACCTTCACCGGAACCACTGCAGGATCAAAAAATCTGATGTGTTCCACTCACATGACTTTCTCTACTCTTGTATAAACTATTTTTACAAACGCTTATTCTCCATATGCTTCATGTTAATTGAGATATCGAGATGTCAACCTTATTGCTAATTTTCTTGTAGATGCAAGGGGAATATGGTAGGTTTTAAGGGATAGTCCAATCTTTTAAGCGCTGGTTGCTATGTGGCACATTCCATTCTCTTTGCATGTCCAGGACATAAAAAAAATGAATAACGAATTTGAGAAAAAGGATAAGTATTGGAAAATTTAAGGGAATAAAAAGCAATATCTCGAAAATGGTTCACTCAACAAGAAAATGTATATGACATAAATTGTATATTTTAACGCGATCTACATTTTTGTGTAGTAACACTTTGTCTATCTCTTATGGTTTACCAGTTATGCAAAAGTCATTCACAATGAAGAATACTTTTGGAGACAATCCCAGAAAATTCGAGATATACATTTCATTTGTCATGAAAATATCTTAAACATATAATATTTTAATCAAAATCGTTAGAGCCATTTTTGAGAAAATTAAAATTTTCGAAAAATGTTCCATGTAAAGGGTAATCTGGGGTGGGGGGATTTTCTTGAAAATCTTCGTGTCGCATCTCTGGAAGATACTGAACCTAAATACCAAGTTTGGTGTTTATCCGTCAACCGCTCAGCGTGCATAGCAAGTAGCATCGCCGATGGTTGAGATCCGCGAAGCCTATGCTGATCACCCTGAATAAATGAGTCTTGGCATGCTATTCCTACAAAATGCAATGTATACATTTATTTCATGGAATTATCTTAAATATAAGGTGTTTTAATCAAAATTGTTATAGAATTTTTTGAAGAAATAAAGAATTCGAAATTTCCCCACACCTAAACACAATTTTGACGTTTAACCGACTTTTAGTGATTGAGTATGCTATTCACACACACACACATACACACACAGATCTTTTCTAAAAATGTTCTTTTTTTATTCAGTGGGTCTCCAAACGTAATTTCCGGTAAAACTTACTATTGATTTTTGGGTGGAATGCAAGGCTTTAGGTAAATAATAGAGAAAAAAGATGTGTGTGTGTGTGTGTGTGTGTGTGTGTGCGCGCGCGCGAGCGCGAAATTCTGGCAAGGAACAACTGCCAAATTAATAACGCTTATAGATATTTATTTTGTATCCTATCATAACTTCAGCTACAGATTATATTAACGAACACCGCATCAGTAGCACAAGAGCCTGTGGTAGAAGCTGGGGTTTAAGTCCGAGATGCATCCACTGGATTTATACCACCGTAGTGCGGTCCATAGTTATCTATGGATCAGTCTTCTGTGGCAAAAGACTGAGCAGGTAGGGCTGTTAAGTAAATAGGGAAGGTACAGAGATTAGCCTGTCTAGCCATAACTGGTGGAATTGACAGTATACCAAAATCCTGAGTGGAAACTATGCTTAGTTTGCCTCCTTTGCACCTATGGGTTAGAATGGAGGTAATCGCTGAAGCATATAGACTCATGACTGGGGGCAACTGGAAACCTACGTGATATATGGGACATCACACCAAAGTATTAGATGACGTGGGGATAAATTCAGTTGCCAGGAGACTTTATGAAGCCGTCTCTCTGCGCTAAGAAGTCCTTCAAGGTTATAATTGAAGGTAGAGAGCATTGCGAAGCTAATCATCAACACGATCAGGCGACATTGTGTGGTTTGCTGATGGATTCAAAACAAAAGATGGAACAGAAACTGTATAATGGAAGTTAGCCCAAACTGGAGAAAGTGGTATCCTTGGGAGCTTTGGCCAGTATTCCAAGAAGAATTATATGCCATTAGGGCTTGCGTGGCTGAGAGTGAGGACAGGTGCTACAGGAATTGTATTATCTGGTTATACTCAGACAGCCAGGCGGCACTGCGGGCATTAACAGCAACCTTTACGAGATCAAAGATCGATGGGGAATGTCGAGAGGCCCTAGAAAGGCTAGGGAAATGCAATAGACTTACTCTAGCATTGGTCCCTGGCTACACTGGATTAATTGTAAATGAAAATGCAGACAGGCTGACTAAAATGGTAGCGCAGACCCATTTATAAAACCAGACCGGTCTTGGGTACTACCAAATTAATGATAAGGGCAAATCTATTAGACTGGATTCAAAGACAGCATATATAATACTGGAAACATATCCAGGAACAAAGATATGGAAAAATTAATTATGCAACAATCGTGTCTTAGAAGGAGTACTGTAGTGAGTAAATTAAATTAAAAAATAAATTAAAGTCCTTAAAAGAATAGTGGGTTTTATAACTGGCCATGGGAATTTTAAATAATACCGGCAGATAATGGGCTTTCAGAAGATCCAATATGCAGGAGAAACATATTCTACATATCCAATATGTAGAAGAAACGGCCGCCACTATATATTCCAGTGTGAAACACGGAAATGAATAAATACAATCAATTTGGAACTGTTGAACCAAATGAGATACTATCTAATAAAAACCTAATAAATGGACTCCTGAGACTTATTAGAGTTTATGGAGGTGATGATTGGAAAAACGGAGAAAACTGTAAAATAAATCTAAGGTTTCAGTGTTTTCTAAATTTCTAATTTTGTAATTTTTTTTAATTTTAAAGCTATTCACTTGAAAATTGGCACACTTAATATGAGTAAATAAAGCATAACTGTGCAAAAGCTCAAATCTCTTGCTCAAACAGCTTCTCATATAATACAATTAAATATTTTAAATTAGCGAAAAAATGTAATTTTTCTAAAACTGCGTTGGGCATTCAGATTTTTCAGAAGTGTGATAGTGACATTTTTAAAGGTTTATTACAGTGAAAATAAATGTAAGTATTTAATTGAATTTTATGTTACTAGTTGTAAACAAATAAACTTTTGATTTTATGAAGCTGCTGGTGTTAAAATTCTCCTTGTTTTTCAGTACAAATTAAATATTTGTGGGTGAATGAATAAGGGAATCATAAATGCATACTTGAATCAGGGACATTCATTTTAAATCGTCCGTAAAGGATAGAAAATCGACCTTGTATTTTTTTAAACGAAACGAAACCTTTTGTATTTGGAGACACGTTTGAAGCAATGCTACATGCAAACTCCTAAATTTCAGAACTTCAGGGTTTTGCAATTAAAATTGTTCAAATTTGTAGTTTTTTTCGTAAACTTTAATTTAAGAACATAAGTAAACACGTTTTACTTATTTTTTATTCAGGTGAAGAAGTTTAGCCTTTTCAAGTGTAAGTGGTTTCAGCTTAAAAAGGTAATTCTAATATATATATATATATATATATATATATATATATATAGTGAGATTCCTTAATTTAAACACAGACAAACTGTATTTTACTGTAATGGCTACTATAATGTTTGGTCTAAAATAATTAAAGAAGTAAATTACTTTATTCGCTCATGGTCACTCTCACATGTTTGTTTTGAACTGAAGGTCAAGCAAGCTGCTGAGCCTAACGTTAAACAATGAGAAAACGCTTACTAAGCAGTATATGCATATTATATGCTATCTTAGGAAGTAATCCTGTTATAATTTGAAGTCTTTTTTTGGAATAGATAAAATAATAAAGCAATTCATTCAAGAAAGTCCTTTCACAACTGAAGGAAATCAACAGTGAAAATGTGCACATGCAATTTTTATTAAAAGTGGATTATTAATTATGTTGTTACATACCTTAACTTGATATAAACTTCTTTAGATTTTAATTTCCCTACCTTGATGAAGCACTCACTAGAACGTATTCACTAACCAAAATATAAGTAATAATCACCCGCGCTTAACTCATAACACTTCTACTAACCTTACTAGCGCACGGAAAGACGAAGCAAACTGAAATAAAGACAAAGTGCTAGTTTGTATTGTGCAGGTTGCTGAATCACATGCCTTTCCTGCATCAAATGTGTTGTCCTGCTGCAGAGTGCTTGGCGATCATCGTGCAGTAACACGTAAACTGCTGTGTTTATTCACTTTTTGTGTTATAACTACGAGCACCCTAACAAAACCACTTTACCAACATTTCCGGTTTCTTTTAATGACACTATGGATTATTCTCAAGCTAATATTTTAGTTTTAAATACATCCGGTGATGCTTAAAATAAGTAAAAACTGTATGTATATATTTTTGTGAATATTATAAAAATAATTAGTATATGCTGTAATAAAATACGGACTTTTAGCTACAAAGTGAGATTTGGTACAATATTCTGAAATAAAGAGTTTCGGAGCTATGCGCGCTTCAAATGCGACAAAAGGAATTAATATGATACTTTTGTAGTTCAATAACGTGACAACCGTTGGATTTTAGATGCTTATATTTGATAAATATGCTTTTCTTAGCACCCCTTATTAATAGGAAAAATTACAACAAAAAAAAATGCGAGGTTTTTTGCAGTTCGATTTCACATGGAATGTTCCATCTTTAGATAGCACATTTGAGAATCTATATGCAAATTTTCATACAAAACTGAGAAAAACTGAAATATAAGGAATAAAATCCATGGGCAAAAATGTAAAACAGAGACAGCACATATTGAAAGGGTCCAGTTGGAGGTATTAAAAGGGAGCGCAGGGTGATTTAAGCATGTTGCTGGGCTTTTAAAAGTTGCGGATCGTGAAAAATGTTTGGCCAAAATGATTTTGCAGGTGTAACTTTTACCTAAAAACGCTGTCCCAGTGTTCCATAAACTATAAACATTTTTTGAATAGTAAAAGGTTTTTTAGATATTTAATACTGGAAAACAAATGCTGGTGAAAACGATGATAAGGTTGATGAAGGTGATGATAATAATAATTATTATTTGAAGTCTGTATATTCTTCAAACTAAACTAGCCGTCAGTAAAATTGATACATTGAGCATAATATAAGGTTTTAAACTAGTGAGTGCAATTATTTATTACACCTAATCACCAAATAAATCCTTAGTAATTATTGTACATCTGGTGCTTTGTGTACATGATACTCCTAGTGTGTCTCGAATTCCCCACTTTAGAAACAAAAAGGCACTACTTTCTAGTTATTATATTCTTGCATTCTCGCATTCAGATTTTCTGTTATGAAATGAACTTGCCACTTCAAATGCTGCACCTGTTTTCCCTCCGTCTGCTCTCACGGCGCGAGAAGAAAATTTCTCTTGTTTTGTTAGAATTTTCTCAAATATGGGACTGGGGGCGGGGAAAATGTTGCTCCTTAATAAAATGCACACTTTTCGTAAGAGACTCTTAGAATGCTGGTGCAGAATATGCAACAGACTGTTCAGTTGCTGTTTTATTGTCATAATCTCTTACGCTTCTATTGCGAGGCACACAGTTTTAAAGCTCCGGGATTTTGTCATTTGAATGCGAGAAACAGAACGAGACATAAATCAAGCAAAACCAAGTGACAGAAGAGGATTGTGTTACTATTGCTGTCTGTTATAGAATCTTACAGATAATTCACTGGGTTATAAAAACGCAAGCACAATTACTTTCTGTAATATGTACCTAATAGGTGGAGAAGGTGTTGCATTCCACCCAAAAATTCAATGTCAAGATCTCACCGAAAATATGTGTTTTAAGGCCTCCGGATAACAAAAAAGAACAATTTTAGAAAAAGGACCTTTGTGTGTGTGTGTCCCACAACAGAATACCAAAATATAAAGAAATTTTGAGTGTCCCTTAGTATCTACTGATAACTCCTTCCTCTAACCTCATGTCACTACCGGCCCATGCTGCCAACCTCTGAATATATGACTCCCCAAATATACGAGTACTTAACTAAACCCCTAAATACCCACCAAATGCTAAAATACATTTATATTAGCATTAGGTGATAACGAATGTAATATAAAGATCATTTTAGCTACCTTCTTGGCAGTCATATTATTATGGTCATCCCTGCTTAATCTAGAATTGAGGAGGGTACCTAAAAATTTAATATTAGTATGAATGTGTTCACTTTTAGTACCCAGGATAAATTTCTGTTTATCACAAGATAATTAATACACTAATGCATAATTAATGCATCTTGATATAATAAGTAATTACCTGACTTTAAATCAGAATCAGCAGCAATGTTAATAACTACATCTGGTTGCATTGACATGACTTTCTCTACTCACTCTTCTACGAAATATTCTTACAAAAACTTATTCTGTTTACTTCTTGATAATTGAGATACACCTTCATTATACATTTACACATTTCGTTGTAAGTATAAGAAGGACACAGGAGGCAAAGCTATAGTTTAATTTTTATAAAGTGGGTCGATGTGTAATGTCTTTCATATTCCACGCTGTTAGCCTCACCATTGAAAAAAAGAGTAGCGACTTAACATTTGAAATAAGTATAAGTGTTTGAAGATGCAAATTAATAAGAAGGAACATCTAGGAAACGATTAGCGTCACAAAAATGTATTGGATACAAATTGTGTGCTTTAACTACATCAAAATTTTTGTCTATCTCTTACGGGTTACCGGTTAGAAAAGTCATTCGGGATGAAGGTCCTTTCACAGGTAATTCGCAGAAAATCCAATATATAAACATATTCTGTCATGTAAATATCTCAAACATGGGTATTTTATTCCAAATCGCTGGTGATTTTTGAGAAAATAAAAAATAACAAAACATTTTCATGTAGTAAAAGGATATTGGGGAGGAGATATCCTGATAAATATTTGTGTCGCATCCTTGGAAGATGCTGAATTTAAATGCCAAGTTTGATATTTAACAGATTTTCGTTTTTGAATTGTGATGTCCAAACTTTTTTTTAAAATGTTTGTTTTTAATTCAGGGAGCCTCCAAACGCGTATTTCTGGTGAAATCTCGAAACCAAACTTTTGGTGAACTGCTATACTTTTCCTACTTGCTATAACTAAGTAATGGAGAAACTAGAAAGAACATAAATGTTGTCGTTTTTGAAAATGCTCAGGCAATTTCATATTTTCATTCTCCTCTGAAAATGTCCTTTCTCTTTCTTTTTGAAGCGGAAGATGGGTGTTGAAAGACATGCCTAAATTGTAGTGTGTGATTCACGTAATGAAGCAGCACCCAGGTAAAAAATCATCTATATGGTTGAATGTCCCCTTTCACAACAAATTTATAATTTATTAATGTACCTAAAACAACTCGTTGAAGAACTCCAATTATTTTACCAATCTTCAGATATTGCATTTGCTACAGAATATATTCTTCAACTTCAATGATTTTGGATGCGCTTGGCTTAAGGCTTTACATCAATCGCTTCGAAGAACAATACTCATCCAACGACGGAAAGCTATTGTTAGCGCATATACTTGACAAAGTTTCAATTGCACTTCTAACGCTGTATAGTTTCTAGTAAATTAAAATAGTTTTTGACTGTTCCCCATGTCGAACACTCTTGTGTTCACGTCTTTATAGAGCCCTCCGTCATTTACCGTCACCTCAGCCTTATCAGGTAGACTCGCTTACGGTTGACCTGGTTGAAAGGGGTCAGAATTGTGACACAAGACCACTGTGTGGCTTTTCCAGCCGCACAAAGAGCGCCAAAGAAAATCTCTCTGCACCTCGCGTCTATGTCACATTATTTATCGTTGTGCGTGGCCTTGCGAAGCCATGGCCATTTCATTGGTTGCCTTAGGCCACGGTGCAAGGGTGCGCCAGTCCTTCTGCTAAATAGTTGCACCAATAACCACAACAAAGGTTACAAAATAGCGTAGAAATAAAATATATGTTTACGCTCTCGATCGTATTGGCTAAAACAGAAAGAGGTAGAGTGAGTGCATTCAGTTTGTCATACAGACCTCTTATAGTGATTGGTAGCACATACCTTATCGGCTAGTATAGGACACGCCTTTGAAAGTGTTTTCAAGGAGAAAACTTGATGAGCGCCAGGTTAGCGAAATGTAGAATGTGCAGTGTGAGAAGATTTTCGGGGAGTGAAAATTAAAGCTTGAATGGTATTCATTAAATATATAGCAAGACAGCACTTTATAACAAAAAATAAACAGAACTGTATTGTCACGATAGCACCAATGCGTGTTGCTGCATAGAAGCAAACATAACTAAATAATAAATAATTAAATCAGCATGTTTCCCTCTAATTCAAACTATAACTGGTTAATATATATTTAGTAACATATTGCTGATCATAGGAATGCAACAGGATTATAAACACAAATATAACCCAATTTTATTGCTATAATATATATGCTATATTCGGTAAACCATGTACATATTTATCTCTAGCTTCTAAACAAGATTAGTCAATTATAACAAAAGAATAATTTGGATTTAGTAAACGAATATCACGGGGAGTACCCACTTTCTGACGAGTATTTAGACCGTCTTCCCCACCTTCCTGAAATATTTTTATCAGTAATTTATTATAAAAACAGTTTTTTCCCCTGCCGTTGCAATTGCTGTAACAGTGCGACCAGCCTCCCACGTACCCACATTATGTGCACGAGTAATTTCCCTAGTATACGGCATGACTGGTTCTGAGACAATAAACATGTTTTGGTTTCAATAACACCAGAAAAAGCAAAAGCATCAACCTCCCCTCTTTTCCCCTTTATTGCTGTGTTATCAAGCCACCAAGCTCTGCGATAGGTAATGTGAAGGATACACCTCAAAAATCCCAGAAACGATACAAAATCCGCCGAAAATGTTTTAGCGCTGTTTGTACTACATCGAGGAGGGATGTGCTATGGAAGGGTTTTATCGGAGCAGTAGCGAAATGCAAATTTTAATTTTGAAAAGCTATAAATACCTATTTATTAAACTTCAAAGTATGTAGTAAAGACAAAACAGAATGAAGTACTTATTATTATTATTATTATTATTATTATTATTATTCACACAATAAATGTTTAAAAGTCCAAATATCTCACTTATAATGAAAATAAATAAATATAATTTTGCTTTTTAACGTGCAGGAAAATTGAACAAACAGCAATCAATACTTACAGCTTTTACAGTAAATCACTATCATATTGCTTCAATTGACATTAATTACTAATTGGAGCCAGGTGTACTATCCCATGATTTTTCGTTTCATTATGTGGAAAATACAAATTAAATAATTCATTTTTTGAAGTAGTGGCTCTCAGTGTTATTTAAGGGTCGTCTGCTATATTCAAAATCATTTGCATGGTACGTAAACTAATTTATTCTTATACACAAAGTTGTTTGCTTTAGCTAAGGGCCATTTCCATGCATATTTAAAGATCATAATTATTTTCAGGTAGTGTTTTGTGTAGTTGCAATGAGTTAAATTATTTGTATTCCTTACAATTTCAATTATGTTTTTATATCCTTTTGTTGTTTAGTATGCTTTGTTTATAACAGCTTCCAATAATTTCTGGAAGCTGAATTTGGTAATAATATGTATATATGGCTTAATTTATATTTATGTGTGAATATACGAGGCACACACACAGTACATTGAGTAAATTGCAGCATCTTTGTATGCTACAAAAAATGAAAGAGCCTTCTCTAAATGTCCGATCAACTATTGTGGAATGCTTCTTGTAATTGCAGTGTACCACCACTGCGCTAGAAGATTGCTTGTATGTAGCAAAGAGCAAATGAGAAGGGGAGGGGTGGAGTTCGCCTGACAAGCATGACACGCGAGGTCAAGAGTGTCCTGTGAAAATAAAATTGCGCTGAAACTAATTAAAAATTGTGCGAATCAGTTCGATTTTGAGAAGAATGTACAGGAAAAAGCATTATTTTACCTTAAACTGCCCATTTCCTTAACAGGATTTTAGTATTCAAAGGCATAGCAGATAAAGTGAAAATTCCTGACGGAAACAAAAATTTTATTGCGAATCAGTGCCGAAATGAAATAATAGTGCAACAATATTCAATTGAGTACACCATTTAAAACAATTTCTTAGTGGGACATTGTATATCCTATTGACTCAAGTTGTTTCCAGAGAGGCAACCAAGGCATCTCACTACAGATGAAAACCTCAATGGCGACTTAGTATTCCAAGTACTGTATTACTGAGTGCTATGGATTTATTTTTTTTCTTCTTGTCACAGTAGCTCAATGGTAGGGCAACCGCATGGAGAGCAGGAGAACCGTGTTCAAATCCCGGCTGCAGCATTGAATTTTTCGGCTGACTCTGTATTAAAAACATATCATAGACAGGCTTGGTCTTTAAAATGTGATTAAGTTCAATTAATTATATACAATACTAAATAATATTCTACAAAAAATGTTTAAATACAAAATGTTCATTTTAATGAGACCTACAATTGTTCTGAAGTAAATTTATATAAATTCAATCAGACAAAGAGGATTCCACAAACTAGTCCCAGAAAATCCAAGATATACATTTTATTTGTCATGTAAATATATTGATTATGTGCTATTTTAATAGGAATCTTTAGAGCCATTTTTGAGAAAATCCGAAATTTTGAAAAATGTTCCATGTATAGGCTAGTTTTGGGTGGGGGATTTTGTTGAAAATCTTCGTGTCGCATCTTTGAAGATAATCTACCTAAATACCAAGTTTGATATTTATTCGACTTTACGTTTTTGAGTTATGCTGTTCACAGACACACACAGGGACATTTTTTTCTAGAAATACTTTATTTTTATTCGGGGTCTCATGTATTTCCGGTGAAATCTCAATATCGAATTTTTAGGTGGACTGCAATGCCTTCTATGTATTGCATATGTATGTGATAGACAAGTAATTATATTTTCTGTAACAACCAAAAGAATGAATAAAAGTGTTTATGACACTTTTATACACTAGTAAACAATATGGGAGCATTTTTGGTTATCATGTATAATTAATTATACTTCTTATAGACCTTAGCCTGGTCTTGGTAAATTTTGAATATAGAGTCAACTGGAAAATTCAACGCCATAGCCAGGATTTGAACATGGTTCTCCCGCTCTCCGTGCGGTTGCTCTAAACATTGAGCGGCTGTGACAAGATGTCGGTGGGACATTGAATTCCCAATTGACTCAAGTTTTTCCCAGACAAAAAGGAAACCTTAAAAAACCCATTTACCCAGCACTGATGTACTTGGATAGCAGGTCGCCGCTAAGATTGTTATCTCGAGTGAGATCCCTTAATAGTCTGCCTGGGAAACAACTTGAGTCAATTGGGGATTTTCAATGTCCCACTGCCATGTTCTCATAGTAGCTCAATGGTTAGAGAAACCGCACGGATGGTGGGAGAACCGTGTTCAAATCCCGGCTGTGTCGTTGAATTTTTCAATTGACTCTATATTCAAAATATGGGAGCGTTTTAATTTTTTCAAAATTACAATTTCTACATAGTGTAAAACACCTGATTATTTAGCATAATAAAAGTAAAATAAATCTTTCTTAGCAAAAAGTGTATATAAGAGATCGACATTAAATTAAAGCCGGATTTTAATTGTGAAAGAGCACAATTTACAAAAATTTTGAAAACTTTAGAGATCCTGCAAATTTTGGAAAATTCACCTATGTGTCCCCTTAAAAATAAATTGATAGAAGGATAAGGGTTTTTGAGAATTGTATATAGAAGAGTGAGAAGAGAAGGGCATGTGAACGCAACACATAGGACTTTCTCCCCAAGTCTAGTGCTAGTTGACTCACGCGTAGATATGAAATAGACAAATATATGTGAAGCTTGTTCATTGATAATATTTCCTGGATTGCTTGAGGCAACGCTTTGGTAAAAAAGGAGAGAAGAAGTGTAACCACGACTGAGAATAATAAGCAGGGAAACAAACCACAACTTGCTCCTACCAGCAGAAGCAACAACAAATCTGCATCGCTCGAAACTTTCCCTTTGTTTCACTCTTTGGAGCCCCTGCACGTGAACCTAAAACTGGTTTGTCCCGCTCTATCTTGTAACGTCGTGAATATCAGCTTAACGAGGCTCGCTAATTTAATTTATTTCTCGTTTCATAAGTGGAGGACTGCTCGTCCTGCGGAAAAACAAACCACCGCCATGTCTCAGTTATAAATGTTTTATTTCTCTTCCTAGGAATGCTGTAGTCGGCTCACATTCAGTATTCCGATGTCATCCATTTTGCCAGCTGCTTAAGCATTTCTATAGTTCGCTCTTCTTTTGCGAAACATAATCCTGTCGCTGCACAAAAACAAGGCATCCGTAGCTTTTGACTATAGATGCAAGAAACACTGCACTGTAGAAAAACAACAGCTTTTACTTTCCTTGTTTTCTTCCTTGTTTCTGTTTCTAGCAGGTAATCCTTTGTAATCCCCACATCGATTTGTCTTCTGTAATCTGGCGTCGTTCTGCTGGCTTTAGAACATTCCGAGAATGACGAAACAGCTGATTATTTATTATTTTGTCCACCCCTTACATAAATTGGCCGAATTATTACAGTACACCAAAAAAATCTGATGTGATACATTCATATGAGCTTCTCTACCCGAAATTATTTGTTAGTATACAAATATTGTTACTAAAGCTTATTTTTCTGTCTCTACATTTTAATCCAATTTCAAAAGACAGCAGAGACTTGATGAACAAGATAAATTAAAGGATAAAGATTATAAGACTATTAAAGATAAGAGTTAACATACAAAAAATGCCAAGGAAGACTTCAGTGGCTTTATTTAGGATAGCAACTGGCCACGATTGCCTCGCAGAACATCTCTACAAGATACGATGCCTACCTAAACCCAAGTGCACTCCCTGTGAAGAAGATGTCATCCTGAACAAACAATATCTCGCCAAATGCAAAGCCCTTAAAAGTGATAACTTACAACTTTATGTTGAGAAGCCAGACGGAAAATGATGCAGATCAATTAATTCCCATTGGTGAACAACAACAACAACATTCTAATCCAAGTCAGGCTTTGCAGAAATAGCTACATTACAGCTTTCGTTTTAGATACAAAGTGAGCAGCAACAGTCAAATGTTTAAGAACTAGGCAGTACACGCTGGCCTTAAAATTCCATACTGTTTCCATGCATTCTCAAGAAACAACTGAATGTCGACGGGACTGTAAAAGAATGACAAAGAAATGAACCATTCGAACCTTTAATATCGGATATCTTAGAAATGGCTTAAGCCATAAAACAGCTTATTGGAAATAAACTGTGCTTTAAAGGGATTACATTTTTTGTGTAGTACACTTTCATTTATCGCTAATCGTTTACCAGTTATATAAGATTATACAAATGAAGAGGGTTTCACAAGCTATCCTAGAAAATTAAAGATACACATTTAATTTTTAATGCAAGTATCTTTTATACTGTATTTTAATCAAAATCGTTGAAGCCATTTTTTTACAAAATCAAAAATTTCAAAAAATCCACCATGTAAAGGGTAGTTTGGGGTGGGAAATTTTCTTTAAAATCTTCGTGTCGCATCTTTGTAAGGTGCTGAACAAATACCAAGTTTGGTATATATCCGACATTTCTTTCGTTTTTGAGTTATGCTGTTAACAGACACACACACGGACCTTCTTCTAAAAGTGCTTTATTTGTATTCAGGAGACCTCAAAACATGTATTTCCGGTGAAAGCTCGGTATCGAATTTTTGGGAGGAATGCATTACCTTCCCTACCTACTATGTACGTGGTAAAGAAAGTAAAAATAGAAAATGTGTATGATTTCATTTGTTCAATCATTTCCGTATTTCTTTCGTCAAAAAAATCTAATGTGCTGCACTCACATGACCTTCTTTACTCTTTTACAAACGTTTTATACAAACGTTTGTTCTTTGTCTACTCCATACTAGTCGAGATAAGCCTTTGCAGAAACTTATTTCTACTTTTCTTGTGTGTGCAAGGGGAATATGGTAGGCTTGAAGCGATAGTCAATTTTTTTTAAGAGCTGGTTGCTATGTGGAGCATTCCATTCTCTTTGTATGTCCAGGACACAAGAAAAAAAAGCAAACAAATGAAAAGCGAATTCCAATTTACAGAGGAAAAGTGTAAATATTGGAAAATTTAAACAAATAACAAGGAATATCTCGAAAATTGTGCACTTGAAAAAAAACTTGTGCATGACATAAATTGTGTGTTTTAACGAGATCTACATTTTTTTGTAGTAAAATCTTATCTATCTATTACGCTTATCCAGTTATGTAAAAGTCAGTCAGAATAAAAAGGACTTTTGAGTACATTCACAAAAATACATGATATATATTTCATTTGCCATAAAAATATCTTAAACATATGATATTTTAATCAAAATCGTTAGCCATTTTTAAGAAGATCAAAAATTTCGATAAATGTTTCATATAAAGTGTAGTCTGGGTGGGGAGATTTTCTTGAAAAACTTCGTGCCACATCTTTGGAAGATACTGAAGCTAAATACCAAGTTTAGTACTTATCCGACTTTTCGTTTTTGAGTTATGCTGTTCACGGACACACGTCCACACAGACACGCACACACGGATCTTTTTGTAAAAATGAATTTAATGTATTCAGGGGGCCTCAAAACATGTATTTCCGGTGAAATCTTGGTATCGAAATTTTGGGTGGAATGCAATACTTCCCTTACTTACGATACGTAGAAGAGAAAGTAAAAATATTATCCCTTTCCCCTCATACACTTATTTTTAGATAATCATATTTATTGTGTTAATACGCTGAAAGCTGCTCTTTCAGCTGTTAACTGCCATGAAGTTGTCAAATCTCTGGCACAGTTAAAGGAGGTAGAGAAAAGCCGAAAGTTTAAATTAGCAGAGAACACAGAAAATCCCAAATGAAGGGAAACAGGAATAGGCAAGAGATAAATCAAAAGATGGAAGAGAACACGAACTCCCTTCACAGCTAAGCGAAATTCCCAGCAACTCTCTTCCCCAAAGGACCGGAAGAAATTTTGATTCCATTAGAGGTGCTGCAAGGTTTCTGCGTACCTTCGCTCTATGCGCCTGTTTTTATACTTTGCTTTAGCAGTTGAAGCAATAATATCCCGCCTCCACGGACTCTGCAATAAATTCCTCTTGTTTGTTAATAAGATTACTAAGTTAAGAAAAGGCAGGAGACTTCGAAATGCTGCATAGCAGAACAATAGAGTATTACACTAAAATTAATATTCTTCTTTCCCCACCTCCTATTTGCTCTAAGTCTAACAATCTCTGTAGCCTGCAATAACTGAATAAGCTCTCTCCGATCTTACCGAGCATAAATACTCTTATTTCTTTATAAGCTTGTTTTCATCCCTTCTAATGATTCTCTGCTGCTTTTTACAGATTGCCGAAGAGCGCAACCCTTGACTCAGGATTGCTAAATTACTTTCTTACCTATTACTTTGTCTACCAAGTATCTAGTAGGTAGAGAAAATATTGAACTTTACCAAAATATTCGATGTCATGATTTCACCGGAAATACATGTTTTGAGGCCCCTTGAATACAATAAAAACATTTTTAGGAAAGAGGTTCTTGTCTGTTCGTATATGTTTGTGAACATCATAATTCAAAAAAGAAATATTGAACAACTACCAAACGTGTATTTAAGTTCAGTGCATTCCCAAGACGCGAAACGATTTTTATCAAGAAATTTTCGCCACCCCAATCTACCTATTACATTGAAACTTTTTAGAAATTTTTTATTTTCTCGAATATTACTCCAAAGATTTTAATTAAAGTAACATATAATTAAGATACTTATATAACAAAATTTCTAACTGGAATTTCTGCGAATGGCTGAACTCCTCGTCATTTTGAAGGCGTTTTCTGCAATTTTGTTTAACCAGTAAACCGTAAACCGTAAAACAGAAAACTAAACTCCTTAAAATAACTTTTTTGTGGTATCAGCAATAGGATTTAAATACCTTTGCCATTCGCTATTCAAGTGATTCTCACGATATCATGGAAAGAGTACTTATTGAATTCCAAGGCCAGAATATGCGACAAGCTTTTAAACATCTAACTATCGATTCGGTTTGCGCTATCTCGCTTGGACCTACATATGTTTAATAAAACCAATTCTGGAAAGCTATATCCGATTAACATAAAATAAATAGAAAAAATTCTGATGTGATACGTTCACAACACCATATATCGTTTACTAGTGGGTATACAAACTATCTCACTAAAGTTTATTTTTATATCCACTTCATTTTAATCCAAATACACTTTTGCCATAAATAGCTGCATTACACATTCGTTATACATACAAAGGGAACAGCGAGAGTCAAATGTTTAAGAACTGGACGCTATATGCTGGCCTTCAAATTCCATTCTGTTTCCATGCGATCGCGAGAAACAACTAAATGTTAACAAGACTTAAAAAGAATGGCCAAACATTTGAACAATTCGAACCATTGATAACGGATATCTTGGAAACGGCTGATGCCACAAAAAAGTTATTTGAAATATATCGTGTGTTTTAAAGAGATCTACATTTCTTGTGTAGAGTGTTTTCGTCTATGGCTTAATGTTTACCAATTATACAAGATTATACCAAATTTTCAGAAAATACAAGATATACATTTTACTTCTCATGTCAATATTTTTAATATATAGTATTTTAATCTAAAACTTCAGAACCATTTTTAGAAAATCAAAACTTTTAAAAAAAAGTTCCAATATTTGGAAGATGCTGAATTTAAATACCAAGTTTGGTGTTGATCCGACTTTTCGTTTTTGAGTTATGCTGTTCACACACACACACAGAAAGACCTTTTTCTAATTTTTTTTTGTATTCAGGGTGATCATTAATTAAATAATAATTCTAATAAAATTGTGATAACTAAATAATAGTTGTAATAAAATTGTGATAATTAAATAATTATTTCAATAACTATTGTGATAAATAGCAATAATTGCTCCATTCAGAATAAGATGGTGTGAATTACAGCTTTGGGACTTGAAACGAAGATTCCTCGTTGCCTCGACTTCTGTTCGTTGCTCGGTGGTATTTGCAATGATGGTACCACTAAGACCAATAATATACGAGTTGTTAAATAAGCATATGTTTGACTTTTTTTTGGCTTTGTAGAATAATATTTCTTGTTGTGTTTGCACAAATTGCTCGAAGGCTGAAGCTTGCCGAGTATTACTTTATTACTCTCTCCGAATATAAATATATTTCATTTTCTTACCTCCCAAATTCGCGGTGTATAATAATTTATCATGTTCAATTGTTCTTTCGCATACGAGGGCGATACTGAAAATGTTTCTAAAAACAAATTAAATTTGTTTATATTTCACCGTTACTTTCCGGTGTTTTGCGAGTCGATTGTCGTGTGGTTTGTTTGATTTTCTTTAATAGTTTTGAATAATGAAATAAAGAAATGATAGTAAGATAATGAAATAACTGCAATAAATAATTTCCGTAGGTGTATTAAATCAACCTGTAATGAATAAGCTTGATTTGAAAGATTTGTCTGACAAACATTACTGGTCAGGTTAGCAAAAGTCATTAGCATCAGCCGAAGTAACGAACGCATTAGCTTAAAGATTTTGGTAATTCAGTTATAAGCTCAGTACGTTTGCAGGGTCACGTAGGCAAAGTTCCGGAAAAGAGAAAGGTACTTAAATTCTGAGATTTTAGCCAAGGCCCTGGTAACAAAGTTAGGAGGCACACGTAGGATTTACGTATTGGTTGCGCGTGAAAAATAACTTGGTAGGGAATAATATTTAGGTAGAGCTAAAAGTAATAAATGCGTACAATTTTAGATTAGGGAGTTACTATGAGTCTGGTACCGTCAGCGGTACGTTCTGTTCGTGTGAGTGACGCGCTTGTGTGAGTAAAATTTCACGGCTATTGCAACAGGTCTCGCCGATAAACGTTTTACCGACTCACAAGTTACGCTAGTAGTTTCTTTTATTGCGGAAACAATTATTTCAAGCGTAAAGTTGATACTGCAGAAGTTAGTAGATATAATAATTCAGTTATAATTTCGAGTGCCACGAATCATAATCACTTTCATTCTTTTTCTTAAAACGATCGGCAACCCACTTAAATAATTCAAATATTAGTTCACATTACATTTCTCAGTCAATTTAAACTGGTGTTGTCCCTCAATATCTACGCATGCCCTGAGAGAAATATGTCATATCCATAACACTAGAGCGGCTGCTGCCCGAGACAACAACGAGCTACGAGATCATGGCAGCGGAATCAACAACGAAACAAGTAAATCAAACGGCTTCAAAAGTACCGACCATCGTTACTGCTTCAAACTAGCGACCATCGCGGTGCAATAATCCTACATCAAACTGTCGTACCATCGACCATTCGTCTTCTGTATCAGTGCTCAGCAAACGTTAATTTGACTGGAGAACATTTTCGGACTATGATATGTTATGATTTTAAATCGTCATTAACGTCTAAGCAATATGAAGATCGGCTTTAGAAAGGTATTTGGTGAAGAATTCCCATTAAGACAAGAGTTTATACAGCGAATTCAAAAGAGATCGGTTTTTTCTTAGTGATTAATTTCGTGAAGAACGTCCAAGAACTGCTGTTACTGACGAAAATTATTGCCGCTGTTCGAGCAATGCTTGAAGAAGAGCGTCGGACATCTTACGAATTTATTCGGGCGATACTGGGCGCTGGTATGAGTCATATCCAAAACGTTTTACATCAACAATTAACGTGAGAAAACTTTCTTGGCGATTGATTCCACATAAACTGACTCCCGATCAAAAACAACGCATTGATTGGTGCAGAGAAACTCTGGAAATATTCCAAGGCGCTTCAAATTTACTCTGCAATATCGTTACTGGTGATGAATCTTGGATTTACTGTTATGATCCTGAAAAGGAAAGTCAATCGGCTCAATGGGTCTTTCGAACAGAACCTAAGCCTACAAAAGTCCGACGAATTCGCAGTGTTGATAGGAACATGGTTGCTAGTGTTTTTCTAAAACGGGCCATATTGCTACTATAGATTTAGAAGATAGACCTAGCGTTATACTGATTGGTGCACAAATGTCTGTTTACAGCAAATTTTGAAAAAGTTCGTAAAACACCCAAAAGGAAAAATAATGCTATAAGGCATCGTGGCATACCGCAAGTCTAACAACTCAGTATCTGGATGCCCTTAAGTTCAGGATCTTCCACCATACAGCCTGACCTAGCACCTTGTTTCCAAAATTAAGATAAGGTGCATGGAATCACTTTTTCGTCATCAGATGAAGCAGTGGAACATTACAAAGACCTGGGTTTTGAAGTGACTCACGGAGAGTGGCATCATTGCTTTAAGAACTGGTTTCATCGAATATAAAAATGTATTGATGTTGAAGGGGAATACTTTGAAAGGCAATAAAATTATTCAAATCTTTTAAAACTAATCCTTGTTTGATTTTGAAAAACTTTTCAGTGTCCCTTTGGTATTCAAGGAATTAAAAATTAATTATTACTACACTTTTCCTTAACTGCGTTGTCTCATTCTTATATGACACTATCGAAGATCTCTCAATTTCAATTTCTATGTCTCGGCGTTTATAATTATTACTTCTATTTCCACCTTACCTTTAAGAAATTTTGAATCTGTTATGTGTACTGCTAACTCTACTGTGTGTTGTTATTGTTCACAGAGCGAATATATACGTTTTCAATCAATTCGCTCTCCCTGTAACAACTGGTGATGTTTCTTGTTGCTAATGTTAAGAGTAGATAAAAGTCCTATCCCATTAATATTAAATATGCTAAATTCATGGTCAATTATCTCGGAGAGTGTTTTAAGACTAAAAAACTGAAATTTTACAGCATATAGATGCATTCTTTCTAAGTTCACTTACCTACTTTTAGATAATTAGTTTGTTTATCGAGAAAAGATAATGATTTTCTCACTTATATCATACTTTAATTAAAATTTATCAGCAATATTTATTTTTTTTAATAATGTGCCATGTTATTAACACCAAGTAGATCCACAACAACACATAGATTGTTTTCATCATCCTAAAATTTAATTTATCCTCAATAGTTTCTGAAAAGAGGTTAATTATTTCAGAAAACGTCATTCACAGAAAAACTGTAAAACTCTTCAAAACAAAAGTGGAGGAAAAAAATCCCATATACATATTTGGAAAGAAAAAAAACACATGGGTCGAGCACACAGCAATTTCCAAACTTAACAGTAGTACCAATTTGTAGAGCAAAACTTCCCTTAAAAGATGAGTTTAAGTTTAACTCTGTACTCCAAAGAGTGTAACAGTACTGATTTTTTTCTGTGAAGTGTTGCAGAATTCACAGTATATCATGGCATATGTAGTAATTTTTTTAAAAATATAAGTATTGTGCCTACATAGAAATTACCTATGGTCCGGCGGTACGAGCGCTTCCCGACTCCTCTACTGGCCGGCTGGGTGCGGCTAAGGACCGGTCCCTTAATAGATGCGTAACTAACCTATTATGTACCTCTTCACCACAGTTTTTACTGTTCCATAACATTCCTTTCGGCAGTTCTAGTAGACTCCCTTTCTAGAACATTCCTATTTGTATGCAGGGCGTATATAAGGGGATGCTCTTGTCTGGGAGTGAGTTAAGAAGTTACGAAATAAAGTGCATTTAAGAAGTCCAAAAGTCTGGACAAATAAAAGTGGACAGTGCCGAGTGCAGTTCAATTGTGAGTTGTGACTCTGCAATTCAGTTATTCGTTTGGCCCAGCAGTTCAGTTGTGATTCAATTCGAGGATCAGTTGTGCTCTGTTCTGAATGCGTGTCAAAAGTGGAGATGGAACCTCGATATCTCGATACTCGGATGTATCGAAGTAAGTCTAATACTTTAAGATGAAGCTTACATACTTTTTTAATTTTTCATTATTGAAAATTGTTACGTTTAACTTTAAGCTAGATTAAGTAATGAGAAACTTCGCGTCATTGGGCTCGCACGCGTCCCCAAAGAGTTTCTGGACTATAGTTGTTGATAGACCTTGATTCCGTTTCCATCAGATGAATGCAACATTCCATAGACTCTTGTGTCTAAGAAATACGTAAAACAATGAGGGAAAGTACTCATGTAACATGCAGCGTTGACAGAGCTATGAATGAAGCTGATTTAGCTGACGCACTAAATCACGTTTCTCAAATAGTCTGGCTTGGTGGTTCATTTTCAGACATTACATTTACCTACTTCAGTGACCAAAGTCTGTGAATCCAGCAGAAACAAATCTGAACTCAAATCGTAAGAGCAAATGGAAGTATTTGTTATTTTAGTTGTTTGAGTTTCATGAAAAATATATATTGGTTTATATTTTCAAGGTAGCATAATAAAAGCATAATAAAGAAGGAATACTAGTCTTTGGTTTTCCGTGTATATAAAACATTTTAAAAGAAAGTTATCAGCTCAAAATATAGTTGGATAAAAAAATGAAGCAAAGAAAATATTTATTATTATTATTATTATTATTATTATTAACTAACAAAGGGGATATATAACTGTGGCATTATAGAGATAAAAAACTGCTGCCAATTGAAGAATGTTAAACAGGAACAATTTCGGAATTAGCATACAGTACAAAATTGGTTACTTGTGTCTCTACACAAAAAACCTCTAATAAGATCATAATTCGCTGAACTAGGTCGAGTATCGGTGCTCAAAAATCAATGTCGGTATCGAGTATCGAGAAATAATGGCATCACTAGTCAAAAATGTAATGTGTTAAGTCTATGCAGCGCTGAGAACCTAAGTGACAAATAAAGTGTGTTTAGCAGCAAGTAATGTTCGCGTTTGTTAAAATTAAAGGGGAAATTCCATCTAATGAGACAGCACAAAAAACTAAAAAGTGTCATTTTTGGCAATTTTCGTCATTTAGCCTGCCTTTAATCAACAGTCGATCGTGGCTCCTCATTGACAGCTAAGGACAAAGTAAAAGAAACAAAATGCAGTCAAGATGGCGTCCAGAATACTGAAACGATAATGTATACAATATATAACAAAATGCTTTATTGGCAAGTTATACAATTAGACAATAAGTAATTAGATATTCGTAAGTATTATTCTGTTTGTGAGTTAATGGATGTCTTATCCTGGTTTGTTTTACCTGGAGTCTACATGTGTCGTGACGTAGGCTGATTTGATGCATTGCTTTGGGTCTTAAATATTGTTAACTTTAACATTACATGCATTACAAAACAACAATACTTAACTTTCCGCGAATGAAACACACAGATTTTTCTCAGAAACTTTTGGAAAACCCATTCCCATGGTTCATCTATCTACCAACATACACAGCAGAACGATCTGAATTAGACGACACATTTGTGGAGGTTATAAACACAGAAAACGTCTTAGCCGCTCTTGGCAAAAATAGCAGTAGATACGGCTCCAGGTCCTGATCATGTCATAGTGCGAAGCATTAAAAACCAAAATGCAGCGAAAATTATTTCCTCTATTGGCACACGCATGTTAGCTACAGGGTTTGTAACAACGACATTCATAAAAGCTAGAACAATTTTACAATACAAAGGAAGTGACAAGATCATATTGCAAACTTGAAATCCATCACTATCTGCAGTAAACAGAAGCGTGATTAACGTGTACTTGATATTATAATCAGTTAATTTATCCAATTCAATCCAAACAGAGGGGTTTCACTAGCACTGCAGGCATGCATGGAATCAACGCTTTACTCGACTGCATATTACGGAGCTAAAACAAGAAAATCCGATTTGGCTGTTATCTTCCTATATCTGAGAAAAGCATTTAACATAGTCGGCCTGATCACCTGAGGCAAACATTAAATGTTACCTATTTATTTTTAATTTTAATGCATTGTTGTAACATTAAACATTTTAAAATGTTTGTTATTGCTTTATATAGTTATATTGAATTGGTATTGTTTGTCTTTGGCAGCCTAAAGTTGTATCGGAATATTTCAATATAAACTACAAATATAGTATCTAAGTGCTATTGAATGCTTAACCACACAAACTACAAATTGTTAAATATATTGCATACTGTATGCTGTACCATTTTGAGCAGAATGAACAAATAAATAAAATAACCAAATAAACAAATAAATAATGTCTCCGAGGTTCATTGTTTACGGTTCCTTAAAGAATTTAAACATGTTTACAATAATTATGGGTCTCAAGGTTTTAGTGTATGAATAATTACAGCAAATTTTATACTGAATTTTGCAATGGTTCATTTTGCATTCGATTTGGCAAAATTTCCTTTTCATTTTAATAAAGCTGAGGTTCATTATAGCCTTTATTTCTAGTGGAAGCTAACGACAGATGTGGTAAATTGCCAAGAACGTACAATTTTAAAATGCAAGATTGCAACATACCTATTCGAACAGAAATTATGAAAGGTTGTAACAGCCATACACAAGAGTACCGTGCGTATTGTTCTGTCCTGACGTTTAATAAAAAGAACAAAATACATTGAAGTTTCAGTTTAGTCTTAAATAGAAAGCGAATTGTCATTTAACCTATTTCGTTGGCATCACTCAGTATTAGATACAAAAGGTTGCTAGTAATACACCAATTGTGATGAAAACTTTAAAGTCTGAAACAGCAAAGGTGACATGAAATAACGAAGCAATCATAAGATCTCAACTTAGAAATCTAATTAAGAACGAGGCCCAATTACCTAGCTGCTGTCAAAATTCTTCGCTAGAACTGCAGGTCCGTTTTATTAGCCAAGTGCGGAACAAGCGGACCAACAAAATAGTAGACATACACACACCAGCCAACCAAACTAATGACTTAATAAAACAAAAAACTAAAACCCCTGGGAAACGCTATAAATAACTGCAGACACCTAGAAAATTTGGTAAAATTGTAGTTATTAATAACGTAACAGGTTGCGTGGATTAACTTTCTTGGCTATGATATGATACCGTAATTATTGACAGAAAGATAAATAATTGAATAAAGAAATAATAGCAAGATAGAGAAATAATTGCAATAAATAATTTCTGTATTCAATATACCAGGTGAGTCAGCTTTTCCTAGGTATTCGTATCTATGCAACCCGCAGTTTATAGTCTTAACATGAAAACATTGACCCTTTTATCAAACAAACTCTTATTGTAGCTCTGTCCTTCTATTTGATACTATACACAACCACCATTAAGGATTAAAGGAATGAATGCGCCAAGGAGCCGCGAAAGATTTTAAAAAGACGGCTTTTCATGGATATAATGCTTGCAAGGAGATAGAGGTATGTTTTCCCGAAGAAGAAAAGACAATACGTGCGTTCTGGCTGAGTGGATTAGCTGCCGGGATGTGCTAAAGCCATGGTTAGCTTCGGGAGTTCGAATCTAATACAAACATCAGATTGTTTTGGTTATTTTTTTTCTGCTTGCGTTTATTTTCTGTATTTTATTATACTAATATATTTATTTTTGTTATTAGCTCCTGTGAGCCAAAGGCAGAAGGATTACAATCACATAATTGTGTATTATGTTTACGGTAATAATCTGTACCTATCTGTGGTTGTAAAACGTGTCACGTAGTTAGCTTTTATTCTTTTGGGCATATATCGACGATATTAAATCTAACAGCTTTTTTTCATGTTTAAACCTTATGTTTCACTTCTCCTACTGACAAAGGATTCATAAATGTGCTAAGTTCATGGTAGAATAATAAATTGTTAAACAGCGTGGATTTCATCAACGAAGTAAATGTTCAAAATGACGACCCCCTTCATCAATGCACATTTCTGTACGTTGCCGGAAAGACCTTCTTGCATGTTGTAACATACCCGGTGTAATCTGCCTACATTCTTCATGTATGATAGCCCGGAAATGATTTGGGCTTTGCAGTTCTTCTTCCTTACGGTAGAAAAAAGCATGTTGATTATTCTATTTTGTACACACTTATAATGTTATCAAATTGTTCTTTGTATCATAATATCAAATTATAGGCCCAAAGAGATAAAAAAAAGTAATAAAATTTTGAACTTAACACCACGGATTTAAACCCGCACTAAAGTGGCACAGTGGTAAAGCAATTATGATAATACCATTCGACCAATGCTACATTGCGAGTTGGGGTTCCTATACAAATTAATAATAGCAAAACTCAACCCCACCTCGAATCTTTACATGTTTTTTGCAACTTCGTACAGCGTTTGGAGGTAATTTCGGTAACTTTAACTCAAATAAACAAACTGCATGAGCCATTTCAATTACTGTATGAACTGAAATATGCCAGTTTGTGACAGAAGAGTAATTATCTACCTAATGCTTAGCATTTTTTGACAAGGCTGTACAACGAACCTTTGTTGGCTGACGGTTTAAATACAATTGGTCGCACTGCTAAATCTTCCATTTTGTTTTCAAATAGTTTTTTCAACCGATGCATGTGATAAGTTGTTCCTTCAGGGGCGTTTTCAAAGGGGTGTATCAATGTATGCTAAAGACTAAAAGTCTGTAAAATCAGCTAAAAGTGCCACTGAAGCTCCCAGTGTCAGGGTGGGATGTTTTTGCCATCGAACATAGATGCCGATAGCATTCTGTCTCGTAAAACACTTATGCACTGTGTTGTCTATCCCTCCTCTATAAAGTGTTATGCAAATCAACCTTTAAAAGGAATTCAAGAAAGGCGTATGTCACATATGTTGCTTAGCACGTTGCGTAAATTCAAAAATAAATAGGGGCAACTGACACCTGGTATAATGTTATAAGCCTGAGATGAAAGACTTGTATGGAGAAAAATGTGATTAGCGGGTCATGTTAAGGAATGTCATTAGCAACAGCGAGTGGCGATGGCATGAGCATAAAGTTTCCTGGAATGCAATTAGAGTTGAATTCAGCAAGTTTGCAAAGTCACCTAGGCAGCAATTCGTAAATTAGAAGGGAAATGAAATTCTAATTTTCGAGATGACGTCGCATAGTAAAAGTGTCAGACACGCATACTTAGAGCTTTAAGATTAGACCACATAAGTAGGAACGTTTGTAGAGGTATCTATGGGTAGGCGGAGCTTAAGTTAAGAAAAAAGCATGCATTCTAAATGATACTTATTTAATTAATCAGACTTACTTATATAATCATGTGAATTACTAGTGCAGTGGCTCTTGTGATTATTCGTGTGGTATTTAGTTTCACTTTTAAGTTGTATCGGCCCACTTACGCGGTTAGCGGATATTGCGAGGGGTCTTTCTGAGTAACATTTCTGAGACTTAGCGTAACTGACGCTTCGCATCATTATTATTCTAGAAATAATACAATGATTTAGTTCAACAGTCGGCGACTCTCTTCAACAGAATCCTTTAGTCAACATTAAAGTTTATCAGCTAACTAAACCGGTGTTATCCTTTCTCATTATACTCAAGCATAGCCTGAGACAGAGAAATCATAGCTTTACCACTGTGGCAGCTGGCACACTACATAACGCAGAACGAGCTAGGAAATGATGACATCGTAGAACTCAACAACAAAGCAGGTGGCATTAAACGTTATCTACGTTGTGCAATTTCGAGATAGCAGCATCAAAATTTGAAGCAAAGAGTACGGCTTCAATGTTGTCGTGTTCACGAACGGCTTTAGATATATCATATAACTTTATGTATGATGCCCATAACAAAATCAATAGGCTGAAAACATTAACGGAAAATTAACAATCATTTTAAAAACACATTAAAAAAAGAAACAAAACTAAAACTACATAAAACTCGTTATCCTCCCCACGTGCCTATATTATGGGACTGAAGTGTAGATCCTCAAAGCTGCAGACGAAACAAGACTCCCAATAGCAGCAGTGAGGTTTCTAAGAATATTGAATGTATAAAAAGAAGGGAAGGAATTAAAAATGACATAAGAAGCCGTTTAAATGTGGAGAATATAAATGGCATTATAATAATGAAGCATAGAAATGAATGGTGTGCTCATTTAAATGGTATGGATAGCAAAGAATAACAAAGTAAATAATAAAACACAGACCAGTCGGAAAAAGAAACGCAGGGTGATCAAGAAAAGGATGGTCGGACCAGTCTTTGTTGAACAGGTACCGGTCTATATGATCCAATACGTGATAAACATATAATGACCTAGTGGATTGGACAGCTGTGTCCGGAATGAAACTGCTATTAAACATTGTTTATTGTCGTTAGTATTACTTAACTCTGGGGGACTTAAGCTAGCTCAAATTCTAATAATTTATGAAGTAGATGTTTTTTTAACTCCACGTATGGAAAGCCAATTTCGAGAAGATGGTTTATGTTATTTGCACCACGCTTTGGGCGTCAATTTGAAGAAGGTTAGTTGCTGCTACGTATGGAAAGCCAGTTTGAAGATGTATTATATTTCGACTGTTGGGGAGCCGAACTTGTAGTAGCTGCAACCGTACGTATAGTAAAGATTTTCCGGTAATTTTTGCCCTAAGTTTAAAAATATTAAATTTATAATATTGACTTTTTCTTTAAATATTAAATATTTATGTTTGCCTCGGCTGCGTTATATTATTGTTAGAGACACGTTTCTCTTAGCAGGGTTGTGATGCGACAAGAATGTAGGCTTACACAGATTATAATTTTACTTCACTCCTTTTATTAATGCTTGACACGATTTAAATAACACTTCACTGATATAGAGAGCTGTGAGATTCTTTTTATTAATTAATTACCCTTTTTTAATACGTAAACTTACTTTTCGTCTCACACGAATACATGTTATGTTCCTTGAGGACACTTTTTGCGTCTGGTTAGTAACGGTGTCTGCAACCAACTGAACTCTAAATTTGTAAAATTTTCTCCTTTTCAGTTTCTGATTGGCTAATCCTACTCCAATAGAATACCTTCATTTAACTAAAGCTTTTTCTGGTTGTTGATAGGCTATTTTATAAACTGTCACTAAAATTACATTATTACTTCCAAGAATCAGAAGTAAACTCTCAAACTCATTATTGCCTCAACGTTACCTCATTGTTAGCAACGTTTAACCTATTATTCTCACAGCTCCTACATTATTAAATTACGTAATACATTCACATAACATTATTGCACAAGGATACAATAATATAAACATATACAATGACTGTAATATACACTTTTTATATATTGTTACATACACATATTGGTTTAAGGCGGGCTGTTATTGAATTTATATATTATATAATTTGACTGAAATAATTTAAGTGTTAATACTGCCTCATCTAAATAGAAAGCTTGAAAATTCATATCTTTCGTTCAGTTATTGAACTGCAAAGAATACGAGATACTGTTTGTGTTTATAAAGCTAAGGGGGAATTGGAATATTTTTTCCAAACGCATATCAATCGCATTTATAGCACGGTTGGAGCTTTTCGGTCTACTAATGAAAGAAGTATACACAGAAAGGTTTCCTAAAGTTCGTTAAGAGGTGCGACTGTACATTAATGAAATGAATACAAACATTTCTAGCGCGACAGTTTTCAAAGGTCATGGATTACCACACGATCATTGCATCCAAAGAAAGTATTGAGAACAGAGGACATTCCGATAATCTAAATAACTTCTTCCCTTAAGAAACAATGTCTGGGAAATATTTTGGGAATTGAGTACAGTGTATTTGTGCGTGAGTGTGTGTTTGTGTGTGGTATGCGTGTGCGTGCGCGCACACATACTAGCATACAACTTACTAACTTACAACTGTATTGGTACAAGTGTTTTGCTAGATAATGCCCAACATATAGACGAAAGAAGCGGGAGAGATGCTTTGATTGATATTTTCTTAGGCACTTACTTCTACATGGTTTATGCTATCGCTGGACTGTAGCACAGTTTCATTGTACAATACAGCGTATACGTTCTTGTTCAGTGATATGTACCAAAATTTACAGTTAGCAGAAGACTATATTAACACTGAGTAGCCACGAAGGATTTATTGAATTTTTATGTACGTATGCTCTTTAACTGCTATGGCTGTTAGCGTTCCATTCTATATTGGGCATGAAAGACTGGAAATTTAGCACAGAGGCCTCTTTATCAGGCTTAAGGTTAATTTATATGCCGTAAATCTACGAACATGGCTTCCCTTTCGAAGGAAGCCATGTTAAGGATTTTTACGCCCGAAAAAAATCCATCGCCCTTCGCCGGGTTTTGAATCCACGACCTCGGGAACCAGAGGCTAGCATGATTCCCCTAGCCGTGGAGGACGATCCAACGAAGGGTATATCTCTACTCGAAAGTTCAAAATAGATTGAAAAAATCACGGGCTAGTTTTAACCCCAAATCTTTCATACAAAATACTCTGACTTTGTCCAGTTTTTTCAACTGTCATTGTTTTACCTTGTGCAAATTTCAGTGGGACTTCACTTAGTTCACGTTTTCACTTCTCTAATGTTAACTAGTTCAATTTCCCCATCATTTCACTTTTTCGTGTCGTAGCCTCTTTCTCCGGACACTACACTTGCTGGAGAGTCGAACACAAGACTTCCACAATCTCTCGTTTCGCAGTAAAACTCGCTACACGTCACAGCAGTCGTCACCAGCTCGCTACGAGAACAGTACTTTTCGTCTCACCAGAAACGCACTCGCTATCTTGCTCATTCACCGAGTAACTCATCTGACTTGACTCCTTCCACGGTAACGCTCCTTTATATAGGTAACAGAATCTTCCACATAACATTCTAGAGCTATCTGGACACACGTTCTGGAGGTAGGAGAAATAAACTTCCAGAAAATTCTGGTTATCTACCAATAGCGCTTCCGGTGTTTACGCTGGCGAGTGCGACTTATCTCGGTTTATTTCCGACTACCCAGCGCCGACCTCGCGATAACCTTGAGCCATAGCTGCTGTGTCACAACATATATAAACCACCTCGATTGGACAGTCCTGACTGCTTATTGGATTCTCGCGCGGGATGTATGGGCATAAGCTTCAGATTACCGGCTTCTATGTTGCCAGGAGAGCTGGGAATGGGGTACTCCGTCCAGTTGTTCAAACTCTACGCGCTACATTGAGGCACGCCTCGAGGCAGGGTTGTCCATCTGGATCGCATATTTATTTACTGTTGAAGGATTCCAGCTTCGATTTCGACACCTTGCAGTTAATATGGTAGCTGATGTTTTGAGTGTAGCCTCCTTATACTGCATCACCTTTGTCACGAAAAATTCAGGATGAGTTCAGGCATGAAGTGTCTATTAATTCCCTTGTTAGGATATAAATAGTTTATCCTAAAAGCAATGGTCCAAAATGCTGCCTCTGTTTGTTTCCAAAATCATGCTCTATGCAAAAGCTTTATAGTGTAAACAAGCAAAGTATGGATGTAGAGGGAAGTATAAACACAATTTTCTGTGTTACAGCGTTACTGTCGCATTTTCTATTAAGCCCTGCTTAAAATGATGGGCTATGTTGCACCTTTAAATCACTTGTAAAAATGTTTGTTTGCTCTTTAAGTAATTTAATTAGTCTAAGCAGTGACTTTGCGATTCTGTTAATTAGAAATGTAGTAATAATGCTATGATATTGAACTGGGAGACTCTTGACCCCTCCCGCATCAGTGCTTTCGCTACCGTAGACCAAAAATGCTGATCAGCGGCTGTTTTCCAAGGGAACGATACTAATATGTTTTCGCGCTGTTTAGGTTCGAGCTGAGATACATCCCCCATAGCTTGACTAACAAACAAGAAAGCCTGGGGCACTGTCTAAGGAGAAGCTTTTTCTCTGCTCTCTCTTTATAATTCTCCTTTAGCTTTGTTCGGAAGTTGTTTATTTTTAAATTAACTAATTAGCAGCTTCCCGGAACTGCGACCCTTCGAGAAAACGTTGGTAAGTTGAACCTCTGGGTAAATGTTATTCTGCAAAAGTATCACAAATTGTAGATACAAATCTGTTTTATACTAATTGATTTCCTAAGACCTCAAATGGTGAGGGCTTCCTCTGAGTAAAGCAAAATCTTCATTCTGTACTAGAGGTGTACAGTCCCTCATAGAATCTGGGGAAGAATGAGTCGTGTACGCGTTGTTTGTTCATCCCTAGCCAGTGAAGGTCGAAGCCACCGGCTTGTGCGGAGTCAGAGCGGTTATCTACAAAGCAGCAGACAACCGACTGATTTTGACTTCTACGTTCTGCATTGCTTTTTAACGCCATTACACTATAGGATAGCAGTCTCCACGGAGAGAAACTTAATTTCGAAACGATGTTTTCTATAAACAATCACTTACTTGTTTTTGTAATTTGATGCGGGATCAAGGAAGAAAGAACTGTGCAGGTTTATAAAAGGGAATTTATGCAATTGAAATATGTCGGATGAAACGTTTGCTAATTTAATTAGGGATAATAATTGCTGCTTGGATGTTTTTTAGCAATTGTCACAACTAAATTGTATTTAAATTCGTATAAAATTATATTACATTATGGTCATATTGACTTCTCGCTCTTGCTAAATGCCATCAGCAAAATTTATGATAGTGATGGCTGTAGTTTAAGAACACACTACTCTAGCATTTAATAGCACCCTAATTGGTTAAAATAAGCATTTTTTGTTTTGCTTTCTAAGCTTGCGTCATTGGAAATAATATGAATTAAACGATACATGTAAAAGCAATGTTTTCTTTATATTTGATCACAATCAGCTATTCAATTACAAATGGATATTTGCTTTATGCTGTAAAATAAGAGAGCTTAAGTTAGTAACTAAACACTTCTATCGTATGAAAGAAAGAAAGAAGCAATGAAGAAAGCAAGAAAGCAAGCAAGCAAACAAGCAAGCAAGCAGATAGGCAGGCAGGCAGGCAGGCAGGCAGGCTGGCTGGCTGGCTGGCTGGCTGGATACCTCTGGATATTTGAATCTCCGTTTTAGAAGCTGGCGTTCTTATCAAAGAGCTACAGCTGTGGTGTCGAGTTCTGGACTTTCTCATTATAATATTTGACGCTCAGGAGACTTGCTTTTAGGCCTTCTCAGGTGTCTGAAATTCATAAGAATTTCTAGAAACAATCGGGGTTTCCTTTTCATAACTAAATTCATCTACAAGGAAGGCTGGGAATTCACGAATAAAATATTTGGGATGTTCTCAAATTTCCGCTTACTTTAGCTGAAATGTCATCATATTACGCTGTATAGTGCTCGGTCAAATTAAGGAAACAACATAGTGTACTCTTTCGTTCAACCAAAAACGATTTACGCTTGCGTTTTTCTCTTCCTTATTCTTCGGAGAATAAGAAATAAACATAATAAAGGATCACAAAGTGTTCTCCTCTAGCCGAGAATTGAACCCGGAATCCGTATTTCATAAGCCAACTGTAACCGTTACTCCGAAACGTAACCACGCTATTTTAAATGCGTTATGGTTTGTTTTAAATTGGTAAGTTGAAAAGGGCTTTGATATCATGTGACAGTGACATCACTTTGTGTTAGCCTACGAGCTAGCAAGCACCAAATGAGGAATAGGGCATGTTAAGCAATATACATGGGCGATATTGGAAGCCCACACTCTACGAAAACTCCTTACACCATGCCATACACAAGTGAGGTAACCAGGGGAATTGTAGGAATGTGGGAATGTGGCCGCACAGTGGCCCAAATATGTCAAGCAGTTGGGCATGCAAAATAGACCGTGAGGTTAGAGTGAAAAGTTTCAGGAGGGTGAAGACAGCCTTAAGAAAAGAAAACGCAAGGAAGGTCAAAGAAGAACACGGCAGAGGACGACAGAGCTATTCTAGACGTCCGCAACCATAATCCCTTCCTCCCAGCGACAGGAATAACAAGAAGTTTAAATCTCCCAGTGGGTGCTGAGACCATCCGTCAGCTGATCCACGCTGCTGGCATCTGACATTGCTGATCTGTGAAAAAGCGTGCCCTTAAACAAGAACTCAGGGAAGCTCGCGTGGCCCACTGCCTTCAGCATTTGCCAGCAAGTCAAGGCTTTTGGGGGATAATATGGTAATGGGAGATATGGGAGACTGTCTTTGTGGCGACCCACTCGCTTCGACCATAGACACGTTGTTGCCACTACACGGAGTGCCAGCAGCAGCTTAGCTGTATGTGTTTCAATGAGCGCCGGTGGAGAAGGGAGTTTGCTGAGGTCTCCTCTAACATGGACTCCCAGGAATATGTTGCAGTCCTGGAAGAATGCACGCTCCCAGCGGTACGATCTATCTACCAGGAAGCGGAAATGCCAGTGATACATTTCATTCACGACTACAACAGTGTGCAAGCATCCCGGACCACAGAGGCGTGGCTTCAGCAGCGCCCATATATTTCTGTTTTGGAAGGACTATGAAGTCTCCGACGCTAATACAATTGAGAATATCTGGATATTGATGGTTCTGGAGTGAGAAAGACAAGAGCGCACCAAAGAGGCAATGACAGAACATGTCTCATGTCTGGGAGAGTATTACCCCAAATCTGTAGCTCTTTAGTTTCTTCAATGCCTCGGAGACTAAATAGGTAATTGAAAATCAAGGCTGATAGACTTCGGAAATTGTTTTAAGAAAAATGATTAATCTCCTCTGATTTAAAAATAAGATGTTTCTTCCTATTAAAGAAATAAAAAACGAAGTCACCCAAAAATGTTTTGCATTATTATTATTATTATTATTATTATTATTATTATTATTATTATTATTACTGCATTTATTGCAAACAGATTTGGTGGATTTGTGCTAAGGAAAGCATGTTTAATATCTTTAAATATATATAATCTTATTTTTGTGCTACTAGTGCTATTAAGCGATATGCACGATATTAATATCCGTATTTGACACAGTTTACCGTCTCTGTAAGCTAGTGTAGTGTATCGCAGCTCTAAACGCTATAAATGAATATAAAGAGTTTATAATTTTTATTCAACCTACAATTATGATGATAATCGTAATAATAATGATTTGATTATATTATTATGGACAACATTGGAGATCAATGCAAGATTCGAACCACAGATTTTTGGCTTTCCAAGCTAACGCCTTGCCACTGAGCTCTCCTGGTCGCCTGCCGCCAGAACAACGAGTCTAATGCAACTGATTTAACCTCTAACCCTTGTCTACACACCAATAAATTCTTTCCACATTTCCGAAGTTGACAAAGCATAATAAAGAAACTGTGTTTAAGTCTAACACACAAAGAAACGAGAAAATATTATAATCAGTTGTGATAAAACGGTAAAGTGAAAGTGGCAAAAGCAAAACGAAATGATAAGAAGGAAAAATTAAAGTAAAATAACTGCAAACACTACAACTATAATTATTGTATAAATGTGTTCAATTGTTGAAAATGATAATTGAACCTATGACAGCAGTAACTACTATGCTATAAATGGAATTATTGCGCTTAAAACGTTTCCAGAACTTTACAAAGAAGCTTGGCATAATGCCTCTCGCGACCCCATCAGCCAAATAACTTCAATGTACGACGGATTGTGTTTTTCATATAAAGGGGCATTATTATTATTATTATTATTTATTATGTATTATTACGGATATTAAAACATTAACAGAAACATATATTAAATAAAATATCTATTTGGCTTATAATAATAATAATAATAATAATAATAATAATAATAATAATAATAATAATAATAATAATAATAATAATAATAATAATAATAATAATAATAGGGCATTGATATGACAAATTATTCTTGTAACAAAAGCATGTAAAACAAGCAAATATCTACTTCTAAAAGGCATGGAGATAGCTTATTTAGCCGAAAAAATATAAATCCTACCTCTGGACTTGAACACGCAACCTCTGAATGCCAAAACCCTAACGCTCCTCTTTACACCAAAGCGGAGACAGCGCTTGGACTGTGCTTATTACTTTCTCTACCACGTACAATATAGATAGAAAAGATATTGCATTCCACCCAAAAATTCGATACCGAGATTTCACCCAAATATACATTGCCGTTTGTGAAAATTGCAGCACCAAGAAAGAATTTCCCGAATAACTCTAAATTTGGTGGAAGTCTAGAAGAGTGTGCAAGCAATAAGTGATTAGGTTTGCACAGAGATGGGGTACACCTAAGCCGAGCAGAGCCCTCTCGTGTCGGTCCGACAGGGTCAATGTTGCGCCCAGTGTAGTCAGAACACAGCTGTCAAACAAGGTGGAAAAAATGAGTGCCAGTATGCCTCGTCGACGTCAAAGAGAGTCATGTTCGTATGTGAGCGAGTTCGAACGGGGCAGAATGATCGGTTTCCGGGAAGCGGGTTTGTCACACCATGACATTTCGGCTCGTACAGGGCATGATGCTACGACAGTGATGCGTGTGTGGAAGCAGTGGGTAGACGAAGGTCCTACGCAGCGAAGAGCGGGTACTGCACTACGGAACATGACCACAGCACGAGATGACCGTCATCTTGTCCGCATGATCATAACGGACCGTACAGCTTCATCCACAGTGTTGGCTCGACGTTGGAGCACTGCAGCAGGTGTGACGTTGTTTGCATCAACGGTTTGTCGCTGCAGGTTGAACTGGTTGCATGCATGCCATTGTCCAGAAACCACAAGCGCCTCCGACAGCAATGGGCACGTGAACACCGTCACTGGGGTACTGAGTGGCAAAATGTAGTCTTTTCGGACGAGTCCCGCTTCAACGTGTCCTACACTAATGGCCGCATACGTGTCCGGCGGTACCGTGGGGAGCGCAACCTGGAGGGCTGCATTGTTGAGCGGTATAGCGGACAAACACCATGTGTGATGGTTTGGGGCGCCATTGGTTACAAGCGATCTCGCCTCCTACGAATTAAGGGCACTTTGAATAGCAACCGGTACCTATCGGTGATTGTAGAGCCTGAGGTACTCCCGTGCTTCATGCATCTCCACAGGGCACATTTCAACAGGACAATGCTCGGCCACATATTGCGAGGAATATACAAGCCTTCTTCGAAGAGCGACGGGTACCATTGCTTCCCTGGCCTGCACGTTCGCCTGACATGTCGCCCATCGAACATGTCTGGGATATGTTTGGTCGGCACCTGGTGCATCACGGTCCTCCGGTAAACAGTGTCACGGATTTGTGGGCTCGAATACAAACTGCGTGGAGGTAAATCCTTCAGGAACTTATTCAGAACCTTTTTGATTCAATGCCACGCGTATAGCAGCTCTAATTGCAGCGCATGGAGGTCACAACAAATACTGAATATTAGGGCTCAAGGGTCATGTATGGATTTGAAAAGTTTATCATTTGTTACTTGCCATGTACCTAACCTGTGGTATTAGATTCATTGAATTACTGCGTTTCCTTCTTGGTGTTTCAATTTTCACAAACAGCCTTGTATGTTTTGAGACCCCTTGAAATAAAGGCATTTTTAGAAAAAGGCCATGTATATCTGTGAGCAGCGTAATTCAAAAGCGAAAAGTGAGATAAACGCCAATCTTAGTATTTAGTTTCAGTACCTTCTAAAAATTTTCAAGAAAATCCCCCAACCCCAAACTTCCCTTTACGTGGAACATTTGACGAAATGTTTGATTTTCTAAAAAATTGGCTCTAACGATTTTGATTAAACTACCATATATTAAGTATAATTACATGACAAATAAAATGTGTCTTTAATTTTCTTGGAATAGCCTGTAAAGTTCTCTACATTCGGAAGTGAATTTGTATAATCTTATATAACTAGTAAACTTAAGTGATAGATGTAAACGTACTACACAAGAAATGTGAATCTCTTTAAAACATACGATTTATTTCAAATAACTTTATTGTAGCATCACCCATTCCGGGATATCCGTTATTAATTGTTCAAAGTGTTCATTACTTGGTCATTCTTTAAAGCCCTTTCAACATTCAGTTGTTTCTCGCGATTTTATGGAAACTGTGTGGAATTTTAAGGCCAGCGTATAGCGTCCAGTTCTTAAACATTTGACTATCGCTGCTCCCTTTGTATCTATAACGAAATGTGTAATGTAGCTATTTCTGCAGAGGCTTATCTTGATTAAAATGAGGTAGATAGAAAAATAAGCTTTATTAGGAATAGTTTGTATACCTACTAATAAGGCATAGAGGGTGGAAAATGTCGTGTGTATGTAACACATCAGATTCTTTTCCCTTTTTCTACACTTCCGTTGAAAGTGTGGAGGAGGTACATGGAACAGCTGTGCGTGTTACATTTTAAAGACAGTGTACTAATATCGCCTTTTTAAATTGCCCTGTCTGCCTGGAGCTCAGGTAAGCAAGGTGGCCGTATGTTCACTCAGTTTGTGCAAAATACATTACATTGCAGAGTCAGGCAAAACCAAAACTGGGTAGGCTTGCTTACTTTCTTATTATCAACTACACAGCGTATAATTCTATTTTAGGAGTTTCTTGTGTCAAAATGTGACTAGTGTTAACCTGGGCAGGAAAGTTGGTTATTTGTCTCATTTAATTTGGGATTATTCGGTGCAGATTAAATGCTTATTTAGAAAGGAATACTTGATATTTTTCTTATTCATTACACCTTGTTTGCTTTCGTATTGTAGAATTTTAAGAAATTACTTCACAATATTTACCACATATTTAGTGACTAATGTCTTGAACTTTCTGTGAATATGTTGTGAAATCCTCCTCATGCAGACTGAAGTTTGAATAATTATAAGAGATATCAGTAGATATCAGCAAGATCTTGTCACAAGGACAGTGTAACTCATTTAGATATACAGTTTATACCAAGTAATTTGTTTCGAATCATTAGCCATTTCGAAGTAGTCTAGTTGTTGACACCTTTTCCAAACGTTGCATCTGATGAGCATACCTGAACGTTTGCCTTTCTCTTTTTTCTTTCCATCGAAAGACTCTGTCCCGTTACAACAACAATTTAGTGCCAGTTCCAGTTTCCGCTAGCTCTTACTAAATAATTTAAAATAATTTTCAGGCCACGATATATCTTGATTAACGTAAAATGGACTAAAAATCACTTTTATATGAATACTTAACCTGAATTTGTAATGGGTGAAAGTAGTGTGAACCTTCGCATAAGATTTTTACTTTCTCTACAACGTATAGTAAGCAGGGAAAGTATTGCATTCCACCAAAAAATTCGATAGCGAGATTTCACCAGAAATACGTGTTTTGAGGCCCCCTGAATCCCCCAAAATTAGAAAAAGGTCTGTGTAGATGTGTGTCTGTCTTTTGTCCGTGAACAGCATAACTCAAAAAGGAAAAGTCAGATAAATATCAAACTTGATATTTAGGTTCAGTATCTTTTAAATATGCGACACAAAGATTTTAAAGAAAATCTCCTCATCCCAGGCTACACTCTACATGGAAAAGTTTTGGAAAATTTTTGTATTTTCAAAAATGGCTAACGATTTTGATTAAAATAGTATATACTTAAGATGAACATCATGACAAATCATAACAAATGAAATGTATATCTTGAATTTTCTGGGAATGTCCACAAAAGTCCCCTTCATTCTGAATGACTTTTGCATAACTGTAAACCGTAAGAGATACACAAAACGTTTTTACACAAAAAATGTAGATATTGTTAAAATACACTTTATGTCAGGTACATTTTTTTGTGGAGTGAACCATTTCCGATATATTCCTTGTTATTTGTTTGAATTTCCCAATACTTATGATTTTTCTTAAATGGGGATTCATTATTCGTTTTTTATGTCCTGGACATGCAAAGAGAATGGAATGCTCCACATAGTAACCAGCTCTTAAAAGATTTGACTATCGCTTCAAGCCTACCATATTCCCCTTGCACCTACAAGAAAATTAACAATAAGATAGATGTTTACCTCGATTAACATTAAGTGGACGGAGAATAATCGTTTGTAAAAATAGTTTGTTCAAGAGATGAGAAAGGCATGTGAGTGTAGCACATCAGATTACGTATACTACGCAGATTCTGTGGGTAAGAAATTAGTTTTTATAGATGTTAAGTTTAAGCATAGCTAAATTTTGTAAGAATAATTTCTAGAAGTTATATAAAAATAATTTATAGTGAATAAAGAAGATCATGTGCATGTAACATATGTATTATTTTTGTAAGCAGTTTATATTCAATAAATATAATCTAAAATATTCTAGGAAAAGAGTAATAAAGTGCAAATAGAGATAAAATTCCGGTCTATGTTTCTCACATTCCTAGCTCTAGCAGCAAGCAAGCCGCTCGTGAAGTTGCGGATTTTCCTCTGGAGCAGAAGTAAGAGGCTGCGAGCTGATTTATTTGAACCCTTAATGCTCCTGTTTTAAATATATTCGCGGTATTTAGATTTAAATTACGCCCTTCGCTCTGGAGCTACTAAAGCCTTAATTCTGACCAAGCCCTCAGGCAGCTGTTGTTGATAGGACTATTAGTTTAGCATCCTAATTACGTAAGCAAATGAACACAAGGGTAAGGAAGCTCATTGGAAAAATAATCTGCTGCATATGAAGTGGAGGGAGGGGCTCATTAAATGGCAGAGACCTGCTACTTTTAATTAATTACCCCCTTTTTGTTGCTTTGCTCCCTCACCTGAGCATCTCTTAACGAGCAACCACTCCATGGAACCCAGACTTCTTTTCAGTAGAAGCCCACCCGTTCTCCACCCCAAAAACAGTAAATTACAGGGTTTCTTGCTTTAGGGAAAGCTTTTGTACTAAACAAATGCAGGGGAAGACATCTGAAAACCGCGAGGATGTTTTATTTTTCTATTGCTTACCTAAGGTATAGGAAGTATTACATTCGGCCTAAATATTTAATATCGAGATTCCAAGGAATTGCATGTTTGGCGCACCCTGAAACCCAATTGTGTTGTAGAAAAGGATTCATATATGTGTCCGTTTGCCAGCCTGGCTGTCAGTGAACAACATAACTTAAAGTTGTACGTGCTACCCTCTAACTACGAGTCTTTATCTTTGCATGGCTTCTACAATCTATTTTGACGAAAGCTTATTTTTTTAGAATATCGCATTAGTGTGATAACCTGCATTGTGACCAATTTTGGTTTCAAGTCCAATCACGTGGCAATTACCCTTTATATTTGTATATGTTTAATAACTCCACTTGGTTTGATTAGGTTTTAGTTTGCATTGTGTCTTTTACATGATTAATTTCTCATGGCGCTCGCATTATCTCTTCACAATACAAATCGTCATACTTCAACTTATCACAATTCGTTGTAGAGTTAACCCCTACGTTATTTTATCTATCTAACCTACATAAAGATTAAATGGTAGAAATTATGAATTCAGAAGAAACTAAAATAGAAGAGCCAGGTGGACTTATAAAAGCAGGAGAACGACTAGCACTAGAACTACTTAGACAAAAAATCCATAAAGCAATATGATATAGCATTTAATCGCTTCATTGGCTGGTGTAAGGCAAAATATGTTGAAAATAATTTTACAGAAAATGACTACTAGCGAATCAAACAACCTCAAAAATCTGACATCTCGCTTCTCTTGTTTCAAGAACCGCGTTCTAAACTTTATTTCTCTTAGTTTCAGGAATCAATTTAATATTATTGATATTTTACAAATTCGAAAGCTGTCTAAAAAATCTGATGTGTTACACTCACATGACTTTCTCTACTCTTGTACAATCTAATTTTACAAACGCCTATTCTCCATATGCTTCATGTTAATCGAGATATCGAGATGTCAATCTTATTGGTAATTTTCTTGTAGATGCAAGGGGAATATGGTAGCTTTTAAGCGATAGTTAAATATTTTAACGCTGGTTGCTATGTGGCGCATTCCATTCTCTTTGCATGTCCAGGACATAAAAAAATGAATAACGAATTTGAGAAAAAGTATAAGTATTGTAAAATTTAAGGAAATAACAAGCAATATCTCGAAAACGGTTCACTCAACAAAAGAAATGTATATGACATAAGTTGTGTATTTTAACGCGATCTACAGTTTTTGTGTAGTAAAATTTTGTCTATCTTTTATGGTTTACCAGTTATGCAAAAGTCATTCACAATGAAGAATACGTTTGGAGACATTCCCAGAAAATTCGAGATATACATTTCATTTCTCATGACATTATCTTAAAAATATGATATTTTCATCAAAATCGTTAGAGCCATTTTTGAGAAAATTAAAATTTTCGAAAAATCTTCCATGTAAAGGGTAGTCTGGGGTGGGGGATTTTCTTGAAAACCTTCGTGTCGCATCTCTGGAAGATACTGAACCTAAATACCAAGTTTGGTGCTTATCCGACTGTTTGTTTTTGAGTTATGCTGTTCACAGACACACACACACAGACACACACACACACAGACACACACACACAGGCACACACACGGACATGTTTCCAAAAATGCTTTTTTTTTGATTCAGGAGGTCTCAAAACATGTATTTCCGGTGAAATCTCGGTATCGAATTTTTGGGTGGAATGCAATATTTCCCCTACTTACTATACGTAGTAGAGAAAGTAAAAATAGTATATGCAACACGTGTTAAAAATGATTTTATTTTGCTCGTAGGATTGCGACAGACCTTCGTTTCACAACATTCCTCCTCGAAAAATAAAACCCTACTTTTACCCCTTATATCATAACCTACTATCCTATTTCATGTTAATCGTTGCAGAAATAGTTTCATTATACATTGCTTTGTAGATTAGATAGGTTGGTGGATGGGTGGGTGGGTGGGTGGGTGGGTGGGTGGGTGGGTGAGTGGGTGGGTGGGCAGGTAGGCAACTTTATTGGTGTCAAATTGTTAAAGTCGTTGCACAAATACTTAGAGCATGGGTCGAGGAAACATGCGCATTTATGATACAAGTTAAAAGTGACAAAAATATCCAAAAAAAATGAAGGAAGGAAAACAAAGAAAGAAAGAAAGAAAAATAGAGATAAATTTCCTCTTGATCTGGCTTTGCACACTTTAGCCAGGTAATTACCCATGTTTTGCCACTTCCTCTGGTCAGCCAGTAGTTCCCAACATGCCATTCTCCTTTTAGCAGGATAAGAAATTTTCTGTGAGTTCAATTATTCGCTAGTTCTCCCAATTTAAGCATTCTTCCAAAATCTACCCAGTCTCTTCCCAAACCACAGTATTGGCAGATACTCCTGCCCGATTTGTCAGTCTGTGCCCTCCAGCCTCTTAGTTTAAACCATGTCATTTGTGATCGCTCCTTTTTTCCTAAGTTAACTATACACGCCTCTTTATTCCAGTTCAATTTTATATCATTTGCTAGTCTTAGAGAAGGTTTAAGGCTGGTTCACAATAACCCGAGAATGGTAACCGAAACGCAAACGAGAACGGGAGGCAATGCAGCATACAACATTTCGGTTCACAACAGCCCGGTGACGAGGATGGGAATGTAAGGGGTCTTTCAACAAGAGTGTCCTATCTTTGAAATTAAATAAAACACGTTCCATAAATGATAGAGGTTTATTTCTTATTTTGGAACATAATTAATGTCATTACGTGTGGAAGAGAGCATCAGAAATTTGACCGCCGCGACTTTGTTGGGTTGCGCGTATACGGTTGACCCAATTTTCAATGACAGAAAAACGTAAATTAGGTCCAACTTCACGAATAACACGCGTGATGTTATTCATAAGATCGCTTACTGTTTCTGGCTTGTTGACAAACTCGAGATTTAACTTAACCCCACAAGAAGTAATCCAACGGAGTTAAATCACATGACCTCGGCGGTCAGTTAACATCACCACCACGGGAAATGATGAAACCTCTGAACTTCTCCTTCAAAAGATCGGTTGTTTCAAGAGCACTATTACATGTGGCACCATCTTGCTGGAACCAGATATTTCTGAGATTCATACCATCCAATTGAGGCCAAAAATAGTCCTTTATAAGAGCCCGGTATCTTTCTCCATTGACAGTTAGAGCTTCTCCGTCTTCATCTTGGAATAAATATGGACCAATGATTCCACCAAAGCAATATCCACCACACCACACAGTAGCCTTTTGGGGATGAAGTGGTCGTTCTTGAACCTGCATTGGATTGTGATTGCTCCAATAGCGGCAATTTTGTTTGTGAACACAACCATCCATCCAAAAGTGGGCTTCGCCGCCGAAGATGACTTTTCGACAAAAATCCGGGTCAGCTTCCAATTGCTCCATAACCCAGTCAGCCAAAACACGGAGCAAACTATGGTCTTTGGGCTTAATTTATTGAGTTAACACGATTTTTTAAGCGTGAAACTTCAAGTCAAGATGCAGAATTCGCCAAGTTGTGGTCGGCGAAAGCCCCAATTCTTGCCTCGTCGAGCAATTGATTTGTTTCCGTTCTTGCGTATACTCTCACGAACGGCGCCTATGTTTTCGTTGGAGCGCTTACGTCGAATACGTACAGGCGTTCTTTGATCGCCTACAGAACCACTTCTTTCAAATTTATCGATCAATACGCCGAATCGTTGTCTTTCAGGAACGATTATGCACACCGTAAACTTCATGCAATACACGGATGCTTTGGTGAACAGATGATTCATTTTGATAATACATTTTCACAATTTCTACGCGTTGCTGAAAGATGTAACGTCCCGTGGCTATTTGTCAATAATAACTGTAACCACATGAAAAAACGACTGCTGTAAGTCAGTAACAACGGCAGCTACCACATGTTAAAGATACGACACTCTTGTTGAAAGACCCTATATATCGCTGATCATATCGATCACAAAGTGGAAAGTCGATTTCGTGCATTGGGATTTCATTTGTTTTTAACTGACCAAAGATATGTTTTCACCTGCTTCCAATTCTGTTAACATGTGGGTTAGCCAACATCAAAATTTAGAGTAAGCATTATGTCAATGCATATCCTATACATTTCGATACCTCTAGTCGTACCCGGCGTTCATTCCTTTATTTAATAGCATACATTAAAGTTGTATATTGTTCTTTGTTAATTTTTACCGGTTTTTCCTGTTATTTGTAGCTTTCTCCATTGTTTCTGAGGCAATAGCAAGTTTTGAGTTGCATATAAACAAACTGCAGATGACCCTTTCACTAGAAGAGCCAACGTTTAATGGATCTGCGGGTGTCAGGATCTGAAGTTATGCAGCACATTTGCTACTAATTTCTTCCAGTTTCATGTTCCCAGGTTGCGACTATAGAGAGCACTAGCGGCTGTTGTTATGACATGGTCGGCCGCCTAGAATAACCTCCACAGTGAAGAGTTTAATATGCACAATATGGCTAATATACGGTGCCCAGGAACGAGAACGAGAGAGTTAAAACTTGACCACGTCTTCTTTCCCGTTCCCGAGGACTGAGTACGCTTCTCGTCGATTGTGAACGCTCCCATTTGAATACATGTGTTTCAGCTTTTGTCATCCTCGTTCTGGTTATCGTTCTCGTTGGTTGTGAACCAGCCTTTAATGTTACAATCTTATTCAATAGATATCGGCTGATATCTATTAGTATTCTTTTGACACCTTTCTATATATTTCGGTCATTCTCTTTGCCATACTGACCTCATTTTAAAACCGAGTGGCTATATGCTTGCCTTGAAATTCCATGCTCTTTCGAAACATTATATTACAAAATTATACAAAATTCCCTCCGAATGAAGAAGACTTCACAGGCTACTACTAGAAAATTTAAGATATACGCTTTATTTGTCATGTAAATACTTTTCTTAGAGACGCATTTGAGAAAATGAAACATTTCGAAAAATTTTCTATATAAAGGGTAGACTGGAGTGCGAGTATATTCTTGTAAATCATTGTGTATCATCCTTGGAGGATACTGAACTTAAATACCAATCTTGGTATTTATCCGAGGTTTTGTTTTTGAGTTATGCTGTTCAGAGGTACCCATATACACACTGACATACAGTCTAATCTTGTTTTATTTAGAGAGCCTCAAACATTTCGGTATCGAGGTTCGTGGTAGCGAAAGTAAAAATTAATACTCTTTGAGCTATTGCTTTGCTGCACTGAGCCGCCACTTGTTAATTGCAGAATACATAATGTTTTGTATTGTAACCCAAACCTATGGATATATACAGATTTTGCCTAAAATTCAATATTCCGTAATAGACTTACAACGTTTTGGAAGTAAGTGAATCGTTTACTAATCTTCCAAGTATTTATGGGCATCATTAATCGAATCTCTTTAAAAGCAACTAACAATTTTAAAAGAATATCACGAGTTTGGTAACAAGTGAGCTCCTGACTTATATCTTGAGTTTAGCTAAACTCTGTGTTTCATACCTTTGAAGCATAACTTAATCAGAAATCACAACAGATAAAAGTCATTCCAGCATGTCTGGTTAAAATTTGCAGTTGATGCATTTTAGTAATTTTAATAGTAAGTTTCGTTCAAGTTTTCCAAAATTCATGTAGAGCTTTTTTCAAGATTACTGATTTGCTGTATGCCGATTTTTCAGTTTTCATGCTTTATTCGATTTGTTTTATAATTAGTTGACTGTTCAACCCAATTGCGTGTAATACATACATAATGCGCATTGGCCACGAATGTTATCTAAATTAAACAGATTATTTCTTTCTGGACATATATCGCGATTATTCTAAAGGAATAGAAAAAGAAGTATTTAAGAGGAGATTAAAAGACATATCCCGCCAATGTCAAATCTGCTAAATTCATGAACCCTTATCTTATAAACTATTTAACACGTTGGACTAAAATTTAAAAAAAAGAATGCTTTCTTATTACATTGGTGTGGTTTTATACAATAAATTTCTTTATTAAGGAATTATATCAGCTCATGCCATCTTTTGATTAAAATGTATTAGTAATTATTTTTTAAAATAATAACGAAGGATTTTTTAATTCAAATTAGATCCACAATAATACTTAAAGGTTTAATCTCTTAAAATTTATTTTCGTTGTCTCCAACAATTTCTGATAAAACGAGTCATTTAAAATAGAAAATCTCATTTACACAAAGATCTGTTAAAAACAAAAGTGCAGAAAACAAACTCTCGTGTATTTTCAAAGAAATAAAGTACATGGCTAAAGGACAAGAGGTTGTCGGATTTAACTGAAGTAGCAATTTGTAGCGCAAAACTTCCCCTAAAAAGTGGGCTGAAATTTATCTTTCTGTTCCAAATTGTGTAGGTGTTAGGATTCTTTATTTCTTCCTGTGAAGTAATGCAGTATTCACAATAGCACTTGGTAGATGCAGCACCTTTTTTTTAAAAAAAAAATAGATTTACAATACATGGTTAAACCGCTCGCCTCTCACCGAGGCGGTCCGAGGTCCGCATGTGGGATTTGTGATGGACAAATCGGGATTTCTCCGGGTTCTCCGGTTTCCCCTGCCATTCATTCCCCCAACTGCCCCATCATCACCTTTCCTTTCATCCATTTCGCCATCATTTCGTTTCATCTACTTCCTTCCTCCCATACCAGGAATCGGGCTTATCACCCATCCTGGATATTCTGTCTGATCCATGAGTGTCTGCTCCTCGACGGGCCTCTGACCGCAGGTACCCGCCTATAAGTCCTGAGGGGTGTAAGTCCTACATATGAGGATATTAAACAGATAAGAAGAAGAAGATTTACAACACAAATATTGCGCCTACCATAAAAAGTAATTTCAATTTATAATACTGCACAATAAACTATAAGTATTGCTTTTTGGCAATTTTGGTCATTTCATCTCCCATTTAATGGCGAGTAACTCCGTAAAGTTTCCAAAATCCATAGCATTCTACAGAGGCTTTTAAATAGTTTACCACGTCTTACATCGGTATAAAGAAGTTACCCTCTAAATTTTGGTACACATATAGAAAAAAATTCCAGGATTATGCATTTTTAATTACAAATTTGAGTATATTTTATAAAAAATGCTCCTTACGATGCAGTTTTCATAATTTTTAAACAAACTTTCATATTTATGTTCCTTATTTAGCTAGAAAGTAAATTTACTAAGAAATATACTTTTAAATTAATTACTTTTTAAAGAATGTTTTTGTTCTATTGTGAGTTTAAGCTTTTGCAAAAATATATATACTTATCAAATTTAGGTGATCTGGTGACGTAACAAATTTTCCTTACAGTAATAACTATATATTAAGTTTTTAGTTAGTATGTATCAGGGAAACAATTTTGAATGTTCACACTAATAACTTAAAAATTGCTTCATGAGGAGCTGAAAATGCTGAAAAATGTCCAGAAAATGACAATCGAGAGAATGCACTGGACAATTGGCCCATATTAACTGACTGCATAGAGCCTTTATGTATTTTTCATAAAATAGTGTACATTTTACTTAAAATGCAAACAACAATTTGAAATATCTGCACTAAATTTTGCAATAGAACTTCAAGAAATTTTGAATAAATGTAATAAATATATAAAAAATTGAAATGCGATACCAGAGCCTCCACTCAGGATTATTTAAATCAAGTAAGTACCTCATTTTCACTCTGAGATTAAAAATATTTACATTACAACATTCCTAAAGACTCGGACTTAATAATAAAGCGCCAAAATTGTAATTTTCGACCATTTTAGCGCAATTTTCACCGATCGGTTCCCTTAAATGAATACTAACTTGTATAAATCCCTATGTTAGCTACACACCAGATTTTGGAGGACGTTATGTAAGGGAGATGAATCTACTCTGTTAGAGAAGCTGTATATGAAAAGCTTTCGGTAGGTAATACGTGAAATGATTACAATATAAACACAGTTTAGCGTTATCTGTAACAAAGGTACGCCAGCACAGATACCGGCTTTCGCCCTGAGCCGCCAGAAGCGTCAGATCAGACAAAAGCTCAGGGTTTTATCGCGAGGTTCATTGAGCATGGATGATTGTGGCCAGAAAGAGGATATTGGCAGGGAGCCCCATCGCCATTCCACCATGAATAACGTTTGACCACAGGACCAGTGGCGGCTGCTGTGTAAGAGCATATGAATATCCTAACTTTTGACAACGTGCGAACGTGTTTCTTTTTCTTTCTTTCTTGAAATGCTATTAAACGTAACATATATGCGGTAATTTAAAATCTATAGCGTTTAGATCTACCGCGCTAGTCCTCTAAACTCAATTAGACGTGACAACAGGATCACTAGCACATTTTGACTTGTACATGTTGTAGCGGGAAAACGTTGATGCCCTCTGCTGCAGTATTCTGGTCTCCGGCTACCTCTGCTCAGCGGCTTATGATTTCTCCATTCCTAATAAATTAAAATACACTGCATTTCCCTTAAAATGTGGTTTATTGTCAATAAAATACTTATGGGCAGTTAGCTTCTCCCATCTGTAGCATTCCCATCATAGTAATAAATTAGAAGCCTAATTTAACTGCACACAGGTTCATCGAGTGTCGCTGAGTGTCGAAGAGAGTCTATAAGACAGTGAAAATCTGGGGCTTTCTTTCTCCTTTTATACCCAAACCTAGTGACGCTCACCTTCGCGCCTTAGAATGTAACGACGTTTCTAATTGGTTCTCAGACCGCGTTACCTTATTATGTATGAAAATATTCTGCTCCAAAACTTTTCGCACACGCGTCCCAGTGACGCGCTGGAAGCAGATCCAATATCTCTGTCTCTCTCCGTTCTATATCTGTCCCTTTCTATTTCTCCTTATCCCTTCAAGTTCCGTGCTCATTAGCTTGGTGAAAGGTGTACTTTTACCTGGTATTAGCTATCTCGCCCGTCCCTTACTTATTTAAGTTACAATCTGCTTTGTACATCTCTTGGCTGCTAAATATTCTTACACCTTTCTTCCTGAGTTATATTATTATGTACAATTCTTGTTTGATATTGGTTTATACGTCTATATGTATATATGTTGGCATATCGCCTTTCAACGTTTTAAGGAGCTTCTGCACATGCGCAACTGGAATAAAGCAATTGCCTTATGGGGCCGGAAGCATACGTGTCTGCAAACAGGAAGTGCACAAGCTCACACTCTGTATCCATACTATAACTACAATTTTACGTCAATACTACAAGGTGTACACAACACTACAGCAAAAGTTAGTCATTGACCATGATTGTATATAGCAGAAATAGGTGACGTAGACAAACGCGGTCACTCCTCCCGGTTTCTGCACACCATCCATAATCTCAGCTAAAATTTAATTTGCACATTACTTTGCACTAACACGGAGCACTTAATTATTTGCACAACAACAAACATAAAAAATCTGATGTGTTCCACACATGACTTTCTCTACTCTTGTACAAGCTATTTTTACAAACGCTTATTCTCCATCTACATCATGTTAATCGAGCTATCGAGAGGTTAATCTTATTGCTAATGCTCTTGTAGGTGCAAGGGGAATGTGATAGGCTTTAAGCGACAGTCAAATCTTTTAAGAGCTGGTTGCTATGTGGAGCATTCCATTCTCTTTGTATGTCCAGGACATAAAAATGAATGAATTCCCATTTGAGAAGAAGTATCAGTATTGGGAAATTCAAACAAATAACAAGGATTATCTCGGAAATGGTTTCCTCGACAAAAAATGTTTATGGCACAAATTGTGTGTTTTAACGAGATCTAAATTTTTTGTGTAGAAAAATATTGTCTGTCTCTCACAGTTTACCAGTTATGGAAAAGCCATTCAGACTGAAGAGGACTTTTGGAGACATTCCTAGAAAATTCAAGATATACATTTAATTTATAACGAAAATATCTTAAATATATGATATATTAATCAAAATCGTTAGAGCCATTTTTGAGAAAATCAAAATTTTTGAAAAATGTTCCATTTAAAGGGTAGTCTGGGGAGGGAGATTTTCTTGAAAATCGTGCCGCATCTTTCAGAGATACTGAACCTGAATAACAAGTTTGGTATTTATCCGACTTTTCGTTTTTGAGTTATGCTGTTCACAGACACACAGACACATTCACAGATTTTTTTTCTAAAAATGTTTCTTTTTTTAATTCAGGGGGCCTCAAAATACATATGTATTTCCGGTATAGTTCCGGTATCGAATTTTTTGTTAGAATGCAATAGTTCCCTAGTTACTATTCGTAGTGGAAGTAAAAACATCATGCTAGAATCTTATATGGTGTGGGAAGCAATCGAGTTGGTAGAAATGCCAGGAGACTTTATAAAGCCGTCTCTCTGCTTTATAAGTCCTTCAATGCCATAGTTGAAGGTATAAAGCATTGGGAGACTAATCATAAACACCGATCAAGGGACATTAGATGGTTCACTGACGGATCCAAAACAAAATATGGACAGGAACTAGTATACATGGAAGACAGCCCAAACTGGAGAAGTGGTATCCCTTAGGAGGTTTCACCATGATATTCCAGACAGAATTATATGCCATCAGGACTTGTGTGGCGGTGTGCGAGGACAGGTTCTACAGGAATTGTAGTATATTGATATACTCAGACAGCCATGCGACAATGCGGGCATTAACAGTATCCTTTACGATCAAAGATCGATAGAGAATGTCGAGAAGCCCTAGAAAGGCTAGGGGAATGCAATAGACTTACTCTAGCATGAGTCCCTGGCTACACTGGGGCAAATGAACGTGCAGACGGGCTGGCTAAAATGGGAGCGCATGCCCCATTTATAGGACCAGAACCGGTCTTAGGTATTACCAAATTAATGGTAAGGACAAATCTATTAGACTGGATTCAAAGGCAGCATATAGAATACTGGAGATATGTCCAGGAATAAAGATATTGCAAGTTTATGATGCATCAACCATGTCTTAGAAGGAGTACTGCAGTCCTTAAATTAAGTAGGAAGTAGATGAGGCTCATGGTGTGTCTGAACTGGTCATGGGAATTTCAGAAGACGCAAAATGCAGGATGTGTGGGAGGAACCGGTCTCGCACTATATATTCCAGTGTGAAATACTGGAAGTGAATAGATACTTGAAACCTTTGATCCAAATGAGGTATATAATAAAAACCTAATCAGTGGACTCCTGAAACTTATTAGTGATTATTGGGAAAACAGGGAGAAAACCGTTCAATAAACCTAATATTTCAGTGCGGGCAGGTAGGGGTATGATCCTTCTTTCATCTCCCTGTCAAATATTGCTCCACTGGGCTTTTCCCATTCCCAGAGGTATTAAATATTACGGAAAAGACTATTGCGTAGGAGCTTGAAATTGAAAAGAATCACCGGCACATATGTTTACGATTTATTATAAAGTGTTGCATTTGTTAACAATTCCATCATCAGCTTGCTTTAAAAATTTAAAAGTTATGTGATTTATAAATAATATGCTCGGAGACTACAATGTAATGTACTCTTTCACCTTTCTGCAATTTAAGTTGCCGTTAAAATCGAGAATATTTCTGAAACGGCGACTATTACAATGAACTATTACACAAAGTGAAATATATAAATGCTTCTCCCGTAAATGTGAATTTAGAAACACAAAGAGTAAAAGGGTTAAATTTTGTAGCTTACCAAACAGTTGAAAATAATTTAGACCAATCTAAAAATGTTACTCTTGGTGGTTTACGCCAAATCTCGCCGTCACAAACAGAACAAGTCTGATTGCTAGCCACTCGGTCCCTGGCCGAAGAATGCCTCTGCTGCCTGCCCAGGAGTTCCTGGAGTTGTCCATGAGCGTGATAGCGCTGGCGTATGTGGCATGAAGCAAACCAGCCAATAGTAACTCTCCACGACGCTTTAAGTTGTGGAACGATGAAATACGTCATGCATGACATCTTTCTCGAAGCTTCGGATGTTGACTGTTTCTCTTGATGACTCACGTCATCATTTCCGAAACATGGGCTGTATTTGAGATGGTTGCATAAGACATGACCAAGGGACAGGGGTAAACGGCACAATATCTAATCTAACATAAAGAAACCTTTCTTTCGTCAAGTTATGCATTATTATAATAATAATTATTATTGTTATTATTATTGTTGTTGTTAGGAGCGGCTGCAGTTGTATCAGTTCGTTTATAACCCTAACATAGTACGACTATCTGTTATTCCTGAGGCTTCTCTTGAATGGTTTGTTCACTTTAATGTTGGAACAACTTAGCGATTTTTACTACAATTTTTAGGAAGCTTGGTTTAGAGGTAGAGTGAAATCTCCGTATGATATGCTTTAAAATATTGTACCGTAAGTAAAGCTACATAGTACTAAAATTACCAAAATAAAAGATTTATAACCTTGAATAGCATTAAAATCCATTTTTAGAAAAGTTGGCAATCCCTGGCCTTTTTTCACATATTGAAATGCTTAAACTGATCGCAAGTGCATAATTTTGATTGTATTTCCCCAGTATTTGAAGGTAAAACCTGAACCTGTTCACAAAACCAAAACCTGCTGAAGTACCTAATTAGGTGAGTTGTGTGCCCATTGCTTTGTTACGGCACAAGTCGTGTTTCATATTTGCCCATTTTCTCCATATAATTTGTATTCATGCGGTGGGTTCTACTGCTCCGTGCAGTTAGTGCATAGGGCTTTCTAGGCCGTAGCCGTGGAGAGTCGAGTGTGCACGTTTCTCTTTCATGAGTGTCGGCAGTTCTGGACATAGGGGTTGTGTAACTTGGTAACTGGACGTGCTATCTTATTTTGGGTTTGGACAATGTCACACATAATAGCGCTGGCCGAACCTGACCGTTGACAATTGCTGTGCTCGCTTATGTAATTTGAATATTCGGGGATGGATTTCCTAAATTACAAGAGTTCTAGATCTTGGGCGTGTCTGATTTTTTGTTGTACAGTTCAAGGCTGAAATTGGGCAGGATAACTATTCGTAAATGTACTTGAAACCATTTGTGTAAGACCCGGGTAAATTAATTGAGCTGTGCTGTATTTGTAACCAGGCAACTCTTGTCAAATTTCCTACCTGGTATGAAACGTTATTTATTTGATATTCAATTTGGAACTGAACACAAACTTGCGTCACGATTTCTTCGGTAAATGTTTTGTATATGTTTTTTAAGCACGCAGCATATATAGTCAATTTTGTAAATTATCTTACGGTAAATACATGCGCTGACTTGTAGTTTGCCATTTTCTTCTTTATACAGACCTCTTATATTTCATTACCTTTTTACCAATTAAGTATGCAAGCACTTTGTGAAGGGAGGCACAGTGCAGTTCATTATGTGCAGGTGCACCAAGATGTTTGGGCAAACATCAGTTTTCTTCGAAACTTCCGATCAGATTCTGTTCAACGCCATACTGACAGAGCACTTTTCAAAGGAACGGGTTGTTTTTATACTGTTGGACATTTCCTCTTAACGTTAATGTTTATATCTTTTTTCTAAGATCTTCATTTCCGTCGCTGAAGTCCCACGCACCGGTATTTCCAAAAGTTATTTCTGCGACTTGATGCCCTTGTTTGTTCAGAACTCTTCTCTGTGAAAAAATATTGGGGAATTCATTCCGTCGTAAAATTTTAATTTAATTTTCCTTTAAGTTTTTTCCAAGTATTTTTCAATTCTCTGTATTATGCTTTGAGAGCAGTCATATGAAGTGTGAGCGAATTTTAGGACATTGGGAGTTGAGACGGATCTATGATCGGCTGATATTTGTGTCAGTTCTAAAGGTGAGGGAATATTAAATTGATTACATTGTAGTATACAAAATACAGGGTGATCCGTTTGAGATGTCAGAAAAATATTTTATATATTGTAGCGTGTATGTGTGTGCATTCTCTTCGGACACATTATTGCTGTGTAGTATGACATTGTTGTGTATAATCATTTTGATTGGGAGTTTGAATTCCGTCCGGCGTAGAATTTCTTCCCCCATCTCCTAGTCAGTAACGTGGCGTGAGTCTTGTGTGTGTCTTCAGGGTGTGTGGATGTGTATTAGAGTGCGTGGACCGTGTGAGTGTGTAGCATCTCCCTCTAATGTTTGTCCTGTAATCTGATGTGAACGATGTAGTGGCACCATGTCAATTATTTAATAAACCACAGGTAATGTGTTGAATGTGAATTAAATGTGTAGTTTGTTATGAATATCCCGCATCTGCTTTAGATTTGTGCAGCTAGGTTCCTGGTCCTCTCGCTGCCTCAGAGTTACGCTCCCCAATGTTTATGCCGGGGTAACTAAATTGAATATTTTAGCTGCAAAACCTTTTGGCCTCGTCCCGGTGTATATCATTTTAAGATTTAATGCATATATCTCTGAGAAATTTGCTGTAATATAAACAGAAAGGGTGGAAGCTAACGATGAGTGATGTTTCAGACTTCACCCGCGTGGTATGGCAGGGCTATCATGCATGTGGGACACAATGGCGGTCATGTCACAACAGCGCGCTCAATGTATCATATGGTATGTGAAATTTTCAAGAAAAACATGGACCCAGCGACTTCAGTACAACTGTCAGATTGATTTTTTTTCATACTGACAGTCGCACTGAAGTCTGAAAGAAGGCTCCGTGTGTCCATGTTACTAGACATTGTTAACTGGTCCCATATTCAACAAAAACCAGCTTTGATGCAGCATAATTACGAAGCTCCTCTCAAATCATGTGTGAGAGACAGGAAGCGGAAGTAAAGTCACTAGCACAACTGCATTAGAACTGAGAACCCGCACGTCTCATATGCCACATTTCACTTGCCATACGATACACTGAGTGCGCTGACATGACCACCATTTGGTCCTCTATGCACGCGATAGTGCTGCCATACCACGCCGATGAATTCTGAAACAGCCCTCATTGTTGACTTCCATCCTTCTGCTTATATTACATCAAACTTCTCAGAGATGTGTGTTTTAACCGCTTATGTATAACGTTTTACTTTTCTGACATCTAAACGGATCAACCTGTACATCTCACCAGTGTAAGATAAAACATGGTTTTGAGAACTATTATTTCGGAGAGACACTCTTCAGCCTTTTTTGAGATTACCGGAAGCCCACCTATAAATTAGGTGTGTTCAATTCCAGCTAAAGCCAAATTCTTGTACAACCTACACATCTCTTGTTATTTTATTCTCGATCTAGGATTTTCCACTTTTTTGGGGAGGAAAACGAGGAAATGCAATTTTTAGTCAAGTTTATTATTGCTTTCTTGTCATCTTTAATGGAAGACCCATGTCATACCACTTTTAAAAATATATTTAAATATAATATTATGCATACAGTAGTAAAATATATCAAATTAAAGAGCAAATTCTAATTTATGAGACTACATTAAAAACTACACATGTCATTTTTGACAAGTTTCGCCATTTATTTTCCCTTAAATCCTCATAGCTATATGATGATACACGACGATATTCGGCAATTTTGAAGCAGTAGGTATACTTTACCTGCTTTGATGTTGTCGTTATCTCGTAGATCGCTCTGTTGTCTCGTGTGCCAGCTGCTCCAGTGGTAGAGCTATGAGTACTTTTTCAGGGTATGCGTGAATGTATTGTGAAAGAACACCAATTAAATTTGATGAGTGATTTAATACAATCTAATACTTGAGCTATTGGAGCGAGTTGCTGACCGTTTGAAGATAAAGAATGAAATTGATTATGAATTGTAGCACTCGAAATTATAATAATTATACCTGCTAACTTCTGCAGTATTAACTATTTCCACAATAAAATATTCTAGTAGCGTAACTTCACGTGAGTCACTAATGTTGCCCGGAAAGATCCTCCGCAATAGCCGCTAAATCTTGATAACACAAGCGCGTCACTTGGTGCTTAAAAATAAAACACGAGTTGTCGCAAGTATTCAAGAGTGACAAATTAAATTGAGGTTTATTTATGGACGCGCTTTAACTACTATGGTCCATAGCGATTCATTCTATATTGGGTGTGAAAGACCAGAAATTTTGTACAGAGGACTCTTTTATCAGACTTGAGCTTCTTTTACGTGGCGTAAATCTACGACACGAGACTACCGGCTTTACTTCCCTTCCGAAGGAAGTCATGCTAAGGATTTTTACACCCGAAAAAATCCATCGCTCTCCGTTGGATTTGAGTCCACGACCTCGGGAACTAGCAGCTAGTGGGTAACCCTAGACCACGGAGGACGAAATACAGAGTAACGAATGTATTTACAACTGTGTGCACGAAAAAGAGTAAGCAAGAACGAATGTCGACAGTAAGTATCGGTGACAGTACCAGAGTAAATCTGATAAATCAACGCCTATTTCTTACCTTAAGCTCCGCCTACATTAGAATTACTCCCACCAACGTTATTGCACGCCCGGGCCAATACTTAAAAGACTACGTGTGCTTCTGTTAGATTATTACTAGCGGTCTGGCTAACATCTCAGAGCTACCTTTCACTTCTCTTTTCCAGAATTGGCCTATGTTACACTGCAAATGTAGTAAATTGACCTGGATTTCCAGAAACTGTAAGCTAATGTGTTCTCTATTCGGCTGCTACGTTACTTTCTTATATGACTCGCTAATGAGCGTTTTTCCGAACAAATCTTTAAACTCAAGCTTAATACCTTATACATTGATTTAATGTATGCAATTATTTCTATATCTTACTACTATTCCTTTAGTAAATTATTTATACATTCCCGTCAGTAATCACGATATCAGTGATTAGAACCACTAATCCCCTATTTGCCGTATTATAGGTATTACCTTGGGGAATTAGTTCATGGATTGGTAGACATACTTTTATTTCCTAGTCTTAGAGCTGTTTCAAGTGTTTGGAGATGTTTAGTTTTCCCCCATACGTGAGTAAAGTTGTCATTTCTCCTTTCCTAGATTTCCTATCACAAGGGTAAATATACAAAGCACATCTGCAGTAATTTGTTCCTTGAGGGAGTGTGGGAGCCAACGCCGTAAGATACTGTATCATCTCATTACAAATCCGAATTGCTTGCGGTAGAAGCTCTTTATTCTATTTGCCGAGGTTAGCGAAGGCTTAGCTTAACGACATGTCTCTCTGTCTCTCTTTAGCGTTAATTACATCTCATTTGAAGAGCAGTTGTGTAAAAGCTGTAATGGTTACAGCAATAAGACACCAGCTGGTGAAGTGTAGAACACCTGTAACTCTGCTGGAATGTACGTCTGCTTTAAGGAAGACCTGTTGCACAAAACTCGCGGAGTATTATCTCATTGTGCGGTGTAGCATATCCACAGGGGAGCGTTCTTTACCTATTTATGTGTTTTTGATCGCGGGTAGCGAGCTTGGTAATTGCACTGTAGAGAATTCTGTCGATGCTTGTTCTACCTTGTTTCGTTCTGCTGTACCTGTACACACCGTTGCGCACCCATGGAGGGGTCTAAATTCGTCAACCGCCCCCCCATCCGCAAAATAAAGCAAAAATGTATACAAACTGAAATCGAAACAAGAAGAATGAAATTAATTTTATGTTCTTTTTTAGTTGCCTATAATGAGAGGAAGTATTGCATCCCACACTAAAATTCGATACCGAGATATCACCGGAAATACACGTTTTTAGGCTACTTCTGTGATTATCAGAACTCAACAATGAAAACTCATTTAAATATGAATATATATATATATAAATTCAATAGCGGCCAAGGCTAGGACACGAGGATTTTCAACAAAATTCGCCCACTCTAAAAATATCCTTATCTTATTGTTGTTTTTCTCAAACGTGGCTCTAACGATTTTGATTAATATATCGCATGTTTAAGATATTTACAATGCAAATAAAACATATATCTTGAATGTTCTGCTTGTAGCTTGTGAAGTTCTCTTCATTTTGAATGGCTTTTATATAATCGGTAAGAAATAGACGAAATCGTATTACACAAAAAATGCTTATGTTGTTAAAGCACAGGTGTGTCAAATAATTTTTGCTGGCGTTAACCACTTCCGAGATATTCTTTGTTATCGGTTTATATTTTCATACACTTTTCACTTTTTCAATTGTATTTCGCCCCAGATTTCTATACTGAGATTTCACCAGAAATGCACGTTTAGAGGCTCCCTGACGCCAAAAAAGAAAATGTTTACTTTCCGTCACACACATAATAGGTGAGAAAGTATTGCATGCCACCCAAAAATTTGATATATACCTATCACCGGAAATACATGTTTATAAGTCTCCAGAATAAAACAAGGATTTTCATAAAAGGGTCCCTTGTGTGTCTCTCTGTGTGTAAGTCGGATAAACACCAAAGTTGATCTTTAGGTTCAGTATCTTCCCTTTATATGGAAACGTTTTCGACTTTTTTTTTATTTTCTACGATTTTGATGAAAATATCACTTATTAAAGATATTTACATGACAAATAAAATGTATATCTTGAATTTTCTGGGAATAGCCTGCGAAGTCCTGTTCATTCGGGAGAAGCTTTTTATGATCTTGTATAGCTGGTAAACATTAAACGACAGACGAAAATGTACTACACAAAAAGTACATCTCTTTAAAATACACAATTTATTTCAAATAATTTTTTTTGTGGCGTCAGCCATTTACAAGATATCCGTTATTAATGGTTCGAATTGTACAGTGTTTGGTCTTTCTTTTAAGTCCTGGCAGTATTCCGCTGTTTCTCGCAATTTCGTGAAAGAGTATGGAATTTTAAGGCCGGGTATAGCGACCGGTTCTTAAACATTTGATTATCGTTATTATCCTTATATCTATAACGAAATGTGTTATGTAGTCACTTCTGCAAAGGTTTGTTTAGATTAAAATGTAGTAGAGGAAACAAATATTCGTAAGAATAATCTGTATATCCACTAGTAAGCTATAGAGGATAGAGAAAGGCATGTAAATGTATCGCATCAGATGTTTTAAGAGAGTCTGACGTGTGTGTGTGTGCATGCGCGTGTGCCTGTGGGCAGCATAACTCAAAAACGAAAAGTTGGTTAAATACCAAATTTGATAGTTAAGTTCAGTGTCTTCCAAGCTTCCCCAAACTGTCTATTCCATGGAAACCTTTTCCTTAGTTTTGTTTTTCTCAAAAATGACTCTAACAGTTTTGATTAAAATACCATATGTTTAAGATAATTCATGATAAATGAAATATAAATCTTGAATTTTTTGAGAATAACCTGTGAAGTCCTCTTCATTCTTAATGCCTTTGGAATAATGGTAAACCATAAGAGAATACCACATAAAACTGTAAATCTCGTTGAAACACATAATTTATGATAAAATTGTTTGTAGGTTAACCATTTATGAGATATTCTTTGTTATTACTTCGTATTTTAAAATAATTGTATATTTTTCAGCGGTGGGTTAATCACTATTGAGATCCGCTTTTTAAAAATTTGACTATCGCTTTAGCTTCTTATAACCACAGCAAGCAGTGTAAATTTTAAATGAAATAGAGCCAAACGCTTCTGTATGAAAAACACAGAAGTGAGTAGAGAAAGTGTTTGAATTTCAATATAATTTAAATTATTTTGTTTTCTTTGGTATCTGTTGTTAATATTTTATTTATAACTCATATTTCGTCTTCCTATACAGCAGTGAGGAATATTAGGCATACGGTAATGAAACTTGAACTATGCAACAAATCTTTACCGGTTCTCCCCTGGTCATAGGCGAATGCTGCGTTGGTTTCATCCACTTTCAGGTGTGCTTTTAGGTTTTGTGGCGTATGGCGGTGCCGGACAGATGGTGTGGATACTTGCTCAGAAAATATTGCTGCCCGTGGACCCTAGAGGGATGTTTGGTCGACGGGTCGTCCATTGTCCTCTCTAGGCAGCTCCAGCAGTGGACGGATCTTTGAGCCTGGAACTGTTAGGGACTTCCGCGCGTCTCTGTGGCCTGTAGCCATCTGTGGTTCCTTCCACCTTTGGGGTGGTAGTCGCAATAGATCTATGTAGGTTGCAGTGCACGAGATGTGGGCTCCGTTGTATAACCTATACCTATACCTAAGATAAGGTTGTGGGTTTTATGCCGGGCATTGACATTTCCATTTCAGTACAATATTAAATAGCCTCTCCCAAAACAATTCAGTGTGTGCCATTGTGCACGCAAACCAATGGTGAAGTAGAAAGTTTTCCGTACAATGAATACATTGTAGCAAATTCAACATCAGAGAACCGAAAAAGAATTGCTTTGACCAGATTGGGTTTTGCCCTTCCCATTCCAGGCCGAACTTAAATCTTCCTCCTCTACTCCTGCTTTGTACTCATTCACTTCAATGGTAGCTGTCATGACATTGACCTCGGGATGCCATTTCATAAAGTTAAAAGCATTGATGTTTGTTTTGTTTACAAAATAATGAAGTCCCCTCTAATTGAATGGAATATGTTCTGTTTTATATGGACAGCAGATTTTAACCCGGGGATGCAAGGTTGGGCACCATGAAAGCGTTTTACTCACTCTAATGGCATGCTCACGTTAATATAACAACTATAAATAATGATTTGATGTATCACGATAATTAATCCCATTAAAATTAGGTATTTATTTGCAAGTTTCGTTTAGACAGTTTTAAGGACATTAAGATGATACGTCCGTAAGAATTAGAACATTTGGACTTTTAAACTCAAGTTCTATAACCTTGTGAAAATTATCACAACTATGCATAAACACACAGAACAAATTGAAATTCATAATTACCAATATTTTAGTAAAAATGTATTGCTGTTATCCATTGCATTTAAAATAAATTAACTTTAATCACATTCACATATAAGACTGAAATTGTAACATTCAGCTTAAAGTGACTTACTATGAAGGATACGATAGGCAGGCTTAATTTTATGGATTAATATTCGTTTTAAACAGCAAGGCTTAAAACTCGAATTTTAACACAGTGCACAGGATCTAAAAGCTTTGGATTATCTCACTAATGCGATAATCTGCATTGTGGCCAACTTTGGTTTCAATCCAATAACATGGGAATTACCCTTTGTAATTGCACACGTTTAATAACTCGACTTGGTTTGATGAGGTTTCACTTTTCATTGTGTCGATTCACATGATTAATTTCTCGCGGCGCTGCATTATCTGTTCACAATTACAAATTGTAATACTTCAATTTATCGCAATTCGTTGTATACGGTATATTGTAGCTTTCGTTTATGTAAAGCGCTACTCTTTTATCTAACCTACTTAAAGATTAAATGGTGAAAATAAAAACTGAAATGGAAGTGAAATTACAGAAGCATCAGAAAGAACAAAACTAAAAATACTTACCCAAGAAATCCAGAAAGCAATATGATTTAGCATTTAGTCGCGTCATTGCCTGGTGTAAGGCAAAACAAGGTGAAAATAATTTCACTGAAAATGACTGCTGATGAATCAACAAAACATCCGACATCTCGTTTTTAACGTCATTTCTCTTGTCTCAAGAACGTGTTCCAAACGTAATCCTGTTAGTTTGAGGAATCAATATAATATTATTTATATTTCACAAATTCGAGCACTGTCTAAAAATATTATATGCCACCCATGTTAAAATCCTACTTTTACACCTTGTATCATAATCTACTATTGTTTGCGTTAAATGAAGGTTTCAGATAACTTCAAGTTTAAGTTTTTGCAACTAAACCATTAAACACAGAACATTATGTTTCGTAATTACAATTTTCAGATTGCGAATTTGAAAATTGCACAATGGTTGTTTTTAACTTTTAAATTAGAGAAAGTCAAATTGCAGGTTCATAGGTAGTTACGTTCACTTCTACGTGCTAAAATCAAAACAAAAAAAGGGGGCAGACTCTCGAACCATATATTTGTCGAAGTCCAAATCATTTCCTCGTCCCGTTCACAATGGTATCTCGGAACGCTGCCTCTCGCTTCGTCTATTGTCACCTTTCATATTGAGTCCCAGCTGCTCAATATGTGCTGGCAACCGAGCAGGCTTAGCAGGTATGTAGTAAGTGAGTTCTATCGAGGTTCGATCTCAATCATATTTTATTATTATTTTCGTGCAAAACATTGTGCAGCGCTTATTATGCATATTGTAATATAATTAGAAATTACTACGAGTTTGATTTCAAGGCATTTATGCCCATACATAAAAACTGAAACACTTTTCTTTTCGTTTTCAAACTACACGTTAAATATGTAAATATTATATTCCTAAATGAAAAAGCCATATATATGTTTTTTCATTATATCCTGTATTTGACCCACAATACCTCTTTTGTCTTACGTTGTCTTGCAGACCAATTTAATTCCGAAACTTTCTTTACCTCTGTCCACACATTTTCAATAGAATTCAAATCTAGTGAACAAGGAGGCCAATCATTCAATGTGATATCTTGCCTTTGCAAGAACCAGTTTGAAACCTGCTGACCTGTGTGGACAGGATAGTTATCCTGCTGGAAATAAGTCATTTCATCGGAATATATAGTCCTTACAGGAGGAACCATGATGTTTTCGAGGATTTCTTTTTACCATTAAGCTACCACAACGCACCTAGACCATCTCGTGATATCCATCCCCAACACGACACAGATACGCGACCTTGGCGATCCATTTGTGCCGCGTATTTTGCGTCGTAACATTTTCCTCTGGGGCAATAGACAATTACTTTCCCCCATTTGTTGATGAAATGTTACCTCGTTGTGATTATAACCCTATTGCAATTATGGTTAACATTTTCTTCTGCAAATGCGAGGCGACATAATCTGTAATCGTCTGCAAGACGCTGTTTCTTGGCTGCCGATCGAGCAAAGTGCCCTGTTATAGTCAAACGACACAAGGCTGTGCGGTTCGACCCAGAGAAATTATAATTACTTCTAATTGTTGACACATGCTGGAAGGGATTGCTGTCTGTCTCTTTTTGAAATGTAGTGTCCTTCTGAGAAGTGGATAAACCTTCGTCCCGAACCAAGTCAACGACGAACAATCCCTTGCCTGAATAACCACACTCACCTCGTAGCCCTAGACATAGGGACTTCAAGTGCTTTTGTATTCCGAGGCAGAGCATTCAGCAACGTTCTCTAACGTAAGGAGAGATCTCCTTGTATGCGCTCAGCTCTAGCAAAAGTCAGTAAGATTGCTAACATGTGCACAACTTCAAGGCTACGAGCTACGCACGCATGATCACGCCAGCGTCATTCATATTTGAAGAATGAGACAGAAAGTTTGCACATCCAATATTAAGTCAATTAAATTCTTACTAATATGGCATTTATTTTGAAAACAAAAACAGTAATTTGTTTGCGTTTTTATGCATAAATGTCTTAAAATAAATGACATTTTATGCATGGAAAATATATGGCCATATATTTAACAAATTAAAATTTAAATAATAAAAAATACACACAAAGGGATTCGAACCCAGGTTGTTTCAATTATGAGACATGCGATTCACGCTCGGCTACCATGAATACAATCCAACTGAAACACATGTTCCTATTTATCGCATAGCTTTGAAATGAACGAAGGCTGGTACTAAGTCGTGTATTGTGAACGCAGATTCAGCGAATGCTTCCGATGTTTTCCGAACCGAACTGCCTCTCTGGCTATTGCTCATTTATTTTATTTTAGCTTGTACATTGAGTCAAAAACGAAAATAAAAACACTTAACATTACGCCTGTCTTGACCGATATGACCTGTCTGAACAGGGTGAAAGAGGAAGGTAGTGTTTAAGACATCAGGTGGCTCAAACTTATCAATTGGATGCGCTTCTACGAGCAACACACACTTACTGATGGTATTTATTCATCTTTTCTTATTTGAAGCAGACACCTAAGTGTTAAAAATGACTTTCTAAAGAATTAGCGCTAGCTACATATTTAATTTTTTGAGCAGGCGTTACTAGCAATTAAAGAAGTGTTGTACAAAATTTCATTTCAATATGTAATATAATTCTTGAGATATTCATTTATATCAATTTTATTATGTATAATAAAAATCTATATATTCCGACAGATATTAAATAAGAGGTTATTCCTTAAAATTGCATTCCTTAATACGTTTGTAATAAATTCTCATGGAAATTTGCATATAATCTATAGCTTATATTTAAAAATATTCTATAGTGCAAAATGTGAAGGTATTATAAAAATAGCACATGATTATGCTAATTAGTTTTCTAGAAATAAAAAATTATTGATAATAAAATTCCAATCAGACATTTTATTGCCCACATTCTGACGTGCAGTGTGGAAAATTTGCATACATCTAGCTACATCTTAGTGGAAGAAGACAAGTTTTAAATACGGAAAAATTAAACAAAACAAAAAAGAAGGGAAACCATCTCATGTATTCTACTTACAGGACTTCCTCTACTCTTGTACAGACTATTTTTACAAACGCTTACTCTCCATTTACTTGATGTTAACCGTGATAAGCATTTTCAGAAACTATCTTATTGCTAATTTTCTTGTAGCTGCAAGGAAAATATGGTAGGTTTTAAGCGATATCCAAATCTTTGGCTGCTGTGTGCAATATTCCATTCTTTTTTCATCACCAGAACATAAAAACAAGGAATAAGGAATTCTCATTTGGGCAAAAGTGTTAAATATTCGAAAATTAAAACAAATAACAAAGAATATCTCACAAATGGTTCATTCGACAAATAAAAATGTATATGACATAAAATTGTGTATTAACGAGATTTATACTTGTTGTGTATTAAAATTTAGTCTATTTCTTACGGTTCACCAGTTATGTGAAAATCATTTACAATGAAGAGGACGTTTGGGGACATTCCCAGACAATTCAAGATATACAATTCATTTGCTATAAAATTGTTTTAAGCAATGATACTTTGATCAAAATCGTTGGGACTATTTTTGAGAAAATAAAAATATTCAAAAACTTACGGTAGTCTGAGGTCTTGAAAATCTTACTGTCGCATCCTTGGAAGGCACTAAATTCAAATACCAAGTTTGGTATTTATCCGGCTTTTCGTTTTTGAGTATGCTGTGCACCGACAGACAGACATACACACACGTACATGTTTCTGAAAATGATGTATTGGATTCGGGGCACCTCAAAACATGCATTTCCGTGAAATATCAGTGTCGAATTTGTTGGTGGAATGCAATACTTCCCGTACTTACTATACGTAGTAGAGAAAGTAAGAAAGGAAAAAAGAAAAGAAACTAAACTTGAGAAAATAAGCATTATTTATCAGGACAGATAGTAATTTAAATGGCACAGCGCTTTAAAAATGGCGTCCAAATATATGTTACATATACCCTAGGGGATTAAAACCTCCCAAATATGTAGCTTGAAGTATGGTGCATTTTTACTAAAATGGCTGAAGTATTACTTCGGTGCTATTAGTGCCTCGGAATAATGCTTAATCTGTTTGCCATCCAGATGGCAATCGAACACAGGGCTCTAGCTTAAGAAACCAGAACGCTAATTATTCACCAAGAACACAGTCATCATGCTTTTTAGTTTTCGTTATGCTTTTCTCTTCCTTTATGACTTTATCAGTCATTTGGGGCTTTAATGTCAAATAGAGAATCTGATTTTTCAATAAAATGTAAAATATTTATTACCTTCAAAAATAAGTTACTGTGTGCTCAGATTAGTTATGCCTTTAAAACAGCGTTTATAAATAAGAAATGCATTTTCAGACATTCATTTTAATTAATTGAGACTTAAGAAAGCCCGAATCTCAAGGGCGAGAAACATAAATATTTCGCTTTCTTATATATGCTGAGTTGTTTAGGTTTCCATAACTAAATTTCTAAGGTAGACAGAAGGCCAGTGGCCTTGTAAGCAATATGTATCAATGATTCAAGTGATTGACAATTGGAAAGTAAGGTTACCTGGTACTGGATGTTTTTCTTCATAAATACCTGTCATCCCGTAATAAAACCTTGGCTATGCATTTTGTGTGGACTAATATTTTAATTTGGTCCTATATTTTAAACAGTACATGTTTATGACACTGAAGCAGTTACGCTTAAGCATATAAGCGTAGTATATTTTGATGATGAAAGCGAGTGGGAAATAGTACATAAAATATGAATATTTTGGTGGGTGGAATCCGGCTTGAAAAATTCAATGCCATGGCTAACACTCTAATCAGGAGGCTTGCCACGCAAACGCTATACCACTGCACTAAGATGCCGCGATTACTATTCCGCATTCGGTCTTCTCGTCTGATTCATTTAACTCTGAACAGCTTCAAATATTCCTAAGTATCCGACATATCTAGCAGGGGCCCAAACAAGCCTTCACTTGCAGTTTTATGTTTCCCGCATACATAGGTGCAAAAGAAGTTGCCGAATTACTACTGTTCAAAGGGGCAGTGCAGGTACAAAGCGAAAGGTCACTGAAGTAGTGTTGATGTCCGCAGGTGCTTACATGGTAGCCTCGTACTGATAAGCATTGCGTGGTGCACGCAGCTAGAGTCAGGTCATTCAGACAAAAAGGTAACGTTCACCAATAATGAACACACAGATATAGTTACGTGCGGGGACACACCAAAATGTGATTGAGTCTCCAAGACTGTGTTGTGAACATTTTCAGTGCGGTATCTGTCTTCCGCGCACTTTTTTTTTTAGTGCAGAAATAATATTAAGAAATGATGGATCATTCCAAATAGAATGTGGGCCTGATGAATTACATCAATTTGTCAACTAAATCGGGCATGGTTTTGCACAAGCTTATGGATAATGTTCTAATACAAAATAATTTAATTCTAACGCGCCTTTAACGGTATTACACTGAATATAGATTAGCTGTCGTGGAACTAAATGACTTAACATGTTTGCTAAGGTTTGCAACAAGCGGCAGTTTTGAAGCATTGGACTTTCATTTAGGGATCTCCTCTCTTTCGGTACGAAGTCCCCTTTGCAGTTCTGCTTAGGCAAACCTTTTGGAATCCGCGCTATCCGGTATAAACTCAGTTCAACTAAGGACGGCTTGTGTGGGCCACCTGGTATGTGATATGTTTCTCTTTTCCTAAATGCTCAAATGTTTGCTGTGAAAGTAAGGCTTGATCTTTCTTATGGTTATAGGTTTGTATTATTGCTAAAATCCCTGGAAACACAAATACAGGAAGTCAGTTATGCCAGTCTCGCTCTTCAGGGGTGCGCCAAGCTAGCATAGACTTAAGCATTTCCCGGGGTACAAAATTCGGTTATTGTACGTGGACATGTGAATTGTTTTATCCAATTCTACTATTTTAAGAGGTTGTGCATAATTGGCTCTTTATAATATACGTGTCAATAATAGCAGTGATGTATTTCTTACAGAAATACGGAATACAGATCTTCCAAGGTGCCCTTGACTTATAGAGAGAAGATGAAAGCATTTTGTGATATTCTTTTCTTTGAGCAAAGAAGTTGCAAAAGCTACTTGTAGCGGGAAATGGTTGGGCGCCATTCGTAGCGGGAAATGGTGGTCGATTCTTACAGCGTGCTGTTGTATTCTTCTTCCTCGGCTAGTGATGCTCGTCGGTAGTTGAGTATTCCATTCCTACCTAATTGCTAAGTCTCGTTAATCTCAGGTTCTTGTGGGTGAGGCAAGTTAAAAAATACACTGCAAGTTTTCCCTTTATAATTAATGTTTATTCCATTATTTAAATAAATATGGGCGGCTAGCTTTTCCCATTTACTTTATCCCACCAATTGAATATTTATCAGGAGCCTATCTATCTTCACACGCATCCCCACCCTTATATGCACCCACGTGCATTCGTAGCACTTTGCGTTGGCGTGCCTTCTTGTTGCGCTGACCTGGTAATAAGTAAGAGTGCCCCGCTCGGCAAAATCTGCTCTTATATAGGGCGGCTTACCCACGCTATCTTCTACGTTTGAAAATGTAAGTATGCTTCCCATTGGCCTTCAGGCCGCGTTACCCAAGCATGTATGAAAATATTAGGTTTCAGAACCTTGCGCTTCAGCGCCATCATGTAGCGTCGTACCCCTCTGTGCTAGGCACGGTCGTTATGAGTTCCAAGAATTCCCATTCAATTAGCTAGCGCCCGTTACTTACAAATAGCTCTGTACAAAGTTACATGTTAAATGTTTTAACATTCAGTGAATTAAACTATTGCTATACAATTCTTATGTGTATGGTTCCCCTTTCATTCTGTATATTATTAAATATAGAATAATTAACATGTGAATTTATAATTACCTACCAGACTGTGCTGATAATAGGCTATATCACAGTCCGGAACAATTGCTTTCTTCTCCCTAGGAAAGGGAAGTGCCTGTCTTGGTTATCGATTCAACACGCCAGGTAATAACAAATGAAATGTAGGGTGGAGAAGTTAATGTTTTACTTACGAGCATATAAAGACGCTCTTACTAAGTCATCTATGGATGTCGAATTATATAATGATTTATTTCCTACAATTTATAATGCTAAGATTGTATAAAATGTCGAATTCAACTCGTGGATAGCCTAATATGGCATTCGTGCAAATTGTCGTTCGGTCGCCAAACATTCACTGGTGTCATAATCATCAAGGCTATTTATTTGTTGAATAAATTACTATTATTACACAATAATAAACGCCCACGAGGTAAATGAAGATCGGATTATGAAAGCTACTTGTCTTTATGTAACTTTCGGACAGAATTCATTCATGAATCCCCTGTATTCACGTAAAGTTGTTTTTAACGTTAACTCCAAATAATTCCTTTATATTGTAGTAGAAACGTAGCTAAACGTGAAGTGTTACTGTTCATGTGTGAGGACCAAGCCTCAGAAGCATGATAACGCGCGTATGTACTAATTATAAAGGAAGTTTATCATAAGAGGAGGTATGGCACGTATAACCGAGTGCTCCTGTGATCTATTGTCCTTAAATTAGTTGTGTGGCACAATGATGGAAGTTCTATGTCGGGTTACTATTGTGATCTGCAGTGCATAGAAATGTCAGGGTTCGATTTAATTGTTCGTATCGTTCAGATGAGCGCTTTCAGTGCATTTGTACGGAAACCACCTGCTGGAACAGTGATAGGTCAAACGGGAAATTTATCCTCTCAGCACGACAACGAATTTCAGGATAGCTTAATCGGATGAAACCGTTCGTGGCACAGGAATGATAACATATGATACGTATCTTCATAGACAAACGTAATTTATGATGTATACACTCAACGTATAAAGCTCTTAAAGCGCAAGCAATTTACACAATGAAATACTCCTAACCAAGTTGATAGTGCATTTGTCTATCCAATGAACATTTAGCAACCTAATTTTGAATCCCTGAGGCAGCAATTTAATATCTGAATTTTCTCTTTTTTATACACAAAAGGTTTTCAAAACAATAACTTTTTTTCTGAAATGCAACATGTTTAAGAAAAGCACATATATTTGAAAGTTGAATGTGGAGAAGTGTTGCTATAGAACATATTCTCAGTATGATCACTATTTCGAATTGTTGGCTTTTTTATAACCAGGATATGCAGTATTAAAAATACCACTGAGGGACATTATTTTTGTATATACTTTTACTTTGTTCAGTTTCTTTTTTTCTATCCTTTACTAGTGTGTTTTATTTCAATTCTGTCTCACTTCACTAATGCGATTTAGTTCAGTTCTCACTGTCGCTTCACTAATGTGATTTAGTTCAGTTCTCAGTGTCACTTCGCTAATACGATTTAGTTCAGTTCTAACTATCACTTCACTAATGTGATTTATTCAGTTGTCAGTGTCACTTCACTAATGTAATTTGATTCAGTTCTCACTGTCACTTTGCTAATGTAATTTAGTTCAGTTATCAGTGTCACTTCGTTAATGTGATTTAGTTCAGTTCTCACAGTCCTTTACTCATTTGATTTAGTTCAGTTCTCACTGACACTTCACTGGTATAATTTAGTTCAGTTCTCACTGTCACTTCACTGGTATAATTTAGTTCAATTCTCACTGGCGCTTCACTGGTATGATTTCGTTCAATTCTCACTGTCACTTCACTGGTATGATTTAGTTCAATTCTTACTGGCGCTTCACTGATGTGATTTACTTCAGTTCTCACTGTCACTTCACTGGTATAATTTAGTTCACTTCTCGCTGGCACTTCGCTTGTATGATTTAGTTCAGTTCTCACTGTCACTTCACTGATGTGATTTACTTCAGTTGTCACTGTCACTTCACTGGTATGATTTAGTTCGGTTCTCACTGGCACTTTACTGGTATGATTTAGTTCAGTTCTCACTGTCACTTCACTGGTATGATTTAGTTCAATTCTCACTGGCACTTTACTGGTATGATTTAGTTCAGTTCTCACTGTCACTTCACTGATGTGATATAGTTCATCTCTCACTGTCCTTCACTCATGTGATTTAGTTTAGTTCTCACTGTCACGTCACTGGTGTGATTTAGTTAAATTCTCACTGGCACTTCACTGGTGTAATTTAGTTCAGTTATCAGTGTTACTTCACTAATGTGATTTAGTTTAGTTCTCACTGTCACGTCACTGGTGTGATTTAGTTAAATTCTCACTGGCACTTCACTGGTGTAATTTAGTTCAGTTATCAGTGTTACTTCACTAATGTGATTTAGTTCACTTCTCAATGTCACTTTACTAATGCCATTTAGTTCAGTTCTCACTGTCACTTCACTGATGTGATATAGTTGAGCTCTCACTGTCCTTCACTCATGTGATTTAGTTTAGCTCTCACTGTCACTTCACTGATGTAATTTAGTTCAGTTATCAGTGTTACTTCACTAATGTGATTTAGTTCAGTTCTCAATGTCACTTCACTAATGCCATTTAGTTCAGTTCTCACTGTCACTTCACTGATGTGATTTAGTTCAGTTGTTACTGTCACTTCTCTAATGTGATTAAGTTCACTTCTCCCTGTCACTTCACTAATGTGATTTAGTTGAACTTCATTATTACTTCACTTTTCCTCGCGTGTTGCAGCAAAATGATCACGCACGAAGAATACTCTTCTTCCTTCCTCTTCACTCGCTGGGGCGTCGAATACAAGACTTCTCTAACCACTCGAAGCAACAGCACTCCCTGTAGGTCGCAACTATCGTCACAATCGCTGAGTAACCAACACTTCATGTGGCATCAAGAACAACTCACTATCTCGCTCGCGAGCACACAGGCTTATATACTAGTGCGCGAGTTCCTTGAATGTTTGCGGACAGCGAAGGGGAGAAACTTCTAGAAGAATCTCGTTAGCTTCCGATAGCGCTTCTGGTATTGATGCTGGGTGAGAGCGCTACTCGCTTTCGTTATCTCTTCAACTAGCCAATCCATCGGTCGCCTTGTCGTCCTTCGCGGTGTCGTGATCACCATGCTAGCCTCTAGTTCCCTAGGTCGCGAGTTCAAACCCGGTGGAGTGTGATGAATTTTTTCGGGCGTAAAAATCGTTAGCATAGCTTCCTACGGAAGAGAAGTAAAGCCGGTGGTCCCGTGTCGTAGATTTACGGCATGTAAAATAACCTCAAGCCTGATAAAGATGCCTCTTGAGAAAAATTACCGTTCTTTCACGTCCAATACAGAATGGGACTCTTAAGGACCACAGCAGTTAATGAGCGTCCATAAATAAAATTCAATGTAATTTTAATTTATCGGTCGCCTTCCATGTGATAAACTTGGGTTGTGGCTTCATCACAACATTTTAGATAATGTCCTTTTGTGGTTTGCAAATTGTAGTACAACGTATAAAATCCAACAATGCGCACCGTTTTGAATAATATCACTCCTAATAAAACATGTTTTCTATTTAGGCTCAGAATGCCACGTGAGCAGCCTTGGAAATACGATGCATTCTTAGTTTCATACCTTCATATGCTCAAAAATGAGCAATTCTCAGTAATAGTAGAGCTGTAATAGAGCACGTCCTCAATATGATGTTTATTTTGAAGGTTTACTCTATCATACGGTAGTAATAAAACTCTGATGTGATACATTCACATGACATTCTTTACCCTCTATCGTTTACTAGTGTGTATGCAAACTAAAAGCTTATTTTTATACATATATTGCGTTTTAATCCAAATAAGTATTTCCAGGAATGCTACATTACTCATTTCGATTTTTTTACAAAGATATTAGCGATAGGTAAATGTTTAAGAACTGGACACTATATGCTAGCCTTAAAATTCCATATTGTTTCCATGTAATCGCGAGAAACAACTGAATGTTGAAAGCACTTTAAAGAATAACCAAGAAATTAATAATTCAAATCATTAATAACGGATATCTCAGAAATGGTTTATGCCACAATAAACCTTATTTGAAATAAATTGTGTAACTTAAAGAGATCTACATTTCCTGTGCAGTACATTTTCATCTACCACTTAACGTTTACAAGTGATACAAGATTATACAAAATTCCTTCCGAATGAAGAGGACTTCAAATGCTCTTCCCAGAAAATTCAAGACATACATGTTATTTATCATGTAAATATCTTTAATATGTGGTATTTCTATAAAAATCGTTAGCCATTTTTTAGAAAATCAAAATTTTCGAAAAATGTCCGTTGTTGGGAGGAGGGATTTTCTTGAAAGTCTTCATGTAGCATCCTTGGAAGATACTGAATTTAAATACCAAGTTTGGTACTTATCCGACTTTCCGTTTTGAGTTATGCTGTTCAGACACACACACACATACACACACACACAGACCATTTTCTAAAAATGCTTTTTCTTTTTGGGGGATTCAGGGAGCCTGACAGTAGAGAAAGTAAAAATATAATGGAAGGTCAATTTTATGATTGTAGAACTGCAGTGCATTGTAGAATCGTCGCTTATTTAAAGGAAGTCCTTAAGCAGTGACTTTCTCTACACAGACGCTACTCTTTCAGACCAATAAGGAAATGCTTATTCAAATAAGGAAGTTCTGACCTCCGCTTATATGCAATAGGGAGAGCCAACGCCATCTTGCATCAACTGCCTATAACGGAGGTTAAGGATAATAGTGGTTTCGTGGAGTATATGGAATTACGTAACGGAATTGTACTGTGCATTAGTAAACCAATTCGCGTGATTTGCAGAATTCACTTGAAGCGCATAGGATGGTGAATTTAAGAAGCGATTTCGGTTACCAAAGCCGCTGTTGTAATAATCTAATGCCTCTGCTAAACAACGTAACTTAACAAACAGCGGCTATGAAGTCGCAACGTAATACAGGCTTACTTTAAAAAATAATGTATAGAATCTCAATGCCATAAGACCTACCATATGTTTTCTGTACAGACGTTTTCCCATTTATGTTGTCCACAGTCCTTAGGTCCCTAGAAAACCAGATTCCGATGCACTTATTCAGAAGCATTTCATACAATCCTAACAATAAGATGCAGAAATATTTTGCGACACAAAGTACATCTCCGCATGGTTTGCCTATTTTGCATAATCACTATGACTGCAATGAATCACTTAATTAATCACACATCTTTACCATTATTCCGCAAATATACATTGGGTATCAAAATCTTCAATAGAGGTTTACCGATTTCGTGTATAAAACCGCTGTTAAAGCAAAACATTGCAAGTTATTGGGTACTTTTGCTTTTCTGATTACTGCTAGATAGTGTGGTAATTGCATTTGTGATTTGCTTCCATGCATGCATATTCACAGTATGCATATTGTAAATACCTCTAGCTACCAACACTTTACACCAGAAAATCAGGTTTTCATTTTTAAAACACCCCCGAGTAAATACCACTTAAGGCCAATACATCACACAGCGTCCGATTTCCTGCATTCTACAATGTCTTTGTATCTCAGTACCAACTCAATTAGTTGGTTTCTTTCCTGCTCATTGAAATATTTTCCTTTTGAAATGTTTTCGACCTAACAAATGTTACTGTACAACTATTACTACAAACCCTTAAGTAAATTTACAGTCTACTTGATTTTAAACGAAAGTTAACTAATTAATGAATGCACATTTAAAACTCGCAAACTTCTACCACGTGCTCAGCAGCTGTTGTGAACAAATCAACAACAAAAATGAAAATGGCGGTTGGCTATGTGGTGACCTGTATACATTTCTTCGCGCATCCGAGTGGCTGTGAAACAGCTGAACCATGTTGCCACATGTGCTTCGGAAATAAGTAAGCGTTTAGCGCTGAGCACATAAGTACCGTCTATGTATACTTATTGCTTAAGCATTTCCTTTTCACTTAAGCGATGACTATGAATTCGATCCTTAAACGCAATGAAGATCTTTTGGGCTTCTGGAAACCTCGAAGCGAAGAGCACAGAGAGAGACCAGATTCTTGGCGGAAGGCTCGGACGTAGGCGGGTCCCTACGGTTGCCATTATAAGTCCAAGATTTGGGAACGAGAAAGACCATTTACCTGCTCAGTAAGACTGGACTGTCGTAAAAATGAAAGTTCAACGATCAGTACTTTGCACTATGAAGCCGACGTTAGGATTATGAATGGAATGGGAAATAAGCAAAACTCAAATCCAGATTAAAGGGAAGTCATAGGTCAGTTATGGCTGGACGTATTCGAAATGTAAGTTTTGAGGAGTAAATCGTATTGCAGGTTCAGTGAAAGACATTATTATAGCAACTGCTTGTGCTTCGTGAATATAGGCAGGAATTTTCTTTGTCGGACACTCCATAATGGTTGCGATGAACGAAATACGTGGCAAAGGTGGTCAGCTGGGTGTGCCAAATGGTGGTTTGGGGATGCGTGTTAAGTGACAAAAATGTAAGAAGAACGGTGGCAGGAATATAGGCATCGTTGGCTTCTTTATCACCCCTGAGAAATATCTGTGCTCACATATTGTATAAAAACAAACCACCATATCGAAGACCTGAAACCAATGCCTAGTCTATATTTCCTGCAACTAAGCTAGCTCATGCCACTTCAGCCTCCGTCACCCATCCGCATACCACCTCAATACGTATATGTGAGAGATCGCACACTGAAAGTTCATTTTTAGCAACTCTTCAAATGACAAGCTCTAGTTAGAATCCTTACTCTTCAGTACTCAAATAAATGTTTTACGTTTTGCCTTTCGCAACTGCAATACGCGTGTCTGGTCATATAAATATATTTTACGCAACCCCACCTTTATAAACAAGTCGTTACTCTATTCAATATCGTACTTAATTGCCTCATTATGACCAATAATAACAATGAAGTATTTCCTACAGCAATGACGTATTCCTATAGCAATATCGTAATACCGATATTCAAAGTTGTTGCGGCTTATAAAGAGAAGATGAAATCATTTTGTGCTTTTTTTTGGGCAATGAAGATGTAAAAACCTCTGCACATTATTAAATATTGAGGAGTTAACATCTGAATTGATATAATTATTTATCACTGTGCTGATAATACGCTGCATCGCAGTCCGTACCACCTGCTCACCTCTCTCCGAGGAAGGGAATGCAAGCATGTGGCTGTCTTGCTTATCGGTTCAACACACCACGTGATGGTAAATGAAGCATATGAAGACGCTCTCACTTATGTCAGCTAGGAGTTGAACTATCTTATTATTTATTTCCTAGAATTTATAATGCCAAGATTGCATAAAATGTTATATCCAACTTCTGGATAATGTTAATATGAAAATTGTCGCACTCAATGTCGTTCGGGTGACGAACATTCACTCATGCCATAATCATGAAGGTTATCCATTTGTTCCATAAATTATTATAATTGTGAACGTGATCAAACGAACTTAGAGAACTAGTTCAGAACATATCAAAAGCGCTTAGAGAACTAGTTCAGAACATAATATCTAAAATTCTTAGAGAACCAGTTCAGAACATAATAAAAACGTGCTTAGAGAACTTAACTATTTCAGAACATAATATCTAAAACGCTTAGAGAACTAGTTCGTAACATAATATCAATAGCGCTTAGAGAACTAGTTCAGAAAATAATATCTAAAACGCTTGGAGAACTAGATCGGAACATATCAAACGCGCTTAGAGAACTAGTTCAGAACATAATTTCCAACGTGCTTAGAGAACTAGTTCAGAACGTAATATCTAAAACGCTTAGAGAACTAGTTCACAAGTTTATCTAGCATGTGTATTTTTGTACAGTTCGTTGTTCTATCGCTCTTTAACTAGAGGATCTGTGGTAAATGAGTTTTACAATCCAGAGGAAGGGCTACCTGTGTTCTTGGTGGCGGGTTACAAGTTCGGTAGGAGGCAAAACAAACAGTAAAAGCGAAATGGTGGTAGTGGTTTTCCGTCTACCTGTTGGAATGACCAGCAGCGCCATCCTGAATTCCGCTAACTGGATGTTTGACCAACCAACCACGACTAATTATGCTGACCAAACCTTCCTTGGACTGGCTGGCGTTTTTTAACGAGGTAGCTTTAATTGGAATGTTCTTTGCGTCATCACATGCTTTTTTCTTTCTTTCTTTTCGGTTGCAGCAATGATCCCAGACCTTTGCTACTAATCTGCTTAGAGCGGATCGTGATGTAGTGTTTTATTTTGGTTTTAGTGTTTTACAGCTTTGGATTGTGCTACCTCAGAGGATATTTGTGAAAGAATTATAAAACTAGTACCCAATTAAAAATCTATATTTTACAACTGGAGGGTGAACTCGGCGTAAAGTTTCAAAACCGTATCACAAAGAAATAAAGATTTATCAAAGCTCGTAGTTGTAGATATCATCCAAAATACAATTAATTTGACTTAGGGTAATAAGAAAATGGAAACTAGGGCTTTCTATAAACAATGCAGTGTTTGAGAGCTATCTGCTTTTAATCCTTAAATGACTTCGGTATTTAAAACGTACTAAAAAGGTCTGATGTGTTGCACTCAATGACTTCCTCTACTCTTGTATAAACTATTTTTACAAACGCATATTCTCCATCTACTTCATGTTAATCGAGATAAATATTTGCAGACGTTATCTTATTGCTAATTATTTTTGCAAGAGGAAAATGGAAATACGGTAGGCTTTAAGCGGCAGTCAAATATTTAAAGAGCTGGTCGATATGTGGAGCATTCCATTTTCTTTGCATGTCCAGGAAGGAAAAAAACGCAACAACGAATTCTCATTTTAGAAACAAAAAGGTATTGTAAAATTTAAACGAATAACAAGGAATATCTCGAAAATGGGTCACTGAATAAAAAATGTATATGAGAAATTGTGTATTTTAACGAGATTTAAATTTTCTGCGTAGTAAAATTTTGTCTATCTCTTACGGTTTACCAATTATGCGAAAGTGGTTCAGAATGATGAGGAATTTTGGGGATACTCCCAGGTGTATCTATATGGTTTGAAGAGTTTTTATGGCATGCCTTATAAGCAGTCTGCTTGGGAAGAAGAGCGTGTGTGTGTGTGTGTGTGTGTGTGTGTGTGTGTGTGTGTGTGTGTAAACTTGGACGTCGGGCTTAAAATCATTTAAATCTTTGATTAATGAACAAATATTTCGTATTAAGATTGTTAAAATCCACATAATACTGAAATTCGTGAATTTTATTTAAGACGTTCTATGTCGTTTTGATATATAATATAAGAAACTGTATTTAAACCTTTCAACCTATTCTAGAACTTTATTTTCTAATATCCAATAGCATATTTTCCTTTAAAAAGCAATATTTTACTTTTAACTAAGGGTATATTAGAATTATAAAACTGGCACATTTGCTGAAGTTTAATATTTGATTTTTGCAGATCGTCTTCATTATTTTGGATGATTTTCAAATAATTTGGGTACAATAAAACATTTAAATAAAATTTTCTTGTTAGGTTGATCCATGGAGCCACTTGGGTTTTTCTTTTTTTATTCCACTTATATAAATATTAAATCCCGCAGGCGCTAAGCTGCATCCCTGTCTCACACCTTCATTTACTGTCTCTCTTTTGCTAACACTTCCTTTATATTTAATCATGATTCATTTTACAGTCTTTGGACTACATTTATAAGGTGTTTTGGAAATTTCTCTATTTTTCATTATTTCTTATAATTGTTGTGTTGGGACTTTGTCAAAAGATTTTTCTATGTCAATAAATGCTAGTTGTTTCATTTTTACATTCAACTCCCTTTTGATTAACATGTTTAAACTAAAATACCCTAAATTGTTGAACTACTAGTCTGAATCCTTATTATTCCTCTAGTAAGTGCACTTTGTAAAAGTAAAATGCACTTTGAGATCCGAGTTAATCTATTATAAATTATTTTTGCATATATATTATAACCTACTTTTGAGAACCTAATCCTTCTGCATTCTGTCTTGTCAAGCCACAAATGGTATTATAAACACAGTAAACGCTAAAAAGGAAGTCTAAACAGATATATTAATAAGATTTAAGATGTAATTCCTCTTCCAAAATTGCTTTATAGAAGTGAAACATAGTGTCAGAAAGAAAAAAAATTCCACAAAATCGAAGCTGCTGAGATGAAATTCTTAAGAGCAGTTAAAAGCTGTACAAGAGTGGATAATCACAGAAACGAAGAAATTAGAGCAGAATTAAACATCACAATAACAGCAATAGAAAAAGTTATACAGTCTAAAACAAATTGGAAGTCACGTGTGCAGAGAATGCCGGATGATATCATCCCATATAAAGCAGTGCATTATTCACATGGAAAGAGAAGTGCAGCAAGGCCGCGTAAACGATGGGTTGAATGAAGCGGGAACAGGTTTTTAACCTAATCCCTAAAAGAAGAAGAAGATTGTTGATACCCCGAAGAGTTGTGCAGTATAAGGTATGTGCAACTGACGGCACCACAGGACGTATTGTAATGGCACAGAACCTGGCAAGTGAAAGATGTACACTACTTGCACTCTTATCCTCACAGTGTCTTAGTCTGGTAATGCTTATTTTTAGCGACTTTTAACCATCTGGAATAGCCATATAAAAAGTTCCCGCTTCTGCCGGCACAGAACCTAATGGATGATCGTTGCAAACCAAAATGTTACCGCGATGGCGTAATTTTAATTTTTTCTCTCTAAATAGTTATACCTTTCGTGATATTAGAAAGTCTTTTGTTTGAAAGGCCTATCGTATGTTAAAGCGGCTTCTCTAGAAGTTTCCGTTTTATTGAACGCTTTGAATTTGCTCTTCAATAGGTATAGTTACCCTCAACTAAAGTAGTCAAATTTACCAACAAAGAAATATCCAATAGAAATACTAAATCTGCTATTTTATATTTTTTGTTTTTCACATTGGCTGTGTGTATATAGTAAGTTGGAAATCTAATTCACAGATAACCAATTAATGTTAAAATTGTTATTTTATATGAAATTTGTTATAAATATAAAAAATTAAGTATTTTATTTGGGTTTTCAGTAGCTTTAAAAAGTATCCCAAGAGTGTATTAAAATGTGCGTTACAGAAATGTATTCTATTATTGACAAATTGTCACTGGGTAGTATGAAGTGATACTTTATTATTATTATTATTATTATTATTATTATTATTATTATTATTATTATTATACACAATGTCTTAGAAGTTCAGAAATTGTCCATATTTTCGATACTATTTGTGTCAACATGTGGCTTTTGTATTCTAAAACGATAGGGCCAACACAACAATTTATACAACTTTGCATAATCACAAAGCCAATGATAATCTTAATATTAAAACATCTCAAAATAGCTTTTATAGTCTCCAGATATTTCTGTTGTCACACTTTTTAAGCTTCATTCATTACTGTTCCTCAAATAAGCTAAGGCAAGATTCTTTGAAAATATATTCAGCAACGGTTTCATTTCCTCAGAGAAAAGTAAGAGCATTGTACAGAGGACGAGTAGTTATCATTGGCACACAAGTCTCTACAATAATGGTTTCTTTGTTTCAGCCAGCATTTAACAAGTGAAGAAATGGTAGCGCTTACGGGAATATGTAACCGGTCCAGCTGGATCGTAATACCTACCAAAATCCTTTCCTTTACATTTGTGAGCTGCTCTTCAGTCCCTCTTGATTGTACGGCAATTTTAGACAGAGAGAGAAAGACGCTGTCACCTGGGTCTTAAATTTGCACTACTTAAAACTACAAATAATATATCTTATATTATTTTTACATTGTTACCATCCGTAAGATATACGCCACGCCCCTACCAATTATCATATGTTTTACAAAACATAATATGTAACAAGAGTATTTTATTTTTATATTATTTAATATAAATTTATACATAATACCTGTAATGTTCATGCAAGGCCAACAAGAATTAGTCGATGCACAGAATGTCACAAAAACTTTTAAAGAAACAAAATGCTGGGACCATTATAAAATGCATTGGAAGTAAAACATTCCCTCAGAATAATAAATGTTTGTACTACCAAAGGTTAAAGGAAATGAACAAGGATTTAAAGCAGCTTTAAATAAGAGTAAAAATTCATGTAGCCGCAAGAGTACTGAATAAATTAACATTCAAATGTAGAAAGAGAGATATATTACAATAGAAGCACATTGCATTTGAATTTGTCCTTCTCACACAGCATTTGCCATTTTGAATTGAAATTTAACACGCGATAATATGATATAAACTCGCTTCCATGAGATTTTAAATATCGCTCCACACACTACAAGAATTTAGAATTACTTACTGTGGCAGTAGCACCTCCTGTCCGAAGTTGTTCTTGTTCGTAATGCCCGTAGCTCGCGGCTTATCTTTCTGCAGCCTGCGTGTAGACTCGGATGTTCGTCGTGGGCTGATACTCTGGATTTCTATCCTCGGCTAGCTGAAGTAATAACTGAAATAGGTAAGAGCATGGACATTTCCTTGGTAAAGGAAACGTAGATCTCGGGTGTGGTAACGGAGAGAAAATAAACGTGCTTCAGTTACAAAAAGACGACACCACTGTTTCCTTTATTTTGTTACTTCTAGTAGTTCACAACACTGATATTGCCGCCGTTAAAACACTGTCCACTGCTGTTGAAACACGGCGCTGATATGACGCGAAGTTTATATATTTAACAAACCTCTTTACTTGTAGCGATTCTTATGTGTGAAGCGAAACCTGTCTTAATGCACTAACTTTTGGCGCGACATCTCTTAAGTGTCCGGCAGCATCATTCCCTGCCTGTAGTTTCGAAGTAACTCTCCCATCTTTGGTCTTACCAGATCTATTTATAGTCGCGGGCTTCTTAGGCTATTTAATTTCCTATTTGGTGCATTTTTAGCGCCACTCAACTCGTCTCACTATTTCATATCGATTTACTTGGATCTCATTGGTCCTATTCCACCCCCTCTTGCTCAATTTTAACATAAAATCGCGGTTTTTCCTAATTTACCGTTAAGCTTGTTGTCTCACTCACTCCGGTCACGGCGAATTACCGTACAAAAGAACAAAAGCTCTTTACCCTCACTGTAAGAACAATACTTTTGCTACCAGAGAGACATCGTAAAACTCACTTGTTGCCTTCCGAAACACTTTTCCTGTATCTAAGATATCTCGTCGTGGACAGTATTTTACCATAGCGCTTAAATTATTTACATTAAACAATTTATTACTCTTCTAATATTAGTAACCTAAATACAAAAATATCGTTAAATCACCCTTCTTAAGCTACACAGACAGTAAATAGTAAATAGTTGTACATAGCATAATTTAATTTCACTAAAAAGTAATTACCCAAATTATTAATAATTCCATAGCTCGGGCTCGGCCTGGAGTTGCCGTTTCATTACGCAAAAGTATATGTTATTCATAATTTAGACAAGGCCGAAAAGTGTGGAGACGCCGCTCCCAGACACGAAGCTCAATAAAAGTCCTTCTTCGCTGATCGTCGAGAACTGTCACAACTCTTCTTCCTGGAACGCATCGGGATGCACCGGGAAGGTCAGAAGATGACGTGGAGACAGCATACTGGCGGAGAAGACACAACCTGGCGAGCGCTGTAGAAACCTGGTGCAGCCGACTTCTGGTATTAACCAGGCTGCCGGCGTAATAACAAGCATGGGTCGAAAATTGTAGTTCATGATTGCAGGTACATGCAAGAACTGCGGCCATATCTGCAAAAACAGCCTCGGCCACCAGAAGAACCACAATTGGCTCATACTTATGGGAGGCAGAGAACGAATAGTGAAAGTTTGAATGAAGTCGAACTAAAGTTGCAACATGAGAAACGCTTTGAACTGACAGAAATCCAAGAAAAGAAGATTATAAGAAAATCTAGTTTTAAAATGTTATGCCCTATTTGTATACACCTGTACACTCCGTTTGGTTTGGGGATTTTAATTTTCGAAAGGGCAAAACCATAATAAAGTCCCGATTTAATGACCTTACTATCTTTGTTTTCTCTACCACGTACTTAGTAGGTAGCGAAGGTATAGCATTCCACTCGAAAAGTCGGATAAATACCAAACTTGGTATTTAGGTCCAGTACCTTCCAGAGATATGACACGAAGATTTTCAAGAAAATGCTCCCACCTCAAACTACTATTTTTTATGTCAAGAATATTTTCGTCTATCGCTTAACGTTTACCAGTTATACAAGATTATACAAAACTTCTGCCGAATGAAGAGGACTTTACAGGCCAAAAAGTTCAAGATACACATTTTATCCGTCATCGAAATATTTTAATATGTGGTATTTTATTCAAAGCCGATAGAGCAATTTTATAACATAAACATTTCAAGAAAAACGTTCCATGTAAAGGGTAGGTTTTAACCTTGCCCAGTAGAATTAAATAAAACTCGGGATATAGACGCAAGTGGTGTGCCCAGCTGCAGGAATACTAACTCGCAATCTGGTGATTGACTTAGCTAAATCTGCAGTTGAACCTGAGCGTGAATTTGACGACGCGCTACATGGTTACACGGTCATAGACTTCGTAATTTGTCTAATCAGAAAGCCGGTATATCACCTCTGGCAAAAGATAAAGGAAGGCGTTGTGATTGATGGTGCTGGCAAGTGATGATGGATGACGCTACAGCCTACATTAAGTGAACAAACTTGCTCTGACATCCTCATCTAAAGGTGGCAAGGAAAACTTACTGTGTCTGCATTCAGTAATGATTGCTATATTTTAAGCATGCCAATTGTGTTAAATATCTGAGTACGTACCGATCAGCTGATTTTTATGATGTTTAGTTAACATTTTCTTAATTTTCAGGCCTGTATTTCATGCTCATATGCATCTCTTATAGTGTTTTTGGCATTTTTTCCACATTTAAACTTAGTGGTTGTAATTTAAATAATATTTTGTAAAAAATAAAAGGGAAGTGCATTAAACATATTTTGTTTCCTATTAGGCGACTTCGATTTTAATCAAGGAAATATGTTATGCAGAAGTAACACCAAAATTCGATACGAAAGCCATTTCTAATTATTATCCATTCATTTGTAATTGTGATAGCGAAAGTACCTAGGCACCTGCATGGCAGAGAACGCTGGTCCAATGAACGTTAGGTGGAATGGAACGAAGACGGAACTGCATGGCAGCTCTCTAGATTTACTGTGGAGCACACGGAAAACAACTTGAAACAACAATAGTTTTTCAAGATCCCAGACATTACTTTCCCCTGTAGTTTTTCGGTGGACTGAACTTACTCACAAGACTCTGGAACTCTAGTGCACATATAAAACTGCTTCTGTTCCCGCAGTATAAATATTCATTACTATTGTTGTCACTTTACGAAATGCTTTTATTTGACCTGCCTTAATTGATTTCACTGCTGTTGCACCGTAAACAAGTCATGCCATTTTCGATTTGCATAAAAAAGAATGGCAAGCAGCAAAGAAAATTGATTGACAAAGCTCAAAGATCGACTAAAAATACAAACCTAAATCGATAATTCATTTGCAAACAAGCAGATTCACTGTTGTACCCATTTAACATATTAAAGAGGAAATTCCACGTTTTACTTAACATAGTTTCAAATTTTAGCTTATCATAGGTCCTCCATGATAAGTTTCATTTGATTTGATTGGTTCAAGTTTAGATGGTTGAAAAGTTATTATGCAGTAAAGGATCGATATGTCGTCTATAAAGACTTTAATAGCTTATTCCTCTGTAGGCATAAAATCAGGTCAAATAAAGCGTAATTTAATACAAATCGTGTCCTAAAAATTGATAATAAATAACTAAACAATAAAAATCCCTAATTTGTCTCTGAACCCTAAACGTTTCCCCTTTTGTTAGATTTCTTATTCGGCAGGTCAGAATGCTTGTTCTCAAAGATGATAGAGCGTAAATGTGTGGGAGTTTTCAAACATAAAATACTTGAATATAATTACGGGCTAAATAAGCGGTTATAGGGAAGACCATTAGCACCTAATGAACATCATATCATATCGATTTAAAAATTCAATGCAATAGCCGGGATTTGAACCACGGATCTCCCGGTTTCTCAATTTTTTTGAGATGACATACCCCAACGGCGACTAACAATGCAGTAAGTACTTTAAGTAGTTTAGCCGGAAGATCCGTGGTTTAAATCCGGCTATGGTATTGAATTTTTTATTCATCTGATTCTACCTTTCCAACCTTGTGCTACACCCATTGCTAGTTTGGAAAAACAATTCATCATATCATAAGCAACACTAGCGCTTCTGCTCAATCTCACACCCGCAGTGTTGCCCATCATGCTGGCGTAATTTATGAACTTCTAATAATATATTCAAGGGACCAGCAACCTTAGGTGCTATTCACTATGAAGACATAACATTAACGTAATCCAGCTTAAGTGTAGGCGTGAGGTAAGAACATTCGCAATGCAACCATAAGCGTAATGCAAGAACCTGGCAGGGTTTCTAGATGCGTAAATTGCACGCGGAAATCATCCGAGAGTATGGCATGTTTCAGATTGAATAGCATAACCGGTGATACACAGTATGAAAATTCATTGTCTTTATAAATAAATAGGGCATTAAAACATATTGAACCAAACGAACAATAGAACAGCGTCTGGCGTCAGCATTTAAAATGGCGCGGCACCGCCAAACGGAACAGCACCATGATTATAAAGTAGATGGCGTAAAATCCTTATCACGATCGTGTGCTGTTCAGAAGCTGTCTATAAATGAAGAAATAAATGCAGAATTCTTCCTCTATGCACACTACGCTAGCAAAAGGTTTGGCGATTGCAGTCTTTACGACTCTATGTGAACGCTTCCATTAAATAAGAATGGTGCAAACTCTTAAAGAAATGGAAAACTGTTTAACGTTCTTCCACCTTTCTTAGTTATGCTTCCAGTCGCTGCCGTTTGTAGCAAGAAGATTCAGCTGACAAAGGTTTAACTTCCAAACTTCATCGTGGCAAATCACTAACGGCAAATGCGCCAAAAGAACTCGATATAACTTAAATAATGTATACAACCAAAACTGATCGTCGTTTCCTATATAAAACCGATGCTATTTCAGGTATAAAATAATAACAAGCGCTTTCCATATGTGAATTAGGAAAATTCTCTAGTGGAGAACTTGCTTTATTGTGTTATTGTTGTTTTTTATTTTCTTTTCTTTTTTACTTTCTCTACTACGTATAGTAAGTAGGGGAAGTATTGTATTCCACCCAAAAATTCGATACCGAGATTTCACCGGAAATATATGTTTTGAGACCCCCTGAATCCAAAAAGAAGCATTTTTGGAAACATGTCCGTGTGTGTGTGTGTCTGTCTGTCTGTCTGTGAACAGCATAACTCACAAATGAACAGTCGGATAAACACCAAACTTGGTATTTAGGTTCAGTATCTTCCAGAGATGCGACACGAAGGTTTCCAAGAAAATCCCCCCACCCCAGATTACCCTTCACATGGAACATTTTTCGAAAATTTAAATTTTCTCAAAAATAGCTCTAACGATTTTGATTAAAATATTTAAGATATTTTCATGTCAAATGAAATGTATATCTTGAATTTTCTGGGAATGTCTCCAAAAGTATTCTTCATTGTGAACGACATTTGCATAACTGGTAAACCATAAGAGATAGACAAAATTTTACTTCACAAAAAATGTAGATCGCGTTAAAATACACAATTTATGTCATATACATTTTTTTGTTGAGTGGACCATTTTCGAGATATTGCTTGTTATTCCCTTAAATTTTCCAATACTTTTTCTCAAATGGGAATTCGTTATTCATTTTTTTATGTCCTGGACATACAAAGAGAATTGAATGCCCCACATAGCAACCAGCTCTTAAAATATTTGACTATCGCTTAAACCCTACCATATTTCCCTTGCACCTACAAGAAAATTAGCAATAAGATTAACATCTAGATTAACATGAAGCATATGGAGAATAAGCGTTTGTAAAAATAGTTTGTACAAGAGTAGAGAAAGTCATGTGAGTGTAATACATCAGAATTTTTTTAACTTCTCTATTGGCAAAAATTAGCAACATTTTGCTAGCTATGTTTGACTTTATGATTAACGCATTCACAGGATATATTTTTCTCTTTACAATTGGAGGTTTAACACGAATTATTTTAGCAAATTTAGCTATTGATATTAAATAGTATTGTTATTGTTATTATCATCATCAATAATGTTCCTGTGACTTCCTTAGCTATTTTCTCAAGGAGCCCAATTTACATTCACCGGGACCGTGATCAAATTCAGTCAATATGAACAAAGTGTTTCAGAAATCCCCAGGGAGGGAGGGAGAGAGAGTGTGTTTATATTTACTTGTTATCCAGAATTTCTCTATACTTAAGTTTTTTTACATCTACCAATATTTTAGTGTCCTAGGCTTTTAAACATAAAAGCTTTTGTTATAAATATACAAACAGTTCATCTTTTGGCATTGAAGTTGTAAATTCTTGTTATTAAAACTGGATAATATAAATTAAAATAATAATTATAGCAATAATAGTCCAAATTATACCTACCTGCCGACCGCATTCACAAATACTGCTCAAGACACATTCACTGAAAGACGGGGACCCACTAGCCATTACTACAGAGTTTTCTAGTCGATATGCCCACCAATTATGCCTTCCCAATTTTTTCAAGGAGCTGGGTAGGCATCAACCGGAACACTGGAGAGAAAAAGCTCTTTTCGTGGTGATTTCTTAGAGCAACCAAAGCGTAAACGGGGACCCAGGTTGTAAACTTTCTCTCTAAATTACTTGCACTAAAATCTGTTTTTGGAAGTAGTCGTTCAGCCTAAAATAATTGTAAGCACTGAAATTACCTGAACCGTAAATAAAACACCGCAGCATGCATATTATCACTAGAACCCTTTCTATCTGAATTGTCTAGAAAACACAGATATTTTCGGAAATACGGCATTGCTAATTTAATCCTTTGCTGTTTCCAAAGAAAGCGCCATTTAGATGTTCGATAAAGCAGTAACGTCACGACCCTATGCATCTTGAAATTCTTGGACGCGTTCCAAAGCAAAACATAAACCAAACGGGAACACCTATTGTTAGCAAACGCATAAAATACGAGGAGCGTTGCAGATTTAGGACGTAATTGGCAAAGTTTACCCACGGGATAAAATTAGAAACGATGCATGCAACCTTTTGCCTTGCGCACTGCTACAAATGTGAGAAAACTCGAAGTTTATCCATTTGATATGCGTTGTAACTGTTGAATATACCGACCATAATCCCGATAGTCATATAAATTTCGTAGTAGTACATACGAATACCTTAATAAAATGCTCCTCTAGATGGTTTAGAAATATGATGTTTCAGAAAACCAACACATAATAACAAACACAAAAACAAAAGTGGATTATATAGGAGAGATCTCACCTCAGGATTGTTTTTATGATAGGATTTTAGACTTGAACTAAATATAAGTATTCTGTGTAAAAAAAACTATAAAAGTGCCTTTTATAAAGTTTCAAGAATGACAAGAGAAGGTAAAAATAATTTTGCATTGTGCCAAAAATCTCTCAGATGTGTCCTTTTAGTACTATAAGTTCAAAGGTGACGTTGAGAAGTGGTGTTTTAAACGTAAATACGAGCAGCATTGTTGTGTATAGCAATAAAATAAACACACCATGCGTACAATATTGTAAAATGTGAATATTATCCACAAACGGAATTAAAAGCACATTCACACACTATAACTCAATGTTTCGGGTCTTCTTCCTTCATCGAGAGACTGAGACTTATACCTTTATTTTTCTCCACAAATAAATGACATTTTAGGTCACTTAGTGATTAAAACCGCAACTAGGATGCTTAAAATTTATATACCCATATTCGAGTATGTTGACTCCGTATATAGGGCATCAGAATGTAACAAATGTATGAAATAGAAATAGCAAAAGGTTTGAATCGCAAATACGCAAGAATAAAAGCGGTGCCGCTTGAATATTGTGTTTTTCACTAGTTAAAAGCAAATGAAACTCGGAACAACAAAAGTGTTGTAAAGGTACAAGTTTGTTCGAAATAAAATACTTATAAAAGGACATCACATAGGAAAGCTGAACATTTTGAATTTTCAATCTCGTAAAAGGCAAACAAAATATATACCCTAAATCCTTTAGCAGGTAATATATCTGACAAGCAAATTTTACACAAATTTATACCTGAGGAAATGGTCTTAATTTCAAATTTTACAAAATAGGTAAGGCAGTACAGAAAAGTATTCACTTGTAACCTAGCACGAGGCAGTATCATATTTGTTTAAGACCTTTATAGCTAAGATCTTAGAAAAGAATTACGTGGAGTTTGCATTGGCTTACAAAAATTTACCGGTAATGTTAACGCGCTCATTAGGTTAGCTTGAGAGAGGAGATTTTTATTTTGTGCTAATGTTTAAATTAAATGAAGAAAGCTGAAAAATAACATAGAATATTAGACTTATTCATTTTTGTTTTGGTGGAAATATATTAAATTGTATAACTTTTCTAACTGATTTATTAGGTTACAATTTCTTATGAAAATTATGCCGATGTTAGTGACTTTGTCTTCGGGCCCAATTATCGCTTGTAGTACTAGTAGCTGTACATTCAATGCAATGCATTCTTCAGCCAATTGCTGCGCGCGTTTGAGCTCTCAGTTATAAGTTGGAGTTGGAGTGTATTTTTGTATCGCTACATACTAGTACTTCTAAATCGCCAGGTGGTTTTTTCTTCTTTTTTTGTATTGAGAGCAAGGAAATATGGCAGATGGGGTGTAGTGTGAAGACAAAATTTGCATTTGAGGTACCGACTTTACGTAATAAGCGCATAATGAGCGCCTACAGAGCTATTATCTATTATAATTAGATAATACCGAGCGCGATGGTTCAGGCGGCAACGTCTTTGGCCCGCATTCGGGAGGCTTTGGGTTTCATCCCCGGCGACCGCCCATTCTGACCCTTGGGTTGTTTCGGGGTTTTCCCGGCTGTCAGGCGAATGTTGGAATGTTTTTTTTCAGTCCCCGAATTTTCTGTCGCTCTGTTTCGATCCATTTATCATTTCATTCATCTTTCATCCCGTAGGTCTCTTTCAGGCCTCGGCGATCGTGTTTTGGTGCAGGGGAAAAGGATGCTCTTTGTAACTCTCTCCGTCCGTGGGCTTTGGGCTGGCTGACGGCATATCCGAACCCCCTTAAGGAGCGGGGTCCCCGGTCTGCCTATCCGTCTACTTCTGGAACCTTAGGGAATCCTGTCGTTCCTGGATCCGGCTGCCCGGTTTCCCCTCTCACCTCATCCTTCCTCCCGGTACGCCCACTCGTGGAGCGTAGATACAAGATCCCCTCTGGATCGCTGCCGCGTTTCTTTCGTTAAGGAATTAATATAAGATAATTAGATAATAAAACCGATAAAACATCTTCCGGGCTGGAAGGCCGTGGTCTAAGGGTAAAACTAGTAGCACCCGACGTTTCGTTCAACTCTGTGGTTGCCATCTTCAAGAGTGTAACCCCCAGGACAGCTTGATAACGACTGACGTTTTATCGATTAACTCCGGCCGTGAAAGCCTTCGTACTTAATTAGATAATAGTTTTGTAAACGCTTCGTGCTTAATGGAGAGTGTCGCGTCCATCATTGACATCGCTAACACTCAAGCAAAATGTTTTGGTTAAATTTTTGGCCTAGTTGTACTTAAATGTTACATTAAGCAAACAAGGTTATCGGTTTACTGAAGACATTGTTTAATCTGGTCCACATTTGCTAGCAGATATGAAAACAATGCAAGTATATCAAGCGTATTTCGACAGTTATTTCCTTTTCAACGGCTGCAGAAGACTGGAAACAATTTTTGAACGGCATAGACACTTTTCATGGTGACATGTGAAACCTGATTCCCATCTCATGCATAAAATATTATTTCAGTGCGAGTAACACATGACGTCCAACACCGAGAGTGAAAATTCAGCGATCTGCCAACAGTACATATGGCGTACAATCAGATTATCACAGCCGCTTTAAAACGCGAGGCTTATTTTTGTTGGAAATGTCAATAAGCTCATATTTACACTGCGGAGAGATGTTTTCGTTCATCGTAAATAGCTCCCATTTTGGGCCGGTCTAGGCTCTGAATCGCCAGTGTGATACATTCCCACGTTATTTATACTTCAGCAGCAGTATCTTTACTATGTTCGGGTATCAGAAGTAGGAGGTAATGCATTTTTTAACTATATATCTCTTCACGTTGTTTTCTAACACAATCGTTGTTTGCACTTGCTTCCTACAATTTTATTCATCTTGTTCCGCTTTGTTATTGGGCTTCTTCATTCGTATTTCCGTACTGCCTTTAGCGAGACGTGCTAGTGTTATGTACACTCGGTTAATTTAGAACTGGCGGGCGTTTGAGAGACGAAGCTCGAATAGGGTACTTCGGTGAGCACTCAGGACAGTCAGACTTTGTTTAAAAGACTGAGTATACCCACACTTATTTAAATTTTGGATAAGATATGTGGATGATATACTAGCTATTGTTCCTAAGTCACAAATTGATACAGCTTTGAATCTATTGAACAATCAAGATATCTCCATTAAGTTTACCATGGAAACAGAAGAAAACAGTTGTTTACCCTTTTGGATATTAAAATTATAAGAATTAATAATCATTTGGAATATGGTGAATATCGTAAATCTACTCACGTTGAAAATTATATCAAGAATAATTTTTGTAATCCTGTACAACACTAATATGCTGTTTTTCATAGCTTGATTCATAGACTTATTAATGTACCATTATCAAAATCAGAATATTGGAAAGAATTTCAACATATTCAACAAACAGCTTTAAAGAATGGCTTTGATCAAAAACAATCAATAATATGGTTAAACGTTATATATAAAAACAGTTACAAGAGATCAGCACTTTAAAGAATATTAAAGAACCGCCATCAGTATTCAAGAAATGGACTTATCATCCTAAACTATTCAAGAAATTTGAAAACATTTTCAAGACTTATGGAATAAAGCTAGCTCCACAGAATAGATTCAGTATCAATAACCTGTTAAATAAGCCAAATGTTAATACAAAAGATAAGAAAAGTCTTTCTGGTATATACAAAATCAAATGCAATCACTGTGACAAGTTCTACATCGGAAGAACAAAACGTAACCTTCCAATTCGCCTTAAAGAACATCAAAGAAATATTAAATTAAAACAAACTGACAAATCAGCTGTGTCCCACCATTTTTGGAATACACAACATGAAATTGGTCAAGACATTGAACAATTAAAACACATACATACTGCTTCTATATTGGATGCTTGGGAAAAAATATTTATGGTTAAAAATAATTTACATGTTATAAATTTTGAAATTCCGCCGTTGGATGACGTCACCCCCTTCTGGTTCACCTTCAGAAGAAAACTGATCGAGATGGAGTTCACCCTACTTATAGTTTCACTACACTTCAAGAGATGTCAGTACAGCACTAGTCTGGTTCACCTTCAGTAGTTATAAAAACTACCACCTGAGGTCCTTCCAATCGTCCACATGGGTTAGACACATTTGGTATCGAGAAACGAGTGTCAGTCGACTTCCAAAAATCCCGCAGAGGATGAGACCTTGAAGTCTCGAAACGATCGCCCAGATTTTACCATCATGATGTAAGTGAAGGCTTTTAATATCATTCGACTCATTTATTTTATCAACTGAGTATACTGTTGTAGTAGTTATAATGGGGAACACAATTATAATCACAAAAGTCTTCCGAGAAAATAATTCATATACGAGATTTCAAACAGTCAGATGTTTCAGAGTATTTCTACACTGAATATTTGTAAGCAAAACATACTGTAATGATGTAAGGAGTATGACTAAAGCTCGTTACAATGCCATACTTCCTGCAGCACTCTTAGCTCAGTGGTTTCATATTCAGTCAATTTAATTTTATAACCAAATTTCACCATTATTGTAATTATATTTGTCAGTAAAATGAAGCAACACAGTCCACATTATTTAACTATATTACAGTAAAACAATTTTAACAAATAAAAGATAACAATCTATGATGCAGAATCGAATTCGAGCTGCTTGCGTGCAAGTAAGTAGCTTAACTGCTGCTCCATACCAAGCACAGTGTAGAGGTGGCCCAAATCAATGCCTCGTGGCTTTTAATTGAGTTAATCAAGCGGCGCACAGAAGTTGACGGTTGTGAACCGCGCGCTCACTGGAAGAGACTTTGAAAAGTTGTTAACTGCTCGAGAGACCGGCCACTTTTATTTAACCGAGTGTACTTATCAACCGGTTACGTCTATGGCTCCAGGTTCAATTCCTGATGCCAACTAATCTAGTCAAAGGAAAATAAATGGTTTTACCCGGTATGTTATGCTGAATACAGGTTAGAATTTCTACAATGTTCACTTTTCTACCCTTCTCATAGTACTGATCAGTCATGTGCACATGTAAGAATCTGGTGTATACAGATATCTGTGACAGTTCTGTGATCTTCCCAATTTGATCTCTTCTGGAATTGCGCAGGCGTCTCCAGCAAGGAACGGTGAAGCACCTTTTGGTTGAGTTGGGCGCAAAGGGCACTGTGGAAATTTCAGGGGCCTGTAACCTGTATGGTGGAGAACCATTCATGTCTGCAAATGCCTCTGCGTCTCCTAACCATTAATTTTTCCCTCCCAAAAGTTAAGTACCTACAAAATGCCTAAAAGCAGAGATGGAAAAATTCTAGTAACCCCTCTAACATCTAATATCAAAGTATTCATGGAAAACGCTTACAGTGAATCCAACAGATGTCATATTGCTAACCGAAGTTGTAAACAACATTTCTCAGAAATTAAAAACTGGAGATAAACAAAAAAAAATAAATAAAAATAACGGGATTGAAAGGAAAACATCCTTTAAGAGCAAAAATCATCACTGACGGTGCCATTTTAGAATAAGTTTCACATTTAAATTATTTAGGTGCTGTTCAATACCTGAAGAATAAATATATCAAGAAAATAAGCTCTTCAGATTATCACAGCCAATTGGAACAATTAAAAAAGCGCTAATAAGAACAGAACGAAAAACAACAAACTAAAATGTTACTAAATAAAGGCCTTCCCAATATTGTATACGGATCAGAAAATTACACTCTGACTAAAAATCAAAGAAAGAAAATATAGACAGCTGAAATGAAATAATAGACCTTTGGCAATATATATATATATATATATATATCATAAGATCGAAGAATAAACACAAGTACACCCTTGTCCTATTTTGTCTTTTTTTACTTTTTTTTCAAATTCATTTTCTTTGCATTTTTACTGCTCTTTCTCAATTCGGAGAACAATGATTTATACAGATTGACATAGCCATCTAAAAACGTGTTTGAAAGAAGAAACATCTCATTCATAAATTTTTTCTTAGTGTATGTTTTATACCACCAGAATTTTATATGTTTGAAGTAAAAATATTTAACTTTATTTCGAATAATAATATTTCGGTGTTACATGATAAATTAAGCGGATCAGTCTCTCATTACAATATGCATAAATTAATGTTTATAAAGAGTCCACAAATAACACAATTTGGGGGAAAAGACATACATTCCTTTTAACAATGGTAAATATTGATGCCTAATTTCAAGAATTATATTCATTATTTAAATGTTTAATTAAAAGTAACATTATTGCAAATCTTAATCAATTTGTATAAAAATTTACGTCCTTTTTGCAGTTACTAGGATATTTGTAACTTTTTATAGCTACTTTTAAGCAATTTATAGGTCTTCAACTTCCTAGCATTAGTTATGATAACGACCTGCACGGTAACATTTTTGCACCCGAACACGATGAAGAAACGAGGTGACTCCTTTCAATTCTCTTTTTACTTTCTCTACTACGTATAGTAAGTAGGGGAAGTATTGCATTCCACCCAAAAATTCGATACCGAGATTTCACCGGAAATATATGTTTTGAGACCCCTGAATCCAAAAAAAGCAATTTTGGAAACATGTCTGTGTGTGTGTGTCTGTGAGCAGCATAACTCAGAAACGAACAGTCAGATAAACACCAAACTTGGTATTTAGGTTCAGTATTTTCCAGAGATGCGACACGAAGGTTTTCAAGAAATTCCCCCACCGCAGATTACCCTTTACATGGAACATTTTCGAAAATTTTAATTTTCTGAAAAATGGCTCAAACAATTTTCATTATAATCTCATATATTGAAGATAATTTCATGACAAATAAAATGTATATATGGAATTTTCTGGGAATTGCTACAAAAGTATTCTTCATTCTGAACATCTTTTGCATAACTGGTAAACCATAAGAGATAGACAAAATTTTACTACACAAAAAAATGTAGATCGCGTTAAAATACACAATTTATGTCGTATACATCTTTTCTGTTGAGTGAACCATTTTCGAAATATTGCTCGTCATTTCCTTAAATTTTTCAATACTTACACTTTTTCTCAAATTCGTTATTCATTTTTTTATGTCCTGAACATGTAAAGAGAATGGAATGCGCCACATAGCAACCAGCGCTTAAAAGCTTTGACTATCGCTTAAAACCTACCATATTCCCCTTGCATCTACAAGAAAATTAGCAATAAGATTGACATCTCAATATCTCGATTAACATAAAGCATATGGACAATAAGCGTTTGTAAAAATAGTTTGTACAAGAGTAGGGAAAGTTATGCGAGTGTAACACATCAGAACTTTTTATCATAGCTTGTCGCCAGAGTCACATAACGAAACATGTACACTCGATCAAACTAAAGATAGCCGGTCTCTTGAGCAGTTACATTTTTTCAAGACCCTTCAAATGAGCGCGCGGTTCACAACCGTCAACTTCTCCGTGCCGTTTGGCTAACTAGAATATACGTAAGCCACAAGGCACCGATTTGGATCTCCTCCACACCGTGCTTGGTGCAAGCAGTGTTTAAGTTACTTAACTTCTGCACAACCAGTTCGATTTAGATTCCCCCTAGTGGATTGCTATCTTTTATTTTTTACAACACATTTTACTGTAATATAGTTAAATAATGTGGCTTGGGTTACTTCGTTTCACTTACAAATATAATTAAAATAATTGTGGCATTTGTGATTATAAAATTAAACTGATTGATTATGAAACCTCCTTCCGACCAATAACTTAATGTAATGGTTACCATCTACCGCTATAAAAAATAAACGCCACATACATAAAAATCTAGAAAATCTATTTTATTTTTACTCGCGTGTTTAAAACGAAACGTAAAAACCATGAGTAGCTCTGGAGATTTGAATTTGCAACCTCAGAAACAGATAGGTAACTACCACTGAGCGAAGAGTGCCGCGGTAAGTGTGGCATCATAGTCATACCTATCCACTTGAGAACCATAATGAATAAAGTGTGTTTTGGTTATAAATATTCAGTGTTGAAACACTTTGAAGCATTTGTCTATTTGAAATCTCCTATATGAATTACTTTCTCGCAAGACTTTTGTGATTATATTTGTATTCCCCGTTATAGCTACTACAGAAATGTACGTATTCTTGTGAAAAAAGCCTGGCTGTCTTGAGCGCTCACGGAAGTAGCCGATTCAAGCCAGCCAGTTTTAAATTGACCAAAACGTACGTAATATAATGCTCTATAGCTTACGTAACGTTCATTTATATAACGTTTACCAATATCCTTCATAATGAACTTGTTTATATACTACTGTCTCATACCAACACTAAACTCTAAGTTGCAGTTTCGCTACAAAAACAATCCTCTATAAAAGCAGGACAGCGTGAAATAGAAGTCTGTAAAGTAGATAACCTTCACGTCGGATATTCTCTTGGGAGGAACATCGAGTCCTTGATGCGAACGAGAGAGTGAGTTTCCTCTGACCTTTAACTAACATAAGCTGCCGCATAACTAAGCAGCCCGTGTTTTGCGCGTAATCAAAAAGCTACAGTAGCCACTCGTTCTAATTGGACATGGAAAAAAAAAGTACTGCAAGATAGAGTCACAGCACCAAAATTCAAACTGTGTCGGTCCTAACAGAGCAGTTGTAAAAGTTGTCTCCAGTGAGTTTCAAGTGTGGTTTAAGTTCATTTGATGTTTACCAGTAGCAAGAAGATTAGTTATAAAATTTTCTTGCTGTTTCTAACCTAAAAAATCTGATGTGTTTCACTCACATGACTTTCTCTACTCTTGTACAAACTATTTTTACAATCGCTTATTCTCCATCTACTTCGTATTAATCGAGATAAACATTTGCAGACTCTATCTTATTGCTAATTTTCTTGTAGATGTAAGGGGAATATATATTTACAAGGGCAATATAGAAATACAGTAGCCTTTAAGCATATACATATCTCTTAATAGCTGGTTGCTAGGTGCAGCACCATTCCCTTTGTCACAGACTAATAATCTTCGCATATCAAAGATAAAAAAATGAATAACGAATTCCTATTTAAGAAAATAAGTATTGAAAAATTTAAGAGCATAACAAGCAATATCTCGAAAATGGTTCACTCAACAAAAAAATGTATATGACATGAATTGTGTATTTTAACGCGATCTAAATTTTTTGTGCAGTAAACTTTTCTCTATCTCTTATGGTTTACCGGTTATACAAAAGTCGTTCACAATGAAGAACACTTTTGGAGACATTTCCAGAAAATTCAAGATATACGTTTTATTTGTCATGAAAATATCTTAAACATATGATATTTTAATCAAAATCGTTAGAGCCGTTTTTAAGAAAATTAAAATTTTCGAAAAATCCTCCATGTAAAGGGTATCCTGGGGTGTGGGGATTTTGTTAAAAACCTTCGTGTTGCATCCCTGGAAAATATTGAACCTAAATACCAAGTTTGGTGTTTATCCGACTGTTCGTTTCTGAGTTATGCTGTTCACAGACAGACACACACACACACACACTCACACAGACAGACAGACACACAGACACACACACGGACATGTTTCCAAAAATGCTTTTTTTGGATTCAGGGGGTCTCAAAACATATATTTCCGGTGAAATCTCCTTTTGGAATTTTTGGGTGGAATACAATACTTCCCCTACTTACTATACGTGGTAGAGAAAGTAAAAACACCTCTGTGCTGGGTATTCTGGGCCCTCCTGAATTTATGTTCTATATGTCGAGCATATAGACGTCAAAGGCAGGAAATAATGCAGAGCTCGTTGCACTAACACTCTGTAAGGGCATTCCAAATCCAGCAACTAAAAATTTTCTAAGCTGTGTTTGTGAAGCTTTAACTAGAGATATTTTAGTTAGCCCCAACTTTTTTCAGAATTTTTCAGGATTAGTCTTTAAGTATCAGCAAACACTTCATGAGGAATCATAAGAAACTGACGTTTTATTTCTAACTTCAGCTTCAGCAGATGTCTAACAATAATTTAAATTCATCCAACTCAGCTTCATTGTCTTGGTGAAACCAGCAAAATCATGGAAATAGTTTCAGGTGTGTCGTTTGTTAACCACTATACATTTACGTTTGCCATTATTATATGCAAACGTGCTTGTTTTTAGTCTATTTTTCATCCTTTTACTTTCTCTGTCATCCACGTATAGTAGGTAGATGAAATACGCTATTCGTTTTTGTTTCCGATATTAATATTTCACGTAATTTTCATTTTTACGTTCGCAGAATCAAAAAATAAGCATTTTAAGTGAAATATTGCGTGTATATGTATATGTGTGAACAGCATTATTAAAAAATGAAATATGGATATGTGAATCTGATATTTAAGATCATTATCTTCCAAGGATGCGACATGAAAATTTTCAACAACACCTCGTCCTTAGTTACCATTTTTTTAAAAACTTGCTGATAGATGGTCTTAGTAGTGTAGTCTCTTTCCTTTGAATAATATTTACAACCGTTCTTATACAGCATGTGGCAGCACAGATGGTGGACACTTGTTCTAAATGAAGGAAAATGATAATTTAAGAGGAAATTGGTAAGGTTACGTTTTAGGTTTAAGTTTGAGGGTACGTCCCAGATATTTGCCAGTTACGAGAACTGAAAAAAGTGTCAGTCATAAATGAGGTCCTCGCGAGAAACGAACTGCGGACCTCTTGTTTATGATTCCGTGCCTTAATGACCTCGGCCGGCCTGTCGCTTTCCTGTACTACCTATTTTATTGCTGCAGACGCTTGGTTAAACGTGGACTTCGGGATCGTGGAGCTATTCGAGGTGTGTTAGGTATATACGTAGTCATTGTGATTCTGGGCTCAGTTGTGTAGTCGCTTTCCTATATCATCTGCTTAGGTACACTCGCTTCCATTTATGCTGTCACCATAGCTTCGGGAGGCATTTTACCAACCTTCTCTGGATGTAATGTTGGACGCGGGCTGTCATAAAGTGGGTTTTTTTGTCTAGGATTCGGCAAAGGAGGTTAATAATTAACCTTATTATTGCAATATTGCAATAATTTTCAATTATTGCTCTGGAGAACGGAAGAGGGGAGGTACATAAGAGCGAGGTTTTAAGGGTCGGAGCACTGTATATATGTGTAATATAATTGTAATTCATGCTTATTATTATTATTATTATTATTATTATTATTTTGTTTTTTTCTTCCTTCATTATGTTAGTTCATATAGTGATACTTATGTATATAGTGAGTATATATTTAGTATTAAGCACACAGTGGTAGATTATAGGGACAGGAAAAGCATGTACGGCAATGAGGCCCATGCGATTGTTGTATTGTACAAGAGGAGACTGGAACTGATCACAATAAAAGTCCTACTACTACTTCTACTACCACGAAACTTCTCAGCGGGCGCGTGCATAGCATGGAGGGGTGTGTCTGGAGCTTTCAACGTTTGTTGTTCGACCAAGCAATGGTGTATGTTAACTGAAGCTCACGCGATGTGCGCAAATATTTCGGAGGTTCATAGGGATATAACTGTGGGTATATAGGAAACCAATTCGCCATTTCAAGACATTGCTACGGCAATTCCATTCAGCATCCGTGTGGCAAGATTATTAAAATAATGTCTGGCAAATGTGTCTTCTTTGAGAGTAATAAATATATTTACTTCAAGTTAACATTATATTTATGCATATGAAAACACTTTTTCATGTAGAAATTGTGCAAAATAGTGTTTTATATATTTGTGTATTTAGACTGGAGAGATGATTCCAATAATGTCTAGTACATGAGAGTAAAAAGTACAATGTATTTCCGTTTTACATTATTTTGCTATTAAAATATTCTTTCGTGGAGATATTAATCAAAACAGGGTTTTGTTTTAGTTATATATAAACATGCTTATTATAAGTGATAACGAGTAAAGCTATTGCTCAAAGTTACATATTCATGTGCGAATAACATAGTGTACGTAAAGCAGGACACCACTGCATGCGCGAAAAAGTAAACAGATACACACACACCTCCTCCTTTCTATATCTACTCCACCTGGGAAGGCCAGTGGAATGCCACCTGAAGTGACGACTAAATGGAAGTGAGGTATCTTGAGTGAGCTTACTTGCGTAGTTGCCTTCCTTTAATATATAATTTCGTAGCTGCTACATTGGTTAATGGTATTCAATATTCAATATATTACTTGTCACCGAGAGAAACCATGAGAAAACCCCCATTCAGGTTGGCCGGTACACAGGATTTTAACATTCCACCATTAGTAAGCGTTCTTTGATGTTAAATTCTCCTATAGTTTTGCTGTGTCAGTAGCATTATAGAATTCGCTCTGAATTCTACAAAGACGAAATGTATGGGTGCTCGCAGAAATAGGCTAACCGTAATTTTATCAGACCAAGAAAAGGCAACCTTTGCAAATACTGATAAAACAAATCACCGATAGACACATACATAGGAATTAAGTAGCAATACGGCGATCTGCTCATCCTCCTGTTTTTAAGTGTCATGTGAGCCTAATTTTGCTATAACAAAATACCATATTTTCAAGAAAAATATCATAAAATTACAAACTTTGTATTACGTCAAACAGATTTCCTTGAGGTTAGTCGAACTCAGGATGTAAAGCAGTTTCTGTAATAGATCGAAGCATGTAACTTATACTTTCTCTACCATGTACGTACATAGCTCATAGGTAGAAGAGATACCAATTGCATTCCATCCAAAAATTCCATAGCAAGATTTAACCCGAAATATATGTTTTGAGGCTCCCTGAATAAAATAAAACATTTTAGAAAAGGTCTGTGTATGTATGTGTGTGTCTGTAAAAGTTGAATAAATACCGGTCTTGGTATTTAGGTTCAGTACCTTCAAAAGATGCCATACGAAGATTTTCAAGAAAATCTCCCATCCCAAACTACCCTTTCCATGTAAGATGTTTTCGAAATTTTTGATTTTCTAAAAAATGCTCTAACGGTTTTAATTAAAATACCATATATGAAAGATATTAACATGACAAACAAAACGTATATCTTGAATTTTCTGAAAATAAGTTGTCAAGTCCTCTTCATTCGGTAGGAATTTTGTATAATCTTATGTAAACGTTAAACCACAGAGGAAAACGTACTACCTATACAAAAATTGTAGATCTCTTTAGAACATACAATTTACTTCAAATAAGTTTTTGTGTGGTATAAGCCGTTTCTGAGATATGCATAATTAAAGGTTAATGCTTGTCATTCTTTTAAATCTCATCCATTTACATTTGTTTCTCGTGATTGTATGGAATTTTAAAGCCGGCATATAGCGTCCAGTTCTTAAAAATTTGACTATCGCTGTTCTCTTTGTATTTATAACGAAATGTGTAATGTAGCTATTTCTGCAAAGGTTTATTCGGATTAAAATGTAGTAGATAGAAAAATAAGTCTTAGTAGGAATAAGTTGTATACCTACTAATAAATATACAGGGTAGTGAAAGTCATGTGAACGTATCACATAAGAAGTTTTGAAGTCCTGTCCATTTTCAGCTATTTATCACGATGTCACGGCGGGAGAATGGAATTTTAAGGTCAGCGTGTAGCGCCCAGTTCTAAAACATTTGACTGTTTTGTATCTATAACGAAATGTGTAATGCAACATTTCCGGAAAGGTTTATATGAATTAAAATTAAGTGGATAGGAAAATAAACTTCCCTAAGAGTAATTTGTATATCCATTAATAAGCAATAGAGAGTAGAGAATTTAACATCAGATTTTAAAAATAAATTTATGGTTGCCCCGTTTTTGTAACTACCCATTCAAATAACACCATATAGAGATTATAGAATGACACTAAAATCTCGCGACCCCAAGGATGCAGAAACACAAATGGACTACTTCCGGTGATTTTACAGTAATTAGAGATATGCGTGACAGATGTCAAGGTGTTTTTCATAGAATACCATTGCATTTAGCTGCCTGGATGAATTAATTCTCCAGCGGTTTCTCGGAACTTGCAGCACAAATAAACAAGTTTAGTAATTGTGGCAACAAATTCTTGCTTATTGAGCGAAATGATCAATGAGGCATTAATGGTGCGGACTATACAGCATTGCAGTAGCAGGCTATAGAATGAAAGCTATGTGAAAGTAAAAAACCGAATCAGAATGAATAGAAAACATTTGTAGCTCCAGCAGCCAATCCTGATCTCTGCAAAAAAATACGCATGACAGTTAAATTCCATCCAACGATAGCAATAAACCATTGTGGCCTTTTCGCTGCTGCTATCTATTCATTGGTTATTTTTACAAAGGATAATGTGCGAGTTCCAAACGAGATGTGCAGGCAAAAGATAAAAGAGAAAAGTATGAATAAAACGTTTTGATCAATGGAAACGCATATTCAGTTCACCATGTGGCTTTTTAAAATATTTGCACAGAGGTGGCCAATTGTATGCAGTTTTAACACGCAACAAAAAGCTGTAGATTATTATGCCGATATAAGTGTGAATGTTGGTGCGAAAGCTTTTATTTATTTTTATATTCTGGACAAAGAAGCGCAATGTTACATAAGTAACAAAGATTAATTCCTATGAGTCCGTGTATGATGCTTTTGACAAAATACTCGAACAGGGGCTTTACACATCTTTGGCATTCCTCAGCATTAGTATATAAGAAGTGCATATTCAAAAAATACTTTCTATCTAATTCCCCCCAAAAAAGAGTTATTCAAAGTAAAGATGCAAACGATGAAAGCGAGAGAAGATTTTGTAAAATCTTCGGAGATCAATTTAAAGTGGAATTTCTACATTTTCTGGTAATGAAAACAAATTTTTGTCTTTTCTTTAATTACTTTGCCCATTCTAACTTTTTCTTAAGGTAGATGTAATATTGATGGCGCCGTGGCCGAGTGGTTAGACCGCTTGCCTCTCACCAAGGCGGTCCGGGTTCAACCCTAGGGACCCAGTGAGATTTGTGATAGTCAAAGCAGTGCCCGGGCGGGTTTTCTCAGGGTTCTCCGGTTTCCCCCGCCATGTTTCATTCCACCGGTGCTCCATCATCTCTTCTATCATTCACCTCTCATCCACTGCCTCGCTCTCATCCCGGGCGTGTGGCTGATTACCCACCCTGTCTCTCACTCTCTGATCCGTAGGCAATCTGTCCCCCGTCAGACGTCTGTCCCGGACGTTGTCATACGTTCTGGGGAGTACGAGTCCTCAGTTGGGTGGACGTTAATGAGGGATGGCTCTGGCCCAGTTGGGCTGTTTTCGCCTTGTAGTCAGAGGAAATATTGCATTCCACCTAAAATTCCATATTAAGTTTTCATTGCAAATGCAGGTTTCAATTTCCACTGAAGCCCCAAAAGTAGTTTTGCAGAACTGTTGATTTATGTGAGTGCATGTGTGAGACAGAAAGTGAGAAAGAAAGAGAGAGAGAGAGAGGGAACAGTGTCAAACCAAGAGCGATAATCCAGAGAAATACCAAAATATGCCATACTTACAGCAGCACCCTTACATGGAAATTTTTTGACGTTTTTATTTTCTGAAAATTTGCTTTAACAATGTTTATAAAAATATTATATATTTTACGTATTTACATGCCTATTGAAAATAAAGGCTGGGTAGCTTTTTAAAGTTGTGAAGTAACCTATGACTTCTGGAGGGTCCTACAAATTGTACAATAGTTTCACCGGATGGGTTAAGCAGTGAATAATTCTACATTAGAGGTTGAAAATATGATAGTGGTACTTTTGGAAAATTGTAAGATATATCAAAGAGTTTTACTTTTTTTGTTGTTTCTTCAACTTCCTTTAACGTAGTAGGTCATATCGGACGATGAATGAAATGTTGCTCAAATGAGCCCGAATCCATAGAGCTTAGAATTATCCGACATTCATATTTTCAAGATAAGAGAAAATCCCTGAAAAATACTTATCCGGGTAACTTGTTCTAACCGAGATTCAAATTCGGTAACTTTCAAATGTGAGGCAAACAGCTACTCCCACACCACGGAGATGGCACCAAAGAGAGGTTTCTACATGGGGGTTATAAATAATGGTAGCGGAAGTTAATGAAAGTTATAAGTTAGAGTACTATTTCAATTTAATCCAAGTAAACCTTTGCATAAATAGCTACATTACACATTTCGTTATAGATACAACGAGAATAGCGATAATCAAATGTTTAAGAACTGGACGCATTAAGCTGGCTCAAAATTCCATATGGTTTCCATGTAATCGCGAAAAACAACTGAATGCTGAAAGGACATTAAAGAAGGATCAAGTAACAAACAATTCGAACCATTAATAACGGATATCTCGGAAATGACTGATGCCACAAAAATAAGTTATTTGAAATAAATTTGTTTTAAAGAGATCTACATGTCTTGTGTAGTACGTTTTCGTCTATCGCTTAACGTTTACCAATTAAATACGATTATACAAAGTACCTTCCAAATGAATAAGACTTCACAGGCTATTCCCAGAAAATTCAAGTTATACATTTTATTTGCTATGTAAATATCTCCAATATATGGTATTTTAAATAAAATTATTAGATCTATTTTTAGAAAATCAATCAATATTCCGTGTGCAGTGTAGTTAGCTGGAGCATTTTTTTGAAAATCTTCTGCCGCATCTTTGGAATACCAATTTTCGTTTTTGTGTTATGCTAATGTAGGTGGTAGAGAAAATAAAAAGCATTTAGAGTACTGTTGTTTACATTGGTTTAAAGAATGGTGAATTTTTCTTTGATTTTTTTTCCACGCGGTAAAACACTAATAGGTTATATGCATTAATCACAGAAATGCTATCATCATTTGGGCTTGAGATTATATAAATGGTGGTGTAATTGCTAGAGCCTGAATTACCTAAGGCACACTAGGAACACTTTCACTATTTAGGGCTACTTCTTCATCACCGTCATCATCAGGTACAACCTGGGGAAGAATGACCTTGCCCGATCGTATTGTTAACACGTGCGGAGCAATAATAAATTCCGAAAATATTGATGCCTCACCCAACATGCCTACTGTTTTGTGCTACGACAGCAAGGATACAGTATACAGAAAGCATTAATAATATATCTTAACATAGCATGAACATAATGTATAAATGAGTAAATAAAATACTATATTTCGTAAATAGGTGTCAGGAAAATGTAACGTGTTAATCAGAAAACGTATAACTGAAAAATGTATAATAAAATTGAGCTAAATATTAATGGGAATATGTTAATGCCTAAACAATTGAACGTATATCTGTGAAAAAGTAGAAGTGAATAAAGTATATATGTATTGCTTTGTAGAGTAAAGAAAGTCACCGTCTGTTATTCATGAGATATTTTCTCCCAGATAGCTTATTTTTTCTTCCTTTATTAATTCCTTCGTGACTAGATTATTAGAATGGCAAGAGAGTTATTTTGAACCTTATTCGTTTTTCATGCTCGAATTTAGGACAGAATCTTATAACAGAAACGTTGCTGTACCCTAAAAAGAGAAAAAAAGTATCTCCAAAGTGAAGTAAACATGTTGTTTCCATCAAATTGCGGCTTGGGGAAGAGATCTGCAACAGGTAGCCAGCAGACGCTGCTTGAATATCAACCAGCAGACGTGATAGAGTTTGGTCTCATCCCTCTTCTTTTCATCAGGTCAACACATCCTGCCCTCCTTTCAGTCGCAGCAGGAGCAAAGTTGTCCCACAGAAAAGGTAGCTGTGTTCCTTACAGCTTCATGTCTAGAGTTAATTTCCTCTACATCCATTCAGCTTTTGGTCTTTTCATCTTTCTTCCTTCTCTTGCTTCTTATCATTTCTCTGTTCGGTGCGCCGTTTCCTCAGCAAACTCCTGCTGTTACTTTGTTAGTCATTATACTCGATTCAGAACAAAGTAAGTCTTCTTACTCGGAGGTTTGATACAGTCACGTTCCTTAACCCGACACACAGTTAGGCAGCGCATGATTAATCTTGGCTTTTTGTAATTATTGGGCTTCGCGTGGCTACGTGTTTTTACTTCCTCAAGAGCAAGTAGGTACTGTATTCCACTAAAAAGTCGATATCCAGATTTCACCGCAAATACACTTTTTAAGGTCCCCTAAAATTAAAAAAATAAAACATTTTCAGAAAACTGTGTGGGTACCATAACTCAAAAAGCAGATGTGTTGATTCATGTGACTTTTTCTAATCACTCTTCTAAAAATGATTTTAATGATAATAATAATCCCGTGGCGCTGTAGACTATGAAGGGTCTAGCCCTGCCAACCTGATGCCGACCTCACGCCCACGCGTACGGCAGAAGTGGACAATTACCCAACCGATACGTGGGGCCGGTGTGACCAGCAACATGCATCCCCCAGCCAGGCCTGAATTCCGTAGGCGGGATCGCTACCTATCGCAGCTCCTCAATTACCTCACGATTTTCATTTTGCACTGGTCCTGTACCCGGGACTTAAAATCCGCACCCCCAAGGGTGGAACGATCCCGGGCGCATTCCGTAGCCGGGAGCCAGAGCTTCACCTTCTAGCCCACAGCGCCACGGCGCAGGAACTATCCTTCTATTTACTTCTAGATACACTTTCATTACACGCTTGCACATGTAGGTATAAGAAGGCTACAGCAGATAAGGGGATAGTTAGGCTTTTAAAAGTGAATAGTATATAATTATTTTGAAATTCCATTCTCTTTGCATGACCGCGAGAGTAAACGCGAATAGCGACTTACCACTAGAATAAGCATAAGTACTTGAAAATTCAAACCGATAACAACGAATATCTTGGTAATGGATAACGTTACAAAAAGTTATTTGACATAAATTGTGTGACTTATCGGAATCAACATTTTTGTGCAGCAAGATTTTGCCCAACTCTTGCCGTTTACCAGTTATACAAAAGACATTCAGAATGAAAAGACTTCATAAGCTATTCGCAGAAAATTCAAGATATTGAAAGGGGATATATTACACATATATATGAATTGTACTATGAAAGGGGATATACCATACATACATACATACATACATACATACATACATACATACATACATACATAAGAAGTGTACAGTAATAATATAGTTCAACATATAGTTAAAATATTCAACATCTAACATTTGTACAGAGCTGATTGTAAGAAACGGGCGAGCTAGCAAAATTCCAGGAAAAGCATAATCCTAAGTAGAGCATACCTTTCACCAAGCCAACAGGCAGGGAACCGGTAACGGTACGGAGAAATAGAAAGAGACAGATAGAGAAAAGAAAGAGACGGAGATATGGAACTGGCTTCAGAACGCACCAGGGTGACACTTAAGCGCACGGATTTGAAGCCACACATTCCCATACATGTTAGGGTAATGTGGTCTGAGGACCAATAGGAAACGTCGTTACATTTTTAAACGCAGAGGTGAGCGTCACTAGGCTCAGGTATATAAGGGCAGACAAGGTCTCAGAGTCCACTCTCTCGCTAACTGATCTTCTAGAATTGTCCACGACACGAGGTGCTACGCTATTAGCAGATGCAAGTGGATGCACAAAGGTGGAAATGCGTGTGCAGATAGCTAGGCTCCTGACTTATTTAAAATGGTGGGATTATAATAACGGGAAAAAGCCAGCCGCCCATAATTATTTCAACTGTGAATAAACTTCATTGATTAAGCGAAAATTGCAGTGTATTTTTTAACTTGCCTCACCCACAATAACCTGAGAATTAATAATTAGATATAGGTAGAAATGGAATAAGCAACAACCGATGAGCATCAATAGCCGAGGAAGAACACTACCGAAGACCACAACAACCCAAGGATCGACGATTTCGCGCTACAAACAGCACCGTTTTCCGCTACAATATATATTTTATTTCTCATTCAAATATGTGAAATATATAGAATTTTAATAAAAGTCGTTAGAGCGATTTTTTTAGAAAACCAAAGGTAAAAACATTGTTCTGTGTAAAGGGCAGTGTATGGCTTGGAGATTTTCCTGATAATCTTTATGTCACACCCTTGGAAGGCAAACTTAAATACCAAGTTTGGTACTTAACCAGCTCTTCGTTTTTGAGTTTGCTGTTCAGAAACGCACATGGACCTTTTCCTTAAACGCCTTTATTTTATTTTTAAGTATCAAAACGCGTATTTCCAGTGAAATCTGTCGAATTTTTAGGTGGAATGCAATATATCCTTTACCTATAAAGAACGAAATCTTAGATAAATATCAAAGTTGGACTTTCAGTTCAGAAACCTCCAAGTCTACTTATTCCTCGAAAGCTAGTTTTTATTTTCTCAAAACTTGCTGCAAGACTTTCATTAATATGCTATATGTTTTTAAGATGTTTGCCTGACAAATAAAATGTTTATTTTGATCTGTCTGCGAAAAGCCTGTGATGTACTCTTCATTCAAAGTTAATTCTATGCGCTTTTATGTAACCGATAAAACGTAAGGGATAGATAACCGAGTTAGTTGACTCCGCTTGTGAAGCTCGCATTCGGGAGGTCCCGGGTTCGATTTCCCGTGGCCCCCACTCTGATCTTGGGCTTCTCGTGGTTTTCCCTGCTTGATCAAGGCAAATGCTGTAATGGTGTATTCTACTACGGCTCTCCACTCTCTCCCCATTTCCTCACATTTCATTTCCCCTTCATGTTTTAGGTTGACCCCGGGCCTGTGGTTCGTTCGGTGTCGGGCAGGTGGCGCAGAGGCTTGCGCTTTGGAAATATTTCCCCGGTCCCACGGAAGGAACGTCTCCGAACGGCCGGGTGGTCAAGCCTGGAACTGTTAGGGAACTTTGCGCGCCTCTGTCAACTTGCGCCGGCTTCACTCTGTAACCCATGTGTTTTCCGGGGTTCCCTCATGGCATCCGTTGCTACGAGGGTGTAAGCACAAAAGATCCATTGGGGGTAGCAGTGCTGGGTATCTTATTCGTTCACTAGTCCAGTCCAAGGGATAGATAAAAGCTTACCACACTCACAAATGCAGACCTCGTCAACGCACACGGTTTATGTCAAATACATTTTCGTAGCATTAACCATTTTCGAGGCATTCTTTGTTATTGATTTGAATTTTCAAATACTTTATACTGGTTCGCAGTGCTAGGTTTCCATTCGGTTGTTTCTGGCAGTAATGAAGAGAATACAGTTTCAAAGCCATCACACAAGACCAACTTTTTAAATAGTGTTTATCGCTTAAGGCTCCTGCATTCCCCTAATACCTACAACGATAATGGTAACGAAACCATTTCCACAGACATTTATCCCGATTAAAATGAAGCAAGACGGAAAATAAGCTTCGTAAGAATAGCTTGTAGAACTGTGGATAGAGAAGGCAATGTGACTGTAATTCATAATGTTTTTTAATTGGGGCAATAGTTCGTTTTCTTTGTCCTTATACACCGAAAGTGCAATATCCTGATTGTTCTGGAATAGTAGACTGCTAATAATATCCCTAAAAATAAAGTAAAATCGCACTTCGGCGGCAAGCGCAATTAAATTGTGACGAATTGAAAAATCAAGCAGCAGATTCGGTATAGAGAATAATTTATTAGGTGCTTTATGAAGCTAATTGCCACGCAGGATAAGCCTTAGATAAAAGCTAGTCATTTTATGTGATAGATTGAAGTATTTTACGATGTTAAATTTAATAGTGTTTTTCTACTCTTCTGCCTTCAGCACTACTGTTTAATTATACAACTCTGTTAATTACATAACTAGCCGCCTATCAACGAATACAACTGTGTTCTAAAAGGTGCATACGTGTTTTGTTATGGATAATGCTTTTATTAACGCTGTCTTACGTCATAAAACTCTAATTTAATATCCATTTTTGTTTCATTTAAGCATCATTAAATAACTGAGCTATCATCATATCATCATTAATATGAATATGCTTTATTAGCAACTTAAATATTATCAAATGCCAGAATACCTTTGGAAGACGCAAGAGATTTGCCAATAAATTTGGATAGAATCATACAAGAGAGGGGGGGGGGAGAACTGTTATGTTTGGAGAGAGTACAACTATACATTTCAATACCAACTTAAATCGTCTCCTTCCTTTTATGGATCACTTTTTGCTTGCGACCAAATGTATGTAATTTGATGTTTATTTGATTTTTTGGTTTTCAGTTATTCTGTTCACATACGGACATAGTCACTCTGAAAGTACTGTATTCCACCCAAAGACCGAGATTTTACCGTAAATACACGTCTTGAGGTCCCTGGATAAGATAGTTTTAGAAAAATCCGTGTGTGTGTGTGTGTGTGTGTGCGCGCGCGCGCGCGCGCGTGCGCGCGCGTGCATGTGTGAACAGTGTAACTCCAAAAGGAAAAGTCAGATAAATACCAAACTTGGTATTGAAGTTGAAAACCTTCCACAGATGCGACACAATATTTTCAAGAAAATCTCCCACACCAAACTACCCTTTACAGGGACAATTTTTCGAAACTTTTATTTTTTAAAAAATGGCTGTAACGAGTTTGATAAAATACCATATACATATTAAATATATTTCGATGACAAATAAAATGTATATCTTGAATTTTCTGGGAATTGCCTGTGAAGTCCTTTTCATGTGGAAGGATTTTTGTATAATTTGTGTAATGCGATAGACGAAAACCTACTGCACTATAAATGTAGATCTCTTTATAACAATTCATTTCATATAAACTTTGTGGCATTTGCCATTTCCAAGATATCCGTTATTAATGACTGGAGTTGTCAATACTTAGCCAATACTTAGTCCTGACGACATTCAGTTGTTTCTTGTGATGTTATGGAAAGATTATGGAGTTTTAAGGCCAGCATATAGCTGGCAATGGCTTAGTTATTCCCTTTGTATCTATAACGAATTGTGCAATTCAGCTATTTCCGGAAAGATTTATCTCGATTAAAATGGAGCAGATAGAAAATAAATTTTAATAATCATAATTTGTGTACCCAGTAATAAGCGATAGAGGATAGAGAAAATCATGTTAACGGAACACATCAGATTTTTTTGGCAGCTTTCGCCGATTGGTCTCCCTTAAATGAAAGCTTTATGAGGTAACACAGCGGTACTAAGAGTATTATCGAGAATGAAATGCGAATGCAGCTTTTAGCAGGACACAGCTGTATTCGCTGATAGGCGGCTAGTTATGAAATTGGCAGAGCTGTATAATTAAACAGTAGCGCTGAAGGCAGAAGAGCAGAAAAAACTAGAATGTGTGATATTCTGGCTAATCCCAATTATTGTAATGGCCAGCGGGATGCACAGACCTGCATATTCTATATGTTTTGCCGCTCAGTGCCGATGCATTATGAACAGGCCAGCTAATATGCCATGGTGACAAAGGCAGGGTCTCGCTGATGGGTAAAAGCCTACCTATCACCAACCGAAGTACATTACGACACTCTCATGCTGCTTTACCTTTAGAGGGAAGGGGTTACAAAGCAATGTACGCTTTGTCTGCTTTGTAGCCAGCATGTATAGCACACTACTTGCTATATCGCGTGTCTCATAAGCTGTAGAATCTGTAGCTAGAGCGAGATGAATAAGGCAAACTATTGGAAAGCTGCAGTATACAAGGGCGGATTGATAAGACAATGATATTTTTAAGAAAATAACATTGTTTTCCAAAACATCAATGTTATTTCTCAACATAGCGTTCTTTTAATTCAATACATGTTGTCCAACGTTTCTCCAATTTATTTAACCCTTCCAAAAAATATGATTTTTGGAAGTCTGCAAAATGAGGTTGTTTCTGCCTTGATGTGTTTACTGGAAGTGAATTTATTAAGCGAGACAATTGTTCAGGTTTGCGAAGAGCAAGAAGTCGTTCGGAGCTAAATCTAGAGCATATGGTGGGTGAGGTAGCAATTCGTAGCCCAATTCCACAAATTTTCCGATGGTAATGACTGACTTGCGTGCAGGTGCATTATCCTGGTGAAAGAGAACCTTTCTCATACCCAAAAGTTCGTGCAGAACGTTATACACCCATTCACTCGAGATGTTTACGATCGGCGGTCTTCCAACACAATATCGAACTTTTTTTCACCATTTCTTCTGTTGTGACCTCAACCGGCCGGCATCTCTTGTGCTCGAACGGCCACAATGAAATTCTGTGAACCACTTGTGAACTATGCCATGTGATGGAGCAGCTTTTCTTCCGTTTCCTTCGCCGTCTTAACCACGTAAAAAGTAGTGCTTTATCAGAACACGAAATTGACTTTTCTCCATTTTCTACGAAGTAACACACATCTGCTTATTTTAGACGCTCTCAACAATGTTCTAAGAAACATGACGAATTTCTGCGATTATACCCAGTATACATGTAAGACTTGGGTGCAAACAAGAAAGCTGTGATTAGAACGCTATCTCTCGTCAAAGTCATGTACTTATCAATCCGCCCTCGTAATTTAAACTCTGATCCATAACATTCACATTACCTTCTTTGTGAATTATAACGTTTGTCCATCGTTAGTAGACAAATTATTCACATAAAACCTCATTTTTACTTAGTCTGCTTCTTGCTTATAGAAAGTAGGGAAAGTATTGCATTCCATCCAAACAATTCATAACAAGATTTCATTGGAAGTATTTTGAGCCATCCTGGATAATAAAAAGTATTCTTAGAGAAACCTTTTTGTGTATGTTTGTGTGTCTGTCTGTCTGTCCTCTATGAAGAGCATAACTCAAAAACAAAAATTATTTATGCTCAGCATTTTCCAAGGATGCGACACGAAGATTTTCAACAACATTCCTCCACGCCAAACTAAACTATATATGAAAAATATTTCGTTATTTTAAAAAAACTTATTTCTTATGATATTTACATAAAACCTAAAACGTATATATTGAATTTTCTGTAAATAGCTTGTGAAGACCTCTGAATTCTGAATGGCTTCTATATAATTAGAAACTGTAGGAGATAGACAAAATCTTACTACGTAAAAATGTAGATCTCGTTAAAGCACACAATTTATACCAACAGACACTTTTGTGGAGTTAATCATTTACGTACAATATATTCTTTATTATTGCTTTGAATTTTCAAATACTTAACATTTTCTTCACGTGGTTACTCCTATTGTTTTTGTTCGTTCTCGTGGTCATGCAAACAGCATGGAATTTTAACTTCTTTATATAACGATCCACTTTATAAAAATCTAATTTTCGCCTTAGTGTACCCTATTATTCTTATGTCTATAAAGAAATGTGTAATAAGTGTTTATTTCTATTAACAAGACGCAGGTAGCATAATAAAGCAGGCATAAGAATTCTTAAGCAGTAGCCTTCAAGTTATCTACTCAAACGATATGAAAATCAAAGAATATAAACAACAGGGGCCACTGACGGCAAGTAACTCGGCCTGTGCATATGCCAATAGATTGCACGAAGGATGGGGAGTGGTTTCTTAACTGCGACATCCCTGCATAAAGTCCAGTTACAATTAAATAAGTACGAAGGCTTAAAACATTAAAATCTTCCGGGCTGGAAGGCCTTGGTCTAAGGGTAAAATAACTAGCACCCGACGTTTCGGTCAACTCTGTGGTTGCCATCTTCAAGAGTGTAACACCCAGAACAGCTTGATAACGACTGCCGACTAGGCAAGAGATGTTTCGCAATTTATAGCTCACGTCAAGGTCAAAACTGCCGCAGTGGACAATTCTTTTGGTTCTGGTTTTCAAAATGCAATGCATAGAAATTCCTATCCCTAATAATCAGCTTCTGTAACAATAGTGTGTAGAAGAGTGAATAGAGAAAGTGATGTGAATGTTCAGGCAATATTTTATATCATAACATGCTATGAATGCCAGAGTGATTGTAGTGTAAATTAATATTATTGTATGTACAGGATTTTAAATGTTTGTTAGCCATAAGTATTGTTAGGAAATAAGTTTACACGATCTCACTGAAACTGACAATAGAAGTGAGTAACAATAAACCAAGGGGGTGAGTTATTTATCACAAAGAAGAGATAAACAAATGACGTCAGGGTAGCGTGCCTTTTTTTTAGAAATGGAGGTAATATCTTCCCTAGAGTATATGTTAGTAGCAGTGATTGGCTGACCAAAACAGATGCTAAAGTGGGCGCAATTTGGTAACAAATAGTAAGTATATTATAATGTTTAGGCAATTCGAGGTGAAGGAGTATATATTCTCATGCCATAAGGAAGTGTTGCACAGTTCTGAAGAATCTCTCACGAGGTGCACGTCGCAGAGTTATTTACAAAAATGTAAAGTACGCGAAGTAATTGGTGCGCGGCAACTAAGACGACTGTAGTTACATTCGTAAATATCACAGTTTCAGTCAGGCATGTATAAAGATTAAACATGTCAATTATTAATTAAGTGTGACGGCAATAAAAGTCTAGATTTAATTTTTTTTATCAGTGTTATCTTTTCGTAACAACTCCTTTCCATTTACACGCCCTGCTTAGAGACACGTGCTCGACTGAGTTATAATAGCTAGCCGGAGGACAAAGAACGCAAATTTAAAAAAAAATTAAACAATAAGCGCCCAACAAACAAGATAACACTAGCCATTGAGAGCTGCAACAATGTAACACATCAGACTTCTTTCTAACCTTTAAACATTCTGTTACATTTAGCTACTAAGCTCAAAGGAGACGTTGAGTGAATGAATATTAATGACAGAATGAACGGAGCCGGAACGCTTAATACTCTCAGCTACTTATGGGGAACAAGGCTCCAAAGAGAAATTTACACAGAAATCCGAGAGGAACTTGGCAGTATTGGACTTACAATCAGACACATTGACCGCAAGGCCACGGAAGCGATCAAGTCGACTTTACTCCAGCTTTCTCCGTCACTTTATCGGTTCAATGAAGTTTCAACTTGACGTTCAAGCAGAGTTTAGTTGCCGAGCCGCCAGCTTCTGTATATACTGAAGTACTAAGTTTACTCTACAACTTTCCGACTGCCAACACATGCTTAGCTGTATATGTAGTACTGGTTCTTTCTTGCTGTTATTGGCCCTCCGCGGAGCTGACAAACCGGCAGGCAGAGCAGGAACTCCCGGCTACAGAGGTGTAATTTCCAAGCAAATGATTTATATCTTCTGGCAATTGAAATAAATACAATTAAAATCCAAAAGAGCATGTACAGTTCGAGTGCATGGAAACATGCCGATGCTTCTGGTTTCATACTCAGTTTTTTACTTTCTCTACCACGTGCATAGTATGTAGGGAAAGTATTGTCGTGACCTCGTTATTATTTTAGCTCAATGGGGGGGGGTAGAGCGACTGTTACCGAAGATCTTAAAGTTAATATTTCACATTACACGAGGTCAGATGGGGGACGCAGCTGAGAGAAATTATGAAAATATATCAAAATGTTCCTAGTAATGTTAGTAAATCATGATGTGGATGAGGTAAGGGTCTATCTACTATAGAAATTCATAACAAAACTGCCTGAATGGCAACTGAATTTATTGATAAAAGAAAATACAATGCGCACACGCTACGACCTTGCCCTTAGCAGTAACTCGACTCGACTGACTAAAACCCACGCTAACTCGGCGTGGTTACGCTATGCTAGAACTGGTTTATCCCCTCCACTCTTGCGCAATATCCGATCTGGGCCGCCAGGTCACCTACGCAATAATGCTTACAAACGTCACAGTATTGTTTTCCACCCAAAAATTCAATAAGAAGATTTCACCGAAAATACATGTTTTGTGGCTCTTGAAATAAAACAAGGAATTTTTGAAAAAGCTCCGTGTGTGTATGTGTGTGTGCGTGTGTGTGTGTGTGTGTGAACATCATAACTCCAAAACGAAAAGTCCGATGTTTAGATTCAGTACCTTCCAAAGATCCAACAGTAAGATTTTAAAGAAAATTCCCCACTCCAAACTACCTTTAAATGCAAACTTTTTCTAATTTTTTTATTTTCTAAAAGCATGCTTGTAACGATTCCAATTAAAATACAATAGATTAAGGATATAAAATGTATATCTTGAATTTTCTAAGGATACTCTGTGAAGTCCTCTTTATTCGCAAGGAATTTTATATAATCCTGTATAGCTTTTGTCTTAGTATACTTTGTATAGTCTTGCATAATCCTTAGAAAATACTAAATTTAAATAACACGTTTGGTACTTAACCAACAGAAACACGCACACTGATTTTTGTTCTCTAAAAGTTCCTGTTTCATAGGTGAAATACAATATTTCTACTTACTTTAGTAAGTAGTAAAGAAGGTAAAAAAGCACTGAGAGAAATCATCGACAAAAAATTAAAATAAATGCTGGTAAATAATCGAATCTCCTTCACCAGCAGTATCAAAAGCATATGTATTTATATTTCAATCTGTTAAAAGTATAGTAATAGCTCCCGCAAGAACAGATAAGGATAATAATAATAAAGTTGCAGTAATTCGTACTCATCAAACAAATAAAGGTACTTGGGTTTAATATTGCTAAGTTCAAAAAGCCTTAATAATTTTCTCTGTGCAGGTATTCGTTCCCTATAATTTAAGTGGAACTGTATGGAGTTGCAACTTTGGATATTTCCAGTTAAAATTGGCAGCTAATGACTGATCTCTTCTTCAGTTGACTTTCTATGTAGAATAAAAGCATTTGTTTCTAATTAAAGGTGGTTTTGCAGAAATTGTTTTTTACTATAGAGTAATAAATAATTTGCTAAATATACGCACGTAGGTACATATTTTAAAATCGTTTAAGCTTATCCTCATGTTGCTTTCTCAAAATGAACGCTATGCAACAATATCATCAAGATTTGTAAGACGGCTACTAAGTGTGCGCATCGCACTCTTTGAGCACGACCACTCTTAAGAAATTGATGAGGACCACCTTCGTAGTGTTGGGTAGATATATCCGCCTGGTATTCAATAGAGCCGGAGTTCAAATCTCGATTGGTGGCCCATCTTCTGGCTAAGATCGGTCGCTGGACCCGAGGCTACGACGGAGGAGAATACCACGGATTACATCGCTAAATACGTCGGAATCCTGTCCTACCGCGGGCTAACTTTTATTCTGCATTTGAAGGCGCAGGTCGGATTAGACCATGCCGAACTAAATTTTTGCTTTACCACGTCCATGTACCTAAAGCTACGCCTGTATCGTGCGCCCCAGATCCTGTACCGAAGTGAGGTCTGGGGATTGTGGCTCAGAACACCATCTGCAGGTTACAGACATTGCTGAAGAGGGCACTCAGGATGACCTAGGATAAGATAGTAGATTCCCTCACACTCAATCCGGTCTTCGGTTTGGAAAATCTAGCACACAATGTACGCAAAACTCACACCACAATCGACTGGTGTGCACACTTGAACACTACGACCATAGGACCTCCAGAAGACGCGTAAGCTACCGCTTGCCCAAGGACTCCATTGGCTGCCAAATTCTGCCACTTCTCCCATTCACACCTCACACCGTAAGCTAAGCAGCATCAAGCTTGGTCACGACTGGACGGGTGACTGTTCAGCTGAGAAACTGCTCTCGGCTTTATTTGGTATGTCATACTAAATACCTGCTTCCATCTGTTTCTCGCGAGCTGACACCTGGTTTCCTTAATGGTCACACAAGCTTCCAGATAAGTTAAGCAGTAACAGGCGTGGGCATCGCTTGGATGAGTGACCGTACAGCGGCCAAACCCACACAAGCCAACAGTAGGGAAAGAAAAAAGGTCTCATCAACAAACGACAAAAACGCTTGTTGAAATAAATTTATATCTATTATATCACACAGGTATTCCGTACTAAACGCTTAGCTACTCTGGTGATTTATTACCGCCGGAGATTCGGGCTGCTTGAGTTTTCCCCTTTCTCCTGGCTCGGTTGGATTGAGTTGCATGGATATTTTGCTTTTTCCCCGGGCGTTTGTTGTTATCCTCGAAAGACATATGTCAGAAGTCGCAAAGCCTCTGTTATCCCTGAGCTAGTTTGAATATCAATTCACCTATTCCATCCATTCAATATTTAATATGGCCTATCCGGTTAAAAGATGTTAGCGTCCGAAATAGAAAGTTGAAACAGATTCATGAGTTTTCGCTGTTAAAGAACTGAGGCGCTGTTTCACGAACGTAATACTACATATCTATACTGTTAACAATTTTAGTTTGCTTTTCTTTAGATAATTTTGTTATCGTATATTCTAACTGATCACATTGCAGCGTTGCTATTATATTCAAAGTTACGTTTCTAGTGTTCTACTTCAGTCTATTTCTCAGGAAGTTATGAGAAAATACTCAACTTCCCAGCTACCATATCGGAATCCGATCTTTCGTTTCACAGAATGACAGCGTTAAAATCCAATGAAGGAGCAGGAAGCTGTAGAATGCCAGTATAAGGTGTCTGCAGGCACCCGATTTTTATCTTGTCAAGTTTGTTCAGATAATGCAATTTTTGTCCTTTAACTCAGTGTAAGGAAAATATTGATTTAAACCCTCACCTTGATATATATCCAAAGTCAGCCAAACTTTCAATGTACTTTGTGGGCATAACCTCAAGAAGCACCACATTTCTGGTTCGCAGTGTTTTCACGCGTTTAACAGCATCGGCAATTACAGCCGCGTCGGTCAATGCATTTAGCATTATTTTATCAGAAGAGATCGCGACTCCGTTCTCTCTTCCCTCTATTTAACGGCATATTTCCCTTCGTACTTTCTTCTTTAATTTTCTGTTTTGTTCCTCTTTTTCGTCCTCTGGTTTGTTTCCCTTAAATATATTTTTTTTGACAGCTTTAGGTTTTTTTCCCTCCTCCGAAAGTCGATCGTAAATCTCCGCGTTTTACTTTCATCGCAGTAAGACTTTCATTCTTGATTTCTTTTGGTGACGATTTTTGAATGCAGAGTTAATAGTAGTGCAGTCATTGGGAAGAGCGTTCCGATTTCTTAATTCAGGAGTAGTCCCGGGTTTGATTCCCGGCTGTAGCGGAACATTTTTCTTGAACTAGAATAATTCCCTATTCTTCGCGGAATCTGAAAACATGAATATGTGTGTGAGTATGAATTATTTTAATACTAATGCTTTAAACACCAATGTCATCAAAACCTACAGATCAACTAGTAGTAACACCATCATTTGTTTCTCAAGTCAAAGCCTCTAATATACCATATAAGTTAAAGGGGCTATAAAAATTTATTTAAAAAATCTTAATTTGTATTTGATAACCTTTTTAACTTATATCGGTGTGTGCTAAACAGCAGAATCAGGTCTAAAAAAATGAAATGTCACTGTTCGACCTTATACCGGATCTTGGGCTTTCCTTCCTAAATCTCCACTTCCAATCTATTTAGAGAAGACATCTGAACACCGATTAAACGTATGCGTCCAGCGAACTTTTAAGAGGATCTCGACTATCCCGAGATATACCTACTACATTAAAAGCGATTTGCACTGATGCAAATGCTCTTAATTTCTGATCTTGTGGTCAATTTTATCTTGCCCAAATTTATCTTGGGTTCATCAGTATTCAATGACATAAAATTTTCAAGTGAGTTTGGTAACACATTCCGAATTACCATTAATGAGATTTAGTTACCTGAGCTTGTCCCAAAATTATCGGCATGTATTTAAATATCTATCACCACTTCCTTATTACATATCATCATCATTATCGACAACATAGATTTAGTTTCCATGGTTAGTTTTAAGTCTCATGAATATGATTACCTAAGCCCTAAAAGGTACTCATTAAATTTGTTTCTCGTTCGACTTACATATTCTTTATCTATATTTCTTTATTCAAATGCAATTCAAATTATCCACCCTTATTCCGCGTTTTATTTTAAGTATGCCAATTATAATATTATTTTATTTAATCGTTTACATGGGTGATTATGTGTAGCTCATCTCCTTAGCTTTTCATTTATTAGTTTCTCCACTCGTACATATTGTGTCATTATCAACTTCCAATATAGCCGTTATTTGTTAAATACTTTGTCATCCTTTTAAGTCCCGTCGATTTTAAGTTGTTTCTCGCAATTGCATCGAAAGAGTATGGAATCTTAAGGCCAGTATATACCGTTCAGTCCTGAAACATCTGACTGTTGCTATTACTTTTGTACCGTAACGAAATGTGTAATATATATATATATATATATATATATATATATGAAATAGAAAAATAAATTTATGTAAGAATAATACGTATACCCACCAATAAACAATAGAGGGTAAGAGTAGGTTATGTGAATGTAACACATCATAATTTTTTCTGTCCAGTTGTATGTAACCAGCCAGAATCCACATGAATTTGATTTATTAAATTACATTTTATTTTGTGTCTTAAAACTCTCTGATTGTTCTGTGATTGAGTTGATTTTAAATTATATTTCGTGACACCCATAGGTAAAATAAAATGGAATTTTCCAACCCCAAGTTTACTCTAAATAACTGAGTTCCTTTGAAACTGGTTTCTCGTGTGTTAACCATGAGTGTTAGTAAACCTGATGTTGACAGATAACAAGCTTTAATAATAATTTTTTAGAAACGCTAAGTATAGTTTCCAATAAATAACAAATCATAATAAAATGGCAAAATAATAAAAGATTTACAAAAGTATGTGCTTCTTACAAATAGTAATAATACTATTCCGAGCGTTAGTCTTCTTTTTTAACATTTTACGTTCCCATAAATACAGTTTACAGAATGAGGGCCTTTCAAACTTAAATGGAATTAATGTTGAGTATTTCATTTATATTTATGGACTTCAAAGGTTCTAATTAGGAATGAGATGCCTATAACTTTATATGACATTATATTCCAATGCTTATTTCTCTTAAGGATACCCAGCTGTGAAAAACAGTCCAATAATGCCAAAATTTACAAATGGGGATTTCAGTGTTATCAAACACTACAAGCCTTCTACTTTAGTTTCATGTAGGTTTTATAGTTGTAGGACCTTTTAAAGCATGTCATAGAATTATTTAAATGTCTGACTATAGACCTAAATTCATATTAAATTGTAGTAAAAACGATAAGTTTTGCATTTAAAAGTGAACAAACCTTTCAAGAGAGGCCTAAGGAATCTTAAAATACTAAATTAGTTCAGAGGAGAAGAAAATATAAAGGAGAGCCTGTATATGCACTAAATGCTTTTTAAAGAACATTAAGTAGGACACTGCGTTATTTTAGCGTTGTAATGTTTTAAGTATCTATTCTCGGCTCTTCATTTCTTGCCACATTCTCATTTTCAAATTTTTTCCAGATGATGCTTTCGGAAAAATTCAATTAATATTTACAGCTTATTGTAAATAAAAGGATAGAAAAGGGATGAGATGAATTTTTGTTAACATGATCAGTTATGATGTTATTAAGCAAAAAATTTAATTCTCATATTTAGAGTTTATTTTTCAAACTAATAGGACAATTAAAAATTCATCTATACAATTTGTTTATATACTATTAAAGATTCTATCAATAAAACACTATTTTTTCAAATAATTATGTCGTGTGTAGCAATTTTTCAAAACAAATAATAAAAAATTAAAATATCTGGAACTAATTTATTAAAAATATGCATGACGTTTCGTCTCTATATTACTTAAGCCCTCATTACTGTGTTATGATTTAAAATGAATGGACCTAAATTATATATTTTTGAAATTTCACAGATAGGTAACCTTCAGTCCACTGAATGGCTTATCAGCCAATAATGGCTATATATCCCAATGCATTAAATGTTATTTTTAGACAGCATGGCCTAAAAGTAGAACTTCTAATACAGTACACACGAGCCAAAAGCGTCAGGTTATCGCACATGTTTAATAATTAGACTTGGTTTGATAAGGTTTTACTTTTCATCGTCCTTTTACATGATTAATTTCTCATAGGGTTCGCATTATCAGTTCACAGTACAAATCGTCATACTTCAATTCCTCATAATTCGTTGTAGAGTTAACCTACACGTTATATTGGCAGCCTTCTGCTTACTTTGATCTAAAACACTGTGCTTTTATCTAGTGTAACCTACATAAAGATTAAATGGCGGAAATTATGAATTCAGAAGAAACTGAAATGGAAGTGAAATTACAGAAGCAGCATAAAGAATAACAGTAGAAGTACTTACCCCCCCCCGCAAACAAAATCCAGAAAGCAGTATGATATAGCATTTAATCGCTCTGTGCAAGGCTGGTGTAAGGCAAAACATGTTGAAATTAATTTCCTGAAAATGACTGCTAGCGAATCAACAAAACATCTGACATTTCGGGTTTTAGTTTCTCTACTATGTATAGAAAGTAGGGGAAATATTGTATTCCACCCAAAAATTCAATACCGAGATTCACCGGAAATATATATTTTGAGACCCCTAAATCCAAAAAAGCATTTTTGGAAACATATCCGTGTGTGTGTGTCTGTGAACAGCATAACTCAGAAACGAACAGAAACGAACAGTCGGATAAACACCAAACTTGGTATTTAGGTTCAGTATCTTCCAAATATGCGACACGAAGGTTTTCAAGAAAATCCCCCACCCCAGAATACCCATTACATGCAACATTTTTCGAAAATTTTAATTTTCTCAAAAAATGGTTCTAACAATTTTGATTAAAATATCTTATGATTAAGATATTTTCATGACAAATAAAATTTATATCTCGAATTTTCTGGGAATGTCTCCAAAAGTATTCTTCATTGTGAACGACTTTTGCATAACTGGTAAACCATAAGAGATAGACAACATTTTACTACACCAAAAAATGTAGATCGCATTAAAATACACAATTTATGTCATGTACCTTTTTTTTGAGTGAACCATTTTCGAGATATTGCTTGTTATTCCCTTAAATTTTACAATACTTATACTTTTTCTCAAATGGAAATTCGTTATTCATTTTTTTTTCCTGGTAATGCAAATAGAATAGAATACTCCATATAGCAACCAGCTCTTAAAATATTTGACTATTGCTTAAAGCCTAGCAATTTCCCTTGCATCTACAAGAAAATTAGCAATAAGATTAACATCTCGATATATCGATTAAAATGAAGCATATGGAGAATAAGCGTTTGTAAAAATAGTTTGTACAAGAGTAGAGAAAGTCATGTGAGTGTAACACATCAGCTTTTTTTTAACGTTATTTCTCTTCTTTCAAGAACCGCGTTCTAAACGTGTTCGCTGTTAGTTTCAGAAATCAATATAATATTATTGATATTTTACAAGCCTACGCCTTCGTTTCGCAAACGTTCCTGTTGGCAAAATAAAACCCTAAATGTACCCCTTGTGTCACAATCTACCATTACTTCGCTGTCACTGGTAAATATGCCTCCTCTCTGGAATTGCAACAGCATACACTGGCATTGAGATGGACGTTTCATTCATGTTGTCATCCAGTTTGATGCTCTGTGTTAATATGTGTAAAGCCTGAATTTGAAGGCACGGAGTAACGTCACGTTGACTGCCAATTTCATTAAACTTAATTAAGTAGAAATGCTTTCAGAATGTTGCATAGTGCAGGCTGAGTACTTTGTTAAAATGAGACGTATTATTGCTGTAGCAGTATGATCCTGGTGTAACCTCCGAGATGTGGTCTTTGAAGCGGTCTCAAGTAACACTTTAATGCCCTGTATGGAACCAGATACTTCGCTAACCACGTTCCAAATGTGAGGTGGAATTTAGAAACAGTTTCAACTATGCTCACCTGCTTAACGCTATGTGACGTATATTAGCTCTGAAATGATAGTTTACTTTCAGAGCTTCGCCGTATTAAAACAAGGAGAATACTGCATTCTCGCCTTCTTTGTTGCATTCAGCTGTTTTTACTTTCTCCACTACTAATTCATAATAAGTGTTGTACTCACAAAAAGAAATCGATAATGAAATGTCAATGTAAATACATGTTTTGATGTCCCCTGAATCCACTAAAAGCAATTTTATAAAAACCCTCGTGTGTGTGTGTAAGAGAGAGAGAGGGGGGAGAGAGACTGAACAGCATAACAAACAAATACAGGAAAACAAAAAAGTTGGTTAAATACCAAACTTGGTATTCAGTTTCAGCATCTTCCAAGGATGCTTCATGAAAATGTTTAAGAAAATCCCTCCACCCCAAAGTACACTTTACGTTGGGAGCTTTTCGTTATTTTTAGTTAAAGCCGAAGAACCGTGGTTCGCAATCCGTCCAAGACATTGTTATTTTTAAGCCTTATTTAACTTTCCAATTTTTTGCCTGCAAAGAGCGTTGAACAACAATTATTAGAATAGGAATATTAGGTAACTATAACGTTTACGTACCCAAACGTGTTTGTGAGTCATTTTCAAACTGTCCATGCCCATTTACTCTTTAAAATAGTAAGTAGAGGAAATATTGCATTCCATCCAAAAATTCTATACCTAAATTTCACGGAAATAAACGTCAGTGCTCTACCGCTGAGCTACCAAGTCGAAGATGTGTGTTTCGAATACCTGGCTGTTGTATTGAGATTCTTAGTGATTAGACACGATTAATATGAAATAATGATTATAAAAGCACAAATTAATTTTATAGTTAATTATAATGACAAGAAACTAAAAGTATGGGAACATTTTCATCACAAATACGAACGAAAAGTCTCGAATAAACATATTATTAGGCACCGATTCGAAGCCCTGCTCACAGCTTGAGGCACCATAACGCTGTCCCGACCCCCAACAGTGACATCAAACTCTTCTTGTCCGCCATAAATCCCAATTATTCACTGGGATCGAACTATGGTCACCTTGGTGCGAGACCAGTACTATAATCACATTGTCACTTGGGGGCCATTTAGATAATAATTTGGCCTACCCATTTCGGAATGACGTATGAGTTACAAATAACCTACAGCTGTTTAACATGCATGTTTCGTATATCCTGAAACCCTTATTACACATCAAATAAAGATATTTATTTAAGCGGCCTGTTGAAAATAGAAATATTTGAAGATTTTATATGTCTATGAACAGTCTACTGAAAGTATTCATTCATTATCTGTTTACCCTCCTCTTGTGTAGGACTTACACCCCCCAGGACTTACAAGCGGGTGCCTAGGGTCAGAGGCCCGTCGAGGAGCAGACACTCATGGATCAGACAGAACATCCAGGATGGGTGATCAGCCCGATGCCTGGTATGGGATGAAGGAAGTAGATGAAGCGAAATGTGGGTGAAATGGATGAAAGGAAAGGTGATGATGGAGCAGTTGGTGGAATGAATGGCGGGGGAAACCGGAGAACCCGGAGAAAACCCGCCCAGACGCCGCTTCGTCCACCACAAATCCCACATGCAGGTCCCTGGGATTGAACCCGGTCCGCCTCGGTGGGAGGCGAGCGGTCTAACCACTCGGCCACGGCGCCGCCTTCTACTGAAAGTACTTAAGAGTAATTACTAAAGGTTTGCTGAAATAACAGATTGTTTATTATTGGGAGAACAAAAGGAATGCAGAAAAATATTCTCATACGTTGACATATTACCATCCAGCAAATAAATTCCAAGGTATGGAGTTTAAATACCAATATATGTACTATTTATAGATTATGTAAAAGGTTTTTACATTGGTATAGGCACAAACTCTAGGATATACTGAATAGAATAGGAGTACCACTTCACATAATAAATGTCGTGAAAAGCCTGTGCATCAGCTCTAATTTTAAGATAAAGAAGGACGAAAACAATACTCGAAACAGTATTCTAACCACCCAAGGACTTAAATAAAGGTCACTCAATGTCCCCAATACTATTCAATATCCTACCTATGTTAATTATGCTATAAGTCTTTGGAAAGCAAGCAGTTACATTGTTTTAAAATAAATAATTTTAAATTATCTACTTTAATTATCATTGGATTAATTTAAACCAGTTACAAATCTCATAATTTGGCACCTACTTTGCATCTTTGTTTTTCCTATGACCATTTTCTGTGGAGATATTTTAGGTTTTTAGAGAGTATAAAACGCTCACACTGGCAACGTGGCAATGCCGACCGGTAGCTGCTAGAGGGGGTAACACACTCACTTTCAAAACCAGAAGTAGGTCAGCGTGTATATGTGTTTCACTTTCGCTGTATGACGCGTGGTGATTATCCATTAAACACATCTCAGGATCTTTCAATGTGCAGTACGATGTTACTCGAATAATGACTCAACTTCTAGTGGAGTTGACATAAACATGGTGTGCTTTTCAGTCAGCGACCGCGAAACACTTATTGGACGATGAAGACATTACTTCCATACTGTTAGTGTAGGCAATAGCTACTAAGTTGTGGTTATTATTTCGCCAAAAAGTTTCACCTCTCTTTCGTCGTGTGTTTTTGGATTAAGGATCACATGGAAAATAAAACCGCTAGTCAATCACTCCTAGTTCGGGTGTGTTGTTTTGTTCACGTCTGGGAGCCAGTTCTCATACTGATCTATATAGACATAGCAACGTTGCCTATTTCTCCAACCACATTACGTCTGCAAAACGGTGTTCGGAAAATGATTAATTATTTCAAAACCCTGGATGATGTCACACAGTTACTACCGAAACTAGGTTATCTTACAAGTAAACTCGTATTATCTTCATGAATTCTCGTGGAATAAACCATCTAATTTGGAAAAACAACTATTTTTTTCAAAAACGGCTGATCATTTGACAAAATGCTGTTATACTTTTTTTGTTTGTAATACCTCTATGAAGTATATATTATAAGGAATGTAATAAGTCCCCTTCCACCCTATATACTGTAACAAATGGGAATACTAGTTGCTGCTAAACACACTTTCTTTATTCACTAACCACTCAGCATAGAATAAACGTTACATTTGAGTCACTTGGCACCCACTCGGAATACAAAACTAAATCGTCGAATCACAACTGAACTGTACTGGCACTATTCGCTTTCACTTTTCACTTCGTAACTTCTTAACCAACTCAACTCCTGGGCAAGAGCAGCACCTTATATAAAATTTGCATACAAAGCAGAATGTTCCAGAAAGGGAGGTTACTGGGCATCGGAATGGAGTGCTCTAGAACAGGGAAGTGGCACATAATGGGCTATTGTTCCGCACTGACTATTGTTCCGACGTCCGGTCAAAGATCCCACCCAGGTGCCTGGCCGGGAGGCACTTACCAGCGGCCCGCAGGTAGCTTCGCGCTCGCGGTAACAATAAGCTGACAATCACATCCTATTAGCAGGATAGGAGGATGTCTTACAAATAGCAGTTTATAAGTGATTAGCAGTGACAATCTTAAAATATATACAGAAAAAGCTTCATTAACTAATGACACTATTATATGAATATTGACTGGAAAAGCAGAAGAAAGCATCCATCTCAAATTTTAGAAAGTTATGGTGGTTTTGCTCTATGTATCCGAAATCGGGACGCTAACAAAAAGTGTATGCAGACAGCAGAAATTAAATTTCTTAGATTTGTGGTAAGCTGTAAGCTAAATGATAAGAAGAAAAATTATATCGGAGCCTAGTTAAGTGTTTTTATCAATAAAGAAATGATGATAAATACAGACAAAATTGGAAATAACACTTAGACAACCTAATTTTAAAACAACATAGCCCGGCGAATGCTACCTTATGAAGGTAGAGACAAAAGAAGTCTAGGGAGCTCAAAATTGATGTCGCAGCAATGGGAATGGATGCCTAAACCCCGAAAGAAGACAACGATTTATGTTTGCTTTTATTAAAGCAACTTAAATTTAAAACTACAACGTCGCTGTTTACTTTCTTTTACTATTTAACAATAGTAAACAAGTAGTATTGCATTCTACCCAAAAATCTGATACATAGATTTCACCGAAAATGCATTTTTGAGTCTACCTGAATCCAAAATAATCATTTTTTTAGAAACAGAGTGTGATTGTTTGTGTGTGTGTGTGTGTGCGTACGTGCATGTGCGCGCTCCTGTGTATTTTTTTGGTCTGTGAACAGCATAACCTAAAAGACGATAAGTTGGCAATAAACCATCCTTTATGTGACACATTTTCCTTTATTTTGATTTTTTAAAAATTGGCTCTAACGATTTTAGTTAAAATACCATATGTTTAAGATATTTTCATGACATATAAAATGTACAAGGGACATCCAGAAAGTAAAGAATAATTGCACATCACGTGCAGTGTTGGTCCCCCACCGCCACAAGATCATGCACGCTAATTAACTCCTTACTCCATCTCAGTATGAGTCGAGTTTCATTGCTGTGAGGTCACACCTGTCTGTTCTACAACCTATCCAAATGGCGGCGCCAATTGAAAATGACACCAAATGTGAAGTGCGTAGTGTCATTCATTTTTTAATGCACAAAATGTTCGGCCGATGGAAATTTATAGGAAAATAGTGCAAGTGTATGGTGGTAATGCAACGGTCTTCATTGAGAAAATGGTTCATAATTTTTAACAAGGAGGAACCAGTGTGCACAACGAAGACCGGTGTAGGAGGCCATTACTCATTACGGATGAACTGAAAGCAAATGTTCATGAAAGAATTCAGGATATTCACTTGTCCGAAACTAAAGGACTTTTTGGGTGGAGAAGAGTTTCCAACTGATGAAAACCTCAAAGAGGCGGTGACAATCTTTGGCAGTAGAAGAGTATAGCATCAGCATTGAAAAATGGTACCACGTTACAATAAATGCCTTGACAGCAATGGCGATTACATTGAGAAATAGAGTAAGGCCCTATGTCTTTGTAAATAAAGTTTTGTGTTGATGTCTTTCGTTATTATTTAGTTATTCCAAATTGCTCTTTACTTTCTGGATGTCCCTCGTATATCTTGAATTTTCTAGCAATAGCCTGTGAAGTCTACAATCTGAATGAATTGCGTAATTGGTAAGGTGTAAGAGATACACAAAACCTTATTACAAAATATGTAGATTCGTTAAAGCACACAATTTATGTCAGATAAAATGTTTTGTGGCGTTATCCATTTAGGAGGTAGTCCTCATTAGTGGTAGGAGTTTTTAAGAGATTATGCTTTTTCTGAAGATACATCTTATTTAATTGGTAGGCGGCCATTCATGTTTTCTCTTGGTCATTAAGGAACCTGAAATTTCAAAGCCATCCATTACATAGCAATCCACTTTTTTAAAATCTGAACTATCACGTTCGCCTACTGTATGCGTATACTTACAGCAACGTGTATAAATGTGCTATCTCGATTAATAAGTAGGTAGAGGAATACGCTTTTGAAAGAATAATTCGTGGAAGAGTGAGTAGAGTAAGTCATGCGAATGCAGCACATCAGATATTTTTTCCCTTATTTCCTTCAGCCATCTATCACATCTTGCACTTCAGTGTTACAAGGTTTCTTACTTAAGGTATTTAAATCCTGTTAAAGTTGACAACCACCTTTATGAAAAGTTATCAGCTAACTAATTTTCCCCAGCGTCAAGGAATTTAGCCAAAATAAGCTAAGAAGTAGGGTGGAATTTGCAAAAGTTAAATTTCGGTCATACAATTAGACGACGTTAATTATAATCAGTAATGGAGTTAACGCTTCACCCCCAAATGGTGCCTAATTACTCGCATTGTGCTGTGAAACGTTTGGCTCCAAGGGAACAATAGAAGGTACACGTCAGCAGCGCTGTCTGTATCGAGAAATACTCTAATGGTCTTTTCCTTTACTTCTGCAACTTCAGCCTTTATTAGATTTGGTCTCCTACCCTGGGGAATAGCTCAAGCGATGACAACTTAAAGTTTCAGATGCAATTGTATTGGTCAGGCTTTTCTTTTGACAGTTTCTTCTAAAGTTTCTTTTTCCTACACTCACATAAACCGGGTCTACTACTCTCTCTCCCTCTCTCTCTCTCTCTCTCTATCTATCATATACCAGTATTCCATATTTTCGGAGGTGTTAGTATGGACTAAAACAAGAAAAAATGTCCAGTAAACATGCGCTCTAAACTGCATACCTTCATAGCTATGAGCACTTGTTCATCTTCGATACTGTAAAACATCTCTTCTACTGCAAGCTCTTTGCTAATACCTACGTACATCTACAGCAGGCAGTAAACAAATGAGAACACATTACTCTGTTATTGCCATGGATACAGCATGCAGTAAACATCTCTTAGTGTTCTTACTGTAAACCGTATTCACATTTCTGGGTAAGTGCAACGATATTCTTATTAGTTCTAATGGAATAAGTTTATCTTGATAAGTTTGTGAAATATGCTTTTACATTGTAGTTTTATCTTGAAGTCTTTGGTGTAAGAAACCCCCATTAATGATATACAAATACTACAGGAAGGCGTCATCAATGCTTGCCATTGCATCCGTGACCAACCTGGAGTGGTGAGAGTGCGTGGTTCCCTAAGATCTCGGACAGAAACATGCCTTACTATGACTGGGCACCATATTGAGCACCTCCTTTGCCAATGGTTCACAAGTATAGGACGTATGTAATTGCAAGCAGACTAAATTAGAACCTATGCTGTTTCACAGTAACAAAGTAATGTGTCCTTATTTGTTTATTGCATTCTATAGTCATATGTAATAGCAAAGAGCTTACAGTAGAAGAGACATTTCACAGAGATAAACAAGTGCTCATAGCTCTTAAGGTATGCATTTTAGAGCCCATGTTTACTGGACTTTTTTTCTTGTTTTGGTCCATACTACCACTTCTCAAATATGGAATGCTTTTTCTTTAACATCCTGTATATACTTTTTCCTGGTAATCTCAAGTAAGTTCCCTTTATTTCCATTTGCGCTTAAGTTGAATTTACAGCTAATTAACTTCATTGCTCGTTACCACTGAAATCCAATATACGATACATAGAATACTCCTTCCTTGATTTGTGGTTTTAAATTTTAACGCGTTTGTCTGTTAGATATATAGGTCAATTATATTTTCTGTGTGATAAAATATTAGAATTGATGAAATTGTATTATCTAAAATGTTAAATTGAATGAAGTACTATGAAACATAATGCCAAAAGTGCTGATAGCAGGTAATTTAATTGAACTCGAGATATTTTTCTTTCTACGATATTTATAATTATGAAATGGCAAGAATTGTTAGTTTTAAAGTAAGATTAAATTATCTTCTGGAAAAAATAAGCTAATATTTACATTAAGCTTGATAAGATTCTATTATATGCCCAAATTGATACATCCGGAAAGCAAATAATGAAAAATAAAATAACTTTAAAAGTAAATAAAACATTAATAACATTCCTTAAAAGTTTGTAAAATTTATTTCCAAAACTACAGCTTTTTTAAGGAAGGTACCAAATAATATATTTTTGAAGTTGCGCATAGAAATATATTTTTCGAATATGCATAATTCGGTATTTTAAATCGCTAGGTGTAAAGAAAGAAGATTCTTTATTCAGTTCTAATAAATTTACGGTATTGTTATGGACATAGTAGGTACAATAAGATAGTTCCACATTATGCATAAAACCATGCGCGAAAACATTAATTTAACCTTTGTAGTACCGAGCATCATTAAAACATATTACTGACCAAATTAAATTATTTATTATTCCACCACATACACGCACATGAATATATATTTGTGTGTGCGCGCATGTGGTGGCTCAAACAAGCCGTCATTTGCAGTTTAGATTTCCCGCATACATAGGTGGAAAATAAGTTGCCGCCACACTGCTGTTCAAAGGGGCAACAAAATGTAACGCTCACCAAAAGCGAACACACAGATATGTTTACAATCTGTGCGGGGACGACCAAAATGCAGCTGAGATCTGAAAACTGTGTTTTGAGTATTTTCAGACGTGGTATCTGTCTTCTGCGTACGACTTTTTTTCGTACAGAAATAATATTAAGAAACGGTGGATTGATCCAGGTAGAACGTGGGTCTAAAGGGCCCTTACATCAATTTTTCCACCAAGGCGGGCAGGTTTTTGCATATTATTCTTACCTGTGTATCAATAATGCAGTAATAGAAAATAGTTTAATTGTAACTTGTAAAGGTGCCATATAGTTGTGCTGATTGTATATTAAGTGTCATGGAACTAATGACTTAACACCTGTGCTCAGGTTTGCGTCAAGCGGCAAACCAATCCTGTATTCTGTTAATGAGTGAATTGCTTATTAAATAACCGATAACAACCCCCCATACACACATAGGTACTCTCACATTCAAACCGTGAAATGTTGGTGTTGAAAGAAAACCTTATGGAGCCAAAGCCAGGAGTTGAACCCGGAACACCTCATATAGGAAGCAGTTTCTCTACTTAATGATCTCTGGGAGCAGTAATAGCCTTGAAACTGTTCGTTTTCAAGCATTGATTTTTCATTTAGCGGTCTCCTCTCTGTCGGTATTGAGGCCCATTTGTTCTGCTTAGGCAAACCTTTCGGCATCCGCGCTATTCGACATAAACTGACTTCAACTAGGCACAATTGCTGAATAACACTTATTAAACTCAGATTCAGTAAAACCAAAAGAGGATGATTAAAACGGCAAGCTATACAACATTGGACAAACGGCGGTATATATTGGACAAATAAATACAGACTGAAGCATTCGGCGTCAAGCCGGGATTTCAATCACGGTTCTTCTTCTTGTCGTGTCGCTGCTCTATCCAAGTGAACTACCACAGCAACATGCCGACACAGCATTAAATTCCCCAACTGACTCACATTTTTTTTCCGGTAAACCAGAAGGCGTTCTCAAATCATTTTGAGATGACATGTGCCAATGACGACCTACAATCTCGTAAGTAACTACTCTAAGTTCCAGGTTTCATTGTAAACCACTATTAGATCAATCAATTATATATAATTGAACGTTCTTTCATACATGCCACTATATAATACGATGTAAGACAACCTTCTTATTTGAAGCCTGATTTCATTAAGAGAAAATGCGTTCTGGCATTATAAGATTCACAGCATGAACAATCGTATAACAGACTATAAGAAAAGCTATCCTTAGGCATTGTATGATTTGAAACGACGCACGTTCTTAATTAGTTTGTAATCTTATTTAAGTGATTAATTTGGGAAAACATTAATTTTTAAAATACATTTATATTATTACAAATTCGAACTGACCAATTAATTATTGCTGTTGAGTAACAGATGCTGTCATTATTTAATTAAATGTTTCACTGCTAGTGTTGGTTTCGGGTGTTATAAATTAAAACAGTAACACGTAGAAAAAATGTACCAGTTGAGTGTTGGAACCTTTTAGTGTCTGCAGTAGTAATATCAGGAGTACTATTTGCTAAGACTATTTAGTATATAGAATTGCATAGCAGCAAAGTTTATTTTGTATTATTATTCAGATTTCCATATATAATTTCACACACATGTATAGTTTGCATTCATAATTGTTTTTACTAGCTGTGAACAATTGAAGATAAGGTGTGATAACTTTATAGATTACAGCGTAAACGGCTGTGATTGGTTGTAATTAAATTTGCTCTTAGATCGGTCTATTTAAGGCACCGGGATTTTTTACATATATATATATATAAAGTTACTGTAGAGGTAGTTCAACGGAGGGAGGGCACCTCGTCACATTGACCAACTAGACTCCCCGGGAGGCAGGGATGAAATAAAGGAGTAGCAGGAGGTCCGCAAGACCGCAGGCAGCAAGGTTCACAGAGATGCACGTAAGTCCCTAATATTTCCAGTTTGAAACTCCCGCCTGCACTAGCAGAGACGAAGAATCCCGCGAGAGGCGATGAAAGACCCTAGCAAGCGGGCCAGAGCACCCTGGCACTTTACGTTGAGAAGTCCTTTACGAAGCGCAGCAACCACGCCATCTTCCCGACACTAAATGCACCACGGAACCCAAAGACACTTCCTCAAATACCTAAGGGGGAGAGATGAAATGATAGGAAATGAGGGAAAGGCGAAGTAATGGTAGGATACACCACCACATTCGCCTAAGCGACCAGAGGAAAACCACGAAAAAACCAATGGCCAGAGTGGGCGGCCACTCGGAGTCAAGCACGGGACCTCTCAAATAGGGCCATAGACGTTACCGCCTGAACCATCCCCCTCGGTTAATATTCGCTGTATTAAGATTCTCATTTGTTAATCTTTTATCCTTGTGTAGTTGTTTAGCCGAGAAGCTCAAAATGGTATTATCTCAGATAACCTAAGATTCGCAGGCCGCACACGATGCAAATATTTAGGATAATGACGGAAAAATCTCATTTGCTGACTTTCTCTACCCACTGTCCTTTATTTCTACATATCTTCTACAGATTCATGTTGATCGAGATAAACGTTTGCGGATTTTGTTTTACTGCACGTTTTATTGTAGGTACAGGGGGCATAAAGGAGACAGGAGTGATACTCGGATCTTTAAAAAGTGGGTCACTATAAGCTGACTTTGGCATATATTTTATATGTTAACGAGACACACATTTCTTGTGCAGTAAACTTTTAATTTTCTCTTATGATTTACCAATTGTACAAAACTGTAAAAAGAGAAAGAATTTATTGAAGAATTCTGCTTTCTTCAACTGAAGGTGATTATATACAAAGCTTACCAGGATGCAAAACATTAAAATATCAAATACAGGAACGAAATAATACACCAGGTGAGTCAACTGCATCTATTTATTTTTGAATTTATGCAACGTGCTAAGCGACATATGTGAATTACTCCTTTCTTGAATACCTTCTAATGGCTGATTTGCACAACACTTTATACAGGAGCGATAGATAACTCAGTGCATAAGTGTTTTACAGGACAGAATGCAATCGCTATGTATGTCGATACAAAAAACATTCCACCCTAATACTGGGAGCTGCAGTAGCACTTCTGGCCAATTTTACAAACTTTTATTATTTAGCATTCATTCATGCATACCTTCGAAAGCGCCCCTGAAGGAACAACCTATTACATGCATTAGTTGACAAAACCATTTTAAAACAAAATAGCATATCTACGCAATGCAACCAATTGGATTTAAGCCGTCAGTCAACGTTGCATAGCCTTGTCAAAAATGCCAATTATTAGGTAGATAATGTCTCGTATATCACAAACTATGGCGTATTTCAGATCATTATTCAATAATTGTAATGACTGATGCACTTGGTTTGAATTAAAACTACTAAACACCGAGCTCCAAACACTGTATGACGTTGAAAAAGCATGTAAAGATTCGAGGTGGGGTATAGTTCTGTGATTACTAATTCGTATAGGAACCTCAGCTCGCTATGTAGCATTAGCCGAATGGTATTATCATAGTTGCTTTAACACTGTATTCAAATCCTTCGGGTTAATTTCAAACTTTTTATTACCTTTTGTTTCATCTCCTTGGGCATATAATTTGATATTATGATATAAATAACATTCTGATAACATTAAAAGTGTGTATAAAATAGAACAATCAGCGTGTTTTCGACCGCAAAGAAGAAGAACCGCAAAGCCGAAATCATCTACGGGCACTCATACGTGAAGAATGCAGGCAGATTACACCGCACGTGTTACAGCATGCAAGAAGGTCTCTCCGGGAACGTACACAAATATGCATTGATGAAGGGGTTCCTCATTTTGAACATTTACTTCGTTGATGAAATCCACGCTCTTTAACAATTTATTATTCTGTTTACCCGTGAACTTAGCATATTTACAATCCTTTGTCAATAGAGGAAGTGAAACATAAGGCATAAACATGAAACAAAAACTGTTAGTTTTAATATCGTCAATATGTACCCAAAAGAATGAAAGCTAACTATGTAACACGCTTTACAACACCAGATACGGTACAGATTATTACGGTAAACATGATACACAATTATCTGATTGTAATTCCTGTGTCTTTGGCTCACAGGAGAGCTAATAACAAAAATAAACTAGGACACCAAAATACGGAAAATAATCACAAGGTGAATATAAAAAAGAACCAAAACAATTTGATGGTTGTATCAGATTCGAACCCCCAAAACTAATCTTTGCTTCACCACATTCCGGCAGCTAACCCACTCGGCCAGAACCCACGTAGTCTATCTCGCTCTTTGGGAAAACATTCCTCTATCTCCTTGCAAGCATTATATCTATGAAACGCCGTCTGTTTTAAGGCTTTCGCAGCTCTTTGGTTCTCATTCAGGCCTTTAATCATTAACGTTAGTTGCGTATAGTACCGAAAAGAAAAGCAGAGCTACAACAACGGTTTTTTTCTAAGAGGGCCAATGTTCTTGCATTAGACTATAAATTGCGGGTTGCATAGATACGAACATCTAGGGGTAGCTAACTCACCTGGTATATACGTGCTGATTTTGAGTATGATTTTAAAAACAATTATTGCCTTATCAAGTTTGAGACAATTGGGATTAATAATAAGAATCTTATCTATAACTTTTGCTGATTTAGTATATTTTTATTTATTAACTAATTCTATATATAAGCATATATGTATGTATGTGTGTGTGTGAGAGCGTGAACAGCATAACTCAAAAACAAAAAGTCGATTAAATACCAAGGGTGGTATTTAAGTTCAGTACCTTCCAAGATACGACACGAAGATTTTCATCAAAATTCCCCCAACCCAGCTACCCTTAACATGGTACATTTTTTGAAAAGTTTATATTTTTTAAAAATGTTGTAATGAGTTGACTAAAATAGCATATATTAAAGATACTGACTTGAAAAATAAAAGGTAAATACTGAATTTTCTGGGAATGCCTGTGAAGTCCTCTTCATTGGGAAAGAATTTTGTATAACCTTGTATAACTGCTAAACGTTAAACAATAGACAAAGCGTACTACACGAAAAAGTACATAAATCTCTGTAAAGCATAGAATTTATTTCAAATAACCTTTTTTGGCATAAGTAATTTCCCAGATATCCGTTATTAATGTTTCCAATTGTTTAACTTTGTCATTCATTTCAAGTCCTGTCGATTTTCAGTTGTTTCTCGCGATGTCATAAAAAGAGTATGGTATGTTCTTAAACATTTGACTATCGCTGTTCCCTTTGTAGCCTAACGAAATATATAATGTAGCTAGTTTTGTCAAGGTTTGTTTCGATTGTAATGAAGTAGATAGAAAAATAAGCTTTCGTAAGAATAGTTTACATACCCACTAATAAACAACACAGGATTGAGAAAGTCATGTGAATGTAACACATCACATATTTTTGTTTTTTTTTATTCAGGAAGCCTCAATTTCCGGTAGTATACTATCATATTTTTTCTAAAAGTTCGTTTTTTGCGGTCAAGGGGATCCCAAACATATATTTCTGGATTTCAGCACTTTATCTTTATAATTACGTATTAGATAAACTAAACACGTATGTGCTTTTTTGGTACAAAATAAATTTTGATTCGAATAGGCAACACGGAGTGAATCCAGCAGGTAACGTTAGTGCAAAACTTGTATTCTCCATATATTCCTGTTAAGAAACATGGCGTACATTTAATTCCGTTTTATTATTTCGTGGCAGTAATAAAACCTGTGTATAAATGAAGCGTTAAACCGATGACATATTGCACAGCATATATGTACTTGTATAACTTTAGTTGCCATGGTAAATGTAAATTTATTTAAGGGATTCTTAAAACAATGTTCATGTTTTTGAAGGAACGTGTTGAAAAAGGTCCGACCTAGTTATCTCGAAGAAACCACCGTTCAGGAGAAAAATCCTTTTACGTCGCGCATCAGCTCAGGAAAGGACAAAAAAGATGGATATTAGAAAGAGACAGAAATAGCAAATGACTTTGGGTTTTACCAAAGCAGTCTGCGGAAAGTGTTGTTGAGAGACATTTTTCCAGAGATATAGGACGCGAAAGAAAGCACCTACTTTGACGTCGGACTTTTTGGTGGAAATAAGGTGGTTGCGTGTTAAAAACCCGCTTATTCTTCTTAGTTTGTCATTCTTAAGCATTGATTTACTTCTTGGCTGTGACGCGTGGAGACTGCAAACATTTTAAGGTGGGGATATATATTATGAGAATTAATTAGGAGTACGATAAATGAAACGGGGTTTTTAAAGAGTTGGGGAATGTGGCGTATCGTGTGATTTGTTTTGAACGACTAGTACAGTGCATTCGTTATGTTGCCGGGCCGCAGATCACGCACGAGTGCTTTGCGCACGGTCTATTACACCGGGGGTTTTCCGTTCTAAACCTCCCGCGTTACTTATTCACGAGTGATGGTAACATGCATTATGATGAGTATTAGCCTTGTTATAAGCTGTGTTGAAAATGGTGCCCATCTGTAATGAATCTTTCCCGGTATTCCTCGTTATTACGAGGTTATAATTCGTGAACAATGTCACTCTATAGGGTTTCAATTTTAATAGTATGAACAGAGGGTTTTTAAACACCCACTAGCTGTGCAACACGTCTTAGAGATGTGGAGAGCATTCGAATGATGCACCAATTTCGTCAATTTTATCCTTCGTTAGAACATGTCTTTTTCGTTTTTTAGGTTTAGCGTCCAGCTATCCCATTGTTCTGAACTTACTAACCAGACTTCTAACAGTTTCTCTACCTGAATAGGGTAGGAATACCAGGAAACGTTTCCATAAATTGTCTACACACAAGTCTACATGATTCGGTTTTTACGCATGTATCGTAAATAAGAATTCTGTGTTCAAGTATGATTTTTTTCGGTAGCATTTCAATGGACTAGACAAAATAAGAACATCAAAAATAATAATAATCCCTTAAAGTAATTCACACACAACACAGATGTCTTGAATAAACTTTCACCTTTGAGATGCACAATGAACAAACTCTAGACTTTACAGCTAGAAGTGAATGCTGGATGTGACGTGTATAACACAGCTGACAAACGTAGCCTTGAGCGGATCATTCATACTATTGTGCTGCGGAAAAATACCAAGGTCACTGCAATGAAAGCGAACTACTAATATACGATCTATGGCCTGGCTATAAATCGAAGGCTAGCTAGTAGTTGCTAGCTTTCGTGGTATTATAACTTACCTGCTGCAGCCATCTGAGAAAGAGTCGGCAGGCCAGGAAACGATCGCCGTTCGATGTTAGGCAAACTCGTTGCAAACTTCAAACAACTTACTCTACACACAACATTTCGATCCCAAGAAGAACCTGGCTCAATTACTTTTTATTGTCAGAACCTTTCGGATTTCAACTATGAGACGTGAACCTTTTTTCCAGCTTTATCTTCAATTATACTGCAGAGGCAAAAACGAAGAGCGGCTATCTATCAACTTTGTATTGAGAGATCTGTAGTCATTTCAGCTTCACTAAGCTTGCATTTATTCTTTCCAATTAGAAATAGTAGGCTTTTACAGTCCAACTGACATCAGAACCAAGCCTACTCCCGTATCGCTTCCCTATACAAAATTCACGCCAGCTGAAAATAATACATATCCTTTCTGCATTAAATTATTGATTAACTCTTATTTCACTGTCATGACACGTTGTATACAAATCACCATGCTCATTTAACTAGTTGGTATGCCTTAGGTTGTTGCGTATCATAGTATCCAGGCATGTGCATGCAACTTTCCTTCTGGTGCGTATCTTTAGCTTCCGGATAAGGCCGTGTCATCTTGCAAAGACGTGCCGACACTTCGCTGATCTTGTCGCGAGCTTCTTATTGGCTCTTCTCCTTCTGGTATATTGATTGTGGCCTCCTTATACTACAGACATATATTTGTATAAATCAATATTAAACAATAATGGTACATAATAATACAATTTACCAAGAAAGATGCAGAATATTTAGCAGGCAAGAAATTTAAAAAGCAGATTGTAACTTAGAGAAGTAAAGGTTGGGCGAGCTAGATAATTCCAAGTAAAAGATAATTCTAGGTAGAGCCCACCTTTCAACAAGCTAATGAGCAAGGAACTTGAAGCAATATGTAGAAATAGAAATAGAAAGAGAAAGAGATATTGAATCCCAACGCGTCACTGGGGCGCGTATGCGAAAAACTTTGGAGCAGATTGGTTCCATAGATAATAAGGAAACGCGGTCTGAGGACCAATTAGAAAGGTCGTTACATTTTGAGGCGTGAAGGTGAGCGTCACTAGGCTTAAGTATAAAAGGTGAAAGAAAGCTCTCTCTTATAGAATCTCGTCGACACACAGTGATACTCTCTGGGGATGGATGCACGTGTGTGTAGAAGGGTGGGAAGCATGAGCAGTTAGATTAGGCCTCTTAATTATTATTATGATGGGAATTGTTACAATGGGTAAAGCTAGCCGCCCATAAGTATTTATTTCATAATAAACCACATTTTAAAGGGAAATGCAGTGTATTTTAGGCAAATCTGCTCTTAGAGCTCTTTGTTGAAAATCGTCATAAAAGCAATAGGAAAGTGAATAAATTACCTTAAGAGTGAGTTTAGAAGTGGATGTGATCCCTTCAATAGCTGGTGCCCACCTGCCGGCCGCTTTTAGGTGTTTTACTTTTATAGGCAAATCGCGTTATGAACACAACAAACGTACCCATTTTTTCGCTAAATCACATGCAAAGTGGAAACTGCCAACCTAAATGAGAAGGTGAAATCCGCTAAAAATGCGATGTGTTGTTGTTACCATTATTTCTTCTTCTTTGTTTAGTGTTGCCGTTGAAAAAATGCAACACATTAATATTAAGGTTGTTGTTGTGAAAGTTTGCTATGTTAAAATATTATTTCCATTAAAAAGTTCAATAAAGAATTTACCATAACAGTCGTAGATAGTTCACCTAAGCTTATATAAAAAAACGTAACCTAAGGCTAACCTTCCGCGAATCCAGAAACCTAAGCTTATATTAAAAAAACCTAACCTAAGGCTAACCTTGCGTGAATACAGAAACCTAAGCCTATTTAAAAAAACTAACCTAAGACTAACCTTGCGTGAATACTGAAACCTAAACTTATTTAAAAAAAAAACTAACCTAAGGCTAGCCTTCCGTGAATTCAGAAACTTAAGCTTATATAAAAAAGAAACCTAACCTATTCATAAACCTAAGCTTGTATAAGATCCCTCGGCTACGCCCTGTGGTCGTTTCGCAGTTGCGGCGCTTTGGCGGCATTAATTATTCATATGTTACCAGCATTGTGTTTGAGCTAGCGTATGACATAGAGAGACATCTGTTGGACATACAACACATCATTTTCATCACTAAGGAAGAGGACTAAGAGCAGAATGTTGGTATTTTAGTTTGCCTCACCTACGAAAACCCTAGACCCGTGAAATTAGTTAGATGGGTAATTTCTTGGGAATGGAGAAATCAGCAGCCTCTGAGCAACAATAGCCGGAGACCAGGACACTGCAGCAGAGGGCATCAACCAAAGGACCAACGTTTTCAGCCACAATTGATGCACAACGTCTTCCCGCTACAAAGGGGTGATCAGATACTAAGGTTACAAGGCTGATATTCTTGGAATTTCGTTCCTTAGTAATGTGTGGTAATTCTAATACATGCTGTTAGCAGTTGTGCGGAGTTTCGGTCACCCACCACCTGCAGCGCTAGTTGTAGGTAAACACATATGGTGACTCGTTTGGAAAACTGATCTCGTGAAGAAATTCGGCTGCGTTATTCGATTGGGCGATGTGGGGGAAACATTAACCGCCGCTGAAATTCACTGACAACTGGTAGAGGTTTACGGAGATATTGTAATGTCTCGTTCAGCATGTCGCAGAATGGTGTCAAAAGTTTGTGGCCGATAGAGAAAACGTCACCACGAGTATTACAGCGGCCGACCCAGCACGGTATCAACAGATTTGAACACAACTCGTGTGGAGGAGCTAATTTAGGATAACAAGAGGATGACGTTACAGCATATGATGGTAGAATTAGGAATGTCGTTCGAAAGCGTTCGTGACATTGTTCACGATATTCCGCAGTAGAAATTTGTTCCCGATGAGTTCCACGAAATCCGTCCAACAAGGAGAGGCGCATGGGGTTAAGTCTGCAACTTTTGCAATGGTTCTCCACGGAAGGGAACAGTTTTCTTCATCACATTATCACGGGTGAGGAAACATGGATTCATCACTACACCCCCAGCAGTAAGCGGCCGTCAATGGGTTGGAAATACTTCTCTCCAAAGACAAAGAAGTTTAAGTTTGCGCTATCTGCCGCGAGGTATTATACTCGTGGAGTTTTTGAAAAGAGAGCACACAGTGACCACTGACGGATACCGCGAGACCTTGACACGATTGCACGAAGCAATCAGGAGGAAACGGCCAAAAATTCTCACCGAGGGCGTCATCTTCTTCACGAAACAACGCGCGAAGACCACCACGCTGTTGAAGTAGTTTCACTCTGACATCATCGACCACCCTCCCTACAGCCCGGACCTCGCTCCAAGCGACTTACACCTTTTCCCTCACTTGAAGGAGCACCTACTAAGCTGACGATTCGCTTCAGATGTGCAGGTGAAACACTTCGAGACAACGTGGCTGAGCACGCAAGGACAGGGTTTTTACCAGGATGGAATATTCAAACTCATCCCACAAAGCGATAAGTTCCTAAGCCGATATGGAGACTATCTCAAATAACCTAATGTATGTACTACCAGTTGGCTGTATTGGTTGTATGAAATAAAATGTACACGTTTCACTGCAGGCTTTTTAACCTTAGTTTCTGATCACCCCTCCTACATTGCTTCTGTCCCAGAAATTTCAGGGTAGGTTTCGGCATGAAGGATGTGTACTTCCGATGTTAGAACCATTCTAATCTCAACTGTGAGAGCTAAAGCGCTTTTTAAGCTGTATCTTCAATTCTACTACAGAGCAAACCCACATTTGAATTGCATCTGGCATGGTGGTTTGATGGGTAATAATGTTTAAGTTAGAAATTTACAAATATAATGCGTAATACTTCAACATTTTTCCTAAATTTGTTATTTATATGCATTCACTATAAAATACAGTCTTCACGTCGTTTTTAATTAATAATCACTGGAGGCGGTTGCGTCGAATATAGTATATATATATATATATGCTATATATACAATAATGTGAATTGTAATGTGAAATGGTATTAATAAGAAAAATACTTTTATAAATAGAAGTTAAGGCATAAGTTTTATGTATGTGCAAGTGTAGGTGGAGCTGTGGAACCCTTGTTAAAAACCGACAAACATATCTTTGTGTTAGAATTAAGGCCCAGGCAAAAAGGACTTGTACGGGAAGGTCATAAAAGCCAGACCTTGAGGCTTTGTGAAATAGAAAATGCGACAAGTGAACACAACATATGTTTGTAGAGAGGCCACATGCTTGCAAACGTAGAACAATAGCCGGGTAAGTCTTCTGGAAGGTTCCAAGCTGAACGAAGACAGACAATGAAATTTTAAGGAAGAATGTGTTTAAAATCTTTAAGGGAAGAAATGTTAGTTCGAGCGTCTCCATCAGCCAGGGCGGTTGAGTATAAAGTGCTGCGATGTGAATAAGATACTTGTAAGCTCTCAGAAGCAGGCGATATTATCTACTTCTTATAATGTAGTAGGAACGGTGAAAGGTTATCGATTTAAAGGTCTATAGGAACGTGTGATAAATATTACAATTATTTCTAGAGCACGTATAAAATACTTGATTGCTCAGCGACCGCAAGTTTGGCTTACGAACAGGGTAGGGCTCGACCGTTCTACAGCTCCAACTAACTTAAGAACTGTGTAGATTATTAATAAGACAGTCAATGCGTGTGCCATTAAAGCATAGTATTCTTCAATAACTTAATCTATTGTTAGAGTTGTTACTTATTACCTTCCTTCCCGTATTACACCCTGCAAAGTTATACAAGCTCTACCAAAACCTAAATAACAGCAGCCGTGGCAAGAAATATAAATAAACAATAAGAGTAACAACTAAAACATCAGATATTTAACAACATTACCATAGTTCATATATTAATTCATATATTAATATAGTGGACTTACTGCGAGTTATGCTCTCTCTCCACGAGTATACCGCAATATATATATATATATATATATATATATATATATATATATATATTTTAACGAATCCGACGGCGGGTGTCAACGTGTCTCCAATGCTCTTCAACGCTTAGTCACAGAAGGAGAGGCGTCGGGGCGCCCTCCGTGATGTAAATACCAGGAACGCCTTCGAGCCGCAACCATACAATTCTGAACAGTTACTTCTTCTCGCCTCCCGCGAATATTCTGAAACTCTCCGACAGTTATATATAGATGACCTTGCTCATCAGTGAGTTAATCATTGGGTCCGTGTTGATGAGACATAAAAAGCTCTTCTCCAACTTGTGACATACAGCGCGTGCTGCTTGGTGTGCGATTAGAGAAGTCCAGTGATCGATACTCTAGCCAGTGAAGCGGGAGAAAGAAGAGGCTGCTTTGTGTGTTATTCATTCCAGTGTTACGCGCAAAACAAAGTGACTTAGTTCAGTAAATATTGAACTAAGTCGCACTAGTAAAGTAAAGTGACATTGAAAACTGAATAGCGTCATAATATAACCAATAATGAGCCTGAAAATATGTCCGCCATTCCAAAAAGAATATGTTTTTATAGGTTTAACGCCCATTCTTTCTGCATACGGCAGCACCTGCGGTGGACACCAATGATATATGAATATGAAATGACATTTGGGAAAGCAAATATGAAAAGGAAACGTTTCAGGCCAAATTTTAGCACGGTATTTGCCAGTTATGAGGACCAACGAAAACCTGGAAAATGCCTCAGTCGGAGAAGACGGTTCTGGCATGATTTTAATCGCAGATCTCCCGAGTATGTGTTTTGAAGGACTCGGCCACCCGTGTCGGTAGGAAAAGAATATTAAGTACAGGCCAAAGGCGAAAGTCATTGAATTAGTATACTAGCGGGTGTTAACACTCATAAGCCAAAGTTTCACCTCTTTAAAAACCTATAAAAGAAGCAGTTTGTAAATGGTATATGTTTTAATATTTACATTTTTCATTTTCTCTCAATAATGGAAATCTGGCATGATCATTCTACTAATGCGTCATATGTAATTCTTCGACACAATATTTAGAATATTCTAATATTTATTTTTTCAATTGCTAGGAAGATGTAACCTAGTGGGTGCAGAAAAACTATGTGCAGAAAATTGTAGAGGGAAAAGCAGTAACAAATTAAGCGTTTTAAGGATAGGAACAAGCAGTCGCAGAAGCCTTTTTAGTTCACTACTTGTGTCGACATTAAATTCATCATGTGAGAGTCAGCGATTGTAAAACCTGTTTGTGGCGTATCAGATCACAAAATCCACTCTTGTACATTATTAGTCATCCTCGCTAGGTGTGTCTGATGTGAAGCCTATTGGATGACACGGCAATACCATCTTCAGTACAGTACATACATGTAATGGTTAGTTTCTCATTGTACCAGTGCTCATTAGTTGTGTCGTGTAAGTTACATTTCATTTTGATTGACAAATGAGGATGTTTCATAAAGTCAGATTTCAATTACTCGTATGTTCATGCAAGGATCCTGTTATCAACTTATCTGCGACCCCATGTTCCTAAATTTCCTACACATTGTTTTCCCGCAACCTGTGTAGAAGTGAATTGACTGTATGTTTGGGGTAAGTTGAATTAAAATTATATATCATTTGTTCTAGTTTCGATAAAATTTACATTGATTACAACTACTATCTCGCCATACAAATACATAACTAATAAAACAAAATTAAAATACGATTTTTTTTTCCAGACATCACACGAGAATAAATAATTATATTTTTAGCATATGTAGATATTTGGATTTTACTTTCATAACTAGGTTCAAAGCGAAGGAAGAAATAGCATTTTTAAACAAAATATTTAAAAAAAAACCGACATACGTTTATTGAAATATACCGGGTGTAACAAAAATGTACAGCACAAATTGCTGAATACATTCCTCAAACGTAGACGAAGAAATTACGTTATATAAACATGGGGTTGGAAACGCTTTGTTACCATGTTACAACTAATTTTCTCCAATAAAGCGTTTCCAGACCCATGTTTTTAAAACATAATTTCTTCGTCTACATGTGAGGAATGTGTACTGCAATTTGTGCCGTACATTTTTGTTACTTCCTGTATATGCTGCTCACCTTGATTGCTGAATTTCTTTTGAATTTAATAATAAATTAGTACTCAAATCCATGATGATAATGATAATTTGTATATTCTATGCAATTGCTTTACTATATAATGTTCTGCATACAATAAATACATAGAAACACAAAGCAAGATTTTATTTTAATTGTCACCAATATATTTTGTGTAAGTTTCAAAACACATGATTAATACAGGAAGATAATGTATATTATATTTTTACCTCTCCTCATAGATGGCGAGAGTGTACACCAAAGCGCACTACTACGAACTCTTTATACACAGAAAAAGTTGAGATATATCGCCGCTCTGGTCAACTCATTTCCGGTTTTCCATGGTAGGATTATGGCTGGCCCTCATGCAACTGTAAAGTTGGGTTAAATTACTGTAAGAGTTATATTAACCACAATTATTTGCAGCCGGTTTCTTACAATAAAACGTTTATTTATAGCTATTTAAAAATAACAACGCTTAATAACTATGTCTAAGGCATTTTCTGTTTCCTGGTATAATCTTCAGATGTCAGGGATGTATAGACGTCTCAGACATAATCCAGCAACTTAGTCTCTAGTATGTTATTTATAAAATAATGAAATGAAACAATTATGAATCTGTGCTAAAATTACGGGTAAATATCTACTAGCAAACATCGAAGAATTTGAGTGAAATTAAATATTTTTTATTCACAGATGACAACATAAAAAATGGAAAAACCATTATGATAGTCGATTACAAATCACTCGTATATAAAACGATGAATTAAATTTTAATACATCAATTAACAAAACAGCTTTACTGCATGTATGAAAACAACATTAAATATAAATCGTTGTAAAAATAAGGTACGCGAATTCATTAATGTCCATTGTAACAGATATACTATTTTGGTGTTTAAATTAGACACCTAACAGTTTTTAATGTAATTAATAAATCTCAAATAAACTGATAAATAAGAAGAATGTAGGAGACTCTCAAACTCATGAGAGACTTACAAATTAGTTTTTTAAAAGTTCTGCAGAAATGTAAAATAAATACCTACACTTAATGACTCCTAAAATTATTGTTTGTTTTCTTATTTTGAATTTGTGTATTAGTAGTGTTGATACTTTAATTCGTTCGTACTAATAATGTAATTGAAAGGATTGTTTGTTATTTTTGCATGCTTCATTATTTTTCGAGCATTAATTAATTTTGAACCATAAATGCGTTATTATGGAAGAAATAATGTAAACGATTTATTTCTGTAACATCTGTAATGTTAAAATTTAATAGGGTGAAGCTTGCAAAGAAATCCCCATACGCACACAGCAGAACGTTTTGTCAAAAGAACGATTTCAAGGCAAATAAGCTAAAAAAAGCGTGTTAGTACATAAATATATAGATATATTTGTAATTAACACTATGGATATAAATAGATAGTAACTATAATATTATTTTATGTAATCTTCCAAGACAACAGGACATAACACATGTATTTTGTTTTACTTGGTGCTGAATGAGGTATTGTATAATGAGCGAACTCTAATAAGAAGTTCACTAAATTAGACGGCGAAGGTATGCACACGTGAAAGTTTCGTGCGTAGTCTATAAGACGTAATAATATTGTATAAGTTCGTATAGGAATTGTATTATTATTATTATTATTATTATTATTATTATTAACACAATATTAATGAGATATAAAATAATAATTTCGGTCGCGAACTTCAGCAAGTGTGAGAAATAATTACAAAAGTTTACTTTTTATTAAAGACGAGAATTCCATGCACTATAAAATCCCAAAATACGCATGCACTTATGCACTATCAAATTGTAATATATATTTTTAATGGCAGGAATAAAGTTTGATGTACAAAAATAACATAAACTGTGCAAAAATATATATAAGTAGTGCATTTGTCACTTTACCAGCCTATACAATGTTATGCTACTCTCCTCTACCAGTCTTCCGATTGTTATTGTACAAATGTGTGTCTTCCTGATAAGAAAGAGCTTTCTTCCACTTTGGCTTGTAACGGGGACGAGAGTTTATTTGGATTGTCCTAATTATTGCTAATGCTCAGAAGTGAGGCTCTGGACCCTCATGTGAGTCAGTTAGGGAATTTAATGTCGTGCCGGCATGTTTCCATGGTAGCTCAGTTGGTTAGAGCAGCGACACCGCTTCAATTTTATCTATGGCATTCAATTTTTCAGTCTAACTTCCCAACTTTAACCTACACACTATATGTGTGGAATAACAATTTATTAACAAATGGCTTATTCATAACCTCGTGCACATTTTCGACTGCATTACAAACATGATATTCTCGATGAGCGCAAGAATATGATAGCGCAGGCTCCCACAAGGAAAAAACATAAACGAAAAGAAAAGATAAAAGATGTGTGTCACATTCACATGACTTTCTCTACTCTCTATCGCTTATTAGTTGGTGTACAAATGATCATACGAAAGTTTTCCTTCGTTTTAATCGAGATAAACATTTCCGGAAATAGCTGCATTATAAGTTTAGTTATAAATACAAAGGTAATAGCGATAGTGGAATGTTTTAGAACTGTACGGTATACGCTAGCCTTAATTTTTCATATTATTTGTATGAACACCGCGAGAAACAACTGAAAATCGACAGAAGTTTAAAAGAATGACTAATAATTGAACAATTTGAACCATTAATAACGGATATCTCCTAAATGGCTGGTGTCACAAAAAGTTACGTGAACTAATTGTGTGTTTTAAAAAGATCTATATTTTTTGGATAGTACTCCTTCGTCTGTCGCTTAACGTTTATCAGTTATGCAAGATTATATCAATTTCCTTCGGAATGAAGAGGATTTCACAAGGTTTTTCTAGAAAATTCAAGTTATACATTTTGTTTATGATCTATGTATCTTTAATATATGGTATTTTAATCAAAATTGTAAGAGTTATTTTTAAGAAATTGAACCAATTTGAAGAATGTTCCATGTAATGGGTAGTTTGGGGTGCGGAATTTTCTTTAAAATCTTTGTGTTATATCTTTGGAATTAAATACCAAGTTTGGTATTTATCCTGTATTTTTTTGGGTTGGTGTTCACAGACATATACAGACAGACACACACATATACACACAAACACGAACTTTTTCTAAAAAATGTTTTGAATCCGGGGGCCTCAAAACATGTATTTCCGCTTACATCTAGGTATCAAATTTTTGGGTGGAATGCAATACTTTTCTACCTGCTATTTATGTGGTAGAGAAAGCAAAAATGAAGTAAACAATTACTAGGTGCTCTTTTACACCATGCATTTGGGTTATACACATGGGCTTACGTCGCTGTTATGTGAAACCGTTCGTGACCATCTTCCGTACAGCACGATTCCTAATACTTTTTAGTTTTAATTCTTATTTTCGCTTCTCGAATAAGGCAATATTTCTTACGCATAACTCTTTAGGCAATTCTAATATCTAGGTACTCTTCCACCATCGAGGCAGACAATCGAGTCTGGATGCTGTTGCAAGTGTTTCGATCCTTAGTCAGCCGGAGTCAGCATTCACTACGAGACTCAGCGTCCTCAAATATTAACTTGAGTAAGGTATCATCTGCCTTCGGCTGTCCAGACCCGAAGTATTTCTTGTAGTCTTTTAGTTCTTGATATTACTGTATCGTTTTCAGAGTTATTCAAAATGAGCACTGGACATTAGTAAACTATAGAAAGAAGAAATTGGCAGTTGAAACAAAAATTCAAATATCGAGTTTTGTGTCCGGCTATTTGTATGGTATAATTACAGAGGCCACACTTGACAAACGTTGTTGCTATTTACACTAGTTGTGTGCTTTGATTAGCGATGTATACGGGAGAGGATTAGGAAGATATATTTAAAACACACAATTACATGCGCAAATTAATCCATCCTTAAAGCAAACATGGTCCCATATCAACGTTTCTCATTTTCGCTTCTCTTTGATATTCATTAAAATATATATATTATATCATATTTAGATCCGACATTTGCTTTTCTGTCATCAAGCTATATGAGGCTGTTTTAATTAATATTTTGATTAAAGCTGGCTATGCAATAATTAACTTGAGCTAGCGGTATGCCACCAAATGAAAAACAAACAACCTATGCGTTTTCCCTAGGTCACAAAGAAGCTCTATAACGTTATTGCGTAAATGAAGTTGAGATAACTTTGAAAAGCGAACTGCAGAGGAACCGAAAGCTACACTTCATAATCTAGTTCTGGTTTTAACCAACTGGTATTCATCTCGCTGTTAAACGCGCTCCTCTTTGTATCCTCGGAGTGCAATAACGATCCAGTTTCTGAAGTTCTTGATGTTGTTGTTACGGTTTGTGGCGAGGCTTGGTAAACACTCTTTTATCCTTAATTCTAACCTACTGCTGGAAGATTTCATTCTTTTCTTACTTTATTTTCTTTTCCTTGTCTGCTTTTAGTATCCGACATGAGCCGTGAAGCAGAAGACAGCGCCACTAATAAGCCCCGCTAGCATAAGGGAGTTTTCTGGTACTTTAGAAATGTTACTAAACGTTGCCTTCCTTTTGCAGGCCTTCCTTTTCTTTCTGTCGTTAGCATATGAGCACTAAGGTGAGTAAACACCAAATACCATCTTTTAAAATTTGAAAAGAGATTTGATTATTTCCATTCGTTAAATACACTTTAAGTATTAGCATTGTCCGGACTTATGTGATACATGAAGTGCTCTGTTTAACATTTCACAATTTTAATTTTTAAACGTAATAAAGGTAGAACATTTTGCCATTTTCAGATGGAGATAGAACGCATTAGATTTCTAGTTTTGAGTGAACTCATCTTCGTTTGAAAATGTATTACAAATACTTCCTATACTTAATGTGCAAGGTTGTGAATTTTTTACTGTAGTAGCGTTCCTTTTATTTTTAACTGTTGCTTTATCTATTTTGAATCAGCGGTTTAATGATTCTCTTATGTATATAAAGAAGCAAAAATCTGCCAGGTCCACTCTATGAAGTTTTATATGGGATAAATTCTAATCAGAGGTGTTTAGGAAAAGCTCAGACATGCATTAGATATGAAAAAACCCACTTGCTTTGTACATATATCATTAGTTACTTTTAATACGATGACTACTTTAGCTTTGGAAAATTGAGATAAAGAAGTTCGTAAAGCACGCATATAATTACTTGCTTCCTGTGTACATGTTTCCGTATAGTGATGACTTAAGAGGTCTAAATCACTTTAAAATCCGCGTGCTGTTATCAGAAGTAGCCGTTATCCAATAGCTCAATTCACTAGTTTTATGGTTGTCAATGATACAGTTTATTAAATTAATGAACAATCTAGATTATTCGTAAACTTTCAATAACTCCTCCTCCTTTCTGTTCTAATAAAACCAATGTGCAAGCTTGCTACTAGTTGGCCGCGTGCTAGGTTTTGTCCTAGAAAAAGCCGGTCAGGCGTTTTTAGACGCATCAATAGGTTTCACCATTTCAGATCCATGTAAAATTTGTTCCCAACATGCTTTAGGAGCTGCGAGTAACTTCAACAATATGCTGTAGCTAGGATAGAAATCATTTGCAATATATATAATTGGTTCTACTATCCATTTTCATACAGTTTCCCATTTGATAGATCCATAGTAATTCTAATCAGTTTGCAGGTTTTTCGGAATATCATCTTCACATTCACTTCAAAGTTTGAACATGCTGCTCATAGCGGCTTCACGACGTTCAGTTCCAGGTTTTCCTTAGTCCTTTCACATTTCGTTCCCTTTAGGATTATATTTTATAAGTTAAGCTAGTATCCTTTCTTTGTCCATCATTTTAATGGATGTTTTCTAGTTTTCTTTATATCTTATAGCTTATCAAATAAATTATAAAAATGTAGCTCTTTACCAATAGTTTCATTTTTTATGCCGTCCTTTCTAGTACATCCTTTTACCTTTCTTAAAAATCTCATATATTTTGCTTTTATCCCTCTGTTTAATAATCCGGGATTGACTTGCATAAGCTATGACTGGTACTGCCATTCGGAATATATGAATGAATTTATGAGAGAAGTCCATTATGAATACAGGAGTCTCGTCACGATGGTGCTGTCACAGTGTAGTATTGAATTTTTCAGACCTGATTTAACTCTCCAAACTTAACTTTGAGGCAGTATTTTATATCACAACACTGTAAATGCCAGAGTGATTGTAGTGTAAATTAGCATTATTGTATGACAATGATTTGAGATGTTTGTTAATTATAAGCATTGTTAGGAAATAAGTTTACACGGTCTCACTGAAACTGACAATAGGAGCGGGTAACAATGAAACGAGGGGGTGAGTTGTTTATCAATTAGAAGAGGCAAACAAATGACGTCAGAGTAGCGTGCCTTTCTTTAGAAATGGAGGGAATATCTTCCCTAGAGCATATGTGTTCGTAATTTTGATTGGATATAAAAATAGACGCTAATGTTGGCGCGCTTTATTAACCAATAGCAGCTCTGTTATAATGTTTAGGCACATCGGGGTGAGGGAGTATAAATTCCAAGCCAAAGACAGGTAACGCGCAGTTTGACAGAATCATTCACGAGTTACACGTCGCGCAGTTCAACGGAATCATTCACGAAGTACACGTTACGCAATTCTACAGAATCTCTCGCGTCGTAAAGTTGGTTACAAAATGTGAAATACTCGAATTAATAATGTGCGGCAAATAAGTGATTATAGTTACATTCAAAATATAACGGTTTCAGTCGGGCGTGTATCAAGAGTAAATATGTGACAAATAATGTGTGACGGCAATAAAAGTTTAAAACAAATTCATTTATCTTTTAGTAACAACTCCTTTCCGTTTACACACCCTGTTCAAGAGATTTGCTCGACTGAGTAATAATAGCTAGCCGGAGGACAAAGATCCCAAAGTTCAAAATAATAAAACAATAACAAGCGCTCAGCAAATAAGATAACACGAAAGTTACCGCGACAAATTACACATGGCCATTGTGATAAAACAAATAGTATATATTGCCTATGTGCATTTTTCACATTTATAATTAAACTTTACTGTTTGTTGTATTCCACATTTTTGTTGCATTTATATCTCCACTATACCTATTTTATTATAAGTTTTACTTTAACGGGGTAGCGATCTTCTTTCAGACATATTGTGGCGTATTAATAATTTGGGGGTTTCATTGTCATTACCAGACATATTGTTGTTTTCGTCTGGGATGACGTCACTCCTGGCTGGGAGGTTTTATTAGCCACGAGTGTTGGGTATATAGCGTCTGTCTTGCTGAGGATTCCGAGAGAAGCAGATCGCGCGTGCAGCCGGCTTTTGGATCGGTGGACATCTCCCCTCACCTTTCATATTTAATAATGTAGGAATCCCAAACGTTTGGGAAATAAATCTAGAAATGTGTGACTAGATTTGTTTTATGGATTTTGTACAGTGAAAAACCCACGCCTTCCTCTTAACCTCCACGCCAGTTTCGGTCCTCCGCAGCCAAGTGAGTATACACCCCTCAATGTACGTGCTGGGTACTAAAAATTAATTTAATTTTTCATGTGAACCTTTAGGCCTCTACCCATCATATAACAATATGTTAACATATTGTAACAATTAATGTGAACATCAGTTGCTGCAAAATATACTTTATTTATTCACTAACCACTCAGCGTAGCACCGTTACACTTCAGTCACTTTCAACTGAAACTCGCTCTGAACACAACACAAATGATCCGTCAAATCACAACTTACAACTGAACTGCTAAGCTACAGCTTATAATTGAACTGCACTGGCACTGAAAACTTTTCACTTCGTAACTTCTTAAATTAACTGAATTCCACACAGGCAAGAACAGACTCCTTATATAGGCCCTGCATACAAAGAGGAATGTTCTAGAACGGGAGTCTAATGGAACATGTCGAAAGCAATGTTCTGGACCAGTAAAACTGCGGGGAAGTGGCACACAGTGGGCACTTTACACGGCTATTATTCTGAAGGGATCGGTGATTAACGATACCCAGCCGGCCAGGTAGGCGAATCGGGATGCGCTCGCACCGCCGGCCCGTAGGTAACTTTGCGCGCAGTATCACAGAATGTTTAATCATTTAATCAGGCGAGGCTTTGATGTCCAAGGGCTTGTTCCTCCACCTCACATACATGCTTGCAGGTATGCAATATACAAGTGTCATTTGTAAAACAAAATAATAAAAATTACAGCTGACAAATGCTGATTTACGTTTTACATTGCTTGTTAGATTTTCATTATGTATAAGCTACAAAATCTGGAGTTTCTAACAAAACTTCTGCCGATAGTTCTGTATCTGTATGATTCACATATAATTCAAGTAAATGAAAACGCTATTATTAAATCAAACGCAATTTATGTTAATGAGACTGCTCTGTGGGTGTCTGTGGAGTACGAAGTCAACTTGGTAGGTTTAGAGGAAATGCATTCCTCTGGAAAAAGTAGTCGATAATGTATATAATACTAGAATCCCGCTGTCAGCAAGCATTGCTTTTATTTATTAGTCCAATGTATTTTATTATAGGACGGCCCTGGTTTTGTCTAGTCAGTGACACTACTAATGAGATTCCTCGCTTTGAAGTATAGAAAGATGTGGAATTGTACAAAAATGTAAACGAGAAAGCCTCATAAAAGGCGTGATACTAATGCCGGTGTATAAGAAGTGACTAGGCAGGATTTGGGGGCGTAATGAGAAAGAAGAGTTATTTAATGAGTGTATTAAAATATTTGACTGACTGCACCGATGTTTATAATTATTGTTTTGTTAGGGGAGATATTGTTTGGTTCAGCATTGGAGTTTGGAGAATAAAGTAGTTTAGAAAAGTAGCCGAACAGAAAATCTGTCCTATATGACCATATTTTATTCCATTGCCAAGAAACAGAAAATTAAATAATGTATAAGTAATGTTTATTAGCATTAAATAATATATTTGAAAAATAATAATAAGCTGAAAGGCAAGGGGAGATAAAAAATAAACTTTTCTCACTAGGAAACAAGCAAATATATCTACCATCACCAATTGATTGGCATCCCTTGTACGTTATATTATTTGTGTACAAAGCGCTTCTTTTGTTCATTTTAAGTTAAACAGGATTAAATGGTTTCATATTAAGCAATAAACATTCTTTTTTATTTTCAGATAGTGAAAAACAACTTGCTGATTGTGTTAAAAGTCAAATTTTCTAAGCAATAAAGAAAATAATCGCTCATCTTTTATGTCTCATAAACATTGCATCACAGTAAACCTAAACCGAGAAAACTTCAATAGCAACCAATATTAGGTAATTCGACACAAACTGTAGGTTTTCACGAACTTTACATTTGTTTTCCCGTAGTAAACTTTTAACTCTAGCCTAGGGTTCCCCGGTTGCCCGATCCGTTGCTGTTTATCTATCCATTCTTCCTCCTCCAACACTCTGGCTTCCATTACCTGCTGTATATCACTCCTCCAGGTAATTCTGGGACGACCTCTTCTTTTTCCTAGTGGAGCCCACTCAAATATTTGTCTTTCAATTCTTCCTTCTTCCATTCTTTTTAAGTGTTCATAATATTTCAATTATTTATTTGGATATCATCGAATATGGTTTCAGTATATTCATGATTTCCCTAATTCTCTAATTCTGTATTCTATCTAACGAGAAACACTACCAGAGCGTCTTATACAATCCATTTCTAATGCCATCAAGTGCCTCTTCTCTCCTACTATTGTTTTTAAGCTGCTTGAGCAACACAAAACTACTGTGGTCATCAGCGCCACACTTCTACTGATAATGCACATATTTCTGATGCGTTGAGCACAACAATTTTAATCAAGATATTACATATTTGTAACTTAGTATTCTTTCAAATGTTCTCACTTTAGAAATCTGAATTTAGTTTTGATGTTACATTTTTTATTAAACTACGCTTCGTATTATTTCATTATTCAGTTTTTCATTGAGCTGTTTTATGCCTAAGTATTTAAATTCTGGGAATGCTTTTATTATTTCTTTTTCTATTAATAATTAATGCATTAGTTTCTCTTAAACACATATAGTTTGTCTTGGTCATATTAACTTCCAGTCGCCACTTCTTATATTTCTCTCTCAATTTAGTGTCGCGCATTCCAAATCATCATTATCTTGTGCAACAACTATTTGGTCGTTTGCAATTTGTGCATACAAATGAGAGCAGTGTCACTTACTACATTCTGTGTTCACAGGACATATTGCCGTTATCCAAAATTTTAAGGTTTAAATCATTTTCCACTGATAATGACTCTAAAAGTATCTCGGCTAGTTTCTTATGCAAGGGATGAAAGCGCATGCGAAACATCGACGCCATTGTTTAAATATAGATGGAGGGAAGCAGGAAAGGAGGCTTTTATTAACAGTTTAGAAAACGACATATTTTTTGACGTAGATCAACACAAAGGAACTGAAAGTATACAGAATATATCTAATATTATTCAGAAAGCAAGTGTGCACATGCTAACAGGGAGGGGTAATACATCAAACCGCTTAACATCAAATAGTTGGTACAACCATCAGTGTAAAACAGCGAAGAAAGCAACAGAATCTGCACTTGCCAATACAGAAGAGAGGGAAGTAATGAACATAGAATTTCTTTTACAAAGAATAAAGTAATTAGGCTGTTATCCTTCACTAACATACCAATTGCTCTACATTATTTTCCATTTCCTTTAAAGATTCTCTTAAATATATATTAAACAACTACAAGGATATACAACAGCCTTATCTCTATATCCTGGATATTGCAAAGACTTCGAAATGCTACTATTCTGAATCTTAATATATGCATATGAATATTTTTTAACGTTTTATTGCATTTATGAATGTTATATTGGCATTTGTCAGTTCCAGGACATCCCGCAATTTGATCAGGGGTATACTGTCAAATAACGTTTCTAAGTGTACAAAAATGGATGAAAACGTCTGCTGGTGGCACTTTTCTTGTCCATCAGTTGAGTAAGACAAAATGCGTGATATATGAACGCCTGATTGAAATCCAGATTGTTCTTCATTTTCATACTTTTACATGCTTATTTCTTGTTTGATCATGTTATTAATTATTTTTCCATATATTCGGCTAAATACATTTGTTACGGGTATTCCTCTAAGGTTTTCAACATTATATATCCCTGTAATACTGCATTTAATAGTAATATAATGAGCACAGACCATTCTAAGATGGTAAGGGAAGTAAAGCCGGTGATCCCGTGTCGTAGATTTACGGCACGTAAAAGAACCTCAAGCCTGATAAAGAGGCCTCTGAGCAAAATTACCGGTCTTTCACGCCCAATATAGAATGGGATGCTAAGGACCACAGCAAATAAAGAGCATCCATAAATAAAACTAAATTTAATTTAATTTAAACTATGTATTGATCACCGTCATAAACAGTGTACTCTCTTAAACCAACGTCATTTACTGATTGAAAACAAATCGAACCTCTAATGCATTACTGCACTACATTAAATGCTGTACTTATAAAATACACGTAGCACTTATAATTCTGGGAAGCATGTGTTGCAAATTATTCTTCTAAATAGAACAGATCTAATTAATGTATTTGTGCACCGAGTCTCACTCTCTCTCTCTCTCTCTCTCTCTCTCTCTCTCTCTCTCTCTCTGAGCCTTCGCCCCTGGGTCTGTCCTTGAATAAATCATAGCTCCAGAGCTCCCTGGCCTGTGTTAATTAAATTAAATTTCTGTGTTTCAGTTAAAATATAACAATGTAACTCGACCAGTAAAAATAATTTAATCATAAAAATGCATTGAAATAAAAGAATGTTTAAACCAAAATTTTTCAGCCTTATATTTTCTCTATTCCTTATCTAGGAAGTGTCGTATTCCACCAAAAAAATTGATTTAGAGATTTAACCCAAAGCACATGTCTTGAGCCCGCCTGAATAAATAAAAATAAAAGCAAATTGGCATTTAAGTTCAGTATCTTCTAAGGATGAGACACGAAGATTTTCAAGAAAATTCACCACTCTAAACTACTGTTTACATGGAAAATGTTTCATTATGTTTATTTTCTCAAAATTAGCTCTAACAAGTTTGGTTAAACTATCATACGTTTAAGGGGACAACAAACTTTGAAATGGTCAAAAATCACAGTTTTTGTTTTAGACACTATAAAATCTCTATTATTTCCAGTTTCAGAACATATCTACTTTTTGGGGGTTAAGAGGCTTTTAAGACATTTAAATGCCATTAAATGCTAGTCTGCATTCCTTTAAATCTGTCATGCACTGCCACTTTTTTAGAACATTTTTGTATTTTTCAACAACGAACGACTATATCATGCCCAGCGAGCAGTTCAGCAATCAACAAAAGAGGCCAGGACCAAGAGAAGGAAATCAGAAGAACTGAAGCAATCCAGGAATGAAGGAGCAGATGATTATGATCCTAGAATGCATTGAAGTGTGTCAGAATTTTAATGTTCAAACTTTAAATTCAGTTTTCTTAAATCGACATTTTTGGATACTTATGTACCTTTTTCTCAGAAAGCATGAGAGGTAGAGAGCTGAAATATTCAGTACATGTATATAATACATAGTTAAACCTTCTCAACCAGAATCATAATTTTATAATGTATATTAGTGATATTAAAAAAGCAACAACTTTGAAATTTTTCCACATTTGTTGCTTTTTTTGACTTTGCAAATAATTTTTTTTCCAGTTTCTAGTGAACTGATATACAAAACTAAATAATTGAGATTCAGATGATAGCTGATTATACTAAGAACAAGCGTGCGTGTGATTCTGTATTGCAAGTAGTATCAGAGAAAAAGGTACATAAATTCACATGTTTTAAGAGCAAATTTTATTATTTCCCTGCTGAATTAAATAATTTTACGTACTCAACTACATAAGCTATCAATGCAAACAACCAGTTGAAATAATTGTCATAATTTATAGAATAATTCATAAAAATGTCAGGAAAAGCCATTTAGAGCTTTAAGAGCAGTGGTATTTTACACACTTAAAGTGTAATTTCTGTATGTTCAGACTACCTTGTCCCCTTAAGATGTTTGCATGACAAATAAAATCAATATTCAAGATTTTCTGCAGATTGTCTGTAAAATCTTCATTCTGAATGACTTTCCTCTGATTGGTAACTGTAACGAGATCTGCACAAAAAAATTGTAGATCTCGTTAAAGCATATAACTTTGTAAAATAATTTTTTTGTATTATTAAGTATTGGCTGGTGCTATACCAATCACAGTGTTTTAAATTCATATGTCGCAAGATTAGCCGAATTAATCCAATCACAAGAATGTAATTTAGTTATACCAGGCGCGTTTTTAAAGTTAGCACTTATGATGGAAGCCAAGTCTGCACTCCTTCACAACATCAACGTCATTGAAACTGTTTTCCACCAAGGAATTTCTTCAGATGAAAATCACTTGGTGCCAAATAAGGACTGTAGTAAAACAAGGAGTGCAGACTTGGCTTTCATCATAGACGGCATTATGCTTTGACGAAGGCACACAAAAACTGATTTCCCGTTACGACAATGCCTGAATAACGGCAGTGCCTACACGTAGAAGTATTGTAAGGTGCAAGGTAATAAATGATAATAAAGCATTCGAAAAATAATGTTCTCTTACTTTTTAAAAGATTACCGGTATTGACTCTAAAAACCGCCTGCAAAAGTTAACGGGAAGGCCCAATTTTATCATTAACCTGAAGAAGGCCTCGAGTGTAGAGGGTCGAAAGCTTGGTCATAGGCAACAAATTATCACTCGGCTGCAATCTCATTATGAGATAGGAGATAAGTAATATTTGTATATTAGGCAAAATTCATAAAGATGTACCCTTCAGAGGAAAGGTGGTACAACATATATTTTGCCTACGAGTAAAGAAACCATATCGAATCAAAGCTGAGGATCACAAAACAATGGCTTCTTTGGGAAGGGAAGCAAAGCCGGTGGTCACGTAAAAGAACCTCAAGCCTGACAAACAGACCTCTGAGAAAAATTTCCGGTCTTTCACGCCCAATATAGAATGGGAGCTAAGAAGCATAGTAGTTAAACAGCGTCCATAAATAAAACTCCATTTAATTTTAATAAAAGCATACAGAGCGTTCAAATCGATATATCTAAGTATCTATAGGTAGTAAAGTTTTAACGTCTCTCTTGAGAGCCATGACTCATAGTTTGTTAATAACGAATTAATGTATAGTAAAGCACCTCACACGAAAGTTGATCTGGGACAGAATCCATTCCAATGTTGAATAATGGTTTTCCAGGCCAAGAACACCAGAGGAGATAAGATAAGCAGATTTTGTGAAAATAAAATTTTCTTCCATCCAGCTTACTACTCAGAATTCTATCAATCTTAAGTTGCCAACCCACTCGTAAAACTCTTCGCAACAACAAAAAATCTGGAGAACGCGTAAGCTGCTCTAGTTATTCACCATAGTCGAGTTTTTGGGACCAGAAAAAGGTGCAAAAATATTCCAGAAGTGCCACAGGAAACATGATAAATGATCCTAAAGCTTTAGGTTGCAACTCCAGTGTTCATGAGAGGTTTACCGTTTAATAATTCATGCTGTCCAAGTGTGAGAGGAAATGTCAAAGAGTGACGTTGAGGTACATGTTGGTCGCTCCGAGATTGCAGTTCGGTCTGACGAGGTAATGGAAAACCTCGCAGAGCACTTTGCGCTTAATTCTCGGCTACTAAAGAGAGGTTCTGTCTGGAGAGGATACTTAATTTCATCTTGTCTGCAAAAGAAAGCGAAACACAGGAGAGCACTCGAGCACACAAGATCTTCCGATAATTTGGCAGCTGAACTTAACCTACAGAATGTCTAGAGCGGAAACTCTTGGGAACTTCTACAGCTATATTGGCATCAATCCACTCAGGTGCATCTAAAGTAGTTAACTTGTGATCTTCCCTTCAGTACTATTTATAACTACTAATGAGACTAAATATGAAAAGTTTCATTTCAAAGGGATTTAAGTCTCATGGTGAGATATTTGTGCAAATCATATGGAATGCTATTTTTAAACGAATTGATTTAAATAAATTAGAAAGTAGAAGCAGACTTGAAAAATCTTATTTATTACATTAACATGACGTTCACAACCCTTTATCGTATATTTTTATACAGCTTCTACAAACTATTCTTACAAAAGTTTACATTTTTACCTACTTGAGGTTTATTGAGAAAACCTTTACAGAAACTACATACAGATTTCGTTGTAGGTATGTACAAGGGGATAGAGGAAACTGAATGATAGTCATATGTTTAAAACATTTACATAGTACACAACACAAAACAATTTAAAACAAATTTCTGTCTAAAGCCTGGTTTGTGCTGGAGGGAAATTTTCGTGTCGCATTCTTAGCAGACAACTTAAATTACAATTTTGGTATTTTAGGGAGTTTTATTTTTGAGTTGTGGTGTTCACAGACAAACACACTGTTGCACAAACCGATAGACACACACACACACGCACGCGCAGTTATTTTACTAACAAAATCTGACGCGTTACATTTACACGATCTTTCCTACTCAATCTTCTGCAACCTATTCTTAAAAAACTTATTATTCGATATCTTGTTAATTCAAATAAACTTTAAATTCACATCCACACATTTCGTTGTATGATGGAGTTGGTAAAGCGATAATCAGATTCTTAAAAAGCCTGTCGCTATGAGATGGTTTTGAAATTTGAGGCAGTATTTTAACACTTAAATGATTTCAGTCTAATTATATAATATAAAATATAATAACAGCCCGCCTTAAAGCAATATGTGTATAAATAACATATAAAGTGTATGTAACAGTCATTGTATTAATGTTTATATTATTGTGTACATGTTTAATAATGTTATGTGAATGTATTACGTAATTTAATAATGTAGGAGCTGTGAGAATATAGGTCAAAAGTGCCTAACAATGAGGTAACCTTGAAGTAATAATTAATTGGAAAGTTTAGTAATGCTACTAGTGATTCTTGGAGCAACAATAATGCAATTTTAAAACCGTTTATAAATAGCCAATCAACAACCAGAAGAACCATAAGTTAAATAAAAGTATACTATTGGAGAAAAATTAGCCAATCAGAGACTTGAAATACAGTAATTTACACATTCAGGGGATAGAAGTCAGTAGCAAGTAGACAGCGTTCCTAACAGGTCTCGTGACGCTACTCGAGAAGTTTAATACGTATTCAGTGTGAGAAATAAGTTCATTACGGCGAGGATATTATAAAGTTTACGTGTTTAAAAAGTGCAAGTAATTAGTAAATAATCTCACAGCTCTCTATATCAGTGAAGTGTTATTTAATCGTGTCAAGGATTAATAAACGGAGTGAAGTAAAAATTATAATTTGTGTAAGCCTACATTCTATAGTCTTATCACATCCTGTTAAGAGAGACATGTATCTACAAATTAGTACTGACGCAGCCGAGGCAAACCTAAATATATGATATTTAAAGAAACATTCAAATTACGAAGTTAATTTTTTAAACTTGGGGCGAAGACCACCGGAAAGTGAACATTAGGTCGAAGGCCACCGGAAACTTTGTACCATACGTGGGGCAGTTACTTCATCAAGTTTGGCTCCCTAACAGTCGAACTCCTCAAATTCCATCCTCTTTGCATAACCACGAAAAACAAAACGAATAACTAACTCCCCATCTGAGAACAGCTAAAGTATTTGAAAATTCAAACCAATAACAAAGGAATAAGTCGAAAATGATTAACTCCACAAAAACATTTATTTGACATAAAAATTGTTGGTTTTAAGCATATCTAGCGAGAATATTCAAGATATACATTTAATTTGTCATAAAAATAATTTAAATAAGTGGTATTTTAATTAAGATCGTTAGGAAAATTTTGTCAAAATTTACATTTTCGATAAATCTTCTATATAAAGGGTAGTTTGGTGAGGGCGGATTTTCTTGAAAATCACGTGTCGCATCCTTGGAAGATGCACTTAAATCCAAGTTTGCCATTTAAATAACGTTTCATTTTTCAATTATGCTGTTCACAGACACGCACACACACGCGCGCCAGGAGCCTTAATTTTATAAAAATCCTGTTTTTGGAATTTACAGAAATTCAAAAAGTTTATTTTCGGGTCGAATGTTTTGGGTGAAATGTAATACTTCCTCTACTTCTTATACGTAAGTAGCAGAGAAAGTAAAAAGAAGAAAATAAAACATAAAACACTAATCCTGCATTTTCGTAACAGTACAATATAGGTGAATCAACGGAAAGGGACATCTCGTGCTCTGCGAGCTGCAGCGATCTATTACGGCTACCATCCCCCAGGAGGAAGGGATGAAGTGAATGAACCACAGGAGGCTATAGACCGCAGACAGACTGGCCACAAAGACGCGCGGAAGTCCGTAACATTTCCAAGCATTTCTCGTGCTCTGCGAGCTGCAGCGATCTATTACGGCTACCATCCCTCAGGAAGAATGGATGAAGTGAAGGAACCACAGGAGACTATAGGTCGCAGGTAGACTGGCCACAGTCTACCATCTGTCCGTCACCGTCATATGCCACGTAGTCTAGAAGTGAATCTGAAGGATGAGAAACAAACGGAATGAAAGAAAATAATGTAAAGGAAATCGTGGTAGGGAAGAAGCTAATCGAACATTCACCTGCCGACCCGGGGATACCACGAAAAACGCATGGATTGGAGTGGGCGGTCGCCAGGATCGAAAGCGAATCGCCACCTCGCTTGGTTTTCGTAAAGAGGTATTCAAAGTACTTGTGGCTTCGAAGACTCATTTTACATGTGCAGAAGATGTGAAGGGATGAAATGTGAACTATTGCGTTGCTGTAGTTAGTTACAAAGGTGATAATCCGGCTATTGGCCTTTGTAATGGATTTCTGAGACTAGCTTCTGCAGAGAGCGGAACGCGTTTAAATACCGATGCAGTTAACGAGTTGTGCAAAACTTGTTCATTAAATCAAAGCACATGCCAGTGGAGTACAGAGGCTGTTTTACCTCCATTGCTACGTCTCCCTTTCCTCATCTTTACCTCCATTGTCACCCAACTTCACTAGTGCCATTGTGCTGCGAATGGGATCACCATTATGACTCTCGGGATTCAATGGATCGTTTGTTCGAGGCCCGCATGATGGAGTTTAATGACTCATCGTCTTCCTCGATTGTGCCAGACCCTAACCGCACTTGTTGTTTTGCAAGGAAGATCTCTAGACAGGTGCTCCTGGCACCAGCCCGATTTAAATCAAAATACATGCTCTCAACGTGCTGGCGTCTTTGTTCCTCGTGGCTGATAGCGACTGATATGACCCATAAACTCTGGAGGTATTCGTTCTTTTTGTCGCTTTACCAGACAGTTCAAGAATGTGTAAAGTGGATGAAAATGTCTATCGATTTCGAGAGGTCGACTACTACCTTTGGTTTAGGAGTTTATTATGCGATAAAGCTATATTTTTTATGTATGTAAAGGGTAGTTGCTTATCTAATTTTATGAACTAACAATATAAGTTATAAGGTTAACAGAGACTTTGCTTCTATGACGTAATAATTGGAGCTCAGCATTTCCCTATTTGCCTATTATGTTCCTTTCTTTAGAATCGTAGCCTTTGTGTATAAATATGTTTCATGCTCACTGGAGTAACATATACTATACCTATTTTAATAGCGCATGAATAATTCTCAGCTTAAGGGTATATTATGGCATTTTTGGTAATAAGAACCTTTATCAACTTTTTGTCTATTGTAATTTCATTATTTTTTATTGGTAGTTATTTGTTAATATTATTTCTTAATGCGATGTTAATTCTTAGTATTGCAATTAATATTACCTGCTCTGAGCCAATGGGCCATTATTGACAACATACCTGAGGAAGTTTGTAATACCGGCATTACTTACCTTAATTCAGCGTTGAGTTGTTTAGTGTAACAATAAAATAGCGGTTACTTAGTACAATAAAGCCCACGGTAAATGGTAAACTATAAAAAAATATTGAGAAATTGATCATTCAATATTAATTCACCCCTTTGTTCATTAATACGTTGTTTTCTGCTTCACACGTGGACGAAGAGCCACCACTGACCTAAAAAGACTAGACTTATTCATTTTAAACGCAACAGTCTGTTTAACAATAACACGTAACAGATCAATAATAATTACAAATCAGCATGGGATTATAAAACGTATTCAGGAGAGAAATTACTTTAAAACTGAATAGAATTTACCACAAAAAATACTTGTGACTAAAGAGTGTAAATGTAAAGAAATTGCGTTAACAGTTTACACTTCATTAAGATAATAGTATAATTTATAAATTTAATATTGGTACATGGGATATTTGATATTTCAATGCTATTCTGTCCCGTCAGTGTGTTTCTAAGTGGTAAATTAATAAATAAGTGTGTCTACCTCAATGTGTATCATTACTGATAGTGTCTATATTGGCTTCTGTTTAGAACTTGTAGTGTCTATTTGCCTGCCTATTTTGTTTAAGGGTCTATTACGCCAAGTTCTAGTAATAATAATAATAATAATAATAATAAAATATAATAATGTAACAAATTGAACTATTTTATTACGATTCGGTATTTGTACTTTACCTTACGACTAAGTCAGGGAATACCCAAGAACCTCGTTTATCCGGACAAGATGGAACCAGAGGTAATTGGAATTAACGAAAAGCTAGATAATCCAGAAACAAACTATTAAATGAATCCAAACCTTGATGCGCAATAGTAAAATTTGGATCACTGGAAATGCATAAGAAAAAAGACCTGAAGGCCATCCAGATGAGTTGTCTACATATCTATCAGGACTGTCATATGTGCCGTTTTGCACAATCCCTCCCCCCCCCCCCACAGTAGTCTATAGTATGGTGACCAGAGGAGGCGATCTTGGCTCTATGAGATATCTTCAGCGACCAGAACTATTAACCGATCATGAGAACTTGGGCAACATGACAGCTACGCAAGTACCTGATGTCGCTAATGGAATGTCATGGAAAAGAGAGCAGAAGTTCTCCAAGTCGTCGCCACATGGGGAAGGGCAGTATGGTCACCATAGTTTCCTCCCCTCCCCAACTGGTAGCGAGAAGCCCGACCGACGGGAGAAGGAAGACAAAAGTCTAGCTTGAGACATTCGGCAACAGACAATTTTTTCAGCAGGAAACTCACGAGCAGCGAATTACGGCGTACGTCTTTCTCCTTTATTCTAAATTTAACGATAATCATTTTACAAGTAGAAAACTACAATAAATGAGTATAAGAAGACTTTATAAAAGTGATATTCAGTTAATTGTAGTAATACTTGGTTGACTTTATTCTAATTCACCTGTCGACATTCTACGCTGAAGATTGGAAGGAATCTTCCGGAAACGTTTCAGTGGTCACGAACATCAAAGCCGAGTATTATGAATTAGAATAAAGTCGACCAAGTATTACTACAACAGAAAACTACAAATTTAATATAACAGACGTAGGTAAGTATGTTTCGGAATGGCACTACTAGATGCGTAGGGAAGCGTAGATCATACCAAATGGTAAAGCCGATTAAATTAAATTAAATTTGTAATTTTGGTAATTGTTTGGTGAGCAGGAAACTGTAAGAAATCTACAGATAGAATGTTTTAACTAGGGGACGAGCTGTATGGTTTAATGGCACTTATTGAGCTGAATATTTTTAACAGTCTATGTAATATTTTTAGAAAGCTGAGTTGCTGGAAAAGATATTGCTGTAAATTCGTTTTCCGAATTTTATACATAGGGAAGTTGGTGTTAAGCTAAATATCAGAATATTGAAGTTTTATTGTTATTAGTGTTTTATATTACGAATGGAAATATTTAAAGCAGTTTTCTTGTTATAAAGTGGAAGGAATCTAACATGAATTTTATACGAATACAGTAATCCAGATTAAAAACTTGTGCACAGTCAATTAGAAATGAGGAAATTCCTTAGTTACCTCATTCCACGTCCTTATCGTTTTAGGCCTGCAAGTTAACCAGTGTGAGAAAGATCCACTCTCGGAACTGTGATGTGAGTTATGAAGTATGTTAAATATACTATAACTCATTACACATGAAAACGAATGAAATGTAATTTCACACACTTTAGGTTTGTTGTTCTGTAACACTGACCACGGTAGCGGTATATAATGCTACCTTGAAGCATGCGACCGACGGCAATCTCTGCGCTACTTGCTGGCAACTTTATCTATAACCTTTATCTACGAAAAGTAAGCAAAATTCAACCGAGATTAATGAGGGTCGGATAAACGAGGTTCTTATGTACTGCGTTCAACCAAAAACTCCACCGGAATTAACATTTTACTCTTTCCCTCCTTGGCTTGCCTCTTGTACCAGGAGTTCCTCTTCTCTTGGAATAGTATCGACAGGCAAACATAAAATTAGGGGCAGAAAAAGAGGGAGTGAACCGGCAAGACTAGAGAGTAAGGAAATATGCAGGGAAAGTCAGTGATAGTGATTTATTTACTGTTACTCAAGATGATAAAATATATTCGGTTTTAGTCCTTAATAAATAATCTGTAGACTTCATTTGCATTAATGTTGCATCTCAATTATAATATTCCTGTAACCTTCCTACACATTAAATGGCACTTTAATGCCATTTTAGCTCAGCACTTTAGTAAATAGTAAATGTAATACAGGCATAAATTATTTCGAATATTAGCATTAAAACTATGTCTTCCTAATCGGGTTTACTTTTTCCACACTTAGCAATCTATGGTAGGGAAATTTCTGTGATAAAAATTTCAACGAAAATTCTTATTTTGAGGTCCTCAGATAAGAAAAAGCATTTTAAAAAGAAACCCAACTTTTATAAGTTTTTTTTGGCGTGAACAGTATGATTCTAGAATCGTAATCCAATAAATGCAAAAGTTCATATTTAGTTGGGGAATCTTTTGAGAGCAGTGAGAGATATTTCAGTAAATCATCCCCTTCTGTTATCTTAACAAACACATATTTTTCTATGGTTTTACTGCTGAAACAATATTTATTTAAGCTTAATATTTTTGAGATATTCCATATAAAATGAATAATTTGCATTTTATTTCCCTATTTTCCTGTGAAGCTATAAGAAACTACCTATATTTAAACTATTTCTGGCGAATATTATTAAGAAGTGGCTTAGAAAATAAACTTTTGTGTAACTAATTTGTATGGGTTTTAAGTAAATTAAGTTATAATGTAGAGTCCTATACGCGTTACGAAGCGTGTTTTTAAAGTAGGTACCGATATTTTTTTTTTAAAATAACAGAACATTATCTTCCAAATACTTCATTATCATTCATTACCTTACACCTTACGCTACTTCTTCACATAGCGTTATTCAGGCACTTGTAACGGGAAACCAATTTTTGTATACCTTCGTCAAGAGTGTTGCCGCCTGCGATGAAACTAAGCCTACACTTTTTATTTCACAACACTCCGAATTTGGCACCAAGCAGTTTTCATCCGTTTCTTCATCTGAAGAAATTCCCTGTTGGAAAATATTCCAGCGACGATGATGTTCTGAAATAAGAAGTGCAGACCTGGCTATCATCACAGGCGGCATCATTCTTTGACGAAGGAATACAAAAACTGATTTGCCTTACAAGTGTCTGAATAAGACAGTGCCTACATGGATAATTAATATAAGCTGTAAGGTAATGAATTATGATAAAGTATTCAGAAATCAATGCTGTGTTATTTTTTTAAAAAATTATTGGTACTTACTTAAAAACATGCCTTGTACTTACTAGTAGATATTTCACGTCCGAAATACACGTATTGAGACTCCCTGAATAAAAAACAGCATCTTTAGAAAAGCGTCTGTGTTTGTGCGTGTGTGTGTGTCTCCTTGTCTGTAAATAGCATAACTCAACAACGAAGAGTCGGATAAATATCTAACGTGATAGTTATATTTAGTATCTTCCAAAGATGTGACACTAAGATTTTCAAAAAAATATCCGCACTCAAAACTACCTTTTACACGGAACACTTCTCAAAATTTTTAATATATTTAAAAATAGCTATAACAATTTTGATTAAAATGCAGTATACTTAAGGTATTTACATTTCAAATAAAATGTATATCTTTAATGTTCTGAAATAGCCTGTGAAGCTGCTTCCTTCAGAAGGAATTTTGTATGATTTTCTATAATTGGTAAACGTTAAGAGATAGACAAAAACATACTGCACAAAAAGCGCAGATCTGTTTAAAACATACAATTTATTTCAAATAATGCTTTTTGTGGGATCAGCCATATCCGAGATATCTATTGGTATGGGTTTCAACTGTTCAATACTGTTAAATTCCTGTCTCTATTCAGTTGTTTCTCACTATTTTGTGGAAATAATATCGAAGTTTAAAGCCATAGCGAGCCGCTTTAAAACATCTCACTATTGATTCGGTTTCCTATATCCTTTTGTACCTACAACGAAATGTACAATGAAACTGTATCTGCAAATATTTATCTCGATTGTCATGAAGTGACGCAAAAATAAACTTGTGTAAGAATACTTTCTTAAGCTACTTAAAAGTAATTGATAGTGAGTGGAGAAAGTCATGTGAATGTAACACATACAATTTCTTTCTCTTTCTACGACATTCTGTGCATCTGTTTGATATGTAATTAACGGATTCCGTTTTCGTAAAGTGACATCCAAAGATATGTCATTGAAACTAAATTCTCAAGGATTCGGAAATAACTTATCACATAAAATTTCACCTTATCTGTGTAGAGAAATATTAATTTCCACTGAGTATCAAAATGCTATTTTTGAAGAGACATCACAAGTTTTATTCATTCTCAGAAAGGACAGGAATGTAATATATTTATTGCAAACACAGAGGTAAGAAACATATTCTTAAAGAACATATTTTTATTTCCTTTTAATCTGTCGTTATTTCGCAATATTATGATTAGAAATAATAAACAGAAGAAAACAATTATTCTTTAAGTAAAAAGGTAAGAAATTGTAAAAAAGGATTAAAAATAAATAAATAACAAATAAAACAAAATAAGTAAAGACACAATTTTTTAAAACATATTAATAAAATGTTATTGAAATGTTTAATAACATGTAATTTATAGGGGATTAATACAATGGCCTTATATAAATTAAATTATATAAATATTATTATATAAAACGAGTTAAAAGGTGTAATTATTAAATATTAAGTGATTGTAGTATAAGTTGAATAAACAAAATAAATAATATATTTAAATAAAATACTTATTAAAAGTTATTGAATAAACAGAAAAAATAATTTCATTATTAATTAAACAATTAAAATTATGATAATAATTGAAACAATAATTTTTTTAAACTAGAATAAATTTGAAACAAAGATTTTAAAATTATCAGTTGAAAATCTTAATTTTGAAAAGTTTTAAAGTAATGAATTAATAGAATAAAAGAATTTATAATAAATACATGTTTGGTGCTGGATACCAGTACCTAGTTTATCGTTACCGGTAAAGTAAAAGAATTGGGTTAAAGTTTGCACTTTAGGTTAACTTCGTTATATGCTAGATTGCTTTGTTCTTAAGTTTAGCTCTATACCAGATATTTAATCATGGATACCAGCATTTTATTGTGTTTTTTTAGGTAATTGGAGAAGGGTTTTAGTATAGTATTTTTCTTATTTTGTTTTACATTTATACATTTTCCTTTATTTTTACTTTTAAGATATCTGAACAATGTTGTTGGTTTTGAATGTAATTTATTTGATAATAAATATAAGAATTAGGAACGCAGGTGCAAGAAATTAGGTACCAGTACGGAGTGGTTTCAGGTGTTTATTTATTTGTAGTTACTTCAGCAGTGTTAAAGAGAAAAAAAATGATAAGAAGGCTAAAAAAAGTTAAACCACAGCCATGAGAATGAAGAAAGAAAGCGAGCCATGACTACAATGTTACATAAGTGATTTATGACCCCATTCTTCCGTTTTCACGCATGTCTGACTTGCGTGTTCGGTAACGTATACTCAGATTATGAGACATTTAAACTTAATGCTCTGTAATTCCGAACTCTTTTACCGCATTTTGTTCCATGCATTAATTTTTCTAACACATTCCAACGCTGCATTTCTTTTAGAGATATTCTTTAAATCTTCAGTAGATATCCCTAAAGCAAGGGAGTCGTAATATATCAGTCCAGAATTTCATTCTGTAGTCGCTTACCTGCATCTCTTACCAACAGAGACCTCGTAACCTCTGGGAACGAATCCCGGACAATCGTCCCTAGGGGATTTAAGACCCATTGGGAGCTTAGTGTTGGTTATCCACCTCCGGAACCAAGAGGCGTGCCGTGGGATTCAACATTCAGAATATTAGAGGTTCGCACGAAACCCTTGCCTTAATTATTCATCTGGTCTTCCATCTAAGCTATACGTTCCACATGGTAAAAATAATAGTCTTTATACGAATATGATGATATTATCTAGATTTTCATACTGTTCTTTGTTTTCACAACCAAGATTAACCCGTGGTTACAATTTATTATTTAGATGCAAGCGATGTGCAGGCCAAAATGTACAGATAAGGCTTGGGATAGTTGTCGTGTCAGTTTCTTGATATGGGTATTCCTTTCTTCACAAAATGTAAGGTCCAGTTAGATAGCTGCGATTTTTAGGACGCACCTACAGTTACGTTCCCCTACATGTTAGTCTACCCTTATACTTCAGTGCTTTGCAGAACCTCCTTCATCGGCGCGATTCATAGATAATCGAGTAACTACTACACAAAAATCTCATTTATCCTACCCCATTAATTCCGATTTCCGGTTATCCGGATTCCTTTTGCCTACTTTTTCACCACGAAAATGTGTGCGTCCTTTTATATATGACTTTGTTGTAATATTGCACCCGAAGTTGAAGGTTTATTTTAGGTGTTGTATTGTAGTTCAAATCTTGGGGAGCCGAACTTGAAGTAGTTACAACCACGTATTGTACAAAGTTTCCGGTAGCCTTCGCCCCAACGTTTAGGAATCAACTTTGTATGTTATTTTTCTTTAAATATTACATATATTTAGACTTCCTCGGCTGCATCAGTATTAATTTGTAGAAACACGTGTCTCTTTGCAGGGAGTGGTGCGGCTAAAGAATGTAGGCTTACACAAATTATAATTTTTACTTCACTCCTGTTATTAATCCTTGACACGATTAAATAACACTTCACTGATATAGAGAGCTGTGAGATTATTTATTAATTCCTTGCAGTTTTTAAAACGTAAACTTTATAATATTCTCGTCTCACACTGAATACGTATTAAACTTCTCGAGGACGCGTCTCGCGTCCAGTTAGGAACGCTGTCTACTAGCAACTGGCGCCTGAATTTGTACAATTTGCTCTATTTCAGTTTCTGATTGGCTAATCCTACTCCAATAGAATAATTTTCTTTAACTTAAGCTGTTTTCTGGTTGTTGATTGGCTATTTATAAACTCTAAAAAATTACATTATTGTTGCTCCAAGAATTACTAGTAGCATTATTAAACTTTCAAATTCATTATTGCCTCCAGTTTGCCTCATTGTTAGCAAATTTGACCTATATTCTCACAGCTCCTACATTATTAAATTACGTAATATATTTACATAACATTATCAAACATGTACATAATATAAACATTAATATAATGACTGTTACATACATTTATATATGTTATTTATACACGTATTGTTTTAAGGTGGACTGTTATTATATTTTATATTATATAATTAGACTGAAATCATTTAAGTGTTAAAAATATTATCTCAAGGTATCGTAGAGAGCGCCATTGGTCACACGCTTTAAGCTAACTATAAGTAGGGGAGTTTAAAGATATAACAGGGTAGTCTGCTAAAACCAGGTAACAGGCTGTTCTAGTGTTGTATGTACCGACATTTTTGTTTGAACATGGTAACTTCTTTACCATTTTTTACTACATTTTGAGGGTAGAAATAATCTGTTGTGTGTAAGCATATGTTCTGTGCTTTAGAAGTAATTTTTTACGGTGTTGTGTTGTAATTTTCGACTTTGAAAGGTGTGTTTGCATCTGAAATTGTTATCATTATGATCATTTATAGAAGTGCACAATTCATCTATTATTATAAAGTCTATTCAAGAAGGACTGGTGGTATAGTATATGGTAGTTGCATTGCAGGAATACCATTAGCCATGCTACTTCGATTTATGTACTGTTTCTATTTCTCAAAACATCTTCAATTCTAAGATCTATGATAATTTTATTGCAAAATACTTGATTACATAAGAAAATCCTTAATGTACGAAATGTTGCAAAATCAATACCGAGAAGGTTTTAGTTACATCTTGCGTTGTGGTTTATTTTCACACCTTATCTTCCTTCACTATGCTCTGCCCTTGCCAGATTCTGCAGTTTCTCTTTTGTCATTAAGTTTAAGACTCCCTTGAGCTGACTACTAGGTTTTTGTGTGCTTGAATCCACCCCAATATCCTGGGCAACATTTCCTCTACCATAAAGTTTATTGGCACATACTATCTAGTTCACTCAGTGTAACCTTACCTGTTTGCGCTTAACACTTTGTGTATATCATTGTTACTGATATATTGAGCTGAACATCCAAATGTATTAATTCATCTGGCATTTTTTCGTCAATGAAACAATAAATTTGTATTTTAAAATCCTCTAATTTGTCGGAACTTCCCATATTTCACCTTGGACTTTTATTTTATCCAAGCTGTACTCTTCTGTGTTTATGTAATCACATGAAGCCTTAATTTCTAAGCCTACATGCAGATTTTATCCAAGTATTGATTTTGAGCTTTTGTACCGTATTTGTAACGATGCACGAAAAAATCTTGTGTTACAATTACATGACTTTCCCTACCCTCTCTCGTTTATTAGTGGGTATACAAACCATTCTTATGAAAGCTTATTTTTTTAATTAATTTTAATCAAGATAAACCTTTGCACACATGTCTTAAAGATACAAAGGGAACAGCAATAGTCAAATGTTTAAGAACAGGACGCTACATACAGTCCTTAAAATTCCATACTCCTTCTACGACATCGCGTGAAACAACTGAATATTGACAGGACTTTAAATGAATGAAAGTATTGAATAATTGGAGCCAATGATAACGGATATCCTGGAAATGGCTTATGCTACGGAAAATTTATTTAAAATACTTTTTTTTTAAAGAGATCCGCTTTTTTGTCGTAAGTTTTCGTTTATCCCTTAACGTTTAGCAGTTATACAAGATTATACAAAATTCCTTCCGAATGAAGAGGATATCAAATATCGTTTTAATCAAAACCGTTAGAGCCAATTTTGAGAAAATAAAAAATTTCGAGAACATGGTTATTTAAAGGATAGTTAGGGTTGGCAGTTTGTCTTGAAAATTTTGGTCTCGCGTCCTGCCTAACTCGAATACCAAGTTTGTATTTATCCGACTTCTGCTTTTGGAGTAATGCTGTTCAATTACCACACATACATGCGCGCGGACTTATTTCAAAAAATGCTCTTTTGGATTATAGGGACCCTAAAACATGTTGATCCAGTGAAATCTCGATATCAAATTTTTGGATGGAATGCAATACCTTCTCTACTTATTATGCGCATGTGGCAGAGAAAATAAAAAGAGGCTTTGATAATCGTATGTCTTTTATCAACCCAGGTTTCAGCTTTCTGTTTCTGTAATGTTTTATTTGTTTTGTCTTAGGATATAGATGAATATAACTATACTTTGAGGCAATATTTTATATCATAACATGCTGTGAATGCCAGAGTGATAATAGTGTAAATTAAGATTGTTGTAGGTACATGATTTTGGATGTTTGTTAGTCATAAGGATTGTTACGAAATAAGTTTGCACGGCCTAACTGAAACTGACAATAGAAGTGGGTAACAATAAACCGAGGGGGTGAGTTGTTTGTCACTAAGAAGAGAAAGCCGAAATTGACATCAGGGCAGCGTGCCTTTTTTCGAAATTGGAGGAAATATCTTCCCTAGAGCGTATATGTCTGTAGTAGTGATTGGCTGACCAAAACAGACGCTAACGTTGCCGCAATTTGTTAACCAATAGCAACTACCTATATTATAATGTTTAGGCAATTCGAGGTGAAGGAGTATATATTCTGAGCAATAAGGAAGTGTCGCACAGTTCTGAAGAATCTCTCACGAGGTGCACGTTGCAGAGTTAGTTACAAAAAATGTAAAGTACGCGAAGTAATTGGTGCGCGGAAACTAAAACGACTGTAGTTACATTCGGAAATATCACAGTTTCAGTCAGGCGTGTATAAAGATTAAATATGTCAATTATTAATTAAGTGTGACGGCAATAAAAGTCTAAATTTAATTTTTTTATCAGTGTTATCTTTTCGTAACTACTCCTTTCCATTTACACGCCCTGCTTAGAGACACGTGCTCGACTGAGTTATAATAACTAGCCGGAGGACAAAGAACCCAAATTTAATAAAATAATTAAGCAATAAGCGCCCAACAAATACGATAACACAAGTCATCTGAGAACTGCGACAACTTACAGCACATCAGAAAACATGCACTTGAATCCTAAATTTACGGAAACATGTTACGAATTTGAATAGCCAACAGACATGCCAAGTGCCTACAATGTGAATCATTTGTCCCATGAAACATAAATTGAATTATTTTTCCAAAAGAAGTTTACGGCATCTAATCAAATCAGAACTGCACAATATTGTCAGTTTGACTTAATCAAATAGAATATTTAGCTATTAATAGAGGAAAATCTGCGTCAAATACTGTTTGAGAATAAAATGGGAATGTCGGTTTTAAAACTGTAGTATTATGGATTCCTTAGTTCACAAACTTTTTAAATACTTTGGCAACCCTACCTCCAAATCTAATGAGGAAAACCTGATTTGTAACATTGACATTAATCTCTGTATGCATTCATTTTTATTTTCATTCTTATTCTAGAATTTAATCATGTAAAAGTTTATTTTTCTCTCAATTTCAAGTGTGCCACGATAAATATTCGCAGAAAGGGTTTCGATTGGTAAATTTAGGGTAGTATACATTATGCACGTTGTGACAAATTAAGTTGTTTATCCGTTATAGCTCTATGTAATAGGGACGATACTACACACTCGTTGCGTGAGCTCATGAAAAGCATGGGATATTTCGGAAATCATTAAAGAATAGTGAACAAAATACAGGAAGTAGCTGAAACTATATTCCTGAGAACTGTGAAAGACTGTAAACGTATTGATAGGTTTCCCAAACGCTAACATAAGACAACAACCTTAAATAGAGGATGGCTTTAATAAATAAACAAAATACTGAGACAACTGGGCAGATCACGTCGACAAGATACCAGAAGAAGGAGTTTTAAAATAATGCTACATTATCAATGCCACTGCATTACAAGATGAATAAAAATTGTGAGACAGATATGAACTTGGAAGTCTGTACCCTAAAAAAACGATGATGATTATTAACTTTACATAAGTTTCTGTTGCATTCATGTTATTATACGTTGACCCTGTATTGATATTTTACCCATTTCTTATGGCCTTATATTTATAAATAATTCAATAAAAATACAGAGCTCTTCAGAAGGATAAAAAGTGTGAACATGATGCATTTTATTTGGCATATCAGTGTTGAAGAAGGTTTATTTAGGAGTTGTATCGCGTATGGTACAATTTGAAGTAGGTTGAATGCCTCACGTATGGTACAAAGTTATGGTGGTCTTTGCCCCAACCTTCAAGAATCAACTTTGTATTTTTATTTTTCTTTAAATATTATATATATAGAATATTTAAAGCCCTATATATAGAGTAGCAGTAATGACTTTGAGTAAAGGAATCTACATCATAACAAACCGTGGTATGTATAACTGTAATAATAGAGGTGAAGATAATTTTCACAGAATATTGAGGCAGTATTTTATATCACAACACTGTAAACATATATATATGTTTGCCTCGGCTGCGTCAGTATTAATTTGTAGAAACATGTTTCTCTTTGCAGGGAGTGATGCGGGTGAAGAATGTAGGTTTACACAAATTATAATTTTTACTTCACTCCATTTATTAATCCTTCACACGATTAAATTACACTTCAAGGATATAGAGAGCTGTGAGATTGTTTATTAATTACTCGCACTTTTTAACACGTAAACTTTATAATATCTTCGCATAATGAATTTTTGTCTCACACTGCATACGTATTAAACTTCTCGAGGACGTGTCTCGCGTCCAGTTAGGAACACTGTCTGTAAGCAACTGAACTGATTTCTACCGCCTGAAATTGCAAATTTCATCTATTTCAAGTCTCTGATTGGCTATTCCTAATGCAATAGAATAACTTTCAGGTTTTTCTGATTGTTGATTGGCTATTTATAAACTGTCTCAAAAATTACATTATTGTTGCTCCAAGAATTACTAGTAGTATTATTACTTTCATTATTGCCTCAAGGTTACCTCATTGTTAGCAACTTTTGACCTAGATTCTCACAGCTCCCACATTATTAAATTACGTAATACATTCACATAACATTATTATACATGTACACAATAATATAAACATATACAATGACTGTAATATACACTTTTTATGTATTGTTACATACACATATTGCTTTAAGGCGGGCTGTTGTTTAATTATATATTATATAATTAGACTGAAATCATTTAAGTGTTAAAAATACTATGGGGAGTTTCCTGAAATTCTTCACCTTGTATCCATAAATTGGCATGAATTTTTATCCCACTTCCCATTTTTTTGTTATCTTCACAGTCGGCTGAACATAATGACATTATTTTGTCTTCATTTATTTGTTTACTTGAAGTATAACGTCCTTTAATATGGTAGGTCATATCGGGTGATGAATGAATGAAATGGGTGGAATGATGTTCAAAAGAGCCCGCATTCCTCTGAGTTCTACTTAGAGTAATCCGACATTCGTCTTCTCAGGATAAGCGAAAACCCTTATCTGGGTAACTCACTGTAACCGAGATTCAAAATCGTGACCTCTTTAATGTGAGGAGGATACGTTACCCCCACGCTTTGGAGGTGGACATTGTCTACATCTTTTTTATTATTATTTTCTGGCAACCTGCGAAATCTCATTGTGGAATTTTCAAGGCAGTGCAATACTTCCTCTATCGTGGATATCTAAAAGATAGATAAAATATACAAATTCGCAAATTAATTTATCTCTCCTTTGAAATTAAAATAGCCCTTCCCAAAAGCGTTCAACGTATACAGGTGAATAATTCTTAGATCTTAAATTGATGAAGTAAAAGGAGATATTTAAAATTCTGCAACGATTCATTCAAGATACTGCATAAAATTTCCTCTGAACCGAAAACCTTCTCTGAATTTATATGTGAGTTAGGTGTCCCTTAACGGACAGCATCGAGCAATATATTTTGACGTTTAAAAGTAACGTTAAAGCTGTCACTGTCGATTAGTAATAGGATATGGACCTGGGGTACCTGTCCATCACTCAGCCATATGCCAAATTGCATTACAGCATGCTTTTTACCTGATTCTCCTCTATCAATCATCACTTCATGGCATTAATACTTTTGATGGAGCCTATCATCAATTAAGCGTTATTACTTATTACAAAAGATACAAAATGTTTCCTAGACATAGTTAATTGTATTTGGGTAGTATGTAGCAAGTACCAAGCCATTTAAATGAAAGAATGGAGATAGCTGGTTTCTGCGATAGAAAGAATGAAATTTAATTAAATTCTTCCAAAGAGTTTCGCAGTTCGTTCTCATTCGCTGGGTTTAATGAATTGTGGAGAAAATTTTATGATTTCTGCCTTCAAAATGACGTTTTATTTCTTCATGTAATCATAAGAGGTTATCCAGCCTCAGTGAGATAATATTAAATTTTTCCCATGGTTTATTTTTGTAATTTTATTGCAGTTTGTAATTAAAAAGCATCAAACTGAACATATTCTCAGTGGACTTTAAATACGCTTTGCTGAATCATAGCTTGATAAGGCCAGGATTCGAACTCTGCAGTCTAATGGATCTTTAGATGTGTACTATTTTTGCTTTCCCTACCACCTAAGTCGTATGCATAAGAATACTGCACTCCTGCCAAAAATCAATAGCGATATTGCACGGAGATTTTCAAGAAAATCCCCCATCCCAAGCCAGAGTTTACATGGAATATTTTTCGATTTTTTATATTTTCTCAAACGTTGCTTCAACAATTTTGATTAAAATACCATATATTAAAGTTATTTACATGATAATAACATCTATATCTTGAATTTTCTGCAAATAGCCTCTAAAGACCTATTTCGGAAGAACTTTTGTACAATTTTACATAACTGGTAAACGAAAGGAAAAAAACTTACTACACAAAAGGTTTAGATCCCTTTTAAACTAAACAATTACTTTGGAATATATTTTTTGTGTGTCATGAGCCATTTCCAAGACATTCGTTGTTACTGATTTGAATTTATCAACACTGTTCGGTGTTTCTCGTGATGTCATGGAAAGTGCATGGAATTTCAAACGTATAGCGACCAGTTTTATAGCTATCCCTTTTGTCTTCTTCCTCTAAAACATGGTTTAGACCAGACGACCTGCTCCGAGGCTAATTTTCAAACCCTATTACCAAATGGTCTATAAAACAATGCTTGTCTAGGAAATCTTGAAGAAACCATTCTTAATACATGTTCTTTTCATTTTTACTTTCTCTACTACGTATAGTAAGTAGGGGAAGTATTGCATTCCACCCAAAAATTCGATACCGAGATTTCACCGGAAATACATGTTTTGAGACCTCCTGAATCCAAAAAAAGCATTTTTGGAAACATGTCCGTGTGTGTGTCTGTGTGTGTGTGTGTCTGTGTGTGTGTGTGTCTGTGTGTCTGTGTGTGTGTGAACAGCATAACTCAAAAACGAACAGTCGGATAAGCACCAAACTTGGTATTTAGGTTCAGTATCTTCCAGAGATGCGACACGAAGGTTTTCAAGAAAATCCCCCCACCCCAGACTACCCTTTACATGGAACATTTTTCGAAAATTTTAATTTTCTCAAAAACGGCTCTAACGATTTTGATTAAAATATCATATGTTTAAGATATTGTCATGATAAATAAAATGTATATCTCGAATTTTCTGGGAATGTCTCCAAAAGTATTCTTCATTATGAACGACTTTTTCATAACTGGTAAACCATAAGAGATAGACAAAATTTTACTACACAAAAAATGTAGATCGCGTTAAAATACACAATTTATGTCATATACATTTCTTTTGTTGAGTGAACCGTTTGCGAGATATTGCTTGTTATTCCCTTAAATTTTCCAATACTTATACTTTTTCTCAAATTCGTTATTCATTTTTTTATGTCCTGGACATGCAAAGAGAATGGAATGCGCCACATAGCAACCAGCGATAAAATATTTGACTATCGTTTAAAAGCTACCATATTCCCCTTGCATCTACAAGAAAATTACCAATAAGATTGACATCTCGATATACATGAAGCATATGGAGAATAGGCGTTTGTAAAATTAGATTGTACAAGAGTAGAGAAAATCATGTGAATGTAACACATCAGATTTTTTTATGTCCTGGACATGCAAAGAGAATGGAATGCGCCACATAGCAACCAGCGTTAAAATATTTGACTATCGCTTAAAACCTACCATATTCCCCTTGCATCTACAAGAAAATTATCAATAAGATTGACATCTTGATATCTCCATTAACATGAAGCATATGGAGAATAAGCGTTTCTAAAAATAGGTTGTACAAGAGTAGAGAAAGTCATTTGAGTGCAACACATCAGATTTTTTCTGGTATGTTACTATTTCCTCGACTAAATGTTGTTCTAGTAGCTGTTCTCTGATATCCACATTTCTTAGTCACTTTTAGTACAGATCTTAAAAACTTCATCTGTACCGCTTCCAACCTTGATCTTTATTTCGTTTTTTAACACTCATATTTCATTATCCCCTTTGTACCTATAACAAAATGTATAGTGAATCTATGCATTTATGCAAACATTTATCCCTATTGGCTTGAAGTAGGTAGAAGTATAGTTTGTAGAATCTATATAACAAATCAGAATCCTTTACTTTGTATATATTTGTTTATTATGATTTACTCGGATATTTCAAAGCTTCTTAAACGCCCAAAGGAATGGGATATGTCAGTGTTATCATAGATATAGGTATCGGTTATACAACGGAGGGGGATACCTTGCACACTGCGATACATAGATCTATTGAGACTACCACCCCATAGGAGGAAGGGATGAAGAGAAGGAACCACAGGAGGTTACAGGTCGCAGGTAGGCCACAGAGACGCGCGAAAGTCCCTAACAGTTCTAAGCTCGGAAAACCCTCCCACTGTTGAAGAGAGGTCACTGCCTAGAGAGAGCGAGGAACGACCCGTCGACCAAGCAGCCCGCTAGTGTTCACGGGCCCACGGGAAGTACTCTTTCTTTGGAGTAAGCCTCCGCGCCATCTTTCCGGCACCACCATACTCTACAAAACCTAGAAGCACAAAAATGAATGAATAAAAATCTGAAATACTCCACGTCGGTACCTAGCTTCCTAAACTGGGGCGTACATTTCAAATCTCCATTCCTTTATTTCTATTATAAAAATACTTATACACAAATAGTTGTTCAGATATATAAGACAAGTAATAAAATAGTAGAACATAAAAAAACCAATTTCTCTACCTATTATAGCCAAAATTTTAACACACATACTGGTAACCAGCATTTCTTATAAGCCGGTTACCAGCGATGAGAAGGAAATGGAATGAAAGGGAAATGATGGAAAGGAAATCGTAATAGATAAGAAACCACCCCAGAATTCGCCTGCTATCAGGAAAAACCAAGAAAACCCGAGGACAGAGTGGGCAGCCGTCGGGAATCGAATCCGGGACCTCCCGAATGCGAGCCTCATACGTTACCGCGGAGCCATCTTGCTCGGCAGTGCTATCATACCTAACGGATCGATTTTCATTGGGTCGTTTGCAGAAGCTGTACTTAGTGGTTAAAGCTAAACTGTTTCTAGATAGATAGATAAGGTATCTTTGTTGGTTTCAAATTATTGAAGTTATTACACAAGTATTAAGTGCATGGGTCATTGACCTCCATGCATATTTAAGATACAAGCATGGTGACAAAATAAACAACATAAAAATAAAACAAAACAAAAAGAACAAGTAAAAGGAAAATAGAGATAAATTACCTTCGTCTAACTGAACAAATTTGACCTAGCTTTGCGCACTTTAGCCAAGAAATTGCACATGTTTTGCCAGTTCTTCTGGTCAACCAGTAGCACCCAACATGCCAATCTCATTCTTGACGGACTTAAGAATTTTTCTTTGAGTTTAATTGTTCGCTAGTTCTCCCATTGTGCACATTCCGCCAAAATATGTACCCAGTCCTCATCCAAATCACAGAATGGGCAGATTCTCCTGCCAGAATCGTCAGTCATTTTCTGTGCCCTCCAGCCTCCCAGTCTAAGAAGGATGGCTACGCAGCGACGATGATGTTTAGCATTAACTAGTGGCTGAAGTGGGTGTTTAGGAGTCGAAGTTTAAACTCCGCAAATCCGAGTCGCATTTCTTCCTGGATAGCAGTTTTAGAAGACTAATTGCCAATTTTTAGTACGGAGGTCACAGAAGTGTAAAAGAGCACAACAATGTAGTCTGAACGAAAGCGTAGTTGAAGGAAATGAAAAGCAATTGCAAGAAGGAAATATCATTCACAATACCTAACAATAAAATCAATTCTGTTTGAGATTTTATGTAATAGTTATCAATGTAAGGTTAAAGAAACTTGATGTGTTACATTTACATGACTTTCTTCTCCCACTGTCGTTTTATGTTATTTATACACAGTATTCTTACGAAGGTTTGTTTTTCAGCCTACATCATATCAATCGAGATAAACTTTTGCAGAAATAGTTACTTTACACATTTCGTTGTTGGAGCAAGGGGACGAGAAAACCAAATACATAGTCAGATGTTTAAACGCAGCTCGCTGTATGCTAGCCTTGAAACTTCATAGTTTTTTCATGACATTGCGAAATACATTTTGAATACGGAGAGCACTTCAAAGGAATAACAGAGGTATTAAAAAATTCAAACCAACAATAACGGATATCTCGGAAACGGCTAATGTCACCAACGTTATTTCGAATAAGTTGTGTGTTTTAAAGAGTCCTGTAGTCTTTGTAACATATACGTTTTGTTTATCTCTTAAGATTTACTAATTAAAACTACACAAATTTTGGATTTATGTAGTTACTTTTTTGGATTCAGGAGCCTCAGACCTGTATTTTCGGTGAAATCTCCGGATCAAACTTTTGAGTGGAATACTATACTCTGTTTACTATAAGTAAGTAGTAGAGAAGGTAAAAATTGTCGTACCTCCAATTCTCCCATTGTATCTTCTGTACAAGTAATTCTGGTGGACATTTTCTAATCTCAACCAGCTTTTGTACAATTGCTGTGCAGCGTATAGATATTTAATCACAGAAGGAAGGAAGGATGCAGTATTGTCAGCCTTTTCTCTCGTAATTCGATTCCAGGGGCGTTCTAATTTCCCGTCTTCCAAACACAGAAGCCTGGTAGTAAGTTATCGCTGAGTTCTCGCCCTTCTTCCCTCGGTAAGGCCATTAAAAAGTACCCAGGATCCAGTACATACAGATCCAGTGGCGTGACTCTCAGCTCCGAGAGCGATTTACTGACTTGTGAACTCACTGCTGGAAAGCGACCGTGCCCTTGATTTATCTATGGCTTAGTTCTTCGCAATCTCCCAGCAGAATGTCTCTGAAGGAAACTCTGGCTGACTTTAAGAAGCTACGGGATTTAAGAGTAGCAGCGGGGTTTGTGTTCTCCGAAGCCCTTCTTGATTATCTTTTGTTCCATATATTCGCTCTTTGAAGACAATAAACATTCGCCAGTGTTCAAAGCAACAATTTTCCGCTAGAGGAGTCTCCGTATGAATTTCAATATTGACTCTCATACTTCTAAAATGTCTTTTAATCGGCCCGGTTCCCAGTGAATCAAAGAGCGATTTGAAGCAACAATTATATAAAATCCGGTCTCTAAAGTTAGGATTTAAAATACTGTAAAGGTCCAACTACCAGGAAGTGGTTAGCGTTTCAGAAAGTGTTGAAATCAGGCTAGGACAGGAATCTGCAGAGGTGTTTTCATTCAGCATAAAGAAGCAATATAAGCTATCCCCAAGTAGGTTACACACTTTGACTCAGCAGCGGTCTCCCAGACAGACTCCCTAACGCTTCCGCCCACTTCGCTGAAATCGTTTAGTGTTTACTATTTGGTGAACTTCAAGACCAGCCAGAACTCTTACAGGCATATACTTTTGCTGAAGTAGCCAGACTAGGCCCTTACCGACAATGCAAGTAAAACAAACTTCTTAAGCACAATGCTAACGGATTCAGTGTTAATTATTCTATCCTTCCATCGCTTCTCCCTTCAGCCTTTAGCGAGTCGCTTCTACTCTGAGGTACTCCTCCTGTGTAGCAACCGCGCTTAAACAATCCAGTTACAATATATTTTGAACTAATCCTTAGGTGAATGTGTAAAATATGTTATTATGACTAAATATAATACAGAATGTATTTACTTTGTAGAGAATATGTAGCAGATTTACTCTAAAATATATATTAAACATAATCAGGCACAGAGATGAGATTGCGTAACACAGCCATAGAGTTATGAATGAATGAAAGTCTTCTATGTCAAGTATAGCCATAAAAACTCTCAGGTTATATTTATATAAAACGTTCACGCTCGCAAAATACTTTATGAAGTGGCAGTTGAATAAAAGATGTATGAAGTGGAAATTTGGGGAGTGTCAATGGGATGATTAAAGACTGATATATAGAATGTTCTGCAGAGAAGTTTTGGAATTATCTTCGAGTTCACCGAAGGGAATAGGACTGACAGAGCAGAACAAGGTATGGAGAAAGTGTATAATAGCATAGAGAATATTTAAATACTGGTAAAATGTTTAAAATTGCATGACAGTAAAATAATAAAAAATGGGAGAGACATAATGGGAAGAGAAACTCGGTTTGAAGAGGCCAGAATGGCATAGGGTATATTTAACTTTAGATGAAAAAAATAGTTGTAGAGTTTGGAAAGAAGTGAAATAGTAGGTGGAATGTATAAAAGAGTAAGGAATAGGGCTAATTTTTAGTTTTGTTTTGTATAAAACGAAAGAAGCTGCGGGAGGGACAAATATGTAGAGGTGCGTGGTCATTTTGGAAGAGTGGTTTATGCATGGATTCGAACAGGAGAATTATGTTTAAAGAAGTAAGAAATAATTGAAATAAAAATACGTTATGGATGAGGAGAATTTGGATTTTAAGTTCCATTGTCTACTAGAATGTGAAATGGTTAAAATATGAAGGGATAGTATATGGGATGAAAATTGGAATAATGTACCGGATGATATACTGGTCATTAGAGTAATAGCATAAACAAAGGACGAGATAACTAACGCAGTAGGGGCAGTTTTAGGACGAGTAAAGGATAAATGGATAAGGAGCTTTGAGCAAGAGATGGGATATAGTTTGGCACGCAGTTGAGACCTGCACAATGTGTTGCACCTGAGGGCGTGATGTATCAAAGTGAAGTATCTCACCTGAATAACGTATATAACGATGATAAGTTGTCTCGTATATAATAAAATTAAATAATTGCAGTAGCTTCTCCGAGTACCTTTCCTCTACATCTATAGTGTGCACCCCAGTAGCACATCCTCCCGAGTCTTGCTTTTACAAATATTTAACACTAAGTAGAGTTTCTCATCGCAAAATGGTGGTGCAATATCACAAACTGGGTCGGAAATATTTCTGGGCTTTTCATGATGCAAGCGATGCTCCACAACTGTAAATTGGTAGAGTAGAACTAGAAAACTACATTGGTGTTACTGTTTTTATGAAGTAATGTATTGCTCCGCGGCGAGCAGATGGTAGAGGTTGTGTCAACTTTTAATTGTAGGAAGAGGTGATTTATTATCAACTGACCAATTGTCATTGTTTCCATTGTTATTTCGGATGATGCAAAGCTTTCTAGCACAAAACTAATTCGGTGATTCCATTGATCACATTTGTGAAGGGGCTGCACTCCCTTACGATCTGAGTACAGTGGGTTCTTTTCTTGACTGTATGTGCCAGTGACTTTTGAGCATAAAGCCACAATATCATCTGTAGAAGAGGATGGATACTTCTCGCAAAACTTGCTAAACATGTTTAGAACAATTGTTTTCTTCCCACTGTTTAAGAATTGTATTTTATATGTTTTGCTATTGCTAAAAGTGCACTCTGTTCCTTTTCACACATGTTAACGCTCACAAGCAACGGATTGCTGTAGACCATACTACAGCAAAACAGACCGTACGACGTTTGCAGGAATTGCTAATCGTCATTTTTCTGTCAATGTCATTTTTCTTCAATAACCAATTCGCATGCTTTAGCAGTGTGTTAATATTATGCTAATATTTCCGCTGTACTACAAATTCTGTGAATGTACGCGAACTATTTCTTCGTGCACAATCAACCAGAGCCAGATGGTTATATACGTGGTTAGGTTTGTTTTGGTTCACTCCAACCTAAGGATAAAACCACTGTAATCCCGAAGCACGTGCTGTGAGAAGGTTAGCTCGAGTTGGAGACCAGCTATGCTGGAGAGCACTTATGTTATTTGGGCATAACCTAAGCAATGTTGTTTAGGCATGCACATCAAAATTCTAAAATGCGTTTGCTCCTCGTATAATTTGTTACACTTATTTAAATTATACTGCGGTACTTTATTCGTTCAATTTATTTATTATAATTTCTGTTTGTTTTATGGTGTTTTAATTTTAATATATTATACGTTAAGTTGAACATGCACATGTTATGTTATTACTTGCAACAATCATGGTCCTGGCAACCTAGGGTTTTCCTTTCAGTACCTTATAAACTTTCCCTTCGTTATTGCAGTCATCTGTGAGGGAAAATCAAATACAACATAAATATTCCAGAGATTTATTGTTACTATGTTTTAATGTTCCATTTATATGCCCCTTTAACATCTAAGGTCATATCGGCGTTTCTTGTTTTTGTTTTTGTACTTTTGGAACAATGGCACTTCAGCAATGGTGTTCACTCTCTTACAGTGGCGGTAAGCTTTGGGTTGGTACTACTTTTGGTTATTACATTAAACTCACATACACACACATACACATTTACACTGCCATCCATGCTTTCAGACCTAGGGAGGATGGAGAAAAATCCTGGATAAGAAACCTTCCCAGCCTCCGGGACCTCTGGATTTGAACGGTAGCATCACCAGACCACAGAGCCAGTCACTATTACTATTGTTAATGTAAATAAAAGCTAAATAAAAACAACTTTAAGTAAACTAGCGTGATAAAATTTTCCTTCTAACCTGCCGTCTCAAAATCATTAAATGAGATATTTTAAAGGAACTGTCAAAGACTGAAGATGTGTAACAGTACAGGTCTCGCATTCTATTACATCATCCGAAGGAAAGTATTACTCGTTTGTTTACTATTCTTCCTTTTGTTACATTAAGTATGATAGATAAATTAGAATTTTTGCTATTGTGTCCGTCATTTTCTGAAGCACCGGCTGCAGTATCGTGTCCTCCATATGTGCACCTTCAAATGTTCTTGCTGAGAATGAGCTTCTATTTTAGTTTTTACGTAATCCCTCTTCCTGTGATTAATTTTGTCGGCGTACAAGCATCTGAAGTTAATGATGATGGATTTGCTTTCAGATCTATTAATGTCACAGTGAAATGGTGGAGGAATAATAATTGAGAAATAAAATTGAGTACATCACAAGAAGATACAGCAATATTAAAATATATATGTGAGCACAGAGAAAAGCAATAACATGGAGAAATTCTTAGAAAAAATAATGGATAATGGATAAGAAACCTGCACAAAGAGAAATAAATGCTACAAGAGTTTAAAAACAATATTTTATTTTAGCTACGCTCAGTGCACACAGTTTGAGGCTTGATCTTGGAAGGTCTGATTTCATAACTAATAGTGCTATGTTATCCAATATAATACATTAAGGAAGTAAACAATTCAAGCAAATATTATGAATTTAAGCTTGTTACCTGAATACAAAGGCTTAGAAAAATACATCCTAAGAACATGATTTAAAACCCGTTTATAAACCAGGTTATCACGACTAGCTCCACGTTTATATCTGGTTAACTGGTTATGTAGGAACTTAGGAAGAAATACCTTCACAAAGTAAATTCCGTGTCATAGCCAAAGTTGTTGTTCTAAATCAAAGTAATTTTGCAAAGTCATATTCACTTATATATTCTATAATGTATATTTAATAATAGGTCGATAAAGCAAAACATAACAGTGTATTAAATTTTTAATTCATAATAGAGTGTGTACGTTTTTCTCACCAGGCCTTTGTAAAATCTGGCATGAAAGCTGATTAAAATATAATATTTATCTAAGTGATATATTTTGGTGCAACAGTTTTTCACACACATCCCTGTGTGCTTCATAGCACAAAATCTCTGAAAACTAAAATAATAGAAAATTATAGCATGAAAGGATTTATCATTGTAGGAAATAGGCTTGTGGTATATTTGATTGCCACATTGGACAGTTGCACCGCTAAGGTTTTTAACTTTCTAAATTAGGTTAGAAATACAAAAAAGCAAAATAGTTCTGAACATGCCCTCAAGTGTATTATCTACCACATAAAAATGTAAGAAAAAATTATATTTTTTGCCAAGATGTTCCCTTAATATTACATATGTATATTCTGTAGAAATATCAGCACCTGCAAATATAAAATATTATGTTTCGGTCAAAAAGTCTGATATTTATAGTTGCATAAATCAGTGCAAAATTTAATGTACAACATAACAAACTTATTGATTAATGATGACCATTTGTATTTCACAAAGCAGGATAAATTCGTACTAATCAAACATTTATATTGATTGTCAAAGGTATTAATTTTAAACTTATACGAGGGATCTTGCACTGTACGTGATTTCTTTTAGTAGTGTTTAACGCTTATTCTTACTATGTACGGCACCACAGGTGGTGACAAAATGAAATTATAATTTTGGAAAGCACATTTGGGGAAAAAAAACCGTCAAGGACGACGGTCGTGGCGAGATCTGAACCGGACCTTCCGTTCACGAGTCCAAGACTTAACCACCTCGACCACTGTACTGTACGTAATAAATACCCATTATCGGTTTTAGACATTTAGTATATTCCTGAATCCCATTTTATTATATGTACATTATTTTATAGTACGTTATAATACATTAATAAGCTTTATTAAGAGCAGAAGATAATATAAGTGGCTTGAAATAGCTGAAGGAGTTTTCTTTGATCCTCTCGCTGCTGTGAGAGATATGGAAATATAATTATTAGGATAGGAAGAGCGAGCAGTCAACGAGCCGCGACAAAGATGATGAGCGTCGGGGAAAAAGAAGACGGGAAGAGGTTTAAATAAATTAGGAAAATATAATAAGAAATGATAACGTGGTCGTAAGTTTTACCACTTCCTTCCAGCAGTGGCACGGCGCGGCAGTGATTACATTAGATTCGGTGACGAGTCACTGCTTCCGCCCGCCCGCAATCCTGCTGAAAGATGAGCCACAACTTCACAAAGTGCACTTCTTTTACCGAGCAAGAGACTGATTAAATTTTAAGATAGTTGCTGCTGAAGCTATGCACTTACTAGGGTACGCAAATACTCTCCTCTTTCTCCTTTTTGTGAACCAAATGTACACTTGGGGGGGCAAAAAAATGGCTCATATGTGAAAGAGAGATTTAAGTTGTAGCTCCGCCCTGTCACCTTTCTACCTCCCCTCTTGTTTAATTCTAGCCATTTGATTGCCAGTGCTTATGTCATCCCAATTAATGGGCGGAGTCTAATACTGCCAAGGAGCCGTCTATGTTCTTGCTAGTTGAGTACCGTTAAGTTAATAACAATCGTATAATAAGGTTGGCAAGAAATTTATTTAACTATGCTTTTTTACTTTCTCTATTACGTAGATAGTAGGTAGAGAAAGTAGTACATTCCACACAAAAATTCGATTCCGAGATTTCACCAGGAACACATTTTTGAGCACCTCTGAATAAAAAAGTCATTTTTACAAAAGGTCGTGTGTACGTGTGTATATGTGTGCGTATGTGTGTGTGCATAACTAAAAAACGAAAAGTCGGAATACCAAACTTGGTATTTAAGTTCAGTATCTTCCAAATATGCGACACGAAAATGTTTAGGAAAATTCCCCACCACAAGCTACCCCTTAGGTGGAACTTTTTTCGAATTTTTTATTTCTAAAAATGGCTCTAACAATTTTGATTAACATACAATATATTAGATATATTTACATGACAAATAAAATATAGGTATATCTTGAATCTTCTTGAACTTCTGTGAAGTCCTCTGCATTCGCAAGGAATTTTCTGTATTCTTGTATAACTGGTAAACGGTAAGCGATAGACGAAAACGCGCTACTCAAAAATGTTGATCTCTTTAAAACACACAATTTATTTCAAATAACTTTCTTGTGGCATATCCATATGGAGATATCCATTATTAATGGTTGGATTTGTTTAATTCTTTGTCATTCTTTTATACTCCTGTCGACATTCAGTTGTTTCTTGCGGTTGCATGGAAAGCGTATGGAGTTTTAAGGCCAGCATATAGGGTCCTGTTCTTAAACATTTGACTATCGCTATTCCCTTTGCATTTATAACGGAATGTGTAATTTAGCTACTTCTGCCAAGGTTTGTCTTCATTAAGATGAGTAGATAGAAAAATAAGCTCTCAGAAATAGTTTTATAACATTTTAATATATACTAGAGGGCAGAGAAGGTCATGTAAATGTAAAGAAATTGTTGAAATTGATGAATAGATCTAACTCTTCTTAGCGGCAATAATTTAAGACTATAGAAGAAACGTTTGGCATAAATATGCGATTGCTGTTCATTTCATCACTGTAGGTAACTCATTTGTCACCCTTCCCCACTGAAGCCCAACCTTGTCTCTTGTGAGTTAATGTCGTCATATTGTCGCATAATCTCACCTCGTTTTGTGTTATAAAGCATTACCCTTCACTCACTCACTCACGGCTAGTCGCACTGGCGTGTTACAAGGTAACCAAACATTGGAGTTTGGACAAACACTTGAATACGTCATAGCTCCACGAACAGTGCGTGGGGGTAAATCCACCCTCCCCTGTTTCGCTCTCTTTACAAGATATGTAAAATTGAGGAACAAGGGTAACATAATTATATGATCAAAATTAGAATTGTTTTACCTCTTCGACTCAGGCGATAAAACATTAAAATGCATTAAATAATTTTAAAAAGGGACTCATCGCAGCAGAGATTCAAATCAGTAGTCAGCATTCTTCGACTTCGTCTTTGTTTTCGACCTCGTGGAGCAGTTCCTGACATGTTCAAAACGGAGCATTTCTATATCCTTCTTTCACATCTACACCAAACTATTGCTTTTTAAGTGGAGCTTCTTTGTATTTGCATAACATGTAATATATTTTAAAGCTGATTAGACACAGGAAAAAATAGCATGTTACAAGAAGCGTAGCTACAAAAGAAGTTTGTCTTCGGTGGGAGGGAGAAATAGATAATATTTTCCGATAATATTATATTCTAAAAGTTGCCCAGCTACCACAACGTATGATACAGTGAAGTAAAATATTTGAATTGCCAAATTTAAGCAAGTATATAACAGTTCAATGCGTTTACTAGTTATTAAAAACTATTACGCGGTTACCTACAGTGTTCCAAAACCAATTATTTAAGCCTAAATGTTATTCTTAACGCTTCGTTGCCCTGTGATAAAATTTATTGGAAGGTATTTTTATTTTTTAATTTACATATTTAACAAATACACATACATTTCACAGTCGCAGTTTGTAATATAAACAGGTATGCATTATGAAACAAAAGAATATCAAAAGAGTGAAAAAAGGAGGCCTGAATTCTTTCAGATTCCGTTTCCCTAAAATATTCTTTTGTTTTTTGTCTTTTGGTGTTATTTTGTTTTTCTTAGCCATAGTTATTTACTTGTCATAGCTTTTATTTGTAAATTACTCATGACTTCTTAAACAATACAACGGATGCGTTGTTTTAGTAAGATACAACAGTAAAATATAATACCTTTAAACTAGAGATAGCCAAACTGAAAATAATAATGACTGAAAATGTCATCGTCGTCCTTTATAACGCTCTCCCTATGGCCTACATTCCTCCAAGCGATGACGATCCATTTCTGAGGTGGAGACACCCAGCGTCGTCCACACTGATAACGTTTATGGGCATATATCTATCATCCTCTTAAACAAAATCTACAAATAAAGGAGACGTTTGGCAACTACCGGTTTTCTCTTCAGGTCTTGAAGAAATTCTCGCTTTAGGGGCAAGATGACGACGTTCCACTGCAGAACCCGCAAAAGGTCTCTAAATGCCACTGTTACGAGATAATTCTTATGAACTAGTCCTAGTGATATTTAATTCTCAAGACGCTTCCGTCGTGTATTTGCAGTGAAATATTGAATGAAAGCAATTGAAACCGAAGTACATATGATGTAACTTTAAAAAGCACAAAGTGCAAAACAAATTAATAATTTTAACTTTAACATTTACTTATACGCACTTAAAATGCAAACCAAAAATAGACGAAGGACTTTCTATGAGATAAATAAAAACATTTCGTGATTGCCTAAGCATTCAATGAAATTTGAAAGCAAGTTGTTTACCTTTACTTACAGTATGATTTTTTCCTCCTAGCCCTACTCAGATGGATGCGCAGTAGTTGAGCGAGCCTATTATCTCCCGGAAGGAGTTTTGGGTTAGTGATAGAACAGCCGATATGTAGCTTTGTTGCACCGCGCTAGGGGAATGCTGCCGGTCTTTTCTCCCCTCCCCTCTCTAACTTTCGTTTCTGCAGGATCAGGTCAGAAAAATCGTACTATAACTGTCAAAAGGATAGAAAACGAACTAAACGTCTAATAAAATAAATGAACTAAGTTGTTTTATTATATTTAAACAATGAATAAAAGAAAATAAAAATTATAACGCGTAATACCACAACTGCCTGGGCCGTTGTCTTACCTTCAAATAAACATGACTTATAAAAAGTATTTTCAACTGCAGCAAAACGAGAAACTTGAGAAACAAAGTGAAGATAACAAAAGTTACGAACCAGCTGCTGTTCTATCATATACGGCAGTAAAATTTATCTTAATTGTTGCGTATTTGAATTCTGGTTGCACTAAATGTGGTATACTCGATTAGGTGCCCTAGCGGTGAATCTGCGAAATGTTTTCTGTCCGTCACAATCAACGTAGCACTCAAACAACGCAGCGGCAATGTTTTGGGAGCTCTTAGTTATCCGCCGTTGCTTTTCACTGTTCACAATTATGAATAACAGAACGTTATAGAGAGAGGCTGAAATGGACATTAAGTATAATATTGTGAACGAATCTCATAATAAGCAAACAATTAAACTTGTTGAAATTAAAAGGAATAAATATTACTGTTAAGAATGTAAAGTTGTTTCAAAACTGTAATATACTGTAACGTCCTACCTTTGAATGGGTAGAGACATTACAATTTGAGAGCATAGCGGGAGTAAGGGTTGGTGAGCAACTCTTAATAGCAAGACACAATTAACAAAAACGATGACATAAATTTAATATAACAAACCAGTAGAGACAATGAAAGTGAGCAAGCAAGCCCTTTTTAGGATTAAGTATTTGAGAAAGATTAGTTTCTGGTTACCTATACCATAGAGCAGGTGTTATGCTGGATGCCATACCCAAAGGTGGGCGTTGATCTGGGCAGCGCCTCCGGCCGCACCTGGGGTTGTTTCTATCAAGGCTGCCATGTCCATCGATTTATGGAAGGCTTTTTACTTTCTCTACTACGTATAGTAAGTAGAGGAGGTATTTTATTCCACCCAAAAATTCGATACCGAGATTTAACCGGAAATACATGTTTTGAGACCCCCTGAATCCAAAAAAAAGGATTTTTGGAAACATGTCCGTGTGTGTGTGTCTGTGTCTGTGAACAGCATAACTCAAAAACAAACAGTCGGATAAACACCAAACTTCGTATTTAGGTTCAGTATCTTCCAGAGATGCGACACGAAGGTTTTTAAGAAAATCCCCCCACCGAAGATTACCCTTTACATGGAACATTTTTTGAAAATTTTAATTTTCTCAAAAATGCTTCTAACGATTTTGATTAAAATATCATAATTTTAATGTATTTTTATTACAAATAAAATGTATATCTTGAATTTTGGAATGTCTCCAAAAGTATTCTTCATTGTGAACGACTTTTGCATAACTGATAAACCATAAGATATAGACAAAATTTTACTGCACAAAAATGTAGATCGCATTAAAATACACAATTTATGTCATACACATATTTTTTTGTTGAGTGAACCATTTTCGAGATATTTTTTGTTATTCCCTTAAATTTTCCAATACTTATACTTTTTCTCAAATGGGAATTTGTTATTCATTTTTTTTTGTCTTGGATATGCAAAGAGTATTAATCTGTGACAAGGACAATTGTGATTCATATAGCAACCAGGTATTAAGATATATTTTGATGCTTAAAGGCTACTGTATTTCTATATTGCCCTTGCAAATACAAAACATGGGGGAACATAGTACGCCTTAAGCGATACTCAAATATTTTTAGAACTGGTCGCTATGTGTAAAATGTAATTCTCTTTGCATGTCAAAAGATAATTTCTGCAAATGTTTATCTCGATTAATATGAAATAGATGGAGAATAAGAGTTTGTAAAAATAGTTTGTACAAGAGTAGAGAAAGTCATGCGAGTGTAACACATCAGAAATTTTTTGTCCTGGTAATGCAAAGAGAATGGAATACTCCACATAGCAACCACCTCTTAAAATATTTGACTATCGCTTAAAGCGATTCCCCTTGAATCTACAAGAAAATTAGCAAGAAGATTAACATCTCGATATCTCGAGTAACATGAAGCATATGGAGAATAAGCTTTTCTAAAAATAATTTGTACAAGAGTAGAGAAAGTCATATGAGTGTAACACATCAGATTTTTATATTAAATATAGCTACACGCCTCCACACAGGACATGGCCATATATGGAGAGATAACCTCCACTCTAAGAGTTGGCATCAACAACCCACATAATACCACAAGGCTATGACTGGTACTGAATGACCCGGTCATGCATCCTATGTTGCACCATGTGGAATCATAACTAGAAAAAGAATTTTTAACTTAACTCCAACGTTTCGACTCCATACGTTATAATATGTACACAAAGGGTTTCTGTTACCTCGTTATTTCTTTCTTCTTGCTATAACTTGCCAACTTTAAATCTGCAAAGCAAACATTTAATCCCTAAAACGTCCTCTTTAACGTTCTTTGAGTTAGACTACGAATACTATTGCGAGACTAATTACGCCACTTTCTTCCGATAACCGGCTTGCAAATCGCAACAAGTTCTCTGCATATCCTAGAAAATAAAATGGAATGCTGATATAAAAGCAGAGTGCAACTGAAATGTAATACAAATTTTTTTTATCTTGTATGTAACAAAAACTAAAATCTGGTTAATAAAACAAGCATATGAGGTGGCAATTAAAATCCCTCGTTTACATTAACAAGCACTGGAAATATTTGATCCTCTGTAAAGCGCGAAAGTTGAAAAAAGAAAGGTGTTTTTATATGGCAACGTTTGCCTAATGTGAGGTTGTGTTGAACTTTTGTAAAGGGGTAAAAACTGGGATAAAACACTGTACACAAAGCGACGCTAATTGGAAACAAGGCTAGTGATAACTGCTGTTAATGTCGAGCGCAGACTCCCATTGATTTAAAAGTAGTTTAAATCTCAAAAAGTAAAGCAGGGGAAAAAATGATGCCTATTGAAATGAATCGAAAACTAGTATCCCATGTATAAGTTCTTAAAAAGCTTTAAAATCCCTACAAGGAAAACATGTACAGTTGTTGTTATTGTGAACCTGAATAAAGTTATTCATATTCGGATTATTATTATCAGACTTCATGAAGCGGCATTCACTAAGAGATGAAAAACCATCATTAGCAATCTAGTTAGTAAAACCGCAACCAAAACGCTTCTGTTAACTGTCGACATTGTGTAAATAATTAAGTGGACTATAGTGAATCCAAGAGTAGTATTTAGACATTCTGTGTGTGTGTGTTTGTGTGTCTTTGTCACGTTACAATTCAAGAACGACTGAGGCGCCTTCTGTAAAACCTGAGGATGTAGAATATTTTAGCCACCGCTCATACAAGGTGGACCATTTTAAGTTGAAACTGTAAAATATCTCCAAAACTAAGCGTTGTAGAAAGAAACATCTTGAATAAAAGTTGCTTGATATTATGAGGGAAAGTAAATACCATTAGCCGTGTTTTATTTGTAGGACGTTGTGATGGCCATTTTAGGATCAGTTTAATTTTTTTAAACGGAAACCTAAATGTGTATGTTGTTTTCTCATTAGAAAATTGTTTATAAAATGCTGTTTGTTTCCCAGTAGCATAATGAAATGAAACATATTCATTATTGAGCTTTAATGCAGCTGTTTTGGAATGAGCACCATTTTATGTTTTGGTAGCTACATCACTCATTCACAATCCCCAATTTGAATGAAGGATCGCAACTACCATTGGTCTTTATAAAAAGCTGTTTATTTGGTGATGAGGAATACGGAAACAAAATAAAAAATTTTGGTTCCTAATTATGAAAAGTTACTGGACGCTCAAATGACCATCCATGGATGGTCAAACCATTCATTGCCCTCTTCGTACATAACCATTCAGAATTTTTGTTGTTATTGTAAGAACAATTGCAAAGTGCTTTATACAAATGTTGTTTAGTTTCTTGTGAGGAGTGGAAAAACATAAAAAAGGTAGGTTCCCATTTTAAAAAAATTAAATTTACCCTAAAATGACCATCATAACATCCTCCAAACAAACACAATTAATGGCATTTACTTTCCTCCTAATATCAAGCAACCTTTATTAAAGACATTTCTTTTAACAACCGTTAGTTTTGGTGATATTGTACAGCCTCAACTTAAATGGCCCACCTTGTACAACAGGCTACCGAGCGGTATGGCTCCGCGGTAACGTGTGTGGCTTGCATTCGGGAGATTCCAAGTTCGACGCCCAATCTGACCTAGGATTTTTCGTGGTTTTATCTGATAAGTAGGCAAATACTAGGGTGGATTTTAATCTATCACGATTTGCTTTCCATTATTTTCTTTCATTCTGTTTCCTTCTCCTCTTTCAGATGTGCTTCTAGGTTTCGTGGCGCAAGGCGCTTCCGGATAGATGGCGCGGATGCTTTCTCAAAGGAAAGAGTATTCCCCATGAACACTAGAGGGCTACTTGATCGACGGGTCTTCGAGCCTGTAACTTCCGCGTGTTTCTCTAGCATGTCTGCCTGCGGTCTGTAGCCGCCTGTAGTCCCTTCATGTCATTCCTTGCTCCTGAGGGGTGGTAACCGCAATACATCTATGTAGGTCTCAGTGTGCGCGGTGTCTCCTTTCGTTGTATCACCCAACCTACATAACAGTCTGCAGTAATGTTTTAATTACTTTCCACAAGCAGGAGCATTTAAAACCTTGTCACCATAAAATTACTTATAGTAGTTTTTTATTAATTGACACGCGGTGAACCAGAATACCCCTAACAGTAACTTATTTTGGAAAATACGGCATTAGAGTTTTCAAGACGAAATATTGTGACGCAGCAGTTATGACCCAAGTTATTGGAAGGTTGGCCGAGCGGTGGAGCAACAAGATAACCACCGCTTGCCAGCGTAAACCGTGGGTGCGCTATCGAGAGACAACTAGAGCTTTCGGAAGCTTTATCTCCCTCTCCTCCAGAAAGTGTGTCCAAATAGTTCTAGAATGTTCAAGAACCTTGTGGAAAGATTCCACTGACTATATAAGCGAGCGTTCTCGCAAGAGCATTCTGAGTTGTTGAGTCAGTGTGCAAGCGAGTTAGCGACTGCGTTTCTGGTGCGACATCAAGAACGATTTTCCAAGCAAGTTAGTGACGACTACTGTGGAGGACTTGTGTTCGACTCCCGAGTGAAGTGAATCGTCCGGTGTGAAGAGGCTACGTCACGAGGGAAGTAAAGTGACGGAGAATTGAACCGATTTCCTTAGTAAAGTGAACTCTCAATAAAACAGTGACATTGAGAGCTGAGTGATAGTTGAAAAACTGGACAAAGTCACAATATTTATGTCAAAGTACATGTGAACTTTGGGGCGATCACCTCCTCATCCGTGCTGTTAGGCTTACCTTGATGCTTCTCCCGTTGGTTCCAGAAGTTCGCCGTGTGTTGGTTCTCTTCACTTTTATCCTCGGCTAGCTGCAGTAGTTTTCTTTAAACTATATAGGAGCATGGACTTATCCTCGGTAAAGGAAAACGTAGATCTCGGGTGGTGATATAGGAAGACATAGACGTGCTTTGTTTATGAAAAGATGACACTGCCGTTTCTTTTTTATTTAGTTAACACTCGTAGTATACAAAACTGGTATTGCCGCTGTAAAATACTGTCCACCGCTGTTAAACTACGGCGCGGATATGACACGAAGTTTAAATATGCTTATTATCTCTTTATGAGTAGCGGATCTTAGGTGTGTTTCTAAAACTATCTTCATTCCCTGTTTTGTGCGCGATATCTCACACATCCTGCAGCATCTCTCCCTGACCACACATTACGAAAACTGTCCCGAATTTGCTCCAAACAGATCCATTTATAGTCGCAGGCTTCTGGGGCTGCTTCCTTTCCTATTGGTCCATTTTTAGCGCCATTCGACGCGTCTAACTATTTCGAATAAACTTCCAGAGATCTCATTGGTCCAAGTTTAATATAAATCGCGGCTTTTCCTACCTTTACCGTTAGGTTATCTGTCTCGCTCACTTGGTCACGGCGAATTATCCAATAAAGGGACAAAGGCGCTACACCCTCGCTGTAGGAATAATGGCACTGCGACCGAAGAGAGGTAATAAAACTAGGTTTTCTGCCTTCGAAAGCACTATTCCTGTAGCTAAAACATTTCGTCGTGGACAGTATTTTAACATAGCGCTTAAATTATTTACATTAAACCATTTATAACTCTACTAATATTAGTAACCTAGATAGATACATAACGTTAAATTACCCTTCTTAAAATATACAAGCAGTATGAGAAAAAGATATTTACATAGTACGATTTAATATCAATAAAAGTTAATTAATAAATTATCTATAATTACAGTTCTTGGGCTCGGCCTAGAGTTGCCGTTTCAACTTTCACTTGAGCTTGATTTCAGTAATCGGCCATAACTGGAAGTGAAATCAGGAATGAGGGTGAACTAGGAAACCATTAGATAGAGCTCCTCAAAAGAAACAACTTTCGAGGGAAACATTTTTATTAATTCTCAAGGAGAAACCATACAAAATAACAGCGTACCTGAATCCTAAATATGTAGATAGCAGTGCGATTCATGTTGAGAAATGTTGCACAAAGGAAATTAACATTATGTTGACAAAGGAAGTTCAGATGACCTTGCACAGTACAATTACAATCGATTATTTTGTTTATTTGTTTCTGTGGCTAATGAAATAAGTATAACATAAACAGTAAATACAAATATCTTACTCCTACTACAAATGGTGGTGGTTTTTAAAAAATGAGGAAGGTTTTGATGTGTTGATGGTATTGGACGAATGTCGTATGTACGTTCAGAGGCATCTTGTTGATCCTGTAGAAGCAACTGGACAACTAGCCTAGCCACAACAAAATTAGAATTACGCATTTTTCCTTGAAAGAGTATGAATTAATAAAAACGTTTCCTATGAAAGTTGTCCATTTTTAGCGCCATTCGACGCGTCTAACTATTTCGAATAAACTTCCAGAGATCTCATTGGTCCAAGTTTAATATAAATCGCGGCTTTTCCTACCTTTACCGTTAGGTTATCTGTCTCGCTCACTTGGTCACGGCGAATTATCCAATAAAGGGACAAAGGCGCTACACCCTCGCTGTAGGAATAATGGCACTGCGACCGAAGAGAGGTAATAAAACTAGGTTTTCTGCCTTCGAAAGCACTATTCCTGTAGCTAAAACATTTCGTCGTGGACAGTATTTTAACATAGCGCTTAAATTATTTACATTAAACCATTTATAACTCTACTAATAAGCTGAGAGGGATGGCTCAGGCGGTTACTTCTGTGGCCCGCATTCGAGAGGTCCCGGTATCGACCCCGGCGACCGTCCACTCTGACCCACGTGTTTTTCGTGGTTTCCCTGGGTCGACAGGCAAATAATAAAGGGTTTAATTCCCTTATTAACTTATTACTTATTTAAACCTTAAAAAAAACTTTAAATCCTGGAATGCTTCATCTTCTACCACAAATCCCCTGTATCTCATTTCCTGTACCCATTACGTTCCTTATCGTCCAACGATGTTTTGACTGGGCGAGTGGCTTGCGCCCTGTAAAGATTTCTTCCCTGGCGTCACTGTGGTACTACTCAGTTAGGTCTCTCCTCCGAGTGGGCACCGCCGCGTCGACGCTGGAGGTTGGTGGCTTGTGGGCAGGGACCGGGCGCCATAAAATGCATTCTATCTAGAAACGTTCGGCATCCGAATCTGATCGCCCTTTGGGTCTCTCCCCTCATCCCTCCCCCCACAGGGGTCGCGTTGGAAGCACAAAGACCCGACTGGCCTACGTGCGTGCTGTGCCCCGGGTTCGGAGGCCCCTTATTGATAGTACCTTTACCTTTGTTCGGCATAGCTATGTCGTTATTTTTAGCACACAGAACACACGCATCGTTAAACTTTGGCCTCGAATTTTGTTGGATCTGGTTTCCAGCGTACTCGGCAAACAAATGGTTGTCTCCAAATGTTGTGAGACTGAAATATTTCTGTATTCCCATCATAATAAATTACAAGTGGATCATAATTGCTTTATATCTTAGTATCCCTTTTGAGTAAGTCCCTGGTAACTTTTAAAGATATATGCTTTTTTAATAGTATTCGTATAACAAGTTATTCTGCTATTCACGATAAACTATCACATACATTATAGATGGAGAAGGTATTGCATTCCACCCAAAACTTCGATACCGATATTTCACCTGAATATATGTTTTGAGGTTCCCTGAATCAAATAAAGCGTTTTTGGAAAAATTTCCGTGTTCGTGTGTGTGTTTGTGTGTCTGTGAGCATAACTCAAAAACGAAATGCTTGATAAATACCAAATTTGCTATTTAGGTTTAATAACTTCCAAAGATGCGACACAAAGATTTTTAAAGTGTCCTCCCAGCTCAAACTACCCTTACATGGAGAATTTTTCAAATATTTTGATTTTCTCAAAAATGTCTACGATTTTGATTAAAATACCATATGCTTAAGATATTTTTATGGTAAATAAATTGAATATCTTGAATTTTCTGGGAAGAACCCAAAAATCCTCTTCATTTTGGATATGACTTTTGCATAACTGGTAAGAAATAGACACAATTTTACTGCACAAAAATCTAGATCTCATAAAATACATAATTTATGTCATATACATTTTTTTCTGTCGAGTGAAGCATTTCCCAGATGAGATATTCCTTATTATTCGTTTGAATTTTCCAATACTTATACCTTTTCTAGAATGGAAATTCGTTATTGGTTTTTTTATTTATTTATTGTCGTGAACATACAAAGGGAATGGAATATTCCACATAGCAAGCTCTTAAAACATTTGACTATCGCTTAAAGCCTACCATATTCCCCTTGCATCTACAAGAAAATTAGCAATAAGAATAACATCTCGATATCTCGATTAACATGAAGTAGATGGAGAATAAGCGTTTGTAAAAATAGTTTGTACAGTAGAGAAAGTCACGTGAGTGCAACACATCAGATTTTTAACTATACGTTCTCAGATTCCACATGGACTTGTTTGTATGCACGATACGGAAAATGAAACACAACTGTATTGTTTTTGCTACTAATGTTTTTCAGTTGTACTATTCACACACACATACAAACGAATCCTTTTTAAATGTATTTATTGGGATACAGTAAACCACAAACCTTGTATCTCTAGTGTAATTCGATATAGAAATTATGTGTTGAATACAGAGGGATCCAAAAGTATGTATTCACTCCTTAATAATCGATATCTTGGGAACAAAATGATATAGACGTATAATTCTTCCGCAGTAATGTAGTTTAATGGTTTCTCAACAGGTATCAGTCATTTTATGTGTTTAAAGTGACCACCATAACAGCTCTACAGCGTCCATGGCACCATCTGCTTAACGAACTAGGATATCCGTGTGTCCTTTGTAATGGTTTCGCACGATTTGTCGATGGATTCACGTAGTGCATCCAGTGTTGCTGGCTTTTTCCCATAAACCTAATTCTTCAACTTCAGCTTCATTCTCCAAAGATAAAGTACATGGTGGAAACCATGGTGGGTACTCAGTGGCACCTTTTTGACCTACGCATCGTCCACGTAAAATGTCATCCAAGTATGACCTGACTCTCTTTGGTAGGGATAAACCCTTAAACTACTTTATTGCTCAAGAGTTGTAACTATATGTTATTTTGTTCCGAAAATATGAAGGAGTGAGTACATAGTTTTGGACCCCTCTGTAGAATACTCCCTTTCTACTAGAATAGGTAGTTGGTAGAAAAATTAAAATGCAATTTTAAGTGCATCAAAAAGTGTATTGCAAGTGAAATCTCGATATCTAATGTTTGGGTTGAATACAATACTTCCCCTACTTACTCTACTATAAGTGTCAGAAAAAATGAAAATTCCTAATAGTAAAAAACCAGAATCTTACAAGGAGCTATTTGCTTACTTGGAACCTGGATTTCCTTCGGGTTGTAAGGTTAGCTGGCTGAGGCAAAGTGGTTCTCATAAATTTAAAAGGTTTGGTCCCAAAGTGATATTTTTACAGGACATATTTTTGCGCGGTGCACGTCCTGTTTGTTCCACTCTGCAGTCACAAAAGGTCAGTAGGAGTAATATCAACATTCAACAGAGCTACAAACTCATAGGAAATCTTCAATGAGATAAGTGATATCAACATGCGGTCTCAAATTGCGCGGAAGCATTTAACATAGAGCAAAATGCACATAAGTTCTATTGCGGTCGCTCAATGTAAGAAGTGTAGGGATGTGAAAAGATTAAGGTTACTGACATTTCCTTACAGTTTGTTTTTTCCATTAAAGTTTTTTTATAGTACCATAAGATAGAAAGACAAAACTCGATCACTTGCAAGTTTTACTACTCTAATGGCCTTTTCCTTATTTTAGACTATACACCAGTATACCTCTAAGTGCAGTTGGTGCAGCAATTTCTTTACGCGCTGAGAATTCCCTTGCACGAATGTAATCAGAGCGTTAAGGTAAGAACCTATTTACTATTACATAATTTAGATAAAAATAAATTCCTTCTTTTTTGTCATTTGTTATACTAGCTGGAAGTGGTAGTGATCTCCAACTTTAAACTACTAAGTGAACTAATACTTGCATCAAGCATTGGTCTATCCCCAAGTATTTCTTTAAAAATAAGCGATTTGGAATGTAATGCTCGATAAGCTACACCATCGGGATGGCGTGCTGAGCGTTTGTCATATCTTTGCAATAGTAATGAAGTAACTTAATGGTGAACGCTAGCAGTACTACTGGATAAACCAATCAAGGATATAGGTCAATGTCAGCGCCTTTTTTATCCTTACCTCACAGAAAGAGCGAGCAGAAAACCATTTACAGTAATTCACCAACTCATTCATGCAAATTGTCTTTGCGACGTATTTGCATCTCACATTTAATTAACAAATAATTAACAAGGGTTAATAAATTAATTAATACAATGCGTGTCTTACAGTATAGCAAAAATGTTAATATTGAATGTTAATCTAGTTTAAAAAAGCAGATAAAAAAAGAAACATATCATAAGCGTTTGGTAGATTGTTCTTGAAATTGTGATAGCATTTTACCACTTGTATTCTCCTCTTACCACACATATTTAATGTGAAAATACAAAATAATATGTTTTGTAGAACATCTTCAATCATAATTTGTATTTGCCTCATGTGGTGATGAACACCCATGGAAAAATGCGATACACGGTTCGAAATACCTTTGATTAAAATATGAACAATGGATAAGAATAAAGAGGTAATTAATTATTCTTCAATAAGCTGTGTGAAGGACAATGTTGGAATTCTTTTTTCATGTCTTTCTTTTTTCAGTCGTTTGATTCCACCTTTCCAATAATAAAGAGCATTTGTTCATAGTAAATTTATAAGATTTTGTGACAGCTAACATCGTTGAAAAATGATCCTTTCCAAATCTTATTCCATCGATAACAGAATCTCCAGCTTCGAGGGTTCTTTTGATGTATTTTGAGATCTCTCTGTTGGAATCACCTATTATATTTACTGCTTCTCAATAGCAATCAAACAATGTGGAGTTTTAACTGGTCCCATTCCATGAAGAGTGCTCAATCAACTTGTTTATACCTATATACCTTCTAATTAAATTTATCGTCAGGTCATTGCATTTCGTTAATGCAACTGCTGTTATCAGCAACTCTGACTCACACACAGTATATCTGCGTGAAAAAGTTTGTGACAAGAGGCACAAGAATACAACCATTGTGTGACGTTGGAGCATCTTCAGAGATAGATCGTTGTTGTCATTTTCAGCCATTCACAGTTAGGGAGGCCTTTCTTTGGCAGCAGTTCTTTGAAGGCAGGAAGTAAACTACTTCTGCCAGGAGTTCCATTCCAGTTTGTTTATAGGGATATGACCACCATTCTCAAAGTAATTTTCCCCACAAAATTCAATTACTTTCAGTATAAAAAAGCTTACTTCTTTACCACTTTTCCAGTCAAAGTGTAATGAGAGTGATTTAGTCGGGAGGAAAAATACATACAACCAATTTTTCTGCGACATCAATTAACAAACAATGGGACAATGATATCAAAAAGGATAAAAAGATCTATATGTAATAAATTTTAGACAGGAAGTATGAGATGACGTATATAAGATTGATGTGCATAAATGTACGGATAGTTTTAAAAGAACTTGCGGATATAGGAGCCCATCATTTTCGGCTTGGTATTGAAAACTAAATAGTCCCCTATGTCCTCCCCCTTCTTAACTAATGAAATGCCTATAGGAGTTTCATCACAAGTACTTTCAGATGAGGTCAACCAAAGCTAAGCTTGTATACATGCAGCCTAAAAAAAATTTATTCCCGTGATGCTTCTTAATTTTTTAACTTTTATTTCCTAAAATTTACCTTCAGTAATCAGATAAAAGAAGCATGCGGATTTTGCGGGTCTCTTTAAACAACTGTGGCAAATTAACAGAGGGAACCCGGAAAATTTCTTGCAGTACTTTTGAGAGCAGAAAAAGAGACCCAATTATGAACAACAGGATTTAAGTTAATATTGAAATGCGTAGCTCCGGACCTTTGCATAATTTCTAGCCATTTGATTGATACTCAAAAAAAGTTGTCATTCCAAGATTGCGCAGCATAACATTACCAAACAACGCCCATGTTCTTGTTAATTCAGTAGTGTTAAGTTAATAACAATCATGATAATATTAATACGGCTGACAATAACAGTAGTTTATTTAACCATGCCTTTTGACCACTAGAGACACATCAGAGTCAATATGCACTAATAATAATGATAATGATCTTCTTCTTTTACTTCTTCACGGATTAGGCTCGATAACCTGTTCCGACATAACCATCTCATTCTCCGGAGTCCTATAGACTAAGAGACATCAACCAGCAGGAAATAGAAAGGGATTGTAAAATTAAACCTTCTCTAAGTCTAGTAAATGAAATAAAATTGAATTGGGGTAAAGAGGCATATATACTTAACTTAGGAAGAAAGGAAAGATCAGGAATGGCATGATTTAGACTGGGGGCTGGAGGGTGCAGAAAATGACTGAAGATTCTGGCAGGAGAATCTACCCATTCTGTGATTGGATAAATACTGGGTACATTTGCTCAGTGGGAGAACCAGCGAACAATTAAACTCAAAGAAAAAATTTTAAGTCCGTCAAGAAAGAGATAGGCATGTTGGGAGCTACTGGCTGATCAGAGGAACTGGTAAAACATGGGCAATTTCTTCGCTAAAGTGCGCGAAGCTAGGTCAAATTTGTTCAGTTAGTCAAAGGTAATTTATCTCTATTTTCCTTCGTCTTGTTCTTTTTTTTCTGTTGTTTATTTTGTCACCATACTTGTATCTTAAATATGTATATAGGTCAATGACCCATGCACTAAATACTTGTGTTATAACTTCAATAATTTGAATCCATCCGTCCACCCACCCACCCATCCATCCATCCACCCACCCACCCACCCCCACCCACTTCTTTTCCCTCAAGGATTATAATTAATAGCCAACTTTGGTATTCTACCATTATCCATTCTGTTAACATGTTGATGCCAATTGTACCTATATTCATTGATCTTGTCTTGCATCGCAAATATATTGAGTTCTTCTCGTATGGCATCTTTCGTATGTGTTCCATTTTACTGCATACTTTCAGTCCTTTCAGAAATTTTATCTCAGCTGTCTGTATTTTGCTTCTATCATTCTGTCGCATTACCCATGATTTACAACCATATGTTAAACTAGGCACCGCCATAAGTTTATAAAATTTTAATTGGGTTTCTTTTCCTCAATAATGTAATGTTCTACGGGTCGTGCCCAGCATCTTTGAATATATATTAAAATGATAATAATATTTTATTATAAATCATACACGTATTATTACATTTTCTAGCGTGAATCGGCGAAAAAATTAACCGGCAATTGCCTCTTCGAAATAACAAACGAGTCCATGCGAGCAGCGGTTGCGAAATAAGGTAACGTTCCGTTATATATGTTAATGTAAATGTGCTAATCTTAAATTTTATATCTGCTGCTTGTATAGCAAGGTGTTAGAATTATTTTCGATTTTCTATGAACATGAGTTTTGCACTCTATCTTTCTTCCGTTTGTTATACAAAAACAATCTCATGAATTAGTATTTCAAATCACTAAAGCTTTTCGTCCCTAGCTTGAAGATAATTGATACTCTCAAAGAGTGTTCACAATGCTTCTTGTGAAAATACGAAAGCAAAATACCAGACAGATAATTCAAAATTCAAGATTACACTGAGAAATTATATTAGTATTTTCATCAAGTTCTTTATGTATTTTCCTTTCTTTTTATCTCCTTAAACATTTAATAGATTGAGCTTTCGATGACAACATATGGGATATTTTTATTGTAGAAGCTGATGAAATAGAAAATTTGTTTACTGTGGCGTTTCAGAAGTTCACGTCAAGCAGAATCCACCGGAAGGAACACAAGCCAGAGCACATCATAGCTTCTTTGGAATGACAGCGCATATCTTGCCTCTGGGGAAATTTGCTAACGGAAGCTGATAGCTGCCGTTGATATTTACTTAAAAACCCACGTGCACGGCTTAAGTAACTAGTAGTTAGGGTCAATTCCATAGAAGGAAGCAGGACACGAATTTAAAAGAGAACATGTAACTAGCGAAAAAGAGCATACGAAATACCAGATTAACAAGATTATGCATTTCGCTGAAACATACTTGGAAAGCAGCTAGCGTATAAAGTCAACGTGAGTATTTCAGAGATTTTTGCATGGAGCTAAGACTCTCTAGCATTACCAAAATTAATCACTAAAGTATTAATTTTAGTGCATAAAATGGAAGATTGAGCTTCTATGATATTTTCAGTGACGTGGAACATTTTGTTTAACACTGGATAAGTGGGTATATTAAAATCTTTCATCGGTCACAAAGTCAATATGACACAACACAAGATGACACATAATGCAATGTATCTAAATGATACATCATATTTAATGTAAATTAATTTGTATATATTTGGTGACATTTTTTCCCGCTATTTTACGTCACTTTAAAAAATTAAGTTTTATTCTTTAAAGGTTGTGGAACTTAGCTTCCATTCTATATTGGGCGTGAAAGACGGGTAATTTTGTTTAGAGGCCCTTTATCAGGCTTCAAGTTCTTTTACGTGCCGTAAATCTACGACACGGGACCACCGGCTTTACTTCTCTTCCAAAGGAAGCCATGCTAAAGATGTTTATGCCCGAAAAAATCCATCGCCCTCAGCCGCGTTTGAACCCATGACCTCGGGAACTAGAGGCTAGCATGGTAACCACTATACCATGGAGGACGATTACGTTACTTTATCTACATGATCATATCGCGACGGATCTGTTAGGAGATATCTCGTGGCTGGATGTGCGGTGGACAGTTAGCCTTCTAGGTTTCATCCCTATACCATACCATCCTACTTCGTCGTATGTCCACAGAGGCCTTACAGCTAGACAACTGTAGCTCTGTTTTATACGTGACGGCCAGATGGCATCTTCGACACGTGTCCACAGAGACCTCAGTGCCATGCAATGTATCTCTGTTTCTACACGTACCGAGCAGATGGCATTCGGGTACCATCTAGTTTGCTGATTTAATTATCTCTGGACAAATGACGGAGCATTTGCTATTGCCATGTGTTTTCATTTTTACTGTTGTCTTAGACCTAAGGTGGAACTTTGGGTCGTAGTTAACAATAAATTAATAATTTAACCATGAAAACGCCCGAGTCAGATTGGTCGACCCACGGTATTTGAACACAGAACCTTCAAATGTGGGCCACTCCCACTCAGTGGTGACAATTTTGTTTACACTTTTAGTGTGTTGGCTCGCAAACTGCCATTGAAAATTGTTTCATTAAATTCCCTAACATTATGCGTAAACCATATGTCAGAATGTATCAGTGTGATATATTCGTGTCGTATTATGCCTAATTTATTTTAAAATACCTTATAAAACCGTGAACAGATGTATCGCGTAACTTACAGTGAAACAAAATTGAAAAGAATAATCAGAAGCTTAGGAGTACATTATGTGAAAAAACGATAAACACCAATATTCCGAATAACTGACTAAAATTGCAACAGTTGAATGTGGCTGGTATAACATTTGAAAAAGCTTCCAAAATCCATAGGTATCAAAAATGAATAAAAAGCATCTGCTATGATACATTCACATCACTTTCTCTACCATCAATCCTTCTTAGTCGTTGTACAACTATTCTTATTAAAGCTTAGATTTCTACCTACTACGTCTTAATCCAAATAAACCTTTGCAGAAATAGCTACATAACACATTTTGTTATAGATACAAAGAGAACATCGACGGTCAAATGTTTAAGAATACGGCGATTAATGCTGGCCTTAAAATTCCATACTGTTTCCATGCAACTGGAAGAAACAACTGAATGTTGACAGCACTTAAGAGAATGATCAAGTAATGAACAATTCGAACCATTAATAACAGATATCTCAGAACTGTCTTATGCCACAAAAAAGTTAATTAAAATAAATTGTGTGTTTTAAATAGATCTACATTTGTTTTATGTAGTACGTTTTCGTCTGTGCTTAACGTTTGTCAGTTATAGCAGATTATATAAAATTCCTTCCAAATGAATAGGACTTCAGAGGCTATTCCCAGAAAATTCAATATATACATTTTATTTTTCATGTAAATATCTTTAATATATGGTGTTTTAAGGAAAATAGTCACAGCCATTTTTATAAAATCAAAATTTTCTAAAAGTGTTCCATGTAAAGGGTGGTTGGAGTGGGGGATTTTCTTGAAAATCTTCGTGTCGCATTCTTGAAAGATACTGAACTTAAATACCAAGTTTAGTGCTTATTCAACTTATCGTTCTTGAGTTATACACACACACGGACCTGTTCCTAAAACTGTTTTTATTCGGGCCTCAAAACATGTATTTTCGATAAAATCTTGGTATCGATTTTTTTGGTGGAATGCAATACATTCTCTAATTACCTACTTTGTACGTGGTAGAGAACATAATAAGATGACCAGTGCAGTAGGTAACACTAAGGACTCTCATCATCAATAGACGAAAAATACATAGCATAGAAGGCAACTCTAAGGGCATGATTTTGACATAAGGAGCTACTTTCGACAAGTGCATTTGAACAAAGCTCTAAAACGACGCGATATGACTTAAGAAGATGCGTCTGCAGTGATTTCATAGGCTCGCAAATAAACTCAAAAGTCACGTGCTACATTATATACTTACCCACAGTAAGTCCGTTAATCTGACACCACATCGTCTCCTTATATCAGCAGGAGTATCGTGCCTCGCGCATGTGGGCGTGAGGTCGGCAGGTAGGTTGGTAGACCAATGCTCACAAGGATTGTGGTTCCACAGACTTAACTTTAGGTTTGAGTGAATTTATAACGTTCTTCCGCAGGTATATTCTCCATATTGTTCCTCCTAATCAAAAAAAAAACTTCTAATGACGTTGAAGTTTAATTTTAATTACTTTAATTGATTTTAAAACACCCTATAAATTGCTTAAATTTTATAGTATTCAGGGAACGTTTAGTCATGGATTTATCTAAACACTATTTCAATATCAGCTGATAAAAACCGGTGCAGTTATCAGTGTACCAGCGTGATACGTGGATAAAACTGACCCCACATGCTACTGGCTAAATTGCTACTGCAACATTGTTATTCCCTAGGATAAGAATATGCTATTGTGACAAGAATTAAAACATAATGGAAGTCAAATATTTGGTGGAAGATAACAGTCTCCTTGATATACCTGCACCAATAGATAATCGCACAATGTATAGTGGACATACCTTATGTCCACTACATACCTTATTTGATTTGTCAAACTATTTAACAGTGAGCATCTGTTCTGGTGAGGTTAGTGACAGCACTAGGGATACATTCACGTTACAGCATTGTCGCGCGACTCAGATGTTTGGATTTAGCCTCTCACCCTGTGGGCTCAAGTTCAATCTCTACTATTTAAATGCACAAGTTTCGTCTAGGGTCAAATTTGGTTATTTTGTAATATTACCTTTATTTAAAACCGTACAGTTGACCCAGTAATAGCAACCCTGCCAAACCAATTACAAAAATACAGTTTTATTATAGATATTCCTTATGACCCCATTCTTTTATGCTTTTTTTAATTCATACATATCTGATTATGACAGATGCAAATTCTGTTCATTTATCGGGTACTAAATTATGCACTGAAGGAAAAACTCCTGAAAGTTATATTGTGGAATGAATGTTAATTCTATGAATACAAATAAATATTAATAAATCATGGCGTAAAAGTGGTGGCACCCAGGATAATTAGGATATTATTGTACAAAGATGTTCAATGTAGCTTCATAACTTATGCGTGCATTTCTATCACTTCTACCTAAATCCAATTTGTGAAAGGTTAGGTTGTTGACTTCTTTACGTGTCACTTCGTGCATATGGGTTCAATTAAATCAACTTATTTCACCTGCTATTATGCACCGCACTGTCAGCTAACTGCAACTTCTGTGATATCAGAGAACACATTTCTCTCACCCCTGACCCAGAGGAGGTAACTCGCTGAGAGTTGCACTACAACGGGAAAGGGAAAAACGGAGGTTTTATTTATTTATTTGTACAGAGTTATTTACACATTCGTGATCTTTTGGGATTGGCCTGGGCCACTTGTTCCTCAGACCTCCGATATTATACTCTGAGTTATACCTCTTACATTCTTAAATTCTAAAATATTCCTCACTCTCCCTCTTTTCACATACTATTTTCTACTTCCCTCACTCCCATTTTCATTTTCTTCTCACATTCCACAAAAAACCTCCTAAGCCTCTTATCTGGGATATATTTAAAAATGTTATTCATTCGAAAATACGAGTTATTTAAAAAGGGAAGGGGCTTGTTGAGTATGGGGAAAGCATGTTGAATTTCTTAAACACATGATTGTAACACAGAGAGCTGCCTTATAACATCCCTAATCAATGATTCACATGAATTGCTGCATTGTTGTTTTCTTAGTTACACAGACTATGCACTGACAGCCCCACATTCACTTATCTCTGCCGAAGGATTGAGTGGACAAATGCTACCACTTGCTTGGAGTAAAGCTAGATAAAGACCTAACTTTTAAAGAACATATTGGAGATCTATCGCACCGGAATTACTGCCTCGTATTACTCTATGTTCAGGTGGTCTGTGATGCCTTGAGCTGCGCCTTAACACAGCTCTGATAATCCCTGTCCTATTCTACGCTTGCGATATCTGTGACATGGCCTCAGACTCTATTCTGCTTTGGCTACAAAGGGTACCGAATAAAGGCCTGAGGACCATTTATTCTGTATGTCGTTCCTTCCTCGTGATACTACTTTATGAAGCCTCATATCACCATATGTGGAGGGTGATATTGGTTCAGAACTCTGCGATAGTTTATTTCATGGGAACGTCCTCTGGCTTTTGGGGATTATAACACCAGACAACGCCGCCTGAGGCGACGCCGGGTTTCCCGCATGACATGCGGTTACCTATGGTAACACGTGAGAACTCCCACTGGCAGCTAAAGCTGAGCTCCTACACTAAAGAGATGCTTATATTTCAACATTTACAGCAGCAACCCCAATCAATAAAAGAATTTTTGAAATTTACAACTCACCAGCGGTGAAGAAAAAGCAACTTGACCAACAGACATTGAGAAGCAACTTTGTTGCCTTATTACGTTTCCAACCTCATTCACACACATCACCCTACAACTATCATCCCATCCAAAAAGTGCTTAAAACATCACTGGTAGGTACGATTCACAACACACTCGGGCTGGCCCCAGCCTGCGAACGTTCTCGACGTCACGAAATATATTTGCAAAAGGAGCTGGGTTCTTAAGGCCATATCTGTATGACATGAACGAGATACATAACAGATTCTGGCACGTTGACAATCGTTATATACCACGAAAATTACGATTCTAAAGAGATTTCAATATAAATTGTCCAAAAGCATTGGTTTAAAGGCAAAACGCGGGAGAGGAACATATGTTTAGCTTCTTTTAAACCGACATGAAGGGATTATTGCATAATGACATAAAATTCAATACAAATGATTTTATATGGTACTAATCTAATGCTTAGAGAGGAAATAGTTACTACGGTATTTACCTCAGTGTAGAAGCAGCACTGAAGCTATGGACAGTTGCTGGATTATACACATTGTATATTAACAAAAAAATTAAATAATTACAAAGTACTGGATATAAACACTCCAAATGTCATGCAAACTACATACTTGTGTGTGATTTCCAAAGTATATTATATAATTGGTTAAATCCTTTTTATTTGTAAATATATTTTTTGAAAAAGATATAAAAGATATTTAGCCTAATTGTAGAAATAAATTATTATTATTATTATTATTATTATTATTATTATTAGCAGTAGTAGTAGTAGTAGTAGTATTATGGTATTGCTATTACAGTCCATAAAAATATTTACTTATAGGTAATAAGATAGATGAAAGCATAAATGTAAGCGTTTAGAGACATACCTTCTTTAAACAGTTATAAAAATTACGTTCAAAGTTATCATTTGTGTTAATGTAAACCATACCATGTTTTTGAACAAGAAACCTATATTGATTTTATTTAACCCAAAAACAAGGCTAAAAAATAACTGCTACACCTGCTAAGAGAGAAGCGGACTGAAAATATTAGCTGTTATATCTCCTAAGAAAGAAGCAGGCTGAAGAAACTAGCAGATACATCTCCTAATAGAAAAGAAGGCTGCAAAGATTAGCTGCTATATCCCCTAAGAGAAAAGAACGCTCAACAAATTAGCTGTTATATCTCCTTAGAGAAACGAAGGCTCAAACTGCTTCATGTCCTAAAAAGAAGAAAGCTCAAAACAATTACCTGCTACAACTCCTAAGAGAGAAGCAGTGAAATAATTAGCTAGTAATCTTCTAAAAAAAGAAAAAGTTAAGAGATTATCTGGTACATCTCCTAAGAGAGAGAAAGCTAAAAAGTGTTAACTGGTACACCTCTTAAAGCAGGTTAAAAAATTAGCAGGTACATCTACTAAGAGAGGATCAGGCTAAAAATTACCTGGTAGATCTGCTAAGAGAGAAGCAGGCGATAAACATTATCTGGTACACCTCTTAAGAGAGAATCAGACTAAAAGCTTACCTGGTTCATCTCCTAAGAGAGAAGCAAGCTAAAAAGCATGTGGTCCTGCACATTCTAAGAGAGAAGCAGGATAAAACAATTACCTGGTACATCTAAGAAAAAAGAAGGCTAAGGGAATACCTGGGAAATCTCCTAAAAGAGAAGCAGACTGAAAAAAGACTACCTGGTACGTCTCCTAAGAGAGAAGCGGGTACATTACTTTTTATGCATTAGTTCATTGTTACACAAAAACACAAAAAAGGCCCACACAACATTTCTGTGTATGAATGCCAAGCAAATTTCTGGCGCACTGCGACAGCTGCGCAGTTCCAGTTCGGAAAAAAACGGTCCTGCTGCGCATGCGTCAAGAAATAGAGGAGCTGTAATAAGAAGCTCATTTTGTGCTATCTCTGCACGGAGCGCCTATCACAACATCCGCGAGAGCAGTGATGTAATCAGAACAAAAAGTGAAATGCAAAGAGTTATACGAGCACTAAATGTGACAGGAGAGCAGGCTGACAAGTGGAAGAGGGTTGAAAGGACTTAACCCCATCCAGCGCCGACGGCATAACGACATGCCTCTCTTAAAATTTTAGTGCGTGTTGTACGTCCCTCCAATCTGCCAAGTCGAGATGCATTAGGCTCTTTCTTGCTCCCAGATGAAAATGGACTGACCTGTCAGATGGTGTTTCGGCTTCGGTCAACGAGGAGGCTTTGCCATTCTCTGACGTTTCGAGCAGGGAGGAAACCGTGTAAACAAACTGCAGAAGAGCGAATTGATATTCAACACCAACACTTCTTAATAAAAGTGAAGACATTTACCCTTTTTGTACATAACAACAAGCATAGTGATAACGAGCATCTGTACTAAGTTTGAATAGAAAGCACTGTTATGTTATTACCGCTCTGTATATTAACATCTGTATCGCAAACACATCTATTTTCTCACGCTTAAATTTAAATAACATGTTAGATATCCTCCTGTTAATACAGGATATTAACGAGAAGTAATATACTAACAGAGTACTCTGGATCCATTTGAGTTTATATGAAAATGCAAGCAGCGATTGGCTAAGGAAGTATTTCCTTTGGAGGTAAATTATCTACGCCCTTAGGATAGCAGATACATACAACGGAACAAAGGCATGATGAACGATAACATAATGAATGTTGAAAAATACTTAAGTTGCTAAGACTGAATATTTTACATTAGCTATAATGTTTACTGAAAATTGAAGTATTCGTCTGCTTATAATTTAAGCTTCAACTTCTGAAAATTAAGCCTTAAACTTCAAAATCTATTTAATTATGTAGGTGGGTTCTTACCCAAAATTCAAGTTTCTGCATAAACATAAGAGTATAATTTCTTCGGTAACATTTAAAAGGATCAGAGTAGTCAATTTACCGCACGTATAACATGATATAGTGAAACAACCCGGACACCAGTTAATTGTAGTTTTTAAAATTATTACTTTTTACTTTATCTATTGCATACCTATAGTAAGTATGGGAAGTTTTGTATTCCAACTAAAAATTGATATACAGATTTCACCGCAAAAACGTGCCTTGAATCCCAGAAAAACAATTTTATATAAACGTCTCTGTGTGTTGTGTGTGTGTGTGTGTGTGTGTGTGTGTGTGTGTGTGTGTGTGTGTGTGTGAACAGCGTAACTCAAAAATGTATTCGCTGATAAATACCAAACTTGTTAATTAAGTTTAATACCATCCAAGGATATAACACCAAGATTTTTAAGAAAGTGCCGCACCACAAACTATCCTTTACATAGAAAATATTTAGTTGCTTTTTATGTTACAAAAAGTGGCTCTAACGATTTTGATTAAAATACCATATGTTTAAGATATTTGCTTGACAAATGAACTCTTTATCTTAAATTTTCTGTGAATAGCCTGAGAAGTCCTCTTCATTCTAAACAAATGTTATACAAGTTGTAAAACTTAAGAAATAGACATAAACGTCTTGCAGAAAATGCAGATCACGTTGGAACACAATTAATGTTAAATCCATTTTTAGTGACATGTATCTACCTCATAACGTAATAGCAAAGAATTTTAACAGGGTCCGTGATTTGGTTATTGCAGCGAATGTAAATTCTGTTCTGGAAAAGCGCACAAAGACTTAAAACAATTGTGACAATAAAATTTGAGCGATGGCTCCTGGTATAAGAAGCACAAAAAGTTACTCATCATCTCCATTACAGCAGACACTTCAAAGACCGCAGCATATAGCAACCCGCTTTTAAACATCTGAATATCAATTCCGTTTTATGTATTCCCCTAGTACCTGCAGGGAAATGTGAAATGATACTATTTCTGCATAGATTATCTCGATTACTATGAAGTAGATAGAAAAGTAAGTTTTCGTAGGAGTAGTTCGTAGAAGCTACACAAAATAAGCGATAGTGGGTGGAGAATGTAATGTGAATGTAACATCAGTTTTTAAAACTATAATTTATTTTCCTTGATTTCTTATTCCTTGGAGGTTTGGCGCTGGCAAAACCGATGGAAAAACTTATTTTGTAATTTCTAGCCAAAGAGACCATTAATGGAAGTGAGTAAGGCATAAAAGAACCATAGTATCTCCCAGTGTCCGAAAAGTGAGCTTACAACTAAGAGTGTAATGTACTGCACACGTTAATGGTACCTCTCGAAGGTATTCTTTTAGGCCGCGTTGCAATGAAGTAGATCGATGGTATAAACACACTCCACTTTAAGTCTATAAAAACGCAAAAGTGTAAAGAAAAGCGTAAACGACGCATTCTGCGCAGATAGAGACATAAACAAGAGAATACCAGCAGTCTCTACGAAGATCAAAGAGCTCTTCCGGCTTGAAAGCTGAGCCATAACGTTATGATAAAATAGAAGTGGAGAAGCAAAAGAATGTCTGCTTTTATTAAAAACCTTGTGCACACCTTTTCCACGAGAGTTCAGGTGCTCCTACGTCTGCTAACAACGTAATATTACAGGTGTTTTCTAATAAATAACTAAAAGTCCTGTTTCCTTTAGATAGGTATGTTCTGAGATATCACTATACAGGGTACGTATTATAAATTTTTGTCAGTTTCATGAAGAAAGAACCCGTGGAAACCTGTATATACCAAAACCGAGTGAGAAGGCTACTCCATCGTATGAGGCTCGATTCAGGAGGTCCCGGGTTCGATTCCCAGTCCATTCTGATAGTGAGTTTTTCTGGTTTTCCCTGGTTGGCATAGGCGAATGTCGAAGTAGTGTATTATACCATGGATGTTCCCTCTCTCCTCCATTTCCTCTCATTTCATTTCCCTTTCATGCTTCAGTTGACTCCAGGGCTCTGGTTCGATTGGGTCGGGCAGATGGCGCACTTCCTCTCAGCCCTGCTGGAGGGAAGCCTATCGAGCTGCTGGTTTGTGTTTTTCCGATCCCAGTAGCGGGACTTCTCCTAGCGATCGTTCCTTGACCGGGTGGCGAAGCCCGGAACTGTTAGGGAACTCTGTGTGTGTCTGTCGGCTTGCACCGACCTCGCTCAATCCATACCTCTCCTACGGTTCACTAATCTCATCCGTTACTCCCGGAGGTGTACGCACAAAAGATACTTTGTGGGTCGAGGTGCTAGGTGACCCCTCCGTTAACTACATAGTTCTATTCTATATATACAATGAGTTACAACAAAACGCACATCAGTTACACATTCTGAGGTTCACCCGCGTCGTTGAATTTAAGTGCGAACTTCAGATTCATTTAATCGCGAAGTCTATTTATTTACGACGCGATAAAAGCTGTTCTTACGTTATTTTCTCTCGATATTAATTACGCTGGAAATAATACAGAGTTTTCAGTCACACAAAAAGGAAAATAAATAAAGGTTTACCTCTTTCGTGTATGCGCGCGCGTGTCATTACATCATTAAGAAGCGTTTCATTATATCATATTATATCAAGTTCAACATCGTGGTAACCATACAAAGAAAGAATGGAAGAAAGAAGTGAAGTAAAACCTTTTTCCTGAATGTGTTATTCTTTTTAACGAGAACAAAATAAACTTCAAGGGTTCGTTGCAAATACACTGGAACTACTATCAGCTCATTCTCCTTCAGATTCGAATTTTAAAGAGTATGAACTATTGTGTTTACCAAAAGAGCACAACTTTTATTATACGGAGGGGCATGCCCTGCGCACTGCGACCTTCATACATCTATTTGGGCTACCACTCCTCAGGAGGAAGGAATGAAGTGAAAGAACCAGAGGAGGCTATTAGCCGCAGGCAGACAGGCCGAAACGCGCAGAAGTCTCTAACAGTTCAGGCTCGAAGACCCGTCCCACTACTGGAGCTGCCTAGAGAGGGCAATGGACGACCCGTTGACCAAACAGCCCTCTAGCTTTCACGGGGGTCACTCTTTCTTTTGAGTAAGCATTCACGCCATCTGTCCGGCACACCATACGCCACGAAACCTGGAAAAACGCCTGAAAATGAGAAGGAAAAGGAATGAAAAGAAATCGTGGTAGATAAGTAACTAATATGACAACCGAGTGGGATGGCTCAGGTGGTAACGTCTGTGGACGCTTTTGGGAGGTCGTGGGTTTGATTCCCGCGGCCGACCTTCCTGATCCATGGGCATCCTCGAATTTCCTGTTCCTCCATTTCACCTCCATTCTTATTCCACTTCGCCTTTCATCTGCATGGTCTCTTTCGGGTTGCAAGTGTTGGCGGGAGATCTCGGCGTTTGTTCTAAGTAAACCTTCATCCCCGGAACTGCGAGCGGTCTCCGGATCCCCAGCTCCCAGGGGATGTTTAAGCCCACGGGGGGAGGGGGGCCACTGCACCAGCTGCCATCCAGGGATTTTAAATCTATAAACCCTGGGGACCCTGTCCTCTGCCTGTCTTGCCTCCTGGTCCGGCCGCCCTCTGTCTCCTCTCGCCTCATCCCTACCTCCCGGGGATGCCCCGTCAAGTGTCTAGATAGATACAAAACTTCTGTGTGGGTCGAGGTCCTAAGTCACCCCTCCGCTCCTAGTCCTATCTTATCCTAACCTAACCAATACGCCACAAAGTAGACATTCGCCTACCGACTAGAGAAAACCACGAAAAAGATTAGAGTGTGTGGTCGACGGGAATCGAACCTGGGACCTCCAGAATGCGAGGCTTGCGGAACATCTTCGGCGGTTTATTATGTATATAGAATCAAAGGAATTTTGTAACCATATCACTTTAATTTATAATGCTATTATAATAAATAGCTTAATAAAAATTACCTTATTTACCTTAAGCGAGTTGTTTATTTGGAACACATTACAAGCTTGCTAGAAACCACCCTGTTTATCGTAAAAATAAGCACACCATTAGTGACAGTATCCACTGTGAAATTGCTCAGTAGTTCTTTTAACGTTGAGTTGGGGGGTTTGTGAAGTAATCGATTATACGAAGTAGCCAATGAAACGGCAGCATTCGCTGTCAAGCGAAGTCCTGGAGAATACATGAAAACAGTGAAGGACTCCGGAATAGTGGCAGGAAAGAAACGGAGCAAAGAGAAAGTAAACAAATTATATCTGACATCTTACAGAAGAGCACGGACAAGTTCAGCAAAATGAAACTGATATACAAGACACGATGTCAGCTGGGATCTTGTTTGCTAGAGAAAAGTATCTGCAGCCACGTAAAGGTTTTAGAATATCACATGTGACTACCTGTTTGTGATTGTTTGGGTCAGCACTAATGCTGCTCTTAAAGCTTGTGCTGAACTCAACATAATCCCTGTATTTCTTCTCTGTAATACTGGTAACGTACAAAACTTCTTAACTGTCTTTTCTCTTACATGATTTCCAACCAAAAAGTCTATATTCAACTAGAATAAGTAATTAAAATTTTAACTCTCTTACAGATGCAATGCATTCTAATATAAATTCGATTAAATTAAAATATTTTCATTTTTAAACATAATATTAGTTAGGGCCGGTTCTACAATCTGCTGATATATTGCCGATAATGCAATGCATTGGATGATTTCTTAGGAAGTAGCGTTCTACTATCCCTGGATAGCACTGCTCGGAAAATATTGTAGCGACCCATTGTGAAATTCGAACCGCGGTTCGGGGATTGGGTTAGATTTGAAAAAGTATGAAAGATGTTGAAATATGGGAAGCTCTGGCTTGCAGGGCACCGGATCACTTGCTCAGCTCACGGATAAGTGTATAATGGCCACGAATCTGGATCATCACTCTTAATCTTCTCCGACACGCCACAATGCCTGTCAGGGCCCCAATGCCCCAACCTAATTACAATTTATTTAACAGTGCGACTACAGGTTGCCAGGTAAGAGATGTGTGGTTATGTCTAAGCTCTTGCACGTATGCCCCCTAGCCAGGGGCCCCAGTATGTATGTAAACTTTTAGTGAATACAGTTATTAGTTTTATATACAAACCCCAGGTTTTCATTCACCTCCCTATGGTACCGATCGTCCCGGCACCGATCCGTTCTACCGCCTAAGCTTTGACCTCCCGTTGTAAGCAACCTCCGGAGCCAATAGCCTCACGGGGTGCTACAATATCATGTTTGCTGATAAATGTTTGGCTAATTGGAGTAGTCGATATGTCCGTTATTCGATAAATAACAAGTTTTCACGTTCAGGACTCAGACATTTCTCATCACCAGCAATACTAATCATGGCAGAATTGTATTTATCGGATAGCAACGAGGAAATAATGATGTTTCTGTATGACAGGAGAGAGCCTAAGGTCATAAGAGAGAGACAAAATTATTTCCAAACATTGGACGAAGACGAAATTTATAAGCTTGCTTTTATAAGATACCTGCTGACTTACCAATGTTTCACTGTAACCTTTTAAACACGTATGACGTGTATTTCATAATTCCTTATAAAATTGTTGTACAATAATCCTGAGAATTTTATGGTCAATCCTTTCCTTTACCCCTTATTATTGTAATTTCGCACAGCCCTGGCTATTCCTAATAATGGATGAAAAATCCCGATATTCCCTTAAGCAGAATGTTCGACTTACTTAACCTCTCCCCCGACAGTCTTCGCAAGTATGTGCTTTTATAACCTTCATGTGTTTGTTTCCTAATACATAGGCTTTGCAAACACTTATCAGTATTTTAGTAATTTATGAATTTAAAGTATAAGGTATTTTATAGTCCATATTCGTCACAAAGACTTGGAATTTTCAATAGTGGAAGCATTGAAACCATCAAAATAGGTTGAGTGGTTATTATAGTAGAGATTTCGGCTTAACGTAAGAAGCATAAGGAAATGCGACATGCGTCAGCAAATAGTTACCAACACAGAGGTAAGGTTATTGTCTCCCAGCTCCTCCCCCTACAGGTTTACTGCATCAAACGTTTTATTATCGTGCAATCTTGTATGTTTCTACGAGGTTAACAGTCTTTCGTAGTCATCATAAGTGAAGTTTTGAACCCTTTTTCGCTTTGTCACTGCTGCTTTATTCTAAAACAATTGCAAAACAAACCACGTGATAAACTCTAACTTTCATTCTGTATGCCGTTGTCTGCTTCGCAAGGCAATTCTCGTTTGTTTTCTAGTTTACGAATTCTCCAATGGTTTCTATCGAATTCGAACTCAGAATGAAAAATTTATCCTTTAGGTTATCCTAGAGATTGCTATCCATGCAAGCCGTGCATTGTTGAACGAGAGCATTGCTTATTGGCCAAAAAAGTTTATTTGGAGAGTATAGAGAAGCTTATCTGAACATTGTAGATGTGGCCTATAGTCCTTAAATTCTTATGTATTGTTTGTACAGCATGGTGCAAAACAAATGACGCTGAAATGCTAGTTAAAGGGTTCGTGCAGAAGGTGTTGAGAATGTCTACCATCACATGCCACATCTTTTTCGTAACCCGGGTAAGGATATGGGACAACTTAAGAGTGAAGGAATGTGTGTAGCTTACTTATAGAAAGACAAATTGAAGGAAAAGTATTTTACGAGTAGTTGTATTGTATTGCTGTAGTTTGAGAGCCAAAAACTTGATGAAGTATCCGCCCCACGTATGGTACAAAGTTTCTGGTGGCCTTCGCCCCAAGTTTATTTTCCGCTGGTCTTCGCCCCAACGAATAGGAATGAACTGTGTATTTTATGTTTCTTTAAATATTATATTTATTTAGGTTTGCCTCGGCTGCGTCAGTATTAATTTGTAGAAACATGTGTCTCTTTGCAGGGGGTGATGCGGCTAAAGAATGTAGGTTTACACAAATTATAATTTTTACTTCACTCCTTGTATTAATCCTTCACACGATTAAATGACACCTCACTGATATAGAGAGCTGTGAGATTATTTATTAATTATTTGCACTTTTCAAAACACGTAAACTTCATAATATTTTCGCTGTAATGAACTTTTGTCTCGCACTGGATACGTATTAAACTTCTCGAGGACGCGTCTCGCGTCCAGTTAGGAACATTGTCTCTGATTGGCTAATCCTACTCCAATAGAATACTTTTATTTAACTTTCGGGTTTTCTGGTTGTTGATTGTCTATTTATAAACTGTCCAAAAAATACATTATTGTTGCTCCAAGAATTACTAATAGCATTATTAAACTTTCCAATTCATTATTGCCTCAAGGTTATCTCACTGTTACCTCATTGTTAGCACTTTTGACCTATTATTTCCCATATTGTTAAATTACCTAATACATTCACATAACATTATTAAACATGTACATAATAATATAAACATAATACAATTATTGTTTCATACATTTTATATGTTATTTATACACATATTGCTTTACTGAATTTTATATTATATAATTAGACTGGAATCATTTAAGTGTTAAAAATACTGCCTCAAGAGAAGTCAAGTACATTGTGCATCGAGTCGGGTGGAGTGAGATGGCGCGTTGGGGTTTTGTTTACCTGTGAGGCCGTGTACAATCCGCTTCGTGACTAACGGTACAATACACTTTGTCTCTCATTTCGATGTATGTGTCCTACTTCATTTTCCACCATCACAATACTGTACTGTTTACAGCAGCAAATAAGGGCAGCGCAATGGGTCTTTATTTACATCAATAGCACTGTATGTACGGAACTCTATAGTAAGGTTGCACACACGCTGGTTGCTAACAGGTCCCGGATCCTTAGCCTGTTCGTAACGTTTGTGAAAACTATTCAACATGCTGGTGAATAAAGTTTACTGAGGAGACAAAAACGAACGTAACCCGTGCCTGTGCTGTTGGTTTCTGTATTACATTAGGCAATTGAAACCCTAAAAACAGAGTTGTTTGTTGATGTTCCCATTAAGGTAAATATGGCTTTCATTGAAAATCATATGTTGTAGAAGAAATATGGATCCTTATCTGCAACAGACAATATCTGGCTACAATACCGCAGTCGGGCTCACTCATCCTTTCCCTTCAGAGGCTGAGCAACTTGAATTCTGTATGCAAATAAACCCAGTTCTTTAAACATCCGCCAAACAGATCTGGCACTCAAACCAAGTTTCAATGATGTTCGTCGTAGACTATGCTTTTGCGACTCTAGCACCCGTTGGGAGAAATAGTCCCTGATCCTCGTTTTGTGGTGACGGTTCCTGGGAGACCTGTTGTCCCCTTTTCGTTTACATAGGACTGAACCCGTATGACGTAACTTGTCAACGTTTCTAACATTGTTTTGTTATTTGATGCCTCCTTAGTAAATCTCCCCTCGTACTTTTCTTTAACGTGAAGCCAACTCGGTCCATTCTGACCTCTTATTCCGTATGACTGGAAATAATACTCAAAGACAAATACCTTCTCTTCCGTTGTGAGAAGCATAATTGCAGAAATCAAAAAACTGAATTGACAATGTGTCAAAATTTATCTTTTGTTTTTTCTTCTGCCTTTCACAGATCAGTCTTATTGGCCTGTTATGACCGAGTTCCACCTTTTAATTGGCCGTATACCCATCTTTCCTTTAGCTTTGTATCGTAAGGCCTTGTTTTGAATTCTTGTTTCTTCCATTCGTTCTAGATGTTCCTTCCTATTATTTTTCTGCGACTTTGTCCAATTTCCAACTGCCACTTCACAAATTTTCGCTATCACTGTTTTAATCTAGTTCAACTTTCACTGAGACTCCACTAGTTCATACTATCACTGCACTGTTTTGAATTACTTCAATTTCCCCTGTCACTTCACTTTGGCGACGCAGCCATCTTCTCCGGATGGTCCACTTCACTCGCCGAGGAGTCGAACACAAGAGTCTCCAATTTCTCCCGCAGTTACTCATTGCACGTCACGGCAGTCGTCACAAAATCGCTCTTTTCGTCGCACCAGAGTCGCACCCAAGATCTGGCTCAACTCACGGGAACGCTCGCTTATATACAGTATCTTTAAACAACCTAGACTCCTGAAATTTCACTCTAAGCGGAGATGTAGGAGAGCTGTGTTACCATTTTGTATTAGAGCTTGTAGCCGGTGGTCCGTGTCGTAGATTTAGGGCACGTAAAAGAACCTCAAGCGTGATATACCGGCTTCTGAGCAAACTTTCCGGGTTTTCACGTCCAATATAGAATGGGACGCTAAGAACCATAGTAGCTGAAGATAAATAAAACTCAATTTAATTTAATTTTTAGAGAATGTGTCAGCTGTTTAGCAGCACGCCGAATAGCAAACAGCTCGCCGGAGCGTAACGCAGTAGTAAATTACATGGCAACGTGTTAACCCTTAAATTTCGGCTTTTAGGCGAAGGGAAAAGAGGTTGGTGGCTCCTTGCTGGCTAGAGCAACAGCGGAGGGGACGTTGCCATGGAAGCGCACCTCTCCAAGAAATGTCGGAAGCCTCATGTTATTTCAATTCCACCGCAGTCAATGAAATCTTCCACATAACATTCTATAACCTTCTGGACACACGCTGTGGAGGCAGGAGGGAGGAAATTTCCAGAAGATTCTGGTTATCTGTCCGTAGGGCTTCTGGAGTTTGCGCTGGGCAAGCGCGTTGCTTATCCTTGCTTACCTCTCTACTACCTTGCGGTGACGTGGCGAAAACCTAGGACCATGGCCGCTGAGTGTTCTCTTGCATTGTATCCTGCAATGTATGGAATAAAATCATACTGATAAAAAATTCAAACTCTATAGCATTATAGATATAATTTGGTCTAACGTATTTATGTAGTAAACTTCTAACCCAAGTTTCTAAAGCTTTTGTTGCAGAATGAGCAAAGGGGCAGCTCCTCAGTTTGTGACCGTTTATTTTTTATTTCGATATTCTATAAAAATGCTTATTGTTCAACCGTTTCTGCTTGAAAAATAACTTTTACCTACTACTAGAAACACTAATTCAAACTACTCTATATTCTGGTATTGCCACAGTTATAAATTAGCGATGCTTTGTTTTGCTCGAATATTTTGTTGTATTTATTATGCAAACAGATGAAAAAAAGTTACACTAATGAATCTGTCATAATCTAGAGAAAATTTAATTTATTAGGCACATGCAAGAATATTCAAGAAGTTATAAATATACATGTTGTTAGTTTCTATTACAGTATAACTATACTTGGCCGTCCCAGTAGATCTGTGGTAGCATTGCTTCCTGCCGTATGGTACGAGGACATCGGCATGGTGATTTTTCCGTTGTTGAGAGTTGCGGTACGAGGTGCACTCAGCCTGCACGTCCTTGAGGACCGATTGAGGAGTTGCCTAATTTAAAAATAGCAGCTTTGGTTTCGGAAACCACGTCAAGGCGGTCGAGGGGAGGCGAAATGCCTACCACATTCCACCACATTATTCCAATCTACCCATAATATCCCTGTGGAAAAGGCTGAGCAGCCACCACGCAGTAAGCTTAACCCACTGGGGTTATCGTCCTAGGAGTTTTGTAACTATAGTTTTTACGCTTTTTTTATTTTGTATGATTTGGCTGTAGTGTTAATTGTAAATAGGGTTTATTAACCTTGAAAAACAAGGGAAATTTTATAAGAGCGCATAAATAGTAGACTATTATGCAAGGGGTAAAAAGTAGGTTTTATATCGTAATGGCTTTATTTCGCGCAAAATAAAACCATTTTACCACGTGTGGCACATACTATTTTTGCTTTCTCTACTACGTATGGTAAGTAGGGGAAGTATTGTATTCCACCCAAAAATTCGATACCGAGATTTCACCGATATGTTTTGAGTTCCCCTGATTCCAAAAAAAAAGCATTTTTGGAAACATGTGCGTGTGTGTGTGTCTGTGAACAGCAAAACTAAGAAACGAACAGTCGGATAAACACCAAACTTGGTATTTAGGTTCAGTATCTTCCAAGGATGCGACACGAAGGTTTTCAAGAAAATCCCCCACCCCAGATTACCCTTTACATGGAAGATTTTTCGAAAATTTTAATTTTCTGAAAAATGGATCTAACGATTTTGATTAAATTATCATATGTTTAAGATATTTTCATGACAAATGAAATGTACATCTCGAATTTTCTGGTAATGTCTCCAAAAGTATTCTTCATTGTGAATAACTTTTGCACAACTGGTAAACCATAAGAGATAGACAAAATTTTACTGCACAAAAAATGTATATCTCTTTAAAATACACAATTTATGTCATATACATTTTTGTTCTTGAGTGAACCATTTTCGAGATATTGCTTGTTATTCCCTTAAATTTTCCAATACTTACTTTTTCTCAAATTAAAATTCGTTATTCATTTTTTTTGGTCCTGGTAATACAAAGAGAATGGAATACTCCACATAACAACCAGCTCTTAAAATATTTGACTATCGCTTTAAGTCTACCAATTCCCCTTGCATCTACAAGAAAATTAGCAATATGATTAACATTTCAATATCTCGATTAACATGAAGCATATGGAGAATAAGCGTTTGTAAAAATAGTTTGTGCAAGAGTAGAGAAAGTCATGTGAGTGTAACACATCAGAATGTTTATACAGTGCTCGAATTTGTAAAATATCAGTAATATTATATTGATCCCTGTAACAGAGATCACGTTTAAAACGTGGTTCTTGAAACAAGAGAAATGACGTTAAAAATGTGATGTCAGATGTTTTGTTGATTCGCTAGCAATCAGTTGCAGTGAAATTATTTTCAACATGTTTTACCTTACACCAGCTAATGAGGCGATTAAATGCTATACTATATTGCTTACTGAATTTTTTGGGTGAGTTTTTCTATTGTTATTCGTTCTGCCGCTTCTGTAATTTACCTGGCTCTTCCATTTCGTTTCTTCTGAATGCATAATTTCCGCCATTTAATATTAATGTGGGTTAGATGGATACAACAATAACGTTTTAGATCAGAGAAAGCAGAACGCTACCAATATAAGGTATAGGTTAACTCTACAACGAAATTGCGATAGATTGAAGTATGACTATTTGTATTGTGAACAGATAATGCGAGCGCTATGAGAAATTAATCATGTAAAAGGACATAATGAAAAGTAAAATATAATCAAACCAAGTTCAGCTATTAAACATGTGCAAATACAAAGGGTAATTGCCATGTGATTGGGCTTGAAACCAAAGCTGATCACATTGAAGATTATCGCACTATACGACTCGTGTACACTGTGTTATAAGTTCTACTTTTAGAATCTGCTGTCTAAAAACACTTTACTCTGCATTAAGATTACTTTCACTTAAGATTTTATAAATTCTTACAAATGTTTAGTTTTAATATTTCAGCAATACGGGATAAAAATACTTTGAAATTTGATCAAACTTAAAAGTGGAGATAAAAAGAATGTTGTCAATGAGAGCATAAATTTATATCATCTGATGAAATTGTATAAAAGACGCCAGAGGAATCTGATGGACATATGGCGACGACCCAGCGTGAAATTAGTAATGCCTTCTTCCTTCAATATTCTACTTTATTCAGTGAGCCAAATAAGGAAGAGGTTTTATTAGAGAACTTGAGTCTTCAATCTCCACCTAGAGCCATTTGGAAGAGAACAGTGTCTTAGAACAGCTCATTTCAAAGACTGAATTATTTGAAGCTTTACAACAAGGAAAACCGTCCCAAACACCAGGACGCGATGGTATTCATATGAGTTCTACAATATTTTTTTAATATTATTAGAGATGATTTAGTGAAAACTTTCACTTGTATAATGTTGTGTGTGTCACAACGGAAGAGTGTTACTGTTTAATAAGCAACAACGTTGCAAATATCAGGTTACTAACCGCAAACCCATTACACTCTTAAACTATGATTATAAATTATTAGTCAGGATATTAGTCAATCAAATAGGACCTTTGCTTGATGGATTAATTCATCCAGCACAGGCATGTGATCCTTCTGGTCGCTCTATTTCTGACCTTGCATGCTCTTTACGCGATGCTGTGGCATGTTATGGTTAGCAGTTATCTCCTCGCTAGACTTTAAGAATGCCTTTGACAGTTTGTATCATCATTACGAAATGGCACAGATTTAGTGATCAGTTTATATCTTTATTAAGTGTTTCTATAGTGGTATTACCTCAACCTTACAAATTAATGGGATTCTGACCAAAGATATACCAATTAAACGCTCCGTTCGTCAAGATTATCCAGCTTCAATGATTTTGCTTCCTTTAGTCATCAATCCTTTATTATATCAGCTACATGATAAGATACATGGTATAGTTTCCAGAGGATACAAATTTGCAGTTTCAGCTTATGCTTATGATGTCAGTGCTATTTTATCCATCGATACGAATATTACAAATATGGCACCCATTCTTGACGAATTTGGCAATGCACCTGGACTAACCATTAATGAAAATAACTACTGTATGTTACCAATAGGTCCGTGGAGTATTGCACCTGTAACAGCCTTTGAAAACTGTGACTAAGCTAATAATAAATGCAGTCTGTAAATTGGGCTCCTATAGTCCAGAAAGTAAAACTTAGCTGTAAATACATGCACCATCAAGAACTTTTATTGTAAGAATATGGTCTATGCATATTTATCTGCTTTTCAAGCTGTGGTATTTATCACAAATACTTCCCATTATGAAACAACGCCATAGACAAATTATTGTAGGTGTTAGTTGGTGTATTTAGCAGGGAAATATATTCAAAGTACCTGTGAAATACTTTATCTTAAGAAGGTGGTATTGATCTCTGGAGCATAGAGACGAAGTATAGAGCGCTTCTCATCAGTCGTAATTTCAATTTACAGCACAGAGATTATGCATTTTCCCGTAAGTGATTAAAACTACGGGTTGATGATGTAGGATAGGTTAACCTGCCTGCAACCTTAAATTACATGCGCCTTTGTGTTCATGAAAGAGGTTATCTTCCTCCGGAACAATGCTGTACATCGGAGAAAACTATAATAACCTTTATTATAAAGCTCCTGAGATGAGAATAATGAAGATTTTGCCTCTGGACACTCATTATTATAATTTGTTTCACAACATCTTCTTGAAACAAATTCCGGTTAGAATCCGATCGTTATGGTTTCAAGGTGCATGGCATCCTGCCTTCTCGTAATAGGTTATATAAAATTTATATTTCTGATTCTAGTAAGTGTTTGACTCCGTGGTGTAGTGGTTACCATGTTAGCCTCTAGGTCGCGGGTTCAAACCCGGTAGAGGGCGATGGATTTTTTCGGGCGTAAAAATCCTTAGCATGGCTTCTTTCGGAAGGAAATAAAGCCGATGGTCCCGTGTCGCAGATTTACGGCACTAAAGAACCTCGAGCCTGATAAAGAGGCCTCTGAGCAAAATTACCGGTCTTTCACGCCCAATATAGAATGGGACGCTAAGGACCGTAGTAGTTAAAGAGCGTCCATAAATATCACTCAATTTTGAAGTGCAACAACGGAGAGGATATGTCAAAGCATAGGTTAAATGAATGTCTGTTGTACAATCAATTATGAATTATTTTATGGGTTCTGTGAGGAAACTAAGGTTGCATCACTATGCATGGGCTACCCCCCAACATTCTTCTTAGACCAGATTTTGTATTAACTCCGACTTCAAAACTAAGTTCTCGTATGATTATTAAAATACAGTTTATTACCTGTTGCAATATTATGTAATCCTTTCGGAGTATGTATTATATTTGAAAACAGAACGCAACAAGGTCTTCTATAATAGACATCTGCCAAGTGTTACAAGATGTATAAAAACGTCTTTGATTGATTCACTACAAATTTTAATGCATTTAATGTTCTCTGTTACCAATCAAGTATTTACCTTGAAGCTTTTTATAATTATTATTTTTCATTGTAAGCAGTTAATAAATAAATAAATAAATTACAAAAAATGAATTGTTCTTCCACACAAGCCGTATGTTGAACAAGGTTGGAAAGGTAGAATCAGTCGACTGAAAAATTCAATGCTATCGCCAAGATTTTAACCATGGATCTCCCGGTTTCCATCAGATTCTACCTTTCCAGAAATGCTTTGACTTTGTGCAATTAATGGCTGCAGAAGCAGGTTAAATCATTTACTCTCATTTTCAACCTGTAGTGCATTGTTCTTTTTTCTCTTCTTTTTCTTCTTCTTGGTTGCTGCTCTGTTAGCTCGAAAGTTGTTTTCATTTCTGCTTTATCCTTTCGGCTTTTACCGGAGAATTAAATGCTGACTGGACATACCTAAATTGTAAGCATATTTTTTATAAATTTGTTTATTCTAAAACCGCATTTGCATTGGCATTTGTGAAATAATAAAAATAAATACGACTAGAACTCCAGATTCCGTCAATATAAAGTTTGAAGCCCTCTTTGCGTTGGTAATTAATTGTTCTTCCACACAAGCCGTGTGTTGGAGAAGGTTGGAAATGTAGAATCAGACGACTGAAGAATTCAATGCCATAACCGGGGTTTTAACCACGGATCTTCCGGTTTCCGTCCGGTTGCTCTAACCTACTGAGCTACATGGCAACATGCCGCCACGAGATTAGATTCTCCAGCCTCGCATTTTTCCCGGTAAATCACAAGGAGATCTCAAATTATTTTTAGATGATATACCCCAATGTCGACTTACAATGTCGTAAGTGCTTCTCATTGCATTACTATAGCTAAAATACGAAGGAAATTGTATGAAATGGAATAAAAGTACGGGCGAAAGTAAATATTCAAATTAAAATTTTAACCGAAATAAAACGTTCTGAATGTCTTTGATATAGGATTCAAGTACTTCAGACTGCGACATAAGCAGTATCATTGTATCATTTATCAGTATAAGCTCTCTTCCATCTCCCTTGTTATTCCCTTTGGAAGAGTTGAATAAGGAATCTGATGCTTTGCTTGAAATAAGAGAGATGATTATGAGCTTAGTTGGAGATAACGAAATACAGTGCTGGAATCGCTTTGTTTTTACTCTAGGGAACAAGTGAATGCAGGCAGCGTCGCGTGCGTCAAAGCGGCAGACAAAATTCATGTAGAGCTCGTTATCTGCAACATCTCTTTGCCTCAAGGTCGGTATCGAACCGTTGCTCCTTGAAGTTGCGTGACTTTGAGATTGCCTCTGTTGCCAGTTGTGTGCGTCGCTATAGTCACTGTCTGGACACCATAGAAAGTTTACTTTTATCCACAAAAAGACCGTCGTCGATGTGGAAAATCGACTCATTACTGTGTCAAAGGCAGGGCGCGATGGGGTAAACTGTCAAACACACTACTAGAAATGTTTTGTGTCTGCGTATATCTCTATAGGCTATGTATCAGTTTTGATTTCTAGGTAGATTAATACAACGGGAAATTAAATTTGAATTTCTACAATTTTTAGGTCATCTTTAATTGTATGTATAGTTTCTACCACGGTTAAGGAAACATTAAATTTAACAAAAAATTTCTGATGCGTTACATTCACATTACTTTTTCTGCTGTCTAGCTCGTATAAATGGGTACACAAATTATTCTTACCAAAATTATTTTCCTATCTTCCTCATTTTAATCCGGATAAGACTTTCCGGAAACAGCTCCTTACACATTTTGTTATAGATACAAAGGGTATAGCGATAGTAAAATGTTTTAGAACTCGATGCTATACACTAGACTTAACATTCCATACTCTTTACATGCAATCGCGAGAAATAGCTGAATGTTGAAAGAACTTCAAAGAATGACGAAGTACTGAACAATTCGAATCATTAATAACGAATATCTCAGTAAGGCTGATGTTACAAAAACTTATTTGAAATAAATTGTGTCTCTTAAAGGGATCCATATTTCTTGTTTAGTATGTTTACGTCTATCGTTTAACGTATACAAGTTATACAAGATTATACCGAGCTCTTTCCAAATGAAGGGGACTTCAAAAGCTATACCCAGAAAATTCAGGATATACATTTTATTTGTCTTTATATGATATTTTAATCAAAATCGTTAAGAGCCATTTTTAGAAAATCAAAATTCTCGAAAAATGTTCCGTGTAAATGGTAGTTGGCGTGGGGAGATTTTGTTGAAAGTCTAGGAGTCATATCTTTTGAGGGTACTGAACCTAAATACCATGTGTGGCATTTATCCGACTTTTCATTTTTGAGTTATGCTGTTCACAGACACACATATGGACCTTTTTCTAAAAATACATTGTTCTTTTTTTAATTCAGGGGTCACAAAACTCGTTTACAGTATAGAATTTTTGAGTGGAATGCAATACCTTCTCTACCTACTATGCACGTAGCAGAGAAAATAAAAAAATCTGTGATACATTCACATGATTTTCTCTACTCTGTATCTTTATTAGTGGGTATACATAAAGCTTATTTTTCCATCTACTACACTTAATGCAAATAAATCTTTGAAAAAGTAGCTGCATTATACAATTTGTTACAGATACAAATTAAATGTTTAAGAACTAGGTGCTATATGCTGGCCTTAAGTTTCCATACTGTTTCCATGCAATCGCGAGAAACAAATGAAAATCGATGACTTTCAAAGAATGAGAAGTATTGAACATTTCATACCTTTAATAAGGGATTATGCCACAAAAAAACTTATTTTAAGTAAACTGTGTTTTAAAGAGATCTACATTTTTTATGTAGTACGTTTGCGTCTGTCGCTTAACGTTTACCAGTTATACAAGTTTATACAAGCTTCCTACCGAATGAAGGAAGGGTATACCTAGAAAATTCAAGTCGTCCTCTATGGTGTAGTGGTTACCATGCTAGCCTCTATCCCCGAGGTCCCGGACTCAAACCCGATGATGGACGATGGATTTTTTCGGGCGTAAAAACCCTTAGCATGGCTTCCTTTGGAAGGGAACTAAAGCCGGTGGTCCCGTGTCGTAGATTTTCGTCACGTAAAAGATACTCAAGCCTGATAAGAGGCCTCTGAGTAAAATTACCGGTCTTTCATACCCAATATAGAATGAGACGCCAAGGACCACACCAGTTAAAGAGCGTCCATAAATAAACTCAATTTCATAAAATTCAAGATATACGTTCTATTTGTAATCTAAATATGTTTCATATGTGATATTTTAATCAAAACTGTTGCAGCCATTTCCGATGAATCTCTGTGGAATGTAATACCTTCTGTCCCTACTATGTACTTGGTAAAGAAAGTAAAAAAGTGTAGCAGACTGCCTGTGTGGTCGAGGGGTCAGCGCTCTAGTTTCAGAGGTCCCGGGTTCGATTCCCAGCTGGAGCGAAGAATCTTTATTTAGAATCATTCCATATCCATCACGAGTCTGGAAGTATGAAGTGTGTTTAATAGCAAAACGAGTGATAAAATCAACGTTAAAAACTACAGTTCAGCGAGCAATAACAACATCAGTTGTTTCTTACGTCAGTCTTCGATATAACCAAAGAATTTAAGGGAGTATTTTTACATTAAAAAAGGACTCCATGGCTTGCTGTACAAAAAGGCCAAAATCTTTGGACTGCCTTTAAAAGCTGTCCAGTTCGTAAGACCGCTATTCCGTCGCCAAGTTGCTGAAGGTTTAGCAGTGACATTAGCATATACAATTTTGTCTTCATTTTGTATAAATGAAGTTGAAAAATAGCGGTTAATGAAGATTTCAGTATTACTTTCGTGTTGAGTCCTGTTCGAGCAGCGGTCGGGTGAAGACGCGTTTCCGGTCCGCTCTGTGAGTAGTAGTAATCTCAAGAAGCGTTGTGCAAATATGGCGAATATTGAAGGTCTGTTGGACAAGTTGAGGAGTGAAGTGAAAAGTGGTTTCGCGGAAAGTAAAGTTCGTCACAGCGAGCTATTAGGAATTATTAACTCCATGATGGAATCCCTGGAGAAGTCTGAGACACGGGTGAAGGAGTTGGAGGCAAGATGTGAGTGGTTGGAGGGCAAGGTGGACTACTTAGAAAACCAGTCAAGAAGAAATAATATTGTTATATATGGATTAACGGAAGAAGAGAATGAAAGCTGGGACATCACGGAGAACAAGGTGCTAGAAGTTGTGGCCCAGATTGGTGTTCATCTCAGGCCTGACGACATTGAAAGAGCGCACCGTGTCGGTAAAGCAGGCAACAGGCGGCCAATTGTATGTAAGCTCATGTCATATAAGTGCAAATCCGCCATTCTCCGAGATAGTAAGTATCTTAAAGGTACAGGTGTGTTTATAAGAGAGGATTTCAGTGAAAAGATCCGGCGAGAACGAGAATTTCTTCATCGCCATATGATAAATGCAAAATCACAGGGTTGTCATGCAGTAATTAAATTTGACAAACTTTTAATAAACGGGCGAATAAGAACCAAAGCAGAGCTGGAAGAAATCGACAAGAAGATAGCAGAAATTCAAGGAGAGGAGGTTGGCATTTCTGCAGAGCATCGAGCCCCAGAAGGCAGTATGGTTACACCTCTACCGGAAGGGACAGCAGGTAGCAGGGTCCAAGACGGCCAGACGACAAAAACAATGTCAAAGTCAGCAGGCGGGAGGGTGCCAGTGCAACCAGCCGGCAGGTCACAAAGGATAGGGAGAACCAGCACACTAGGAGTAGGAGGTAAGACAACAACAAACAGATAGAATGAAGATGCCCAGCTGTCAGTGGGGTTTTGGAATGTGGAAGGTTTGAGGGAAAAACTGGCTAGTGGTCAATTTTTTAACTTGGTAAATAACTTGGACATAATTGGGTTAGCAGGGACTTGGCTAAAAACACTGAAACTGTGGGCATAAGTGAATTCCAAGGTGTCTTTAGTGGTTCAGAAGTGAGAGGTAGAAGGGGGAGATATCCTGGGGGCGTTGCTACTTTCTTTAAGAGTAATTATGTACAGTCTATTAAGGAAATACATAGTCATCTCAGGGGAGCAACCTGTATATATTGTAATATAGCTAATATTAATATTGTTGTTATAACTGTATATCGCCAGCCAGTTATGTCCCAGTATGCTGAGCCAGAATTCTTTACAGATTTAGGGGAAACAATTGTAGAAATCAGGGACGAATATCAGGATGTAAAGCTAATAATAATGGGTGATCTGAATGCTAGGATAGGGGAAGAAAATATTACAATTAAAAAAGGGGACTTAGATAACAGAAAACCCGGCAGAAACAGCAAGGACTCAATCCTGAATGCAAGAGGAAAAGAGTTATTGTTCTTTTGTGACGCCTACGAGTTAGAAATAATGAACGGAAAATACGGTTCGGACATGTCAGGGGAAGTAACATTTGTGCATACGAATGGGAGTAGTGTCATTGACCACATTCTGTGTTCACAGGACGTATTGCCGTTAGTTCAAAATTTTAAGGTTGAAAACAGCATTGACTTATCATTTTCCACTGATAATGACTCTAAAAGTATCTCGGCTAGTTTCTTATGCTAGGGATGAAAGCGTATGCGAAACATTGACGCCATTCTTTAAATATAGATGGAGGGCCGCAGGAAAGGAGATTTTTATTAACACTTTAGAAAACGAAGATCAACACAAAGGAACTGAAATTATACAGAACATAACTAATATTATACAGAAAGCAAGTGCGCACATGCTAACAGGAAGGGGTAATGCATCAAACAGCTTAACATCAAATAGTTGGTATTACGATCAGTGTAAAACAGCAAAGAAAGCAGCGGAATCTGCACTTGTCAAATACAGAAGAGAGGGGGGTGAAGAACGTAGAATTTCTTTTGCAAATCTAAGAAAGTCATTTAGGGAAGTCCTAAAGCAGAGCAAAACAGCTTGGCAGGACGCAAAGGCAGAAGATGTACGTGAAGTAGTCGAAAATGGGGAAATTGGTGACATGTGGAAAGTTATTAGACAGATTCGAAGGCGAAGGTCCATTCAGGCAACTATCCCTGCTGGAGAATGCATAAAGCACTTTAAAACAGTCTATGAAGGAGGGGAGTTTAGGATACAATTAAATACTTTGGCCGCTGAAGGAATGACTGGGGCTGCAATTGTGCAAATGCTTGATTATGAAATTAGCACAGCAGAGGTTGTTCGTGCAATAAAATGTTTAAAAAACGGGAAGGCAGCTGGTATAGAGGGCTTGTCAGCTGAGTTTTTCAAGATCTCGCTAGAAGTTAATAAAATGGTAGATTTCTATAGAAAAAGCTTCAATAAAATATTTGAAGGCGGAGAATATCCGGAAGCATGGAAAACCGTCATTATCCAACCTCTTTACAAGGGCAAAGGGAGTTACAGCATTCCACGAAATTACAGGGGTATCTCGCTGCTCTCTATATTTGGAAAAATTTACAGTAGAATCTTATATGAAAGAATTAAGTGTTGGGCTAAGACACATCATAGGATTTCTAAATTTCAGGCAGGATTTAGGGAAGGTTTCTCGACTATTGACAATGTCTTTGTTCTGAAAACAATAATTGATGACAATTTGAGAAATAAAGGTGGTAAGGTATATACTGTATTTATAGATTTTAAAATGGCATTTGATACTGTAGAACGTAGTGCTCTCTGGGAGAAATTAACACGTAAAGGACTTTCGGGGAAAATGATTAGAGCACTTAGGGCAATTATAAAGAAGTTAAGTTTGTTATCAAGACCGATCAGCACAATACATCAGAATGTAACATAGCGCAGAGGGGGGGGGGTTAAACAGGGTTGTATACTATCTCCGTTACTTTTTAATTTGTTTATTGATGATGTTGTTAGCGTGATGACGGAGGAAGACATAGATGCACCGACAATCGCAGACCAAAAAATACCAATTCTTTTGTACGCGGATGACATTGTAATTCTTTCTAAAACGATAAAAAGTTTGCAGTCTGGTTTAAACGCTCTTCGACAATACTGTAGGCAATGGAGTATGGAGGTAAATATTCTTAAAACTAAAACAGTCACCTTTAAAATGGATATGTGTACGGCCAACATGAAAAGTGGACCTATGGGGAGGAAGAAATTCAAAATGTTAAACACTTAGGAGTAAGGTTTGATATGGGCGGAAAATGGAACAAGAACATGGAGTTTATAAAACACAAAGGGATTGGACAACTTTCTGAAGTATTAAGGATACTGACACGGGTACCAGATATGCCAGTAAAAACATTACAGACCATGTATGAAGCAATGGTTAGGTCCTCATTACTATACGGCAGTGAAGTGTGGGGATGGGAGAGGGTGGATAATGTAAATAAAATACCATGCAATTTCTGAAAGCGCATTCTAGGGTTGGGGAGGGATACTTCAAACTACGGAGTTCCTCGGGAGGTAGGATGCTGAGAAGATGCTGTATTTGCTAAACTAAACGTAGCTAGGTACTGGCTGCGAATAATTAAAGGTGATCAAACAACTCTGAGAGCAATATGTTATCGTCATCAAATGAACAACATAGAGCATCCAAAATGGTGGGCGGCGGGGTTGCAACGCGAATTATCAAAAATTGGCTTAAATGATATCTGGCAAAGGGGTAATGGAAACACACAGTGCCGTGAGAAAGGTCAAAAGACGACTATGCGATATAAACAGGCAGAAAATAGAATCTGAATGTAGACAAAGATCAACATTGGAGCTACAAAATGAAATAAAAACTAGGTGGGGTAAGGAAACATATATTTTGGAATTGAGTATAAAACAGAGGACTGGAATAGCATGGCTTAGGTTGGGAGGGTGGAAAGCTCGCAAGATTGTTGATGACGATGGTAGGAGGATTTGCCCATTATGCGGGGAACAAGAAGACTGGACGCATATTTTGGTAGCATGCGTGCAGACGGAGGGTATTAGGAAAAAACTATTACCGGAAGTATTTTCGGCTTCCAACAGACGGAGGACAGCATCCTGGGACATGATTCTAAACAGCCAAAACTGGCCAAGCTTGGGCACATACTTAATGGAAGTACGTGTACTAAGAGATAAGGTGTTTATGTAATTTTTCTTTAAACATATGTGGTACTTGAGTACTTGTGCGCGACTGTATGTGTGTGTGTGTGTGTTTGAGTGTGTGATTCAGAGTGTTTTTTCAATTTTATATGTATGTATATAGTGCGGTGATTATAAAACAAAATTGTTTTCTGGTTGATACTGCAAGTCACGTATACAGACCAGGTATTTTTCTAGAGAGCATGTACGGTCTTATGACCCATGTGACTGTGTTATGCAATTAATGTAATACTAAATACTTAATAAATACCACTACTACTACTACTACTACTAATACTACTACTACTACTACTACTACTACTACTACTACTACTACTACTACTACTACTACTACTACTTTCGTGTTGTTAACGCTTGTTCTTCTAAATGAGGACACGTCAGAAATGATACTCGAGTGGCAGTCTGAAGCTAACACGCCCCAGTGATGAGCAGCTATTATCCTCGTGCCACGTTCAGCTGCTGGATTCCGAATGTGTAATTTCAGCTACCGATGCTCTATAGGCTCTCATAAATCCAAGGAAACACGCCGATAAACGTCATCTGCAGCGCTAATGACATCCTTGAAACGGAACTCCATTACCCTTTATCGTCGTTTCCCAGCAGCAAGAACCAACTTGTAGTATGGAAATGTGAGAATATTCCTCCGGTATAATGACCAAGTGGCAAACCTAATGCTCCATTACATTGCATTTCAATTAGAATGCGTTTCACATTGGAAAACTTGTAAGAGCGCGAATGTCTTCATGAAACAAGAAGGTAATTTCCTCAGATTTCTGTAACGAAATGTGTAATGCAGCTGTTTCTGCAAATGCTTATTTGGATTAAAATGTAGTAGATGGAAAGATAAACGATAGAGAGTAGAGAAAATCATGTGAATGTATCACACCAGAATTTTTTTCATACGCGCTATAACAGCAAAAGCAAGAAACATGGCCCATTTGGAAACTTACTACCATTAAGTGATCTAATGCAACCAACGTTCATTTTCAAGACTTAGTCATTTGCTCTGATGGCCTAGTGAGTAAACGCACGAGTTTGGTAATCCGAATTATATAGGTACGAATCCTAATTTTAGTCAAAGTTTTATAAGGAAATATTATGTTTAGTATGCTGCAGGTGTTATATAGTTTAATGGAGGAGATATATTTGACAAACAGACTCCATTAATAGTCTGGTATTAAGTCAATCTGTAATCGGTATTTGGTTTTTCTTTTAAACGCGTTTATAATATCTTACATGTTCTTAAAAGAGTTTACTTATTTAACAGTCTCTCTCATATTTAAGATTGCCAACAGGATACAGAATAATAAATAAGACATTTGTAATTTTAACAATGAATAAAAGTTCAGTAAAACTTAATCCAAATAATAGCAAATATAGCATAGCCATAAGCGTAACAACAAAAATACTATATTATCTGGGGGTAATACCACACATTCAATGTTTTAATATGGCCACAGAGCATTTAATAATGTTAAGTACTACGTCACCTTAAACATTTTTTGTTAGTTTTGTATTTTAATATACAGACAATTTGGGAATTGTCCCGCGGGATTCAAATAAAACACTAGTACATCAGATTGTAGAATCCTACAAACATTTACATGTAAGTACATAAGTTTTGTGTGTGTGAGAATAAACACCTTGGAATGGGAATTATATTATCTTGTGTATAATAAACATTGTGCTTATAAGGAATAAAAATTTGATGTGTTACACTCACATGACTTGCTCTACTTTTGCACAAACTATTTTTACAAACGTTAATTCTGTGTCTACATCATATTAATCGAGATAAACATTTGCAGAAACTATATTACCGTCAATTTTCTTGTAGATGCAAGGGGAATATGGTAGGCTTTAAGCGATAGTCAAATCTTTTAAGAGTTGGTTTCTATGTAGAGCATTATATTCTCTTTACATGTTCAGGACAAAAAAAAAACAATAACGAATTCTCATTTGAGAAAAAGTATAAATATTGGAAAATTCAAATAAATAACAAGGAATATCTCGGAAATGGTTAACATCATCAAAAGCAAAAATAATGTATATTACATGAATTGTGTGTTTCAACGAGATTTACTTATTTTGTGTAGTAAACTGTTGTCTCTATTTACCAGTTATGCAAATGTTATTGAGAATGAAGAGGACTTTTAGGAACATTCCCAGAAAATTGAAGACATAGTTTAATTTGCCACGAAAATATCTTAAATATATGATAATCAAAGTCGTTAAGAGGCATTTTGAGGAAATCAAAATTTTCGAAAAATGTTCTATGTAATGGGTAGTCTGGGATGGGGGATATTCTTGAAAATCTTGGTGCCGCATCTTTGAATGTCATTGAACCCAAATACCAAGTTTGACATTTATCAGACTTTTCGTTTTTGAGTTATGCTGTTCAAAGATACATACACATACACGGGCCATGTTCTAAAAATTATTTTTTGGGGGATTCAGGGGCCTCAAAACATGTATTTCCGGTGAAATCTTGGTATCGAGTTTTTGTATGTAACGCAATACTTCCCCTAGTTACTATACGTAATAGAGAAAGTAAAAATGAGTACTTTATGTGTAGCTCTCCCTGCTTATAAGGCCTCATCTGCCAGTCTGGTGAGCTTCGAAGCTTAATGTTACTGCTGATAGCAGAATGAAGCTAATTGCTCGCGCATAGTGTGCAGTGTAGTGGTGGTATTTATTAAGTTTTAGTATTACATTAATTGCATAACACAGTCACATGGGTCATAAGACCGTACATGCTCTCTAGAAAAATACCTGGTCTGTATACGTGACTTGCAGTATCAACCAGAAAACAACTATTATTTTTATAATCACCGCACTATATACATACATATAAAATTGAAAAAACACTCTGAATCACACACTCAAACACACACACACACACACACACACACACACACAGTCGCGCACAAGTACTCAAGCACCACATATGTTTAAAGAAAAATTACATAAACACCTTATCTCTTAGTACACGTACTTCCATTAAGTATGTGCCCAAGCTTGGCCAGTTTTGGCTGTTTAGAATCATGTCCCAGCATGCTGTCCTCCGTCTGTTGGAAGCCAAAAATACTTCCGGTAATAGTTTTTTCCTAATACCCTCCGTCTGCACGCATGCTACCAAAATATGCGTCCAGTCTTCTTGTCCTCCGCATAATGGGCAAATCCTCCTGCCATCGTCATCAACAATCTTGCGAGCTTTCCACCCTCCCAACCTAAGCCATGCTATTCCAGTCCTCTGTTTTATACCTAATTCCAAAATATATGTTTCCTTACCCCATCTAGTTTTTTGCCAACGTGGATTGACCGCAGAGCTGAACGGAGCTTGGACAGTTTTATGCTTCGACAGTCTGCTCTTTTTTTTCTTTCTTTCCTTCTTTCCTTTTTATATCTAACGATGAACATACCAGGAATTACAATTAACTGTTGAATAAATATTGTTTAACAGTTCCAAGAATAAAGCATTTGTTTGTGTTTGTAAACACGTGAATCCATGTTTAAATACGAATGGATATATGAATATATATGGTGCTTTTATCATTACTGTGTGCATGGGTTACTTAGCAGCTACTGTAAATCTCATTAATTAACTGTTTTTCAGTGTTTACGGTTGGCATTACCACCTTCATTTCTGTCATTTAAAAAAATCTCGTTGAATTAATCTGCATTGAATTTTACTTTCTCTGCTATTTATCTATACCGGGTGTCCCAGAGCACCGTATCAGCCGTTTTTATCTAAAATTATAATATACTTGTTTGCAAAAACAATTTGATAACCAAAACCTATGTAAAGCGTCGATTGATGGTGTTTCCATTTTCCGGAACAAAGCGGAAGTAGGGGTACTCTTGGTCAACTTTTAAATTTTAAATGGGAACATAGGTTGTTTAAGGTATCATTGGATAGTACTTTTAAAATGAAATAGCTTTTACCAAAACTTCTTTTTTCTATCTTCTAATGTATACACACAAATGAACGATAGATTTCCTGTCCACATTTTGCACCATTGCTTGATGGTGTTACTCAGGCTGTACGACTACCGATGTGGCTTCAACAGGATGGATGTCCGCTCGCTTTTCACTTAGCGCTCGGTAAGTTCTTGATCAGTTGTTTCCTGGACGGTAGAGTGGAGTACCAGTACCTTGGCCGGCCCGATCTCCTGAAGTTTTGAGATTTTAAGCGAGAACATGGGTTGATTATGATATCATGGATAGTGCTTTTAAAATGAAACAACTTTTACCATTTTTATTTATTTCTATGTTCTAATGTTTACTCACAAACGAAAGATAAAAGAAAACAAATCAATGCATATTTTGAGAAATGCTGTACGCAGCGATGGTAATGATTGTGAATACTATAAATGTTCAAAATGTCCAACACCTGACCTACACAACGCTGTGGTCTACTCCTAACATCATTGATGGCACGGAGAAGTTCATTACTACTTAGAGATGCACAGGCTGCTCGAATTCTTTCTTTAATATCTTGTCTAGTTATAGGACGCATCTGGTAGACAATGTCTTTAATTCTCCCCCATAAGAAGTCGTTTGGTGTTAAGTCAGGAGATGGGCCGGCCAACGTACTGGTCCTCCTCGTCCAATCCACCGTCCAGGAAACAATTAATCAAAAACTTGCTGAGCCCTAAGTAAAAGGTGAGCCGGACAGCCATCCTATTTAAGCCACATCGGACACCGTAGAGCCAGAGGAGCACCATCAAGCAACTGTGCAAGATGTTGACGAGGACGTCTATCGTTCATTTGCGAGTAAACATTATAAGATAGGATAAAAAATTTTAATAAAAGCTGTTTCATTTTAAACGAACTATCTAATGATACCTTAAATAACCTATGTTTTCATTTAAACTTTCAAAGTTTACCACAAGTACCCCTACTTCGTGTTTGTTCCGGAAAATGGAAATACCACCAATCGATTCTTTACATAGGTTTTGTTATCAAATTGTTTTTGGGAACAACAAGTAGGTTATAGTTTTAGAGAAAAACATTATACAGGTGCTCTGGGAGGAAGTACTGCATTCCATCCAAAAATAGACACTGATATCTCACTGGAACACACGTTTTGAGTTCCCCTGAGTCCGAGAACACATGTTTAGAAAAAGGACCGCGGTATGTGTGAACAGTATAAATAGAAACAAAAATTCGGTTAATACCACAGTTGGTATTTATCTTCAACATCTTCTAGAGATTTCAAGAAAAATCCCTCACTCAGAACTATTCTTTACAGAGAAATGTATTTCAATTTCCTTTTATTTTCTCAAAAATATCTCTTAACGATTTTGTTTAAAATACTGTATGATTAGGGTATTTGCATGACAAATAAAATTTATATATTGAATTTTCTGGAATACCTTGTGAAGTCCTCTTTATTATGATGACTTTTGTATAAATGGTAAACCGCAACTGACATCGGTATAGTAGAAGGTAACATTAACAAGAGGGGGAGAGAAATGAAAGGTTGTTAAAATGACAGATATTAATTTTATAGAGAGAGTACGAATTATTTCAGAGAGAAGATAATGTCGCATTTGACTGATATGCATTTCATTTTCAAAGATTTCTTCATAGCGGTTGATCACAGCACATTTTTCTTTGTTTCTCCCTCTCTCTTTCAGCGAGTGACATAGTTTTGCTTTCCACATCGAGTAACGTACGTCATGGTATTTTATTTTAAATGATTAACTTTTCGTTTTAATGAAGTTGTAGGCTCATCTCTGGGCTACAAGGGAATAGAAACACAAAAGCTTCTGGCTGGCTCACATGCAACCGATACTTCGGGACCTGCGTGGAGATGAAATTAAATTACAGTGTGACGGGGCACCTCCCACTTTCCAACATCCATCGAGCAGAACGGCTACAAAACGGTAATGTGGCCTTCCATTCGGCGCGAACATTTAGCGGCAGGGGGGCGAACGTTTCCATTAATGAAACCCTTAGCTTAGAGGTTTCCCAAACCGGGCTTCAAGCAGACGAAATCGCCGTAATCTGGCAGTTAGAAGAGCAGTAATTACTATGCTCCGTGAAGCGTACAGGGCGTTGTTTGCTGGTGACCGCATCAAAGTTATCGCTACTGAGCAAGGGCTTCTTTGCGCTCGGGGCTTCAATAGACACGACCACATAATTCCATATATAAGATATGGAATATGAATCCAACTATCGCTGGAGTTGCATTGCAGACTACCTTAAACTCGACCGAGGAAGTTGGCTCCGTGGTAATGTGTGAGGCTCGCATTCGAGGGGTCCCAGGTTCGATTCTCGTGACCACCCATTCTGAACTTGGGGTTTTGTGATTTTTCTGGTCGATATGCGAATTCAGGGATGGTTTCTCGTCCACCGCGATTTGCTTTCCCTCACTTCCTTTTCATTCTGTTTATGGCGTAGGTGGTGCCAAAAATTAAATTGAATTCTGGTTATTGACGCTCTTTAACTGCTGTGGTCCTTAGCGTCCCATTCTATATTGGGCGTGAAAGACCGGTAATTTTGCTCAGAGGTCTCTTTATCAGGCTTGAGGTTCTTTTACGTGTTGTAAATTGATGACGGGACCACCGTCTTTACTTCCCTTCCGAAGGTAGCCGTGCTAAGGATTTTTGCGCCCAAAAAGCTATCGCACTCCGTCGGGTTTGAACGCGCGACTTCGGGAGTTAAGGCTGGTTCACAACCAACGAAAACGGTAACCAGAACGAGAACGAGAAAGTTGAATTACATGTATTCAAATGGGAGTTCACAATGGATGGGAAGCCTTCCAGGGCCCCGGGAACGGGAAAGAGGAGTTGCCCAACTTTTAAGTTTCTCGTTCTCGTTCCCGGGCACGGCATATTAGATCCATGTTGTGCATAATAGACTTTTCACTCTAGAGATTATTCTAAGCAGCCGTGACATTAAACAGCCACTAGTGCTCTCTATAGTCACAAGCTGGAGACATGAAACTGGAAGGAATTAGTAGTAAATGTGCTTCCTAATCTCATCCCGACACCCGCAAATCTAATCAGCGTTGGTTTCTCTGGTGAAGGGGTCATTTGTAGTTTGTTTATATGCAACTCAAAACTGGCTATTACCTGAACAACAATGGCAAAAGCTACAAAAAACCAGCTAAAATAGGTGGAAATGAAAAAATAACAATAAACAATTTTAATGCACTCCATTAAATAAAGGAATAAAAGCTTGGCATAAGCAGAGGGATAGGAGATGTAACGGATATGCATTTAGATAATGTTTACTCTATCGAATTTTGACGTTGGCTTGTCTAAATTGGAAGTAGGTGAAAAAATATCATTGGTCAGTTAAAAACAAATGAAATCCCAATTTGCAAAATCGACTTTCACTTTGTGATCCATATGCATTCCCGTTCCCGTTACCGGGCTGTTCCCATTCCCGTTACCGTATCTTGTATGGTATATTGGTTCCCGTTCTCGTTTCCGTTCTGGTTACCGTTTCGAACCGTTGTGAACCAGCTTTTAGAGGCTAGCATGGTAGCCCCTACGCCACGGAGGACGACAAAGAGGTGGTGTCGGATGGATGGAATGGATGCTTACTCAATGAAAAAGTATTCCCCGTGGATACTAGACAGCTGCCTAGTTTAACGGGTCGTTCATCGCCGTCTCTGGGCAGCTGCAATAGTGGGTACGACATTCGATAAGGGAATGTTAAGCCTTTCGCGCGTCTCTGTTGTCTTGCCTGCGTGGGTCTGGCAGGTGCCATATATCGCACGTAGGTTGCAGTACGCCCACCGTTGTATACTCTATACTTTAAACTCTGCATTACAGAAGACAGCTCGTGTACTAGACTTGTAATGTTCATTGGAATCCTATTGGAGCGGGATGTCTCAGTCGGTAACATCTGTGACTCACATATAGAGTGCTTTATTCTTGAAACAGGTATTGCGGGTGACATAATATGAGCATTAAATCTACCTCTCTTCTTCTTTTATTTTTTCTTTGCTCTTAAGTGAACATATTCAGCGCCCTTCCTTTTCATTTGACGCCAACAGGCCTTAATAAGTTTTTAGTTAGCAGAACAGTAGCTAAAACTTTCATGAGGCTCAGAAAATAGCCTCGAGGTCAGGAATACTAGGCCAATGAATGTGTGAAGCATTCTCTGCAATTATCTCCTTTCTCTTCCCTGCTACCAATGCTTAAAACACAGATATGAGTTTCTTTAATAGGTACTATGGAGGTTTGTGACAAGAAAGTCTACCGTATTTTCACGAGCTATGCATGACAATTTATCCTGGTCATTACTTCCAGCATTAGCAGTACTGAAGTTTTTTCATAGAATGAGACTTCTTGTGTAGCCTGTTTGAGTAGCACACAATGAAACAATTTTTGTAACGTGGAGAACAAAAATACTTATTTTTCCGGTTACAGTTTATTACTGTTTCATGTTAGAAACTATCACTGCAGACCGCTGCTGGACGACTTCGGAATCTGACTTGGAAGTAAAGTATAGATTTTCATACTTCTGTTAACCGAAGGGTAGGAGGTGGGTGGTAGAGCAGTTTCGCGATGCCGATGGGGATATTATCCAGGACTTTCGGATATGAGTGTGAGAGTTCCATGAGGTTCATACTCTAGGGGTAGATTTTCTAAGACGTACGATTCTGTATATCAAATTTGTGTGCGTATAAAAGCACCAAAGGTTTTGAAATTATTTCTTTTTGTTATACAGGTTTGAATACTAATCGTTAAAACGGAGTGTGTCATGTCTAATGTGCAATGATAATGGATTAAAAAAAATTCAACGCCTATTTAGCCTCAAAATTAAAAATAAGGGTGAAGCATCCTTACTCATTAAATACATATGCTGTCTTTGGAGTGACACTAAGACGTTTTTTTACTTACATGCAACAAACTTGATAGACACAGATAAATGGAAATTAATGTGAATTTAAAAAAATAGAAATGGGAAGAAAACATATTGTGACGTATGTAAGCATTGTTACGTATGTGACCTGGCTGCCCGGATAGGGTATTGCGTAAGAGAGTGGTGGGGATAAAGAGTTTTAGAAGCGTCCCACGCCGAGTTAGCGTGGGTTCAGTCAGTCAGTTGAGTCGTGGCTAGTTACTGGAAGATGCAGGTTGTGTGTGGGTGTGTGCGCGCTACCCATACAAACAGTATAGCTTCCTCACCGACAGACATGGAAACAAGGAGGTACTGTATCCCCTTTTATTAATAAACTCCCTTGCCATCCACTTCAATTCAGTTTAATTTATCATAGTAGATAGATCCCTTCTCTCATCTGCACCATGTGGTAATCCTTTTGCTAGGTATTTCCTAATATTTTTCACATTTCTCTTAGGTGCGTCCCTCGTCGTGACCTCGCATAATGTAAATTATTAACTTTCAGATTGTTCGATACCCGAGTTGCGAGTTGCTCTACCCCCCATTGAGCTAGTGTGTTTAGAGGTCACGACAATATGATTCTTGTATACAGGTTTATGTTGTTAAGAATTTGAAAATAAAGCATTGGTAATGTGTCCTTTCTTTCAATTTCTTAAGGAAACGATATTATCTGTGTTATAAATAAGCTGAGTTGTGAGCTTAAGAGAAGCCTAAAAAGATTATATTGGAATCTACACTAAATGGTGGAAGCTCGCAAGATTGTTGACGATGATGGCAGGAGGATTTGCCCACTATGTGGGGAACAGGAAGACTGGACGTATGTTTTGGCAGAATGCGTGCAGATGGAGGGTGGTGGGAAAAATTAATGCCGGAAGTATTTTTGGCTTCCAACAGACGGAGGACATCATGCCGGGACTTGATTCTAAACAGCCAAAACTGGCCAAGCTTGGGCACATAATGGCAGTACGTGTACTAAGAGATAAGGTGTTTATGTAAACGTTCTTTAAATGTATGTGGTACCTGAGTATTTGTGTACGTGAATGTGTATATGTGTGTGTGATTCAAGTATTTCTCATTTATGTGTATCTATATAGTGTTGTGATTATAAAATAGTTGTTTTCTGGTCGATTCTGCAAGTCAAGTTTACAGACCACGTATTTTTCTAGAGAGCATGTACGGTGTAATACTAACTACTTAATAAATACCACTACTACTACTACTACTACTACTACTACTACTACTACTACTACTACTACTACTACTACTACTACTACAACTACTACTACTTGATTTCATGTAGATTTTAGCTAGCTTACAAAATCACTTCAACATCTCGGTCTTATCACAGTAGGTTTTTTATGCATATGGTTCAGTGTGTGATAGACAAATGACGTTAATTGCGTAGTCACCTTCCTGTCTATGTATTCAGATTCATTTATGTATTTAGTCAAAGCGGGGTGTATAGTGCAATGTGCTCCTGTTTTACACTGACAACGTGTGCATGTTTCTTTAGAGTTTCATGACGTCAAAAGACCACTAATTCATTTTCTGTGGACTTGGGGTTGTGTGGCTTTCCATTCCACTAGATAATATTTTGAAATCGCTTTAGCAAGGTGGGGCAGTGTCTGATTCCTCTACTTCTGCACTTAATATTCTGTTTACATTCTCCTTCCATAGTTTAAAGCGCTCATTGAACGTTCTATCATTGTATATTACGTTGCAGAATCTACAGCACAGAACACCCTCTCTCTATTCTTCTTCTTCTTTTTGAATGGAAAAAGGTAATGTTGCTAACGTCTTTATCTATTTACACATACATATTTACGATTAGCTATATAGTGGGCAAGCAAAGATATTGAGCCAATACACTTCAGAGCATTGTGATTTTGCATATCTCCAGAAGTACTCGAGACCTACAAGGAACTATTGGACCACATGGTACAGCTTTGAGAGAAAAACTCTAAGGTGGCCTTCAGTTACGTTTCTAAGCTAGTTTGAGGAAAAAGCAAATAAATTCAACAAAGAGGGAATCGTACTGCACTAGGGGTTGAATCCACTTCGCTCAGTTCCGAGTTTTCTCTTGTACTCAAGTCCTGGCTGCACTACTGCTCTCTGGTTCCATTAAAACTTTTAATGAAAATCCTACCATTTTAAAGTACGCCACAACATTGTAGGCCAATCTAGAGCGCGGCGAATGAGCTCCTATCTCCAACATCACGCCATGTAAGGGTCGATGTTTGTGTGAATGATAATGTCCAGTGATATTGCTTCCGCGCAGTCCGCAAGATTACAACGTTAACGATATGCTATGTAGTCAAGTACCATTTATTCTTTCTGCATTCGCTCTTACTTTTCCTTCTTTATTTCTTGCTTTTGGATTACCCAGTCCTCCTCTTACGCTTTGTTTTCCATTCCAGCATTTGTTATTTCCCCTGTATCCTTTGCCACATGTATTCCTCTTCCCCTTTTTACTTTCTCTGCCACCTACCATTAGCAAATAAGAAGTATTGTATTACATCCAAAAATTTTATGTCAATATGTCACCGGAAATAAATATTTTGAGGCCCCTGATCAAAAAAAGCATTTTTATAAAAAGGTCTATGAGTGTGTGTGTGTCTTCTGAACAGCATAACTCTAAAACGAAATATTTAATAAATATCAAATTGGTATTTAAATTCAATAAGTATCTTTCAAAAAAGATTTTTGAGAAATATTCTCCCACCACAAACCATACTTTACGTGTATTCAAAAATATCTCTGACAAATTTAATTAAAATACCATGTATTTAAGATATTCACATGCCAATTAATATGTATACTTTTAATTTTTCGGAGAATAGCCTGTAAAGTCATCTTCATTCGGAAGAAATTTTATATAATTTTTTTACTAACCATAATATATAAAAATAAACGCACTGCACAGCAGCGTAGATCTCTTTAAAACACAAAATTCATTTCAAATATTTTTGTGGCATCAGCCATATGCGAGATATCCGTTATTATTGGTTGGAATTTTTCAATGCTACGTCATTTTTTAAAGTGTTGTAGTTATTTCTTTGTTTTTCGCAATGTCTTCGAAAGCAATGGAATTTTAAAACCAGCATATAGCCTACCGTTTTTAAACATCTCACCGTCGTTTCAATTTGTTCTACCCCGCTTGTATTTACAAGGAAATATGTGATGACACTATTTCTGCAAAGGTTTATCTCGAATAACATGAATTAGATAGGAAAAGAAACTTTCGTAACAGTAGTTTGTAGAAGTTATATAATAATAAATTATGATACAAGGAGTAAAAGTGCGGTTTTATTTTGCGAGTAGGAAACGAGGAAAATAAAAACACTTTTAAAGGCGTGTGGCGTATACAGTCTTTTAGACAGCGCTCGAATTGTAAAATATCAATAATATATTGATTCCTGAAAATAACAGCGATCACGTTTAGAAAACCTTCTCAAAACAAGAGAAATGACATTGAAAAGAGAGATGTCAGATGTCTTGATGTTTTGTTGATTCATTAGCAGTCATTTTCAGTGAAATTACTTTCACCATATTTTGCCCTACACCAGCCAATGAAGCGATTAAATGTTATATCATATTGTTTTCTGGAGTTTTGGGTAATTCTAGTGTTCTTGCTTTTGCTGCTTCTGTAATTTCACTTGCAGTTTCTTCTGAACTCGTAATTTCCGCAATTTAATCTTTATGTAGTTTAGATAAATGAGTAACGTTTTAGATCAAAGAAAGTTGCTAATATAACCTATAGGTTAACTCTACAACGAATTGCGATAAATTTAAGTATGACGATTTGTATTGATAACAGATAATGCTAGCGCCATGAGATATTATTAATGTAAAAATACATAATGAAAAGTAAAGCCTATTCAAACCAAGTCGAGTTATTAAACATTTGCAAATACAAAGGGTAACTGCATGTGATTGGACTTGAAACCAAGGTTGATCACACTGCTGATTATCGCACTAGCTAATGCTTTTAGCTCATGTGCTCTACGCTAGAACTTCTACTTTTAGGCCACGCTATCTAAAAAAAATATTATAGTGGGTAGTGAATGTCATATGAATGTAACACATATTTTTCTAAACTTCGCCTTCCTTTGATGGGTTATTCCGTTTTTCACATGTTTTCTCCCTCATACTTATGGTTTCCGTTCATCAGTTATACTGCTACAATACAGTCACACTGAAAGTCTTAGAACCCTTGAATACAAAGAAATAAATCCAGAAAGATGACAGAACAGTAGTTTTGTTCACAGATAGTATGGTAGCGCTGCAGCTGTTAAATAGCAATTCCAAACATAATAAGATCATTTAACAAATAAAAGATAAATAAGAGTCCTAGGTAGTGAGAACTGAAAAATATATTTCGGATGGGTAAAAGCTCATATTAGAATTAAATAAAAGGAGCTCGCGGGCAGCCTCGCAAAAGAAGCAGCCAAGGGGAGAAATACGGTCATTATGATAAAGTATCGAGAAGCGAAGAAATCTTAGATCTAAAGAAAAAAGTCCTGGATAAATGGAAGACGGATAGAGCACACTACAAAAGGAACTGAATGTAAAGCATTCTTCCCATTTATAAAATAACGACTCAAACAGAAAATTCCAGTAACAGCAGAAACAACGACAATGATATCAGGATATCGGATTTTAAAAATCCACCGTTTAAGGATAATTAAACACCACATTGTTCTTGCAATGTGGGCAGGCAAACCGTGCAGCACTTAATTTACCAATGTAAAATACTGAGAAAAAAAGGAATATTGTAGGTTATGAAATAAATAACACAGGAGGAACTTGGTCTCCATCTAGAATTTATTTAACAAATAAATATTTTAAGTTATTCGTGAAACTTATAAAAAACTACACACTTTTGTAGAATAGTAACATAAATATTATACATAATGGGATTAATAACAGTAGACTAAGAAAAAACATAGAATAAATTCAGGTGTATCTTTATTGGTGTCATATAATTGGGGGACGTGTTCTTGACATCAAAACGGTAAAAAAGTTCATATTATCATGGGTCTGAACATCATTTATTTCAGAGTTACAATACAAAATCAAAAGTTACAAAAATTGCTCGAAGTGGCTTCCTCTTGCTTCGATGCATGCAGTAAGCCTGCGCTCCATGTTCTGGCGTACTCTGTTGAAAATCCTGGTGTGTTTCGTATTTGGTCAAATCCAGTTTGGATACTCCTCTCAAACTGTCAACATCATATACAGGAGTCGCATAAACCAAAGACTTCAAATGTCCCCAGGCGAAGAAATCCATTGGATTCAAATCAGGCGATGGAGCAGGCCATGCAATGGATCCCCCTCGACCAATCCATCTTTGCGGAAATCGATCATTCAAAAACTTACAAACTATCATACTGAAATGAGCTGGAGCAACATTCGTTGGATGATATCCAGAGGCACATTATCAGTTAAGTGATGCAACTCATTTCTGAGAAACTGGAGATAGGTTTGTTCATTTAGACGCGGAGGAAAGAAGTAGGGATCAATAAGTTGATCATAAATGATTCCATCCCAAACGTTGAGAGAGAACCTCTGTTGATGGTTGTCCTGTCGTACTTCATTAGGATTTTCAAATGCCCAGTTATGAGTGTTATGAAAATTGAAGATGCCGTCGCGAGTAAAACCAGCCTCATCCGTGAATAAGATACGGGCTAGGAAATTGATGAACACAGCGCACTGCTGTAACATGCGTTGACAGAAACGTCTTCTTGGCTCAAAGTCCGCTTCATTTAATCCTTGCACGCATTGAAGATGATACGGGTACAGAAGATTTTCATGCAGAATTCTCCAGATAGTCGTATGACTAACTCTTTCCCTTACAGCCATACGTTTTATGCTTTGTGATGGGTCTGCATCCACAGCACACGAAGAACTCGTTCTTCAAGCTCAATGCCTCGTACCGCTCTTGGTCTCCCAACATCCCTAGTACTCTCAAATGCGCCATTCTCTCTCAAGTTCACGTGCTCGTGCTGCATTGCCGTCTGCACGGCCATACGTGTAGTGCATATCCGTCATTACATTCATGGAATACATCTTCTTTGACCTATAACAACGAAACCGTTGATTTTCAGACCCATGTACATATGAGCTTTTTTTACTCTTTTGATGTCAGAAAGACGTCCCCGAAATGTATGACACCAATAAAGATACATCCTGTATAACTAACCTTCCCAACACATGTCACAGGTGCGAATTTGCGGGGAAGTTACCAGTTATGAATGAAACCTAACAATCTGAATATCACCAGATTTGTGACAAACATCTTGCTTATGTTTAAGTCCGAGCAAAACACTGGGGACTATCTTAATGAAATAAATGATTTTCAGACCCATGTGCATTGTTTTTACTGTTTTGATGTCAGGAACGCGTTCCCAAAATATATGGCACCATTAAAGATACATCTGTATGTGTGTTAATATCGTTTATATTCAATAACTAATGTACAACTATTGCAAAAATTACATAATGTTATTTCTGGTACATGCAGTATTACTGTAAATGTAATGGAGCAAGTTGTTAAATAAAAAAAATACAGTCTATTTCTGATCGATGATAAAGTCCATGCCATCACACTTATTCCAAAGCATTATCCATGGTTTAACAGATGTGTGAAGGTAAAGGCTGTTGTGCAACAAAACAAGAACGAAAGGTTAAACAAGGGCAGTAAGCGAAAGCAGTAAGAATTGCGCGGTTTTCTTAGCACTAAACCAAGAACCAGAACGGGAGTGCACATACGTAAGTATACGATAAATATTGAAAATCAATTTTGCTACCAGAATTCATTTCCTTATAATAAAACAATTATATTTTTTCAGCTTGCTACTATTCAGACCACTTAATAGATAAATCAGGCTAGCCAAGATAAAAATGCAGTATATTACGTTTATTTTACAACCGATTTCATTGCCGATTTTATTTTTAAACTCAATATTGCTCACAATTGAAGAATTAAAATGCACGTGACTGAGCGGGAGGCTCAGGCGGTAATGTCTGTGGCCCGCAATCGATTCCCGCGGCCGACCTTCCTGACCCATGGTTTTTTTTGGGGGGGTGGTTCCCCGGGTCGCTAGACGAATGCTGGGAAGGTTCGTTACATGCCCAATTCCCTGTCCCTTCATTTCACCTCTATTCTCATTTCGCTTCACCGTTCATGTGCTTGGTCTTTTTCAGGCCGGGAAGTTTCGGCGGGAGTCTCGGCGTTGCATAGCAGGGGGAAAGGATACTCTATATACCTTCGTCCCCCAAAATGGGGCGGTCTCCTAAGCCGGGTCCCTTAGGGATGTGCAAGCCTGCAGGGGGAGAGGGGGGCTGGTTGCACCAGCTGCCATTCAGGGAGTTTCATTCTGTAAAAGGTAAGGACCCTGCTCTCTGCCCTGTCATGCCTCCTGCTCCGGTCGCCCTCTGTGTCCTCTTACTCACCCCTCCCACTCGGGGACACCCCGTCAGGGGCTTCAGGCACAGCAGTGCTATCCTTAGCAGTTAGTCCTAGTCTTAAAACCCATGTGTATCTACTTAATAAATACCACCACTACTACTTCTCTAGACCTACCTGTGGTAGATAGAGGAAGATAGTATTCTACTCATACATTGCCATTCCACCTGAAATGTTTTAAGATCGCCTGAAAACCAGGAAGAAGATATTTTAGAAAAGTTCTATGTTTATGTCCATTATTTTTTAAAAAAGGAATATTTTCACGAAATTCCCCTCTGCATTACCACATGTTTGAGATATCGACAGAAAGAATAAATTTATATCAATTTTCTGCTAATACCTGTTAAATGTTCTTTATACTGATTTGAATTTTGCATACTCCTCTGCAAATAGGAAACAAAAACGGATATAACAGATATAAACTGCAAAAAACATATACGCCTCATCAAACTACACAATTTTTGTCAGTGTTTTCGTACTCATATTTTCCCAATAATTGTAGAGTGGTATATTCATTTTTCTTAAACATTTTACATATTCAAACTCATACATTGTAGGGATCAGGTAAATCGAACATGCTTATACAGGGTTTTTAATGCAACTAGAGGAACCTAGAGCTCAGGTTACTTCCCTGCGAAACAACAACGTCTCTCCCGCTAGTGCCGGTGCCGGGCGTGCAGTTATCTAGTCTGTTGGGATCAGCTGGAGCGCATGATTCTCAAGGACTGACTGTGTTAAACGCACTTCTCTGTTTACATTGTGTATTAGTTTACGTGTTACCCTACGTTATTGTTATTCTTTATTAATTATGCCACCATTCAGTGTGGAACAAAAAGTGTTTATGTACAATAATTTCGTGAAAATTGATTCTTGCAGAGAAATGATAAAGCGCTTTGCAAGAGAATATCCTGGTAATCTTGTTCCAAGTAGAGAAGCTGTTATAAATTGTTATAAATTTCCGAAAGACAGGACCTGTGAATGATAGGAAACGGGTTACCAGGTGCCGTGATCTTACTGAAGAGAAGTTAGACACAATAAGGGAACGTCTTGAACATTCGCCGAGAAAATCACTCCGTTCTCTTGCTCAGGAGACACGCGTGCCAATATCCTCTGCCGGAAATGCAATCAAATTACTTAAATTAAGTGGAAGTGAACGGAAATTTCGTACACAGATGTCATCGAAGTATTGCCGATAATATTTTCAACATTGCTTATAACACAAGTTATAGTGTTCCATTATTGTTATTATTATTTATTATTGTTATTGTTGCTTTTGTTGTGTTGTTTTCAGTAATGTGTAGAGTAAGCATTTTATGTGCCCTTTCTTGCGTAACCCACCCGACCAGCCGATCCGCTGGCCACTGGTTGTATTAACAACCCTATAAATAATATACTATAGTCAACATGTTTTAGTCTACATTCATCACACTGAACTTTAAGTTAATAATATTTTATAAGAATTAGATAAAAAAAACTGAGCAACTAACGACAAAAAGCACACAAACAAAACAGAAGAAGAAAAATAGACTTCTTCACAAGCACACGCCATTGTTTACAAAACAAACACAGAGCCCGTCCTAAGGTACTAAGCCTCGCCCTCCCACCCTTGTCCCTCTTCCTTACACTCCGATCTGAATTGCATTACCATTTGTAAAAATGTGCCAATCGCTTCCCCCCTCCCCCTCCAACCAGCAAGGCTCCAATAATTGTAAGTGTCTCGCTGATGAAGTATGATACTTTGCGATTCTTTTTTTTTCTTTTTTCTTCGTAAGGGCTCATTACTACGATTTCTTAATTTATTCTTCATGCTTCTGATGTAAACGTTTGAATATTGTTTCAACTGTTGTACAGAACTCTTTGTTGCTTATTCTTAAAATCATCTATAGGCGAAAATGTATCTCTCTATCAACATGGATAGAATAATTACTTTTTATTTGAATAATATAAGGTGTAACTTTAATGGTGGCAAATATTTCGGGGACGCCCTCCCAACATCAAGACAGTAAAAAAAAGGTTATATGAACATGGATCTGCAAATCGGATAGTTAATAAAGGATTTGCCTCTCCGTAGACACCAATAATAATTAATTGAATTAAATTGTTGTCCGCTGATTGATTGTTTTTTGTTTCGTTATTAGTTGTACAGCAAAGAATTGCTAATTAGTTTAATTAAATTGTTGTCCGCCTGATTGATTTTTGTTTGTTTTTGTAGAACACAGAAGGCAGAAAAAAATTGAAGACCAATATGCACTACATGTATGGTCTTGCAGATAGGAATGCATACGAGCGCGTGAGCTTTATGCAGAAAGGTACCCCGACAGGTACCCCGACACGAAAGTTCTCACGAATTCAGCAATGCTTGAGAGAGAGTTGCTCATTTGAGAGGAGTGTTTCGCTTGTTAGGAGACCAAAAGAAGTACGAAGCATTGACCGCGAAGAACGAGTTTTTCGTGATGGACACAAACCCATCACAAACCCTTACTGCAAGACGCATTGCAGTAAGGGAAGGCGTTAGTCACTATTTGGAGAATTTTGATGAAAATCTTCTGTACCCGTATCACCTTCAGCAGATACAGGGATTAAATGTGATGGACTTTGAGTCAAGAAGAACTTTCTGCCATCGCATGCTACAGAATTGTACTATGTTCATAAATTTCTTAGCATGCACCTTATTCACTGATAATACTGCGTTTACTCGCGACGGTATCTTCAACTATCAATCATAACTGGACCTATGAAAATCCTGATGAAGTACGACAGGACAGACATCAGATTCTGCCAAACTTTTGGGGTGGAATCATCCATGATCACTTTATTGATCCCTATTTCTTTCCTCCACGCCTGAATGAAGAGACGTATCTACAATTTCTCGGAAATGAGATACATCCTTTAATTGTTAATGTGCCTCAGGACGTCATCCAGCGAAGCAAGAGGAGGTCATTTCAAGCAATTTTGTAGCCTTCAATTTTGCCTTGTAGCTCAGCAATAAATGATTTTCAGACCAACGTTCATACGTATGAACTTTTTTTACCATTTTGATTTTGGGAGGGAGTCCCCGAAATATTTGATACCAATAAAGATACACCCATCTTAAATGTTCGTATGTAAATTTCTAATGGCTGATAAAGCCGGTGTAAGTGCCTCGCATCAGATATGTCCGCTCTTGTTCTATTCCGTTTCCAGAATTTGTGGATCAGTGTTAACAGCGTCACGTGTCTTCCCTCTTTATAGTATCAACTAGGTCTTTAGGTGAATTTCAGTAATTTCGTGATCAGCGGTTCTGTATATGGAACATGCCTGCAAAATGGGATCTATCGCGATCCAAGAATGGGAATTTTGTCCTCGAGTTTTCTAGGTTTGAGCATAATTGGTTTTCAAAATAGAGTACATAGACCACTAAAGGGTGTTGAAGAGCAACATCTGCAAGTGAACTTCATCATTTCAAAATTTCATATTGTGGCATTTTCTCTACTAATATTGTTTGTATTACTCTAGTAAAATGCAGTATTTTTACAAAGGTTGCTTCCTACTCAGTATTTTGGTTAAGTATTAAGAATCATTTATTTTGTTTAATGTTCATCATGCTTTTTGAAATCAATACTGCACCACCATTCTTTGATTATTCCCTCCGTATAAAAAGTTTAGAATGTTAGCCATTGTACTATCTTTCCTTGTTTAGATTTTATTCGTTAGCAATCGCATCGCTTCAGACAGGCAGAAGTCAACCGACAAAAGCTGGAGGTATTTTCAGTACTATGCAGCTACCTCATATTTTCTCTGAGCTCCTAATACCCACAGACAAAACAGCCTTTTCCTACAGGCAGGATTGTTGCTAAGGTAAAGCCTGTTTCGTACATAGAACGGAGTCCTTTGACGGATTATCGGTCCCCTTGTTTCCTTTGAATGAGCATTAGGTTCATACAAGAACTAATTTCCTTCAGATTACAGCCGCTCCACAGCCATTAACTCAGGGTGCTTGCTTTTCCTTTATTTCTTCTAACTGGCAGATGACGTCACACGACACAGCCCAACAATTTACAAAGCCTTCGTCTGTATGCTCTTTGCCCGGAGAACGCTGTCATACCGGGCTAGGGCTTCAGTAAAGTAATTTCCAGACAGGCGACCAACGACGTGTCCATTGTATAGTCTAGTTGCTTCTGGTTATTCGTATCTATTATCCAATATGTAATTATTCTTTCTATATCTAATAGAACTGGCGTTCTCTCTCTCTCACTCTCCCTCTCTCTCCCTCTCCCTCTGACCATAACATCGCTTTTACAATGGCGCTTAGAACATTGATAATAGAACTGAGTTTTCTGGAGATACTGGTACAAATTAAGGCAAAACTAAGTGCTTTCACTTTATATTTCCATGAATGTAGAGCAAAAGAAATGAAGATATTTTTGGAATTTGCTACGCGGAAGATTAAAGCTATCATTTCCAATATCTCTAATATTTCTTTAATCTGCTGTTTACCATTAAGGTACTCTCATTCCACATTAGGGGAACTGAAGATAATGTGTTGTTCCTATTTTACCTTCAGATCTTCTCTGATTCCTGTGGTTACCAAAGTAACAGTAGTGGTCTAAGTTGGATCAACTGTATTGTGTAGAAAAAGTAATAAAAAAGACAGAATTGATGTCACTCAAACATTCTTCTGCATAGCGTTCATGAACGGAAGCCTAATGGTATGCTGATGGTTTGAGGCATTTAAAGCAGGCCATCTGAATAACAGCCATTGATAGCCATTAAAGATAGTTGGCGGTTAGTTATGAACAATTTGTGTTAAAGACAACCGAAAAATTCAATGCCATAGCCGGGATTTGAACCACGGATCTCCCGGTCTCCGTCCGGTTGCTCTAACCACTGAGCTGCCATGGCAACATGCCGACACTGATTCGCATTTTTCCCGGTAAACCACAAGGAGATCTCAAATTGTATTGAGGTGTCATACCCCTGGCGACTTACATTCTTTGCAAGTACTTTAAGTCCCGGGCTTTATAGTTACAACCACTATTAGGTCAATTAATGGAATTAATTGAACTTTCACACATGCCGTGTGTTGTAAAGGGTTGGAAAGGTAGAATCAGATGACTGAAAGATTCAATGCCATAGCCGGGACTTGAACTACGGATCTCCCGGTCTCCGTCCGGTTGCTCTAACCACTGAGGTACCATGGCAACATGCCGACACGACAGGTATTACTATTACTGTTAAGGTATTACTACAAACACAGTTCCACATCCTGGAGGTCCCAGTGTTCGATCTCCGCCGACAGTCATGATCCATAGGTTTTTTCAGGGGTTTTCCCGGGTCGTCAGACGAATGCTGGAGTGGTTTCTTTCATCCCGCGAATTTTCTGTCCCTCCATTTCGTTCCATTAATCATTTTATTCATCCTCCACCCCGTTTGGTGTATTTCAGTGTTGGAAACGTCGGGGATGGAGTCTCGGTGCAGCGTGGCAGGGAAAAAGGATGATCTCCGTGAAATGTCTCTGTTCCTCAGCCTTCGGCTGGTTGCCGGGATATAAGGACCGTCCCCTGGGGCGTTGGCCCCAATGTTGGGCGAGGTCCTCAGTCTGCCTATCCGACTGTCGCGGTTTCTATATCTGGAAACTGTAGGGACCCTGTCATTGCTGTACCATCACTCCTGGTTCCAGCCACCCGGTGTCTCCCTTCACCTCGTCCCTTTCTCCCGGGGACGTCAGTACAATATCCTCCTTCCTGGATCGGTGCCGAATCCCCTCCGCTTCACAGTCCAGTCCAATAAACACAGTAACTTAATAGATATCATGCGATTATCCTTTTAGTAAGTAAATACAAGCCGTTGTTTGCAAGAAGTGTACAGATCTGAACAGATGAAACAAGCAGTGGCATTACAGTATTTATAACTCGTCTCTGTACTGTGTTTCGCCCTTAGAAAAGAATTGTGGACTTTCTAGTTCTAGTTTGAAAAGGGGTGAGTTTTATGCCCAAGCACTGCGACCTTAAGATCTATTGCGCATCGCCTCTTTCATCAGTTAAGTAGTCTGTTGCTCGAAATGAACTTACCCAGACTGCTAACTGAGGCTTTCGATAGTTCATCTATCTTTGGAAAGTGATTGCCAAAAATACTTGCTCTTTGATTCGCAAGAGCAGGGCAATCACATAGTAGATGAGTAACAGTCTCATCTCCTTCTAGACATCTACTATAGATGGGGTTGTTAAACAATCCCATTCTGTATAGATTAAACTTTAGGGCACAGTGTCCTGTAATGAATCCTATTGCCCATGCAAGTCTTCTTCTACTCAGACCGCGCAAGTAGTTTTGCCCGGCTGTTATCCAGGTCTGTAATAAACAACTTGGAATGTCTGCAACCCTCATTGTGGGCTCTCAAAGTGCAAATTTGGTTTCCGTTCGATTCCGCTGTCGATTCATACTGGTTCTCTGCTGAGACTTTAGCTTTATTCTGTCATCAGTCAGTTCTAATTCCTAATGTCAAATATGTGCTGATAGCTGAGCGGATGTAAGCAGTAATTTAGCAGGAAAACCTACGAGGAACTATCCACAAATGTACTTTTTAAAGGCTTTTTTGTGAGCGCAATAACTAAGCGCATGCACGATTATTTTAATTTCCGGCTGGAAACTTCAAACACAAATAGTGCAAACTGCCTTTGTGTCGAGTGGACAGCCTTCTTGCTTCTCAACCCAGAGATCCCGGAATCGGAGCGGGATAATTTTAGTTTGAGTAGAATCATTGCCCTACCTTTCGTAGAGTCCAGAAGTGTGAATATGAGAATGTTTCCTAATGAAACTCAGTGAAAACCAACACAAAAATCTACAGTCAGCCAGTTAGTTGTTTCTAAAGTCAAAGCTCTGGATATGACCACAGAAGTTAAAGGGACTATACAAATGAATCAGTAAAAAAATACAAATAGTGCAGTATTCCTCTTTGTTTCACAATAATTACAAAATGATGAATATTCTTAAATGATAAACCAGTGGGTTATATTGGCTGGCCAAATTCGAAGATTAGGTGGTTGTGTTTAAGGATAAATGCTCCATAATTAAGTTAACGTATATTTATTTCTCCGTTAAAAATATATAGTATTGGGATATATTAAACATTAATTTTGCTTTTAAAAGGGTTGAATTCGAACTAAGGCGGTTATAATTATTAGATAGTACTTTTGAACGGTCCCCATTAGAGCACATGATCGTAACGGTATGCACTTTCCTATTTATGTCTGGTCTTGAAAATGAATTTAGGGTGGCATCAAACCACCTCTACGGGTACATACTGAGGCTTTCATGGCCGGCGTCATAACTAATAAATGAATTACAACTATCCGGGCTTGTAGGCCGTGGTCTAGAAGGCATCGTGGATACCGACGTTCCGCCACTGAATCACTTCACCCTGAAGATGCCAAGCGCTGTACTTGGCGAAACGTCGGTATCCAGGATGCCTTCTAGACCACGGCCTACAAGCCCGGATAGTTGTAATTCATTTATTAGTCACCTCTACGGGTGTTTACTTTTTCCGAATCGGCCTTGCTCTCTTGTTGTTGCAGGTTCTCCCTCCATGGGTTTGTTAAGACCTAGCCTAGTATGGAGAAATAGAAATACTAACGTTTTCTATATTTTCTATATAATTCTTTTCTCGTTTTAATATTTGCTGCAGCAGGGAAATCCTCTGATGCGGCGGACGAGCGTAATAGTAATTCCATTTTTACTTTCAGTGCTACTATAGCACTTACCGGAAGTATTGCATTCCACCCAAAAATTCGAAACCGAGATTTCACCGAAAATACATGTTTTGAGGTGCCCTTACTCCAAATATCCTTTTTTAGATTCAGGGGCCATAAAACATGTATTTTCGGTGAAATCTCGGTATAGAATTTTTGGGTGGAATGCAATACCTTCTCTACCTACTGTACATATACTTGGCAGGGAAAGGAAGTCAGAGAACAGTTTACCTACTGAATAAGTACAATGCAAGTATAATTTTTCTTTTGTTCTCTCTTTCGTAAAAGTTTTTAATTTATGTTGCGTATTATGTTGCCTGAAAGTATCTGGTAGCAAATATTCGCGTTTGTCATTTGTACGTTCGGTGTATTCGCAATTTTAAAAGCAGAAATGGCCTTTTTTTGCATGCCAACTGGGATTTTATTCTGTATCATCGTGATGAAATTGCCACGTGTGGAATGCTACTCGCATTGCCATGTTTTTCAGCAATGGTGTGGACAGAATTTTAACGCCGTCCTCGGCATGCGTAGCGCTCTCGTATACAACTAGGGTGACAGCGTTAACAGAATTACATCAGCAAATTTAAGACAGTTTTTACCTCTGCATTGTTTCCACAGCAAAAACACATTTACAACTTTCATTTGGGAATACGTTTTAATATATGTCTACGTATTTATTATGTAGTATTGTTACGGAATTATGAGTAAGACACACTGTTGTTTTAGCAGGAATAACAAAAAGTGCACAAATTCCTTTTTCAGCTTGATTGGATCTAAAAATTAATTATAATATTAAAATCAAAAAAGAGTTTATTTTATCTTTCAATTGGTAGGGATAGATGTAGATACCCTAGCCTACTTCATAGGAGCAACCATAATTATTGCTGTTCCTATTCATTTTGTATAAATCCAGATACATAGGTATGTTATACAACGGAGGGGGGTTACCTTGTGCACTGCGACCTACATGTGTGTGTGTACGGATGAAGTGAATGAACCACAGGAGGCTACAGACCGCAGTCAGATATGTCACAATGACGCGCGAAAGTCCTTATCAGTTCCACGCTCGAAGACCCGTCCTACTACTGGAGCTACCCAGAGAGGGCGGTGAACAACCTGTCAACCAAGTAGCCCTCTAGTGTTCAGGGAGTACCCTTTCCTTTAAGCAAGCATCAGCGCCATCTGTCCGGCACCGCCATACGCCACGAATCCTAGAAGCACACCTGAAACATGAAATGGAAACGGAGTAAAAAGAAAATTATGGAAAGGAAATGGTGGCAGATGTGAAACCACCCCAGTATTTCCCTACTGACTAGAGAAAACCACAAAAACCCAGGTCAGAGTAGGTCGACGGTAATCGAACATGGGAGCTCCCGAATGCAAACGTTACCTTGGAGCCATCTCTCTCACCAGATATACACAATCACGCTGTCATGTGTAACCCACATTTTTCTGTCGATCATGTTGGTGAGTGGCTAGTAGTATGTTTAGTAGGCACTAGTAGTAATCTACAAAGTTATCGTGGTTAAGGGTCACTAAATTTGAGACTGTACTGAAAATCAATTGACGTCCTTGGTTTTCTTTTCTTTTCTTTGCGGCGGCGTTTAGGAGGCCTCTCGCATAATATATTGGGCCCAAAGAACACTTTTAAATAGTTTTACCCTATTTGAATATGCATAAAAAACAATTTCTTTCTAACCACTACGTTTTCAGACACTGACATAGCTATACGTATATACGTGAAATGTTTATTCACTTCATGTGAAATTTACAACCCTTCAAGGGTGATATAATGGATACATTGCATATATTTACACTGACTAAAGATAATATGATAGAATTGTTTCGTTTTAAAAGCTTCTAGCAGTTACATCAACGAAGAAAAATATATAAATTCTAATATGCAGAAAGTAAAAACAATATTACAGTTTATATGTTCTGGCGTTTTTCATTACTTTTTCATTTTATTAATTTTATATTTTTTTGAAGATGTAACAATTTTACTTTCTGTACCACATGCATAGTAGATAGAGAAAGTATTGCATTCCATCCAAAAATTCGATACCGATATTTAACCGGAAATTCATGTTTTGAGGCACCTTGAATCCAGAAAAACATTAATAGAAAATGGTCCGTGGTGTTTCCACGGTCTGTGAACAACATAACTCAAAAACGAAAAGTCGTATACATACCAAAGTTGGTATTTAGATTTAGTACCTTCCAAAAGTGCGACACGAAGATGTTTCAAGAAAATACCCACCCCAAACTACCCTTTATATCGAATATTTTTGGATTTTTTTATTTTCTAAAAATAAAACGTCTTGATTAAAATGTTGTGTATATAAGATATTGCTGATAAATAAATTGCACATCTTGAATTTTCCGGGAATAGCTGTGAAGTCGTCTTTATTCAAAACAGGAATTTTGTATACTTTTGATTACTGATAAACTTAAGCGATTGACGAAAATGTACTTAAAAAAATGTAGATCTAATTTACTTCAAAAAAACTTTTTAGTAGCATAAGCAATTTCCAAGATATCCTTTACTAATGCTTTGAATTGTTCATACGTTGTCGTTGTCGTTCGATTGTCAGTTGTTTTTCGCAATTGTATGGAAAGAGTATGGAGTTCTAAGGCCAGCATACAGCTTCCAGTTCTTAAACGTTTTACTACCGCTATTCCCTTTGTGTCTATAATGAAATTTGTTATGTAGCTATTTCTGCAGAGGTTTATCTCGATTATAATGAAGTAAATGGAAAAATAAGCTTTAGTAAGTATATTTTGTATACCCACTAATAAACGATAGAGGATAGAGAAGATTATGCATATGTAATACGTCAGATTTTTTAAAATTCAGCTTTATTGTCCATTCCAAACCAGAGTTCCCTCTGATGTAAACAAAAACGTGTGCTTCTGCTTGTCACGAACCTAAGCACTACTCCTACGCCAATGTAAATAGTTCCTAAGTAAGTGTATTGCATCATGAAATATTGAGATAGGAATGTTATAGAACTGCGCATTTTATTGCGTTATCATAAGAACCCATTGCTAAAGATAATGGATATATATCAATTGTTAAAATATTACAAAATATGATTTGCTTAATCCGTCTGTTATTGCGCTAACGCTGAGAGTAATCTAGCTTGTTGATTAGCAACTGTATGCATGACTGCCATTGTCTTGCATACACGAAAATGCAGCAATGAATTCCCAGAGGTACTATCTGGGTACTGAATAAACATTTTCCGTAACACAGAAAATATGATAAGCGAACAGTCATTTATTATACGGTAGCGTACGTATGCTCAGCTCAGGTCAAATCTTGTGATTGAATCAGTTAGTGTTTGAGTTCTCATGGCAGAGGGAGGTGCATATCGTACGAATAACTGTTCAAATACAAACCATTAAAAAGTGGCGAAAAAGAAATATACTTAATATGTTCGAGTCACTATTACTAAAATACCCGACATCCGAGTTTATAGGGTTTCAGTGAAAGGTGTAACCAAAGCGCGCAGGGAACGTAATAGAATATAATCGAAGAGGAGAATAAAATGTGGATACTCGATTATGTGTGCGACAGTGTTGCGGATAAGCTTGCCATTAACTCGGAGAATAGTTCTGATTCCAAGATGGTAACTGAGTTATCTTTGGGGATTCAGATTTGGATGTTACATATTTGCCTGAAGATTGCGATTAATTAAGTAAATGATTTCTGCATGCTTATAAAATCGGTTGTTACTTAGGCTGCATTTTGAACTATGATTTACACGCATGGCACCTTTTTGTAGATTGAAACAATGTTCAGCTGTAAGCGATATGCAAGCACATGCGATAGGAAGAACTAGCCGTAGGGACCGGGGTCGCGAACTACTTTCGCGCGGATAACACAAAGAGTATGATTACAGCAAAGGGCATTCTGGTTTGGAATGGACGTAGTGTATCTTATAATTAGATGGTTTTTAATATAGTCATGAGATGCGTTAATTTACCTGAGATAGTCAATTTACTGATCACATTGCTCCTTCAGCTATATATTCCTTATAGAGCATGAATATCTTTCGTTTTTAATCGAAATACTTTACGCTCTCTTAACATATTTGCTAATTAAGGTAGATAAGGCGAAAAGCATGGTATTGCACTGCCACATAAAACCCTTTAACTGACTGAAAACCGAGAAGAGGTTATCTCGTCTCCGGCAGATGGTCAGTAATCCTAGGTAGATGTTTTTGTGTGTCGTGGGTACAAGTGTCATTACAAATCCTAGTTCTCTCCAACAGAATGATCCTTGCCGTCGGCAACAAAGCACGCGCCAGACGGCCAGTTAAAGACTGCTTAAGTGACATGGAACGGGACAGACAGTCAGAGTTAGTCGTATCATTAGAATGTGAACATTTTGATAATATGTTCAGAGTACGTTACGGAACACTAAAACTATGAGCATGCTAAAACCACTGAAGGTTGCAGTTTAACAACCTCATATGTTAAAATTTCATAGCTATTCTAGGTTTTAGCTTAGCTTAACTCTAGGTCCGACATAATCTAAAAGGGGGAAGAATACCGGTGCAAATTTTCAAGCCACTTGTGTGCGGTTTTCTAGAGTAGAACCTCTAGTTTTCATTCAAGTAGTTTCTCAGTTATTTTAGTGTTAGGGGCCTAATCTGCCTAAGTGCTGACCTATAAAGAGTCATGTCGTGTCGGTGTTCGAATCTGATTCCCACGTTTCACACAAAGCAGCGCTAGCTGATTACCATGGAGCCTGTAGTTTTAATTATTATTATTATTATTATTATTATTATTATTATTATTATTATTAGATTTCAAAGTTTAGGCCAAAATGACATGTCCTCAGGCTAACATAGATAATTAGATGTGTTGGTAACTCCACATTCTTCGAGGTCTGCCAAGATCTCTTATTCCTCTTGGTTTTGTAGGGGCTGAGTGTATCCCTTCCACGTATACACGTGATATATTACCTCGATGATGAGTTCCAGGTTGAAGTTCTAAGAAGTTCTCTGCCTCGGCTGCCAGTCATGAGCTGTGAATAAACTTCTATTTTTAGCTATTTGTAACTCAGGATATTGTGGGTGAAAGTAATTGATAAGATGAATTCCTTTAACGATTTGATTTATTCTACATAACAAATTATCGAAGCGGCTAGCAACTGTTCCCTTTTGAGTAATAATGAAGTAATCTGCTGTATTATATATACATCTTCCCGCTACTTTGAATCTTGCAGTGGACCTAGCACATGCAAACCTAGCACATACCTCCCACATGCAAACGCAGCTTTCAGAAAATAGCTCACATGAGAGAATATGAAAGCGTGGAAATCTGGAGCGAGCTCCCCCCCTCTTTTATATCTTGCTGCTTGACGCCTTTGTTTACCTTATCATTATTTCGGTTGGTTATTTACTTGGCGTGCTATGAGAAACAACTCGTACACTTGTCAACCTTCTATATGACTCCTTTAGTATAACCCACTATATCGATCTTCCTCACAACTCTCGTTTCTCTTTATAATTGCTGACTTCGTATCCAACTCCCTTGAATTTCCAGGAATTGTCCGCCCTATATCCGTCTCTTTTTCTCCTAGGACCTCTCTCTCAGATCGTCGCAATTGTGCCTAATCCTGTGTTCGTTATCGTGTATGTTAGTGGACTTTTAACCCTGCTGCTAGCTCGCTTCCTAGCTAATTACAATACTTCCTACATCCTACTACACTTTATGGTAAAATTTATCTTACAGTGTTATATTATTACATATTCCCACCTTGATTATTGATTTGTGATTTCCCGTTATTTGCATTGCTTGCGCTGTTGGGTGTGTGTTCCCTTAAAGTTTGTAAAACGAGACAGCTTTGGGAGTCTATAAGGAATTCTCATAACTTGGTATTTCCACTGTTTCTGGCAGTTACATATTTCATTCATTATACTTAATTTCTTCAATTGAGATCGAATATCTTCATTTTTCTATTTGCCTCCTCTTTTCCTACTATCATGGATTACACAAAGGCATTTCTGCTGCTTCTAAGCGTCTTTATCTTGACTCCTTGAGGCCCATTTCTTGCTTCCATATTTCAGAGCAGGTTTGATTACAATATTATTATGGTTTTTGTTTTATTTCTGTTCTCTTGTTCTGCCAAAATATTCTTTATATAATTTTATATATTACTTTTACAAACCTTTCTTTTTGCTTTCACTGCCGCTTACCTATAGTAAGTGGAGGAAGCATTGTTCCACCCTAAAATAATACCAAAGTTTCCCCTGAAATACATGTTTTGAAGTCCCCTGAAAGAAAGAAACGCCTTTTAGAAAAAGGTCCACCGGCACTTTAGTGCATATATGTGCAACTGTCTGTCTTTCTGTGGATAGTATAACTTAAAAACAAAATATCAGTTGCGTACCAAACTTGGCATTTCAGTTCAACATCCTCCAAGGATGCAACACGTGATTTTCAAGAAACTATTTTTTACATTGAAACATTTTCGTTGTGTTTTATTTTCTTATAAATGTATCTAATAATTATGATTAAATTACTATTATTTTACGTATTTTCATAACAAGTGAAATGTATATCGTGAATTTTCTACGAATAGCCCTTTTCATTCCAAATGGCTTTTATATGTATAACTGGTAAACGTAAGAGATAGACATAATCTTACTAAATCGCTAAAGCACAGAATGTATGTAAATTAAAATTCTTGTGGATTAACCATTTCCGAGGTATTCTTTGATATTGCTTTAATTTTCAAGTGGTAAGTCGTTATTCGTGTTTTTTCTCATGATAGTGCATGAAGCATCCAGTTTCAAAGCCACGCCATATAACGACCCGCCTTTTAAAAATCTGATAACGGCTTTAGTCGATGTATCCTTCTTATACCTAAATGAAATTGTATCTAGATGATCAATAAGTAGATAGAAGAATAAGTTTTTATAAGAATAGTTTGTAAAAAAAAGTGAGCAGAGAAGGTAATCTGAATGCAACGCATTAGATTTTTTATGACTTTCTCCATACGAGGACTGCTCAAAGACAAAGTAAAAGTTAACATTAAAAGAAAGTAGAATGGAAATACATGATCAAATATTAAAAACGCAGGTAAGAAATCTTAACACACAAAAGTCAGTGTGTGTGTGTGTGTGTGTGTGTGTGTGCGTGTTGGTGTGTGGGCGTGCGTGCTCTTGCCTTATAAGGTTCTATATCGTTGCATCGATTTCAATCAAACATGACGCTGATAGGTTATGACACAAAACGAATACTATCCTGCTTTGGATTCGAAATTGCGATCCCTATTTCACACGATCAACTATTTAATTTTATATATTGCCTAAAAGCTCACAAACCACCTATACCTTTCTCAACGATAACCATAATAGCTCAAAATTGCTAACATGAGAATAATAATTACTTAGGCCTTCACGGCCTACAAAATAATTCACAAATTTAACCAATAAATTAAAAAATGTAACAAATGTATAATGCCGTTCCAAAGGGAAAGGAACAGCGTGTTCACATGTTATTTGTGATATCTCTGACGTTGATTATGGAGTAATAATGCAGTCAAATAAACCACTACAACAGCAATGCCACGTACGGCTATCCTTGCGCAAATGTAGAGACGCTACAATCGCTTGATTGAAAAAATTAAGAGTTTCGGACTGTGTTATATTAGACTGTGAGAACAGATAAACACATTTTGGAATATTAATCTTTTTCTAAGCCGTAAAAGCCCCGGACAACGCTGGCACTTCAGCTAGTAACGAAATATTCCTGCTTTATTAAACGAGTATTTATACATCTTATAGTTATGATTTCAGATCATAGAGCCCCTTTTTCTTAGCCTTTAGGAGGTTTACAGCTGAACGAGAAGAGAGGTAGTCAGATGCCGAACTTCGGTCCATGCACAAGTAGAATTTATTTTTTTAATATACCTTTCGGCATCAAGTCTTCTGTCAACTCGTTGTGGGATTCAAGAGTTCACCGTAGGGTCATATAAATCCCTGCCTGTCCTATGGAAGAAAGGCAATCATATCTATAAATCTATTACTTGCATTAGAGGCCGGACCGGACTTCTTCAAAAAGTATAACCCTTATACGTAACGAATTAAGTATTTTCCATGGATGAGAAAACTGTAATGTTAAACATTGATATGTTTTATAATTAAGAAATTGTGAATGATTTTAGTTCGTAACACTTGGTTTATAGAACAAACAGTAAAACGTTTGTCTGCTCTCTATTGTTTCACATAGAACAACACGCTTTGGGCAGTGTCTCTCTCTCATTTGTTCAATACCTCAATTTTAACATAAATAAATCTGTTTTACAAGTACCACCGCTATTTGTGTGTCAAATTCCAAGATCACTAGCCTTCAATAATTCTGTGTTATTAAGAATGTGTCATAAGCATAACAAAATGTTAATTGAATTCAACAACTTGGATTTTTCCCTCAGTTTCTGTATAAAGGTCCTGTCTAAGTATTTATGGTTTAGTTTGTATGGGTGCCTGTGTGTGTATTCCTGTATATATGTATACATATGCATGTTTGTATATTTATTTGTGTTTGTTTCTCTACTTTCTGTAATTGGAACTTACATACCTTCGAAAGGGAGTAAATGATGGAGAGAGCTCGACAGTCATTCGAACTACGCTGTCGTGTATGCATTGTGGCCGAAGATGGACATTTTGAAGGGCTTTCTGAATTAGTTTTTCTCTTAATTTGCATTGTTCTTAGAGAAATAAATGAGCTTATGTATCCTCTAGATCTGTCTGCTTAATCACGTGGGTCTTAAATAATGCATCAGCGAACGTCGATTATATGGCAAAAATAATCATCCACTTTGTGAAACCTATCATTCCACAAACTTTGTTGCAGAGGTCCCTGTATAATGAAAAGCAATTAAAAATGAGTTTTACTTCAGGGCTGCCACATTAACATCAGTAATTTATCTAATGTTAAAAATTACCAGAAGAAGAATGTTTTTGTTACATTATGTATAAGTGTAGATTTGGTAGATATTATCAATGAGCTCATAAGAAATAAAATAATAGGCAAGTAGCATTCAAAAAAATACGTTAACGTGAGAAATTCAAAACACAATATTTCCAAAATCGTTAGTGCTTCAAAAGTTATGAATATTGTATATGCTGCTGAGCTAACGGGAGGATTACTTCAACGAGAGGTACAGAGCCTTTGAAAGGGTCAGATGTAGTTACTGGCTAATACTCTGCGAGGTTCAAATTCCACTCGATCAAGACCACACAAACAGGAAAAAGCGTTCTTCCACCCCTGACATTCGCTATTAGAGTCAGAAATGAATAATATGGAAATAGTTTGGAACTTAAGAGTTAGTTGAGAATAGGAAAATTCCAGAAGACTTTTTTCTAGCAACTTAGGAGACACTTGACTTCAATACTAAGTGTGTACTTATCATAATTTTTAAGTATGATCTCAGCACGCACGTAGAGATTCAATTATTTAAAACAGTGTCATTTAACTTAATGCTCTGTGCTTAATGCAAGCAAAGTCCCTTCTTGCTCCCGGCTCGCAGCTAGGAACTCGGTGAGAAGTGTGGGGCAGGTCAAGAAAGGATAAAGGTGAAGTTGCAGTTAGCAAAGGACTAGTGGACAAGTAAATATATGTTTACATGCTTAGTGTCTAACGTTTCTTCCGCACCCATTGCTTATGAATTCCCTAAATTGTGTTGCGTCACACGACTGTGATACAGCACACATTATTGAACTGGCTGACTAATAATACAGGGTGAATCACCTAAACCTTACACCGCAAATATTTCGGAAATGGAAAGTTCTATTAATGTTCGGTTTTCACAGCATTTATTGGTAGTCAGAGGCTCGTACATTTAGCCTACAAACAGATTTTAATAATACTGAGAAAGTGTATATTTTTAGCAAACATACAATTTTGTAAATGGAACAATGCCTAGTTACATCAACAGAATAAAGGTAGGGTATATTAGAATGTCAGTGGTGTTTGTTGCAAGATTCTAGTGCAAGTGGTTTACGAGAAATCTTATTTTGAAACTTTTACGCACCGACACTTGTACAACCTGTGGTAGCACAAACTAAAGAAAAACACAAGGGAATTACAATACTTATGTGGATTCTTACAAGTAAAGAGAACATAGTCCTTCAAAGGTGTGTTCAAAATGACCACCGGCAGCCTCAATACACGTTTCCAGTTTGCTATGAAAAGACTGCTGCACACGTTCTAACATTTCAGCGGAAATTTCAGAGCACGCAGCAGTAATACGTCGTTTCATATCGTCTGGTGTAGTTGGTACATCATTATAGACGGTGTCTTTCAGCCTTCCCCACAGAAAAATGTCTAAAGGGGTCAGATCCGGTGAACGGGTCGGCAAAGGTACATGTCCTCTTCGTCCAATCCAACGATTTGGAAACCATCCGTTAAGACAAGCTGTAGTACTTCGTGCACTATGGGCTGGACAGCCACCATGTTGGTACCACAGGTCTTCAAATGTTTTATTAGATTTTTTGTTAATATTTTTTCCTTAGTAGTATTTATATTTGGTATTTATTGCATTATAAGCAATTTCGTTTATTTTGTTGAATGAGAAATTATTAGAATAAATTCTTCTTCAATTGTTATGACAATGTTATTGGATTGAACGTCTTCTAGCATCTGCGGCAAATGGTCTGTCAGGAGGCTGCGATACTTGTGCGAGTTCATTGTTCCTTCTATGAACAAAGGCCTGTGAGATGATGGTTCACTATCCCACACCACACGTTTAAACTCCATGGACGCTGACGTTCTACCTGACGAAGCCAACGGGATTGTCAACAGACTAATAGTGCATGTTTCTGCGGTTTACCTGACCATGATTAGTAAATGTTGCCTCATCACTAAACAAGATACATGATGAATCTGGAGTATCATGTCTTAATGCTCATGTACAAAAGCTAACACAATTCTCAAAATCGTTTCCATGCAGCTCTTGATGGAGAGAGATGTGATAGGGATGGAACCTATGTCGATGTAGAATGCGCAGTACACTTGCCTAACTTATGCCACTTCCACTTGCGATTGTGCGAGAACTAATTTGCGGATTTACTGCAACGGCAGCCAAAACATTTATTTCTGTCTCTTCTCCAGTCACTTGTTTGTTTCTGTTACGTTTTCTGGGTGTTATAGTACCACTTTCACGTAATTGGTTGAAAAGGTTGGCAAATAATTGCCGAGATGGTTGACGTCTATCGGGATACGTTCCCGCGTACACCGTACAGGAACGAACTACATTCTTCCTACACTCTCCATACACCATGAGCATGTTTGTTTTTTCTGCATTAGTAAACCCCATCTTCCACTCACGACTTACTGCTTGAACTGTCACAAACTACCTGACCAGAAAGTCGCAATGCAATCAATGAACAGAAAACACAATGCAAACAAGCATAACAACATCGTACCTAGCAACTAAGCAGGTTGGATGGGATAAACAATTGTCGGGGTGGAAACTTTTCAAAATACGATTTCTCGTAAACAACTTGCAGTAGAATTCTGCAACAAAGACCACTGACATTCTAATTTACCCTACCTTTATTCTGTTGATGTAACTAGGCATTGTTCAGTTTAAAAAATTGTATGTTTGCAAGAAAAATACACTTTCGCAGTATTATTAAAATCTGTTTATAGTCCAAATGTATGAGATTCCTAACTACCAATTAATGCTGTGAAAACTGCACATCAATAGCACTTTCCATTTCCGAAATTTTTGCGGTGCAAGTTTTAGGCGATTCACCCTGTATACCAATACCGAATAATTTGGTCGAATTAAATGGTACCTCTAATAGAGGTGGGAAAAATGCGAAAGTAAACGATGAAGTGTGGTTTTTTCCAGTATTTAGTTAACATTTTTGCTTGTTCCATTTATATGCCACCTTTTAACATTTAAGTTATATCGGCGGCTTTGTCTTTGGAACAATTGCTCATCAGCAATTATGTTTACTAATCGGCCACGATATGAGTGCTTGGAGAACAACGTCTAACGTCATCAAGACTAGGGATCAAAGGGTAGTAAGAGGTAAGGCGATAGGGGAATGTGCAGTCACATTGAAATCAGTACATCATTTGCAGGCCTCAGCCTGGCTAGTAAACGCAATTCGTAAAATGCGGATGTTTTCTTTACCTGACCGTCCTTCTGTTGTCCTGCCCACTTGTTTCGTAACTGTTTAGCTCCTCTTCCCACCGAACGCAATGACATCGTGACCGACTAGTACTTGTTTACTATTATGTAAATTTGGGTTGGTTTACGTTGGTTTTTCTTTATAAACATTAAATTCGTCCATTCATTCACACTTTCACTCACACCTTCAGATTCTGTGAAGAGTGAGGAATAATACCGACGAAAAAAAATTTCCGACCCCACTGGGACCTCTGGATTTGAAAGCTAACCACCAGAGCACAGAGGCAGTATTTAAACCGTTTAATGCCAATACGATGAATACAAACACCGGTTTTCTGTCTTCTTTAATGACTGGTATTAGCACTGTACTCCGGCATGTAATGTTTTTTCTTTGAATGATCTGTTTCTGGCTTCGGATTTCGAAGACGGATAGGATTTTGAATTTCGCCTTTTTCATGGTAACGAGGCCTGTTTATTGCATTTTATGAAGGTATGGCGTCTCTCGCTTAGATATTCCGATTAGCTACTAGCACTGCTGAATATTGACTTGGCTCATATTGGTTTCCTGTAACTGCAGAGCGAGATAAACGTGACGTACACCGCGCAGTGTAAACGAGGAAGGTAGTGTAAGTGTGCGATATAAAATCATGCATACAGTATTGGACGAAACAAATCGCTGCAATTTTTAGTTACGGGAAATATATGCCAAAGAAAGATAAAATCACGTTACTTTTTCTGCAAACTATTCCAACAAAAGTTTATTCTTCTATCTACTTCTTGTTAATCGAGTTAAGCTTTTATTACACATTTCGTTCTAGGTTTAAAAAAGATACATTAGGTTAAAGCGATAGTCATCTGTATTTTTACTTTCTCTACTACGTATAGTAAGTAGGGGAAGTATTGTATTCCACTCAAAAATTCGATAGCGAGATTTCACCGGAAATACATGTTTTGAGACCCCCCTGAATAAAAAAAAAACATTTTTGGAAACATGTCCGTGTGTGTGTCTGTGTGTCTGTCTGTGTGTGTCTGTGAACAGCATAACTCAGAAACCAACAGTCGGATAAACACCAAACTTGGTATTTAGGTTTAGTATCTTCCAGAGATGCGACACGAAGGTTTTCAAGAAAATTTCCCCACCCCAGATTACCCTTTACATGGAAAAGTTTTCGAAAATTTTAATTTTCTCAAAAATGGCTCTAACGATTTTGATTAAAATATCATATGTTTAAGATATTTTTATGACAAATAAAATGTATATCTTGAATTTTCTGGGAATGTCTCCAAAAGTATTCTTCATTGTGAACGACTTTTGCATAACTGGTAAACCATAAGAGATAGACAAAATTTTACTGCACAAAAAATGTAGATCGCGTTAAAATACACAATTTATGTCATATACAGTGTTTTTGTTGAGTGAACCATTTTCGAGATATTGCTTGTTATTCCCTTAAATTTTTCAATAGTTATTTTCTCAAATGGGAATTCGTTATTCATTTTTTCTCTTGAATATGCAAAGAGTATTAATCTGTGGCAAAGGGAATGGTGCTGCTCCTAGCAACCAGCTATTAAGAGATATGTATATGCTTAAAGGCTACTGTATTTCCAAATTGCCCTTGTAAATATATATTCCCCTTACATTTACAAGAAAATTAGCAATAAGATAGAGTCTGCAAATGTTTATCTCGATTAACATGAAGTAGATGGAAAATAAGCATTTGTAAAAATAATTTGTACAAGAGTAGAGAAAGTCATGTGAGTGTAACACACCAGATTATTAAAAAATGGATCGCTAGTGACGGTCTTGATATTCCATGCTCCCTGTATGAGCGTGAGAAAAAATCTGATGTGTTGCATTCACATGAATTTCTCTAATTACTCTTCTACAAATTCTTCTTGCAAAATATTGTTAATCTACTTCTTGTTAAATGAGATAAACTTTCATTGCGCATTTACTCGTTTGTTGTATGTATAAAAAGGTGCAGTAAAGGTGAAAGTAGAGGTTAGTCAACGGAGGGGCACATTACCACTGCAAACAACTAGATCTATTGTGATTGCGCCCCCCCCCCCCAGTAGGCAGGGATGAAGCGAAGGAGTCGCAAGAGGTCGCAGGTCCTCAGCAGACAGGTCCACGGAGACGCTCGACCATTTCCAGTTTGAAACACCCGCTTTCACCAACAGAGGCAAAGAATCCCGCGAGAGGGCGACGTAGCGACCCTAGCAGGCAGGCCAATGCATCCTGGCGTTTTACAAGGAGAAATATTTTACAACCCGCAGCAACCGTGCCATCTGCTGGACAGCAGTTGCATAACGGAACCCCGAGAACTTCGTGAAACATAAAAGGGAGAGAGATGAAATGAGGTAAAGGATAAATTGTGGTAGAATACACCAGTCCTAGCATTCGCCTAGGCAACCAGCGGAAAACCACATGGTCAGAGTTGGCGGCTACTGGGAATCGAACCTGGGACCTCCAGAATGCGAGTCACAGACGTTGCCGGCTGAGCCATTCCGCTCGGTAAATAGTAAGCTAAATAGATTCATATTTTTAAAGACATGACTTACACTTGAAAAAGGTATACGTATTTGAAATTTCAAGCAATAAAAATGAATATCTCGGAAAAGTTTTTAACTTCCAAAACAAAACAAAAAATAAATAAAATTATGTGATGTAATATGTGGGCTTTAACGAGATCTCCATTTTTGGTGTAGTAAGATTTTGTCTATTTCTTACGGTTTACTAGTAATACAAAAGTAATTCAGAACGAAGATGACTTCACGGGCTATTCCCGTAAAATTTAAGATTTGTCATGAAAATATCTTAATTATACAGTATCGTAACCAAAATCATTAGAGCTATTTTTGAGAAAATGCAAAATAACGAAAAATGTTCCAAGTAAGGGATAGTTTGGGTGACGGATTTTCTTGAAAATTTTCATTTCGCATCCTTGGAAAAATACCAAATTTGGTGTTAACCGACTTTTAGTTCTTTGAGTTATGCTGTTCACAAACGTGCACACATTTTCTAAAGATGCTTGATTTGCATTCAGGTGTCTTCAAAACTTATATTTCCAGAGAAATCTCAGCATTGAAATTTTGAGTGGAATACAATACTTCCTCTAGAGAAAGTAACGTAAGAAATAATGTTGGTTGAATGGTAATACAATTTTTTACTTATACTCAAATGGCATTCTTTTGAAACTGTAATTAAATGTACTGTACTGTAATTTGCATTGAATAAACATTGACCTAACTTAGTGTACAAAACAGACACACTGTTAAGTAACGGGAATGAAAATGCTTTTTGTCATCAGTTGTTTTTGAGCTGTAACAAAAGCGAATACAACATACTAGGACTAACACAAAATGACAGTAATAAAGAGGGCGTGACATACTGCAGGCATCCAGTATTTAAACATTAAATAACACAGAGTTCGAATATTAACGTGAAATTTTACAGCAATGCTCTGAAAGGCCAAATAATCTGATGGAAAAAGTACATAACATTTTTTTCCCAGGCTATTTTGGCGACAACCCTCCCCCAGCTACCCTTTGCCGCGCAACGTTGCGACCAGCATTTTAGCGTGGTCATGTTTCCGACGTACACAGAGCGTGGCCCAAAGCATTAAAGCGGCATAGTATGGCCTCAGGCAGCGGAATAGCGATTGTCGCCTATGGCAATGTTCGCTGAAGTAAATAATTACACACTGGTGCACAAGTCCTCTGCACTGCTATCAATCATATACTAACGGCCCTATGAGAGTCATGTTAGCATTTGATGAAAATTATAGCCGCATCTTTCAGACAGTGAATCATTTAAATGTGTGTGCGTGCTGAGTTTTCCACTTCATTGTATTCTCACCGCAGTGCAAAGTAAATCATTACAAAGTTGGTTACTGTATGCCTATAATTAGCTCTAATTGAAATATTGAGTTGTTAGAAACACAGTATGTGATGTCAATCCGTGTTAAACACCCAATCAATCGAGAAGCAATGTTCGAAAATTCGCTTCTACAGCATATTGACTCCTTTTAGTAACTTCTGGCAGTGCATATTTGGACTATTTTAGTGCTTCAGAGGAGGCTGGAAAGGGATGAAATAGCAATTTGTTTTTACTTGTTTGCTCATTACAATATTTGGAATCTCCTCCTTCAAATTACATATAATTTACTCTGTTTGCTAACTCTTAAATATTTCAAATATTTAGTTAAAATGTATCCTACATGGACGAAGCTCGGTTTGTTTCTTTCTTCTTTTATGTCCTTAGATTAATAACACCTTTAACGTCTATTACTTCAATATTTTAACTTTCAGTACATCAATATATTCTTCTTCCGCTTAGTTTTCTGTTTTCATGAATATTACTACAATTTAAACGATTACTCTCTTTTAATTCCACCACTTCTTCATTTTCCTATACAAGTTTTAGTCTTCTTACTAGAACATCCTAATTTTCTTTTCCTCTTCTTTCATAAGTTTCGAATAAAATATTTTCACTTGAAAAAGCTTGATTATGCCACCTTTGAGCATTGTCACTTCATTTTTGTTAATAGCACTTTCTGACATTAAATTATTGCATAGTTTTGGAACCTGAAACTTCTAGCTGTTTTGGTGATGGAAACAATTATGTATGTTTGTGGAGGACAATTATTTTGCCATTCTTGATTTTTATTTTCTGTGCTTCAATTAATTCTTCTTTCTTTTGGAGTACTCCATGTTATAAATTTCGATAAACACATAAATATATTTCATTACCAATTACGCCATTTTTCAACAATGATATGCTTTATACTTTTCCAAATCTTTCATGAGGGACATTTTGTTGATAGAATTTTAGGAGCATTTAGAGAAACTAAATGTTGTGACCAACCTGTACAGCATAAATTATACAGCACCTGATTATTTCATCCAAGCTGATTTGTTTTTATTGAAATTTGAAAGTGATTTGTGAGATATTTTCCTCCTTCTTCATGTGTAAGAGTAATTTCAGGAATCCCTTGAAGGTTTTTAAGAAGAGAACTAATTTTGGAAAACCGATAAAACAAATTGTCAATGTAAGAGGCGCGGAAACTAGTACTGGTAACAATAGCAACTCCTAGCCTAGCAACTACTTCCAGCCAAGAAACTTAACAAACTGACATAAATATCTTATACATAAGGTGCTTTAATAAAAAATAGTAGGTAAATTTTTGATAAAATCCAAAAATTTGAAAACATCTTCCATATAAAGAGTAGTTTTGTACGAGGGGACTGTCACATCTTTGTATTTATGATGTTCATCGGTTCATTTAGTTTTAGGATTAGGTTTTTCACAGACACACACAGATTCACAATGTTTTTTCTAAAATTAGCTTTTGGATTTAGGGGACCACAAAACATGTATTTCCGATTAAATCTCGAAATCCAATTTTTGGATGCATTACAGTACTTGTGCTTACCTACTATAGATATGTGGTAAAGAAAGTAAAAAGTTTGATGTGTTATGTGTCACATTCACGTTTCTTTCTCTAGTCTTTGTCGCTTATTAGTGCGTATACAAATTAAACGTTTATGAGAAAATTTATTTTCCTATCTACTTCATTTTAACTGAGATAAAGCCTTGCAGAAATAGCTACATTACAGCTATTTCTGCAAAGGTGTTCGTTATAGATACAAAGGGAACAGAAATAATCAAATATTTTAGAACTGAATGCTATATGCTGGCCTTAAAATACCATATTGTTTCCATGACTCACTAGGAATAACTGAAAATTGACAGGACTTTAAAGAATGGCTAAGTATTGAATAATTCGAACCATTAATAACGGATATCTCAGAAATTGCTGATGCTACAAAAAATCTACTTGAAATAAATTGTGTTTTAAAGAGATCTACATTTCTTGAGTAGTACGTTTTCGTCTATCCCTTAACGTTTACTTTATACAAGATTATACCAAATTCCTTTCAGATGAAGAGGACTTCACAGACTATTTCTAGAAAATTCAAAATATCAATTTTATTTGTCATGTAAATAGCTGTAATATACGGCATTTTAATCCAAATCGTGCAAGTTTTTAGAAAATCAAATATTTCGAAAAATATTTTATATAAGGTATGGTTTGGGGTGGGGATTTTCTGAAAATCTTGGTGTCTCATCTTTGGTATTTATTCGACTTTTCGTTTTTGAGTTATGCATAACTGGGACATACACATACACGGACCTTTTTAAAGTGTTTCTTTTTTTTGTATTCCAGGGGATTCAAAACGTGTATTTCTGGTGAAATCTGGTATCGAATTTTTGGGTGGAATGCAGTACCCTCTCTGCCTACTATGTGTTAGAGAAAGTAAAACGAAATTGTTATTCTCCTGAAAATATTGGCCATAGATTCACCTATGATTACTTTCAACGAGTTGAGGCAGTATTTTAACATTTAAATGATTTCAGTCTAATTACATAATATAAAATATAATAACAGCCCGCAATATGTGTATAATTAACATATAAAATGTATGTGTTATTGTATTATGTTTATATTATTGTATACATGTATAATAATGTTATGCGAGTATTACGTAATTTAATAATGTTGGAGCTGTGAGAATAGAAGCTGAAAGTTGCTAACAATGAGGCAACAATGAGATAACCTTGAGGCAATAATGAATTAGAAAGTTTAATAATGCTACTAATAATTCTTGGAAACAATAATGTAATTTTTTTAAAACAGTTTATATATAGCCAGTCAACAATCAGAAAACCTGAAAGTTAAATAAAAGTATTCTATTGGAGTAAAATTAGCCAATCAGAGATTTGAAATAGATTAAATTTGCAAATTCAGGCGGTAGAAGTCAGTTGCCAGTAGACAGCGTTCCTAACTGGACGCGAGACGCGTCCTCAAGAAGTTTAATACGTATTTAGTGTGAGACAAGAATTTTATAAAGTTTACGTCTTAAAAAAAGGTGCCAGTAATTAATAAATAATCTCACAGATCTCCATATAAACGAAGAGTTATTTAATCTTGTGAAGGATTAATAAATGGAGTGAAGTAAAAATTATAATTTATGTAAGCCTACATTCTTCAGCCGCACCACCCCCTGTTAAGAGAAACATGTTTCTACAAATTAATACTGACGCAGCCGAGGCAAACATAAATAAATAAATAAATATATATATATAATATTTAAAGAGAACATTAAAATACAGAGTGCGAAGGCCACCGGAAAGTAAACTTGGGCGAAGGCCACCGGAAAGTAAACTTGGGCGAAGGCCACCGGAAAGTAAACTTGGGCGAACGCCACCGGAAAGTAAACTTGGGGCGAGGACCACCGTAAGGTGAGCATTGGGGCGAAGGCCACCGGAAAGTTTGTACCATACGTGGGGCTGCAAATACTTCATCAAGTTCGGCTCTCCAACAGTCGAACTACAATACAACTCCTCCTAAAAATAAACCCTTCTTCAGAGTGTATGCAACATGATATAATGAATGATCGATACGACTTTATTAGTTGAATGCAAGCTTGTTTGTCCCATCAGTATCTCCTGGAGGGCATATTGTATTGTCGAATACTAAGCTCTACTTACTATTTGCATGAAATGAAGGAAAACCTTTAGTTTCTAGGAAAAAATACAATATTACGCCATTCAAGATAAAGTTGAAGCTGGGCCCAACAGGACTCTCGTACACTTATCTGGAATACTTTGTTTAGAAATGAACTAATTTAAAGTTGCTTTTTGTATATGTTTATGAGAGCAAGCTGTTTGGAATGCATACAATAACAGTACAGATAAGCGTTGTCTTTTCTTGCTGAAACTGTGTAATCTCCCCTAGCTGCTACAGCAACGTAATATCGAATATCATTTCAGAGGTCCGTTATCTGTAGCATTTTAGAACGTGCTCTTCTGAGAATAACATTTAAAAGTAACAGCTTGTTTAATGCTTCCTGTGGCTCTCCACGACCGAGTAGCCAGTTCTGTTATGTCCAATAACAATTACATTAAATCCTCTATTAAAGTGAGTAAAATTTTATACTATTAGAAATATATTATTGTAAATATGAAAAACTCTGGTGTTGCATCGCATGACTTTCTCTACTCAATCTTCTACAAACTGTTATTCCTCTGTCTACTTCTTGTTAACCGAGATGAACTTTCAATTCGTTAAGATTTAAAAATGGATGCAGTATGCTAAAGAGATAGACAGAGTTTTAGAAAGCAGATCCCTAGGGATGGCTTTGAAATGCCATGCTCTGTGTATGACCACGAGAAAAAATAAATAGCAACTTACCAATAACAAAGAATATTTCGGAAATAGTTATGACACAAAACATTAAGTGCCACAAACTGACGAGAACTACATGTGTGTGTGCAGGAATATTTTTCCATCACTTACTGTTTACCAGTTATACAAAAGTAATTCAGAAGGAAGAGGAACTCACAGGCAATTCCCAGAAAATTAAAAATATGAATTTTATTTAGCATAGTAACATCTTAAGTATATAGTATTTTAAGCAACATAGTTAGAGCTATTTTTGAGAACGTAAAAGATAGCGAAACATTTCCCATATAAAGCATAGTTTCGGCGGGGGATTTTATTGAAAATCTTTGCATCGTACCCTTGAATGTCGCTGAACTTACTATAATATTAAACTGATTTTTAATTTTTCAGTTATGCTGTTCACAGGCAGATACTATCACACACGGACCTTTTTCTGTAATTTTGTTTTATTCAGGGGACTTCAAATCGTTTATTTCCCACTATTCAATATTTTTTTTCTTTTGAATTTAAGGATTTCCTACTTTTAACTAAAACGTATTTCAGATACTATTTAGATCCAACGCATTAAATATGAAATACTTTTTCTCCAGCACTGGTGTAAAACAAAAGGAATCTTTCTTGCTGTTTTAGAAAACGTACAAAATTTAAATAACTGCTTCTGTGATCTGGTTGTTAGCATGCTAATTTTCAAATCGAGAGGTCTCGTGCACGATTTCCGGCTGAAAGGTGGGAATTTTTCTTTAGCCAGGATTTTTCCCTATCTCCTTAGATTCTAGAAGTTTGAAAAAGAGAGAGGAAGTGTGTTTGTGTATGTGTGTGAATTTAAATACAACCAAAAGATTAACCCAAAAAGTGAAACGACTGAACACCATTGCCAATGAGCTATACTCGCTCCAAAAGATAACCGTCGGTTTGACCTAAGATGTTAAAGGTAGCATATAAATGGAACAAAAATACTTTTAAATCCAAATGAAAGCTCGTAGTCCATTTGTAAATTACAAATAATTTACAAGCATATCATTAACAGGCAGTCCATCAACATAAGTTCCACTGCCTGTATGTAGCTCTCAATCCATCAAGCTTTCGTTGAACGGTTAATTGAGGAAAGGAGTTTAGATTCATTACTCAGCATTCATATAGTATCTGAATATTTCCTTCAGCTGAAAATTGAGCACTATAGATAAAAAAAAATCTGATGTGTTACACTCACGTGACTTTCTCAACTCTTGTACAAACTATTTTTTACAAACTCTTATTCTCCATCTATTTCATATTAATCGAGATAAACATTTGCAGAAACGATTTTTGACATGCAAAGATAATTACATTTTACACATAGCGACCAGTTATAAAAATATTTGACTATCACTTAAGGCCTACTATGTTCCCCTTGTTTTGTATTTACAACGGCAATATAAAAACACAGTAGCCTTTAAGCATAGACATATCTCTTAATAGCTGGTTGCTATGTGCAGCACCATTCTCTTTGCCACAGATTAATACTTTTTACATATCCAAGACAAAAAATGAATTACGAATTCCCATTTGAGAAAAGTATTGAAAAATTTAAGGGAATAACAAGCAATATCTCGAAAATGGTTCACTCAACAACAAAAAATGTATATGACATAAATTGTATTTTTTAACACAATCTACATTTTTGTGTAGTAACATTTTGTCTATCTCTTATGGTTTACCAGTTATGCAAAAGTCGTTCACAATGATGAATACTTTTGGAGAAATTCCCAGAAAAGTCGAGATATACATTTCATTTGTCATGAAAATATTTAAACATATGATATTTTAATCAAAATCGTTAAAGCCGTTTTGAGAAAATTAAAATTTTCGAAAAATATTCCATGTAAAGGGTAATCTGGGATGGGGGGATTTTCTTGTAAACCTTCGTGTCGCATCTCTGGAAGATACTGAACCTAAATACCAAGTTTGGTGTTTATTCGACTGTTTGTTTCTGAATTATGCTGTTCACAGACACACACATACACACACACACGGACATGTTTCCAAAATGCTTTTTTTTAATTCAGGGGGTCTTAAAACATGTATTTCCGGTGAAATCTCGGTATCGAATTTTTGGGTGGAATACAATACTTCCCCTACTTACTATACGCAGTAGAGAAAGTAAAAATTCATGTTCTTGTTATTTTGGGAGAACTACGTTATACTGTTTGGGCAAAAGAGTCATGCTTTTGTTTCTATTCTATAAAAATATTACACGACGTATAACGATTTAAAGTTTTGAAATTACTTTTGAAATACCCGTTATACAGGTAGATCCAATGAACCGGCTGGGCCGTGTTTCTCCGGTTTGCGATGGCGGCACGCGTTGCCGTCTGCGGCCACAACAGTTTGCTTACCTGTGTTTATAGGCTTTACTTACCAATGTTATGAAAGGAAGTGATGAATCTTGCCACTGTCGATGTCCATACATTTTTGGCACCTCTTTAAGAAACTATCCATCACTCGCCGTAGTTTACGTTTCGAAATGCTGGCAATTTCCTGGCGGTTTATTTTGATTCTTCGCGTGTGTGGGTGTGTTTTATTATTATTAGTCTATTTTACGTCGCTTTAACTACAGTCCTATCGCAACGCACTCACTTTCAATTGTTCTCATGGATTATTGCATGCATGCACTGTGGCGGATTCTTGTTGAAAAAAGACAAGGCACACTCCCTGTCTGTTAATTCTCTAAATATCGGGGGCAAGATTGTATTCTCGTATGTGGGAGCGTCAACTGTTGACTCGAAAAAAATGGGCCCTATAATTCGTTCTCCGCTCACGACGCATCATACATCAATTGTTTTGCCATGGAGGTGTACTTTATGAACAATAATAGTTTTTTCACAGCTCCAATAACGATTATATTGTGTACAAACATATTATTCACGAAGGTTAGACCAGGCCTACTAAGAGAGAATACAAAAATGGGTCTAGTTTGCCAATATATGCCACTGAGACTTCATTGATAAAATGTGCACCTACGTACAGGATCGCCTGGTTGATGAGCAGTGCCTAACTTATTTTATATCGTTTTAACTTCAACAATTTGGTAGCTATTTGCACAGAGCCATAGCAAATGTATGCCGGTGTGAAAGATGCCTAAGCGATTTCTGGTAGGAAATCTCCAAAGATCGCGATGTCGTCTAATGTTTCTTCGGTATTATCCTTACGCTGTCTGTTAGGTTTGTTAGACTGAACACTATCTGCGACTTGAAATTTATCATGCAGATTATGGACTGTTGTACAGCTTGGAACCTTTATACCCCGGAATCGTTCTGCAAATCGTATTTGCACTTGACTGCGTTAACACATAGGAAACACACATAAATACACACTGCGCAATAGTAAACATATATTAAACCATGTTATTGTGACTAGATACAGCACACAGTAATAAACAGCTCGTAACAACTGCACTACAGCAACTCACACTTAACTGCACGGTCGACGCAATACTGCAGAGCAGAGCAAAGCCAGTGTCAGTAGTGTGGTCTTGATTGCAGCAGCGGTGGGAAACGCGTGTCCACACGCCCAGTATGAAAACACCGTGCAGCCGGTTCATAGTTCATTGGGTTTCTCGGTATTTCAGCAAATATAATCGTTACCATTCATTCATTCATTCATTATCTGTTTACCCTCCTCTTATGTAGGACTTACACCCCCCAGGACTTACAAGCGGGTGCCTGGAGTCAGAGGCCCGTCGAGGAGCAGACACTCATGGATCAGATAGAGCATCCAGGATGGGTGATCAGCCCGATGCCTGGTATGTGATGAGGGAAGTAGATGAAACGAAATGTAGGCGAAATGGATGAAAGGAAAGGTGATGATGGAGCAGTTGGTGGAATGAATGGCGGGGGAAACCGGAGAACCCGGAGAAAACCCGCTCAGACGCCGCTTCGTCCACCACAAATCCCACATGCAGGTCCCTGGGATTGAACCCGGGCCGCCTCGGTGGGAGGCGAGCGGTCTAACCACTCGGCCACGGCGCCGCCCTATAATCGTTACCAACTTATAAAAATACGTTTTTAAAAGAACTCTTTAGATTTAAATAGTCATTTGACTATTTTTGTATAGAGAATGTTATATCCATGTGTCTGAAAATATAAACTTTTATCCTGGGTTATAGTCTTTAAGTAGTGTCATTTAATGGATTTTATAACATATCTTTGTTTATCCCTATACATGATCTCCACGTGTAGAGAGAGAGAACTTTGAGGTGAGCAATTTAAGATGGATATGCAGTGTAAAATTTCGAAGTTGGGGTTCATTGAAATAATTTCACTTTGATATTTAAAAATATAGCGTAAAGCTAAATAGGATTAAAATCTGATTTTGGAGGGTTCAACATCTTGTTCATATCAAACAGAACCTAAAAAAGACTAAGCCTAAAATGGATTTTTATATTTGGTTTACTGTTTGCTTCAAAGTGAACACTTTCGGATATGGTAATTCTAATGTTTTGGCTGATGTTTTGTGCGCCATTTTAAATAATTTTTAAATATTGTGAAGCAAAAGTACGACGTTTATCACTGATGATTGTTACAGTCGCCGCTACTCTCTGCTTCTTTTCTTGCTCCGGTTGCTATCTGACTGGAAGCTATTGTTGAACTGTAATTGAATTTGGTGAGTATCTCTGGTCGATTGTGCTAGGAAATAACCAAAGACGGATTTTCTGTTTTTGTATATTTAACGTTTTCGAACGCTTCCATTACAGATACTTTCTTATGCGGCTGAAGTCGGCGTATTCAATTTGTGAACTGTTATTTTTGCCAAAACGTCGTGAAATTAAATTTTTATAAATGATCTATGTGTACGCAGCAATGCAGTTTTATATAACTACTGACTTCTTCTCTAAATGACACTTGTTAGCGATTTCTAAATAAAATATTTCAGTTGTTCTCATTTCCTCTAGTTTTTCATTTTACTTTACGAAAAATGAATTGGCTTTTGGCAACAAAAAGAAATGTTGCTTGCGATTGGTCACTAAGCATGATTCAGGAACGAATAATTAGAGGTGGTAAGAGAATTTGATTATTCAGGAAGAGGATTAAGTTCTAATGGAAGTTGGAATGAACAGAAAAAAAATACAATAGCAAAAGGAAAAATAGCTATGAATGTTATAAAAGCATGGCTAAGAAAAGAGCCGGATATAAGAATCAATTGGCTGGAAAGAATTTACACAGCCACAGTAGAAGCCAAAAGTTTGTATGGGATGAAAATATGGAGTGAAAATGACGCCTGGAAACATTTTGATGGTATTAATATAAGCTTTGAAAAGCCTTTAGGCCTTAGGTTTACCGCAAGCATCAACAAATGGTACTGCACAGTTAGAACTAGGTAGACACCCAACCTAGAAGAAAATTATCAAAGTAATTTTAAAATTCATATTTTGCAATTATCACATTGGAAAAGAGTGATATTATTAAAGCATGCTTCCGTATCCAAGAGAAATGTAAGTGGAAAGGATCATGATTTCATAAAGTGCAGGAAGTACTGCAATAGACAGACATGGGAAACGGTGAGAAACATGGGTAACTCATCTCCCTGTTGAGTAGCAGGGAGTATCAAAACAAAAGCTTCGGGAAAAAAGTAAATTTAAGACTGGAGGATATTGAAAAACAAGACATATCCGGTAGTACGAGAGGAACGAGTTATCTGAGGCTGTATAGGGAGATAAATTAGAATGGTATAAAGAAAAGTACATAGAGATGTGTGATATGAGTCGAAAAGGATTTGGGTGGTCTAGAACTGGAGTTCTGAATTTAAAAAGTTTAAGACACAATGAGCATTTATTAAAATGTTCAATTTGTAGCGAAACAAACACACATGATATGGCGAGAACAGGCATGACAACATAAATGGAATAATGTAGATGGGAAATATTGATTAGAAAGATTTTAACTGTAAAAATAGAGAAAAATGTAAAGTTATTTGAAAATGTTTTGGCAAAGTTAAAGAGAAATGGATAAAAATGCTCAAGAGGAACGTGTATGTGAGGTATCTTACAAGAGCAATATAAGAATAAATAACAATAGGATAAGGCAGTAAAACTATTACGGTCATATATACCAGGTGACCCAAACGAGCCGTCCTCAGTTGAAGTTATTTCATACCGGATAACGCGGATGCCAAAAGTTTTGTCTAAGCTGAACTGCAAAGGGGACTCCACACTGACAGAAAGAAGATCGCTAAATGAAATAGCAGTGCTTAAAAATGAACACTTTAACTACTATAACTAGTCCCAGAGCTCCTGTCCGCCTGGTATATACCGCGTGAAACTTCTCATCCTTTGGATTGGTAACTAGGTAACCCTGCATTGTACACACGCTGCGAAATGCAGGTGCTGACCTGCATTCACCAGCCCGCTGATTAGGGCTACAGTGGTGCTCGTTGTTAATGTGATCTAGTAGCGCAATGGTTAACATGCTGGAAATTCATAGTGAAGGCCGGAAATTCAAATCACGTCTGCGAATAAATGGGTTTTTTATTAACTTCTTGCAATTATTAATGATGTTCATTAAAGCATATTCTAACAAGTAACACTTTGTGTTTTAATGAAATTCACATAATTAAACCTTAAGTGAAACGACACTTCCATGCCAAACTATCAGTTCTGTCAAATTTACTAAACATAAAAAGTGCCTTCAAGTAGCAGTATTTGAACCTGGAACCTTCACCACTGAAGACCAATGCGCACACTATTGCGCTACGAGTGCAAGTCACTGCATGCACAGCGGTGTAAAATAGTAATTCGGTCGAAATTGATACGAGATGCAGTGGACAGTGTTTACGGCATAATCCTGTACAACGTCGGCACTGCACAACTTCTAAATCCGCAGGTTGAGAAGACTCAACCGGTATACCGATAACCTGGAGTTGCGTGTACTGGGACTCATATGTGTAAGCAAGTATCTTCAGAGCAAAATATTTAAGGCGATGAGTAAGATTAGCTAAGTTTAGATTTTATACAAATAGCAAGTTATGTATATAATGTTGCAATGAGGAAATAACTATCACTATCTAATAAAGAATTGTTACTTTATACTTCATTGATGAGATACGCATATGGTGATGATATAGTATACAATGCTAATACATACATGTTCATGCAGTATTGTTTCTCCTGCTCGCTTTTAGCATTTAGCTATGGTGTATACTACTTAGAATAATACGTATGACCTACTAGTTGACCATAATCTGAGTGCGTGCGGTGGGAAGAGGAACTAAACAATTACGGGACAAGTGCGTGGTTCATCGGATGGACAGTCAGGTAAAGAAAAGATCCGTAGTTATGAGTTGCATTTACTAGCGAGGCTGAGCCTGCAAAACGTAGTACTGTTTTCGTTGTGCAACTGTGCATTCCCCTATCACCTTGCCCCTCTGATCCCTAGCCTTGATGACGTTAGGCATTTCCAACAAAACTTTGGTATCCTTCTTCAAGTAGACTCATTCGCGGCCGACTAGTATGTCCTATTTCCTCGATTTCAGCCTTCTACCTTTAGAATGAACATTATAAATAAAACAAATACAATAAATTAATATAATAAACACTGTATCATAACAATGTTTAAAAGTAAAGGTTTTAAGTTTAAATTTTTCTACATAACTTGCTGGACATTATAAACTCAAATTATTTCAAACTGTTTTATGCCTCTCCATTTTCTAGCGTTGCCGAGGTTTACAACCTGTCACTCCACGCTAAGAGAGGAAGAAGAAAAAACAAAATATATTCCTATTAAACATTCCGAACAGTTACGTGAATCAAAAAGACACTAATGATCTACGTCAGAAAGAAAGAAAAAAAGTACGAACAAACAAAGGGACAAAGAAAGAGAAGATAAAAAATATTCAGCTGTCTTCCGCCTGTTGGGTTTACAAACAGATTTTGTCCCCAAAGTTTTATTATTAGGGATAATCTGAGACCTAAAAGAGAACATTTTATATGGTTAAATCATCTTCCAAAGCCCATACAGATATCCAAAGATGAGCCACCAGTATGCAGCTCCTATAGAGCACTCCTAACAGTAAACACATCGTTACAGAATGCACCACATTCAGTACTTCAAGGAAGAAACACAGAGTATGAGATTACTACACCTCTGAATAATTCAGTTTCGTAATTATCTGTTTATTTATGTATAATAACCATCTGTTATTTTAAATATATTTATATGTATAAATAAATTTAAATTGCAACACTTTACTTTGTATTCTTTATTGATTTATCATGCTACTGAGTACAGTTAATTATTTATGTAATATTCTATGTATGTTTTAGCAATGCTCCATTATTATTTTGTATGGGTCTTTCATCAAAAGTGTTCTATCTTTAACATGTGATAGGTGTCGTTGCTATTGAGTTATAGCAGTCTTTTTTCATGTGGTTATAGTTGTTATTGACAAATAGCCATTGAACGTTACAGCATTCAGCAATGCGTAGAAATTGTGAAAATTTATTATCAAAATGGATCATCTGTTCTCCAAACCTTCTGTGTATTGCGTGAAGTTTACGCTGTGCATAATCGTCCCTGCGAGAGAACGATTCGGCGTTTGATGGACAACTTTGAAAGAAGTGGTTCTATCAGCGATCAAACAACGCCTGTACGTAATCGACGTAAGCGCTCCAACGAAAACATAGGCGACGTTCGTACCGTGTACGCGAGAACGGAAACAAATCAATTGCTCGTCGAGCGCAAGAATTGGGGCTTTCACCGACCACAACTTGGTGAATTCTGCATCTGGACTTGAAGTTTCTTGCTTACAAAGTGGTATTAACTCAATAACTACAGCCCAATAACCATAGGTTACGCTGTGTATTCGCTGACTGGGCTATGGAGCAATTGGAAGCTGACCCGGATTTTTGTCGAAAAATCATCTTCAGCGACGAAGCCCACTTTTGGATAGATGGTTGTGTTAACAAATAAAATTACCGCTATTGGAGCAATCAAAATCCAATGCAGATTCAAGAACGACCACTTCATCCCCAAAAGGTTACTGTGTGGTGTGGATTTTGGTATGATGGAATCATTGGTCCATATCTTTTCCAAGATGAAGATGGAGAAGCTCTAGCTGTCAATGGAGAAAGATACCGGGCTCTTATAAGGGACTATTTTTGGCTTCAATTGGAATGGAATACATCTCAGAAACATCTGGTTCCAGCAAGATGGTGCCACATGTCATACTGTTCTCGAAATAATCAGAGGTTTCATCATTTCCCGTGGTGGTGATGTTAACTGGCCCCGGCGGTCATGTGATTTAATGCCGTTGGATTACTTCTTGTGAAGTTATGTTAAATCTCTTATGAATAACATCACGCTGGTATTCGTGAAGTTGGATTTAATTTACGTTCTTCTCTCATTGAAAATTGGGTCAGCCGTATACGCGCAACCCAACGAAGTCGCGGCGGTCACTTAACTGATGTTCTCTTCCACACGTAATGACATTATTTATGTTCCAAAATAAAAAAGAAATAAATCTCTATCATTTATAGAACATGTTTTATTTAAGTTCAAAGATAGCACATTCTTGTTGAAAGTCCCTATATTTTATGTAATATTGTGGTCGTAAAAGAACCGTTGTATTCTGCGATCTTAAATAAATACCTAAAAAGCCCATAAAGTTATAAAGCAATTTTTCTCCGCTTATCACTCGGTGCTGGTCGTTGAATTTTCAGCACAATGTTATCACCCGCGTATCTAAGTTTTGAAATGTGAATAGTTCCAAACTTGATTTAATAAGGAAGCACAGCATTTGTTAGAGTTAATATTGTTTCTTATTTCTAGCTGAATTATCCATTTTTGCAGCAGTTTCACGTGTAATGGGCATTTTGCACGAAGCGAAATTGGAGCTTATGATTCTGGCGCAAATGGCCTTCTGCTCGGTAAACTTGTGAAAGATAAATTACTCGTAGCGATTTCCCGTTCTGCGTCATTTTCTCTGTATACCAGCAGCCACACATTTTTCAATCTGTCACGCTGTATCAATTCTTTTTCATTGCATTGAGCGAACGCAATGGAGCACAGAAACACAACCCGCCAATTTAGTGCTTACGAACTTTACCAAATGGTTTTCCACGTTGGTCTGTGGCAGCTTTCAACATTATCAGTTGGAACGACTCTCTTCCACGAGGAGATAAAGGGAGGGAAAAAAACAGTAGTGTAAACCGAAAAGGCGATAAGAGGATTGGATATTTTATTTTCATTAAAAACCCAACGTGACGTTCCACCTCGGTGATCTGATTATCTTTTTAGCATTTCGCATTTCCGTTTCAGTACGTTTAGCAACACATGCGCTTCGTGCTATGGCGTTCAATCAGGTCTGAATGTATGACAATTACAACTGCACAATCTGTTATTTCGCTAGCTTGCTGCTTCACAATATAGTGAGCAGAATTACATTGTCAGTTCTAATTAAATACCTTGCTATGCCAATACTAAATAATTTAGTCCAGTATTGATTGGTTTGCTTTCCTATTCATACTACGGTTTAACTATGGTTAAATTAGCGTCAATAACATGTTACAAAAGTAACATTTTCAAATATAGTCATCACACATTATCTTTGAACTTAAAGAATGAAAATAGAAGTTTTCCAAAAAAGTCTGTGATAAATTTACATAACTTTCTCTACCTCTAGCGCTTATTAGAGTATACAAGTTATTTTTATGAAAGCTTATTTTCCTATCTTCTTCATTTTATTCAAGATAAAGCTTTCCGGAAACATCTGCAATATACATTCGTTATAGATATAAAGGGAATAGAGATAGGCAAACGTTTTAGAACCGGACGCTATATACTGGCCTAAAACTTCCATACTCTTTCCATGACATAGCGAGAAACAATTGAATATCGAAAGAAATTGAAAAGAATGACAAAGTGTTGAACTTTTTGAGCGATTAATAACGGATATCTCGGAAATGGCTCATGTCACAAAAACGTTATTTGAAATAAATTGTGTGTTCTAAATTTTTTGTGTAGAACGTTTTGGTCTATTGCTTAACGTTTACCACTTATATAAGATTATACAAAATTTCTTCTGAATGAAGTGGATTTCACAATCTATTCCCAGAAAATTAAGATATACATTTTATTTCTAATGTAAATATCTTTAATATATGGTATTTTAGTCAGAATCGTTAGTCATTTTTATAAAATCAAACGTTTCGAAAACTCTTACATGTAAAGGGTAGCTTGGAGTGGGGGAATTTTCTTGAAAATATTCGTGTCGCATCTTTGGAAAGTTCTGAATTGAAATATAAAGTTTGGTATATATCCTAGTTTTCGATTTTGAGTCATGCTGCTCACAGACACACACTCGGACCCTTTTTGGTACAGGGATACATATTTCCGGTAAAATCTCTATAGAATTTGGAAAGCAATACCTTCTATATCTACTAGGTACGTGATAGAGAAAGCAGTAATTATAGACAGAATCAAACATCTCCAAAACAGCAGCTCTCCAACCTCGCCTAACGCGATCATTCCAATATTACTTTATATTGGTAAATTTATTGTTATTTAACACAAGCCGTGAATAGGACAAGGTTGGAAAGGTAGAATCAGAATGACCAGCTTCAAATACCACTATGACATTGAAGTTTCCAGTCTGATTCTATCTTTCCAATTTTGTCCTACCTACGGCTTGTGTGAAAGAACAATAATTACCATTGATGACCTAATAGTTGGTTATTACTATGAGTCGAGGACTTAAAATACTTACGACATTGTAAGTCACCGTTGATGAATGTCATCTCAGAATGAATTTGTTATCTCCTTGTGGTTTATCGGGAAAAATGCGAGTCAATTGGGGAATTTAATGCCGTACCGACATGCTGCCATGGTACCCGGACGGAAATTGGAAGATTCGTGGTTCAATTCCCGGCTATTTCATTACATTTTCCAATCTGATTGTATTTTTCTAACATTGTCTTATCACGACTTTGTGAAAGAACAATTAATTATCATTGCTTATCTTTTGTTCTTTGAAATCAAAACAACGTCTTTCCAGTAAAGACTCTATATAGAAACTTTTTATTCTGGGGGGGGGCGAATATTATACTCCCATGTTTCTTGCATAAGCAATAGAGAAAGTCACAAGAATGTGCCTCTCTACCCCTTTAACTCAACCTTAGCATTGGTGTTTTCGTGTTAATGAAGAGCCTAGTTAGATCTTATTTTAGTAAGCATCTTCATGCCACACATTGACCATTGATCTCTGTTTCAATTCTGTAGTTTGTAGCATATTCGCCGCGGTATTCTTTAAAGCAATGGCAATCAATCGCATGGCTGCACGTCCGGCAGTTCTTGTTCATGTCAAGAAACCTAAACTGACTCAACTGGTTTCTTTCGCCTGTTAGTTCGGCAACTACTTCCGCAGATGGTTAGAGCGGGAGTGCATATACTTCACGGCGTAGGAGATTTTTGTTCCTTCTTTCCTATGCATGTTGATTTCGATTTCTTCCTTGACATTAATCTTTGTTGCAGTAACTCCTACGATAACTTTTCCTCTTGTATAGTAATTTTGGTAACAACCTGAAGCGTGTATCCTGAAAATGGTAATATAGGGTAATGCGTTTGGGAATGGATAAAATGAAAGCACTGTGAAATATATATTGCTGAACTTGGTGTATACAGCATTGAAAAATTGTAGATTTCTCAGATATTTATAAAATGAACGAAAATGGTGCGTGCAGTGAGGGATGCACCAAGCTGCTGGAATACATTTTTCATATTGCTATCTTCCTCAGGTTTTGATAGCAGAAAAAACTGCAACATCTCCAAATAATATTCATAGCCATTAACTTCAATTCGTTGGTACATTATGAATGCAAGAATTGAAAGGAGCTTTATAATTCACATCGTGTAAGACTTGTAGACGTAAGTGTAATGGATGAAATTACTGATACTTTCGAACAGTATGCAGTATGCTAACAGGATATTCATTTCTGCTGACAGTGGCCTTAAATTTTTCGTAGGACTCCTTGTCATGGCCTTAGAGATGACTGCTTCTCGTATTGGCTTTGGATTTTTTTTAAACACAGACTTTTTATACAAAGTGCGATACCACAACATATGGAATTATATTTTGGGTGCATTACGCAGCCATACGTGCGTGAAATTCCCTTTGAACTTGTTTAAGACTCTCAAATTTAGATTCTATGAAACTCAAACAGTTTTAATAAGTTTGCGCTCGCAGTTGATATCTAGTGGGCATTTCAATCCTTTATGAATTTCATTTGTCAGCATATATTGTCGATTTTCAATCTTGCTATGTATGAAGACTTCCATTATTTAAGCAAAATATTACCAGCAAGGAAGGTTTCCTACTATCATATTAGCTTTTGTTATTATATTTAATACCATTCATACTTAAAAGGATCGTCCTCATTTTTATCTTAGATATATATTTTCTGTACATATAATAGCTAAGAGAATTATTGTATTCCACCAAAAAAATTCGGTAAGAAGTTTCACTGGAAATACCGTTTTTGGAACACAAAAAAACACTTTTAGAAATAGCTCCGTGTGTGTGTTTTAACAGCACTACTCTAAAAACGATAAGGCTGTTAAATTATTTAACAGCATTTTCCATGGATGAGATACAAACATTTTCAAGAAAACTCCCCCTACCTCAAACTATCCTTTGCATGGATTTTTTCGTTATTTTTTATTTTGTCAAACATGACAACGATTTTGAGTACGGTACAGTGTATTTATGATATTGAAAGCAAATAGAATACTATCTTGAATTTTCTGGGAATAGCCTAAGAAGCCCTCTTCATTCGGAAAGAATTTTGTATAATTTGATATCACCGGTGAACCATAAAGGGTAGACAAATACATACTACAGAAAAATTCTTCTCTCTCTCTCTTTAAAACACACAATTTATTTCAAGTAATGTTTATTGGTTTAGCTTTTTCAATACTTTATTTTTATGTGTTGTCACAATTCGATTATTCTTCGCGATGTTATTTCAAGAGAAGCATATAGCCACCCTGCTTTAAACATTTGGCAATAGCTTCGATTTTCTGTACCACCTTGGACATAAAATGACATTTAATAAAACTATTAATTGAGATTTTTTCCTGTATTAACATAAATTAGAGAAAAAATAAGTTTTGTTTGAATAGATTGCAGAAGATATATAAAAATAAATGATTGTGGATAGAGAAACTCATGAATGTTACATATCAGACTTTTTGTATAGTTACATACATTTGTATTAAACCTACACATTATCTATCCATATATAGTACAATAGGGTACTGTGTACAGGGATGATTACTAAATTCTTGTGGAACATTGTTTTATTTAATGAGAACGAGTAAAGTTGAAACAAACGCTTTTATGTTGACTACAACCTTATCTAATGCAGTGGAAAATATATGACGCGTAAAAATCATAATTCACAACTCTACTCATTGTTTATTCTTATACCTATTATAGATCACTCAAAAGCATATTCTGATATGTGCTCCATGTTAGTCAAGAGATCATAGGAATGAGCGAAGCTGCAAAATGTTTTATGTATGCACAGGAGTATAGGCAACTCTAAAATGACAGAAAAATTTTAGCGGCTTAGCTGTCATGATAAAACATAATCTTACAGGAGCCCAGAAGAAAATAAAGATTTGCACTAAAAATTTAAACAATTCCAAAATATACTTGTATACTTATAAAATCAGCGATCAACGAATATTTCAGAAACTGCTAATGTCATTAGTATTTTTGGCACGTATGATTTAACAAGCACTAGTTTTAGTGAGATTTTTTCTTATCTCTTATATTTTTCTGTTACAAATATGTGATGATGTTAATAAATAAACCTTTACCATCCGTTTAAAGGCATTCAAGATTTATATTTTATTATGCCAGGATCTCAATTTAACGATAATCACAACATATAATGTACTGTTACACAGATCTCTCTACTAATTACAAAGTCGCATCCAATGTCCATCCAATCCACCCAATCCACCCAATCCATCCATCCATCGATATATTATAAATACTTTAAAAAAGTGATTCTTCTATCTATAATGCATTTTTATGCATTATAGATTCAAAATAATTTCAAACTGAAGCGAGAATTAATTCTCATCAAATAATTATGTATATCGAGTCACATTAAGAAAATAATAAGAGCAAGTAACAAAAATAAATGAATGTAAATTAATATTATTTTAGAAATTGTAAAACATAATGAAGTAAATAGTAGAAAACCCGAACAATATTCAAGAAAAGATATAGGAAAAGAACAGTAGGAAAACTTTTAAAGGTATAAAGTGTAAATAAAATGTGTAGGGAAATAAAGGAAATAAAATATGAACGCTAGCATCTAGAGAGATCAACAATAGGTTATCCATGTCAGAGAAGGAGAAAAATTAACAAGTCAAGAGAGAGAACGTCATGGTAACATTTTGTGAGGCAGACGCGAGAACTACGCAGAAGAGAAAATTCCTACAGAAGAAAGAAGAAGTAGTGTATAAACATTTGGAGGATGGTAGAGCATTAATTCCATGGAATATACAAATAGTTAAGGTGGGAATACTCCGTGCCGAGATAATTAAATAATAAGCTCCACGAGATGCGTTGAGAAATAGTATATACAGGGTTATTCAAAAAGAAGGAACAGACTTTAAATATTTACTTCTAATGAACGACAATAGAGGGCAACACATGCGATACATCACTGAATAGAGAAAACTTCAACACTTTATTTTATCTGTTCAAAAAGAGCACCATTTGTTATACGAAGACGACCGGTGCTTTTCCGTTTGCATACGCAACCATCTTCTACGATATTATTGTATCAGTTGTACATTTTTTATGACGAGGCGGCTCGTCGTTGAACTTACAACGAAATGCAAGCTGCAATGAAACAATGGATTCACTCTTGGCACGCAAAACGACTTTTCCTGTGGCGTTGCCATTTTCTCGTAAACAAACAGTGCTGTAGGCACTGAATGGAACTAATAGGTGGGGCTTAAAAGTTTGAACTTTCCTCTATTCAATGATAAGTCGCTAAGTATTATCGTACATTAAAATGAATATTTAAAATCTGTTTCTTCTTTTTTAATAATCCTCAGGTAACCGCACGTAAGAGAAATAGATGAGCTTAGATTTTCCATGATGAATATTTTTATTTAGCTCCCCACAAACATAGAAACAGTTATTTAGAAAATAAGTAAATATATTAAGTTCGGGCCTCCCAAAACAAAATAAGAAATTATTCAAAATTGCAGAACAGAGTCCGGGACTAGCTGGCAACAGGAATCGTTCTTGAGATTTTGTAGGTAAAGAATAAATTTGAAAGAAAAGGAAACCGAAAGTGTGTTAATAAATAATAATGTAAAGAAACTGTAACAATTAAAATTTAAACAAAATCAAAGAAACGGCCTCGTAGATCTCGGAAAAAACCAACAAATTCCAAATAAATAATTTATGTTCAAATGGAAAACCTGTTTATTCATTTAAACAGAGATAGCAACGCTCTGAATTCCCGGAGTGCCACCGAGCTATAGCATCAGCAGCATAATTTTCTCCCACTAAAACTGCTCCAAAAATAAGCAACGAGCTGTTGCTAAGGAAAATAAAATATGATGTGTTGCATTCACATAACTTTCTCTACCCTCTACTGTTTGTTAATGAGTATACAAATTATTCTTGAGAAATATTTTTCTATCTGCTTCATTTTAATCCAGATAAACCTATACAGAAATAGTTACATTACGCATTTCGCCAGGATATAAAGAGAACAGTGGTAGTTCAGTTTAGGAACTGGATGCTATATGCTAGTCTTAAAATTCCGTACTGTTTCCACGAAATCTCCAGAAACAACTGAAAATCGACGGGACTTAAAAATAGTGACAAAGTATTAAACAAATTGAACCATTAACAAAGGATATCTAAGAAATAGCTGATGCCAAAAAGAAATTTATTTGCAATAAATTGTTTTGTTTTAAGGAGAGCTACGTGTTTTATTTAGTACGTTTTCGTCTGTCGTTTAATGTTTACCAGTTATGTAATATTATGCAAAATTCCTTCCGAATAAAGAAAACATCACAGGCTATTTCCAGAAGATTCAAAATATCCACCTTTGTCGTGCAAATATCATTAGTATTTCGTATTTTAGACAAAATCGTTATAGCCATTTTTTAGAAAATAAAAAAATTTCGAAAAATGTGTAAAGGGTAGTTTTGGGGTGGGGGAATCTTCTTGAAACTCTTCGTGTCGTATCTTTAGAAAATATTGAACCTAAATACCAAGTTTTGCATTCATCCGACATTTCGTTTTTGAGCTATGCTGTTCACAGACACACACACACGCACACTCACTCAGAGACAGACACGCAGACACACACACGGACGTTTTTATAAAACGGCTTTTTTGGATTCGGGGTCTCAAAAATGTAATTCCGGTAAAAATACAGTATTGATTGCGGGTGGAATGCAATAACTCTACTATTTATGTGGTAACGGAAGTAAAAACAAGGACCAGAAAGTTCAAGCATATTCCTCAATGACGCAATTATATAAGCAAATTGTAATCGTGTAATATTGCATATTCCGAAAACGGCTAATGCAACGAATGCATTTCAATGAGCACTAACTTTCATTGCTTTCTTGTTATGCAAACTTACATTAAATTCAATCTGAATGAAGGGGAATTCACAGTCTATTCACATAAACTTCAATATAACGTAATCAAAAGTATCCGGACACCTGGCTGAAAATCACGTACAAGTTCGTGGCGCCCTCCGTCGGTATTGTTGGAAGACAATGTGGTGTTGACCCACCCTTAGCCTTGAAGACGGCGTTCACTCTCGCAGGCATTCTTTCAATCAGGTGCTGGAAGGTTTCTTGGGGAATAGCAGCCCATTTTCACGGAGTGTGGAACTGAGGAGAGGTATCGATGTAGGTCGGTGAGGCCTGGCACGAAGTCCAAGGTTTCTCACCTGACGCATAACTGCCATAGTACTTGGAGTGGATCCTGATGCAGTTTGGAATTCCTGTGTGATGGTCTGGATAGATGTCTGCCTATTGCTCTTTACGATCCTCTTCAAATGTCGGCGGTCTCTGTCAGTCAACAGACGAGGTCGGCCTGTACGCTTTTGTGCTGTACACGCCCCTTCACGTTTCCACTTCACTATCACATCAAAAACAGTGGACTTAGGGATGTTTAGGAGTATGGAAGTGACACCCAATCACCTGACCACGTTCGAAGTCCGTGAGTTCCACGAAGCGTCCCATTCTGCTGTTTAACGAGGTCTAATGACTATTGAGGTCGCGGATAATGAGTACCAGGAAGTAGGTGGCAGCACAATGCACCTAAGGTGAAAAACGTATGTTTGTGGCGGTGTTCGGATACTTTTGATCACATAGTGTATGTATTGGTAATTCGAGATGGATAATTTCGTGAAAAGTATATCACATCTTGTTAATACGATGGACTTAGATGCTAAATTGTCTATGACCTGAATTTTCGCCCTTGAGTTATACCGTTCACACACACACACACACACACACACACACATACATGCGCATATATTAATTTTTTTCAATATCATGTACATCTTGATGTCCATTAATTTCGATGAAAACTGGATATTCTTCAGTACATAACGTACTGTTCCTTTAGAACGCGGAAGAGAAAGTAAAAGTTATCTTAGGTAACCTCGAATGGAATTTATTAAGACTATTCAGTGAATAAAATGTAATACATACATAATAACTATTGTCTTATGTTTAAAACCGACCATTGTGTCAATAGTCAGACCACGGCATATTACCTACTATATGACTGACAAACCAAAGTTATGGAATAATCAACCAATGGTTGAATAATAAAATAATTATCCTTGAAGTTAAGACAAGCTAAAATTAGAACACAATAAAAACACATTGTTCTTCAAGAACATAATTTATTTGAAAATACTGTTTCAAAGCGAATTTATTTAAAACGCAACGGGATGGCGTAGCCTATCAATCACTGCATAATTGCGAGTATACTATTACGGTTCAGTAACGAGCTGAGGTTTTATCCTATAAAATATTATAATTGGTCGATATTCCAGACATTGCTAAACGTTAATGTTCAATATCAAATACGCGGCGTATGAATGGAATTATACATGACTAATCTGTAACGTTTTGTTAATGCTTAAAAAATTGTTCAAAGCACTAACCAATTGATCGGCATTCTGTAACTTCGTAAGAATAATATAAAAATAAAACCCGAGACTCTCATGCTAACTCGTTTGTTACACAACAAATTCCCATAGACGTCGTTTTAATAGTGTTGTAGGAGGACAGAAGCTTGACATTTTAAATATCAAATGCTTATTTATCCTTTAGCGTAAAATATAAGTGTTACGGATATCACGTGAGGGAGCAATGTTTTGTGTAATATCATTGGTAAATGATGCTCCCAGCATAACTTTTAAGAGGCGAATTTTAATAGGAAAATAAATAGTAACATTTATTAATTTAAGAATTTTTGGTTCAAATAGTGATAAATGTTGGGTTTTTTTTGCCTGGTTTACGAAATTATTTGCTTAATTTTTAGGTTACGATTAAGAACTGAGTGCTTTCGAGAGCTGTAGAATAGTACACTATACGTTTTCCTTCCCATAATTATTATTGTTTTAAGATAATTTCCAATCTGCTAAAAGACGTGGCTACCAGAAAGCTATTTACCAGTTTCTCGTAACCATAGAAAATTTAATTTATATTTATGCTGCTGGAAGAGGAAGGACATAACAGAAGGAAGTCAGTTGGGTTATAAAATAATTTATTCTCAATACATTTTCGTATGAAAAATAATCTTAAATAAAATATTTTTAGCTATAACATTTTCCCAGACAACACAACTAGTGAAAGTAACCTTTCTTTTCACTATGACCTTCCACTTAACGAATACCTAAAATAATATGAATAATGATTTTCACTCAAAGATTATTCAAGAATATGTCCACAGAACTGGACTAAGGCTAAACATTGTCAAATCACGAATAAAAGAATAAGTACCTATTTATGCTAAATGGTATATATTCAAATTTAAGAAAATGTGCATAACAACTGGTATCTTTAAGAGGTACAATTAAAATCCATAAAACAAAGAAAGTTAATCAATAACTGCAGGTTATATAAATTAGTGAAACTTGCATCAAAACAATATTAAACTTCGTTGCTAAGTCTATTGTCGGCCTTTTTTAACCTAAAATTAAAATATTTTATAGGGCCACTGCTACAGCTGTTCAACAGCTTGGCGAGTTTTCTCCATAAAAAATATTATTATATGGAGTCACTTGAAGTCTTGCTATTCTAAGCAATGGGCGAATTAAAAAAAACATATATTTTTTTTCATGTGAGGTTTTCACAGCACGCTTTGTTTCCATCTTGGCAAGTAAAAGGAACAAACGCACTCGGTAGTCTATATTCTGGCGTTGGTAGCAGTGTGAAAACAAAACGCTGTTGCAGAGCGCACGAATTTTCGATTTGTCACTCCAGTGGACTAAAATACAGTGAGAAAACGAATATCGTAATAACAAACAAGTTACAGAATGCCACATTTGTTAGGAGCGGTTCTTTAAGCTTAACATATAATTGTATTGTAGTCGCTTTCTTAACAATTAAGATACAGCCCTGAATGTCCCCTTAATTCAGCTTTGTAATCTTATGTTCGGGTTGACAAGAAAAATAAAGTTTTAAATTAATACAATTTTAGAATGAATTGTGGCCATAGCTTAAACAACGGACAAGTAAACTTCCATATTTTGTTTCTTGTGCTTCCAACAGGAATTCAGTTGATTATTTCTTAAGGCAACGGCAATAAATCGCATCGCTGCATCCAACAGTTTCTGTTTACGTCACGCAACCTAAGCTGACTTGACTGCTTACTTTCGCCTGATGGTTCGGCAACTACTTCATCATATGGCTAGAGCGGAATAGTATGCATCGCACGGGGTAGCAGGTTTTTGTTGTTTGTCTATTATCTCCCGGACTATTAGGTAAGCATTTATGCTGAAATTGTTAATATTTTATCTTAATATAATTAAGAGGTTTCTTTATACTTTCGCTACTCTTACCTATAGTAAGTAGAGGAAGTATTGCATTCCATCCAAAAATTCGAAATTCGAGTTTTCGCAGGAAGTACATGTTTTGAGAATCCGCGTGTCTGCATGTGTATGTGACTCTGAAGAGTATAAAAAACGAAATGTCAGATAAATACCAAAATTTATATTTAAGTTGAATATCTTCCAAAGGTAGGACACGAATACTTCCAAGAAAATCCCCCACACGAACTACCCTTTTCATGGAACATTTTTCGAAAATTTTGATTTTCTAAAAAATGGCTGTAACGATTTTTATTAAAATACCATATATGAAAGATATTTACGTGACAAATAAAATGTTTATCTTGAATTTGGCGGGAATAGTCTAGGAAGTCTTCTTCATTCGGAAGAAACTTTGAGTAATCTTGTATAAATAGTAAACCTTAAGCAAAGATGAAGACGTACCAAACAACAAAACGTATATCTCTTTAAAACACACAATTTACTTAAAATAAATGTTTGTGGTATAAGCCGTTGCTGAGATATCCGTTATTAATGGTTGTCCTTTTTAAGTTCCATCGATTTTCAGCTGTTTCTGGCGATTGCATGGAAATAGTATGGAATTTTAAGGCTCGCTTATTGATTGCAGTTCTTAAACATTTGACTACCTCTAATCTCTTTGTATCTATAATTAAACGTGTAATGTAGCTATTTCTGCAAAGGTTTGTTTTAATTAAAATGTAGTAGGTAGAAAAATAAAGCTTTAGTAAGAATAGTTTTGTATACCTACTAATAAACGAAAGAGGGTATAGAAAGTTACATGAATGTATCACATAAGATTTTTTAAAATGCTCCAAATTTGAGAAATAAATGGTTATCATTTGGAAAATCAAGTATTTTGCAGAGAACAGAAATGAATAGGGGTTATATAGAAATCTGATATTATAGTTCATTTTGTAATATCATTTACTGTAACATTTAATTGTTAAATTAACTTAAGAATGAGTAACAATTAATGTTTAAATAATCATACAAGCTGTGGATAAGTAGTGGCATAAATTTTAACAAGGTATCTTACATACTCCGGATTTCCCAAATTTCACAGATGCAATACCTTAACTTGATTTCAAGTAGTTTGACGTTCGCCTGCCACGTTTGCGAGCTGTGGTGATGCTATCCCCAGGGGACCAGCCATCTGAGGTGCGCGCATGCGCTTGATCAAGCGAGAGTGTGTACTTTCTCCAACTTAAGGGAGGAAAGGTGGAGAGAATGAAATTACAACCTTGACCGAGAAAGAACACTGTACTCGTCCTGAGAGTAAGAGTAGTCCACGAGGATTTTTCCTCGTTAAACGATCGGAAGCGTAATGCTTTTCCATCCGTTAGCCGCGTAATTTGTCGGTATGTAGGAATTGTTTATTCTGGAAAATTCTTATTAAGTTAAAGTTAAGTTAAGTTAAGTTAGTTAATATAACTTCCCAGTATCTTTACATCAAGAATTATTTGAGAAAGTTCACATGTATGAGAATTGGTGCTAAGTTTTGGTAACAAAGATTGTAGTTAACTGTACGAGTATATGGCTGTGGAGGAGTAAATCGAAAATTACGTCAGATAACCTTCTCTCCTAGTAGTAGAAATTTGTTACTAAAGTTTTACTGAGTGTATATGTCATGTCTTTGTACAGTAATATGTTCCATATGCAGGTGGTCATATTTATTAGGTATATCTGGTTTATGTGTTAATACTGGAGATTTCAGCTAATGACGTTCGTTTTCTGTCAATTTTCCAAATTCAAAACTCTACATAAATCTCTTTGTTCCGTTTGGCAACCAGTTCAAGCTTTAAAGGGAATTGTTAAAATTTGCTTAATGGAGCGGTTCAGAGAAATCAATTCTTTATTAAGTTTGGTGTGATGTGCGAACAGATATACATAATTTTTAAAGTTATTAAATTATCTTCATTTCTTTATGCCTTTAAGCTTATACATGTATTTACTCTCGATCCTCTACCAAAATAAAAGGACATTCAGGTAACTTTCTTTATTGTTAGACCTCGGCTCAATTTCTTTTTCTTGATTATTTCTTAACCCAGGGGCGGCTGGTGACTCTGAACTTTGGTGGTTCACAAAATTATTCTTGCAATTTGAAATGTTTTAAATAATAAATACAGAATAAGTTTCTCACAATAGGCTGATTAATTTATGCAAATAAACAAGAAATGGGAATTCAAAATATATAACAAATGCGTATTTCATAAACAGTAGCATATAGCACTCACCTATTTATAGAGAAAATCAGCCCTTCTCTCCTTACTGCCAACAAACTTATCGATGATCAGCCCATTAAAGTTCTTGATCTGCATGATGAAATCCCTTTCAATGTAAAGCATGACTAACGCAGATAACCTCTCCTCAGACATTGTTTAGTACTCAGACATCTGAGTAGTTTAACAGATTCACTAAAAGTGGAACATAAATTATTGTCCCTGAAAAACTCCATTAGTGGAACAACCCCAGTCATGTTTTTAAATTCTTCAGTACTATACATTGTGGAAAGTTCTGTAATCAGTTTCTTTTCTTCAATAAAAGCATATGACTGAAGGGCAACTTTAGTATGTTGTTCCGGAAACGAAATGTTATATTCTGAAAATCTGTCAGGCTGAAAGAGAACTGCTGCTCCCATGTGAGCAACAAATCTGAACCTGTCTTTCGTTTCAGTAATGATTACATCACACACTTCAATGGCCTCTCGTTTTCGTATAGTGTATTCCACAATTTTTCTTTTCTTCGTCACATTCTCATCAACTGCAGTGGAACTTACGGTGCTTCTAATTGTAAGAATTTCCACCTCAAAATAATTAAGTCTATCCTGGACCATTACAGGAGTACAGTTGCTCCTCTGAAGTTGATTCTAGAAACTATCGACATGGGGCATAATTTTATGGAAGAAGGACAACCAAAATATGAAATCTGCATCACTCAAAATTCCAATAAAACCAGATTATTGAAGAACAGAACCTGAATTGGTGATTCTTTCACCTCCCCTTATGATTTTCATACATTCTATTAACTCCTCCCTGTATTCGAAAACTGTGTTGACAGATCTAGATTGAAAGTTCCATCTCGTTTGCACTGATCTTGGCAGCCGCTTCTGCACTGCTTCTTCTAAAACTGATGTTCTCTGAGGAGAGTTAGAGAAAAAAGCACAAATTCCTTGAAGATTTATGAAGAAAATTCGTACACTACTATTCGTTGATGCTGCATTTAACATAATTAAGTTTAACTGATGCGCATGGCAATGAATGTATTCTGCAAACCTGTACTTCTGTTTTATGATGGATTGAACGCCATTTTTCGACCCAGACATAACGTTAGCCGCATCGTATGTTTGAGCAATCAATTTATGTTCACAGTCTAGCAGATGTCGATCAAGTTCTGGCAATACGCATGCAGCTGTTATCTCCCTTGTGCCCTATAGGATTCACAAAACCCCAGTACCTTTCCACTGGCTTATAGTTTACCAGATATCTATAGAAAATTACCATTTGATGCTTGGATGCTACGTCGCTGGTTTCATCTGCTATGACAGATCAAAATGGCGAGTCTTTTATTTCTTTTTATATCTCCTCATGACAGACTTCAAGCATGCATTGCAAAATCTCATTTTTAATCATTTTTGACGTTCCCTTAAACACTGTTGCATTTTCCAAATGGTTTTTCAGAACAAAGTCTAGCTCTGCACTGAAATTTATCAGTTCACGAAAAATACCAGGGTTACTTGAAGTCGCTGACTCATCATGTCCTCGAAGAGCCAACTCAAAGGCCCCACGAAACCTAATTCAGTTAATAATAATGTTTAAAACATATCTATTTTGAGCCACTTTCTGGTTGTGTTCTTCAATTACTCCCCGATATTTGCACTGTCCATCTCTTTTGCTATATTTACATTGCCAAACATAACAAGACTGATAGTATTTTTCATGTACAACTTTGACGCTACATGTTTTTTGGCGCAGTCACGAAGATGCTGCAAATCATTCACGCCATGCTTTGTCCATCCATCTTCACCACCAAACAAAGCGCAAGGAAAGCAAAACAGGGCGTTTTTAATATCACAACCACACATCCAATAATATTTTTCATATACATCGCTGTTAAAATTCCTGTTAAAACCTCTTGTTTTTGTTTGAACTACCTGAGTGATGTTTAGGTATGGTGCGGGCCTGCCCATGCGTTTAATTTCATTCTTTTCCTCCAAGTTTAGCGTTGAAAACGGTTGCGTTAAAAGAGACTGAACTGAATTCATTGTTTCTCCTTATTGCAGCGTTTACCTGTATTTAGCTAAATAAACCACTTTGATTCATAAATTAAAACCCGATACACACAACACGGCACAAACCACGTGGCATACAGGCAACGTAATGATCAGAGATATGGTTCGATAGAAGACCGGAAGTGAGGTAAACATTTACTGTGAATTCAATAGATGGCTCTGTGTATGGGACGAAACGAAAAGTATTGTTCCTGTTGATAATCATCCTATTCTATGCGCTCTGACTACTAGGTTAATCAACAACATGCAGCTTACGCCCCGCACTTCCCCTTCCCATACTCCTCTGCGCTCCCTTGGTTCGTCATTCCCTATACTTCACCATTATACCAATGTAGGCTGCAGCCGGGAGTGCACTACTTGGCACCTGCAAACAATACAATTCTTGCCGACGTCCACTCCACAAGATCATGTGAGAATGATAATCAAAATGTATGAATCGTATATGTTATTTACATTAAAGGGAGAGCCAGATTTTGGTTGTAGCGCAAACGTGCTACAATATTAAGAAATCGCCCCTGTCTTAACCTCTACCAAGGATTGGTGAACCTTTTACGTATTTGTTTACCTCGTCGCCGCTCATTATATATCGATGCACATAGATGGATATGTAAACATTTGGAGCTCGCAGTACTGTTGATATCCAACTAGGAAAGACAGAGAGTGAAGATTACTTACCTGGCTTCGCCCATCTCCCAGAGTTCTATTTTCATTGAGATAAACTATGAATGAGGTTATACAAAAAAGAAACATTCACAAACAAGCTTCTATACAGCCATTCGTCAATAAGTTCTAGGTTTACGTGTAACGCTTGCTGTTCTAGTGGTTGACAACTTGGATTTAATTTCCAGATCTCTGAATGAAACGATTAATGGAAATGGGACCTGGATTACCTACTGAAGCAGTTGTAGGTATTCTAAAAGTATTGATGTCCCTTAATTTCCCTGAAATTATTACATAATTTTACTGTACCAACAATAATAATATATTTGTTAATTTTCTTTACGGTTGTTTAAATACTAGTGCTTGATATTTATGATGTAATTTTAAGTCTTATACACACGCTAAAAGCAACAATTTAAAGTAAATTTTCCCTAATTTAAACTAATTAAGATGTGATATAAATTAACCAAGATTCAAAATTAGGTTTATCTTAAAACTATTGCGTACCTGGTATTTGTGTCTTCGTGAGTCTTAAACACGAGTGCGTCTTAAACTATATTTGAGTATTACTGAAATGCTACATAGATGTATTTTTGTTTGCATGGTTGAGCAAACTCAATACTCATTCTGTATGAGTCAACTAATTCTACAAGCTTATTAGAAGACCTACTTTTCTAACGTATGCTTCATTGTTTTAAACGTCACTTATGTTTCGCAACTTTAATGATAAATTCGCCTCCTAAACCTGAATTTCTAGCACTGCGTTAGAAGCACCAGCGTAAGGCATATCTACCTACCTTTTTTCACTTGGAACTCAGGCATTGATAAGTTAAGGTGACCACGTATGTGTGTGTGTGTGTGTCTTCTAATCTCAAGAAACGTTTTATGCTTTTTCGGGGCTTTAGAAAGCATTTATTGGAATTTGAAAACGTGCTTGTATGCACCTGAAGGAAATGCAAACCTGAGGTGTTACATTCACATAGTTTCCTCTTGCTAAAATCGTTTAATTTTATATCCTTACATATAATTAGTGCAAAAACTTATTACTTTCTCTACTACGTATAGTAGGGGAAGTATTGTATTCCACCCAAAAATTCGATACCGAGATTTCACCGGAAATACATGTTTTGAGACTCCCTGAATCCAAAAAAAGCATTTTTGGAAACATGTCCGTATGTGTGTCTGTGTGTCTGTCTGTCTGTGTGTGCGTGTGTCTGTCTGTGAACAACATAACTCAGAAACGAACAGTCGGATAAACACCAAACTTGGTATTTAGGTTCAGTATCTTCCAGAGATGCGACAGGAAGGTTTTAGAGAAAATCTCCGACCCCAGATTACCCTTTACATGGAGCATTTTCCGAAAATTTTAATTTTCTCAAAAATGGTTCTAACAATTTTGATTAAAATACCATATGTTTAAGATATTTTCATGACAAATAAAATGTACATCTTGAATTTCCTGGGAATGTCTCCAAACGTTTTCTTCATTGTGAACAACGACTTTTGCATAACTGGTAAACCATAAGAGATAGACAAAATTTTACTGCACAAAAATGTAGATCACGTTAAAATACACAATTTATGTCATATACATTTTTTTAGTTGGTTGAACCATTTTCGAGATATTGCTTGTTATTTCCTTAAATTTTCCAATACTTATACTTTTTCTCAAATTCGTTATTCACTTTTTTATGTCCTGGATATGCAAACAGAATAGAATGCGCCACATAGCAACCAGCGCTTAAAAGATTTCACCATCGCTTATAACCTACCATATTTACCTTGCATCTACAAGAAAATTAGCAATAAGATCAACATCTCGATATCTTGATTAACTTGAAGCATATGGAGAATAAGCGTTTGTAAAATAGTTTGTACAACAGTAGAGAAAGTCATGTGAGTGTAACACATCAGATGTTTTTTTATCCATTTCATGTTAATCGAGATAAACGCTTGTAAAACTAGTTATGTATACACAATGTCCTATACAGGCGGGTTGAAGCGATGATAACCTAATCTTTATAAACCTGGTCACTATACACTGGCTTTAAAATTCCATACTGTTTTCATGACATACCTAGAAACAACTGAATGGTAACAGCACTTAAAAAATTAAGCATTGAAAAACTTAAACCAATAACAACGAATATATTGGAAAAGTATGACGCCGAAAAAGAAGTTATTTAAAATAAAATATGTATTTTAAATAGATGTGCATTTTTCTTGCAGTAAGTTTTTGTCTATCCCTTAAGGTTTGCCAGCTATACACAATTGTAAAAAAATGCATTGCAAATGAAGAGGGCTTTGTAAGCTATTCTCAGTAAAGTCAAGATAATATTTTATACATTTTATTATTCCTGTAAATATCTCAAAATTTATTTTAATTAAAATCGTTAGGGCCATTTTTGAGAAAATGAAAAGCAACGAAAAGTTTCCAGGCAAAGGGGTAGTTTGGGGCAGAGGAATTTTCTTAAAAATTCTCATGTCGCATTTTTAGAGGATGCTGAGCATAAGTACGCATCTTGACATTTATCTGACTTTTCATTTTTTGAGTAATGCTGTTCACAGACAGACACATACGCATGTACGGACATTTTTTTAAAAATATATTTTTTGGATTCAGGTGACCTTTATATGGAGTATTTGGGTAGAACGCAATATTTTCTCTACCTAGTACAACTAGTTGCTAGAGAAAGTAAAAATTATAACACGCGGTGTTTGCGGCGATCACCTCCTCCTCCGTGCTGTTAGGCTTAACTTGATGCTTCTCCCGTTGGTTCCAGAAGTTCTCAGTGTGTTGGTTCTCTTCAATTTATCCTCGGCTAGCTGCAGTAATTTTCCTTAAACTATATGGGAGCATGGACTTATCCTCGGTAAAGGAAAACGTAGATCTCGGGTGGTGATATAGGAAGACATAGACTTGCTTTGTTTATGAAAAGATGACACTGCCGTTTCTTTTTATTTAATTAACACTCGTAGTATACAAAACTAGTATTGCCGCTGTAAAATACTGTCCACCGCTGTTAAACTATGGCGCGGATATGACACGAAGTTTAAATATGCTTATTATCTCTTTCCGAGTAGCGTATCTTAGGTGTGTTTCTAAAACTATCTTGATTCCCTGTTTTGGCGCGATATCTCACACATCCTGCAGCATCTCTCCCTGACCACACATGACATAAAACTGTCTAATAAAATGCAATGCTAAAACTCCATGATAAAACTGTCTTTATTCCCTTTTTGGCGCGATATCTCCCACATCCTGCAGCATCTCTCCCTGACCACACATGACATAAACTGTCGAATAAAATGCAATTCTAAACTGACATGACAAAACTGACTTGATTCCCTTTTTGGCGCGATATCTCACACATCCTGCAGCATCTCTCCCTGACCACACATGACATAAACTGTCCCGAATTTTCCCCAAACAGATCCATTTATAGTCGCAGGCTTCTGAGGCTGCTTCCTTTCCTATTGGTCCATTTTTAGCGCGACTCGACGCGTCTAACTATTTCGAATAAACTTCCAGGGATCTCATTGGTCCAAGTTTAATATAAATCGCGGCTTTTCCTGCATTTACCGTTAAGCTATCTATCTCGCTCACTTGGTCACGGCGAATTATCAAATAAAGGGACAAAGGCTTCACACCCTCGTTGTAGGAATAATGGCACAGCGACCGAAGAGAGGTAATAAAACTAGGTTTTCTGCCTTCGAAAACACTATTCCTGTAGCTAAAACATTCCATCGTGGACAGTATTTTAACATAGCGCTTAAATTATTTACATTAAACCATTTATAACTCTACTAATATTAGTAACCTAGATAGATACATAACGTTAAATCACCCTTCTTAAAATATACAAGCAGTATGAGAAAAAGATATTTACATAGTACGATTTAACATCAATAAAAGTTAATTAATAAATTATCTAGAATTATGGTTCTCGGGCTCGGCCTGGAGTTGCCGTTTCAAATTGCCCTGTTCTGGAAAAGAATAAATTTTCAGCACTTGATACAATTTTCTTTTACAGAATAATTCCTCTGATTATGGACTTTGTTGGTTTGTTTTGTTTACATAGACCCTTCGCTATACCTGTTCCTTCACAAGGGTTCTGACAAACCAGTGGTGTTTACATTTGGGTCATTCACTCTCACACTTTGCTATGGTTGATCCCTCTCTCCACTTAAAGACAGGTTTTCTGAGAGGCATTCTTATGCACAATACATTTCACACACGAATAACTTGTAACGCAAACAAATACGCTAATACCCAAATTAAGTTATAAAACGTAAATCTATTTACATACATATTGGTACATAATTATTATGCATTTATTTATTTCTTTACATCCTTATTTATCGGGGGTATTACCTTTACTATTTGTTCACAGGGTTGCTACCTCATTTCGAGTAAAACTAACCTGATTATTTTCATTACATTCTTCACCCTTCTCATTCTCTAAACATTTGTACGGTTTGAGCAACTGTTTATGATATCTCCCTACGATCTTGGAATTCTTTATTTCTTGTAACTCGAATGTATCCGAGCCAAAAATGTTAATCACCCGGTATGGACCTTTAAATAAATTTTCCATTCTATGATACCTCTTTTTTTTCTTTTTTTTTATAATTAATAAAACTAATTTATATGTTTAAAGAAAACTGTCAGCATATTGCTAGCATACCAACCAATTAATAATTTACAAATATTGCTAAATATCAAAAAAAAAAATAATAAATATTCTGACAATAAAAGCTGTTTCAACCTTAAGACAAACTTATTCAAGCAGAAAGAAACTGAAACATATTAATGGCAAAGGTGTTCCTTGTTCTTCATCACTATCACTAATGAGCATTTAATACTCAAGTCTCTTTAGTAATGCAAAAAAAAAATGTTCTGCACCAATGCTTAAGATAATTCATTAATTCACATGTGAAAGTTCTCCTTTCCAGGCACTGTAGAGTCAGGATCAATGATATTAGGTCTTTCTTTTTTTTTTAATTTGAATGCTGGATTTGTTTTTTTTTATACCAATACTAATTCTCTAAGTTCGATCAACCATTTCTTTCGCTTCTTTGTTTTAAATTCCTCCTTTCTTTTCTGCGCCCTCTTTGACCTTCTTTCAAAAGCTTTATTAAACGTCTCTTCTCCCGTTAGTGTTTTCGGATCTTTCGTTTCTAATATCTGTGGTAATTTCCCTTCAAGTGTTTCCATTAACTTCCTCCTCATCAGCTCAACTAATTTCCCCTCTAAACTCTTATTTTGTTCCCTTAAGTTTCTTTCTAAGTCCTTACTCTGCTCATTTAATTCCCCTTCTAAATTCTTATCTAGTTCACTTACGAATCTTTCTAAGTCCTTACTATGCTTATTTACGATTCTGTCTAAGTCCATATTATGCTCATTTGATTCCCCTTCTAAATTCTTATCTAGTTGACTTACGATTCTTTCTAAGTCCTTACTCTGCTCATTTACGATTCTTTCTAAGTCTTTACTCTGCTTATTTACGATTCTTTCTAAGTCCTTATTATGCTCATTTGATTCCCCTTCTAAATTCTTATCTTGTTCCCTTATGATTCTTTCTAAGTCTTTACTCTGCTTATTTACGATTCTTTCTAAGTCCTTATTATGCTCATTTGATTCCCCTTCTAAATTCTTATCTTGTTGACTTACGATTCTTTCTAAGTCTTTACTCTGCTTATTTACGATTCTTTCTAAGTCCTTATTATGCTCATTTGATTCCCCTTCTAAATTCTTATCTTGTTCCCTTATGATTCTTTCTAAGTCTTTACTCTGCTTATTTACGATTCTTTCTAAGTCCTTATTATGCTCATTTGATTCCCCTTCTAAATTCTTATCTTGTTCCCTTATGATTCTTTCTAAGTCTTTACTCTGCTTATTTACGATTCTTTCTAAGTCCTTATTATGCTCATTTGATTCCCCTTCTAAATTCTTATCTTGTTGACTTACGATTCTTTCTAAGTCTTTACTCTGCTTATTTACGATTCTTTCTAAGTCCTTATTATGCTCATTTGATTCCCCTTCTAAATTCTTATCTTGTTCCCTTATGATTCTTTCTAAGTCTTTACTCTGCTTATTTACGATTCTTTCTAAGTCCTTACTTTGCTTACTTACGATTCTTTCTAAGTCCATATTATGCTCATTGATTCCCCTTCTAAATTCTTATCTAGTTCACTTACGATTCTTTCTAAGCCATTACTCTGCTCATTTGCGATTCTTTCTACGTCCATATTATGTCCATTTAAGATCTTACCCCGTTCATTTAATATGCTTTCTAAGTTTTTACCCCGCTCATCTACTATGCTTTCTAACTTTTTACTCTGCTCATTGACTATGCTTTCTAAGTTCTTACTCTGCTCATTTAAGATCTTACCCCGCTCGTCTATGATTCTTTCTAAGTTCTTACTATATTCACTTAAGATCTTACCCCGCTCATCTACTATGCTTTCTAACTTTTTACTCTGCTCATTGAATATGCTTTCTAAGTTCTTACTATGTTCATTTAAGATCTTACCCCGCTCATCTATCTTTGCGCTCAACTGTTGAAGCAATATTAGCAGCTGGTTTTGGCCTGCGTCAATGACCTGCTTATTCGGTGATTGCCTTTCCAGCCTAACTTCTACCTCTGCTGCACCCATATTTTCTCCATCTGTTGTTATGCTGACAATATCCTCCCCATCCAGTTCTTTCAAATCTTCCCTTGACCTGCTCATGGTTCCGTTAGCAAGTTCTACCTCCCTCGTAATGACTTTACCCCCTCTCAATAACATGTGTTCACAAAACTGAGTCACTACTCTGCATGCCTTTTTGTTTGTTTTTGAATAAATGTTCTAACCTGTATTTTTTTCAATGTTAACTGATGCGTTCCGGGTTCGAATCCTGGTGAAGTTCTAGAAGCGATGTTCTCAGCCGTTTTGTTGTCCCACGTAGGTAGACTAGAAGTTCGCGTTGTAATTTTGTTCTGCTGTGCCCCTTTCCTCTGAAGATTCTTCCTCTATTCGTTGTTTCCTAGTCCTCCATTTGTGTCGTTCTTCCCTTCGAGCCCCACGTTGGGCGCCAGTTTGCGGCGATCACCTCCTCCTCCGTGCTGTTAGGCTTAACTTGATGCTTCTCCCGTTGGTTCCAGAAGTTCTCAGTGTGTTGGTTCTCTTCAATTTATCCTCGGCTAGCTGCAGTAATTTTCCTTAAACTATATGGGAGCATGGACTTATCCTCGGTAAAGAAAAACGTAGATCTCGGGTGGTGATATAGGAAGACATAGACTTGCTTTGTTTATGAAAAGATGACACTGCCGTTTCTTTTTATTTAATTAACACTCGTAGTATACAAAACTAGTATTGCCGCTGTAAAATACTGTCCACCGCTGTTAAACTATGGCGCGGATATGACACGAAGTTTAAATATGCTTATTATCTCTTTCCGAGTAGCGTATCTTAGGTGTGTTTCTAAAACTATCTTGATTCCCTGTTTTGGCGCGATATCTCACACATCCTGCAGCATCTCTCCCTGACCACACATGACATAAAACTGTCTAATAAAATGCAATGCTAAAACTCCATGATAAAACTGTCTTTATTCCCTTTTTGGCGCGATATCTCCCACATCCTGCAGCATCTCTCCCTGACCACACATGACATAAACTGTCGAATAAAATGCAATTCTAAACTGACATGACAAAACTGACTTGATTCCCTTTTTGGCGCGATATCTCACACATCCTGCAGCATCTCTCCCTGACCACACATGACATAAACTGTCCCGAATTTTCCCCAAACAGATCCATTTATAGTCGCAGGCTTCTGAGGCTGCTTCCTTTCCTATTGGTCCATTTTTAGCGCGACTCGACGCGTCTAACTATTTCGAATAAACTTCCAGGGATCTCATTGGTCCAAGTTTAATATAAATCGCGGCTTTTCCTGCATTTACCGTTAAGCTATCTATCTCGCTCACTTGGTCACGGCGAATTATCAAATAAAGGGACAAAGGCTTCACACCCTCGTTGTAGGAATAATGGCACAGCGACCGAAGAGAGGTAATAAAACTAGGTTTTCTGCCTTCGAAAACACTATTCCTGTAGCTAAAACATTCCATCGTGGACAGTATTTTAACATAGCGCTTAAATTATTTACATTAAACCATTTATAACTCTACTAATATTAGTAACCTAGATAGATACATAACGTTAAATCACCCTTCTTAAAATATACAAGCAGTATGAGAAAAAGATATTTACATAGTACGATTTAACATCAATAAAAGTTAATTAATAAATTATCTAGAATTATGGTTCTCGGGCTCGGCCTAGAGTTGCCGTTTCATAGTCAATCAATCTTTAAATGAATTGTGTTGCGAGCGTTTGATAAAATTATACAGAACAGCTGCAAACAAAATATACCTATTGGTTATAATCCACTCAAAGTAAGTTTTTAAGTCCAATATATTTTCAGCATAAACTCCTAATTAGATGGAGTGGCAAACTTTATGATTTGAAGTCTGTTTCCTGTGCACGAAGATACTATACTTTCCCTTCTCTCATTTAAATTCCTTCGTCATATTTCAGTCTTGCAGGGACAAGCGCGATGGACAGTGGTGTGCCGCTTACGGCGGTGAATGTTGTGAGGAAACATTTCTACTTCGCTACCGAGATTTCATTGGAGATACATGTTTTGTGGACCCCTGAATTCAAAAAATCATTTTTAGAAAAAGATCCGTGTGTGTGACTGTGAACAATATAACTCAAAAACGAAAAGTCGAAAAAATACTGAACTGGTATTTAGGTTCAGTATCTTTCAAAGCTACGGCACGAAGATTTTCAAGAAAATCCCCTACCCCAGACTACCTTTTACATAAAACATTTCTCAAACGTTTTGATTTTCTCAAAAATGGCTCTAACTCTTTTGGTTAAAATATCATGCGTTTAAGATATTTTTATGGAAAATGAAATGTATATCATGAATTTTCTGGGAATGTCCCCAAAAGCCCTTTTTACTCTGAATGAATTTTGCATAACTGTTAAGCCGTAAGGGATAGCCAATTTTACTACACAAAAGCTATAGTTCTCGTCAAAGCACACAACTTATGTCATATACTTTTTTGTGGAGTGAACCATTTCCGAGATGTTCCTTGTTATTTGTTTCAATTTTTAAATAATTGTACCTTTCCTCAAATGGGAATCCGTTATTCGTTTGGTTTGTTTGTTTGTTTTTTTAATGTCCTGGACATGCAAAGAGAGTAAAATGTTCCACATAGCAACCAGCTCTTAAAAGATTTGACTACCATATTCCCCTTGCACCTACAAGAAAATTAACAATAAGATAATTTCTGCAAACATCCATCTCAATTAACATGAAGTATATGGAGAACAAGTGTTTGTAAACATAGTTTGTATAAGAGTAGAGAAGGTCATGTGAGTGCAACACATCAGAGTTTTTCATATTTGAACTATAGCAGTTATCGAACCAGATGTAAGCCACCACTAAGAATGAAAGTTTTGCTTTCGTTGGGCACTCGTGCATGTGTGCCATTCTGCAATACTTCCGCGAAGTTCAACTGCAAAAGCCATTCCCCTTCAATACCCTTTAAGTAAGGTCCCACTAAATGCCTGAACGCAATGGAGGCACTTTCACCTCTTGAACGAGCTGCTTAATGCCATGTCTACCGCAAGAAAATGGAAACAAAACAAGAGTGGAAAAACTGGGGAAGAAGCAAAAAGTGCTCAAGGCAACGGGCAAGAAGTTTGAACATTAAAGGGGAGCTAAGTGCATATTGCTGCTTTGAAACATCTCTTCATAAGGTACAGGTCTGTCACTAACACGTTTCCTTACTCCATTAAATATTATGCTTATGGATCTACCTCTCATTTTACGTCTTTTCTGAGAAATTATTGCCGATGAATAATAGCTTTGTTTCACATGAAATCAGTGATAAGCTTCGAATATATTCTCCTCTAATAAAGTGTGATTCCGCTGATGAAAGGGGATTAAAATATTCCAGTACCCAGTTTGTCATTCACCTAGTAATTGGAGAAGGTATTTCTTTCCTCCCCATAATTAATTACCGAGACTACGCCAAAAATACACGTTTTGAGTGTGCCTAAATCCAAAAAGAAACATGTTTAGAAAAAGGTCCACGTGTGCTTGTGTGTATGTGTGTGTGTGTGTGTGTGTGTGTGTGTGTGTGTGTCGTAAGTTCAGGTCTTCCAAAGAGCTTTTCAATAAAATACCCTACCCAAAACTACCCTTTACATGGAAGAATGACCATTCCGTGTTTATGTTTTCATAAATGGCTCTGAAGATTTTGATTAAAATACCATATGTTTAAGGTATTTGCATAAAAATTAAAATGCATAACTTGAATTTTATGGAAATAGCCTGTGAAGTACACTTTTTTATTGTTCCTTTTATATTCCGTCTTTAACTGCAATGGTCACAACGGCGCATTTTACCTTTGGAACATATTGGCTATCGGGAGTTGCATTAACTCGTATACAATTGTCATTGGATTTTTGGTTTTTATACATTAGATTACACACACGCACATACATTCACATTCTCATTCTGGAGAGGATAGAAAATAATCTTGGCTGGAGAAAGCTTCACTCCACAACCGAGATTCAAACCCGGTACCCCTTACACAGCAGGCAAGTGCTCTACCGATTGAGCAAGGAGGCCAGTCTGAACACTTCTTTCTTCTGAATGACTGTTGCATATTTGGTAAACCTTAAGAGATAGGCACACAAAAATGTAGATCTCGTTTAAGCACTCAAATCATGTCAAATGATTTTTTGGGACGTTAACCATTCCTTAGATATTCTTTGTTATTAGTTCGAATGTTCAAATAATTATACTTACTCAAGTGGTAAGTCGCTATTCGTTTTTTTGCTTGGTCATGCACGGAGCATGGAATTTCAAAGCAATCATATAGTTACAGACTTTTTAAAATGTTTACTGTCGCTTTAGCCTTCTTCTTATAGCTACAGCGAAATGTGTAAACGTGTAATGAAAGTTTATCTCTATTAACAAAAAATAGAAGCATAAGCTTTTGTCAGAATAGCTTCCAGAGTAGTGAGTAGAGAAAGTCATATGATCGGAACACACCAGGTGTTTACATTTTGCATGGAGATAAATATTGCATTCTACGCATCATTTCTATGTCTATATTTCCCCGTAAATAGATAATTTAAGGGACCCTGAAGTAATAAAAATAGTGGTTTACGCAACCGCATAGGTAAGTGTTTTTTTCAGCATAGTAAATTGTTTACGGCCGAAACGAAGCTGAAGCGAAATATGTATAGAAGTCCTGAAAGGAATACAATTTCCTGTAGTTACATACTATGTCGAAATACTTTATTGGTTAAATATGTGCATATTTTGTTGAACATGGGTGCAGTCATATGTTTCATTTAGGTTTTTGATTAAACAGTTGAAAAGAATACTAAAAGGTTGGAGTATGGAAAATAAGTGCACGGAAACCGAGTGGAGTGGCTCAGGCAGTAACATATGTGGCCCGCATTCTGGAGGTCGTGGTTCGATTCCCATAATCAACCTTCCTGAGCCATGGGTTTTTTGGAGGAAACAATCTTTCCCAGGCGAATGCTAGGAAAGATTATTACATCTCCCGAATTTCCTGTATCTCCATTTCATCTCCATTCTCATTTCACTTCACCTTTCAGCTGCTTGGTTCTTTCAGAATTGCAAGTGTCGGCGTATACATTGCAGGGTAAAATAATGCTCTGATTAAACCTGCAAGCGGTCTCCGGATCCCTGGCCCCCCAGGGGATGTGTAAACCCACAGGAGGGAGGGGGCCGGCTGCATCAGCCAGGACCCGGAGGTTCAAATCTGTAAATGGTAGGGACCCTGCACTCTTCATGTCGTGCCTACTGGTCCGTCCGCCTCTGTCTCCTACCACCTCACCCCTCCCTCCCGGAAGTACCCCTTCAGGGAACTAGGTACAAAAGATCTGCGTAGTCCTCCTTCGCTTCTAGTTCCATTCTATCCCTATCCTAAGTGTACGGAAAAGCTAAATTCCCCGTACTGGTTTGGAGACAAAAAAAATGAAATTCCGGATAGTATGAAGCAAAAGCACTTTTAGTCTGTTATCGTCACGTTAGTATCCTTGTGAGAGCGGGGTTTGATACGTATAACTCGTGTGTGTACTTGCCGCTTCAGTGCAACATTTCAGTAGTTTGCATGTTGAATGTGTGCCATCTATATTCTAATTTGAAACTATTATTTTCGCTTATTTTTTCTTCGGATAAGGAGGGTTTTATTTTATACCTTTCTTTGATCTTTTCCAGGAACCCCATGGCGTTTTACCCATCTTGTCTTCCTCAGTCCCTTTTATTTCCTCCGTAGGCTCGATTATTCATGCAACCAAATTGATCCAAGACATCCGCCCTTTCTCCATACTTCTGAACTCCGTTCAAATATTTGCACAGGGAGTCATCTTACTTTCGTTTTCTTTACGAGGTCCTACCGTGTTATTTGCTTTCTTTGAACTTCATTTTCCCTGTTAGAGTAAACATTCAGCAGTTGTTTTATTCGCTTGTTTCTTAGCAGGAGTAGCTGCTCGTAAGCATTATAATTATGTAAAATATCGATTATTCCTTTCCACTCTGTCTTTCCATTTATGTCCCTATGGAACTCAATAACTAATGCAAGTACGTACATATTTATAGATGGCATTGGGACCGTTTCTCAATGTCCGAAGTAAATTCTGGAATACATTTTCTCCATGTACCACATAAACTGCTTCATTTAGCGTAAAGGAATAAAATAAAACTTAATATGTGAGCGTTTACAAAGTAACTTGATGAATGTGCAAGTTAAATTAATAAATACCTCCTATTATTGCTTATTTTATTCTGATAATGTGCTACAAATTTTGATTACTTTAATACGGACCAAACCTTTCAGAACAAACACCGATTGATATTTCCCCGAAAATATAGAAAGCTCTGAACAAATGTTTACTGTTTTACATAACAACGAGGAAGGGATTCCGAATATGTTGCCTTCGTGTGGATATAAGGATTTTGTATTTGGTATGTATGAAAAATATGCCTCCGAAACATACATTTCTGCTGTGTTGCCAAAAGTAATGGATGCTTTATCCTGCTTCGTGGTGCGGTGGGCTAGAGCGGAAGTTTTGGCTCCCGGAATACGCCCAGGTTCAATCCTACCAATGACAGTGACGATTTCAAGTGTAGGAGCGGTGCCCACTCAGCTTCGTGAAGAAATTGAGGAGCTACGATAGTCACCGATCCCGGCAACGAAAGCCAACACTGCTGACCGCATCACCTTCCCCTATGATTAAATGATCACCTACCTATGCCAAGCGTACTTGCGTTGGATTGGTCGGCCAGGTCCCAATCGGGCTTTAGCGCCAAGGTATTATTATTTATTGATTATACTCGCTTTGGAGAATCAGTATTGCTCTCCAAATTCTTAATGTGCCAGCAAGCTCTCTACTTTCACTGTAGAGCGTTATATAAATACTTGAGCTGTATTTATGGACGCTCTTTAACTGCTATGGTTCTTAGCGTCGTGTTGGGCGTGAAAGAGCGGAAATTTTGTTCAGAGGCTCTTTATCAGGTTTGAGGTTCTTTTACGTGCTGTAAATATACGACACGGGACCACCGGCTTTACTTCCCTTCCGAAGGAAGCCATGCTAAGGATTTTTGCGCCCGAAAATATCCATCGCCCTCTGCCGGGTTTGAACCCGCAACCTCGGGAACTAAAGGCTAGCATGGTACGCCTTGACCACGGAGGACAACGGCAGAGGTAACGTGTGCAACTCGCATTCGGAAGGTCACGGGTTCGATCCCCGGCGACCGCCCACTCTGAACCATGTGTTTTTCGTGGTTTCCCCGGATCGGTAGGCGAAAGCTGGGATGGTTTCTTTTCTACCACGACTTTCCTGCCCCTCATTTCCTATACTCCTCTTCTTCTTCATGTCATCTGTTTCAGGATTGTAAGACAAGGCGACGGTGTTCGATGCGTTGCGGCTGGGCGGTGGATGTGAGCGTTTTTCTCTGACGTCGTTACGCGACTCAATTAGATCCCGCCTCCGAATTGGTCTCACCAGGAGGTATCGCCGGTTTCGGAGGCTTCTGGAGTCGTCGGATCGTTCGAACTGGAAACGTTAGGTACGTTCATGCTTTCGCCCGTCGTCATCCGGATCTGGACAACCTTCAGGTCTCTCTCCTCATCCATTCCTCCCACGGTTAACGGTAGAAGAAAAAAGTGTCCTTTGCGACGTACTGGCGGTGCTCTGCCACGGTTACAGGGTCCCCTCCTTTCGTCCGTATGTTTTACCTTATGTATGAAACTGTAGCTGAAAAATATCACTAAGATTTGGACAAAGTGCAGTACATCATAATCTCCAAGAAGATACATTTCAGAAAGTTTCAGGTTGAAAAATATAATCTATATTCTTTCTCTTAAGTATTAAATTTCGCAACATTTGTGTGTATTTGTAATTTATTTATGTTTGTCTTGCACTTTTGTATAAAGGTATTTTAGTAAACTTTTTTTCGAAAGCTTAGCCTCTCTTAATCAGTAGGTCATATTGGTGAATGAACGTATGAAATACGTTTTCAAGTCACCCATGTTCATAGAGGGCAACGTTATTCATTTGCCTTTTCGTAACAAGCGAAAAGCCAGAGTTAGCAATCTTATCTAACCCAAACGACCTTGAAATTCCAGTCCTCTGTGTTGAAAAACAATGCCACCCCACATCATGAAGCTGGGAAAAAGTGTTTGTTCTTTGTTCTGCATTTTAATACCGAGTTTTCTTCCCTAGATAACGCTAACATAACATAACAAGCAGCGTTCTTTTGAACCTCTTATTTTCAGAATGAATCTGCGCAACGCCCCGCAAGACTGCTAATTACTTATACAATTAATTGTAGCAATTAATGTAATAGCTTTCTCATTCAAGCAGTGAAAGTTCTTAACGGAAGATAATATTTAATGTCTATTTTTCCATCTTTATTATGTTTACTTTCTCTACTATGTAGCTGCTGAGATTTCACCGCAAATTTACACTCTAAGGCCCCTTGAATAAAGAGTATTTATACAAAAAGTTCTAGAAAAAGGTTGTGTGTGTATGTCTGTGAATATAACTCAAAAATCAAATCTTCGATAAATACCAAACTTGTTATTTAAGTTTAGTACTTTAGAAAGATGCGACAGGAAGCTTTTCAAGATAATTTCCCTCACCCCAACCACGCTTTAAATGGAAAATTATTCGTTAATTTTTATTTTCTCAAAACTGACAAATGATTTTGACTAAAATACAATATATTATAAGCTATTTACATGACGAATAAAATGTTTATCTTGACTTTTCTGGGAATAGCCTGTGAAGGTCTCTTCATTCGAGAAGAATTATGTATAATTTTGTATAACTATTAAACTATCAGGGACAGAAACGTACCCCACGAAAAATTTAAATCTCTTTAAAACACACAATTTATTTCAAATATATTTTCTGTGGCATCAACCACTTCCAAATATCCATTGTTATTGGATTGAATTCTCCAATACTTCTTAGTTTAAAGAACCGTAGCCATTCAGTTGTTTCTCGCAATGTCATGGAAAGAGTATGTACATAAGTTCAGGACCAGAATATAACGACACGCTTTTAAACATGTGACTATCAATTTGGTTTACTGTATTTCTCTTGTACCTACAAAGAAATGTGTAATTAAACTATTTCTACAAACGTTTACCTTGATTAGGAAATAGGAAAGTAAGTTTTTTGTAAGAATAGCATGTAGAAGCTATACAGGGTGGACCGTTTAAGTTGAGGCTGTACAATATCTCCAAACTAGGTGTTGTAGTTAGAAATGTCTTTAATAAGAGTTGCTTGGTATTATAGGGGAAAGTAAACGCCTTGGTCGTGTTTTGTTTGGAGGACGTTATGATGGTCATTTTAGGGCCCATTTAATTTTAAATGGGAACTTACAATTAGGGCCAATTTAAATGATCCTAAAATGACCATCACAACGTCCTCCGAATAAAACACGATTGATGGCATTTGCTTCCCCCCATAATATCGACTAACTTTTATTCAGGACATTTCTTGCTAGAACGCTTAGTTTTGGAGATATTGTACAGTCTCAACTTAAATGGTCCACCCTATATATATATATATATATATATATATATATATATATATAGTGGTTATAGTATTGTGAATGTAACACATAAGATTTTCCTCCTTTTTTCGTAACTTTCAATATATAAGCCATATTGCATGCTGTTTTACATTACGATATAGTGTTAAAATGAGATTCTGTAAATACAATGTTACACGAATGTTGGCAAGTTTGGCGTGAAGACCCCAGGCGCCTATTAGGAGCACAGTATGAGGGTTGACCTCATGGACCGCACCTGATCCTGACATAATGCAGCCGCAGATCCCTAGGATATCAAACATGCAGCCGTCAGAAGCATCTGTGACATGCCCCTTTGTGTCAAGGTCATATAAACAGTGACACATTTGTATCTCTAATTTCTCCCTTATGAAAAGTGTAGTCCAGGAGAAAAGTTTCAGATATTGTGACAAATTAACGCAGCAGTTTTTATCATAGGTAATGCCACCAAGGTTACGAATTTATCTGATGAACCTCATAACCTCGAATGTTATTTATTAACACTAATCTAAGAATAAAATTGGAACAGATAGTATAAATAATAATTGTTACCTTGCGAGGTGTTTAAAATAAGATTAGTATTACCTCAGCTGTCAGATCACGCATATAAATGAATAAATAATCGAACATTACGCAATATTAACCAATACTACCAAAAGTGAAAACGAGAAAACAGTTAACCTCAAAATTAAAATAAACTAAATCAGAACACAATAAAGACCCTTTTCTACAATTTTTTCAATAAAATAATTTGTTTGTAAATTGATATAAGTATGAAAGTGTGAAGATTGATAACAACTTGTTTAACACAGTTGAAAGCTGAAAAAACCTGCTGAATTTTGGGTATGGAAAATTTATAGAAATAGACTGAAGTGCATACTAATACTATTACGGTGCAGTAACCCTGACGTGTTATCGAATTAAATCGCATTCTTGCAAACATATTATAAGATAAGACCGTGACTGGTCGATATCCAAGGCTTTGCTAAGCTTTATTGGTCAATATCAAATAAGCGGTGTAGGTATAGAATACTCGCAATAAAATGTCAGGAAAGTTATTTCATCTTTTTGTGTTACTCTAATAATTGAATGTCAGAATAGAAAGAAATCGAAGGAAATAAAAAAGTAACTACAAATCACAGTGTTTTATTATTATTATTATTATTATTATTATTATTATTATTATTATTATTATTATTATTATTATTATTATTATTATTTAAGCATACTTGCATATCTTCACAAAACTTAAAAATTTGCATATTTCATGGGTATTTAAGAAAGGTTTGGGCGCTTATATTTACCTAATGCCTATTTTACCGTATTTTTTAAAGCAAAGAGAATGTGTGGTGCATAGCGTTTTGTTGCTGTTAAATTGTTATTATTCTTAAAATATATTTGCATACGTTTATAAAAATTTAAATGTTACACATTTCATGTATAATTAAGAAATGAGCGCTTATAAATAGCACTTTACCTTAGCTATAATGCAAAGAGAATGTGTAGTGCATGGCCTGTTGTTGTTGTTATTATTATTATTATTATTATTATTATTATTATTATTATTATTATTATTATTATTATTATTATTATTATTATTGGGATACAATACAAACGTGAATTTCAAAAATAAGAATTTCTGTGACTAATAGTTGAACAAATAAGCTAGCATTGTTAATTCTTTTTATAACTCCGCACGCCAAATTTAGAAAACCAAACTCATTCCTCTGCCAAACGTTTTTGTTTGAGGAAGGGATCAAGAGGGCGTAAGAAAAAGATAGTGAAATGTAATCCTTGCAGGTACAGACGAACTTGATGCTACTTTGTCGACGTTATCACTTTCCATGTCAGTTCCTGACAACTGTGAGATTAAAATACGCTGCCGTTATAACATGTTCTTTCTACAAAACGATTCGCTTGTTTAACAAGAACATAAGGTTCGAGTAATTCCACAAGTGTAAAAGCACTATTCTATTGCCAAAGGGGACATTCTGATATTTTTGTCGACTATACGAACTTCGTTCAGAATATTTAGTACTGTTGTTGTTAAGAATTCCCTTACAACTCACTTAGCTTTAGGCATTTAACCTAAATATATTTCCATTTGTTCTCTGATGAATAAAAACCGTAATCTTGTTTTACATTATTTTGTATATTTAATTATATCCCAGTATGTGATACATTTTTAATATATACAATATTTGAATCTCCTGCCGTTGTGGTGCATATGGCTGTTATATGATTAAATGCACAGATTATGTAAGTTGATCTATATTAATGTAATAACTACACGTTGTAAAAATTAAGCACTTGCAACGTATTTTACGTGCAGAAGTGGACAACACATATACGGTATAGCGTATACAACGGAGGGGAACCTACGTGAGATCTATTGCGGCTAGCACCCCTAGGAGGAAGGGATGAAGTGAAGGAACCACAGGAGACTACAGGCTACAGAAACGCTCGGAAATCCCTAATATTTTCTGAACTTATAAAGAAATTATTAATAACCTTGATGGAAAGAGGTCGAAGAGAGGTGCTAAGATGAGGAAATGTAAGCTCTCTTGGATATTAGATCTACAAACAGGGTAGATACCGAATGGTTCATAATATCGATCCGACGTGTAGTAGGTGTTTTCAAGGAGAATAACCTTTAAATTGTTTGGTCCCCATCTGCGAAGCACTGACAAGCCGTAGGGCTTAGGCATTCGGGAATAATTTTCCGAAGCTTGATCAATTATCCACTGCCTCAATAGTTTTTCGTAGTCATTATTAATGATGGAATACCTAATTGAAGGAGAAAAGGCGGGGAAGCCCTATAGAGCTTTAAATAAGTCGCAGTGCAAGAGCGTTCAAGCGGCCTTCAGTTCAAGTCTTGTTGGCATCTTTTGGTCGTTTTTTATAACTCCTTAGTGTTTAACGTTGTACTTACACATGCTATTATTTGACTTCTAGAGCTTTAACCCAAGTTTACATGTTTGCTAAATCTCCGAGGTTGGCACCAATGGAGCGAATTAAAATGAAGTGGTAAACCGTCCAGTATATTTGATGTTTGATACTTCCAAATTTCTGCTTTTAATACTTTTAATTCTAGTTTCTACTGTAACAGCAACCTCTAGCTACGAGTGCGATTTTTCTGGTGTTTATATTGCCATAATATACACTGCATTGTTGTTATTTCCTGTAGTTTAAGCACTTAAATTTGGCTAAATGAAATAATATTGTTTGGTAGGGGGTAACGTAGTGTTTCGTTTCCGGTTCTCGTACTAGGGTCCGAGGTTCGATTCCCGCCTCTTGGGTGCAATTTTAAGTCGGCCCCATCCATGCCTTCACCTCTAACTTGCTCATGTGAAGTATTCCCAAAACCCAGCGTGGTTCGGAGTCCACGGTAAAAGCTGTAGGTCCTCTCATATCACCGCCATTATCAGTAATACCCTACCATCGGAGGCAACGGAATCCACCCTCTGGAAGTCTCTACCTTAGAAATGACTCCAGTCATTGCTGGGTGGAATGAGGTATCACCGAAGGTCATAGTCTATGTGGGGAGCATCAGAAACTACGGCGACGACATTTCTTGGAAGTACAAATAAATAGATTTATATTTTGTAATTTTTCTCTTTGTTGGTCTTCTTTCACAATATTCAGAGTGTAAAGCAGTAGTATAGAAATATTAAAGAGGGAGAGTATTTCTGTTACAACGAATATGCGCTTCCTGAGTTTTAAAGTCTATATGAAAATACACGTCCAAATTTCAATGTGGAGTTAGGTGATGGGTTGACCATTTATTTACCTGATACTTTAAGATAGTAGGTAGCCTTATCATTTTATTTCCCAAAAACCATATGAAAAGGCTTAACTGGACTTTTGTAAAGAGAAATAAACAGTTTATCTTAGTACAGGTATTAGATATGTTTTTCTACGCATATTTTCCCTCTCCTACTTAAGTTATTGGAATTCACCAAAGTCTGTGACACATTTACCCCATTATAGTGCTCTCTGGTTACGTTTGATCACATTCCATCTGTTCAGTTGAGAATATCAGCAACTGCTCCTAGAAGATATCCTGTTAAAATATGGCCGGATTTGGTGTTAATTGTAGCTCTTAGGTTGGCGGCACGGGTCTTATCTTGCAGGTACGTAAGCAGTTGGGTTTAAATGGTTGTGTAGAGGCCATTGTGTTCCATGTGCTTATTTATTTGTATTGTTGTAAATCCTAAATAAGTCTTCCACGTTTTCTACTTACAACACAATTTCGTTTAGCATGGGAAACGTAGTTTCAAAACAAGATGTGCAAAATAAGCTTTACTACTAGTTTTATACTAGTAAATCTCATTGTGAGATTGGCAGTACTTCAGTTTAGTGTAATGTCGGCCATATTCAATTCTTGGTTATTCTTGCAATGGAATTTCTTCGATTAAATTGATTCTCCTATACAAGCCGGAAGTTTACTTTGGTTACGCGACGCCTCTACCTACTGAAAGTGCAAAAGGGAACTATATAATAATAATAATAATTAATAATAATAATAATCCCGATGCGCTACAGCTCGAAGGGCTTTGTTTGCCGCCTCATGCTCACGTACATACGCAGAGTTGGACAACCATCCAACCTATACGGCGAGGAGATGGGACCAGCATCACGTATCCCCCAAGGGAATGTTGGTTGCACAGGCCGGGACTGTCTTTTGTAGTTCCTCAACTTCTTTACGATGCTGAGTGGGCAAGGTCCTATACCCAGGTTCGCACACCCATGGGTGGGAGCGAACCCGGGCGCAGGACAAGGGAATTAAGTTTATATATAATTTAATACTGTTTGTTTTCAACGGAATCGGGAACTGTGGCAGAGAAAGTCCAGATGTTATTTTCTGTGTAATTTTTTCCAGAATTAGTGACTGGTAATTGATATTGTGAGAATGTTTACCCTGGATTATTTATAGAACTGACAATGGGAAGTTACCTGTAATGTCAGCCAGTTAATATGATGTTTAGTTTTCTAATACCGTGATTATTACGCCAAGCCAAGACCACCCGTCGTGCTGATGTTAATAGCTACGCTCATTACGTCAATATGTAACATGGCTTCTCTTCCTTATCCAATAATTTAGAGCTCGACTCAATAGACAATTTTCCCCCAAAAAGTCATTTGCTTGGGTTTACAGCTGACAGATAGCAACTGCATGGATAGCTGGAGTACACTGTTGCAACACATGCTTACACTTCGATCTGCTCTCATTCAGAAAGAAACATGGCAACCAACCATTCTTCAGTGCATGACAGTGTGAAGAGAAAACAGCATTTATAGTAATATTACTCGATGTGCCATGAGAGCACTGCGTTGTGTTTTTTTTTTTGTGAAATACTACAGCCTTTCTTCGTTCTTTGAGAAACGAAACGCCTTCGTGTAAAATGAGGGTTTCCCCTAGCTACTCATTCTCAAAAAGGGAAGATTAAAACAATGTCCGAACAGCACTCGCTCTCAACAATGGAATAGAGGCACTTTCAGATAATCCTTTTCTCTGTCCTTAGAAACAAAGCACCATACAACCCTTTCTTGGTCTGATTCAGTGTGCCCGATTACAAAGGCAGAATTGGGACCTTGTTATGTCAACTTACAGGTAAAAGGATTTTCGAAGGCCCTTTTTATGCAAAAAACGCGAATACAAAATCGACTGTAACGTTCCGGCCTAAGGCTCATTTAGGGAGCCGTTTCATTAAAAATACATTTATCACCTTCTTGGACTACGTGGGTCGTTAGAAACCTAGAGGGAAAGAACACGAAAGCACGCAATGGCTACACTAAAAATTTACATCATCATTATATGTATGTATGTATATATATAATATTTTTATTCAGATTTATTAACAAATTCAACTTTCCCCAATTGGAGGCCACCATAATCAAAGCATACCTATCAGTAATAGTGTAAATAATACAAATAACTGTTAATAAAGTTGCAACTAGCATATTATCAGAGTTAGGATTTGTAGGTGAGCACCTTTTTTCTTAGGGTAAGTTAAAGCTGTGTGGAAAGATATCAAAGTGAGAAATTTTGTTTCTAGTTGCGAAAAAAGGCATTTTTCTCGCACTTTTTTCCCTTTTTTGGGACCTTTATCCCTTTTTGGCACCCTTATCCCATTTTCCCCCAACCATGCCCATAATCTCCTTTTTTCTTTTAAGTATCATTCCAATTTATTCATAAACTTTCAATTAACGTCTCCTCAGCTTTCTGTGTACGTGCGAATAGTAAGCCTACCTCTTTCGGTAAACGCCGCGCGAGAATTGAAAGCACACCCGCAACAATGGAAAATAATTGTGTGTTCGACGGAAATCTCTTTCTCTCGCTTTACCGCTATAAAGTATCCCACAATAATGCAATTGACAATGAGTGATTCTATCCCACCAGAATTAGTAGCCTGCTGTTCGTAAATGTGAGTTTGTTACTATGAGAGACGTCATCTGTTTGCGTGGAGGCGAAGGCTGGGCACGCAGAGACGGTAGTAACCTCACCCGCGTAGTTCCGAGAATTATTAAGACTGGGTTCTGCTCGAAACTATTAGAAATTGCTGAGACTGAATTTCCAGCATGAATGAGAACATTCTGGTAATTGTAGCGGTATTATAAGAGAATGTGGACAGCGAATGCGCAAGAGTGAGTTGTGTGACATTCGCATTGTGTTAGCAAGTGAACTAGTGTTAGCTCTATGTTACATTACCAAACGAGTGTACTAGTACTAGATTTTACCATGCCAAAGGTGTCCAGTGCTCGATTTATTGCTCTGGCTGAGGAATTCAAACAAGATTTCGTAGATACTGAAACTGTTATGTGATGTACTATTTGTGATTCAGGAATTTTGTTAGATGAAACACACCAGTGAGATCGCATCAAAACAACACATTTCCAGCTCTAAGCATGAAATGAACAAGACTCTTAAAGCAAACAAATCGCGGCAACCTCTATTATGAAATTCGTTTCAACAGAGTTCTTCAAAAAGCCAAAATTTGAAGGATTGATTTGTGTGCAGCTCTTACACAAGCAGGAATTCCACTCAATAAGGTGAACCATCCAGCCTTCAAGGGATTTCTTGACAAGTACACAAAGATGTCAATGCCCAATGAGAGTACTTTAAGAAAAAACTACATGGAGGCTGTTTACCAGGAAACCATAGAAAGAATCAAGAAGAAAGTGTCTGATTGCGATGTGGAAATCATTGTGGATGAAACCATAGACTCAATGGAACAATATGTTCTGAACATTTTAGTTTTTCCCTTAGCAGGGAAGAAAGTTAAGCCCATGTTGTTAAAAATGTACGAGCTGCAGAAAGCCAATGCCAGTACAGTAATGCAATCCATTATGGACTTCTGCCAAAAACTCTGGCCTACTGGTGTCGAGTTTGAAAAACTTCTTCTTGTGGGTACGGACCAGGTTCCATACATGGTTTCAGCTGTTAACCAATTTAAACCTTGATTTGCTAACTTGAAGCATATGACATGCTTAGCTCATGCTCTTCACAGGATTTGTGAATCCATAAGGAACGAATACGACATCGCAAATCAATTCATCTCTGCCCTGAAGAAGATTCTACTGAAAGCTCCGAGCCGTGTTGTTTACTACAGGGAAATCACTGGCCTGCCCCTTCCAAATTTCCCGGTCGGTGGGGAATATGCTATGTTGTGTGAGAATTTTGACAAAATTAAAGAGTTTGTGCTTTCTTTGGATCCATCCGACGCAGGTGCAATTTCCAAAGCCTAGTCACATCTGTTACTGGAGAAAATACATAATTTGCAGACAGAACTATATTGTGTCCATAGTTACAAGTACCTGCCTGCAGCTATTAAACGATTGGAAGAACAAGGTCTGGAAAAGGAAAAACAGTGGGATATATTTACTTCCGTGAGGGGGCTTTACCAAAGACAAACTTGAATCTAGTCTTCAGAAGAATCCAGACATTGGGGAATTTACCACATCTGTAGAGTTGTCATTCCGAGTGAATGAATACAAGGTTTGCCCCACTGGTTAATGTGGATGTTGAAAGAAGCTTTAGCATCTATCTCCTAATATAAACAGACTTACTTTTAAAAATGTGGAGATGCTTAATGTCTAGAAGTACAACAGTTTCATATTTTTTTCCTTATTTTGATGACTGATAATTTGATGTACTTGTTTGTAGTTCAATAAATTAGAATAGAGGAAAGAGAAATCGTTGACTTAGTTAAGGGAATGCACAATTGTAATTAACCCAAAATCTAAAAAAATTAAAAAAAAATTATGTTCCCAAAACATTTTCCATTGCTTGTAGTTTTAGAATCCAGGTTTGTTTTTGACCTAGCGAACGCTTCAGGATCGTTACGAGGCTTTTTAAGTACCCTTGTGCATTTGGTTGCTAGCTGGTTATATTTTTAAAACTTCATTTTAAGGCGTTTCTTATTTTCAGCATTTCTGCATATTCAAAATGTTCTCCACGATGTAGTTTTCATCCATTCATATTGAAATTTTTATGTTGATTTAAAAAATCCCAATAAATAAAACTGTCATATAATTCTTCTGTGTAATGAATAGTTTTTGCGATGCTAATTTTTGAAGATAACAATGTATACAAAAAAAAAGAAAAAATTGCAAATACAAAACTGCAATAATCATTATACGGCAGATTTGTAGTTCCTTGACATAGAAACAACATAAGATTTTTTTGTTTTTGAAAAATGCATCATGTGTGGTGTTTTGCATATACCCATAATTTTATACTTTGAAAATTAATAACTTGAAAACTAATTAGGATTTTGGATTGAAATGCACAAAACAAGTATATCTAAAGAAGACTGACACGTGGTTAAACTTTCAGCCCAATTAAATCGATAGTTTAGAAAATAGCAATTTCAGTTGCGCATCCCCTTAAATAAACCAGCACCTTATTGTCCCTTTTTTCACCTTATTTGAGCACCTTTTCCCTTCCTTTTTTCATCTGAAATTTGCACCTAAAAATCCTAACCCTGCATATTATACACGCCTAAAAATAATTATAATCTGAAAAAATCTGTATATACAGGGTGGACCATTTAACTTGAGATAGTAAAATATCTCCAAAACTAAGTGTTGTAGAAAGAAATGTCTTTAATAAAAGTTGCTTGATAATATGGGGGAAAGTAAATGCCATTAGTCGTGTTTTATTTGGGGGACATTATGATAGTCATTTTAGTGTACTTTTATTTTTTTAAATGGGAACCTACAATTAGGGCCAAATTAAACTGTCCCTAAAATATTCATCACAATGTCCTCCAAATAAAACACGACTAATGGCATTTACTTTCCCCCACAATATCAAGCAACTTTTATTCAAGACATTTCTTTCTACAATGCTTAGTTTTGGAAATATTTTAAGTCTCAACTTAAATGGTCTATCCTGTATTTGGGTATGACCCTTATTCCAAAAGAAATTTGTATATAAACAGAAATTCGTTTACATACCATACAAATGCTTCTTCCATTAAAAATAGTGGCTCTTTAATATAACAGAGGGCCACTGAATTGTTTAATTTATATTTTCTGCAAAATAATACAAAAGAGCATGGGATAGTACCCCTGTCTCGAATTAATAAGGCAACAACGTCAATTGAAACATGATAATATCTATTGGAGAAGTGTTGGCTTGTAAATTGCACTTTTTCTTTGTAAACTTAAGCCGTCTGGTCTTCGTCTGTTTTCTATCTGACAATAGGATATAAGATGGCTCCCGTGTATGAGCCAGGTTGAATGGCTATGATGTCGACTCTCTATTTGATCCATTCTCTGCAATACCATGTACTTCCTTGTAAACTCGGTACTTTTGGAGTTTTAGGTTTTCGGCATCCATTAAGCTCACTTGGTGTCTTATATTTCTGAGTATGTTTCCATGTAGATATGATTCAAGGGCATGTGCAAGTGTTTTTATTTCACTGCCACTGTGGCGGCATTGGTTGCTGTCCCTGGTTCTGTCTGGCACTGCTTTAACAGGACAAGTGTTTGTTCTCATTTTCAGTGCTTCCTTCCAGTCATCACTGCTTAGTCTCTCAAGTCTATGGGTCCAAGTATTTGCGGGTGTTAACTGCTTATAAAGGCTAGGGCTAGGACTAACTGTGAAGGGGTACTTAGTACCTCGAAGTACAAGATCTTTTGTGCCTAAACCCTTGGCGGGGTGCCCCAGGGAGGGAGAGATGAGGTGAAATGAGACAGCGGGCGGCCGGACCAAGAGACACGTCAGGGCAAACCGGCACCCCTGCCCCTTCAGGCTTGCACATCCCAATGGGGGACCCCGGGACTCGGAGATCGCCCCCATTCCAGGAGACGAAGGGTTACATAGAGCATCCTTTTCCCCGCCATGCAACGCCGTGACTCCCACTGACAATTTCAACGCTGAAATAGACCAAGCATATGAAAGGTGAAGTGAAATGAGAATGTAGGTACAATGGAGGGACAATAAGTTTGAGGAATGTAATGAACTTTCCCAGGATTCGCCTGGCGACTATATACCCTTTTCTTTTTGTAGATAAGAACACCAAGTTTGGAATTCTTTCCTCATTAGTCATCCTCTTAAGCTGCAACAGTGGCACTTTCATCAATAACAAGTTCAAGATTGTGAAAATAAGTCACTTTCGCCAGCTATATTATAAATTGTTACGTAAACATTTCTGGAGATTTCCAGTTTCCTAAAAGCATTCAACGTTGTAGGAATGCTTCCTCCGAGTTCCAAACTGCCAAGACTTTTTAAATTTTTCTCAGAGTAAATCCTGCTGTCAAAGATCTTCTGGTAGTTGAAATATATCTTTGAGGCTGTTTTCAATCATAACAGCATATTTAAGAAACTTCCAGGTATTCTATTATAGGGCGTAGTTTGGAATGAATAAATGAGTTTTGGACAAATGAAATAGAATAGGACTGTGAATGTTTGATAGGGTTGTAGAAGAGGAGTCAGGAGCAAGGACTATAATTTGTTTCTTAGCTTCTCCATGTTTTCCGACAGTAAAAGAGTGTGTAGTTATGAAGGTCTACAGCTAAGTATCGGATACGTTTATCTATGGCAACTATAGGAATTACTTTATCATGATTCAAAATCAGAATCTCTCTAGGATATGCATTTTGACTTTTTAATGTTAATATTTAGTCCTATTCCTATAAATTTTCAAGTGCTTAAGGATTATGCAGAATTGTCACCGCTGCTATGATGGAGGGTCATCTGTATATCCCATATCCGTCAAATTGGGACCATAAGGACTGATTGACTATCCATATTCTGCAGTGTTCTCGTACGATGATAATTCTTTAAGGATGTGCTCTGTAGCCAAGTTGTATTAGTTAGAAGAAAACGGTGATCCCTGGATTGCTACCTCGTTGAAAGACAAATGGGCTCTGATGTTTTTAGATTACCGAATGATGAGGCAGTATTTTTAACACTTGAATTATATAATATGTAATTTCAATAACCTCTCGCCTTGAAGCAATATGTATGTAATAATTTGTAAAAATGTATGTAACAGTCATTGCAAATGCTCATATTATTGTAAACATGTTCAATAATTATACGTGAATGCATTAGGTAATTTAATAGTGCAAGAGCTGTGAGAATAATAAGTTTAAAGTTGCTAACAATGAGGTAACCTTGAGGCAATAATGAGTTTGAGACTTTGAATACTACTAGTCATGATTAGAGCAACGATAATGTTAATTTTTGTGACAGTTTAAAATGGTCAATCAACAACCAGAAAAAGGTTTAAAAACGCAGGTATTCTATTGGACTAGGATTAGCCAATCAGAGACTTGAAATACAGAAGCTTACTGGTTTTGACGGTTGAAAAATGTTCAGTTGTCTGTAGACCTTGGAGTGACTGGATGGAAGATATGCTCTCTAAAGAAATATTACGTATTCGTTAACAAAGCACAAGTTTTAAATTAAAGAATCTCACATCTCTTAATATCAGTGTAGTGCTATTTAATTTGTGTCGAGGATTAATAAAAAGAAGTGAATTTAAACTTAAAATCTGTGTAAGCCTACATTCTTGTCGCACCACGCCCTGATTAAGAGAAACGTGTGTCTAAAACAATACTGATGCAGCCAAGGCAAACATAAACATAAATAATATCTATAGAAGCAGTTTAATAACAAAGTTAATATTATTATTTTAAAAAAACTTGGAGCGTAACAACAAAAATACATCTTCAAATCGGCTTTACATACGTAGCAGCATATTACGTAACAAACAATCCACTTCAAAACTGACTTCATACATGGAGCTGATTAAATAAATAAACTCCAAGACAATACAACTTCAAGTTGGCTTCCCAAGCGTGTGGCTAACAACAACACTAAAACTTCAACAACAATAAACTACAACAGTTGAAGAACATAACTTCTTCAATGAATAATACGAAATTATTTATTTAGTGACACACACTCCTTTTTGGAGGTGAGAAAACTTCTTAGACTTGTGTGTACAGTGATCAAAGGATAATTTTAACTCGGAAGCTTAAACCATATCATTCGTAAATTGTAAGAGACTATATTGCATTAGAATTCTGTGGTAGAAACCGATAGTTGATTATTTGCTTAGTCTATTAGATGCTAAAAAGAAATGTCTGCGTATGGAAGCACATACATACCTGTACAACTATTTACTGCACTTGAAAAAGGCAAGTCGCTTTCGACTTTTGAAAAATCCATGTCATCCTAAAACCGATAATCACTGAGCTCTGAAGCATATATTGCTTAAGTTTTGCTTTGTTATTGAATTACTGTATTTCACAAAAATAAATACTCTGAACTGCATTTATAAAAGGAAACAGAGAATAGATAAGATGGACTTAGAGTGAAGGGCCGGAAAGTGAGCAGATTCGCAACAATGTCTCTGCAGTGAATGTAAATATATGATACAAAAAAATAAAACAAAAATCGAATAAAATAAAATCGGAATATTCAACTCCAGCATCTAGGTTACTATACCAGGGCATGTATCCAAATTTTCTTATTTATTGTATAAATTTTTCAATTCTTATATAAATTAATTTTACAAATTAAGTTTATAACTACTGCTCAACTACAAACAAAGAAAACATAGAAATAGATAGCTTAAGCAAAGAAAATAAATAATAGATAGTAAAAGCATAAATAACTATTAATTAAAGAATCTACTAAACCAATACTAATACTGGTAACTAGCATAAACGCAACTGTTATACAGCTACTTAACTAACAAAACTTACTACAAAGCTTAAAACTACACGACTGGTATCCAGCGGTTTTACATACTGGTATCCAGTACTACTTACCAAAATCTTCCAGCTTAAATAAGTTTACACTTGCTATTTAATGCTAAAATATATATTTAAACACAAATACACATACATCAAATCATTTTAATTTAATAACCTAGACACAATAAATTTATAAACTATATATATATATTATTTTATTCATTTATTAACCATCATATATCTTATTTATATTTCTATTCAATAAATCAACATATAAAATATTTAATCCAAACTAAAATTATATATCTAACACTATATCCTATTATTATATTATTAAATTAACATTTATACTTCAACTTATAATAATTTAATTTAAATACATCTATAACCAGATATTCATTCTTCTTATCCACCACTCACTACACAACAAACACTTCCTTCCATTCACTTTTATATTTTATACACACTACACAACACATAGTTATATATGATACAAATGAAGAATGTAATTGTTGACAGAAAACTGCATAAATTAGCATTTGGCGTCCAGTATGTAACATTTCACGATTCATTTAGATCGCCGCAACGTTTTAAATATTGATACACGTTAAATAATATACTCGTAGCTCGACAGTAAATTAGAGCTACAGCTATATCATGTATTGAAAAATAAACCCCCCTCCTCCCTTAAAAAGGAAAGTAAAATAGCAGCATATCCCAACCGCACACGATTTTCTTTAGCCATTATAGCTTCGCGGGCATTCCTTGTAGGTTATGCTATTCGTATTAGAATTCTTCTCCTTTAATTTCACCTTAATAACGATAAGAACGTTTGCCTAGAAGTGATTTTAAATACAGTCTTTCTTACACGAAGAATGCAGAGAAAATATTCAGCTATTAGCATAGTAATTTGGTTTCCACGGAGAAACACTTAAAACAAGAATGCTTTGGAAATGGCTAATGCTACAAAAAGTCTTATTTGACACCTATAGTGCATTTTATCGAGTTCTTCGTGTTCTCCACAGTAAAGTATTGTGTATCACTTGTGATTTTCTAGCTATGTAAAATCGTATCAGAATCAAGAGGACTTAATAAAGCGCGTAGAGTAAGTTTAAGAGTATCACTTTCATTTTCATGCCAATGTCTCTTATCTTATTTTGATAAAACCCGTTTTAATCCTTTCATAAAAATAATAATAGGATGAAATATTTTCCATATTGTTTTGTTTAGGAATGGGAAATTTCCTGAAAATCGTGCCTGCATCTTGAAGTCTAGTGGATTGGAATTAAAAACGAAGCTTGGTTCTTATTTCACTTTATATATTTTAGTTATGGTGTACAGAGAGAGACTTTTTATAAAAGTGCATATTTTTAATGGACCTCAAAACACGTATTTTCGGTACAATCTCAGTAACGAATTTTCGAGTGGAATACATCACTTCCTCTTTCCACCATAGATAACTTGTAAAATTATGTAATATCGCCCTAATGGATTTTTCAAAAGGGTATGGAGAATATCTGCGTAATTTTCAGAAAACTCCTAGTGAATAGACCAACTGTTTACCTCAATGAAGGAAGTAAATGAAAGCAACACATCCTTTTAAATATGCTGCTCTCTCCAATGAAGTATACACCACTGGTTTTCTTCCTTCTACCAAATAAACAATCGCTAATATATGCACAGTTATTTAAACATGCAATGAATGAGTGCTTGAAATACGGACAAAATTTTTCACTAACATATACTTTTTTGTGACTTTGAACAATCTATTCATATTGGTGTGTCTAGTGTTCGGCCTTCTGCTATTATTCAGAGATGTCGCTTCCACTTAGCTCACAGCTGGTGGAAGAAAATACAAGAATTCAGTTACGCAATGCATACCAAGAAAAGAACAGCGAAATTAGTAATTCTGTTAAGAACTTTTTTGTTTTACCTCTGTTGGATCCAGAAGAAATAGGCGACAGTTCTACTGAAGATTTATGTTCCCTAATGCCAAATGACAAACGACTTTTTGTGACTACATGTTACGATATTACATAGATAGAGACAGTGCATTTCCTCCAGAAATGTGGGCACAATTCTCCGAAAGTTCTGTCCGCACTACAAATAATTGCGTAGTGTCCCATGCTACATAGAAAGGGCTACTACCCGCACCCACACATTTTTCAATTAATTGAAGTTTTAAAGAACATTCAAAGTGACGCGTATATTTTAATGAGATCAAAATTAAACAAACAAAAATACAATAAAAACCAGGAAAAAAAACGTTTGTTTTATATAAAATAGTGGAATACAAAACTCATACCATAGCAAGATACGACTTTATTAGAAGCGGAGCTTTTAAAGTTTTGCCTTTTTAGATTTCGACATTTGACGATTTCTAGATATGTGAAATAAGTACGCATTGATATCAAACACCTTTAACCATACCAGGAGTAATAGTCCTGGCAGTCCTAAGTTTGTTTAAAATGGGAAGGAAAATGTTTATATCTGTACATTAAAGCGACCAGTTCATGTAATTATTGGGGACGGCCTCATGTACAAAGGGGATGCATGGGGATGAGCTCGTGTATAAAAGGGGTTATTGGACCGACTTCATGAAACCCGGAGGCCACTGCAGTGACTTCAGTACTATTCCGATGCGCCGCATGACGCATTCAGGGTTATCTTCATCAGCTGCTTTGTTTTCGTGCTGTAAAGAAAGTTGTGTTTATGCATCTCAAATATGAAAGTTTATTCCAGACATCTGTGCTGTGATTTGCTTAAGACTGTTAATGTCTTGTTATTAGTCCACCACATTGCCTGGCGACAAATTCTTATGTATGATACATACGTAAAAATCTGATGTGTTACTCTCAATGACTTTCTGTATTCTTGTACAAACTACTTTCACAAACGCTTATTCTCCATCTACTTCATGTTAATCCATATAAAAGTTTGCAGAATCTATCGTATTGTTAATTTTCTTGAAGGTGCAAGGGGAATATGGTAGGCTTTAAGCAACAGCCAAAGGTTTTAAGAGCTGGCTGCTTTGTGGAGCATTCCATACTCTTTGCATGTCCAGGACATAAAAAACGAATAACGAATTCCCATTTGAGAAAAAGTATAAGATTGGAAAATTCAAACAAATAACAAGGATTATCTCGGAAATGGTTCACTCGATAAAAAATGTATATGACATAAATTGTGAGTTTTGTGTAATACAATTTTGTGTATGCCTTACGGTTTAGCAGTTATGCAAAATTCACTCAGAATGAAGATGGATTTTGGGGACATTTCCAAATTCAAGATATAAATTTCATTTGCCATAAGAGTATCTTATACATATGATATTTTAATCAAAATCGTTAAATACATTTTTCAGAAATGCAAAATTTTCGAAAAATGTTCCATGTAAAAGGTAGTCTGTGGTGGGGTTTTTTATAGAATCTTCGTGTCCCACCTTTGAAAGATATGAACCTAAATAACAAGTATGAGGTTTGTTCCAACACACGGCTCTGAACGGGTTCCGAACTAATTCCAACACATGCTAATGCACATGCGCCAATCCGGTACGCTCACAGAACTAATTCGGAATTTTGTGTGGTTGGAACACTACTTGAACCGTTCGCGTTCTGTCACGGCCTTCTTCGTTGCACGGTCAATCAGAAGACGATCAAATATCTACGTTTACAGCGTTGATGAATGAAATCAAATTCAGCGTTTCTTTCATACTGATTCCAGTCCTAATATTCGAGCAAAAATAAATCGCGTTAGTTTATCGGCTTAAAGCCATTGATACTGAGTTACTGCGAATAACAATTGTAATTTATAGATATTATATTTAAACCAGAACCCGGAAAAAGTAATTTAACACAATTCCAATTTAACATTAGGTTTCCTGCTACAGAAGCTTCTAAACACAATGTTTAATTTAAAACCCCACTACTCTGAGACAATGACACCCCACATAAATTCTATTCCGAATGTAATGCAAATAATACAAAACTACATGGTACCAATGTATGCTTAGGATCAGGGTTAGGATTTTTAGTTGCAAATTTCAGATGAAAAAAGGAAGGGAAAAGGTGCTCAAATGAGGTGAAAAAGGCACAATAAGCTGCTGGTTTATTTAAGGGGATGCACAACTGAAATTGCTATTTTCTAAACTATCCATTCAATTGGGCTGAAATTTTTATTTCTTCATATATAATTGTTTTGTGAATTATAGCCCAGTCTTAATAATTCTCGGAACTGCGCGGTTGAGGTTATTGTCGTCTCTGCCTGCCCAGGCTTCGTCTCCACGTAAACAGATGACGTCTCTCACAGCAACAAACTCACATTCACGAACAGCAGGCTACTGATTCTGGTGGGATACAATCACTCATTGTCAATTGCATTATTGCGGGCTACTTTATAGCAGTAAAGCGAGAGAAAGAGGTTTTCGTCGAACACACAATTATTTTCCATTGTTGCGGGTGTGCTTTCAATTCCCGCGCGGCGTTTACTGAAAGAGGTAGACTTACTATTCGCACGTACACAGCAAGCTGAGGAGACGTTAATTGAAAGTTAAAGAATAAATTGAAATGAAACTTAAAAGAAAAAAGGGGATTATGGGCATGGTTGGGGGGAAATGGTATAAAGGTGCCAAAAAGGGGTAAAGGTCCCAAATTAACGGAATAATGTTTAAATGGAAATAATCCTCTTCTTCGGAAGTCGATGCATCATTAAAAAGATCACTGTCACCTTCTAAATCACTCATTCTTGTTATCTTTGAACGCTGTTTTGCTCCCTGGCTTTGTTAGACGTTTGTTCTTTTCCTCAAGTATGTCGCCATACTACTCAACAGCGAGCAACTGCTTACCAAACACCTTTGCTATTCCGTATTGAGAAATAAACACGCATGGAGGAATAAATTACATATTAAACTTTATTTTCTACTGAATACAGAGAGTATGTCACTTTTTCTATACTCCCTGTCAGGTTTGTTCCAAGGGATTAGAATCGATTCTGAATTGACTGAGTATGCGCTGTAGACCATACAATTTGCGCATGTCTGGAATTTTCAGTTCCTACTCTTAATCCCGAACCGATTTCACTCCTTCCGAACTAGTTCCCAAATACGTTGGAACAGCAAACTGGAAATTCAGAATTGGTTCTGAACTGATTCTCTGTCGTGTTGGAACGCCACTTAGCTACTGCGCACACTCAGATAATTCGGAATCGATTCTGAATCGTGTTAGAACAAACCTATGGTATTTATCCGGCTTTTCTTTTTGGAGTTATGCTGTTCACAGCGGAGTCACGCTCGTCCGCGGCCTCACTTTCGCGCCACAAGTCAGGGCAAAGGTCGGCCTCGGCCACTCCGCGCTCAGGCAGCTGTACCCTGTATTCCGCTCCACAATGCCCATACGCCTCAAACTACGCCTATATCAGGCGATTATCCCGCCCCTGATTCTGTACGGCTACGAGGTCTGGGGATCGGCGGCAGCGACCACCATCCGCAGGCTGCAAACCGTTCAGAACAGGGCGCTCCGGATGATCTATGATACCGGGCGTAGATTCCCGTCACACATCCTGCACACCCATTCCGGTCTCCCATACATCGTGGACGTGGTGCGGACATTTTCATTGTAAAAATAAATCTTTCAATTTTATAAAATTAATTAAATCTTTCAAATTCAAGAAAAAAAACATTAGAACCCGCACCATGTACACGAAACTCACCAACCACACAAACCAGCTGGTCAACTCTTTGGGTCGCTACGGCCTAAAGGCGCCAAGGCGGAGAAAGAGCTACCGGTTGCCGAAGGACGGCTTGGGCCCCCGATACTGAGGTCTGCCAATCCCTCAATCCACAACTTCCCCAAGTTAAGCAGCATTGGGCCCGGTCGCTAGCTGGATGAGTGACCATCTAGCAGCGTCCCGCACTGCCGCCAACTTGAGTACCCCATCCCATTACCTAGCATTGCGTCAGGATAGTCTGAATAACGTCGAGGTATCCCAGCCAACCCTAGAAAGTGTTGTGGAAAAAATGTTAAATTAACTCCTACGAATATCGTGAAAAATTGGCTTTTTAATCAATTAGGATTTAATGATAATCCGGTGAATAAGGGGTATCAATGAATAAATCCTGCTATAATATTGCTTTGCTGCCATGCCGGCCTGCTTAACTTGACGACCCCACAAGCGGTCGCCCAAGATAAGCAGCATTGGGCTTGGTCACCACATAGTCGCTAGTCCGCCCATGAGGGAACACTAAGACCCAGCCAATGGTAGCGCAGAAAGCTAAACCCCGCCCAAGACATTGACAAAATTCAAAAGCTTGAGTACATTCTTTTTTAACCTTCTTTAACGCACAGGTAAAGCCGCATACGCGGCTAGGTACTGTGGCGATCACATTCCGCCCAGGTGAACCTGGGCGACCTGTTCTCGATTGCTGGATTGCTAGAAAGACACACGCACGGACCTTTTACTAAAAATGCTTTTTTTATTCATGAGGCCTCAAAACACTTATTTCCGGTGAAATCTTGATATCGAATTTTTGGATGGAATGCAATACTTCCCCTACTTACTATACGTAGTAGAGAAAGTAAAAAAAAAAATTCTGATGTGTTACATTCACATGACTTTCTCTACTCTCGTACAAACTATTTTTACAAACGCTTATTCTCCATCTACTTCATGTTAATCGAGATAAACATTTGCAGACTCTATCTTATTGCTAATTTCCTTGTAGATGTAAGGGGAATATATATTTACAAGGGCAATATAGAAATACAGTAGCCTTTAAGCACATACATATCTCTTAATAGCTGGTTGCTAGGTGCAGCACTATTCCCTTTGCCACAGATTAATACTCTTTGCATATCCAAGACAAAAAAAATGAATAACGAATTCCCATTTGAGAAAATAAGTATTGAAAAATTTAAAGGAATAACAAGCAATATCTCGAAAATGTTTCACTCAACAACAAAAATGTATATGACATAAATTGTGTACTTTAACGCGATCTACATTTTTTGTGTAGTAAAATTTTGTCTATCTCTTATGGTTTACCAGTTATGCAAAAGTCGTTCACAATGAAGAACACTTTTGGAGACATTCCAAAAAAATTCTAGATATGTATTTCATTTGTCATGAAAATATTTTAAACATATGATATTTTAATCAAAATCGTTAGAGTCATTTTTGAGAAAATTAAAAAAGGGTAGTCTGAGGTGGGGGGATTTTCTTGAAAACTTTCGTGTCGCATCTCTGGAAGATACTGAATGTAAATACCAAGTTTGGTGTTTATCCCACTGTTCGTTTCTGAGTTATGCTGTTCACAGACAGACACACACACACAGACAGACACACAGACACACAGACAGAGACACAGACACACAGACACACAGACAGAGACACAGACACACAGATTCACACACGGACATGTTTCCAAAAATGCTTTTTTGGATTCAGGGAGTCTCAAAACATATTTCCGGTGAAATCTCATTATCGAAATTTTGGGTGGAATACAATACTTCCCCTACTTACTATACTAGTAGAGAAAATAAAAAAAATCTGATGTGTTACACTCACATGACTTTCTCTACTCTTGTACCATCTAATTTTACAAACGCTTATTCTCCATATGCTTCATGTTAAACGAGATATCGAGATGTCAATCTTATTGGTAATTTTCTTGTAGATGCAAGGGAAATATGGTAGCTTTTAAGCGATAGTCAAATATTTTAACGCTGGTTGCTATGTGGCGCATTCCATTGTCTTTGCATGTCCAGGACATAAAAAAAATGAAAAACGCATTTGAGAAAAAGTAAAAGTATTGTAAAATTTAAGGAAATAACAAGCAATATCTCGAAAACAGTTCACTCAACAAAAGAAATGTATATGACATAAGTTGTGTATTTTAACACGATCTACATTTTTTGTGTAGTAAGATTTTGTCTATCTCTTATGGTTTACCTGTTATGCAAAAGTCGTTCACAATGAAGAATACTTTTGGAGACATTCCCAGAAAATTCAAGATATACATTTCATTTCTCATGAGATTATCTTAAACATATGATATTTTCATCAAAATCGTTAGAGCCATTTTTGAGAAAATTAAAATTTTCGAAAAATATTCCATGTAAAGGGTAGTCTGGGGTGCGGGGATTTTCTTGAAAACCTTCGTGTCGCATCTCTGGAAGATACTGAGCCTAAATACCAAGTTTGGTGCTTATCCGACTGTTCGTTTTTGAGCTATGCTGTTCACAGACACACACACACACAAACACACACACACAGACACACACACACAGACATACACACGGACATGTTTCCAAAAATGCTTTTTTTGGATTCAGGAGGTCTCAAAACATGTATTTCCGGTGAAATCTCGGTATCGAAATTTTGGGTGGAATGCAATACTTCCCCTACTTACTATACGTAGTAGAGAAAGTAAAAAAATCTGATGTGTTACACTCACATGACTTTCTCTACTCTTGTACAATCTAATTTTACGAACGCCTATTCTCCATATGCTTCATGTTAATCGAGATATCGAGATGTCAATCTTATTGGTAATTTTCTTGTAGATGCAAGGGAAATATGGTAGCTTTTAAGCGATAGTCAAATATTTTAACGCTGGTTGCTATGTGGTGCATTCCATTCTCTTTGCATGTCCAGCACATAAAAAAAAATCTGATGTGTTACACTCACATGACTTTCTCTACTCTTGTACAAACTATTTTTACAAACGCTTATTCTCCATATGCTTCATGTTAATGGAGATATCGAGATGTCAATCTTATTGATAATTTTCTTGTAGATATAAGGGGAATATGGTAGGTTTTAAGCGATAGTCAAATATTTTAACGCTGGTTGCTATGTGGCGCATTCCATTCTCTTTGCATGTCCAGGACAAAAAAAATGAATAACGAATTTGAGAAAAAGTATAAGTATTGGAAAATTTAAGGAAATAACAAGCAATATCTCGAAAACGGTTCACTCAACAAAAGAAATGTATATGACATAAGTTGTGTATTTTAACGCGATCTACACTTTTTGTGTAGTAACATTTTGTCTATCTCTTATGGTTTACCAGTTATGCAAAAGTGGTTCACAATGAAGAATACTTTTGGAGACATTCCCAGAAAATTCGATATATACATTTCATTTCTCATGACATTACCCTAAACATATGATATTTTCATCAAAATCGTTAGAGCCATTTTTGAGAAAATTAAAATTTTCGAAAAATCTTCCATGTAAAGGGTAGTCTGGGGTGGGGGGATTTTCTTGAAAACCTTCGTGTCGCATCTCTGGAAGATACTGAACCTAAATACAAAGTTTGGTGCTTATCCGATTGTTCGTTTTTGAGTTATGCTGTTCACAGACACACACACAGACACACACACACACACAGACACACACACAGACACACACACACACACACAGACACACACACAGACACACACACACACAGACACACACACGGACATGTTTCCAAAAATGCTTTTTTTGGATTCAGTGAGTCTCAAATGTATTTCCGGTGAAATCTCGGTATCGAAATTTTGGGTGGAATGCAATACTTCCCCTACTTACTATACGTAGTAGAGAAAGTAAAAAATCTGATATGTTACACTCACATGACTTTCTCTACTCTTGTACAATCTATTTTTACAAACGCCTATTCTCCATATACTTCATGTTAATCGAGATATCGAGATATCAATCTTATTGGTAATTTTCTTGTAGATGCAAGGGGAATATGGTAGGTTTTAAGCGATAGTCAAATATTTTAACGCTGGTTGATATGTGGCGCATTCCATTCTCTTTGCATGTCCAGGACATAAAAAAATCTGATGTGTTACACTCACATGACTTTCTCTACTCTTGTACAAACTATTATTACAAACGCTTATTCTCCATATGCTTCATGTTATCGAGATACCGAGATGCCAATCTTATTGCTAATTTTCTTGTAGATGCAAGGGAAATATGGTAGGTTTTAAGCGATAGTCAAATATTTTAACGCTGGTTGCTATGTGGCGCATTCCATTCTCTTTGCATGTCCAGGACATAAAAAAAATGAATAACGCATTTGAGAAAAAGTATAAGTATTGTAAAATTTAAGGAAATAACAAGCAATATCTCGAAAACGGTTCACTCAACAAAAGAAATGTATATGACATAAGTTGTGTATTTTAACGCGATCTACATTATTTGTGTAGTAAAATTTTGTCTATCTCTTATGGTTTACCAGTTATGCAAAAGTCGTTCACAATGAAGAATACTTTTGGAGACATTCCCAGAAAATTCGAGATATACATTTCATTTCTCATAACATTATGTTAAACATATGATATTTTCATCAAAATCGTTAGAGCCATTTTTGAGAAAACTAAAATTTTCGAAACATCTTCCATGTAAAGGGTAGTCTGGGGTGGGGGGATTTTCTTGAAAACCTTCGTGTCGCATCTCTGGAAGATACTGAACCTAAATACCAACTTTGGTGTTTATCCGACTGTTCGTTTTTGAGTTATGCTGTTCACAGACACACACACAGACACACACACACACACACACACACACACACACACAGACACACACACGGACATGTTTCCAAAAATGCTTTTTTTGGTTTCAGGAGGTCTCAAAACATGTATTTCCGGCGAAATCTCGGTATCGAATTTTAGGGTGGAATGCAATACTTCCCCTACTTACTATACGTAGTAGAGAAAGTAAAAAATCTGATGTGTTACACTCACATGAGTTTCTCTACTCTTGTACAATCTAATTTTACAAACGCCTTTTCTCCATATGCTTCTTGTTAATCGAGATATCGAGATGTCAATCTTATTGGTAATTTTCTTGTTGATGCAAGGGAAATATGGTAGCTTTTAAGCGATAGTCAAATATTTTAACGCTGGTTGCTATGTGGCGCATTCCATTCTCTTTGCATGTCCAGGACATAAAAAAAATCTGATTAGTTACACTCACATGACTTTCTCTACTCTTGTACAATCTATTTTTACAAATGCTTATTCTCCATACGCTTCATGTTAATGGAGATATCGATATGTCAATCTTATTGATAGTTTTCTTGTAGATGCAAGGGGAATATGGTAGGTTTTAAGCGATAGTCAAATATTTTAACGCTGGTTGCTATGTGGCGCATTCCATTCTCTTTGCATGTCCAGAACATAAAAAAAAATCTGATGTGTTACACTCACATGACTTTCTCTACTCTTGTACAAACTATTTTTACAAACGCTTATTCTCCATATGCTTCATGTTAATAGAGATATCGAGATGTCAATCTTATTGATAATTTTCTTGTAGATGCAAGGGGAATATGGTAGGTTTTAAGCGATAGTCAAATATTTTAACGCTGGTTGCTATGTGGCGCATTCCAATCTCTTTGCATGTCCAGGACATAAAAAAAATGAATAACGAATTTGAGAAAAAGTATAAGTATTGGAAAATTTAAGGGAATAACAAGCAATATCTCGCAAACGGTTCACTCAACAAAAGAAATGTATATGACATAAATTGTGTATTTTAACGCGATCTACATTTTTCGTGTAGTAAACTTTTGTCTATCTCTTATGGTTTACCAGTTATGAAAAAGTCGTTCATTATGAAGAATACTTTTGGAGACATTCCCAGAAAATTCGAGATATACATTTTATTTGTCATGACAATATCTTAAACATATGATATTTTAATCAAAATCGTTAGAGCCGTTTTTGAGAAAATTAAAATTTTCGAAAAATGTTCCATGTAAATGGTAGTCTGGGGGTGGGGGATTTTCTTGAAAACCTTCGTGTCGCATCTCTGAAAGATACTGAACCTAAATACCAAGTTTGGTGTTTATCCGACTGTTCGTTTTTGAGTTATGCTGTTCACAGACACACAGACACACAGACACACAGACAGACACACACACGGACATGTTTCCAAAAATGCTTTTTTTGGATTCAGTGAGTCTCAAAACATGTATTTCCGGTGAAATCTCGGTATCGAATTTTTGGGTGGAATACAATACTTCCCCTACTTACTATACGTAGTAGAGAAAGTAAAATGAATAACGAAGTTGAGAAAAAGTATAAGTATTGGAAAATTTAAGGGAATAACAAGCAATATCTCGCAAACGCTTCACTCAACAAAAGAAATGTATATGACATAAATTATGTATTTTAACGCGATCTACATTTTTCGTATAGTAAAATTTTGTCTATCTCTTATGGTTTACCAGTTATGAAAAAGTCGTTCATAATGAAGAATACTTTTGGAGACATTCCCAGAAAATTCGAGATATACATTTTATTTGCCATGACAATATCTTAAACATATGATAATTTAATCAAAATCGATAGAGCCGTTTTTGAGAAAATTAAAATTTTTGAAAAATGTTCCATGTAAAGGGTAGTCTGGGGTGGGGGATTTTCTTGAAAACCTTCGTGTCGCATCTCTGGAAGATACTGAACTAAATACCAAGTTTGGTGTTTATCCGACTCTTCGTTTTTGAGTTATGCTGTTCACAGACACACAGACACACAGACACACAGACAGACAGACACACACGGACATGTTTCCAAAATTGCTTTTTTTGGATTTAGGAGGTCTCAAAACATGTATTTCCGGTGAAATCTCGGTATCGAAATTTTGGGTGGAATACAATACTTCCCCTACTTACTATACGTATTAGAGAAAGTAAAAATGAATAACGAATTTGAGAAAAAGTATAAGTATTGGAAAATTTAAGGAAATAACAAGCAATATCTCGAAAACGGTTCACTCAACAAAAGAAATGTATATGACATAAGTTGTGTATTTTAACGCGATCTACATTTTTTGTGTAGTAAAATTTTGTCTATCTCTTATGGTTTACCAGTTATGCAAAAGTCGTTCACAATGAAGAATGCTTTTGGAGACATTCCCAGAAAATTCGAGATATACATTTCATTTCTCATGACATTATCTTAAACATGTGATATTTGCATTAAAATCGTTAGAGCCATTTTTGAGAAAATTAAACTTTTCGAAAACTCTTCCATGTAAAGGGTAGTCTGGGGTGGGGGGATTTTCTTGAAAACCTTCTTGTCGCATCTCTGGAGGATACTGAACCTAAATACCAAGTTTGGTGCTTATCCGACTGTTCGTTTTTGAGTTATGCTGTTCACAGACACACAGACACACACACACACACACACACACACAGACACACACACACAGACACAAACACGGACATGTTTCCAGAAATGCTTTTTTTGGATTCAGGAGGTCTCAAAACATGTATTTCCGGTGAAATCTCGGTATCCAATTTTTGGGTGGAATGCAATACTTCCCCTGCTTACTATACGTAGTAGAGAAAGTAAAAATGAATAACGAATTTGAGAAAAAGTATAAGTATTGGAAAATTTAAGGAAATAACAAGCAATATCTCGAAAACGCTTCACTCAACAAAAGAAATGTATATGACATAAGTTGTGTATTTTAACGCGATCTACATTTTTTGTGTAGTAAAATTTTGTCTATCTCTTATGGTTTACCAGTTATGCGAAAAGTCGTTCACAATGAAGAATACGTTTGGAGACATTCCCAGAAAATTCGAGATATACATTTCATTTCTCATGCCATTATCTTAAACATATGATATTTTCATCAAAATCGTTAGAGCCATTTTTGAGAAAATTAAAATTTTCGAAAACTCTTCCATGTAAAGGGTAGTCTGGGGTGGGGGGATTTTCTTGAAAACCTTCGTGTCGCATCTCTGGAAGATACTGAACGTAAATACCAAGTTTGGTGCTTATCCGACTGTTCGTTTTTGAGTTATGCTGTTCACAGACACACAGACAGACACACAGACACACAGACTTACAGACACAGACACACAGACACACACACGGACATGTTTCCAAAAATGCTTTTTTGGATTCAGGAGGTCTCAAAACATGTATTTCCGGCGAAATCTCGGTATCGAATTTTTGGGTGGAATGCAATACTTCCCCTACTTACTATACGTAGTAGGGAAAGTAATAACGAATTCCCATTTGAGAAAAAGGTATAGGTTTTGGAAATTTCAAACAATTAACAAGGAATATGTCGGAAAACAAATGTATATGACAAAGTGCGTTTTAACGGGATCTACATTGTTCGTGTAGTAACATTTTGTCTATCCCTTACAGCTTACCAGTTATGCAAAAGTCATTCATTTTTTGGGGGACATTCCCAGAAAATTCAAGATATATACATTTCATATGCCATGAAAGTATCTTAAACATATGATGTTTTAATCAAAATCGTCAGAACCATTTTTAGAAAATCAACATACTGTACCGAAGTACCAAGTTTAGTATTTATCCGAGTTTTCGTTTTTAAGTTATGCTGTTCACAGACTTTCTATGCAAACTACGTTAAAGTATACATGAGAAAATATTGTATTCCACCCAAAAATTTGATGTACAATTTCAATACATATTTTGAGTTCCTTAATCCAAAAAAGAAGCATTTTAGAAAATGGTCCGTGCGATTTTCATTAAAATACCTTATGTTAAAGATATTACATGAGAAATAAACTGCATATTTTGAATGTTCTGGGTACAGCCTATGAAGCCCTTTTCCTTCCCAAGGAATTTTGTATAATTGATAAAACATAAGAGACAAACATGTAGACACAAAAAGTGTAGGTATCTTTAAAACCCACAGATTATTTCAAATAACTCTCTCGTAGCATCAGCCATTTCCGAGACATACATTGTTATTGGTTTGAATTTTCAATACATTGACATTTTTTTCAAGTGATGTCTATTTACTTTCTCTACTACGCACAGTAAGTAGGGGAAGTATTGTATTCCACCCAAAATTTTGATACCGAGATTTCACCGGAAATACATGTTTTGAGACCCCCTGAATCCAAAAAAAGCATTTTTGGAAACATGTCCGTGTGTGTGTCTGTGTGTCTGTGTGTCTGTCTGTATGTCTGTGAACAGCATAACTCAGAAACGAACAGTCGGATAAACACCAAACTTGGTATTTGGGTTCAGTATCTTCCAAGGATGCGACACGAAGGTTTTCAAGAAAATCCCCCCACCCCAGAGTACCCTTTACATGGAAGATTTTTCGAAAATTTTAATTTTCTCAAAAATGGCTCTAACGATTTTGATTAAAATATCACATGTTTAAGATATTTTTATGACAAATAAAATGTATATCTTGAATTTTCTGGGAATGTCTCCAAAAGTATTCTTTATTGTGAACGACTTTTGCATAACTGGTAAACCATAAGAGATAGACAAACGTTTACTACACAAATAATGTAGATCGCGTTAAAATACACAATTTGTCATATACATTTTTTTAGTTGAGTGAACCATTTTCGAGATATTGCTTGTTATTTCCTTAAATTTTCCAATACTTATACTTTTTCTCAAATTCGTTATTCAATTTTTTGTCCTGGATATGCAAACAGAATAGAATGAGCCACATAGCAACCAGCGCTTAAAAGATTTGACTATGGCTTATAACCTACCATGTTCCCCTTGCATCTACAAGAAAATTAGCAATAAGATTGACATCTCGATATCTCGATTAACATGAAGCATATGGAGAATAAACGTTTGTAAAAATAGTTCGTACAAGAGTAGAGAAAGTCATGTGAGTATATCACATCAGATTTTTTTGTCTTGGATATGCAAAGAGTTATAATCTGTGGCAAAGGGAATGGTGCTGCACCTAGCAACCAGCTATTAAGAGATATGTATATGCTTAAATGTTACTGTATTTCTATATTGTCCTTGTAAATATATATTCCCCTTACATCTACAAGAAAATTGGCAATAAGATAGAGTCTGCAAATGTTTATCTCGATTAACATGAAGTAGATGGAGAATAAGCGCTTGTGAAAATAGTTTGTACAAGAGTAAAGAAAGTCATGTGAGTGTAACACATCAGATTTTTTAGTTATTTCTTGCAATATCGTGGAAAGTTAATGAAATTTCTGGGCTAGCATATAGCAATACAGTTTTTAAACATCTGACTATCGATTCGGTTCCCTCTATCCCTCTCGTGCATTCGACGAAACTTGTAATGAAACTATTTCTGTAATGGTTTATCTAGACTAACGTGAAATAGATAGAAGAATAAGATTTCGCAAGAATAGTTTGTAGAAGTTGTATAAAACAAACGATAGTAGGTTGAAAAGTCATGTGAATGTAGAACATCAGATTTTTTTTAGAAAACTAGTACTTTTATCCCGATTATTTGGTTTCACTTCAGGCGTTTGGTATACCTCAATTGTTATCACGAGTTTTGAAGTTAAGTTTTACTGAAGTGCCAAGAAAATACAGTTTGCTAGGATACCCAATGAGTTTGGCCCTCGTTACTCATTCAAGTAAAATTTTATTATAACCAGAGTTTTAGAATGCACGTGATATATATTAATAGGTGAAAATCTCTATCCTGACATACTCGAATGTGTACTATATAGAATTCACCATTTTAACTTTCCATCTCCAGGGCGTCGAGGTAGCGCAGTGTTTTCGTTTCCATCTCTTGTGCTGAGGGTCTGGGGTTCGATTTCCGATTTTGGGATGGCAATTTTAATTCGGCGCTATACATGCCTTCAGCTCTGATTTGCTTATGTGAAGTTTCCATAAGGCCCATCGTGATTCGGAGTCCACGGAAAAAGCTGTAGGTCCTCTCATTCCAGTGCCATCCTCGTAATCACCCTACCATCGGAGGCAACGGCTTCTGCTCGCAGCAGCGCGCTGGGTGTCTCCACGTCAGAAATGGGTGAACTCATCGCTTGGTGAAATGAGGTATCCCCCGAAGATCACAGACCATATGGGGAGCGTTAGAAACAATGACGAAGAAATTTCATTACTTTTATATTTAAATAAATATTACCCTATTATCTTAAAAACTTTCAAGTTTATCTGTCTTTCTCCCACATAATATACATTCAGCTTGCAAAAACTTTTTTTGGCGTTTTATTTTCCACTTCGTTTTATTTTCCGCACTCCTGTTCTTCACCTACTCTTTCTTCTTTTCCTTTATTGTAGATAATGTTTATAGTGTTTACAATACCCATTCTTTGTCTCAGCCGTTTTTCACTGAAACTTTCAAGTCTGCCTCTTCTTGTATTGTTTTATTACTTACACATCCGTTATAGAATAATGGTTGACCAATGAAAAGAATTTAAGCAGAACCTTCTTGTTTTAACGGTAAAAACCAAAGCCTGTTAAAAATCGGGATTCCCATTTCGACAATAAATGGCCTTGAAAGTATACACTAAATGCAATGTAACTATCACTGTTTTCCCCCTGCAATTGAAGAAATATTCACCATAAATAGTTTTATTGAATCTGTGTTGTTTTCAAGATAATCAGCTGTAACGTTTTAAAAAATATATCATCGTGTATGTTCATTCAGGAATAATCTAATTTTATTGGTTTAAGTTTCTTTTATTTTTATTTTCAGGTTCCAAGAAATCTGAAGAAGCAGGGCGTACGCATCACCAAAATGGGGTGAGTTTATTTTGGTAACAGATTGCTAGTAGATATATTGTGCGATATAGATGAATATTTTATTAGCAACATATATATATATATATATATATTGTGCTTTAATATCTGCATTGTTTGTTTCAAATTAAAAAGTGTAACTACAGTGTCTTCAATAATTTCAAACGTCGTCTGACATACTATAGTGGCTTATAACGCACTATCACTATCCGCAACTTCGCACACATTACATTCAGTATTACATAGAATTGGTTTCATAATCAACTCTCCCCTATACCAAACATACAGTAGAAAATATTTCTGTTGCTGGTTTTTCTAACTCGTCATAACTTGACCTTTTCCTTAAACGCTTCATGCCAGTTGAGATTTTGCCTTTCTTTTAGGAATTTTATAACATTAGATAATCAATAACAATTTCAGTACTGTATGTAGAACTATACAGCGTCAAGGTATGTAGCTTACTCTTAGGGAAGCCATATGCTTTGATCGAAAAATTTGTCAGTAGTCAAAATGGGTCCTCTCATGTTGCATATGCCATTGGGTTATTTTAGCTCCATCTGCAAAGTTTTAATAGTTATTTTATTTCTCGAAAGTTAAATAAATATGACATGCTTTTTATTTTAATTGCTTATCGTTATATTCTGCATTGAATATTTAATCCATTTATTACTTCTATTGAATTAAGAGCATCGCACCAAAGTAAGATGTATGTTTCACTATAGCTGTCCGTTTTAAATAATTCAGTTTGTTTTAAAAAATTATACTCATTATGAAGAATGTGTAAACATTAAATACCTCGTACAATAATATTCCATTCTCAAGTATCATAGGTGAAATCGTTATAAATATGAAATTTGTTTTCCAAATTAGTAGTTATTGCTCTTGCTTTTTGTGAGGAGGCAGAGTCGTGCGAATCGAAGTTATCGATGATCTGCAGTCTCGGATACCGTAACTTGGAATTAGCCGATTTGAATTTACCGCGATAATTAAAGCAGTTGGTAGTATAAGTATCTGTCTGGCTTGGTGGAAGTGATTCTTGCCGGAGGTTTTCTTTATTTAGTTATTGTTGGAGTATACACTGCGTGTGTTACTCGTAATAATTTTGCTAATACTTTATTTTATTTGATGTATTTTAAATTATTTAAAATGTGTACACCTCAGTTTATAGCATTTGACTTTCTTCTAGAGTGTATTCTCGTGTTTATAAGAAAAGACAGTTAAATAATAATTGAAATAATTTAATTTCACTAAAAAGTGAATTTTTATTTCACGGGCAATATGAATGCTTAAACGATGAACAATATTTTTCTTCCAGAATACAATTGTTTATTTAAATTCTTATAAAAACGCTTGTTGACTTTCTTTAGTAGTTCAACAGTTAATTATTTACACTTTCTTGTGTACAATGCAATATAACTTGCCTTGCGAATCGATAGTATATTTTAGCTTTTTGGAAAACGTCGTCTTCAGAAAATATTTAACAGTTCTTGAATGTTGTTTACATTTCCTTTGCTTTGTTGCTAACCATAACGAAATAAATAAATTAAATTTACAATTTCTTGCAGTCAAATAAATCATATAGCAATACAAACAACATATTTATAATTCTAATTCCTTATAAAACATATTTCAGTGCATATTTGCTCTTTTGTTATATTTATTAGATTTCATAGCATTTGTTTTGTTGCTAATGTAATATTTTACGTCCGTTCTTTATAATGTATTTCACTTTTGACGTTATTCATTTTTTCTTTTTCTGTCATTTACATTTAATAAATTTTAATTAATCTTTCACAACATACAAATGCTTTATGCAAATACTATTAAAGAAATGGTATTTTAAAACAATAGTAATTATTATTAACGAACAATGTACTCATAACAATAGTATACGTGGCTTCTTATCCACTCTCTTTCACTTGAGATTGTAGTATGGCTTAGCAAATTTATTTAATACCTCCATTCCTTTCATCATAACTGCGTCAATATCTTGGCAAGATGTACGGATACGGAGGAATTGAAGGAAAAATATTTACCACGATCCTTTACCACCTCGAATTAAGGGGTGTAGGACACTCCTGACAGGCAACGAAGATGTATGTGGAGGGGATAAATAAATTTCTACGTACCGAGACAGCGAGATCTGAAAAGGCTAATAGAAGGAAGGGGGGGTGTAAGAAAGCTAAACTTTGGTGTTAATGCTTTATATTCTTATTTGTATCATTTTTCCACTTATTGTTACTATGTTGTGTTTATTTATTTCTCTTAACTGTTCTTTTTTACTATAACAGGGAATAATAATGCATTAGAGTACGTTTTACCGCTGTTCTGTAGGATATTTAAATGTAAGGTGCTATATTTGAATACGTTTGTCTTACTTCTTTAGTACTTATTTTCTTTCTTAAATATTGCTTAGTATTCTGTGCATTATAACAGCGTGTTATAGTTACACCCGTGCGATTGATAGAGAATAGCGTATATATTTTGTTATTTATATAAATACACTCATTAATTCATAAAAATAAACCATTATATTCGGAAGAAAACCTTCACTATTTAATGCAGTTTTGTATATAATTATAATAATATATGACTTGAAGTAATCAAATCCGGCAGGGATATAAAATCCAAGGCGTCATTTTTTTCCAGTTAGAAAATGTCACACATGTTTTACTAAAATGAATAAATTACATTAAAAAAGTAACTTGAATCAAAACATAAGTCTAAATAACAATGCATTTCTACTATTTATTTCTGCATCTCACTGCATACCGGTTTGTCTAGATGTATGTGTATCCCAGTAGAAATGACCCCCTTGATATCAAGTTCAGGATTCTTTGGTAATCTATGATACACTGTATTTGTTTCTATTTTTTCACTATAGTTCTCACTTAAAGTTACGGTGCAGTTTGACTTTGTTGTCTGCTACATCAGCTTGTTATACAGTGAACCCTTGCTCATAATAAACGCAGAATTTAATGCAGATGTATTAAATTTACTATCACTCTGGCTCACTGAAAGTTTTATGAACGAGTCTTCAGATATTTAATCGCCAAAAGACTCAACATCACTTCCTCCGGGAAGTGAGAAATGGTTTTGTAAGATGACTTCTTGAAACAGAGCAAGAAAGTTCAGAATTAGTGTGCAGATAGTCCATAAAATGTTTTAATACTCCTTTTAAAACTGAGTTTATAGCTAATTAAAGAAGGTTTTTTGGGAGAAAAGATAAAAATGTTGCATTTTAAATATCTCATATGTTTATGCGATAGCTGCACTCTGGTAAAATTTATGTCAGGCAACTTAACAACATTGAGAAGCTCAGCAAGTTCAGGAATGTTGTGGAACATAACCGCTTAAGAGCTGGTATACATATTGTCGTGCCTGTAAAATATCATGTTAATACTCTGATTTTTTTAAATAATACTATACGTAGTTTTATAAATCGATAGTCTATCTCATACATAGTTAATCTATCCAACATTAAAAAATGGTGCAAATCGGATGAATAGTTTTCTAAAATACCTTGAACAAAATTTTTGTTACATTTTCTCTTGATATATAGTAAAATTAACTAGAATCAGGGCGGCTCGTGCTAAAGGTTACAAGCAAACGCGTACTCCCTTTAATTTCGAACTATAACTACCTTTAACGAATTTCTGATTGAACTGACAACTCAGAAATGATTATAGAATTTTAGGTGCAAAACCTAAATATTTCAGCATCTGCATTGACGTTTACAAAGAAGTGCGTGGTTTAAATTGATTCTCAGGCGATTGCAGACAACTTGGTGTGTGTATATGTGAAGAGAACGGGCTAGGGCAGATTATCGTTTTGTCTAGGCTTAGCACAGCAGAATGCCTTGGTTTAAAAGTAGTTCTTATGATAGGCAAGGAGATGACAGGACTGTTGCATGGAGGTTCCACAAGGTCACGGAGAATCTGTAGACTTTCTCTGCACATGAGCACTGAGCCTGTCCTCCCTAACGAAGCACCTACATAAGGAGCTTACGTAAGCGATTTGTCGTTAAAGCTCACACTTCCCGCCAGCTGTTTACTATTCACACCAATGGCTTATGAGGAATATAAATTATAAGAAAATTTTTCAACACTATAAAGGCAGCTCAACTAACGTATCCTTAAACATTGCGTTTTAAAAGGAGCTAGCATTATCATAAATTTAAACTTGAATGGTTAATTAGAAGAGGATTGCAGAGTGGACTTCATCTTTAAAGAGAGACCAGTGTTTATTGCATCCTTCAACATTACATTTTACTGTTTTGTTAAAACGCCTCAAAGCCCCTCCCTCCCAAAAAAGCAGTGACATCGCGGACAGATGTGTTTAAATATGCTGCCTCAACCTAAGTATATTTAATACTGCAATTAATTCGTGCATGTAGTTTCTGAAAACGGGTAGGTACGCAAGGAAACTATTTTTGGCAGTGCAGTATGCTAAATTCAAGTGGTTGAGTTTATGCAATACCTGTTCTTTTTAAAGTGTACCCCACCAAATAAAATTGCAATTGCCGCCAATGCTCAGACTGCTTTGTTTCGCTTTTGAGTCACTGATGGATAACCTTAGCACAATGGCAATTACTTTATGTGCCGAGAAATTATAGACTATGTATACAAGGTGTAATGAATAACTAAACAACAGACGAGTAACGGTAACTTTCTGAGCAAAATCTTTTTATTTTAACGGTCAAAAACGTGGTCAGTTTCTGAAATCATTAGTTTATAGCGTTTTCTTGCTCCAGTACTCTTGAAAAACAGCTTACTTGTTTGTTTATAAATAATTCTTATGGAGCATTACTTATTGAATTAGGTCGCAAAAAACATATTATATTTTAGGTATTTTTCTGGTTTTATTTCAATGGAAAGCTGATTTTTACTTTCTCTACCACGTATCTAGTAGGTAGAGAAGGTATTGCATTCCACCCAAAAATCCTATATCAAGATTTCACCGGAAAGACATGTTTTGAGGTGCCGGCATCCAAATAAAGCATTTTTAGAAACATGTCCGTGTGTGTCTGTGAATAGCATAACTCAGAAATGAAAAGTGGTATTTGAGTGCGACACGAATGCGACACAAAAATTTTCAAGAAAGTATTCCACCCCACAATACCCTTTATATGGAACAGTTTTTAAAAATTTTTATTTTATCAAAAATGGCTCTTACGATTTTCATTAAAATATCATATGTTTAAGATATGATTCGTTTCTTATATGTCCTGGACATGAAAAGAGAATGAAATGCTCCACATGGCAAACAGCTCTTAAAAGATTTGACTATCGCTCAAAGCCTACCATATTCCCCTTGCACCTAGAAGAAAATGAATAAGGTAGTTTCTGCAAATGTTTAATCTCGATTAATATGAAGTAAATGGAGAATAAGTGTTTGTAAAAAATAGCTTTTACAAGAGTAGAGAAATTCGTGTGAGTGTAACTCGTCGGATACAAAGGGAACAGCGAGAAACAGCTGAATATGAAAGGACTTTTAAGAGAAGGACCAAGAAATGCACAATTCGAACCTTTAATAGCGGATATCTCAGAAATGGCTTATGCCACAAAAAACTTATTTAAATACATTCCGTGTTTTGAAGAGATCTACATTTTTTGTGTAGTGCGTTTTCGTCTTTCGTTTAACGTTAATCAGTTATACAAGGTTACACAAAAGATCTTCCAAATAAAGTAGATTTCAAAGGCTATTCCCAGAAAATTCAAGAGATACATTTTATTTGTCATGTAAATATCTTTAATATATGGTATTTTAATCAAAATCGTTAGTCATTTTTAGGAAATCAAAATATTCGAAAAATCTTAAATGTAAAGGATAGTTGGGGGGCGGATTTTATTGAAAATCTTCGTGTCGCATCTTTGAAAGATATTGAGCCTAATTACCAAGTTTGTTATTTATCCGACTTTTCGTTTTTGAGTTATACTGTTCAGAGACACATAAACGGAGTCTCCAACAATCCTTTATTTGGATTCAGGGGGCCTCAAAATCTGTATTTCCAGTGAAATCTCGGTGTCGAATGTTTGGGTGGAATGCAATATCTCTCCTACTTACTATACGTAGAGAGAAAGTAAAATTTACTGATTTTATAAAATTCTCCTTGTAAATATTTTAACACATATTTAAATAATGCATACAGCAGTCGTTCCTTTACTAAATGTTATTACATGCATCTGGAAATGCAATTATTTTCTTCCTTTCGCTGTTAAAAATCGTTACCATCGATAACACGAAAAAATGCGTTACCTGAAACGGTTGTAAATCCTTTAATTCGGTTAAGCGTGGTTCTGCTGCATAGAGCAAGCTGCGACAAAATTGGAATAAAAGGATTTGCCCGGGATAATCTATTATATTCCAATCACACAAACACATGGAGGTAGAAGGAATGGAAGTTAAAATGGAATAAGTGTTTTTTTGTGAAAATAGAAAAGGAATTATGAAGTATTAGGGAAAATACCTAGTAAAAGAGAAAAATAAAAGATGTGAACTAAATAGGTGAAGTGAGATACCCACCACTAACAAGAAACTACATAGCAAAAGGACGACGAAATGCTGGAAGTTCTAGAAAGCGTTGTGCTGATATTTTGTGAAGGCTGAACGGGCAATTGCCTAATCCCTGGAGTGATGATGATGAGTATGATAAAATGCTTTCTCTAAATGCACATTACTTGCGACGGTCCTATTTTAATTAACGTTTAAGTAGCCTTTCTGAGCTGGCTAATTGTAAATTGAACAAGTAAAGATGATTTACTACAAAACTGAACTAACTTTAATCCTGACTTGATAATTTTTAAATATTTACATAATACAAACACTGTAATCATAATTAATCTTTTATTATGTTTAAGTTAAAATCCATTTGGCATAAAAGATTGATATTTTTACATGTTAAACCAACTCTCTTTATAAGGAAATATTTCTAGCAAATAGTTGATTATGTTACAAGGGATAAAATCTCTTTTAACCCGTGTAGCATACACTATCTTTTAGACCGCGCTCGAATTTATAAAAAATAAATAATATTATATTGATTCCTGAAACTAACAGAGATCACGTTCATAACGCATTCTTGGAACAAGAGAAGTAAAGTAAAAAATCTGATGTGTTACACTCACATGACTTTCTCTACTCGTGTACAAACTATTTTTATAAACGTTTATTCGAGATATCGAGATGTTAATCTTATTGCTAATTTTCTTGTAGATGCAAGGGGTATTGCTAGGCTTTAAGCGATAGTCAAATATTTTAAGAGGTGGTTACTATGTGGAGTATTCCATTCTCTTTGCATTACAACGACAAAAATCTGACGTGATACACTCACATGACTTTTTCTACTCTTGTACAAAGTATTTTTACAAACGCTTATTCTCCATCTAGTACATGTTAATCGAGATAAACATTTGCAGACCCTATCTTATTGCTAATTTTCTTGTAGATGTAGGGGAAAATATATTTACAAGGGCAATATAGAAAAACAGTAGCCTTTAAGCACATACATATCTCTTAATAGCTGGTTGCTAGGTGCAGCAACATTCCCTTTGCCACAGATTATAAATCTTTGCATATCCAAGACAAAAAAAAATTACTAACGAATTCCCATTTGAGAAAATAAGTATTGAAAAATTTAAGGGAATAACAAGCAATATCTCGAAAATGGTTCACTCAACAAAAAAAATGTATATGACATAAATTGTGTATTTTAACGCGATCTAAATTTTTTGTGTAGTAACATTTTGTCTATCTCTTATGGTCTACCAGTTATGCAAAATTCGTTCACAATAAAGAATACTTTTGGAGACATTCCCAGAAAATTCAAGATAAACATTTTATTTACCATAAAAATATCTTAAACATATGATACTTTAATCAAAATCGTTAGAGCCATTTTTGAGAAAATTAAAATTTTCGAAAAATCTTCCATGTAAAGGTTACTCTGGGGTGGGGGGATTTTCTTGAAAACCTTTGTGTCGCATCCTTGGAAGATACTGAACCCAAATACCAAGTTTGGTGTTTATCCGACTGTTCGTTTCTGAGTATGCTGTTCACAGACACACACAGACAGACACACAGACAGACACACAGACATACACACGGACATGTTTCCAAAAATGCTTTTTTTGGATTCAGGGGGTCTCAAAACATGTATTTCCGGTGAAATCTCGGTATCGAAATTTTGGGTGGAATACAATACTTCCCCTACTTACTCTACGTAGTAGAGAAAGTAAAAAAGTGAATAACAAATTTGATAAAAATTATAAGTATTGGAAAGTTTAAGGAAATAACAAGCAATATCTCGAAATGGTTCACTCAACTAAAAAAATCTGTATGACATAAATTCTGTATTTTAACGCGATCTACATTTTTGTGTAGTAAAATTTTGTCTATCTCTTATGGTTTACCAGTTATGCAAAAGTCGTTCGCAATCAAGAATACTTTTGGAGACATTCCCAGAAAATTCGAGATATACATTTCATTTGTCATGAAAGTATCTTACACATATGACATTTTAATCAAAAGCGTTAGAGCCATTTTTGAGAAAATTAAAATTTTTGAAAAATGTTCCATGTAAAGGGTAATCTGGGGTGGAGGGATTTTCTTGAAAACCTTCGTGTCGCATCTCTGGAAGATACTGAACCTAAATACCAAGTTAGGTGTTTATCCGACTGTTCGTTTATGAGTTATGCTGTTCACAGACAGACAGACACACAGACACACAGACACGCACACGGACATGTTTCCAAAAATGCTTTTTTTGGATTCAGGGGGTCTCAAAACATGTATTTCCGGTGAAATTTCGGTATCGAATTTTTGGGTGGAATACAATACTTCCGCTACTTACTATACGTAGTAGAGAAAGTAAAAACGAGATGTCAGATGTTTTGATACTTTGTTGATTCGATAGCGGTCATTTTCAATGAAATTGTTTTCAACATGTTTTGCCTTACCCAGCCAATGAAGTGATTAAATGCTATATCACATTGCTTTCTCGATTTTTTGGGTAAGTAGTTCTAGTGCTATTGTTTATGCTGTTTCTGTAATTTCACCTGGCTCTTCCATTTCAGTTTCTTCTGAATTCATAATTTTCGCCATTTAGTCTTTATGTAGGTTAGATAAAAGAGTAGGGTTTTAAATCAAAGAAAGCTGCCATTATAACATATAGGTTAATTCAACAACGAATTGCGATAAATTGAAGTATGACGATTTGTATTGTGAACAGACAATGCGAACGCAATGAGAAATTAATCATGTGAAAGATATAATGAAAAGTAAAACTTAATCAAACCAAGTTGAGTTATTAAACATGTGCAAATACAAAGGATAATTTCCATGTGATTGGAATTGAAACCAAAGTTGGTCACAATCCAGATTATTGCACTCGTGCGATAATCTAAAGACACACGTGATAAAAGTTCTACTTTTAGGCATTGCTGCCTAAATTTTTGTTCTTATCTTTTACTTTCGTTGCTATGATATTCAAGACAAGACTTTTAGTTTGGTTAAATGTATATAAATTATTTAAACCTGTATAGAAAAACATCTCGTCTCCAGATTTCTTATTTTTCGAGAAAATTGTAACAGAGGCGTAAATTTCAGCATTTCTATTAAAATTAGTATAATGAGTAGAAATAAAATTTAATTTCATATACTTATTATTGTAGTTAACTAATTGATCCAGCTGACGTGGATTTAGAGAAAGCTCTGCATTATACCTATTTGGAAAATATATGCACAGACGAGAGAGCATATTTAGAGGATTAATAATCTATGCAATTTTAATATAGGAAAACTTTTATGTGGTCCCGAGTATACTAATATTGCGAAATTAGGTATATGTGAATGTCTAAGATAGGAATCCATCTCTAGGGAGAAGTTATGAACAATATAAATTTTAATTAACTTCCTTTTTAGACTCTGTTTTACTTTGAACTGTGCATTTACTTTGTCTTTGTGGAATAAATAAAAAATACATTCCTTGGAACTTTCTGCTTTTATTTTTGCATGCATCTGTTCATTTATTTTTTGAAGCAATGAAGTATGCAGTACGAGAAGACATTTCAGTACCAACGGATGCGTTAATAAAAGATAAATATGCATTACGAGCATGCAGAAAAATATAGTTTCATCTAACCTGTGAACAATATAAAGATAAATGTTCCAATAAGGTACAAGTTGTGATATTTAGTTTATAGTTCTATTTTTGGAGCAGTTGTCATCAGAAGATAGTGTTAAATTTCTTCTAAAAGGTTATGTGTGGAATATGACAGCTTAAACTGGGAAATGCAAAAAAGATAATTTATTTTCTATTCCCCATTTAAGACGTACAATTGGCAAAAACCTGGCACCTAGGGATATAGAATCATGCGTGGAAGCAGTAGAGCAATCCTAGCAGAGCCACTGATTCACATCAGTAACAAAACACATTGTGTTGCAAAGTTTATAGCAGCATTCTGCACTGTTAGGTATACCCGCTTCAGTGGACTTCCATTCAAATGCACATTGTCCACGTGGAAATCCGTTCCCCGAGGGGTAATGGACACGCACAGTTGGCACGACTGACCCATTCCTTAATACTAGACATCATGACATTTCACAGAATTGTAAACCAAACACTCTATCTCATTCCAATGCAGTAGGGCAGTTTACACTCACCAGCTCTACAACTGCGGTCTGAATAGTTCCTAATGTGAACACACAGGCTTATCAAATGCAACACGCTTCATCTTGATGGATAAACTATTCCAGCCGTATTAAGTATGATATTATGGTATAGCAACATGGTGTGATAATCAAACCTCAGGCTTATACCACCGACCTTAAATTCAGTTTTTTTTTTTCGTCACGAAAATCTGATTTTACATTCACTTGTCTACACAATATTATTCATTTTTATATCTGTTGCACAGACAGAATTATTTGTGTACATCATGTGGTTTACTAGTAATGCAACATTTTACACAATTCATTCTGTGTGAAGAGTGCTTCACAGAAAATAAAAAGTAACCAAAATTTTTCTGTGTAAGGAGTAGCCTCGGGTGGCGAAATTTCATGAAAGAAGCTGAACTTAAAGACTAAATTTGGTAGAACTTTTAGTTTCGAACTATACTATTCGCTATTTTTTATTTCAGAGGACCTCAAAACATACGTTTCCAGTGAACTCCATATATCAAATTTCTGAGTGGAATCCAACAACCTCTCTATCTAATATCAGTAGGTGCTAGAGAAAGTAAAGAGTGAAAATAAAGATTCTAACTGGTCCCCAATTTCTTTGTAAGGAAATAATGAAACTAGTGTGCTGTTAAAAGTATTTCCGACTTTTGAAAATATAACGACCGAAATATTTAACTTTACAGGCATACTATTCCTATTAGCCCATCTCTTTTCTCAGGTCTTGAAGAATGCATTGTTGTTAATTTTCCTATGAACTAAAATCATATACTTCTATTGCCTTCATTGATACTGAAATTTTCAACGCTAATCAAAATATGATTACTGGATGCGGAAAAATAATGTGCAGAAAATTGTAGAGCACTGCGCTACATGCGTCATTTAATGTCGTATTAGAGTGAAACCTGTTTGTGGTGTGTGGGATGTAAACAAAACGCACTCTTACAGTATGAGTCACTGTTGCTAGATGTGTCTGATTTGAAGTCCAGGATAGTCACCAATCGCTTTTGTTCAGTACAAAGAACACAGTACACTATGAGGCAGTGTTTTTAACACTTAAATTATTTCAGTCAAATTATATAATATATAAATTCAATAACAGCCCGCCTTAAAGCAATATGTGTATGTAACAATATATATAAAGCTTATATTACAGTCATTATGTATGTTTATATTATTAAGTACATGTAATAATGTTATGAGAATGTATTACGTAATTTAATAATGTAGGAGCTGTGAGAATAATTGGTTAAAAGTTGCTAACAATGAGGTAACTTTGAGTCAATAATGAATTTGAAAGTTTACCAATACTACTTGTAATTCTTGTGAGCAATAATGTAATTTTGTGACAGTTTATAAAATATCAATCAACAACCAGAAAAAGCTTTAGTTAAATGAAGGTATTCTATTGGACTAGGATTAGCCAATCAGAAACTAAAATGGAGCAACATTTAAAAATTCAGAAGTCGGTTGCTTGTAGACAGTGTTCCTAACCGGACGCGAGATGCATTCTCGAGAAGTTTAATACGTATTCAGTGTGAGACAAAAATAGTTTATGTTTTAAAAAGTGCAAGTAATTAATAAAACAAATCTCACAGCTCTCTCTATATCAGTGAAGTATTACTTAAATCGTGTCAAGCATTAATAAAAGGAGTGAAGTAAAATTAAAATCTGTGTAAGCCTACATTCTTCAGTCGCACCACTCCCTGCTAAGACATTCATGTCTCTAAAAATATATATAAATACTGACGCAGCTGAGGCAAACACAAATATATAATATCTAAAGAAACAGTCAAAATTACAAAGTTAGTATGTTTTTAAACATTTGGAGCAAAGGCTATCGGAATCTTTTTACCATACGTGCGGTTGCAACTACTTCAAGTTCGGCTCCCCAACAGTCGAAATATAATACATCTTCTTCAAACTGGCTTTCCATACGTGAGGCAGAAACTACCTTCCTCAACTACATGGATGTAATCAGTACTCATTATTTGGGACACTACGTGTACACTTGTGAGTTACATTTAATTTTGGCTGACAAATGAAGATATTTCATAAAGACGATTTCATTATGTTCATGCAGCTCTCCTGCTATTATACTGCATCGGTGACCCAATGTTCATAACCTCAAAGTGCTTGGTTTGGAACTCCTTTCTAATCTACAGTTGTCTGTACATTGTTTGCATTGTTTTATAACAGTCACTTCCTGTAAAACCAAACTCAAGAGCGAAAGAAAGAGACAATGCTTGCCTATCGGTTGGGTGAAGATCCATTACTGATTACGTTGTATCTAATTATGGGTGCTCAGCTTTTCAGCCATTAATGTACGGAGTGGTATTATCATTCCAATATCTCGTATGTGTTCTTGTACTCATCTTAGATCCACTTGAGTTTCCCACCGCTCTCACAGCACTGTTGTACAAATCCGTTCTTGTAGTACGAGGGTAAGTCAATAAGCATCCGCACACAGCTTTTTAAATGTATTATAACAGCTATAGAAACTTACAATTACCTCGTTTTTCAACGCAGTCCCCTTAGTTCTCATTGCATATGGTCCATCGTTCACAAGCTTTCTGATGCCCTCAGAAAACAAGTTCTTTTTGTCTGAATAGCAAGCCATACATGCACCACTTCCTTCGCTTCTTGGTCTGTGGTAAAGCGACGGCCCCTTAAGGCATCTTTAAGTGGAGCAAAAATATATGTTTTGCCACTTCATCGACAGTCAATCTTAGGTCCTCTAAATCAGGATACGGACTTGCTCAATGTTGGCGTCACTAGTAGATATGGATGGGCGTCGTATTCTTTCCTCGTCCTCACAGTTGTCCGACCATTTTTCAACTTTTCAATCCATTCCTACATATTTCGCCGAGGTGAAACATTGCCCCCAATATTGTACGAAAAGTCTTCGATGAATTTCGGCTTCCGGTAGTTTCAGACGACAAAAAATGGTGCAAACGGTGAGGGGTGCAGCAATGCTTATTATGCAAAAATGCAACACTCATTGGAGTGATAACGGTCAAACATTCCACAAGCGGAGACAAAGGAACAATATGTCGATGTGTTTGCGCACAAACCGATACAGCCAACCTACAAAAAATAAAACATAGTGTGCGATATTTGACTTACCCTCGTAGGTCGCACCAGCCTCTCGCTAACAATCTGAAACAATGTTATGCGTACCCTTCGTAATAAAGAGTGTTCGAAAAATACCCTTCTGCGCCTGTACAAGCATGGGACCTGTAGAGCACATTATTGAACTCTGGGCAAACTTCTGGAGCCGAAATATTGGAAAACATACATCGGCTGCTGTCTTTAATTCGTTGAGCGTATCGAGATTTGTTGTATAAGCTTTATCTTCAAGAGTTTCGCACAGATAATAATTGGATGATTTAAAGCTAGAACGTGAGCAGGCCATCGGTATTGTATTGTATTATAATTGCCAATGTATTGTAATGGCCAATGTATTGTAATGGAAGTAATCGATTTTCTTGGACGACCCCATCTCTTCTAATTTTTCATCGGTTAGAACTGTTGGCTGTCTGTGTTTCTTTTTGTATAACAGCTCCCAGCCTGCTTAAATATTTCTAACAATATAGTTTTACATGCTGGGTAGATGACCTAAAAGTTCACATGAAAAATAAATTAATTTATAATACCCAGCGCCCACGTTCAGGGGGCGTATACTTATTTGGTTGTGGAGGACCGAAACGTGGTGTGGAGGTTAAGAGAAAGATGTGTGTTTTTACTGTACAAGATCCATAACACAAATCTACTTACACATTCCTAGATTATTTTTGCAACTGTTTGAGGTTCCTACATTATAAAAAATGGAAGGTGGGAGGAGATGTCCGCCGATCCAAAGCCCGGCTTACACACGCGGTCCGTTCCTCATGGAATCCTGAGAGAGACGCTATCTCCACTACTCGTGGCTAGCAAAGCTACCAGCCAAGAGTGAAGTAAACTATAATGTCTCGTAATGACAATATAAAATAATAATGTAACCCCCCAAATTATTAATACGCCACAATATAAATTGTGAATTTGTTAGCTGTTGGAAGGCTCGCCATCTAGCTGACCAATCAGCCCTGATGTGATGGTTTTCTTCCTGAAATGATTGGTTCGCGAGAGAAGAAGTCGTCCAGTAGATGATTCAGATGATTTCTAGTAAATGATTACCTTGCCAATCACAAGGTAGTTTCTCCCTTACTGTAGATCTGACATCACTGTCTTCACTCCAGTTATTTCACTAATATAAAAACCCAAGTAGTACTCTTTGCAATTTCCAATGAAAATCAATGTTTGAGTTTGGGGTTGATATCCTAGAAAAATGCTCACTTAAAGACATCACACAATCCTTAATACAAAATGTTATGTCATTAAAATAATTTTCGATGAAGAAGTTATAATTTATGGCTCCCAACTACAGGAGGAGATAGAAATTGTTTAGAAAAACGAAATACTAAAGAGAACAATTTGATGAATTCATTTACACAACTTTCTCTACACATTATCGTCTTTTGCTATCTCTTCTACAAATGATTCTTTAAAAACTTTGAAATGTTAATCTAAATAAATGCAAGTAGTTTCGTTACGCACATCGTTGTAGGGATGGAGTAAAGTAAATGATGATGAAGTATTTGAAAAAAAGAACGGCTTAAATATATGCTGAATTTCGAAGTCACTCTTTGAACCGCGAAATCAAAATAATAGTGACTTTGACACTTCCACTGGAAAATTCAGTTCAATAACAACGAATATCTCGGAAATGGTTAATGACACAAAATGTATTGTTTGACATACATGAATTCTATGCTTTACCGTTATACAAAAGTATACAAAACTGGTTTCGAATGAAGAAAATTTCACAGGAATTCTCTCTGTGATCGAGTGGTCAGTGCTCTGGCTTCTCAACCCAGAAATACCAGGCTGTAGCGGGGGAATTCTTATTTAATTAGAATCTTTTCCTAGTTTGAAAGTATGACAATGTAGAAAATGCGAGTGAGTTTCAACTTAAAATATGAACAAAAGCCACCGTTAAAAGAGTGGTTTCTCAAGTCAAAAGCCCCCATAAATATCAAAGGGGACAAATTAAACAATAAAACACCTTCAAAATCTAGTGGAAGAAATTTCATGATTAAGGCAAAGATGTTTAACATATAATTTTTTAATCAACTCGCTTGAGACATTCGTGAGAAAATTTAAAAAAAAAACATAAGAAAAATTGGTAATTAACCGAAATTTCTGTTATGCTATTCACACAGAAACACACCCCTTTTAACACATTTTTTATTCGAAGGACCTCAAACGTATTTCTGATGAAATCTTGCTATGAAATTTTTGAGTGGAATACGACAATTCCTCTATCTAGTATAGGTATGTGGTAGAGAAATGTTGCTGTATATAGAAAGTGACACCTACATGGGGCAAAACCACGGACAAATTCCTACTCAGCTAAGTGCTAGCATAATGGGGGAAGGAGTTAAGACAGAATTATAGCTGGGGCGGGACTGCAGTTTATTACTCAGTATTTGTCATGGGCACACGCAAACACACCCCTGAGACCGTGGCTGTCTTCATCCCTCTGTACCAGCTAATTGTTATTACCGACGTAGGGAAAGAGAGAGGCTGATATAAGGGCAGTTTTAAATTTGCGCCCCTAAGCAACAAAACTTCTTCCTACTTAACCTCCATTCTTATTAAGCATCCTCCTCTTCGTCTCATCCCAACGTCTTGGAAGGTAATTCCAGAGCTTGATTAACTTGTTACAGCAGATTGCTCTCCCAACTTCCATACTTTTCATCCGCAACAGGCTCCTTAAGTAACGCACTTTTTATCAATTCCTCGGAAGTAGGTCGATGCACGTTAAAACACTTCAGGCGTCGATAATGGACTTAGGACATCAAATGGATTTCGTGGTGGATTATTAAAGCTACAAACGACGTCGGGAAGCTCTCAATTATTCCTCCTCCTTCTCCTATTATTATTATTATTATTATTATTATTATTATTATTATTATTATTATTATTATTATTATTATAGTATTATTACTTTACGTAATTAAGGTAAAATTATTATTATTATTGTTATCATTATTGTAGTTATATTTTAGAATCAGCAAGCGTCCATAGGAGGGGGTACAGCAAGAATATTAAAACAGAAAGCCCGTTGGAAGCCTCTCGAATAGTCCTTCGTATGCGCGACAGCGTACTGCGCATGTGAGGGACGGGCGATAAGCTCTCAACGGTTATGAGTGACAATTGAACAGAGGAGAGTAGACATAAAAATACTAATTGTGAGTCTCTCGTCAGTTTTTAGCTCTCCTTCAGGTCACGGCAATAAACAGGTACACAAATTATAATCCTGTGTTATTAATAAACATGTAGAAGATATTATCCAATAAAGTACACAGTGTATTAATCATAAATAATATTTTTATGCTTGAACCTTATCGTCGCGCTCATGAGTTTAAAATGCGCATGACTTTGAAAATATGGCCAACTATCTCGAAGAACTCGGGTAGTTAGAATAAGTTCCTAAGATACTAAATCCTTAGGCAAATTTGATTTTGTGCATATTTAGAGTCGGGAATCAACCCTAAATGGAGTCGGACCATCCTGTAACTCTTGTTTTTCTTGTACTTCCTATTATATTTGGCTGTTTCCTTATACTTAGAGAACAGTAAAACTTACTAATTATTGAACAAACGCGTTTATATGTATGGGGATCATTAACAATTACGTGCAACACGGTGATGCTCTGTATTTTAAAGTAGTCGCGATATGACTTTATAGTTGAAACGACAAGAAAGAAAGAATTATTTTTAAAAAAAATCAGTTTTCGCTTGCTATGCCATTTTTCTGCTGCTTTAACTTTATTTCGGAAATCACAAACAATGTGTAGCTATATTTTATTGTATTTATCATTTACGTGCTTGTGTTTAATGCAGAATTAAAAACTGGAGTTCTAATTCACTGCAGTACATACTAATGTATCTGATTATTAAGAGACTCGGTTCTATAAAATTTGAATAAATCGGGGAGGGAGCTCCGATGATGACAGTTTGATTATTAAGTAACAGGGTTCTAGCAAATTTGAATACATTGAGCAGGGAGCTGCAATTGTAACATGTCTGATTATTATGTGACTCAGTTCTATCAAATTTTAATAAACTTGACTGGGAGCTCCGATGGTAATATGTCTGATTATTAAGTGACTCGGCTCTATCGAATTTGAATAAATCGGACTAGAATTCCGGTGGTAACGTCTGATTATTAAGTGACTCGGCTCTATCAAATTTGAATACATTGAGCAGGGAGCTCCAATTGTAACATGTCTGATTATTATGTGACTCAGTTCTATCAAATTTTAATAAACCGGACTGGGAGCTCCGATGGTAATATGTCTGATTATTAAGTGACGCGGTTCTATCAAATTTGAATAAACCGGACTGAGAGCTCCGATTGTAATATGTCTGATTATTAAGTGACTCGCCTCTATCAAATTTTAATAAACTGGACTAGAATTCCGATGGTAACATGTCTGATTATTAAGTGGCTCGGTTCTATCAAATTTGAATAAACTGGACTGAGATCTCCGATGGTAACATGTGTGATTATTAAGTGACTTAGTTCTATCAAATTTGAATAAACGGGACTGGGAACTCTGATGGTAACATGTCTGATGATTAAGTGACTCGGTTCTATCAAATTTGAATAGATCCGACAGGGAGTTCCGATGATAGCATGTCTGATTATTAAGTGAGTAAGTCTATCAAATTTGAATAGAGTGGCAAGTCGTTCCAATGATAATTCGTCCTGTCAGTTTTGAATAGGTCGGGACGAAGTTCCAATGATATCGGGTTAAATTGAAATTCGCTCACTATCTGCACTAGATGTGGTAGGACTTTGGTGTGTGCTATTGGATTCATTTAAGAATTGATATTTCTTTCTTTCCTCATTCACGGTATTCCATAAAGGCAGCATATGCTAATATTAGGCTCCAACGGACTGAATGTTCATCAATACTGTTATTTTATTCATGTTTCATCATCAGGAAAGATGTATAGAACGGGAGTATAGAACGGTTGCATTCATATTGTGCTAACAATACAACAGTGAATGCTGGGCTGAAAATTTTCCCTGTCAAACATCTCAAATTCTATTTTGGTTTGCAGTTTTTCATTTACCAAGAGAAGAGAGGGATAATAGAAAGTAAAGCTCTCCAGATATTATTACTTTGATCCAATCAATCGTCCGGAATGGAGCATTTTGCAGTATATTCTCGGTAGGTTTAATTTAGTTTAGCTTCGTTATACGAGGAGCATAGGGTATGAAACAATGGTTTCTGTTAGCTTTGGGATGTTTCGGGCCGCATCGACTATTCAGAGAGTGTGCGAGGCTGTTTGCTTATGTGCAGCGATGTTCCTCCTATGCAAACAGTCATAATCCTCTTGGCAGGTAACTACAGCTAAAGCTGCGGCTTTCACCATTCACAGTTAGGAACGCAGCCTTAGTGTGAAGCTTTATCTTTCCGTCTTCCTATAGCCACTTGTTGGCGTCTTCTCTGAACAGCCACGCTCCTATGATGTTCATTAAAACCATTCCAAGGGGCGTCTATCGACTTAAGGTGCTTTTTCGATGATAGTATTTTTGTATCCATTTGCCGTTTATGTATAGCAAGTTGAAATTTCTGTTCTACCTGCGTTTTGCATATTTCCGTAGATGTGAATAAAATGTATTTAATGCTCCAAATATTGATATTGTGGCGTATTAATAATTTGGGGGGCTACATTATTGTTCTACATTGTCATTCCAGACACATTGTTGTTTACATCACTTTTGGCTGGTAGCTTTGCTAGCCACGAGTAGTGGGAGATATAGCGTTACTCTCTGTTAAGATTCCTGGGTAACGGACCGCGTGTGTAAGCCAGGCTTTGGATCGGTGGACATCTTCTCTCACCTTCCATTTTTAATAATGTAGGAAACCCAAACGGTTGGGAAATAAATCTAGGAATGTGTGAGTATATTTGTGTTATGGATTTTGTGCAGTAAAAACCGACGCCTCCGTCTAATCTGCACACTGCGTTTCGGTCCTCCGCAGCCAAGTAAGTATACGCCCCCTCATTGTACGTGCTGGGTACTTAATTAATTTAATTTTCATGTGAACTTTTAGGCCATCTACTCAGCACGTAGCATTTTTCAAATATATTATTGCAGATGTGCAACATAATCACATTTTGTAGTTGAATTTCCCATTTAAATATTACCCGCTTCACTTCCCTTTATTTTTTAACACTTAGGATTTAATTCATGCAGCATTTAATTATAACTCTTTCGGTCCAAACAGCCATCTCACCTTGTTGTTGACCAGATGTGACTAACCGATCACCAGTTCGCAGATGCTAGCGCGTTCGTCTAGGATGCTGCTTTTGAACAGCTGACAGTGATGAATTTTATTTTTGCTTAAGCATTTCTATTGTCCACTATAGTCGAAATGAGATACATTCACATGACATTCTCTACCCTCTATCTTTATTGGTAGGTAAACAAACTATTCTTACTAAACCTTATTCTTCCATCTACTACGCTTTAATAAAATAAACCTTTAGAAACAGTTAAATTACACATTAGGTAGAAGCTATATCTGACCTTAAAATTCCATACCATATCTTTGCAATCGCGAGAAGCAACTGAATATTGAAAGAACTTCAAAGCATGACCAAGTAATGAACAATTCCAACTTTAATAACGCATATCTCAGAAATGTTTATGCCATAAAAAACTTATTTGAAATAAGTTGTGTGTTTTAAAGAGATCTACATTTTGTGTGAAGTAGGTTTTCGTCTATCGCTTAACGTTTACCAGTTATATAAAATTATACAACATTCCCTCCGAATGAAGAGAAGTTCACAGGTTATTCCCAAAAAATTCGAGATATACATTTTATTTGTCATGTAAATACCTTTAATATCTGGTACCTTTAATATTTAGAGCCGATTTTAGAAAATAAAAATTTTCTAAACATGCTCGATGTAAAGGGTAGTCGGGATGGGGAATTTTCTTCAAAATCTTCATGTCGCATCCCTGGAAGATACTGAACTTGAATACTAAGTTTGGTATTTATCCGACGTTTCGTTTTTGGGTTAGCTGTTCAAAGATACTCGTACAGACAGACACACATAGGCATGTTTCCAAAAATGTTTTATTTGTATTCAGGAGGCCTCAAAACATGTATTTCCAGTGAAATCTTGGTAACGAAGTTTTGGGTGGAATACCTTCTTTACTTACTAGACTCGTGTAGAGACCTTGAATTTCAACTTGAAATTTGGAATTTGAACTCGTGAATTCGTTTCAAGGAAACGCATATCTACGACATAAATTTGGTAGATGTAATAAGGTACAATATGCTCAAGGGCGCGAAGTGAAATGCCTTTGAAGCCTTAAATTAGGTGATTTTAATTATCAGTTATAACGCATTGCAGTGAATGCCACACTTCATACAAATAACTTGTGTTATTTCAAAGATTATTAAAAGCCTAATTAATTGTAGATTTTTCAGGAATCAATGACGCGCACCACCCAATTTTCTACCCCTCTTCATAATCCACGTCTTCGATTTGAAATTCTTCTTGAAATACTGAATTATATTATTTTCCATATTATTATTTTCAAACATCCAATTTGGGTCATGTCATCAACCATCAAACAATTAATTCAAAGCCTCCTATGTAAATTACAGTATTTTATTAAGTCATCATATTAGTTATAATTGTTGAACTGGCAACACTGTGTTGCTGAAAATCCGAGGTGACGACGGATAAGTTCGATAGAAATGGTTTTTATTAGTATAATTAATTCGAAAATAAAACACACGATTGTGAAACAAATAGTGTGCAATACATGTGTATGAAAACTGAAACAGATTCTCGGAAACTGAAAGGACTCGACTTCGTCTCGTTTTTTTGAAACTATTCCTCGATTCTTTTTCTTCACTCATATCGCAATATGTGCAGAAATGAATACGTTAATCGAGATAAACATTTCCACACAAACCGTGTGTTGGACAAGGTTGGAAAGGTAGAATCAGACGACTGAAAAATTCAATGCCATAGCCGAGATTTGAACCACGGGTCTCCCGGTCTCCGTCCAGTTGCTCTAACCACTGAGCTACCATGGCAACATGCCGGTACGGCATTAAATTCCCCAACTGATTCGCATTTCTCCTGGTAAACCACAAGGGGATCTCAAATTGTATTGAGATGACATACCCCAATGGCTACCTAAAAGGTTGTAGGTACTTTAAGTCCCGGCTTCATATTTTAACCACATTTGACCTAATAGTGAATTTTTCAGCCGTCTGATTCTACCTTTCCATTTGTAGAGATAGTTACATTATACATTTTGTTGCAGATGCAAAGGGGTTACAGGGAACCGAATAGATAATCAGATATTAAAAGCAAATCGCTATATGCTAGCCTTGAAACTCCTCTCTTTTCATGACGTCGTAAGAAACAACTAAATAGCAACAGCACTTTTAAAATTACAAAGTTTTGACAATTTAAAACTAATAATAACGGAAACCTCGGAAATAGCTCATATCACAGGAAGTTTTATTTAAATAAATAATGTTTTGTTTAAATATACGCATTTTTATACAGTACGTTTTTTGTATCTCTTATTGTTTACCAGTTATAAAAATTATAAAAAAAAATCCGTCCGGATGAAGAGAGATGCTGTAAAATATATGACTATTTTTTATAAAATAAAAGAATTCGAAAACTTGCACGTTGGGACAAGGAGATTTTCTTGAAAATCTCTGGATCGCATCTTTGCAGGTACTGAACTTCAATATCAAGCTTGATATATTTTATTTAAAATTTCGTTTTCGAGTTGTGCTTCTCGTAAACACACACACGAATGGGTCTTTTCCTAAAAATACGTTTATTGGATTTGGGTGGTTTCCAAACATGCATTAACGGTGAAAACTCGATATCGAACATTTAGATGGAATGCGATATCTTCCCTAACTACTAGGTGCATTGTGGTAGAGAAAGTAATAAGATAACGATTTACGTATTTTATACCAGCTTACTCTTGAAGTCCATAGTGACATTTCTAAATGATTGCTTAGAACTCACTCACTTTACTCGAATTTTAAGAAATAAGAGATAGTATAAATTATTTTTATTTAACCTTTTTGTATAATGACAGCTAAGATTTATGAAGTATCTCATATTCATATTATGTTAGCGGTATTCTTGATTTGTAACATCGCCATAGCAACCTGCCACATCATCTCCCGCCAACATTATTAAGTTCACAGCATGCTATTTTATGCTTTATTGCATAATTACTTGCAAATAACACACCAAAGTTAATTGGCATAACTAGATTACGTTTCATCGACAAAATTAATTTATTTATTCAAGATCCAATATAATCGCCCTGCTTTGGAACACATATTGGAGGCGTGGATTAATAAACTGACATAATAATGATAAAGTTACAGGTAATTTGTCAACTAAACGTCGAATACCAACAGTGTAACTCTAAAACACACAAACACACAACACATTCTCTCTCTCTTCGGTCTAAACAGTTAAAATGTACTTTAAACATTTTTAAAAATATCCTTATGCTTTCTCTCTTTCTTATTAAGCAGCAAACTTCTAAGCAGAGCTAAAAAGAAATAAAATGAAATAAGTAGTCTCTATTAACATTTTAAGCAGACAGTTTCTCCTGAACAGAATTCTAAACTGGCCTTAACATATAAATCATTTCTTTGAAGAACTTAAGAGCACCAAGAGCAAATGAAGAACGTCTATAAACTTTAATAAACTTTCTACAAATATGAATACTAATTTATAACACACTTAACAGCATTGCGCATGAACATCATTAAAATTTAGAATCCAGCTATGAAGTCATAAATAATTAGGTGTTTTAGATGGCATTTATGTAAGCTTTTAAATGTTTCATTGAATTGAACTCCTATGAAAATTTCAATAAGATTTTTATATTCGGTATTTTGAAACAAGTGTGATTATGTATAATAACATTTCATATTTCAGAAAGCATTGCAATGCATTATATTTTGAAATTGTTATTATCACTTGCCCCACGCTTTGGGAACCAATTTGAAGAAGCTTGTTTGTATTGTAGTTCAACTGTTGTGGAGCCGAACTTGAAGTATTTGCAACCGCATGTATAGTAAATAGTTTTCGGTAGCCTTCGCCCCAAATGTACTTTCCGGTGGCCTTTGCCCCAAAAATGTTTAAAAAATATTAACTTTGTAATTTTGACTATTTCTTTAAATATTATATATTTATGTTTGCCTCGGCTGCGTCAGTATTTTTGTTAGAGACATGGATGTCTTAGCAGGGCGTGGTCCGATGAAGAATGTAGGCTTACACAGATTTTAAGTTTTTCTTCACTCCATTTATTAATGCTTGACACGATTTAAATAACACTTCACTGATACTGAGAGCTGTGAGAGTTTGTTTATTAATTATTTGCACTTTTTAACACTTAAAACTATTTTCGTCTCACACGAATATGTATTAAATTTCTCGAGGACGCATCTGGCGTCTGATTAGGAACACTGTCTACAACCAACACGTCCAGTTATGAGCGCTGTCTACAATCAACTGACTTGATTTCTACCGGCTAAATTTCTAAATTTCTGTATTTCAAGTCTCTGATTGGCTATTCCTAATCCAATAGAATACCTTAATTTAACTAAAGCTTTTTCTGGTTGTTGATTGGCTATTTTATGAACTGTCACAAAAATTACATTATTGCTGCCAAGAATCAAGTAGCATTAAACTTTCAAATTCCGTATTGCCTCAAGGTTACCTCATTGTTACCTCATTGTTAGCAACTTTTAACCTATTATTCTCACAGGTCCTACATTATTAAATTACATAATACATTCACATAACATTATTACAGATGTATACAATAATATAAACACATATAATGACTGTAATATACACTTTTTATATACTGTTATATACACATATTGCTTTAAGGTGGGCTGTTATGGAATATTTTTATTATATAATTTGACTAAAATCATTTAAGTGTTAAAAATACTGCCTCAATTTATAATTTTACAGCACAAGAAAGTGATACTAAAACTATTCGATATTTAGAATTATATTTGAGCAGTGTACTTGTAAAGAGGAAAGAACTTGCCTAGTATGTATATCGAATAGTTTTTAGTATCACTTTCTTGTGCTGTGAGGCAGTATTTTTAACACTTAGAAATCGTGATTCTTACTGAAAGCAAAATCTTAGAAACCCTTAACTGATATCGTTAAAATAGATCTCTTACAGAATTGTGTGTACACTTTCTTGAAATATTTATTTAGTTAGAGGCATAGTACTATTGGAATTTCCAGAAACTCAGTGAAACAAACATGTAACTAAAACAGTAGTTTAAGAGCTTCCAGCTTTCTTAGCCTGAAAAAGAAAAGGATGACAAACCAACCAACAATATATATTATATACACTTGGGTGAAAATAGATGATCGCTTGCCCTAGATCCCAGTAGTTTTTATTTTTCTTTCTTCCTGAATACTAGAAAATAAATACTACCTATATATCTAACACTACACTCCACCAGCCCTTATCACTTCTATCCATGAAGGACCAAAGAAATTTCAAGATTAAAAACTGAACCGGTGAACGATGATATATTTGGTGTGAAACGAAGGGGGAATCAAAAATAGCCGGTCTAAATGAACAACTGCTCTGATAGGTGTAAACAACCAGAAGTGCGTTGCCCAAAGTAATATTAAGTGCCACTCGAGGTTTTGGAGGGAGGAATAGGTTAGAAATGAGTTAGGTGCAGCGTTAAAATACGCAAAAGCCACGATGTTTATGGCGGAAAAGTTACCAAGAAAGATATTATTATTTCGATGTATTTGCCAATTTAAGTAACTACTTTGGTCCATAGGCGCTTATATTTAATAATAATAATAATAATAATAATAATAATAATAATAATAATAATAAATACCTAACATTTCCTGGCACAGAGACATGACCCATCACCGGAGCCGCCTAAGATGGCGGATGAGTGACCCATACAACCTACACAGACATCTTTCCTTGGAGCAAGCAGCTGCACCATTGTCCGGCACTCTCTCATACTTTGAAACCTGAAAGAATCCATGAAACATTAAAATAGCGCAGAATGAAAGGGAATAAGGAAAAGGAAATCGTGGCAGAAACCCCCATAGTATTCGCTTACCGAACAGGGAAAACCACGAAATGTCCAATGTCAGGGAGTGCGGTCAAAGCAAATTGAACCCAGAACCTCCAAAATGCAAACCTGACACGTAAAAGATCTGATGGTTCATTCACATGGCTTTCTCTACTCTTGTACAAACTATTTTTACAAACGCTTATTCTCCATCTACTTTATGTTAATCGAGCTAAATATTTTCAGAATTTATTTTATTGCTAACCTTCTTTTAGGTGCAACAGGAATATGGTAGGCTTTAGCCATAGTCAAATCTTTTAAGAGCTGGTTGCTATGTGGCGCATTCCATTCTCTTTGCATGTCCAGGACATAAGAAAAATGAATAATGAATTCCCATTTGAGAAAAAGTATAAGTATTTGAAAATTCAAACAAATAACAAGGAATATCTCGAAAACGGTTCATTTGACAAAAATAAATAAATAGATATAAAAGATGTATGTGACATAAATTGTATATTTTAGCGAGATCTACATTTTTTGTGCCGTAACATTTTATCTATCTCTTACAGTTTACCAGTTATGCAAAAGTCATTCAGAGTGAAGTCGACTTTTGCTGACATTCCCAGAAAATTCAAGATATACATTTAATTAGCCAGAAAAATAGCTTAAACATATGGTATTTTAATCAAAATCGTTAGACATTTTTGAAAAAATCAAAATTTCTGAAAAATATTCCATGTAAAGGATAGTTTTGTGGGTAATTTTCTTGAAAATCTTCGTGTCGCACCTTTGGAAGATATTAAAACTAAATACCAAGTTTGGTATTTATCCGTTATCGTTTTCACAGACAAACGACAGACACACACGGACATGTTCCCAAAAATGCTTTATATGGATTCAGGGGTCCTCAAAACATGTATTTCTCGGTACCGAATTTTTGGATGGAATGCAATACTTACACTGCTTAATATACGTAGCAGAGAAAGTAAAACTAAAACATAAAATTCGGAAAAAAATAAAAGCTTTCCATCGTTATTGACAGGTACAAGAATTCGCTAATACTACGCACTCACGTAGCGGAAGTGACACACATAACAGCTATTATGTAATTGTTGAAATATAGTGTGCATGCATTACAGGCTGAACAAGAGCGTTTTAGTTGGCTCTTTCGTCTGTGGTTACAATGAATATTCTGTGGCGTACCATGTCGATTTTATCGGAACAAAAAGTTGAGTGGTTACTTTACGTTGGGCTGCAGCTGTTCGGGGCCTTTCCACCGCACGGATTAGATAGCTAATGTGGAACAGAGAGCGGTAGAGCGAAGTGTTAAAAGTTTTGTTACTGCCGAATTCTCTTCCATTACAGCCTCCAGACATCTGAAACACCATCAGGAGAGATCTCTAGGAGGAGATGTGAAAATTATGAATATCAGTCAGTCATAGATTTGTGCCCAGTATCTTTCTCTACAAGCCCAGCCTTCTAAATTGTTCCCTCATTTCCGTCTTCACCTTTGAATATGAGCAACAAATTTATATGATGTTACTGTTTTTCAAAATATTCCCCTTTAACATGCATACATTTTTGCATTCGATGAAAACATTTCTTAAAACAATAATGCCTCTCTTTCTGAGGCACTTCAGAAACGGTTTTTATAATGTTCCACTGCTTCATCTAATGATAAAAAAGTGATTCCAGCATTTTATGTTTAACTTTGGAAACAAGTATGTATATTATAGGGTCTATGGTGTTGACCTTTGGGGCATCCAGATAATCAGTTGTTAGTTATATTGCTGTATGCGACGATGCGTTGTCATGATGTAACATTTTTCCTTTTGGGCGTTTTTTTACGAACTCTTTTAACAATTTTCAGTATTGCTCTCGTATACAGCCTTTAACACCTTAGGTCATATTAGCAGCTTTGACTTTGGTACAATTGCTCATGAGAATGAGGCTAACTCATTTACTGTTTCTCTAATCATGGATTCCTTAGGTTGTCTGCGGTAAGCAGACATTTATGTACCAATCGGCAGTAGCAGTACGTTTATCTTTTAATAGTAGCAATATGGCCCGTTTTAGAAAAAGAGAGAAAGAAAGAAAGAAAGAAAGAAAGAAAAATCTAGCGTCCATCTTCTTACCAGCACTGTGAATTCATCAGACTTTTGTAGGCTTAGGTTCTGTTGCAAAGATCCATTAAGCCATTTGACTTTTCTTTTCAGGATCACAACTACTAATCTAAGACTAGTCACCAATAGCGATATTCTAAACCAAATTTGAAGTTCCTTGGAATTTTTCCAGAGTTTTACTGTACCAATCAATGCGTTGTTGTTTCTGTGGGAAATCAGTTTAGATATGTGGAATTCATCGACAACAAAGTTTTCTCACGCCTAACTGCTAAGTAAAATGTTTTGGATTTGACTCATACCAATGTCCAATGTATCCCGAATAAATTAATAAGATGTCCGTCGAACTTCTTCAAGCATTACTCGAGCAACGACAATATTTTCATCGGTAACAGCAGTTCTTGGGCGTCCTTCACGAAATTCATTACTGAGAATAGACTGATCTCTTTTGAATGCGCTGTATAATTACAAATTGTTGTTGTTTTCTTCGACAAATGCATTTCTAAGCCGATCGTCACATTGTTTAGCGTTAACAGCGATTAAAATCGTAAAAAATCATATTCCGGAAATACTGTTGTTCAAATTCACTTTTGTGTGAACACAAAATCTTTAAATGATGATAATTAACAAACTATTAGAGCAAATCGAACAAACTACACGACAATCAACTCGCAAAACTTTAGAAAGTAACTATCAAATGTAAACAAATTTCATTTGTTTTTGGAAACATGGCATTCTAAAATTTCAGTATGCCTTCGTATGCTGCCTTTAACACCTTAGGTAATATCGGCAGCCTTGACTTAGGAACAGTTGCTCATGAGAATTAGGTTAACTCACTTACTGTTTGTGCTAATTATGGTTGTCTCTAAATTAATACACATACACACAGAATCTTTTTCATTCTTTCAGATTCTAGGAGGATAGGGAATAATTCTGGCTAAAGAAAAATTCACACCCTCTATCACGGAATCGAATCTGGCACCTCTGGATTTGGTGGTTAACATACTAGCCAGAGACTACAAAGACAATAGTATGCTCTATGTCGCCTGATATGACCTCCTCCGCTTCCATTGCGTCTCTCACAAGCAGTTTTCTCTTGTCCAATGTCTCAACCAGCTTATCTTTTCCTTCTTGGTAGTTTCAGTACAGTACTTCCTTTGCACACTTTCTCTGAAACAAATTATAGATGTTTCATATGTTCAATTCCTCTCAATTCAAATGCTTTCAAGCACGTTTCCTAACCTGATTGCAGTCTTAAGTTGCCACACCATGCAAAACACTTCCCTAATCTCTTTCTTTGCTCAGTTGGGCAATGCGTTGATGCAAACAATTGTGTGAGAACTCTTCTTTTATCTCAGGCTGATGATGCGCAGATAGGAGAAGCAAATTTAGTGAACATTAGTTATTTATTTTTAGAAATAATATTTAGCGTTGCTTCTTCTGAAGGTTTTGACATTACTGTTACACACTAGCCTTTTTCTGGCAAGGAAGTTACAATTTGTTTTCTAATTGCGATTATTTTTACGTAAGTAGCAAGGCCAATTTTTTTAATGACAGACGTGCGACTATATTTAATTAGTTTCAATTATATTATATAATTGATGCTCCAATTAATAACTCTCCATATTACAGGTCAACCACAAATCAAATATCAATATATTCACTTATTCGGCGATTTATCCTTCCAACTCCGTTTACTCAAAACTAACGATGAAGAGAGCAAAGACAGCAGTTCATTCTAAGTTTCTTAAGCGTTAAAATTAGGGTAGTTGGTGCATCTAGTTTAACAGAACGCTGACGCCTCACAGCTTAGAATATTTAAGCTGACCGAAATGAGATCACGGGAAGCAGACCACAATGACACCTGATACAGCACATCCCCAAGCCAGTCGTGGCCACGAGTACTTTTATGACTTGTAAATAAGAGGCAAGTTCACCGCCAGCCAGGTATTACTTAATACCCCAGGTACTGCTTATACCTCAAGGCATGGGCAGGAAATTTATCTGGAGTTTTCATTGTCACAGGAACACGCACCCCTTTTCCCGAGCGACTCCGTTCCTACTATGCAGGCAATTACTCTGACTCTTAAGTAACTCTCTCGTGTAGCACCCGGTATTTCTCGGATCGTTGCATATCTGCCTGCTGTTCGAAAGATTATATATATATATATATATATATATATCAGAATAGATGATTATTTAAAATTATAAGCTCATCTATTCGTAGTTTATCTGCCTGGATGTTATTGCAATAGCTTCCACTTTAAAAAAGTAACAATTTTTTTATTTATTTATGAGTCAACGTGATATAAACGAATCTTAAGTATCCTACTTTAATGCTAAACTCCACCGCTAACCTCAAGTTCTCCACATGTTTTTTTTTCATTTAAACATTCAAGCAATACCTAATATAATACAATCATTTCATACAGTAAAGCTACACTTAAAATACATTAACGAATTTACTTTTGTTTTATAACTGATTTGGACTGGACTGGGAATGGCAGGGAATTCGGCACCAATCCACTGAATGCGGATATTGTACCGACGCCCCATGAGTTATGAGGTAAAGTGAGACATCGGGCGGCCGAATCCAGGAATCCCTACAGTTTTCAGATATATACGCCCCGACAGTCGGACAGGCAGACCGAGTACCCCGCCCCACAAATGGACCAACTCCCCCAGGAACGGTCCTTATACCCCGGCAACATCCTAGGGACGGAGAAAGTGCACAGAGAGCATTCTGCTTTCCTGCTGCTCCGAAACACCATCACCGACACTTTGAACCCTGAAATAGACCAAACGGGGTGAAGAATGAATTGAAATGGTTAATGGAACGAAATGGAGGGACAAGAAATTCGAGAGGTAAAAGAAACCACTCCAGTTCTTGCCTTACGACACGAGAAATCCCCGAAAAACCCCAGGATCAGAGTGGATGGTCACAGGGGATCGAACCTGAGACCTTCCGAATCGAAGACGTTAGGTATGATTGGCTGTGGCTATATTTGAAAGTTTAGGTCAAGGGTGGCAAAAAGGATTCCTTCCGCGAGTCACCAAATATGCAACACGCACTGCATCACTCAGCAGCATGTGAAAAACAAAGGGACGGTTGCAGAGAGGAAACGGCGCCTACGAGTCAAAATGACTCGCGAGTCCCGTTTTCGTCACCTCTGGTTTAGGTTATTCTCCTTATGGAAACAAACGCTGTGTAAGATCGACATTATTATTTTCAGGTATTATTAATTAATTATTTATAGTCATGTAAGATGCGGTTTTCAAAAATAATATACAGTGAACTAAAAAGTTAGGTGTGGAAATTAATAGTTCGCTGTATTTCTAACTAATTTTAAATAATAATAGTAAGTATTATTATTATTATTATTATTATTATTATTATTATTATTGCCGGGCTCTATTTCAAGGATCCACAATTATGCTACTTTGTCTTTGACTACTTGACAATAGCTTTCGTTATTACTTATGTTACCCAAATTACCTTGCTAGACTACCTCATCGGAATTCATAGCCGTATCTTTTTTGTCTCCTTTAGCATATCCCTTTAGCATATTTTCTGCTTTTAGAATTTTGTTCTTCTTCTTCCTCCCTGTACCACTACTTCACTGTTCTGGAAACAATCCTCACTATAGGGAAAACCTCTACGTAAAAACCCTACTCTACTCCCCTTTACCCCTATCTTGATTGCTTTGATTACATATTTTATATCAGGCTTCTACACAAGTTTTCTTCTGAATTTCTACAGATCTCTTCCTATTTCATTTGGACTAGCTCTCAGTATTTGACAGTCATGTAGGACTTCATCTTGTACCATTAGGAATCCCGATTGATACAAAGCACCTGTACAGCTTCTGCCTTTCATCTCTCGTTTCTGGAGATTAAGTACCTACAACCTGCTTATGACAGAGGTGAAGAAATCCCTCTAACCTAAACTTCTACCACTAGGATGGCTCAGACGGTTACGTTTGTGGGCCGCATTCGGGAGGTCCGGGGTCGATCCCCGTCGACCGCCCACTCTGGTCAATGGGCTTTTGTGGTTTCCCTGATCCTCAGGCGAAAGCTGCGGTGGTTGATCTTCTACCAGAATTTCCTTCCTCAAATTTCTTGTTTCCATCATCTTCCATGTCATCTGTTTCGGAGCTGTAGGACCAGGTGACGGTGTTCCTCGGGTTGCGGTTGGGGGTGGGTTGCACTCTGTAAAGGTTTCTTCCCTGGAGTCGCTGCGGTAACGCTCAGTCAGGTCTCCTCTCGGCGTGGGGCTCCGCCTGGAGGTTAATGGCTTGTGCGGCGTCGAATGCGTTCTATCTGGAAACGTTAGGGACTTGCTTGCGTCCATGGGCATTCGGATCTGGCCGCCCTTCGGGTCTCTCCCTCCATCCTTCCCTCTCAGGGGTAGTGTTGGAAGCAATGGCCCACTGGCCTACTTGCAGTGCTCTGACCCAGTTCCCGGGGGCCCCTCCGTGATACGTACTTTTACATTTCTACCATTAGGTAAATGTGAGTAGAAAGAATATTCATAAGTTGGAATTATCTAGGGAACAATCCAAGACATTCTCCAAAATCGAAAAAAATACCAAGTGCTTCTCCTGCAGAAACTCCTTCAAATACGGCATCGTGATAAAGAGATCTTATAGAAGGCACATAGTTTTGTTAAGAGACTTGAGAGACCTGCATAAAAGTACTGGATTATTTTGAATTTTAATGAATTATTTCACAGCACAGATAGGTAACCTCATTTATAAAACCTTCTTAAGGCTAATCATTTTCAAACTTCTGTAATTTTTTTAGGAGCTCGTACTTAAAACAGATCGCAATTACATTATTTAAAAACAGACACCCCAAATGTTCTTAGTGCTATAGAGTGGCAGTCCTTGCAAACATATTGACTCGAAGATTGCGAAGACAAACAGGAAGTACGAGGGCTGTCCCAGAAGTACCCCACCTAACAAAGAAAACATAAACATCTTTATTTCGCCGCATAATCTCCTTTCAGCTCGCTACACGTTTCCTAGCGATGTCCAATAGCTTTCATACCCTGTTTATAACGAGAACCGTCGAGTTCTGCAAAATAGCCATCAACTGCAGACTCCACCTCTTCACTGTTGGCAAATCTTTTACTACTAAGCCATTTCTTCAACTTTGGAAACAGAAAATAATTAGAGGGGGCTAAATCTGACGAATAGGGTACACATGGAGGCAATTCGAACTTTAACTCATTGATTTTGGCCATGGCGATAATGGATGTGTGAACTGGTGCATTGGCTGGATGAAACAAAACTTTATTTTCCACTAAATGCGGCCGGTTTTGCTTGATTTCATCATTCAAACACTGCAATAAGTTTTCATAATACTCGTCATTGATTACTTTTCCTTTTTTAAGATAATCAATGAACATTATCCCACGTGCATCCCAAAAAACTGACCCCATGACCTTGCTTGCTGATGGAATTGCCTTCGCCTTCTTTGGAGCCGATTCTCCCCTTTCAATCCACTGTTTTGACTGTTCCTTCGTCAGGTGTGAAGTGACGGACCCATGTTCAATCCATTGTTATGAATCGACGCAAAAACTTGGCTTTATTGCAGCGAAACATCGCCAAACACTTGACTGAAACATCTTCATGATGCTGCTTTTGTTCCATTGTGAGTAAACGCGGCACCCATCTTACGCACAGCTTTCCCATGTCTAAATTTTCAGTCAGTATGCGATGTACAGCACTTTCTGAAATACCTACGATGTCTGCTAGCTCGCAGACTTTCAGTCGACGGTCATTCAATACTATTTTGTGGACTTTCTTCACAATTTCTGCCGCGGTTACTTCATTTGGTCGACAACTGCGATGTTCAACTTGGTAGCTCATAAGCCCTGGCTTAAACTCTGCCACCCATTATTTTACTATTACAAATGAAGAAGCAGAATCCCCCAGATTATAATCTAGCTTAGGTTCAATATTAATTAGACTAAGAGATTTCAAATGAAAGTATTGTATCACATAACGATGGTCAGTTTTATCCATGTTTACAAATTCGCTGAGAGAGTTCACTATTAATGGCTGCCAAACAATTACTAAATAATGTAGAATCGTCAAATTTCAAACTTAAGCTTTATAAGGTTGGTACTTTCTGTATTAGTCATTTGTTTGAAAAAACAATCGCTATCTATATGTCAGGTCGGGTACTTCTGGGACTGCCCTCGTAAACCCAAGTACATTACAGGCGTATTCAGTATTCGTAGTTGTCCCTAGTGTAGTTGTCTTTTACCATGTGTTGACCGTTATGATCTATAATCGAACCAGCCTTTGAACCGGACTTATCGTATTCGTATCAGCTGTGAGGAACAAACACAAGCAAACGGCATGTGACTCATATCTCGTATTTAATAATAATAATAATAATAATAATAATAATAATAATAATAATAATAATAATAATACCTGAATAAAGCCCAGCTAAAATTAAACACAGGGTGCTTAAAATAAAATTCACCTTAATGTGCACTTGCATTACCCTAAGGAAGAGATGTTAAAAATCTCTGCATCACACGAAATTCTCATTGTCAATAATTATATTTACTTTATTTCTCATCAGAAACCTACATCCAATTTCTAACAATAATTTATGAAAGGTGGATTTCTTAAAAGAAGGCAAGGTAGGATCATTGTTGGCTGAATTTAAGACTTTGTCTAACGTTGACAGTCCGTATTAAAGAAAAACTCGTGTAATTCACTAAGGATATTTGATAAAGTCGTCTGCTTTTTCTAATTTTGAATTTCGGATGATTCTTTTCTTCCTTGGTGTTCGCAATACTCCCGTTTCGTTTAATTCTTTACGCGCACATGCAACGCTTTATTCGGAAACACTGGTATATTCTGCCGTTAGTTTAGCAATAGTATTTACAACAACATTTGGATTCTCCTGAATTAGTTTGTTAAAACATTTAACATTCGTTTCTCACAGATTTTAACGGCTTACCTTTAGAATGTTTCACCAATAGTGTTACCCACCAAGCTAACAGCACGTAGAAGCAGCCATATTTATCGCCTGATTGCGTGACTGCTGAACATGAGGAGGAGTGAACGATAGCGCATAGAATTAAAGGGAAACTACAACCCTTTTTAGTTTTATTGTTCATAGTATTTGATATCAAACAAAAACTTCGAATTATGATTAACACGCTTCATTCAAACCTGCAGATAACTGCACATATTTAAGGTACTATATGTTATTGTGTACTTTGGTTCCCATGCATCGGGGGCTAATGAATGACGTTAACATCAAATTGGATTCTAAGAGTGGCGCGATTATAGATTCAACATTGACATCGCCTACAGGCAACAAGAGCTATCTGATTGCCAGTTTTCGGGCTGCACCATTTGTTATTCTTTGACAAACCGTTATCTGTAGGAAACTGATGGCTGAAGCAGTGCTAGAGCTAATGTCAGATAAAGCTTGCTGACACGTTAATTAACCCGTCATGTTTTACGCCTGATTTTTCCCTATCGTGATTTCTCACCTTAGTAGTGTCACGCTCGCAACGGAACAAATCGATCGCACCTGAGTCTGTGCCTCAGGTTGCTCTTTAAAACTTGAGTGTTTGACAGTGTGTCATGTTCGTTCACGCCACCACACTCAACTTCTGCACTTTCTATACCACAACCAAAAAAGAAACACTTTCAACCTTTTTGATGGTCGAAGCTACTTTCACCAACAGAAGTTGATCCTAATTATATCTATAGGTTGCTCAAAAATTCCATCGAAACATTTTCAATGGGTGTAGAGAAGTCATAGGATCTAATCTGAGTTAAAAATTCCATAGTCATAATAGCAAAACGTCAAAGTCATGGGTTATTGGAGTAAATGAAATTTGATATTCAGAAGCGTATGCTATGTTTAATAGGATTAAAACAAAGACTTAAGTTTTTAATAATATCCCATCCAAAATTTCAGCTATAAACATTATCGCAGACCATACATATGACCTGACCACATTATATTTGTATGATTCATTACGATCTGATTTACAATTTTAAGTTTTTCTCCTACTTACCTACAAGCTATAGTATTGAGGCGTATGTGTGTGCATTTCCGCGTCGGACACATTATTGTTGTGTATAATGATATTGTTGAACTAATTATTTCGTTTGTAACTTTGAATTCTTGTCCGGCGCGGCATACTTCCCTCCAATTCCTAGACAAGGGAAGTGAAGGCAAGTTGAGGGAAGAACCTCTTTGTCTGATGGCGTGACGTTGCCAGTAGAGGAAGTCGAGTGTATATCTTCAGAGTGTGTGGTTGTGTGTGGGAGTGCGTGGACTGTGTGTAAGTTGGGCATCTCCTCCAGTGTTTGTCTGTAACCTTTTGGGAACCATGCAGCAGCATCAAGGTAACTTTATAATAAACCAGACTTAAATGTGAATTCATATGTATTATTTATAAACATCCCACGTCCACTTTAGTTTTGTGCAGCAAGTTCCTGGTATCTCTTGGTTGCCACTGATGATACGTCCCCCATTGTTTATGTCGGGGTAACTAAATTTAATATTTTAGCTGCAAACCTTTTGGCCTCACCCCGGTGTATAACAGTATTCCACACAAAAATTCTTCTTCGAGATTTCATTCGAATACATGTTTAAGGTTTTAGGAAAAGGTTCGTGTGTGCCTGTCTGGCTCTCGCTCTCCCTCTCCCTATCCCCATCTGTGTATGTATGCATAAGTAAAAAACAATATGTCAGATAATATGAGTTTGGTATTTAAGATCAGCTATTTCCAGGATGCACATTAATATTTTAACAATATTCCCCACTCCAAACAAAGGCTTATATGGAAAAATTTTCGTTACTTCTTTAAAACAACTCTGATGCTGTACATTCACGTGACTTTCTTTGCCCTCTATCGTTTATTAGTGGGTATACAAACTATTCTTACTAAATCTTATTTTTCTATCTACTACATTTTAATCCAAATAAAACTTTGTAGAACTAGCTGCATTTATATTTCGTTAGAAATGTCTAAGATCAGCATTTTCCAAGGATGCACATTAAGATTTTCAACAATATTACACGCTCCAAACAAAAGCTTACATGGAAAAATGTTCATTGCTTCTGTAAAACAACTCTGATGTAATAAATTCACATGATTTTCTTTACCCTCTGTCGTTGGTTAGTGGGTATATAAACTATTCTTACAAAAGATTATTTTTCTCTCTACTACATTTTAATCCAAGTAAACCTTTGCCTAACTAACTGCATTTCACATTTACAAAGAGAACAGCGATAGTAAAATATGTAAGAACTGGACGCTATATGCTAGCCTTAAAATTCTATACTATTTCCGTGCAATCGCGAGAAAAAACAGAATTTTGATAGGTTCTCTAGAGAAGACCAAGTAATAAACAATTCGAAATGGCTTATGCCACAAAAAAACTTATTTGAAATAAATTGTATGTTTTAAATAGATACACATCTGTTTTTGTACTACGTTTTTGTCTATCCCTTAACGTTTACCAGTTATACAGGATTATACAATATTCCTTATGGATGAAGAGGACTTTATAGGCTATTCCTGAAAAGTTCAAGATATACATTTTATTTGTCATATAAATATCTTTAATACGTGGTATTTTAATCAAAATCATTAGAGCCATTTTTAAAAAAGAAAACATTTCGAAAACTGTTCCACGTAGAGGGTAGTTTGGAGTGGGGGATTTTCTTGAAAATCTTCGAGTCGCATCTTTCGAAGGTACTGAACGTAAATACCAAGTATGGCGTTTATCGAAATTTTCGTTTTTAGGCGCACACGGTTACCTTTTTCTAAAAATCCTTTCTTTGGATTCAGTGGGCCTCAAAACATGTATTTCCTCTGAAATCTCGGTATCGAATCTTTGGATGAAATGTAAAACCTTCTCTACCAAGTACGTACGTGAAGTATGTGAAGTCCTCTTCACTCTGAATGGATTTTGTTTAATTTGTTCTAACTGGTGAACCATAAGAAAGACATAAACATGCGACACAAAAAGGTTGTGGATCTCGTTAAAATGCACAATTTATATAAAACACATTTTTGTAGCATTAACCATTTCCGAGATATTTGTTCCTGTTTGTTTGAAGTTTCCAATACTTTATCACTCTTGTTTCTCGCGATGTCATGCATAGAGTGGAATTGCAAAGCCATCATCTAGCAACCTGCTTTTAAAAGATTTGACTATCACTTCAGTCTATTGTTTGCATCGTACCCCTACCACGAAATGTAACGAAACTACCTCTGCAAACGTTAATCTCGATTAATATGAAGTAGAAGAATACACTTTTGTAGTAGTAGTAGTAGTAGTAGTAGTAGTAGTAGTAGTAGTAGTAGTAGTAGTATTTATTAAGTACTTAGTATTACATTAATTGCATAACAGAATCGCATGACTCATAAGACCGTACATGGTCTCTAGAAAAATACCTGTCTATAAACTTGACTTGCAGAATTGACCAGAAAACTATTTTCTAAACATCACACTGTATACATACATATAAAATTAAAAATACTCTGAATCTCTCTCTCTCTCACACACACACACACACACACACACACACTCGCGCACGCAAGTGCTCAAGTACCGCATATTGTTATACACCGGGGTGAGGCCGAAAGGTTTTCAGCTAAAATAGTAAATTTAGTTACCCGGCATAAACATTGGGGGAAATAGCACCAGTGGCAAATGAAAGATACCAAGAACTTGCTGCACAAACTAAGCGGACGTGGGGTATTTATAAATAATTACATTTGAATTCACATTTTGCTCAGGTTTATTATAAATTAAGTTGCTCTACATGGTACACGAAAGGTTACAGACTAAACACTTGGGGAGATGCCCCATGCACACACATGGCAACACGCACCCTTACACACATCCTAACACACTGATGACTCTCGCACGACTCTGGCTACAAGTGACACCAAGTCAAGCCACATAAAGAGGCTATTCCCTCGACTTGCCTTCACCCCCCCACCAACTAGGAAGATGGAATTGCCGCGCCAGACTAAAACTCAACAAACAAATCCAACAATTAGCTCAACAATATTATACACAGCAATAATGTGTCCGACGCGACAATACACACACACGCATACACTACATCATATTTAAAGAAAATTTACATAAACACCTTATTTCTTAATACTCATACTTCCATTAAGTATGTGACCAAGCATGGCCAGTTTTGGCTGTTTAGAATCAAGTCCCACATGCTGTCCTCCGTCTGTTGGAAGCCAAAAATACTGCCGGTAATAATTTTTTGCTAATACCCTCCGTCTGCACTCATGCTGCCAAAACATGCGTCCAGTCTTCCTGTTCCCCGCATAATGGGCAAATCCTCCTTCCAGCATTATCAACAATCTTGCGAGCTTTCCATCCTCCCAACCTAAGCCATGCTATTCCCGTCCTCTGTCTTATACCTAATTCCAAAATATGTTTCCTTACCCCACCCAGTTTTTATTTCATTTTGTAGTTACAATGATGAGCTATGTCTACATTCAGATTCTATTTCCTGCCTGTTTATATCACATAGTCGTCTTTTGACTTTTTTCACGGCATTATCTATTTTCATTACCCCTTTGACAGATATCGTTTAATCCTATTTTTGATAATTCCCGTTGTAAACCCGCCGCCCATTTTATGCTCTATGTTGTTCATTTGATGACGATAACATATTACTCTCAGAGTTGTTTGGTCACCTTTAATTATCCGCAGCCAGTGTCTAACTACATTTAGTTTAGCAAATACAGCATCTTCCCAGCATCCTACCTCACGAAGAACTCCGTAGTTTGAAGTACCCCTCCCCAATCCTAGAATGCGCTTCCAGAAATTACATTGTACTTTATTTACATTATCCAACCTTTCCCATCCCCATACTTCACTGCTGCATAGTAATGAAGACCTAACCATTGCTTCATACATGGTCTGTAATGTTTTATTGGGATATCTGGTACCCGAACCAATATCCTTAGTACTTCAAAAAGTTGTCCAATCCCTTTGTTTTTTATAAACTCCATGTACACACATTTGTAAGTATAGTTTGTAGAGATATTCAGAAACAAGCAATTGTAGGTAGATAAATTCTTGTGTATGTAACATATGAGATTTTTAAATTAATTTTTGTGCCCCCTTTAATATCTAAGATAATATCCGAGCTTTGATTTTGGAACAATTTCTCATCGGCAGCAGTGTTCAATCGCTTAGTGTTAGTGTTAATAGCTGGGCTATGTATTGCATGTATTCACACTCACTCATACGCCCAGACTTAGGGAGGACAGACAATAACGCTGGCTAAAGAAAAATTTCCACCCTCGAATCGGGGATATACTATTGTCAATTGTACTTACTGTTTTGTTTCGGACACTTCACTATGAATCGTCATCTTCTTTTTGACAATAACTAAAGATGACAGGAATTATTTGTTTTGTTTTACTTTCCCTGTCAACTAAACGTGATATACTGTCTTTTCTTTTAGTTTCGTTCATAAAACCCTTCTATAACGATAATGGTTATATCCATTGACTTAAATAACAATTGTCAGATAGTTATTAACACGCTGAATGTAGGTTTTATCACTGGGTTTTGATTATTTTGTGGCAAAATACAGATTCATTCACAACTTCACAGTTTTCAGCCTCTGAGAAAGATAGGAAATCCTCCTAAATAAAGAGAAATTCACATCTCCACCGCATATCGAATCCAAAACCTCTGAATTTGTCACGGTTCTCGATGCTTGTGTTATCTTATTTGTTGGGCGCCTCGTGTTTTATTATTTTTAAATTTCTTTGTCCTCCGGCTAGTTATTATAACTCACTCGAGCAAGTATCTCTAAGTAGGGCGTGTAAACGGAAAGGAGTTGTTGCTAAAAGATAACACTGATAAAAAAATTTGTTTCTATATTTTTATTGCCGTCACACTTAATTAATAATTGACATGTTTAAATTTGATACTCGCCTGACTGAAACTGTGATATTTACGAATGTAACTACAGTCGTTTTAGTTGCCGCGCACCAATTACTTCGCGTACTTTACATTTTTGTAACTATGCAACGTGTACCTCGTGAGAGATTCTTTGCAACTGTGCAACACTTGCTTATGGGTCGAGAATATAGACTCCTTCACCTCGAATTGCCTAAACATTATAATATAGATCCTATTGGTTACCAAAATGCGCCCACTTTAGCGTCCGTTTGGTCAGCCAATCACTACTACTAACACATATGCTTTAGGGAAGATATTCCCTCCATTTCTAAAAAAAAGGCACGCTATCCTGACGTCATTTGTTTACCTCTTCTTAGTGATAAACAACTCACCCCCTCGGTTTATTATTACCCACTTCTATTGTCAGTTTCAGTTAGGCCGTGTAAACTTATTTCCTAACAATACTTATGGCTAACAAACATCTAAAATCCTGTACATACAATAATATTAATTTACACTACAATCACTCTGGCATTCAGAGCATGTTATGATATAAAATATTGCCTCAAATTTAGAAGCAGTACACGGAACCCCCAACCGCAGACACAATATTTGCATCATACAAAGTGTAATATTTACAAGTAGCAACCAAACAAAGGTCTGTCCAGAAGTTCTAAAAATAATTTATAAACAACGTATGGTAACGTAAGTTCTTTATTATGCCATTTAAAATGAGAATATTTCCTTATTTGCAAATAAACAAAATATATAATTTTGGATTAAAATTAATTTTAATTAATAAAACACAATTATCAGAATAATGTTCCTTAAAAACGAGGTACGTTTCGGAGAAATTATCCTATTATTTGTAGTAAGCTCAAAAGATGTTTTGAATTTATCTAATGAAATCTCGAGCCGGATTTAGGGCAGATCTACAATGTCCCGATAAGATTGCCCATAGTTTCTCTCCAAATAAGCTTTTCTGGCCGATAAGCAACGCTCTCGTTTTACAATCACACAGCTTCCTCTGGACATGGAAGCAATCCATAGGATAATCTGTGATGTGTTAAGTTTTCCATTCTAAATTTGACGGAAACGCCACCATTCTGGAATCCGTAAACTTCCAAACAAACTACAATTGCCCAGCGAAGCAGACAAAAAATATTAAAGTTAGTGTTTATCACGTGGCTTCCTTACCCATTGCTTTAGAAAATGGAAGTGACGAAACGATAAAGGGTTCAAAACTTCATTCATGTCGACTGAGAGAGACTGTTAAACCTCGTAGAAATTATACGAGAATAAAAAGTTTGATGCGGTAACCTGTAGGGGGGAAAATGCTGGGAGACAATCGCGTCAGAGTTCATATAACCTTACCTCTTAGTGACTATTTGCTGAGGATTCCCAATTCCCTTTTGCTAAGCCAAAATCTCTGCTATAATAATATTATAAAGGAAAAAATTATTATGTATGTGTATGTGGGTTAATCTTAAAAACCACTCAACCAATTTTGACATTTCTTTCGCCATTGAAAAGCTCCAGTCTTTGTGACGCACATGGACTATAAAACACCTTGTAATTTTAGTTCATAATTACTAAAATACTAATAATGGTTTGCAGACCCTATGTATAATACAAACACATTAGATTAATAAAAGAACATACTTGCTAAGACTGTCGAGGGACAAATTAAGGAAGTCCGATGTTCAACTTGCGTAAACATTTGGATTTTCCTCCATTATTAGGAATATCCGGTGTTGTACGAAATTGCAATTATAAGGGGTAAAGAGGAGGAATTAACATTAAAAATCCTCTACATGATTATACACTGATTTCAGAAATGACGGCAGAAGGTACATGAAATTAATTAAAACGTCATTTGAGTTTAAAAAGTTATCCGTGAAACGTCGGGTAAGCCAGCTAGTCTTTTTCGTTTTGTCCTGTTACTCAGAAACATCAGCATTAGCTCGTCGTCCGATAAATGCAAATCTGTCTTGATTATTATTGTTAGTGATGATTGTGTCAATCCTGAACGTCAAAACCTGTTATTTGTCGATTATGGATGTATCGGCTACTCCAAATAGCCTAAAACCTATCGGAAAATACAGGATGTGTCATAATTAATAGCGCAAACTGAAATGGTTGAAAGTATAGGGCAGTAGAAGCAAAAACGTTCCATTAAAGATGGGCCCGCAAACGAGGCTGTGCGAGATAATTGCAAATGTGTGATTACAAGCCGCCACTGATTTCATTAAGCAACAGAGTCCTAATTAATACAAACGAGTTTGAAAGGTACACTTTTCGTTTAATAATTGTCATTCTAAGCTGCCTCAAAATTCGCTCGTGGTTTAACTTAACAAGAAATAGAATTCTACTTTAGTATGTTACTGTACAGTCTTCCCTGTTAAAGGGTGTGCCCAAAGTGTCGTCGTTACATCTGGATGCAATACTACACTCTTCTCTGCAGTGGCTTTCGAAATATTTCACACACTCCCGGATCATCCCGGAATTCTTGACAAGCACGTTCAATTCTCTGTTCTAGTTCTTCAACAGTATCAGCGGGAGTGCTCTACACTACACTTTTGAAGCAACTCCATGCAGAAACATACAAAAATTGAGATCAGGTGATCGTAGGGGCCAAGGTATACGCCCTCCTCGACTTATCCATCTTGGACCATACCTCCGCGTTAGATGTCTTACAGTAGCAGAAAATTGTGCCGGTGCTCCATCATGCTTGTATCACATACACCGACGTTGCTAAAGGGGGAACACCCTCAAGCAATTCACGTCAGTGGCGGCTCATAACCACATATTCGCAATAATAAATCTCGCACACGGCTTATTTGACGAACCATGTTTACTGGAGCTGTTTTGCTTCTATTATCGTATACTTTTAACCGTTCAGTTTGTGCTATTATGATACTTCCTGTATATCTTCCGAGTAGTGATATCCAGAGATAGTACAACGCCAGTCGCAAAGAAATCCGGTAAATAGGTTTAAGACCTAACTGTTTAAAAATAATCGTTATCGCACAAACGATTTGACAGAAACAGCGAAGAGCATGCATAACCTTAAACCTAAAATAAACTAATGGAAACTACTAATATATATATATATATATATATATATATATATGTATATTTTTTTTTAAAGAAAAGAAACCATTTTTAGAGGGACGATGGAATACTTATTTATTCCTATGGAACTCACGTTGTTTAAAATACAAATCTGGCCTCTAGCCAATGCAATTCGATAATCTATTGGACATGTATTTAAAAGCCATAAAAATCGTGGCGATAATTCAGTAGCGATTTCTTGAAATTCAACGCTACCTTCCGTTTTATTGCTAGGAAGTATTATGACTTAGTGTAAGCGGAATAAACTTTATCTGATATGAATCAATCTCTTACTCCATACCAGTGGCGTGGTGGAGCACAGACTGGGTGTTTCTTTGCTGCAGTCAAGGGAATCGGAATCCTGACAAGAATGCAAGAAATAGCTTTTCAGTTTGACAATGGAACATAGAAGAAATAGCATTGCACTCGTTCTTGTTTACGGCATCACAGGCGGTTTACGATGGTACATGAAATGAAATGATAATTGGGAAAGGAAATTTGGAAAGGAAACCTTCCAATTTAGGGTACCTCCCCGGCAGTTATGAAGACTGAGGAAAACCTGGAAAGAATCTCATGGAGGAACGTCGGGCACTTGAACCGTTGTTCTCCAGTTTATGAAATTTTACCTTAGATATCTCTGCTACCCGTGTATTATTGAGCAAATAAAGCAGAAAGCAATATTTTCATAACAGTCTTAAAAATTCCTAGTAAAATTCTGAAACTTACCTGCCTATGTTTTCTACGTTTTTAATAATTTGTATATATAATGGACAGTTATTATTACTTTCAACAACAGCAGATTAAAATATTTAATTAAATGCAAAAGAAAGGAATTACTAAATTGTATCAAAAACTGCAATTAATCATGATTTTATGATAAAGTAGTTGTGATCTTAGAAATGTTGCCGAAGTGTTTACTCTGGCAGAAAGCACCAGTGTGTACATATTTTATACTTAAAAAATTGCGTACAAGTAGCTAATTGTCCATTATTGCCAATTATTGATCACTTTATTCATTTCTTTAACTAAGGATCTTGGAACACATTTCAATTTTTTTAAAGCAATACCAGGAGAATATGATTCGTTCCAACTGAGTAATGCAGAAAGGAAGCACTCTATTTCTGTACACATACAAAGTGGGAAGCTGTCTGGACCCGAGAAGTGAATCATATTCCTGGGGTGCGATACCAGGGGTGAATTATTGTGCTGAAGAAGCTTATGGAGGGACGCTAGGGGGGGTCTCTTCTCCCTATCAGTCCTCCCTGCCTGACGGTGCAATTTGTAATGCTACGTAACCCGGGAGATTTGCTCAGGATTATATTCATATATTTCATGCCATTTTTAGCTGTTCTAAACTGAAGTGGAGGCATAACTTTTGTGTTTCTTTGGGGAGTGATTATTTTCGAGAGTGATTTCAAATAGGGTGCAAAGCTCCGAGTTTTTCTTTTAACTAGTTTGAGAACTAGTAATTCTCTCTCTCTCTCCAGCACTGTTCAATTTTAATAATATTTTGAAGTGAATATAAAATGTTAACAAAATTCTCAGTCTTATGGTTTGCAAATTTAATCCCAAAGTAGCTTTAAAACTTACTTGCAAATACACGTATCAAAATAAATATGTTCATAATATGGGATTATTTTGGGAACTGGCTTTGTAATAGTATTGCAATGTAAGGGTTGAATGTGTTTTGTAACAGAATCAAAGAACACTCCTATATTGTGGTATGCACTTCAAACACATTTACTATACTATTTTGGACGAAGAAATTTAAGTAGTAGTGGTAGTGGTAGTAGTTTTATTCATCCGTTAGTCAGTACAACGACATTGGATACTCAATACTTTTACAACATTGTTACAATATGCCATGATAAGGTTCATAATTTAGCACATCATCAGTACCGTAAAATATTTGAAATAATGATAGCATTTAATATAAATTACGAAAAATAATAAGATAATCATATAATTAATAAAATTTATATAATAATAACATAAAATGGATATAATAAACAGTGATTTGGTTATAATGCCTCCATAAACTCATTTACATCAAAAAACCTATTTGGAATAGAGCGTAGTTCTATGTAATACTAATCTTAAGTTGTTTTATTCCTGGTGTTATGGATATATATTTGGCTATTTGTGGTGAAGTTTTCATTATCCTTTTGTGTAGCATAATAAACAGTATATGCACTGACTTGGTAAAGTCAAGATTTTTAATTCCTTAAAAACGTTTCTGCACGTGTAATATTTCCTTGCTGACATAATGCATGGCTATCTCTACTCCCTCTCCTGAATATTATACCATATTTCATTAGATTTCCGCTTATGCAGAATATAAGTTTCTGATACCACTGCTGTTTGACTCAGTTTTTATTTTTCTTAGTAAAAAGCTGAATGTTTTCAGTTTTGCTACTAAATTTTGTATGTGAACCCTCTAATCTAAATGTTGGATCAGCCAAATTCCTAGGAACTTCGCTTCCGTCACATAAGGGACATAAGTGCTATATAGCTTGATACACTATGTGATCAAAAGTATACGGACACCCCCACAAACATACGTTTTTCATCTTAGGTGCATTGTGCTGCCACTTACTGCCTGGTACTCATTATCCGCGACCTCAGTAGTCATTAGACATCGTGAAACAGCAGAATGGGACGCTCCGTGGAACTCATGGACTTCGTACGTGGTCAGGTGATTGGGTGTCACTTGTGCCAGAAGTCTGTACGCGAGATTTCCACACGCCTAAACATCCCTGGGTACACTGTTTCTGATGTGATAGTGAAGTGGAAACGTGAAGGGATATGTACAGCACATAAGCGTACAGACCGACCTTGTCTGTTGACTGACAGAGACCACCGACATTTGAAGAGGGTCGTAAAGAGTAATAGGCATACAATCCCACAGGAATTCCAAACTGCATCAGGATCCACTCTAAGTACTATGACAGGCGTGAGGTGAGAAACCTTGGATTCCATGGTCGAGCGGCTGCTCATAAGCCACACATCACACAGGAAAATGCCAAAAGACGCCTCGCTTGGTGTAAGGAACGCCAACATTACACGATTGAACAGTGGCAAAACGTTGTGTGGAGTAATAAATCACGGTACACAAAGTGGCGATCCAATGGCAGGGTGTGGGTATGGCGAATACCCGGTGAACGTCACTTGCCAGCGTGTGTAGTGCCAACAGTGAAATTCGGAGGTGGTGTGTTATGGTGTGGTCGTGTTTCTCCTGGAGGGAGCTTTCACCCCTTGTTGTATTGCGTGGCACGATCACAACGCAGACCTACATTGATATTTTAAGCACCTTCTTGCTTCCCACTATTGAAGAGAAATTCGGGGATGGCGATTGCATCTTTCAACACGATCGAGCACCTGTTCATACTGCACGGCTGTGGCGGAGTAGTTACACGACAATAACATCCCTGTAATGGACTGGCCTGCACAGAGTCCTGACTTGAATCCTATAGAACACTTTTGGGATGTTTTGTAACGCCGACTTCGTACCAGGCCTCACCGACCTACATCGATTCCTCTCCTCAGTTCCGCACTCCGTGAAGAATGGGCTGCCATTCCCCCAGAAAACTTCCAGCACCTGATTGAAAGTATGTCTGCGAGAGTGAACGCTCTAACACCACATTGACTTCCAGCATTACCGATGGAGGGCGCCACGAACTTGTACGTCATTTTCAGCCAGATGTCCGGATACTTTTGATCACGTAGTGTATTACGTACACCAGAATTTTTATTTCGCTTATGACGAAATGAAATTGCTCCTGAATGTTTGCATTTATAAGTAATCTGTTTATAGTAAATGAAGATTCAATTTGACTATTTATATACCTTTCATTCTCATTTCCCCTGGTTATAACATTTCTGTCATTACTGAACATGGGTGCGTGAGTTAAATTTAAGTGGTTTCAAAATTCATTTATGAATACTAAAAATCATGTGTTACACTTACATGACTTCCCCTCCTCTTGTAAAACTATTTTCACAGCGCTTATTCTCCACCTACTTCACGTTAATCGAGATAAACATTTGCAGAAACTATGTTATTGTTTATTTTCTTGTAAGTACAAGGGGAATATGGTACGCTTTAAGCGATAGCCAAATCTTTTAAGAGCTGGTTCCTATTTGGAGCATCCCATTCTCTTTGCATGTCCGGGACTTAAAAATAAATGAATAACGGACTCCCATTTAAGAAAGTTAGGTATTGAAACATTCAAACAAATAACGAGAAATATCTCGGATATGATTGTTCCACAAAAACACGCATACTCGTATAACAAATTGTGTGTTTTAACTAGATCTACATTTTTTGTGTAGCAAAATTTTGTCTATCTCTTACAGTTTACCAGTTATGCAAAATCCATTCAAAATGAAAAGGACTTTTGGGGAATTCCCAGAAAATTCAAGACATACATTTCATTTGTAATCAAAATATCTTAAACATATTGTCGTATGCCTCTCTTTAAATTACTTTACAAGAACGGATGGGAGCTACTCGCTTGCAAGAGGTACGGGCAAATTAAACAAAAACTTCACATGGCGAGGCTACGACGAGGGACGCAGCTAAAGAAAGTACAGAAAATAATGGCTATTCCAACATAATACCTGGCTTACGGGAAGGGAAGGACACTACACTACCATAATTAAGACTCCAGAAGAGTGGATGGCTAAGGATTTAATGAGATAAAACTGGTTACATTACTTACATTCTTTTCCCATTATCTACCGACGAGGACATCGTGCTTTAGCAGTCGCACTTCTTTCCTGCACGGATCTTACTTACTGACTGTTAAACCAACGCTAAAACCTCAGGCGTCACTGACGCTATCCCCTCCCTAACACTTAGTTCCCCTAACACCTAGTTCCCCTACTCCCAGGCAGACTGCTGTCCCAGATCTCAGTGCCCAGAGAGTCTATCCTATCATCTTAGGCATACGCCACATCTCCCCCTGGCCACCGAGATCGATGCCCCCGTCGACACAAGGCAAACAAAACAAAGACAATAAAAGAACAAACAAAATGACATACATAATAAAAAAAAAGAATGAACAAAACACATGTGTGATAAACACCCAGACGACGACAAAGAATATTACTGGGCGTAGTGGAGTCTCGGTTTTCGGATAATATTGTTAAAGCAAATATGCTCGAGCACCCCGCACACGCACACACACCACGCTGCCTCTGTTCACCCGCACACTACACTGCACAAGATATTGATGGTCCGCTGGAACTGTTTGTGGGTATATTATAATATGATATTTTAATCAAAATCGTTAAAGCCGTTTTTGAGAAAATAAAAATTTTCAAATAATGTTCCATGTTAAGGGTAGATTGGAGTGGTGGATTCTTTTTGAAAATCTTTGTCATATTTTTGAAAGATACTGAACCTAAACACCAAGTTTGGTATTTTTCCGACTTTTCGTTTTTGAGTTATGCTGTTCAGAGACACACACACGAACATACACCCGGACCTTTTTCTAAAAAAGCTTTTTTGTATTCAGGGGTCTCCAAAACATGTATTTTCGGTGAAATCTTGGTATCGAATTATTTGGTGGAATACAATACTTCCCCTAGTTACAATACGTAATAGAGAAAGTAAAAAATAGGACAGGCCCCAGTATGGAACCTTGAGCTACTCCGTATTTAGTTGTGTATTCGAGTAATGATTTTGTAAGATATTTTGTTCATAAATGTTTGTGATTTCGACCATTTCTGCGAATATCTAGGTAAGACTGAAATCATTTCCATGCAATATGATTATAACTTTTGTAACGGAATTTTGTGTTGTATCATGTCAAATGCCTTAGTTAGCTCTTGTAGTAAACTTGTGCAGTCGCTATTGTTATTATTATCAATGGTCTCCAAAAAATTATCTATAACTCAAAAATTGCAGATATAGTAGATTTTCCTTTACAGAACCCGTTCTGTGCCGTATGAATTACATTGTGTTTCTGAAAAGACGAGTCTAACATTTTTAGCACTACTTTTTCCATAATTTTGGACACAGTTGGTAGTACTGATACTGCCCTGTAATTTTCTGCTGTTTCTCTATTTCGCTTTTTAAAAATGGGCTTTACCTTTGCAATTTTTAGTATATCAGGAGGCTGCCCCAACTCAAAAAAAGTGTTAATTATATAACATAGTGCTTTATTGAGGGAATAATTATAATTTTTAAACAATATTATTGGTATCTGGTCATGTCCAACTTCTGCTTCGTTGACAACTTCTGACTTCAATATGGTTTGTATCTGTTCCTGACACTGGTGTTAAAAATATAGGTTTCCCTATAGTACTTGTTTACCTGTTTATATTATCATGTCAAATATTCAAATCTGTTTGACCATTTCATTATAATAATTTTGATATGCGCTAGCAATAGTTCAATGGTCCTCAGGCACTAAACCATTTGCTATCCTGATAGAAATGTTACTAGGTTCAGTGATTTGTTTCAAGCATTTTTAGTTATGCTGCATAAGGCTTTTTGTATATTACAGCATTGTTGAGGTAATTCAGTATTTATTTCGGCTTGTGTTTGAATTTCCGTCTGTGCATGACACATTCCACCGGCGAGCCTAGCCAGAGTTGTTCAGAGGGGGGGATATATTTTAGCGTTACTTTATTTGTGTGTGAGCATCAGTCTGAGAATTGGTATGTAAGGTGCAGGTGTGTGTGTGTGTGTGTGTGTGTGTGAGGCATTTCCTCTCAATCGTTGATTTGCCTTGTGTGTATAATGCAGATTACTTTATTAATAAACCACAGGTAATGTGAATGATGTGAAATTTGTGTAATATGTTACAAAAGCCCACGCTTGCATACGAATGTGAACACTAAGGTCCTGTTCCTCTCGCAGTATCTGTGCTACGTTTCCCCCATGTGCATTTGGGCCCTTATCCCAGCATGTTACAATATTGTTACAAATCCTGATTAGATCCCCTATTTCTCAAGGAATTAAAAAATCTTAACCTCTTCCCAGATTTTAGAATACCCTTTGTTACTCAGTACTTTTTATGCATTCCTAATTTCCGTATCTTTATTGGCATTACGACATTCATGTGATCTTTCAATCTGGCTATGAAAAATTCACACACATTACTGACCTCATCTATCTCATAAAGTGAGCTCCAATCTTCAATTTCAAGCCTGGGCTTTAGATCTGCTAATCTATGATCTTTTATATTTCTACTATATTGTCTCAGTGCAGGCTGTTTGACATTTCTGTTAATTGTTACATAGTCACTACTACATAGTGACCTGAAAACCCTCTATCAATAACCTTAACCACAGAATTATAGAAATCTTTTAGTATGAACACTTGATTCGGAGCTGTTGGTGAGTGTATTGTTACTCTAGATGGTTTATTCACTATAGGCTGCAGACTCGACAATTTCAACAAACCTGATATTCTAGTATCTAATTTCCTACCAAAATCACAGTTCAAGTCGCCTATTATAACAATTTTCTTGTTTCATCCAATACCCTCTACTATTGTTTCTAGACTTGTACAAAACAATCAACATTCCCTATGTTTGTTCGATATATACAAACTAACACACACTTATACAAAATTAATTAAACTACACTAAAAATGTAACCTTATAATTGTACTAAATGTTGTGAAAGTACCTGAAATTTAACACTATGCTTACATTATATGCGTGATGCATACAGACATGACTTGCAAATCAAGCCGTTTGTAATGAATATTTTAAGAGCTTCTGAACTAGGATTAATTGTTTTTATAAGGTCTGCGTCTGAAAAACTGAGATGACAAACACAGCCTTAAAACAGAGTAATTATTAATTATGCACAACTCGCAATTACCATGAGTTTTTCACTAATATCATTTAAACATTCTTAATAATCATAGACATTCCTCGGTTTTGAGGCAGTATTTTTAACACTTAAATGATTTCAGTCAAATTATATAAATATAAATTCAATAACAGCCCGCCTTGAAGCAAGATGTGAATGTAATAATTTGTAAAATGTATGTAATAGTCATTGCATATGCTTATATTATTGTATCCATGTGTAATAATGTTATGTGAATGTATTACGTAGTTTAATAATGTAGGAGCTGTGAGAATAATAGGTTAAGAAGTTGCTAACAATGAGGTAACAGTGAGGTAACCTTGAGGCAATAATGAGAAAGATAGCTTAATAATGCTATTAGTCATTATTGGGGCAACAATAATGTAATTGTTGTGACATTTTATAAAATAGCCAATCAACAACCAAAAGAAGCATTAGTTAAATTGGACTAGGATTAGCCAATCAGAGCCTGAAATATAGCAAGATTTACAAATTTAGAGTTCAGTTGCCTGCAGATAGCGTTACTAACCAGACGCAAAAAGTGTCCTCAAGAAACATAATATGTATTCGTGTGAGACGAAAAATTAGTTTACGTGTTAAAAAGAATCTCATAGCTCTCTATATCAGTGAAGTGGTATTTAAATCGTATCAAGCATTAATAAAAGGAGTGAAGTAAAATTTTAATCTGTGTAAGCCTAAATTCTTAGTCGCATCACAACCTTGCTAAGAGAAACGTGTCTCTAACAATAATACTGACGCAGCCGAGGCAAGCATAAATATTTAATTCTTAAAGAAACAGTCAAATTACAAAGTTAATAGTTTTTTTAAACTTGGGGCGAAGGCTCTTGGAAAATGTTTACTATACGTGTGGTTGCAACGAATTTCAAGTTCGGCTCCCCAACAGTTGAAATATAAAACAACTCCTTCAATACAAACTACTTCAAATTGGCTCCCAAAGCGTGGTAAAAAAATAACGTAACAAACAATCTTTCTCAAATTGGCTTCCATACATGGGGCTAATAAACCATCTTCACAGTTTTGAAAAAATGTTTTATGGATGTTAAAATATGTGACTTTAAACAAGAAAGTGGAGAGCAGCCATATTTCAGTAGAGTATCGGGAGTAATGCATGGTCTTTGCAGTAACCATGCTGTGTCATGAAAAAGAGGCAGAAGAGTAAACACAACGTGGCATAGTAACAGATAACTCAGTGGATAGGCAAATGTTTTATTACCCAGGGCTTAGATATTGTAGGCAAATGTTTTATATAATTCATACCATCACTCATAAAATATGTTATTAAATATACGGAATAAAGCTTCACACATATTTTAAATTGGTGGGAAAGTGGAAAAAATTATCGCTGCATCAAACACCACTCAGTTTACCAAACCAATCAGTGTGTATAAAATGTCACCGTAATGAACATGTACATTAAAATACTGCGCGCGAATTTTCATTAATTGCTACGTGTTTTACTGCTCGTTAAAATATATCGTTCCGGAAAATGTTGTTGAACTGTTAGCTCGTAATCTACATTTATAACAATCCTAGGTATATTATATTACTCGGTTGACAGTAATATTATACAAACTCAAGCAAAAGGTTTTAAAAACCGAATGAAGTAAAATTTCTTATCTTTTGAGATTCTACAAATGTATATTGTGTACTTTTAAATATAAAATGAAAAGACTAATTTACCAATTAAACTGATATTCGTATGGATGCAAGTGAACGGAGTTATTTCAGAGGCCGGGGCCGTTAGCACACAGAAGGTAGTAAATTTCTTACAGCCAACGAAAAATATTAAATCATTATGTAAGTTCACGATCCTAGATTTTCTTTAGAACTTGTAACATTCACTTCAAGGGCATTCTGCATCGCATACAGGATGCTTCCTGCCTTTCTTATTTTCAGAGGTAATAAGAGCTTCATAACTAGGAAACTGCGATCCCGTACTTTTTCTGTCACTCGAGACAAAATGAAAATTACAATACAAACGTAATGTGTTACACTCACATGGATTTCTCTACTCCTGTACAAACTATTTTATAAACGTTTATTCTCCATCTACTTTATGTTAATCGAGATAAACATTTGCAGAAACTATCTAGTTGTAATTTTCTTTTAGGTACAAAGAGAATATTTTAAGCGATAGTCAAATCTTTTAAGAGCTGGTTGCTATGTGGAGCATTCCATTCTCTTTGCATATCCAGGACATAAAAAAATTAATAACGAATTCCCATTTGAGAAAAAGAATAAGTATTAGAGAATTAAAAGAAATGATGAGGAATATCTCGAAATGTTCACTCCATAAAAAGTGTATTTGAGATAAATTGTTTGTTTTAACGAGCTCTACATATTTTTTGTGTAGAAACGTTTTTTCTATCTTTTATGGCTTGCCAGTTATGCAAAAACCACCCAAAAACAAGAGGACTTTAGAGGACATCCCAGAAAATTCAAGATACACATTTTATTTGGCATGAAAATATCTTAATAATATGCTATTTTAATCAAAATCATTAGAACCATTTTTGAGAAAATCAGTTTTTTAAAAAATGTTCCATGTAAAGGGTGGTCTGGGATGTGGAGATTTTCTTTAAAATCCTGGTGTCATATCTTTCAAAGATACTGAACTAAAATACCAAGTTCGGTATTTATCCGACTTTCTGTTTTAGAGCTATGCTTTCCAGAGACACACAAGGGACTTTTCTCTAAAAGTGGTTTTATTCAGGGGGCCTCAAAACATTTATTTTGGGTGAAATCTCGGTATAGAATTTTTGGGTAGAATGCAATACTTACCCTACTTACTGTACGTAGTAGACAAAGTAAAAATTAACTTTTCAAACGTACACTCTACAGCAATTTTTACATTCTTATTTGGGATGAATATAAATCATTTTGGCTGAATAATGGGTACTATTAGCTTTACCTTTTAGCAATATATACTCCAAATTCTTTCCTTTGCCGCCACCCACTGAACCTTTGAAACACATTTTAGTAAATAATAGTCCACTTCAGGTTCAAAACATGTGTAAATCATGTTTTAAGAATGAATGGATCTACGTTGCAAATTATTCTACTCCTCTACAATCCAAGAAGAGGAAAATGAGTAGGGGACGACCAGAAAAACGATTGAGTAACCAGTTTGATAATTGGTTTGGAGCCATAACGAACCAATCGAACCCAAACCATGAAGATGATGATAGTTTACTTTCTTCAAAATTAAGAATCTATGATTTTGTTTCTGCCATTTCTTTCAGTACTTTGTTAAATTGACAACTGGTTATTTTACAGTGGACTAGAGCATTCTGACATTTTGTTTTAATTTAAGCTAAACCAAATTTTATTATATAGATAAGCATCCATGATACAAACAAAAACGGAAAGATATAAAACACTAAATAAAAGTAAACAGCTGTAGCATTTCATAGGTATTTAGTCTGTTGTTTCAAGTATATGATTATCACTACATACACTGCCGTTTGCGAAAATTGCAACACAAACAAACAATTTCCCGAAAAACTCCAAACTTGGTGGAAGTGTACAAGAGAGTGCAAGCAATAAGTGATTAGGTTTGCAGATATGGGGTACATGTAGATCGAGCAGAGCCCTCTCGTGTCGGTCCGACAAGGTCTGTGTTGCGCCCAGTGTAGTCAGTGCAGAACTATCATACAAGGTAGAAACAAAAAAGTGAGTGCCAGTATGCCTCGTCGACGTCAAAGGAGCCATATCGGCATGCGAGTGATTTTGAACGGGGCAGAATGATCGGTCTCCGGGAAGCGGGTATGTCATGCCGTGACATTTTGGCTCGTACAGGGCATGCTGCTACGACAGTGATGCGTGTGTGGAAGCAGAGGATAGATAAAGGTCTCACGCAGCAAAGAACGGGTACTAGACGACGGAACATGACCACAGCACGGGATGACTGTCATCTTGTCCGCGTGGCCATAACGGATCGTACAACTTCATCCACAGTGTTGGCTAGACGCTGGAGCAGTGCTACAGGTATGAACTTGTCTGCATCAGCGGTTCGTCGCCGTCTGTTGCAGGTTGGATTGGTTGCATGCATGCTATTATTTTGGCTTCCATTGTCCTGTAACCGCAAGCTCCTCCGACTGCAATGGGCACGTGAACACCGTCACTGGGGTGCAAGAGTGGCAAAATGTAATCTTTTTGGAAGAGTCCCGCTTCAACGTCTTCTACAGTGATGGCCTCATCCGTGTCCGGTGGTACGTGGTGAGTGCAACCTGGAGGGCTGCATTGCTGAGCGGCATGTCGGACAAACACCAGGTGTGATGGTTAGGGGCGCCATTGGTTACAACAACCGAGCTCGTCTCCTACGAATTGAGGGCACATTGAACAGCAACCGGTACCTAACGGTGGTTATAGAGCCTGAGGTACTCTCCGTGCTTCAGGCATTTCCACAGGCCACATTTCAACAGTGCAATGCCCGGCCACATATTGCGAGGAATGTACAAGCCTTCTTCGAAGAGCGACGGGTACCATTTCTTCCCTGGTCTGCACGTTCGCCTGACATGTTGCCCATCGAACATGTCTGGGATATGGTTGGTCGGCATCTGGTGCGTCACGGTCCTCCAGTAACCATAGTCATGGGTTTGTGGGCTCAAATGACAAACTGCGTGGGGGGAAATCCCTCAGGAACTTATTCAGAACCTTTTTGATTAAATGCCAGGGGTATAGCAGCTCTGATTACAGCGCATGGAGGCCACATCAAATACACAGTATTAGGGCTCAAAGGTCATATATAGATTTGAAAAGTTTATCAAATTGTTACTTGTCATGTACCTAAACTGTGATATTAAAGTCATTGAATTCATGCGTTTCCTTCTTGGTGTTACAATTTTCACAAACGGCAGTGTATGAAGCGATTTCAGAAAGACCTTATAAGTATAGGTTATACAACCGAGGGGGACACCTCGCGTACTGCACCTACATAGATCTATTGTGGCTACCATCCCCCAGGAGTAAAGGATGAAGTGAAGGAATCGCAGGAGGCTACAGGCCAGATAGACAGACCACAAAGAAGCACGGATGTCTCTAGTAATTCCAGGCTTGAAGACCTGTCCCACTGTGGAGCTGCCTAGATAGGATGATGAACGACTCGTCCACCAAGCCGTTCTCTAGTGTTCACAAGGAGTATTCTTTCCTTTGAGAAAGCATCCTCGTCATCTCCCCGGCACCGCCTTAAGGCACGAAACCTATAAGCACACCTGAAAGAGGAGAAGGAAGCGGAATGAAAGGGAAATGATGGAAATGAAGTCGTGGTAGATGAGAAACCACCTCAGCATTCACCTACCGACCACGGAAAATTACGAAATACCCAAGGTCAGAGTGGGCGCTCGACAGAAATTGAACCCGGGACCTCCTGAATGCATCACACGAAATAAGGGAATGAAGCATTCCAGACCTAAGCTTAAGATACCTCCTCCGGCATTTGCCAGTTATGGAGATTGAGGAAAACCTGGAAAAATACTCAGTCACGGAGGATGGATATTGTCGGGATATGAACACCTTCCGAATCCGTGCCTTAAGTACCGGCTACCCGTGTAGGTATGTCGGGTGTGTGTGTAATAGAGAGAGGGAGATCTTTTTTCTAAAATGTCTTTTTTTTTTTTAATTAGAAGACTCCAAAACATATATTTCTGGTGAAATCTCGATGATATCGAATTTTTGGGTGGAGTCCTTCTACCTAACATAAGTACAGGCTAAAGAAAATAAAAGGAATTGATAGGAATAAAGACAGTTAAAAACGCCAGCCCAACTTACTGGAAATCGACAGTATGACCTCATGGGAGAAGCGAGCTGGATCACCGTCATATTATCCACCTGCACTTTTGAAAGCAGCAGGTTGGGAATCACGATTAGATCATCCACCTTGTAATGCATTTTCCCAACAAATCGATTCGGCGGTGACACACGTAACACTGTTGGTTGATCATGAAAACTTTCTTGATTCCACACATGCAGTGGAATGCTTACTTGTGATACCCGTTATGCAACTATAGCTTCCTTCAGCCTTAAAAGACTGCTAAATGGGATATCTCTGCCTCTCTCTAATGTATACATTTTGCCATTAGCTTTGTCCTTCTCTACTCCTGCGCTGTCGCCAAGTTGCTAATAACATGGTGTAAATATTAAGTTGTTATAAATTTCAGCTTTGAACACATTATCTTATGCATAATATTTTTCTCTGTCACATTATATCATTTTGAAAGCCTTTATAGATTTTTCCGGGTCCAAATACCTAAAGAAAACGTGTTTTTCACTAATAGTTCGATATTTGTGTTTTCTATGCTTATCACGCAGTAACTCATAAACTAAAGGATAGAACGTAACAATATGTTTTGTTCTTAGCTAAAGTAAACTAGAGTGCTGATACCTGCACAATTTTAATTCTCTATCTAAAATAATATGAGCGTAATAATTTTTTAAATTAAATATTTTCGGAGAATTCTATACCTCTGCAGTAACAAAATCAGCCAGCGAGAAACCTTTTTGTTATTAGGTTTGCAACGTGAACCAAGCATGAGAAAATATTGAGGAGGGTTGGAAATAGTTTTTTAAAGAAGCCGGAATCCTGTAACTTGATTTCAGTTGTAAGGAGGTGTGTACGTTTACAGCGTTTAGAACAGTGTGAAGTGGCTAATTTATTTAACATTTTACGTAAATATTTATGGTTTTGGAGGGAGAAGATTGGCAGAGATGAAATGTTGGTAAACTAAGAAGAAACGCAAATTAATAATCAATGTGTTAGATTATTCAGGTAAAATGAGTGTCAGTAAGGCAGTAAAAGAAATAGCGAAGGCTACCGGGTGTTCAGAAGCAATATATATGATAGAAAAATTATGAATGAAAAGACCTCTAAGGACACACAGAAAAAAAGCAAAAACGTGGGGGATACAAAACAGCTAGGTTAATGCAATATGGTGGAATAGCGCGAAACATATCGGCGCATCATTCATTCTTTGAAAACACTCCACTCGCATTGAATGTAATTTTGTCAAGCGTAAAAAATGATGATACCCTACCAAATTATAGTCTTTATTATTTTATATCTCCATATTTCTGTGCTAATATATTGTTTATGCCTGTAAAATTGTATTTCGAAGTAATAATGATGCAAAGAACAGAAATAAAGTGCTGGTGAAAATTAAGTTTATTACAATAGCCTTAAAAGCAGTGCAGATATTTCTTTGTTTGACAATGCATCATTCAAAATGTTGCATTAAATTGTTAGACCGATTGCAGTCGAATGCCAAAGTTACGAGCGTACGTAATAGTACATGTGGCAACAATGTGTTTCATTTAATCTGTACTGTCTTTTAAGCTTGAACCGCACTATAGGACTGTAGTCTTACGGACCAATAGAGTGAAACGCAGTGCTCTTAGAATCGCGTTGCCACGTCGCAGCACGGAATGTAAGATCACATAAATTGGAGGATGAGTGTCGTGCCAGTCTTGTTTTTTTACACTCTCATCAGACATTTCCGAATTTGGGCCGCTTTGGCTCTTAAGATCCAAGAAAGGAAGCACAGTATTGGATATCTGGTAATAATCTTGAAATAGCTTGGTCTAATACTTGGAGCAAGATCCACGAGCTTTCATGTGTATTTTAAAATGCGTAAAGGAAATTTGAAATTTATTCATAATCTAATAAAAGAGAATATACAAAAGCGGAACACTCAGTTTCCAAATGAAATTAAGATAAAATACCACGTTTAGAGTTGTGTTCTCTAAGATGATTACAATGGGCGAAAGGGATCATAGTTTTTACATAATCATGATTTCTTATCATGGGAGTAACTTATTTTAGGTTTCTATGCAAAATTGACACACCTTTATTAATTTTTATCTCTGGCAGAATAGGGCAGGAACTATATTAAAATCATATAAAATGCTTTCTAACTTACTTTTTTAAATAATGTATTCTTCCATAATGAACTGTACCTGCCCCCACACAAGTCACGAATGTCCGGTGCAGCAAAAAATCTAAATGTAATGGCATGGGTGCTACGAGGGAAATCACGTGCTGTCCCTGGCGTATTGATAGTGTGATTCTAAGCATGGAAAAACGAACACCCCACTTTGACTCTGGAACGTGACAATATTAGAACTCACATTTCGTGCAGTTCGTGGCGTTAATATGATTCTAGCTTTAAAGTTTTCTGCCCACTTGATGGAGTGAGAATGTATACTACAGGCTGGTGGCTCATATACTGTAGTGTAATCAACAAGCCTAGTCATTATTGTGTACCACATTTTCCCACCTGTACAGTGTGGAGGTAGCCTGCCTGTTTCATAATCCGGAGGTATCACGATTACTGTGATTTGCCTGGATAGCTTTTTATTTTCTCTATTACGTATACAGGGTGGACCATTTAAGTTGAGGCGGTACTAAGCGTTGTAGAAAGAAATGTGTTTAATAGAAGTTGCTTTATATTATGGGGAAAATAAATGTCATTAGTTCGCGTTGTGTTTGGAGGATGTTATGATGGTCATTTTAGGGTCAATTTAATTTCTACAATTTCTGTGTTGTTTTATCATTAGAACATGGTTTATTAAAAGTTATTTATCTTGTGATGAGCAATAAGGAAACAAAATAAAAAAATGTTGGTTCCCAATTACGAAACGTAACTTGATCCTCAAATGACCATCCATGGCTGGTCCAACCATTCATTGCGCTCTTCGTACACAGCCATTCAGAACTTTCGTTGTTATTTACTTTGGTGTAAGAACAATTGCATAGTGCTTTATGCAAATGTTGTTTAGTTTTTTATGAGGATTGAGGAAACAACATTAAAAGGGTAGGTTCCCATTTAAAAAAATTAAATTACCCCTAAAATAACTTCACAATGTCCACCAAATAAAACACGACTAATGGCACCTCCTTTCCCCCATAATATCCAGCAACTTTTGTTCAAGACATTTCTTTCTACAACGCTTAGTTTTGGAGATATTCTACAGACTCAACTTAAATGGCAATAAGTAGGGGAAGTATTGCATTCCACCCAAAAATTCGATACCGATATTTCACCGGAAAAAACACGTTTTGAGGCGCTCTGAATACAAATTAAGTATTTTGGAAACAGATCCGAGTGTGTGTGTGTGTGTGTGTGTGTGTGTGTCTGTGTGTCTGTCCTACTGTGAACAGCACAACTCAAAAACGAAAAGTCGATAAACACCAAACTTGGTATTTGAGTTAGTATCTTCCAAGAATGCGACACGAAGATTTTCAAGAAAATTCCCTGATCCCAGACTACCCTTCACATGCAACATTTTTTCGAAAATTTTGATTTTCTCAAAAATGCCTCTAATTATTTTGATTAAAACACTATATATAAAGGATATTTATATGACAAATAAAATGTATATCTTGAATTTTCTGTGAGCAGCTTGTGAAATCCACTTTATTTGGAAGAAATTTGTGTAATCTTGTATAACTGGTAAAATTAAGGAACAGAGAAAACGTACTACACAAAAAATGTAACTTTCTAAAACACAGTTTATTTAAAATAATATTTTTGTGGGATAAGCCTTTCTGAGATATCCGTTATTAAAGATTCGATTTGTTCATTTCTTGGTCATAAAGTCTTTTCAACATTCAGTTGTTTCTGGCGATTGCATAGAAGCTGTGTGAAATTTTAAGGCCAGCATATAGCGCCCTGTTTTTAAGCATTTGACTATCCATGTGCCCTTTGTATGTATAACGAAATGTGTAAGGTAGTTGTTTCTGCAAAGTTTTATTTGGATTAAAAATAAGCTTTAATAAGAATAATTTGTATACTCACTAACAAACGAAGAGGGCGAAGAAAGTCATGTGAATGTATTACATCAGAATTTTTAGGGACATTTTCCCTTATGTTGAGAACACAGTGTTAAGTAACTCCAGCTCTATAACCTCAGTATAATTTGAACATTCATTTTTTTTCATTTGTATCATAAACCTTTTAAAACGTATTAAAAAATAAAGTATCTGATACGTTGTATTCATATTACTTTCTCTCCCTAATATAGTTTATTTGTATATGCCTTCTGGAAAACGTAATTTCTACCCGTTTCATGTTAATCGTTTGCAGACATACTTTCATTATACATTTCGTTGCTTTTGCAGGGGGATACAGGAAGCTAAGCTATAGAGTTAGGATTATGGTTAGGCTATACAAAGGAGGGGGATACCTTGCTAGTTAAACCTATATAGATCTATTGTAGCTACTACCATCTCCCAGAAGAAGGGATGAGTGAAGGAACCACAGGAGGCTACAGGCCGCAAACAGACAGGTCACAGAGACGCGCGGAAGCCCATAACAATTCCAGGCTTGAAAACCCGCCCCACTGTTAGAGTTACTTAGAGAGGTCGACCAAGCAGTTCTCTAAATGTCCACGGGGAGTGCCATTTCCTTTAAGCAAGTATGCGCGCCATCTGTCTAGCACCACCCGTCATGAAACCTAGAAGCACACCTGAAAAATGAAAAAGAAATGGATGAAGGAACGGAAATCGTGGTAAATGAGAAACTCCCCTCCAAACCATTCGCCTACCGACCCGGAAAAACCCATGGTCAGAATGGGCGGTCGCCGGATATCGAACCGGCAACCTCCCAAATGCGAGCCCCGCACGTTACTGGGGAGTCATCTTCGGTTAAGCTGAAGCTATGGCCAAATCTTTAATAAGCGGATCTTTATATGCTGGCTTTCAAATTCTATACTCTTTGCATGACATCGCGAGAAATAAAGGAATGGAGATCTGGAACTTCAAAAATATATAATAAAGCATTGGAATTTTCAAGCAAATGGCAAGGAATATCTCGGATATGGTTAACGTAACAAAAAAATATTTGACATAAGTTATTTATTTTATGAATATATACATTTTTTGAATACTTACCTTTTTTGTTAAAACTGACGGTTTAGCAGTTGTACAAAGGTATACAAAATACATTCATAATGAAGACGACTTCCCAAGCTATTCGTAGAAAAATTCAGGAGTATATTTGTTAGTCATTCATATACAGGGATATTCAGAAAGAAGGAACAGATTTTAAATATTTATTTCCAATGAACGGCAATAGATGGAGAAACATGCGATATATCACTGAATAGAGAAAATTTCAACATTTTATTTTATGTGTTCAAAATGAGCACCATTTGTTATGTGAGGACGACCAGTGCTTTTCCGTTTGCATACGCAACCATCTCCTACGAATTTATTGTATCAATTGAACATTTTTTTATGACGAGGCGGCTCTTTATTGAACTTACAACAAAATGCACGCTGCAATGAAACAATGGATTCACTCTTTACATAATGCAGCACATGAAACGACTTCTCCTGTGGCGTCGCCATTTTCTCGTAAACAAACACAGCGCCACTATAGGCACAGAATGGAACTGATAAGTGGGGCTTAAAACTTTGAACTCTCCTCTATTCAATGATGTGTGTCATATGTGTCGCTATCTATTGCCATTTATTGGAAATAAATATGTAAAGTCTATTCCTTCTTTTTGAATAACCCTGTACGTTAAATATTTGGTATTATAATCAAAATCATGATCTAGTGCTGGAATACTGCTCTAAATCCGGAGGTCCTAGATTTGGCTTTCAGCCATAGTAGACGATTTTTTTTTCATTTTGGATTGTTTCCTGGAGTATGGTAGACTAAACGAGAGCATGAATGTTTTTTTTCAAAAACTAAACAAGCGCAGGAAAACAAAGTAATCAGACCCAACCATCAATAACATAAAAGGAAATGTGACACTAGTGAGCGTCATTTGTGATAACTGATGAGCAAATGTTTTTAAAGCCAGGAATTGTAGCTCCGGTATTAAAGCACAAAAGAGATAAAAAATGAAACATTTTTGTGTTCTATGAGTATTGTCGTTTTACCGCAGCAGTTGAGTGTACATAGAGTTCAAGCTTTTGAAACACGCCGAGTTTTTGCGGTTGTTTGTTTTTTATATTGTCAAAACTTTTTGAAGAATTATACAGCTTTTGCAAGGCTACCACAACGTGCTTAAAACATACTGTCCATCGGCGTGTCGTTTTTACATCTCATTTTAGCGAGACATGCACTGGAAGTTTACGAGTCGTTCTTTCTACCTTGTCTTCCAGCCATCATAATAATCTAAACCGCCGAGCGCTTCGCCTTTTTCTCTTACCAGCTGCGTTTTACGCCTCACACGTTTTATATACTTTTTTCTCTCGATTTATCTTCACACTCGCTTCCTTCTCATAAAACGCGGTAGTATTCGTTAAACTTTAAGAAAGGCCGTGTGAAAAGAAATGATTAAGGCTGACATTTTTATGTATTCTTCGTCTGCTGGTGTGGAAGATAGCAGACATCAAGCGTGTAGTTCCGTGGGTGTTTGATTTAGTTATAGTTATACCACAAAAAGTGAACCGCCTTGTAGTCACGCTCTTTCTTTTAAAAGCATATTTCTTAGCGAAAAGATTCAAAGCGCACCTGTACTTCTACTTCATGTAGAGTTGTAAGCAAAGAATCGATATAATGAAATTGGAAATCCAGGAATTTGCGCTTTTGTATCAACTTAAGGATCTTCACACAAACAATAGTACAGCAAACTTTTGGCGCGCCATTCTTTAGTTCACTTGAACATATTGTCTATCTGATTCTATATTTCCAGTGCTATTAGTACCATAATTTGTAGCTATTTGCGAAATATTTGTAGTAGTAGTAGTAGAACCTTAATTTCTAACAGTTTCATACTACACATGCAAATATAACAATCTTACAATACAGAAATATTACAATAAGAGAGCGTTACTAAACATTTACCTTTGGTTACTCATACTAACATAATGAAAAGAAAAACAGCAAACTATCATAGAATTACTGAATACTACACATACAGAAAAAGTATAAGAATTAATTCAAATGAGATAATATTACAAACGTATCATTAAATATATAGACAATAACAATAGAATCCTCGCTCATATTTATACTCTCCCTTTTAGTAATTTGCTGACATACAAAGAATCATACCAGTTGACATTCTTTTACTATATTGTATCTTTGTCCAGTTTTTCAGCTGTCACTCCTCTAAGTTCATTGTTTTTATCTGGTTCAAGTGTCAATGAGACTTCACTTAGTTCACACCGTCACTTCGCTAATGTGAACTAGTTCAATGCCTCATCACTTCACTGCCTCATCACTTCACTGTGTCGTAGCCTCTTCTACGGACGCTTCACTCGCTGGGGAGTCGAACACAAGGCTTCTACAATATGTCGCACCGCAGTAGCACACGCTCCACGTCACAGCAGTCATCGCAAACTCACTCGGAAAAGGACACTTATCGTTGCACGGGAAACGCACTCGCTAACTCGCTCACTGACAAACTCCCAAGAACACTCGCCTATATAAACAATGGAATCTTCCTCAGAACATTCCAGAACTGTCTGGACACACGTTCTGGAGGGAGGGGGAAAGAAACTTCCAGAAAATTGTGGTTATCTGCATATAGCGCTTCCGGTGTTTACGCTGGAGAGCGCTACTTATCTTTGTTTACCTCCTCCAACCTCCTGATAACCTTGAGCTCTAGCTGCCGCGTCACAATATAGATACTGATTCCTGTCATTTAATTGTAAGGCGCCATGTCGCCCTTTCCAGCTGATTCTTTATGAAATAATATTTTCACATTGGAACTGTCGGAAAAGTTAGAAGTAGTCAGACGGAGGGACATCCAGCAACTGGAGCACAGCATCGCACGTACGTAGTGGATCCCTGAGAGGGAGGAATGAAGGGGAGACCGGAAGGGCTACCATTACCGGACGACAGTGAGCGCCAGCAAGGACGGGGTCCCTAATGATTTGAACACATCATTCTGCCTAAGTCACCTGCAACCCGGTGCCTAGGCAGGGGTGTGTAGACCAGATAGCTCCCAGGAAGGAACGGGGCCGCAGCAGTCCCACCAATCGCCAGGGAGAAACTTTCCACAGCGCAAATTCCACCGTCGCAACAAATCAACCGCCGTCGTGTGGACTTAAAACCCTTAAGTAGATCAGATGAAACAGATAATTAAACGGAACATATTTTTAAAATAGGCATTAAGTTGAACAAACATAAGAAGTAAGTGCTCAGTTATATGCAGATGATGTAGTTATTATCCAGAAATGTTAAGATGACCTACAACGGGCTCACTACCATTTGAAAATAACGTGTGCAAGGTATCATTTTAAAATTAAAAAAACATTAGTGGCTTTCTGGGGAAAACAAAGTTCGACAATAAGTCATCCTAGATAATTGCTCGCTAGAATAGGTTTCAAGTTTTAAATACTTATGATGTGAAATAAGCCCTAAAGAAAAGTGATATATATTTAAAATTAGCAAAATTTCAAACATTGTTGGGAACGGTTCATGGAACCTTGAAAAATACAACAAAATGAGGTGCAAGAATTAAGTTCTATAAAACAATGGTTGTGCCAGTTATAATGTATGGTTGTGAAACATTGTAACTACACAATGGACAAATAGAATACAGGGATGTGAAATGAAATTTCTGAGAAAAACTAAAGGATGTGTAAGATTAGTTCAAATAAATACTAATATTATAAGAACAGAGTTTGGTATAAATTCCATGCAGAAAAAAGTGGTTCTCACATGTAGGGAGAATGAATAATGAGAGACTTCCAAAATTAGTATTGGATTATAGATCTAAAGGAAAACGAGATATAGGCGGGCCGCAAAAGAGATGTAAACACTTATTATGAAGGCGGGACAGACCAATGTTCTAGACCGTTGGGGGTGAAGAAGAAACAGCTGAAAGGAAATGATGGGGACTGGACACGATGGACAGGAGATTTGTGGTAGAAGGGGAACCAACCCTACCGACTCGGAAAACCCACGAAAAAAATCCATGGTCAGAGTGACCGCTCCAACGGAATCGAACCCGGGATCCCCGAATGCGAGCCTCACATGTTTCCGCGGAGCTATCTCGCCGTGGGAAAATGTGAAATAAAAATTATGTTTTCAATATGAATAAATGCTTCACACACACACACACACACACACACACACACACACACACACACACACACACACACACACAGTCGTTTATGAAAATTGCAACTCCAAGAAGGAAACGCATGAATTCAATGAATTTAATACCACAGGTTAAGTACATGGCAAGTAACAAATGATAAACTTTTCAAATCTATAGATGACCTTTGGACCCTAATATCCAGTATTTGATGTGGTCTCCATGCGCTGCAATTAGAGCTGCTATACCCCTGGCATTTAATCAAAAAGGTTCTGCATACGTTCTTGAGGGATTCCCCTCCACACAGTTTGTATTCGAGTCCACAAATCCATGGCACTGGTTACTGGAGGACCGTGACGCACCAGGTGCCGACCAACCATATCCCAGACATGTTCGATGGGCGACATGTCAGGCGAACGTACAGGCCAGGGAAGCAATGGTACCCGTCTCTCTTCGAAGAAGGCTTGTACATTCCTCGCAATATGTGGCCGGGCATTGTCCTGTTGAAATGTGGCCTGTGGAGATGTCAGAAGCAGGGGGAGTACCTCAGGCTCTACAACCATCGTTAGGTACCGGTTGCTGTTCAAAGTGCCCTCAGTTCATAGGCGAGATCGGTTGTTGTAACCAATGGCGCCCCAAACCATCAAACCTGGTGTTTTTCCGCCATGCTACTCAACAATGCAGCCCTCCAGGTTGCGCTCACCACGGTACTGCGGGACACGTATGCGGCCATCACTGTAGCACACGTTGAAGCGGGACTCGTCCCAAAAGACTACATTTTGCCACTCAGCACCCCGGTGACGGTGTTCACGTGCCCATTGCAGTCGGAGGAGCTTGTGGTTTCTGGACAATGGAAGCCGACGTAATGGCATGCATGCAACCAGTCCAACCTGCAGCAGACGGCGACGAACCGTTGATGCAGACAAGTTCACACCTGCTGCAGTGCTCCAGCGTCGAGCCAACACTGTGGATGAAGCTGTAAGGTCCGTTATGGCCATGCGGACAAGATGACGGTCATCCCGTGCTGTGGTCATGTTCCCTAGTCCAGTACCCGCTCTTCGCTGCGTACGACTTTCATTTATCCACTGCTTCCACACACGCATCACTGTCGTAGTAGTATGTCCTGTACGAGCGGTATGACAAACCCGCTTCCCGGAGACCGTTGATGCAGACAAGTTCTCACCTGTTGCAGTGCTCCAGCGTCGAGCCAACACTGTGGATGAAGCTGTACGGTCCGTTATGGCCATGCGGACAAGATGACAGTCATCCAGTGCTGTAGTGACGTTTGGTGGTCCAGTACCCACTCTATCCACTGCTTCCACACACGCATCACTGTCGTAGCAGCATGCCCTGTACGAGCCGAAATATCACGGTATGAGAAACCCGCTTCCCGGAAACCCATCATTCTGCCCCGTTCGAACTCGCTCAGTGGCGATATGGCTTCCTTTGACGTCGACGATGCATACTGACACTCACTTTATTGTTTCCACCTTGTTTGTAAGCTCTGCACAGACTACACTGGTTGCAACATTGACCTTGTCGGACCGACACGAGAGGGCTCTGTTCGGCCTACGTGTACCCCATCTCTCTGCAAACCGAATCACTTATTGCGTGCACACTCTTCTACACTTCCACCAAGTTTGGAGTTATTCGGGAACTTTTTTCTTAGTGTTGCATTTTCACAAACGGCAGTGTGTGTGTGTGTGTGTGTGTGTGTGTGTGTGTGTGTGTGTGTGTGTGTGTATATATATATAAATATAAATTAAATTTATGTTTCTTCAATGTTCGGTGTGCGCGGGTTAGTAACCCTTTTTGATCCATTGACTCAGAGAATTTGTCAGTATTTACCCATTCTTATTCACTGTGATGAAAATGTTTAATGCCCCGTTGCTTGAGCCTTAGGCCTCAGTAACAAGGACAGCGGTTTCAGTGGAGGAGAGGGTGTTTTCTTATATGCTTTGTTGAGTTTGCTTTCCCATCGACCAAAGAAAATAGCTCAGAGCGTTTAAAAATACCTTATGCAGGAGAAGGAAGATATAAAAGGTGTAGCGTTTTAGAGCAAGTAAATTAACTAAGGCAATGCATAGGCAATGGCTTTTGTGACAGCTGCTGGATGTTTTTGTACATAGTAAACTCTTGCTTCTAACTACTTTGATTAGACGAAAGTTGAAAGGGAAATGAAAGACGGGTTAGTTCTTTGATATTTCTGTGTTCGCACACCTTAAAGTAACCATTTTCCCACATTAATTACAGATACGATGAAAGGTTTGTCGCAAAAGCTAGTCTTTGCTTCCGTCTCTAAACATAATTTCTTTATAATTTAAATGAAGGAGCAAACTCTATTTTTTCCGAATGGTAATGAAGTCAGGGCGGAAATCGCTGTACGGTAGTAGCATCAACAAAAAGGCAGCGACGTGCAAAGCTATTAAATTGCTAATTAGCCCGTGGAAAATTAAGCCCATTTACGGAATGGGCGCTAAATATTGTTGGGCTGCAAAGGAAATTCGAGGTGGTGTTCCGTATTCCTTATGGCTTTTGAGATTTTCATGTAATGCCTCAAATCGCGCAGTTTCTCTTTCTGTTAATGTACAGAATTATGACTTGCTCATTCCTGAATCAAATCAAAGTTCGCTCTCGACTAACGCCTTCTTAATAACATTGAACTTAAACAAGAGGATTAACATTCATTTAAAACATATTGCAAGAGTATTGCTAAAACTTAGCGGAATGGCTCAGGTGGTAACGTCTGTGGCCTTCATTCGGTAGGTCGTAGGTTCGATTTCCGCTCCGACCTCCCTGACCCATAGTTTCCCCGGGTCGCCAGGCGAATCCTGGGAAGGATCATTACATCCCCGAATTTCCTGTCCCACCATTCCCATTTCACTCCACCTTTCATCTGCTTAGTCTCTTTCAGGGTTGCAAGTGACACCGAAAGTCTCGACGTGTGCCTGGCAGGGGAAAAGGGTAAACCTTCATCCCCTGAAATGTGTGTGGTCTCCGGATACCAGGCCCCCCCAGAGGATGTGTAAGCCCACCAGCTGCCATCCGGGGAGCTTAAATCTCTAAACGGTAGGGACACTACCTTCTGCCCGTCGTACCTTCTGGTCCGGCCACCCTCTGTCTCCTCTGATCTCAACCCTCCCTTCCGAGAGTCGCCCTCCGTAGTGTAATGGCTCCCATGCTAGCCTCTAGTTCCTAAACATGGTTTCCTTCGGAAGGGAAGTAAACCCGGTTATCCCATGTCGTGGATTTATGATACGTAAAAGAACCTCAAGCCTGATAAAGAGGCCTCTGAGCAAAATTACCGGTCTTTCACGCCCAATATAGAATGGGACGCTAAGGACCATAGTAGTTAAAGAGCTCATTTTAATAAATGAAACTCAATTTAATTTTCCTCCCTCCCGAGAGCCCCCCGTCAGAGGCTTAGATACAAAAGATCTTCTTAGATCGAGGTGCTAAGTCCCCCCCTCCTAGTCGTATCCTATCCTATTGCATCTAAGAGATGGGAACCTAAAGCTTTATTAATTAAAGTTACAGAGACGAAAAAAAAGATGTTATTACACTCTCTATCACGTACGTATAGTAGTTAGGAGATGTCTTGTATTATACACGAAAATTCGATATCAAACTGTCACTGTAAATGCATATTTTGAGATCCCCTTGAATCCCCAAAACGCATATTCGGTAAAAGGTCCGTCGAGCAGGTTTGTGTGTGTGTGAGAGAGAGAGAGAGAGATAGAGAGAGAGAGAGGGAGAGAGAGAGAATAACAGCAGTAGCAGCAGCGTAATCTAAAAACGAAAAACTAGAGTTTTACCACATATTGTATTTTAGCTCGACACCTTCAAAGGATGCAACAGGAAGATTTTCAAGACAACTCACCAACACCCCAAATTATCCTTTACATAAAATATGCACCGTTCGGTATGCCTTGATCCCCGCTTTCTTTGTTAATTATTAATAACGCACTACTTTCTGTACCCTCTATGGCTTATTAGTAGATATACAAACCATTCTTAAAAATTATTTTTCTATTTACTTCATTCTAATCGAGATAAACCTTTGCAGAAATAGCTGCATTACGCATTTAATTATACATACAAAGGGATAAGCGATAGTAAAACATTTAAAACCGGATGCTATGATGCTCTTTCCTTGCAATCGCGAGAAACAACTGAATATCGACAGGACTTAAAAAGAATGACAAAGTATTGTACAATTCGAACCCTAATAATGAATTTCCCGAAGATGGGTTATGCCAGAGTAAAAATTATTTAGAATAAATTGTGTATTTTAATAAGATCTACATTTCTTTAAATACATTTTCGAAAATCGCTTAACGTTTACCAGTTATACTAAATTATGTAAAATTTCTTCCGAATGAAGAGGACTTCACAGGGTATTCACAGAAAATTGAAGGTATACTTTTATTTACCATATGAATATCTTTAATATATAGTATTTTAATGAAAATGTTTCAGCCATTTTTGAGGAAATAAACAAAATTGAAATATTTTCCATACAAAGGGTAGTTTGGTGTAGGTAATTTACTTGAAAATCCGCGTGTCGCATTTTTGAAACATACTGAGTTTGGTATTTTACCGACTTTTCCATTTTTGGCTGTGTTGTTCACAGGCACACGCACGGGCCTTTTCTAAAATGCATTATTTTCAACTCAGAGTGCCTCAAAACATATATTCCTGGCTGAAACCTCGACATCGAATTTTTGGGTGAAATATAACACTTTCGCTGCTTACTGTAAATACGCTCTATTTTTCATTCATTCATTCATTATCTGTTTACCCTCCTCTTAGGTAGGACTTACACCCCCCAGGACTTACAAGCGGGTGCCTGGGGTCAGAGGCCCGTCGAGGAGCAGACACTCATGGATCAGACAGAGCATCCAGGATGGGTGATCAGCCCGATGCCTGGTATGGGATGAAGGAAGTAGGTGAAACGAAATGTTGGTGAAATGGATGAAAGGAAAGGTGATGATGGAGCAGTTGGTGGAATGAATGGCGGGGGAAACCGGAGAACCCGGAGAAAACCCGCCCAGACGCCGCTTAAATACGCTCTAGATAAAGCGAAAATATAATTTTACCCAACGCACGTTGATTCTACGTTATCTGGAGAAATGTTTCTATGTTTACTGCGGAGGGATCTAAAACCAGGATGAAATATCTTATGGACGCGCTTGTAATTTGAATCATTCTCCAGAGCAGTAACACGTGTGAAAATTTTGGCCGTTGCGCGGTTGATTGTAGACGACGTAATACATATTTTTTTAATGATAGCGCAGTATGCGCTTTGGTTAAGTGACCATAGTTCATGCATAATCACCTTCTGCAAATAATATATCTCAGATAGATGTATAGGTGTGAATTTTCTATTACTTCATGTAGTACTTTTAAGTGCTCGGTCACCATTTTTTTCCTTCTAATGTCGGGCAAAGAGTGGAATTTTAAAGCCAGCATATGGCGCGCCCCGTTTTAAAGATTTTACTCCCTCTTCAGCCTCCTACATTCTTCTTGTAAGTGTAACGAAGTGTGTAAGAAATAATTTCAGCACATATTTATCTCTGTTAACTTCAAACACAGAGAAAGCAGCCTTTTAAAAAAGAGTGTGTCAGGTATATATAAAAATAAATTATAGGATTGAGGATTTAGCCTATAAGCCTTTTTCGTCCTTAAAACTTCATATTTTCCTCAGGCGAAGGGTCTGCCGTTACTTCGAAATCCGACATCGACATCAGTTTTTCTGGCATTCTTGTTAAATGTTCTTGTCATTTGCTCCTCATTTCGTATATGCTTTCTAATTTATCTCTTATTTTTGCGTTCCTTTTCTAGGTCTAGGAGAGTTGTAATTCTTCTCCTTTCTGAACAGTGACTTTGTTTTCAGGGTCATGTTCTGTAAAATTTAATCTGCGTTTTCTGTCTTTTTAGAATTTTTCAATTATTCATAACATTAACAAATCATTCGATTTTCGCTCGCTCTTTGTTATCATTGTTCTTCAGCCCTGAAAATTAGTACGAAAACCAAGCTGTAGCTATCCCACTGGCAATGCGAGTATTCTGGAGCATAGGTACATTTTTTCTGCTGCGTTGTTTCGTGTTTATTGGGCGAGATATCATGAACGAAATTGCTTCTGAATGACAAGTTCGTCCACTTTGGCAGGCTTCAATACTTCACGAACGAACTATTTCATTTGAAATGATGTGAGTCAAGTAGTTCTAGAAATGTATCATTGAAATCAATATTACTAAGATGATAGATAAGGGGATACCCAGGGATTTTTCAAAGCTTTTTCCTATTTGATCAGATTTCAATTTGATACATAATAAGTATGTATAATCAATAATGTATAATCATATCACTAAAATGGTTAGTTATCGATAAAAATATACTTCAAAATGGACTATAAGTTGGACTCCTAGGTTTTTTACGTTAATATTGACCGAAATGCATATACTCTGGATATGTTATGTATAAATGTGATCTAAATAACTCCAAATATTTGTTTTTAAAAATATCAATTAGAGTAAAGCATTTTTAAGTTTTATTTTTTATAAATTTTAAGTGATACTCGAAGTTATGCACACAATTAAGCTTAATATGCCATCAAATTTGAGATAGATTGGATAATATTTATTATAAAACGTGGGGGGAAACTGCATAAAAAATAAATCTTCGGAAATTAAACAGATATTTAACTATCCTCAGTGTTATTCATTTAAAATCGGGTCATTAATCTAAAATATACCAAGGTATCCAAATCTAAAATAAAACATTTCTGATAAACATATCAAAAAGTCTGAATTTTAAACTGTTGATTGTCCTCTTAACAGCATTTTCATATAAGTTTGCATATTAAACGTATTTAGCTGACAATACACGAAGGCGCGCGTACATGAGAATGTGTATTGCAACTTTAAAACCACACACTTTTCGTTTCGTTAAAATGTCTCTTGCAGTTATTCGCAGCGTGTGTTATACTTACAACGTGAATTAATAATGAAGGGAGGAGAGGAGCGTGGGTTGCGGTCTGAAGAGCCGTCAAGACAGCGCGATGTGACATTTGCTCGGTTTTGCGTATCCCGCAACACTTGAAATGAATATTCAGAAATGGTGTACATTCCTTAGGTCCACCAAAGGCCACTGAAACTGATTTAAACCCGCTTTTCTTTCATCTTGCAGGATTGCTTTAACAATCGTACTCAAATCATATTAACAAGGCATGTCCATTTTAGAAACGGTTTTACAACCTTTTTCAATGTAAAGCCGGTGAAATATTCGCTGTGAAACAGCTCATTGAGAGATGTGTAGTATTTAACGACTACGCGCCTATTTTGTTTGTACTCGTTCCTAAGGATTGCAATAAAATAAAGCGAAGTTTGTGTCATAAATACTGAAAAACTGATGCTTCCCGCTGAACTTCATACAAATAATACGCAATATATACCAACGAGAAATGCTGATAGTGGCAATAAATACTTTAAAATAATGAATTTAGATTTAAGATGGGGATTCAGATTGTCCTTGATACTTTCTAACTTGTACAGCATTAACCTAATTCGAAAATACAGAATCCTAAGGGAAGTTATATTATAAAATGATGCAAAGATCAAGTGTCCAATTTAATTTATTATTCGTATTTTCATTTAACATTTGATAGCTTTTCGAATATTAACAGAAAGACAATTTTAATATCATGTGTAGTACGATAGAGTACGATAGGATTAGGAGCGGAGGGGGAATTAGCGCCTCGATCTATGCCCCTGGGAGAGAAGGATGAGGTGAGAGGAGGCAGAGGGCGGCCGGAACAGGAGGCACGACAGGCAGAGGGCAGGGTCCCTACCGTTTACAGATTTAAACTCCCCGGATGGCAATTCTGCAGCCGGTTCCCCTCTCTCCCTGTGGGCTTACACATCCCCTTGAGGACCCGGGACGCGGAGACGAAGGTTTACTCAGAGCTTTCTTTTCCCCTGATATGCACACGCCGAGACCTCCCGTCGACACTTGCAACCCTGAACGAGACCCAGCAGATGAAAGATGAACTGAAATGAGAATAGAGGTGAAATGGAGGGATAGAAAATTCGGAGAATGTGATGATTCTTCCCAGCATTCGCCTAGCGACCCGGGAAAACCCTCGAAAAATCCCATGGGTCAGAAAGACTTACCACGGGAATCGAACCCACGACCTCCCTAATGGGGCTACACACGTTACCGTCTGAGAAATTCCGCTCGGTGTAGTATGATAAAAACAACACTAAAAATAAAAACAGATGTACTTTGTTACTTTTATATAGTGATAACTACCCTGTGGTTTTACATGGGCTAGAGAATTGGAAATTAAGAAGGAATTATAAAAAAGAAATGAACATCAGGTAGTGATTTGTAAAATATGTTTCTGGGCTTGTGTACAGAGACAAAATAAGTACGAAGCAATTCGGAATAGATTACAAATATTTGAAATGAATAAGAAAACAGAAGATTTGAGATGCAAATGAGTGTATTACAAAAATAGTAAGATAAAAGTGGGTACGACAAGTAAAACTACATTATCAGAAGAAACAAAAAAAGGTTTTTAGGGATTGAAAAGACGGGCAGTTCAATGACAAAATAATATAGTGAAATGGGTTACATGTTCTAACTAGTCGTAGTGGTGAATTTTACACTGGAATTCCTTGCTAACACCTTGTAGTGAAAATTAAAAGTATTTAATTTCTTTTGTTTACAACAATAACAAAATCATGGAATAAATAAACAGTTTGAAGTTGAAGTACAGATTTTTCAAATTCAATGACTTAAACAGGAACTTTCTTTTTGAAACAGAAAACGTCATTTCCATTTCCCAAAACTGTTTATTGTAACTTTTTCTTATAGTAGCTTGTAGATAAAATCACACGCAAATTTGGAACATACAATGGTTTTTCAACTTATGGAATTTTCATCTGTGATGTAGCGAGGCGATGAAAATCTTTCCACTCGTATAAAAATTTCACTTCATCCACAGGTTGTGTAATTAAATATAATCGCGCGATGGATTATTTAACCTTGCAAGATAAGTTCATTGAAGAACAAATGAAACTGTTGTTTTATACATGTAAATATACTATAAGCCTCAGAAACAGTCAAACCATTCGACTTTTGTAATAAAAACTAAATAAATCCTGTGGCGTCACAGCCCGCGAAGGTCCTGGGCCTGTCAACCCGACTGTCGGCCTTACGGCCACATACGCATGACAGAGATGGGCGATCATCTAACCGATACGGGGAGTGATATGGTCAGCATCACGCATCCCTCAGTCGAAAAGTTTGCTTACGAGGCCAGGACCGCTGCCTATCACAACTCCTCACTTTCCTCACGATGCTGAGTGGGCACCGGTCTTTAGTCGGGACGTAAAATCCGCACCCCCATGTGCGGGAAAGAACCTGGGCGCATTCCGTGGCTGAGAAAAAGAGCACCACACTCCAGGCCACTGGACTTGGTTTGGGACTTGGTAACAAATAGATTGCTGAGAATTTTATCTACTTATTCTTGGTCTTTCGAAACGTGCATGAAGGTAATTTGTGAAGTGATAAAATGGCCATTCCATAGTATGTTTTTATTATGTACGTGGCAGCTTAGTATAAAGAAATTACTTTACCCATAAATTATCCTAATGCAAGTAAAATAAATATTACAGCATGTTCAAATCTTATCTTAGAAGAATGAGCAATCGTTGGTGTTTTCGCGTTTGCATATCCATACCAGAAATAAAATATATTCCGTAAGCAATGGACGTGGGAGTTTTTTTAAAGCAAATCAAGATACTTCAAGAAAATCTCGGTTAATAAATTCGGAGCTTAGATTCTGTTCAGAAGACTTTTATTCATATTATATGGCAATCTATGAATTTCCATAAACAGGTGTTTTTTGGAAGCAGTTCCGTTTTGCAGATCAGTTATTTTCCTCCTCTTCTACTCTTCATAGTGTTTACTTTCAATGTAAACTTAACAGTCCAATAATTTTACAAGTCCTCTGTTTCTCTTTTTCTTCTGCGTATATCAGCATAGAACAAACTCGCTCTGGAAGTGTCTGAATGACCGCCCCGCATTTATTTTACATGTATCATGAATAGTGCTGGCAGACAAGAAATGTAGACGGGAGGTCTGCTGTTTTCACGCTTCCAGAACAGGTAAAACCACAACTGATCTAAATTGGCTTGTTCCTACTGGAAGTCTTTCTCCTCCTGGCATCCTTTCCTTCCAGTTTTACTTATTTTAATATCCCTAGAAATGTAAATACTCATCCGTGAAAGTACACTCTGGAGCAGAAAAAGTGTCTATTCTCCTAGATAGCAATAGTGTTACTTCTTGCGTGAAGTTTCCACCTTTATCTAATCAATGTTAGTTTTCAACCATTTCTCATCGTATTTATATGACTGTCTTGGCACAGATTTCAAGAAACTAACATGTACCAATGAGCAATGTTACACTCGAGGTGAACTGAAGCAGGGGTCAGAAATAATGTCTTAATTAATTTCAACTTTGATTCGCGTATACAGGTAGATATAGCTAGACCAATGTAAACTGATTGACCATGTTACTTGAAGTCAAAGCACCCACAGTGAAAAATGTTGAATTTATTCCTGCAAAGCGTTCAAAGCACATGATTTTTACTTGAGTCAGATTTCATCAAATGTCTTTCAATTCATTTAAGCACTGGCTCTACCCCTACTTGAAGTGATGTTTTTCACTAATTTTGGTTGACGAACAAAAATAATAAAAAACTGAGGATTATTATTCAGATTAAATAGATCCAATCGTTGTGAGCTCTCGACTGATCTCTAAGATGCAAGCAATCAAGTAGTGTCTTATAATCGCACCAATCTAAGAATATTTTAAAAATATACATCCCTGTGATAAAACAGACTTATAGAAGCTGTCATAGTCTGCTGTTATTCAGCACCAAATGCAAATAAACCAATAAAGAGTTGTACGAAGGATTAAACGAAAAGGTAAGAACATGAGAAAAACTTTGATGTGTCACATTCACATGATTGTCTCTCCTCTCTAGCACTTATTAATGGGTATACAAATTATTCTTAAGAACGTTTATTTCCCCACCTTCTTCATTTTAATCAAGATAAAAGTTATACATTTCGTTATAACAGATATAAAGGGAATAGTGATAGTCATATATTTAAGAACTGGACGCTATGTACTAGCGTTAAAATTCTATGTTTCTTTTTACTTTCTCTACTACGTATAGTAAGTAAGGGAAGTATTGTATTCCACCCAAAAATTCGATACCGAGATTTCACCGCAAATACATGTTTTGAGACACCCTGAATCAAAAAAAAGCATTTTTGGAAACATGTCCGTGTGTGTGTCTGTGACTGTGTGTGTGTGTGTGTGTGTGTCTGTGTGTCTGTGTGTCTGTGAACAGCATAACTCCGAAACGAACAGTCGGATAAACACCATACTTGGTATTTAGGTTCAGTATCTTCCAGAGATGCGAGACGAAGGTTTTCAAGAAAATCCCCCCATCCCAGATAACCTTTTAGATGGAACATTTTTCGAAAATTTTAATTTTCTCAAAAATGGCTGTAACGATTTTAATTAAAATATCATGTTTAAGATATTTTCATGACAAATGAAATGTATATCTAGAATTTTCTGAGAATGTCTCCAAAAGTATTCTTCATTGTGAACGACTTTTGCATAACTGGTAAACCATAAGAGATAGACATTTTACTACGCAAAAATGAGATCGCGTTAAGATACACAATTTATGTCCTATACACCTTTGTTGTTGACTGAACCATTTTCGAGATATTGCTTGTTATTCCCTTAAATTTTCCAATATTTATAATTTTTCTCAAGTTCGTTATTCATGTTTTACTTTCTCTACTACGTATAGTAAGTAGGGGAAGTATTGTATTCCACCCAAAAATTCGATACCGAGATTTCACAGGAAATACATGATTTGAAACCCCCTGAATCCAAAAAAAGCACTTTTGGAAACATGTCCGTGTGTGTGGGTCTGTGTGCCTATGTGTCTGTGTGTGTCTGTCTGTGAACAGCATAACTCAGAAAGGAACAGTTGGATAAACACCAAACTTGATATTAAGGTTCAGTATCGACCAGAGATGCGACACAAAGGTTTTCAAGAAAATCTCCCCACCACAGATTACTCTTTAGATGCAACATTTTTCGAAAATTTTAATTTTCTCAAAAATGGCTCTAACGAGTTTGATTAAAATATCATATGTTTAAGATATTTTCATGACAAATGAAATGTATATCTCGAATTTTCTGGGAATGTCTCCAAATTCTTCATTGTGAACGACGTTTGCATATCTGGTAAACCATAAGAGATAGACAAAATGTTACTACACAAAAAATGTAAATCGCGTTAAAATACACAATTTATGTTATATACATTTTTTTTGTTAAGTGAACCATTTTTGAGATATTACTTGTTATTTCCTTAAATTTTCCAATACTTATATTTTTTCCCAAATTCGTTATTCATTTTTTTTATATCCTGGACTTGCAAAGAGAATGGAATGCGCCACACAGCAACCAGCACTTAAAAGATTTGACTACCGCTTGAAACCTACCATATTCCCCTTGCATCTACAAGAAAAGTAGCAATAAGATTAACATCTCGATTAACATGAAGCATATGGAGAATAAGCGTTTGTAAAAAGTTTGTACAAGAGTAGAGAAAGTCATGTGAGTGTAGCACATCAGGTTTTTTTGTGCAACCGCGAGAAACAAGTAATATCCAAAGGGCTTGAAAATAATGACAAATTATTAAACAATTCTAGCCATTAATAATTGTAAATGGTTGATACTACAATAAAAAGGTTATTTGAAGTATATAGTTTGTTTTAAAGAAATTACATTTTTGTTCAGTACGTTTTCGTCTTTCGCTGAACATTTACCAGTTATGCAACATTATATAAAATTTCTTCCGAATGAAGTGGAATTCAAGGCTATTCCCAGAAAATTCAAGATATACTTTTATTTGTAATGTAAATATCTTTTATATATGTTATTTTAATCAAAACCGTTGGAAGCATTTGTTAGAAAATAAAAAAGTTATGTTCCATGTAAAGGTTAGTTTGGGGTGGGAGATTTTCTTTAAAATCTTCTGTCGTATTTTTGGAAGGTGCTGAACGTAAATAAATACCAAGTTTGGATTTATCCTACTTTTATTTTTTGAGTTATACTGTTCACAGACACATACAACACAGACTTATTCTCTTACAAACTTCCTTTTTAGTATTCAGGGGGTGTTCAAAAATGTATTTGGGGTGAAATATCGACATCAAATTTTTGGCTGGAATGCAATACCTTCCCTACCTACTATGCACATGGTTGATAAAGTAAAAACTCCGATGTGTTATACTCACATGACTTTCTCTACTCCTGTACAAACTATTTTTACAAACGCTTATTCTGCATATGCTTATGCTAAATCGAGATGTTAATCTTATTGCCAATTTTCTTGTAGGTGCAAGGGGAATGTGGTAGTATTTAAGCGATAGTCAAATCTTTTAAGAGCTGGTTGCTATGTGGCGCATTCCATTCTCTTTGTATGTCCAGGACATAAAAAAAATGAATAACGAATTCCCATTTGACAAAAAGTATTGGAAAGTTTAAGGGAATAGTAAGCAATATCTCGAAAATGGTTCACTCAACAACAAAAATGTATATGACATAAATTGTGTATTTTAACGCGATCTACATTTTTTGTGTAGTAAAATTGTGTCTATCTCTTATGGTTTACCAGTTATGCAAAAGTCGTTCACAATAAAGAATACTTTTGGAGACATTCCCAGGAAATTCGAGATATACATTTCATTTGTCATGAAAATATCTTAAACGTATGATATTTTAATCAAAATCGTTAGAGCCATTTTTGAGAAAATTAAAATGTTCGAAAAATGTTCCATGTAAAGGGTAATCTGGGGTGGGGGATTTTCTTGAAAACCTTCGTGTCGCATCTCTGGAAGATACTGAACCTAACTACCAAGTTTGGTGTTTATCTGACTGTTCGTTTCTGAGTTATGCTGTTCACAGACACACACACACACACACACACACACACAGACACACACACACACGGACATGTTTCCAAAAATGCTTTTTTCGGATTCAGGGGTCTCAAAACATGTTTCCGGTGAAATCTCGGTATCGAATTTTTGGGTGGAATACAATACTTCCCCTACTTACTATACGTAGTAGAGAAAGTAAAAAGTACCTGGCAACGCTACTGTGCTGCCCACCAGCTTCTGGTGCTAACAAAAATTCTTGAATGTATTGACACTTTTACTGTCTCTGTTTCTTACCTAGAGCAGGTGGAGGACGTGCTCAAGTGATTCCGGTGTAAATGGCGAGAACATTTGGAACAGACAACACAACTCGAAGTATTTCGTTGACCTAAAATTTTTATATCCAAATTTCATGGAAAATAAGCATTTCCAGACTTCCTGAGTCCAAAAGCGATATTTTTAGAGAAAACAAATGTGTGTCTGTTAACATCATAACTCACAAGGAAACGTTTTTTAAATACTAAGCATGGTATTTAAGTTCAGTGTCTTCCAAGAACACGACACGAAGATTTTCAAGGAAATTCCTCACAAATCCCTCACAGCAAACTATCCTTTAACAGGTAAATATTCTCGAAATGGTTTATTTTCTTAAAAGTGACTCTAACGATTTTGATAAAAATATCACATATTTAAACTATTAGCTTGACAAATAAAATGTGTACACTGAATTTTGTGGGAATAACGATCTTTCTGAAGGTCTTTTGTACAATTAGTAAACCGCAAAAGAAAAACAAAATCTTACTATACAAAAAATGTATATCTCGTTAAAACGCGGAATTTATGTAAAATTTTATAGCATTAATAATTCGCAAGGTGTTCTGTCTTATTGTTTTGAATTTTCAAGTACTTGTACTTTTTTCTAGTGATAAATGCCTATTCGTTTCTTTCTCGTGTTCATGCAAAAAAGCATGGAATTTAAAGCCATCACATAGCGATCCGATCTTTAAAAAGAGTTTTACTACCCCTTTTTCTACTGTATCCTTCTTATACATTTCAAAAATGTATAATACAAGTTTATCTCGATTAACAAGAAGTAGATAGATGATTAAGCGTGAAGAAGATAGTTTATTTAACTTATTTGCAACACGCTTTGGGGTCAATTTAAAGTAATTTGTATTGAAGGAGTTGTATCGTATTTCAACTGTTGGGGAGCCGAACACTTGAAGTAGTTGCAACCCCAAATGTACTTTCAGGTGGTCTTTGCCCCAAGTTTAAAAATAATAGCTTTGTAATTTAACTGTTTCTTTGAATATTATATATTTATGTTTGCCTCGACTGCGTCAGTATTATTTTAGAGACATGGACATCTTGGCAGGGCGTGATGCGGCAAGAATGTAGGCTTACGCAGATTTTTAGGTTTTAATTCACTCCTTTTTATTAATCCTTGACACAAATTAAATAGCACTTAACTGATATCGGAAGCTGTGAGATTCTTTTATTTAATACTTGCATTTTTAACACGTATACTATTTTTGTCTCACATGAATACGTATTTTATTTCTCGAGGACGCATCACGCATCCAGTTACAAACACTGTCCGCAGGCAACTGACTTCTAGATTTGTAAATTTTGCTATATTTCAGTTTCTGATTGGCTAATCCTATTCCAATAGAATACCTTCATTTAACCAAAGCTTTTTCTGGTTGTTGATTGGCTATTTTATAAACTGTCACTAAAATTACATTATTGTTACTCCAAGAATCACAAGTAGTACTGTTAAACTTTCTTACTCATTATTGACTCAAGATTACCTCATTGTTACCTCATTGTTAGCAACTTTTAGCTTATTATTCTCACAGCTCCTACATTATTAAATTACGGAATATATTCACATAACATTATTACACATGGATACTATAATATAAGCATATGCAATGACTGTTACATACATTTTACAAATTATTACATATACATATTGCTTCAAGGCGGACTGTTATTGAATTTACATATTATATAATTAGACTGAAATTATTTAAGTGTTAAAACTACTGCCTCAAGCGTTTGCATGCGAATGCAACAGTCACTTGTTTCTAAATCGATTTATGTACAAAACTGTTGTTAAAATTAAACTGATTTGTTCACAGTGAACTATATTAACAGCTATACCTAGAGAAGCAATAGACTGTCTGTGACTGTACTGCTTTGAGCATAAGTTGATGCATGTTTGGTCAGAAAGCTCTTGCAGGACAAGGAGCCTGTGAAACACACAACTCTCTAGTCGTGCGCTGTTGTTGTCCTTAGGTGATTAGGTCAAGTGATCCCCATACAAAGATTATTATGGTCCGCAAACAGACCGTGCCAACCCAGAATGGCGACATCTGACACCTCCCTCACACGATCTGACATATGACTGACAGACTAAGTAGGGTAGACAAGAAGAGAGAAGTATCGTGAAAATATCACGGCGATCTGGTAACTAAATCTGCACTCAAGCCCCGCATCACTGTCAGGGATTACAGGTTTGCACCAATTTTCGGGTAACTTGTCAGTATAAAACATCGGGGTGCACCGCATTGTGTATGTTTCAACATAAATTATGGAATGCAAATGTTGCTGTGCCAACTTTGTAACTTCTTTCTCTATGTTGATGCAGTAATTTGTATCAAAAATTATTTAAATGTAAAGAATGATTACAGTATGAATATGCATTTTTATGTGACATTGATTTGAGATGTTTGTTGATTGTAATTATTGTTGAGAAGTAAGTTTATACTGCCTTACTGAAACTGACAATAATAGCGTGCAATAATGCAGCGAGGGGGTGAGCTGTTTATCATTATTAGAGACGAGGAAGTTACGTAATGTTGGCGCGTTTTATTAGCCAATTGCAGCTCAGTTATAATCTTTAGGCATATCAGGGTGTAGGAGTATAAAAGGGCTAGGTTAGAGATAGAACCCGTCAGTTCATCAAAAATCTTTGTACATTACACGTCGTCTTCACGTCAGTTCGTCGAAAATATTTGTATGATACACGTCGCCTTCAGTCCTTCAGTCCAGCAGAAATATTACACGTCGGCTATCGATTCGCAAGTTACGCGTATAAGAGTTATGAAAAATCTCAAGTATTGTAAAGTTAATTATACAAAAGGTTGAAGTACGTGAATTAAAAGTGATCAGTAAGAAGTTGTTATAACAGTTTCAGTTTGGCGACTGTCTAGATCAATGTGTAAATGTGATAGTGAAAGTGTTCGACAATAAAAGTATAAAAGAAATTCTTTCATCAGTGTTATCTTTGGATAAAAGATTCCTTTCCGTTTACACAACCTGTATAAAGAGATGTGCTCGACCAAAAAGATCATAGCTAGCCGGAGGACAGTAAACAAAAATTAAATAAAATAACAGTCGCATTCTTTCAAACAAACACTAATACTACCGCAAATTGCTAACACCAGATGGAGCTACAAACCTAACAAAGAATCACAAAATGGCTTCACCACGTGAAGTAAACACACATACACAAACATTATAAGTATACCACTATCAAATTGGCTACCACAACGTGGGGCTACAAAAATGTTAAATATAAATAACATTAAACCACTTCAAATTGGCTCCCAAACGTGGGGCTCAATAAAATAAATAAATATAATAAGTATACCACTCTCAATGTAACGGAGAGTCGCGGCCGAGTATCATACCCGCTTTCTCTCGGACCATTGTGGCAACCATAACGAGTGATTTCACACCTAAACAAAACTTCAATTCGGCTTAAGATTTACTTTTTAGACAGCACGGCCTAAAAGTAGAACTTTTAACATAGTGCACACGAACTAAAAGCTTTATATTATTGCACTAGTGCGATAACATTTTATACCGCTCCATTGTGACCAACTTTGGTTGCAAGACCAATCACATGACAATTAACCTTTGTATTTGCACACGTTTAATTATTCGACTTGGTTTGATTAGGTTTTACTTTTCATTATATCTCTTTTATGATTCATTTCTCATGGCGGTCGCCATGAGAAATTGTCATACGTCAATTTATCTCGCTTTGTTGTGGAGTTAACCTATACCTTATATTGGCAGCCTTGTGTTTTCTTTGATCTAAAACGTTATTCTTTTATTTAGTATAACATACATAAAGATTGAATGGCGGAAATTATTAATTCAGAAGATACTGAAGTGGAAGAGCCAGGTAAAGTTACAGAAGCAACGGAAAGAATAACACTAGAACTACTTACTCAAAAAAATTCAGAAAGCAAAAATTCAATCACTACTTCCTAGAGCCAATAAGCAAGGAAAGCAAGTGCCTCTAGTATGGATTCCATCCCACATTGGAATACAAGGTAACGAATTGGCCGACCAGGCAGCAAAAGAAACCACTAAAGTTCCACTAAGTGACCAAACTATAACTACACCAGCCCGTGATGTAATCTCAACCATTAAAAAGAAGATCTAGCAACAGTAAAAACGGGATGGCTTGACTCCACGAGAAGTAAACTCCGTGGTATAATAGAGTTTTTCGACACATCTTCCCAGTAATTCGCCTTCCAGACAAGACCAGGTTTTAATAGAATGGGCCATATCAAGATCACGCACAGTTATCTTCTTTCATGGATCAACCACTCATCGACCACCAGTGTAACATACTGTTAACGACGATGCACATATTCGTGGAATGTCCATAATACGATCAATGGAGACAATACTACCAGATGCCCAATAATTTACAGACAGCACTCAACTATTGGATGTACCCTAAGATAGTTGAATTTTTAAAAGCATAAATTTATATAAAAGTATATAATGTTGAACCAGTTTGATTAATTATGTCACAATTGTATACTAGTTCATTGTAATGGTTCAAAATTGCCAGTATGTTTAAATAACCTCATTTTTTGTTGTTAAACATTTATTTTAAAAGTTTTAAAGTCGCGATATGACTAATATGTTAAAGCGACAATAAACTTACAAAATAAAATATATACAATATAGCATGTAATCGCCTCATTGCTGGGGAAGGAAAAAACATGTTGAAAACAATTTCACTGAAAATGACTGCTAGTGAATCAACAAAACATCAAAACATCTGACATGTCACTGCACACAAGAGTTGATCTCGTTTTAAGTAATTTCTCTTGTTTCAAGAATCTCGCTATACACGTGAGTTGATCTCGTTCTAAAGTGATTTCTCTTATTTCAGGAATAGTATTCTATTATTTTATTGATATTTTATAAATTCGAGCACTTTCTAAAAATAGTAGGTACATGCCACAGGTGTTAAAAGTGATTTTAACACTTGTATAGTAATTTACTATTATTACTGATAAAAACGCCAAGGTGCTCCATTCGTTTCTTTACAGTTAAGGCGAACATCTTGAGTGGCGGTGCCAAAGTTAAGTGTTGTAAATTTCGGCAACGACTATGGAGTTACAAGAAATTCCCATAAGCTCAGAAATTATATAAATACATTAAGCTTTCTTCTTTATTCCACTCTTACTGCATAATGCCTAGTAATGCAACATAAAGAATGCGGCGAATCAAATGCTCGAGTAGGCTCTATGCATATTTTCAAATACGGCAATTTTTAACAGCAGCTTTTTAACCTATATTTAGGCTATTTTCTGTGAAAATGTGCCGCATTTGAGCGACAAAGTCCATTTAAGGATATTTCATTAGAGCAAACCAAATATAAGTTTAAAAGAATAAAGCGTCTTATTTTAACGCGTTCCTATACATTTTTGACAATGATCCAACCATTTATCTATTCTGTCTTCTTGCACAGGAGACAACAAAAGAAGCGCTTTATACATGTAGCTAAAGTGGATTTAATCGTTTAAGTCCTAAATCCTGCAATATCAAGGAGGGTATACTGGAGGGTGGACAATTCTACCAGGCTGTGAATTAGGCAATTATCTGAGGAAAAAGTAAACCGTAAATGAATATATTTCAATAATATTTGGAAAATAGTTCATCCTATACTATTCTGCTAGCATAATACAGGTATTTAAAACTTCATTCGTGTTTAATACGCACTTGTGCTATATATGTTATAGAATTTCAGAGGTATAAAACGCTTTTATTGAGTACGCATCGTATCCACTACTAGACAACTGCTTGTAGAGGTTCAAATTAGGCTAAATGTCGTTTCTTCAAAGCTGCTCAGTAATCAGTTACGGCTAAATTGAGAGGATGCGGCGTTTGGCAGCACCTAAAACCATATTTCAGTAAAATCACAATAGCTTTCCTACCGGAATTGATCGTTTCTGTTGATATGCGCCTTCCCCTCGCCCCCCCCCCGACCAGCTTTCCACTCAGTTATGAATTCTTCTCTCGATGTTTTAATGATGCCATTACAGTGTCACTGATCGCCTGTTATTCTCTGCAGCTTTCACGCCTTTCTTCTAGTGAGACCCTACCTTTGATCACTCAGTACGTATAGTGTGTATCAATGTAGTGACAACACCTGGATGAAAGCCCTGTAATGCACTCAGATCACCACCCTCGTCAAGCTCTTTCACTAGAAGCTTTTCCACAGCACTAGCAAACAGTGACTGCCAAGATCTAGGCGCTATATGCGTGTCTTAAAATTCCACACTGTTTCCATGCAGTCGTGAGAAACAACACAATGTTGAAAGGACTTTAAGAGAATGATAAAAAAATTAACAATTCGAACCTTTAATAACGGATATCTCAGAAATGGTGGTGTGTTTTAAGGAGATTTTCTTGTGTAGAACGTTTTTCTCTATCGCTTAACGTTTACCAGTTATACAAGATTACACAAAATTCCTTCCGAATGAAGAGGATTTCACAGGCTATTCCCAAAAAATTCAAGATATGCATTTTAGTTGTAATGTAAATATCTTTAATGTATAGTATTTTAATAAAAATCACTAGGCCATTTTTGGGAAAATAACAAATTTCGAAAAATGTTCTATGTAAAGCCTAGTTAGGGGTGAAGGGATTTTCTTGAAAAATCTTTGGAAAAAGCATGCATTTCTGTTAAACTCCCAGTATCGAATTTTTGAATGCAATACCTTCCCTTCCTGCTGTGTACGTAGGAACGTAGTAAGTAAATACTGTGGTGATTTGTGAGTTTACAAGATACAAAAGAGAAATAAGTATTACATTGGGCTATTTTTGAGTTATTTCAGCCTTGGCCTGTATTGAAGCAAACAAGCTAGATAAAGGTGCGAACTAACGGGGGGGGGGAACTCCAAAACCGGGGCAGAGCAGCACATACAGGCCAGTCGACCCCTGGTTGCTACCAGTAACCCCCAAGAGGGAGGGATGAGGGGAGAGCCACGAAGGGTGACCAGATCTGGTTGACGACGGGCACAAGCACAGACGGGATCCTTAATGTTTCTAGATTGAACGTACCTGACGCCGCTCGGTCCAGTCCACAAGCACCGAACATCCGGCCATCCTCTCGGGGTTGGAGTGCCCTCGGAGGAGAGGCCTAGCTAAGCAGTACCCTCAGCCAGGCCAGGGAAGAAACCTGTACAGAACGCATATAGCCGCTGCTCAGCCCAACCCGCCGAACACATCGCCTGGTCCTACACCCCTGAAATGAGTGACAAGAAAGATGCTGGTTACAGGAAATGAGAAAGAGGGAGGAGAGTCATGGTAGAAGATGAGCCACTGCAGCATTCGCCTCTCGACCCGGGGAGACCGCTAGAGTGGGTGGTCGCCGGGAATCGAAACCTGTACATCCCGAATGCAGGTCGTAGACGTTATCTGAGCCGCTTGGTAGCAGTTACTAGGAGATGGGGAGCAAGACAGGTGATAAGAACATTGTCACTGTAAGCCGCTGATGCTTGATTAAAGTCCCATCCGTTGCATTGAACATTTCAAGTCTAATTCCATTTCCCAATTTAGTGTCTATACAACCGAGCGATATGACTCCGCGGTAATGTGAGAGAATCTTTTTCGGAAAGTTCCGGGTCCAGCTCCCGTTGTATCGGCCGTTCTGACGTGTGTTTTTGCGGTTTTTCCAGGTCGGTAGGCGAATGTTGGGGTGGCTTCTGTAATGCCGCGAATTTTCCTGCCATTTCGATCAAACCACAGTACCGGATTCAACCTGAAACGTGAAAGAGAAATGAAATGAGAGGGAATGGGGGAGAGAAGAAATCCGTGTTATAATACACTACTCTGGCATTCGCCTATGTCAACATTCACCTATGTCAACCAGGGAAAACCACGAAAACCCCATGGTCAGAGTGGGAAGCCACCGTGAATCGAACCCGGGACCTCCCGAATGCAAGCCGCACACACTATGGTGGTTACCCATCTCGCTCGGTATGGAGTTTGAACTCAATCCATCCTAAGCAGAACAAACTATTGAAGAAATTTACAAAAAAATATATTGGTTAAAAAACACTGGAAAGAAAAATCCATAGATATATGTGTGGGCCATGAAATCAGTGTTAGTACGATGACTTGTGTTAGAAAACCAGTAGAGCATGCTAATACTCGCTAAATCCATTATTAAATAGGTTAAAACAGCTGATACCCAATATCGGGTAATGTCAAGAAAATGTTGCCCTTTGAGTAACTGCAGGTTAAAGGTCTAGCTGTGAATATCTTAGCGTGAACTTTACTCGCTGGTAAAGGTGATTCAGATGTATTTATAATCCACGGTCGTCCCTGCAAAAGACTGCATGCTAATGTGCTCACACTATAAATAATGTGTTATATGTTGAGGTAATGCAGAGGTTTAATTACGTTGGAATACATTTGCATTTAAAAAACGTTGTTGACTGAAATTCAAGGCTTAAACGTACGCGTTATAAACGAAGACAATCCTATTTTGCAGTAGCGCTCATGTGTGTATTTACGGAAGTTCGCAATTAATATACTTTACAATGAATTAGTATGGAGTTTCTACTTGGAATTACAATACAACCTCAAGAGTTTTTTTTGGGAGGTGAGGGGGGCTTGAAAATTAACGTCCTTTAACCGAGTAGATCATACGACCGGTGAATGGACGAAAGTGTTTAAGTGACGCTAGAGCTTAGACTTACATTCGTCTTCTAGGATAAGGGAAACCCCTGGAAAAAACCTTATCCAGGTAACTCACCTTAAACGAGTTTCGAACTCGTGACCTCTTGAATGTGAGGGAGACACTCTAACCCCATATCATGGAGGTGGGTCTAAAAAGGTTTAATAAATAAACAAAATATGTTGGTGAGGAATTTTAGGTTTCATAATCGTTGAATAAATGTATGAAGAAGTTTGTTATAAAATGTTTACTCTGGCAATGGAATTTTTTTTCTATTCTTCATTACTATCCTTCAGCAATTTATCTTTTTGTGTTTAAATGTGTGAACGTTGCATAGAAATTTAAAGCATGCACGTGTGAAGGAAACTAAATGATTGCTTTTGCATACAGGAATGCATTTCTGAAGTATTGCCAACAATAATTATACATATATAAAATTATAATGAATATCTATTAAAATGCCATAAGCTAAGTGGGTATCAAAGCAGGGGGTTCTGAGGAATGAATAAAAACTGGAACGTGAATCAGATGTGAAACAACATTCTACACAGTGAAAGAATAGTATATTAGAGTTAAATGTATAACTACGTTCAAGAAGTATTTCCAACATAGCAGAATAGCAATTTTATTTTGTTTAGACTTGGAGAGGGCCCCCTCTTCCAATAGAGTTTTCTGTGAAAATATAAGGAATAATAGGTAAAAGTAATGTCTTTGTTTCAAAGAAGGATTTTTGAAAGTCGATCCTTATATTTATAGTTTATTTTTTTCAAAATTCCATTATGGATTCATTCTAAAATTTTCTTAAAATATTATGAAAATTAATATCTCGAAAAGTTGGAAATAGTGAACTGAAAAGTTTAGGCATCGCAGATAAAATAATAACATACGTGGCGTGTTTTTAAAGTAGGTACCGGTAATCTTTTAAAAAATAACAAAACATTATTTTCCAAATACTTTATCATTATTCATTACTTACAGCTTACACTACTTCTCCACATATCCACCGCCATTATTCACGCACTTGTCTTAAAGGCAAACCAGTTTTTGTATGCCAAATCTGGACTGCAGGGAGGATGGTTGTTCTCAACCAAATGATACAATCAGAACTTGAGCTTATTTGGCTGTATGTGGCCGCGCATTCTAACTCATTATTGTTTCCCCATAAACCTCACACAAAAATTGACTATGAATGTAAAGGTAGAATCAGACCACTGATTCTACCTTTCCAACCCTCTCCATCACACGGTTTGTGTGAAAGAACAATTAATTCAATTAATTCCATCGACTATGAATGTTTGCTAGTATAACATTTCTCGCATTCAGAAAACGAATCACTGATCTGATTTCACAGTTGGAGAGTCCTTCGATTGTTATGAACATTTCGAAACGCTCTAATAACAGGAAAACACAAAGTGATGCTCATGGTCGCGTCTGACTTCCTAATGAATGGAGGAAGTGATCGCGCAAGCGCAATATCGCGACTGCAGCGCTGCGCCAAATAAGTACTAAAACTGTGCTTACTTTAAAAACACCTTCTTAGGTTTCAATTAAATTCCTTGAAAACCATGTGGACCGAGCGGAATGGCTCAGGCGGGAACGATTGTGGCACGCATTTGAGAGGTCTTGGGTTCAAACCCCCGGAGCCGACCAATCTGACCGAACAGTTTTTTGCAGTTTTCCTCGGTCAAGGAGAATGCTGGGTTGGATAATTTGATCCGCGAATTTTCTCATCGTCTCTTTCATCACTACATTTCATTTCCGTCTCCTTCACCACCATACCAGGCATTGGGCTGATCACCTATCCTGGATATGCTATGATCCAGGCTCTTTAACAGGCTACTGATCCAAGGCATTGGCTTTTAAGTCCTTGGCGGTGTAAGCCCTGCAAGGAGAGTGTAACCGTTAAAGAAGAAGATAATTATGTGGAGGGTTCCCTTAAATACTAATCACTGTTATGCCTGTGTTTTATAAACAGAAAATATGATCACTGTTGTAGTGTGATCTGGTACGCACAGCTCCGTTTCAGCTCGACTGCTTTTCCCTGTTCTCCTCCCCTTTTTTCCTGCTACTGAATCTCTTTTATCTTAATGAAAAGTATGAGCGAGTAAGCGTGCTTGGAGTGAGCTCACTAACAGCTCTTTGTTTACAATCACTTGCTCGCGTGTACAATAGCCTTGTTCACTCTGTGGCACAATAGCAAATGTTTACGCTGATGCAACTGAAACATAGAGAAAGATAGAAGCTGGAATTATGAAAGACACCTACCACTTCTCGCTCTCTTTATCCCTCTGTATTCCAGTTCCTGTTATTCAGAAAGTTTCCATACAGAACAAATCGTGTGATGCATTTAATATCGGAAATAAAAATGGCAACGAAACAGAATTAAATAGAACACATATATTCTGTTTTATATGATTACTAGCAGAACCCGCAGCCCTGCTCGCTTTATTGCGTTAACTCCGGATATTCTATTCTTAGTGTTCGCTTCTCACTTTCACTCACTCCCTCTCTTTGTCTCTTCCCCCCTCTCTCCAACTTTCTCTCTCTGTCCCTTTCTCTCAGGGGACAGCGCATTGCCACCCTTCACATCCTATTTGCCCCGGCTTGCTATTACCGTAAGTCAGTGGGAGTCATGTCAACATTCACCAGTGCAAGCAGTCTTATCGACAAACTTAAACAAGGCAAGTAATATAAGCGTGCACTCTCTAGCAGTTAACATAGAACATGATAGGTGCAGACAAATCGCAACACGCGATCGCTAACTACGCGAGGTATGTAGCCATGAAAGTGTTACAGAGGAAACTCTTAATACAACGGAATAAATAATTATGTATCCCACACATACTATATAGTTAGGTTTAGACATCACAAAACCAAATGCTTAGTAAAACATTTAGAGTCATTAAAGTCTCTTATGAAAGTTCCTGATAGATCAATGAGGACAACGGAGATGGTATACAGAGCTATTGATAGGTCTAGTTTATCATGTGATGGAGAAACTTGGGGTTGGGAAAAGAATGAAAAATTGAACCAAATGCATACGCATTTTGTGAAGCAAATTCTACAGGTTGGGAAGGGTACTGCAAATTGTGGGGTTCTTAAAGAATTCGGCTTTTACAATGAAACCATACATCTGAAAGTAAGGGCAATTAAATACTGTTTACGCATAGTACGGGGAGATCAGGCACTTCTACGCGCGGTGTGTTTCAGGGAGCAAGTACGGGAAGGGTGGGATACGTGTTGGGCAACGAAATTGCGAAAAGGCTTAGAAGAAATTGGAATGGGGTAGATTTGGCTACAGGGGAGGGACTTGGGACGTAGCGGATGGAAGATAATTCAGAGACGACTACGGGATGTTGACAGACAGAATTTAGAATCACAATGTATGGCCAAAATTTCTCTTAATTTACAGTGTCAAATAGCGTGGAGCTGGGGGAGGGAGACCTATTTAGATAACTGTACGCGAGAGGAAAGAAGTAGTTTGGCGTGGCTAAGATTGGGCGCCTGGAAAGGCAACAAATTAACTGATGACACCGGAGTGAGAATATGTCCCACTCTGTGGTGAAAGGGAAACATGGAATCAAATTCTGCCTGAGTGTAGGGAAACGGAATTGCTAAGAAAGCAATATTTACCACCGCAGTTTCAGGGGGTCCCAGTAGGGGAATGGAGGCCTGCTTGGATGTAATGTTGGACGTGGGCTATCATAAAATGGGCTCTTTTTACTTTCTCTACTACGTATAGTAAGTAGGGGAAGTATTGTATTCCACCCAAAATTTCGATACCGAGATTTCACCGGAAATACATGTTTTGAGACCCCCTGAATCCAAAAAAAGCATTTTTGGAAACATGTCCGTGTGTGTGTCTGTGTGTCTGTCTGTGTGTGTGTCTGTCTGTGTGTGTGTGTCTGTGAACAGCATAACTCAAAAACGAACAGTCGGATAAACACCAAACTTGGTATTTGGGTTCAGTATCTTCCAAGGATGCGACACGAAGGTTTTCATGAAAATTTCCCCACCCCAGAGTACCCTTTACATGGAAGATTTTTCGAAAATTTTAATTTTCTCAAAAATGGCTCTAACGATTTTGATTAATATATCATATGTTTAAGATATTTTTATGGTAAATAAAATGTATATCTTGAATTTTCTGGGAATGTCTCCAAAAGTATTCTTTATTGTGAACGACTTTTGCATAACTGGTAAACCATAAGAGATAGACAAAATGTTACAACACAAAAAATGTAGATCGCGTTAAAATACACAATTTATGTCATATACGTTTTTTTTGTTGAGTGAACCATTTTCGAGATATTGCTTGTTATTCCCTTAAATTTTTCAATACTTATTTTCTCAAATGGGAATTCGTTATTCCTGGTTTTACTTTCTCTACTACGTATATAAGTAGGGGAAGTATTGCATTCCACCCAAAAATTCGATACCGAGATTTTACCGGAAAAACATGTTTTGAGACCTCCTGAATCCAAAAAAAGCATTTTTGGAAACATGTCCGTGTGTGTGTCTGTGTGTGTGTGTGTATGTCTGTGTGTCTGTGTGTCTGTGAACAGCATAACTCAAAAACGAACAGTCGGATAAACACCAAACTTGGTATTTAGGTTCAGTATCTTCCAGAGATGTGACACGAAGGTTTTCAAGAAAATCCCCCCAACCCAGACTACCCTTTACATGGAACATTTTTCGAAAATTTTAATGTTCTCAAAAACGGCTCTAACGATTTTGATGAAAATATCATAGGTTTAAGATAATGTCATCAGAAATGAAATGTATATCTCGAATTTTCTGGGAATGTCTCCAAAAGTATTCTTCATTGTGAACGACTTTTGTATAACTGGTAAACCGTAAGAGATAGACAGAATTTTACTACACAAAAAATGTAGATCGCGTTAAAATACACAACTTATGTCATATACATTTCTTTTGTTGAGTGAACCGTTTTCGAGATATTGCTTGTTATTTCCTTAAATTTTCCAATACTTATACTTTTTCTCAAATTCGTTATTCATTTTTTTACTTTCTCTACTACGTATAGTAAGTAGGGGAAGTATTGCATTCCACCCAAAAATTCGATAGCGAGATTTCGCCGGAAATACATGTTTTGAGACCTCCTGAATCCAAAAAAAGCATTTTTGGAAACATGTCCGTGTGTGTGTCTGTGTGTGTGTGTGTGTGTGTGTCTGTGTGTGTGTCTGTGTGTGTGTGTGTCTGTGTGTCTGTGAACAGCATAACTCAAAAACTAACAGTCGGATAAGCACCAAACTTGGTATTTAGGTTCAGTATCTTCCAGAGATGCGACACGAAGGTTTTCAAGAAAATCCCCCCACCCCAGACTACCCTTTACATGGAAGATTTTTCGAAAATTTTAATTTTCTCAAAAATGGCTCTAACGATTTTGATGAAAATATCATATGTTTAAGATAATGTCATGAGAAATGAAATGTATATCTCGAATTTTCTGGGAATGTCTCCAAAAGTATTCTTCATTGTGAACGACTTTTGCATAACTGGTAAACCATAAGAGATAGACAAAATTTTACTACACAAAAAATGTAGATCGCGTTAAAATACACAACTTATGTCATATACATTTCTTTTGTTGAGTGAACCGTTTTCGAGATATTGCTTGATATTTCCTTAAATTTTCCAATACTTATACTTTTTCTCAAATGCGTTATTCATTTTTTTTATGTCCTGGACATGCAAAGAGAATGGAACGCGCCACATAGCAACCAACGTTAAAATATTTGACTATCGCTTAAAAGCTACCATATTTCCCTTGCATCTACAAGAAAATTAGCAATAAGATTAACTTCTCGATATCTCGATTAACATGAAGCATATGGAGAATAGGCGTTTGTAAAATTAGATTGTACAAGAGTAGAGAAAGTCATGTGAGTGTAACACATCAGATTTTTTTATGTCCTGGACATGCAAAGAGAATGAAATGCGCCATATAGCAACCAGCGTTAAAATATTTGACTATCGCTTAAAACCTACCATATTTTCCTTGCATCTACAAGAAAATTACCAATAAGATTGACATCTCGATATCTCGATTAACATGAAGCATATGGAGAATAGGCGTTTGTAAAAATAGATTGTACAAGAGTAGAGAAAGTCATGTGAGTGTAACACATCAGATTTTTTGTCTTGGATATGCAAAGAGTTATAATCTGTGGCAAAGGGAATGGTGCTGCGCCTAGCAACCAGCTATTAAGAGATATGTATGTGCTTAAAGGCTACTGTTTTTCTATATTGCCCTTGTAAATATATTTTCCCCTACATCTACAAGAAAATTAGCAATAAGATAGGGTCTGCAAATGTTTATCTCGATTAACATGAACTAGATGGAGAAAAGGCGTTTGTAAAAATACTTTGTACAAGAGTAGAGAAAGTCATGTGAGTGTAACACATCGGATATTTTGTCTAAGATTCGGCAAAGGAGGTTAATTGCCGTGGAGAGCGGAAGAGAGCGGGGCGGTACATTAGAGCGAGTTCTCAAGGTCGGAGCACTGTATATATTTGTAATATAATAGTAATACATGCTTATTATTATTATTATTGTTATTTTGTTTCTTCTTCCTCGTTATGTTAAGTTTCATAGTACATACAAGTACATATGTATGTATATATAGTAAGTATAAATTTAGTATTATACACACCGTGTTAGATTATAGGGACAGGAAAAGCATGTGCGGCAATGAGGCTCATGCAATTGTTGTATTGTACAAGAGTAGACTGAAGCTGTTCACAATGAAAGTCCTTCTACTACTAGTTAGGTTTTAAACATACAGTGCGGTCGTTTTAAGGTGAGGCCACAGACCGGCTATATTCATATTACGCTGTACTGCAATGACCTCAGTTTTCCGATGCGCAAGTGGTAGCGCATGACGCGTTCAAGGTTACAATTATCAACTTACTTCGGTCGCTGCTTTGTGTTCGTGCTTAAAGAGAATTATGTGTTGTGTGTGGTTTGCTTAAGAGTGTTAATGTCTTGTTGTTAGTCCACTGCATTGCCTGCCGACAAATTCACGCTTGAACAGCGAATTTTTGTGTATGATACATGCGTAAAAACCACATCATGTGGACAGGTGTATAGAGAAATATCTTGGTATTCCAGTTCCATACAGAGAAATTTTTCGATGTCTGGTTAATAAGTTCAGGACAACGGGTTCGCTAATCGCTAAACCTAAGAAGCGAAAACGAGATGTACAAACGCGAGAAAAAATTGACGAAATCGGTTTCGTATCTACCGTGATTTCCTTTCCATAATTTCCTTTTCATTCCATTTCCTTCTCTCTTTCAGGCATGCTAGGTTTCGTGGCGAATGGCGCTGCCGGAAAAGTAGCGCAGATGCTTGCTTAAAGGAAACAGCACTCCCTGAAGAGCTGCTTGTTAGATTCGTTCTTCATCGCCCTCTCTAGACAGCTCCAGAAGTGGGACGGGTCTAACTGTTAGAGAAGTCTGCGCGTCTCTATGGCGTATAGCTTCCTGTGGTTCCTTCACTGCATCCCTTCCTCCTTGGAGGTGGTAACCACAATAGATCCTGTGTAGGTCGCAGTGTGTGAGATGTTCCCCTTTCTTGTCTAAGCTAACCTAATTATCACAAATTCCACATTAAAATGTCATGCTAAAAATCCGATAAGCGAAACAAGAACCGCTGAAACGCCGTCAATAAAAGCAGAGCCTCACAAAAAACGCGCGAATGTCCGTTTCACATTCGTTCGCTCCGTGGTTTCTGCCACAAATAGTGCATGTTGTAGAATGGCTACAAAAATAGCTCGAACATAAACGTTACGGCACGGAGGGGGAGAGAACTCCGCGCTTTGGTTGGCGATAAAAACAGGCGTAGGAACATAAGCTCATCTGTTCCATTGATGGAAGCAATGAACTTCCGTTCCATAATCTCTGTTCGAGGAAAATTTATTGAATGTAGCAGCAGATACAAAGTGAGTGGAAACGTGCTGAAGGCGGCAGCAAGGATTACAGGATCAGTGCAAACAGTGACGTATCCTTATTTCCGCTTCCGTAAAACGTGAAAATAAAACAGCAAAGGGCTTACTGTTACTCTTCTGGTTCTCATTTCTAAGCGAGTGCATCCGAATCATTTCTATCTACATATTCCTGGAAGCGATTCAATGTTAGCTATAAGCACTTCTATGTATACATTCCTCGCGTTTTAAAAATGTTCACAGTTCCAACAATTCTGCTTTTTTACTTTCTCTACTATTTATTTATAGTAGCTCAAAGAAGTTTTGCATTCCACCTAAAAATTCGATACAGAGATTTCACCAGAAATACATTTTGAGGCCCCCTCAATTCAAATAAAGCATTTTTGGAAACATGTCCTTGTGTGTGTCTGTAAATAGCATAACTCAAAAGAACTTGAAAGTCGCATAAGTACCAAACTTGGTATTTAAGTTCAGTATCTTCCAAAGATGCGACACGAAGACTTTTAAGAAAATTCCTCCACCACTAACTACCGTTTAGATAGAATACTTTTTGAAAATTTTGATTTTCTAAAAAATGACTCAAACGATTTTAATTAAAATATTATATATTAAAGGTGTTTACATGAACAATAAAATATATATCTTGAATTTTCTGGTAATAGCCTGAAAAGTCTTCTTCATTCGGAAGAAATTTTGTATAACCTTGTATAACTGGTAAACGTTAAGCGATAAATGAAAACGTAATGCACAAAAAATGTAGATCTCTTTAAAGCACACAATTTATTTCAAATAAGTTTTCTATGACCTAGGCCATTTCTGAAGTATCCGTTATTGATGGTTGGAATTGTTCATTTCTTGATCATTCTTTAAGTCCTTTCAACATTCACTTGTTTCTTGCGATTGCATGGAAACAGTATGGAATTTTAAGACCAGCATATAACGTCCAGTTCTTAAACATTTGACTATCGCCGTTCCCTTTGTATCTATAACAAACTGTGTAATGTACCTATTTCTGAAAAGGTTCGTTTGGATTAAAACGTAGTAGATATAAAATATGCTTTAGTAAAAATAGTTAGTATACTCACTAATAAACGATAGAGGTTAGGGAAAGGCATGTGAATGCATCACATCAGATTTTTACTTTCTCTACTACGTATAGTAAGTAGGGGAAGTATTGTATTCCACCCAAAAATTCGATACCGAGATTTCACCGGAAATATATGTTTTGAGACCCCCTGAATCCAAAAAAAGCATTTTTGGAAACATGTCCGTGTGTGTCTGTGTGTGTGTCTGTGTGTGAACAGCATAACTCAGAAACGAACAGTCGGATAAACCAAACTTGGTATTTAGGTTCAGTATCTTCCAAGGATGCGACACGAAGGTTTTCAAGAAAATCCCCCCACCCAAGATTACCCTTTACATGGAAGATTTTTCGAAAATTTTAATTTTCTCAAACATCGCTCTAACGATTTTGATTAAAATATCATATGTTTAAGATATTTTATGACAAATAAAATGTATATCTTGAATTTCCTGGGAATGTCTCCAAAAGTATTCTTCATTGTGAACGACTTTTGCATAACTGGAAATCATAAGAGATAGACAAAATTTTAGTACACAAAAACTGTAGATCGCGTTAAAATACACAATTTATGTCATATACATTTTTTTTTGTTGAGTGAACCATTTTCGAGATATTACTTGTTATTCCCTTAAATTTTTCAATACTTATTTTCTGAAATGGGAATTCGTTATTCATTTTTTTTTGTCTTGGATTTGCAAAGAGTATTAATCTGTGGGAAAGAGAATGGTGCTGCACCTAGCAACCAGCTATTAAGAGATATGTATGTGCTTAAAGGCTGCTGTATTTCTATATTGCCCTTGTAAATATATATTCCCCTTACATCTACAAGAAACTTAGCAATAAGATAGACTCTGCAAATGTTTATCTCGATTAACATGAAGTAGATGGAGAATAAGCGTTTGTATAAATAGTTTGTAAAAGAGTAGAGAAAGTCATGTGAGTGTAATACATAAGATTTTTTGAAAACGGTTCGTGTATATATGTGTGTGTGTCTGTGAGTCTGACTGTCTGTTTGTGAACAGCATAATTCAAAATCGAAAAGTCGATTACATACAAAACTGGGTAAGTTCAGAAGCTTCCAAGGATGCAACAAAAACATTTCAGGTAATTCCCTCACTGTAAGCTACCCTTTACATAGAAAAATCTTCATTATTTTATATTTTCTCAAAATGGTTCTTAATGATTATATAATATGTATACTATGCTTTAAAGATATTTATATGACAAATGTATAAGTTAAATTTTCCGTAAATAGTATGTTAAATCCTCTTCATTGTGAATGAATTTTGTATTAAATTGTAAACCGTAAGAGATAGACAGAAACTTAATACCTAAAAATGTATATCTCGTTAAAACATACAATTTATGTGAAGTAAATGTGTGTGATATTAACCATTTCCATTTATTATTAGCTTGAAATCTCCCGCGGGGGGGAGATAATAGCAGTTGAAACGTGATACTTCACCAACATTCCATACAAAGCTCACGAGTTCTAAAAAGCTTTCCCCTGATTGTGCATCTGACATTTGAAAACAAGTGTTTTAACTTCTTTTTCCATTCTGGCCCTCTTTTGCTTTCCTTCCTGGGAAATTGTTAGCGGAGGGACACTTAATTAAACTCTGGAACTAAACGTATGCTTGCATCAAATGCCGCTGTTTTCTTGGAGCATATCTGTAATCATTTTAAAATGTTTACGCGGTAACCGTAAGAAAATACAAACTGATTTCAAACTGCGCAAATCTAAGAATTATCTTCCTTTACTATGATTATCGACTGAACTGAAGTATCGTCTAGACATGAGGTAACGAAAACGGAACTCGCGAGTCATTTGGACGCAACAAATAAAAAAATACAATTTGCTTACTTGCATCAAAATTCCAGTCTCACCTAAACATTGGCCGTGAATATCCCCGTCATAAAGAAATACATTAATTACATTAGCTGTTCTTGGCTCATGAGTTCATAGCAATCGGGGCTGCAGATCCATATGGGGCAATTGTAAACTAAATATATACAAATCAATAAAATGATGTTGACAACAAGTGCAATCATGTTCTATTATGAAATTAAACATAACTCTAAAATAATTTATTATACAGTCTCAACAAAAACATAACTTCATTCTCCAAAATTTAACTTGCGTCTATAATACTAATTGGGAAGTATAAGAACACGGTTTATTTTATCAGAGAGTATACTGTAGCGGTTTCGGTTAATGTGGCGGGGTGCTACCGAAGTCCGGGATACGGCTTAAGGTACGCTGGTTCTCTTCTTCTCGTCGTCGTCGTTGTTGTTGCCCGAAATAGTCTACCTTTGCTTAGTTACTCTTATCTCAGGTTGGGCAATGAGTGTTGAATAAAGCCACATGTTACTTAAATAAAATTGTAGGCTTCCACGGCCGTTGTCCATAATAACTTGGCTGTCTTCCTGTGAAGGCCGCGTCACGTTTAATAAAATAGCCGACGTTTCGCCCTTCGTGTTGAGAGCTTCTTCTGGGTACTGCCAACGGGCCTTTTTTTCGATTGGAGGAGAAAATGATTTAATCACTTACGCCAGCCCCGATGGGAGTCGGGACTGAAGTGTGGAACTCACCAATAGTCGGCATACCCACTAAAAACTCCTCCACCGGAAGGAAAATAGAAAGAAGGAAAAAGAGGAATTCGGTGTGATAGTGCGGCTGTACCGCTGTTGCACCAGCGTATTCAGTGGTACGGATATATTGGCCGGCCATGAGGGCCTAAACCATGTGAAAATAAGGCGCCAGGACGCAAGCATGACCGAGGCCCTGCTTACGCCCTTGGGAATTCGGAATGAGAAATTAAGGGGAATTAGGGCGATGCGTCTCCGGATGGTGACCCCGTCATTACTGGTCGTAATTTGTTTGCTGTCCTGAAATATAGATGGACAGAGTCATTAGTGTTTATTAAATAAGTGAAGTTAGTTTGCTGCTTAGACCTCAGGCAGTGTTGGAAAACATGCTAGGATGTCCCCCTTGAGGGGGTCGTCGTTCTACCAGGGCCTCGAGGTCTGTAGTCAACCTGAAACAATCAATTGTTTAGGATCAGTATACTTGCTATGATTCGGCTGTGAGCCTCGTCACTGATATTAATTGGTACTAATTGTCTTGGCGATGAGCCGTGTCATTTCATTTGTGCTTTATTTATAACTACGAGTAATTGGGTGATGCTTGCGCTCATATTTATACTGTCAGAATGCAGTCCCTCCTACTCTTGCTCCTGATTGGCTGGTAGCTTGCCACTAATTTTGTGTTTTGTCAGCAGTGCTTTCCATGCTGCGGCGAGTCATACGTAGGCCAGACAGGAAGGTCAACGAGCATTTCAGATTCTTAAAACAGGCACAGCCCGAAAAATCAGCTTTGGCTGAACATGTTTATAAAATAGGCCACCATGTATATTTTGACAATAACATTGAGATCTTAGCTGTATGTGACCCCTTCTCGCACAGAATAGTACGAGAAAGCGTAGACATTTTTAAACATAAAAGTTTATTGAATAGAGTTGGTGGAAACCCCCTTATTGCAGCATGGAAAACACTGCTTACAAAACACAAAATTAGTGGCAAGCTACCAGCCAATCAGGAGCAAGAGTAGGAGGACTGCATTCTGGCAATATAAATATGAGTGCAAGCAGTGCCCAGAAGAAGCTCTCAACACGAAGGGCGAAACGTCGGCTGTTTTATTAAACGTGACGCGGCCTGCACCGGAAGACAACCAAGTTTTCACATGTTTCTGCTTGTCGGATTTGTTCCAGTTAACTCAACAACAATAATGAAATTGCTAACCAGTTAGATATTTTATTTGTCCAAACCACTTTGCAATTCCACGACTTATACATTATTTCCCATTAACACACTACTACTTCGTCAAGTTCTAAGTTGAATCTACATCTAAATCTTCATCTTCAACGACGTGAAGTGGACCTCTTGAGATGTATTTTTCTCTCGCAAAACTTTACTACCTTGGGAATTCCAAATTATCTCTGCTTATTTCTAATATAACCTTACTAATATTGCTCGTTCCAGGCAATATTTATCCCAACCCTTGTACTCTTCGTCACTTATTTAGCCTAAATCCTAATATTAAATTTTTTTCCACCTACCCTGTGAGGTCCGGTTGCTAATTACCTTTCTCTGTCAAGAAGTTTACTGTATAAATGTTACCCTAAATCTGTTTTCTTATTCTGTATTCCTTTTAATTAGTCTATTTAATTCAATCGTTATTTCTTACTTTGAAATATTTCTTACTACAGTTACTCTTATTTTCTTTAACAGTTTTCTCTTATATAATTTCTTTGTATTAGTGTAAGGTAGGTGTTCCTCCTACATTATTATAGTCAACACAAAAAAATTATGTTTTATTTTTTATATGTGCACTAGAAAGTTAATATTATAAAAGTTGCTGTTTTAAACTGATGCACTAGACCAATTTGGTATATGCGATTCCAGAGCAGAGCGGCTCTCACCACTACGGTGTAATTCTGAGCTTTACGTGATCTGAATTTTACAGCAGTAAATGCATTTGGATCAAGCTTTTCTAACAAATGAAACTACTGCTTTTGGGGATGTAAGGTTTCTGCTTCATTTGCGCTCGTTTAAGCGCCTTCATGCTGCTTCTGTTACTTCACAGAAAGCAACTTAGAGTATCTGAGTATTTTTATTTTCATTATTTGCCTTAGGATGTTTTATTACTCCAGGGTATAAAAAATGTTGGCGTAACAGAACGTGACAAGATTTACATAATATAATTGCATAACAATTACCTTTCAGTGTCTCCTAGGGTCAGAATGCACATTTCGTTTGCATATTTTACCGACAAATCCCACCAATTTTGCTTAAAGTTTAGAATTTCTATATTTCAACAAATTCAGCTGTACGTCATGAGTATAAAGTTAAATATGCTGACGTTATTATTCAAAGAAACAAATATGGTATACACATAAACTTAGAAAAACAATAAACGTCAGAATTGAACAAAAAGGTTCTGCAACTCTTAAGTTATATTGTCAAACTTTACTATTGTCAAATGCTCGTGATTCCTGACAGTGGTTTGGATCACAGTCGTGGAAAAGACAAGCAAAATTTCATTAAAAGGCAAAAATTCAACGTTGCTTAAGGCGTATAAAGAAAGGTAGAAAATATAAACGTATGTACATACAAAGTCATTCCTACTGAGCTCAATAGTAATCATTCGAAATAGTAACTTTCACGACGTGCAAAAACATTGCATACAAATAAAATAAAATTTGTATAACCGCTGGCAGTGCAAATCTTTTAAAATTAATTACAATGGTCAGCAGAAGTGCAAATCATCAATAAGAAACAGTTGAAATTGGAGTCTCCAAAGAGCTGTTCGACAGTAAGAATTTTCGATCTAAAAGTGTGTAGTGAACATAAAACAGTATAAAAAATTCTTCTGATGTGTTACCCTCACATGACTTTCCCTACTCTTGTACAAACTATTTTTACAAACTCTTATTCTCCATCTATTTCATATTAATCGAGATAAACATTTGCAGAGACGATTTTTGACAGGAAAAGAGAATTACATTTTACACATAGCGACCAGTTCTAAAAATATTTGACTATCGCTTAAGGTGTACTATGTTCCCCTTGTTTTGTATTTGCAAGGGCAATATAGAAATACAGTAGCCTTTAAGCATAGACATAAGTAGAAATAATATAGCGACTCTGGCCCACAAAGGATATGCCGCCATATGATAAGGTTCTTTGTTCTATGCCGACAAGCGCCGCCCCTCCCTTTGAGGGCTTAGATGCCGCCTGGTCGCGCGTGCCGCTAGCCCCGCCCCCTCCCTTTGTGGGCTTACTTAATGCCGACAGGGTCTGTGCCGGCAGGTCCTCCCTCTCCCATGTGGTCTGGTCACGTGCCGGTGGCCCGCCCCCCTCCCTCCCCCATACGCTGGATGCTTACCCTCCCCTTTGTGGTTTGATTGGTTCCCTGTGGGTGGGTGGGAGAGTGTGTATTGTTCCTATACGGTGGATACATTCCCACCCCCTCATTGTGACTTGTCTAAATCCCTGCCGTGTGATTGGTTCCCCTGTGTATAGGTGGGAGAGTGTGTATTGTTCCTATACGACGGTCGCGTACCTTCCCTAGGTCTAAATCCCACCCCGGTGATTGGTTGGGGTAGGGGATGTGCCGCTCGGGTGATGGGGTATATGTGGGTGTTCTCGGTGCGTGACGCTGGCCTTGAAATCCACCCTGGCGATGGGGGAATGCGATTCTCGATGCCTGCCGCACATCGGCAAATCGTTTGAGTACATAATTGTGTCAATCAATTAGGTAATGTGTTATTGAAAAAAGAATCAATGTTTATATACTGCTATTGCAATTAAACGCAGTTCTTCGAGCAATTAAGTATTTTTGATTGATTAATTGAATCGCGCGCACCTGACCGCCATCGTATATGTGTGGTAGAATATGTATAACTATCACGCTCACGGTCTTAACCTCTCTCCGGCAACAGTCCAACATGTAATGGAAAACCCGCCAGCCGACTTCGGCATGGTAATAACCAGTTTCATCCCCACTCCGCGACTGCGTGCGTGACGTCACTAACAAGCCTCGACGTGCAGACTAGCCCGGCTCCACTCTGTCGGCGTCGGTAAATCATGTTAAAACACGCTCGCCAAGGACTTTCCTTGGTATTCAAAAACAGACGGCTGGCTTCTGCCTGGAGGGTGAATAACAGGTCTCAACATGCATTCCACTCCCTCCAACGCCGCGTGACGTCACCGTCTACAGTATATAAGGAACGTCGGCAGCCGGAGCGATCATTTATTGTTTTTTCAGTGTTCGTTCAGTGATAATCGAAATGGCTGGTGATCATCGTTCATCTGATGTGAATGATTACTGGAGCGAGTGCGGGGAAGATTATTTTCACTACGTATACTTCCATACCGAAACATGCAATGGTTTAATGCATTCAGTGTTGTGTACTCAACCATCGCATCATGATCAGATGACTACACTGAACGTGTGTACAGAGAGCTGTCCTGTTTATCGAGGAGCGAACATGTAAGTAATATACATATTTCTATAACTCGGTAATATATTGTACTCATGTTAAATGAAATCTAACTTGAAATTATTCTATTCTTTCAGTGAAAATCACAGGGGTGTTGATGTGGAGGATCTTAGCGATGTCGATGAAGTTGACGATGTCTTCGTCTCGAAACATCTAGCTGAATGTGATACAGAGTCGTGCACCGGATACATGCATTCTGTACTTTGTACTAACCCGGCCCAGCATGAACGCATGACATCCTTCTTCCTATGTAACGACAACTGCGAGGTCTACCAGCGCAGGAAGAGAAAACTCGAGTAAGTAGAAGAAATGTTAAATTACATATTCATTTACTGCTTCTAATGCTACTCTGTGTCTAACCTAAAAAATTAAATTATTACAGACTGCGAATGACTGCGCCTAAGGTACCCGTGCCAATAGAGGAGCTGGATCCTGAGAGACGCGATGTCGATATAGTGGAATATCCAATCGCAGAGCGCCATACACAGCCTATGGATGAGGATGCCGCTCCACTACCCGCCATTACTACTTCCCCTGATGATAAAGCAACGAGGGTACAGGAGTGGATAAATCAGACGACTCCAGATTGCTCGCCCGAGATACACACAGAATCGTGCAAGCCCGTGAAGTGAGTATGACACTCTTTGATAGTACTTTTTTGTGTGACAAGGGGAGAGGATTTTTCTAATATATGTATTTTCTCTTTTAGACGTATGAAATCATTAACTAAACCTATTTCTAACATTGTTTTGAATATATGTTGCAGGGGTGTGAGGAGGGAGCGGAAAAAGAGACGGAACGAGGCCGGGGAGAAAAAGCAGAAGAGACGGTGTAAGAGGAGAATCCTCATAGAAGGTCCCTTGATCTTCTTATTCATTGAAGATACCCCGGAGGAGCATGGAGAATCGATCACAGGCGCTTGATGACGTCAGCATCTCCCCCTCCCATTCCGTGAACATTGGACTATACTATGACACCCCCTCCCTCTACATAAATTGCGAAAGTGATAAATCATTTGTTTATATCACAAAATCAGACTGGGATATAATATCCAAAAACATTCCAATGATTGAAGATTACCTACGCCAAGAAAAAAAGTTTGCGTGTGATGAATATTGTGACAATGTAATTTATGCATACAATATTATTGTATTTTTTGACCATTCAATTCATTTCATAAATACTTGTTTAAATAATAATGTAATATCTTTAGACATTGAGGGTGTAAAGAACCTAAAACGGCTATTGCCTTATATTGAAAGACATTTGAATATTTTAAATGATTTCTGCAAGTCAGGAGCAACTAGTTTTTCAGGGAGTAGGAGGGGAAGAAGGAAAATGCTTGAAATGTATGCTAAAGTCAATAAAAGAGTGTTTTAGTATATGAATTCAATTTATTATTCATAAACTTATCCTAGTACATTCCTTTACAAAACCATTCACCCAAACATATACATAATTATATAAGTGCTTGCATCACGTGAGAAAGAGGTTTGTAAGTAAATACTTTGTCATGTAGAACCAGGCAGTACAGTGACGTCTGGGCTGGTATATTTGCAGATGCTTGAATCTCGATTCTGATGTTCACAGCTCCATTTATAACCTCCTCGGTTTGGTGAGAACAGTCTATTACGAATAATGGTGCACGGTGAAGAAAATCCTTTCTCTTCAAGAGGGGATAATTATCTCTTTCATAATAGGAACTTTGAAATTTACAGTACATTTCATATAGTGAAGCAAACTTTGAATTTTTAAAGTCCAAGTTCAAATCATGGTAGGGGTAGCATTCACTGTTGAGGAATAGTCTCAAATTAGTAATGTTGCAGTGATCAAACTCGGAACTGTTCTTGCTATAATCACCCAATCTTGCAGTCTGCGCACACACTATGATGAAGCGAGGTTTCTCGAGCTTAGATGTTGTTGCTACATTCCAAGTGAAAGATCTTGTCTGGGGTACAGCAGGCTGTGTATGAAGATCCATAGATCGAAAGGCAAGGTGTAGAGGTTTATCAGACTTGACAATTTTTAGAATGTGAACTCTTTCAGCATCGGAAAGACGAATTATAGGCATCCTCCATTCGATTCTAGTTAACTTTACATTAGCTTCCTCTCCATTCAAACTCAGGACACAGTTTCTAGAATCTTTGGATCTTATGAGAATCAATTCAAACTTGCTGTTGAGTATAAGCTCCTTGTGATCATCAGCAAATCCTAGGAGCATCGAGAGAGGGACTACAGCATTGAAAGCTCCATTCGTCGCGTGTACTATATCAACTTCTTCACCAGGATAGGCCCATCCAGCATTCAGCAGCCGATTCGACTCCATAGGGTTGAGAGTCACATAATTTCGTATAGTTGTAGTAATTCCAGGATTCCTTGTTCTGTCTATAGTTGTAGCATTCATATCTAGACGTATCTCATCAAACATGAAGGCTATAGCATTATTAGCGAGCTTCGCTGTAGTAGGCGATCCATCTACCTTGGTGAGAGCACCTTCGATGTAGAGATAACTCTTGTTAGGTAGCGTATACAAATCTTCAGCTTGGCATGGTATTCTAATTTCATCGTTTACATCCAGAGCGGAGGTGTTGTATGGAAGAAAAATATGCTCCTCCTCCTTGGTGATCTTGTCGTCAAAGCCTGGAACTTCTGTCACGTTTAAGATGTCCATTATAGCGTCCTGTAACATAACCCTTCGAGGAACTTGCGGTTAGCACGTGTTAACTCCTCGGAAGCTGGAGAGGTAGTATGCTTCGAACGTGGTGTACGTCGTCTATTATAGTATTTGCGATGTCTTTTAAAATGTATTGCCATTGCGTCTTATGTGCAGTCTTGTAGTGATAACTTCGTTCCTGCAGTTGATCGCCTTTCCGTGTTGATCTACCACTCGAATAGTGATCTGGTCTATATAGTTTGTATCTATAACCGGTAAATATATCGGGTTCGAGGGTTCTTGAGAGATATGATAGCCTGGTGGAACAGAAGGGAAAAACTCGTAGAGCGAATGTCCGCTTTTACCGTCAATGAAAGAGCCTGTTGCAATACTGCACTCCACACGTATGATACTCACTTTAAATATATTCACATGGTCGTCAGATTCAAACGCTTCTGCAGCAGGAATTATTTTAGTGTCTGTGAATCCTAGAAGCGAACCAATAGATCTAGCCTTAGAAAAGTCTATTGTATAAGGACATTTAATCTCAGCCTTCATTCTATTATTGTTAGGCCTTATGAAGAAGACTTCATCATTCAATCCTAGTTTATCCTTTAGAAATCATTGATATCGGCAATCTCGTAGGTTCCATGTGGGATGATAATGGTTTCAGGTTTACCATTATGAATATAATGAAATCTATTATTACTTTCATCGACATTTGGTATTGAATAGAATGTTTCAAAATTCAAGAGAGCAATCTCATAATGACCAGGAGGATCTAGCTGTAGAGGCGGGTTTAAATACGTGGAAATAACAGTGTCTGGCCCACTCACTGTAACTGTATAACTCATCTTGACGATGTAGCAGCTTCTAGGATAAAAGAAATTGCAAGCACAAGTGCCCGCAGATGACTGATTCGAAATTCTGGTATCTCTGTGTATTATAGTAGATTTTAACACCTTGTAGATATTTCTCAATCTCAGGAGGCGGTTTCAAATTACCGAAACTATCAAAGTAGTATGCGACATCACCTTCTTTCCTTATAGCAACCCAGTGTGTTCCTTCATTATCGGAGGTATCGAGATTGGTAATAAGTCTCTCTTTGAAGTGTGGTTTTAAAGGAAGTTTGTCAATCATATAAACTCCTCTAAAATAAGGAATTTTTAAACGTTTAGCATAGTATTCGATGGCTACGTTACTTTGGGCTTCCTCCGGTATATGTACAATCCTCTTCCACCGTTTTTTGCCTTCTTCTTTAAACCCCTGTCTTTAGATCCTCTTTTTTTCAAGGACCTTGCTATTTTAGATGCAGCGGCTAAAGACGACATCAGCGGCATTGCAGGTAAGAATCCTCCTTTATTCCTCTTCTTACACCTTCTCTTTCGGAGTCCCTTTCCTCGTGTCTCTATCGCCTTGTTATGTCTCGCAACTTCTGCTAAGTGCCTATCAGCAGCCTTTTTTTTATTGACTGCAGAGGCTATCTGAGCAGCGCCACCTGCTGCAGCGCCTAAAGCAGCAATGATGGGTATCAATGGTAAAAACCCTCCTCTCTTCTTCTTCCTCTTTCCGGCTCCTACTGCAACCTTTCCCTTCATGATTGCAGTTACTAGCCTTGCAGCTAACCTTTCACCAAAAGTTGAATCTAATGACTGCACACGTTTCCAAGCCCTCTCTGCAAGAATCTTATCCGCTATTTGTCTTGAAGCGGTGTCCTTATTCTCAGCGTACGCGAGGTCGTGCTGTTTGCAAGCTTCGTCTAATTGGTTAATTCCGGGGTCTCCTCTTTTTAGACGTTTTTCCAATTCAGTACCAGGGCCACAATATCTATATCCAGGTAAGTGAGCTTCAAAGGGGAGCGAATTAATTATGGAATTAATAATTTCAGAGCCGTGCTTATACTGCAACGACCTTCCTCTATTAGCTCTCATGATATACTAAGCGAGTAATTAATTGCATGCATTAGCCCTTTTATATCATTGCAATCAATCATTAACTACTTTACATCCGGTAATATATAAACATCGCACATACATTTTATAAGTTAGTTGTTAACATGGAGCTTGTTAAGCAGCACTGCTCTCTACCTATTCAGGTATTAGACTTTGAAAGTGACTTTAGAAGTGATCGACATGGCAAGTTATTTCCATCTAATGTCAGAGCTCTTATTTTAGGGAGCTCCAGTGCAGGGAAAACAAACGTATTACTCAATATGCTACACCATGAGAATGGACTACGTTTTGAAAATTTGTATATTTATTCAAAGTCTCTCTATCAACCAAAGTACCAATACCTAATTAAAGTGCTCGGAAACATCGAAGGTATAGAAGTGAACACCTTCGACAACGGGGATGATGTTTTGCATCCTTCTGAAGTCAAAGAAAATTCAATCTTTATATTTGATGATGTCATCACTGAAAAGCAGGAAAAGATAGCATCCTTTTACAGTATGGGCAGACATCGAAATGTCGACTCTGTATCTAGCACAGTCCTATGCTAAAGTTCCAAACATTTAATTCGCGATAATACAAACATGATAATACTCTTCAGACAAGACAATTTAAACTTAAAGCACATTTACGAAGATTATGTAAATACCGACATGACCTACAATGAATTTAAAGATCTATGTAAGAACGTTTGGGAGAGTCTATCAGAAGGAAGACCTTTTGTTGTGATAGTTCCTGAATTTCATATGAATGAGGGACGATATAGGAATGGTTTTGATGTATATATTAAGCTCGACAAAAAAGAAAATGATCATTCGTAGTTAACCATGAGCATCGATAGGTTCGGTTCTCAGAGAACTGGTCCAGTTAGAAGAGTGTTTGATCGTTTTATCATAAATAGAGATGTCAAAGGAAACTATCAATTCAAGAATAAGAGATTGTGCAATGTTCACGATCCTGAAGATAATCATGACGCCTCCAATAAGAATTATGTGGATGCTCTCGAAATTAGGATGCACGATTTCTCTCAGCAAGCTGCTAGCAATGTTGAGGTTATGGCTAAGACCCTGATCGATGAATTTATTTCAAGATATATCCTCAAGAGAGATAAGGAAAATAACATTGTGATCGAAAAAGTTAGATTGAAGGTATTACTAGATCCTGTTCACGATAATGATGTGAATAAAAAGTTCATCGCTGGATATGTCAATTCACTCACGCAGTCGAGAGATGGTAATGGTAACATTATATTCGACAATAAGAGAATCATTGATATAGCAGATCCTCTCGGAGATACGGATGCTGTAAATAAAAGATATGCTAGAGCTATGATCATTAGGAAATCGAACGAGACGCGACAGCAGTTAAACAGGTACTTACCAAAGGAAATCGAGATGCAAATAGGTAAGAAGCTACTAGACATCACAGGAAATCTGAATAAAACTACGAGTAAAGTGGATACTCTAACAACCTCTACAAAAGACAGAGTGGATTCTGTAATGGACTCTATTAAACAAGTTACCGCAGAGCTTGATAGAGAAAAAACAAATCTTCAGAATCTTTGCAATCAGAAAATTAGTAATTTAGAAAAGTTAGCGATGAAGCGAGTTTCAGATTTAGAGGCTACAGTCAGGCAGATAAAGATAGAGGTTTTGAATACTCTCAAAACTGATTGCTGCAATGATAAACTTAAGAAAGTGGAGGATAATGTAAATATGATGATGGACGCCTACAAAACTAATATGCAGCAAATGACGAGTCTAGAAGAATCAGCCAGAAGCCAGTACGCTAATACGGCAATCTTTGCTGAAGCGTTCAAGACACATACACAGGAGCATAAGAAAGAAACCGAGCAACTGAGAACTTCGATAGAGATGTTAGCTAAGGCTATCGACACGTTGGGAACTCAAGCTGGACGCAGGCTATAAATTGAAGGTAATCGTCTATTTTCACATCATTTGTAAGATGGATAGTGAAAGCATAAGACTTAAAGAGTCTGTAGCTGAGCATACCAAGGCTGTAAAAGAGAAACTGAGAGCTCTAAAAGGTCTCAGGTTTGAGACTCAGCATGTCATGTCCGAAGCTTTGAAGCCTGTAACCGCCCCCCTCAAGGATATTTTGGACACTCAACGAGGGTTGACTGTGAAGACCGTCAAGAATGAAGATGGTGATTCTACAAGTATGTCTACTTACCTTCAACACGTTCGCTCAAAAGACAAGGATCGTATTGATACATGGTACGGTGTGAGATATCAGGATGGAAGTTATATGCTTGGAAATAAAGATATTCATTTTATAAATAATCAAATATTGATAGGTGATGAAACGTATGAGTCTACCGCCGGTTTGACGGAGCTCATCTTTAAGCGAACGCCTCAGATTTCTGCATACACTAGTGAAGACTTGGAGACGTACGCTAAGATTATGAAAAGTACTTTTCTTCATAGAAGTGGTTACACCAGACACGGTCGTTTGAAATCTGGTAAATCGTATAAATTCAAGAATATAATACGACCCTTGCTCAATACACATTCAGCTCTAGGACTGGCATGGAAGGAGCATAAGCCTGATAAGGAGGATGACTTCGTTTTCTGGAGAAATCCTAACACATTAGTGAATAGACTGAGGTTACTTATTGCTTCGAGGGACGCTGGTAATAATAGTCACACTCGAGAGATTGAGGAAATTATCCGGGAGTTGAAAGCATCTAAAATTATAGCATGACCGCCAAACAGAATATCGCCAGAGAGCTTCACGGATCGGCGAGGAGGAACTATTTACGACGCAAAATTAGGCAAAGGTATGAATGATTTATTACAAATTGATTTGATTGAAATGATACCATATGCAAGAGTGAACAAAAATTTCAAATACATTCTGATTGCAATCAACTTTTACTCTAAAATGGCATATGCAAAGCCCTTAAAGGATAAGGGCGGAGTTAATGTTGCAAAGGCTATGGAGGATATATTACAAGAAATGGATGTCCCTCCCCGGAATATTCAAAGTGACAACGGGAAAGAATTTTATAACAAGTTCTTTAAACGATTAATGTTTAAGCATAATATTAAACACTACAGTACCTATACCAATGTGAAGGCTGCGGCTGTTGAACGTTTAATTGGAACCTTGAAGAATATGATGTACCGAGAGTTTTTAGTCCAAGGCTCATACAAGTGGCTAGATCTTTTACCTAGAATCCTCGTAAAGTACAATGATACTTTTTATTCAACTATCCGCATGAAGCCTAATGAAGTGAAAAACAACGATCTCCTTCTGACTGTGTATAATTATAATCAAGACCGAAGAGAGAAGAAGGCTTCAAGGAAGTTTAGTGTTGGTGATTATGTCAGGATATCTAAACATAAAGGACATTTTGAAAAGGGTTATGAATCTAACTGGAGCGTTGAAATCTTCAAAGTATTTCGTGTGAATCGTACCAAGCCTACAACATACATACTAAAGGATAGGAATGGTGAAATCATAAAAGGTGGCTTTTATGGACATGAACTAAAAAGACTAACTATCCTAACACATATTTAGTAGAAAAGGTTATACGTAAACGTGGAAACAAAGTTCTTGTAAAGTGGTATGGTTTTGCAGATACTCAATGGATTGATATAAAGGATTTGGTGTAATGTATGAAGATTTAATAAAGACCAGTTTTTATGATTGTAAAATCAGGAGTATTTTTTTATTTTAAAAATCCTTCATATTTTTTCTTTTTTTGAGGGAAAAACGTAGACACTTAGAACCCTCATACACAATTTAAATGAATATCATCATTAGAGGGAAAAATTAATATATAAAAACCCTCATACACAATTTAAATGGATATATACAAACACATTATCAGAGGGAAAATTAATATATAAAAACCCTCACATACTTTAAATGAATATATACAATATCATTATCAGAGAGAAAAAATTAATATATAAAAACCCTCACACACAATTTAAATGGATATATACAATGACATTATCAGATGGAAAATTAATATATAAAAACCCTCATACACAATTTAAATGGATATATACAAACACATTATCAGAGGGAAAATTAATATATAAAAACCCTCACATACTTTAAATGAATATATACAATATCATTATCAGAGGGAAAAAATTAATATATAAAAACCCTCATACACAATTTAAATGGATATATACAATGACATTATCAGAGGGAAAATTAATATATAAAAACCCTCATACACAATTTAAATGAATATTTACAAAATCCAGATTGAAGAAACAAGATATCTTCAAATATTTACATTATACATATTTACAAGTTTAGGCACTAGCAATCACCAGGTCTAAGGGAATAATGGCCCCACGCTATAGTCTTATAGCTTCCCTCCATCAACTTCCTCTTATCGTCACCCCCCTTCAACGCCAATTTGTTTGTCTCAATTGTTGTAATTTTGTGGTGTTTACTCCGAAATGTTTTTTGTACCGAATAAATTTTTAGGCTATGGTCTTTTAAGCATTCAAAATAATGGCCGAAATCTATTTTATCCATGCCTGCCCTGGTGATGCCCTTAGCTTTCTTAATTGTCTGCCCTCCGTATCTGTATGCGTATAGCTTTGCTCTAATACCGACATACTCCTCCATAACCAAGCCGCCCAATTCGTCCTTGAACAACCCAATCTTTTTCCTATTGGCTTGCTTAATACCAAATACATTATCCTTTTCGAAGTTTGAAGTGTCGAAATATTGAGGGTTCTCCCTGATGAATTCATAGATATCAGAACTCGTTTCAAAAATAAACGAGTCTGTATCCATGTAATTCAGCAGCAAGTCTTTTAAATTTGGTTTCATGATATTGTAAAAGAAGTCATACATGATAAATTTTGAAATGTCCAAAATTGCGTGTCCTATGTAGATTGGTTTGTTCATATGTACTTCCTCTCTGCCCAGTTCGATTCCTACAAGATTTTCCTCAAAAATTATGGTGCGTAGGTAAGTGCTGCGTGCTATCAACTTCTTTGCCATTTTCCAGGTTCCAACTATTTTGAAATCAACGTATTTTCTCACATTCTCTATAAATTTTCCATATACGGCGTTATTCATCTTTTTCCATAGGTTTTGCCCGAATTTTGACTTTTCTTGTGCTCTCTTCTCGGTGTTGACGTCGATATATGTCTTCAACCAGTTAGACTGGTCGTAGGACACCACTCTGTGAATATGTCTCACAGTTAGACCTTGCTGGATACACTGCTGCATCACCCTGTAGTGCAAGACATATTTGCTTTTCTGTTCTAATGTTGCAAGCAGTTTTTTGTATTGGCCATTCGGTGGTATCGCGCTCTGTGGGCAGAAAGGAAGTTCGTTATGGGCTTCGTGGATATGGTCGGGGTATTCGATATCTGCTTCTAGCACATATCCAGTCTCTGAATCTTCTTTGATTTCTGCGAAGTTTATGCTGCCAATTTCTTCTCTGGTGAGCCATTTCAGATTTTTGTACGGTAGGGCAGACCTCTTAGAAGCTCCATATAAGTTGTTTATGTCCCAATAGGACAGGTGTTTAACAGGAGCATGCTGGTCAAAGTTGGACATGTACCTATGATTAGCTTTGGTATAGCCCTTCACCACTGTGCACATCCCGCCTCTAATTCCCGACTCGAAAAATTCCAGCATGCTCTTGTCGGATATTAAGGAAAGTTTCGCCTTTGTTATCTTCAACATAGCGTCAAAGGCGAGTCCTGGTAATGTATAAAACCATGCTGGGTCAAGTTTATACATTCCCAGGATGAGATCTCGAAACTTTTCGAAAATATCCGCCAAGAGCAGTATATCTGTTTTCAGATATAGATCGCTGTATTCTCCGAGATTCCGGATATTAAAGGTATCCCAGACTTTTACAGCATGCCTGTATTCCTCCTCGGTAATGTGGCTGTCAGTAAGAGTGCTGTAGAAGGCCTCCTTCGGTGGTAGAGAAGTTTCTTCGAGTACGGCAAGGCTTGAAACATAATCATATGGAAATATTCCCTTGCTCTTTGCCGGCTTAAAATGCTCCTCAACAGGATATTCTGCCCTTGTTATTTTAAAGTCACTCTCCTCCAGCATTTCAGCCAGGCTGGACAGCTTATCGTCAAGAAACTTAAAGCTGTCCAGAAACCTGAAGCTGATGTTCCTGTACCGTTTGTTAAATGCTATATACCTTTCACCACTTTGAGCGATGCACGATATGGGCTTATTATCATATGCCAGGCATCTTATCAAGAAGTGACTGTCATAATTAGATAGACAATGAAAAAAGATCGGTATGAAATCAGGGACCTTTCTATTCAAATTGCATCTATTATGAGCAGCACCCAGATATTCCCCTGTCACATGATCGTGATCCCTCACGCTCAAATCACCCACAGTGAAAGCAGCGAGGCATATATAACACTCAGAGGCATTGTCAAAATTCTGTTGCTCTTCAAGGGTTAAATCCATGGGTTTAGGATTGGAATACACATCGATGACGTCATCAGCAATTGATTTCAACTGTTTGATAAAGTCATCGACGGCATTTGGACCTCTAAAGAGAAAGAATTTTGACAATGACTCATCATGCCTACATACCACCTTCAAGGCAATAGACATTGCTTCATGCTCTTGAACGGTTCGGGTCCAGCTCGAGCTGCTTGAGGGCGCGCAAGAGTGAACCTTCGCCAGAACAGATTCAATATCTGCGTATATAACAAATGGTACAGGAACGCTCTTGGAGAATGATTTAAATTCAAGGTATTCATCCTGTTGAGGCATTTTAAGCAATTGGCATTTTCCACATTTTAATCGGTGCGTTTCCAGAGCCTTTTCATTGGTGCATCTCTTGAGGCATGCCTCACATGTCCATATTCTATGTTGGTATTTAGTAACTTGACTCCTTACAAGTCTAGACAAATCTTTAATTATACAGTAGTGGGACTTTTCCCCCTGCTCAATATATAACAGATTGGTATGGTGCTGCTTCTTTTCAGCTGTTTGGTATAGGGGAATAATGTTCTCATTCTCCTCCTCTATACCAAACACTGAAATGGATACTCCATTATTGTGCTTTTCAAAGCATTCAATTTGATGGAGCGGTACCGGAAATTCGATAACTTCATAATTGAATGCTTTGAAAAGCAATTCCTCAGGGTATACTGTTGTTCTATAGCCATGACGTTTAACAGGGTATTTAGAGGCGAGCATACACCATGCAAAGCAGTAATTGTCATTGTTCTGTATGTTTATGACTGCATGTTTTTTCGCAATTTTCTGTGGCAATTCGATGTATGAACCTGCGTGTAAAGGATCGTAGTGTGTAAAACCCATCACCAGGCCGAGTATCTTTAACAAAGACTTCGATGATGCTCCCCCCTCAAATTTAGAAATGTTTTCCAAAATATCCCCCGCAATTGAAGAGAAGATCTGATTGAGATCGCTTGACGGAAGAATCAATACAGGCTTAGAATTAAAGCCAGTGGAAAGACTCTTCTTTTCATCAGGTTTGTGGATTGAATATTCAAGTTCCATGGAACAATGCATCTTTAATCCACAAATGCTTCTCTGCAAAACGTTTTCCACTTCTTTAATAATAAGCTCCTTGCATTCATCTAAAAAGACTCTGGGGTCTAGTATTTCTAATGTATTTTCTATTCTACTATTAAAAATACGTCCCTTGAATGCCGATTGGATGGTATTGCATTCCAGCCCCTGGCAATTACTAGCACTAACCTTGGTTTTTTTTATTGTAAGCTGCTCGCTCCCGTCCGATGCCGGCCCTCTCTTTCCATTCCTAGGTTCTACATCATTGGATGATGAGGAGGAGGTTGACGTTGCAGCGACTTCATCGTTTGCGTCTGAGGAGGTCGATGGTGCAGCGGTTTCATCGCCTGCGACTGAGGAGGTCGATGGTGCAGCGGGCACAACTTCCTCCAGAGTGTCGAATGATGAGGAGGCGGACGGTGCAGCGGACGATTCTTCACCAATCTCCGGTGATGTTGACTCCTGTGTTGCCAGATCCATAGGCTGGCTTCTAAGGTCACCCAGATCATTTCCTGGAATAATAATAGTAATAATATTAATAATATTAATAATATAGAATGTGTAAAAGAAGTTCATAAAATGTTGAAAAAATTCTTACCATTCAGTGGTTGCTGCATGTATGTGACAGGCCCGCACTACTGCTGATTTGGTGCAGGGAATGCGTGCGGTGCAGAGGGCGCGTGATGAACAATACCGCCTCCGAAATAAAGCCGACTTCCTGAAAATAATAATATTAATAATAATAATATAGAATGTGTAAAAGAAGTTCATAAAATATTGAAAAATTCTTACCGTTCGGTGCTTGCTGCATGTATGGGGCAGGGACCCAACCATGCTGATTTGGTACCAGGAAGTTCTGGAAGCCTGGGGGTGGCGGTGCAGCGGTCGCGAAGCCTGGAGGTACCAGTGCAGCGCTCGCATGTTGACCGATGCAGCCTCCGCAATAAAGTCCACTTCCTGGAAATAATAATAACAATATTAATAATAATAATATAGAATGTGTAAAAGAACTTCGTAAAATATTGAAAAAATTATTACCGTTCGGTGCTTGCTGCATGTATGAGGCAGGGCCCCACCCCTGCTGATTTGGTACCAGGAAGGTCTGGAAGTCTGGGGGTGGCGGTGCAACGGTCGCGAAGCCTGCTGGTGCAGCGGTCGCCAAGCCTGGAGGTACCGGTGCAGCGGTCGCATGTTGAGCGATACCGCCTCCGAAATAAAGTCCATTTCCTGGAAAAAATAAATGATAATAAAAGTATGGCATGTTTAAGTACAGAGTTCTAAAGAATCTACACGCTATACGTGAAAAAATACATGTTTTAAACACCTGCGTGAAAAATACAAAGCATTCTGGGAGACCGAAAGAGTTATGTGACTGAATATTGGGCGAGAAACTCCCCTTAAATATATCCTTTTCTCCTTATACAATCCAGAACTCTATGCTATCGTAGGTAGGGCTTCGTGTGCTAGAATCGCCAATGTATATCTACTATTAAATAATTTTTAGTTACAATTGCTTAAACGCCAGTCTGTAAATTCTTACCGTACGAGTGTTGCTGCATGTACGGGGCAGAGCCGCTTCCGTTATGATTTGGCCCCATGAAGGCTTGGAAGCCTGGCGGTGCCTGTGCAGCAGTCGATGGATGGCCGATACCAAAATAAAGTCCACTTCCTGGAAATAATAATAAAGAATATGAACAAGAAGTTAATATGATTTGTTACATTACTTTTTTAAAACACTGAAGAATGCTTACCATTCGACTGTTCGGGTGCCTGAATCATTACGGTATTTGATGAGCGATCCTGCAACCGGCGGTGGGTATCCTGCTGGAGCTGGATGTACGCTTCAGCCATGTTAGCAGAACTGAATGCTGAAAACGCAATTAATTTACGCGTTAGATTTTTATTTATTTATTTATTTATTTATTAAAGAAAAGTTATATTATTAAGTTAATTTACTTTATTGCGAATACCTTATACAGGGAAAATGTCGATGTATTTTAAACACCTGAGAAATTCCTATTACAAAAATAAAGCACGTGTATTTCTCGACACAATCATGGAAAATATCTCTTTAACATGATGGTGACAGCCTGGAAGTATTTACTAAATAAATGCGCGAGAGGAATGAAACTTTCACAGTGAATGTTCGACCAATGCATGCAAACATGAAGTCTTCGGATCGATTACCAGCGGTTACCATCGGAAGAAATTTTATACAGATCATTTTTTATTGGATTCGCAGGGTTTTTAAGTAATAGTATTTCTCTAGAAAGGAATATAATTCACCCTGTGAATACAGGTATTTAAATATCCGGAATAATAATTACTCAACAAGATGAATACTTAACTAAACTGTTCACATTTTTTTGAGAATTCCCGCAGCTAGATATTAACTTTTAGAATGCTCAGCTATTCGCATATAAATGCCAGACATTAAAAACAAGAACGCAAATATAAGTTAAATGTACAGAGAAATAATTTAACTTTTAAAAGTAAATGAAGTGGTTTGTTACAACTTACCAGACATGATGTTCGTTGAAATTTCACTTTGAATGAGAAAAGTTTGCAGAGATCTTAGCTCGTTGATTTCAGCGGAGAAACAGTAAGAATTCCCGATGAAGCAGCCTTTTTATAGTGTTCTTTTGCAATATAAAAAATGTATGAGTGAAAGTTTAAGATATATAATACAACGATTTTGATTGGCTACTCCAACCTTCGAGAAGAAGGAGAGGGAAATGCTAGCCTCGCACAGGGGCATTTCATAAGCAAGCCTAAACCTGTTATGGGGAAATGCATCGATCACGCCAGCGTTCCTTAAGGGGAATGCTTCTGCGTATGACGCTAGGAAATAAAAAAATATATTTTATTTTTTACATGTACCGCTAAAATTCATTGTTAATTATTGTTACATTACCAAAATAATCACAGAGTGAAAATAATGTATTGTTTCTGTTGATATAATTTTCCTCGAACCAGCGACATTTCGATTGTGAATAGACACGTCACAGATGTTTAAAAAAACCTGATGCTATGTGATGGCTTTAGAATTCTATTCTCTATGCATTACCACGGGAAAACGAATAGCGAGTTACCACTTGAAAAAAGTTAAAAATATTTGAAAATTTAAACCAATATCAAAAATCTGATGTGATACACTCACATGACTTTCTCTACTCTTGTACAAACTATTTTTACAAGCGCTTATTCTCCATATGCTTCATGTTAATCGAGATATCGAGATGTCAATGTTATTGGTAATTTTCATGTCGATGCGAGGGGAATATGGTAGCTTTTAAGCGATAGTCAAATATTTTAACGCTGGTTGCTATGTGGCGCATCCCATTCTCTTTGCATGTCCAGGACATAAAAACAAGAATAACGAATTTGAGAAAAAGTATAAGTATTGGAAATTTAAAGGGAATAACAAGCAATATCTCGAAAACGGTTTACTCAACAACAAGAATGTATATGATATAAATTATGTATTTTAACGCGATATTCATTTTTTGTGTAGCAAACGTTTGTCTATCTCTTATGGTTTATCAGTTTTGCAAAAGTCGTTCAGAATGAAGAATACTTTTGGAGACATTCCCTGAAAATTCGAGATATACATTTCAATTCTCATTACAATATCTTAAACATATAATATTTTATTCAATATCGTTAGTCATTTTTGAGAAAATTAAAATTTTCGAAAAATGTTCCAGGTAAAGGGTAGTCTGGTGCGGGGCATTTTCTTTAAAACCTTCGTGTCGCATCTCTGGAAGATACTGAACCTAAATACGAAGTTTGGTGTCTATCCGACTTTTCGTTTCTGAGTTATGCTTCACAGGCACACAGACATATATAGCCATGCTTTTTTGGATTCAGAGGGTCTCAAAACATGTATTTCCGGTGAAATCTCGGTATCGAATTTTTTTGGGTGGAATACACCACTTCCTCTACTTACTAGACGTAGTAGCGAAAGTAAAAAACTCATTCGCAAATACTTAATGTCGCAAAAATATTACTTGAAATGAATTTCTGTGTGTGTGTATTAAGTTTATATTTAACATGCTGGAATATTCAAAAAATATCTCTCGAATGGATGAGGTATTTAAAATCGTTCTCGTCCTATGTTTACTAAGAGAATAAGCCAATCTTTTTAAATGGAATAAATTAAGAGTAACGAGGATTGCGTCTTGTTTAGGAAGGACTCCCTATTTCATTATTTATTTAGAATTAAACAAATGCTATTAGTCGTAATAGTTATACACGCGTAATAATCACGCACATACGACAGCAAGCAAATGCGCAAGTCAATTCATATACAATTAATTAATAAAAAATATTTAATTGTTTTCATCGATCAGCGAGAGCCTTATTTATTTTTAATAACGTATGTAATATTCACCGTTCTGAATACTTTTTATTCTTCATATTACTCTCGCCAAATCATATTTCTTTGTTTAACATACCGGAAAAAAATCAGTTTAATTTTTGATATCATGCATGCAATTCTTGTATGTGAGTATTTAAATAATGACAAAGATACAATCGAATGTTTAAGTACAGAATCTATACAGTATACGTTTAATTATAATTATAATAGTGCTTCTCACCGTTTCATATTCCTAACGCTCGAGTCATATTCAATATTTTATTGAAAGAAATAAGAGCTATGAAACTTAATCCTTAATAATCTTCATGTAGAATTTATATTAATTATCGGGAAAATTTTTTTTGTGGTAACCTTAAAACATGACTAGACCTGGTTTTCCACGGTTTGTGTTGGAATTTCTGCACAGAGGAAGCCATTAAGGAATTCTATTGTATCGCTAATAGTTATTTACCCAGAGGGTCTGTGGTTTTTCAGAGCACTTAGGATGTTTAATGAAGGGGAAACGTCTGCCATTGTCCACTAATGGCTCTATACAGGACCCTGTTTTGCATTCTTCAAACCCTCTTAAGATGTTTAATGACGTGGAAGCGTCTGTCATTGTCCGCTAATGTGTGTCTTTATAGGCATTTGTTCCGAGAAAGCCATATGCATTCTTCAGGGGTGTACAGCATATTTCTTTCAAGCAGGGTACGCAAGTGAATAATTCGTTGAATTTCTCAAAGTTCACTACGTCTTTAGAAAGAACATTTAAAACGAATATAAAATTTATATTTGGGATCTTCGTGCGTGTTACGTTTATATCTACTAAGAAAGGTATCCCTGTTTTGAAGGGTAATTATTACTTCTCTCGAGCGAGAAGAGGCATAGCGGTCTTATATTTTTAACATCAGTTGGAGCGTACCCCGATGTGACGGATATCCCTAGCCATTAAGAGCAGGTACCGGGGGGAAAACCCAGGCGTCCTGGTTTAACCGCTTCTTAAGATTCATTGTATTAGACGATGCACAGCGGTCGCATGCGTCTTGTTTTTCGTAAAGGGTTCTCGTGTTAACGTCTCATACTACCTATTTGCAATATCGTTTTCAGTTGCTTTTTAATTCATCTAAGCAATGCAATATTTTTTATAAACCCTCCATTCAAAAGAAGAATTAAACAAACGTTATTAGCCGTAATAGTTATACACGCGTAATAATCACGCATATACGAGAACAACCAGGTGCGCGAGTCAATTCATATACAATTAATTAATAAAAAAGCTTAATTGTTTTTAATCGATAGACTGCGTCGTTTCATTAGAAGTGAGATGTCCATGGTAGGTGAAAAAGGGATGAGATAGCTATAGGTGCGCAAGTCAATTACACTAATTTATAAAAATATTAAATGTATTCATCGATCAGCGGGACGCTTATTTATTTTTTTAATAACGTATGTAATATTTAACTATAATGTTAACCGTATTTATTATTTTTTATAACATATGTAATATTTACCTATAATGTTAACCGAATCATTTATTTTTAATAACATTTAACTATAATGTTAACCGTATTTATTTATTTCATAATCAATTCCTCCGGAATTATAACGAGACAACATGAACGTACCTCGCATGTTAAACGAGTATTATTTAACTAAAATGTTAATTCGCCTTTATTTTTTTTCCGGAATCATATTTCGCTGAATTATATAGAGTTAAGATGGCCGCCTTGCGCGCACCTTGAGTTTAAATATGGCGAATTCACAACTTTCGGATATGACCGCCAGGGGCGCCGTTAGGAAACCCTCGCTGGTTCAGAGAGAAAAAACCAGTTTCACTCATATTACCACCTGGCGCGCTGGTGTAGGTTGCGAACTGAAACGCGAGTGGAGGGGGTGCCGTAGTCGACTTGTCACTGCAATTACCGAGAGCCAGCCATTCGAGTGAGACGCTTAGTGGAAGAAGGGGTTGCGCGCGGGGTTCCAGCGCAATTATCACGCGATAACGACTGTTACGTCAACTCTGTCCTTTCAGCTATGGAATCATCTAAGTGTTGTAATATTCTTATAAATCCAAAATGTATTTTCCCTCAAAAGTAGAATTAAACAAATGTTTTTACTCGTAATAATTATGCACATGCTACCACACATATACGATGCCGAACAGTTGCGCGCGAGTCAATTACATTAATCAATCAAAAATACTTAATTGTATTCATCGACCGACTAGCCGCGTTTCATTAGAAGTGTAATTTGTTGACATTAGTAGATGTAAAAATGGCGGTTTAGAAGCAGGTGCGCAAGTCAATTCATATACAATTAATCAATCAAAAATACTTAATTGATTGACGAGCATCGTTTAATTGCATTAGTAGTAATATGATGGCGATTCTTTTTTTTTCAATAATGTTTTATGCATGGGCGAACATTATCTAATTGATTGACACAATTATGTACTCAAACGATTTGCCGATGTGCGGCAGGCATCGAGAATCGCATTCCCCCATCGCCAGGGTGGATTTCCAGGCCAGCGTCACGCACCGAGAACCCCCACATATACCGCATCACCCGAGCGGCACATCCCCTACCCCAACCAATCACCCGGGCGGGATTTGGACCTAGAGAAGGTACGCAACCGACGTATAGGAACAATACACACTCTCCCACCTATCCACAGGGAACCAATCAAACCACAAAGGGGAGGGAGGGCACGCACTCAGCGTATGGGGGAGGGAGGGGGGCGGGCCACCGGCACGTGACCAGACCACATGGGAGAGGGGGAGGACCTGCCGGCACAGACCCTGTCGGCATTAAGTAAGCCCACAAAGAGAGGGGGTGGGGCTAGCGGCACGCGCGACCAGGCGGCATCTAAGCCCTCAAAGGGAGGGGCGGGGCTTGTCGGCATAGAACAAAGAACCTTATCAGATGGCGGCATATCCTTTGTGGGCCAGAGTCGCTATATTATTCCTACTGACATATCTCTTAATAGCTGGTTGCTAGGTGCAGCACCATTCTCTTTGCCACAGATTAATACTCTTTGCATATCCAAGACAAAACAATGAATAACGAATTCCCATTTGAGAAAATAAGTATTGAAAAATATAAGGGAATAACAAGCAATATCTCGAAAATGTTTCACTCAACAAAAAAATATATATGACATAAATTGTGTATTTTAACGTGATCTACATTTTTGTGTAGTACAATTTTGTCTATCTCTTATGGTTTACCAGTTATGCAAAAGTCGTTCACAATGAAGAATACTTTTCGAGACATTCCCGAAAATTCGAGATATACATTTCATTTGTCATGAAAATATCTTAAACATTTGATATTTTAATCAAAATCGTTAGCCATTTTTTAGAAAATTAAAATTTTCGAAAAATGTTCCATGTAAATGGTAATTTTGGGTGGGGTACTTTTCTTGAAATCCTTCGTGTTGCATCTCTGGAAGATACTGAACCTAAATACCAAGTTTGGTGTTTAACCAACTGTTCGTTTCTGAGTTATGCTGTTCACAGATAGACACGCAGACACACACACGGACATGTTTCCAAAAATGAGTTTTTGGATACAGGGGGCCTCAAAACATATATTTCCGGTTAAATCTCGGTATCGAATTTTTGGGTGGAATACAATACTTCCCCTACTTACTATACGCAGTAGAGAAAGTAAAAATATTATATGTTAAATCATCCTACTTTCTCTGCCCACTGAAATTTGCTTGTAAGTACATCTATTCTGAAAACTATTCGTAAAAGGGCTTGTTTCTTGTTGTCAATAATAGTAATAATAATAGTAACTCCCCTAAATAGTTCAATACACATTTGTTGTAGCAACATAGAAGCATACAGAACGCAAGTGCGACAATGAAATTTTTTAAAAAATAAGCATGTAAGGTCTCATGAGAAACAAAAGAACGGACACAACATTTCAGAAGTGTGCAGTCAGAAAGAGTGGAAATTCTGACCAACACCAGGAAATGGCTAAAGTCACAATAATGTGATTTATCACATTGCATAGTTGAAACCCTCTACATTTTTCCTGAAGACAGTAAGCTTTTGTGTATCTCCTGTGATTTCATAGTTATATAAACTTACTCAGAAGGAGTCTTTACTATCCTCAGAAAATTCAAAATATAAGTTTTATTCCTGCTAATATAATTATTATTAAAATTCGTTAGACCCATTATTGAGAAAATCAAAAATAGCGAAAACTTTTACATCTGAGGGGTAGTTTGGACTGAGGAAATGTTTTTAACCTTCCCTAAGAAATTCTTAACCTGAATATAAAACTATTTATCCGAATTTTGTGTTAAGTTATGCTGTTCACAGATACACAAATGTGAGTGCGCGGACATCTTTCTAAGGCTGCATTTTCTTTGGGTCCGTGGACCTCCAACGTTGATTTTTAATGAAATCTTGATACCTAACTTTCGGGAGGAATGCAATATTTCCTCAGCTGATAGATATAGCAAAAATCAATTAATGAAAATAATTAAAATCGGAGAGTACAATTAATGTTTGAAGCTGAACTGGAATCATCATTGGGAAGGATGTACACGGTCATCTGGTTTCTGTCGAATTCACTGGCATGTGTTTCACTACACTGTTGTGTTGCATTTTTTTCTCGAGTGGAGGAGAAAATACGGTTACTTACTTACCTCAGCCCCTTTAGGAGACTGAGAGTGTGCGAATCGCAATCCGAAGATGATTATACCCACTGAGACCTCCTCCACCGGAGTAGGAAGTAGAAGGTTTTGCAGGTCACAAATTAGAGGATTAGAAGTAAATGAAGGCAACTAAAAATGTTCTAGTAAGGAAAGGTGAATGGATTATTTTTCTATGAATTAAGACCCCTTTCTAGGATTCCACTGTTGACCTGACCAATTGTTACATTAGCATAACCAACAGTAGTGGTAAAATATGCACTTGAAGTAGTAGTAGTTCATAAGCAGTCCTTCCTGGCCCATACAGGTAAACATAATTTATTCCTACACACACCCTCCTTAAAAGTTCTAGTAGTCAAAGTAATGTACAAGTATTTCTTATGTTTAATACCATTAAGAAAAACTGGCAGTACTGTTTTCACGTTCCCGATATTTTTCAATGATTAGAATTTTATGACACTTAACTTTTGGAAAAATGGCACACCACTTTTAGTTTTTTCTAGAAAGGTATTTTAAGCATTAATTTATGCATGTTTGGTAGAACGGAAAGTTTATTTAATACCTAGCATATAAATTGCATTTAAAACAAGGAGGAATAAATTCGTTAGGTTCTGTGAATTTAGGCCTTTACTAGATAATTCAGCAAAAACGTTGATTATCCACCACTTTACGAACTTATGGTAATGAAAAAAAATTTCAGGAGCTACACAAAATACGCGTTTTGTACTAAATGCATGTAAGTTAATTTTGAAAATACCGCGTACACGAATTTGAACAACTTGTACAATTTTCCAAAAATTATAAAAGTGCGAAATTATCAGGATATGAAAACTTCCTTTTTTACATATCAAAACTCGTATTTTTTCTGCAGAAGTTGAACTGCTAGAATTTCTAAAGAGGTGCGTGAATACTTTCTGTTCTATCTAGATGTACATCGCTAAAATGCCGCTCACTCCTAGAGGGAATAATACAAAATGTTAGGCAATGTATTAACGACCACGCAAGGGAAGTAATGAAGCGTAAATCTTCAAACCGTTTTAATCCCGAATGAGGTTGTCCTTTACAGAGATGCTAATTCGAAAAGGCGCAGTTTAGAGGAAGCAGGGTGCACGCGATGTGAATAAAACATAACGTAAAACGGCGCTATAAATACAAGGAAATCTTTGGGAAGAAGAGAATGATTAATATCCAAAAATAACTCTGCTGATTACAAAAAACTGAAGTAATATTAAGACATTAATGCAGATTTAATAACAACTTGGATGTTCAACAGTACTAATAAAATTTAAATTTTAATGTTTTTAAAATTAAAGCTGCCGCTTAATTAACTTTTTAAAGTTTTTTGTTCCTTTTCTTCTTTAAGTTTCTTATTTCTTCTCTTAAGCCGAAAACAATGTAAACTATTACATAAGGATTATTCTATTAAGTGCACAATAAGTGATATGGAAAAATGTCGGAACACACAAACTGCAATATTGCTTGTTCTTCTGTGTATTAAATATAAGAATTTTTTCTCCATTCATTTGTTGATTAGAATTTTTTAAAGTGGAGACAAATAATGAGTACTTCCAGCAGTCACAGTACATTATATTATAGATTTCTTCTTTCTTCCCCAACGATTCTTCTGCCTTCCATAATCTCCATTGGGATCTTTCTTACGTTATTAAGGGTTTACTTGATTATAATACTACAACGAATTAGATGGTAATTATTTTGTTTACTTAACGGGTTGTTCCTGACACTTTTGGTGCAAGTTTAAAAGTATCTTAGCCTTGCAATGTTTATTTTTTCCACTACGTGCCTATAGTAACTAGAGGAAGTATTCCATTCGATCTAAAAGTTTGATATCTAGATTTCACTGTAAATATACATTTGGATTTTCCCTGAATGAAAAATAAAATCTGATGTGTTACACCCAAATTTCTTTCTCTACTCTTGTACAAACTATTTTTGCAAACCCTTATTCTCCATCTACTTCATATTAATCGATATAAACATTTACAGAAATTATCTTACTGCTAATATTTTTGTAGCGATACTCAAATATTTTAAGAGCTGGTTGCTATATAAAGCATTCCATTCTCTTTGCTTTTTAGGACATTAGAAAAACAATAACGAATTCCAATTTGAGAAAAAGTGTAGTATTGGAAAATTCAAACAAATAACAAGGAATACCTCGGAAATAGTTCACTCCACAAAAAATTTTTATGACATAACTTATGTTTTAACGAGTTCTACAGAACAGTTTTGTCTAACTCTACCAGTTGTGCAAAAGCCATTCAGAATGAAGAGGACTTTGGACACTTCCAGAAAATTCAAGATAAGCGTTTCATTTGCCATGCAAATATCTTAAATATATATGATACTTCAATCAGAATTGTTAGAGCCACTGTTGATAAAATCAAAATTTTTGAAAAATGTTCCATGTAAAAGGTAGTGGGGTGGGGATTTTCTTGAAAATATTCGTGTCCCATATTTGAAAGATAGTTAACCCAAATACTAAAGTATTTATCCGACTTTTTGTTTTTGAGTTATGCTGTTCACGACACATATCCACATAGACACACACATGGACCGTTTTCTAATTTTTTTTGGATTCAGGGGCCTCAAAATCACGATATCGAATTTTTGGGTGGAATGGAATATTTACTACACACAGTAGAGAAAGTAAAGAACGTCCATGCGTATCTTTGAAAGTATAACTCAAAAATGAAATGTTAGTTAAATACCAACCAACCAATAAGGGCAGCATCTTTCAAAAATACCACATGAAGATATTCAAGAAAATCTGTCGCTCCAAACTACCCTTTACATGCAAAACTTGTGATTATTTTTCTCAAACGTTACTCTAATGATATTTAAGAAAATGCAATAGACTTAAGATATTTGTATGACCAATGAAATGTACCTATATGTTGATTTACATTTCTGGGATTACTATCTCAAGATCTCTTTATTCTGAATGGCTTTTGTATATTTGTTAAATACGTAAGGGTTAGGCAAAATGTTAATATATGAAAATGTTAGACTTCGCTAAAGCGCAAAATTTATATTAAATAATTTATTGTGGCCATAATCATTTCTGAGATATTCTTTTGATACCGGGTTGAATATTATTTTATTATTTTCAAGTGGTAAGTTGCCATTTGTGGCTTCTTGTATTCTTGAAAAGAGCATCTTTAAAAGCCGTGACATAGCGACCAGCTTTTCAAAAAGCTGACTATCGCTTTATCTCCTGTATTCTTCTTATGCCTACAAGGAAATGTGTAAGTATATAATGAAAGTTTATCTCATAACAAGGAATAGATAGAAGAATAAGCTTTTATAATAATAGTTCGTAGACGGTTGAGTAGAGAAAATCGTGTGAATGCAACACATCGATTTTTACCCTAACAATATGCTTGGCACAAGAAACGTAAACAATCTTTCTTTACGGCAGGTAATAATGTCCACAGCCGTCTTGGCCACATTGAAAGAAAAAATGCGCCTGAGAGTATAGGCAACTTCTTCACCTTCACTGAATGGCGGGAAGTATCTCAGTAACTTTTAGGCAAATGTACGATTGTTTATACTCGGAACATTTTTAGTTAAGAAGAAAATCTAAAACTGTGCAATTTTCAACTAACGCTTTATGCAGTCACTGAGTCTGTCGTTTGCGCATAGTTTATATGTTTCTTGAAACTAGGGTTTCAGGCGATCTCAAAGAAATTCGGATTATAGAGCAAGGGTTACCGGAAACATTTTATTGATTATAGGATCGGACATGAGAGCATAGTCTAACTATTCATGCATTATCAGGACACATTTCTTTATTTCTATGCAAACAGGAATGGCACGGAAATATCCCTTCAAGAACAATTAAGCTAATTTATTATAAAAAGTCAGATGCAAAATCAGTACCTGGTGGTCGGAAGACGACCGTTCGACGACAACACACGGAAAGAGGAATAGAAAAGAGTATCCTTGTTTCTACCTGATAACTTCGTTCTCTAACCCCTATGGCACTACTGGCGCATGCTGCAAACCCCTAAATATATGACTCCCCCAAATATACTAAACTAAACCCCTAAAATCCCGCTAGATTGCACAATCATCAACAATTAAGAGAAAATCATCTCAAAATAGTGAAACTCGGGGTTTTCTTTATTGAAAATGTTATATTTACACTTTACACTTCTTAATTGTTAACCACAGTGCTTACTTATTGCTACATTGCTCCAGCATTACTAGTGCACAAAACCCTTGTTTATTGGGACTAGGTGGTGCCGGAAGTAATCCTGGAGCAAACTATTAAATTAACACAAACTTTGATTTATGATAGTGAAACTTGGATTACTGCGAAAGCACAAGAGAACGTCTGTGATCGCTATCAGATGTGTCATATAAACGAATGAAACCTAATCTCAGTCACTAGTTTTATTGTTGTGTGACACAATAATAACGTTGTGTGGTAACGTTATTTATTGTTAGCTTGAAGCTATAGCGAAGAGACTAGCTATAGCGATGTCTCTGCTACCTGCACTGCCAACATTAAAACCGTATACAATCACATGTAGTTATCAAAGGACGCTCATGTTTTTGCAGTGAAAAATTAAGCACAAAATCTTATGTGTTATATTTTTATGACTTTTTCTACCTTCTAGCGTATAGAAGTGTATAGTGGGTATACAAATTTTTCTTACGAAAGCTTATTTTTCTATCTAATTCATTTTAAATCTTAAATCTTTACAGAAATAGCTATATGATGCATTTCGTTGTAGATAAAAGAACAGCGATAGTCAAATGGTTAAGAAATAACGCTGTATGCTTAACTTAAAATTCCATACTGTTTTCATGCAATCTCGAAAAACAACTGAATGTCTACAGGACTTTAAAGAACGATAAAATATTGAATAATGCGAACCGTTAATAACTGGTATCTATGAAATAGTTTATTCCAAAAACATTATTTGAAATAAATTGTGTTTTAAAGAGATCTACATTTTTGTGTAGCACGTTTTCGTCTATAGGTTCACGTTTACCAGTTATACAAGATTATATAAAATGCCTTCTGCATGAAGAGAAGTCTACACACTATTCTCAGAAAATTCAAGGTATATGTTTTATTTTTCTTGTAAACATATTTAATATATGCTCTTTTAATCAAAGTCGTCTGAACTATTTTTCAGAAAGTAAAAAATTTCGAAAAATCTTCCATTTAAAGATTGGACAGGGGGATTTTCTTGTAAACCTTCGTGTCGCAACTTTGAAAGGTACTAAACTTAAAAAGCAAGTTTGGTATTTATCCGAATTTTCTTTTTGAGTTTAGCTGTTCATAAACTCGTAGGCGGATGTTTTTCTTAAAATGTGCTTTTTCTAATTCAGGGACCCTCAAAATATGTATTTCTGGCGAAATCTGAATATCGAATTTTGGGTGGAATGCAATACCTTCTCTGTCTACTATGTACGTGGTAGAGAAAGTAAAAATGAATCCGGAATAATGAAATATTGAGGGTCGGATAAACGAAGTTCCTGTCTCATTGTCGTAGTCATTTCTGAAATCAGCTAAATTAACATTTATTCTAGTACCGACACAGGGCATTGTTGAATCTGTAATGCAGATGCATGTCAGATATTTATCGACAGCTGAAAAATGAATATTGTACTCTGTAGCTCATTGTGCCTATATGTAGTGCAGCTGAATGGTGTAATGCATGCTACAGAATGTATCCATTAGCTGGAGCCCATTCTATTGTATGTGAAATGTTCCGCTACGGTTCAGTTATAGGTTCATGTTCATGCTGTCGGAAACCTGATACAAGCTTTACTGCACTGTGCTCTGTTCATGGATGCGTGCTTTGGTACATTCTCCTGGTGTGCAATAATGCAATGCAAAACTTTTCCTTGTAATTACTGTATTTAAATAAAATATTAGTTTGTTCCAAAATGTTTGTTTGCATACTAGAAACATTACGGAAATTAAAATTTTCGTTTCACTAGTTATTTTCTTTTCTACGCGGCAGCAGTGCAAAATGTTTGTTTTATATTATACCACATCTGTACAAACACAAAGTTTTACGATTGAATGTCTAATTTATCCTAATGTAGCTTTTAAAGGCTGCAAACCTAATTCAAAACAAGTTTATATCACCGTGTAATAAATGTAATATCTAATTATATCTTCAACATACATCTCAGTATTTTATCACACTACTGTAATGTTTACGACACATGTATGGTAAGTGTAACATTGGAGAACGATAAGTGGTTTAAACACACGAGACGAAGTCGAGTATTTTCTACTTCCAAGATTCGCCAATGCACTTAATTCAAGTGCATTTCATACTATTTTTCGACAATAGTAAATAATAGAAATAGTCTTACATAAAAATAAAATATTTATAAACAGCTGTTGAAAAATTGTGGTTTAAGTAGCAGAGTCAGCAACATCAAACTTGGTGGCGATTGATTTTCCACGTCGGGTTGTTGACTTAAAGAAATCATAACTTGCAGCTCACACTTAGCTGCTGCACGAATTAAATCATAAGTAAACATTAATAAATAAAAAGGAAGTAAAGACCTGGGATTCGAATCTATCAAATATGACTGTATTCAATTTCTGCAACGTCAAACATATCTAAACTTAAGGGGTTTAATATAGTTCATGTTCATGTATGGAGTGGAATAGACTAAACATCCTGGTAGGTTAGGTTTCCAGCATTAAATTCAATTCTCCACCATAACGGTATGAACAGGAAGTGTTATTATTATCACCTAACATCGAAATTCCAGCCTCCTCTGTGAATCGGTCGTAAGCATCTCACTTGCATGAAAATGCATCATTTTCATTAGCAGTAACATACATGTATGGTAGGTTGCACATAATACTCAATAATAAACTTTGCAAACCTGTAACTTTTTTATAGTATTTTTGCTTTAAGAATATACTAAAACTAACTGGACTTAATGGGAACATTTGAGTAACTAAAAGGTTTCGTTAGAATCATATATTGGGACGAAGTAAGATTCAGTACTGCGGCCAATAGTTGACTTATTGATCCTATGTGACCTCCGGGAGGGAAGCATGCGGTGAGAAAGTACAGAGAAGGCAGACACAATTAACGTTTCAAGATATGACATCCACGCAGTACGTTCTCAATTCTCCCCTATTCGCATAAACAGGTTTGAACCGTGGGTTCTGTGCCAGACGCAAGGGTGTTAATTTCTTCCTCAGAGCACTTCCACCCCATTCGGCCCTGATACCCTGAAAGCTGAAGAAGGAATTGAAATTAGATTGAATGAGAATCGGAAAAATTAATTGTATACGAAAGTATATATCCATCTCAGTGTTTGACTAGTGACCAGGGAAGACCACGAAAAAGCCTTTGGTCAGGACATTTCTCTTGGAGTTTGAACTCGAGATCTGTCGATTGCGAGTTTCAGCTGCTTTATGAATGGGCTGTGAATGTGAGTGTGTTTCATTTGAGAAATGGAAATAAATCCATTGTTAAAATCCTACAGTTCAACTAGTATATTGGTTTTGAGTGCTTTAGTGTTTAATTTTAGGTTTTATTTTAATTTTTAAGTGCTGGTTCTAGTTTCTATGTTATATTCGTAAAACAATGAAACATTTTGAGGCAGTATTTTAACACTTAAATGAGTTCAGTCTAATTATATAATATAAAATTCATAACAGCCCGCCTTAAAGCAATATGTGTATAAACAAAAATATAAAAAAGTGTATGTAACATTCATTGTATTAATGTTTATATTATGTACATGTTTAATAATGTTATGTGAATGTATTACGTAATTTAATAATGTAGGAGCTGTAAGAATATAGGTCAAAAGTTGCTAACAATGAGGTAGCAATGAGGTAACCTTGAGGTAATAATGAAATGGAAAGCTTAGTAATACTATTGGTAATTCTTGGAGCAACAATAATGTAATTCTTGAGACAGTTTATAAATAGCCAATCAACAACCAGAAAAACCTGAAAGTTAAATAAAAGTATTCTATTGGATTAGGAATAGCCAATCAGAGACTTGAAATTGCATTTGCAAACTCAGGTGGTAGAAATCGGTTCAGTTGCTTGTAGACAGCGTTCCTAACTGGACGCGAGACACGTCCTTGAGAAGTTTAATACGTATTCAGTGTGAGACAAAAATTCATTACGCGAAGATATTATAAAGTTTACGTGTTAAAAAGTGCCAGTAATTAATAAACAATCTCATAGCTCTCTATATCAATGAAGTGTTATTTAATCGTGTGAAGGATTAATAAATGGAGTGAAGTAAACATTATAATTTGTGTAAGCCTACATTCTTCAACCGCACCACTCCCTGTTAAGAAATACATGGTTCTACAAATTAATAGTGACGCAACCGAGGCAAGACTAAATATATAATATTAAAAGCAACATTAAAATATAAAGTTGAAACTAAACTTGGGGCGAAGGCCACCGGAACTTTGTACCTACTTGGTTATAACCTTCTTCAAATTAACACTCAAGGCGTGGTGCAAATAACGTAATAATATTTCTTCTTCAATTTAAAAGTATTTTTGGAAATAAATTTATAAAATTTTGGAATGCACGTTCTGATGTAGGAAAGCAGGTACCAGCACGGTGCACACATATGCATTTTATTTTATTTAGTTGGTTCAATGAGCTTACCATTATAAGCTATTTCTCAAGTAAAAGCACCCCCTATTTGAACATTGAAGTATGCAAATAACAAAAATAAGAAAGCAAAAGTTGGAAGAACAAGGAATTTTACGGTGCTAACGTCTAGAAACGTTTATTCCAAAGAGACCGATTCTTCTGTGGTTGTGCGATAAGGCCCGGTTATAGACAAGGTTTTCTACTAGGCAACACCCGGAGCCAACATCCTAGATTTCTTTACAATGTAAATTTATGCTGTAATGCAGTCGCGGAGAGAATGCCTTCCTTCCCCTAGTACTAGTAATAGGCATCCTGGATGACAATCACCTAGCAGCACGTACATTGCAAGATATCAAGAGGACAGGCGCTCTAAGGTAAAGATGTGGATGGGGTCCAAATGCTATAGCAAAGCATCTTTTCGGTACTCCTGCTGTAATGAGTTCAAGTGAGAATAGTAATTCCAAAAGCCATAACATTTATCAGGCAAGGAATGACAGATCTTGACAACTAATGAGAAATTGCACATTTTTATTTATTTATTTATTTATTTATTTATTTATTTATTTATTGGTGATAAGTTATTTACACATTTGGGATTGGCCCTGGCCGCTTGTTCTCTAGACCTCCGATATTACATTCCGAGTTATATCTCTTACATTCTTAAATTCTACAATTTCTCTTACTCTCCCTCTTTTCATATACATTTGCTTCTCACATTCAACAAAACTGCTCCCAAACCTCAGATTGATCTAAAAACATCTTATTTATTTTTACAATATTATTATATTTTAGCCATTTCTCTCTAATATTTTTTCCTCCATTCATTTGCTCCGTTACAGACAACCAGAATGTGTATTTCATCTTAATTTCTCCGTATATCGGAGATATTCCTTGTATAGTATTGCCTTGGAGTCCCTCCAAACCCCTTGCTCGCCTTTACTTTTATTACAAATTTCTACGTACTTTTCTCTTCCTAAATCCGTCGTTATCATTCTGTAAAATACCAATGATCCTATTTCACCACTACTTGCCCTCAGCTCTTGCTTATCAATGTCCTCATATCTTTTTCAGGCAATTTTTCAGAATCCCTGTATCATATCATGTCTTTGTTCCCAAATATCACATAACCCAGCTCTGAGAAATTACAGAATTTTTGTATTGTTTGTAATACTTGGTTTTTTTAGAATGTAAAGAACGAGTACAAAAATATAAACACTGTTGTGTTTTATATTAAGGCAATAATATCGGTTGCTAAGAAGGATGCCAAAGCATAAACATAAAGGGAGAATGTCGAGAGAAAGACCTAAGCTAAGGTGGCCGTTACAGCGGAACAGATCAACAGCCTAAACCATAGGCAGAGAGAGAGAGAAGAGAAAAATATGTAAGCCAACCACTACTTAAGAATTGGTTCAAATCGGACCAGTAGTTTCCGAGACATCTTCGAAGAAAATGATGTGTGGTTTCCTCCTTATGTATTAGTATATTAGTATAATACATAATGTGACTTTGTCCAATTTTTCTACGCCAATTCTCTTAAGTTCTCACTGTCACTGTTTTGTTTTTATCTAATTCGCTTCGTTCACACTGTCATTTCACTTCCTTCGTGACGTAGCCTCTTCACGGACGGTTCACTTCTCTCGGGAGTCGAAAACAAGACCCTCTACAACCCGTCGCTCCCAGTAGCACTCGCTGCACGTCACAGCAGTCGTCACCAACTCGCTCAGAGAACCATTTGATGTTACACGGAAAACTCACCCGCCAACTCGCTCTAAAGCGAAAGCGCTCGCTTATATAGCCAGTGGAATCTTTCCGCAAGGTTCTCGAACATTTAGAACTATTTCGACGGGGTAGGGGGAGAAGAACCTTCCAGAATTCTAGTTATCTGCCGATAGCTGGCGAGCGGCAGTTATCGTTGTTTACTCCGACCACCCGGCTTCGATCTCTCGATAACCTTGGACCATAGCCGCTGCGTCGCAGTACTGTTGCGTGATGTAAGCAGATTCACATCAATACTGAACTATGTAGGAAATAGTATCAGTTGCTGGTGAACGATTGCTGGGAAGATCCTAAAATGTGAACAGATGATAAATATTAAGTTACAAAGTCTAGAGTAGAAAGATTAAGTCATTTTAACATTTTACTTGCTTACAAGCATTGCCTGTATAAGATAGTGCACAACCACTAACCACCCTTTTGTAGTGAGTTTGTAATGCAACAGCATCGTTTACATTTTCAGGGGCTTTGTGTCTGCTCCTGCAAACTCTGGGAAAAGCCAATATTTGCATGTTACTAGATCTTTAGCGTGAGGAACGTGGGGAGAGAAAAGCCACATTAATTTTCTTCTCTTCCGCACACATTCCCAGGTTTATGATGTTTATTGCGTGACTGAAGTTATAGCTTTTAAATCTCCACCGTCGTGCTAGTGTGAAACTACGCATCAAATAAAAAATTATTACCTGCTTTACGACACGTGCCGTCAGAACTACTGCTGGAATGGAGTTTTGTAAGCATTATGCATCGCCGTTAAGGGGAGTAGGTGAATTAGCCTACTTTCAGGCGCACCTATCTTAGAAATCCTTAGTGAATAATTTTGAAGATATAATTCACTCTTCTTCTTTAGGTTTAATTAAAACTTATATCAATTTAATTTTAAATTTCACAAAAATAATTTTAACAATTACAAAACTTTTCTCTAAAATGCTGAAATTAAACTGTTTGTGTTTTGTATTTCAATAATTTTATCACCAACATTCCTAGTTTAAATTGAATAAAATGCTTCGTTTTATAAATATTATACATAAAAAGGTTCTGTAAAACTTTTGGTTGCATTATAATACATATATATTGCGCCAATATGTTTTTTCTTGGTGTTAAATGCATTTTGTAGTAAGTTGCACATTGTAATTGTTAATTTATAGTCAGTGTCCTCATTTTTCTTACAGTGCTATAGTTAGTTATGTATGCATATTTTAAGATATTTATTATCTTTAACTTAGTTTTCCTATACTTTCAATTAAATTCAGTTTATTGTTCCTCTTATGTTGTGTTGTTTCTGTTTTGATATAATTTACCTGTACCATTGTGTTCAGGATGTTGTAGTCAAGAGTTTTCTGTGTGGTTGAGTGGAAAAGAAGGACAAGCTCTGCCTCATAAATAAATAGATAATTATCGACTTCTGAAATTACTTTGCTGTTGTGTGAAATTGGAAGTGTAATTTACTAGGAATCTATTAAAGATAATGACTTTAAATTATGAAACATAGTATATTTTTCAGTTTTAAGTAAAAATATTAGTGATCAGGTGAATAAAATCCAAAAACAAATTTTAATTACTGCATTTTAAAACTAGAACTTCAAATTAATAATAGTAAGTTTTGTGAAACAGAAAACACAAATTAGATAAAATTTAGTTTAGCATAAATAAAAATAGTTAAATTTCTTAAAAATGCCTCATGTACTTAAATTTAGGGCATTAACATTGTCGAGATAGGCAGTACCTACTCCCCTTAAGATATGATTGCCACCTCCATAGTTCATGCAGCAGCATTGCTGCCTGCTGTAAGCATCTTGGAGGTCTGGAATGTGATGAGTTTCTTAGGACCGATTGAGAAATTACCTGATGATGAAACAGCGCAAAGCGCACCAAAGCGTCCGGAAGGAGGCGGCAAGCTACACAGATGTAATACGCACAAGACTTCCTATGTGACTAGAGGCAGCTAGTGCAACGGCCGAGCTGTCATCCTGGGAATTGAGTTTATTTTATTAGTATCGAGGAAGGATAGAGCATAGAAACAGCGCTGAAATATTGTTTTAGGATCCTGGATTTACATAAGAATAATTTGCTAAGGCAGTATGTATAATAACAGGAAAAGAGTCTTAGGGACTCTGGATGTACCAGTAGCTCCGAAAGAACCTGGAAGTGAATGGGAATGGAGAATACTGGGGGAGAGGAGAAAATAATCATAAGAATTTTTGAAAAATAATAAGGAAGAGGTTTGAAACATAGAAATTCAAAAACGTTTGGGTGGGATAATGGAAAAACGTCTCTGGTATACATATACCAATGAAGGAAACGTGGGAACATACGTTGATAAGGTAAATAACGAGCAAAGGAAGGGAATAGCAAGGTTAAAAACTGTGTTTGGAGACTAAGAGGGATAAGAAAGGATATCCCACGGAGTCAGTGTCCCATTTGTGGAGGGAAGGAGGATCTGGAGCAAATAGTATTTGAATGCCAAGGAACGGATCTATGGAGGAAGGAATTTCTGGAGCAGAAATGGGCTAAGGTGGATAGGAAAACCGCGTTAAGGGGGATTTTTAGAAAGGATGACTGGAGCTTAGGTCAGTTTTTAAGTAAAGTTAAGTAAAAAGGAACTGGTCTTTACAAAGGGAATCTGAGTTAACCTTTGTTAGCCTTTTTGACAATATAGAGAGTTATAAAATGTGTGTAGAAGTAATTATGTTTGATGGGTATGACTGCTCTAACAAACTCCAGTGTATTAGCTTAACACAAATAAATAAATAGCATAATAAATGGTTTAGGCAGCTGCGTCCTTGTTTTCATTATTTTGTTTAATTGAATATAACAACCCACAGAATATTCAATCCCTCTAATCATCTACATTAAATATCTACAGTGAAAATAGCCTGTCTCTTTAAAATGAATGGAAACTATATTATTTATAAAAACATATTTTATTTAATTATATAGAAAGAAATATACTTAAAATTAAAGACCTATATATTCTTTTCAATAATTTGAATATACAAATACAGACAATATAAAGAAATGTATGTAATTCCTTTATATTATATGAATGAATGTACAAAATGAATCTGTGTAAAAGATTCACAGTGTACATACTGTGCAAAAGGGAATTGTTTAAACTGCAATCGAAACGTGGACATGTATTTTTCTTTTTATTGCAAAACTACTGAATAGGGAAAAATTTGAATATTAAAGGTCATTTAATGCTCCCAAATATTATTCATAACTCAAAACAGAACTAAACGAAAAGTATTAAATGCCGGGCGTTGTGAAGCATTCCTCATCTTTTATAATACAAATCTAAACGAAGAGGAAAACTGATGAGAGATGTTTACCGTAGAATGTCAGTAGCTACACCATAAAGAGACAAAACTCAGACATTTGATTGTTTTCTCAATTCATAAACCTTTTTTTCATATTTTTATGGCTTAACGTTAAGTGGGTGTTGTCATGTCTCTCACTGAGTGAGAATTGAAAGTCAAAACAAACGTATAGTACTTTATGTACAGGTTTAAATCACGGATTTCTATGTATTTGAAACAAAACGTCAGTTGGCAGCAGTATCACAAAAACGGTCGTAGTTCAAGGGTATTATCAACACCGTCATAATACACAATTGGAAAAAATCCTCGTTAAAAGGGCAAAGGGGAAGGTATGATAAAAGCCAAGACCTACTCGTACATCCCTCAAAGGCATAAGGGCTTCCATGTAGAAATATTTTACTGGAACATGAACATGCATAGAATGAGAGCAATGAAAAGAATTAGTCGTTTCAATAACAATAAATATTAGTGATTTTAGTTTGACGTGTGTAATTTGTTACATTTAAAGTAAAAAGCAACTGTGATAGACACGATATTTTTATGGAATTAAATATCTTTTTAAACTATTCTCAAAATATTTTCACTGGAGATAATTGTTTCAAGTTACTGAAGTACAAAAATTAATGTGCAACTTATTATTTATGTAATTTTGTGATGCAACTATGGGACCCCGTTATCGGCAGAAGAGATAACCCGATGGGATAGCGCTCTCAGTATGTAAACACCAGAAGCGTCATCGAGTGATAACGGGATTGTTCTGGAATTTTCTCCTCCCTCATACCCCCGCCTCCAGAACATTCTAGAACTCTGCAGAAAATTCCAGCAATGGTATAAGCCAGCGTGTTCACGCGTAAGTTAGTAAGAGTTGATGAGTGCGTTTCTGATCCTACGTCAAGTGCGGTTCTACAACTGACGTACAGCGAGTGCTGCTTCCGCGAGAGATTAGAGACGTCTTGTGTTCGTTCCCTAGCGAGTAAATCATTGGAAGAAGAGGCTGCTTAGCACGTATTTCATTACGCGGCTAAATTACGAAGAAAAGTGAAGTGACAGGAAAAATCTAACAAGATTACGTTAGCAAAATGACAGTATGAACTAAGTCACAGTTAAAGTTGAACTAGCTCATAATACTGAAGTGACAGTGAACACTAGACAAAGTAACAATATGTACAACGTGTCATTCCAAAACATTAAGTTAGTTCTGGGTAATTATTTTAAGTCTAAAGGCTGTTCTTTTTATAATAGGCGTAAATCAATAATTAAATGTAAAATAGGATATATACTTAAATGCGAATATTTAATATAACATCACTTTATAGCTTATCAGGCTGCAAGAACGCCAAAGCCATACTTATTAGTTAACTTTTTGTATTTTCTCATAAATTGTGTCGCTATACGCCCTTTAAAATCGATTCACATTTTCTTTTTAATGTTTCATCAATATTCAGTTCTGTTGACTGCACCATAGTGATACGGTGTGGAACTGTAAATCTAGTGGGAGCATGTTAAACGGAGGTTCACTACTCGCTTGACCGTAACGAGCTAGTTCCACTATGCGCGAGAGAGAGCAGGTGCACCGTATACTGCAGCTACCCCTCACGCCCGATTTATAAACCATGATCCTTGATCGAAAGCACTTGTTTTGGTGTAATGTTAGTTCAGAATTTCTTATACTGTGATTAATGCAAAATTCGAACCAGATCTTAAGTCAAAGCATGAATGAATATGAAGACATGGTTTTGATAGAGATATTATTAAATACTATGTTGATATTTTGATAAGCCTACACTTAAAGAGCAAATATAAACATTTTAAAACATCAGAAACGTCATTAAAGGTACCTTTTACAGTTTCATGATGATGAAGTGGTTTATAAACTTAATTCCAATTTTCAGGAAAGAATAATTACTTTGATTGTGTGTTAAGAGCTAATACTTGCGTTATTGGATTTTAAAGATTTTATTATGCTGAATGTGTATCTACATGGTTTGTTATGGATTCTTGATATATGTTATTATGTATATATAGTTCTTTGATCGTTTGTTATTACAAAATGGCATGAATAAGCTGGAGTTGCGTATAAATATCGCAGTCACATTTAATGTAAGTTGCAAGTAACAGTTGAATTTAGCTAGTAAAACAAAAGATGGAGCACTCAACTACCAACGTTGTAAAAATCAATAAGCATTGTTAGCACGATAGAAGATTGGTCATTTTGTCTTTCTATGTTCATTTGAAAGTAATAAATGAATAATGAATTCATTTTAATCTAGTTAGGACGAGCAAGATCTTTTGTAGGTTGCACTAATAAATAGAAGGCAGAAAAAGAAGTTCGAGAAACGCGTACTACAAAGAACACATCTTACTTCTCGTGTCCAGCGACTGAGAAGACACCATATTATATTATCCTCTACAATAGGTTTTGTTTTGTAGGAGTTAAGAAAGCTGCATAACCTCAGATCCTTTTGTTTTGCTTTGGATTGCTTTTTTTTTAATATTGGAATGCTAACAACATCAATTTGAAAATGCTGGGATTAGCAAAACTATAATATAATCTCAGCTCTTTTTTGTATGATTAGCAAAGCTATGTAACTTAATTTCATGGTTTTAAATGTAGGTATTAAAAATTATATAATTTTAGTTTTTTTCTGTGTAATGTCAGGATTAAAGAAACTAGTAATGTTAGTTTGCTTTGCAAAAATGTTGGAATTCATAAAATATTAATTTCCAGACCTTTTAGGGAAAAATGTTGATTAGGAAACACATATAATTTTAATTCTCTTTTAAAAAACAAAATACACGTGTAGACAAAACCAAATAATATCTCTTATTTATATGACAAGTAAGGATTAAATACTATGTAATTGTAAAGTTTTCAGTTATTTAAACAAAAAATGTAGGGATTAGCAAAACCATGAAGCAGTTTGTTACGTTATTTTTTTTACCACGCTTTGGACGTCAATTTGAAGTAGTATTGTTCCTTTTATATTGTTTGCTGCTACGTATGAAAAGCCAATTTTAAGTTGTTTGTATTGAAGGAGTTGTATCGTATTTCAACTGTTGGGGAGCCGAACTTGTAGTAGTTGCAACAGCACGTATAGTAAACTGTTTCCGGTAGCCTTCGCCCCAAATGTAATTTTAGGTGGCCTTTGCCCCAAGTTCAAAAAATATTAACTTTGTAATTAAATTGTTTCTTTAAGTATTAAATATTTATGTTTGCCTCGGCTGCGTCAGTATTTTTGTTAGAGACATGGAAGTCTTGGCAGGGCGTGATGCGACAAGAATTTAGGCTTACACAGATTTTAAGTTTTAATTGACTCCTGTTTTATTAATCCTTGACACAAATTAAATAGCACTTCACTGATATCGAGAGCTATGAGATTCTTTTTTTATTAATTCATTACACTTTTTACCACGTAAAACTATTTTTCTTTTAACACGAATACGTAATTAAATCTCTCGAGGACGCATCTTGCATTCGGTTACTAACACTGTCCGCCGGCAACTGAACAGATTTCTACCGTCTAAACTTGTAAATTTCTGTATTTAAAGTCTCTGATTGGCTATTTTCACTCCAATAGAATACCTTCATTTAACTAAAGCTTTTTCTGGTTGTTGATTGGTTATTTTTTTAAACTGTCACTAAAATTACGTTAATGCTTCCAAGAATCACAAATAACATTTAAACTCTCAAACTCATTATTGCCTCAAGGTTACCTCATTGTTAGCAACGTTTAACTTATTATTCTCACAGCTCTTACATTGTTAAATTACGTAATGCATTCACATAACGTTATTGAACATGTTTACAATAATATAAGCATATGCAATGACTGTTACATATATTTTACAAATTATTACATACACATATTGCTTCAAGGCAGGCTGTTATTGAATTTACATATTACATAATTTGACTGAAATCATTTAAATGTTAAAAATACTGCCTAAACCACACAACGTCAGTACCCTTTTTCGCGAAAATATAAGGATTCACAAAATCATTAATTTCATCCTTCTTTGAAAGTGCAGAGATTAAGCAAATACTACGACTACGACTACTTCCACTACTATTACTACTACTACTACTATTATTAATAATAATAATAATAATAATAATAATAATAATAATAATAATAGAGTTTTGTTTGTGAAGTGTGGGGTATAACGGGAACCTAATATAATATCATCTCTTGTGGATATGTAAGGAATCAAAAGCATGTTATAACAAACCTTTTTTGTAAAAATTAGGGATTAGTAAAACTGTGCAATTACATTTTTTTAAATATAGGGATTAACAAAAAGTGTGTAATTCTAGCCTTTTTCATGAAAATGTATGGACAGCTGTGCTGCAAAAATGTAGAAATTAACCAAACTAATTCCAGTTATTTTAAAATATAGGAGATAACACAATATCATTTTACGTATTTCTGGTAAAAATGTAGGGATTAGCCCAACTGTATAATTTTAGCTCTTTTTGTGAAAATATAGGATTTAACAAAAGTAAGTGGTTTCACTTCTTAATGAGAATAGAGACTGACAAAACTATGATACCTCAAAACTTTAATTTTGGGAAAAATGTAGGGATTGACAAAATTATTCAAATTCAGTTATTTACGTGAAAATTTAGGGAAAAAGACAGCTCTAAAATTTCAGCATTTTCTGAAGTGTAGGAATAAATGTTTCAAAAATATTTTGTAAGTTATAATATTTAAAAAAATTACAATAAAATAAATAAAAAATTTTTCTGATTAAGGTTACACTCGTGAATAGTTTACACCCCAGGGGTTCTGAAATTTATTGATGGGACACTTCATGTGAAATCGAACTGAAAAAATCTCGCATTTTTTGTTTGTGTAATTCTTCTTATTAATAAGGGATGCTAAGGAAAGCATATTTATCATATATTAGCATCCAAAACCCAACGGTTGTCACGTTATTGAACAATAAATATTTCGTATTAATTCATTTTGTCGCATTTTAATTGCGCATAGCTCCGGAACTCTTTATTTCAGAAAGTTGTACCAAATCTCATTTTGTAGATACAATTACGCATTTCATTACAGCATATACTAATTGTTTTTACAATGTTCTCAAAAATGTATATAGGCTCTTCAGAATTTTATAAAACTAAAATATTAGTTTGAGAATAATCCATAGTGTCATTAACAGAAGCCGGCAATATTGGTAAACTGGTTATGTTAGGATGTTCGTAATTATAACACAGAAAGTTAATAAACGCAGCAATTTACATGGTTGTTGTACGATGATTACCAAGAGCACTGCACCAGGACATCTGATGCAAGAAAGGCACGTCATTCAGCATCCTAGTACAGTATAAGCTAGCACTTCGTCTTCATTTCCATATGCTTCAGTGTTTCCGTGCACTAGCAAGGTTAATAGAAGTTCTGTGAGTTAAGTGCACGTGATTATTAATTATATTTTGGTTAGTGATGCGTTCTTGTGAGTCTTTCATCAAGGTAGGATAATTAAAATCTAAAGACTTTTATCAAGTTAAAGTATGTCTGAGATAGGATTGTAATATGCATAATACTGCTTAGTAAGCGTCTCATTGTTTAATCTTAGGCACAACAACTTCCTTGACCTTCAGTACAAAACAAATATATGAGAGCGACCATGAGCGCGTAAAACTATTTACTTCTTTTAGGCGAAACCTTGCCAGTAACCATTGCTGTAAAATATATGCTTGTGTTTAAATTACATAATCTTACCGTATATAATAAAATTATTTTTCTTAATCCGAAACCGCCTACACTTGAAAACGTCTAAATTTCTTCACTTAAATAAATATAGAGCATGTTTATTTATAAGTATATAATTAAAGTTTATGGAATCAAAATAAACCTCGATTTAAATAATTAGATTTAAAGGTTTCCGAGTTATAACAGATATAAGTTGGGAATTTTAGGAAGATACGATAAATTTGAACAATTGTAATCACAAAACTATGATGTTCTTAATTTAAGATCTTGAATAAAGCATTGCATCGGGCTTATCTCCAAATACAAAAAGTTTCATTTCCTTAAAGAAATGCAAGGTCGATTTCCCATCTATTTCGAACGATTTGAAATGGAATGTCCTATATGTGACATATGAGTAGAACTGTGCGCTTCTAAAGGATTAGGCCTAAGGTCTCTTCTAGGCCATTGCATTATACAAATTGATTACCTACAGATATCTGGAAGACAGATATGTTGCAATTTTTTTTTCAAATTCTTGTTTGTGAACTCTAGTTGACTGTACAGCCAACTGAATGAATTCGGACCAAGTCAAGTTCCAAAGCATGCCTGTAAGGCCGACAGACTACATTCGCTTTATCACATTAACGTTTATTTGGAAATTCCTTTCTGTGCTTGTTGTCAGCTCCACCGTTTCTGTTGTTCCGGAATTGGCAAGAACGATGCCGTATCTGGCGTTGGACGCGCTCCAGCAGATTGTTGAATTTCACAGCTGCAGAAAACTTTTGCTTGCTTCATTAGGGGTGCAGCAACACTGCACTGGAACTGTATTCCATAAGTTAAGCTTTCCACTAAACATTAAACTGCTGCAAGTGTGCAGTGTAGTACACTAAGGTACGAGCTTATAGAAAATGTATTGTAAATCGCGCAAGGCTTTGAGGTTTATTTACTTCCCCTTCATCGCATTCTTTGTATGGTATTTATATTTGCTGTGATGGTTCTCGTTCACGGTTAGCATTTAATAAAACTTTTTTCTTTTTATTGTTATAAAATATTTAAACTTTTAACCCTTATATACATTATTCTTTATTTTACTTTAGAAAACAATTTCTATATGCTGTCAAATGCTTGTGACATTTCTGCCTTCCATGTTCGTGGCAACCTGATACCTGCGTTCCCCTAATCTCTTTTGAACACTTCGTGATTATGAATAACTGAACTTAATATGAGAAAATAATTGTAATGTGATTAAAATTATTGTACAATATAAAATCAAACACTTATTTGTTTCTTTCTAATCTAGGAACCATGTGGTGAACGCAGTAGCCGGCTGAATGGCTGAAATAGCGTTTGACTGACACCTGTACCAGAGTGCTCATCAGTGCTGCGGGTGAGTCATTGTTATTTTTGTTATTAATGGTATTAGTATGAGAATCATCATCATTATTGTTTATACTGAAAGCATTATAAATGTCGCTTAAATGTGTTTTCTCCAAAAGTGCTCATGAGAGCCGTTTTTTGAATAGCTTTATCAATTCGAAAATCTAAGCCTCTTTCTTTGTTATGAAACCTTTGATTGTAGCTTTCAGGCACCGCCAGAGATCTTTTCGTTAATGTGACACTTCTTTCCTTTATTACCAAAAGTTAATTTAGGAACATGTGTTCTAATAATGTTTTTGAATCTCTTAGACTCATTCGGAATATTATTAATATGTTTAATGTTTTCTCATATTTTAAACTATCACTCTAAAAAATACGTACTTGCTATTTCTTGTTAAAGGATGAATCAACTTCCTCGCCAACATCTCAGTTCCCCCTCATTCATCTTTCTCTGACTGAAATGTCACGAAGCAGAAAGTAAATGATTTACAAACATGTAAATAAATGGAAATGTAATACACTTTGTTAGTAATCAGACACAAATCCAGAAGGTGTGTAAAATCAATAATTTATATAGGGCATATCTGTGATTGTAGAGTGAACTTAAAGGTATAATAGAAGGTATCAATATACACGGTGCCCATATAGAAACACATTTCCGAGAATTTTCCTTTTGGAGTGTAGGCATTTTCACACTATTTTCCTGTAAAAGATCTCTACATCATATATTTTACTGATGAAAACAACAAAGAAAAATAAGTTAGATGACTACGGAAATTTTATATGATATGAATCTTGACAATGCCATTAACATTTGCACATAACTGGGATCACAGTCAAGTTCAGAGTGTACAAAACTCATTTCAATTAAGGACGATATATTTTCAGTTCTCTAGTTTACGTTTATCATGAGCAAATACACATTCAGAACTCATGCCCTCATTGACAGAATAGCGAATGTAAATGCAAGTTAAGCTGCAAGATTTTATCAGTTAGAATGGTCCTGGGCAGGCCTGCTCTAGAGGTGCTACAGCTGCCTCGTCAGATTACATGCCAACCAGCACGTGCCACCAGAAATGTAGGCAAGTTGACCTTCACGCTCTCTTGATGCTGGTTCGCGAGAAGCCTGCAACCCAGCTTAGGAAAACAGTGCTACAAGAAATTTTAGGAGTCTGAATGTGACGATCCAGTATTTATTTGTGTGGTCGAGCTACAAGCGAAGCATTTTGAATCTGAGTTCATATAAGAAAGCCGCTTACGTTAATCCCTTTTAAAATTGTTTCTTAATCAGACATATGTCCTCTTCTTGAAGGAGTAAGAGGAGCAAGACTAGGTACGGAGGGGGACCTACAAGATCTTTTGCGCCTGAGCCCCTGACGGGATGCTCCCGGGAGGCAGGGGTGAGGTGAGAGGGGACCGAGGGAGGCTGGACCAGGAGGCACGACAGGATAGAGGGCACGGTCCCTACCTTTGACAGATTGAAACTCCCCGGATGGCAGCTGGGCAACCGGCTCCCCTCCCGTTGCTGACTTGCACATCCCACTGGGAGGTCCGGGACTCGGACTCGTCCATTTCGGGGGACGAAGGGCTAAATAGAGCATCCTTTTTCCCTGCAGTGCACATGCAACACTTTCAACCCTGAAACAGCCTAAGCAGATAAAAGGTGAAGTTAAATGAGAATGTGAAGTGAAATGGAAGGACAGGAAGAACCGGGGGATGTAATGAACCATCCCAGCGTTTGCCTAGTGACCCAGGGAAACCCCCGAAAAAAAGTCATGGGTCAGGAAGGTCGGCCGAGAGAATCGAACCCACGACCTCCCGAATCCGGGCTATAGAATTTACGACCTGAGCCGTCCCGCTCAGTATTCTTCTTGAAACTAAGCGACGTATAACTTCTCAGTAAAACATATATCTACAATTCAGACCTAGTGTTTAAGAAGACGTCATTATATTCCTAAACCTATAAGAATATAGCCAAAGTTATAACATAAAAGATTATTCTCTCTCAAGAAACATGCTATTGTTTGAAAATCAATTGACCTCCACTTACCTACAAAAGAAATTGCACCGCGTTTTAAAATATCGCTCCGTTTTAAAATTTGTGAACGTAAAATAATTGCAGTTTTTTAAACAGAAAAAAAGAAAATTCTCATTAGTCAGGCATAGCGAATTATCAGTTTACTGTCTCTTCATATCAAATATTATAAACGGATAGTATCTGGCATTCACAGCCATGCAATGACGTGGATATAGATTCCTCATTCTTGTGCACATTGACAATTTGGCTCACAAGTATGGCAAAATGATTTTGTGTTATAAATGATGCTAATGTATGTATAATATTATAAATATGTATTAGCCACTCTTAAACGATTATTATTTATGTCCAAAGTGTAAAATTCGTATATACTGCGAATTCATAACTGGAGCAATTTCATATAAAATAAAGCAAAAGATTAGTTTATTAATATATAAAACTTATTATTATTACTATTATTTATATTATTACCTACTTTCATGGTTTTGTAATCTGTTTTCTATATTTAATCTGTTTTCTTTGAAATTATGAAAAATTATTTGTTTTATTTCGTTTCCGGTCCTCGTACTGAGAGTCCAGAGTTCGATTCCCGGCTCTCAGGTGGCGATTTTAAGTAGGTCCTATCCATGCCTTCGCCTCTGCTCATGTGAAGTATCCCCGAGGTGCAACGTGCTTAGAAGTCCACGGCAAAAGCTGTAGATCCTCTCATTCCACCGGCATTTTTATTATCGCCCTATCATCGGAGGTAACGGATTCCGCCCGCTGGGTGTCTCCACCTCAGAAATGGATCCAATTATTACTTGGAGAATGAGGTAACCTCGAAGGTCCTAGCCACATAGGGGGCGTTAGAGACTACGACAGTTATGATTGGTATTTAAATACATTTTATTCATTATGTCTTACATATAATGTAACCCAAAAGTTTAATATTACGTCGCAGCAAAGCTACTCTCGTGTTCACAGCCACTTCGTTGGAATCTATTTTAACAACAATAACAGAGCAACTCTTAGAAAACTGTGCGCTAATGTCAAACTAAAAATAGCTTCTTTTGTATTAACAAACAAATTCACCTTGCAATGATTACAAATAATGATTTAGTCGGCCGTGTAACAGAACGACATTGTTCCGCAATCATTTACCCAGTTTCCTTTTGCACATATGTTTTTCCATATACGGCGTAAGCGAGTGAGCTCCCAGTGCACCATTGAGCAATGGGTTGATTATCAGTCTTATGGTCTATTCAAAGTAAAAATTAGGCATGAACGTAAAACTTAAACACAGACTTAACGCGATATGTTGTAATTCAACTCTGAACTTTCGAACTATTGGGAACTCTTATCGGAACGCTAGTAGAAACTTCCGTACGTACACTTTCCCAGGTCTATGCCGAACTTTCTTCAGGATTCGTGCGCATATAAAACGAAGCGGCCGCCGCATGTAAGGTTGTTGTGACGTACAGTTTAGTGTTGATTGCTGTTCAATCTGCCTGTCTGCGAGAGGTCGGAATGCGAGTCCTGTGTTGGACACGTCAGTTGGCAACCTTGAGTTTTCTATAGAATTGAATAAAATATGCTTTCATCGGACACATACATACTTTGTAAGGCCAAGAAAATGCACGATTACACAAAAAGTAATTGGTTATATGATAGCTATTAATGAGTTATCGTACTCGCTTTAACATCATTCAGGTTGTTATTTATTATTCGTAAATAAGAGGTCATAATGCACTTTGTGTACATATTTGGAGCAATATAATGTTAACAGTTTTACTACTAAAAGCACTTAATTATAAAATATCCCCACAGGTCTTAAATAACAGGCTACCATCTGATAAGAGTATAAACTCTGTTTTGAAAGCACATGCCCTTTAGGGGCAAAGTTCGTTGTTAGGAGAAATTCTGGTTATAGCTAAATTTGTTCTCAATAAGAGGAAGTTGGCGCGAGTTACAACTTATTTTCATGTTCCACTGCCCCACTGTGGTGAGCAACTAATTCCAACTCGGAAAGCAGTGGGCGGTAAACGGAAAGTTTCAGATTCTACCTGAGATAACCTTTCTCGTAATAACGCCGTTAATCACGTGCCCGTGATATGAATACACCAAACTTAGCCTTTGAAATGCAGTGGTGTGGTGAAACCCAAATGTGCATGCAGAATCTGAGCGCTTCTTGGGCAGTCTAAGCAGCCGTAGTTTAGGTAGATACTGATACATAATATAGAACTTGGTCTTCTAAGAGCATTCTCATTTTCAACATCTTTTACCTTCTCTGCCGTTTAACTGTAGTAGGCAGAGAAAGTATTATATTCCACCAGAAGTTCCATTTCGAGGCTTCGCCACATGTGAAAGTTTTGAAGTACCTTTAACTGAAAAAATACAGTTTCAAAAAAGAGCTATGTCTGTGTTTTTATAAAGAGTGAAAACACATATGAATACCAAACTTTGCACTTTAAGCCTAGCATCTTTCTAGGATACAACACAAAGATTTTCAGGAAATTCTCATACTTCAAACTACCATTTACATGGGAAAAGCTTCGCTATTTTGTATTTTCTCAAAAAATTAATGATTTTCAGTCACCTATATTTCAGATACTGGCATGAAAAGCAAAAGGTGTACATAGTATTTTCGATAAAGAGCTCGTAGAGCCCTTTTCATTTGATTGAAGTGTTTATTGTAGCGTACTTCATCTTAATCCGCTACCAAAATGGGCATAAACTCAGAAATTTGGTTTTATTTAGCCAGAAGTTTGGAGCTAAACAAGGAAGACTAGCTATAAATACAGGGTTGTTAATAGACAACTGACGGAGCGGCGGGCCGAATGGGCCGGTAGAGTGCGATAGGTTACGCGAAAACACACAACTGAAAAAAACAATAATAATAATAATAATAATAATAATAATAATAATAATGGTACACTAACCTATATTATATTATAATAACAGAAGTGTTTTTGATTGTGATGTTATCATATGATGTTTGAAGTGAGTCGTTAATTTTAATTCACATCACAGTAGCGCTCGATGTTAACTAAGAAGCGCTTTCGAGAGACATGTTTCTCTCATCATCAGCTCCGGCCGACTGATGCTTTGAATTTTGCAGCTGGTCCAATCAGATTACAAGAGAGAAGAAAGAAGACAGATGAGTTCCCAAACTTCACTACAGATGGCAACAAATCCAACACCACAATTTCCAAATGTTTCACAACAGAGGGCAGAAGAATTGTCTAATGAAATACTTCTTGGGGGTAAGGGGTGCGAACGTGATGTCAGTCGGCCGGAGCTGATGATGAAAGAAACATGTCTCTCGAAAGCACTTCTCAGTTAACATCGAGCGCTACTGTGATGTGAATTAAATGTAACGACTCGCTCCAAACATCACACTAACCTATGTTATAAGCTATGTTGAAAATGTTGTGCCTCAGCAGCAATATTTCGATTTTATACGCTTTTAATTTAAGTAATTTGGTTGCATTTCTGGAGGAGAATATTGCCACACCTGTCTCCTAAGGAAGGACGACGAAGTAATTTTTTTGGCGAATGTTCGAGACGTCCCCCTACTGTTTTTAACTTCTTATCAGTAAGAACACGGTTCCTTGTAACTCCACCATTCACAAATTCTGTCTCTCGGAACTTTGTAACAAGTCGTCGAACAGTTTCTATATTTGGAACACAATTACTAGGGTATTCTCTTGGAAAGCGCCTTTTCATTTCTCTGTAAGCATCAGGTTTCACGTAATTACCATATATAAATAATATTTGTTCAACACAAATGACGGCATAATTAACAAACAACAATAATATCACTAGTTAACACGTAAACTAATATACAATCTAGGCTAATTCACAGTGTAAACAGAGAAGTTCGTATAACACGGCCAGTCCTTGAGAACTGTGCGCTCCAGTTGATCCCAGTTGACTAGATAACCGGACGCCCGGCACCGGTACTAGCAGGCGAGACATCGTTTCACGGGGAAGTAGCCGCGCTCTACAGGCCGCTAGTTATATTAACGACCCTGTATAATAAATTAAAACTATTATATTATTAGAACTGTTACGTATTATTGTGAAATATTTACCTTGCATATAATTCTGTGTTCCCCTTGCCTGGAAGGGAAACTAAACTTTGACGAGCCTCTTATATGATGTCCGACTGCGTCCCTACTATAAACTCAACTGAATTTCTAAGTAGATCATTACAACGCTCTGCGCATACGCAGTAACCTCCTTTATAACCTAGGTATATGAGAAATGTGCAGCTAAGAATTATTATTACTTCGCTAAATGTTTACCCCATAATTATCACCATAATTAACACTATAACTATAAATTTCTAACTTAACAACATAATTTCGTATAACTAACAAACCACAACATCTAGGCAAAACTTCCGGGAAATAAGTATAGCTGATTAAAGCACACGTTGTATTCCAAATATTTTTCTCCCTGGCGTTAGTCGTTTTTGAAACAGTCCATGCTGTATTTTTTACATTTTCCAATGTGCAAGTACGACAGTTAACGACACATGTTTGAAAGTTTGCTATTCTTTTTACTTTCTCTACAAGTTGCATTTAGTAAGAAGACGAAATAACACATTCCACCCAAAAATTCTATATCGATATTTCACCGTGAATGAGTGTTTTGAGTGTGTGTATGTGTGTGTGAGTGTTTGTGTCCGTATCGCCTGTAAACAGCATAACTTAAAAACGAAAAGTCTGTTAAATAACAATTTTTAGTTTCTCTGCTACCTACATAATAGGTAGAGAAGGTAATGCATTCCACCTAAGAATGACATACCGAGATTTCACCCTAAATACACGTTATGAGGCTCCCTGAATCCAAAAAAGCATTTTAGTAAAAGTTCCGCGTGTGTGTGAGTGTATGTGTCTTCGCACACATAATTAAAAAAGCGAAAAAACGGATAAATACAAATTTATAAATTGATATTTAGGCTCAGTGCCTTCCTTAGATGCGACACAAGTATTTTCAACCAAATTACCCCACCCCAAACTTCCCTTCCATGAAATATTTTTCGAAATGTTTCTTTTTCTTAAAAATGGCTTTAACGATTTTGATTGAAGTACCATATATTAAATATAATTACATGACGAATAAAATGTATATTTTGAATTTTCTTGGAATAACCTGTGAAGTCCTCTTCATTTGTATAATCTTGTAATGGTAAAGATAAGCGATAGACGAAAACGTTCACACAAAAACAATTAGTTTCTTAAAACACACAAATTTATTTAATACAAATTTTTCGTAAAATCAGCCATATCGATTATTAACGGTTCAATTTGTTCAATAGTTTGTCATTCTTTTAAAGTCCCATCGATTTTAAGTTGTTCCTCGCGATTCATGGAAACAATAGGTATAGAATTTTAAGGCTAGCGTATATCGTCCAGCTTTTAAAAATTTGACTATCGCTGTTCTCTTTGTATTCGTAATGTAGGAAAGGTTGTTCTGGATTAAAATGAAGTAGACAGAAAGTAAACTTTCGTGGGAATAATTTGTATACCCACTAATAAACGATAGAGGGTAGAGAAAGTTATATGAATGTAATACAATATTTTTTTATTTAAGTTCAGCATTTTCCAAGGATACGACGAAGATTTTCAAGAAAATCTCCCACATAAAATTACTCTTTACATGTAAATGTTTTCGTTATTTTTTTATTTTCTCAAAAATCACCCTAACGATTTTGATTAAACTACCATACGTTTAAGATATGTGCATGAAAAATTAAGTGTATATCTTGAATTTTGTGCAAATAGCCTGTGGATTATTCTGAATGACTTTTCTACAAGTGGTATACCGTAATAGATGGACAAAAATCCTATTACACAAAACAATGTATATCTGCGTTAAATCACATAATTTATATAGACATTTTTCTAGTGGTTATTTGCTATTCATTTTATCTCGTAGTAATGCAAAGAACATAGAATTTCAAAGCCATTATATAGCATTCCGCTTTTTAAAAATCTGACTGTCGCTTTAGTCTAATTATCCCTCTTATACCTACAACGAAATGTGTAAATGTGTAAAAAAAGTTTACCTCGATTAACAAGAAGTAGATGGAATAATCAGATTTTGAAAGAGCAATCTGTTGAAGAATGAGTAGAGAGAGACATGTGAATGCAACACATATTTATTTTATAAATATTTTTAATTTTAATTATTCCCAATTCTATGTTAATAATGTATCAGAGATGCTTGTAAACGTTTCCTTTTATCTACAGTCATCCTTATGTACAGTTTTCTAAAAGTAAAATTCCATTGTTAATCATTTGCTTTAGCTTTGTGTGTAGCAGAAACTATCACAGCTAGTATGAAAGACCAATAAAGCTAAAGCTAAGCTAAGCGAATGACCCGGTGGTTTGTTAGGATACATTAATCAGATGACAAGATTTAATGCCATAACAGCTTACGCCTAAGGATATCGATCGACAGAGAGAGTTGAAGATAGAATTTCGAATATTCACAGCTGTGACAGTGAATTTTTCACGTCTGATTCAGTTTTATATAAGTTACACAACTGAGGGGGGGGCACCTCGCACACTGCGATCCACATAGATCTATTGTGGCTACCACACTCCCAGGAGGCTACAGACCGCAGGCAGACAGGCCACAGTGACACGCGAAGTCCGCTCGAAAACGCGTCCCGCTGCTGGAGCTAACCAGAGAGTACGGAAACCCAAGGTCAGCCTGGGCGGTCAACGGGAATCGAATTCGGAACCTCACAAATGCGGAGCCAACTCACTCGGGAGCTTTCTAACTTAGTATCAATATACAGCTAGTGAGAAAGAACAATTATAAAAGAAACATAGGTAATACCACCTGAAGATTTTATAAATATTTGTTTTGTGGCAGCTAGTTTGTATATATATATATATATATATATATACATTATATCAAATTATGAGAGTTTACAAAACCTCAGTGCATGTGCCATATTTACACATATAAGAATCAAGATAATTTTGAAGAATTGCCATTGCCTATGTTTTACCAGTTCCTTTGGTCAGCCAGTAGATACCAATATGCCAATCTCCTTCTTGCTGAACTAAGAATTTTTTGTGAATTTAATGTTTCGTTGATTTTCTCATTGTGCACACTCCGCCAAAATATGTATCCAGTCTTCATCCCCATCACAAAATGGACATAGTATTCTCCTGCCAGAATCATCACTCATTTTCTGTGGGCCGTGGCTTCTCAGTCTAAGCCAGGCCATTTCTGACCTCTCCTTTTCTTCCCAAGTTAAGTATATGTTTCTTTACCGCAGTTCAGTTTTATTTCATTTAAAGAGTATACAGTAAGAAAAGTTTTACGTTCATTTTATCAATCAAACAATCAAGCTTGCTTTGTAACTTTATAATTTCCATATTTGATATCTCAATATTTTAAAAGTGTATACGGTATTTTATGTAATTCTTTTAAAAATAATAAAACTGTCTTAGTAAAACATATATCAGTCCATCTGCGTATTTTCAAGTCCTTCTTGTATCTCTGCTTTACATTGTTTTAGTCTAGAAGTTTATGCCTGTTTATTAATTTAAATTACTGAGGAAACGCGAAACACTTATAGCTTACAATTTTCTAATCAGTGAATTTCTTAACTTCTTTATTCATTTATTCGTTCATTAGTAGTTAAAACATGCAGGATGTTACAAATATCATTATATAATTTTTTTTCAATGAACAAGTTAACATCAAATTATTTGAAGTTACAATGTATTTTATTATTATTACTATTATTATTATTAATATTATTATTATTATTAATTTATCAATATGTAATGATATCCACCCAGTAGATATTAGATAAAACACAGGGTGGTCAGGAACTTGGCAATAGATAGTTTTTAACAAGCAAGGTAATTTAAAATTATTTCAAGTTCAAGTTACATTATATTATCGAGCGAGTTCGCTCAGTCAGTAACGACTGTGGCCCGTATTCGGAAGGTCCCGAGATCGATCCCGGCGACCGCTCACTCAGACCCATATTATTTTTGGGGTTTTCCCAAGTCATCAGGCGAATGCTGGAGGGGTTTCTTTCACCCCCCCCCCATTTCCTGTCTCTCCTTTTCGTTACATTAATCATTTCATTCACCCTTCACCCCGTTTGGCATCTTTTAGGGTCGGAAGTCTCGGCGATGGAGTTTCGATGCAGCATGGCTGAGAAAACGGATGCTCTGTGTGAACTTTCTCCGTCCCTCGACCTTCGGCTGGTTGCCGGGGTATAAGGACCGTCCATGGAAGAGGCGTTGAACCCTGTGTGGGGTGGGGTCCTCGGTCTGTCTGTCCGCTTGCCGGGGCGTGTATATATAGAAACTAGCGACCTTGTCATTGTTGTGCCGTCATTCCTGGTTCTCGCCGCCCGGTGTCTCTCTTCACCTTATCCCTTTCAACCGAGGGTTCCCCTCGTACGCCGTCGGTACAACATCCTAATTCCTGGATCGTGCCTAATTCTCTCCACTTCATAATCCTAATCCTATAATATGTTAGGAAACTACACATTTACTGATGGTAGGTAATGTTGCTATTATATTTTTGAACCTCTGAGTCACAAATCACCTTCAATTCCTGCATATCAACGTACTTTTCTTTGGAGGTAGGTAGTTGTCTTGTATTATTTCCAACAATAAACAAGAGAGCTGAATATAACGGCAAAAATGCACCTTTATCATGCAGCTGCAAGTCAACAATTACAATAGACAGAATGACGTCATCCATTCATTCTTTGTTTTAAAAGGACTTAGCTCATTCGCTCGTTATAAACCACACATTACTGGGGGCAGCTATTCTATAACTAAACCCATTTTATAAGTTGAATTTATTTATCTGAAGGTGTGTCTAGATGAAGTAAAAGGCATAAAAATTTATAAATTTCCTATAAAATGAATATCCTGAAAATAGTATCAAATTTTGCGTTATGTGGGATCCTTTTTTGGCTGGATTTTATTGAAAGGATGGCAAGGTTTCCAGGACGAATAATATTACTAATTGTTTCAATACAGACTATGAATGGTATTAAAGTTCTAGGAGTTCCTTGTGGTGAACTAAGTACCTGTGTCTTCAACACATTTTCAACAAAATTGGACATAAGGAAGGATGTAGTATTTACTTGGTATGAGGCAAGTGAGGAGTGAAGACGCGCAACAATGAAAAACGTGGCGGTTTCCTCTGTACGGGTCACGCGCGGCAGAAGTTTAGCATACTGTGTACCCCTTTCACCAGCTAAAACTTTACCTGAAAGATAAGCCACCCCCCCTGCTAGCACAGACATTAATCTTCATTTGCTATTTGGAGAAGGCTAAATTATACAGTCTGATAAATTTTCTGTCTGCTGATATCTATTAGTCTTTTTTGAGACCTTTATACATGTCGTTTATTTCGCCTCTTTGCCACACTGACACCATACCTATTCTCTTATATCCCCTTTCCAGCTCAGGTGTCTAAAATAGTTGTATATAAAAGCATGTAATTCAGTAACCTTGTAGTATTGGGGAGAAAACCGCAATCCAATGAGTCTTTACTACTTCTTGAATGTCCAGTAGAAGGTTGTCCCGTGTCCGAAATTGCTGTGGCTGACGCTGTCTAATCTACAGTAATCCGAGATAAGCGAAGATGTGTTCTCAAGAAATAGTCCTGGGCTTGGTACCCCCCACCTAACGCATCACCATTAGTGAGGGAAGTGTCTGTGACGTTTCGCCGATCATCATCATTATACTTGAACGACGATGTGAATCTCCTAACGACTTCCACCTCGATTATCCCTCCCCCATGTCCTATTTACTCGCTAGGTTTTGCAGGAAATATGAAATGTCAAGTTTTCTTCCTAACAGTAAACTTTTAACTGTTTTGCTTCCCCTGTTTCTTTCTCGAAAAGAAGGCAGTACATTAGATCTACAGATCGTCTTTATAAATTCGTAGAGAACGCCAAGAATATATAGGTTTGAAATAAAGTGACACTCCATAAAATGTTTATTATAAATGAGGATTATAGGGGAAGAATGAGGAGAGTCGAATGGAGATTATTCTTCAAGGTAAGTATATTAAAAGTTTAAAAGTGGAGCTCTGTGAAATATATTCGCGAAACGTTTTCATATTATTGATATGGTTAATAGACCCACAAATTTAATTCAAATTTACCAGGCCGAAATAATTATAATTTGATTTGTTTATTTAATTCGTTAATTCCTTCTAAAATAGTAAAGCTAGAGTGATTATTATTTCTAAGTATACTTTAAGCTTCAAAACCAGCCCACACATATGCATATCGTTATGGTAGAGGGTTGATTACTTTATTGTATTGTAAAAATTTTAATTTCAGTGTTAAGCCATTCTAAAGCTATAAAGCTGAAGTCGGGCAAACAGAGATGTACAAAGCAAATACATAAGTCAGATTTGCTTTTCTCTGACATACACAGCATTATTAAACGCCAATAGGAGCAGCGAATCAGTGTTGTTAGTAAGTGTTTGTATTAGTAGCATGGAAGAAAAGTATATAATTATGTATATTTAATATTACTCCAATATATATATATAATATGTATGTAATTTGCCCACCTTCCCCTCTCAACATTTCCAAACTGATATTAATCCTGGATAAGCGTATTGCGCTGTCAAGCAAGTGGGTCAACTTATTTTCTAAGATGGGGCAGCGATTTAATTTCGCACATAACTACTTAAACTATTTACTTAAAAATGTTCTAATTCCTATAGACAATATAGAACTTAGGTATCAGCAATGTTGAATGCATGAATGAACAATTAATGAGTATTAATGCTTTAATATGAACGAAATTCATTCCTTCAATATAATATATATATATATATATATATAAGTTAAATGATAAAATCTCTAATAACAGATGAAACATTTAATTATATACATACATTAGTACATTAGTGAGCCTTCTCATCCTGCGGATTGGTAACTAGGCAACCCTTCACTTTACAAAAGATGCGAAATGCAGGTGCTGACACTGCATTCACCAACCCGCTGATTAGGGCTACGGTGGTGCTTTTTACTAATGTGCTCTAGTAGCGCAATGGTTAACATGCTGGAAAGTCATGGTGGATGTCGGAAGTTCAAATAATACCTGCGAATAAATGAATTTTTATTCATTTCTTGCATTTATTTATGATGTTCATTAAAACATATTCCATCTAGTAAAAATTTGTGTTTTAATGAAATTCACACAATTAAACTACTTAAGTAAAACGACACTTCCATGCCAAACTAACAGATCTCGTTAAACTTACAAAATATAAAAAGTATCTTCACGTGGCAGTATGTGAACCTGCGATCATTACCACTGAAGGCCATCGCGCACACTGTTGCGCTACGAGTGCAGGTCGCTGCACGCACAACGTGCAAAGCAGTCATTTCGGCTGAAATTGATACGACGCGATACAATGGACAATGTTTACGGCATAGAATATATTACGTCGGCACTGCATAACTTCTCAATCCGCAGGCTCAGAAGACTCACCCGCTATGTATTCAACAATTGCAACAAGAGCCTATTAATAATTCATTTTATGCTTCAAAGTTTATGCGCTTGTTAGACTATGGTCTACAGAATTTGCACTCCGTTCGCAATCGCTTAATACTCACAATCGTGATCATTTCCTGGCTAGAATAAGGCATAACATGGATCGGGTAACATTTACAATTAAACAATTAACCCTTTAAATATACTACCTCGAAATTGTGAAACTACAAGAATAAACTTTGCATAATATACCCTTCACCTTTAAGATTTTCATTCCCCCAACCTTTCAATTCAACTTCAGTGCTCATTCCAAAATAAGTCATAAATAAAGATAACAGAATTGGTTTTCTTTTACGATGACAGGCAAGGGTGCCTGTCGTAATCGACGTGCCACATGTTGGATTCACGGCGATGGCTTAACTACTCCTCAGCCATTCCACACATATTTAGCTCCCAAGGATAAGAATACAGCTCTTTTCGGTGTACATCAACAACACCCACTTGTAGATAGTTTAACTCCGGGGCATTTTCTTCACTTGCTGCCACATATAACTGACATGCGTGGGTGTTAGTAATGGTCAGTTATGATGAACCATACAGTGACGATGAAATTTTTACTGATGTAGTCATATAGCTCACGAATATTTAATTTCCTGACTCAGCAATAATCGCACCAGATTCAATCATACGTCTATTCGTGATGTTTTTCCAATTGTCTCGCACCCGGGGGTTCCCGAGCCAATCATCGCCATATTCATCCCCTCACCCCCATCCGGTCGAGGTGGGTTCTTCTCGTGACCGGTGGACACAAGGTAGGCTCTCGTGCGTTCTTTGCATTCCATTCATACCGCACCTCACCATCGTTTCTTTCTTCCCTTGTCACTTTCCGGCCATTTCGCACCACGACATTCGCACATCTCTTTTTCTTCCCCGCCGGCCTACCTTGCGTGCGAAACGCCCACACAGTTTTATTTGTTTTATCTTTTCTTTTAATCCTGACGGATACCCGCGCACGGGGTGCGCAGCTGGGTGAGTGGGTAATGGCGTCATCCCCACCACCCGGGGTCGTCATGTAGGGTTTGTGTTCGTATCCGCTGTTCACCTGCAGTCCCGCGGGGGGGGCCATTGCATGAGCTGCTGACTTCTGACGGCGATTGGGTCCCTCTGTCTATGTTCTGGGAGGTGTGACCCTGGGGTGAGTCTGGTATAGATAGGCCACTCACCCAAGCCGGGGTAACGCCCGGGAAGTCAGAGCCCGAGGTCGGAGACGGTTGCAATGATGGAGGATTTGTCTCGCTATGGAGCACCCTTCCTCCATTAATGCAAACAAGCGCCGAAAAGTTATTGTAACAGAAGTAGCACCGCCGTCATCTGGTTGTTACTTGGTCATTTCAAGAACAGAAGAAGGACAAAACTTTGAGAAGGTGAACCCTTTTATAATTCACAAGGGCATAGATGCTATTGCTGGTGCGGTTCAATCCTGCACTCGTCTACGGAATGGTTCCTTATTGGCACAAACTAAGTCCGATCAGCAAAGTAAGACCTTGTTACGCGCTACGCTTCTCCACGGTTATCCCATCCGTGTCGAGAAGCACCGCACATTGAATTCCAATCGGGGCGTCGTTACCACCCATAGCCTCGATGGTATATCGGACGAGGATCTAGTAGAATATCTATCCGATCAAAAGGTGACTGCAGTGCATCGAGTGCAGGCCAAACGCGACGGCGTATTGGTACCCACTCGTACCCTGTTTCTAACATTTGATGGCGTCGATCTGCCCACGAGCATTTTCGCAGGGTACGAACGGATTTCTGTGAGGCCGTATATACCTAGACCTCTGCGTTGTTTCAAATGCCAACGTTTTGGGCATACGCAAGTCTCCTGTAAGAGTGCCGTTACCATCTGTGCCTCATGTAGCCAGCCGTCACACGAAGGTACCTGTCCCACAGCCTTCGTCTGCGTTAACTGCAAAGGGTCTCATTCTGCGTCATTTGCCGACTGTCCGCGGTACTTGGACGAGAAGGCGATCCAGGAGATCCGGGTAAAGGAAAAACTCTCCTTCGCTGAAGCCCGGAGGCGTTATCATGCGCGCCAACCTTCACTCCTGCGATCTGGCACATTTAGTTCTGTTGTTGCCTCGCCAGTACTACGAGTAGATGCCGAAACTCAGACCTGGACCATGACTGGATTAACCGCCACTACCATCCGGCCGTCCATTAAAGCTACCGTTACCAAGCCCTATAAACCTGGTCCATTGTCAATGAAGTCGCAAGCCGCTGAAAAGAAACCCAAGCAGAAACTTCGTAGGAAAGATTTTCTGAAGGACCCTCCGCGTGCACGCGGTAAGAAAAGTTCACCTTCTCCTCCTCGGAGGTCGCTGTCCCAGGAAGGTCCTGGGACAAGCCGCGCTCAGCGGCACCCCTCACCCATCGCCACCCAGAACCGATTCACGGCGCTTGAATCGGTTTCTGGCACTGAGCGCGTGGGCCCTCTCTCCGAGGAAGCTATGGAGTCTGACCAACTCCATACAAATCCCCGAGCCCAAAGGTTAAGCAAAAGATTCTTTTAAGCCGCCCTTCTAAGTAGACAGTTTATCCCTTTTATTCATGGCTATCCTGACTTGGAATGTACGTGGTGTACGATCGCATAGGGTGGAACTGCAACATTTATTGCATTCCCATTCACCTATGGTCGTGTGTTTGCAGGAGACCAAGCTTCGCCCTCACGACCCTTTCGATCTCCGAGGGTACACTCCGGTTCGCTACGATCTTGAACCGGAGGAGGGTGCTCCTGCTCATGGAGGTGTCATGTTGTTAGTGCGTAACGACGTTCATTTTCAAACTCTCGCTCTTACGTCCGACTTGCAAGCCGTTGCCATTAGATTGCAGTTACCCCGTTTTTTCTTCTCTGTTTGCTCTGTATATTCACCTCCGCCGTCTCCCCTCGCTCCCGCGGACATTCGAGCTCTCCTGTCCGCTCTCCCAACACCATTCCTTCCGTTAATGCCTATCACCCACTGTGGGGTTCGCCAAGGGCTTGTGCGAGGGAAACTCTTCTTTCCGACATTTTTTACCAGTTCAATCTTTACATCCTCAATACAGGTGCACCTACTTTTATTTCTGATTCTTCTGGTACATTCTCTCACCTGGACCTTGCCATTTGCTCACTCCAGCTTGCTAGTCGTCTTCAGTGGAACGTCGTCGCTGACACTACACCAGCGACCATTACCCCTGCGTCGTTTCTCTTCTGTCACACCACGTACAGCATTCCAGAGTACCTACCTGGATATTCACAAAAGCCGACTGGAGCTTGTATTCCAGCCTCGTGCATGTTTACGATCAGCCCTTCGCCGACATTAACCAACTAGTGCAGCACCTTACCTCTACGATTTTCTTGCCGCCGAACGCGCAATTCCCCGTTCATCCTCTCAACCTCGGCGACCGCCTGTTCCGTGGTGGAACGAGGATTGTCGGGACGCCGTTCGTGCCCGTAGGACTGCACTTAGGGTGTTTCGGCGACACCCTACATTTGATAATTTGGTGACTTTTAAACAATCGCGCCTCAGGGCTCGTCGCATTATTCAGGATAGCAAGAAGGCGTCGTGGGCTCCTTTTGTTGAGTCTTTTAATCGCTTTACGCCTTCATCCGTTGTTTGGGATAATCTTCGTCGCTTCTGAGGTAAAGTGTCGCATTGTACTGTTTCTGGCCTTCAGGTTTCTAATGCCACCATAGTGGATCCGGCTGCCATCGCTAACACTCTGGGATCTGCCTTTGAGGCGGTTTCCAGTTCAGACCATTATTCCGCCGGCTTTCGCTGTATTAAAGACCGGCTGGATTCTACACCATATAATTTTCGGTCTGCTAACACTGAATGTTATAACGAACTTTTTACAATGAGGGAGCTGGAGCACGCTCTTCATTGCTCTAGGCACTCCGCTCCTGGCCCGGACGGCATTCATGTCCTGATGTTAAAGCACCTTTCAGCCGACAGTAAACTCTTTCTCTTACAGGTCTATAACCGTATTTGGCAAGACGGCGTTTTTCCTTCCGTTTGGCGCGAAACCACCATTGTCCCTATACTTAAGCCTGGGAAGGATCGCCAACTACCTTCCAGCTACCGCCCTATCTCCCTCACCAATTGCATTTGCAAGGTGATGGAGCGCATGATCAACGGGCGGTTGACATGGTGGCTTGAGTCTCAGAAACTTCTAGCGAACGCTCAATGCGGATTTCGTCGATATCGCTCTACCGTCGACCACCTGGTGTCCCTGTCGATGCATATTATGAATGGATTTCTGAGAAAGTGTCAAACCGTGGCTGTGTTTTTTGACCTGGAGAAAGCTTATGACACTTGTTGGAGGGGCGGCATTCTACATACACTTCACGCATGGCATATCCGCGGTCGTCTTCCCATATTTCTTCGGGAATTTATGACGGACCGCGTCTTTCGTGTACGGGTGGGCTCGGTTTTATCTAGTCGTTTTATTCAAGAGAACGGAGTACCGCAGGGCTCTGTACTCAGTGTCACACTTTTTGCAATTGCTATCAACCCCATTGTTGATTGTATTCAACCTGGCATTTCATCGTCCCTTTTTGTTGATGATTTTGCCATTTATTGCAGTTCCCGGCGGACCTGTCCACTCGAATGCCGTCTCCAGAGCTGTATCGACCGTCTCTACGCCTGGAGTAACGCCAACGGCTTTAATTTCTCCGCCAAGAAATCCATCTGTATCAATTTCTGGCGCCGGAAGTATTTCCCTCCGCCCTCTCTCCATCTTGGGCCAGGGATACTTCCCTTTGCAGACGAGGCGAAATTTTTGGGGTTGATATTTGATAGAAAGCTGAGCTGGATTTCACACATTTCGTTTTTAAAAGCCAACTGTGACCGTTCTCTTAATCTTTTACGTGTTTTAAGTGGCACATCCTGGGGAGCTGATCGGACCGTCCTTCTTCGCCTTTATCGCTCTTTGGTCCGATCCAAGCTTGATTACGGGTGTATTGTTTATTCGTCGGCACGTCCATCTGTGTTACGGCGATTGAATGCCATTCACCATCGTGGCATAAGAGTCGCTACAGGGGTCTTTCCAACCAGCCCTGTACCCAGTCTGTACGCAGAAGCTGCAGAGCCTCCGCTGTCCTTCCGGCGTGAGATCCTTTTGTGCAGCTATGCTTGTCGGCTCTCAAGCTTGCCTAACCACCCGTCCTTCGATTTATTTTACGAGGATTCGCTTGATCGACAATATTTCGTTAGCTCCTCTGCATTACTACCTCCAGGGGTTCGATTTCGACAACTCCTTCGGCATTTGGACGTTACGCCAGCGCCGGCCCTTCCCAGGGGGGAAACGCTTTTTCCTCCATGGTTGCGCCCTGAGGCTCACTGTCACCTTGGGCTAACGGCGATGCCGAAGACTGAGACCCCTTCTTCAGTCTTTAGATCGGCTTTTTTAGAAGTCCGGGCGCAATTCGGGGATTTCCATTTTATTTTTACCGATGGATCTAAGACTGATGCTGGAGTTGGATGTGCCTTTGTTTTTGGTCAATGTAGTTTTACGTTTCGTTTACCTGGACAATGTTCAATTTTTACCGCCGAACGTTTTAGCATTTATCAATCTGTTTTATACATTCAGCGGCACGGCTTGCGGCACTGTTTTATTTTACGGACTCTCTGAGTGCCCTTCAGAGTATTAACGCGCTGTACCATTACCACCCACTCGCACAGCGCATACATGACCTGCTCCACTCGCTTGGTGTCTCTGGCATCAGCATCTCCTTCATGTGGATTCCAGGTCATGTGGGCATCTCAGGTAACGAGTCTGCCGACGCCGCTGCCAAATCGGCGATTTTATTACCCAGTTCTTTTACTTCTGTTGATCCCTCCACAGATTTGTTTGTTATTTTACGTAGCCGCATCCTCCTGCTTTGGAGGGATGAGTGGACGGCCCTCCGAGGGAACAAGTTACGGGAGGTTAAGCCTCTCTCCTTACTCTGGGGTACCTCTTCTCGTTCGTGTCGTCGGGAAGAGGTAATTTTAGCTCGTTTACGGATTGGACATTGTCTGTTTAGTCATAGGTATCTGCTCAGTGGTGACCCCGCCCCACTCTGTGAGCAGTGTGATGTGCCCTTAACGGTGCGTCACATTTTAGAAGAGTGTCAGGTTTTAGCTCCATTGCGCGTTCGTGTTGGTCTGCCAGTTGGCATAGCCAACGTTTTGGCGGACGACCCGCGTATTGTAGAATGCGTTTTACGTTTTATTAGTGACAGTGATTTTAATCTGCGCATTTGATGCGTTGAGCGTCCTTTAGCTTTGTTATTTTATTCTGTATGTTTTAATAGGGACTCTACTCCCCAGTGGACCTATGGCGCTCATGTCCCTCGCATTCTAAAGTTCTTGACACGTTTTAATCTTTTATTGCCTATGCTTTTAGTGTGTTGGTTTTTCGGATATTTGTATTGTTATTATTGTTGTTGTTTAACTGTTACCTTGGGCGTAGTATGCAGGTCTGCTTATTATACCTGCCCATTCACGGTGAACTTGTACTGACAATTAATATTAATGCTTGCGTGCTGATCGTAGTAACCCAGACACAGATATATAGGGGTGTCAAAAGCAGACGACTTTTTCAATTCATGTAACTTTTAACTGCTTGACGAATGACTTCATGTTGTACTTTTAAAATGAGTTCAACACCGGTCTCCTGGCTTGCAAACAACAGACTCAATGACTGACTACACTGACACACTTCCATCTCCTGCTCGCACGGCCGGTTGCTACACTATGTAGGGCAATCCACAGGATACCCTGCTTTGATGCAAATAAGATCTCACAATAAATTGTACAATGAACGATAGATCTATCTACACCGTCCAATATTTCTTATTCTATACAGATTGCCCTCCTCTTTGTAGCACATACAGCCCCTAGGACTTCAAGCCAAAGCCTTGGGTCAATAACCGTCGAGGGGCAAGCAAACTCTAGATCATAGCATATTCAGCTGGGTGATCAGCTCAATCCCTGGTATGGCGGTGAAGAAGTAAATGGAATGTAGTGATGAAAGGGATGAGAGAAAACTCGCGGATCAAATTATCCAATTATTGACCGAGGAAAACCGCGAAAAAAACCTTCGGTCAAATTGGTCGGCCCAGGGGGTTGCGCCCGGAACCTCAAGATGTTACGATCTGAGCCATTCCGCTCGGCCTTTAAAATTTCATGAATATATATATATATATATATATATATATATATATATATATATATATATTTGCCACGTAGTATACAACAAAATACATTATGCAACTACTAAGAAAACACTATTTCCTCATTCATATAAACATTTCAAACTCCTCTAACGCTCGAGCTCCCGCTCGTAAGAAAATGTATACTTGAGATCAGAAAAAGTGGTCCATGTACGAATGGGAGTTAAGTTGGTACTGATATACGAGTATGTAGCTCCGTCACCCTCTTATCTTACCTCTTCCATAATTATAGTTACTTGACTGGCAAGTTTCTCAAGTTATACGAAAGATTTACAGAGCGTAAGTGTCACTGTCAATGAGTTGTCTATATATTTGCTAGTTGAGTACCATTGAGTTAATAACAATCATCATAGCATTAAGACTAATGATAATAGACCATTTATTTAATGTCAAGTTTTAACTAATAGGACCATCAGAGTCATTACGCAACGATTAATAATAATAACAACATGGGCTAAAGTATTGACTGAAGTAATAATTAAAATTCCTAAACTTTTGACATAAACGTTGTCGTGATCTCTTAACAAACTAGCTCAATGGGGAGGTAGAACGACTGGTACCGAAGATATTAAAGTTAATATTTCACATTATGCGAGGTCAGACGGGGGACGCAGCTGAGAGAAATTATGAAAATATACCAATATGTTCCTAGTAATAGTATTATTTCATGGTGTGGATGAGGGAAGGGACTATCTACTATAATAATTTACACATAATGAAAATGGATGGCAAATGACTTTAATGATGAAAAGGGATTACATTACCTCCTTGCTTCCTTGCCTGTCGGTGGGGACGCCATACTGCTCGTATGGACAGCGCGATCACACTACGACTTGCCCCTAGCAGTAGCTCGGCTCGACTGACTGACTGACCCACGCTAACTCGGCGTGGTTACGCTATGCTAGAACTGGTTTATCCCCTCCACTCTTGCGCAATATCCGATCTGGGCCGCCAGGTCACCTACGCAATAATGCTTACAAACGTCACATCTCACCCTGGCTACCCAGATCACGTCGCCGTCGACACAAGGAGGATTTTTTGTGGTTCATGTGTAGACAATTAATTACAAAGAAAGAAGAGAGAAAAAAATATGACATACATTACAAACTGGTTATTTACAAAGGTAAAATTGAGCAGAAATGTCTCTCAAAGAAGAAGTTAAAAAATATTCTGAACATGTGAAAATAATGCAAACATTATGGAGTCTCGAGTGCCACCGACGATTTAGTTTAAGATATATTGCCTAATTATGAGTACCCCACACACGCACAATACACCGTACTGCCACTGTTACATACGCACTACACTGCACCAAGTTTATCCGACGTAACCGTTTGTGGGTGGAATTTCCACATCACTCACAACGACGAACTTTCTGCTGCAGAGTCTTTCTTGTGTTTCAAGTCGCTGAAGATGTGGAGGGGGGCGATCGCTAACTTGGACTGCCCCCTGAGATAGTGGTTCCTTATGCCACTGCAGTGTAGTGGATGAAAGGCAGCTCTCTTCTGGTGTATCTGGAACCTCTGGCGTGTCTGTAGAACAGGATTACTCCTCTGGACACCCGAGCTCCGGACTCAGCAAAATCACTATAACATGAATCACAGAAGAATAGAAATTGTGCTCCCAGAAGATCATCATACATAAAAAACAAGTAGTATGTCATTTACACTAATATGATTTGAAAATGCCACAAAGTTTACAAACAATCAATTTTTAGTATTGGGCAAAGAAAAAAAATGACTACACATTGACATAAAAACTGAATTTTACAAGGGGTTACCATCCAAAATTTGACAAAAACTGCTTTAGATCCAAGTAAAGAGACATGAAAGGGCCAGAATACATAAATATTATATCACTTACATTCATTGTTTACATAAAATAACACAACACAAATATGGTAAATTATTTGGGATCCCAATATTATATTTAACCAGCTGGTACTACCAATGATGAAAAGGGATAAGTGCACTTATAATACATTCATACATGACAATGAAATGGAAGCACTCATACTGACCATGGCCCAAATAATACACAACACTCACTTAAATAACTACCCAAAACTACTATGTGCATTGTTACATGCGTCAAACTACCTCATTACATACTTCCAACTGCAAAAACTCATGCTTTACTGTCACTAACACAAATTCTCCTCTGCATAACTATCTTATCCACCTCATTATGATCATTATTATCATAATTTCAATCATCATCATAGTTTTCAACTTTATCATACACAGTAATTACTGAAAAAAATAAAATATTTTCACTGACGTGTCTCATGCAACTAGCTGCAAAATCAAAAAACATACCGGACATAGGCATAAACTAAAGAAATTACATTAACATTTCAGGAACGATACCAATAACATAGCATTATACTGTTGCATCCACACCCTCCGAATCAAAATTAAGCTGGAAAATAGATGGTATTAAAACTCGCTATATAAGATGGTACTAAACTTGTTGCATAAACACAAAAAAATTATTCTCATTGCATGTACTCTCTCGTGTGAATAAATCATACACGCTATACTGGGCACGTTGCAGCAACACCAATAAGCAAAATTTCTCAACTCATCACATCGAATTTCCAGGTACATGTTAGCCCTCCTGAAAACTCCAACATTCACACTTCAACCATCGGGGTTACTCTTCGGCGCTCCCACCGAGGCAAATATTAACTCATCTCTCACACTACACCGTCGGGGTTACTCTTTGGCACTTCCACCGAGGCAAATATTAACTCATCTCTCACACTACACCGTCGGGGTTACTCTTTGGCACTTCCACCGAGGCAAATATTAACTCATCTCTCACACTACACCGTCGGGGTTACTCTTTGGCACTTCCACCGAGGCAAATCTCACATATACTACTCACATAACCTCACAAACATAAACACACACACTATTCATGCAACAATATTCTGCAAAGAAAAAGATCACAGCATCATAATGAAACCCAAAATCAAAACAAACCGAACGAACGCAACAGAACAAAGCACATCATTACCAAACAATACTGTCACATAACATTCCTGAAAATCAAAGCTTAATTAAGCACACAGTACACATCAAACACATACACTGCAGCATAACATGACAAACCAAATAATCTCCAATGCCCAAAACATAATTCAAAATTTGAGTTACACAAAATGGTGATAAACTTTCAATTTAGCAGAGACATACATAGCACACATTATTCCTGAAAAGCAAAGCTTAATTAAGCATTAGTCAGTGAAACAACAATTTAGCATACCTGTCTGATTTGTGACAGTTTTTCAATTGTTCAAATTTTGGCACACACAATGTTCACATACAGGTTTTTTTTTCTTTTTACCACAAAATGGTACAACTTTCCAAAATCTCGTAACACACATATAGCTGATCCAACAACATCCAAGTCCTACTGGGCCATATTGGAGGCATATTAAACCTATTTAGGTGAAGATACTGGCACAGCTGGCGGTAGCTGAAACTTTTACTTACATTAGTCATTTTGAAACACTTTCCCCCAAAAATACTCACTGCGTAACTAAATAAACCAAACATGGCAACGGTGAAGCAAAATTATTAGCAGTACTACCACTATGCGTACCGCGACGAGCGTACAATGCACAAATATGAATTTTTAATATATATGCTCTTCTTGACTTTTTTTGTTTTATTATTTTAATATATGCGCCTCACTTTTATACAAACGCAACACGCGAACTTTAAAGTATTTGCTTCACATTCGAGTCGTTAACAAATTACAAGATCACGCAATCAATGACGCAATGTTACGTACACCAGCTAACACACGCAACTATATTATCAAAGTTACAAAATATAAGTACATTTTACAGAATTCACAAAATAAGTAATTTAGAATGCACAGTACAAACAATTTATCACCGAAACAGAATTTAGCAGAAGTGAAGGCATGGTAAGGGGAAAAGTGGTGCCAAAAGTTTTACCGCCACGCCACGCCACCGACAGACAATGCAAACATTTTAAAGTGAGCTTGAAATTAAAATACAGACATGGGACTTTGAAGACTCTATGCAAGATTAATTTAGAAGAGAAAACCACAAATTACAGAACCAAAACCCTTACCCTTAAGCCACAAAAAATACATTTTCTAACGAACACGTGGAGGACCAAACACGCTACATTTCAGAGAAGAAAGAAAAAAAATTTTTGCTACAAATACAACATTATTCCCGGCCCTCCACCAAATGTCGTGACCTCTTAACAAACTAGCTCAATGGGGGGTAGAGCGACTGGTACTGAAGATCTTAAAGTTAATATTTCACATTATGCGAGGTCAGACCGGAGACGCAGCTGAGAGAAATTATGAAAATATACCAATATGTTCCTAGTAATAGTATTATTTCATGGTGTGGATGAGGGAAGGGACTATCTACTATAATAATTTACACATAATGAAAATGGATGGCAAATGACTTTAATGATGAAAAGGGATTACATTACCTCCTTGCTTCCTTGCCTGTCGGTGGGGATGCCATAGTGCTCGTATGGACAGCGCGCACACACTACGACTTGCCCCTGTTTTCACATCAATACTATTGTTTTAACTCATTTCTCCACTACCTCTTCAAGGTCGAGTTGCTAATCATCACTTTTGGGCTTCCGTCTACTTGTTTAAACGAATCACAATTAAATTCATTAAAAGATGTTATTTCTCTGACCCTTACATCGTTTCACATCCAGTATAACATCGCCCATTTGTGTATTTTTATTTTTTGAAATTATTTCAAGACATAAAGAGACGTGAGAAGGGCTGGTTGAAAACTAGTGATGGTTAGGTAAAGTTGGAAACCTTACAAACAAAAGCCATATTGGGATTTAGGACAATGGTCACTTTTTCTGCTACCAAAGGTACCACTTTGTTTAATACACATGTATATATGCGGGATCTTCAGATTTATTCTGTCGTTGCCGCCAATCAGTTATCTGCACATGCCATCAATACCTTTGAAGCGAGGTTATCACCACTGTCTTTTACAATAGTGAAAGATGAGTGGAAGGTTGAATGTCAACAGTTTCGAGGTCCCCTTAGTGAAATAGGACTTTTATCGTACCTTTCCAGTATTTGCATTTGGAACGTCTTTCGCTTGCGTATTGTAAACACGCAATCCCAGCATGTATGCTAATAGGTAACTCAAATAATTGGACGGTTTTTGTAGCGTAGAGTGTCTCGAATTAGCACTCAACCATGCAAATTCTGTGATTGGTGGTCACTTCCATCTCGCGTGCAAAGAACGCACGAAATATCCTAGTGAAAAGCAGTTCTGCACCGCAGCAGTACATCAAGCTGTTTACGAAGTCGGAAATTCATGCAGTCTGAGGTTCAATTCCGCGCCATCCCTTTGAGACATGGGTTCGCTTAATTAATAATGTCATTCATTTAAACCGAGTGGCGGTAAAGGGGGAAAGAATCTGAAGACCCGTTATATACACAGTAATTAGACAACCACAACTGAAAAGTCATGGTGGCAGTAGGATTTCGTCAGAACAGATTATAAATACTAAATGCTCATGAGATTCATACAAACTGATTATAAAATTGCTAAGAAAGAACGTGTATGGGGACGTAGTGCTTTTCTAGAGACCAGAATGGAAAATAGAATCACTGAAAGCAATTAATGCCTTAAAATTATCTGAAGCCAAGCATAACTAAAGAAGTGTAATAAAACTGACCTCTCATTAATGTCTTAGCTAGAGTATGCGTTATTGTGAAAAAAGTAAAGCTGAGTTGCGAAGCTGAATTTAGCTATTGAAATGCTTCGAAGAAAATAATAGCTTCTTTAAAAATTAGATAGCCCATAGGCACTGGTTTTAGACATCGTTTCAATAGCTGCAAGTGGAAAGTGAAACTTTGAATGCTACTTCAGGTCAAGGGACTTTTAAGTCGTGTTATTGTGCATACACGTAGATGTTTCTTGAAATATAATATGGCTATAACATTTTTTGTAACTGTTTCCACCACTGTGATATTTAGAGTCTTTTTATCCAGAGTGATACTTGGGGTCCTTTCTTAGCGTTAAAAGTTTTGAGCCGTCAGACTTGTGCTAACGCGTGAAGTCTCGTCAGCACGCTTTCCTGTTTCTCTGACGTTGCCCGGTATCTCTTATTCCCACGTTAATTCGACACTAACATGGATAACCGCTCCAAACTTAAACGCTCAAAAATAACTCACTCTGAGCTGAAACCGTTTCAGTTGCTGGGAAACAAGCTTCCCGTGCTTCAAATCCTAGTTTTGAACAAATTCCTTGTAAATAGTTGAATTGTGGATAGCCACACTTCCTAGGAGGTTATTTTTAAGTGTCAATCAATACCTTTCGAGTTATTTCCCTCCCACCCTGTACAATTACGTACGACACATATTACCGATTTAGTATCGTTCGTTGGTGTACTTCTACTACTGTCAATTTTCTGCCCGTTTGCCTCCGAAATACTAAAGTAGACTTCGAACTCGTTAACTCCAGGCAAGCATTACATCTTCTACCCCCACTTCTAGTGGATGATATTTTTGGCCTTCAAACTGGAATAGCCACATTTATTTATTTACATCGCATCGTATCAAACTTTTTCGGTTCCTTTCAACCGGCAGAATACTTTTAAAATCTTATTTCTCCAGATTTATGAATGCCCATTACATGAAGAGAGCGGAGGATTAGGTGGGATAAAACGTGATTTAGGGAAATGTGCTGTCGCTATATGAGAGGGGGAATTTTTGCAGATATTAGTAGCAAATAAGACACACACCTAATTTCTGGTCTCATACGACACAGATTGTTTGCTTAAGCCTTTATCGAGTACAATATGCATACACATTTTGTCCTTATTGCAAACGATATCCTTATCTTAGAATACTTCCAAAATATTGATTACGATCATATCTGTACGACAAGGACGCAGTAGACAGATCACAGACTGACATGTAGTTTTTGCTCGCCCCTAAATAGAAAAGGAAAGCAAACAGAAAAAGAGAAGTTGAGGAAATCCTACACGAAAAGGAAGTGAGAAAAGAGCTGCCAGAAAAGTTGTTCAAGTCCCTTAGCGAAGAACGTTCTTCCTTCGTAAAGAGTGATGCAAAGTTTTAAGCCCCTTAGGGAAACCACACTCAAGGCACTTACGTACAACTGCCAAAAACGTGCCGGAATGGATTTTCTAGTTACATCTTGTACGATGCACGCAGCGGCAAAAAATCGCTTGTCCAAGAAATTCCCGTTCAACAGTGCTTTAAAATTTAAAACTGGAGAACCCAAAAAAGTTTATAAGAAAGAGTCAGGACAAAAGCGTCAGTCATTTATGCTATAAAACTTTGTATTTAGGCCAAAATGTTATCAAAAGATGAAACAAACAAAACAAAAGCAAGAACTCTACAATATTGTTTTTCATCCATTCTCAATTTTTCATGGAAAAATATTCCTACGTTTCATAATGTGCATTTCTTGAAAAATTATTTGAATGAAATCTCCAACATAAGTTCAGAAATTTAAGATAGACAAGTTTAAACAGTCCTTTTCATATACAAAGTGTAGATTTTTCGGGTGATACCAGGAGAGGTGCATACTGATGCAATTAACCAAGGTTGTTATAGTACTAAACAATGCAAATAGTTCAATGAAAGGAGTTCTTTATTAACTAACAAAATCGAAGCTCTTGCTAGACCAAGGATATCCACAGTAACAGTGGGAACGCACTGCCCTCGCCCTTCCAAGGAGATTCAATAAACATATAATCACTTCCTTGGGAATGGTTGCTATCTTGCAGTCATGAAAGAAATACCCATCTAAACGAATTAGGCTTGTTTTCTGAACCCCAATATTTATAGATATGCAAATCTGCAAAGACAGTTGATCTGCGAATGCGTGGCGATAAAGAAGAAGAGCGTTCATTTCCATTCTGTATAAGGCAATAGGTCTGCGCATGCATAGCCATAAGATACCAGAAAGTCTACCCCTTTTTGCAATATGAGTTGTGAAGATGGCATTGCGGAGGGAGGAAGGACCGAGACCGTAGCAGCTAACTATGGTGATTCCTGCCTCCAAGTTTATTTTAAATTTGGTAAACCTATAATAAACCATATCTATTACTTTTCCGCATTAACCTCGTATAGGTTAGAGCTGGAAATTTGAATCAAATTGGATTCAACATTATTGATCACAGACGATGAATGATAGAATGTCAGACAGGTAAACCGGATGATGCTTGTTCTCAAATGCGTTTAACTTTTAGAGTTATAATAGCCCGTTTGTTTCCATGTTAGCTAAGAATGAAGAGAAATAAAAATATGAAATAGTTCAACGCATTATTAATTGATACAAATCATCAGATATTGTGTATGTCATCAGTAGATAGAGGGAAAATATGAAATGTCATATTGTAAATCATGCTTGCTATCATTATGGAAACGGCTATATTTACATTTTGCAATGTGTAGAACTCAATGCACGTAGCAAAAGATTCATAATTCACAGAATTTTGGTGAAACCTTCATAATTTAATAAAAGTCATATTTCCTCATATTTTGTCAGACTTAGTAATTCTTAAAATAATTTCCGTTAGCGATGAACCGGGCTTTCCAGATATATTGGGACTTTTTTCTGTGAAACACATTCAGAAAATCCAAGTTACTCTTTTCAGGAGAACACATCTGAAAATCCTGATCACTCTTTGGAACAAGTCAGGTACAGTTGAGAAAATGTTGGATTTCCTCTATGTGACGTCACATGCGAAATTAAACGCCCTCTATTACTTTCTCTACTACGTATAGTAAGTAGGGGAAGTATTGTATTTCACCCAAAAATTCGATACCGAGATTTTACCGGAAATACATGTTTTGAGACCCCTGAATCCAAAAAAAGCATTTTTGGAAACATGTCCGTGTGTGTCTAGGTGTGTGTGTCTCTGTGTCTGTGAACAGCATAACTCAGAAACGAAGAGTCGGATAAACACCAAACTTGGTATTTAGGTTCAGTATCTTCCAGAAATGCGACATGAAGGTTTTCAAGAAAATCTCCCCACCCCAGGATACCCTTTACATGGAAGATTTTTCGAAAATTTTAATTTTCTCAAAAACGGCTCTAATGAGTTTGATTAAAATATCATATATTTAAGATATTTTCATGACAAATAAAACGTATATCTTGAATTTTCTGGAAATGTCTCCAAAAGTGTTCTTCATTGTGAACGACTTCTGCATAACTGGTAAACCATAAGAGATAGACAAAATTTTACTGCACACAAAATGTAGATCGCGTTAAAATACACAATTTATGTCATATACATTTTTTTGTTGATTGAACCGTTTTCGAGATATTGCTTGTTATTCCCTTAAATTTTCCAATACTTATACTTTTTCTCAAATTCGTTATTCATTTTATTTTTTGTGTCCTGGACATGAAAAGAGAATGGAATGCGCCACATAGCAACCAGCGCTTAAAATACTTGACTATCGCTTAAAATCTACCATATTCCCCTTGCATCTACAAGAAAATTAGCAATAAGATTAACATCTCGATATCTCGATTAACATGAAGCATATGGAGAATAAGCGTTTGTGCAAATAGTTTGTACAAGAGTAGAGAAAGTCATGTGAGTGTAACACATCAGATTTTTTTAAAGAGTTTTCATTTCGCCAACCAAAATATTATTTTAGTGGTATGTAATTATTGTTATTAAACAAGAACAAAGCAATCACTCACTTATTTCTTCACAATAATTAAAATATATAAATCCATGTAATTTGTTGTATTTCATTTTATACTGTATTATTAAATATGAAAAACCTACAAGGCCTATTTTTTTAAACTAATGAAGTAAGTCTGCTCTAAAACCTTAAAGTATAAGATGTATTGGTTTTTAAATATATATCATAATATTTTTTTTCTTCATACCTTCATATTTTGACAAGAAGGTTTCATATGTTCGCCAGTTTTCCTTCGTATTTTGTCTGTCCCTAGTTATAGTACGATTTATTTTTGTTCCAATGAGTGCTATTATGGAGGTGATAGCGTGACATTTGCTCTGTATCTTCAACAAATAGTACGTCTAATTAAACGTATTTTAATATACGGGACGAATGTTCAATTCGGACCAAATGAGCATGTTGATACTCGGACACAAATTGTAGTTAATTTCGTTAACATGATCTGTTGTTAAATCAGTAAAGTTATAGTATTTTAGTCAAATTACCTCTACATATCACAGAAATACTATTTAAAAAATGTTGACGTCTCAAAGTGATAATATACACCACGTAAATGTTGTTATTAATTTTCGCTTCGTTAATTTCAGCACTTGCGAATAGAAATAATTTCTATTTAGGAATATGTTTTAGAAGTACTGAAACGAAATAATTAGTATACTGCTCATGACAACGTAATTATTGTCATTTATTTGGATTTATAAAAGCGCAGTCAAGGAAAAAAACAGCTGGCTGGAAGCGAACTTTAAGCTTATGAAGTAAAGTTTCTATGGGATTCGTCACCAGTATCACTTCCTGGGAGGTAAGAGGAAGAGCTGATAAATAGGTGAATGGCAGAGTGTACATAATTACTCGCTCCACTGCTTGCTCTGACGTCACAAACCCGCGCGCTTCATTTGATAAACTCCGCCATGAATATTCAAGGCGCGACGTAACCTTTATCGATAGCGCCACACAAGTCACGAGCGTCATTTGTCGCCTGTGTGTCGAAGTTTATCCACGTTGTTTATTATTTTATCGCCATAAACAGCTTAAACTGCTGTCCGGCTTTATTAATTTTCTGGAGGAAAGTCAAAGCTTTGTATAATGCACAAACGTGTGTAGCTTACTTAAATTGGCGTAGCGTTTCTAGCGGATTACGGTACATGGGTATATACAGTACGTGCTCTTTGAAAATAACTAATTAGAAGCTTATAATGACAAAAACACTACTAAACACGTTAGTTCGCTTTGTCATTACCTATGAGTAGTGCATTTTGTGTTCTTAGAGTCGAAAGCAATATCTTTGTTTTGCCTTTTCTATGAAATCATCAATCACCTAGTGTTGAACTCTCTTTCATCAGGCTTTAAAAATTGCTGTGTCTATAGAAAGATTTAAATGTGATCTTTGGGCCTACTTACCAGAACAAGAATATTATTTTCAGTTTAATTTTAAATAAATGTCAGGTTAATTTCATTAATCCAGTAATAGTTGTGTTACAAAATTATAAATGGGAATAAAAGCCAACTACATTTGATATAAATAACTCAGTTTCCTATGTAAGTGGGTTTTGTGAAAAACAAACCAATTATTAAATAATGGCAAAATACTACAACGGTCAAATACAGGGCGTTATTGAAACACTGTTTTTCAAAAAACATCACAGCGAATTAGGGACAACACTGCAAGCTGGTTATTTTAATTTCTTATCTAGGAATAGTTCTTTATTTTAATACGGCTAACCAACAGGCGGCCCTCGTAGCCGTGGTCACTAGAGTGTATAGCTTCGGCGCTCCGCCAAGCTGAGGGTCGCGGATTCAAGTCCCACCATGGGCATAGGCGTTTGTATATGTCTGTGCGTTGTGTAATTGCAGTAATAAGCGGTAAATAATACAGTAAAACACAGTAATAATAAACTGGGTAAACAAGGGAACTTTAACAAAACTGATCTACATGGAAATTATGACATTAAATTCCCCAACTGGCCTCATGTTTTCTGGTAAACCACAAGCACGGTAACAACGGTAAACCGAAGATCCGTAGTTTAATCCTCTTTATAGTATTGAGTTTTTCAGTCTGATTCTACAATACCAATTTTAGCTTACAAACGGCATGTGTGAAAGAGGGATTAATTATCATTAATAATAATAATAATAATAATAATAACGACTGTTACATTCATTTAACTAATCTAACAAATACTAGGATCACCAGTATGCCGAAATCTTACTTTACTTTACGTTTAAGCACACTTAAATGTACCCTCCGAGTTGAACCCGCATACTTAGGCTCAGGAACTAAACTGCGCCACCAGGAGACATCGTAGAGATCAGTGATGTCCAACCTTAAGCGAAACAGGGGAGGGCGGATTTATCCCCACGCATAGTTCGTGGTGCTATGAGGTATTCCTGTGGCTTGGGTTACCCAAACTCCAATTTTTGGTTACCTTGTAACATGCCATTGCGATCAGCCGTCAGTGAGTGAAGGGGAAATGCTTCATAACACAAACGAAAGAGATGGAGTAAGGTGACAATGTGAAGTCATTAGTTCATAAGAGACAAGGTTGGGCATAACTGGTAGAGAGATTGCCCCACGTTAGCCCTAACACCAGAATGCTGACTACTCGGCCACAGAGGCAGTCGTAAGATTTGTAGGAATATGATCGCTCTGTTTGTGTTGTATAGAGCGTGGCTGTGAAAATGCATGTTGTTCCTTAATTTATGTTAACCGGAAGTTACAAAGGAAACCGTTTCTATTCAGATGTTTATAAAATATAGTTTCTTAAGCACTATGCATTGAACATGTTATACCGTGTTTTCTACATCTTCCCGATAATTTTGGGAAATAATTTTGGAGTTCAACACATTTTGATTTTCAAGGAAACCCATATGTATGTGAACTTGAGCTTTGTAAAGAAACTCTGTAAAATATGCCTATCACATATATTTTTCAATAAACCGGGAATATGACTGTAAAAATTGTCTTGAAATTGATAACTAATCTAACCCCTGTTATAATGAGGCTAATGGTACAAAATATAGTAACAAATCTTGAGCAAAATTATTATACGTCACTTCTGTCAATCATATTGGTGCACGTTTAAGTTAATTAAGAGTGTACGAAAATTCTCGATGGCACAATTTCCTTGTTATAACGGAATATTGCGAAATTTCTCTGCAGAATCCCGCAGTCGACGTCATGCTGGGTTTTAATAAAGTTGCCCCCTGTTGCCAAACAATTTACTGAAACCTGAAATGTATGTTATACTCTGCATAGTCACTAATAGATTTTCACCTCTAATGTTGAAATTTTAGGTTGAGAGTTGAGAGCAAAATAAAATAGAAGTACCGATATTCTGCCGAAAAATGGTTTTCATTTGCTGAAAGGATTTTTGTAAAATGAAAATGCGAATGCTAATGCAAAAATCGTTGAATCATCGATTTGAGGTAATTTAGGAATTAAATCGAAATAATCGAAACTGAGAATGGAAGGGGACCTTAAAGAGATTTGTATACATCATGCATAAAATATTAATTCCATTAAAATATTATTGCTATGGATAACAACTACAAGATTTATGAGTCTTGAAATACATAATCCATATTTAAAGACAAGAAAGAAGCCTCACAATGAATGTGAATGAAGCAAATGAGTTTAAGTGTTGTACAAACACGCGGAGGACTAAAGTAATGTTTACCTATGTAATGAAAATAAGGCATCTATTCATTGTAGGCTTAAGTGCAGAAGACATGCAGGTTGATTCTTAAAGGGAACACAAAGAAGTTTTACAATGAGCACAACGAATGGAAAGTTAGTTTGTGTTTTACGTTCTGAATCCAAAAATAAATTATTAAAATCTAAACCACATCTTCGCAGATTTAACTAAAGCCATTAACCAACCTGACGATCTTCGCTTCTTTAAAGACAAAAATTTATATCATAGTTTATAATATATGTTGTTTGTTAATTACTGTGTTAATGCTGCAAATAAATATCGCGTAAAATATGTGAATTTGCATAATAATGACGTCAATAGTCGCGTTACGACTTTAATGTCTAAGTGACTTTAAACAAAAATAAATTTATGAAAGAATTATTAAAGTATTACACAAATACTTGATGCGTGGGTCATTGACCGTACATACATATCTAGATACAAATTAAAAGTGACAAAACAAAAAGAAAAAAGAAAGAAAAGAAACAGATATAAATTGCCTCTGACTAACTGAACAAATTTGATCTGGCTTTGCACACTTTAACCAGGAAATTGCGCATATTTTGCCAGTTCCTCTGGTCAGCCAGTACGGTAGATCCCAACATGCCAATCTCCTTCTAGCAGGACTTGTAAATTTTTCTTTGAGTTTAAATTTTCGCTGGCAAAGCTGTATGAACCAGAGGCTGAAATTGGCTTTTGATTAAAATGTAAAGCTCCTGGCTTGAGAGCATCGTAAGTAGTTCTTACGAGGCGTGTTTTTAAAGTAAGTATCGTTTTACTATTTTGCCGCTGCAGCGCTGCAGTCGCGATGTTGAGCATACGCAATGACTTCTACATTTATTAGAAAGCCAAATTCAGCCGCTAGGGATCGTCACTTTGCATTTTCCTGTTGTTAGAGCGTTTCTAAATGTTCAAAACGATCGAACGAACCCGTCTGTGAAGTCAGATCAATGATTCGTTTTTTGGATGCGGGAAATGTTACGCCAACGAACATTAATCACCAGTTGTAAGAGGTTTATGGGTACACAACAATGACTGATGGAATGGTGAGAAAGTGGATTATACAATTCAACGAATGTGAAAATGTTCATTATGTGCCGCGGAGCGGTCGACCTACGGTGATCACGGATGATTTGGTGCAAGCTTTGGAATAACACATTGGCACCAAGCGATTTTCATCTGTTTCTTTATCTGAAGAAATTCCTTGGTGGAAAACATTTCCACGACAATATGTTGTGAAACAAGAAGAGCAGACTTGGCTTTCGTCACAGGCGGCATCATTCTTTGACGAAGGCTTACAAAAACAGGTTTACCCTTACAACAAGTGCCTGAATAATGGGTGTGACTATATGGAGAAGTATTGCAATGTGCAAGGTAGTGAATGATGATAGATTATTTGAAAAATAATGTTTTGTTATTTTTTTTAAAAAAATATATAGGTATTTACTTTATAAACACGCCTCGTATATTTTCGTTGTGAAGACTACCTTAACAACAATAGATCAAAGTATCTTGTTTATGTCATGTGCACCTACAATAATGAATTGGCAGCATTTTTGATAGTCTTACTAACACAATGACACTGTTGATAGTGCTAAAAATGTGTGGAGTAATGTCAGATTACTTTAGTTTTAAGCATCAGTACGTCAGAATCGGAAGGTAAAATTCCGACAAACCAAACTAGAAAGAGGTAATCATATGAAAGAATGGAGGATGTCAACAAGGAAATAAGAGCCAAGAACCAGGCGAGAACAGCAGGTGTAAGAGATATAAATATTACAGTGCGATTACTAGAAATAAAAGAGTTGCCTTACCTAATAAAGAATTTCAACCTATTGCAAATATGGGATGAACTTGCTTCTTAAAAACGCTTAGTTCCATGTACAAAAAAGTAATTTAACATTGTTAAAAATGTATTTTTAATGTAAGAAACGCTTTATAATTCAAGATTTATCAATATATCCCAATAAAAACTAAGAATTTGTAAACGTTAACAGCATTTAGCTGCTATAATAGTTGGAAGCTTAACATTGACGATCATATTTCCTTAATTGAAATAATTACTTTCAATACCTAATGTTATGAACAACATGGGACAATTCACGAAACGTAGAAAAATAAAACAAGACGGGATACTAGAAACAAATGTTTGTGAATATGACTGAACCTATATTAATAATGGGTCTGAGACATGAATGCAGACTAGAAGAATTAAGAATTAAATACAAGAGGCAGAGATAATATTATTTTTTAAAAAAAAACAAAAGAAATGTACTTTATTGGATCACACAAATAACTAAATAATTAGAGAAGAATTAAAAGTATAGAAATAAATGAAGATATAATACAATACAGGTCTAAATGTTTACGGCATTTATCTGCGTAATGCAATACTTCCAAAACAAATATACAATTATAGACCATATAGATCATGGAATGATCACTGTGAAGACGGAAAAGACAAAGATGTGTAAACTATGGATTGAAGAAAAATAAGAAGAAGATTATAGTGATAAATGTTATTAACAATAATATACCTCTGTTTGTGTAGAATAATACATAATAAATTGTTTATGGAGGAAGCAAATTGAATCGCGTTGCATAATTACCTATGTACTCAGCACAATGCTCTCACATTAATTTCTCAATATATATGCGACCGTAAAACTTGAATTTTTGTAGTTTATTTTAATTCTAAATAGTGAAACGCTATTTAACATTTTACAAATGAGTAATTTGAATCCAATTTTAAAACTACTCTTCTAAAAATTTCAATAAAAGTGACTTACCTCATTCCTTGGATGTGATCTTCACAGGGTTGTGAAGAAAGGAATGTATTAAGAATCTAATTGCACAGAAAGTTCATACATTACAACTCTAACTCCTAGTTATACTTTAAAGTAACAATAATAATCTTATCCTCCTTGCTTTTATGGTCCGTACTACAAATCTGTTTATTTAAGCCAATTAATATATCCAGAAATATATTGATGTTTCCTTCACAGTTTTTATTAGTAAGAGATACAGTTGTTTACTTTATTTACCTTAAACATTTCACATTACCGCTTCTGATTTGCTGAGGAATGGTTTTTACTTTGAATTGGAATGAAAAGTGGTCTGCGGTGTTACAAATTAAAATTGTAAATGTACCTAAGGGAAATGCATTTATTTTCTTGTGGCAGTGTAGCGAGAAATATTTCTGAGTATGAGGTATGAATCGAACAATAGGGATACGAGACGGTCAACTTTAGGTAGAAAGAGAGGGGAGAGTGAATAAGAGAGAGAGACCACCTCCAAGTGTAAAATCATGTAGCATCAGAATCACTTTGTTATGTAGATCATAGCTGAGAGGCTGTAACGTTGCAGCTAAACAATGAAGTGAAGCAAGGCTTTCACTTCACATGAGTATAAAGTGAAGTGTGTTCTCTTTGGTTCGTGAAATGTAATGCCTTTGCTTTCCATGATGAAAGCTTTTGTTAATCGTCTTCGTTAAGAAAACAAATGCGTTTTGCGTAATGCAGCGGGGTTCAAATTAACGCTTGTCCCAAATGGAGATAAAGAATATGGAAGCTTTTTGGCTACATATACGAGGAGTATTCCAAAACTAAGGTCCGTTTGGTCATAATAACAACATTGCTCATGAGACAAGGTTTTCATTGACAGCTGACTTTACTTTTTCACATAATTTCCGTTCAGATCTATACACTTGCTGCAACGCTGACCAGCTTCTTTAACCTCTCGGCATAGAAGTCCGCCGCCTGGGACTTGATCCAGTTGGTAACGCTCGTCTTGAGTTCATCGTCTGTTTGGAATCGTTCTACACCCAGGCACCGTTTCAAATGCAAGAAGAGGAAATAGTCGCTTGGTGCCAGGTCGGAACTGTACGGAGGGTGGTCAAAGAGCTCCCAAAGAAACTCTTGAATCTTCTCTTTGGTTTTGGAAGCGGTGTGCGGCCGTGCGTGCGTTGTCGTGTAGAAGGATGATACCAGACGACAGTTTCGCGCGGCATTGATTTTGGATCGCACGTTTCAGTTTGGTAAACGTCCACAGTACACATTAGCTGTAAGTGTTGACCCACGATCCACGAAATCAATCAAAACTACGCCCTTTTCGTTCCAAAACACGGTAGCCATCATTTTGCGATTCGTGTATGGCGATTGCTTATGGTTTTGGTGAACCAGAACGGTGTCACTGCATTGACTGTTTCGATTCTGCGTTGGTGTATGCTATTCATGTCTCGCCGATCGTAAAAATGTGGGAAAACAAACCATCCCCATGTTGTCTATAGCGCTCCAAAAACTGTAGTGCGCTACACATACGTTGCTCTTTGTGCTGGCCGGTGAGCAATTTTGGCAACCACCTCACACAAAGTTTCCGACATCCAAGCTGTTCAGTGACAATCCTATAAACTCAGGTTCGAGAAACGTTTGGGAATTCATCAGCCAGACCACTAATAGTCAAACGCGGATCACTTCAAAGTTTTTGGATCACTTGCCCAATGATTCCGTGGGTCCGAATACTGGGCCTACCACTCCATTGTTCATCGTGTACATTTGTGCAGCCATTTCGAAATTCTCGACACCAGTTTTGAACCGATTTTTCACTCATTATGTCCGGTCCATACATGAGGCATAACTCACGATGGATATTCGCAACTGACAATCCTTTTGTCAGCAGACATCTAACCACACCGCGCACTTCAAAACTGACGGGATCTACGATTGTCGCGGCTATTGCAATCTATCCTCATCGACTGGCAAAGGTCTGCTGCATCACACCAATAATGCGTTAGGTTCCTTAGGAGTCGGAGACAGCCCTGCAGACGTGAAACGTCATTGGGTCTACCATCCGTTAGATATTGTTCACAGGACCTTAGGTTTAAAATACCCTCGTCTTTAGTTATAATATAACCCAAGGTACTGCATCAGTCTTCAAGAACGTAAATAATACCTCTCCATGTCTCTCTATGTCACCAGGGATCAAATTTCAAATTATCTTGTTCAGGCGCAATCCTTCTTGAAGGTCCGGAATAACTCTGCCCTTCGTTTTTCAAATTAATCTCATAAAGGGCATGACCTGTACTGATCTGAATTGTAAAATCCTGGTCTTAAAACTTGCCAGCTCGGTTCTGTCTTTGGTGTGACTGTAGGGGTTTTCCAGGAGTATTTCCTAATCCTGATAACTTCCATATTCCAGGAACACTTACATCATTATCACCATTTAATGCACCGGAAGCGGAGTTTTGGCAGTAAGATTGGTTTTATTTTATTCGTGTTTCTTTTAATACCAAGATAGTCAGCAAGGCTATGCTATACAATTTCAGACACCTGAAAGTTTTACAAAAAAAATCAGAAAAAACTATATTTGACCCCTCACTAACATTCAGCATTGTCACAAATATTTTAGATTTTTTGTTAAACTTAAGCATTTTTTACAAAAACTGTGTTTCGCCTATATATTTAATTGTTAAATCCTGAGGAAACAGTGGTTTAGACGGTACAGTTTGTATTGCGAGCCCAAAATATATCGTGGTTTGTGAGAATATCGAAATAGAGATCCAATTTTTAATTGCTGTGTTAGACAGAGGCAGGGTTTTTCTCTTTTATTTACTTCAGTATTCGCAGGGTAAATGTCTCAGATGGCATTTAGTTAACCAGTGCAGAATGTTATGAAATATATAGATCCGGCCTGCGAATAGCCCGGTCAACACAGAATGCGCGATGAGAAAGAAAAGCGGTGGGGCCGAGAATTCTGCCGTGTGGAACTCGTGCAAGAACAGAGCATGTTGTGTAGTGCTGCACCAAAACACAAATAGGAAGTGTGCTTCAGAAAATTGCTTGTAAAATATAAATGCGTAATGCAGAAATATACTGCAATAAAACGTACGAAACACCGTGAAAAACTCAATCAAATGCTTTTGTGGTTTCTAAACGTGGTTGAATAGTTAAAGAGTGGGATTTAAACACAAAGAAACAAACATAAGCGACACGCATATTTTCTTTTGTGTTTAAAAGCGGTACGATCTCTATCCATTCAGAGACCCAGATAGACACCATTTATGCGAAATTATGTCAAAAAGTAAATTAATATTGGTGTCGAAGAAATCGCTTAACATTTTGCATCTTTGTATGCAATGAAAACATACTGCATGTCCCCCGCATTATTTTAAACCATTATAATCTCGAAATGAAATATACTGCGAAATTTATTATTACAAAGAAACTCAAAGAACCACAGTAGGGGAAAATAAATAATACTGTTTCCGTTTGGAATGCTGTTCTTCTACTATTTTCTGCATTGCTGAACTGATATTAAATGTGCATATGTAAGCACTAAACGTAAGTGCACTATCAATATCACTACATTTCCGTTTCTTGCAAGTTTAGTGGAAATTCAAATATAAGAATTCTCTGAAATAGGGGTAAGGCAAAGCCAATGTTACTGATTTTAGCACCTTAAATTATGATAAAATTAACGTATCTCTACGGTTTTTTGATTAAGCGACTCGCCACATAGCACCTGAGAATTTTGGCGCGTTCGTTCAGCAGTGCTAACTTCCGACTCGGAACCTAACAGAATATAGGGCAAACTGTTTACCTTGACGAATGGAATAGAAATCTGTTAACTAAATTTTCAGTTTTTTACAGATCAAAAATAATTTAATCTGATTTATATATTTAAATTAGTTATTCTCACATGTTTTTCGCACGGCTGGCTATCCTATGTAGCCATATCTCACAGCACCCTAATTTATGAGTATAGTTTATTTAAAAAAGCTGATGTGTTACACTGCATGACTTTTTCTACTGATGTACAAGCTACTTTTACGCTTACTCTCTATCTGCTTCATGTTAATCGTGATAAACATTTGCAGAAATAATTGCTAATTTTCTTGTAGATACAAGAAGAGTATGGTAGACTTTAAGCAATAGTAAAATCTTTTAAGAGCTGGTTGCTATGTGGAACATTTCATTCTCTTTGTAAGTCCACAACATAAAAAACGAATAACAATTCCCATTTGAGAAAAAGTGTAATTATTGGAAAATTCAAACAAATAATAAGGAATATCTCGGAAATGGTTCACTCTGCAAAAAATGTATATGACATAAATTAGGTGTTTCAACGAGTTCTACATTTTTATGTAGAAAAACTTTGTCTATCTCTTACGGTTTAACAGTTATGCATTAGCCATTCAGAAAGAAGAGGACATTGGGTACATTCCTAAAAAATTCAAGATATACATTTTACTTGTCATAAAAATATCTTAAATATATGATATTTTAATCAAAATGTTACAGCTATTTTTGAGAAAATCAAATTTTGCGAAAAATGTTCCATGTAAAGAGTAGTCTGGGGTGAAGGATTTTTTTTCTTGAAAATCTTTGTGTCGCATCTTTGAAAGATACTAAACCTAAACACCAAGTCTGGTATTTATCCGACTTTTCGTTTTTGAATTATGCTGTTCACAGACACATATACGGACCCTTTTCTAAAAGTGCTTTTTTTGGTTTCAGGAGCCTCAAAACATGTATTGGCGAAATCTCTGTATGGAAGATTTGCGTGAAATCCAATACTTCCCCTACTTACTATACGTAGTAGAGAAAGTAAAGACAGTGTTGTTATATATGTTTTATCTGATGCATTCATGCTAAATTGTAAGGCCATTGTTCTTCAGTATTTAGTTTCTATTTCATTGTATACTATAATTATATAATAACTATATATACACATATATATGTAAGTTAGCATTGACAATTGTGAAAATAAAAATAAATATATAAGCATGAAAATTCCAAACACTCGAGTTTATATATGCACAGTTTACCTCAGAAATCAGTTTAAAGGTTTGAAATTGATTTCAGCTGAGATGCCTTAAACTTTCCTAAATTTGCATAATTAACTACAAACATTTGGTGTTGTTTCTTTTTCTGCAAGAGGGAGATGATAGAGTTTTGGAAGATTGAATCAAGGATCTTTGGTATCAGTCACCATTTGAAAGTAATACACACCAGAAATGGGAAAAGTTGAGAGTTTTACATCAGTAATAGATAAATCCTAAGCTTACTCCCATCTCTAGAAGGCACTCTAATACGTGTACTGTACTATACAAGTATACACATAACGTCACAGCGACGAAAGGTTACATTAACATCGGAACAAGCTATATGCCAGTAGCAGAGCGATACTTCGTTTTCTGCAGTCGGCATCGGAAAAGCGCGGCAAATAAATAATCTTTTCAGCAGTCAACTGAAGAGCTGAAAAGCTGCTGGCGTTGATTTCCGAATTCCACTTGTTTTATTTTCTCGTTAACTTTCGAGTCTTTTTTTTTTTCACTACTGTGGCGAGAGGCTAGTGTATGTGAACAGACGTGGAACTTAAGAGAGGTCGATAATTGGGCAACTCTGGTATTGGAAAATCCTGGTACAAAAGTCTGAAGTGTGGACGTTCTGTACAAATGTTTAGTCCTCTAAATTCCTTGCTTTAAAGTTTTTCTTGGAAAATTTAAGCAGCTTGCAGCATAGAAGCATGGGATTTGAGCACGTTATTAAACAATCGTGTCGTTAACCAGCATTTGCTTTTAAATTTTTAAATTAGCTAATAGGAAAGTACACGTTCCTTAGCAATAAATTGATTTATTTATAAATATATTACGATCAGAAATTTTAGTTTTAACGCATTTGCATAATCTATACATCTAATTTAAATATAGCAACAAATCTACAATATCTCCTTGGTGCGGTGGTAGCACATATGAATCGCGACGAAAAGGTCCAGAGTTCGAATCTTGGTTTGTGTGGTTAACTTTGTTTCTCAGAGTTTTCCCTTTTCCTCCGAAGTCAAATAATGAGTAACTCTAAGCTCTGTGGACATCGGGTTTATTTGAGATAATTTCACCCATTTTATTCATTCTCCAAATTGATCTACCTAAAGAGCAGACATCAACACAGTGATAATGTCGGGTCGGCTAGTTTATCATGAGAGTACTCAAGAAATTTAGACTACTTCCATTTTAAGAAATAAACTGTTTTTCTTAAGCCTTCAATTTATATTTGGCATGAACAGAAATAATACTGATTAATTAATTAAGGATAGGAGATAAATTTCTGCGCAACCCAATAAAATTGTTATAATTTGCGCATGAATAAATAAGGGAGAGAGAGACTTCTTTTTTTGTAAGCAGGAAAAATCTGGAATAATTTTAATGCATTTCATGGCTGCAAAGGACCTAGAGTATTCTCTAATTTCTAAGTAAAAATCTAAAATCTGTATTTTGCTATGGCGCTGTGCATTAGCATTATCTCTAGCAGAAAATCATTACAGAACGTTGGGATTATTCACATAAGAAGTCCCCACTGTCTACGAATTAGCGCACTTATTCCAAGCACAAATCGGAGAAAAAGGATTAAAATATATTTTAAGTTTGGCAGCTCTAATGTCAGAGCCGTATAAAGTTAACCAGTCAGAAGGCGTCAGTACCACTGAACCAAAGCCATGGAGTCCTTTTTTGGTAGGAGGAGGATTTTCGGGATGTGGGTGAGGTTCCGCCTGAGCACCCCCGATATTGACGCGCGCAAGCAAGGCATAGCTGCTGCTGTTCAAAGAGCAGGAAGGAATAAGTAGTACGTCGGGCATTTGTCATGATCGAAGCCCTAGCAGGGAACCGCGGCTAGGGCGGATCTTAGGAAGAAGTGAGTAAGAAAAATTGGGTTAAGCTTTATTCATTGCCTTTGTTCATAGGTATAGGTGTCTGAGCTGAGGGGTGCAACTTTGCACTGCGACCTACATAGTCTCTTATGCCTACCACCCCCAGGAGAAAGGGATGAAGTGATGCCGTAGGCACAGAGACGAGCGGAAGTTCTTAACGTTTCCAAACTCGCAGATCCGTCCCTCTGCTGGAGCCGGAAAGGAAATCGTGAACACCTCAGCATTTGCCTGTCGGCCCGGAGAAACCACGAAAAGCTCATGCATCAGAGTGGGCGATCACCGGGGATCGAATCCAGACCTCCCGAATGCTAGCCACAGACGGTGCCGCCTGAGCCGTCCCGCTCGGTTAGTTTTTGTCACACTTGTAGTTTCAATTATGTTCGCGCCAGCACCTCTGACCTCAATAGAAACCCTGTAATCGTGTGCTTCTTGGAGCCGCTGTGGCGCTCCTCGAAGAAGGCGAAATTCTTTGTGGTGCTGCTGGTTTTGGGTGTACAGGTCATGGGCTGTGGCGGCGACATCTATGATGTGTAGGCGATCTCTCAAAGAACATTCGGTGGTAGAAGGTTGTTGGTGTGTCTCTTATCGCTCGGATGTTTGTAGTGGTGCAGGAATGTTAGCGTATCACTTGCTTGAGCTGAACCGGCTGTAAATTAAAATTGAGTTTTATTTATGGACGCTCTTTAACTACTATGGTTCTTAGCGTCCCATTCTATACTGGGCGTGAAAGATCGGTAATTTTGCTCTGAGGCCTCTTTATCAGGCTTGAGGTTCTTTTACGTGCCGTAAATCTACGACACGGGACCACAGGCTTTACTTTCCTTCCGAAGGAAGCCATGCTAAGGATTTTTACGCCCGAAAAATCCATCGTCATCCCCTGGGTTTGAACCCGCGATCTTGGGAACTAGAGGCTAGCACGGTACCACTAGTCCACGGAGGACGACTATGGACCGGCTGTGACGTAGGATTGCAGATCAGCAATTGCCATCTCCTTGGAGTCCAACTTGTGGCTGATACAATCCTGCTGTCCAGGCTGGTGGTCTTGGAAGTTCTGCGGTGGTTTCCTGAATGCCGGCTGTGTGCATGAAATGTTTCAGAACTTCAGATTTCCATCGGTCCTGACTTCATTTCCCTCTCTGTATTCCAGTCTTCAGTGCAGTGAACTTGCATTAGGCATGCTCAAACGTTTTGAAACGTCTGCTATTTTGCCCAGTTTATCAAATGTTTTCAATTTTACTTTAATTAACGTTCTTAAAGTTTCACTGTTTTATCCCGCATACATTTTCATACATAGGAGGTAATTATGCAAGCATCGTTTGGGTCATTTTACTGTCCCTAATGCTTACCTAAGTAAGGCAATATTACATTCCACCAAAAATTTCGATACAGAGATCTAATCGTAAATACACGTTTTGAGGTCTGAATAAACAAAACAATTCTTAGAAAAAAGTGCAGTGAGTATGTATCCGTAGTTTTATTTGTTTATGTGAACAGCATAATTCAAAAACGAACAGTCCATTACATACTAAACTTGGTATTTATGTTCAGGTCTTCCAAGGATGCCAAACTAAGATTTGCAATAAAATCCCCCCCTTCACATATAAACATTTCCGTTGCTTTTTATTTCCTCAAATCTGGTATTAAGGGTTTTATTAAATACCACATTTTTAAAGATTTTTCATGATAAATAAAATTTATATCTTGAATTTTCTCCAAAAAACCCGTGAAGTCCTCTTCATTCTGAATGACTTGTATAACTGGTAAACCGCAAGAAAAAGACAAATGCTTACTACATATAAACGTGAAGATTTCGGTGAAGCACACAATTTATGACTAACTTTTTGTGGCGTTAGTCAATTCCGAAATATTTTTTGCTACTGGTTTGTGTTTTCAAATACTTATACTTTTTTCATGTGATAAGTCGCTATTTTTTTTCTCCTGATGATACATAGATTTTCAAAGCCATTACATAGTTACTTACTTTTTAGAAATATGTCTATCGTTTTAACCCACTGTATTTTTCTTATACCTACAATATAATGTGTAAACGTGAAACGAAACTATTTCGATTAGCAAAAAGTAGATAGAAAAATACCTAAGTTTTTGTAAGAGTAGTTTCTAAGAGTGAGTAGAGAAAGTATGTGAGTTCTGCATTACCGATTTTTACTTTCTCTACCACGCACCTATTGGGTAGAGAAGGTATTGCATTCCTCCCAATATTCCACCCAAGATTTCACCCGAAATATATGTTTTGAGGCCCTCTAAATAAAAAGAACATTTTAGGGGAAACATCCGCGTGTGTCTGTGAAGAGCATTACTCGTAAACAAAAATTAGGAAAAACACCCAATTTTGTATTTAAGTTCAATACTCTCCAAGATGTGACACAAATATTTTCAACAAAACCAAACTAACCTTTACATGAAACATTTTCGAAACTTTTTATTTTCGAAAAAATAGCTGTAATGGTTATATATTTAAGATATCTGCATGACAATAAAATGCATATCTTGAAATTTCTGGGAATAGCCCTTGATGTCCTCTTCATTTACAAGGAGTTTTTTTGCAGTTTTGTATAAAGTAAACATTAAGCGATAGCGAAAACGTTCTACACAATAAATGTAGATCACTTTAAAAAACACGATTTATTTTATATAAAATTTTTGTAGCACCAGCCATTTCCGAGATATCTGCTTTTAATGGTTTGAATTGTTCAATACTTAGCCATTCGTTTAGTCGTGTCGATTTTCAATTGTTTCTCGCGATGTCATACTGTATTTTAAGGCTAATAACGTCCAATTCTAAAACAGTGGATAATTGCTATTCCCTTTGTATCTACAACAACATGTGTAATGTAACTATTTCCGGAAAAGTTTCTTTCCGATTAAATTTAAGTAGAATGAAAGAAGAATAGTTTGTGTACTCACTAATAAACGATAGATGGTAGAGAAAGTTATATGAATGTAACACATCAGAGTTTTTTCGTTTACCCCTCATTACCTTCATTCCCTAATGCGGTATGGTGCACATGTGATAGATATATATGTCAATTTTAGAACTAAGACACACTTCCACCACTCTGTGCAACTAGTCAGGCCAGCAGGCAATAGATGCTATCAATTGATTTAGACTTACATAAAATAGAATGGGATTGTATTTGCATTAAACTCAGATCAGGAACGACTTAAGCAGAAGTAACTACGTGGCCCACCAAAGCATCATCATCCAAAAGTAATGAAATGGAAACAATTACACTGGATCCATAAAAGTGAGCTAGTGGAGCATAGCCGTGTAGCGAGCCTCGGTCTCTGAGGAGACGGAACCTAATTTCAAGGTAGCTTTGAGAAGAAATCCAGTGTGAGCTGAAAGCAGCACCTGTTGATATGTTATGAGCTCCAGTGTGGGTGAAGTCTTTTTCTACAGTAAGCAAAACTCGCGAGGATGGCGTATTTAAACATCTTGTGATAGAACTTCTTTTAAAATTGAGGGGAAGTCTTGCAGCATATAACGGTACAGGTTTGAAAAATGTTGCAAGGCATTGTTAGCATTATTATTTTTCCCAAATTATGCGTAGGAAAAAATGATAAGATACAAAATTACGTTTAACATTAAAAAGTGCTTAAGAATATATTGAAACGCTAGCAGGACGCCATAAGTAAGACCTACTGTAAATTATGACTTTTAATATTTGTAATTAACATTAAATAAACTATGTGAATTTGAAGTTTAAAAAGATCGCAGCTACCTCTCATAGCAATTAGTGATGTTTCAAATGTTCCGCTGATAAAGACCTGACGCTGCAATACGTCATACCTAGTAGACCCTTTATTACAGATTTCGACATCTGCTATTAGAAATGTAGTTTGGTCCATGGAGAAGCGCAGTTAATCCCTTAATGTCGGAATTATTTTGCTACTTATGTTGATCTTCCTCTTAATTCCTAAATCGGCTTTCATATTCCTTTCATAACCAAAGTTATCGTTAAAGCGAGACGAAATGGACTGGCCTTCTGCAGTCGAATGTGCCTGTGGGGAAGGACGGAGAGGGTCCAAGTAAAATAGTCAGTGTAATGGTACGCTTTGATACTGACGAGGTTACATTTGTCTGTAGTTGCACAGATTTTGCTTCTTACTATTAAAAAATCTGATGTGTTACACTCGCATGACTTTCTCTACTGTTGTACAAACTATTTTTACAAAATCTTTTTCTCCATCTATTTCATATTAATCGAGATAAACATTTGCAGAAACGATCTTTTGACATGCATAGAGAATTACGTTTTACACATAGCGACCAGTTCTAAAAATATTTGACTATCGCTTAAGGCGTACAATGTTCCCCTTGTTTTGTATTTGCAACGTCAATATAAAAAAAATCTGCTGTATTACACTCACATGACTTTCTCTACTCTTGTACAAACCATTTTTACAAACGCTTATTCTCCATATGCTTCATGTTAATCGAGATGTTAATCTTATTGCTAATTTTCTTGTAGATGCAAGGGAAATATGGTAGGCTTTAAGCGATAGTCAAATGTTTTAAGCGCTGGTTGCTATGTGGCGTATTCCATTCTCTTTGCATGTCCAGGACATAAAAAAATGAATAACTAATTTGAGAAAAAGTATAAGTATTGGAAAATTTAAGGGAATAACAAGCAATATCTCAAAAATGGTTCACTCAATAAAAAATGCATATGACATAAATTGTGTATTTTAACGTGATCTACATTTTTTGTGTAGTAAAATTTTGTCTATCTCTTATGGTTTACCAGTTATGCAAAAGTCGTTCACAATGAAGTATACTTTTGGAGACATTCCCAGAAAATTCAAGATATACATTTTATTTGTCATGAAATTATCTTAAATATATGATATTTTAATCAAAATCGTTAGAGCCATTTTTGAGAAAATTAAAGTTTTCGAAAAATGCACCATGTAAAGGGTAATCTGAGTTGGGGGGATTTTATTGAAAACCTTCGTGTCGCATCTCTGGAAGATACTGAACATAAATAAGTTTGGTGTTTATCCGACTGTTCGTTTCTGAGTTATGCTGTTCACAGGCACACACACGGACATGTTTTCAAAAATGCTTTTTTTGGATTCAGGGGGTCTCAAAACATGTATTTCCGGTGAAATCTGAGTATCAAATTTTTGGGTGGAATACAATACTTCCTCTACTTCCTATACGTAGTAGAGAAAGTAAAAAGCTAGGGGTTTATTCCAAAAGAAATTAATAGTTTTACAGTATAACAGAGATATAAGCATATATTTTATTGTTGAAGGTTAGTATAATATGAAGTTAGAAAAAATATACATTAAAACATTTAAAACTTTAACAAAATACATTTGTATGGAATATGCTTCACCAAGTTATAAGTGTTAAGATAGGAGGCAGTAAATTGACTTATTTGCTGCGTAACATGCAGCCCATATAACAGTCGATTGGAATTAAAATAATAACATAACATTTTTAGAGTACAAGTAGTATTCGAAAGACCTAAAGTATACTTGGAATTATAAAGAATCCATTTTCAGCCAGTAATTTTTTTCGGGTATTATCTCCCGTGTCTATAAAAATCTGTACGTACAATATTTTCAAGTATAACCCTGTTTGAAATTTCTTTTTAGGGTGCTAGGAAAACTGCTCTGCTGACGCATTGTCGGCAGATTACCTGGAGAATCTGAAGGCCAGATTGTTAGAAGGAGTCTACTAATGGTCTTTTGCAGGGATGTGGCGTCATCATCCATGATACTTCTGCACTCTGGCTTATGATTTCTACTTGGGAATGGCTAAGAGAAAGTTCTGCAGAGTTTATTATAATCGTTTTATAGTCAAATATGAATTGAGAGGCAAAATCACAATATAGGGTATCTCTTGTACTGAGAAAAATAGTTGTTCCTCAGTCAAATATTACACTCAGTTGCATTAAATTTATAAACGACAACAATCGCGCTTTATCTTAGTCACCCAAAACATACATACAGAAAACAAACTTATACAAGAAATACAGATGCCATGTAACCACGCAATGGAACAAGGAAAACAACTGATATTGTTTTGCATCCCATCGCATCAACAAATACGATGCAATGAGAGAGTGGACGAAGCAGTTAAAGCCGCCATTCAAAAATCAACATTTAATGCAGAGATAACAAGCCATTCAGCTTAGCCCTATATATCCGAACCAAAATCATTACTTCATGAAAAAATATGGTCTCAAAATCAGGGAAACAAACTACTTACTGTAATAGTATCTTCAAACAACAAGTGTATTTTTACAAACTTAAACAGGAAACATCAAGATATCATTACAGCTTAAGAATTGGACATACAAACATGACCACTCCTATCTGATCACCAAAGAAACTCAGTCGCAGTGTTCAACATGCAAAACTCCATTGACAGTTTCCCGTGTACTCGCAGAATGACTCCTTATAACCCACTCAGGAAAATATATAACATCCCAAATAACATTAGCTGTCTTAATGATTCAACATTGTATAAAAAGATTATAATGTTCTTACAAAATATACAACTGCATAATGTTATTTAACGCAACTGTAACATAATTATAACTGTTCTTGAATTGTATTGATCACATAAAAAGCTTTTTTCCGTTTATTATCAAATGATATTTTGTATGTATATTCCTAGAAATCTATTAATGTTCAACCACCACCATATTAATGTAAGAGTCGCAAATAGACATTTGTGAGTTAAAGCAACTTAAAATAAATGAATTAAAAAAACCGCAGTTGTCATTTGTGCTACTTAACCTTGACTTTAGCTGTTTAATGATGAAGAAAGCATGTTTTTCCAGTAAATAACAGTAGTAAAACAACTGAAAGCAGTAGAGATTTTGACTGTGGAACCTTCCGCAAATCGGGACTGCTTGGAAATTATTGTAATAATGTGAGTTATAATCAGATTAAAATTACTGGAATACACGCAGTCCATTGTAATGATATACGATTATGGTAATAATGATGGCTTCTTAAGTCATCAGGCAGTATATTAACTTCCGTAAACAAAACGTCTGCTTCAAATTGGGCAATCTGTAACATAGCGTAGCATATAATCATTAAATATACATTTCTTCAGAACTTTAGCATAGTTCAGTAGTTATTTATGCAACTAGAGTACATAGCAGAACTTTAAATCTGGAGTGGCTTATTTATAATTACGACTTGAAGGCGAGTGGCATGAGAGTCACAGTGATACAAAACTCCTTCATCCTCTAGCTGTATGCATAGTTTTTACACTACCTTTAAATAAAGTGTAAAACAAATCAAAATATTAATAAAATGTATTTAACTTATTTAGAACTCCGTAACCTGTATTGTATTTAAGGCTTGTAAATTACTAGTCCAGTATTGTTAATAATAGGAATGAATCAAGGAGAGTTTAGCAAATCTACTGAAATTGCCCAGCGGGATGGCTCAGGCAATTGTCTATGGCCCGCATTCACGAGGTCATGAGTTCGATTCCCGCGGCCGACTTTCCTGACCCATGTGTTTCTCGGGGTTTCCCCTGGTCGCTAGGCAAATACTGAGAAGGTTTATTATATCCCCCGATTTTCCTGTCCCTCCATTTCATCTCCTTTCTCATTTTACTTCACCTTTCATCTCCTTGGCTGTTTCAGGGCTGCAAGTGTCGGCGGGAGTCTCGGCGTTGCTGCCAGGGGAAAATGATGCTCTCTGATGCACTTCGTCCCCGGATTGGGGCGGTCTCGCGAGTTCCACCTCCCCCCGTGGGATGTGCAAGTCTATAGGGGGGAGGGGAACCGGTTGTACCAGCTGCCATCCGGGGGAGTATTAGTCTGAAAAAGATAGGGACCCTGCCCTCTGTCCTGTCGTCCCTCCCGGTTCGGCCGCCCTCTGTCTCCTCTCACCTCATCCCTCCCTCCCGGGGGGGGCCCGTCGGGGGCTTAGGCACAAAATATCTTCTTACGTCGAGGTGCTAATTCCCCTTCTAGTCCTACAAATTGGTTGTGATAAAGCAATTGACAGGAACATGGTTTAGATGAACTTACTAAGGCACCGATTATTGAGATCGAAGATAAGGGCACCTTCACAATAAAGAAGATGCCACAATCTAAAACGAAAATAGAGCCCACGTTTGCAATAACAAACAGCAGATGTTTTGTTAAATATAGTGGGCAATGTGCAGTTTAAGTCATCTATTAATCCGTACTGGAACATTTCTAGATATTATAGCTACCTTTTTGAAAATTTCTGTTTCCGAGTGTTATACCAGCCAGCTCTCTTTTATTGGTTTTCAAGCAGATATTTTGAGGTTGATAGGTGGAAGTCGCCATGTAAGGCTGAAGCATATATAGGAGATTGACATCCCATTGGTGTTCCTGATACAAAAGAGGCCGAGACTATGGTGAACAAAATGCCGAATTGGATAGAATAGCTTTGGATTCTGGCATTATAAATATTGTTAAGTGTAAAACAGTACAGTCATCGTTACAATTGGGTGTAAAGGGCAATCATTGTATAGCTTTTGGTTTTTTAATGGTGTATTCCCTATTTTGATCCTTTATCCTGTATGATTACTTAGGGTAAAATGGGTAAAGATGCCCCACTTTTTTGGACTCAAACTTTTTTCTCAATAAAGACAAAATGAGACATATAATAATGTATGTAACAATTCCGGTGATATTCATTACATATGTAAATAAGCGTATTTTTGTGATTTATTACATGATAATTTATTATAAACAAAATAAAAATATAGTGTAAAGGGCCATAAATGGCATATGATTGGTGAAAGATGCCCCATTAAATATCGTATATGAAACAAAGAATTTGAACCTAAAAAATACAAACAAAATTTATATTCCTCAAAAATACAGGTTTCTTCATGTCATCTCTAGGAAGTTTTGCTATTTTTTGTGGTTTTCACACGTTTTACCACCATTTTGTTTGAACTTCTTCTGCCATAGTCAATGCAAAATCCTTCAAAAACTGTGCAGTTTTCATGTAGCCACTTTTTGCATGCAGTACGCTGCATCCAGTCATATTCTTCTTTGGTGAGATAATAGTATCCTTTACACACCTTGCAGGTGTCATCGTCTTGTTCAGCTTCGGTGTCTGGGTCCTCCGAATCACTGGAAATTCCAATTTTATTTTAACTTCTTGGAACCTTCTGGGCCAATTTCTTGTCTCGAACTGCAGCTATAGCCATACTCAGAGATTCTTCGAACCACCTCCCTCGTTCAGAATTTACTGTTTTAAGTATTTTCCCATCTGAAAACATAATGGGCATACATTACTATTTTATTAGGCAATTTGCTTCGTAATAATAAGTTCCATTATCTCCATAGGGCCTAACATATGCCAATTGTTTTATTCTAATGTTTTATTACAGTTTTAGCTATGCAAATTGATAACACACCATATTATTTAATATATCTTGACATTTTAAAAATATAATTGAATGAAATTAATGCCAAAAACCTGTGGGGCTTCTTTGCCCACTCGGTGGTAGAACATCTTCCCTGATCGTGGTGTAAAGATGCCCCGGGCGATCACGTGACTCACACGTGCATGGCCTGAGATTTTAACACAAAGGCACAGTGTGCCAAAGAGTGTTCTTTCAATATACCAGTTGGTAATTACACACTGTTATTAATTTGCAATCAGTTCGTGGTCAAAAATAACTTCTGCAAAACTTCAAGGCTGAAAATAATGCATGCTTATCTTGCAAACAATGCCACAACACTGTAAGGGAAACAAACGACGCGACCAACACATATACTACCTCACAACAAACTGCTCTTTCACGGGAGTGGTATGCTGCAGCCATCGTGAGTCACAATTGGAAAATATCAGAAGTGGGGCATGTATGGCACTGGGGCATCTTTGCCCATTTTACCTATGCTGCTTGTACTGGTGCCCATAAAGCACTTAGTGCACGCTAAACAGCTGCTTGTCAGACTGTTAACACGCCAAAAAATGGTACCTTAGCGGCGTAATGAACAAAACCCAGATGGCAGTGATCACATCTTTGCTCACAAAAGAAACACTGCTTACCTTGCACTATTCTTTAAATGCAATACATTCCTTCTCATACTGCTGGCAGCAGCTCCGATTCAATGTTTCTGGCTCGGATTGAAATTTCCTTGAGTTTTTCACCATATTCAACTTGCTGTTTAGAAACGAGCACTTAGAATAAGCACTGCCATCTAGATCCGCATCTCGGTTTGTTACGGTGAACGCTTCCTAGGAGACGTTGGTACGGTTCATAGCGTAGGATTCAGGCGGCTATGAGAATATGGCAACAAACGAGTTACTGGCTTTTATGTTTATGTTTATTTTATTTAATACAATTTAGAGAGTTTTAACTAAAATTTTGTATGCTTTTGGACGTTCCCTTAAGTTTCTATAATATAATTCGAGTAAGTATCTACTTCATTTAAAGGTGATGTAAAAACTACATTAATATTTTAATCAAAACCACGGAAAAGAAAAAGAAAGTTGTAAACTAAAGGCAACTGTTTTCTCAAAGAAGCTTTTCTGTCTTTTTAGCATTATAATTTTGGTGTTGCTTTGATGTTTGAAGGGATTTTCTTAATGCCCCTATATATTAATGAGTATTTACTTTTCATGAAACGCCAGTTCCTGAACTATGATTCTAGAGGTTTTCCTGGAGAATGTACAAAAAGCTTCCTTACCCTGGTTTTGACATGAACCTTCCCTCGCAATCCCCTTTGAAAGCGTTAAATAATGCATGCAACGTACCGCACGGGTAATCTTTGCAAATGAGCACCCACAAGAGTCGTGAGTGTATTGAAACGGATAACGTTATCTGCACATCGGCAGCAGCAGTACTCCAAATGGAGCTTATCACCATCCCTTAGCTAACTCCCTTTTGTTGAGCAAGTCTGTGGGGACAGATCTGCCGCGAGAGACAGTAAATAGGTTCACACAAACTTTGAAACACAGCACGTTCTTTCCACAAGAACGAGTGCTCCTGTAGGCACGTGTGTGTGTATGTGTGTGTGTGTGGGGGGGGGTGTTTCATGGCAATGCCACCTCCTGCAGTTTCATGCACCTTCGTTGCGGTTCGCTCTTAGCCAGTGTAACCAGCTTATTTTCTGATTTTTAACCTTTACATGCTAAATTTATCAACTAAAGAAAACGAAATTACTTCTGCGGACTTTAACTACATTGTTAGTAGTGTTTAATACCCGTTCTTACCACTACGGCACCACAGGCGGTGAAGATGATGTATGCAATGAAATAATATTCTGGAAAGGAATTTGCGAAGAAAACGTTCCAGGCCTAACTTAAGGTACCTCACCGGCATGTGTGTCGTCCTCCGTGATGTAGTGGTTACCATGCTAGCCTCTAGCTCTCGAGGTCGCGGGTTCATACCGGCGGCTGGCGATGGATTTTTTCGGGCGTAAAAATCCTTAGCATGACTTCCTTCGGAAGAGAAGTAAAGCCGGTGGTCCCGTGTTGTATATTTATAGCACGTAAAAGAACCTCAAGCCTGATAAACAGGCCCCTGAGTAAAATTACGGTCTTTCACGCCCAATATAGAATGGGACGCTAAAAATCACAGCAGTTAAAGAGCGTCCATAAATAAAACTCAATTTAATTTCACCGACATTTGCCAGTTATAATGATTGAGAAAAACCTGGAAAAAACCTGTCAGGAAGGACGGTCCTGGCAGGATTTGAACCGTGGACCTCCCATTCATGAGTCCTTCGACCTCCCGTGCCGGTGACGTTACCTACACAAGTAAAACTATATCGAAATAAAGCGTTACTGTAAGTTTAAATAATAATAATCTTCGTTATGTTTGGGCCTAAGACCGTTCCAGCTACAAACTGCTGATGTCATCTTTTCTGTGGTTATCCTGGCTATAATGCAATGCAGTGACCTGTTATTTGACATTCTCTCCAAGTGTTGCTTTCATCTTTCTATATATGTATTGGTTATACTATTTAATTTTTTATAATTTTATCTCTCCACGGACACTTATGTTTGTCTTTTTGTCTTACTCTGTGTATCCTGCCCCTATAGACCTGAAAAATCTCTTTTTTGTATTCTTCCATGTTTCGGATCCATAAGTGATTGTAAGAATTGCCATAGATTTATTATGGTTTAACTACTGAGTTGCATATTTTACAACCTAGGAAATTATATGCCAATTCTTTCAGAATTCAGTTTTCCAAGACAATCTTTGAACGTTCTGTGTATACACCTCTAAAAGCCATTGTTTTTTATTTCTCGATTGAAAATTGAATAATGAAAAGGTTGTACTAGTTTGTTTAAGGTATATAACATTTTCTGTACTTTATCTTCAGTCATAAAAGTGTTGTTTTATCAGATAGTTATTTATGTAGTTTCACTATGTTTACTCCTTGTCTTAAGGAGAGTAAGTATTGCAACGGTGCAAAAAGATATCTCTGTTTTACTAGAAATACGTTTTTTTTAGGTATCTTTGAAGTAAAAAAAACAGAGAATGTTCCCTGTGTATGTGCACCTGTCATTCTCCCTACTCATGACTTCTCTCTAACAGCATAACTATCAAAATAAGTTTGAACAACTGACAAATTTCAGATCTAAGTAAGACAAAATTGATTAGCAAATATACAAATTTATAGACTAGTATTGCATAAAAATGTGCATATGATCAACCAACTCACTCACATAATAAATACTAAGGTGGTCGTCGTCATTTCTAACGCTCCCCATATGACCTATGGCTTTCGGGGATACCTCATTCCACCAAGTGACCTTAGTATTTATCATCGGAAGCAACGGATTCCGCTCGCTAGGTACCTCACCTCAGAGATGGGTCCAGTTATTATATGATCCTGGAAAGGTAGAATCACACGACTGAAAAATTCAATTCCATTCCGCGATTTGAACCACTGATCTCCTAGTTTCCGTACGGTGGCTCTAACCACCGAGTTACCATGGTAACATGCCGGTACGACATTAAAGTTTCCAACTGATTCGCATTTTTCGCGGTAAACCACAAGGAGATCAATTGTATTGAGATGACATAACCCAATGGCGACTTACGGTACTTTAAGTCCTGGGCTTCATAGTTTCGACCACTATTATGTCAATTAATGGAATTAATTGTTCTTCCACACAGGCTGTGTAGAATTTAATATCGCACCGGTATGTTGTCATGGTAGCTCAGTGGTTAGACATTCGGGTGTAAACCGGGAGATCCTTGGTTAAAATCCCGGCGATAGCATTCAAGTTTTCAGTCGTCTGATTCCATCTTTCCAACCTTATCCAACACACGGCTTGTGTGGAAGAGTAATTAAATCCATTATACAATCTGTTCATAACTAAGGCTTTCAACTGATTATAAATAAATGCCTCAGTTGACCTAGGCAATATTTTACGCAATTTCAATAACATATAATGAAAGTTATCCTGGGTCGTTGAAGATATAAAAGTCAGAACTGTGTAATGATTATGGAAATCAAAATTAAATTTAGTTTTGTCAAGATGCATCTTGAAAAGTAATAAAATTAAACATAGCAAGAAACACAGAACAACAGTTAAAAGAGAAAATACCATGATTTGAATAGAGGTCTACAACGCTCCTAAATAAGGCATCATTTTGGTATATTCCTCCTTATCCCAGAAAGCAGGATGTTTACCAGGAACCGCTTTCTGAGACTTTGTCTCTTAGGATTTTGATTAAAATATCACAATATTTATACACAATGCAAAAAAGATAATATAATGGAAAGTTGAATTAGAATCTACAAAATTGATTTCCAGGCCAGGGCATAACCATAAAACTATGTAGGATAGACAAATCTACTCTGAAAGCAATGAAGCTCTGGTTAACACAAAAACGTTGTCAAATACATGTCCACCCAGAGGCTCTAGTGAGATGGAGTCTTATGACTTGCTCCTGGAGATCCCAAGTTAAAATCCCACGCAGCGACCAATGTGTCCGAGAGTTATTATCCCCCTTTTGTTTTTTGGTTTCCTTCTGTAGGACGCAGGATTGTGGATTTCAGCATTGTGACACAGCGTTTTCCACCAAAAATTAAAACAATTGGAATGAAAATAAATGCTGTAGGAATACGACCAGACACCCAGGGCCATTTGTGCGACATTTACACTGCTTGTGTACCCAAAAGTCTCTCAGTAGAGCAACAATGAACTCCAAACTCCATTTTCCGATTAAACCTAAAACACAATACATGGTACAGGAGGGCCACTAAGTAACAGATCGCCCATTGGCAGCTCACTGATACCGAAGTTAAAGGAAGGCAAAAAAACGAATATTTAAAATATGTGATACGTTGCATTCACATGAACTTCTCCACTCGTTCTTCCACAACTTATTCAAACTATTCTTACAAAGCTTATCATTCTATCAACCTCTTTGTTAACCCAGATAAGCTTTCAATCCACTTTTACACATTTCGATTTAGCACGTAGTAGGTAAAATAGCAGTAACATGCTTAAAGAGCGAATCGCAATGTGATACTTTTAGACTCCATGCTTTTTGCATGGCCACAATAAAAGAAACGAATAGCGACTTCCTAGTTGAGGAAAGTATAAGCATTTTCAAATTCAAATCAACAACAAGAAATATCTCGGCAATAGTTAACTCTACAAAAAATTATATTCGACATAAATTGTGTGTTTAATGGATCTACATTATTTTTGTGCAGTAAAATTTTGTTTTTTTTTATTTTGGTTTTCCGGTTATACAAAAATCCTTTAGAATGAAGATGACTGCAGAGGCTATTCCCAGACAATTCAAAATGCACGTTCGTCATGTACTCGTAAATATCTTATATGTATTTTAATCAAATCGTTGGAGACGTTTTGATAAAATAAAAAATATCGAAAAAATGTCATATAAATGGATATTGGGAGGACTTTCTTGAAAATTTTCGTGTCCAGCTTTGGAAATTTTGCAATTTGTCTGAGTTTTCGTTTTTTAGTTATGCTGTTCACAAACACACCATCGCACGGTAATTTTTCCCAAAATATTTTTATTCAGGGGGGGCTCAAAACATAAATTTGGTGAAATCCCGACATCAAATTTTTGGGTGGAATACAATATTCTCTCTACTTACTGTAGTAGAGAAAGCAAAAAAGTGTTAAGACAACGCGCAGATGTGAACTTACCTCAGTAGTATACTGGTATTAAACGTCGTTTAATTCTGTGGTAAAACCGGATTAATAGACATTATTACTTCAGCCAGGAACGGTTTGAATACAGTTGCGTTTTTACTCCTTTAGAACAACCTGCAAGACTTGTTGGCTCTGCTGGCATATCATGTCACGGCGCTCTCCGTGCTAATACAGGAAAGACTTCAAACGTAAGCGAAATGGAAGTCTTACCTCTCATGTCAACCTTTAAAACGACATCACGCACAAGAAGGGATCGATTTATTTGCATGCGATGTATTTTTGGAAACCTTTTGTTGTTTTAGTAGTTATTTTAGGCTTTTTACAGCTAGCCACGTATTTTGTAAAATAAACACGAATGAAAAGGGTATAAAACTCAACTTATACTCAAATATCACCTGTCTTGACCTTTGTATCTGCTCCCCGTCACAGTATTTTCTCTCATCCCTCCTACAAAATACTTATTTTCCTCCCAGGTTCATGTATAATACACTTCTGGTCTCATTTGCTGTACATAGAGACACTAAGCATCTAGGAACTGGAACTGGAACTGGACAATCCCTCAGGGAAGGAAGAGTGAGGAGGGGTTTATGTAAAGTCGAAGATATCCAACGTTAATCTAATAATAGAAGTCACCAAACGAACAAATGAACTTTCGTCCACATACAAGTATTTTTGGTTGGTCCCGTAGATCAGTCGGTGGCGCCCTGCCCGCTGTGTGGAGTCCCGGTTCGGTTCCCGGCTGGGGGGGGGGAATTTTTCTCTAGCCAAGATTATTCCCTATCCTCCCCAGAGTTTGAAAGTATGAATGAGAGTGTGAATGTGTGTGATCTAATGATTAAAACCCAAAGTGCAAGAAACCTAACGACAAGCGAATACGAGTTGACCTTTTGCCTCAGGCAATAAGTTCCAAAGGAAAGGCCGCCGATAATACCAATGTAGTTAAAGCCGGGGTATAAATGGAACTAAAAAAATTATTTCTCTAAAATTAAATAATTTGCAGCGCAATATCTGAAAGTATTGTTGCCCTAAGCACATAAGTACCACATTCTGTACTCCCCGTCAAGATAAATAAGGTAAAGAAAATAAGGTAAACAGTTTCCCTCTTAGCTCTCTTAAACCATGTAACAATCCGGATGATACATAAGTATCATACATATAATATATAGGAGTACCACGCTTGCGATCAAATAAATGGTGGCATTTGTTCGCGAATGGTCTAAATATTGCCTTCGTAGCTCCATTTTGGTCTTTCAGTTTCTCCATCTAGACAAAAGATTATACCATTTGGATTACAGAGGAATAACTGACAACACATCGACAAAGTGGGGCATAATGTGCAGAAGATTAGGGGTAACTACAGTGTCCACCGCTTAGGATGTAGGTATGATAGATTTAACTACATCCTTGGAGAAACCACACGAGGTAGATGCATTGTATGTCAGAAAAATAAAACAATGGGGTGTAAAAATGTGAAAAGACGTTCCACAGAAGATTCCGTGAAGAATATTTCTATAAGAAGAAATACATTATAACCACTTCTGTATATATCTACAAAAGCGAGGCGTTAAGGTCGTATATATGTTTCGTTTTTATTTAATATAATGTGCTTTTCTATGTAATTAATATATTTGTTTCTAAATTACATGCAACTGGCATTCCACTGTTCCCTAAATAATATACAATTGTTTACAACTAAATCTCTGATGTTTTTTTTTCTTTACTCTATTTACATACCAACGTTCCCAATGAACTAGCACGAATATTAATGAATATTATGAAATAAATCTTGATAATTGTTTTAGAATAGCCTGACATATAGGAAATACAATTTCTAACAAATACACTCATTTTAAATTAAGTCAACCATTAAAAGGTTAATATTGCGTGCAACAGCTGTTTCCGTTGAGAAAGCCTCCTTGGAACAGAAGCAACGATAATTCACATATGTAAGGTCTCCGCACGCTCTCCCACACTTCCTGAACGTGGTTCTCTAGGTGATCAGTAGCTCTCTTTGCTTTGTTACCCCACTCGTTTACCATAATGTATCAAACACGTTCTATAGGATTCGGAACCGGTGATTCAGCAGGCCATGGGAGAGGAGACACTTCAGAATCCTGTTCCACCCCATTCCTCCATACCTGGTTACCAAAGTGTGACCGCTGCTGTTATCCTAGACCAAGTGTATGGCATGAATATCATCCACAGGTTATACCGAGTGAACGCTTGGTAACACGAGTACTCAAAGATCTAAATGTATGGCTTAGAATTGACTCTTGGAGAAACCCACACTATTTTGTCCTCACCGGCTATCAACATCCAGCCCCAGAAAGCAACGATAATTCTGCCGCTCCTTGTCATTACATGTTCGGTTGTAGTGTGTTAACCGAAGTATTATCTTTCCCTCTTCATCTGATGGATTCATATCATCATGTACCAGAATTCCTTCAGCATTAGAATAAACTGGAGAACAGAGAAACTTTATGTTATGAAAGTTTTTGGCCTAGCTTCCTGTACCAACAGCGTGAAGACATCTTCTCATATTGATGAAGCCATCTGAAGATCCATGTGCCTTACGATGGATGTAGAAGGACTGAAAGTGTTCTCTCTCGAATTATGCACTATAGCCGCATCCACATCTCCGAAGTGCCGTCGTCCTCCTTGGTCTTGGGGTCCACGTTAGCCTCTAGTTCCCGAGGTCGCAGGTTCAAACCCAGCGGAAGGGGATGGGTTTATTCGCGAGTAAAAATCCTTAGCATGGCTCCCTTATAAAGGGAAGTAAAGTCGGTGGTGCCGTGTCGCATATTTACGTCTGTAAAGAAACCTCAAGGCTAATAGAGAGGCCCGGTCTTTCACGCCCAATATAGAATGAGACACTAAGGATCATAATAATTAAAGAGCGTTCATAAATAAAACACTCAATTTAATTTAAATCCCAAGTGCTAGCTTTGGTCTTCGGATTTGGTACCTGTTTTAGTCCATCCTTTCCTTCTTCCTGGAACCGCCAGGTCAAATACAAATGCCAATCATCACGATGACCAACTGAAAACAGTAAAGAGATTACCTTTCAGACTTTTGTCATTACAGTATAGATAAAATAGAAAGGAAAAAATAAAAAGTAAGGAAGAAAATGCAACTTCTGCTCTCCGTACATCTACTATTTGCGTAACAGCAAAAACAGCTTCCCACATACCGACAATTTGACCTGGCGTGATTTCCAAGCTTAACGGCTCTGGTTGCTCTTTAGCTCTCTTATTCACAGTATGCACTCTTAAGAACTACGGCAATATCATTAACAGTTGCAAATTGCACGCCGCAAATTTGATCTTTGAGCCTGAGAGGGTACTAGCATATGTTGCAATGCTCGGTCACTACCCGTTCCATCAGCATTTTAATATTATGAAAATTAGTTACAAACGTGCCGTAAGTTTTAAAAGCATTCTTTAATGCAGGTTATTTCAGTATCATTGCCCAAATAAAATGCAAAGCCATTTAAGTGAATTGAGAAAGAAAACGAGTCTTATGTTGCTAAACCAATCTGTTTTGACCGAGTTTTGTCTTTACGGATAGCTTATCGTGTTTTCTTTGTACTCACTTACTCTTGGCTTTACTTTTTTATATTACATTATTGTAGAAATCCCTATTTACGATAAACGTACCAAGTGGGATGGCTCAGGCTGTAACGCCTGCATTCGGGAGGTCATAGGTTCGATTCCCATGGCCGACAGGATTTTCGGGGGTTTCCCCGGGTCGCCAGGTGAATGCCGAGAAGGATGATTACATCCTCCGAATTTTCTGTCCCTGCATTTCATCTCCATTCTCATTTCCTTAACTTTTGATGCTCTTTCATGGTTACAAGTGTCGGCGGGAGGTCTCGGCGTGTGCATGGCAGGGGAAAATTATGCTCTGAGTAAACCTTCGTCCCCAGACTGCGTGCGGTCTCCGAGCCCTGGGCTCCCCCCAGGGGATGTGCAAGCCCACAGGGGGGAGCCGACTTCACCAGCCACCATCCAGGGAGTACAAATCTGTAAACGGCAGGGACCCTACCCTCCGCCTGTCATGCTTCCTGGTCCGGCCGCGCTCTGTCTCCTCTCACCTTATCCCTCCCTCCCGGGGGCACCCCATCAGAGGCCTAGCTATAAAAGATCTTTGTATATCGAGGTGCTAAACCGCCCCCGCTACTAGTTCTATCCTACGATAAACGCAATTAACAGATGGAAAATATTTTGTCTTGAATACTGAATTAGAGCCTGCATTCAGTTGAATGTCTAGTAACATCTTTTGTGATTCTATAAAAGTTGCTCGACCAATGCGATAATTCTTTCATCACTTAAGGATAATTACAAGATATGCAACACTTTCAGAACTTGGAAGACTGTCGAGAGGAGATTGTGGAAATTATTAATGTACTTCCGCCTATTTCATGCCTACCAATTTCTGTGAATACCAAGAGCCTTTTCTTGCTTAAATAGAAGTTTGCAATAATATAGTTACAAGGTATACAGAGAGGGTTCACCATAAAAATACTGTAGCTATTTGTGCTATAATTTCATAAAGAATACCGGAGAATGTAAATTAAATTAATGTATTCGTCGTTGGAAGTATATTATTTTGTATTACTTTCTCTACTACGTATAGTAGGGGAAGTATTGCATTCCACCCAAAAATTCGATACCGAGATTTCACCGGAAATACATGTTTTGAGACCTCCTGAATCCAAAAAAAGCATTTTTGGAAACATGTCCGTGTGTGTGTCTGTGTGTGTGTCTGTGTGTCTGTGTGTGTGTCTGTGTGTGTGTCTGTGAACAGCATAACTCAAAAACTAACAGTCGGATAAACACCAAACTTGGTATTTACGTTCAGTATCTTCCAGAGATGCGACACGAAGATTTTCAAGAAAATCCCCCCACCCCAGACTACCCTTTACATGGAACATTTTTCGAAAATTTTAATTTTCTCAAAAATGGCTCTAACGATTTTGATGAAAATATCATATGTTTAAGATAATGTCATGAGAAATGAAATGTATATCTCGAAATTTCTGGGAATGTCTCCAAAAGTATTCTTCAGTATGAACGACTTTTGCATAACTGGTAAACCATAAGAGATAGACAAAATTTTACTACACAAAAAATGTAGATCGCGTTAAAATACACAACTTATATCATATACATTTTTTTTGTTGAGTGAACCGTTTTCGAGATATTGCTTGTTATTTCCTTAAATTTTCCAATACTTATACTTTTTCTCAAATTCGTTATTCATTTTTTTATGTACTGGACATGCAAAGAGAATGGAATGCGCCACATAGCAACCAGCGATAAAATATTTGACTATCGCTTAAAAGCTACCATATTCCCCTTGCATCTACAAGAAAATTACAAATAAGATTGACATCTCGATTAATATGAAGCATATGGAGAATAGGCGTTTGTAAAAATAGATTGTACAAGAGTAGAGAAAGTCATGTGAGTGTAACACATCAGATTTTTTTTACAATCTATCCCAAGCAAAAGTATTGTGCAAGTCTATTGAAGACTCGCTTTTGGTTGGGAGTTTTTCATCATTCTATAAACTTATTTTCAATCCTCGCGGAGCAATATGCTAATACCTGTACGTTTTCATCTTAAAAGACAAAATACAGAACAACAGCGTAATTAATTCAGCTAAAGGAATTACTTGAAATGAAAATTAATAATTTCATTGGTTGCATGTAAAAAATATAACATACTCTTAGCACTTGCTCAAACACTAAACTGTTTTAAATGAAAATATCTTGAGGATTAAAAGAAAGGGAATGCCTTTAAGGCATTCACTTTTATTTTGAGCCACAAAAAAGTAACATGTATTTTGTGGCAAACAAAGAATGGTTTACTAATTCCTGGAAATAAGATAGAATAGGGAGATGATGACTATAATATTTTAAACAAATCTATAACTGTAAATCTTCCTCCTTTCCATGTAACTTCTCTTCTCCTTTTCTACTTTCTCTACTAGTTACTTACAGTAAGTACAGGAAGTATTGTATTTGACCCAAATTTCTATGTTGGGATTTCGGCAGAAATACTGTTTTATGACCCCCTGAACCCAAAAAGCATCTTAGAAGATATTTAATAAAACTTCCCCAACCTAAACTACCCTTTACATCAAACATTTTTCGAAAGTTTTTATTCTCTAACGATTTTGATTAAAGTACTTACCATATATTTAAGGTGTTTTCATGGCAAATGAGATATATATCTTTAATTTTCTGGAAATAGTCTCTAAAGTCATCTTTATTCTGAATGACATTTGCATAACTGATAAATTGTAAGATCTCGTTAAAGCACATAATTTATGTGAATGGAATTAATTGTTCTTTCACACAAGCCGTGTGTTTGGACGGAGTTGGAAAGGTAGAATCAGATGACTCAAAAATTCAATGCCATAGCCGGGATTTGAAATTTATGTGAAATAAATTTTATTGTAGAGTTAACTATTTCCGTGAAAATCCTTGTTATTGGTTTAAATTTTCAAATACTTATACTTTTCTCAAATGGGAAATCGTTATGCTTTTTTTTCTGCATAGAGAACGGAATTTCAAAGCCATTACATAGGGACCTGCTCTTAAAATATTTGTATATCGCTTAAGCCCACTGAATTCCGCTATTCGCATTGTACCTATAAGGAAATAATTATGTAATAAAACAATTTCTGCAAATGTTAACCTCAATAAACATGAAGTAGATAGAAGAGTAAGCTCTGTAAGAATATTTTGTTGAAGAATGGGTTGAGAAAGTCATGTGAAAGTAACATACTTTTTTTACTCTTTCTATTACGTACGTAGTAGGTAGAGAAGTATTGCATTCCAACCAAAAATTGTATACCGAGATTTCATCGGAAGTACATGTTTTGAGGCTCCATGAATCTAAATAAAGCATTTTTGGAAATATGTGTCTGTATGTCTGTGTGTGTCTGTATATCTGTGAATAGCATAGCTCAAAAATCAAAAATTGGATAAATACCAAACTTGGTATTTAATTTCAGCATCTTCCAAAGATTCGACTCCAATATTTAAAAATAAAATCCCCCACTCCAACTATCTCTTGCATGGAACATTTTTCGAAACACTTTATTTTATAAAAAAGGGTTCTTAACGATTTTAATTAAAATACCATATATTAAAGATATTTACATGAAAATAAAACGCATATCTTGAATTTTCTGGGAATAACTTGTGAGGTACTCTTCATGTGGAAGGTAAACCTTAAGCGATACACAATAAATGTAGATCTCTTTAAATACGCAATTCATTTCAAATAATGTTTTGTGGTATAAACCTTTTCTGAAATATCGATATTAACGGTTCTAATTTTTCATTTCTTACTCATTCTTTTAAAGTCAACGTTCAATTGTTCCTGGCGATTGCATGGAAACAACATGGAATTTTAAGGCCAGTATAGCGTCCAGTTCTTAAACATTTGACTATCACTGTTCTCTTCGTATCTATAAGGTAATGTGTAATGTAGCTATTTCTGTAAAAGTTTATTAGATAAAAAATAAAAAGTAATCTTTAGTGAGAATATTTTGCATGCCCACTATTGAAGATAAAGGGGTAGAGAAAGTCATGTGAATGTATCACATAAGATTTTTTTACTTTAACTGTTTGGACGCTTTAAACACACGAGAATATATCTGCTCTCACTTACTGGCTTCTCCGTTTATAACTATGTAGCACATGATAAAAAAAGTGACGTTCATTAAACCAGAGTGGCAGAATAAAAGCAGAAAGGAAGGTGTTTTAAAAGTGAAAGTGGAAACTCCCTTATGTTCATACAAAAGGATGGAAGGCAGCAATCTAAGAGCAATATAACTGAGGAAACAGGAAACACCCGAAAAGTTTCGCAAACTTTCTTCAGAGCAAAGAATGCATCAAAACAAGTAAATGCTCCTCTTTATAGCTCAAAGGTTTGTTTTCCTTTTGTGGTTTACATGCCCCATTCCAAACCTGCTTCACCTGCTGGAGATTTAAAACGGTCCTGAGGTATCAAAGGGACTACCAATTTTAATATTTAGCTCATGAAAATGCACAGAAATTCCAGCACTAAAATGTTTATTTATAATTTGGCACAAGGACTCTCCTAAGAACTCAATAATGCCAAGATTAATATTTTGCTGAGCATTGGATGTATCTTTTACGAGTATTTGGTTATAATTTGGTAAAGTTAATTCTTTTTCAGCTGATATTGCACGTGTGTTTATTCAAATAGTTGAAGTCAGCTCATATAAGCTAATTAGAAGTACTTTTAGAACGACGTATTCATTTTTGTTTCAGAATAACTTCAAATTTGGCGATTCTGTGTCACTCCGAAGAATATAAGTATGTATGCTCACTAGCTTCGCATTGGGTTAAATGGGCGGTTTTTTCTGCTTTAATGGGTGGAATCCCTTTATGATATCAACTGTAACCTGGAGAGAAAATTATCTTTTTTCAGGTACTTTAGAACTGTTCATTGCATGGACGGATACTTATTCCCAAATAAAGTTTTTGGAAAATTCTTTTCCTTTCTTTGGAGTCAATCATTAGAAATTCTACAAACGAGTGTGATCCCCTGGTTTGGCTATGCGACATTCCTCATCCATGTAGTAGGCTTTTTATGTGCATCATTTTAGCTAAAGTTTGCAAGTCTATGCAGGTCAAGCAGTTTCTGATTTTATCTGAGTTAAGTCACTCAAATACAGGTGACAAGAGGGCTGATTTATTGTTTGAATTTCTAAGCCTTTCACTAATTCCTAGTTTTGGCATTTCAAAAGTACTTTATCGCTAGTTAAATCTGAGGAATTGGGGAAATAAAATTAAATAAATAAAACAAAATATTTTCCTCAATTACCTGGAGAACCAATGAAAAATTAAGTCAAGTAAAACTTCTTAAATCTAGTCAGAAGGAGATTGGGATATTGGGATCTACTGGCTGACCACATAAATTGCCAAAACATGGACAATTAATGTGCACCAAGCCAGATCAAGTTTGTTCGGTTAGACTTAGGCAATTTATCTATATTTTTTCTTTTGTTTTCTTCTTTCTTTTTTCCATTTTCCCTTTGTTATTGTCACCTTTAACTTGTATCTTAAATATGCATGTACGGTCAACAACCAATGCACTAAGTGTTTCTCATGCTAGCCTCTAGTTCCCGAGGTCGCGGCCTCAAACCCGGTGGAGGGCGATGGATTTTTTTTTCGGGCGTAAAAATCCTTAGCATGGCTTCCTTCGAAAGGGAAGTAAAACCGGTGGTCCTGTGTCGTAGATTTACGGCACGTAAAAGAACCTCAAGCCTGATAAAGAGGCTTCTGAGCAAAATTACCGATATTTCACGCCCAACATAGAATGGGACCACAGCAGTTAAAGATTCTCCATAATTAAAAAACTCAATTTCAATTCCAACTAAGTGTTTTTACAATAACTTTGACTATTTCACTCATGCCACAAGTGGGTGATACTGACAATCACGTTTAAGGAATGTCGTTTTTTAACCAATCACGGCTATGATTCTACTCAATGTTATCGAGATGTTTTTATCAAACCTCCTTTGGGATCCTCCTTTTTTAATACTTTGAGGAGGTTGGTGTATCATTTTGTAATAACTCAGCTACCAACGATCAATGCCGCTAGGTTTAAACATACAAACGGCAGAAACGAGGTTTGGTAAGGCTTCAAATAAAGATATAGACGAGATTATTAATTAGGCATGCTGCCAGTTTAGCGAGCGATAAGGAAGAACTTCATTTGTAATCCTTCAGGGGTATTCTCATCGCATAAATTGATCATCGTTTCATATTCTTCTGACTTTAAAACCACTGCACTAACCTTTCTTTTTTTCGGTAAGTTTTGGAGTAGTTTTCCTTTCGTGTCCCTTGCACCTATTGCTTCTTGAAACTCCCGATTTTAAAATGGATGGAACTTTATATAACATTCCTTAAAATATATTTCTTGTAATATTTTACAAGAATAGGAATACACTATAAAATTATGAGATAATTGTGTTTTTAAATAACGTTCATAATAAACCAGTGAATTGAAACAAGTTAGCATTTATCACCATTTTTCTGTAAAGAAAGTCATAACCTATAGTATAAGTTTTATTTGTTTCATATTTTCCCTACTATGAGCATTCTTACAATCAAAGATAAAAGAAAGAATTCTTATGCAAATTCCGCATGCCAGATGGCAGAAAATAATACTTATATGCCTATATGATCAAGTAGCACGTCCCCATACGATTATAACTTATTTTCGAAAACGTCAAATATATCGCAAACAAATATAAATATTTTATGATTTTATTATACTAATAATGCTTTTTAGTAAATCACTTCATTTTATTCGTAGAATGGTCTTAACAAATGCCACACGTGATTTCCAAATTCTCTAGAAGTGACTCGAGAATGTATCGCTGATTTGGAAACCACTCGTGGCATTACCACACATAGTTTGACCTTGTCTATCTATGAAAATTATGCTCAACAGACACGAAGAATAAAATGGATACGTAGTGAGCTTGGAGACTGAAAGAAAATAATTGCTTCTGTTGAATAATTAAATGAATAATAGATAGAGAATCTGGAATTGCGGCAATATGCTGGCCAGAAAACGCTTGGAGGCGATCAATCAACTCAATGAAAATATAAAGTCGACTGATGTGAAAGCATTACGTTATAAGGAAAAGGACCCCGTTTTCTTTGTCCGTGTTGCCCCTGTGCCATGTTCTTTTTACTAGCAGTTAAAGCCGAAAGACGGAAGCGTTTAAGGGAATTTTAAGGAAAGTTTATTTTATGTAACGGTTCTGAAAATTAAATTTTAAAGAAGAAAGGAATAATTATTTCCGCGTCGCCGTTGTTATAATTCTTCTGCTACGGCTATTTCTTTCCGGCGCCTTTAATTTCAGAGACGCCGCGCTAAACATTAAACGCGACGCGTAGGCGAGGGAGAAAAAAGGCTCATCTTCATAAAAGCTGCATAGTACAGTACATACATCTCGGTGCAGTAGTAAGAGAAAATGTTAAAACTCTCTCACATGAAGCCCATGCGCTGGGGATGGGGTGGCCACAGCAATTACCCTCTCCCTTCTCACACAAGGTGATGTAAGTGAGTCGCACGAGGGATTAAAACAGCTCACGGAAAAGTCAGGCTTCTCACAGGTCACGTGATCGACTACCCATGCAACAGCAGTTCAGGTTTCGGGACTCGATATCTGAGAATCCACTCCACTGTGGTTTACTTCCGCGAACACTGTTCGATAAGCCTACAAAGCGTGTCGGCCAGTACATATCTCGTTCCTCCTCTCTCGCACATAGAATCCGACCAAGAGGCGAGCGTATCGGAAAGTATGCTAACGCTGACAATGTTAACTTCGAGGGTCGTCCAATAAGTAAGTTTCCCTGTTTATAAAAAAAACATTACACACAATTGATCATGTTGAATTAATTTTATTTATATTGCAACCCTTCTTTTACTACTCTACATAGTCAAGATGTTTTTCTAAACACTTTTGGGGATGTGACACGAGCTAGTGTTGTTCCAGGCCGGGTACTGGGCTCGCAACCATCTATTTACTGATTTGACTTCATCATCAGTGTTAAAAGTGCTTACCTTTGAGTTGGAGGAATATGTGAAAATCATTTGGGGCAAGCTCCGGTGAATATGGAGGATACAAGAAAACCTCCAAGTTGAATTTTGACCCAGGCGGAGCTCAGAAGATTCAACTGGGAAGTTTTCTCGCATCCTCCATATATCTTTTCCCAAGTGATCTTCACATGTTCCCCTGACTCAAAGGTCATCATGGATATAAGCACTTAACACTGTGATGAAAATGAATCAGAAGTGAACGAGAAGTCGGGTCCTGTGCTCGTAACCAGCTATTCACTTCTGATTCATCTTCGTCACGGTGTTAAAGTGCTTACCTCCATGATGACCTTTGAGTCAGGGGAACATGTGAAAATCACTTGAGAAAATATCTGGTGAGTATGGAGGATGCGATAAAACTTCCCAGTTGCATTTTCTGAGCTCCACCTGGGTCAAAATTCAACTAGGAAGTTTTCTCGTATCCTCCGTATCAATCTCAGCTTGCCCCAAGTGATTTTCAGGATCCGACCTGGTACTACACTGGATTGGAAAAACTTATGTCACGTCTCCAAAAGTGCTTGGAAAACCATGTTGACTATGTGGAAACGTAACAGAAGAATTGTACAATATAAATAAAATTAATTCAACATGATCAATGGTGTGTAATGTTTTTCTTTATAAAATAGGGAAACTTACTTATTGTACGACCCTCGTACTATCGCATTTCCCGAACACTTGCTTGATTTGCTTAGTACTATTATGCATTGCAGTTCGAAAATCTCTTGAATTTCGTTCCTCTATAAAAAATTAAATGGCTGCTTAGATTGTACAAGAATGTTATGGGCGAAGAAGGTAATAGAAGATGTTACTACAGGCAGAATAGGAGTGTTACTCCTAGCACAAATAAATCGAACGAAAGGCGAAATGAGCCAGTTTCACCTTCGATCAAAAGATTTCTTTAGTTGAAAGACTCGCTAGAACGCCTTTGCTATAAAAACGACCATTAAAATTAAAATCAAAACGACGCACTGTACTGGGTATTCATTTCAAACAGTGTCATGGCAAACTGTATGATGTCCATTGTCAAGTCGCTGAGCCTAGAGTTCAACCCGCCTAGTACTTCCGCAGACGCGTATGACTCGTGTGTTGGAAGAGTTGCCCAGAAAATAAGGTGTTCATGAATGTGAGAACCTTCCACTTCGTAGCAGCAGACGCCGGTTTGTACAGTATGTGTCCTACTAAACCTTCTTTTGTACTGTTTTGTTTGGTCAATATCGAAGCTCCGTGAAAGCTGTAAGCGGGACTGTTATCATCGCTAGCTAAGGCAACATGAATTGGCTATTCCATTTCAAATCGGACAAAAAATGAGAAAATTGACTTAGCATTTTTTAAAATCATTAATAATTTCCATGTGCGTCAATTACTGTACGAGAAAACAATTTTCATAAGAATATCTCTTAAATGTTTATAGTTTTCAAGTTAAACTTCGCTAAAATTGTTGTTATTTTCCGAAGGATAGAATTTCTGTGGCGTCTAACTGAAGAAACCTACATCGGATTTAAGTGAATGTCTGTTTTGAAGCTGAATGTCTGTTGTTGATGGTGATATATACCAATAACATAATAATTATACAATTGTTTAAAAAATTCATGTATTAAGTATGCACATATTTTTCATAAATATTAAATTGATATAGGCTTGAACCTCTTTTTATTACACATTGATTTCAGTTTTAGTTTTATGGAGCCCCTTGTATGAAACGTGGAAAGAATAAATATTTAAGCTCACACCGTACACTTATATCATGCAGTCAGCTGCTGTCTGCCACAACATTGGAAGAGGCTTGCAGCGAATCAAGGTCACCAACACGTAATGAATTGCATAACGCATTGTTGGGATGAGAGGTCGTTTATTATATATAGCACTTCTACTTTTCATCTAACAACTTATTTTATAATTTAATGGAGCTTTTTCTTATATTAATGCCGTAGTTTTTCACACGAAATTAACTAAAGCTATTGTATACTCCAAAATAATTTTATATCTAAAATACAGTTCACATTGACGTACTACAACCACACCTGGCAAGAAACGGGCTTGCTTAGTTCAGGGGGACAAAAGAGGGCTCTTTGTTCTTATCGTCTCACTTAGCATCCTATCACAGCAAAACATGTAACAGCAGACGATAGACAACGTCCTCGTAATGACTCATGGGTGTGCGTTATATGGTGCAGCGCGGCCAGCAGGTTTCACGCTGTTCCTATATACTTTTTAATTTTTCCTGCAGCTTTCCCTTTAAGATACCATAAAATTGTTAACTAATATTTTCTTTAAATTAAATGCTAAACAATATGGCATAATTTGTACTCCATTTCAAATTCGATACTTCAGAAAAATACGAAATATTATGAAAATTACATTAAATTTAAGTTCTAAAAATATTCAATAAATGCCACCACAAAATATACGTTATTATCTTCATTTTAATTTTATTTGAGTATTTTAGTTTGAGTTTCAGAGCTACGAATCTCAGAATCACGTAATGTTATTAAATTACAGTAGCTTTGACTCTGAAAAAACCTGGAACCACTTGTTTATCATAGTTGCATTTTGCAAAAGATACTAACTTAACGTCTACTTTAGAACGACAGAAAATTGGACATCCCCCTAAAAGTGCAAGGTTTCCTGCTGTCCAAATTGAAATGGAACAGCCCGTATATGTCAACAGTGTGTGTTCCGGCTCCCTTCTGCGAATGTAAATAAAAGCATCCGTGTGGAATAAATGTACATCGGTAAGGCTGATGCGCTAAATATTATGGTTTTATCATTGTTTATTTTATTTTACGATTTTGTGTGAGACATTAGGAGGCACGTAAAGTGGTATTCGTTTAATAATTAATGCCGTTACTGTATAGTGCTCTTAGGATCGGAATTAGCCCCGTGCGTATAGGCAACTTCTCCACCACACGTGTACTACGTTTCGTCCTTTCCCTTCGAGCTAACACTCCAAAAAAAGTGATTCAAAACAATGACGTCATGATACACTTAGAAATGAATACTAGTATTCCTTTTCTTAGGACTGGTGGCAATAATGCCTTTCTCTCACAGCAACACAAGAATTGTTCATCAATAACAACATTGTTGTTAATGGTCAATGTTAATAATATTAACTTTGGTTGGCATCTTCATAAACGTGCAGTATTTAAACTTAAGTAGCATTTTGAACAAATTGAATGCCGGAAGCCAAGAATAGTCTACATTCAATAGTAATACAGCTGTAATATATGGGAACCATATGGATACACCTATGTTTAATAGGTACATTTTCGATGTCATTCAACAGTAATAGGACAGTATAACCAAACATTCAAAAATAAATACGTAATTTTACTTACTAAAGACGTTCACAAATCTTATAGACAAATATATACATTAGTACTAAAATTAATAATCTTAATAGACTGTGTAATAGCATTCAGTTTACACTGAATGGCAGAACCAGAATATGCACACAAATAAACTTCTAATAAGATGATGGCCATTCATATGATCACTTAGTGCAGTCAAAATTAAAGTTGCATAAAGGTCCCATAACATAAGAATGGAAGCGAAAGCGATGGGTACAATATTTTCATAGCAGAATTTACTACTTTACATAAAAAGCGCAATTTAAACACCGCAGATACTTTAGGATAACGTTAAATTTAACTGATAGAATAAATATAGTGACACACAACTGGTCGTGAGAGATAACCAGGCAGAGGGGTTTTAGTAAGTAAACTATGAAGTTAGGAACGTACCGAGGGTTGGTGGCGAGGGAAGGTGGAAGTGAGTGCGGCCTTGCAGTGTTCTCTGTAAACAAATATAAATACTTGAAGGCACTACACCCTACTTCGAAAGTAGGTAAACCAGGATTACGGGGTATCAGAAGAAAGCAATGCAGATATGTTTAGTTAATGCTAGTGTGCAATAAAGCTATTTAATTCTTTATTTAAGGTATTTAAGTACAGAAATCTGAGTTACATTGGATGTTCTTTTTTTGCATCGTGAGTTTACAATGTACAATAATGCATTTTCGAAATACGTGGAACATAAAACGCACACAATTAGCACCTAGACAATTGTTATATTTTGAAAAACTACGCTCCACATCACCGACACAGCAGCAAGAAATGAAGAACGAAATATCAGACTTGGCTTGAGATGAAGATTCCCTGCTCCAGTAATGCGTCCTTCGTTCCGCATTTTACATATTTCTGCGTAAACACATTTACCTTGAGTTCTCCCCTAGAATACTTTAAATTTCTTGTCCCCCATTCTTTAACAGTTGTAGCTTTTACCTAACTCTGTGTTTCTCAAACGCGTTCTATTGCCTCAAGAGCTTCTTGTATTTTTAGTGTCTATGCTTTCAAATTGATATGTTATTTTAGTTGCAATATTGCTAAAATTATTTTGAATATATGAAAGATCTTAAAACAAAGCTGGTGAAATTATTTTCTTCACTGCACGCATAGCAGCGTTGTCTTCTTGTTTAATAAATTAATTACATTAACAACATTTACGTAATACTAAACGTAGTATACTGCAGCCTATAGCGATGTCCTCCGCCGAGTTAGAATTTGTTGTGACCCGGGAAATCAAGGTTCGTCCCCTTAAATATTTCACCATTTTTGCTGAAGCTTTCCTGCCAAATTCCGCCAAAAACGATGCTAATTGTAAGGATAGTTTTGATGTGTAATTATTCTTTACTTTAGGTATATTACCACAATTCCCCACTGGTTTGTATGCAGGGAATAAATGAAAAAGTTTCAATTAAACCGGCTGTTGTGTAGGGAAGCGGAGGAGAGTGCCCGTCACAGTACCTGACGTCACCTATACTCCATGCGGTAACACGGTTGCTCTGTTTACTTACTAAAACCCCTTCCCAAAATAGTATTAAAACTACCATATATAAACACACACAAGTTTATCTATCCATGACAAATCCACATTTATTCATTAAATACAGGATCGGTAATGTGTGTATATATATATATATATATATATATATATATACACTTTAAAAGACCGTACCTGCCTGTTTTTATTATTTTTTTCAACGTTGCGTTAAGTTAACTGTGTAATATGGTGATTTCTCAACATATGTCGTATGGCTCTTATGACTAACATGTGACGTATGATGTGAATTAAAATGGTCGGGGCACGCTTGACGTTTGAGGAACGGAAGCTTACTTTAAAGTAGTGATTCGAGTTTGGAAATGTCGCTGAAGTTCAACGTGCGTGGAGACGTGAGTTTGCAACTCATTCTGTAACACTGCTTTGTGAGAAGCTTGAGACTCATGGTGCCATTTGTGAATGTGCACAAGGGAAGATCCGGAGAACCTCATACAGCTACAACTCCCTCTACCTCAGCTATGGTCTTACAGATGTTTGCAATATCGCCTCTGAAGTCTTCTCATAAAATAGAGGTACCGTCCTACCTATCTTCAGCAGTTGGTTGACTCAACTGCTGGAAATAGGTAGGCGGCTACCTGAAACAATTGTCAATTTTGAACTTTTAGAAACGCGAGTGAAGTTGTGTTAACATTTCGACTCAGAAATATGAATCTATTCCTTCTTTGTCCACTCCTTTAATATATATTTTCCACTTTTATTAAATTTTTCCGGCTTATCAGTTAAATTATAAATATGCAGCTCTTCTATAACTCTTTCATTCCTTATTTCAAATTTTTTGTCAGGTATAACAAAAAGTGCTCAAGCTCCTTTTTTGGTGTGATCCTTTCTAGTACATAGTTTTGCGTTTCTTAAAAATTGCATTTATACTTCTTTACTTTTATCTTTCGCTTTAATAATCTAGGATTCACTTTAAGCTTCGACCTGTACTATCATTATCTTACAAATCTTTATTTTTGTGTCGTTTCGGGGTTCTTCTTTCGGTATTCTATTGGTTGTATCACATATTGCTAGAAGTTTATTTAGTTTATTTTCAATACCTGTCTTAGCTTATGTTGCTGTCCAAGTAATTAAAAATCTGACACATATTCTACAGTTCCAGTTATTGTTTTAATCGAGCTGCATATTTTTCACGATGAGTCATAACTTTTGTTTTCTTTGTGAAGATTCTGAGATTCCGGTGCTCTATTTTGGGGTATTGTGCCACAGGATAGTAACTTCTACACCATCTCGTAAGCTTCACAATGTACAGCCAGACGGGTTATCTGGACTACGATCAAGCCGAGACAAGGATAAGCAACTTGGTATAACAGGGAGATCCAAAATAAAACAGTATCTGATATAATTAATATACATCTTAGAGCACTAATAACCCTCAAAGCCACTCGAGCTCTTTCATTCTCATACTGCATGTCTTGCTGAAGCTGCCATTGTATGAGAAGGAACAGTTGGTAGGCGCATGTACGTGCCACGCGAGGACCCCTCCCCATCAAGATACCACACAGGGCAGCAGCAACAACTGTGTCATGAATTACGGTGTACCATCTTGCATAAACCATATGCTTGCCCACTCTATGTTAACCCATGTGTATAGCTTGTCACGTCGAAGCTCAATTATCACAAATGATGCGAATATGCTTACAACTGATGCAGTAAATCTATACATAGTGCATGTGACATTACACAGATCTCTTAAACAGATGTGTCCTGAGGGTAAACATTCTGCAGTGTTTTAATGTGAATATTGCATAAGAGGCAGACAGAAATAAGGAGCAAAAGAAACAAAATATTAGGAAAACACGCATGAGTGGAGACCATAATTTTTCTGTAGCAGGACGAAGGGATGCATATTTTTCGTAGAATTTTGAAGAACATTTTAAGAAAACGTTTATCTGTCAGAAATAATATATTAAATTTACAAAATAATCACATATGTGTGGATATCATTGATTCTAAATGCTTCCAGTCAGGTGACAAGTTGATTTACTTCTCTGAAACGTCGGTTCTAAACCAACTTGTCACCTGGCTGGTAGCCCGAGAGAGTTTGGAATAGCCGCGCGTCGACAGGGGAGCTTCACTTCCTATTTCATGATTATCTTTGTATGTATATGTGCGAATACATAGTTTTCAGCCCACCTGTATTTCGAGTCTCCTCTATTCTTCCATATTTTCCACTTTCCTTTTCTCTCCGCAAGTTAACCATTTACCTTAATATTGGCTATTTTCTAGTATCTACCTCTGCCAGAATTTCCAATTTCATTCCTTCTGTTGCATCACCTTAGGCAGTTTCTCTTCATTCAATATTCCATACAGTTTCTCATACTTCTGCTAATGCCTTCAATATTTTTCTTTCTTCATCCACTGTTTAAAAATAGCTTCATTTATTCATGTTGTCTCTTTATTTTCAAGCGTTCCATTCGTCTGCATATCTAAGTTTCAAATGCTTCAATCATATTTCCTAATATCGTCTCAATGACAAAATTTTACATTATAAAAATGCCTACTGAAATCAAACACTACACCTATTTCTTGCTTATTGCTTATTTTTCAAGGATGTTAACATCTGACCCCTTGTCAACACTGCATACGACTACTAATGGTACATCTCAGATATCTAAGGTTGTCCACTTGAACCACTATCTAATCTTGAATTTGTAAGGTGATTTTTTAGCCTTTTTCCCCGATTCTCATTGCTCCTGCCTCTCTGTGTAAATGGTAATGATACATGGATAGAAATGGTATTTGAGCAGTTGTGCAGCAGTTTTATATATTGTTTGGTAAAGCAGATTAGGTGGGGAGGGAGAATTTCAGCACGGAAGCATATAGGAGGTTTTATTATCCCTACTAGATCTCTAGAGGGTGTCAGATCCGGAGTGGTAGCCTCGCACACAGACGGGGTTCCTAACGTTTCCAGGTATGAATCCCGACGCCGGCGGGAGCACCCACACAGAAGCCTCCCTTCCCAAAGAGAGATTTCGCTAGGGGTTCGTCATACACCGGACGCCAGGGCAGATAGTGAAAGCAAAAGCCACCGCCACACCATCCACTCGCCTGATCCTCCAACCCTGAAGCTTGTCAATGAAATAATAAGAAATGGGAAGCAGTAAAATTAGGGGCATAACAGAAACACCCCAGCATTCGCCTACGTATCTGAGAAAGCCTGAAAAGGAAACCCACGGTCACACTGGCCGGTTAAACACGAATCGAACCTAGGACTTCCCGAATACAAGTCTCACGCGTTACCAGAGCCATCTCTCTCGGTGTATTATTAATTAAACGAACCTCTCGTTTGTATCGTTCATACCAATGTAAGGGCTAACTACTACACATCTCTGCTAAAAATAAACCTGGCCAGAAAGGCCTGTCAAATTCTCTTCTATCTTTTAAATAAAGAGTCTTTAAGTGCCTATTTTACGAATTAAAAATAATAAACATATAATATATCTTAACATTGTAACAAATCAAATGAATTAAAATAATCATTTCCATAAGTACGAATCATAGAAAGTAGAAACCCAACATTTTTTTCCTGGTAATTTTGAGTCCATGCATTTTCGAAAAAGAAGCTTATATCGAGGAATTCCTTAATGTGTCCCTAATAGGATATAAATTGCCGGGATATTTTTCCTTTGTCAGAACCACAAGCAATAACTCAGAATGTCACAGGACGCAGGTAAATGAGCGGGAGAAAAAGTGAAGTGAGCGTATGGGAATATGAAGTGGTGGATGTTTGTGCAGGTAGCGAGCCATCAGTCAAAGTGTCTGAGGCAGTCCGGAGCGGTATTTCAGGCCTCGCGCGGATAAGAGGCGGGGCACAATGCGATAAATCCTCACTTCCGCACAACTCAGCACTCCTCCAAATATTTTATTTATGTTTTACCGATCGTTTATCATGCTTTTCCTGTGTGTGCGCGTGAAAGTTAAATGACAACAGTGCTTGATTGCTACTCCACGTGCGTGTGTATCTATATTTAATGCGCGTGTTAATTCCGTGCTGTGTACGTAACTGGCGTACTGCACATTAGTAAACAAACTAGCACATTCCACTAACAAAGCGCGCAGACAGGTGAAGCCTACCCAGGCAGAACTAATGCTCTCCGTAGCGTGTTCGCAGCTTCTTTGTAAATTTTAGATTGTTAAATGCCTGCTGATATCCCCCTCACTAGTTGTGTTTGTTTTCTGTCTCTCTTTTAAAAATTTCCAGCAGCCAAATTATAGAGAACAACTTTAATTTTTAATATGCAAAAAAGATAAAATTATATTACAGTTTAGATGTTTTGTCGGTTTTTTTTCTCCTCACATCTTTCATTTTACTAGCTTTTAATTTTTTGAAAATTCCGTTACTACTTTTTTCAAACATTTCCTTGGTGTTCATCCAAAAATTATTTTATGTACATTTAGTAGAGCAAATTTTACTTTCCCTACTATTTAACTATAGTAAATAGAGGAGGTATTGCAGTCCATCCAGAAATTCGATAACGAGATTTCACTCATAATCGAAAAGTCGGTTAAAATCCAAACTTGGTATTCAAGTTCAGTCTCTTCGAATGCGACACGAAGATTTTCAAGCAAATCCCCCAACTATTCTTCACCTGAAAATGTTTCGTTATTTTCATTTTCTCAAAAATGACTCTTACGATGATTTCTGTAAAATAACGTATGTTTCAGATATTTGCATGACAAATAAAATGTATATTTTCATTTTTATATGAATAGCGTGTGAAGTGCTCTGAATTCAGAATGAGTTTTGGATATATGGTAAACCGTAAGACACATACAACATTCGTTTTTATTAGTTCGACTTTTTCAAATACTTTTACATTTTTCAAGTAATAAGTTGCTATTGTTTTTCTAGTAGTTATGTAAAGAGCCTTGAATTTCAAAACCATCACAAAGCATTTAAACATCTTACTATCTCTTTAACCTACTTATTCTATAACAAAATGTGTAAATGTATAATTAAACTTTATCTCTGTTAGCAAGAAGTAGATAGAAAAATAAGATTTTGTACGAAAGATTTGTATATGATCAAATAGAGAATAGTATCTTGAGTGCAACACATCAGTTTGTATATAATACCTAACAATGTCACCGGCATATGACTTAAACTGACAGAGAAACAAATTTATGAAGTAAAAATTAAGCCGTTAATAAAGAAGTTCTATAAACACGCTAGTAGTTCCAGATTGTGGCACTTTTTGCTCCGTCAGGTCAAAATTCATGCATCTGAAAATTGAATTTACTAATTGGATTTAAAATAATGTTGAAAAACGATACAATGTTTAAATAATAATAATAATTTTAAAAATAGAAACTGTCGGAGATTAATATATTTCTAATTGGAATGTAGTGCAGAAATGGCACGATATTTGTATATCGACCCTTGTCATCAAAACGACATGTTGTATTTGTTTAGAGTATCTAAGTTTGCAAGCTGACATTGTTTTCTGCACCGGACAGTAATGTGTTCGGGACACAAAAATTGCTTTTATCATTAGCTCTTAAGGTCAATTATACCATATTTTGTTTAGCGTGCCTCGTGTAGTCCTTGAGGGATTTCTGAAAGCTACGGGGAGCCGCCTTCATTGTAAGAAAACCAACATGTGCCTTGTTTTCATAAGAGCTTCCCTCGGCGACATGTAATGTCAAACTTCGATCGTATGGTTCTGCTGGGAAGCTGAATGCCACGCAGTAAATCTGCCAGACCTTTGTTCTATTAGTTTGTGACTCCTATAACCCGGCAAACAACTTTTAGAGAATAAATTAGGAGCACGGAACAAGTTGCTCATGCTGGTCTCTTCTTGGCTCAGGTGCTCTCGGTTTTACGGCAGTAATAAAACGAGAGTCTGGCTCGACCAGTTTTATAATTGAATTTTACTTAGCTAGGTTAAGTTTAAAGGGGCTGCTTACACTGTTTCTCCCGGGAGAGGTGTTTTCAAGAAGTTAATGGTGACGATATTGAAACTCAGTTCTGTATATTCAGTATTTAAAATGCCCTAATCTTCACAAAAACAAACCAATATGAGAATTTCGTAGTAATATAATTTAAATTAAAAATAAAACGGAAAGCTAATGCAATAAAGTAAAAGGAAATATGAAGTAAGCTAAATAAAACAAATAAACAAATATAATCTCTACTAATCGAGTCACAGGTTATCCTGAAATACCCTACCATGACTCTTACTGCAGTCTAGGAGTCTAGAGTAATTGTAAAAAACGGTAAATTTATTAGAAAACTGAACATTCCAATAATCTGTCCACATACTTAGCACAAGTTTGATTAATAACAACACACTTCTGGTCGTGGGTACCTGGCATGTTCTGTATCTGCTTATACTTCCGAGGAGACGTAGTGCAATTTTTTCTTACGTTTACTGGCTATAGCTAATTGCGTATTTCTGGCTAAGAATAAAAATAATTTATTTTAATCACCAACAAGCACGTAAGGCCACCTTTAGGGATACTCGATCCTGTAGTGGGGTGGTGGTGGCGGCGATGGTGGCGTCCGTCGCTGTCGTCGTCCTCGTCTTGGTTTTTATAAATAGTTTTTCTTCTGTAAAATGCGACTATTGTGGTAAAGGGTGGAGAAGAACAATAATTATCCAATTAGGTATATAGAAAGAAATAAAGATTTAGTTAGATTTGCAAAGCATACAGATTACTCCTGCTTTGATTGTGTTTCTCTTAGAAATGCTATCATAATAATACAAAAAATCTGATGTGTTACACTCACATGACTTTCTCTACTCTTGTACAATCTATTTTTACAAACGCCTATTCTCCATATGCTTTATGTTAATCGAGATATCGAGATGTCAATCTTATTGCTAATTTTCTTGTAGATGCAAGGGGAATATGGTAGCTTTTAAGCGATGGTCAAATATTTTAACGCTGGTTGCTATGTGTCGAATTCCATTCTCTTTGCAAGTCCAGGACATAAAAAAATGAATAACGAATTTGAGAAAAAGTATAAGTATTGGAAAATTTAAGGGAATAACAAGCAATATCTCGAAAACGGTTCACTCAACAAAAGAAATGTATATAACATAAGTTGTGTATTTTAACGAGATCAACATTTTTTGTGTAGTAAAATTTTGTCTATCTCTTATGGTTTACCAGTTATGCAAAAGTCGTTCACAATGAAGAATACTTTTGGAGACATTCCCAGAAAATTCGAGATATACATTTCATTTCTCATGGCATTATCTTAAACATATGATATTTTAAACAAAATCGTTAGAGCCATTTTTGAGAAAATTAAAATTTTCGAAAAATGTTCCATGTAAAGGGTAGTCTGGGGTGGGGGGATTTTCTTGAAAACCTTCGTGTCGCATCTCTGGAAGATACTGAACCTAAATACCAAGTTTGGTGTTTATCCGACTGTTCGTTTTTGAGTTATGCTGTTCACACACACACAGACACACACACAGACACACACACACAGACACACAGACACACACACGGACATGTTTCCAAAAATGCTTTTTTTGGATTCAGGAGGTCTCAAAACATGTATTTCCGGTGAAATCTCGGTATCGAATTTTTGGGTGGAATGCAATACTTCCCCTACTTACTATACGTAGTAGAGAAAGTAAAAACATACAGGGATGTATGTAAAGAAAACTGGTCAGCTCGGAGGATATTTATAAAAAGAAAGATTGTTTTGCAGTAGCAATCATAAACACCTGAAAAGTCGTACTATTCTGTGGTGCAGGCAAACTTGTGTGCCTGGAGGCTGAGTGTGCAAGTGCAGTGCGTCCCTTTTCCTGAATGGAACTATTGGTTGTGTTTGCCGTACCGAAGGTGTTATTGAGGAGGGGGGGCGCATCGATGATTTTTAGCATCCAATTTCATCTGGTTGTTTGGTCCTTCCCTACGAGGTCCTTACAAACTACCGCGATTTCTCCGGCGGGCATATAGAGGCAATATTTTTATAATACAAGGAACAAATACCGCAGGAGAGACAGTTCTGGAACAAAACATAAGCACAGTTATGGAGGAGTTTCTTTCAGGATACTCGCAGAGAGCTATATTGACTTCGGGAGAAAGTGGTAGAAGTAATTAAATGTTTAGTGCATAAAGAGGAAATACAATAGCAAGTTTTGTTCGAAAGTATCTGGAACCGTTCCTCTCATTTTAAGTCACTTCAGTGTTGGATAGCTTAAATCATTTTGAGTGACATGGGCTATGGCTTGCTAAAAATTTGCTATAATTTTAAAATAAAATTCAATATAAATGGGTTATTATATTCCCACGACCATTTATGTGTGCATTCTGAGTACTTAGGTTCCCTGGCTATCTTCATCCTCCTGAGTGTTGTTAATTGATGTGTTTTGGGGAGGTTGCTGAATGGTTCTAAGTAGGAGAACCAACATTAACTATTTTTAAAGTGAGACTTAACTTCTCTCTCTCTCCCTCTCTCTCTCTCTCTTCTTTATTCCGGGATAGTAATTTTATATGTATGACAGATAAACATGAGCTATAGGTTTGCCCTTAAAAACAGTACTCTCTATCAAAACATGGTTGTCATTGCTATCTGAATCATAATTCTAGGATTTCATATTTTAAGTATCTCTGTTCCAATAATGAGTGATATAGTGCCGTGAGGTGGTACACCAATACACGAAAAATGCCAAAAACTGCATGGAAATTCTTCGGCGGCACAATAAATTACGTCGAATTGAAGACTCCAGCTCCAAAAACATTCCAACTTCAGATTTACCTGAGAAATTTTAATTCTAATAGACCATGAAGATACCAGATCCAAGCTTTAGAGTTGCTTCAGAGGAGTGAGCTATGAAAATACATTATGCTACTGATATAATGCAAACAAAAATACAGACGGACTATGCCGTGGGTAAAATTAGTTCTAAATACAGTCAAAATAACTGTCTATAAATCTTAATAAATTAGAAAATAAAGTTATTTTCTTATTATATATAGCATGAAATGTTTCATAAAACTGTGAGTTATAGTGTAACTGTATAGTATTTAATTGCCAAATCTTTAATTTTGTTACATTATTTTAGAACTTACATTTAACTCCAAACTACAGCCGTGTTCCTCCATTTATATGCTTTCCAAAAGCTTGCACGTCTAGCACATTCTTATTATAATCGCGGTAACACACAGTAAACACTATACATACACAATGGCCAAGAATTTGTCCTATGCCAAGGCATTCAGGTGTACCATATTTTAAGCCAAATTAGAAGCTGGCAGTTTCAGTTGATGTTAAACCGTCAGTTTTGTCTTTCTTTTAACGTCAACCTGAGCAGAAGAAAGGCTCTTGACTTCTGAACTCTTTGAAATAAGCGTAACTTATATTTTCCCTCTTTTGCTATAAGGATATGCCATTTGGCCTTCAAATACACACGCCATACCCACTTTATTTACGTCTAACTAAGCAAACTTTCTTACACTAGTTAACTGGTTAACTTTTATTCCTGGAGAGTTGGGTGAAGTCATTGTAGTCACAACATTTTGCGGAGAAGAAATAAACCATGCGATGTGGGCTGATTAGCCTGATTTTTCATAGCTGCAGCTAACATTGCATTTACCATAGAACCTAATATCCCACGATCCTTTGGGCCTTATATTTTAGCACATTTCAAAATTCTAGCATGTCAGCCCGTTCATTCGCGCAAGATTGGGACCTGGTGCGGCAACGTCAATGTTAGATTAGGATTTATGTTGTACGCTTGTATTGCGAGGCAATTTAATTTAATTTAATCATTTAATAAACCCAGTATTGTGAGTTTGTCCAATTTTCCAACTGTCACTGTTTTTACACAGGTTTGTTTCCTTCTAGTTCAGCTTCACCGGGAGTTCACTTCTCTCCGTCACTTCGTGACCTTGGCTCCTCTGCACTCGCTGGAGAGTCAGACACAAGAATTCCGCAAACCCTCGGTTCGCAGCAACACCCGCTGCACGCCACAGCAGTCGCCACAAACTTGCTCGGAGAATCGCACTTATTGTCGCACGAAAACTCACCCGCCAGCTCGCTCGTTCACTGACTGAGCGACGCAACCCGACTCAACTAACAACTAACTGTCCTCGCGAGAACACTAGTGTTCTTATATAGAATTTTCCATAAAGCATTCTAGAACTATTTCGACACAAATTCTAGAGGAGGGGGAAGGAGCCTTCCAGAAGGTTCTGGTTATCTCCAATAGCGCGCCCGGTGTATACGATGGCAAACGCTACTTATCATTGTTTATCCCGACTGCCTGGCCCCGATCTCTCGATAATTTTGGGCCACAGGCGTTGCGTCACAGTGTGAATATTCCACTTCCTCAGCCGTCTGCAAGGTTTTATAAAAACCGTTGCACACCTCCAATTGCAATTTAAGCTGAGAACAGATGTGGAGCTTTCATAAAGAAAAGATATACCCCTCGACAGTGAAGCACACATTTTCTCCTAAATGGGCAAAGTGTGCCACGTTGCATAGCTTTAATTACTTGTGATAATGCTGTTTCTGAAAAACACAGGTTTTTTCCACTTGGGTGCTTCAACCAACGTAGTAATTCTTAAAATTAAGAGAGAGTCTTTTCTAAGGCTTTATGGATACCCACAAATGTTTGCGAAAGTACAGTTAGGTGTAGGAAACGTGCAGATAGATGTTTTTGGTTTACTATAGTATCTTTCTTTATTTAATGTTGGCAGAAACTCCTATCATCTGTGTTTCACACAACCCTGAATGAGCCAATATCTTATTGGTTCGTATTGGAGTCCGAGACATACCTATTACCGTATTAACAAAGGTCAGGCCTAGGTGAGCAGCGATAGGGGAGGAGTACGGAAAGATTTCACCTGAGTGGCTACTTCGCCAAGACGGTCCACACCAGTCCCTGTCCGTCTCGTATTGGTTTGAATCAAAAGACTGGCACTCAAACATTAACCCATGAACACAAGTCTATTTCAGGCTCAGGAATTGAGGAAAAGGATGGAGTAGGGTAAACATTGGTGGAGTGGAGTAGAGTTTTAGAACTAGGTATGGTATGGGTGTTGGGCGTGGTAGAGGAGGTTTAATACTTTTTCCTTACCAAAATAAACCAGTTTGCATTATATCTACACGGTTCCACACCTATATATTCTGAACGCGCATAGCTGAATTTTAATGCGTTTATTTGCTATCACTTGAAAGAGTTTGCAGATACCCAGAGTAATATTACCGCTAGGTTATTGACTACCATAAGCAACAACGAATCAAAGCTCAAAACCAACGCCTACAAGAACGATATTCTCTTATATTGTGTAACAAATAATGTGTTGTTAACGTGTTCTGGAAAGCGTAAAATTGTGTTGCTATAGACCACTCCATTAAAATTGTAAATTTGACTGCCAGTGGCAAAGTGAAGCAAAGCTTCAGTAATCGATAAGTTTAATAAAGTGGAACTGTTTTCTCGTTTCCCTTCCTTGCTGTTGCCCAATATTACTTCTATCGTATTTTCACTGTGCTTTCCTGTTCTGCTTCCTTTCCAATTCACCTGAGATGAATTGCAAATTAGCATTCAAGTGGAATTTTTCGCAGTACTAAATCCCTGTCTGCTACAAAGCCCCCATGTGCTGTGAGCAATGAGCCAAAGTGATGCAGTATAAATCAGCTGGAATCTGTTTATCGGACCGGTTGCTTTCGTTTATGCGAGGAATTGTTTCAAAATCAAGATACATCTGTTGGAGAGGTTTCAAAACCCATTTCTCACGTCTTTTCTGAAGTACTCACAGGGAGGATTTCGACTCGAAAGCGAATATTTGATGAAACATTTATACACGAGCTTGCCCTACAGTGTTCACAAAGAATGCTCACTCATTCCAACATATAACAAATAGCTTTGTAGTTATTTACCTTTTTGAGAAACATAGAGAGAATAAAAACGGATTACTGCAGTCAATATGCACAGCAAAAGCAGTCATCAAAACTTACTTTGCATAGACAAGATGTCCAATTGTCACTTGATTTGTTTTAAAATTGGTAGGAGTTATTTATCTCGTAATTATATACTTACCCTTATGAATGTCGGGAATAACACAGGATAAATGACTCAGAAAAATGAAACAATTGATTGTGGCTGATAGAAGGCATTTCTATGAATAATTGGTCTCCTAGTTTCTCTTAATTACAGACTAAATTTCGTCTTTTTGGCAGTCTTTTGAGTTTAATTATGCATATATTTTACCATTATAAAATGTAATTCAAAAGTTAAATGTTGCGTGTATTAACACCAGAAAATGTAGCTTCTAGATTAATGAACATAAAGTATGGGCAGTTTCCCATAGCCATGAGTACTGAAGGTTTTTATTCCTGATTAATTCACTGCGCTTGCTGCGTTAAGCCTTCCCAAAACATTTCAAATCAGTTTTGATGCAAGTATTGAAAATAGGCTTAAATTTATGAAGATGCTTGCAAGAATTCGACTTATGCATTTAGACACTGTTAATTTCACAAAACTTCTCACCACACCAATTTCAAATGCAAATTACTGTCTTTACTTCAAATTAAGCTGGAAATAAATTTATCTTCCAAGTCCAGCTATACTTATGTGAACATCAATGTAGATTAATATATACTTAACCTAATTTTAAATATATATTACTTTCTTGAAAGAATCAAAACCGCAATATAGTTTTCATAAAGTACATAGAAACTAGCCTGTATATAAAATGTATTTATGAATCATCTTCAACATCTGACGTTACATAGGAATACACATCCTAGGTTGAAGCATTTGAATACCTTTGGGAAATGAATTAAACACTTTGGCAATCAACTGTATCTTATTTTTGGAACAGATATAATGTCTAATGTGTTGGATGCATCCTGTCCAACTACAAGCTGTTGTTGAAGACAATGGTTATCATTTTACGTTATAACTTTGGGAGTCAACACACTTTATGCGACCACAACTGGACGTAGTTATTCAAAAAGGACTCCGAATGCTAGATAGAAGAAAAAGTAGGAGATTACCAAAATGGATGTGTTACGTAGAAGAATGAGAGCATCTCAACTACTGCACATAAGAAATTATATTAGAACAGAGATGGAAGCAGAAGATGCGGTGAATTGAATGGATATTGCAGCGGTACGATGAACGGAGAAGGAGAAACGGCCTACGGATAATTGATTGGTCTCATACAGTAGGAAGGAAAAGAGGAACACTCCTTTAAGTTAGTGTGGTAGGGTGAAAAAAATCTGATGTGTTATACTTACATGACTTTCTCTACTCTTGTACGAACTATTTTTACAAACGTTTATTTTCCATGTGCTTCATGTTAATCGAGATGTTAATCGTATTGCTAATTTTCTTGTAGGTGCAAGGGTAATATGGTAGTATTTAAGCGACAGTCAAATATTTTAAGAGCTGGTTGCTATGTGGCGCAATCCATTCTGTTTGTATGTCCAGGACATAAAAAATGAATAACGAATTCCCATTTGAGAAAAAGTATAAGTATTGGAAAATTTAAGGGAATAACAAGTAATATCTCGAAAATGGTTCACTCAACAACAAAAACAATGTATATGACATAAATTGTGTATTTTAACGCGATCTACATTTTTGTGTAGTAAAATTTTGTCTATCTCTTATGGTTTACCAGTTATGCAAAAGTCGTTCACAATGAAGAATACTTTTGGAGACATTCCCAAAAAATTCGAGATATACATTTCATTTGTCATAAAAATATCTTAAACATATGGCATTTTAACAAAAATCGTTAGAGCCATTTTTGAGAAAATTAAAATTTTCGAAAAATGTTCCATGTAAAGGGTAATCTGGAGTAGAGGGATTTTCTTGAAAACCTTCGTTTCGCATCTCTGGAAGATACTACCTAAATACCAAGTTTGGTGTTTATCCGACTGTTCATTTCCGAGTCATGCTGTACACAGACACACACACGGACATGTTTCCAAAAATGCTTTTCTTTGTTTCAGGGGGTCTCAAAACATGTATTTCCGGTGAAATCTCGGTATAGAATTATTGGGTAGAATACACTGCTTCCCCTACTTACTATAAGTATAGCTAATTTTAGCTTAGAAGATGGACAATGGAATGATGATACTATTATGAATTAAGCTGAATTAACAAGAAAAACCAGCTCCAAAACTCTGTTTTGTTTTTCTTTAAACACGCACAAGAAACAAACTTTTATTTCAGGTTGTCATTAAAATCGATATTCCGTGAGCCCTTTAAAAATAATTTTGTAGTTTTTACTATTTATATTATATATATTTAGCCTCATTTTATAAAATAATGCAGATTGTTTCAGAAGTGTGGTTGGTTCCTTCTTGCACAATGACATATCTAGTGAATTAACAAAATACGATCGCATAGTTGAGGTTCTGTTCGTGATGGAAACAACCGCATTACACACGAACATGCACTCTTGCCTGCTACAGTGCCTGAAGCCGAAATGTCGATTTGGACCAATGCTAAATTTAATGTACATTATCACTAATACACTAATTGTCATCTCGTCTGGGGAGGGTAGCTATTTCAAGTTGTTCTGATGTTTCCTTTCCCTGATTATCCCTATTACTCAGCTCTATGTCAGTCACTTTATGAATTAATCTCATTTAAATTTATGAGAACTGTATAGTAAGGTATCGAATCACTAATCTGCCTTAAACTAAGAGGTTTAAACTGTAACCAATTTCGATCTGCCGTAAGGATACTAAATATAATAATTTAATACCATCCATCAAGTGCCTACCTAATCTGTAGCTTTATTATGAGACTCGTCCAAGAGATTTTAAATTGTTGTTATGTACATTAACGGCTAGTCGCGTTAAAGATGTGCCCGGATGAATAATATTTCCATGTTTCAGTACATACATATAACAAACTGTATAAAGGCTCCTGGACAGTAAACTTATGTACATTGCAGTCGAACGTTCCTGTTGGTAATTGATTAAGTAATAATATGCATTCACGTCAGTAATGAATTAAGTTATGTTATGCGCTAAGAACCAAATGATTATTACTTAAGATACTAAATACGTTAAAATGTTATCAAGACGATATCTGTATGTAAAATATATATTGAGAATATAAACGCATTCTGAAAACAAGGAAAATTATAGAATATCCTTGGAAGCAGAAGCTAAGGGTTCAGCGGATGTCCCGATAGTCCAGGTCTTCAATCTGACTAAGAATAGGCAGGCATCCGGGCAATCACAATAGTGTACTTGCCTCAGGGTAAGACCGGCGCCAGTTTGTTAGAAAGCACACTCTTCCAAGTCTACTAGATAAGTGCACAAGAAACCGTTTTAATGGCAATAAAAGTAAACACCAAAACGTACGTGCCGTATGGTTAAATCTTAACCAGTGCACAAGATATTTCTGCTAGAAAAATAACGGAAACAAATAGAAGGGGATCAGGAATTGAGAACGACCAATCATAATTTTCCAAAATATTTAAAACCACATGTAGGAAATAAAATACATATCACATGACCAACAAATAGAATGTGGCCAAGAAAGAGAGGTGCCAAATATACAGTGTGGTGAGGCTCCGAATATCATGTGCAGGCTGTCGCAAACTTACCGTCACAGTGTCAACATCGTCATGCAAATAATTACGTATTGCTACCCTCTGTCTCCTCTCATCTCACCCTTCCCTTATGGGGGCATCCCGTCATGGGCTTAGGTACAAAAGATCATCGTAAGTCGAGGTACTAAATCCCCCTCCGCAACTAGTCCTGCTCTAATTGAATTGACCTATTGAGAAAATTCATCTTCATTAGCAAATAGTAGATAAATCAAATGTACATTCACACGATTTCCTCTGTCCATCATTTCACAGGTATCCCTTATATATTAGAAGATTTGTATAAAAAGTGACTCTTCTATCAATATTATCTTACCCACAAGGAACAATATTTCCTTAGAAATGATTTCAAATCAGTCTATCCGCAATTAGTTACATTTATTCCTCCACGGTTAAATGCAAAATGCATCAATGACATTGTACTAAAAGTCGGTTTTTCTCTGCCATGAGCTCATATGAAAAATGAAAAAGAAAAAGACAGAATCACTTATAGGTATGACTAGTCTGAGATGCCTATAATTGAAACAATGAACATTTCCAAAAATGCGGAATGGTTATTCGCGCAAATTTTAATGAGTTCTATATTCCTCTGTTACAAATTGTGGTGTACCTCTTATGGTTATTTAAAATGATATAAACCCCAATAAAAGTGAACAGACCGACTATTCATACAACATTTAAGATATGCTATATGGAGAATATTGTTCCACATAAAGTGTAATTTGGGGTGGACAGAAATTTATCTAAGTCTTCATGTTGCATTTTTCACAGATACTGGACCTAGATACGAAGTATGGTATTCATCCAAAGTTTAACTTTTGGGTTCCCTATTCCCACACATCTATACAAATACAGGGATGTGTTTTAATTTGGGAATGGGGGATTCATAATATCTCCAAATGTGCATTTCTAGTGAAATCACGAACTCTTAGATGAAATAAGCCTGCTTTTGAATGATTATTTGTGAAATAGTTGTGAAAACTTAATTAGGATAGGACAGGATTAGAAGAGGAGGGGGAATTAGCACCTCGACCTAGGCAGATCTTTTGTACCTATGCCCTGACGGGGCGCCCCATGGAGGGAGGGGTGAGGCGAAAGGAGACAGGAGGCCGGACCAGGAGACACGACAGGCAGATGGCAGGGTCCCTACCTCTTACAGATTTGAACTCCCCGGGTGGTGGTTGATGCAGCTGATCCCCCTCTCCCCTGTGGGCTTACACATCCCCCGGAACCCGGAGGCTGAAGGTTTCCTCAGAGCATCGTTTTCCCTGCCATGCAGACACCGAAACTTGCCGACATTTGTCACTCTGAAAGAAGCCCAAGCAGATGAAAGGTGAAGTGAAATGAGAATGGAGATGAATTGGAGGGGCAAGAAAGTCTGGGGATGTAATGATCCTTCCCAACATTCGTCTGGCGACCCGCGGAAACCCCGAAAAAACATGGGTCAGGAAGGTCGGCCAGGGGAGTCGAGACCATGACCTCCCGAATGCGGGCCACAGACGTTACCGCATGAGCCATCACGCTCGGTAAAACTAACTGCGTAGAAAAAATGATGACCACTACACGTCAGATCAGCTCAATCAGAAATTAAACTCATTTCTCTGAGTTTGCTGTACAATATAAATACTAGTTCACTGTTTCATACATATTCCCTTTTTAATCAGCCTGCTGGGTACATTCTTTTTCAGCTGTTTTTAAAGTGGTAACCTAATAATAAAACGTCACAGTTTTTGATTGCGCTGTCCCCGTTTTTTTTAATATTAGATGCATACCATAAAGGCATGATTTCCCAGAGAGACAATCCTATCTTGGGGCTATGTCCGGAAAAATTAACTCGTCTCTTGCGTATCCTTAGTTGCGAATTGTAATCTTACTTGTTAAAGCCGTGTTGGCATAGCTGCAGGACTAAAAAAGGGAGCGTTATGGTCGGTGTCCTCCCACCGCCAAATTTATTTGCACGCCCCAGAGGGGTACGGGGAGAATTATGAGAGTCGGCAGCTTCTTTCCGTGTAAGGACAAGCGGACGGAATTTCATTACGTGAACGCTACATGTTTATGCAAGGGCGGCATGGTGGATGAGGACATCATCTGCATTGCTCATAACAGCGGCTATAAAAAATAATAATAGCAGAATTAGAGTTATGTGTTGGGAGGTGCCGCTACCATACTGTGAGTGTTTAACATGCAAAAAATGTTAAAAACGTACATCGCGGGTGCGTAAACCAAAAAAGGAGACATTTCCATCATAGTTTGAAAGAAGACGTAAATGAAAATGCAATATATTTATAGATGGAGATATTTTAAGTGGTTATTATTATATAAAGGAAATATGAGACGAAGTATTGCTTGAGAAATAGATACGAATAAAACTGTCACATCGTTTATTGAGGATATTAATTCCACAGAAACAGCGACATTTCCTTATTTCTTTTTTCCTATTTGTAACTTCTTTACCGATAACTAATAGGTAGAGAAAATACAGCATTCCACAAAAAATTTTGATATCGATATTTTACCATAAATACTCATTTTGACCTTCCCGAATACATAAAATGGTTTTAGAAAAGGGTCTGTGTGTGTGGTGTGTGAGTGTGTGCGGGAGCGTGCGCCTGTCAACAACATTGCTAAACGGAATGTATTTGATAAAACTTGTGCGCTCTAATATCTAGCTTTTCTGCATAACAAGATTTTTCATATCTCTTAAGAGTTGTATAAAAATAAAATTCACTTTGAATGAAGTGGACTTTACAGGCTAATCACAGAAAACTCCAGATACGAGATGTATCCAGAAACTAAGTTTCGGTCGCGTCCAGAGTTGGCATGTGTAGTTGGAAGGGAATGCGCACGCGTAACACTAGCGAAGTCCAGTTTCAGGCTTGTGATGTAATAGTTATTGCACAGCGCTAGGAGAAAATGCCTGCACTGATAATGTCTCCCACTAACTGCGAGCTTTGTGCAGTTATCAGATTTCTGCACGCTCAGAAGCATTTTTCAGCAGAGATCCACCGCCAATTTGCCACGTGTATGGCCACGACATTATCAACTACAGTCAGTCGATGGTGCAGGCAATCTGAAGGCCGAACAAATGTGCACGACAAATACCGTAGTCTGATGACGCCAGAACTGATGGAAAGTGTGCAGCAAGCAATTGTGCAGAACCGGTGCTTCACAATTTCGGAACTCTGTGATCAATTCCCCCAGATTTCTCGATCACTGGTGCGTAAAATCGTAATCCGATTACTGGTTTTTGGAAAGCGTATGCAATATGAGTACCAAAGCAGCTGACAGATGAACACAAAACCAAACGTTGGCCGCAGTATTGATATTCCTCCAGTGGTATGCAGAGAAAGGTTTCTTGACAATTGTCACTGAGGATGAAACATCGGTGCCGCATGCCACACCAGAAACAAAACAACAATCGACATTGGCGGTATAGTTTCACCTGTGAAAACCAAATTCAAGCAGACAATTTCTGCCACAAAAAAAATCATGTGCATTGTCTTCTTGGATCGAAGTGGTGTCATCTTGGGCGAGTTTTTACCGCGAGGGGAGACCTAAATGTCACTTGATAACTGCGAAATCTTAGGAGGACGATCCAGAACAAGAGACGTGGAACGCTGACAAGAGACATTACGCTTTTGCACAATTCACGACCCCATACAGATCATGCCACACGGTATCTCTGGATTGGAGATATTTGACTATCCATCCTAGAGTCCCGATCACTCGCCAAGTGACTTCCATCTCTTCCGTCTCATGAAGCGCTTTCTGGCAGGGAAACGTTTCCAGGACGACGCCGAGGCACAGATGGCAGGGTCATAATCATGGCTCCAGATTTGGCGGCAGATTACTATGGCACGAGCATACAAACGTTGGTCCACCGGTACGATAAATGCCTGAATAATGGTGTGATTATGTTTAGAAGTAGCCAGTAAAGTTCCGTAAATATTGCAATAAATATTTCTTATCTATTAATTATTTTTATTATCTTTCTCGGCCATTGAACTTAGTTTCAGGGCGCACCCGTCTTTAGTATAAGGTATTTTAATGAAAATCGTTGGAGGCATTTAGAGAAAATTAAAAATAACGAAAAAGATTATATGTAAAGGGCTATTTGGAGTAAGGGTACTTCGTTCAGAATCTCCCTGTCGCGTCCTTGGATGCTGAGCTTAAATACCAAGTTTGCTATTTATCTGACTTCTCGTTTTTGAGCAAACAGCCTTAACCTGTCCTTTAATTACTTGCACTCATTACCTTCATATAGTATAGAGTTGACTTAAATGATTTACATAACACACAATTAAATGAAAACGAATTCCTATACTTATAAATTTAGAATTTGAATTTAGATTTTACCTGGATCGTAAAGCACATGCATGGAGAAGGCAATGGCAAGATATTGAAGGTTTAAGTTATCATTACTTGCTAGCCAAACTCGGAACTAATTCTGTCCATTACTTGAAGCCACCTTCTGATGGATCGTGCTTGAGGAGCTTACCAGCTAATCCCTCGTGGAGGGACTTATTTTCTTGCACTAGACGGAATAATGCGGGATGGCGCAAGCGAATATACGTTCATAAAGCTTACGGTACATGGTTTACCAGTAAAAAGAAAACCTTATTCCGAATGAAGCGGAAAATTCAAGGGGAAGTCGAAATGATGATTTTCTTGACCTTTTATTCATATTCGGATTTAATTGTATATGAATATTTCAAATCTTCCTCTCTTTTTGGTATAAATTTCATACACTAAATATAAATAATCTTAAAATCGTATTGAAAATAAGGCTACATGTTGTTTTTAGGCTTTCTCATCTTGTTTGATGGCAATTTCTGAAGAACTAATATTTTCTACACAAATGTCCCATTATCATTGAAAATTCTTGTTCTTTCTCTGTTTACCCTTCCCGTTGTTAGGGCTTACCCCTCCCCCACAACTTACAAGCGGTGCCTGGGGTGATCAGCCAGTCAGAATGTGTGTTCAGCCCGAAGCCTGGTATGAGAGCGAGGAAAAAGATGCGAAATAGCGGTGAGATGAATGAAAGGAAAGGTGATGATGAGGCAATTGGTGGAATGAATGATGGGGGAAACCAGAAAACCCGGAGAAAATCCACCCAGACGCCGCTTCGTCCACCACAAATCCCACATGCGGATCCCTGGGATTGAACGCGGGCCGCCTTGGTGAGAGGCGAGATACCACTCGGCTACGGTGTCGCCCTATTTCTGAAACTAATCGGTGAAAAATGTTGAAAATGCTACCGCGCATTTGCAGATAAATAAGCTTTATTTTAATAAAAAGTTTTTATCCATAAGACAGGGATAGCTTTTTAAATATAAAAGCTCTAATTTTTAATAACATTTTAGGCATTATATTTTAACAAAATCATAGCTTTGCTTCGGATAAAGAAAAATTTAGTTCTTTATCAATCAACTATAAAAGTATTGCTGAACATTTCTTGAAAAATTCAGCGAATTAGCTTAAATCGTCTACTAAATCGTTTCCAAATTAACATTTCCAAGATAGAGCATTTCATTCATTCATTATCTGTTTACCCTCCTCTTGTGTAGGACTTACACCCCCCAGGACTTACAAGCGGGTGTCTGGGGTCAGAGGCCCGTCGAGGAGCAGACACTCATGGATCAGACAGAGTATCCAGGATGGGTGATCAGCCCGATGCCTGGTATGGGATGAAGGAAGTAGATGAGACGAAATGTTGGTGAAATGGATGAAAGGAAAGGTGATGATGGAGCAGTTGGTGGAATGAATGGCGGGGGAAACCGGAGAACCCGGAGAAAACCCGCCCAGACGCCGCTTCGTCCACCACAAATCCCACATGCAGGTCCCTGGGTGGAACCCGGGCCGCCTCGGTGGGAGGCGAGTGGTCTAACCACTCGGCCACGGCGCCGCCAATAGAGCATTTCGACTACCCTTAAAAGGTAGCTTGGAGTGGAGAGTTCCTGGAACATCTTCGTGTCGCATATTTGGAAGATATTGAACGTATATGCCAAGTTTGGTATATATGCGATATTTGGTTTTTGAGCAATGCTGTTCATAGACACAGACACGCACACACAAATCTTTTTTTTAGTTCTTTTTCTTTATTTTTTTATAAGGAACGTGGTAGAGAAAGTAAAAATGTACACTTAGAAGGTAAAATCGATCGCATGTCTCGAAGGCGAAGAAAATGGGATAAAAAGAGAGCAGCAACAATGGTTTGAAACGGAGCATCGCCACTAACGGGATATTCGCCAAACATCACATTGTTGTCACGTTGAAACGGTTGGTTGCTAACAAACCGGTTTCATTTCAGTAAATTAGAGAAGTTTGGATGTGCCTGTGGGAGGGAACGGATTTCACGCTAATCGACCAGGAAAGTCGTTTCGATATCGATACCCCGCATTTCACCTGAGTGACGCAACGCGGGCGGGTGTCGGGAGTTTGCAATTGTCCGCGGCTGCCTCATCAACGTTGTCTCCCAGCTACTGGGCCAGCAAACTGCGGCATCCAAAATCAAATTAGTGCGAGGGTTTCGCCCGTGATAGCGTCCGCTGCACCACTATAATAGATACCCGACGTCAGCAAAGAAAAAAAAGTGGACGAGAAATAAGTACCAAACTTACGGATACAGTGGGAAGGTTGTTTAAAAATAAGCTGCAGATCCAGCAGTTATTAGCGTTTTATGTATTATTTATTTAAAAATATTATGTATTACACTCACATGACTTTTTCTACCCTCTATCGCTTATTAGTGGGTGTACAAATTATTCTTACGAAAGTTAATTTTGCTGTCTCTTCATTTTAATCGAGATAAGCTTTCCGGTAAATAGCTGCATTACACATTTCGTTACAGATACAAAGGGAATAGCGAGTCAAATGTTTTAGAACTGCGCTGGCCTTAAAATTCCATACTGTTCCCATCACATCGCGAGAAACAACTGAAAGTCGTCAATACTTTGAAAGAATGACTAAGTAGTGAACAATTCGAACTGTTAATAACGGATATCTCGAAAATGGCTGATGCTACAAAAAAAGTTATTTAAAATAAACTGTGGTTTTAAAGAACTCTACATTTTTTGTGTATTACGATTTTGTCTATTGCTTAATGTTTACCAGTTGTATAAGATTGTATAAAATTCCTTCCGAATGAAGAGGATTTCACAGGTTATTCCTAGAAACTTCAAGGTATGCATTTTATTTATCATCCAAATATATTTAATAGATGGTATTTTAATCAAAATCGTTATAGCCACATTTTAGAAAATCAAAAATTTCGAAAAATGATTCATGTAAAGGTTAGTTTGGGGTGAGGAATTTTCTATAAAAATCTTCGTGTAGCATCTTTGGAAGGTACTGAACGTAAATACCAAATTTGGTAATTATCCCACATTTTGTTTTTGAGTAATGCTGCTCAGAGACACTCACACACGGACCTTTTTCTAATTTTTTTTTATTCAGGAGGCCTCAAAATGTGCATTTCCGGTGAAATCTCGGCATCAAATTTTTGGGTGGAATGCAATACCTTGTCTACCTACTAGATAGGTGGTGGAGAAAGTAAAACCTCTCGTATATACTGAGACATGAGGATAAGGTTACCCTTTACAATCAAAAACGAGGGGAAAACGGGATATATAAACTGATAAGTGTACTAATATTATAAAGAGAGAAAATTTGTATGTGTATGCAGTATATATATATATATATATATATATATATATATATATATATATATATATATATAGAATAATCGAAACTGCTTTTCATAATTCTTTCACCAATCAAAAGCACCGTTCTTCCCGACGGACAAATCCAGCTTCGAATTTAACTCCCAGATGCCTAAAACACTAAAATTGATTTACAAACCTAGATATTAGCATACGACAATTGGAGCAATAATAGTATATTGCGATGCAGTGTAGTAAGTCCTTCATTGGAGAAAGAGGACAAATTTGAAAATACGAGACAAAGTTGAGTATTTTCTACTTCCGAGTTTCTACAATACAGTTAACGCATCCGCATTGCGACAACTTTTCGAGGATTGTGAATAATTCAAATAGTACTTATACTAAAATAAATTAATTACTAAAGCTTAGAACATGATTCCAGTATCAAGGTTACCAAAATTATTCTTGGTGGCAAACTGGCGATCGATTAACTATGCTTGGTTATTGACCTTAAAATAATCAATATTTTCCGCTTCATGAACTAAATCGTAAGTAAATATTAAAACAAGTAAACAGGAAGTAAAGAACAACTAAGATTCAAATGGTATGCTTCAGCTATTAATATGTCTGCAATGATAAACATATCAGAAGTTAGAGGATTTAATATTGTTCATGCACATATTTGCAGCAAAGTAGGTAAAACACGCAGGTAGGTTTACCAGCAGGAAATTCAACTTTCCAATGATAGCATGAATGGAAAACGAATCAATAAATATATCATCGACAAAAAGCATGCTTCGAAGATGACTTTGACTTTTACATAGAGTAATAGTAGTAGTTTCTCCACAGAAAAGGCGATAATTCAAAAGCTGCGATTGTTTCATTTCAAGCAAAATCATAGATGATAGAAATCACCAACTGACCAAACAGGACATACATAAAAGCAAAGACAATTGTATCTGCTTATAACTACACGAAGTGTATGATAAGTAAGAACAAGAGAAAACTGTGTACAGCAAAATTTCTCAACCGGCATTTTACAATTAACAACTGAGCAAGTTAATTTTCTTGACAGCTGCAAATAAGTTTACCTCGTTTTAGTGAATACTGAAACCAAGGGTTTCCGTAATATGTCAAAACTGTATAGCCATTATATTATTAAATAACTACGGGACCTAAGAGAAGATACAATGGTCGAAAAATTAATGCACTGTGTTTAGCAGTATTCATCCATTACATTAATTATTTCACTGCCAAATTATACTTAAAGGCTGTACTTGATTTTTAAAAATCAGAAGACTGTCGAAACCAGGTTAAGAAAATTATAAATACAACATCCGCGGATTCCTCATGGCCATTTTTTTCGATTATCAGGGGGAATTTTCCTCCATTATGGAATATTACGGGGGCTTTAAGAAATTACTGTTATAATGTTAGCTCTTTGCTCAAGACTGCATAAATAACGCAGCAATTTAAATTAAATTAATAACATTAACAACATCTAGTAAGCCAGGCAGTCGTGAGATAAAAGCGAATAATAATAATAATAATAATAATAATAATAATAATAATAATTTTAAGAAGAAGAAAATTTGAAAGTTTCCAATGAGTACTGCAACCTAACGTCACAGGTAGAAAACTAAAAGCATTAGAGGAAAGGCTTGCATCATTACAGCACTTAAGAGCACATAACACAAAGAACTTTGGTAAATAATATATATAGTACTTTTGATAAGTGGTTTCTAAATATAGCTCTAAAACTACATATGCAGTTGATCTCTTAATCTGAAGGCTTGCTTTATTTATCACTTAACACTGTCTTTCATATACATAAATCTTTTGATTATTTTGTGCTGGTTCCCGTGTTTAAAAGAAATGTTTATTATGACTAATTAATGTTCAGTTGTAATGAATGATAAATCCACATTATTTCAATGATACGTTTATAAAACGTATCACATCACTAAATATCGTCCGTCAAAGGAAAAACCTTTTAATTCCATAATGCAAGCATTTCCCTGATTTTCGACCATAACACCGGCTTTTTTTTGTGCATGTGAAACAAGGAAACCGTAATAGCACAGAAAACAAAACTTTTCGCTGACAAAATTTTATAAGCATACACATTTTCTTAAAGTTTACAACTTAAATATTAAAAAGGACTTTCTCAAATCTGTACAGTAATTTCATTTTTCTATGCCCCTCATAAAACAATCCTCTGATTAGTATTTTATATCACTAGTATACAGGTATTTGGAGAAAACAGGATGGTTTTATCCGCCCATCTGGCTATATTTCCTTGGTTCTTGGCTTCGATTCCAGGACCGCAGCACCATTGGAACTACTACTAGTAGCCCCGGAATTCTTAGGGGAGGTTCTAGGCCTCCCCTAACACAACATAGTATATCCACTTACATCTTTATCTATTCCGGATTATTGTAACAGCACCTTATATCCGACCCATTTTGAAAACCTAACTATAGTTCTACCATTTAGAAATTTTCAGTTTGAATTTTCAAATACTATTTTTTTTCAACTGCAAATAGGCTATTCGTTTCTTTTCTCTCCCATTGTTTCGTGGATTTCAAAGTCATCAGATAGAGAGCCACTTTTGAAAGATTTGACTACGACTTTAGTTTGCAGTATTCTTCTTATACCTACATCAAAATGTATAAAACGTAATGAAAGTTTATTGCCTTTAACAAGAAGCAGATACAAGAATATTCTTTTGTAAGAATAGTTTGTACTAGAGTTGGTAGAAAGGCATATCAATGCAGCACAACATATTTTTGCTTTCTCTACTACGTACAGTAAGTAGGGGAAGTATTATATTCCATCCAAAAATTTCATATCGAGATTTCTCCTGAAATACAGGTTTTAAGGTCCTCTGAATAAAAAAAACATTTTTAGATAAAGGTCCGTGTGAGTCTGTGTATCTGTGAACAGCATAACTCAAAACGAAAAGTCGGATATATACCACACTTGGTATTTAGATTCAGTACCTTGAGTACCATTAATATCGTATACCTTGAATTTTTTGGAAATAGCCTGTGAAGTCCTCTTTATTCGGAAGGAACTTTGTATAATCGTGTATAACTGCTAAACGTAAAGCGAAAGAAGAAAACGTACCATACAAAAATGTAGTTATCTTTAAAACACACAATTTACCGTTATTAATGGTTCGAATTCTTCAATACTTGTCCTTCTTTTAGTCTCTCGATTTTCAGTTGTTTCTCGCGGTTGCATGGAAACAGTATGGAATTTAAGGCCAGCATATAGTTTCCAGTTCGTAAACATTTGAGTATCGCTGTTCCCTTTGTGCCTATAAGAAATGTGCCATGTAGCTAGTTTTACAAATGTTTATTTGATTTTAAATGTACTAGATAGAAAAATAAGCTTTAGTAATAATAGTTTGTATACCTACTAATAAAGATAAAGTGTAGAGAAAGTCATATGAATGTATGATACTTTTTTTTCCTAGGCTTATATCTTTGCAGCGACATGCATTTATACATGAATTTCCCAGAATATGAAAATTCCCTTCATAATTTTCTAATAAAAGGATGTAACTAAATCCTGTCAAGAGTTCATTGACATGTTTTTGAGGAGACAATAATTGCAATCAGCACGATCAGCCATTACATTGCTAATACTACACTATGAGTTACGCAGTAGCGATGGCCCTGGAAGCATTTCATCACGCGAAGAGTTTCATTTGTCCCAGCTGCTGATAGAAGTTTTACGGACATACACAAAATCCACGCGTCTTTGAATTCCCTGACTCAGTGCAGCAGTTTCCCTATATTAGAGTTTCAATGTTCATTCCTGACTTCCTTTGTTTCAGCGAAATTACACGTCGAGTAGAACAAGACAGCTGATTGTTTTCCAGCCGTTCTTTTGCAGAGACATTAGCTTGCATTCGTACTCAAGCGCCTTCCTGTGTTTTCCAATCGCTCTGTCCTCTTTAAACATAATGACAGATTTTAGAGACAGCGTTCACTCTCTGAATTATTATTATTATTATTATTATTATATTATTATTATTATTATTATTATTATTATTATTATTATTAAACTAGCCTTTGGCTTTGCCCGGGTCACTTTCAGATCTCGACGAATAATGCTATTTTCGTTGAGCAGCACCTCTATTCCAAATCATATAGGTAAAAATTGTATTCGTGCAACTATACAAGCTCAAGTCACCGAGCGAGATGGCTCCGTTGCAACGTGTGAGACTCGCATTTAGGAGGTCCTGGTTCGATTTCCTTTGTGCCGGCCACTCCGACGTTGGGTTCTTTCCGGATTTCCCTGGTTGGTAGGCAAATGCTGGGGTGGATTATATAATCCCGCGAATTTCCCTGTTCCCTATTTCCTCTCATTTTATCTCCTTATCATATTTCAGGTTCGAAGGATTAGGCGAGGAGACGGCGAGTGAAACGTATGGCGATGGAATTTGTTTTGTGGAACATACTGCCCTGGCGTTCGGTGCGGGACGTGTCCTCAGAGAGACATCTCCGTGAGGAGAAGTAAGCCTGTGGGAGGTCCCGCCGTGTCAGAATGTAATATCTGGAGACGTTAGGACCCCACCTATATTCACTTGCCGTCCCGAATCTGGTAGCGCTGTGTCCTTTCTTCAGCTCTTCCTCCTAGAGGTTTCCAGAACCATAATGGGCTACTGTGCGCTTAAATGCTAAAACCCTTCTCCGCTTCCTGGTAACCATAATGAAAGCTCAAGTTGTTTCCATACATTAAGATCATTAACAACTTCTAATACCTCTTTACACATAGTTCAGATTTTGACAGTCCATTTGCCTAAGTGTATGCCTACCTAAAGCTATTTATAAACTGTGGTTTGTCCACAACAAATATTTGCCCTACTGGACCTAGTTTTCTTGTAGTTTGATGATTGTTGAAGTATTTAAGATCGGTCTCAAGATACTTGTATCGTTTAAGATGGTTTAATGTGCCTATGTACGTCGTCAGGGTTAACAGCACCTACGGGTGAGTCGTAGATTCGCGGCCTTGTAACTGAATTGTTCAAATCTGACTCATCGTTTTCTAATTTACGGTCCACAGGCTAATGTTAAAGTACAATCACCACACACAAATTAGTCATTACCCACAAACGAAAGACACTTGCAAAATTTCAAATCACCTTGGGGTACCATACCTCGAGTATTTGAGATCGCTTTGAAGGTTACCCGGATACTTGAATTTGATGAGCTTATGAGACCTTTATATCTCAAGAGTATGAGCATCCACACAGACAACAGAAGATCCGTGTTTCTATTCGCGGTCGTAGTATTGAATCATTCAAGTCGGATTCAACTTGGCAGTATTTGTTATAGTATTAGGGAATTTAATACCCAGCGAGGTGGCACCGCAGTAAATTGGGCGATTTGCATTCGGGAGGTCCCGGGTTCAAGCCACCGGGGCTACCAGCCTGATTGAAGGCTTTTTGGCGGTTTTCCTAAGTCGCTAGGCGAATGCTGGGTGGTATAATTTGATCCGCGAATTTTTCTATCATCCCTTTCATCACTACGTTTAATTTCTTTCTTCTTCACCGCCATACCAGACACTGGGCTGATCACTCATCCTGGTATGCTATGATCTATAGTTTGCTTGCTCCTCGATAGACTAGTGACCCAAAGCTTGGCTTGTAAGTCCTTGGGGTGCAGGTTCTACAAAGAAGAGGGCAATCCGTTACAGAAGAAAAAGAAGAAGATTAAAGCATTGATCCGCACGTCCCATTTTGATTCACCGCTGAGCAAGAGTTCAGTAAAAAGGAAGTTTCGATTCTCAAGTTTTAGACATGATTTGCAAGACATGTGGGCGTTTTTGCCATCTGAGGATTTCAGGTTCTCATAGATTTCTGAAAGTGCGGCTATAGAAAACCAGAAGAATCCTATCAAACTGTGACAGTCAGGCGCATAATTAGTAGTACACATTTTCTCAACGAGCAATGTGACTGTATTTTTACTGTGTTTTTATCTTCACCGCTTGTTGTACCATTGTCGCGCCTTCCAGTTCAATGGAATTGAGTTCACCTCTAGAGTTGTCTTCATTCTCTACGTCTGAAGTGTACGGATCTAGGGTGAGTTTCCTGTAATGGCGTAATCGCCGCATTCCATTTTTACGTTATCTGATTTGGACGTTACTTGAGTGTGGTTGTATTTTGTGATTATTGAATATTAGAGAACGGGTACGCTGAGCACAGGGTAAACGGATGTATTTTATTCCTATTGGGGAAGTTAGTTTCTTATATTCTGGCTTCCATTCAGTGTGTGTTGTTTTATTCTTGTTGTACAAAGTTTACAGTTTATGCAAATTGTTATAGTGATCAGAGATTATCCAAATTGTTAACACAAGCAGAATTAATTAAAGAACTGCAATTAGAATTATTTTAATGTAAAACATTTGTTCCACATGTTTACATTTGGACTATGATAGATTCGGTGTCATATGGAATGGAATGGGTTGCTGCCGAGGCATGCGTCACGCTAAATTTGTGTACTGCAGATTTCTTCCAAACCTTTGTTCCTTTGGGTAAGTGTTTGTTACAAGGTTTCTGTCAAGCAATGTAACGATTTATACTATATCTTTCTAAAACTATTGTGTTCTTAGTTGTATAACATTTTCCATCTATACCTGCTTTTCTTTGGCCGAATTAAATATATATGAAATCAGTGTTCACGTACTGAAGTTAAAGGGCAGTCTACTTGACTTGCGTATTTCTGTATACATTTGGGGGGGTCATTCCTCTACCTATAGTGGGTTTTGCCATGACTTAGATCGTTCTTAGATCCGAACGTTTTCACGATTAGGCTCCTCCATCATAGATGTGAGTAGGCAAAGGTAGCTCAAAGCTGAACACAATGAGGTTTGTAACCGTTATTGTTCCCAAGTGCTATTCTCGGGTTGCAATTGTTTATTGTTCTTCTGGAATGTAGGTATGCTCCCATCGTTTGTAATTAAAAAGCATCGCTAAAATCTTGGAAGGCGATAATATAAAGATCTGGTAAGATATTTCTCCTCACAACAAAGACGCGGGGGATATGATTATAGCAACTAAGTCTGAGCAAGGTTATTGCAAAAACATGGTCCCAGGCTTTTGGAACGCCCTGTACATATACCGCGACGTTACAGCGGCTGATACATATTCAAAATTTCGAGACCAAATATCGGAACGGCGAGATTTATTTATGCAGTCATGGGGACGCTGGTAAATGATAACATTCGCATTTGTGTGAAAAGAATTTGCATCGGACAACAAAATGGTTTTCCTCGTCTCCACCTTGTTGTAAATGCACGCCAGAATCAATGAAAAGTATACGGAGTTGCAGAAAGTAAAGGTTTGTAGGCTCTTTTTAGTTTAACCATTTCTGCGTCGTCTGCAGGGAGACAAAGAGCCAAAGACAAAAGATGAGAATGAATAAAGAAGAGCAAAGGTAGTGCAAGTGGTGGAGAAGTGGGAGGAGGTGAAGTAGAAGCAGAGAATTGTAGTCTACTCCAGATGTAGGTCTCCAACCAAGACGTTTTCCTTCGGCAGGCTTGGGAGAAGTTTCCTTTACTTCCTGCCCCTCAAGAAATAATTAAACGCCAATGGAACACCTTTGGTACATTAAGGACATCTAGAGCTTAATGCAAAATTTAGAGAGTGGGTAAAATAAGAGAAATGCAAGGGAAAGCTCGAATCTAGGACAGTGAAGGCTATCTTGAAATCATTTCCTGAAAATATCAGTATCCAAACTTTTTCTGTATAAGAAACTGCTACGTAATTTGAAGTGAAATGCTTAAAACTTTGTTGGACTCATTTGAAGTTGTAAAATAATAATTAGCAGTGTATTTTATAATACATTCACAATTTTTCATTAATTTATTGGAATTATTCCTGTGGTACAGATACTTTGTTTTTTATTATCGTTTTGTCAAAATACTCCACATCATTTAGTTACCTATATTTCTTTAATTCCTTTGTACGCTGATGACATTGTAATTCTTTCTAAAACGATAAAAGGTTTGCAGTCTGGTGTAAACGCTCTTCGACGATATTGTAGACAATGGGGTATGGAGGTAAATACTCTTAAAACTAAAACACTCGCCTTTAAAAATGGATATGTATACGGCCAACATGAAAAGTGGACATACGAGGAGGAAGAAATTTAAACATTTCGATTACCTAGGAGTAAGGTTTGATATGGGTGGAAAATGGAACAAGAACATGAATTTATCAAACACAAAGGGATTGGACAACTTTTTGAAGTATTAAGGATATTGGCGAGGGTACCAGAATGCCAGTAAGAACATTACACACCATGTATAAAGAATTGGCTAAGTCTTCATTACTATACGGCAGTGAAGTGTGGGAAGGGAGAGGGTGGACAATGTAAACAAAGTACATTGTAATTTCTGCAAGCATATTCTAGGGTTGGCGAGAGATACTTCAAACTACGGAGTTCTTCGTGAGGTAGGATGCTGGGAAGATGCTTTATTTGCTAAACTAAGCGTAGTTAGACACTGGCTGCGAATAATTAAAGGTGACCAAACAACTCTGAGAGCAATATGTTATCGTTATCAAATGAACAACATAGAGCATCCAAAATGGTGGGCGGCGGGGTTACAACAGGAATTATCAAAAATTGGCTTAAACGATATCTAGCAAAGGGGTAATGAAAATATACACAGTGCCGTAAAAAAGTCAAAAGACGACTATATGATATAAACAGTCAGGAAATAGAATCTGAATGTACACAAAGGTTAACATTGGAGCTACAAAATGAAATAAAAATTAGGTGGAGTAAGGAAACATATATTCTGGAATTGGGTATAAAACAGAGGACGGGAATAGCATTGCTTAGGTTGGGAGAGTGGAAAGCTCGCAAGATTTTTGATGATGGCAGGAGTATTTGCCCAGTATGCGGGGAACAAGAAGAATGGACGCATATTTTGACAGCATGCGTGCAGACGGAGGGTATTAGGAAAAAATTATTACCGGAAGTAGTTTTGGCTTCCAACAGACGGAGGGCAGCATGCTGGGACTTGATTCTAAACAGCCAAAACTGGCCAAGCTTGGGCGCATACTTAATGGAAGTACGTGTACTAAGAGATAAGGTGCTCATGTAAATTTTCTTTAAATGTATGCGGTACTTGAGCACTTGTGTGCGTGAGTATGTGTGTTTGTGTGTGCGTGTGTGTGTGTGTGTGTGTGTGTGTGCGATTCAGAGTATTTTTCATTTTATATGTATGTATATAGTGTGGTTATTATAAAATAGTTGTTTTCTGGTCGATTCTGCAAGTCACGTATACAGACCAGGTATTCTTTCATGGGTCATAAGTACGGTCTTATGACCCATGCGATTGTGTTATGCAATTAATGTAATACTAAGTACTTAATAAATACTACTACTACTACTACTATATTTCTTTAAAACATAGTGGAACAAATTTTATGTTCTTTTTAATTTGGAAAAAAAATATTTACTGTAAGATTTTGAAACGTTTGTTTTATAATGTCTACCACGTGAATATTATGTTTGACTATATCACTACTATCATCTTATCATTTTCAATTCATCTTCTATTTATCAACACATATAGTTAACAAATATAGGACGCTTTTATTATAAATTGCATAGTAAAGAAGCACCTGATGATGAAAAGCACTGAAAAATTAAAACGCACGGAAGCAAGATTTGAACTTTTGAGGTGAACGCAAAAGTTATAAATGTATATTTGTTTACATACTTATACGGGATCAGAGTAATAAACACAATCACACAGATAACAAACAATACACCCCAGAGTAACTAACGAGAAGGTTCCGCGGTAACGTGTGAGGCTTGGATTCGGGAAGTCCCGAGTTCGATTCTCGTTGGGTCAGGCTTTCTTATCTTTGATTTTTTCCTGGATTCCCTGGGGGGGTTGGCGAATACTGGCTTAAATAAAAAATTAGTGCACGGCCAATGAAAAAAAGGTTGAAAAGCTAGCATGTTACATAATTATTTGCACTAAAATCATTTTAGTTTTCTTTATGTTAAGTTAAAGTTTTATATAATTATCTTATTGTATCTATTATATTAATGTAGCAGTTAGAAAAATACAGAGGCTTAAAATTTCTAAATTCTGAACACTCGAATCGGCCCGATAGCTACTCTGTCCCCAAGAGACAATTTTCCAACCCCGGATTCTCTTAATTTCAGAAAACACATTGAAAGTAAATTGCTTAATTTGAGGCAGTAGTTTTAACACTTAAATAATTTCAGTCTAATTATATAATATATAAATTCAATAACAGCCCGCATTAAAACAATATATTATGTAACAATATATAAAAAATGCATGTAACAGTCACTGTATTAATATTTATATTATTGATACATGTTCAATAATGTTACATGCATATATTACGTAATTTAATAATGTAGGAGCTGTGAGAAGTAGGTTAAAAGTTGCTAACAATGAGGTAACTTTGAGGCAATAATGAGTAAGAATGTTTAATAATGCTACTAGTCATTATTGGAGTAACACAAAAGTAAATTTTGAGACAGTTTATGAAATAACCAATCAACAACCAGAAAAAAGCTTAAGTTAAATAAAAGTATTCTATTGGATTAGGAATAGCCAATCAGAGACTTGAAATGCAGAAATTTACAAATGTGGTGGTAGAAATCCAGTCAGTTGCTTGTAGGCAGTGCTCATAACTGGACGTGTTGGTTGCAGACAGTGTTCCTGACGTGAGATGCGTCCTCGAGAAATTTAATACGTATTTTGTGTGAGACAAAAAAATAGTTTACGTGTTAAAAAGCGCATGTAATTAAGAAAATAAATCTCACAGCTCTCTCTATATCAGTGAAGTGTTATTTAAATCGTGTTAAGCATTAATAAAAGGAGTGAAGTAAAATTATAATCTGTGTAAGGCTACATTCTTCAGTCGCACCACAACCCTGCAAAGAGAAACATGTCTCTAACAATAATACTGACGCAGCCGAGGCAAACATAAATATAATATTTAAAGAAAGAGTCAAATTGCAAAGTTAATATTTTTAAATTTGGGACGAAGGCTACCGGGTACCATACGTGCGGTTGCAACTACTTCAAGTTCGGCTCCCCAACAGTCGAAATACAATACAAAACCATCCTTTCTTCAAATTATCTTAATTATTGCACAAAATGAGGATAAAATGTACAACTCATTTTAAACAGGCAGTTACACCACTGCTGGTAGACAATATTATTAACTGCTTCGGACAATAATTACTACAGGAACAAACTCTGAAATTTAGAACAAAAGGATAAATGCTAATAAAACAGTTAGATTTCATAGATCCAACAGATTCAGAAGGATATAATGTTTGTTAATACAGCAAGTTAGGATCTGTAATGCAACCAAATTGCTAGTCCGAATAGAGAATATAGGTAGAAAACACGCAAACCAACAATAAAACCGTGACCAAAGCATCACATTTGATTGATGCAATTGCTCAGTCTTCTCCAAATCACTTATCGAAGCTTTGCTTAAAGGTGAGGCACCTTACCTGAACATACTGAAAGAATGCATATGGAATCAAGTTTTAAATATTGCTGGTGACAACCGGCATTCTATGAAATATTGCAAAGAAAACAAATATTTTTATCGTAATGATGTTGCATTCTGAACATCCACCAACGAGATTGCAACATATTCTGACACCGATCGAGATGGCTTGGACGATAGCCTCTGTAGCTCGTATTGAGGAGGTCCAAGGTTAAAATCTCGTGCATCGCACAAACTACCTACAGTTTCTTCGTGGTTTCCCTCAGTACGGAATTAAATATTGTAATTATAGGTTACATGGTATAAAACGGAGGGGAACATCTCGCGCACTGCGTCCTATGAGATATATATTGCGACTACCATACCCCAAGATGATTGAATGAAAAAAACTTAGGAGACTGCAGGCCGCAGGCCGCAGGCAGTTACGCTGTAGAGACGTGCGGAAGTCCCAAACAGTTCATGGCTCGAAGACTCATCCCACCACTGGAGCTACCCAGAGAGGGCGATGCCCGTCAACCAAGCAGTTCTCCAGTGTCCACGGCGAACACTATTCCTTGAACAAGCAACTACACTATCTGTCCGCACCGTCCTAAGCCAGACTAGGAAACACCTGAAAGATAATAAGGAAACGGAATGAAAGATAAAGATGGAAAGGAAATCGTGGTAGACGAGAAACCACCCCAGCATTCGCCTACCAATCGGGAAAAACCACAAAACCCCAAGGTCAGATTGGGCGGTCGACCGGGAATTGAACCGGCACCTATCGAATGCGAGCCTCACACTTACCGCGGAGTCATCTCGCTTGGTAATACTGTGACTAAGTTCAGTTTTTCACTGTCACTTCCGTAACGTGACTTAATTTGGTCACTTCCTCCAGCCTCTTCTTTCCGCTTCACCCGTTGAAATGTCGAACACAGGATTACTCTTCCCTCTTCCGATCGCTGGCTCTCTTCTATCCCAAGTCGCTGCACAGTAACAAACAACACTGCCTTTTATATATACACTAGGTGAGTCCGCTGCCCCTATTTATTTTTGAATTTATGCAACGTGCTAAGCGACATGTTTGACTTATATGCCTTTCTTGAATGCCTTCTAATGGGTAAGTTGCATAACACTTTATAGAGAAGGGATAGATAACTCAGTGCATAAGTGTTTTACAGGAAAGAATGCAATCGATATATATGTCGATACAAAAAACATCCCCCCCCCGACACTGCGAGCTACACCAGCACTTTTAGCCAATTTTATAAACTTTTATTGTTTAGCATACATTCATGCACACTTTGAAAACGCCCCTGAAGGAACAACCTATCTCATGCATCGGTTACCAAAACCATTTGAAAACAAAATGGCATATCTACGCAGTGCGACCAATTGGATTTAAGCCGTCAGTCAGCGTTGTACAGCCTTTTCAAAAAATGCTAAGTATTAGGTAGATAATTTCACGTATGTCACAAACTATGGCATATTTCAGATTATACAGTAATTGTAATGATTGATTCAGTTTATTTCTTTGAATTAGAACTACCAAACCGAGCACAAAACATTGTATGACGCTGCAAAAAGCGTATAAAGATTCGAAGCGGGGTCTATTTCTGCGATTACTAATTCGTATAGGAAGCCCAGCTGACAAGGTAGCATTGACCTAATGGTATTATCATGGTTGGTTTAACACTGTACCACTTTAGTTCGGGTTGAGATCCTTCGTGTTGAGTTTAAACTTTTTATTATCTTTCGTTTTATCTCTTTGGGCCTATAATTTGATATAACAATATAAAAAACATTCTTGATAACATTATAAGTGTGTATAAAATAGAATAATCGTCATGTTTTCCAGCGCAAAGAAGAAGAACCGCAAAGCCCAAATCATCTACGGGAACACTTATGCGTGAAGAATGCAGGCAGATTACACCGCGCATGTGACAGCATGCAAGAAGGTCTCTCCGGCAACGTACACAAATATGCATTGATGAAGGGGATCGTCATTTTTAACATTTACTTCGTTGATGAAATCCACGCTCTTTAACAAGTTATTATTCTGTTTACCCGTGAACTTAGCACATTTGCAATTCCTTTGTCAAGAGAAGAAGGGAAAGTAAGGTTTAAACATGAAATAAAAAATTTTAGATTTAATGTCGTCAATATGCGCCTAAGAGACTGAAAGCTAACTATGTAACACAGTTTTCAACACCAGATACGGTACAGATTATTAGGGTAAACATGATACACATATTTTTGGTTGTAATTCTTGTGTCTTTGGCTCACAGGAGAGCCAATAACAAAAATAAATAAATTAGTACACTAAAATAAAGAAATTAAAGACAAGGAGAAAAAAAAACAAAAGTATTTGTTGTTTGTATAAGATTCGAAACTCCGAAGCTAACCTTTGCTTCACCACATTCCGGCAGCTAACCCATTCGGCCGGAACCCACGCAGTTCTATCCCGCTCTTCGGGAAAACATTCCTCTATCTCCTTGCAAGCATTGTATCCATTAAACACCGTCTTTTTTAAGGATTTCGCAGCTCTTTGGTTCTCATTCAGGCTTTAATCATTAATGCTAGTTGCGTATAGTACCGAATAGAAGGTCAGAGCTACAATAACAGTTTGTTTGCTAAAAGGGTCAATATTTCACATTAGACTTTAAACTGCGAGTTGCATGGATATGAATACCTAGGGGCAACTGATTCACCTGGTATATATCTTAGACGTCCTAAACGATGACTCATCATTAAACAAGTCAATATAACAGAACGAACAAAAAAAATAATATAAACACTTTTATGCTTGTGGCACCGTCTAGGTTTAGCGGATAAACCTTTGGTGACATGGTTACCAACCTGTGATCAACATATCAGTTAGAATTTAATACTTTTGCAAACTGTAGAGACTGAGCAGCTTCGATTAGTATGCTACTCTTACTCCGGGCTTTCAAGATAAAAAAAAATCTGATGTGTTACACTCACATGACTTTCTCTACTCTTGTACAATCTAATTTTACAAACGCCTATTCTCCATATGCTTCATGTTAATCGAGATATCTAGATGTCAATCTTATTGGTAATTTTCTTGTAGGTGCAAGGAAAATATGATAGCTTTTAAGCGATAGTCAAATATTTTAACGCTGGTTGCTATGTGGCGCATTCCATTCTCTTTGCATGTCCAGGACATAAAAAAAATGAATAACGCATTTGAGAAAAAGTATAAGTATTGGAAAATTTAAGGAAATAACAAGCAATATCTCGAAAACGGTTCACTCAACAAAACAAATGTATATGACATAAGTTGTGTATTTTAACGCGATCTACATTTTTTGTGTAGTAAAATTTTGTCTATCTCTTATGGTTTACCAGTTATGCAAAAGTCGTTCACAATGAAGAATACTTTTGGAGACATTCCCAGAAAATTCGAGATATACATTTCATTTCTCATGACATTACCCTAAACATATGATATTTTCATTAAAATCGTTAGAGCCATTTTTGAGAAAATTAAAATTTTCGAAAAATCTTCCATGTAAAGGGTAGTCTGGGGTGGGGGGATTTTCTTGAAAACCTTCGTGTCGCATCTCTGGAAGATACTGAACCTAAATACCAAGTTTGGTGCTTATCCGATTGTTCGTTTTTGAGTTATGCTGTTCACAGACACACACACACACAGACACACACACACACAGACACACACACAGACACACACACACACAGACACACACACGGACATGTTTCTAAAAATGCTTTTTTTGGATTCAGGAGGTCTCAAAACGTGTATTTCCGGTGAAATCTCGGTATCGAATTTTTGGGTGGAATGCAATACTTCCCCTACTTACTATACGTAGTAGAGAAAGTAAAAATATAGTATTTAAATCGATATGACAAAACGATCAGAGAAATAGTTTAGTTTTAAGAGCATATTTAACTTGTAGCTTGTAGCACTGCCTTGTTTATAACAGATAAACATTTGGAGATATTATTACCAACGCTGTAATCAAGATATTGTTCTATTTGATCGCAACAGACATAGGTGGCAATGAACTTACAACAGCCAATTGTGGTGAAATCCACGAATATTTTGCAAATATTTTGGCGATTATTGAAATAATTTTAGAATTTAATATTTTTGTGACATTTTAGGGACCAAAAGTTCTCTGAAATGTCATGGAAAGGAGAAGAAACATCCAGGATCGCCCTCTCCTTTCTCCAGCGAACCAGTGAACCGGCCGGCGCTGTAGGATACCACCATCCACGCGACAAAACCCGCACCGCAGTAGCAGCTCACAGTAATCAGCCCCACGACACGAAGTTCCACCTATAGAACAAAGTAAATAGAAAGAAAAAAATGTTACAAGAAGGCAACTGCGAATAAGCCCATCTATTAACAAGCTACACAAGCAAATGTGTAGGAAAGTGACTACGCAACTAAGATTGTTTGTCTAACGTACCTCAGGCGACCTAATACAGCAACCGTCACGACATGACCAAGAAGTTAAAGCGCGGATACGACTTTCTCTACCAGTGACAAATTCTCATAATTCTTCTATCCACGTTATTTACGATATATTTGAACTATCGCGCATCTCGTAGGTAGAGAAAGCACTGCATTCCGCCAAAAAATTCGATGTTGAGATTTCAGGAAATAAATATTTTGAGACCCCTGAATCCAAAAATAAAAGCATGTTTAGAAAAAGGTTCACGTGTGTGTGAGTGAGAGAGTGAGTGAGAGAGAGAATGAGAGACAGAGAGCAGCACTCTAAAACGAAATGTTGGATAAATACCAAAATTACTATTTAAGTTACGTATATTCAAAAGATGCGACACGATTTTCATGAAAATTCCCCTATCCTATCTACTCTTTGAATAGAAAATATTTCAATCTTTTTAACTCATCCAAAATGGCTATAATGATTTTGATTAAATTACCATATATTTAATATATTTACATGACAAATAAAATGTATAATTTGAGTTTTCGGCGAATAGTCTGTGAAATCGTCTTCGTTCGAAAGGACTTCTGTATAATTTTATCCGGAAAAGAAAGCGAGAAAGTAAAGTGGCAATGTTGAGTTTAGCATTCGGGAGGTCCTGAGTTCGATTTCTGGGGCCGGCCACTCTCACCATGGATTTTTCATGGTTTTTCCTGGTTGGTTAGGCGAATGCTAAGTGGTTTCTCTTCTCTAATAACTTTCCTTTCTCTCACTTCCTATTATTCTGCTTCCCCTTTCATGTTTCAGGTAGGCTTAGAAGCTGTGCAATCTCGGTCGGTGTCGAATAGCTGGAGTAGATGCTTGCTCGTTGGAAAGTTCTTCTCGGCCCTGTCAGGGAGAAGCCTTTGCAGAGCAGTCCGCCGGTATGACCGGGTCTTCAAACTTGGAATCGTTAGGGACCTCGCGCGTCTCTGTTGGCTGCCCTGCCTGCGCCTTTAGCCTCCTGTGGTTCAGTCACCTCGTTCCTTCCTCCTTGGACTGATAAGCACAGAAGATCCGCGTTGGGTCGATGTGAGAGGTGTCCCCTACGCATCCTGGTCATTCATTCATTCCCCGGGGAAAGGATTTTTGCATACTACTCTTTTGCAGGCCTGACCTTACCATCAAGTGTGATCTTCCCACCCATCTACAAGGGAAAGCGCGCTGCATTTTATGACGTTTTTCTTCACATCTGTGAAACATAAAGCAAAAAATGTTCATACGCTATTTCAATACAATTATAGACATTTATCTCTGGTTTAGAAGATGAGTCTATACATCTTATATCCGGTGTGTTTTTCTAAATTATTATAATATTATTATTATAATAAATGTTGAAGTGATTTTTGAAAGAGATTGTAAGCAAATAAAAGTAATTAATATCATTATTCCGTGTCGCATATGTAAACTTATGACCATTTTAAAACTTTGTACTTAACAGATCTAGTTTTTAGCCTAGATAAGAGCTTAATAACAGTTTTGGTTGAGGCAGCAGAAACGCTTAGTTTAGAATACGGGTGTGATATTAGAATGGGAATGTTCCCAACGCGTAAGTAGAAGACGCAGCAAAGGCAAATACTTACGGGCTGGTAAAGAAGACTGCCTTCCCTTAGGGGTGGTATATTAGACTTTAAGGTAGGGCTGTAGAGCGCAGCATTAGTAATTCACGAAACCAGGTCGCAACAAACAAGATTAGTCAGGCTGTGTTGTGCGGAAACTCTTTCTGACTCCGGAAGAATAAAACTGAGCTTCTTGCATCCGAGTTCCTGTGTGTACAATTTATTTCTTAGCTCATATTCTGGAATTTATAGGTGCTTAAAGCAAGATACGGCAAAGAAATTACACAAGAAACTGAACTTTCCTCACTGCATGCGCCAAGAAAAAATTGCAGTATACTGCAGACATACCTTTATACGGCTTTCGTTAAAAAGTTACTTTAAACTGAGGATAGTTATATTATAAGTAATGTATGAATAGCGGTTATACTAACTGGTACCTATCATCCTTTTAAGAATGGTAGTATTTTTGTAACATAATAAATACGACATTAACTTCGTATGCACGAGCTAAACAGATTTGCAGTGTTATGAGATCTTATCTTAATGGTGGGTCTCGGCACCGATTCCTAAGGGATACTGTACTTACACCCCACGAACGGGCTTTCCAAGAGGAAGGGTAAGGCGAGAGGAGACACCGGGCGGCCAGATCTAGGAACGACGGTACAGCAATGAGATGTTCCCTAAGTTTCCAGAAGTAGACACCCCGGCAGACGGACAGGCAGGTACCCCGCTCCATATGCAGGTCCAATGTTCCTCAAGGGGGTTTGGATAACCCCGATAACCCCAGCCGAATGCCGAGGGACGGAGAGAGGTCACAGAGAGCATCCTTTCTCCCTGCCATCGAAACACCATCGCCAACACTTCCGACCCTGAAGGAGACTAACATGATGCATGAAACGAAATGGAGAGACAGGGAATTCTTTGGCAGAAAGAAACCACTTCGGAATTTCCCTGACTCGGGAAAACTCCCGAAAAAAAATCCTTGTGTCAGAGTGTGCGGGTACCGGGATCGAACCCGGAGCCTTCCGAACGAGGTCCATCCCGCTCGGTGATTTGTAGTGTTAGTGGAGCTGTGGCCTAGGCGAACTAGAGTACATAACTGCTTGTATTAAACCAGAAACAATAGCAGATTATCAGCATGAGTATATATGTAACCTTTCACGGCCAATGTACATAGCTTTATCTTCTAAAATTTCCGGGTTATTTTGCCGTGATACATTGATCAAAATAATATCACCTGATGTTTCGTCCCTGACTGTAGGGTACATCTTCAGAGATCTTGCCATCACGTCGTTCACTTTCTGGACCAAGTACATGTTTGGGAGCAAGGAAAGTAAGATAGGCGAAGGAAAATAAGGAATAACAAGGAGTTTAGAGGATTCAGGGAGTTGCGCGGTTACACCTCCTTTAGTAGTGGTTATGCCTAGCTGACACCGGAAGGCCGGTAGCACAAAATTAAAGTAGGGCTAGATTATAGGTATATGATGCAGAACCATGACGCAAGGCCCAGGTTATAGCACTAGAGGATAGCAAGGCTTTCAGAAGGAAGTAGTAAGTAGGAAAGGTAACCTAAGGAATAAATCTTTAATTATCAATCAAATTACAAAACCAGTGTCGCTGTTGTGATACCTTTGTGGTTTGGGGAGTTGATTGAACATGAAGTTGTGGATGAGAGTGTAAGTAACCTCGATCGAAGTCGTTGCGTTGAATTTGTACTTTTTAATGTTTGGCGGAGATGTCTGCATGGTATTGAGTTTGTACCTCTCGAATCTCAGTAACTGAGGTCTCGAGGTTGTTCAGCCGTCTGAGTCTGCCGTTCCTGCTATTGTCAGCGTTTCGGCAGTAGGGAAAGAATGACATCTTTAATGTTTTTGTCCATCAGGTACAATTTTCTGTTTATGAAAACGACGAACCCCTCGTCGTTGGCTATCTCACTCATGATTAGCTGTAGTTTGGAGAGTTGTTTGGTTGTTGCGGGTAGGTTTTGGATGGTTGATCGCTGTTTGTCCTTGACTGAAGCGAGCTGAATTTTGGTTGAGAGCCGGAGCACCTCAAGACGATAACTAACAAGGAATTCCTTGAGTGCGAGGGCGCAGGTTCAATCTATAGTTAGGCTCATTTGAAAGTATTATGTTAACAATTAAGATAGGAAAAATATTAGCTGCTAATGAGTCACCATGTGCTTCAGGAGGGCGGCAGAGCTTTAGCGGCCAGGAAGTGCAGAGCTGAACCTTTGATGGGACGTATGTATTACGATTCACAAAATGGACATCGTCGACATTCAAGAAATGCTCTACACAAACCATTATCTTGCACCATGAACACCGAATGAAACATGACGCGCCACAATGATAACAACAATTCGCACCATCGAGACCGAAGGTGAACTCCTTGGGAGTAATAAACTGTTCAGGACGTTCAGCTAGGTAACCACTCTTAAAGATACCTGTATAATCATATTGATATAACGTGGTGACGAGATGAAGGAATGTAATGGCATGTAACTGAATGCGAAACAGCCTGTCGTGGACTTTATCGTGGAACTGGCTATCCTTTAAGGCAGCCCAACCGCAGTCAGAAGAGTGGAGGGTGGGTGAACCTCCATCCACCCTCTCCGACATGATATTGTGAGCATGTATGCCTACTTTAAGTTGCAAAAGATGTGCTATGTTAGCAGAGTTTCATGGTAGCGTGAATTCCCTGTGATATTCTTTAAATATATTTAATACAATACACCGTTTGTAAGTCACATTTCTCTTAGTGACTTTTCTGGTATAACCTATTTTTAGCAAGGTTATCGATATTTGCCACCAATGACGACGTACAAAGTCTCAGAAGACTTACCAAGTGATGTTGCTTATCCTATTACGGTATTGGCTTTTGATGTAATTCATTTTGGAAAAAGTTTGCTCGTAAATGTATGTGGATCAGAAGATTGCCATTACATTTATTGCAAACACACGTAATCGCAGAAATTTATCACAGGGAAGTGATTTAAACAGTTCCCACCCTTTTTATTAGAATATTTAATTGTAGCAGAATTCTGTAATTCAAGTAGTTCCATTTGGAGATTATGTGGAGCCTCACTGCAAGATAGACCCAGAGGGGTGACTAATAGGCGAATTTTCCAGTTCAGCCTTTTCAGTCGGCAAATTGCGATTCAAAATTGGCACACACTTGCTGTATAATATAAATATATTTGTTTTAGAACGGTAACTTGCACAGTGAAGACCGAACCCAAGCAAAGAAAATTATACAGATCTCCAACTTTCAACTGATCCCGCCAAAGAGAGTTTTCCCGTGAACGTGTTAATGGCGTCAATTAAATCCACTGTTGTTTTATCATTACCCTGCAATGTTATATTCAAAATACTCAAGTGTCGAAATAAATACGTTAGAAACGCAAGGTCACATAGCCATTCTGATTGAGTTAGTTCCAGTAGTTCATTCCCCCGCAAGAAATAAATGCAATAATTACTTCATTAAAATAATAACCAGAAATTTATACATATATATGGGTCATTTGCGTGAATATTAATAATCATTAATACTTGCCTGTTCTTTCATGAAGCGATCTCACAGCGTAATTGGAAAGAACGCGTTAACATGGCACCTCTACTCAACCATCAATATGACAATAATATGTACTTGTGAAAATTCAGATCCCAGTTCTTCTAATAATTCTTTGAATTGTCTATGGCGGAGCAGGCTAGAGTTAACGAAATTCAAACACTTCACTACAATAGACATGCCATTATTCAGGGTAATTGACTTAGCACATAAATCTTTCCTGTAAATTATACACTGAATGCATAACAGTTCTGAAGTTGCACCAATGCCCTGTAAAAATTGACTCAACCTACCAATAAAGCCATTCCCTTGCCCTATCATAGATGGTGCTCCATCGGTGATGGTGCGACACTGGCAAGTTTAGTTCAGGTAAGCTCATATTTTCACCCAAAATTATGAACAGCAGTGAATATATCTTCGGTGCATTTTTTATTCTGAAGAGAAATTACATCTAAAAGCTCTTTAAGAACATTTAAGTCAAAATCAATCCCTCTCAAAAATATTGCTAGTTGAGCTTTATTGCATCTTTCTGTAGTGTCATCTAATGCTAATGAAAAACAAAGTAGCGATTTAATGTTCTCCTGCAGTTGTTTTTCTATATTACATCCCAGTTCCTTGATCCTCCTTGTAACAGTATTTGGAGAAAGCCTTAAAACTGAAAAGCGTTTATGAGAGATTAAGGAAAATTTCTTCAGCCGCCAAAATCACACATTCTTTTATGAACTCCCCTTCATTTAATAGTTTCATGTTTTTTCCTATTTGTTCCACAATTCCATATGAATCCCTTAGGATATTCCCGGTACTTTGAACTTGACCAATAGACTCTTCACAAACTTTAATTTTTGTAATCTAGTTTCATCTACAAATGAAAAAATATAGAATTATACAAACGCTAAAATAAGTAATAAAATCAATGTTTCCAGAGCTATTTCAATACTGTCAAATGCCATACCGGAAAGAATGTATTGCTCATAATCAGAATTATGATACCTTTCGAAATGTCTTTTGATATTGTATTGAGACTTCAACTTCAAATATTTTTTACAAATTAAATATTTTACTTGGTGGTTTTCTTGGACACAAAAATATTCCACTTCCCATGATTGGTGAAATAAATATCTGGACATCTTTTAATATATCAACGCACAACGTGAACTCACCGCCACTGCGCTTGAAATTTGCGAATGGTATCATAAATATGACATCGAACAACTAGCAGGCTAGCATGTCCGTTGGACCTTTCCCCTCACGTCAAGGAGGTGGAGGTGTTCAGAGCACACAATTCACTAATTTACGGTTTGGCCTGCCTGCTTTAAGGCGTAGCTGTAGATGATGCGATAATATGTTTTATATGCATAGAAAAACAGACATACTGAGGCTGAATTTCTGCAGTGGTTCCAGGTAGTATGAAATGCAATGTCACACACTTTTCAGGAGAAAAAGGAGAATGATTTTTATACGCAGACCAAGAATAAGGCAAAAGCAGGTTATTTTCACCAGTTATTGTCCAAAATCAATGCTCATACCATAGCTGTAGATCTGCTAATCCCATTTTCCCACTCTTACTTGCTCTGACGTAAATATTCCCTACAACCTCGCAAGCTCATTATACGAGAAAGAATCGTAGATGACAGAGAACCTCCAACTTCTCGCAGCACAATAAATTACTTCCCAGCCAATTTATGATTCAGATTAACAGTCGGCATTATTCTACCTGGTAGTAGGAGGAAATGAATGGGAAATCTGACTACTGTAAGGAATTATTAAAGCTGTTAAAAAGTTTAAATATTTGGCGTCGTTTATTGATTAAGTAGGGAGCTGTAAAGCGGATGTAGACAATAGGCTAGAACAAGCACGAAGAGTTATAAAAATGTTGAACGGGGTTTTGTGAAGTAGAGTCATGTCAATTTGAACAAAGAAGAGGATCTTGAGGATTGTGGTGGAAAGTATAATGACCTATGGTGCCGATGCGTGGACTTTGGTAGAGGGACAAAAATCTAAGATCTTGGAAATGGATGGAATAAGACGTAGTGTTAGAGTATCAAGGATGGCAAGAAGGAGAAATGAAGAGGTGAGACAGATGATGGATATGGAGGAAACAGTGGTGGAGAGAACTGAAATGCGGGGTCTTCAATGTATAGACACGTGAAAAGAATGGAGGATGTTAGGTTGCCTAAGACCTTTCCAGAATAGTCACCTCGTGGAAGAAGAAAGCGGTAGGCCAAGAGCAACCTGGAGAGATGAATAATGAATGATCGGTGCCTGGAGGAGGATAAATTGTTCAATCGGGAAGAATGGCGAATGGGAATACAGGGCAAGTGCTGAAGAGTGGAGAAGCCCTTAAAAGTAAAAAGATAAGTATGATTGTACACAAATGCGTTAGGGCATTTATGTTCGTTGATCTTCATAAGACTTTTTGGTAGCTCTAATTTCCAGGGTTTCTTTTATATGCACTTCTTCTTCAAATCCAGATTCGTCGGAGTTTAAAACAAATACGATGGAATAAGTTTGTTTATCTCATCTATAAATTTTCGGGAAATTCCGCAGTTTGCTGTTCATCGTCAAGTTGACGCTTTGTTTAACGCTGCCATTGCTCCGCTTTATATCAATGCTACCAGCACTGTAGTATTGTTGGGATTTACTCGTCGACTAAGCAGTTCAACTACGTTCCGGAGCCTCAAGTTGTGCTCACCTTTGGATACCTACAGTTCCGCCCCCTCTTCATTAGCAGCCAATATTGTGGTGGATGGTAGACAATATGTAGGGTTTCGAATGCCATAAATACCATTGGCCGATTGCGGCCTCGCGCTCAAGGCGTTCCTTGTAAGTATAGCCACTTCAGCATTGGCGGCTGCGGCCAGAAGCAGCTCCCAGTTTGAGGTGTGCATGGTGGCGAAGATAACGGCGGCGGCATCCGGGCAGGGGCAGTATTTTTGCTCGTAACTCAGTGGGCCGGGTCAGGTGAAAAGGTTATGTTGTTTCCTGCAAGATCTGGGCCACAATTATAATAATTAATAATAGGTGGGTTTTAGCATGCATTTAGTCCAGAGAGAGAATCAACATAATAGCCATGAATATGTCTTTCACTTACACAGACAAAACGTTAGGTATAACGTATTTTAGCCTACACACCACGACAAAACAACCCGGCAATTTTAGCAGATAAAACATATTTTCAAGCTGAAGTGGAATTAAAATTTCATGGATTACTTACCTCCAAGGGCAACAAAAATCACTTCAGAAAGTATGGAAATGTCTTGTAATGCTTTAACTATAATCTCCATCAACGTCATCATAGTCATCATTAATCATAAATTAGGAAATTAGCTCTCTCCGAAACTTGGCTCACTGTTTTACAGGGACTGCCAAAATTAGCTCGTATAATAGTCCTCCTGTTTTGTTTTTCGGTTTGCTTACCATCTAAGGAGCTTCTATTCTATTAGCAATGTAAAGTCTCCAACAAATGAAGTTGGAGGGAGAAAGGAGAAGAATGGCATCGACTGTCACAAAATGGCATGACTGATGGCCAATCTCCCCAAATGTTATTTCCAGTTCTGGTGAATCATATTTAGTTTATATTACAAAACTGAGAACTTCTTGCCCAAAACTTTCATTTTTGAGAGTATTCTCTTAATATACACTTTGGTAAGAATCTCATTTCAGCTGATCCAATTTTTTTTCATCTATTTTCCTTAACAGACATACTTATGATTTATTGTTTGGGCATATAGCTTGGAATTAAGCTACTATATAATTTGTTTGTTTATCGTAAGTATACGAGGTATCATAACGCAGACATTTAAAATGATTTATCTCTTATACGATGCTGTTATGTATTTTACTTCTTCTTGAATATTTTACACGGATTACCAGTAGTTTTATTTGATTTCCGGATATCTTAAAGCTGTATTTCTTGATAATATTATTTAATGCATTAATTTTCATTTGTGCTTCAGGTTTTATTTTGTCAGAATTCATTAGCTGGTCATCTGCATATAAAACTGTTTTTAACTCCTGATATGGGTCTATAATAGTGTTACTAAGTTTATGATCAGTTTTCAAAATTTTCATCCTTTTATAAAGTTTTTATTTTTTTTCATTATATGATTGAGAATGCCTATTTTTGGAGGATTTTCCATAATTTATTCTGTAATAATGCTTTAATTTACACAATAACGTGGCTTACGTGGTTCTAAAAGTGCTAACCTTTTATAAATCAGTATTTTTAAAGTAAATACATCGTCGATACAGTAACGGTTAGGTCCGAACCCAATATGTTCTAGTAAGAAAGTTAGATTTGATGTACCTACTTTCAACCTAAAATATATCTTCGTTCAAGATTTACGTCCAATATTTTAAATAATAATTCCAGGATGGTTTTTCACTTTATTACGTGTGAAAATTGCAATTACACATTGCTACATCAGCTTAGTACATTCAATTATGAAATTATAGAAGGCTGCTGGGTGAAATGGATATCACAAGGCTAATGCCATCGACCTTATTTGGTTTTTGTTGAAAGATGAGGTTTCAAACTCTACATAGACCTTTGTTTACTACCACGATCAAAGTGGTGTCATAGTAGTAACTAAATAGCTTCAAGAGAATAGTTACCGTGCACTAAATCCCATTAGCTGTGGATTGCCTCAAACTAACCTGAAAGCTTCCGTAGGTATAGACATGGCAGTTGTGCGTCCTTCCCTTTCTCTAAAGGAAAAGCAAAGCGACATGATAAGGAACATCAAGTTAATATCTATCCCATTAAATCAAAGCAAATATGAAAAGAAAATGCTTTTAAACTAAAAAATGCTTATGTGTTACATTCACATGACTTTCTCTGCCCATTCTTCAACAAACTATTATTACAAAACTTATTCTTCTATCTACTTGTTAATCGAGATAAACACTTCTTTCTTTATTTGTTTCTTTTCGTTTTAACTATAAAGCCATAACGCGACTACTTTACAATACAGACATGATTACAGTGAAAAACACAATATTTTTAAACAGTAATAATACGTTCAACATTAAATGCATTAGATAAGTGTACTATGCATTATTGTTCAAGCTTTGTCGATTTCATTTTAAGTCCTTCGTTGTATGGGTTCATTTGTACAAATGCTCTACTCAGCATTTGAATAGGTATGTCCTAACAGCTACTAAATGTTATCAATTAAAAATCGTTAGCAGTTGTCGAAAATTTATTAAATTTAGGTTAAACGTACAATATTAACAAAATATTTGAAATATTATTGTAAAAATATTTCTCAGCTTAATTTATTGTGTATTCAGTAACAATGTTGCATCTCCAGGGGATATAATTTATTGTGCTCTGAATCTACACTGCAGTTTAGAGTAATTCATGACACACAAACACTTGTCAATGTTTGCGTAACTTCGGGAAACATCGCAGGTCTTGTTTATATCGCCCAACCATAAATGTATCTGTGTGTACAATCTGACAACAAATTGAATTCTTCACAATCATTTATAATAACAAAATAAGCCACGGGAAATGTATAATCACGGGAAATACACAAACGAAAACATTCCAAAGATCATTGACTTCATCAAGTACAAATAAAATTAAATTGGATGTTCTCCATTTTGATTTCCGATGGATTTCTCTAGAAATAATCCGTTTTTAATATACAGCTTTTACATATTTTCATCAAGAGTAAACCTGGAACTTGATAATTTGAAACAAAAGTCTGTTTATTCATCACTATCAGAGTGTTTATCAAAAAGGACTGCAAGGATAAAATCACCATTTTATTCAACATAAAGTGCTTTCAACGAATATTTGGAAACATCTGGTTTAAATTTCGCGCTAAATATTAACGGAGAAATGTTTTCTTTCTTTATATCAAGGAATAAAGCATTCCTAGAAAAAAATTCTGATGTGTTACATTTACATGCCCTTCTCTACCCTCTAGCACTTATTAGTCGGTATACAAATTATTCTTACGAAAGTTTGTTTCCCTATCTACTTCATTTTAATCGAGCTGCATGACACATCCCGTTACAGATACAAAAGAATACCGATAGTCAAATGTTTTAGAACTGGACGTTATACGTTGCCTTAAAATTCCATACTCTTTGCGTAACATCGCGAGAAACAGCTGAAAAAGACAGGACTTTAAAATAATGACGTACTGAACAATTCTAACCATCACTAACGGATATCTCAGAAATGGCTGATGCCACAAGAAAGTTATTTGAAATAAATTGTGTGTTTTAAAACGATCTATATTTTTGTGCAGTGCATTTTTGTCTATCGCTTAAGTTTACTATTATACAATATTATACAAATTCCTTCCGAATAAAGAGGACTTCAAAGGCTACTCCTAGAAAATTCAAGATATACATTTTATTTGTCATGTAAGTATCTTAAGGGCATTATTTAGAAAATCAAACATTTCGAAAATATTTCATGCAAAGCGTAATTTGGGTGGGCGAATTTTCTTGAAAATCTTCGTGTCGCATCTTTGGAAGTTACTCAAACTAAATATCAAGTTTGGTGTTTAACTTTTCCTTTTTGAGTCATACTGTTTGCAGGCAAACACACACATACACAGAGAGAGAGAGACACGCATATTTTTCTAAAAATGCTTTTGATTTTATTCTGGGACATCAAAACATGTATTTCTGGTGAAATCTCGCTATCGAATTTTTGGGTGACATACAATACCTTCTCTATTTACTATGAATGTGGTAGAGAAAGTAACAGAATGGCTGTCTTAATTTGTTTGCGCCAAAACATGGACTTTTTAGTTCTTGTTCTCGCACATTCGAGTATATTATGCAAAACAACAATGTTGCACAAACACAAAAATGTTGTTAAGCATCTTTTAAAAAATTTCAACCACTGTGGTGTTGATAGAGATATCACTTATTGATATTGCTGATGAATCCTTCCTCTTTAAGAGAAAAATTACAAATGAAAAAAGAGCAAAACTAAAAATTTAAAAACATTGCAGGAGAAAACCACAATTGTGTGATAAGATAGGCATAGTTTTGTTTCTTTTTTTTCTCCTTTTCTTTCCTCAGTTGACCTTAATATTTACGTCGTCTTCCTCCAGAGTGGTTTCGTTTCTGTTTGCATTCTAGAAATTCCTTTAGGAACTCATTTCGCTTTTATAATTAACGACTGGAGTCGGTTGTAGTTGTTAGCCGTGCAGTATTAATTCACGTGACCCAAGGAAAGAGTTTAAACTCGACTAAGAGTAACATTTACAAGCAATGTAATGCGTGGCAGTCAGTATATAAAATAATCAGTCTTTACTGCCTGTTTTGCGAGCGGCTAATAAATGTGTGATAAGGAACAAATAAGTTATCAGATCAAGAAGTACTCGAGTTTTGGCTTTGAAATAACGTTGCCGAAAACGTTATATTTATCAGAACAGTGAAAAAATGTCTATAAAAATTCTAGAAAAATTTCTAATTTCTATAAAAATACCATCACTGCTAGTTTTTAAACAATGTGATGTATTTTTAGTTTTTTTCATAATTAGGAATTCTGCATCGTATGCAATACCTAATTAAGCAATTCCACCTTGGCTACCCCTAAAGTCGTAATTCACATCCGTAATTTGCCTACATCCTTTCTTTACAATCTAACCATCTCAAAGAAACTTGTCGTCTTCCGGTGTAGTGGTTAACATGCTAGCCTCTAGTTCCCGAGGTCGCGTGTTCAAACCCGGAGGAGGGCGATGGATTTTTTCGGGCGTAAAAATACTTAGCATGGCTTCCTTCAGAACGGAAGTAAAGCCGGTGGTCCCCTTATCGTAGATTTACGGCATGTAAAAGAACCTCAAGCCTGATAAAGAGGCCTCTGATTAAAATTACTGGTCTTTCACGCCCACTATAAAATGGGACGCTAAGGACCACAGCAGGTAAAGAGCGTCCATAAATAAAACTAAATTTAATTTATTTCGAAGAATTGCTATGCAGTAAGTTTTAGATCGTCGCGTACAAAGTTCGAACATGTATGCAATGTGCAGTTCTTTCAAAATGCCTGTGTTTTATTTTCTTATCAGCAGGACCCGCAGTTCTGCTCACCTTACTGCTCTCTTTCTCACCGTATCCCATTCCTTCTTTTTCTCCATCTTCCTCTCTGTCTCCCCCTATACTCTTTATTTCCCTTTCCCACTTTCACTTTCTCTTCGATCCAGGGCAGAAAGCAAAAGTCGTCGATTGTGCTGGTGTGCTACTGAAGTCCAGAATGCATTCTCAAACTTTGCTTCTCTTCTCTTCTTCGTTATTGTAGCCCTAAATTACTTATGTTTGCCTAGCTATTCAGATCCCGGATCCGGCAATCAGAGTTAAATAAAGCCACATGTCACTATTTGGAGTTATTCCAGTAGAATAAAAACCAATAATGAAGCTGTGGCTGGCCCCGTAGCTCAGCCGGCAGAGCATCTGCCTGCTATGCTCCCGGGTTCGATTCCTGGCTGGTGGTGGGGATTGTTCAATAGTCAAGATTATTCCCTATCCTCCTCAGAGCCTGGAAGTATAAATGAGATTATGAGTGTGTGAGTGATCTAATACAAAAAAACCAAAGTAATCTAGAAATCCAACGACAAGTACATACGAGTTAACACGATTACCGATAAGGAAATATATTCCAAAGATAAAAGGTCACCGATGTGACCATAACAGTTAAAGCGGGGTATAAATGGAACAAATAAAAGAAATAATGAAGCTGCTAGCCAGTTACATATTCTACTAGTTCGGACCACTTTGGAATTCCCCGAATTGCATATTATTTACCATTAACTCCCGCCGCCTTGTCAAGGTTAAATTTGGAGCTTTATCTGACTTCACAAGCTTCACATCCGCATAGATCTCTTGAAGATCAGAATTGGAAGACCGTTTCTCGGAATTACCGGCGTTTTATTTTCTGTCAGACACACGCTAATTTTCCCACTGTATTATATAAGTAACAATTTTTGTACTGGCTGCTGTGTTTGGCGTCTTATGAAAACAAAAGCATCCATGTATTTTTCTCTTGAAAAACTTTGGACATTCCGAGTTATCTCTATCTCTTTCTAATATAACCAGTCTTAATCTCTCCAGTCACTATTTATTCCTATGACCTTCAGTCACTTACAATATAAGACATTTTTCTTAAATTGTGATGCTAGCATGTGTGGCTCAAACGGTAATGTCTGAGCCCCATATGGACCAGCTAACTCTGATCTTGGGTTTTCGTGATTTTTACAGGTCAATAGACGTAGGCTGGGGTGGACGTAGCAGTGTGACACTGAAGTTAATTGACAAATGGGAAACATTGAAGTCATATATTCTGTTTGCATTTAATTTATAAAACAAACCACGGTAAACACAATGTACGTTTATTTGTTACAAACATCGGTATAATAAAAAGATTACCTATTACCCTGACATCGTTTTGTCAAGCTAGTGTTACAGGTGAAATGTGCTGAATAACTTAGAAGATACATTGTTCCAAGCTATCTATAAATGTAGGCTCTCTCTGAAAAATATTTTACTTTACATATATCAAAGAAAAAATTCTAGGTAGTGAGGTTTGGTGAACGTGGGTGTCACTACTGAGATCCACCTAAAAACTGCAGTGGATACCGAACATTTCATTCTATTTATGGCGAACTATCAGAGCGTAATGTACCATGACCCCATCTTGTTGCTACAACATTTTTCAGTGCAAACTCTGCTTGTGTATTCCGGTTTATATTTGCATAAAAAATTGTGGCCGCAAAAGCATATCACCAAATGATGTCATACTATAAGTTTTGGAGCACCAGGGTATTAGCTTCACGCACTCACGTTGGATTTTCTCTGGACCAGTATTGTGAATTTTGTACGCCCATCTAGAAAGAATGTACATTCGTCATCGATCAGAACATGCAGAAGAAAGGATCGATCAGCACGTAAACGCTGTGTGATCCATTTGCAATATGTTCGCCTCTTTAGTGCCTCACCTTCTTTCATTGTGCAAATTCTGTAATTTGTAGGGGTGAAAACTTGCTGATTTTAGTATTCTGCGAACAGCTTCTCCACTGATATCGCTTTCTCGAGCCACATAGTGCACTGACATTTTAGGACTGGCCGTCTCTTCGCAATCACAGTTATTGAATTCTGTTGCTTGGGACGACCGTTTCGTTTTGTGTTAAGTACACTGAAACTTGTCTTTAAATTTATGCAAGTGGTCTGATGTTTTCGAAATGTCAGGATGACGACGACTAACTTGTCTGCAGCTTCTCTTATTCTACAATTGTCCCCACATAACAGTATCTGCTGCACTCGTCATTCAGGACTCAACATTCTCTTTTCTTCAACTCTCAATAATATCAATAACATATTGAAACAAACAAATACTGCAATTCTTTCGTCTTTAATTTATACCAAACTTAATAGCTTCAAATAATAAGCGAAACTTAACAAAACTAACTGTAAAATTGTTGCTTACCATGACCTATTTCAATTTATATTCCATTTAATGCATTCCACAGAAACTCATTCAGGAAACCTGGTAAGACAACATGGCTATTTCTTGGGGTAGGAAAAATAAATGGGTAAATAATGATAAATAATGTAAAATAAGTCAATAATGTGAAAATTGTTCACTTATACATCATAAATCTTACAAAAGTACTCATTCTGCAATGTACTTTAGATGGGGAGTTTTTTTCCCATTTGTCAACTGACTTCTGTAACACGTTGTACATAAACACGAATTTTCCTGCCTTTTACTTCATATCATTTTGCTTCATCTTACAGAGTAGTAGGGATAGACGCGGTGGACGGAGGTGTGCGGCGTATGCGGTGGATGTGCTGTGGGGAGAAGGGTTTCTTCCCTGGCATTTAACCTGGATAGGAGGTTTTCGAAGTGTCGGCCGAGGATATTGAAATTGGAAGCACTGCGCTTTCCGCCATTAGATCTGGCCACTACTCGTACTATATCGTCTCAATCCTTCCTGCTCGAGATATAGTGGACGCAATAACCCTAGCCTGGCCGCCATGCTGAAATTCTCCTCCTGGGTCTAACCTCTGGGTACAGTTCCGAATTCAGTCCAATCATATGGAAATTTGTCGAGCCGGTCACGAAAGACACTACCAAAGTGACTCAGCGCACCATGTTCTTGTAATTAAATATGTTCAGCATCCCATTTGTGAGCAAATATGAACGTAAGAAAGTATTCGACAAGATATAACGTCTGACTTACGGATCCTTAAAAAGCCGTAAAGAACAAATCAATGGCACGCATTCATACCCTAACCGCCCAAATAATCACATGTGGAACACTAAAATTTCGTGATGAAAAGAGGGATTGCTAGTACAGAATAGTTTCTGATTTCGTGAACATGTGCATCCTGATAATCTGTTGCCTTTCCAATCCCTTCTATTAGTTCGCTGGTAGTCAAAGCGCGACAAGGTTTCATTTTAAAGTATTTCAACAATTGATCGGCATTCTTGAAAGCAAAAGTTACAACTCAGCGGAACGTTTTCTCATTGATTTCTTGTACGACGACAGGAAAAATTTCTCCTCAACTCTAAGTTTTCCCATTTCGTTTCCAGTCTTCAACATATTCCGCGCAGAAAGTCCTCTTCCTCCACTTCAAGTTAAGCTTACCAGAACGTGCACTAAATTTCTACATATCATTCTGCCCGTATTTGTTTCGCTATGAGACTTCTAGACACGGGGAAAATAGGCTATTGATAGCCCTTGCCTCTATTCAACGATCCTCCAATGGCCCTCTTGTTTCGCACAGTAGTGCCGGTCTTGGCATCAATCTCAAGTACCCTCATGACTAGAAAAAGAAGAATTTGCATTTATTTGTAGAGATAGCAATACCTGCTACAATTACCCATGTCAATTATACTTCTTCCATACTAAATGTGATTTAAAGCTTTGGATAAAGGAAATAACACGAGAGAAGCTACAGCCACTTATATACAAAGAAAACTATTTGCACCGGAGTAACTTTTCGGTCGTTGCCAAAACCAAAGTGAACAATATACGTTCCTTCTGTTTGTCCAGATGTCCCTCTGTTTCACGCGGAATTATATGAAGCACTTACATGCGCCGTTGTGCAATCTTTAGCTCTTTTAATGCAATGTATTGTGAAATTTGGTAAAGCATTTGAAAATGTTCTCTTGTGTTTTCAATTGGGTTTTAATATCAACAATTTTAAAGCCACAAATGGTTATTTAATCGGTCCTGTGCCATTTATTGTCTGTTCAGAATCTTTTGAGCCAGTGAAAAGAGAAGCGTAACAACCGCTGGCACACGGCCAGTTCGGCTTCGTGTGGCTCTTGTTTGTTCTAGCTACTTTGCCGACCGCGCGAATTCCTATCTCTCCTTCCACTGGCTCAAAAGACTCTGAACAACAATAGGTAAATCACCGCGTTGAACTTTAAATCCCACTTTTCTTATTATGCATTTTAAAAATGCTCCTTCGGTCACAGTTATTGGCCTAAAATTTTCAGGAATTACTGATTTAAAACGTTTTGTGCACTAAATAAAGAATATTAAATAGTTCAGATTAAAATCATTAATTTACATAACTCACATTGAAAATGTTGAAAAGTTTAATATCTTGTATAGAAAAAAGTATTTCTTTTAAACTAATTAAAATTAAGAAATGTCTGCACAGTAATTTATTTAGGACTGTATACTAAGCTCAGGTTAAAAATTGGGATCGATACCATAAACATATCAAAAAGTCGTTAATGGTGAATAAAAAAATTAATATCTTAACGGTTTGACGCAGCTCGTTAAAATATTGAGTGCAGTATGTCCCTTATGGTCAAAAGCTCAAAGCTATCAGAAGAAAAATGTGGATTTTTTATTTCCAAAAATGCATTGCCTTAAGTTCCATTATCATTATTATTTTAATCCCATTGCAACATTAATACTTATATTTTTTGAAGTAAACTTTGTGACTTGTCAATATCATCGACGTATTTGTATCCAGAGCGTATGGAATAATGATGAACATTTCGCCCTCGCTGTGCCTGATGTTTTATTGATACCCGGAACAGAGCTAATCCTAAAAATGAATGTGATTCATTCGTAATGTATCAGAAAATTATAAACAGTCGGGTAGAGGTAAGTCAGGACATCGGTTTGAAACTAAAGACCAAGAGCAGTGTTAATACTAATTGTACATTTTTGTACATACTCCGTATTTTGCACTACCTTTGTTCCTGACGCATGTAAAGCACCTGAATCTCATTAGAGAGCTGGATCGAATTTCGTAGCCAAGTTCATAGCACTTCACATTTCAAGTGATTGACAGCTTTGATTACACAAATGTAATGGCACATCACATCGACCCAAGAGGCACTGACGTTAGCGTTGACCTGGCGATTGTGCACAGCTTCTGAGATTCCAAAATCTGCAGCTCAAATACGGAGACTTCATCAAAAGACTAAAAGAAAATCCAATGGAACTACTTGCTAGAAAATCATAAACATTTAGCCGCGTTGAATTATATTCTTTCAGTGCAAAGGATGGTAATTTGCACACAAAATGTAACAGTCACTTCATCGATGTTAACAGAAACCATTGCATGAGCCATTTACTGATGAAATGTACTATCTTTCTCCCTCTTTCCGTCCCTCAGTCTCTGTTCCTCTCCCTCCAACTCTAGTTCACTTTATAACTTATCTGTTCATGGTGGTGACTCCAAGCTGAACCATGGCAACGGTATATGTGTAACCTTCTTGCCTCTCGGGCAGCGACTCCGATTCCTGATTGGGTCCAGTTGCTTAGACAAATCTTTTATTCACCGTCTCTTTTTAAACTCCTTATGATGCAGAGCAATTAGTTTTGGTAATTTAGATTCCCAAACTCATTTTTTCATTCAGTTCGTATGTTATGCAACTTTTGCCCTTAAAGGATGATACACCTATAAAAAAATAATACTAAACTGAAAAGAAAAACTTTATTGAATGTTATTTAAAGTTAAAATTGCAAAATTTGCTTCTCCGTCCATTGCTATGAAACAGATTACGTTAATAAAAATAAAAATAACTATTCAATAACTAAACTAAGGGCGTTCAATCCATGCTGTTGCTTAATAAATAGATGTGTCACTGTAACACTATTCCTACACCCGTGTGTGAGGGTAGAACCTGCGTTAAACCCAAAGGGCTCGAATCAAAGCTCGGTCGAGCTGAGTTGCTAGAGATTTCCTATACCAATGCAAGGTAACTTTCAACTCAATTGACCCCGGAGTCATTTCAAAACAATTTCATAGTCTTTAGATCTGAGTTATTAAAAAGGACATTTTGTATTTTGAGGGGGAAAGATTACTGTGTACACGTTTTGTTACAAATGCGAGCATAATATTATTATTAATATTAAAATGTTTTCACTGCTTCTCAAATATGATTTAGCTAAGAATCAAATTCAGTATCAGTAAAATTTGAAAATTCACAACTTCAACATCATTCATGTCCAATAGTTTGAAGTTAATGTATGGTTGCAAGTAATAAAAAGATACCATGAGGAATCATTTATTGTTTCAACATTTTTTTCCTAAAATCTTGCAGGTATCAATAATTATTATAGAAGTTTTAAAGTGTTTTACGATTATTACAGTTAATATAAAGCAAATAGAAGTCAAGTTAAAGCAATAAAATTAAACCTAAAAGGTCCATTGGGCTGCATAAAATGTGGTCAATAATGGAACGAGCTGTTTATGTTGATACGAACTAAAACTAGCCGCAAATACTACCTGCGTGACCACCTCTCGTTTTCGAACATAATCTAGCCACTGGATTGTCAGGTACTTTACCTCCCCCAAAGTATGGACGAACATTACAACTCAAACCTTATATTTTCATGGTACACTACCGTTTTCTATTGCCGTTTAGTAGCGGCAGCAACTTTAACCTTCGTCTCCATGTCGCTGATGAAAGCTCTCATATATGGACATGTCGTAGCTGTCGTTCAGTTTAACCACACGTGCAAATAATTCTTCACCCCTTCCTCTAAAACTCCGAATTATTGGTAATTGGTTTAGCCTTTCATTGTGTACCAATTGTAGCGAAACTTTTTCATGGAGTTGGTATCTGAGTCACCCCTGCATTCCATATGGATTATAAACATCGTTCATTGGTTTGTTTGTATGTCCCTTTATTATTTTTCAGGCCGGTCACTAGAGAAGTGATACCGACCGGTTAGAGTCAAAAGTTCGTTACCTGAAGATGGAAACTTTACCGAGGGAAAAGCACTATGGCGATCTAGGGGAATGGGCCACTCTTTGTGCACGGCAGTGTACATACGCACATATGCCGACTGACCAGTCTACCCATGTATGAGAAGCCTCTACTCCGCAAACCGGAACAAAATTCTTATAGCGTTGCACACTGGTGTGCAAAACATAAGGACGAGATGGGTAAAGTAACATAACAAATGAACTACTTAGTGGAAGTAGATGAAGGTGCGGGAGCATGTTGCCAGAGGTGTCTCACACGTACACAGAAAGCTGGACGTCACATGACGTGAGTGTAGCGAGCCTATAATACCAAATGGTTCTGGTCCCGCAACACGGGGTAGTTGACGAAACAGGACAAGACGGTGTGTGGCAATTAGCGAGCTGTTACGTTGCACTGTAGTGGTGTTCTTCATTGCAACATGGCCCGTATACACTATTTGGATGACGTCACACGGGGAAGAATCATCGAGAAACTGGAAGAAGGGCGAAGTGTGACGAGTGTTGCTCAGGAGTTTTGAATTGCTCACTGCATTTTTTCACGTGCATGGGGAACCTTCCAAACCACAGGCACTGCTGTCCCATGGAGGTGGTGGTCGACCACGCTCAACTACAGCAGCAGATGACCGCTACATTGTACAACAGGCAAGAAGGGATCCACGCCAAACAGCGGGTGAAATTGCAACCACATTTAACAGGACAGCTAGGCACGCAATCTCAAGATACACAGTGGCACGGCGACTACACAGAGGTGGTCTCTTTGCCCGACGGCCAGAACGTTGTGTTCCATTGACATCCGCACATCGGCGGCACCGTTTGCACTGATCCCAAGAGCATCAAAATTGGACCAACGAGGAATGGGGTCACATGCTCTCCTCGGATGAGAGCAGATTCGTCTAAGTAGTGATGCTCGACGTATCTTCATCTGGAACACGTAATGAACCCAGGAACATTCTTGAACATGATCGTTTTGGTAGTCCGGGTGTTATGGTTGGGGAGACATAATGTTGCCTGGGCGCACCGACCTCTAAATCTTTGAATACGGTAGGCTCACTGGTCAACGTTATTGTGATACTGTACTCCTTCCCCATGTGCGTAATTTCGGGGATGCAGTCGGCCCTGACTTCATTTTTATGGATAACAATGCGCGACTGCATCGAACAGCGCAGGTGAAGGATCTCTTGGAACAAGAGGATATTCGGCGAATGGGCTGGCCGCCCGTTCTCCCGATCTTCGTCCCATCGAACACGTATGGAATGCTTTGGGGAGACACATTGCAGCACATCCACATGCACCAACGACCATCCAACAGTGCCCTACTACAAGAAATGCTTACCAAACTTGTGACCAGCATGGGAGCACGATGCAGAGCATGCATTGCTGTCCATGGTGATCATACACCCTTTTAAGCACCATATATCTGTTTCTGTAAATCTAGAGAGCCGTCATATGTCATATTGACTTTAGAGTAGCTTATGGTCTATGAATAAAAGTGGCATTTCTGTTCGTCTCATTGCATATTTCGGTTGGTTGCCTACTGTAGCATACCGTAGCAGTTCCCTCTATGCATGGTTCAAATTTCATCGAGCTATGTTACTTGGCAATGTCACAGCATGCAAATATTGCTTTCGTTCTTAGGTTTAGCACACCAGTGTATTATTATAGTTTGCGATGAATGTTAAGTGGTGTCTCCTTAACGCGGTGGTAGCCAGCTGATTACGAAACGGAGATCCGGGTTCGATTCCCGGTAGTGGCATGGGGATTTTCTCCCCCTGGGAGATTTGATCTGGGGTGCACTCAGCCTCGTTAGGTCCTTTAGAGGTCAAATGAGGAGCTACTTGATTGAAAAGTAGCGGCTCCAGGTTAAGGAGGCTGTAATTGCAATCTCGTATGCTCAGCACGAGAGACTCGAATGAAACCACTGAGCTACCCGAGAGCTCAGCTTAGGAGCGTAACGTTTCTAAAAATGCTGTTATTTTAAAAATGTTGACAGAATGAAACTTCAGTGTAAATCAAATGTTTATTACTCTTATTTTATACATAGCCAGACTCATTATAATCTAGTGACATTTTCTAGCTATCACGGGAAACAGTATAGTTCAATTACATAACAAGCCTAAGGCACAGACTACTAAGCATTTTAATTATACGCAATATTTTAGTTTATCCGGCCCTCATTAATAGGTATTTTTGGTTTCTCATGATTGATTTTTGCTTACTTTTCGCCACGAAAGTATGTGCTCATTTGATAAATACATACGATTGTAATGTTGGCATCGTAGCACAGTGAGCCAGATGGCATTAAAATGGGACTTAAGTCCAAAAATGAAATATCAGGAATTAGGAATTTTAAGCTTAGAGATTAAAGTGTAGAAACTTTGTTAAACTAGTTAAAGCATAGAAACTTATCAATAAATCATTTCTTAGCCCTTATTTGGCACCCCTAAAGAGTGGCTTTGTATAGATTAGATGAGAAGTCCAGTACTCAGCCGAAGTTAAGCAAAATTGCAGTGTGTTATTTGCTTGTTGATAATGCCGTGGTAAACTTTAAACAGTGATACAACTGCAAGAATGAATACTTCGGATGGTAAATTTCAACTGGTTAATAAATGTTTAATATTTTATAAATATTAGAGATTATGTAAAAGCTTTGTAATGTTCTAATATATGTAACTTTTTTCTTCGTTGCCCTTTACGTTGTTTTATGCACTGAACAAAAAAGCATACCTTACATAACATATCTTCAAAGTTTCATTTGCACCTTTCAAATTCACAGCTCTGGTTCTACTTCACTGCTAGTGACCACTGCACTACAATAATATTGTAAGTTATATTTTACCAAAGTGTTCTACCACCATTCTGCTACAGTATTGTAAATGTGGATTCTAATTTTGTTTTAAATATTATCTATATAAGATATCGAAGATAAGTTCATGCTATGCTGTCTAATCCTAATAAAAAATGCTAGGCCCATTTTCTACACTTCAAACTTGAAGTACCCCAGAAGATACAAATTTTTAACTTGTTCTTAAAGTAGGAAAGGATATAATTTAAGGCTTCCACAACAAACTCAAAAAGGTTTTCGATTCCTACAGCCATACAATAAATATGTTCTTTCTCAAAGAAATGTAACATGTTTTAACATTACAATGTAAATGAAACACTTACAAATTTGCCCTCAAGCTATTAGTTCCTCTTGCCATATTTACGTGCGTTGTAAGGTTTTACAATTGTATATAAGAAATAATTATTTTCCCACTATTCCACAGTTCCAAGTTAAATCGGCACACGCTCTAGTGTTACATTTTGAGAAGTACTTGCAAAGTTGTTTCGAGTCGAATTTTGAAAAGGCCGAAATATTGGCGTGCGCACGATATCGCTTCCCTAGACCTGACTTTAAGGCTTTCTACTTCACGGCTCTCGAATATATTACTCGTCCTCTTGTTGCCCGGGGTGACCCCAGCCTTCCCTCTACGTGATCCTGACGTCATGGAGTCACACAGCGCCACGCTTAACTTCTTTATGTTGACATTTGCCGAGAGTTTTGTACAAGAACACAGCCGATATAACAGCGAGCTGTTACCGCTGATAATTCCTCCAAGGCGGACAGAAGGAATCCACTAGATATAATGTTCAGCACGGTAGAGACGTTCCGAACCCAAACCAGCCTAATAATGTCTATGAAAGGGGAGCCAATCTGGCTCACCATAAAGTCCTAATTTTCGGGTCATGAATCATGATCATAAGTTCAGCAATGATACCTATAGGTCAATTATCCGAAGAGGCACGTAACAAGGATTTAAAAGATTTCGACTACAATATACCAGACAAATTTTTCGCCATAATACAATGAGTGATCTGCTGAACCATTTGATGTCATCGGATCCTTTAATTTCAAATTTACGAAATCCATATGAAAAGCTAAGGCCCCCTGTCTGTGAGGAAGCACAAAACCTGCTATTTGAGAGTGAAAAAACTGACTTGCAAGACGAAGAAGAAGAGGGAACAAGTATGCACGAGCAGCAGCATTCGGACGCTGATGTGGAGTACGATAGTTCCTAAAACACATCAATTTATTTGAGGCCTCATGCCTTAATATGTGTTTCATAGCTTTTAATATTAATTGTACCTGTTGTTGAGATCAAACGTTCCATAAACATACTTTGTCTCATTTTGACTGATATCTGGCCCACCGAGCGTAGTTAGCGTAGAAATAGCCGTCGATCGTACATTTCAAGTTACTCAGATCAAAAGTGCTAAAGTGTGTGAGATTTTATTTCATTTGTTTTCATGATAGTCCTATAACGATCATAGACGTCTCATCTGGACGGCTTTGAGCTCTCTTTTGTCTGCTTTTACAGTGATCCAAATTTCATCTAGCGCATCTTGCTTTTCTCCTTTCCCCCTTGAAGTTTATCGTCCTGTAACCCGATTAGGTCATTTTGGATGGTGAATGAACGATATGAATGAAATGATGTTGAAATGGGTCCGGGTGTCTAGAGTTTTGTTTACGCGACAGTTCTCAGGAAAAAGGAAAACCCCGAAAGAAAAGCTTATCCAGGTAACTCACCATAACTGAGATTCGAACGGGACCTCTTGAATATGAGGCAGACACGCTCCCCTACATCACAGAGATTTATTTGTTTATTGTTGTGAACATAACAGACATAAGCCCAATTAGAATGTTCATTACAAAAATATAGTAACATACGATCATTTATAAATATAACTTATACAGAAGAAACAAACAGAAATTATAAATAACAATAAAAAGTTCCGAAGAAGTGAAACGAAATAAGAAAAACATAATAAGAAACTGAAAACAACCAGAAAAAGAAAAGAAAGAAAATAGAAGGTGGCATGGTAATTATACAACTATTTCTAATTTAAATATTTGTATTAATCTACGAAAAAATGATTATTAACTATTAAAGTTTTAACTGAGTTTCAGACATGTTGAAAATATCTACATCCAAATAATGAAGTTTGTTATACAAATATACAATTCTGTGTTAATGGTGAGTTTGCTCTTGGGGTGAAAAAAAGCTTCTTAAATCTACTTATTTTATTTGGTACATAAAATAATATATTTGCTATAATATTAATATCATCAATAACAGAATGTAATACTTTATACAGAAATATTAATTCCGGAATGTCTCTTCTGAAATTTAAAGCTTTAAATTTAAATATGTCTAAGAGGGTTTCGTAATTTGTGTACATAGGGATACATCCAATTCTTTTAAGTAGTACATATTTTTAAAGTTTTGAATGTATCTTTGAGATGGGCTATATTATTCATCAAAGTTTGTATTCATTTAATAGTTTACGCATTATCTAGATTTTCGTTTACCGCCGGTCCCTCCTAGTCCAGATAAATAAGGTTCTTGTGTATTTTGATTTTTATTCACAACCTAGAAGAAAAGCAATGTTTTGATCAGTCTTCAAAACATCACATGGCTTGTACGTTGCATAGAAATAGGGAGAGAGGTTGCGATGTAAGGAGGAGCGGGAAAGAAAAGCGTACGCTAACTAAGAACGTAACCGAGCTGCAGGTTCTTCTAGTTTCTTGATAAATAATTATTTGCTGCTAATACTTACTCCCGCAGATATAAACTTCAATATTTTCTGCGTCAAATGTCCAGAAGTCTAATATCGTTTTCTAAGCTATGTTGTACTACTAGAAGTTGCAATGTTGAATGCCTGCACTCTTCACAACGGGAACCCTCTTAGGAACTGGGGTTCGCATAGTCTCCCAGCAAAAACTGCAACGAGATTATTGATGCGGTCTACATAACGGCCACTGATGGCGATGATGGAAGAGAGTGGCTTGGGACTTTGGAGCATATGCTTCATCGGGAATCGAAACTATAGTGTGTTCGCTAAAATGTAATCCTCTGCGTACTGGAGCAAAAATATGCACAAAAGGTTGGAAAGAATCGTGGCATCAGAGGGAAAAACTCGAAAACCTCGCGTAGGGCTTTATTCATTGCTTCGTATCGAAGTTTCCTCCGGAGTAGAAATTAAATTTCGTGCAGGTATATGCATGCGTGTAGGTGCCGCCAGGTGGCTCTCGGCCATAACACTGAATGGTAGGGGTGAATTTGATCTGCCACCCCTCTCGGGGTCTGTGTTTACACGAGGCCGTAATCCCCGTAATGGACAAGGGTGGGCCTCCGCACAACAACCTCCATTACATGGCTCTACACCAACCACATAGGGGTATACAAGCTTTGTTGTGTTTCCTGGTAACTCCTGCAAATTGCTTTAAACGCAGCTGTTTAACATGATAGGCAAAAATGTAGAAACGGAGGTGAAGCTTTCTATTAGATATGGGTGCTATAAATGTAGGAACACATTTAAAAATTAAAAATGTGTTTATCGATACAATTTTATTTGCAAGTGACCAAGTTCTAACATGCAACTCAGAAGACAATTTACTAAAATAATTGATTAAAAATACACACTGAAGATTTCTACTACTACAATAAAAATGTTTGCCTTTAAAGGGCCCTTTACAATTAGAGAAAAAATTTGTAGAAAAATAAATATTTTCAGCTACCTAGGCTGCAATGTTTTGTACATTAAAAATGAAGGTGTAACAAATAAGATCAGAAAATTCATTATATAAAGGGTACAATAAAAGGAAACCTTAAAACTACTAGGAAAGAAACTAAACTTTTATAGAGTGATGGCATTGCCCATGTTTTTGTGTAGTTCAGAATGTTGGACGCTTCGTAAAATTGAAGAAAGAAAAACTGGAACGAAATGTTGATAGAATGTAAAATTACCACACCCCAAAATTGCTACAAAATCATAATACTATAGGCAAAAAAAACATTGGCTGACCGAAGAAAAGATGGACACACCTTTTTATAATTCATGAAACAGGAACAGACCTTTCGAGGCCTTAAAAATTAGTATTATTAATTATTATCATCATGATCATTACTGTCATTATTATTATTATTATTATTATTATTATTATTATTATTATTATTATATGAGTGCGGTAGAAGTAGAGTAACCTCTCGTATTAGTCTACTTATAAAAAACGTATAAGACTTCTGCTTAAAAAATTAAATATACGCATTTATAAACACATTATAGCCCAGAATAATTTTAGAATCCATACATATAATAAAACGTTAACCGACATTTGGTTAGTAATTTTCGGTATTAACGTGTGTAATGGGATATCTGGAAGTCATAAATAGTCTTTCTAACATCTGTGTGTGAATGTGCGTTTTGAAGTACCTATATGTGTATACACATCATCATCTTTTCGGTTAAGAATGGCTGGAAACGTTTACAACAAAATTTTGTATTTAACATATATTATTTTCCACTCAGGGAATGGGTTACGTAACATTTAATTACTTCTCTAAAGGGGGGAGGTTATAATGGGGTATGAACTCAAATATATCGCTTATTATTGAGTTTCGTAAAAGGTGTGATTATAAGTAAATTGTTTCTGGCAAGTTTTGTTATACACGTGTTTTCGGTAGGGGAATATTAAAGGAATTGTAGCCTTATAACAATACCTCGATATTCTTTGTAAACACCGTAAGCCAGTTAGATGCATTATACTTCTGCATAATATGTTTATCCTATCTTTATGTCATAATAAGCTTAAGGAACAACCACAGTATGAGAGGTATAAACCTTTAATTTATGCTCTAATTTTTACTAGGACAGCTGGAAAACCAGTTTTTTAGAAAACATATTCTGTATGTTACACAGAAACAGGGGTGAGGGGAGACGGAGGAGAGAGTGGCAGAATTGGATAAAGAGGTGAAAAGAGATGTGAAGGAGAGAGAGGAGGGGGAAGTGGGAGAGGAGTAATGCAGGGAGAACGTGGTGTATTGACCGAGAGAGTAGCTGGAGGGAAAGAGGGGGAGAGGGAGAGAAGAATCTCCTCAGGTAACGCAATAATTCAATCCGAGCTGTGAGTACTTCTGGTAAAATAATAATGAAAGCCGTGTGATAGTTGTCTTCATTATCTTCTAATTCTTCTTCTTCTGCTGCTGTTCTTCTACTTTGTCTGACACTTCATTCTTAATTTTATCGGTTTGTATATCTTAGGAGAGATTAAACAAATCTGCAGCTTGTATATGGTTGTCCCATATGTTTTTATTTTCCTTACCATTAAGTAAAACTATCAGTTCCATAGTTCTGAGTAGTATTTTTAATTTGTACGTACTCTTATGCCTTTTGGAATTGTTGTAGATATCATTAAATGCTTCTTTCCTATGTCTATATCCTAGTCTATAGAAATACTGCATCTCGGGTAAAAGTATTTTGCATTTCTCCTTTCCTGGGTGCTCTCCCTGGATTACATTGGATTTTGTGTGTCCTCAATTAAAAATACATCAGTTTGTATTTTAATATTGAAATGTTGTTATGGTAACTGTAAATGATGCTTCAGGATTTATTTCATCTTGAGCGTTCTCATAAACGGTCCACAAAACTCACAGTTAACTTAAACCCTTTAATTGGATCAGTCATTATTTATTCGTACAAGTAATGAAGCACCTACATAAAATTAAGAGGAAAAAAGAATGAGGTCTCTAGACTCGGAAACTTAATTGCTAGGCGTTACGTTTAATTTCCGCTTGGCTTAGTACTGCTCCTAAACTGGGGACGGAATTGGATACTTGGTTTCCTTTGTTACGAGCTCTTTGCCAGCACCGGACATCCATAAACCTCCGTACTAGCTACAAATCTAAATCCGCATTTTCATGGCTTGCCAGGCGTTCGTAATTTCTCTTATTGTTTTGGTAGTTCCTCTTCAGTGCTGAGTATTGCCTAGCCACACAATAATAAATAATAACGCTATATGTTGAACCTATTCCAACAATATAAATTGTGGCTGCAGCTATAACTATTTCTTTAATGTCGTTATCGTTATTTCCCCAAACAGCAGAGGAATATAGCATTAAACTTATAAAAGGAAAGCAGTGATTTTGATATCCTTTATGAATGTAAGCATTTACACAGGCTGTAAAGGCTTTGAATTCAAACTAAACTCACTTAATGTTGATATGAATTTTTTTTATAAAAACTGCGTTAATTTTGTTGAATTTTTAATGAACTTTCAAGAGAATGAAAGGGGATATATTATACATATATAGAGGAATTGTACATTTGTACAGAGCTGATTGTAAGACACGGGCAGGCTAGCAGAATTCCAAGAAATCATAAAGACCGTACCTGGCACCGAGCGGTAGCACGCTACATCATGGCGCCCAAGCGCACGGATCTGAATCCGCACATTTTCATACATGTCAGGGTAACGCGGCCTGAGGGCCAATAGGAAACGTTGTTACATTTTCAAACGCGGAGAGGAGCGTCACTGGGATCCCGTATATAAGGGCAGACAAAGCCTCAGAGCCCGCTCTTATTCTGAATCTATCTCATCGAGAAGTCACGTCTACACGAGGTGCTACAGATACACGTGGGTGCACAAGGGTGGGGTGCGTGTGAATATAGCTAGGCTCCTGACTAACTTAACGTGGTGGGGTTATTATTATAATAATGGGATTGGCTAGCCGCCCATAACTATTCAAAGTGTGAAATAAACTTCATTGATTAAGGGAAACTCGCAGTGTATTTTTAACTTACCTCACCTACTAGAACCTGGGATTCAATAAATAAACATAGCTAGGAATGGAATACTCAACAACCGACGAGCACCAATAGCCGAGGAAGAACAACACTGCAACAGGTGACAACGACCCAAGGATCATCGATTTCCAGCTACAAAAGTCGCCCAACGACCGTTTCCCGCCACAAGAAGTACACCAAATGGACAGGTATATTTTCTATTAATTGGTATATGGGTTTTATGGTAGATAAACCATAGTAAAAACCAGTGCAATAGCTTTTTCGCCTGTCGCGAGATATGGCGATTCAGAACTTGCACGTATTACAGTATTGCGCTAACACGCAAAGCGTACGGAATAGGCACGGGTCGCCTGATGTTACAAATAATATATTGCTCCTTTTGAGTTCTCGGACTAGACACTGGAGAAGCTGATAATGGCATCTTTAATGAGGATTGGGAAGGGGTTTGCATTGCATTTGCATTCTGTTGTGTACCAGTTCGGTTCATCAACCTTGAAAGATAAGCTGATTGATATATGCACGGCCATAGTGTAAATACATTCCTTAAAAATCTGTTTTGATACATTCATTGACTTTCTCTACCCTCTATCGCTTATTACTGGGTATACAAGCTTATTTTTCTCTCTACCATATTTCAATCCATTATACCATATTTCGATATAGATACAAAAGGAATAGGGCTGGCCCCGTAGCTTAGTTGGTAGAGCACCTGCCTGCTGTGCAAGTGTTCCTGATTCGATTCTCGGCTGGGGATGACAATTTTACTCTAGCCAAGATTATTCCTTATCCTCCCCACAGTCTGGAAGTGTGAATATGTGTGTGATCTAATGATTAAAACTCCAAAAGTGCAAGAAACCCAACGACAAAAGAATAGGAGTTACACCATTGTCAATAGGCAATAAGTTCCAAAGGAAAGGGCGCCAATAAGCTATATAGTTAAAGGCGGGGTATGAATAGAACTAAAAAATGGAACACCGATAGTCAAATGTTAAGAACTGAACGCTAAATGCTGGCCTTAAAATTCATACTGTTTCCATGCAATCGTGAGAAACAACTGAATGAATGTTGACGGGACTCAAGAGAGCGGCCCATTCGAACCACTAATAACGGAAACCTCAGAAATGGCGTCTACGACAAAAAATTTATTTGAAATTAGTTGAGTTTTAAAGAGATCTAGAATTTTTTGTGTCATACGTTTTCGCCTATCGTTTAACGTTTACCAGTTAACAAACATTGTAAAAATTCCTTCCGAATAATAAAGAGTGCTTTACAGGCTATTTACAGAAAATTAATAATATACATTTCATTTGTCATGGTCTTTAATATATGGTATTTTAATCAAAATCGTTACAACCTTTTTTTTAGAAAATAAAAACTTCCGAAAACTGTTCAATGTAAACGGTGGTTTGGGATGGGATATTTTCTTAAAAATCTTCTTGTCGCATCTTTGGAAGGTACTGAACCTAAATATGAAGTTTGGTATTTATCCGACGTTTCGTTTTTGAATTATGCTGTTCACACCTTTTTCCAGAAATGCTTTATTTTAGATTCATGGTGCTTCAAAACATGTATTTAGGTGAAATCTCGGTATTGAATTTTTGGGTGGTAGGGAAATCAAAATGAAGAGCGAACTTTTCGGAATGTCCTCGAAACAACTCTCCTTGTTGTGCATTGTGTGTGTGTGTGTGTGTGTGTGTGTGTGTGTGTGTGTGTGTGTGTGTGTGTAGTAAAGATGAATGTGAAAATGTAGTGGTCGTGAAGTGTTTGTACAGTTCAGGTCGCTCTGTCCAGAACACTTTGTTTCAAAACCACAGTGACAAAGGACAGTGATAAAGACGGTCCTAACTATATAAAATCTATTTTTAAAGGTTAAAAAAATATCTATGGTGTTAGTATGATAGTATCAACGTCAAATGTAGCCTACAGCCAGAATCGAGATGCATGTCAGAGCGGCATATGTGAATTCAAATTTCGAATCACGATATGTCGCGACAGACGGGAAAGCTATCTGAATGAATTTTACCATGGTTTTATTGAACAAAAATCTACGGATTTAAAAAAAACCTGTCTAATTGGGTACTTTCCTTGATAGAGTATGTTGCCCCTTACATATACGAGGCGTATTCCAATACTAAGATCCGGTGAACAATATTTAACGGATGGTAGGCCTGAATGACGTTTCACGCCATCAGCGTTGTCTACCGACTCCTTAGGAACCTACCGCAGTGTTGGTGTGACGCAGTAGGCGTTTTCCAGTCGCCGAGAGCAGATTGCAATGGCAGCGACAATCATAGATCCCGCCAGTTGTGAAGTGCACGATGTGCTTAGATTTTTGCTTGCAAAAGAATCTGCAGCTGCGGACATTCATCGTGATTATGCTTCACGTATAGACCGGACATAATGAGCGACAAAAGGTTCGACACTGGTGTCGAAAATTTCGAAATGGCCACACAAATGTGCACGATGAAGAGCGGAGTGGTAGGCTCAGTATTCGGACCGACGACATTGTTGAGCAAGTGAACCAAAACCTTCAAAGTGATCGGCGTTTGACGATTAGTGACTGATGAATTCCCAAACCTCACTTTACAGGATTGTCACTGAACAGCGGATATCAGAAATTTTGTGCGAGGTAGATGCCAAAACTGCTCACCGGTCAGCACAAAGAGCAACGAATGCGTAGCGCACGACGGTTTTTGGAGCGCTATAGACAAGATGGAGATGGTTTGTTTTCCACATTGTTACGGGCGATGAGACATGGATAGCGTACACCAACGCAGAATCTAAACAACAATAAATGCAGTGACGCCCTTCCGATTCACCCAAACCAAAAACGTGTAAGCAATCGCCGTACAGGAATCGCAAAATGATGGTTATCGTGTTTTGGAACGAAAAGGGCGCCCTTTTGATTGATTTCATGGACCTTGGGTCAACAATAAACAGCTGACGTGCACTGTACAACGCTTACCAAACTGAGACGTGTGATCCAAAATCGACGCTGCGGGAAACTGTCGTCTGGCATCATCCTCCTGCACGACAACGCACGCTTGCACACCGCTACCAAAACCAAAGAGAAGATTCCAGAGTTTCGTTGGGAACTCTTTGACCACCCTCTGTACAATCCCGACCTGGCACCAAGCTACTATTTCCTCTTCTTGCATTTGAAACAGTGCCTGGATGGACAACGATTTCAAACCCACGATGAACTCAAGACGAGCGTTACCACCTGGTTCAAGTCCCAGGCGGTAGACTTCTATGCCGAGGGGTTATATAAGATGGTGCAGCTTTACAGCAAGTATATAGATGTGAACGGCGATTATGTGGAAAAATAAAGTATATATGTAGGCACATATACTGTCAATAAAAATCTTGTCTCGTGAGCTATGTTGTTATTATGACCAAACGGACATTGTTTTGGAATACGCATTGTACTATCATCAGATGCAGGCAGCAGTTTGTTTTGCAATATGTTTTTTCTTGAAAATGAAGACTATGAACTGTAAGATATGTTTAACTAGCTAAGTATACCATTGCTTTACCAGCACATCCCGCAGTATCGTTCACGTTACCCGAAGGTATTCACTATCCTTCTCCCTCTTTCTTTGGATTATATAATAGTTCACGCAATGTTTCCAAAATCAGTAACATAACTGTATTTTTAGATGTTGACCAGAAACCGCTTTAATAAATATTACATACTTTTGATGAACATCGCAAGAAAGAACAAGATGCAAAATGTGCATAGAGCAGTTAAAGCTCAGCTGTGTTGTTTTTATTCTAAAATAACGTTGTAGAATTTCTAACATTTATTTATTTATAATAAGTTATTTACTCTCATTTAGATAACAAAGTAGTTTCCCGACATTTAGCGATTACAGTAATACAATTAATTCCATTGTTCTTCTTACATAATTAAATTAATATTCCACATTAAATTCAGATTCTGTAAATGGATATGAAGAGATAGTGTCTCTTTAATAAAAGAGATAATCGATAAATCTGAGGTTTTTCCAATGCCGTGCAGATGTTTCAGGAATGTTGTGGTTTATTTTTGCAATAAATTAACCAGGACAAGTGATGAGGATGTAATACACTGCTAACGCAAAAACACATATTTCAAAGTTTGAAGCAGAATTTTTGTATGGGAGACACGAACAGGCGATTTGCATATGACCTGGATATGATATCTTGGTTTTCTGACTTGGAGATTTAAATGAAGACAGTGTAGATCCTTTTCTTAGAATGTGCAGCTTACAGAGCGCCAAATTTGTCTATCTCAACGTGCATGCTTTGGTTGGCTTTCTTGTAAGGTGGTTTACGACATCACGATGAGAAATTAGAATGTTACGTCTTCTTCTTTAATGAATTCTTTGTAGACTTACACTCCCAAGAACTTATAAGCCAATGCGTTGGGTGAGTAGCTTGTCGAGGAGCAAGCATACCCAGGATGGATGATCAGCCCAATGCCTGGTATGGCATTGAAGAAGAAGGAAATGAAATGCACGGATGATAGGAAAATTCATGGATCAAATTGTTCAACCCAGTATTCGCCTAGCGACCGAGGAAAACCGCGTAAAAGCCTTCGTCAAATTGGTCGGCCCAGAGTGTTTGTATATATACATGCATTAAATATTACATATTAGTAGTCTGTAACATAATATGTTAGTAGTGCTTATAATAGATCTAGAGCCATCACAACAGCTGGCTGAGGTAATAAAACACACACACACACACACACAAATGCTATACGAATATATCGGACTATTAAAGCCCTTCAGCCTGGAAGAAGTGTAAACATACTGGCTTGACAATGACAAGTGGTGGAAGTAATACCAACCTGCCGGTGTAACAATTATTTGCAAAAGGCAACATTTATGGAATGTGCAGCTGGATGGAAAACTTGGGCAAACTGAACTGCTGGAGGTATAATTCTTAGGCAACATAATTAAGGTACAACATCGCTTATTATTTTAAATGAAACCTAATATGTATTATGCTTAAGTTTCATACCAAACAGTTCAGTCCTTCTCAAAACATTAGATATCAAGAAACGTCACGTTTTAAAAATGTTGTATTTGGCTTCTGGGTAACATTACGCGTATCAATTTTCTTTAAATCAAAATAGAGAATTAACAAAGCTGTTCTGGTTTTATTTTAAATTATACAAAGGTAGAATTTTAAATTCTTTTTACTTGTAGGTTTTAAGTTTTGAAAAGGAGCATAGGCTACAAAAATCAATACATAAATGGAACTATTAATGGTATTTGAGTAAGGGTATTCAATGAGAGGTAAAACTGTATTAGAATCATCTTAGAATAACTATCACACTTCCAGTAACTTGTTTGTTATGTAGCTTACGATCAAGAGTAGGATATATAAACAAAAAGCAGTTTGTGGAACAATTAAAAGAACCTTTAAAAATAAAGTTAGACATAAATAGGCTAAGATTACAGTCAGCCATAGAGGTACCAGTATCACAAAATGTAAATGAAGCATAGACCGTCAAATAAAAAGATAAAAGTAAAGTACGAGCGTTTGAAGTGTGAGATCGTGTGAGAATAAGATTAGAGAAGAATTGATAGTACAGTAGGCAATTAGACCATAGAGAAAAATGGGGAGGCATCTACAAGAATACTAGAAGTAACAATATCCAACCAAGCCCTACAATACAAGAAAGAAGTTATCAGAACGGAACGTGTTGAAGAAGGAGAAGAAGACGATGTGCAGAGCTGTCTTTTCACAGAAGTAGAATTACTTGGTCATTATTCTCATTATAGTTCAGCATTCTTCTATTACTGCTAAGTATTAATATTTCGGTTCTGCAAAAACAAATGTAAAGCTAGTGTGATGATTGCTTTTAGTTCCCATTACGTGCTTCTCACCGGCTCTGACTAGCAAACAATATGGGCAAGCAAAGAAATTACAGCACTAAAAAGAAAATCTCTGAATTTTTTAAATAATTAAAACAGGTTTACTTCATGTGTCAAATTACCTCACGTAATGCACAGCTTTAAAGTAAACTGTAGTTTGTAATATTAGTCTAACACAGTCACCATAAAGGCACAAATCCTACAGCGTGTCGTTTCTCTGTTTGCACTACTAAGTTTTTCAGGCTGTAACTTCTATTCGCATGGTAAATGAAAAATCATATTAGTTATGTTCATTTCTGCATGTTCAGAACTGTGAAATGTTGGGGATTAAAAAGAACGGTATAAAATGAAAACTAGAAAAATCTAAACTAGAAAAAATCATCTAAAAACTAAAAAAATCATCATGCAACGTTTTAATTAAACTAGTTTCTAATTATACAAGCTTTTTCTCGTTAATTGTGTGGGTGTTTCTTTCCTGTTAATTGCCTAGATTTTACAAAACGATAAACACTGTAGTATAATGAACCATAAAGGTAAACATAAAAATGAAAAGCAGACTCCTATTTGATAATAAAAAAAATCTAAAAATGAATAATTTCCAATTTAAAAAATAAGGTATAAATCTGTGATTTACTCCACAAATTTCTGAGCATAGCCCATAAAATATTCTGTGAACAGTCCTGTGAACTCTAAATATCCAGATTCTTGCTAATACTTTAAAATATCTTGTCTACTTTTCCAGACAATTTGTGCATCAGAAGTTGATCTTATAAATGTTTTTATTTTGGTCTCACAAAAAATGCGAAAATAATTTGGAACTACGTATGTCTGCCACTAAAATTAAGTTTGTTTCATTAATGCTCGAAACTTGGTACCCGGTGTGCCTTGCGGTCAACTGGCTACAGGTGTAACGTAAACAAAGCTAGCACAACGTGTGTTAAATGACGTACCTGTGTATCGGTAGGTGTTTGTTGACATTGAACACTGGTCGATTAGGCACACAAGGTTCCAACTTCCGAGCCTTGATTAACATTTCGATGCTTGAAAATAACAAAGACCTGTATAAGTATTTAGCTTTCCTCGGCGTAGAGAAAGGTAAGACCGTCCTTCCTGACTGAGGTTTATTTTTTCAGATTTTCCTCAGGCCTTACAACTGAAAAATCGCGGGGGGGGGGGGCTTACCCTAAACTTAAGCATAGAACGTTTCCTTCCCAAATTTCCTTTCCCAAGTATTATTTCATGTATCCCCAGTGTCACCGTTTGCAGTGCCATATGAAGTAAGAGTTTAAACCCTATAAAAAGTGTGCCAGGGTCAGTGTACAGTCAATCTAGAATTTACAGTCTGCACTGTACATTCCAGACTGTTTGGTGACTTTCTTTCAGGATAGCCATGTTTTAGATACAAAGTTGGCTCAGAACTGAGCATTTTTTTGCCAGGAGGAGAACTACAGATTTTCGGTTCTCCGTATAGATGGTCATGCCGCTGATCTACGAAGGTGAGGTACCTGCCATATACATCCCTTCAAGATGCCAATAAACCTTCAAGGTAATCTCAAATTCTGAGAATGTCAAAATTTGTGTTTGCTGCAGTTCATGCGAGATTATTCTCTGGAAGTTGATTCCCGTCAATGTTGTTAATAATAATTGAGGAATATATGTTGCTGCTACGTATGGAAAGTCAGTTTGAAGATGATATGTTATATTTCAACTGTTGGGGAGCCGAACTTATAGTAGTTGCAACCGCACGTATGGTACCCGGTTTCCGGTAGCCTTCGTCCCAAGTGTACTTTCAGGTGGCTTTTGCCCCAAGTTTAAAAAAAATATTAACTTTTTAATTTGACCGTTTCTTTAAGTATTAGATATTTATGTTTGCCTCGGCTGCGCCAGAATTCAGACACGTTTCTCTTGGCAGGGTTGTGGTGCAACAAGAATGTAGGCTTACAAAGATTATAATTTTACTTGACTCCTTTTTACCTTCTCTACTACGTATAGTAAGTAGGGGAAGTATTGTATTCCACCCAAGCATTCGATACCGAGATTTCACCGGAAATACATGTTTTGAGACTCACTGAATCCAAAAAAAGCATTTTTGGAAACATGTCCGTGTGTCTGTGTGTCTGTGAACAGCATAACTCAAAAACGAAAAGTCGTATAAACACCAAACTTGGTATTTAGGTTCAGCATCTTCCAGAGATGCGACACGAAGGTTTTCAAGAAAATCCCCCCACCCCAGACTACCCTTTACATGGAACATTTTTCGAAAATTTTAATTTTCTCAAAAATGGCTCTAACGATTTTGATTAAAATATCATAGGTTTAAGATATTGTCATGAGAAATGAAATGTATATCTCGAATTTTCTGGGAATGTCTCCAAAAGTATTCTTCATTTTGAACGACTTTTGCATAACTGGTAAACCATAAGAGATAGACAAAATTTTACTACACAAAAATGTAGATCGCGTTAAAATACACAATTTATATCATACACATTTCTTTTGTTGAGTGAACCGTTTTCGAGATATTGCTTGTTATTCCCTTAAATTTTCCAAAACTTATACTTTTTCTCAAATTCGTTATTCATTTTACTTTTTCTACTACGTATAGTAAGTAGGGGAAGTATTGCATTCCACCCAAAAATTCGATACCGAGATTTCACCGGAAATACATGTTTTGAGACCTCCTGAATCCAAAAAAAGCATTTTTGGAAACATGTCCGTGTGTGTGTCTGTGTGTGTGTGTGTGCGTGTGTGTGTGTGTCTGTGTGTGTGTGTGTCTGTGAACAGCATAACTCAAAAACGAACAGTGGATAAACACCAAACTTGGTATTTACGTTCAGTATCTTCCAGAGATGCGACACGAAGATTTTCAAGAAAATCCCCCCACCCCAGACTACCCTTTACATGGAACATTTTTCGAAAATTTTAATTTTCTCAAAAATGGCTCTAACGATTTTGATTAAAATATCATAGGTTTAAGATATTGTCATGAGAAATGAAATGTATATCTCGAATTTTCTGGGAATGTCTCCAAAAGTATTCTTCATTTTGAACGACTTTTGCATAACTGGTAAACCATAAGAGATAGACAAAATTTTACTACACAAAAATGTAGATCGCGTTAAAATACACAATTTATGTCATACACATTTCTTTTGTTGAGTGAACCGTTTTCGAGATATTGCTTGTTATTCCCTTAAATTTTCCAAAACTTATACTTTTTCTCAAATTCGTTATTCATTTTTACTTTCTCTACTACGTATAGTAAGTAGGGGAAGTATTGCATTCCACCCAAAAATTCGATACCGAGATTTCACCGGAAATACATGTTTTGAGAATCACTGAATCCAAAAAAAGCATTTTTGGAAACATGTCCGTGTGTGTGTCTGTCTGTGTGTCTGTGTGTCTGTGTGCCTGTGTGTCTGTCTGTGTGTCTGTGTGTCTGTGAACAGCATAACTCAAAAACGAACAGTCGGATAAACACCAAACTTGGTATTTAGGTTCAGTATCTTCCAGAGATGCGACACGAAGGTTTTCAAGAAAATCCCCCCACCCCAGATTACCCTTTACATGGAACATTTTTCGAAAATTTTAATTTTCTCAAAAACGGCTCTAACGATTTTGATTAAAATATCATATGTTTAAGATATTGTCATGACAAATAAAATGTATATATCGAATTTTCTGGGAATGTCTCCAAAAATATTCTTCATTGTGAACGACTTTTGCATAACTGGTAAACCATAAGAGATAGACAAAATGTTACTACACAAAAAATGTAGATCGCGTTAAAATACACAACTTATGTCATATACGTTTCTTTTGTTGAGTGAACCGTTTTCGAGATATTGCTTGTTATTTCCTTAAATTTTCCAATACTTATACTTTTTCTCAAAATCGTTATTCATTTTTTTTATGTCCTGAACATGCAAAGAGAATGGAATTCGCCACATAGCAACCAGCGTTAAAATATTTGACTATCGCTTAAAAGCTACCATATTCCCCTTGCATCTACAAGAAAATTACCAATAAGATTGACATCTCGATATCTCGATTAACATGAAGCATATGGAGAATAGGCGCTTGTAAAATTAGATTGTACAAGAGTACAGAAAGTCATGTGAGTGTAACACATCAGATTTTTTTATGTCCTGGACATGCAAAGAGAATGGAATGCGCCACATGGCAACCAGTGATAAAATATTTGACTATCGCTTAAAAGCTACCATATTCCCCTTGCATCTACAAGAAAATTACAAATAAGATTGACATCGCGATATCTCGATTAATATGAAGCATATGGAGAATAGGCGTTTGTAAAAATAGATTGTACAAGAGTAGAGAAAGTCATGTGAGTGTAGCACATCAGATTTTTTTTATGTCCTGGACATGCAAAGAGAATGGAATGCGCCACATAGCAACCAGCGTTAAAATATTTGACTATCGCTTAAAACCTAGCATATTCCCCTTGCATCTACATGAAAATTACCAATAAGGTTGACATCTCGATATCTCGATTAAGTTGAAGCATATGGAGAATAAGCGTTTGTAAAAATAGTTTGTACAAGAGTAGAGAAAGTCATGTGAGTGTAACACATCAGATTTTTTTAATGCTTGATACGATTTAAATAATACTTCACGGATATAGAGAGAGCTGTGAAGTGTTTTTATTAAATACTTGCACTTTTTAATACGTAAACTATTTTGTGTCTCACACGAATACGTATTATATTTCTCGAGGACACTTTTTGCGTCTGGTTATTAACGCTGTCTGCAGGCAACACGCAACAGTTATGAGCGCTGTCTAGAAGCAACTGACTTCTAGATTTGTAAATTTTGCTATATTTCAGTTTCTGATTGGCTAATCCTACTCCAATAGAATACCTTCATTTAACTAAAGCTTTTTCTGGTTGTTGATTGGCTATTTTATAAACTGTCACTAAAATTACATTATTGTTACTCCAGGAATCACAAATAGTAGTTAAACTTTCTTACTCATTATTGACTCAAGGTTACCTCATTGTTACCTCATTGTTAGCAACTTTTAACTTATTATTCTCACAGCTCCTACATTATTAAATTACGTAATATATTCACATAACATTATTACACATGAATACAATAATATAAGCATATGCAATGACTGTTACATGCATTTTACAAATTATTATATACGCATATGGCTTCAAGGCGGGCTGTTATTGAATTTATATTATATTATTTGACAGAAATCATTTAAGTGTTAAAAATACTGCCTCATAATTTAAATATAAACAGTTCAAAAGTGGTTTACTTTTACCATTTACATTATTAATGTATCTATTTAATTCTCATAATGTAAAGTGTTGTGCATCTATTGCAGTATTTTTAAAAGAGATAGTACGTGATCCTGAATGGAAAAGGCTTGTTTATAGGTTTCGTGCTTTCTAACCACACAGAACAGTTTTATCGTGATAACAGTTAATTTGCACTGAAATAAAAGTTCGAGGAAGCAAACTAAAAGCATTCCCATATAAGCGCTCTGTGCGGCAGTCACATCAGTCTGATGGTAATACAGAGCTCTGTTGGCAACTGAGCAGGAATACTGATTATTTAATTCCCGATATCAATCAGTATGAGATTGACTTGGTTAAGAATAGAATTGTCATCTGAGGATTCAAAAAGCATGACAAGCATCAAACCAAATAGTACATTTAAATCTAACAAAGAGATGTTGATACATAATAACCAAACGGGCCTAACAGACCGTTTGCGCCTTTGTAATATACAGGCTAATAAAGAAAGCGAGGGAAACAAAACAACACTGAAATAAAATGGTAACATAAATGAAATCAATTATAGCAGCTTTACTAAGAATAAAACATGAAACAACAGTAAATCTTATCCGCGCATTATTGTATACCCTATTTTATTACCTAAAGAACATTAAAGATAGTTAAATACAATAACCATAGCTGAACATTGACATAAAATAGCATTAAATATACGTCTAACTCTTTTTACATCCCACTCGCCACATATGAGCCTTCTCAGACAGCTCTGTTCTCTTAAGCAGAAATTTACCTATTCCTTCTTAGTCTTCCTTGCCTGTCAGTAGCGCCCAACACGCCCATTACCTCTTATTCGAAGTGGTAATGGTTTCTGGTGCATATTTTCTCCTCTCCCCATCACGGATGCTTTTAAGCTCACGTTAAGGTATACAGTAAACTTCAGGGCCATTCTATTTTGGAGATTCATGGTTAGTTTCTTCAAGTATTTACAATTAATGAAAATGTATCAACTACTGAGTTGTTCAGTGAAAGTTATTTCATTCAGTAGAACTGTTTTATGGCTTATTTTTAGATTTAATTAAACGAAACTGGCGAAACTTCTCGCTGACACTGATGTGTATTTACATCAGCAAACACAATGACAATTTTGATACTGAGTTATGTGTAGGTTGCGAATGATTTGAATCATATGGATGTAAGAATAGTAAGGGAGATATTCAGTTAGCTACATGCTGTCTGAGAGGTTGGAAAGAGGGATAAGGTTCAGGCAAATGTGACAAAACTTGCTTTAATAAAATGACGGATAAATGGAATACCTGGAATGCAACTAAGCTCAGGTTTTCCTTTAAGATAGTGACTAACACATCTGAACTTCACAACACAACTACAACCACCATATTTACTTATGCGAGATACCTCTATTTCTCTGCAAAATGTAATTATTAAAGCTTCCTTTAAAGATATGCCCACTTCCTAATGCTTCCGCAAACCCATCAAATTATACTGACTATTCCACTCAAACACCGTGTATTCGATACTGACCAATAAAGTTTAGCAGTGCCTTGGATATTAACCAATTACGGTCATTATATTATAATATGTTTACAAGAATGCCATTTCATCGGATAAATCAAGATGATACTGAGCAATAATAGTATGAGCGTACAATGATTAACAGGCTACGTCATCCAATTGTAGTTTAACCAATGCCCATTCAAATAGTGTTAGTTTCCAAATAAATTATGTTCGTCAAAATATGTGTTCTGATTTTAGCTTATCTTAATTTTGGAGTTTATTTCTTCGTTCCCATTGTTGATAGCACGGTTAGTATTCCATAGCACATTCTATTGTTCCTTCATTTAGAATGACACAATGCTGATTTAATTTTAAACAACACAAATGAGAAAGTAATTACTAGTAATTATCAGCTGACACAATACTAATTAGATTTTAAAAAACACAAATGAGAAAGTAATTATTATAATTATCAACTGATACAATGCTGACTAAATTTTAAACAACACAAATGAGAAAGTAAGTATTAGTAATTATCAGCTGACATAATACTGACTATATTTTAAACAACACTAGTGAGAAACTAATTAATAATAAGTATCAGCTGTCACAATGTTCATTTGATTTTAAACACAAGTAAGAATGTAGGTGTCATTTATATAATCTGTTATATTTTATCCAAGGAAAATCTTAATTAATGTCACGCGAGTTTCCGGATTTATTGTAACTTATTTATTTAAATTCGTAATGTCTCGCGGCATTACCTATGATAAAATATAGCGCTAGGTATTGTAGAGATTATTTTTATTTGTCCCGCCTTCATTCACTAAAAGATATGTAATTTCCTCACCCGCCCAGTCTCCCTGTTAAGGATCCGTTTGCTGTTGTCTTTCTTACAGATCTTTATCGATGCAACGTATGGCTGAAATACCACCGTCTGAATTCAAAGTTGTTATATGCGTCTTTATAAAATACTAATGTTCATGGTATCCAACACATCGTTCTAGTTCCTGATATGGTTATCTCAGAAAGCAACCACTCTGCTTGCTAAGAAAATTGGAGCTTCCCTAGTTGCTCTCAGAGGACCGCCTTCCCCAAGAAAGGTGCAAATACTGCCTGCACAATATAACACCTTGAGTGTCATGAACTTCCCCTCTGCCTCCCATTACACGAATCCTCCCTCCATCAGAATGTTCTTCCCTCCAGACGACTTACCCGCCCAGAGCAAACGCGTGTTTTCGATTCGCTCCCTGATCTTCATTTGTCTCGCTTGTTGTTGTTATTGCTCCCAGGGGTGGTAGGGTGTTCCCTACCTGGAGCCACATAAAGAAGCGGGAAAAAGTTAGGGCTGCATCCAAGAGCTTCTGGACCGCCTTCTTCTACAACCGCACGTGGATACATCGTCCAGAACGTGCGGCTGGCATTAAGTTTTATTTGTAGCTCTCGGACATCTCTAGCAACCGCCTCTCTGGCCTCTCAGAGGTAGGGGTTCTGTTCCCGCATGGGAAGGAGTTTATGTGAGTTGTCATCCGCTCTATAGTACTTCTAAACTTAAGTACAGCTAGCACCGCATATTTGTGTTCAAGAAATCCAGGCAAGATTTTTAGTGAATGCATATTGATAATTCAGATATAACTTAGGTAAAACCATGACTGTAATTAAGAAAAGTAATTATATGTATAGATAATACATGTAAAAGTACAAAATATGGCGACAAGTAGGGAAATTGTGACAATAAAGCTGAGATTATATATATTAAGAAGAGATATAAAAAAGCTTGGATAGCTGTGAAGTCAAAACAGTTAAGTATATCTGCAAAATGGGGAAGAAGTTTTCTAATATCTTCTCCTAGTTGGATAAGAAACAATTCTACTTACAAGCCCATCGTTATCACCACCATCGTCACGGAACGGGTCATTGGTATGTTAATTTTCCCAAAAAAATTAAACACATCACGGGAGTCGAATAAAATCGCTCCTTTGATCTCTTAGGTCTTATTAAAGCATTATTATTTTGTATTCTAACATAGTCATACCACGTTGTGTAATAAGGGAGTTGGTACAAGTTGGATCCCGATGGCAAAGAGGTTGTCTCTGTTTGAATGGGCATAATGAGTAGATTATAAGTATATAACATTGCCATCGTCGATTATTATACTATCAGTCACAGACATTTAATTTTGAGTCATAGAGACCAAGTCTAATATCAAACAACAATAATAATAGCAACTTCAGATGATCACTGTTATTTCAAGATGCCTTTTTTCCCAAACGCCGTTCTTGTGGTTGGCACATATTGTATGAGAACGCATTGGCGTCAAAACCAAAACCATTATATCTTATTCAAAACCATACCTCCTGGATGTATACCTTACCTACAGCCTCTTGATGTGCTACATTTTCTTCAATTCAAGGCCGTATGGCAGTGGACTGAAGATCGCTCTATCCTGAACACTACCCTCTTTGTATGGGAAGTATTAGCAGAGGAGCCCCTTTAATTACTCTTGTGCATTATACACTGTGATGTCTCGTATTTATGTCTTCACAGAGTTCGCTCCAATCTCTTGGGCAGTATTGTGACTCTACACCAGAGGTGGCGAAAACGTGACTCGCAGGCACCGTTCCCTCTCTGCAACCGTCCCTTAGTTTCTCACATGCTGCTGAGAATGATTCAGTGCGTGTTGCGTATTTGGTGACTCGCGGAAAGAAGTCGTTTTCGCCACTCTTGCTCTACAGATAACTTCGAATACTACCAGAACTTTGAAACTCGATCAACTCTGCGGCATTTTGTACGCTCTGAATATACGTATCCTCATAATCTTTAACAAAGTACCACGAAGAAGCAATTTTCAAACTCGGTACATAAATGACGATATTATGTACAGTTGACATATTCGTTATGCACACAAAACACCCATTTATATACATTCCGGAAATGTTGCACCAAGGAGGCTTTATATCCATACCATTGATTGCACCATAAAACACTTCTATACGCGTCTACAGTTTGTAAGAATAGTAGAAACTGGAAACATTAGAGAGAGAGAGAGAGAGAGAGAGAGAGGTAGCGCCCCAATGAATGACAGCCCATGAAGTACAAAGCCGTCCGCTCTAAAACTGAAACCCTTAAAACGCACTAAATATAACTTTGGACCAAACCGTTTCAATTTCTAAGAAACACTCTACCTCAGCCAGCTACCCAGGAAACTGGAACAAATCTCAAATTCAAACCGGCAAAGTGTTCTTAATTAGTCGATTTCTGGATGTGAGGAATTTGAACTTTGCGAAGGTTTTACTGCAATGCTTACAACACTTTAGATTAGAGCAGGTTATAGCTGTCGATTACAACTTAATAAACGTTACAGTCCATGTGAATCATCTAAACTACGAGTAACAATACAAGGCTTGGATAGATTAGTTCAGGGTACCCATCTGTTCTTTCCTGCGCTTTACTTGTTCACTAGTTCATTACTTGCATGTATTCCTCTGCAGAGCACTTATCTATGAAAAATTACTCGGGAGCTGTAGTCTAAATCCTTGTTTGAGAACTACAGTGAAAGATAAGTTGTTTCGTAGTATGTACCGTCAAGATGACCATGATGATTATGCTCTACATAAATACATCCACTATCTTTTTTTTCTGTTTCTTGCTTTTTAATCTAATGAATATAGCTAAAATGTACTGGAATTGTGATTAATGCACACCTTAACAGCTGTTCATATTGTTACATGCTGGGTAGAGGCCTAAAGGTTCACATGAAAAATTAAATTAATTTTTAATACGCAGCACGTAATTGAGGGGACGTATACTCACTTGGCTGCGGAGGACCGAACCGTGGTGTGGAGATTAAGAGGAAGGCGCGGGTTTTTCACTGTACAAAATCCATAACACAAACCTACTTACACCTTCCTAGATTTATTTCTCAACCGTTTGGAGTTCCTACATTATTAAATAAGAAAGGTGAGGGGATGTGTCCACCGATCCAAAGGCCGGCTTGCACGCGTGATCCGCTTCTCTCGGAGTACTCAGCAAGACAGACCCTATATCACCACTACTCGTTGCTAGCAAAAACTCCTAGCCAGGAGTGACGTCATCCCGTCAACATAAAAGGAAAATAATATGTCTGGTAATGACAGTGTAGAACAACAATAACGTCTGGTAATGACAATGAAATCCCCCAAATTAATAATACGCCATAATATCAACAATCAGTGGTTACCTGCTTTCCGCAAAACAATTTAGCACTTTCAGAATTTTGAGATGAATGGATATTCATGCATCCAAAATATGGTTAGACAACTGGATACTCCATGCGAGTGCACGGCCTCTGGGAAAGGAATACTCCAATTTGCGTTTCCCTCAAATTTCATGATGGATAAGTATACTCAACATTTGTACATATTCTTTTACAGGATCCCCCTCCAAGTGCTCGATTAGATTTGATGGTGAGAAGTGTGTGGACAAAAATAATGAAAACGATATTATGAATGCGCCGAGGTTCATACATGAGACCTTATTTACTGAAACATACCCGATTTATGTGAATATACTGTCATCATGAAGGATGTGCTTACTCGACTACATAGACAGGTAGGCGTCATTCCTGCTCCAAAATTACTGCTCGGGGTCATCAAATTCCCCACACCACAACACTTCGGTTTGCTGAACAACTGGGGACAGAGTCTCTTCTATTTGCGCCATACTGCAGTATGTCCATCAGAACGGTTTGAGTTGACACAGTGATTCATCACATCAAGCAACTGATTTCCGCAGTGATCTCTCAGCCAGCTGTGAGCATGGGGAGTACATGGGAACCATCTGCTACCGATGGACCAAGGAAATAATTCTAGAGTGTAACTCCGTTTGGTTCTTCGTACGTCAGGCTATGTTGCTCATTTGCTTGAACCTGGCCACAAAAACTTGATTGGTCTTTCTCGTCATTTGTAATATTATTGTTAGGTTTCATACGCAATGTCATTTAACTTATATTTAATATGAGAGCAAGGAGGCTTTGGAATGCGAGGGAAAAAACATATTTCGCAATATTTTTGAAAAAAGTCTTATTTTACGGATTTGTTAATGTTTCAGCCGAAATTAATTTGAACTTTTACTTAACATTATTGTGAATGGAACTTTTGTGTTCTTTTTTGGAGGGGGGAGGCTCTTTCTGTTCGTAGCCATAAGTGTGTGCAGAGGATCTTATCTGGAAATCTAATTCGTAGCCATAACAATAACTTTAGTGTGCGTGCAAAAGTGTTAACAAATTGCTCATGGGGGTAGGTGTCTGCCTCAAATTTAAGTTCAATTCTGGGTTAGTGTGAGTTTCCCGGGTAAAGTTTCTATGAAGTTTTCCCTTGTCCTGAGAAGACAAATATCGGGTAACTCCAAGCTCTAAGGACCCCGGACTCATTTGAGTATAATTTCACCCATTTCATTCATTCATCGCCGGATATGACCTAGCAGGTTAAAGGACATTAAACTTTTAGCAAAAAAACGTTGTTCATGTCCAAATTAGGAGTAGTTTAATCATGCAACAATTAAATGAGCTGAAAGACGAATTTTTTATCGCCATATATAATATTTCATGACAATGAAAATTATAGTATTCATAATTCATCATGTACTTGATTTTAAGTTCTCTCCATTTCCCAATACTTTTAAATGCCTCATTTTATCAGATCCCTGTTTAACACTGATTATCATGTTTCTACGGAACTTTAACTAAGTTTCCCTGTATGATTAAATGTTTTCTTATCACTTGAAACCTGCCCAATTTACTACATTTATTATATTATTTACAATTAAATACAATTTATGGTGTTATAATAATTTAATTTTCCTGGTTGATATATTTAAACTACACCGTTTAGTCATTAAATATGTATAGTTAATCTTTGAAAGTAGTTTTATTTTCAGGCTAGCGTGACTATCAACTGCAAATACAAGTACATTTGGACATTGGAGCTTGGATAAAATTTGGATTTTTTTCGGACCTGAAAATCCTTAGAATGGCTTCCTTCGGAAGGGAGGTAAAGCCGGTGGCTCCTTGTCGTAGATTTATAGCACGTAAAAGAACCTCAAGCCTGATAGAGAGGGCTCTGAGCAAAATTTCCGGTAGTTCACGCCCAATATATCGGATGAGCAATCCTTGACGGGACCGGTTTCGCGGCGTGCGGCCGTCCGGCAAAGCTGGTTGCTGTGTCAGCGGTGTGGGTGACAGGACGTTCGCAGTAAACATAGTACGGTTTGTCGCATAAGTTATTTCTATCACACATGACCGCTTAAATGGTTATCCTGAATTAACCCCCTGCGGTTTTTATCTCTGGGGGCATTAAAAGAGAAAGTTTACAAAACAAATCCGCACACTTAAGATGAACTTAAAAATTACATTCATCAAGAAATTTCTGCCATTTCTCAGAGCGTAATAGGCAATTTTCTAAGCGTATACCAGTAATGCTTGAACAACGAAGGAAGGAAGTTCCAACATCTCCTTGCTTGATATGCGTGAGAAATTTACTTTTCTTGTTAAATGTTATCTATGTTGTGTGTGTTAGAAATAACAAATCGTACTATATTTAGTGGGGAATTCTGTCACCCCCACAGTCGACACAGCAAATAGCCTCGCCGGCCGGTCGCAAGCAGCAAGACGGTCCCGTCAAGGATTGTTCATCCCGTAGAATGGGATGCTAAGAACTATATCAGTTAAAGAGTGTCCATATATAAAACTCAACTTAATTTAATTGCAAACGTGCAACATCAAACATTATAACGTTTTATTTTTCTAGCACAGAGGGTAATTTAGAACGTTTTATTTCAAAAGTGACATATATTAAAATTCTGCGTCGATTTTGTCCCCAGCATCGTGGTTTATGGCCATCCTTAAACAGATGACAGCGGAGAGTTTCTATGAGAAAATTTTGGTTCGTAGTTCTCGCTGAATACAGCAGGTAAGCCGACTAAGTACGAGGCGTGTTTTTAAACTAAATATCGTTTTAATAGTTTTCTGCTGTAGTCGCGATTTTGAGCATGCGCGATCACATCCTCCATTCATTTGGAAGCCAGACGCAGCTATGAGGCGATCGTCACTTTGTGTTTTTTCTGTTGTTAAAGCGTTTCGAAATGATCAAAACAATCGAACGACCCATCGAGTCAGATCATTAATTCGTTTTTTAAATGCGAGAAATGTTACGCCAGCAAACATTCATGGCCAATTGTGTGATGTGTATGGGGAAACAATAATGAGTGACAATGCCCGGCCACACATAGCCAAACAAACTCAAGATATGGTAGCTTCGTTTGGTTGGAAACAATTCGATCACCCTCTCTACAGTCTGGATTTGGCACCAAGCGATTTTCATCTGTTTCTTCTTCTGAAGAAATTCATTTCAACGACTATGATGTTGTGAAACAAGAAGTAAAATTTAAAATAAAGAGAGTTGAAGCTTGTTGCACTGCATCGCTAAAATGTTCTTACTTGAACGCGTTTCGGGAGACGGTTATCTGTATCAGCATGTTTTCAACTGATTTTGCTAGTTATTGTCTGGGGAATGTGTGTGGCTAGTGGTGTTCTCTGGTGCTGGGCTGATGAACCTCCAAAGGCTGCTGGGTGGCGGCAGTTCGAAATTCATTAGGTGATTCCTGTGTTTGACGATATGTATATTTTCCCAGATGTCCAATTCATTGCTGCTGTTGATCTGTTTTAAGAGCTTTATGTTCGGAGTGATATCATGGTTTAAAGACCAAAAATGATGTGCTACTGCTGATTTATCTGGCTGCTTTTGGTAAATGCATCTCATATGCTCTTTAAGTCTTTTTCAAGATTTCTTTGGTTACAGTCATTACAAACAATTTTATATATACCAGCTGATTTATCGTTGGGGATAGGATCATTTGTTCTGTTGCATAGTAGTATCTGTATATTGTGGTTATTCTGTGGAGACAGGGTGATGTATTTCTTGAAAATCCTTTGAAATTTATGTTTCCAAGGGTGATAAGTGAATTTCCTATATGCTTGTGGTTTTTGTTGTCTGAGTAAAGTAGTCGTTTGTTGGATGTATTTCTGTCTTTCAAACTTTTTTATCTTCTTATCTATTGTTTTGTTCTGGTATCCATTCATAGTGGCTATGTGGATAATGTGTTGGTATTCTTTCTTGTATTCCTCTTTCTCCAAAGGTATATGTACTAACCTGTTTGTAATGCTACGTATTTAAAATTGCATGTTTGTGGCTTGTAGGATGGTAGTTATTGTTTTTAATATAATTTTCTGTGTGAGTTGGTTTTCTGTAAATGGCGAACGTTAGTTTGTTGTGAGTATTATTTCTGATGATCCTGATGTCTAGGTAAGGTGATTGGCCATTTTCTTCTTTTTCTATTGTGAATTTAATATACCTTTTTTGTAAATTCATTAATTTCAAAGCATCTTCTGAAAGCTTTTTTGGAACAATAGCACAAATATCATCTACGTACCTATACCAGGTTTTGAATAGATGTGGGAAATATGTAGTAATATGGCATTCAAAATGGTTCATATATAGTTCTGGTAAACATGGTGAAAGGGGGTTTCCCATAGTTAGGCCTGTGGTTTGTTTAAAGATTTTGTTATGGAATGAAAAGAAATTCTGGTCCAGACATAATTTTGTTAGTTTTAAGTAATCTTCTTTTGGTATGCTTGGGAAGAGTGCAGTGGCATCAAATGATGCCATCATGTCTGTGGGTGATATATTTATATCTGAAAGGTGACTGGTTAATTCTAATGAATTTTTATACTTAGACTTTTGAACACAGGCATGGAGTTGAAGGTATTTGAGAGCTATTTTGCTAGTTTAAATGTGGGAGAGTTTATGTTAATCACTATGGGCCTCATTTTGTTGCCAAGTTTGTGTATTTTTGGTAGTGCATATAACCTAGATATGGTGGGAAAATCTGGTTTAATTCTGGATTTTTCGGTTTTTGTTAATGTTTTGGTTTCTATCAATGTGTTTTGGAGTGACTTGGTGCATTCTTTTAATGGACTTTTGTTGATTTCTATGTATTCTGGGCTATGTACTAATGCATAACCCTCGATTCATAATATTCTTGGTCTAATATCACTAATGCGTTTTCTTTGTCTGCTTTGGTGTATACTACAGGCTTTGACTTCAGAGATTTGATAATTTTTGATGTGGTATGTAGTGGTATTTTTGAGCTTGTATCTGGTCCAATAATGGTTCACACTGTGATTTTATTATTCTTTTATTATTATCTGTTAGGTGATTTGAGGCTATTTCGATATCAGCAACAAAGTTTTCTGTATTTTTGGTGAAGTTTATACAGATTTTTAGGCCATTGTTCAAGACAGATAACTCAGTGCTGGTGAATGATTCTTTTGAGAGCTTAACTACATATTGGCCTGTTGTAGGTTCATTGTTTAGGTTATGATTATATGTTGCTTTCCGTTTTTTGGTTATGTCTAGGGGATTTTTTCCAGTGTTCCAGGGAGTTTATTTTGTTTGAATATTAGGTTGCTTAGTTTCTTTTTTAGTTTCATTGTTTTGGTGCTCATTTTCATGCTAAGTTCTTTTCAATTTCGATTACTTTATTGTCTGCTATTGTTTGATGTTTTACATTGTGATTAAATTTTACGTATTTTCTAACGATGTTTGGCGTAACTTAGTGTTTTAGGCAAAGATTTAGGAATCTTATCTTTGCAGCCGTGGGTTTCTTTTTGATTTCTAGTTTTAAGTATAATTTTATGTTTTTTAGTTATTACGTGCGGCAATATCGGTGTTTATTCTTTGCTTCTTATTAGACTTGTAAGTCCAAATTATTAATTAATTTTGAAGATTTAGAAGCTAGTAACAGTGATGTATCAACTGAAGTACAAACTTGGCTTTCAGCACAGGCGGCATCACTCTTTGTCGAAGGCATACAAAAAACTGGTTTCCCGTTACGAAAATTACCTGAATAACGGCGGTGACTATGTGGATAAGTAGTGTAAGGTGTAAAGTAATGAATGATATTAAAGTATTTGGAAAATAATGTTCTGTTGTTTTGTTTTAATAATCGATGCTTGCTTTAAGAGCATGTCTCGTTAAGTTCCTGCTGGATCGATATCATTGTTTGTTGTTTGTGGATTTTTAGTCCCTGATTTTTTAGTCGCACGGATTAGTTGCACTAGATAGGTAGGACGTCCTAAATTAGGAGGGATTTTCTCTTGAATGCTGCTGTTCGTTTAATCTAGTAACCCACACAGGAATAAAAAAAATCATATGTTTAATTCACATGACTTTCTCTACCCTCTATACTATATTTTTGTATTACTTCTGCACGTTATTCTTACGAAAGCTTAGCTTTCTGTTTATTTTATGTTAATCTGGACAAACTTTTGCTGAAATAGCTATATTGTACATTTCTATGTAGGTACAAAGGGGGTAGAGAAAGCCGAATCGATAGAAGTTTAAAAGCAGGCCGTTATATATGCTGGCCTTGAAATTCCATACTCCTTTCCATGACAACATCGCGAGAAATAAATGACGGTTAGCAGTGCTTCAAAAGATACAAAGTATTTACAAATTCAAAGCAGTAGTAACGGGTATCTCGGAAATGACTAATGCCACAAGAAAGGTTATCTGAAAGCATTCCGTGTTTTAAAGAATTATATATTTTTGTGTGCTATGTTTTTGACTACATCTTCAGTTGTATAATTTATACCAAATTATACAAAATTCATTCTGAACGAAGAGGTCTTCACAGGCTGTTCTCATCAAATTCAAGACATATATTTTATTTTTTATGCAAATATCTTAAACATGTGATATGTTTTATTATCAAAATTGTGGAGCTATTTTTATAAAATAAAAAATTTCGAAAAATGTTCCATATGAAGGGTATTTTGAGGTGGAGGGATTTTCTTTAAAGTCTTCGTGTCGCAGCTTTGGAAGATCGGGAACTTAAACATCAGGTTTGGTGTTTATCCGACATTTTATTTTTATTTATTGTGTTCGCGCACGCGCGTGCGCGCGCGCACACACACACACACACACACACACACACACAGGGAGACCTCTTTCTAAAATAACTTTTTTTTGGATTCAGATGGCCTCAAAGCATATATATCGAATTTTTGGCTGGAATACAATACTTCCTTTACCTACTAGAAACATGGTGGAGAAAGTTACAATTAATTCTTTAGTTTAAGTAAGGTATTCGTTGTACTGGTTGATTGATGATTATATCACTTCGCAGTTTAAACATAGCATACCTTTTTAATATCCCGGTGTGGATCGGTTAAGGCACATGAAGTAGTCGTACATGGTTCAACCAGTACTTCAAACAACTAAAAGGGCTATAGTTTTTTATAATCCACGTGGAGAGAGCTGTCACACAAAACGAACATGGCATCAGGTGGAACCTGTCTGCCGCATTACACCATTAGATGTATGTAGCTCATTTTAATACTAGCTGTACCTTCCTCTCTACTCAACCAGCCCATGTTTGAAACATTTCCATGTCGAGTATGTATATTTGTTTACCTCTAGCGAATTTTAATATTATTTAAATACTGCTACTTGATTGAATAAACGAAGAAAATTACTCATTAATCGTATCCTAAAGGAACTAGAGTAGCCTCTGTATGAAAAATAACATAATACAATCCTTGGGTTCCATGTCAGAAAGTTCAGCCTACAATTAAAGATGTGCACAACACGGCATCTTAAAGACTGCACATTATTTTACCTAAGTTCTGATATCTTATGAATACAATAAAGTTATAAAAGTTATAAATTCTCTGTACAATAGTGAAAAGGTGTAGTTGTTTATAATACTACTGATTAAAGTGCATAATTTTCTCAGGAGTAAAGGCAGTTTGTTATATTCTGTCTTAGAATATTTGTTTTTCTAAAATAGTGCCTATAATAATTATAATATTTAAAATTAATTGCTTTAATAAGCTTTTATTCTGTAAAATTCTTAAAATGTAACTGTAAATGGATGAAATAATATAGCAACAGATCCATGTGCTATTATTATTTGTTATGGACGCTCTTTAACTGCTATGGTCCTTAGCGTCCCATTCTATATTGGGCATGAAAGACCAGTAATTTGGCTCAGATGCCTCTTTATTAGCCACGGGACAGCCGGCTTTACTTCCCTTAGCCATGCTAAGGATTTTTACGCCCGAAAAAAATCCATCGCCCTCCGCGGGGTTTAAACCCGCAAGCTCGGCAACTAGAGACTAGCATGGTAACCACTACACCACAGAGGACGACTCCCACAAGTGAAGGAAGAATACTGCTCCTTGATGACAAACTTCTGACACACCTTTTACTTTACTCACAAGTTCTCTAAATGCCAATTTTACGCTCCGATAATAACAACTTTACTCACAGTCGTTGAAAAATGCTGATTTTATTATTTGCAGTATGAAAATGAAAGCGTCGTGTAAGCATTAAGGCTTTAGAGGAACGGATTTAGTAGAATTATTGTAAGAAATCCCAGAGTAATAAATAAATAATGGGATCATTTGGAGCGAAAGAGGGTAAGAGAATAGCAAATAAAGAAAAATGAGAAGCCAAAGGGCCATACTTTGTTTATTTAGGTGCTTCTTAAGAAGATTAGTGAGTCCATGACATTAAAACCCTCATTTTGTAAGACCTATACATAGAATAATGCTGTTTCCAAGCAAGTGCATCTGTCAGAGTATCTGAGTTATTAAAAGTCTAAGTACCGCAGGCATCATCATTATACACGATGCTAGGTCTCGGCTTTACTTTGCTTTCCTTTTTTTTCACTTTTTCAAGCTTTCTAACTAGAATCTTGAGGTTGTCTTGACTTTTGGTAAATATACATCGTTTTGTCTTCCAGAAGATTCCTCAAGAGACAAAGAATCTTTCCTTTCCTTAAATGTAAACACTACGTTTCTTTCCTGAGAGATAGCTCCCAACAAAATTTAATGAACGAACTTTCTGCATGCGAAGAAGCCTGGAAGAAATGCTTATGCGAAACTCCCTTTGTTAAACGAGCCGTCCAAAAGAAGGGAGGATCGGGAATCCATGGACCATGAAAGGTGTTCGCTTTACTTAAATGAAAGTGGGTAGACCGAGGAGGAGAATATTGTGCGCGCAATGTTACAGCTGTTCACCGGTTAACAGCCGCCGATACGACCTTAGATGCTAAAGACGACTTACAACATGATTACAGATTAAAACGTGAATCAAACGTTTGCTAAGGGTATCCGAATTTTATTTATTAAACGATTTTAAATGTATATTTACAGAATGGTATAGTTAATTATTGATTTATTATATATCTAGTATTTGGTCCACCAGCCCCCTCATAATTGTTCATATACCTATGTGGCACTGCAGTTCTCTGAACTTGATTAGATCCTTATTTCTGTGCCTGTGCAGCATATGGTAGCAAGCTAAACAGTTTTCTCTTTAAATAATAATAGACCTTGGCAGTGGTAGCAATAACTCAATTCTCTCAAACGGATTTAACTGGTTTTGTGTTTCAGCTCTTTAATTAGGTACTCTGTTGTAGTGGAGATTTCATTTTTTATCAATCTCTCCTAATTGCAAAAACTTCCAACATAACCTACCTCGTACAATTACAGAACATCAATTCAAAATGTTTTTAAATATATATATATATATATATATATATATATACTGCCGTTTGTGAAAATTGCAATACCAAGAAAGAATTTCCCGAATAACTCCAAACTTGGTGGAAGTGTAGAAGAGTGTACAAGCAATAAGTGATTAGGTTTGTAGAGAAATGGGGTACACGTAGGCCGAGCAGAGCCCTCTTGTGTCGGTCCGTAAAGGTCAGTGTGCGCCCAGTCAGTGCAGAGCTGTCAAACAAGGTGGAAACAATAAAGTATTGCCAGTGCGTCTCGTCGAATGGAGCCATATCGGCCTGTGAGTGAGTTCGAACGAGGCAGAATGATCGGTCTCCGGGAAGCGGGTTTGTCATACCGCTCGTACAGGACATGCTACTACGACAGTGATGCGTGTGTGGAAGCAGTGGATAAATGAAAGTCGTACGCAGCGAAGAGCGGGTACTGGACTAGGGAACATGACCACAGCACGGGATGACCGTCATCTTGTTCGCATGGCCATAACGGACCTTACAGCTTCATCCACAGTGTTGGCTCGACGCTGGAGCACTGCAGCAGGTGTGAACTTGTCTGCATCAACGGTTCGTCGCCGTCTGCTGCAGGTTGGACTGGTTGCATGCATGCCATTACCTCGGCTTCCATTGTCCAGAAACCACAAGCTCCTCCGACTGCAATGGGCACGTGAACACCGTCACCGGAGTGCTGAGTGGCAAAATGTAGTCTTTTCAGACGAGTCCCGTTTCAACGTGTCCTACAGTGATGGCCGCATACGTATCCAGCGGTACCGTGTTGAGCGCAACCTGAAGGGCTGCATTGTTGAGCGGCATATCGGACAAACACCAGGTGTGATGGTTTGGGGCGCCATTGGTTACAACAACCTATCTAGTCTCCTACGAATTGGGGGTACTTTGAACAGCAACCGGTACCTATCAGTGGTTGTAGAGCCTGAGGTAATCCCCCTGCTTCAGGCATCTCCACAACCACATTTCAACAGGACAATGCCCGGCCACATGTACAAGCCTTCTTCGAAAAGAGACGGGTACCATTGCTACCCTGGCCCCTGCACGTTAGCCTGACATGTCCATCAAACATGTCTGTGATATGGTTGGTCGGCATCTGGTGCGTCATGGTCCTCCAGTAACCAGTGTCACGGATTTGTGGGCTCGAATACAAACTGCGTGAGGGAAATCCCTCAGGAACTTATTCAGAACCTTTTTGATTCAATGCCAGACGTATAGCAGCTCTATTTGCAGCGCATGGAGACCACACCAAATACTGAATATTAGGGCTCAAAGGTCATGTATAGATTTGAAAAGTTTATCATTTGTTACTTGTCATGTACCTAAACTGTGGTATTAAATTCATTGAATTCATGCGTTTCCTTCTTGGTGATGCAATTTTCACAAACCGCAGTGTATATTTATTTTTTTTATTTTTATTATTAGTATTATATATAATAATAATACTAATAATAAAAATATATATACACCGCTTGGGACATTTGAGTTGAAACTGTACAATACAACCAAAGCTAAGCGTTGTAGAAAGAAATGTCTTTAATAAAAGTTGCTTGATGTTATGGGGCAAAGTAAATGTTATTAGTTCGTGTTTTGTTTGGAGGACATTGTGATGATCATTTTAGGGTTAATTTAAACTGACGCTGATTGTAGGTTTCTATTTAAAAAATCAATCCTCCAGACTAATGGCGTTTACTTTCCCCCATAATATCAATAACTTTCATTAGACATTTCTTTCTACAATGCTTAGTTTTGGAGACATCAACTTAAGTGATCCACCCTGTATAAATAAATATATATATATATATATATATATATATAGCGAAGATTATATCAGCTGTAGTCGATTTCTATCATTATTTTAAAAACATCAAGGTAACTCAGAACTATGTGTTTGTGCCTTATGCACTTATGGAATTAGTCCTTTCATTTCCATTCCAAAAATCATGAGATTAATTCCTACTGTTGTAATATATGACTGTAGTGGATGGAGAAAAAAGTTCGGCCATGTCATCTTATTTTTGAAACGTTAAATGAAAGCTTTAAACAAGCAAAAGTGTGTACAAAATTAGTGTTCCAAGTACAGAAATGAAGACGATACATATTACTGACGTTTTCTAAACCCCAATTAAACGTGGTCTTTCTGTCTACTTCCTTCTGCTTATACAGTCTCTCGTACAAAGTAAATGAGAGTAGATAGCTCGAGCCCGATAAACTTCTTTTTTGTTTTTTTTTATTCGCATATTCATCACATGCATGTAGGACTGGAACACTCAACAATAAAACAGGTTACATTAGGAATGCATGACAATAATTTTTCTCCTGTGAACTTGGCAGCACAACATCATCAACTTAATATAACCTAAGAGTTTATTTACGTCCAAATCAGTTTAGCACTCCATGCATTTGAAGTTTTAGAACAAATATTCAATAATCTATCAATTTAAGAACAGTTGTGTGAAACAATAAGAAAAAGTATCAGAAAAATATAAGATAAAAACTAAAGTAAAAGCAATGCCTTAATTTTTCACTTATTTTAATTCATTTTGGGATCTGAGGGAATTGCTTTTAAAAACAAAGAAGGCGATGAAATAAACCCGTTGAGTTTTTGAGCCTGCATCATTCCTTTTTAGCTTCTAGGCCAATGGTATTTATCTAACCCAATTACGACGTAGCTTGAGAAATGAAAGGAACTTTACAGGCAATAGAGTACCTGTTATTAGCGCTTGAGTACTAAAGTTTTTCACATTTGAGAAGTTTTGATGTCCCATCATTTTTAATATTCAGTATAAACGTATACTAACGACTGAGTCTGTCTTGTAGTTTCGGTTCAAGCATATGATTTTGTTAATTCCAGATAACAACCGGTTCAGAAGCTCGTAGGTCATCTCTAAGCTATGGGTAGCATAAAACTAGATTATACGGGTCTGGTAGATCACCTAGTTTACAATGTAATGTTTATTTATATTCATAAAGTATAGTAGTTTTGCTGAGTTGCTCAAAACTCAATGAATACGTATAAAATAAGTTATATTGCACCACAACACCAAAATATTGACTGACATTTCTGAAAAATTATATTTTGTATTCCAGCCGTATCAAATGAATGTACTGGATATTCTGCACATTACTTAAACAAATGAAATTATGTGGGAATTAGTATTTTAGCAGAAATGGGATGCCATTTTTGAGAGACAATAAAATATGGGCAAAGTTGCGTGTTATGTTATCTAATAATCGTGTTCAAGCCCAAATATTTTCCTACAGAGTATTTTAACCATTTAGCATTTATTAGAGCTGTAGGCAGTAGTAACCATACTGTGACAGAAATATATAAAATAAAAATAAATTGACATTATTGGCACACTTTACATTCTTTATAACCACAATTCTTCAAAAAGGACCCGTTTAAAGTAGCATTAACATAGAAACATTTACATACATGTCATTTTACTGACAAAATACAATATCTGTATAAAAAGCGCTATATATTGGAGTGTTTTCGTCATAATCTCGCTCATTACAAAGCTATCATATTATTATCATCTCTGAAGCTCTATTTTATGTTTTACCTATGTTTTAACTCTGGTATGATTCCCATATCAGTTAACAGAATTTTGAAATTACCGAGAATTGAACCCAGCTTAATATGAATGTCATTGATTCATACTACATTTTGTATGAACACAGTAAATTAAATGAGTAAACTACCGCATCAAAATTCTAATAAAGAAACTTTTAAAAATGCAAATAAAGACATTTGAATCCTGGCATAAAAAATAAAACTTATTAAATAGGATAGTTTAGTATTCATCTCTGCTGGAAGAAATGGTAAAATGTGGCGAGCAGCTTCCATTTAAGAATATTTTTGTGGCAAAATAACAGGCCAACTGGTTTAAAATCGCTCAAATATTGCCGCGAGTAGCAGGGTTTGTAAAAATGTCGCAGAATGTTTGAAGGCCCTGAACTTAATACAGACCTTTCTATTCCTATATTCTGCAAGAGCTGTCCGGTCTGATGCTGCGGTGAGGGTGCGTCTTCATGCTTTTCCGTTGTGGCTATAAACTTCCCCTCTTTCCCATCTTCACCTGAATGTCCTGCAGTCAGCCTCACATAAAAAGTATATCCTGTTTGGAAATCCTTCCGGGGAGAGTCGTTTCCTTTCTGCTGACGATGATTAACTGAGGCCCAGCAGGGAATAAACCACGTTTCCGGGGGACCAGTGGGATACCAAAGGAACGGAAACGCACATTTCAAACTAGTTTTTGAAATTACTGTTGGAGAAATACAAACTCCTCGGTTAAAGCGATTTTCCGAGTTCATGGGCCACGCTTAAGTTCATGTGATCCTTCTTTAGAGTGTGTGAAATTGGTATATTTTCGATGATAAAGTATAGATATAATGACAAGCAGTAGCTTTGAAGGCATATAGTTTTAATTACGTTATATTATTTAATATTCAGAATATTTTACGGTATTTGGTAGAAACAGTTTTGAACCTCCGTACTTAAATTCTTTTTTTGCTCACTTTACACCCGCCTTTAACTGAAATTTTCACATCGGCCGCTTTTTACCTTTCGAACATATTGTCTATGGGCAATGGTGTTAACTCGTAGAAGTTATCATTGGGTTTCTTTCTTTGGATTTTTATACATTAGATCACATACACATTCACACTCATTCGTACTGCTGGACTCTGGAGAGGATAGGGAGTAATCTTGGCTGGAGAAAAATTCCCTCCCCACAGCCGGGAATCGAACCCCCCACACAAAAGGCAGGTGCTCTACCGACTGAGCTACGGGGCCAGCCATTCTTAAAGTTGTTACATAAAAACATCGTCTTTTACAATTTAAGGATTCCCTTGACTGTATTGCTGCTTAATCTAAAATCCGCTAGTACTGAAGGGAAAAGAAGCTGATTGGATGCTTTCACACGACTTTCTCTACCTACTATAGTTTATTTTTGTATGTTTCTAAAAACTATTCATACGAAAGCTTATTTTCCTATATAATTCATGTTAATCGAGATAAACCTTTGCAGAAAGAATTTCAATACACGTTTCGTTGAAGACACAAGTGGGATAGAGTAAGCGGAATCGATAGCCAGATGCTTCAAAAAGGTCGCTACATGCAGGTCTTAAAATTCCATACTCAAAAACAGTTGAATAGAGACAGCACTTTTAAAAAATATTAATATTAAAACATTCAAACAAATAACGAATATCTCGAAAATGGCTGATGCCACAGAAAAGTTACTTAAGATAAAGTGTGTGTTTTAAATCGCTCTATATTTTTGTGTATTACGTTTTTGTTTGTGCGTTATGGTTTACGAGTTACATAACATTATAGGAAATTCCTTCCGAGGACTTCAGAGGCTGTTCCCATAAAATTCAAGATACACATTTTATATTTTGTCGTGTAAATGTGTTGAACCTATGGTATTTTAATCAAAATCGTTAGAGCTATTTAGATAAAATAGAAAGTTTCAAAAATCTTGTTTGTAAACGCTAGTTTGGGGTAAGCAACTTTCTTGAAAATCTTAGTGTCGCGTCTTTGGAAGGTACCGGATCTAAACACTAAGTATGGTATGTATCGGATATTTCGCTTTTGGGTTATGCTGTCCACAGTCACATACGAACTATTTACAAAGAAATAATTTTTTATATTCAAGGTGAAATCTCGATATAGAATTTTTGGGTGCAACACCTTCTCTGCCTACTAAAGAGAAACAAGAAGTACTGCAATTATTTGTGTGCATGGGAAAAGGCTCATTTCTCGGGTCCACGTCCACACCCCTTCTTTCAGTAATACAAAAAGTGACTCAGAAGAATAAGAGAGCAGTTAAAGAGAAAGAGGGGACTTGAATACCATCTTCTCGCGCTATAATAACACGCTTATAACACCCTATCATTGTCACATCAACCTTGTACGCCCGATGGAGCTAATGACAGAAGGAGAGTTACCCTTCATCTCAACAGAGATTGCTAGTTTTATTATCTTACAAGGAAAGATGATGTCAGGAAAGACTACCTAGGCTTATTCCTGTTTCTAGCATTCTTCTTGTCGTCGATGAGTAGGCTCCTTCTTTCGCCCATGATATTTGTTCATCGGTTAGTTTTGTTTTCCCGAGATTTGACTCAGTTCAATTACATAAAAAAGCATAAGGGTTGAGCTTAGTTAAAACATTTTGGCAACTGTATGCACTTCATAGCTATTAAGTTCTGGAGAGAGGGCTCAGCAACATTTATATACGCAAGAGTATAGATGTCGAATCCAATTACTATCTGCAGATTTTATTGGAGTTCTAAGGAAGTATTTTACTACTTGTAGCAAGGAATTCCTTTGCTTATTATATCTGCAAGACATAACGGAAGTTATTTGCTTATACTTCTTTTGTGTTCAAAGAAAGGTGGTTCCTTTAAAAATCCTCTCTCTAAATCTTTTTCGGAATATCTGTTATAAAAACATAAGTAAGTATTTAGCATTTCTTTACACATGTGTATGATGAAACAAAAACGTTATGTGTTGCATCATATACATCCAGGTTTCGTGGGTTATGAGTGTAAGCTTATTCTTCTATCTACTTCATGTTAATCGAGATAAATACTTGCAGAAATTGTCTTCTTGCATATTCCCTTGTAGGTACAAGGAGATTAAGAGAATGCAGCAGGCTTCAAGCCATAATCAACTCTTTTAAGAGTGGGTCGGTATGTGATGGCCTTGAAATTCCAAGAAAACCCTTTAGAGAGGAATATAAGTAATTGAAAATTCAAACCAATAACCAGAATCCACAGACCGCTCGCAGTTCGGGGGACGAAGGTTTTCAGAGCGTCCCTTGCACACGTCGAGACCTCCCGCCGACACTTGCAACCCTGAAAGAGACCAAGCAGATGAAAGATGGAGTTAAATGAGAGTGGAGGCGCAGGAAGTTCGGGATGTACTGATCTTTCCCAGCATTCGCCTGGCGACTCGGGAAAACACCCGAAAATACCCATGGATAAGGAAGATCGGTCACGGAAATCGAACCCACGACCTCCCGGACGTGGGCCAAGACGTTACCGTCCGAGCTATCCCACTCGCTTGATATAGTGGTAACAATGAGAGAACTTCCATCAAGAAGCTATTGAAAGAAAATAAATCTCCATCGTTGCAACAGTTGTAAGCTGAGTGAATGCTTCAACACAAACGTTTGAAAATTACACAACTGGAAAAGCTACACATTTAAAATATATCCTGGAGGTCGAAACTCTGTTGGATAAATTAGCTGAATAAAGGATTTTTTCTCTTCAGGATTTTTTCTTGTCCTAGTAAGATGAATGTTTATATGATGACGATCATCATCAAGATCTCTGTTAGATATTTCTAACATCTACGAACCTGTGACTTATTTAAGTATTCGTTTCATCCACTTCATTCCCTCCCCATCTACCTATAACCTACCCCGTTAAAACAAAAACAAAAAAATCTGACGTGTTACACTCACATGACTTTCTCTACTCTTGTACAAACTATTTTTACAAACGCTTATTCTCCATATGCTTCAAGTTAATCGAGATGTTAATCTTATTGCTAATTTTCTTGTAGGTGCAAGGGGAATATGGTATGCTTTAATCGATAGTCAAATCATTTAAGAGTTGGTTCTCTTTGCATGTCCAGTACATAAAAAATGAATAACGAATTCCCATTTGATAAAAGGTACAAGTGTTGTAAAATTTAAGGGAATAACAAGCAATATCGAAAGTTGTTCTCTGAACAAAAACATGTATATGACATAAATTGTGTATTTTAACGCGGTCTCCATTTTTTGTGTAGTAAACCTTCGTCTATCTCTTATGGTTTACCAGTTATGCAAAAGTCGTCCACAATGAAGAATACTTTTGCAGACATTCCCAGAAAATTCAAGATATACATTTCATCATGAAAATATCTTAAACATATGATATTTTAATCAAAATCGTTAGAGCCATTTTTGAAAAAATTAAAATTTTCGAAAAAGTTTTCATGTAAAGGGTAATCTGGAGTGTGGTGATTTTCTTGAAAACCTTCGTGTCGCATCTCTGGAAGATACTGAACCTAAATACCAAGTTTGGTGTTTATCCGACTGTTCGTTTCTGAGTTATGAGACACAGACACAGACAGACAGACAGACACACACACAAGGACGTGTTTCCAAAAATGCTTTTTTGGATTCAGGGAGCCTCCGGTAAAATCTCGGTATCGAATTTTTGGGTGGAATACAATGCTTCGCCTACTTACTATACGTAGTAGGGAAAGTAAAACAAAAACACACACACATTCTATGCCATAGAATAAGTCTCATTTCTTAACCCGCCCTGTTTATTCAATCGCTGCATACGCTCTGCAAAAAGTAACCGGGGTAAAACTGAGCTTATTTTTAAACTTCGCACTTCAAAAACTACAAATCCGGCATAAATTTTGAGAACTATTTTTTAAGCTTAATTTTTTCCACATGTAGAATTTGTCACTGTTAATTCAGTGTACAATTTGTACTCGGTCTCTTGCAAAATAATTTTATTTTTGTTATAAGTTGCACAGGTAATCACGGAGTTTGAGATACATGGATTAAACCTACTTTGCTTTAATACTTCACAGACATTAAAAGGTTTATTAAATATGATAATGCGTGGAGGACTGTCACCAGAAAGCAGAAAGATGCAAATTGAAGAATCAGTTGATGAAGGTATTGCTGTCCCTAAATGGACATTGACCTGACAAGAGAAATCACTTGCTGAAATCAGAGATCTAAGGTTCCCGTTGTGTCTTTTGTAATGAAACACGCTGTTTGAAAAAAAGGATCGTTTCTACGAGTAGAACAGTTGCTCCTTGAGCTTTGCCACAAGTTTGTTAACAGCAAGTACGCTTCTAGAAAATAAACATTATAGGTGGAGGTACATCACACCAGTAACGGTAGCTCTACCACCCTTGATACTCGTACTTTTGAGTTCGGAAACTCTTTGCGTAAACATAACTTCATCCAGAACCGCAATAGTATCGTTGTTGACAGAAATGTTGCGAAATATCAGTAACATATTATGCTTATCGTCATAATCTTATTTTCTTAGTGACAGAAAAAGGTTAAGTGAACAAAAGCCAAGATGAATTTGGAAAGCTTAAAACCCTATCCCGGCAATGTTAAATCTACTAAATTCATGATCCATTATTTCAAAAACTATTTAAGGTATCAGACTGAAACTTGTAGATGCATATACATATTTTCTGAAATCGGCAATCTACGTTTATACAATAATGTCGTTCCTAGTTCTTCACTTCCTTTTATTAAAACGTATTACCTGTTATTTTATAAAAAATACAGTCAGTCATTCTATTAACATCAAAGTAGGTTCACAACACTATTAAATTGTTGATGCTGAAATCTTAAAAGTCATTTATTTATCCTTAGCAGTTTCTGAGAAAACGGGTCATTTATTTCAAATGTCACTCGCCGAAAAAGTTCTTCAAAGTAAAAACGGGGTAAAAGCTCAGATATGCAGTGCCAAGTTTTAAAAATATGTTTGAAACACAGTATTTTAACCACAATGACAAAATTTAAATTAATGAGAAACCTCAAATTTATAAACTTGCACAAAAAACTAAAGATATTTTTACAGTTTATGATCAAAAGGAAAAGTTTACTTTATCCGTAGGTATGAAAAATATGCATTCTATCAAATAGTTAGAACTAATGTGTTATACCATCGCTTAGTAATATGACTGGAAAAATATATCAATTTTGACAGGCTAAATGTGTTATAATAGAGCAAAAAATTGTAGAAACAAATTGGACCTAAATAATATCTTCTGCTGCATGATAATAAAACATAAAAAACGTAATTCTAAACCGCAATTAAAGCACGCAATAATTCAAAACTGTTATTGTAAGCGATAAGCGTACAAATTTCTTTATGAAGCGGTATGAATCTCTTTTTAAAAAAAACTCAATTTTTAACTCCTTTCCCTTCTTTCTAGAGGCTCACTTTATTTGATATTTTGTTCCCGTAGCCTATATTAATTGTAGAGACTTATTCACTCATGTAAACTAGGCATTGTTACCGCGCGCGCGTAGTTACTATAGACCAGTAGTGTAATGGTCGGTCGCCTGTGGAACAATAGCTCATTATGTGCCGCTTCCCCACATGTGCCGGATTCCTTTGGGGCGTTTCAGTACGTTCCTCGTCTAGAAAGTTTCCTTTTGTTTGCCGGGCCTATATAAGGGGCTGCTCTACACAGTTCAGTCAGTTAGTTAAGAACTTATGCAGTTAAGTGCCGTTAAGATATCGAAAAGTTTGGACAGTGCCAAGTGCAGTTCATTTGTGAGTTATATCTGTGGGTTAGTTCTTAGTGTGACTGAATTCGACGGAGCAGTTGTGTTCTGTTCTGAGTGTGTGTCAAAAGTATCTCAAGTGTAAAGTTTGTGCTTACGTCGAGCACCTAAGTGACAAATTTCGCAGTAATGGTATTCTCAATTTTTACAGCATGATATGGATAAATAGTGTTTAAAAATATTCTGGATGTGAAGCAAGCGCTGCTTTATTGCACGGTAATTATCCCATCCGAGGTCACGAAATTCGTCCGATAATTGTGCCTCCTCCATTTATGTCGGATATGTTTCCAATTACAACATATTCAAATAAAATGACGGCTTTAAAATGCATGTCAAGAATCATTCATTTAATATGTTTTAAAAACAAACGCAGCTCTTCCTGAAGTTAGGCGTTGTCTCAAAATTTGACATTGGTATTAAAGGTACAATATGTCGCAATGTGTTATTTGTTTTTAAATAGTGCTTAAATACAAGTTCATGTTATTTCATATGTTTTATATAATGAGAGTGTTTGTACTGATTTTATTCGTGAAATGCTCACAATTAAAACTACAGTTGTTAGAATCGAGTCGTGTTTAGCAGAGTGTACTCGCCCGGAACGAGAGTCAAGCGGTAAACATTCAACGGATTATTCACATGTACACAGTAGTGCTCTTAAGGATTGTGGTCTTACTCATAATAAATATCACTGTAAGTTTTAGGCTTAATCAGATGCAATGCACTCGCAAACATTCAATATCCTGAAAGTCTCTTGCGACACCTATCAATTTCTACAAGGAATTGTCCTTCTCTTTGTAAGACTTACACCCCCAAGGACTTACAAGCCAATGCTTTGGGTAAGTAGCCTGTCGAAGAGCAAGCAAACTCTGAATCATAGCATACCAGGATGGGTGATCAGCTCAATGTTATGGGTGAAGAAGGAAATTGAAACGTAGTGATGAAAGGGATGATAGGAAAATTCTCGGATCAAATTATTCAACCCACTATTTGCCTAACGACCAAGGAAAACCGTAAAAAAAACCTTCGACGCTGTAGCAAGGAAAACGATGATGTCTCGGATCTCAGAAGTTCCTTGATGTTCTCTGCTGGGCTGGTTGTCGTAGAGCTGAGAAGAAATGCCTATCTTAGCTATCTTTGGTATTTCTCAGGATGATGTGGGTGAAGGCAATTAACAAACTGAATCCATATGCAGCTTAATTTATTAAAATGTAATCTTATTAAAGTAGCTAACAACTTTTTCCTTGCTTAATAATGACAGAGAAATATGAAATCTGTATATTAAATCTTCCGCTGCTTTGAATAATTACGTGGACTGCGTCTCCCACCCATATATGCACAAAGTCTTCCACCTTACTTCACATGAGGTTCGTTGATGACAATTAACAAGAGAGTGTTAAGTTGGGGCATTCTTCCCTTTTTTATGACACCAATATCCGCGCCTTTATACGTAACAACTATTCTCATTGGTTATTTGCTTGGCGTGCTATGAAAATAAAATGCTGCACTTTTAGAAGTCAAACCTCACTATCTCCGTCAAACTTTACAACTCTCGTTTCTCTTTCTATTTTCCAACTCCCATGAATTTCCATGAAATGGGCCTCTATCTCCATCTTTGTATAACCTGAGACCTCTCTCTCTTTCTCTATTTTCTGTGACTTTCCCTAAACGTGTGTGTGAGACGGTAGACGTTTACCCTCATTACTAGCTCGCCTGGTTGCTAATTACATTGTTCCTTACATGTTCGCTTCCTCGTCAATTACATTTTATGCTACAAGTTATTTTACACTATATTACATTATTATATTTCATATCTTAATTATTTCTCCCTATTATTTACAATAGTTTATCCTAACGGATATATGTCCCCTTGCATCAGATTGGCCAGCTCCGGGGGTTTGAACCCTGAAGTAGTTGTTGTCCCACGTATTGCTCGAGATATGTTTCTTGGCGTGTTCGCCCCACGTATGGTACAAAGTTTCCGGTGGCCTTCGCCCCCAAGTTTACTTTTCCGGTGGCCTTCTCCCCCAAGTTTACTTTTCCGGTGGCCTTAGCTCCCACGTTTAAAAAAGTGAACTTTGTATTTGTTAATGTTTATTTGAATATTATATATGTATGCCTCGGCTGCGTCAGTAGTAATTTGCAGAAACACGTATCTCTTAGCAGGGGTAATACGGCTAAAAGATGAAGGCTTACACAAATTATAATGTATTTAACTTCGTTTTATTAATCTTTCACACGATTAAATAACACTTCACTGATGTATCCTACTGTAGAGCTGTGGGATTATTGTTAATTGTACTTTTTAACAGTAAACTTTATATTATTCACGCCGTAATGAAATTTTTTGTCTCACACTGAATACGTATAAAATCGAACTGCTCGGGAACACTGCCTACATCTACTATATCTCAAGTCTCTGATTGACTAGTCCTGCTCCAATAAAATACTTTTATTTAACTTAAAGATTTTCTAGTTGTTGATTGGCTATTTATAAACTGTTTTAAATATTACAGTATTGTTCCAAGAATTATTAGTAGCATTATTAAACCTTTTAATCTATTGTCTCAAGATTATTTCATTGTTAGCAACTTTCGGCTTCTACATTGTAATTCTGTTTGCTACGGAAGGTATTTTGCTTCTATTCTCACGGCTCCTATATTGTTAAATTACGTAATACATTCACATAACATTATTATACATGCACATAATAATATAAACATAATACAATGACTGTTACATACACTTTATATTGTCGCGTGCCTCACATTTTGTAATTAATTATTTAACTTCAGTGGTGGGCAACTCGCTTACGAGAGGGATCGTTATTCAAACAAAGGAAACTTTAATTTGAGAGGCACCGACAAAGGGACGCAGCTAAAGTTAAATTCACAACATAATTTACACTAATATAATTCCTGGCTGAAGGGAGAGGCAAGGATTCTATGCTACCATAATGAAAGTACCAAGGAAGGGTGACAAATAGATTTATTTAACAAACACTTACCCCATGTGTCTGCCGGGGCGAGGACGCCATATCGTCGGGCAGCTATCCGTTCACCTGACTCAAAAACTCGTCCCAGACTAACTGAGAAAACCCGTTAAGCTTGGCGTCACTAACGCTATCCCCACCAATGAGACTGTTTCCCCTTAAACACCCCTCCTCAGATAAACTGCCAACCTTCAACTTGGGTAACCAGAGGGCGCATTACCAATATATAATCTGTGCACATGCCACATCTCCCCCTGGCCACCGAAGTCGACGTCCTTGTCGACAGAAAGAACATAAATACAAAATACAGGAAAAAAAAACAAAAGAAAGACATACCAAAAAAATGACATACAAATGTGTGATGTAAAATAAAACAGTAATAAATATGTGTGGTTAGCACCCAGCCGACGAAACAATGGTGCTGGGTGATGTGGAGAGAGACGAGCGATGTAAGTGCTGTCGACTTAGTATTGTTAATGCACTTAGCTGTAGCATCCCGCACACGCACACACCACGCTGCCTTAGTTCACAGGCACACTACACTGCGCAAGAGGGTGATGAACTGCCGTAACTTGTGGGTGGGTTTAGACAGTGCCCACAACGACGATTTGTCCTGGTGTAGAATTAGCACCGCAGGTCTCTGGTGATGACAACAGGGTGGGCAGTCGCTGGCTTGGACTGCCCCCCGACATGGTGGCTCCTTATGCCACGGCAGTGTAGTGGCTGCCCGACAGCTTCCCTGTGGTGTTACTTGACTTCTGGTGTGCCCTGGGGATGCTGATGCACCTTCTCGCTCTCTGCCACAGAACAATACTAAAACAAAACCACCACACAATAAACAGGATGCTCCCACAAAGAATCACACATAAAAGAAGGGTATGTCATTTACAATTAAAGATTTTAAAGTTTGACAAATGTACACTAAAAATTCTTTTGACATGGGGCAAATAAAGAGAAAAGAAAATTAGAACAAATTGGCATAAGACAGAAATTTTACAGAGTTGCCATCCAAAGTGTAACTTACAATGCTTCATAATCCAAATAACAGTAAAACAGACTCAAAATACATAAACATGACAGAAATGAAACATAACCTTATCTTGGGATCCCAATATTACATCTTAATAACCAGCTGGTATCACTAACAAAAGAAAGTAAGTGCACTTACAAGACAATCACACATGACAATGAAATGAACTCATTCACACTGACCATGGCCCCAAATTACACACAACACTAACTTAACTATCTACTCAAACTAGTGTATGCATCACTACAAACTACATCCACAATACATTTCTAAGCTACGCCACGTGACATGCTTTCAACTACTAGTGTCCTACTCTTGTCACCAATATAACTTCTCAACCACATCACTATCCTTCTCATCGCAGTGTGAGCATTAATTAATTATAATCATCATCAACATCAGCAGTAATAGTAATAGTGCAATCTCGATCATTACTTCAATCATCATCATCTTTCAATTTTCTCTCCAAAACAAAACATCTGCACTTACGTGTCTCATTTAGCATGCTGCAAATTCAAAACATCTGACATAGGCATAACCTTCAAGAAATCACATTAACAATTCAGGAATGACACAAATAACATGACACTATAATGTTGCATCGACATCCTCCAAATCAAGAAATAAGCTGGAAAACAGGTGGTATTAAAATTTGCTATCTAAGATGGTAATAAACTTGTTGCATAAACAGAGAAAAAAAATTATTTTCATTACATTCACTTCCATCCATTTAATCTTTCGTGTGAATTCATCACACACGCTATACTGGGCACGTTACAGCAACACCAATAAGCAAAATCTCTGAAAACAGACAACTGTCGGGGTTACACTGTGGCACTTCCACCGAAGCTGACATCTCGTCTCATCTCATCTCTCCTCATCTCACATCAACACCGTCGGGGTTACTCTTTGGCACTTCCACCGAGGCAAATCTCAACTCTTATTTCTCACATAACCTCACACTACGCCATCGGGGTTACTCTTTGGCACTCCCACCGAGGCAAATCTCACCTATATCACATAACCTCAAATACACACATACATACAAACACTATTCATGCAACAAATTTTCTGCAAATAAAGATCACAGCATCATTATGGAACCCAAAATCAAATCGAGTCAAAATCAAATCATATCAAATCAAATCGAATGCAACAAAACAACATCACATCATTACTCAAAACAATATTGTCACATAACATTCCTGAAAATGAAAGCTCAATTAAGCACATTGTACACCTAAAACACATTCCTGCAGTATAATACAACAAACAAATGATTTGCAGTTACCAAAACACAATTCAAAATTTAAATTACACCCACAAGAATAACACACTTTTAATTTAGCAGAGACATTCATATCACATTATTCCTGAAAAACAAAGCTTAATTAAGCATCAGTCAGTGAAACAATAAATTTAGCATACCTGTGTGAGTCGTAAAACTGTTTCATTCGTCCAAAGTTTAGCACTCACAATGATTACATACTTACAGGTGATTTTGTCTTTTCTCTTACTCGTTTACCACAAAATTCCCGTGCAAATTGTCCAAAATCTGGTAACACACGTACAGCTGGTTCATCAACATCCACATCGTACTGGTCCATATCAGAAGCACATCAAACCTAATTAGGTGCAGATACTGGCAAGGTTGGTAGCTCCTGAAACTTTTACTTACATGAGTAATTATGAAGCATTTTTCCCCTAAAAATATGCATTGCGTAATTAAATAAACCAAACTTGGTAACGGTGAAGCAAAATTATCATCATTATGATTTTCTCAGAGCGGCCATTAGCAGTAGTAGCGAACATTTCAAAATTCTAAAGTAACTTATACGCTGACAACTCGTGGGATCCTTCACGTGAGAGGGGTCAATGACCGGGCGGCAGACAGCTGATAACTGAGCAACAGTCGTACCAACACTGGACAGAAAGTCTACGTCACTGTGCTCGCTAACAGGAGCAATTACTATATCAGATTTCTGTGCAGTACGTCGCTTCGGCATGATTGCAGCACAAAAGATAACGCAACCAATAAACAAACAGTAGGATCAAGCAATTCAGATTACACCAAACTAAACACTTATAGCATCACATGAATGTAAGTAGCAAGATCAGAACATAGCCAAATAAAACAGTTGCAGAAAGAACACAATTAAGCGCCCGCGGCGAAATATCAGAAAATTAAACTAACACACGGCTACACAAGCCACTTGGACACAATACCAAGATTTTTAAGCAGAATGAACACATGGAAGAAAACAAAATGATAGCTTCAGTGAGAAACCTCGAACTGGAAGTTAAAAAAAAACCACGTCACACTTACTGTGACCACCGCGAAGATTCTCAAAAGGAGCAGAATACAAACTTGTAATTTAAACTAGCACACAAAACTTCTCTTTTTTATTCTTAAATCAAATGTATATAATCTGATATGCACACGCAAATAAACGCGCCAAAACACGTGCTGAGGAAGACTGGTTTCACAAGCTAAAATTATTGCTGAAATGCACGACCACGCGGGAATTACACAACACACGTGCGTATATAAAAGTTACACGAAAAATGACCCAGAAAAGTGCAGTAAATAGCTAGAAATCACAATCACTGGAATATAAAGTTATACATTTCCAAACCACTGCTAATAAGCACAGAAAACAAGATTTGCAAACGGATAGCCAACACGTGACGAGCACATTTTGAAACTACAACTATCTCGCTCGTTTCAGAACTCAACTTTCACAGAAACATTTTTTTTTAAATTAACCACAGTGATATAATTTAAAGGAAATGAAGCCAACACAAGGGGAAAATGGAGTAGAAGTTTTAGCGTCACCCGGCAGACAATGGGAAAATATGCAAAAATGAACTCAAAATTGAAATTTCTAAATCAAACTTTCAGAAATGATGGAAACAAAATTTAGAAGAAGAGAATCACAAATAAAAGTATAAAAATCCTTACCCTTTAGCCAGAAAGAACTTTACATTTTTCACGACCACGTGTAGCAGAAACCGTTAAATTTGGAGGGAAAAAAAATTTTGCACTTAAAATCTAGAAACAAATCAAACCAATTGCTCGGCGCCTCCGCCAATTACCCGGCGACTCACGCCAATTTGTCGCGTGCCTCACATTTTGTAATTAATTATTTAACTTCAGTGGTGGGCAACTCGCTTACGAGAGGGATCGTTATTCAAACAAAGGAAACTTTAATTTGAGAGGCACCGACAAAGGGACGCAGCTAAAGTTAAATTCACAACATAATTTACACTAATATAATTCCTGGCTGAAGGGAGAGGCAAGGATTCTATGCTACCATAATGAAAGTACCAAGGAAGGGTGACAAATAGATTTATTTAACAAAGACTTACCCCATGTGTCTGCCGGGGCGAGGACGCCATATCGTCGGGCAGCTATCCGTTCACCTGACTCAAAAACTCGTCCCAGACTAACTGAGAAAACCCGTTAAGCTTGGCGTCACTAACGCTATCCCCACCAATGAGACTGTTTCCCCTTAAACACCCCTCCTCAGATAAACTGCCAACCTTCAACTTGGGTAACCAGAGGGCGCATTACCAATATATAATCTGTGCACATGCCACAATATATTATATTATATACATATTGCTTTAAGGCGGGCTGTTATTTTTTTAATATTACTAAATATCTGACATCATTTAAGTGTTAAAAAATACTGCCTCAGCTATGGACCTCCCAAATGCGATTCGCACACGTTACCGCGGCGCCAGCTCTATCATTAATACGGAAAAAGTGATATATCGTGATATTCCGGTGCATAATGTATTTACTTACCATGATCGTGAAATACACAAAAACTACAGAAATGCCGATTTTCATACAATCTATTCTTTAGGAGACGTAAGCGTATTTAGGATCGTTATCACTGTTAAATCACACGAACAGTAGACTTATTTATGAACAGCAGCCATATTAAAATATAATTTACCAATGTGTTGCATCACTGGGCAGCAATTGACTAAGGCAGAATATGTGACTCTGGAGCATCTTCATTCCATTTAGCTAGTTTAGCAACTTCTGACCAGCGCATGACGTTGGTGCAAGACGCCATGGTGCTTAACCATTATGCTCTCCCGAGCAGCTCAAATTCAAGAGCTTTCACTGCAAAGGACACAGAGTTGACTTCAGCACACTTGTCAGGTTTTCAGATATATTTACGTTTATTAGAAAGAGTGTTTCTCATTGGAAATCTCTTTTCAGCAGGATGGGCGGCGGCCATAAGAAGTAGCTACAAGATGTGCGATCTACAATGAGGACGGCAGCGGCCTGCTGGACCACCGCAGCCGCCATCTTGATATCCGCCATCTTAACTGGTGAGTACATATTCCTATTGTCTTTATAAGAGGCTAAGTTCCCTTCTTGAGGAAAACATTGGAATACTTTGTCCAAGGCATAAAGAGCACATCTCAACTTTGCTCTGGAAGTGATTACGTATATGAGTTTGCTGCATTCGTCCCAGAAGGAAGAGCGAACCATTTTCTACTCGAAATGTTCCAATGAAATTAATACCGAACTACAGATCAATGATCGATGTATCCAATGTAAAAATGAAATTGTAAACAATTTTCGGAGGACCTTCTAACCGTAACATGATCATTCTGGATGTTTCTGTTATTCCTCGTAGCATACAAATATCCTCACGAGGGAAGAAGAAACCAAGCTTAAGTTCAGATCACGACCATGAAATACGACAATGCTCCAACTCATTCAAGCTGCTGTCTCATTCTCTTGAGTAGCATATGGATGAATAAAACCTAATTTTTATCGTATTCAGGAATGTCACCACATCCGAGCCTTGTGTAGTTGTTTCAGTACTAATAGCAAGCTTCACACTTACAAAATTGGCATTAGAATCTAAAACGCACAAACATGTTCCCTACTCTAACATAATCGCGCCCACTTAGGGTCATAAACAGACGTTTTTAAAAAGCTTATAAATAAGACACAGAACCTACTAAATTATGTATCACCAGCGACAGTGTTGCCATGCCTTTATCAGGTATCCTCTTTAGTAAGCACGTCGTATGTTTAAACATCAACTGATTGCCGGAATGAAGGAAACAAAAAAGATAAGCATTTGTAGGGAAGAAAAATCTGCAACTAGAAAGCACTTGCTTCACATTTTACAATAGATTATTACCCATTTACTTATCTTAAACCCAATTTATTGCTAGAGCCGAAAAAGTTCTGTAGCTCTCCTTCACTACCCGCAGTAAATAAGCAAGAAGTACCAGATAAATGGCTTGTGTAAGAGGAGAAAGAGAAAAAGGGACGTGTTGGAAGCTGTTCATCTTGCCGGGTAAAAGAAAAGCTAGCGATGCTTATCTGGAGATGCCGCAACAAATCTACCGCAGTGGTAATGAACCCCGTGAGAGAACATTCCACATCCGCCATACTGACCGCACCATCTCCATTCAGCAGTGTTCTACTCTCTCTGTAATCGCTTTGTATCACACACTTACGCTTACTGTTTGTCATTATATTGTTCCTTTTTATGTCCTAAACTTTCCGACATTCATTCTTCATAGCACCGAATAAAATCAAACTAGTGATTATATTCTTGACACAGTGAAAATAGACACGTTCAAACATAATTAAATTTTATGTTAGTTCCAAATGCAAAAAGGTACATTTCATGTTTTCCTGCTTTGTGCTAAGAAGCTGTTGGCAGTAATATGAAAGAGCTTGGATATTTTCAAACTAAACAAATGTTGCTATTTTTAAATAAAATGTCTGCATATTTTGTTATCTAAAATAAGCTCTGTGCTTCACGCATATAAAACCTTTCCTTTTGTTCTCGTTCCCTACTTTATTCCATGATTTTATTGAAATTACGGTATTAAAACGATGCTGCTTCCTATATAATTTTAACCTCTGTTCTACAACGGCTGCCCAAGTGAAACTGGGGCTCATGACGGTTTCCGCAGTGTTTAGTTGTTTGAAATACGTACACGTACAAAAGCAAAGAGTGATGTATGGGTGACACACTGCCAATACAGAACCGCTTGTCGGTTTAAACAAGTGTCCGAGCTATCCGTTGGTTATGTATAGGGTTGTCTCATAAGTTCGTTCACTTTTCGTTACGATTCAATCACAAAGAACGCCTGGGAACACACCTCACCCGCAGAATAGCTACGACAGCGTAGTTGCCAAACTTTCCGTTTACAAACTTTAAACACAAGGTAGTTCAAAAGATAAATAACTACGGCAGCTATGTTTTGTAAACAAACTAGTTATTTTCTATAGTATACACAATTATTGTCGACAATATATTGCCAAGTTCCTGGTTACAGTAGCACGATCTAAATTGAGCTCCAATGCCAACACCCGACTTGTAATTCGTGGATTGTTGACAATCGTTTCATGAATTCTTTCCACCTCCATAACCACTGGCCGTCCAGACCGAGGTTTGTCTTTTAGGGAGAAATTCCCAGCTCGAAATCGACTAAACCACTTTTGACATGTTCGCTTCGTTACTGCATCTTCCCCATAGAGAGCACAAATTTTCTGTCGGCATTGTGAGGGGTTTTACCCTTATGATAGTAAAACAGCATAAGATGTCGGAAATGTTCCTTTTTGCTTTCGATAGTTTGTAAACATAAGTTCACTCTGTTCCATCCAACGTCAGTCACAAATACACACTGACATATCCAAAAATGAGTCTAGTTGTAGTTCTCTAAGTCGTAGGGATGGTTAGGCAACTAGGATAACTTGAGTGTACAGAGGGTTCAGTGTTTTCAGGCGCTATAGATGGAACTTAGGAGCAAAACGAACGAACTTATGTGACAACCCAATATATTCTGAGTCAGAAACGGCCATAATTGGATGTAGAACCGTTTTTCACCGGTGTCCAGGACCTTTTTATTGGTGTCCCTTCAGAATTATTTTTATGACTTTAAAATTACAGACTAGAGGTCAGCGGGACTTTAGGGGACATAGCGTAGACTTCCTCAGAGGCGTCGTAGCATATCTTGGCGGACGTTGTAGTACAACATTCTTTCCTGCAAATATCCTTCGTACGACTATAAATTACGTTCCATTAATCCTTTTGCTAGTCACAAAACTAACCTCATAAAAAATCTGATGTGTTACACTCACATGACTTTCTCTACTCTTGTACAAACTATTTTTACAAACGCATATTCTCCATCTACTTCATCTTAATCGAGATAAACATTTGCAGAGTATATCTTATTGCTAATTTTCTTGTAGATGTAAGGGGAATGTATATTTACAAGGGCAATATAGAAATACAGTAGCCTTTAAGCACATACATATCTCTTAATAGCTGGTTGCTAGGTGCATCACCATTCCCTTTCCCACAGATTAATACTCTTTGCATATCCAAGACAAATAAATGAATAAGGAATTCCCATTTGAGACAATAAGTATTGAAAAAATCTGATGTGTTACACTCACATGACTTTCTCTACTCTTGTACAATCTATTTTTACAAACGTTTATCCTCCATATGCTTTATGTTACTCGAGATATCGAGATGTCAATCTTATTGCTAATTTTCTTGTAGATGCAAGGGGAACATGGTAGGTTATAAGCGATAGTCAAATCTTTTAAGCGCTGGTTGCTATGTGGCGCATTCTATTCTGTTTGCATATCCAGGACATAAAAAAATTGAATAACGAATTTGAGAAAAAGTATAAGTATTGGAAAATTTAATATCTCGAAAATGGTTCACTCAACTAAAAAATGTATATGACATAAATTGTGTATTTTAACGCGATCTACATTTTTTGTGCAGTAAAATTTTGTCTCTCTTATGGTTTACCAGTTATGCAAAAGTCGTTCACAATGAAGAATACTTTTGGAGACATTCCCAGAAAATTCAAGATACACATTTGTCATGAAAATATCTTAAACATATGATATTTTAATCAAAATCGTTAGAGCCATTTTTGAGAAATTTAAAATTTTCGAAAAATGTTCCATGTAAAGGGTAATCTGGGGTGGGGGGATTTTCTTGAAAACCTTTGTGTCGCATCTCTGGAAGATACTGAACCTAAATACCAAGTTTGGTGTTTACCCAACTGTTCGTTTCTGAGTTATGCTGTTCACAGACACATAGACAGACAAACAGACACACAGACACACACGGACATGTTTCCAAAAACGCTTTTTTTGTTTCAGGGGATCTCAAAACATATATTTCCGGTGAAATCTCGGTATCGAATTTTTGTGTGGAATACAATACTTCCCCTACTTAGTATACGTAGTAGAGAAAGTAAAACGAATTGAAGGCCGAGACAAACTTTCCCCTTTATGTTTAATCCCCTCTCGAAGATCAGTTCTGTGAAAATTATTACTAAACTTCATGAAAAATTTAAATGGCTTATTGGAAATAAAAATCTATCAGCCGAGCCCCTTTGGACGAATCCATAGCACGACCGTAACTTGCTTCTGTACGTACCAGTAGCACACTCTGCCGAGACTAAATGACTTCGCCAGTATACAGGTAGCGACATATTCTAATGATACCACACGCTGCGTTATATCGCTTTGAGCAGCGGCGTTTCCCATGCAAGTTTCAATTTCATTTGGCAAATGCTTATATGAAAGACATTTTGTTAATTACTTTAAAAGCCACACAAACAGATATTTGTAGAACGAGAGAGGGAGAAGCATATTTCATCAGTTTACAGGAAAACGCGGTGGAAAGTAGCAGGTTCTGCTAAATAGAAATAAATGATCATGATATAAAAACGAACACGCTAATAAAATGCATATAAGTGGATCTTTTCGGAATTAGTTTTGCTTATGAATAGTATTTACTTAAGGTTCCTCGAGTATAAGAAGCAAAGAATCAAAAGGCAGCTTTTCCACCAAATGCATTTTTACAGAAAAAATATTTCCCTTTAATGATGAATAATATTGTCATAAAATATAGATGTCTATAAGCTTGCATGTAATTTATAGCATTCCACCACAAATCTAGAGGTAGAGCCTTTCCTAAAATTTAACTTTAAAGGTTGGAGAAAATCCCTTTGGTTTGAAACTAATGTCACTGAAAGAGAAGCGAAGACAATTCTTTTTTACTTTCTCTACTACGTATAGTAAGTAGGGGAAGTATTGCATTCCACCCAAAAATTCGATACCGAGATTTCACCGGAAATACATGTTTTGAGACCTCCTGAATCCAAAAAAAGCATTTTTGGAAACATGTCCGTGTGTGTGTCTGTGTGTGTGTCTGTGTGTCTGTGTGTGTGTGTGTGTCTGTGTGTGTGTCTGTGAACAGCATAACTCAAAAACGAACAGTCGGATAAGCACCAAACTTGGTATTTAGGTTCAGTATCTTCCAGAGATGCGACACGAAGGTTTTCAAGAAAATCCCCCCACCCCAGACTACCCTTTACATGGAAGATTTTTCGACAATTTTAATTTTCTCAAAAATGGCTCTAACGATTTTGATGAAAATATCATATGTTTAAGATAATGTCATGAGAAATGAAATGTATATCTCGAATTTTCTGGGAATGTCTCCAAAAGTATTCTTCATTGTGAACGACTTTTGCATAACTGGTAAACCATAAGAGATAGACAAAAGTTTACTACACAAAAAATGTAGATCGCGTTAAAATACACAACTTATGTCATATACATTTCTTTTGTTGAGTGAACCGTTTTCGAGATATTGCTTGTTATTCCCTTAAATTTTCCAATACTTATACTTTTTCTCACATTCGTTATTCATTTTTTTTATGTCCTGGACATGCAAAGAGAATGGAATGCGCCACATAGCAACCAGCGTTAAAATATTTGACTATCGCTTAAAAGCTACCATATTTCCCTTGCATCTACAAGAAAATTACCAATAAGATTGACATCTCGATATCTCGATTAACATGAACCATATGGAGAATAAGCGTTTGTAAAATTAGATTGTACAAGAGTAGAGAAAGTCATGTGAGTGTAACACATCAGATTTTTTTTAATATAATTTAATTTTTAATGTGGTTTTCGAACTCGAGACCCCTCGCACAGAGGGCAAGTGCTCTACCGACTTAACTACGGGGTCAGCCAGTAGTCTTATTTCTCTACGACTGAAGTGTTCATATCTTGGGTGAGTTTTCTGTAATGGCGTAGCCACCGCATTCAATTTTTAATCCAAGGGTTGTTTGACTGTGGCTGTTGCTTGGGTTTGCATTGCATTTTGATTATTGAATATAATAGAATGGGTTCGCGGAGCCACATAGGATAAACGGGTCATATATGCATTTATTTTGGAATAGGTACTACATTTTGATATTCTGGCTTCCATTTAGTATGCATTATCATATTCTTGTTGTTTAATATTCAGATTTTATGTAAACTGTTAAAACATTTAGAGTCTATTTAAGTGGCACAATAAACACACACACACACACACACACATATATATATATATATATATATATATATATATATATATATATATATATATATATATGAGAGCATACCAGAATTACCCGAGCTGACGTATATATAGCGGTTTTGGTTTCAAACAAATGACTATGGTAGAAAGTACCACCCTTATAAAGCTTAAGTTTGAAGTTTACAATGCCACGTTGTTTAGTAATTGTTTGACAGCCATGTATAGTGAACTCTCTCAGCGAATTTGTAAACATGGATAAAACTGGCCATCGTTATGTGATACAACACTTTCATTTGAAAGGTCTTAGACCAACTAATATTAAATCTGAGCTAGATTCTACTCTGGGGTAGTCTGCTCCTTCGTTTACAACAGTAAAATATTGGGTGGCAGAGTTTAAGCGAAGCCGTACCAGATGCCAAGGCGAAGTTCGCAGTGATCGACCAAATGAGGCGACCAAGTCAGAAATTGTGAGGGAAGTCCACAAAATGGTATTGAATGGCCATCGACTGAAAGTGCGCGAGCTAGCAGACGTTATAGGTATTTAAAAAAGTGCTGTAGATCTCATACTAACTGAAAATTAAAACATGAGAAAGCTGTGCGCAAGATGGGTGCCGCGTTTGCTCACAGTGGAATAAAAGCAGCGTTGTTCCAGTCGAGTGTTTGGCGATGTTTCACTGCAATAAAGCTGATGATTTGCGTCGATTCATAACCATGGATGAAACATGGGTCCACCACTTCTCACCTAAGACGAAGGAACAGTCAAAACAGTGGATCGAAAGGGGAGAATCGGCTCCAAAGAATGCAAGACAGTTCCTATGCAGGCAAGGTCATAGCATCAGTTTTTTGGGATGCGCATGGGATAATTTTCATTGACTATCTTCAAAAACGAAAATCAATAAATGGTGAGTATTATGCAAACTTATTGCAGCGTTTGAATGATGAAACCAAGCAAAAATGGCCGTATTTAACGAAAAAGAAAGTTCTGTTTCATTAACACAATGCACCAGTTCACGCATTCATATTCGCCATGGCCAAAATCAATGAGTTAATGTTTGAATTGTTTCCTCATGCACCCTATTCGCCAGACTTGCCCCTCTGATTATTTTCTGTTTCCAAAGTTCAAGAAATGGCTTTGTAGTAAAAGATTTAGCAACAATGAAGAGTGGAGTTTGGAGTTGATGGCCATTTTGCTGGACTCGACGGTTCTCACTATAAACAGGGCATCGAAGCTATTGAACATCGCTGGGAAAAGTGTATCGAGCTGAAAGGAGACTATGTAGAGAAATAAAGATGTTTTTTTCCCAATCTTTTTTTCTTTGTTAGGTCGTTACTTCTTGGACAGCCCTCGTATAGATTTCATCTCGTTTGTTACAGAGTTTATTTAGATTTGCAAATGTTCAGACTTTATCTAAATTATTAATAACTAGGATTCATTACAGAGAAGCGGTTAGGTTCTATTTGAATGTAAAAGCCTTTATTTCGCATTCTTAAATTTGGCTTTTCGTAATGCTGAGTGTGTCATGTGGGGTGAAACGGGTTGTTGCCGATTTCTCCCAAAACTTTTGTTCTTTTCCCGAGTGCTTATAAGATTCACAGTCAAGCAATGTAAATTTGTTGTGTAATCATGGCGTTCTTAATGGCAGCCTTAGAAAACTGTGACTAAGTTTTACATTTTGGCGTAATTTATGCTTCATAGGTAAATTAAATGCAGTCTGTAAATTGGGCTCCTATAGTCCAGAAAATGAAACTTAGCTGTAAATAGTGTATCCTGGAGAACGTTGTATGAAAGAATGTGGGCTATGCATATTTATGTGCTTTCTAAGCTGCGGTATTAACAACAAATACTTCCCATTACGAAGCAACACCATAGACAAATTACTGCAGCTGTTAGTTGGTATATTGAGCAGGGAAATGTATTTAAAATGCCTGTGACAACACTCTATTGTTTAGAAGGTGGTATTGGTCTCTGGAGCATAGAGATCAAATGATTATGCATTTTCTAGTAAGTGGTTAAAACATCGGGTTAATGATGTAGGATTGGATAACACAGTAGACATTAGAGGGATACCTACAACCTTAAATTACATGCGCCTTTATGTTCATGAAAGAGGTTATCTTCCTCCAGAACAATGCTGTGCATCGAAGACAACCTATGATAACCTCATGCTTTATTATGAAGTTCCTGAGATGAGAATAATGAAGATTTTTGCCTCATTATTCTAATTTGCTTCACCACATTTCCTTGAAACATATTCCGGTTAGAATCAGATCGTTATGGTTTCAAGTGGTGCGTGATATCCTTCCTACTCGTAATAGATTATATAAAATTTATATTTCTGATTCTGGTAAGTGCTTGAAGTGCGATGGAGAGGACAAGTTAAAGCATAAATTAAATGAATGTCCTGTTGTACAGTCAATCATGAGTCACTTTATGGATTCTGTGAGGAAACTAAGGTTACATCCCTATGCATGGGCTACTCCCAACATTCTTCTTCGACCAGACTTTGTATTAAATCCAACTTCAAGAATAAGTTCTCTGTATGGTTATTAGCAAATAGTTTATTACCTGTTGCAATATTATGATTATGTGGCCCTTTCGGACTGTATGTTTGAAAACAGAACAGGTCAAGATCTTCTGTAATAGACAATCTGCCAAGTTTCACAAGGTGTACAAAAACTTTTTTTGATTTATTCACAACTTATTTCATATTCTAGTCAAATGTTTATCTTCAGTTCAGTATAATTATTTTTCATTGTAATCAAATAAAAAATTAAATGAAAATTCTCTGAAAAATCTGATGTGTTACACTCACATGACTTTCTCTACTCTTGTACAATCTATTTTTACAAACGCCTATTCTCCATATGCTTCATGTTAATCGAGATATCGAGATGTCAATCTTATTGGTAATTTTCTTGTAGATTCAAGGGAAACATGGTAGCTTTTAAGCGATAGTCAAATATTTTAACGCTGGTTGCTATGTGGCGAATTCCATTCTCTTTGCATGTCCAGGACATAAAAAAATGAATAACGAATGTGAGAAGAAGTATAAGTATTGGAAAATTTAAGAAAATAACCAGCAATATCTCGAAAACGGTTCACTCAACAAAAGAAATGTATATGACATAAGTTGTGTATTTTAATGCGATCTACATTTTTTGTGTAGTAAAATTTTGTCTATCTCTTATGGTTTACCAGTTATGCAAAAGTCGTTCACAATGAAGAATACTTTTGGAGACATTTCCAGAAAATTCGAGATATACATTTCATTTCTCATGACATTATCTTAAATATATGATATTTTAATCAAAATCGTTAGAGTCATTTTTGAGAAAATTAAAATTTTCGAAAAATGTTCCATGTAAAGGGTAGTCTGGGGTGGGGGGATTTTCTTGAAAACCTTCGTGTCGCATCTCTGGAAGATACTGAACCTAAATACCAAGTTTGGTGCTTATCCGACTGTTCGTTTTTGAGTTATGCTGTTCACAGACACACACACAGACACACACACAGACACACACACAGACACACACACGGACATGTTTCCAAAAATGCTTTTTTTGGATTCAGGAGGTCTCAAAACATGTATTTCCGGTGAAATCTCGGTATCGAATTTTTGGGTGGAATGCAATACTTCCCCTACTTACTATACGTAGTAGAGAAAGTAAAAATGGTGTAACATTTTCAATTCAATACTCGATTCCCTTTCGCTGGATTAATGTTTACGAAACAGTGTTCACATACTGAAATTAAAGGACAGTTCGCTTGACTTGCGTGTTTTCTGTATACATTTTTAGGGACATTCCTCCACCTCGCAGTGGGTGTTGCCATGAACCTCGTTCCTAGGTCCGAAAGTTTAGGCCCCTCCATTACAGATGTGAGTAGGCAAATGTAGTGCAATTAGTAGCAAAGCGTGGTTTCGATCCAAGGATCTCTGTGTTATGGACCCCGCACGCTTCCTCTGCTGGGATATAGCTATGATCTTAAATGCAGCATACTTCTAATTTTCAGTGACTGGATAACGACAGGGGTTTCATTCTCCTTGACTTTTGCTTAGCTGGAAAACTGTAAAATGTGGGCAAACATTTACGGAAAAATTAGAGTTCTTTAACACACGAATTTATGTCGAAATATTCTCCTTATGTATGTTTAAAATTCCCAGGTTGAAAGTACTCTATAATCTCTGAAAGTAATTCTCTTTCTTATGCATACGAAACACACACAAGCTCGCAAACAACCACAGCTCTTCGTTCGTGATAACAATGGCTTTGATATAAACAGTTGAGTATTGTTGTTCTTGTTCACCAATCGCACTGGGGATTAATTTATCTGCATCATTTTCCCCTCTGGCTGCACAATATAAAGTCTGTAAGTTATCACATTTAAGGCCTTTGCATTTGGCGAGATGCTGTTTGTTCAGGATGACCTTCTTTACAGAGAGTGCACTTGGGTGTAGGTAGGCATCGTATCTTGTGAAGGTGTACTGCGAGGCAATCGTGGCCAGTTGCCATCCTAAATAAGGCCACTGCAGTTTTCCTTGGTATTTTTTGTATATCAACTGTACCTTTAATATTCTTATAATTTTTATCTTTTAATTTATATTTTCATCGAGTCTCTGCTGTCTTTTAAAATGCTGTTTAATGTTATAATTGTTTGTTTATTTCTATTTGACCTAAAGGTTTTATTTGTTGTGCTGCACATTTCTTTGCTAATTGATCCGCATGTTTATTGCCCAAAATTCCGACATGAGCTGGGATCTATTGTAGAGTGACATGATTTCTAGTTTTAACTGCTTTAATTAGGTTTCTTATTTCTTTAATATTTCTTGCTGTTTTATTATTGTAATTTACTATCCCATCTATGGCTGATTTTGAGGCATGCTTCCCAAACAGTTGAGTATTGCCTCCTATATTCTGTATTGCCTTGTTCACAAGTGAACAGCAAAATGAAGCTTTTATATGGTTACGAAATATGGGGAAAGTGTTATGATAGAACAGGGATGAGTGCATCACTCTGTCCTTGCATTACCTACTTGTTCTGCCCCTTAGACAGACTGACTGGCGTCCTGACACCTCAGGATGCTCAGCAAGGGCGATAAACAGTCATGTGACAACTTTCACATTAGATTTTGTTTATTATAAAATTCACTTTTCTGTTTTCCTTAGTCATTTTCTCGTAAAACGTGCAGCTCTCCTTGCAGCTTTTTCCCTTTCTTTCTTGCAATGTTATATAGAATGAGGAATGAATGAAATGGTGCTCAACTACAGAGCTGAGTTACCAGCTGAAGATGCGGGAAAACACCGGAGAAGACCTTATCCACTACGATTGAGTTTCGAACTCGGAACTTCTTGTGCGAGGCAGACACGCCAAGGAAATGGTGGAATATGCGTAATTGCGTAAAATGCGGAGATTATTCTATTTTCTCTCACATTTTCCTCCCTCACTCATACACTATGCATCTCTCTTTCTCCTTCTCTCCTCCTCACTCATTTCCTCCATCTCCATTCCTCTTCGCTCCATGTATATGTAATATGATATTTTGAAACCCGGCCATGAAAATCTTTCAGTATAAATAAAATTTAAAACCTTAGTAAAATGATAAACAGTACACAAGCATGTTATTTATCCCTGTTATACGACAGGAATAAAATTATACTCTCTCGTTGTAACATGTTTACGCATAGGAATAATATTAGCGAAAAGTTTTTATAACTTCTGAAAACATAAAAGTTTTGTAATTAACTAAGGTTTTCATAAAGATAATACTTATAAACTTTTGTAATGTAACACTTTTAAAAATGATAATACACAAGATATCTCGAATTCTTATTTTACACTCCGCTTTTTGAGGCAAGTTATTAACACACAAACAAGTTTATAGGCGTATTTGCTAAGTGGTAATGCGTTATATACAAAGTCTTATAACAATCGATTTGGCCATTCCTACTTGAAAAGATAACATATACACAAGCGCGGAAATGGACACATTTTTAAACAATGTTATTTTGTCTTCATACATACAGGGTTATTCAAAAAGATGGAACAGACTTTAAATATTTATTCCTAATGAACGATAATAGATAGCAACATATAAGATACATAATTTAATACAGGAAATTTAAAGCTTTTAAGCCATATTAGTTCTATTCATTGCCTACGGCGGCGCTGTGTTTGTTTACGAGAAAATGGCAACGCCACAGGAAAAGTCGTTTTGTGTGCTGCAGTATGCAAAGAGTGAATCCATTGTTTCATTGCAGCGTTGCATTTCGTTGTAAGTTCAACAAAAAGCCACCTCGTCATAAAAAATTTACAGTTGATACAATAAATTCGTAGAAGATGGTTGCACATGCAAACGGAAAAGCACTAGTCGTCCTCGCATAACAAATAGTGCTCATTTTGAACACATAAAATAAAATTTTTAACTTTACTCTATTCAGTGATGTATCGCATGTGTCGCCATCTATTGCCGTTCAGTAGAAATAAATATTTAAAGTCTGTTCCTTCTTTTTGAGTAACCGTGTATTTGTGTAAATTATTCTTCCAAAGTTGAAAATTACCGGAATATTTTTTCAACTTTATCATTTCTTTAAATAAAATAAGTAGAGGCATTAATATTTTATGGATATGCATTTCTTTTGTTTTATTCAAAACAATGTAACTGTTTTGTCAAATAGCGACTCCAGGCTTGTATGTTTAGCTTGTGAAACATCGAGGGATAGTCGTGTTTTCGTCTGTTACGAAAGGATTGTGTGTAAGAATGGAAAGAACGAGCAGGTTTGTTTCCGTTCAGTATTGAAGCTTGTTGAGAGAGATGGAGGGAATGGGATCACTTGTTGCACTGTCAATCTTACACGAGATCGCCTTTATCGATGTCAACCGTAACGGAGACGTGTTTGTTTCTTCCAGGTGGTGCAACGCGGCAGATCAAGAAAAGAATTGGGTATTTGTTCGTCCTCTGTCGATACCGAGGCTTAAAACGCTTAACATGTTTACTTGTTTCGTGATACAAATCGTTTTAATGACATGTAACTGTTTCTTCTTTATATTTAGCTTAATCGATTACAATATTGTAAGGTATCTGTTTTTGCTACTTATACATTTCATTAGAAAAATGGGCACTATTTGTTTTCATTGTGTACTTAACATTTTCAATAGAACTCTGTTTTTCTTTTTTCGTTTTGGCTACCAAGACAGAAATAGTGTATCAAAACTACTCTCAAAAATTACGAGTTGCCGCTAAGCATCACTTAAATATACAACTCTAGAGAGTCAGGCGGTTGAAAAAGGCTGTGTGCCAGCTCGAGCTTTCCCTAAACAAGTGAGAGCTAAGAACTTCACCGAGAGCAGTGTCTTCTTACCTCTAATTTAACGTTAGAAGTTCGTAACCGGAAGAAGTATAGCTATTTCAAGCTATGAACTGCACGTTTCTTCTTCAATGTATGCACGGCATACGACTAAGTTAATTTAATGAGACAAGAATTTGCTCAGAGGTTTAGAAAGACCTAAGCACGAGTAAAGAGCATTTGCGTGATGAAGGAACACGCCCTGAGCGGGGGTGAGTGACCCAGGAACACGCACGGGTAGGTGAGGTCAATATAATTAGTCCCCTACTGGTTCGTGGAAAGACGGGAAATTGCCTCTGGCCTCCCAGTAATCTTGCTTTTGCAAGAAAGAGTGCTTTACATACAAAAAATCGACAGAGAGTATGCAAACAAAAGTAAGGGAGGAATGAATAATAGTAAACGCGGCACCCAGATAAAATACTTCCTTACTGTTGCTTTTATAAAAACACTAGCTGTCTTACCCGGCGTCGCACGAATGCGTTTTCATATACAAATGTGTAAAGCAGGAATTCTAAAACAGATACTTAATACCTCTAACTAAACACTTACATAAATAACACAGATATGAAGTTCTGTCGACATTTTATCAATTCATTTAATGCTGAAGGAACTATACGTTGAATTTTCAATATAACCTACTAGGGTGTAGTACACACAAATACGCACATGACTACATGAATAAGGACAAAATAAAAGCAGTGATCTTATTTTCTTCACCTCTGTTAAGAGCTCCATTGAAACCTTCTTCTTCAAATCTAAGAAACTTTTGAGAAGTTTGTTGTGCTATCTTTAATTTCCTTTCATAAACATCGGCAACAAATGAATACGGTTGGCGATATTCGATTACAGTCAGCCTTATTCATTTTGGTGTTTCTCACTCCTGAAGAGTGTAAGAGTGTAGAACGTGTAAGAGTCATTCTCTTTATACAATGCCTTCTCTTTATGCCAAGGCCGGGATCAGGCGAATGCCTGCTCCGCACACTGCGGAGTTTTCCGATCCGTAACTCCCGCGTTACTTACTCACGAGTGTTAGTAACATATACGTAATGAGTACTAACCTTGTTACAAGCGTTGTTGAAAATGGTGTCCATCTGCGCGAAGACATTCTTGATATCGTCGGATGAGATTACCATCCACACCATAAGTTCTTCTTGGTGATGTTCGTAATTTCTGCTTTTATATTGTCCTTAAGTTCGTCTATGATGTGGGGATTGTTCCTGTACTTTATGTTTTAGCCTTTAGTGATCCCGTTCTAAATTTATTGACCAAACATCTCACAATGCATCTGCACAGAACTGGATAACCAGGAAATTTTTACTGAAATTTTCTATATGCCTGTCCACATGATTCAGCTTTCACGCATGTAGTGTACATAAAAATACGCTATTCAAGCGTAAATTTGTTGCCAGGCATTTCCATGGACTAATAAGAGAATAATATTCCTAGGGAAATCACACACAATACACGTATTATCGAAACACTTCACAACACGAAGACAAAGCAACACTTGATAAACATAGCTGATAAACGTACCCTTGACACGTCCTGCGCCGCTTCTGCGCAGTGGCATAGTACCGAGGTCACTGCCGTCTCGGTCAATACGCATATAAGGCGGTTGTGGCCTTGGCATAAAACGAAGGCACTGTATATTTATTTAGCATACAGTGGTAATAAACCCAATTACATCCAGCATAAATACAGCATAACTTTCTTACATATGGGTCTTAATATGCGACACATACACATGTCGTTATAATAGATCAAATTGTAATGGGAGCATAAACGATTACACCTGCAGCCACTGTTTTGAATAAGAGTTTAATAATAATATGGTTAACAGCGTTTTGGCCACAACACTAAATTCCATTGCATTTGTATTCCACCTTTAACTTTAAAAATTAACAGCCTTTAGCCTCGACTAGGAAAAATTTAACTACTGTCTAGATACGAAGCCTCTTTATTTTAACTATTCTAATTGTGTACTTATTTCAACCAAATTTTAAATCGTCGACAAATTTTGTTATAGCTCTTGTGTATAAAATCTCGTTTCCATACGTGAGAAGGTTCGCTTGGGTAGGTGGCTCTCCATTTAAACTACTCTTAATTTTGTGTCGATTTCAGCTAAATTTGAAAAGTGTCAATAAAGTCAAACTCTCGTGCACAAATCTCAACTCCGTAGGGAGCTCACCATCCAAACTACAGCTAGTTTTGTATTCATTTCCACCAAATTTGAAATATGTCTACAAAACTGTTTTTAAAATTCCTATATAAAACACCTTAATCGTAGTTAGAGTAGTAGTAAAGGGTTGTTTAATGTATACGGACGTACGGACAGACACTAATAAATGGTCCACAATCGAGTATGCATATAAAAGTGACAGACCAAGACTTATTCCTTGTAAATTCAGAATTAGGCCTTCAAGTTTCTCAGGCTGTGGGCCCATCACGTAGTACCTACCTGTTTTATTTGCACTGTTCTGCATTCACGGAAAGCCAATAGGAATCCGATCAACATTCAGCAGAGCTAACATACTTATCAAAAAACTTGAACCAGAACAAGCGTGTGGCCCTAAACAGCGTGAAAATTATTAGTATTGTCGCGACTTACTCCTAAGCAGCGATACATCGGCTGGGAGGGGTGTAGATTTAAAATAGTATAGCAGGAGATAGTGTCAAGTAAGCAGAGGAACACAAGTATTAAACTAGGCAGTCTCGGTAGTTACAAGCGCTTATAAGAAGTATTATAACAATAGAACTATTATCATGCAAATTGTGCCTCCTATCCTAGAGAGATGCAAATGTATGTATCGGTGTCTAGCGCTCCGGTAGATGCCCGTGGGGCGTAACTGTCAGTGCCATCATGTCTGAACGGGAACAGCGGAGCATGGAGTGCAGCAGACAAGCTTGTGATTGCATGATCTGCTCATTCTTAAGCACCATTGGTACTTCTTAGAGGAGTTATACAATCGGGTGTTATGAGGTACACTGCTGCTCATTAGTTTCAATAAATGCATTATAATCACAATTAAAGGGAAGGTGAATAAACTAGTTGTCTTATTTCACATAAAATATTACCTAATAAGTACAATTCAAAGCAAAAAACGTACAATGTAGGATAATAATCTAAATTTTTGTCTCATAAAATATCCTTCCTGGTCTTTGATAACAGCATTACATATTAGGCATTCTATTTATCAAGTTATCTAGAATATCTGCATTGATTTTATTCCATGTTTTCTTGTAACGCATCTCACAGATGAAATTTGCTTGCAATTGGCAGTTGAACTGCACGGTCCAGATGATTCCTTAACAACTCAACAACGGGGTTGCAGTCTGGATTTAGAGGTGGGCAAATCATGTTGTTTTAAAGAAATTCCCTGCACTTTACATTCGACATACCTCTTGCAATACAGTGATATGTGTTTGAGGTTTTTCTGCTGTAAGACAAAACCACTGCCTATTAAACGAGTCTCACTTAGTATGGCATGGTATTAGAGGATTCTATGGTGCTACTTTTGTTCCAATTTTTCTTCAGTATTTACAAGATCTGCGACGGTGCCGCCACCGAAGCACCGCCAGACCATCAAGGAATCTCCTCCATGTTTAACAGTTGGTTCGATGCACTGGGAAATCACACGCTCCGCTACACAGCGACGAACAAATGTCCGAAGCTTTGGACTAAAAAGCTGAAACTGACTTTCAACTATAAGCAGGACATTTTTCCAGGCTTCAGATGTCCAATTCCTGTGTTGTTTTGCACAGGTTAGGCATTTCTTTTTGTTAATAGGACGTGGCAGTGGTTTTTTAGATGGTACATGTCCATTTAGGCCTCACTGCAGTCATCACTTAATGGTTGAAACTGACATTTGTATATCGCTTGTTTCCATTAACTCAGACCGAATTTCAGACACTGTTTTGAATCTGTCTCGTTTACTCATGAGTGTGATGTACTGATTTGTTAGGACTGAGGTCTTTCTCGGCTGTCCTGGCCTTGAATGATCCTTTAAAAGACTAATATCTGCATATCTGGAAACTGGTATGCATCACCAAGAGACACTACTTTCTGCAGTTGAGCTGATTGAGTCATGGTGTGTCTTGTACGTGATAGTGCTATAATTATAGAATGTTTTCCTACTGATATTTCTTTCCTTGGTGTCATTCTACTGTGGTTGTTACACATTGATTACATTGAGCTTCAGGCAACCTAAGTGCGCGTATTACTGCCCTGTTGTGACCTGGAACAGTCCTCAAATGATTGTATTCGGATTGTGTGCACAAGCAGTTGACATCAGCTCACACCTAATGCCATTTAGACGGTCATACATCCATTAATTAGTGTGCTGACTGAAAGCTAACTTCTTCCTTATTTTGCTCTTTGGTTTCTAATTTCGAAAATATGCCGGTTTTTGTCTTGAGTTGTTTTTATTTTGTAATAATAAACATGTTTATGTAAATTAAAAAAAACTTATTTCATCCATCTTCCCCTTAATTGCATTCATTATGTATTTATTGAAATTAATAAGCGGTAGTGTATAGGGTATAGAACGGAGGGGAACACCTCGCGCACTGCGACCTAGGAGAGACCCCAGGAGGAAGGGATGAAGTGAAGGAACCACAGGAGCCTACAGGCCAAAGAGACGCGCGGAAATCCCTAACAGTTTCTGGCTCGAAGACCCGTTCCGCTACTGGAGCTGCCCAGAGAGTGCTATGAACAACCCTTCAAACAGCCCTCTCCATGGAAAATACTCTTTCTTTTGAGCAAGGATCCGCGCCATCTGTCCGGCATTGCCATACGCCATGAAACCTACAAGCACACCTTAAACATGAGAAAGAATGAAATGGAAATTATGGAAAAGAAATCGTTGTAGATAAGGACCAACCGAGCATTGGCCTACCGTCCTGGGAAAACCACGAAAAACCCAAGGTCGAAGTGAGCGGTCGACGGGAATCGAGCCCGCGATGTACCGAAAGCGAGCCTCACACGTTACCGCGGAGCCATTTCGTTCGGTTGCCATAAGATAGTTTCACACCCTATGTTTGAATTAAAACAACCAGTCATAGAAAATGTCAGATGTGACCGATTGTGACATTACCATGTCCATTACTATGTTCAGCTCTATTACCAACAGGAAGGTGACCTCATAGCAATTGACATTATAGGACATTTTATATAGGATGTAGTTGACCAACACTGACGTAAATCAGAATTGTGAAATGCAAATGCTTGGAAATGAAATACCAAATAATTATACTGTGTCGAATTAAAGCTGTGCTTAAAATATCTTCACATATCACGTCACAAAACAGAGCGAATATGCGGGTTGCTAGTTGCGGGAAGTAAGTAGCTGTAAAAAGGTTAAGAAAGAAATTATAGATATTGTTACGGTCAACAACGTTCCTTTTTATGGAGAATTTATTCTATGTTCCAGAACTTCAACGATTTCTGCATGGCAGTTATGTGCATGATCCATAGCTAGGATTCATCGCCCATTACTAAACAAGAACACGTGCTCCCCTTTAGTAAACTGCATCACAGTCGTTTCTTAACATCATTCTTTAATGCCAGCCTTCGTGAAACTACGACTTGTCATGCACAGTACTCGCATCCTTTCTGCGGTAAAAGCTGTTAACGTTCGCTGATGGATATAGGAGTCGTTCTGTTGAATGACTTCCATTGTAGTGTAGCAGAAGCTGATGCAGATCCACAGTTACACAGATCACAGATTAAGTTTATGTGTAGCTCTTCAAAGAAATGGCGCTGTCTGCTCCTTCTGCAATCATCATATACATCTAAGTTTGCATTTTCATATAAATTGTTGTGGGCACTTTTTACATTGTTCACGATGGCAGGATAGAGCATGTTGGTCTTTTACTTCCGAAAAGGCAATTAGATGTGCCGTCTTACCCTATTTTTTCGACAGATTTTCCCCATTTTCGGCTCAGATATTGGCACTTTCACAACAAAATGCAGTCATTTGCATTTATAAATCTTTTGCTAAACGAACAAACGTAAATAGATTACTTAATTTCAGAGATATTTCGTAATTTGTAGTAATTTAGAGAAACGTTGTAATGTGGAAACTTGGATAATCTGCAAAAATAAACTTGAAGAAAACTGTTTTTTCCCCCTCTTCGCTAATATCACATAATAGACATAGTAAGCCATAGAGTGTAAAGCATTTTCGGATAGCTATTTTTGCTTTCTCAACTACGTATATTAAGTAGGAGAGGTACTGCATTCCACCCAAATTTTGATATCGAGATTTCATACATGTTTTGAGGCCCCTTGAATAAAAAAACCTTTTTAGAAAAATATCTGTGTGCGCGCGCGTGTCTCCATGTCTGTGAACAGCATAACTCAAAAACAAAAATTTGCATGAATACCAAACTTGGTATTTAAGTTCAGTACCTTCCAAAGGTGCTACACAACGATTTTTGAGAAAATTCCCCTAGCTCAGACTACCCTGTACACTGAGGATTTTTTGAAAATTTTGATTTTCTAAAAATTGGCTCTAACGACTTTGATTAAAATACATATATTAAAGATATTTACATCGCAAATAAAATGTATATCTTGAATTTTCTGGGAATAGCCTGTGAAGTCCACTTCATTTGGATGAAGTTTTGTACAATCCTGTGTAGTTGGTAAACGTTAAGCGACAGACGAAAACGTACTACACAAAAAATGTAGATCTCTTTCAAAATATGTTTTTGTGCCATTTTTCAGGTATCCGTTATTAAGCGTTCGAATTGTTTATTTCTTGGCCACTCTCTTGAAGTCCTTTCAACATCCTGTTGTTTCTCGGGATTGCATGGAAACAGTATGGAATTTTAAGGCATTCTTAAACATTTGACTATCGCTGTTTTCTTTGTATCTATAACGAAATGTATAATGTAGCTATTTCTGCAAAGGTTTATTTGGATTAAAGTGTAGTAGATAGAAAAAGTTTGTTAAGAATGATTTGTATACCCACTAATAAAAGATAGAGGTTAGAGAAAGTCATGTGAATGTATCACGTCAGTATTGGTTAATGCCCATCCTTACTGATATGAGTAGTGGACACTGATGATACATGAAATGATACTTGAGAGAGAAATGTTGAAGGATGAATGAGGAATGAGGGAAACCTGGAAAAATCTTAGTCAGGGAGGACGGTCCTGGCGGCTTTTAAACCGAAGACCTCCTATTCACGATTCCATACCTTAACGACCTCGGCTACCCGTGCTGTTGCAGAATAGATATGAAGGTTAAAGAGAGAAATTTCTCTTATAGTAACATATCAAATTGTTTTAATAGAACATAAGCTCCAGCAATGTTTTAATGCTCATTATGCGCCGGACGTATTGGAAAATAAACATGTCACATGTAACGAACTCAGGAATAATGTATCCAATTTCTTGCCTTATTCTTTCCAGCATACAAATCTTAATGGATAAATGGCACTTAAGTTCATAGTATTCCCCAGGCTGATTCACCGACATTTCAGGGGGGCTTTACTTAATCATGAATTTATGTGTATTCAATTCAAAATGTTAATGTTTACCCAATGAATTTAAAATTTCTTTAAACGAAAAAAGTAAAAAAACCAAAATTAAATATCTTTAATATTCTATTTCTATTTCCCATGTTCACGCAGTTGAGTTATTGTTCGCTTCAGCGAAGGTTTTAATAATCCATTAGAGTTTCTAACATTAAAAAAATAATATTAACGATTACTTCCAAATGCTCGAAAGGAGAATCACCTCAAATACTTGGTTATTCAAAAAGAAGGAACAGACTTTAAATATTTATTTCTAATGAACGACAATAGATGTCGACACATGCGATACATCACTGAATAGAGAAAAGTTCAGAATTGTATTTTATATTGATATTGTAATGAAAAGAAGCTAGAAACAGTGATGTGTATTGAATTTATTTAAAGTATTTATTTAATGTATTTTATATGTTCAAAATGAGCACTATTTGTTATGCTAGAACGTCCAGTGCTTTTCCGTTTGCATGCGCAAACATCTCCTACGAACTTATTGTATCAATTATAAATGTTTTATGACGAGGCGGCTCGCTGTTGAACTTACAAGAAAATGCACCCTGTAATGAAACAATGGATTCACTCTTTGCATAATGCAGCTTACAAAATGAATTTTCCTGTGGCGTCGCCATTTTCTCGTAAACAAGCACATCGTCGCTGTAGGCACTGAATGGAACTAATAGGTGGAGCTTAAAACCTTGAACTTTCCTCTATTAAAGGATGTGTCGTATGTGTCGCTATATATTGTCGTTCATTAAAAATGAATATTTAAAATCTGTTCCTTCTTTTTGAATAATTCTGTATATCTTGGAAAGGAGGTGGAAACGTTATGTGTGGTGTTTGTGTAAAATGAATTACTAGTTACAGGCTGGTAGGTCACCCTGTACCTCACTTCTTATTTGTTATGTGCACATGCTAACATTCACACGTCCTTTAACAGCACAGTGCATAGTTTACGTAGATTCGCTTCTGGAACGTGTGTGTTTGTTTTCTCTCCTTTTTGTCACTCATTTGTTTTCACGTATTGTCCTAGCGTCCGTGAAACTTGTTAGGGTTGTTTTCTCTTTCCTTTGCGGCAGTGGGCGCCATGACGTAATGAGTTGGGCCTGGTTTCAAAGCCTTAGCTCCTTTTGAAGACTTTACACTGGTGTAAAGTAAGCAGCAGGGTGAGAATGTTGCTAATTAACAACCCCTTTTAACTCTGTACACGCGGCGCTCATCAACAGCCAAGACTCACATACATCACTTTACTTGTCCTAGGCTCTTAGTTGCAACATTTTATTTTTGCTACGCAAAAATGAGCACACCTTCAGTTTATAATTTGCTTTGTTAGTGTTCAGACTCACAACACTCTTTTTGATACATTTTAACAAAAATGTACTAATTTAAAGTAAGACTAGATAACCCTACCAACCTCCTTGGCAAATATCTAATGCGATAAATTGTAATTTACTTATGCTTAAATACTGAACTTACTTGACTGTCATTAGTGGCATACAGTACAATATAATCGTATATAAAGTTGTAATACTTATTGAAATATAAGCATTTTTTCTAACTAATCGAGGTTTGAATTTGGATCCTCTGCCAGTCCAATCCAACTGTAAAAGGTTTTGGTAAAGCTATATTTTACACTTTGCAAGTGCACCTACCCCTACTGCGTTGTGTGATAGGATATTTCGTAAATGTTTTTCAACTGTCACTTTTTTAGTTCTCACTGTCACTGTTCTAAGTTCCTATGTAATTCATCTTCACTGGGTGTTCATTTCACCAGGGTGAACTGGTTCAATTCTCCACCACTTCACTTCCTTCGTGATGCAGCCCTTTCAGCCGGACGATTCCTTCACTCGGAAATCGAACACAAGACCTCCATAGCCCGTCGCTCCGCGGTAGCACTCGCTGGAATCACAACAGTCGTCAGCAACTCGCTTGGAGAATCGCTCTTGATGTACCAAAAACGCAGTCACTAATTCGCTCGCTCACTGATTGACTGATGCAAATCAACTCACATTCGACTCGCAACTGACTGAACTCACTCACTCACTTGCTGCTGGCAGGCTGAGGTTCAGCCTGAGTGATTTTGCTTCGTGCCCACTCTCAATAGGGTGTAACCACAAGGTATTTTCTTTCGGATGCTTGTTTAGAATAGCTTTTCTTGTTTAGGATGATTAGATATAGAAAGGAGGAAGGTTGTCTGTTAGGATGCAGCAACCCTTTTGCACCCTGGTGGGAGTGATTTTTAAAAAATCTCAGCTTTCATTGGCTGGTGAGTTGGAATTTTGCAGCCAATCAACTCCTGGACAGATTAAATGGAGGTCAGTTTTAGCTCCTGTTAGTTAAGCTCCATGGTTATCCGCTGAGCCCGAACTGACTGGACTGAGCCAGAACGCTCGCTTATATAGGCAGTGGAATCTTCCTCAGTAGGTTTTCGAGCATTCCAGAACTATTTCGACAAGCTTTGTGGAGGAGGGGGTTCTAGTTATCTCCAGATAGCGCGTTCAGTGTTTACGTTGGCAAGCGGCGGTTATCTTGTTTACTCCGACCGCTCGGCGCCGCTCTCCATATAACTTTGGGCCATAGCCGCTGCGTTACAATGTTCTTCATGTTTTATGTACTTTTAACGGTAGCATTGTGTTAATATTGAACACGGTGGTGTCCGGGCACTCCTGGTATATCCAAGAGCGTTCTACATTTTAAAATAGTAAGCACAATAATTACGTCTTCCACAAAAGCAAAGAGACACATAGCCAAGATGTGATAGGCAGTCTAGATAATTTAGTAATAACGAAAATTTTTTAAAAGATCTAAGTTTGAAATACTTAATTGAACAGATTCAATGAAATAAATAGTTTTATGAAGTAATACCGTATTTAAAAATCTGATGTGTAATACTCACATGACTTTCTCTACTCTTGCACAAACTATTTTTACAAACGCTTATTCTCCATATGGTTCATGTTAATCGAGATATCGAGATGTTAATCTTATTACTAATTTTCTTGTAGATGCAAGGGGAATTGGTAGACTTTAAGCGATAGTCAAATGTTTTAAGAGCTGGTTGCTATGTTGGGTATTTCATTCTGTTTATATGTCCAGGATATAAAAAACTGAATAACGAATTTGCATTTGAGAAAAGTATAATTTTTGGAAACTTTAAGGGAATAACAAGCAATATCTCGAAAATGGTTCACTCAACAACAAAAAATGTATAAGACATAAGTTGTGTATTTTAACGCGATCTACATTTTTGTGTAGTAAAATTTTGTCTATCTCTTATGGTTTACCAGTTATGCAAAAGCTGTTCAAAATGAAGAATACTTTTGGAGACATTCCCAGAGAATTCGAGATATACATTTCATTTGTCATGAAAATATCTTAAACATATGATATTTTAATCAAAATCGTAAGTGCCATTTTTGAGAAAATTAAAATTTTCGAAAAATGTTCCATGTAAAGGGTACTCTGGAAGATACTGAACCTAAATGCCAAGTTTGGTGTTTATCCGACTGTTCGTTTCTGAGCTATGCTGTTCACAGACACACACACGGACATGTTTCCAAAAATGCTTCTTTTTTTTTGATTCAGGGGGTCTCAAAATATATATTTCCGGTGAAATCTCGTATGGAATTTTTGGGTGGAATTACTGCAGTCTTCTGTGTGAACTGTTATCGAGTAACTTATAATGATAATATCGGAAGTACTCTTTCCTCGTGGGCGTCAAAACGCCAACACAGCGTTCCGAGTTGAAATATCTCTCTTATGTATCTCTTTTATATTAGCTTTTTCTATCAACAAACTTTCGAAGTATTTGCATGATATATGAACGTAATAATTACCGAGATCCCAAGAGAATAAGGTCGTATAAGCAGGATGAGAGTTGGTATGGTTTAAAAACGGAGAACAATTTCTCCTTGCAGCCAAGACAGGTCTATTGCAGGTCTACGGAACCTTCGGGAGGAAAGGATGACGTGAGGGAGTGCGAAGGGCGATCAGATCTGATGGCGGCAGGCGTATGCAGTGGGTTCCCTAGCATTTTCATATAGAGAAACCCCCACATATGTGTAATGATAAATTTTAATTCAGTGAATTAACTGTAAGGAAATATTATTTTTCGTTTTATTTTTTTCAGCAAAACTCTGCCAATAAACATATACCTGCCAACATTTCATGAAATGCTTAGAAATAGAATTCTTAGTAACAAAGTATTGTCCACTAGATCTTCGATCCCCGTTCTGCTCTCCTGCGATTATTATTTCGGCAAAATATACCATTATGACAACACGGTCGTGTCGGATTCTTAGCTACGCTGGCCGGCAGAGTATTACGGTTAATCGATAGAAAGGCGAAGATCTGAAGCCACATGGCAGCTACTGGAATGTCCAGGAACCCTAAATACGGCTCATTTCTGCAAGTCGAAACATCCGGAAACGGAACATAATATCTTCACGTGGAGAAACGATGCATTGGCATTTAATTATTCATGTAATTTGAATGCTTCCCATACGGCGGGCTATAAGCGAGAAAAGAGAGATGTGCGATCAATATAGCATGGAACAATCTCTTGGAGTGCTGTAGAAGTGAGCCAGTATTGCTCTCACTTCGAGCCTGTGTAATTACGCAAAGGAGGAGTAAGTAAGCCACGCCAGCTTCGAAGGCAGAACTGCCGGATAAAATGTACGGACTTTTAACTGCAGTTAATTACAGTACATCCGAGCGTGCCTGCGAATTCCAACCACAAATAAAACAATTTTATACCCTGCTTTAATGGATTTAGCTTAGCATAAAATGAGTAGCTCTAGCTAAAACCTTATAATATTTAAAACCTTGCACATGTTGTTTTCGAAACATTACTTTTTAGGGTATCTGGCTCCAAATACGAGTATAAGCAACATTTCCAGACTCCATCTTAAACCGTATACATCTTGAACATACAGTGGAATTCACTTTTGAGAGCAATTTATTTTATAAGGATATACTTAAAAGACTGATATTTGTATAAAACTGACATTTGTTTATTGGCTTGCTCTTCTTTCTTTTTCCTAAACTCTCCCCCCCCCTCTACATTCGCTCTTTCTTTTCCCCTAGAGATTTTCTGCTTCATATCATTCTTCTTTTACTCTTTATCCTCTTTCCTACAAGTTGTGCCTTTCTCGATTTTCTTCTTCTCTTTCTCCACCTGCTTATTATCATACTTCAAGAAGTCCAAGATTTTCTGGATTGATGGGGCGTATAGTACATTCTACTTGTGATAGGTTTTCTTGGCCATATAGATGTATTTATTTCTGTAGATATTTCTTGCTCTTGTCAGAGACCTTTAAGGATAATAATTTCGGGCATATGAAATCTCCGAATGATGTTTACCGAGCACACTTTGCTTTAGCTGAACGGAGTTCCGTTTTGTAGAATAGACTTTTTCCTGAAATGCAAAAAACGATGAATACCTGCTGAAAAAATATTACAATATATTATTCTTCGTGGGTTAGGAATGCATGATTAGATTTTTCTTCTCGAATCAGTTTTAAGTAAATTTTAATTGTTATTTATTTTGTTCGGCTTTCCATTTCAATCCGGCACTTAATTATAATTTTTAAAGAAATATTCCATATATCTGTAGCGTAATATTTTAGGGTACTGGTTTAGCCTTCTTTGCTATGGTTCTACTTATGTCATCATCATGATGCAGGCATGCTGTGCCCCTTTTGACTTAAATTTGGACGCATCCCATGCAGAGCCATTGCGAAATAAGAGTCGTACTGTGCCCTGCTATAAAATACCTTCTAATGCTACATTTACCTTTAGCGGTTAAAATCAAAGAAACTCTAAACTGTTGTGAGAGATCTCTAACTTGAAAGTTACTCTAAAGCTGCTCTCTGAACCATTTGCTGGCGATGAGAGTTTAGAGGAACTATAATTAAAGTGAATTAAGAGAGGAAGAAGGTGGTCACTGTATTATGGCAGCTGTGTCGATTTCAGTTTTCCTGAAGAGAGATACAGAGAAAACATGGCTTGGCAACACAGAAGCTGCGATACTTCACCGTAGTACTAATTTGTGGAGCAAAACTTCCCCTAAAAATATGGTCTAAAATTTCTCTCTTTACTCTTGAATGTATTGGAGTTATAATTTTCTTTTCTGTGAAGTGATGGAGAATTCACAGCACAATATGTTAGCTAAAGTACCACTATTAAAATATATTTAAGATATAACTATAGTGTATTATACATATATAAAATTAAAAAGGAGATTCCAGTTAATAAGACTGTGGAAATATTTAAAACTGTCAATTTTTAGAAAGTTTACGTTTTATTCTTCCCTTCCCCTTAATGCTATAAAAACATTTCACTGATTTATAGGTTTTTCTTGTCACATATATAACGAATGCACAAAATAAATCATAAGTAATTTAAATAATTAAATAAATTAATTTAACTATACTGAAAAGGGGGTTAGAATGCAAATAATTTTAAACTCTGAAGCTCTAATGTTGACCTGTACTAACGTATGTCAATAATTAACGTATTTTCTCTTATATTAAAGCAAAACTGAAAGACTAACGTAGTAAGTAATTCTGGATTAAGCTGCAAAAGAAAAAACATCCTGGTATAAGCTGATTTTAGAAATTATTGGGAGGTAGCGTATAGTCTTTCGCGTTAGAGACATAAAAATAGTTTTGAAGGAAACTAGATATCAGCGGAAAATGGCACTTTGCTTTACATCTGAAACATTAGAATAAGGATAAAACCTTCACAAAACTCTGAAAGCTTTCGATTTAATTTATTACTTTTTCTACTCCTTACCAATAGTAAGCAGAGGAAGTATTGCATTCCACCCAAAAATGCGATATCGAGATTTCACTAGAAATACATGTTTTGAGGCCTCCTGAATCCAAAAAGCATTTTGAAAAAAAAGGTCCGTCCGTCTGTGAACAGCATAACACAAAAACGAAATGTTTGTTAAATCTAAAATTGGTATTTAGGTTTAGTATCTTCCAAAGATGTGGCACAAAGATTCTCAAGAAAATACACTACCCAAAACTACCATTTAAATTGAAGATTTTTCGATTTATTTTTCATTTTTTCAAAAATGGCTCTAACGATTTTGATTAATATCTGTATGTTTAAGATATTTACTTAACAAATAAAATTTATATTTTAAATGTTCTGAGAATAACCAGTGAAGTCCTGTTCATTTGGAAAGAATTTTGCGTTTTGTATAATTGATAAATCGTGGGGGATATGTAGACTCTTTAATACAGAATTTATCCCAAATAACTTGTTTATAGTATTACCCAATTCCGAGATATACGTTTTTATTGCTTTCAATTTTTCAATACTTTATGATTTTTAAAAGTACTGTCGTTATTTAGTTGTTTCTTACAGTTGAACGGAAAGAGTATGGAATTTCCAGGCCAGCATATAGTGACTAGCTTTTAAATACCTGACTATCGATTCTGCTTCCTCTATCCCCTTTGTACTCGCAACGAAATGTGTAATGGAACTATTTCTACAAAGGTTTATCTCGATTAACATGAAGTGTATGGAAAACTCTACTGCATACTATGCTGAACATAGACGCAGGCATATGTTTCACACAAATGAGCTGATCTTTTTATAGACGCTCTTTAACTGCTATGGCCCTTAGCGTCCCATGACGTGCCAACTCCGCCGGGTTTGTACCCGCGACCTCGGGAACTAGAGGCTAGCATGGTAACCATTACAACACGAAGGACGACAAAATGAGTTGATGTAATACATGTTGGTAACCTTGGAGCTTATCGAGCAGTGGCACGGTTGTCGGAGTATAAAATATTACAACGTATTGTTGAGTATGGGACTGCTAAAGTTTGTAGCATTATGAAAAGAAATATCTCTGTAAGTAAATAAGTTAAGTTGACTTATTAAATAATATTCAAGTTTTAAAATTAACATAGAAACGTGTAATAATGCAATACAGAAGAATAATGTTTATGAAAAGTTTTTCTCGTAGTAGATGTATCATTATGTATTCATATGCTGGTGATGGAGTACGGAAAATAACTGAACGGAAAAGTTCAATTTCAGTGCTGGTTTGGATTCGGAAAAACATAAATTCAAGATAGTATGAAACGAAATAAGCTTTCATAAGAATAGTTTGCAGAATCTATAAAAATAAAGGATAGTATACAGCGAAAGTCATGTGAATGTAGCATCAGTTTTTGTTTTTCATGATGCATTGCTCGTACTTAAAAAGCACACAGTTTGCTGCACCCTCTGGAGGTTTTCCTGCGGTAGGGTGACACAAACACCGTACAGTAAATATGCTGCGGGGCTGAGATACGGCAAATTACCGCTGTAAGCTAAGCCATTTATCATTCCCAGCGTTTACACAAAATGCATAGCATTATTTCTTGGAACAAAATTCCCTTAGCCTGCAATGAATCCCAGACACGCAATGATTATGGCTGATAACGGTAATGTGCATAGTTTTCGTGATCAATATTAGTTGGTCCTTTTCTCAGAAGCTTCATCGCACTTCAATATCTTTTGTTCTTTCTCTGTTGCTTCTTTGAACTTCTCCCTCGTGTTACATTTATGAGAAAATCGACAACTTGAAAGTATTTACAGAACATGAGCATGTTGGTTGATGAAGCACTTCTGTGTTTGTTCTCCCTTCTCTTTTTTGTTAGAAAAGAAAAATCAGTTCTTTTTGCACTTTCCTTGTAGCTTTCTGAATATTCTTCCACTGTATATTAAATCTCATTTTGATGCTCTACAGAAGTGTGCATCGCCATCACAAATATCTCGAATCAATAAACGTGTTTTCAATCTTCTAACGCTGCTATGCACTGCGAAATCAAACTGCGATCAGCAACGAGTTACCTTTCTGGCATTTGCAAGCACCCGATTTAGGGGTTTCCCCTGAAATATATGGCTATGCAATACTCACTTGGCTACTTTTTCTACGGAAAAATTCATCACAGGCAGACTCTATGTGACTCTCTTGCATTGTTAATGACGTCAGTGAATTTGTTATGACATTGCTTACCTTTCCTTAACATTTTCCCAGGCGTAGGTTTTATAGGCAAACTTTAGAAGGACAGCTAAAATACAATAGGGCAAAGAGAGTGGGACATCAGCCTTCAAGTATTAAGCAATTGTTTTGTTCGGGCTCCAAGTTCAGTACTGCTGGATTCATCTCTTTAAGTCGCTCTCAATATTTTCGACCCATAATGCTGCAATTTACGTATTCTCAACCTCGTACATTTATACATTCTATTAAGATGTTCATAGTATTCTTTTCTATAGTTCTCTATATTCTCAATTACACTTTATATCTGCAGTTCTTATAAAATTTTTCACATTTTCTATCTCTAAGAGTATATCCCACGACAGAACGTACAGCTGCAAATCTCTGGGTTCTATATTTTCTTTTGTCTTAAGTTCGTTCAAAACCATATTCCTGACCATATAGAAGTTATGCATGATCAGCACTTTATGGAATATCAGCATCGTTTCTACATTACTTTCTTAATCAATGATATGGTGGTCTTGTTCGAGCAGCGGTCGGGTGTAGACGCGTTTCCGGTCCGCTCTGTGAGTAGTAGTAATCTCAAGAAGCGTTGTGCAAATATGGCGAATATTGAAGGTCTGTTGGACAAGTTGAGGAGTGAAGTGAAAAGTGGTTTCGCGGAAAGTAAAGTTCGTCACAGCGAGCTATTAGGAATTATTAACTCCATGATGGAATCCCTGGAGAAGTCTGAGACACGGGTGAAGGAGTTGGAGGCAAGATGTGAGTGGTTGGAGGGCAAGGTGGACTACTTAGAAAACCAGTCAAGAAGAAATAATATTGTTATATATGGATTAACGGAAGAAGAGAATGAAAGCTGGGACATCACGGAGAACAAGGTGCTAGACGTTGTGGCCCAGATTGGAGTTCATCTCAGGCCTGACGACATTGAAAGAGCGCACCGTGTCGGTAAAGCAGGCAACAGGCGGCCAATTGTATGTAAGCTCCTGTCATATAAGTGCAAATCCGCCATTCTCCGAGATAGTAAGTATCTTAAAGGTACAGGTGTGTTTATAAGAGAGGATTTCAGTGAAAAGATCCGGCGAGAACGAGAATTTCTTCATCGCCATATGATAAATGCAAAATCACAGGGTTGTCATGCAGTAATCAAATTTGACAAACTTTTAATAAACGGGCGAATAAGAACCAAAGCAGAGCTGGAAGAAATCGACAAGAAGATAGCAGAAATTCAAGGAGAGGAGGTTGGCATTTCTGCAGAGCATCGAGCCCCAGAAGGCAGTATGGTTACACCTCTACCGGAAGGGACAGCAGGTAGCAGGGACCAAGACGGCCAGACGACAAAAACAATGTCAACGTCAGCAGTGGGGAGGGTGTCAGTGCAACCAGCCCGCAGGTCACAAAGGATAGGGAGAACCAGCACACTAGGAGTAGGAGGTAAGAAAACAACAAACAGATAGGATGAAGATGCCCAGCTGTCAGTGGGGTTTTGGAATGTGGAAGGTTTGAGGGGAAAACTGGCTAGTGGTCAATTTTTGAAGTTGGTAAATAACTTGGACATAATTGGGTTAGCAGAGACTTGGCTAAAAAACAATGAAACTGTGGACATAAGTGAATTCCAAGGTGTTTATAGTGGTTCAGAATTGAGAGGTAGAAGGGGGAGATATCCTGGGGGCGTTGCTACTTTCTTTAAGAGTAATTATGTACAGTCTATTAAGGAAATACAGAGTCATCTCAGGGGAGCAACCTGTATATATTGTAATATAGCTAATATTAATATTGTTGTTATAACTGTATATCGCCAGCCGGTTACGTCCCAGTATGCTGAGCCAGAATTCTTTACAGATTTAGGGGAAACAATTGTAGAAATCAGGGACGAATATCAGGATGTAAAGCTAATAATAATGGGTGATCTGAATGCTAGGATAGGGCAAGAAAATATTACAATTAAAAAAGGGGACTTAGATAACAGAAAACCCGGCAGAAACAGCAAGGACTCAATCCTGAATGCAAGAGGAAAAGAGTTATTGTTCTTTTGTGACGCCTACGAGTTAGAAATAATGAACGGAAAATACGGTTCGGACCTGTCAGGGGAAGTAACATTTGTGCATACAAATGGGAGTAGTGTCATTGACTACATTCTGTGTTCACAGGACGTATTGCCGTTAGTTCAAAATTTTAAAGTTGAAAACAGCATTGACTCTCATCATTTTCCACTGATAATGACTTTAAAAGTATCTCGGCTAGTATCTTATACAAGGGATGAAAGCGCATGCGAAACATTGACGCCTTTGTTTAAATATAGATGGAGGGAGGCAGGAAAGGAGATTTTTATTAACACTTTAGAAAACGAAATTATATCTTTTGACGTAGATCAACACAAAGGAACTGAAACAATACAGAACATAACTAATATTATACAGAAAGCAAGTGCGCACATGCTAACAGGAAGGGGTAATGCATCAAACAGCTTAACATCAAATAGTTGGTATAACGATCAGTGTAAAACAGCGAAGAAAGCAGCGGAATCTGCAATTGTCAAATACAGAAGAGAGGGGGGTGAAGAACGTAGAATTTCTTTTGCAAATCTAAGAAAGTCATATAGGGAAGTCCTAAAGCAGAGCAAAACAGCTTGGCAGGACGCAAAGGCAGAAGAGGTTCGTCAAGTAGTCGAAAATGGGGAAATTGGTGACATGTGGAAAGTTATTAGACAGATTCGAAGGCGAAGGTCCATTCAGGTAACTATCCCGGCTGGAGAATGGATAAAGCACTTTAAAACAGTCTATGAAGGAGGGGAGTTTAGAATACAATTAAATACTTTGGCCGCTGAAGGGATGACTGGGGCTCCAATTGTGCAAATGCTTGATTATGAAATTAGCACAGCAGAGGTTGTTCGTGCAATAAAATGTTTAAAAAACGGGAAGGCAGCTGGTATAGAGGGCTTGTCAGCTGAGTTTTTCAAGATCTCGCTAGAAGTTAATAAAATGGTAGATTTCTATAGAAAAAGCTTCAATAAAATATTTGAAGGCGGAGAATATCCGGAGGCATGGAAAACCGCCATTATCCAACCTCTTTACAAGGGCAAAGGGAGTTACAGCATTCCAGGAAATTACAGGGGTATCTCGCTGCTCTCTATATTTGGAAAAATTTACAGTAGAATCTTATATGAAAGAATCAAGTGTTGGGCCAAGACACATCATAGGATTTCTAAATTTCAGGCAGGATTTAGGGAAGGTTTCTCGACTATTGACAATGTCTTTGTTCTGAAAACAATAATTGATGACAATTTGAGAAATAAAGGTGGTAAGGTATATACTGTATTTGTAGATTTTAAAATGGCATTTGATACTGTAGAACGCAGTGCTCTCTGGGAGAAATTAACACGTAAAGGACTTTCGGGGAAAATGATTAGAGCACTTAGGGCAATGTATAAAGAAGTTAAGTTTGTTATCAAGACCGATCAGCACAATACATCAGAATGTAACATAGCGCAGAGGGGGGTTAAACAGGGTTGTATACTATCTCCGTTACTTTTTAATTTGTTTATTGATGATGTTGTTAGCGTGATGACGGAGGAAGACATAGATGCACCGACAATCGCAGACCAAAAAATACCAATTCTTTTGTACGCGGATGACATTGTAGTTCTTTCTAAAACGATAAAAGGTTTGCAGTCTGGTTTAAACGCTCTTCGACAATACTGTAGGCAATGGGGTATGGAGGTAAATATTCTTAAAACTAAAACAGTCACCTTTAAAAATGGATATGTGTACGGCCAACATGAAAAGTGGACCTATGGGGAGGAAGAAATTCAAAATGTTAAACACTTCGATTACTTAGGAGTAAGGTTTGATATGGGCGGAAAATGGAACAAGAACATGGAGTTTATAAAACACAAAGGGATTGGACAACTTTCTGAAGTATTAAGGATATTGACACGGGTACCAGATATGCCAGTAAAAACATTACAGACCATGTATGAAGCAATGGTTAGGTCCTCATTACTATACGGCAGTGAAGTGTGGGGATGGGAGAGGGTGGATAATGTAAATAAAATACAATGCAATTTCTGGAAGCGCATTCTAGGGTTGGGGAGGGGTACTTCAAACTACGGAGTTCTTCGGGAGGTAGGATGCTGGGAAGATGCTGTATTTGCTAAACTAAACGTAGTTAGGTACTGGCTGCGAATAATTAAAGGCGATCAAACAACTCTGAGAGCAATATGTTATCGTCATCAAATAAACAACATAGGGCATCCAAAATGGTGGGCGGCGGGGTTGCAACGCGAATTATCAAAAATTGGCTTAAATGATATCTGGCAAAGGGGTAATGAAAATACACACAGTGCTGTAAGAAAGGTCAAAAGACGACTATGCGATATAAACAGGCAGAAAATCGAATCTGAATGTAGACAAAGATCAACATTGGAGCTACAAAATGAAATAAAAACTAGGTGGGGTAAGGAAACATATATTTTGGAATTGAGTATAAAACAGAGGACTGGAATAGCATGGCTTAGGTTGGGAGGGTGGAAAGCTCGCAAGATTGTTGATGACGATGGCAGAAGGATTTGCCCATTATGCGGGGAACAAGAAGACTGGACGCATATTTTGGCAGCATGCGTGCAGACGGAGGGTATTAGGAAAAAACTATTACCGGAAGTATTTTTGGCTTCCAACAGACGGAGGGCAGCATGCTGGGACATGATTCTTAACAGCCAAAACTGGCCAAGCTTGGGCACATATTTAATGGAAGTACGTGTACTAAGAGATAAGGTGTTTATGTAATTTATCTTTAAACATACGTGGTGCTTGAGTACTTGTGCGCGACTGTGTGTGTGTGTGTGTGTGTGTGTGTGTTTGAGTGTGTGATTCAGTGTGGGTTTTTTTTTTTCAATTTTATATGTGTGTATGTATATAGTGCGGTGATTGTAAAAAAATAGTTGTTTTCTGGTTGATACTGCAAGTCACGTATACAGACCAGGTATTTATCTAGAGAGCATGTACGGTCTTATGACCCATGCGACTGTGTTATGCAATTAATGTAATACTAAATACTTAATAAATACCACCACTACTACTAATCAATGATATAAAATTGCAGCATAGATACTGAAATAATTGTGATGCATTGTTTGTATTATTCTATGTTGCACTGCAATACTTTACTTGTTCAAAATTATTACTTTCTCTACTACGTATAGTAAGTAGGGGAAGTATTGCATTCCACCCAAAAATTCGATACCGAGATTTCGCCGGAAATACATGTTTTGAGACCTCCTGAATCCAAAAAAAGCATTTTTGGAAACATGTCCGTGTGTGTGTCTGTGTGTGTGTGTGTCTGTGTCTGTGTGTGTGTGTGTGTGTCTGTGTGTCTGTGAACAGCATAACTCAAAAACGAACAGTAGGATAAGCACCAAACTTGGTATTTTGGTTCAGTATCTTCCAGAGATGCGACACAAAGGTTTTCAAGAAAATACCCCCACCCCAGACTACCCTTTACATGGAACATTTTTCGAAAATTTTAATTTTCTCAAAAATGGCTCTAACGATTTGATGAAAATATCATATGTTTAAGATAATGTAATGAGAAGTGAAATGTATATCTCGAATTTTCTGGGAATGTCTCCAAAAGTATTCTTCATTGTGAACGACTTTTGCATAACTGGTAAACCATAAGAGATAGACAAAATTTTACTACACAAAGAATGTAGATCGCGTTAAATACATAACTTATGTCATATACATTTCTTTTGTTGAGTGAACCGTTTTCGAGATATTGCTTGTTATTTCCTTAAATTTTCCAATACTTATACTTTTTCTCAAATGCGATATTCATTTATTTTATGTCCTGGACATGCAAAGAGAATGGAATGCGGCACATAGCAACCAGCGTTAAAATATTTGACTATCGCTTAAAAGCTACCATATTTCCCTTGCATCTACAAGAAAATTACCAATAAGATTGACATCTCGATATCTCGATTAACATGAAGCATATGGAGAATAAGCGTAGGTAAAAATAGTTTGTACAAGAGTAGAGAAAGTCATGTGAGTGTAACACATCAGATTTTTTTTATAATTACACTAACTCTTCATAATTACTTTGTCTACTGTGCAATAATCTTTGCTTTTTCTTGTGAGATTTCTAGAATAGTCTTATTACTCCCTCATGGTTTAGGATCTAGCCTGTTCCTGTCTCAAATTTCTTCTGTCGCCTTTTCTTTGGTCCCCCAATTCAAAAGCCATTTTACTTCTGGTTTGCAGTTTATGGCTTATTTCAGTATCCTGTTTATGTGAGTCTGTTGAGGTAATGCTTTTGGCATGACGGGCCTAGCGCCAAACCCCCAACCTGGAGGATCGGACCATTGCCTCATTTGCAGGAATTCAGAGTTCCTAAAATATCTAGGCTAAAGAAGCGGTCTCAGAGACAAATCCCACCGTGTATCACTGTATAGTCCTCCTACATCCCATTAGTCCCCTCCTTTGGACATGAACCACTGAGGTTGATTTTGGAGGAGCAAAATTCCTTGTTTCCTTCCATTTCTTCTGCTGAAATATTTATTTCAAAGATAGATTTTTACAGGTTGTTCTATGAAGCACCTGATTTGGCTAGCTCGTCGACCAAGTTTTGTCTATTTCAGATTCAGCTGTCATTTTCTCATAGGTTAATATAAGTTAAAAAGAATGTGATAAGGGGACGCTTTCATTAAAATCCGCATTTTTATTAAAAAATGTACAATCTAAATCCTAATTGTTGTGTTTGCACATAGACTTTGAATATATTTAGTTATGTGACTTGACAAGCCTTTCTGCATTAGTACCTCCTAAAGAATGTGTCTATCGAATGCATCAAAAGTTTTAGTGTAAGATCAAATTATTTCTCCGTTCATATTCTGAGAAATGGAAAAGCGCCAAGTCGTGGAAATTTTACGCAGATGTCAGCCCAGAGACAACATTTCCAGCACCTAGTGTAAGAGCTAAATCCATGCATGTTTTCTTTCATGTCGGCCCCCCAGTCCAGAACCGCTTAGAAAACACCTGGGCTCTGCTGCCGGTTGATCGTTTACTTTTCTGTGTTATTGCCTAAATGTTAATTGCTGATTGAAAGTTTTATCTTCAAGGTTACTTTTCCCCGGGCGCGATTAGCTTCTTAGCTATTTAACTGCACCTAAAAACGTAATTTTCAGTGTAAGTAAGCCACTTTGTAAACCGAAATAATATGTATTTCTTATTTGTGCGTCTGCACATATCCGAAATGGATTATAATTAGTGTGTTGTGTAAATGTTTTTTCTGTTTTTATATATTTCTCAGCTGGGATTACGTCACTTAGGAAGGGCTATAAAACTATTAACAAAAAGCTGAGGGAAGTGTGATTAACTAAGTTTTGCAACTTTATGCAGCGAGTAAAATCAGTTTACTCCTCTTGCTTTATTTCTTCCTTTTCCTCTAATCTATTATTTTTATTGACCTATTTTTGATGAGACCTATTTTTCAACATTCTTTTGATATTGTAAGAAATGTTTTGGTGGTCTCGGAATTCATTCTATCCAATTAAGCCTATATTATAAAGTCGTATTGTTATATGTTGGGGTGAAGACCGAAAAGTCTATCAGAAAATGATTAATTTAGGTCACCTCAACATGCACATGGGGGCACAACTCGCTGGTAGCAAAATTCCGGGGCCTTGGTGTGTAGAATTAAGAAGAAGCCGTGGGTATTTATATTGCATTGAAAGTTTACATTACACACATTACCTGGATTTATTCACAAAAACGTTTGACTTCTCTACATAGTTAACAAAGGAAACAGGATGAAGGGAGATGCCATAGACCGAAGACCAGCCACACACGACTGGTTCCAACGACCACTTACTCTCGAGTGACGCTAACTTGCCCCCACCAACCGTGTCAAGCTAAAGCCAGACAGATCTGACGTCATACCAGACAATTTCAAACAGGTCCCTCCCTTTGGCGTGTTCCGCCAAAAGGAAATACCGTCAAACCGAAATATAACTAAGGATGCCCAATAATTCTATATCTGGTAGCAACAATACAGTACAACAGTGCGTCTGGTAATGACAATTTTATAATATGCCGCAGTATTTTTCATGCAAAATATTCCAGTGGCCTATATGATTCTGGCTGAACCTGAATGCCCGTTCTAAATTCGTACTACATATAGCACCACAGACGGTGAATACTGATGACGCATGAAATAAAATAGTTGGGAAAGTGAATTTAGGAAGGGAGCGTTCCAGACCAGTTAAGTGTACTTCTCTGGCATTTGCAAGCTCTGAAGACTAAAAAAAACCTGTAAAACGCTTCAGTCAGGGAGGAAAATTTTGGCCAGATTTGCATCGGGGACCTCCCGTTCATGAATCTGACCTCGGACTTTAATGACCTCGGCCACTCCTGTTGATATATTACGATGATTTTAGCGCAGGCTCCTACGAGCATAGTAATTCCATCTCTGCTACTATTATTACTTTCTCTACTACGTATAGTAAGTAGGGGAAGTATTGTATTCCACCCAAAAATTCGATACCGATATTTCACCAGAAATACATGTTTTGAGACCCCCTGAATCCAAAAAAAGCGTTTTTGGAAACATGTCCGTCTGTGTGTCTGTGTGTGTGTGTGTGTGTGTGTGTGTGTGTGTGTGTGTCTCTGTGTGTGTGTCTGTGAACAGCATAACTCAGAAACGAACAATCGGATAAACACCAAACTTGGTATTTAGGTTCAGTATCTTCCAAGGATGCGACACGAAGGTTTTCAACAAAATCCCCCCACCCCAGAGTACCCTTTACATGGAAGATTTTTCGAAAATTTTAATTTTCTCAAAAATGGCTCTAACGATTTTGATTAAAATATCATATGTTTAAGATATCTTTATGACAAATAAAATGTATATCTTGAATTTCCTGGGAATGTCTCCAAAAGTATTCTTTATTGTGAACGACTTTTGCATAACTCGTAAACCATAAGAGATAGACAAAATTTTACTACACAAAAAAATGTAGATCGCGTTAAAATACACAATTTATGTCATATACATTTTTTTGTTGAGTGAACCATTTTCGAGATATTGCTTGTTATTCCCTTAAATTTTTCAATACTTATTTTCTAAAATGGGAATTCGTTATTCATTTTTTTGTCTTTTGGATATGCAAAGAGTTATAATCTGTGGCAAAGGGAATGGTGCTGCACCTAGCAACCAGCTATTAAGAGATATGTATGTGCTTAAAGGCTACTGTTTTTCTATATTGCCCTTGTAAATATATTTTCCCATTACATCTGCAAGAAAATTAGCAATAAGATAGAGTCTGCAAATGTTTATCTCGATTAACATGAAGTAGATGGAGAATAAGCATTTGTAAAAATAGTTTGTATAAGAGTAGAGAAAGTCATGTGAGTGTAACACATCAGATTTTTTTTTATTTATATTCTCTTATAAGCATTCAGGCTTCTGAAACATACAGTGAATACGAAACATGCTGATCTTTTCTTGTGTATACTTTATCTACGTTCTTATTTAACTTTCTAATTATAGTGAACTGATACTTCTTATACCAATGTTCTTTAAGACTTTATTTTCTGTCTTATGTGTTTAACCGGTCAACTGCTCTATGCGAGAGTCTTAGTTAGGAGATGAAAACTCCCTTACTTATAAGAAAGTTATACACAAAAGCCTCAGTAAACCAAATTCGTTTCAATTAGTATACAAATAAAACAAACATACACCCAAGAACAAGTAATTATTTTAAAGTAACATTATGCAAATTTTCTTGCACTTTCCCTCTATCTCCGTGAACATGTGTATTACACATTTAAAGAAAGCATATTTCCTTGTAAACGAAGGAGTTGGCTGACGGCATGGAACATCTGAAGTTCTGGAGATGTCAGGAAAACGTGATGGGCTGGCGTATAAAAGGACAAAGGAAAGGAAGAAAGCGTAATAAAAGAGCACTAAAGTGTTAAGGCAGTGAATGGCAAAGCGTTTGGACGGGAAGTAAAAAAACCTGATGAGAACAGAGAAGCTTGGAAATAGTACCGCACTGCAGCGAGCGGCCCAATACATTTTCTGGCCGGAAGAAGCTACAGTAATACTATTGTGCAGTAAGTACTTGTTTCAATGTTAATAGTACAAGATCCCGCATTATTGATGGCTCGTGCCCTGATGTGCATGGCGATTATCAACACCTACTTTGTTACTATCCTGTCGTCTCAGGAGTTTCAAATGCAAAGGTGCCAAATGAGGTCCGTTTTATTGAATGCGAATTACTCTCTAATCAGCAAATATAACTATAGTAATAAGATGCCCCTCTTTACAGCCACCAAATCACTGCTCTTTCATAAGTTTAAAGTAATAACTTCTTTTTGAGAATTTTCAATAATTTTAGTCTTCTAAAATGTGGCTAGTATTACGAAATTCTTCAGCTCTCTCTCTCTCATATACTTTGTTTTCTTAGCAGTTCCCCAATCTTCATGAACACAATACTAATGCACAATACGTTATACCACTGTTGGCATTAACATCAACTTAAAACATATGATACAAAATACACAACTAGCTACTGGGTCAGAGCCTTCCTTCCGTAACGCTTATCCCAACCGAGGATTCACACTCCCCATGACGTATGACAACGCCCGGCTAGACGCCTGACGGGGGGCAGATGACCTAGGATCAGAGAGAGAGATCACGGTGGGTGATCAGCCACAAACCCAAGAAGAAAACAATGAGGTGGATGATATATGTAGATGAGAGATAAATGATAGGAAAGGTGATGTTGGAGTACCGGTGGAATGAAACATGGAGGGGGAAACCGGAGAAAATCCGCCCAGATGCCGCTTTGTCCACGACAAATCCTACATGCGGGTCCCTGGGATTGAACCCGAACCGCCTTGGCGAAAGGCGAGCGGTCTAACCACTGCCTAAAATAAACATCTACGTCCTCGGTATTTAGAACCAAATTTTTCTTCACCTCTTGTCTTCTGTAGCGAAAAATCTCCTAGACCCATAAGCTTCTCTTCTTTCTTCAACTGTTCTTTCCTTTTCTCTATGTTTGACGTTCCACCAGATAAGTTTTGTACGGATGAAAGATAATTGCAATAGTAGAAAATCTGCTTGAAGATCTTGCCTCGGAAAAATGTTAGAGGCCTGATGTCAGAAGGAGATACTCTACATTGAGGACACCTTGTGGGTTCTACACTATATGTACATCAGGAACTGAAATGTGATTTTCATCTTGAAATAGAATATCTTTATGAGAATGAAAATTGCAATCTCTAAAAATGTGTTGAATTTTGGCGAAATTTGATGGAAATAAATCGTTTTCAATGCAAATAAAGTATATGTTAATACTCTCAGGAAACACATGTGTATCGGAAATAATAAATTAATAATACAAAGAAAATGAAGAAACAAAACAAGGAAAGTCTGAGAGTTGAAAGTCTAAAGAATTCACCCAGATCAAAGCCAGTCCTAATAGTTGCCTTATTGACCAACGACCTCATGAAGGAACTTATCCACCAATGTCATTCCAGGAAGTGTACTGCGAACTTGTTCACAGAAGTTGAAGTGGTATATATTTGTTACCCCCACGTTTGGGAGCCAATTTGAAGTGGATTATATTTGTTGGTAGTAGTTGGAAGATGCTGCATGTTTATCTGCACAACGTATGGGAGCCAATTTGTAGCGGTCACTTCGTGTTATCTTATTTCTGAGCGCCTGTTGTTGTTTTACTACTTTGAATGTTGGGTTCATTGTCCTCCGGCTAGCTATTATTTCTCGGTCGAGCACATCTCTTGAACAGGGTGTGTAAACGGAAAGGATTTATTACTGAAAGATAACACTGATAAAAGAATTTGTTTTTACACTTTTATTGTCGTCACACATTATTCAATTTCACATATTGATTCTTGATACACGCCAGACTGAAACTGTTATATTTTCTAATATCACTATAATCACTTATTTACTGCACATTATTAATTCGCGTATTTCACATTTATAAATAACTTTACGACGCGAGAGATTCTGTAGAATTGCGACGTGTAACTCGCGAACGATTCTGATGAACTAAGCGACGTTTAACTTCTGAATGATTCTGTTGGACTCAGCGACGTGTAACGCGTGGATGATTTTGTTGAACTGGGCAATACTTGCCTCTGGCTTTAGCTTTTTATACTCCCACACCCAATATGCCTAAAGATTATAACCGAGCTGCTATTGGTTAATAAAACGCGCCAACATTAGCGTCTATTTTTATATCCAATCAAAATTATGAACACATATGCTCTAGGGAAAATATTCCCGCCATTTCTAAGAAAAGCGCGCCAATCTGACGTCATTTGCTTGTCTCTAATAATTGATAAACAACTCACCCCCTCACTCATTGTTACACGCTCTTATTGTCACTTTCAGTGAGGCCGTGTAAACTTATTTCCTAACAATACTTATAATTAACAAACATCTCAAATCAATGTCATACAATAATGCTTATTTACACTACAATCACTCTGGCATTTACATTATTGTGATACAAATTACTGCCACAAAGTATATAGGCTGCTGTATTGGTTCAACAGAAATTACTTCATTAGCTATATGCATTAGGTCTCGAATATTCGAAAAAGTTCATAAAATACATTCCTGCATTTCTACTAGAGATAAATCTTATGTGCTTCATTATCAAGACTTCTTCTAATTTCTACTACAAACTATGCTTACGAAAGTTTATTCCTTATGCTTCTTGTTAATAGATAACCTTCATTACACATTTCGCATTTGTTGTAGGTATAAGAAGAATAACTTGAAGAAAGGTTAATTTGTTATGTTACTTATTAGCAGCACGTATGGACGCCACTTTGAAGTAGAATTTATTATCTTTACGTTGTAGTTGTTTGCACCACGTATGAAAAGCCGATTTAAAGTAGGTTGTATTGAAGGAGTTGTATTGTATTTCAACTGTTGGGGAGCCAAACTTGTAGTAGTTGTTGCAACCGCACGTATGGTACCCGGTTTCCGGTAGCCTTTGCCCCAAGTTAAAAAAATATTAACTTTGCAATTAAACTGTTTGTTTAAGTATTAAATTTATGTTTGCCTTGGCTGCGTCAGAATTATTGTTAGAGAAATGGAAGTCTTGGCAGGGCGTGATGCGACAAGAATGTAAGCTTACACAGATTTTAAATTTTAATTCACTCCTTTTTATTAATCCTTGACACAAATTAAATAGCACTTCACTGATATCGAGAGCTTGCACTTTTTAATACATATACTATCTTCGTCTCACACGAATACGTATTTAATTTCTCGAGGACGCATCATGCATCCGGTTACTATCGCTGTCTGCAGGCAACTGACTAGATTTCAACCGTCTAAACTTGTAAATTTCTGTATTTCAAGTCTGTGATTGGCTAATCCCACTCCAATAGAATACCTACATTTAACTAAAGCTTTTTCTGGTTGTTGGTTGGCTATTTTTTATAAACTGTCACTAAAATTACATTAATGTTTCCAAGAATCACAAATAACATTTAAACTCTAAAACTCATTATTGCCTCAAGGTTACCTCATTGTTACCTCATTGATAGCAACGTTTAACTTATTATTCTCGCAGTTTCTACATTATTAAATTACGTAATATATTCACATAACATTATTACACATGGATACAATAATATAAGCATATGCAATGACTGTTTACAAATTATTACATACACATATTGCTTCAATGCGGGCTGTTATTGAATTTACTTATTATATAATTTGACTGAAATCATATACTGCCTCAAAGTAGACTAAAGCGATAGTTAGATTTTTAAAAAGAGAATTACTATGTGATGGCTTTGTAATTCCATGCCCTTTGCATGACGAGAAAAAACAAACTAATAAGATTTTCCTTTGAAAAAGAGTGTAAGTATTTGAACATTCAAACAAGTAACAAAAAATATCTCGGAAAATGAAAAACAATTTTTTGGCTTAAATCGTGTGCTTTAGTGACATATACCTGTTAAGTGTAGTAAGATTTTGCCTATCGCTTGCGGTTTACCAATAATGAAGAGAGGTCTTCACAGGCTATTCTAGAAAATACAAATTATACATTTTATTGCTCACGCAAATATCGTAAACATTATTTTAATCAAAATCGTTAGAGCCATTTTTGAGAAAATTAAAAAATAACGAAAGTTTTTTCATGTAAACAATAGTTTGAGGTGGAGAAAGTTTCTCAAAATCTTCTTGTCGTATCTTTGGAACAAAATGAGCTTAAATATCAAGTTCAAAATATCAGACTTTTCGTCTGTTCACAGACAGACAGATAGCCGCAATCTCTCACACACACACACACACACACACACACACACACACACAATCGAACCTTTTTCTAAAAATCTGATGTGTTACACTCACATGACTTTCTCTACTCTTGTACAAACTATTTTTACAAACGCTTATTCTCCATATGCTTCATGTTAATCGAGATATCGAGATGTCAATCTTATTGGTAATTTTCTTGTAGATGCAAGGGGAATTGCTAGGTTTTAAGCGATAGTCAACTATTTTAAGAGCTGGTTGCTATGTGGAGTATTCCATTCTCTTTGCGTTACCAGGACAAAAAAATGAATAACGAATTTGAGAAAAAGTATAATTATTGGAAAATTTAAGGGAATAACAAGCAAAATGGTTCACCCAACAAAAAAAAAATCTATATGACATAAATTGTATATTTTAACACGATCTACATTTTTTGTGTAGTAAAATTTTGTCTATCTCTTATGGTTTACCAGTTATGCAAAAGTCGTTCACAATGAAGAATACTTTTGGAGACATTCCCAGAAAATTCGAGATATACATTTCATTTGTCATGAAAATATCTTAAACATATGATATTTTACTCAAAATCGTTAGAGCCATTTTTGAGAAAATTAAAATTTTCGAAAAATGTTCTATGTAAAGGGTAATGTGGGGTGGGGGATTTTCTTGAAAACCTTTGTGTCGCATCTCTGGAAGATACTAAACCTAAATACCAAGTTTGGTGTTTATCCGACTGTTCGTTTCTGAGTTATGTTGTTAACAGACACACATACACGGACATGTTTCTAAAAATGATTTTTTTGGATTCAGGGGGTCTCAAAACATGTATTTCCGGTGAAATCTCGGTATCGAATTTTTGGGTGGAATACAATACTTCCTCTACCTACTATACGTAGTAGAGAATGTAAAAATGCTTCTTTTGCATTCAAGGGACTTCAAAACTATTTCCACTGAAACCTCCGTATCAAATGTATGGGTGGAATGCAATACTTCCTCTACTCAGTAGTAGGGAAGATTAGGTAGTACAGAAACTAAAAATGTCTATAATACTTTCAACGGAATTCAATCGATACCACACATCCAGTTTGTTCTGTACAAACATTTTTCCGTTCTCTTTAAGATCCTTGTATTGAAGTATTGCAACATGTACTTAGATTTTTTTGCGCAGCAGAAAATGGCGCTAAATCGATGACTCACAGAGGTAATCAATCGTGGAAGCAGATATAGTATATTGGCAGAATGCCGAGTAAAGTGACAAAGCCATGTCACAGCAGCACATGATAGAAAGTTATCGAGAATCTACATACGTCATATATCAAAACTGGTTTAATGCTGATCATTACTCCCTGATACAATGTAAACTTCTCGCACTTTAAGCTTCAGCTCTGTCAACAATTATCGCATTTCCTGACCATGGGCATATTCTATGGGATTAAAATTAATTAATATTAATATTACTTAACAATTATGGAATTATACGTTAATTTTAAGTTAATTACAAAAAAGTTACATTTTGTATTAACAGCTTCATATATTATTTATATGACATGGTCTCAAACTCATTTGTATTAAGAGGCAATGCTGAAAATTTTTAGACTGCCATTTTCTGAACATAAATAACATTTGTTTATATTTGATAATTACTTTCTAATCTTTTACGAGTTGATTGCCGTGTAGTTTGTTAGATTTGCTCTAATAGTTTGTTAATTATCATCCTTTGAGGATGTTGTGTTCAACCAAAAATGAATTTGACTAGAGAACATTTCTGGGGTCTGATTATTTTACGAAGTTAAATCGTCATTAGTGCCTAAACAATGTGAAGATCGACTTAGAAATGCAGAAGAGATCGATTTTTTCTTAGTGATGAATTTCGCCCAAGAACTGATGTTATTGATGAAGATATTGCCGCTGTTCGAGCAATGCTTGAAGAAGATCGACGGACATCCTATGAATTTATTTGGGCGACATTGGACATTGATATGAGTTAAATCCAAACCATTTTACATCAACAGTTAGACATGAGAAAACCTTGCTGTCGTTTGATTCCACATAAACTGACTCCCGATCAAAAACAAGGCATTGATTGGTGCAGAAAAACTCTGGAAAAACTCTAAAGCGGTACTTCAAATTTGGTTTGGAATGTCGCTACCGATGATGAATTTTGGATTTATTGCTTTGATCCTGAAAAGAAAAGGCAATCGGCTCAATGGATCTTTTGAACAGACCCTAAGCCTGCAAAAGTCCGATGAATTCGCAGTGCTGGTAGAAAGGTAATTTCTAGTTTTTTTTTTCTAAAACGGGCCATATTGCTACTATAGCACTTAGAAGATAGACGTACCGTTATTGCCGATTTGTACACAAATGTCTGTTTACCGCAAATTTTTTTATAAAGTTTGTGAAAAATACCCAAAAGAAAAAATAATGCAAGATAATGCATCGTCGCATACAGCAAAATTAAACTGAGTATTTGGATGCCTTAAGGCTCAGTACTATGGACCCCCCACCATACAGCCCTGACCTAGCACCTTGTAATTTCTTTTCGTTTCCAAAAATTAAAGATGAAATGCGTGAAATCACTTTTTCATCATTAGATGAAGGCTGTGGAACATTATAAAAACCCGTTTCTGAAGTGCCTCAGGAAGAGTGACATCATTGCGGTTTCATCGAATGGAAAGACGTGTTGATGTTAAAAGGGAATATTTTGAAAACCAATAAAATCATTAAAAATTTTTGAAACTAATCCTTGTTTGATTTTCTAAAAATGTTCTGTGTCGCCCTCGTACATATGCACAAATTATTAGGTTGGTATGCATTCTTTACTAAATCGGAAAAGAAGCTGCATAGAATATGGCAACCTTTCATCGCATCTCATCTCTTAGCAACAATGGCCTGTCCTTGCATTTCAGTCAGGAGATGCCTGTAGCTATTAGTCTCTTACACCTTGCTAGATTAAATCCAGTGCAAGACGAATGGAAATTTGGACCATGCGTTACAGTGCATTATTTTACTTCAGGTTATCTCATTTATCTGAGTGAAATTCAATTGGATATGTGATACGCTTAACTGTTTAAAGCACTTTATTGTTCCTGTCCGTTTTTCAGCTTTAATATTGATCCCTTCCCACTCATTTCCAGTGGTGCTGTCAAGGACTAAAACTTTATTGGTTTAGCTTGTTATTATCTACAAAAAATAGTAGGTGAGGTGAGCTATGGACTTTGAACCTTAGCTCTTAAGGGATCAGGTTGGGCTTCACTGGTTATACTTCTACCTATATACTATGATTATCATGCATAATACGTAGGAATAGGGTTTTCTTCGTAGGCAATACTAGGAAAAATCATAGCATGCCTTTCCCCAGGCTTCACTCGTTTAGCAAATGTCCATAATAAAGTAAAATGGCTGCATTTCTTCAAGTTCGGGCTAGAAGGGCATTTAAAGAAAGAAAACAGCTAAGAGATTATGACTTTAAGCAATTATATCGATTCGGTAAATAGAATATGGAGTGGTTAAGTGATTCTTTTATTGCCAACATGTCGAATTTACTTCCTGTGCTGCTGAAGCTTTCTTATTTCTCACTGCAGGGCTTTGGGATCTATTCACTAGTACTGTATACTGCTTCAGCAAATTTACGAAATGTATTTGTTCTGCTCGTTTCTCATGTTCCTCGGACATTTTGGATGTTTTGCATACACAGGTTATGTTGATACTATATTTTCCGATTGTTGGAGTTTGTCCCTTCTATAATCTGCCACGTTAAATTTTGAATGAGAATGGCCGAATAGAAGCGGAAAAGCCCGATCAATAGGAAATTCTATTATTATCGAATGCGTTTATACATCCATGCCATTTATGGCACAGAAGTATAAACTTCTTCTCATTATATTACTGTTTACGCATACGAAATGAAGTATGTGCTATTCCTTCGAGCTTTTCCTATAGTTAAAACAAAAGATAATACTACATTTTATGCATACGGCTCGATAAGTAAATTTTCTTCGTGTCCTGTGTCTCAGCATTAATGTCCAGTTGAGTAAGTAATTTCGACAAAAGTGCAAGGATCTCAATACCATAATTATACTTTATACTTGGCTTAAAAGCTACTTTTACCTGTAGTTATTAAAAGTTATTTAAATGATATGATAGGACTTCGGTGCTATTCACTTCGAATGTTTTCAGAGTTTAGGAATCTTTCTTTACTGTAGATACTGGTATACCCAGCGTAATTGTCTCTGTAGAGTTTGAGTGCCAAAGCGGTATTGTTGGAGGTATATGTTGTTTATGTACCATCCTGCATTGACGGAGAGGCAATAGGAGCTATTTAAAAATTCAGTCTTATAAGCCGATGTAAACGAAGCAAGCAATATATGTGTGCGGTCTTAAATTCTGCAAAAATAGAAACATTAAGTATGCACGCTCCAGTCAGTTTAAAGTGGTCCCTGTTTGCCCAAAATATATAATAGTGAAAGATTTATAACACGGCGTTCAAGTTACGCATTGTAGACATCTCAAGTTAAGAATCTAAAACCAAAGGCATTATTTCTTCCTCCCATATTCATTTTTCCACTTCTTTTCCTTCACTCAAAATGTACACAATAGTATCTTTATCCAATTCTTGTGAAATGTTCTCACACTCATTCAGAAAAGTCGTATTATTAAATTTTAAGATAAACGTTTTATAAAACGATAGTTTTTGGATTATTTTTTAAGGTAGTAAGAATTTTTAGAAAACAGAAATCATTGTATGAAAAGTATTTTCCCTTGATATAAAGTAATGCCACAAAATTATGTGACAGTTTTGTATACCACCATCAGATAACTAATGTGAACATTCTTAAGAAATTTTCATTTTAATTGAGCATCTGGAATGGGATCATGAAATTCCTTTTCAACATAGCAACTTCAAATCTAAAGGTTGAAGAAAAAGAATTTAAAATCGTTCATTGTATTTGTTACACTATTTTATCATTAAATTTTAAGCTAATTAAATGAAATATTTTAAATAGGATTTTCAAGGGTTCATTCCAGAAAGAATGATCACGCAAAGAAAGGAATTCCAGGTGTTCCAATTGCAAAGGTGCTGGGCTGCACTGTGCCATCTAAGGAACTGCTTGAAAATTATTTGACACAAGACTGTTTGGCCTTATCGTCATTCAATGAACACTTTATCGTCTCAAAAATAAGCAACCACATATTCAATTTGAATTATCTGTTTAGGACTCTGAAGGAGGGAAAGAGACAGTTAAAAGAATATGGACTCTTCTATTATAAAATATTTATTTGTTTATAATCTTGTAAATGCTAAGTAAATACTATCTCATATTGAAACACTGCTTACTTTGGAGTCAGAACAGCTTGAAACTTGCAGATTCGTTCTTGTTCATTCCGCTAGTTGCTCTGTTCTTGCACAGAGAGTATTTTATCGCCACAGAATTACCACATAAACATTAACCTCAACGTTACCGCAACAGTAACGATAGTAACCGTCTTTCCATTGCATCAGGGAAAACGAAACTGAAGTTTTCGAACAGAGCTTCTTTATTCACTCCTTCTCCTTACTTTACAGGTCCCTGTAGGGCTATTGTAACCGGAAAAACATGTTCCTTCAACCACGAACTTTGCTTACTGTTACACTACTCCCAGCTGAATTGTTTTTTAAGATAGCTCAGAAATGCAATTTAACATGTAAACTATACCTGTATGTGATGTAACTAAGATAAAAGTTAATCCACTGTTTGCATAATTATATAACTACTTTATTAACAACAATGTAAATCGTATGAATTTACAGTTCAATTCAAAGAACAATGAAATAACTTAGTAACTTATTGTTGTAGAAAACAAATTGATTCACAAGCATGTGCTATTTGTTGAACACATATTTTAGTGTTGCAATGTAAAAGTACGGCTAGAAGTAATGGTTTAAAATAAAAAATTAGACCACACCCTGAAGAAACGATAACCATCCTTCTGAGGCACACATTCGAATTCCTTTCCGGTGATACCGTAATTATTTTCGAAGGTATCAATAATTAAATAAAGAAATGATAGTAAGATAAAGAAATAATTACAATAGATAATTTCGGTAGATTAAGTAAATTTGGTATGTAATAAGCTTGAGTTGAAAGATGTGTCCGGAGAGGTCATTAGTTAACGTGTTAGTTAACGAAAGTTCTTAGTAACAGCCGAGGATAGAACGCATTAGCTTAAAGATTCTGAGAATGCGGTTTAGAGAATCCAGTACATTTGAGGGGTCACTTAAGCAGAAATTCTCAAAAACAGAAAGACACTTAAATTTTGAGAATCGGAGAGGCACATCAGAGCCACAAGGTAAGAAACTGCACGTAGGCCAGTTTGGAAAATGCGAGAGAGAAAGAATTCTTAGAATTTGGTAGTCAGAGTAAAAGTTATGTTTAGATGTGTGCGATTAGGCTACGCATAATGTAGAGTTTTGATGGGGTTGTTCTAAACTAGGCGGGGCCTAAATTAACATAAAGGCCTGCAACCTTTTTGTGCACACATCCCTGCATACGTTCCTCACTCTCGATATACTTGTGACGACTCGTGTGTGACGCGTTTGTACGAGAAAGATTATCGGTCATCGCGAGGTGTTTTGCTGGTAAGCATTCTAGTTTCTTTTACTGTAGAAACAGTTATTTCAAACCATAAACTTTATACTGCAGAAGTTAATAGGTATAAAAAATTGTTATAGTTTCGAGTGCTACGATTCATAATCAGTTTCCTTCTTTATCTTCAAACGATCGGAAACTCGTTTCAGCATCTCAAGTGCTAGAACATATTAAATTTCTCAGTCAATTTAAATTGGTTATCCCTTCATACCCGCCTACGCAAACCCTGAGAAAAAGATTTCATAGCTAGTCCACTAGAGCAACTGGCACACGAGACAACGGAACGAGCGACATCATCTCTGTCAGACATCTCACATCAGAAGCAGATAAAGTAAACGACATCAAAATTGTTCGCATCATCGCGGCAACACAAAAATGGCTTCACCGGATAAGTGATGAAGTTTTTGGATAGAAATAATGAGCCGTGTGCAGAAAATGTAGCATTATCTTTTGTTTTATCTATAAGAAAAGCTCAAAAGAATAGCATATACTTCATTTAGTATGCATAAACAGTATTATAATGCTAAGAAGCTTATACTTTCATGCCGTAGTGTTAACTTTCCATAATAATCGAATTTCTATTAATCGGGCGTTTCCGCCTCTATTCGGCCATTCTCGTTTAAAACCACGCGACAGATTATAGAAGGCGGCAAATTCCAACAATTGGAAAATATAGTATCCACTTGACCTGTGTACTGTAAAATATGTAAAATGTTTGAGGAATATGAGAAATGAGGAGAAAAGGGGAAACAAATATAGTCCCTAAATTTGCTGAACATATATCTAGTGCTACTGAATAGATTACGAAGCCCTGCAGTGAGAAATAAGAACGCTTCAGTAGTGCAGGAATTAAAGACGACATGTTGGTAAAAAAATAATTACTTAAACACTCCATATTCTGTTTATCGAATCGACATAATTGCTTGAAGTCAAAACTCTAGGCTGTTTTCTTTCTTTAAAGTGTTTCTAGTCCAAACTTGAAGAAGTGCAGCCATTTTACTTTACTGTGAACATTTGCTAAACAAGCGAAGCATGGAAAAAAGTATGTCATGATTTTTCTTAGTATTGCCTAGGAAGCAAACTGTTTTCATTCGTTATGTGCATGATAATCGTAGTATATTCTAAGGGTAGAACTTAATCTAAAGATTTTGATTTCCTTATGCATTATTATTAATTTATTTAGGAGGAATATTAATTTTATTTATGTATGTTACTAGATTCCAACATTTCGTTTCATCTACTTCCTTCATCCCATACCAGGCATCGGGCTGATCACCCATCCTGGATTCTCTGTCTGATCCATGAGTGTCTGCTCCTCGACGGGCCTCTGACCCCAGGCACCCGTTTGTAAGTCCTGGGGGGTGTATGTCCTACATAAGAGGAGGGTAAACAGATAATGAATGAATGAATGTTACTAGATTAATCTCAAATGAATTATTCTTCTATTCAAATAAAATTTTACTATTTATTATTTTTACCTATTATCTTTATATTCATTTATTATATAAATTTTAATTATTACATCAATTTATATGAAAACATAGAAAATAGAATTACCTTTACTCATATCAAATAATTTTTATTGAAAATATATAATTATCTTACTAATATCATTACAATTTTAATCGCTTCATATTTATTCTTAACTTTAATTGCAATTGTTAAAATAGTGATCGATAGTGTGCTAAGAGGAAAAGCGTACACTAAGTTTTTATGCATGCTGATCATAGTATTTCCTTTCAAAACCGTAGGAAAAGAATTTACTACATTTTATACATATGGCTCAATAGATTTGTTATTATAGCCCATTCGCTAGTGGTGACATCTATTGACTTCCATCTAAAAGTGATTTCTTAGTTTTCGACAAATAGGGTTATGGAAGAAAGTTTGAATCTACAAATCCTGATTAGGACATCAAGAGCCACCCATAACCTCGAATTATTTTGCACAATAATAATCATCGGCATTGTACTGAAGATCATTTTTATGAACTCGCATCATCAGAAGGTTCTTAAAGACTAAAGTTTCGTCTAGAGATTCATTCATGGAGATTCATTCCTTAGCCCTACTTTGTAGATGTATTTCAATGGCATTGATTTAGTATAGGAGTTTTCATTAATGTTTTGTGTTTTATTTCAAGAATAACATTAATTTCACTCATTTTAAACTACATTAGAACTCTAATGTGTATATTTTAGTAATCTACTATATTCCGCTGATGGAATAACAACGTTAGAAGAAAGGCAAGTTAGGAAATCTTGGAATTGCTGGTAACTGAGGTAAGGAAGGTAATTGTGGAAAATGAGATAGTTGCTGGGTAGGTAATGTATCACTGTTTCCTTGGATGATTCTCTGTCCATTGCCAAACGCGAAGGACGAACCATGGTGTGCGGCTGAAGCACTGATACCGCAACCATCACTTGCAGAGGAGGAAATGTATACATTGCTTCTGCCCCTCGATCTACCATTAGTTCCGTCAGCGGCGCAGCAAAAGGGCACATTTCGAAAATCATCCACGCTTCTTTTGACGACCAACTTCCTGTGCGAATCATTGGAGCCTCGGAATGCAATATTACTGTCTTCTTTTTCCATCCTGAGTTTGCCACTCTGCTCACGTCCGGATACGATGCCCTTTGTTGGCGTATCGACAGCAGTGATGTCAGTCTGATCTATAGTTTTGGCAGAATTCATTCCATAAGTTGCTGCTTCGGATGGTTCTGAAGCAGTATGCGAATATTGACCATCATAGAACAAATGTGAAGCCATTGTCAGGAAATCCTTAGCTGGATATGGTAAGGTAACTTTAAAGTATAATTCATCAGGTTCAGGACCCTTATTCACAATAGGCTTATTCTCAAATAGCTTTTCATGAGGAAAATATGTCCGGACTTGTCTAATACCTGGTAGTCCATATTTGCTAACATACTTGTCAGGCCTTGTAATTCCTATTGTTTTGGCAACAGGAAGTTGTTCATAGTTATTATTAAGAATAGGAGCTTTTGGATATACTGGATAATAATACCCAGCCATGGCTAACTTGGGATATACGAGGCGCTCCAACACTTTGTTTTCTTCGAAATATTCCTTTTTATTCTTGGACTTTTGGAGTGCCAGCGAGATGCCGTTGTTTGTCACGACACCATCAGCTGAAATATCGGATGACTCAAATGCCATGGAACATAGCTCATTTAGTTTCCACCTATCACATGGTGATGGAAGACAAAACCGATTTGAAGTAAGACCCATCTGCTGACAGCTGCTATCCAAAGAACAGCATTCCTCTGACGAACCTGCACAAAAATAAAATCACCTCTATATAATTATGCTCTACGAAACCCATTTGTTATTGACTGAGGTAATTTAAAATTAAGTCGTAGGGTTCTCTATCCAGTTTATTTTCAAGACCTTTGTAGACAGAGGGACAGGAAAGGAAGATACCAAATGAGCTTCCAATCTAAGTTAAAGTTGATCTTATATCTTAATTATTGTATTTATTCATCAAGACCGACTTTGGAAATTATGTATGAGAGAGAGAGAGATGAAAGATAATCTCGTACAAATACAATCTTTGCTTACATAATGTTGCTGTATAGGTCGAAAATATGGAGCACTGCTTTCTGTAGTATGTACGTACGAGGGCAGTCTCAGAAGTACCCGAACTGATGTATATATAGCGGTTTCTCTTTCAAACAAATGACTATGGTAGAAAGCACCACCCTTATGAAGCTTAAGTTTGAAGTTTGACGATGCTACGTTGTTTAGTAATTGTTTAGCACCATTAATAGTGAACTCTCTACGTGAATTTGCAAACATGGATAAAATTGGCCATCGTTATGTGATACAATAGTTTCAATTGAAAGGTTTTAGTCCAACTAATATTAAAGCTGAGCTAGATTCTACTCTGGGGAGTCTGCTCCTTCGTTTACAAAGTAAAATATTGGGTGCCAAAGTTTAAGCGAGGCGTACGAGCTGCCAAGACGAACATCGCAGTGGTCGACCAAATGAGGTGACCACGCCAGAAATTGTGAAGAAAATCCACAAAATGATATTGGATGACCGTCAGCTGAAAGTGCACGAGCAGGCAGACATCGTAGGCACTTCAAAAAGTGCTGCACATCGCATACTAACTGAAAATTTAGACATGAGAAAGCTGTGCGCAAGATGGATGATCGGTCCATCACTTCACACCTGAGGCGAAGGAACAGTCAAAACAGTGGATTGAGGGGGGAGAATCGGCTCCAAAGAAGGCGAAGACAGTTCCATCTGCAGGCAAGTTCATGGCGTCAGTTTTTTTGGGATGCATGTGGGATAATTTTCATTGATTATCTTCAAAAAGGAAAAATAATCAATGACGAGTACTATACAAACTAATTGCAACATTTGAATGATGAAAGTAAGCAAAAAACGGCCGCATTTAGCGAAAAAGAAAGTTCTGCTTCATCAAGACAATGCACCAGTTCACATATCCATTATCGCCATGGCCAAAATCAACGAGTTAAAATTCGAATTGCTTCCTCATGCACCCTATTCATCAGACTTAGCCCCTCTTATTATTTTCTGTATCCAAAGTTGAAGAAATGGCTTGGTGATAAAAGATTTGCCAACAATGAAGCGGTGGAGCTTGCAGTTGATAGCTATTTTGCAGAACTCGACAGTTCACACTATAAACGGGGTATTGAAGCTATTGAATATCGCTGGGAAAAGTGTATCGAGCTGAAAGGAGACTATGTAGAGAAGTTAACATGTTTTTTCCCAAAAATTTTGTGTGTTTCTTTGTTAGGTCGGGTACTTCTGGGACAGCCTTCGTACCTCAGTAAATCTTTCACTGGCAGGACAATAGTCTTATTTAATGAAAACTATGGAATTGTTAATAAGGATAACGCCAACACTTCGCATTTAACAGAGATGTAGTTAGGTACTAAATGATAAGGTTATGCAAATTGTGCTCATTATGTTAACGTCAGTGTCTCAAATGCTGCGTATTTCTTCACACCTGAACCGACTATCGAGTGGATTGTTTTTACGTTTAATTCTGCTTTTGTGCGCGGGGAAATGAAATGATCTATTAAGAAGTACGAGAAAAATGTGTGACGGTTTACTCTGACTCCACGTGGTGTTGCTATATATCTACCATCTGTAAAGGCTTGCAGCTACTGCCTAAGCGAATAACTTCTTTGAAGAAAGAAATCCAATCTGACATTAACTGTAAGCGATAATCTGCTAGGAAAAATACTGCACGTTAACCTTGTGAGCGCGGCTATAAAATGTCAAGCTGTTTTCTGATAATAGGAAACTGTGTATTCAGTCAATATATAGACAGCAGCGTTAACTTTACGCCTTTTTCTCGATTTTTTCAGCATCCCTTTAAAACGTGTAGACACAGCGCGGTAGACTTGAATAAGGAAAAATACTCCTCGTCTGTCTACATAAAGTTGCTCGAATTGCTTTCGCGCAGTAGTTTCGGCACGCGTATCTGGCGCTATCTTTACTTCTAACAAGACGTCTCCCTAGTTCATAAATATATTTGACAAAGCATGGCTTGTAGTTACTTAGAAGAATTAAAAATAGTTATAGGAATGGAATTAATTGTTCTTTCACACAAGCCGTGTGTTGGACAGAGTTGGAAAGGTAGAATCAGATGACTGAAAAATTCAATGCTATAGCCGGGATTTGAACCACGGATCTCCCGGTCTCCGTCCGGTTGCTCTAACCACTGAAGTACCATGGCAACATGCCGGCACGGCATTAAATTCTCCACTGACTCGCATTTTTTCCGGTAAACCACAAGGAGATCTCAAACTGTATTGAGATGTCATACCCCAATGGCGACTTACATTCTCTGTAAGTACTTAAGTCCCGGGCTTTTAGTTTCAACCACTATTAGGTCAATTAATGGAATTAATCGTTCTTTCACACAAGCCGTGTGTTGGACAGGGTTGGAAAGGTAGAATCAGATGACTGAAAAATTCAATGCCATAGCCGGGATTTTTCAGTCATCTGATTATACCTTTCCAACCCAATAGTTATAGGAAGTTTGAATACATAACTCATGAAAATTAAAAAGAAGTGTATAAATTTATAATTTCAATTAAAATACAAAGTTTGTGGCGTTTAAAGGAAAATGAACAGTAGTAACTAAACTTTTTTATAAATAATCATATCATAGAACAAATCAATGCATTTTAGCTCTTGGGACGTTAAACAAGTTTCAAGCATTTTGTGGTACAGCCAGATAGATTTAAAGAAATATTACTAAAATTGTATAACATAATTGAAATTTGGTTTACTTTATGACTCGTAAACTAATAAAATCCGAAGTAACATTTTAAACATAATATATCAAAGGTTGCATTTTTAAAGATCCCGTGAGATAATTTTATATTTTTCGGATTTAGAGTTTAGTCTAGAAGCAGATACAATAAAGGATTATAGGAATAACGGGAAATGCTAACTAGAAAATATGAAGGAAACTAACTACCGAAATAAATGCTAAATTACAGATTAAAGGGTTAGAGATGTTGGAAATCATGGGCAGGATGGCTCGGCCAATGAAACTGGAACAGGTCTCGTATCTAAACTTGAATGAGGATGTGATGATGATGATAATGATGTGCTGCACATAAATCTCCAAACATACATTCCAGACATTCCAGTACATATTATTACACCGAGCGAGGTGGCTATGCGGTAACGTGTGAGACTCGCATTCGGGAAGTCCCTGGATCGATTCCCATCGACCACACACTCTGACTTTGGGATTTTCGGGGTTTTCCCTGTACGGTAGGCGAATTCTGGAGCTATTTCTCATCTGCCACGATTTCCTTTTCACTGTTTTCCTTTTCTCGCTCATTCCGTTTCCTTCTCATCCTTCAGCTGTGCTTTTAGGTTTCGTGGCGTATGGCAATGCCAGACAGATGACGCGGATGCTTATTCAAAGGAAAGCGCAACCCTCTGTGGACAGTAGATAGCTGCTTGTTCGGCGGGTCGTTCATTGCCCTCTCTAGTCTGATGCAGCGGATCTTCGAGCCTGGAACTGTTAGACTCACGCGTCTCTGTAGCCTGTTTGCCTGAAGCCTGCAGCCTCCTATGGTTGGTTCACTTCACCCCTTCCTCCTGGGAGTGGTAGCCACAATAGATATTTGTAGGTCGCGGTGCGACCCGCGGCTATCCCTGTTGTATAATCTAAACATATTAGTATAGCGTTTCTCTTAAGCATAAGAATTTAATATTGTAGCGTATGTGTGTATTGTCGCGTCGGACACATTATTGCTGTGTAGCAATGACATTGTTGAACCAATCATTTTGATTGGGAGTTTGAATTTCCGTCCGGCGTGGTATTTCTTTCTCCCCCACCTCCTAGGCAGTAGCGTCAGTCTTGTGTGTGTCTTCAGAGTGAGTAGTTTGTGTATGTAGTGTGTGTGTGTGTGTGTGTGTGTGTGTGGAGCATCTCCCTCCAATGTTTGTCTGTAAGCTTTTGTGTACAATGTAGTGCCACCATATCACTTATAATAAACCACAGCTAATGTGTATTTTGTTATGAAAATCCCACGCCTTTTTTAGATTTGTGCAGCAAGTTCCTGGTATCCCTTGTTTGCCTCTCTGTTACTCCCCCGATGTTTATGCCAGGGTAACTAAATTTAATCCTTTAGCTGCAAAACCTTTCGGCCTCACCCCAGTGTATAACAATATACTTATGCTTTTCTATTTATATTTTAACGCATGTTCATAATTACTTAAAGGTACGTAACATAGGACAAACTATTCTGTAGAATTGCAATATGTATTCAAAATATGTTTCTGGTGTTAAGCAAAGTTAGTTTCGGTGTAAAATAATTTTTAGACACTTTAAGCTTGTTTTTCGATGCTTTCTGTTGCTATAAAGTACTATGGATGATTTTTGTTGTTCCTTGGCATAGGTATCCGCCGCCAGGTCATTTAAAACATTTCAGGCATAACATTTTCCTGTACTGTAATAACCTTGATAGTCTCTACTAAAGGACAGATCCTTAACCATGTGGCAAACTTTACAAAGCTGTTTTTCATCTCTTTGGTATTGAGAACGTCCAAATTACCCTGATCCACCTCTATAAAACAAACGACCCTCCTTCTCTCCTTTCTTCTCATTCATGACATATTCGCTATAAAAAAGTGTTATGCCATAAATAATTACACGCTGGTTCAGAGCTAAACTCTGATAAAATATAGTCTATTGGACCTGATATTGAATGCTTTGAATGATAAAAAACTGTCTTCCAAATCTTTGAATAATTCATCTGCAAAGCAGAATAAATTACTAAATCTGATGTTCTTGTATATCTCCCCTTAATTATACAATTAGCAATGAATTTTAGTAATTTTTTGTAGTCTTCATTCAAAGCATATCATTCCAGTGTTTTAACCTACCTAACAATAGATGCAGTCTATGTAAAGGGAAAACGCTCTCAGTTAAGCAATTAAAGCTTTACTTCTTTTGTGTTTTAAATATTTTAAATTTTCGTACAAACATATCTAGAAAACGGTCAACTCAAATTCCGGTTATGTATGTATGTATGTATGTATGTATGTATGTATGTATGTATGTATGTATGTATGTATGTAATTCATAAAATCCATGTTAAGTATGCTTTATATAATAGAAAGTTGAGAAATACTGGTGGGCATCCACCCCTCTCTGAGGCAACCCATGAATTTCTAACGCATTGGTTAAACGTAATAGTGGCAGACTTCTAAGAGGTGGGTCCATAATGGAGCATCCCCTTTGCGATAAATGTTTAAACGACAACGGCAACTGTACGGAAATTAGCTCATTGTACTACAGGCTGGTCTGAAAGTCTGTTATCATTATGAGCATTTTGCGAATGAAATCTGCTATTGGTTTAAAATACAGCTTTCGTGTTGATGTGATATATTAACGTTAACAAGATTTATTATATACGTCAGAACAACCGCCATTCCTGCCATTGTTGTAGTGTGTGAATGGCATTCATTTAATAACGATTTGGCCGACTAGCCTAGAAAATCTCCGGACCTGTCATTGAACATTTGTGAGAGCACTGCAGGACAATGTGTTTGGACAACCTGGACCATGCACAAGAAGCACTGAAAGCATCAAAGAAGAAAGGACATCTATTGACGAAGTAACCACCATCACTTTGGTTTAGAGTTTCCATAAGCGCATTTTGGATTGTCACCAAAACAATGGAGGTGACGCAAAGTACTGAAAATCATAGAAGATTGTCAAATGGTGTATATTTCTGACACTTCTTGCTTTGTAGTATCAAATTCTTATTTGCGTATGTGTTAAAATGTGCTGAAAATAAATTTCTTGATTTCAGACATGTATTTCATTGTAATTAGCATTTTGCTCTGGTCGCATATAGCAGTTATTTCAGGTACTTTTGAATATCCTATGCAAAACGAAATATATATTATTATTTTATTTCGGTTGGTTGGTTGATTGACTGTCGGCGAATACCCAATTGCTTACTTTTAAGAGTGAATTTGAGCAAATTTGGGTCCAGAGGTTTTAGAAGCAAGGTAATAGTGAAGTTAACAGAATTTATCGGCAAATTTGACATGAATTTACAGTTTTTTTGTTTCTACAGATCATGAACGTACTCACTTCGAAAATAAACACATAAGTAAATGGGAAGAAGTAGTAAATATCTCTAAATCGACGATGAATGCAGTTTAACCGACTTAGTGTGTAAGCATAAATCATAGTTAAAAGATTGTAATCTAAATTTTTTGTTCATTTATTGAGCTTTACTTACCGGAAATTGGCGCGGCATTGGAATAACTCCCCTGAAAATCAAAGCAAGTCAGGCCATTAGCACTGCATCGAATCACACGTAGATGTAATAACAAATTCAGTTTTATATTTATACTACTCTTCTAATCCATATTACTGCGAACAGTTTTACACAAAAAGCGTGCTATCCAACCGGGGTAACTGCTGCTTTGTTTCGGGATGAAATCTAGGCTTGACTCGTTTGAACTAGCAAATTAATATATAGGGTGATGCAAAAAGAAGGAACAGATTTTAAATATTCATTTTAATGAACGACAATAGCAACACATACGACACATCATTGAATAGAGCAAAGTTCAAAGTTTTAAGCCCCCGCCTATTAGCTTCATTCACTGCCTACAGTGTTGCTGGGTTTGTTTAAGAAAAAATGGCAACGCCGCAGGAAAAGTCGTTTTGTGTGCTGCAGTATGCAAAGAGTGAATCCATGTTTCATTGCAGCGTGCATTTCCTTGTAAGTTCAACAAAGAGACACCTTGTGATAAAAATTTACAATTGATGCAATAAATTCATAGAAGATGGTTGTGTATGTAATCCGAAAAGCATTGGTCGTCCTCGCATAAAAATGGTGTTCACTTTGAACACAAAGAATAAAAATTTGAACTTTCCTCTATTCAGTAACGTATTGCATGTGTCGTCATCTATTTGGTTCATTATAAATAAATATTTAAACTCTGTTCCTTCTTTTTGAATTACCCTGTACTGAGCGCTGTGCCGCAATATGACAACGGCCAATGAGGTATCACTCTACCAATATGGGATTCTCTACGGAGGACCCTGAAGGCTGCCTCACTCAAAAATACATACAAGCTCCACAACCTGGCTTCATTTACGCGTGGATATCACACAATTGTGGAATGCTCTTGCAAACTTTATTAGATAGGGTTGTTTAAGAATATGAGATCGCGGCTGCTTGCTTCCTAATGGGATCCAAACTAGATGCAATGGCAATGTTGTCTATGATCAACTCTGAAATAAGCGTGGAAAAATAACAAGTTATAATTAAAGCTGATGTAAATGTCATATTGTTTTGATCAGGCAAAAGAAAACGTTTCCTGCCTTTAAGAAAATGAAATACAGATCACACATTAACGATTGTTGGCTGATAATATAAGTTTGCAAACCGTAATTTTGAATACGCATATGTATGAAGAATTTACTTGTATTGAGCACTTTGTACGCATTACTTTGGGCAATACTCGCGGGATATTAATGTTCGGGAATACGCTGAAATTCGTTGCTGTGGTTTCTGGATTTGTTGATAGCGTTCCAACATGGATTACTCACTGAAGCTGCTGTCGAAAAAAGAGCGTTGCTGCTGCGGGGGACGATCAAACTAAAGTAATATCCGGCTCAAGAGTTAATTTGTATTTTGATTAAAAATCTGTAAAGCGTATACCGCAAGGTAGCTGGTGGGTCGAGAGATTAAATAACTACATCGCACAACGAATCGACCTCTCTTGACACATATGCAACAAAATGAAACTATACCGTGTAGATGACACAGCATTCCTTTTCTGTTTATTACACCACGAATACGTGTTACTTCAGGAATGGTTTCCTCCTTATATCTGTGCAATTTTATACACTGCAGTTTCGTTTTTCTTCTTTCACCCTTCCTCTTCAAATTAGTAAGTGGTAACATCACATTTTAGTTAGTTTATGACTTATTACTTTCTCCAGTACGTACCTAGTAAGTAGGGTGTTGTATTTCACCCAAAAATTAGATATTGAGATTTCAGTGAAAATATGTTTCTGAGACTACTGAATCCAAAAAAGAAAGATTCTGATGTGATACACTCGCATGACTTTCTCTATTTCTCTCATTTATTAGTGGGTATACAAACTGTTACTAAAGCTTATTTTTCTATCCACCACAGTTTAATCCAAATAAACCTTTGCAGAAATAGATACATTACACATTTCCTTGCAGATTCAAAGGGAACAGTGACACTCAAATGTTTAAAAACTGGACGATGTATGCTGGCCTTAAAACCCCATATTGTTTCCATGCAATCGCGAGAAACAACTGAATGTTGATAAGACTTTAAAAGAATGACCAAGTATTGAACAGTTTGAGATATTAATAACGGATATATCGGAAATGACTTAAGCCACAAACAAGACGTAGTTGAAATAAATTGCGTATTTTAAAGAGATCTTCATTTTTGTGTATTGCGTTTTCGTCCATCGCTTAACGTTTACTAGTTATACAAGATTATGCAAAATTCCTTCCGGCTGAAGAGGACTTCATAGGCTATTCCCAGAAAATTCAAGATATACATTTTATTTGTCATGAAAATATCTTTAATAATTGGTATTTTAATCAAACCATTAGAGCCATTGTTTAGAAAATCACAAATTTCGAAAAATGTTCCATGCAAAGGGTAGTTGGGATTGGAGACTTTCTTGAACCTTCTTGTCGCATTCTTGGAAGATACTGAACTTAAATACCAAATTTGGTGTTTATCCGACTTTTTATTTTTTAGTTATGCTGTTCACAGACAGACACAGACACACACGCGCGCGCGGATCTTTTTCTAAAAATGCTTTTTTTTTATTCAAGGAGCCTCAAAACATATATTTCCGGTGAAATTTCGGTATCGATTTTTTGGGTGCAATGCAATAGCTTTTTACCTAATACGTAGGTGGTAAATTAAGTAATAAGCTTGTGTAAGAATAGTTTATAGAAGCTATGGCGGGTCATATGAATATCACATATCAGGGGAGAATTTTAAACATACTTGGATATTTCATCTCTTGATGTAGTAATAGCAGCATTGTCCACAGCTGCACTTCATAAGCACAATGAAAATGAAATACAAGGTTATTCTGGGACTGGTACCTTAAAGGAGACGGTAGGACACCTGACTGTGGGGTCGAGAGTTCCAGGATATTTTCTCTAACGAGGAAGGTTTCTCGGTATGCCCAGCATCTTGTGTGGTATACTTGAGTGAGTGAAATAATTATTTAATACCCATTTTGCCAATATAACCAAATTAAGCATTGATATTGTAGCGTATGTGTGTGCATTGTCGCGTCGGACACATTATTGCTGTGTATAATGATATTGTTGAACTAATTATTTCGTTTGTGAGTTGAATTCTTGTCCGGCGCGGCATATTTCACTCCAATTCCTAGTCAGGGGGGTGTGAAGGCAAGTTGAGGGAAGAGCCTCTTTGCCTGATAGGGTGGTTCAATCTGAGAGCGTGGCGTCAGTCTAGTGTATATCTTCAGAGTGTGTGGTTGTATGTAGCATGTGTGGCCTGTGTGTGCATGGGGCATCTCCCCTAGTGTTTCTCTGTAACCTTTTGGAATTTATGTAGCAGCACCAAGGTAACTTTATAATAAACCAGAGTTAAATGTGAATTCATATGTATTATTTATAAATATTCCACGCCCTTTTTAGCTTTGCGCAGCAAGTTCCTGGTATCTCTTATTTGCCTTTGTAGTACGACTCCCCAGTGTTGAGGCAGTATTTTATATCACAACACTGTGAATGCCAGAGTGATTGTAGTGTAAATTAACATTATTGTATGACGATTTTAGATGTTTGTTAGCTATAAGCATTGTTAGGAAATAAGTTTACGCGGCCTCACTGAAACTGACAATAGGAGTGGGTAACAATGAAGCGATGGGGTGAGTTGTTTATCACTTAGAAGAGACAAACAAATGACGTCAGGGTAGCGTGCCTTTCTTTAGAAATGGAGGGAATATCTTCCCTAAAGCATATGTATTAGTAATTATGATTGGCTGACAAAATAGATGCTAATGTTGGCGCGATTTAGTAACCAATAGCAGCTCTATTATAATGTTTAGGCATATCGGAGTGAGGGAGTAAAAATTCTTGAGCCAAAAGCAAGTATCGCGTAGTTCTACAGAATCATTCACGAGGTAAACATCGCGCAGTTCTGCAGAATCTCTCACAAGGTACATATTACGCAATTCTACAGAATCTCTCGCGTCGTAAAGTTAGTTACAAAATGTGAAGTAGGTACGCGACAACTATTACCACAGTAATTACATTCGGAAATATAGCAGTTTCAGTCAGGCGTTTATCAAGATTAAAGATGTGAAATTAATTAAGTGTGACGGCAATAAAAGCGTGAAAATAAATTCTTTATCAGTGTTATCTTTTAGTAACAACTCCTTTCCGTTTACACGCCCTGCTTAGAGATATTTGCTCGACTGAGTAATAATAGCTAACCGGAGGACAAAGAACCCAAAATTCAAAATAGTAAAACAATAACAGGCGCTCAGCAAATAAGATAACACGAGAGGTTACCGCGACAGTGTTTATGCCGGGGTAACTAAATGCTGAAAGGCTTTTAAAAATACTTCCACGTGTTTAACTTTAACTTCTAGATCAATTGATTGAACCGAGTGTAGTTATCTCTGATTGTAGGCATAAACTATTTTCTCAAAAGCAGCAGATAATTCTAATTGGGAGAGAAGCAAAAATGTGATATGTGTTAATCACAGGACCTTCTTTACCCGTTGGAAATTTACAGGTATCCTTATACTTTGTGTTTATAAACTGTCTATACAAAAGTAACTTTTCTGATCATTATTTTTATTATAAATCGTTTCAAATTATGCGATAGGAATTTTGCTTCTCACAAGATGCAGAAATGACACATAACTACAGCTCAAGTGGACTTTTGCTAGTAATTAGTTCAAATGAGTAAAGGGTATTAGCATATTTTCGATATATTGCACATCCGAGTTGTATATTGTAGTTAGTTCACTTTTGCTGCAGTAGTGCACTAAGAATAATAATGAGGGCCTCATAGCCTATTTACAGAAAATTCAACATTTGCGTTCTAATTGTTATGGCAGTATCTCAAGTATATGACAATGTAATCAAATCTTTGGACACATTTACAGAAAAAATCTGATGTGTTACACTCACATGACTTCCTCTACTCTTGTACAAACTATTTTTACAAACGCTTATTCTCCATCTATGTCATGTTATTCCAGATAAACATTTGCAGACTCTATCTTATTGCTAATTTTCTTGTAGATGTAAGGGTAATATATATTTACAAGGGCAATATAGAAATACAGTAGCCATTAAGCACATACATATCTCTTAATAGCTGGTTGCTAGGTGCAGCACCATTCCCTTTGCTACAGATTAATACTCTTTGCATATCCAAGACAAAAAAAATGAATAACGAATTCCCATTTGAAAAACTAAGTATTGAAAAATTTAAGGGAAAAACAAGCAATATCTCGAAAACGGTTCACTCAACAACAAAAAATGTATATGACATAAATTGTGTATTTTAACGCGATATACATTTTTTATGTAGTAAACTTTTGTCTATCTCTTATGGTTTACCAGTTGTGCAAAAGTCGTTCACAATGAAGAATACTTTTGGGGACATTCCCAGAAAATTCAAGATATATATTTCATTTGTCATAAAGATATCTTAAACATATGATATTTTAATCAAAATCGTTAGAGTCATTTTTGAGAAAATTAAAATTTTCGAAAAATCTTCCATGTAAAGGGTAATCTGGGGTGGGGGGATTTTCTTGAAAACCTTCGTGTCGCATCTCTGGAAGATACTGAACCTAAATACCAAGTTTGGTGTTTATCCGACTGTTCGTTTCTGAGTTATGCTGTTCACAGACAGGACACGCAGACAGACACACAGACACACAGACAGACACACGAACATGTTTCCAAAAATGCTTTTTTTGGATTCAGGGGTCTCAAAACATGTATTTCCGGTGAAATCTCGGTATCGAATTTTTGGGTGGAATACAATACTTCCCCTACGTACTATACGTAGTAGAGAAAGTAAAAAGTAAATAACGAAAATTCTTCCGAGGGTTTTTGGGACTGAGAGAATTCTATAGGAATATTTGACTCGCAACCCTAAAGAATGCGTACCCAGAGAAGGGGAGAGAGAGGCGGGGAGGCTTTGGGGCTCTTGGTAAAACTGCTTATTTTTGGATTCAATAAAATTATGTTGCCCCGTTACCTTATAGGAGTATTTTTTAACTGGTAGGAAAATCTGAAATTAGAAATATCCCCCTTATTATCGGATTTTCATGAAACTGCCGCGTCTAAAATTCATCAGAAGAAACATAACGAGATCTCCAAATTTTGGGGGGAAAAGCAAACTCTAGTTGTATTTATTTGATTATTTAATCAATAATTTTAAAGTTAAATATATTATAATAATAATTATTATTATAATATATTATTATAGATAAAAGCTAATAAATTGTAAACAAATCAAATACATAGATGTGAGATTTGGTTATGTCAGGGAGTAGCCCATTCAGAGAACAAAAGCACGTAAATGTGCGTGTTTTGTTTTTAAATCACACTCCTTAGTAATAAATGCGTTATTTAAGACAGGTATACGCAGATGCGATAAAATAAAGAAACGAAAAGCTGTGATTGGTTGAAATTCATCAGATAAATAGCATAACGTTTCTGACAAGTTTTATTCATTACAAAATCTGGATAAAATGAATAATAAAGAAGTTATACAACTTGTATATCTATGTTGACATTTTTACACTCCATAAGAAAATATAAAAGAGGAGTATATCTTTGTTACCATTTATTCAACTTTATGAGTAAGGGAAAGTATTTCAGTAATATGAAATGCGGGAAAATGTTACATTTTGCTCAACAAAGACCAAAATAAACAAAAACAGAGCGATTCCCCTTATTTACTGAATCTTAGATGCATGCTAAACATCTGATGAAATTTCTGCCACAGAAAATAATTGTTATTTTGGAAATATTACCTGAAAAGATAAGTTGTACTAGAAAAGCGGTTGCAAAGGGAGGGCAACTGCCGGTTTCCCTAATATATGTGCACAGATATACACAAATTATTATGGCTAGGGGTTTTAAAATTACATTTTTTCTTTTAAATATATAATGCAATTCTGAATCATAGCTTAAACTGAAGATTAACGTGGAAGTTTCAATTATACATGCGCATATTTTGTTTAATTTTGTTTTGTTGCCATTGTAACGAAACAAATAAGCCATTGCAACTCGCCTACAAAAAGCTTTCTGTGTCTTGGAATTGGCGAAACATAATTCATTGGTTACAGTTCACGGACATATAGACAAGGATTTGTTCTTGACCCCCTTTTAGTAACAATGAGATGCAAATAACTGTGTGTATCAGATGAGAGTGTGGAGTCAGAACGCTTTCGCGCGCAGTTTTAAAACGTTCATTGTGGCAAGAAATCGCCACTTAAGTTATGACTCAAAGTTATTTATATACAGCAGAGAAAGCATTTAAGCTTAAAACGTCTATAATAATTTGTGTACATCCTGTATTAGATGAATTTCCTTCTATATTATATTCCTTATTTTGTGATAAAATTCAACGCATCTACAAAGTCGCTGAATACCATTAGATCCCCATAGATGCATATCATAAAATATGTTTCTTTTAGTTATGATACCAACCTGTGATGAGGAAATACTGGCAACTAAATTACAGCCCCATATATAATGCATCCAGTCGACATAAAATGTGCATTTCAGTAATTCTCACTATTGGAACAGTAAATATTCTGTTTGGTTTAGTAAGCAAGTAAATATGCAGTCTTTTTAGATAACATAAATTGAAACCATACCAGATGTTCCATTGATGCCGGTTGTCTGTTAGTTTGTTAGTTTACCATATATAAAGATTGTTTCAACTGAAAAAGGTTACTAAAGCTGTCAAGTTTGTTTGAAATTGCTATTTAGTAAATCGTCATAATTTAAACCTCAAATAAGACGCCTTTTTTCAAAGAGGAAAAATCACAAGAGAAAGTAATTAACAAATGTGAAAAGCGCAAAGAGAAAGAAAAAGGTAGTGGATACAAACAAAGACGGTGCTATAAATATCACTGAAACAGCAATGTGAGAGACGAATTTATTACAGTTTCCACGCGCACTGAATCACGCAGTCAAAGAGATTGTATCTTCCGGTTTGCACTACATTTCCACGGGTGTATTGCACTCGCTTACCTTTCAGAACTCATAAATATGGAAAACACAGAGGCCCTCCTACGTTTTCCTGTGAGCAAGTATAAAACGAGTTAGTACAAACAATTTTAACGCTTCAAAATGGATTCTATGTTTTAAAGTCGTTTTATAAAGGGTATAATTACCAAAGCATCTACTCTATATGGATGTAACTTACAACTAGGTTGAGAAACGGTTTTGGGGAAAACTTATCTCGTGTTTTTATGTTTACCTACTACATCTTTCATCATACATCCAAGTATAAAAACATAAATGTAATTAATTAAAAACGGTGTCACTTAAAGAGAAGAAAGTGTAAAACTGCAATAATATTGACAGCAGTCTTAGGGTTATAGTTATGTGGCTCTCATTATTCAGTCTTTGCATTTATGCGGATAATTCAAATCAAATTTAACAGAAGAAAGAGAGAAGAAAAAAAGAAAGAAATTTACATTCATACTCGCAGAATCTGCAGCTCTGCTCGCGTTATTGCATCAATGTGGAGCTTGTTCGGTATCTTTCTCCTTCTCTGACTTTCTCACTGTCCCTCCTTCCCTTTTCTCTCCTTCCATCTTTCTCTCTCCCCTTCACCCTCCTTCTATGCCCATCTTTTCTTCTGCCACTTTCTTCCTCTTTCCGTCTTCCTTACCAAAATTTTCCCACCCTCTCTCTTACCCGCTCTCCATCTCTGTCTCTCTCTCTCCCTCTCCGGACAAGCTTTTAAAACCCGTTGATAAAACTGCTTCATATGAGCTACGGCTTTAATAAAATTAAAACGTGAGTAAAACCACACTATTTCGTATGGTAACCCGTCTAGTAACAAAAAATGTGTAACTTCTTAAACATTCATCCTATATAAATTTTGTCAAGAAAGCTTATCAGATACATGTTTATAAACTTTTGTTGAGTAACATTTTAACAAGTGGGATATTTCGATATTTTACTGCCTATTAGAGTCCCCAATTAGGAAAATTAATTAAAATACTAGTCTATTTTCCAAGGTATAGACGGCTATGGAGACTGTTCAAATAGGCCGCGTCGGCCGATCCAGTTTTGTCCAAAACCAGTCTTATGTTATCTCGAAATACAACTGAGTAGTTAAGTGATGCACCGTCATGTAGAAACTAAGTTAGTGTATGAATACATATTCAGTGGCATATATTTCAAGGTCTCTCCTAGCAGGAGAGATAATTTTAAACTCTTGATTTGAAATGCTTGTAAATGTAGTACATTTGCAGTTTCCCATTCGTGCTGAAACCTTAGACGTTTGTGGGAATTTCCAAACATTCTGTGTGCTCTCAATGACGTGCTCTGCATTAATGTCCTGTGCGGACGGAGACAAAGGATGCAGCGGCCAGGCGGTAGGCCTTGGCACCTTTAATTTAATATCCTTGTCGTTTTGGGGTTGAAGGACCAGGTGATGAGGGTTTGTACGCTGCGACGAGTGTTGGAATTTGCTCTATGGAAAGATTTCTCCGTGGGCACGAATTAGACATCTGCCAGGTGGTCTGCAAAAGAGGTGCCCCTTCATCGAGAACTCCCTGGGAGGACTGCCCATCGGTTGCTCTCCAGGAGGTATCCCTTCATGGTGTTCTCAGAATAGGAAAATCTGCAATTGTTACGGTACCCGCCTTCGCCTTCAGGATCTGGTTGCCTTCGGGTCTTCATAATTCCTTGCTCCTGGAGGTCGCTGTAAGACGCAACGATCCATCTGGTAGCCTATTCCCTAAGCCAGGTGACGATAAAGGAATTCTATTTGGTACTCATTTGGACTTGCAGACGCCATTCCCTCTCTGGCTGGCCGACCACTTGCTTTTTACGTGCTGCTGGGTGATGAATATATGTTGCGTATTTCTTAACTAGACTACCAGAAAGAAGACGTTTTCGCCACCCTACTCCAAGCTTTAATACTGTAGCCTTGATTCTGCTTTTCTTTTCAATTTCTTGCTAATAAAAATTACAATGCCAGCTCCTTGTAGGGGTAGGTAACTGTTTTGTCTTTCTCTTCTTATATCTTCTCATCTGTTCTACAAATTGCTTTCCGTGCACGACTCCAATCCTAGCAAATTACTTCACAGAATTTTCGAACCACCTCTCCTTAAACAGCTGGCCAAAACTCTTTCTGGAAGTTCGCAAATGTGATACCGTAATTATTGACAGGAATATATAAATAATTAAATAAAGAAATGATAGCAAGATAGACAAAATTCTAATAAATAATTTCTATATATTAAATCAATGTGTAATGTAAAAAGCTTGAGTTGAAAAGATTTGTCCAGAGAGGAGGGTTATTAGCGAGAAAAATCATTAGTAACAGCTAAGTAGCGAACGCGTTAGAATAAAGATTCTTGGAATGCAGTTAAGGTCATAAGTTCAGTACCATTGTAGAGTAAGTAGTCGAATTCTGTACAAGAGAAATGGAATGAAATTCGGAGAGTGGGAGAGGTATCACCTAGTAACAGTGCATATACTATGCTACGTATACTTAGGGTTTTGAGATTGGGCAGCAAGAGAAATAACATCTGTGGGGGTAGTGATAGGTAGGTGGAGCTTAAATTAATAAAGAACGCATATTGCTAAAATTGGCGTCTTAATATTTTTTTATGTGTGTACAGCCTTAGGAGTTTACAGTCTTTTACGCTGATTGGCAGCCCGTAGCGCCTAAAACCGCGCTAGGTTATCAGTTCATAGTGGTAGCCGCGAGGGGTTTTCTCGGTAACCATTTTAGCGACTCGCAGTCCATTCTACGAAGGTGCGTGTACCATTCATCTCTTATTTTCCATCGTTTCTTCTATACATGTAATTTGTAATTCTTTCCTTATATCTTCATTCCTTTGATGACCAGTAGAGTGTAAGCAGCCATTGGACGCAACAATTTCATCTCCGATGCCTCAATCTCTTGTTTATATTTGCTTGTGAGGGTCCATACTTCCGTTCCATATAGCAGCACTGGAACCGCCAGGACTTTTTAAAATTTTAAAATTGTTTCTTTGCGTACCTTCTTACATGATGTCCTTTTGGTAGTCCCTATTAACGGATTATACTTAAGAATCTTATCATTAATATCATTTACTAGTGTGAAGAAAACTAACTGTACACCCTAAATAATCGAACCTGGAGAGTTGTTCTATTATGTTTCTATTAATTCAATTTTTTCTCTCTCAATGCCATCACTTTCGTTTGTTTTTTTTTTTTTGTTTTGTTTTTTTGTGGTGATATTTCTAACTTATTATTTTTTCTATTTTACTTAAATATAATTTTCTCTGAAGTTATATTTAATCATTTCCGTATCTAGTTGGTATAAATGATAAAAACACAAAAAAGACGTATAGTAATCTTCAGTGATATTTATGTTAAAAGTTTAAACTAAGTCGCATAAAGTACAGGCCTAAGAGGTAAGCCGCATATCATGACTTCCAAAATGGAGCCTGTTGAAAAGATATTAATGTTTATAACAGGCAGATTACAGAAAATAATTATATGTTTCTGCAGAATAAAACTTCATAATATATTAAAGCTAAAAACATAAAACTGAATACCTCGCCGAAATTCCCATACTTTAATCACAGGATTGCCCATCGAAATGAGAGAATGGATGTGTAAAGGCTTATGTCGAATACGTACCAACCCTAGATGACCTATCAGCAAAAAGATGATTGCACAGCACATGACCAGGTACCACGCTCAATATACATCAAACTGAGCAAGTAATTTTAGGTACATGTTTTATGGGTTCCTGCAATTATCAGCGCAACTTTATCTCACTTATACGCACGATAGAACACCCATACCATCCCCCTGGCACTCTTTGTAGCACGAAGCGAAGAACTTCTGTACGGGTAGATAGGCTCTCTTTATCGGCAGGTTTAGGTGAGCAGGTTACTATTTGGTGATACAACGATACTACAATCTAGACACTTAAGTCCTTAAAAGTGAAATACATGGCGTTTTATTGCTGGAAATATACCAGATAAAAGTGTTTTATACCGCAACTGGACCGCACGGATTATTTCGTCAGTAGCAGAAAGCAGAGATCTGACTCTTAAATTTTTGCTGATTCCAAACATTATAAAACATATTGAGTATCACGGTAATAATTGCAGTTGCAGATGAATTTGAGGACAGTATATATAGCCTTTATGCTTCTAGTTGACTTATATAGACAGCATTTTGAATAGCAGTAATAGCATTAATGTCTCAAATATTCTGAATATTAAAATAAAAAACGTAAAAGCCATAATTCATTTTTCGTTTTCCAAGTAGAAAGGAACCCACTTATGTGAATGTAATATATAGCCTGTCTACCTAGTAATACGGAAAGCCCGAGTTCAAATCTGGGCTGAGTTAAGCTACCTGGACAAATGTTGGATAAACTCTGACCTCTTTGGACCTCGAGCTCATTTTAACCGCATATTCACCGCCGCTGTTAGACTTGATATGTTACAAGGGATGCTAAAATAGTAAAACAAACCACTTTAAAAGTGCCCTTCGTCACAATCTGTAAGCAAAGGAATCTCCACGTTTTTCTAATAACAACCCTCTCATGTTCAACGCTGCTTTTTGAGATAAAATCTTCATTATTTCATAAACGGCTCGGCTACTTATTGAATGTCCTTCAGTTCAAATGAGCCATTTTAAGTTACTGATTATAGCCTTTTAAACAATGCACACATTAATATGAATTCAGGCGTTAGCATTCGCTTTAACAGTTATACTAAAAATATGACAGTTATTTCTCCTAAAAAATAATTTTAAAAACTAGACAATGACTGGAGAAGAGCGGCAGTGATTTAATAGTTTTCTTTTCTGTCTTTTCCGCTTTTTCTCCTTTTCTTTTTGTACGCTTTTGTTCAGATTGGTGTGATTTATATTATTTTGCACTTAGGCCCAGATACACCTAGTGAAAGTGATCAAGGCGACCTCAAATGCACACTTTACATTGTCTGGGAGCACATGCACGTTTAGAAGCAATTCGACATGAACAAATCTAAGCTTTTGCAATTGAACAAGGAAGTGGCAACAAGGAAATTTGTCACGTTCTAATAATTTGAATTTCGACAGTGGTATGGATGTATTGTGGCATGCGAGAGGCAAATATGACCGTATAGGATGATCCAGAGAGGGGGGAAGAGAAGCTTTAGCCCCTAACATTCAGCCGGGTAGGTACTATGTCAAATTTACATATACTGTTTAATCTATATTAATATTAAATTCCAACCAATCATAGGTTTCTATTGGTACCAATTTATCACTGTCAATTACACCTTTAGTATTTGAGGTAAGGTTCTCGGAATATTTTATATCGATGAGAAGATTTAATGCGCGTACAGGTAGCTCAAACAGAAAGAACATCGGTACGGAGGGCTAGTATAAAGGAACAAATATCAAAGCACTGTTGATCCTTATAATGGTTAACTATAAAGCCTTTGGAGACTTGCCAGCTGCATTTGGGGTATTTGAGATCAGATGATAAGTTTTATGCATTTATGGGTGTCTTGCTATTGTAATTCAAGTGGTAAGAGCGTCGGCGCGGAAAGCTGTAAATCCGTGGATCGAGTCCCTGTTATGTTATTGTATTCTTCCAACTTAGTGCCTACAGACAGCTAGTGTGATAGAACAATTATCAAAACACTATCAATGACTCTGGTATTACCACTTTCATAATTGTTATCTCGTACATGCTTTCGTAAGGGGATTGAGTTGCAATGGCTGGTTGCGGTTCTTATTTAAGTTTGTTTTCAGTAATTGTGTCTATTAAAATGATTAACGTCTTTTCCATTGTGCTCAGTTAAAATTGGGTTACTTTCTGTTTTAAATGTACCAAACTCTTCTTTCTTCCAGTATACCAATTTTCTCCACCTTCTGACTTCTGAGTAACTGAATTAGCCAGAAAGGCAACGCACATCCCCAAATTTAAATGATTACACCATTGGACCTCAAACTGGGCCTACCCACAATCATTCGTTTGCATTCAGTCACAGAAAACATGCAAATTCCTTCTTCTCTCGTGATATTTTTTCACTGGTGAAATTTTAATTCCCAGGATTTATATTTGGTCAGTCAGGTAAAACTATTGAGGTTTGGGCAGAAACGGGTGTAATCAGATAATTGTGGCACTTTTACAGAGCAAAAATCTCTTTTACGATCCACGTAACCGCACATGCCCAACTGTGTCCAGGGATCTTCTGCATAGGGAAAGTCAACATGGGTATATCGTCAATAGCAGCAAGTTGGTGATCTGGTCTACCTAGCAGACTTCTCCACACTTGATGTCCTCCATTACTATCGTTTTAATCAATATCTCATGCAAACGAATAATCATTTTCTTTGAAATAAGCGAAAACAATTTTCTTCCCTGGCGGCGCTGACAGAGAAATCAGTACATTTATTTTAAAGTTTCATTATCTCGAAGACATCCAGCCACGAGAGATAACGTCTTAAAGCTAATGAAGTGTCGTAATCTCATAGTTTCTTGAAACAGTAATTAGCAAACTGCGCTTCTTGGATCATTAAGCCTGGAATAACTTCATCTTGAATAAATTTGAAACTACCTCCCTCACTGCCAAACTTCTGAACTTTCTGTGAACGAAATCTCACATTGCTAAAATGTCAGCCTTCGCTGTTTTGGGAGCGAAAGACAATTTCCACTTCGTGAATCTGAAGAAAGGAATTTCATTATAGATACAGTTAATTTCTAATCGCTAGCTTGTTTCCATTCTCGGTAGTTGGGTCATTTTACAGCTGTATTAGACGTCATCCATACTTACAGCAGCACTGCAGAAATAGTCACATTCTTTGTCAGTTTCTACCCATATATGAAGAATATAAAATTGGACAAACCCCTAGCTGCCTCTGTATTTTCTTTTTCTGCCGCCACAATTAGTAGAAGAATTGCGCCGTGGTTGTTAATATTAGTTTTTACTAGAATCCGGATTTGTATTCATGATCAAGTTGTGAACTATGCACAAAAATGTTACATTATGCATTCACAAATTAATAAAAACCAAAGGGAATGTTAAGTAAGAAATTAAGTTTACTCGCATTTTTTTAGGGTTTTTCATATCTTTCCTTTTCTTCGTCCCTTTTACTTCCTCTATTGCATTCCTATAATAGGCAAGTAGAGGAAGTATTGTATTGCACCCAAAAATTTGTTACCGAGATTTCACCGGAAATACACGTTTTGAGATACCCTGAGTAAAAAAGGGCATTCTTAGGATTCCTTCCGTATGGCGTGAAAATAGTACAACTCGGCTAAATAAAAAAAATCTTTAAAAAACTCTGAACATCCCTTTCCCTACTGTATCCTACAACGAAATGTGTAAATGTGAATTGAAACTTTATTCTGGATTAATAATAGAGAAGTAGAAAAAGTCACGTGAATACAACACATCAGAATTTGTCTTTTTCTTTAAGGTTAACGTACCTTATAACTTCCCAGGGCTATAGAGGTATTAATGAAGGAATGCTAAATAATTTATTTTTATATAAACTCTTGGCGAAGGTGATGAAGTTTATCTTATCGCTTTTGTCTGTTTAGGATAAAGGAAAACTCCGGGACATATTTAGAAAACAGGCCTCAACCGAAATTCGCAGTCTAACCCCTAGGATTACGTGCGCACGGATAACGCAAATGTTTGTTTCTGGATCTCTTACTGGGGGTCCGGAATTTGATTCCCGGCTCTGGGGTGGCGATTTTAACTCGGCTCTATCCACGACTTCATCTTTGATTTGCTCATGTGAGGTATCCCCAAGGCCCAACGTGGTTCGGGGTCCACGGTACAATCTGTAGGTTCTCTCCTACATTCGGAGGCAATGGAATGCGCCCGCTGGGTGCCTCCACCTCAGAAATGGGTCCAGTCATCCCTTGATGGAATAAGGTATCCCCCGAAGGTCATAGGCTATATGCGGAGCGTTAGAAACGACAACGACACTTCGGATTATTAGGCGGACAAGCTACATGCTACTCCACAGGATGGGTTATGCATAGCCTGGAACATGAATTTTGCACCATCAAACACCCTTCATACATCGTAATGTACAGCCTATAAATCGAATCATTATAGTGTAGAACTAAACAATGAGCCTGCATTTCACATACAAATCCATCTCTAGTCATTATGCTCTGAGACATGCTATAAGCCTACTGTGAAAATACGATCGCTAATAACCCCGAGATGTAATACAATAAGAATTTGCTTGCTCATAAAGTATTTTCATATTAATAAACCTACGATTCCAACTTGAATTACGAGTTATTAAAGCACAAATACTTCACAAATTAAGATATATTAGCTTCTATGTATGCTCCTTGTATGTTCGTCAAAATTTGTGCTCGTAATATTGGTAATAATGATGATAAATATTAATAAGAATAACTTTTATTTTTAAGGGGAAACAAGTGAGAAAAACTTCAATTGACATAGGTACTCCATAAGACCAAAAAAAAGTGCAGACTCTCGAAGCACATATTTGTCGAAGTCCAAATTTGTTTTCGCGGCCGGTTCACAATGGTGTCTCGGGACGCGTGCCTTTACCTTCATTCTATTGTCACCTTCCATATTGAGCTCCAGCTACTTAATATTCGCTGACAGCCGAGCAGTTATAAAGCAGCTAGGTAGAATGAGGCCTAACGAGGTTCGTAATCATCAGCATATTCTTTTTATTTTACTTTAATGCAGAAAAACGAAATATTTATTACGCATATTGTAATATCATTTCCAATTGCTAAGGCTTATTTTATTTCAAGGCATTTATAATCACACATAAAAAGTGAAACACTCCCCTTTACGTTTTCAAACTAAATATGTAGTAAATATTATATTCCTAAATGAAAAAGCAATTAAAAACAGAAATTAACCTAGTATCGTAACTAAGGAGAGATCTCTTTGTCGTTTCACCTTTATGTATGCACCCAGCCATAGCAAAAGATAATATGATTGCCAACATCATGTAGAACTGCAACGATAGGTATAAAGTGCGCGCGTATAATCACGCCGACAACGCTATTCATAACTCAGACTGAGAGAGTTTGTACATTCAATATTAAGACAATTAAGTATTTGGTTTAGTTTTTTACTTTAGAATTCCTACTAATATGGTATTTATTTTAGAAACGAATGGGTAATTTGTTTGTGTTTTTATGCATAAATGTCTCAAAATTAATAGGTATCTTATGCATAAAAACATGGGATATTGCCATACATTTAACGAATTAAAATTTAAATAATAAAAAAGAACCATACTCAAGGATTCAAACGCAGGTTTTTCCAATTACGAGACATACGCGTTTCACCGCTCGGCTACCGTCCATACAGCCAAATTCAAAGGTATCTTCCTACTTATCGCATAACTTTGAAAACAACGCAGGGTTGTATTAAATCGTGCATTGTGAACGCAGCGTCAGCGAATGCTTACGGTGTTTTCCGAATCGAACTCCCTCTCTGTCGGTCATTTATTTTGTCTTAAGCTGTACATGAATTCCAAACCCGAGTGGCTAGGAAGAGAGTCGAGTGTGTTGCCCACGGCATCATCCTAACCATTTAAATGCGAGTGTTTGGGTGACTATTAATTTATGCTTCGATTTACATCACAAGTCAGCGTGATAAATATTGGATATACGTATGTACGTACAGTTTCGAATGGGTACGAAGTTTTTTCCTTACATTTTTATAACTATCTTTATATTTGCAAGATTTTTCTGTTCCTATCCTTTATTAACAGGTGTCCTATTAAATGCATAGAATTTCGCACAATTCGTTAGATTGAACGAGTAGTTCTAGGTAGAAGAAAATAAGAAGAAATATATTTACGAAAGGAGATTTAAATCCCCGGCTCCATCATTGTAAATATAGGTTGATGCAAACACCCTGCTTACAGTCAGTTCTCTTGCTAGACGTATGTTTTAATTCCTATTCCGCATGCAGACAAACAAGTCTTGATTGTTCGAATCGCTGATGATTCCGCATAAAGTGCATGAAGACAAACAAAAGTTGTTAAGGATTTGTTGCTTCTTTCAATGAGTTTAGGTGGTTTAAAGCTGCAAAACTATAGCCCTTCCATTCTGAATTTCCGACTGGAATGAAGTATTGAGTCAACCCATAGATAAAAATTTTAAAAATCATCTTAACATATTGCTAGCCGCACAATTGAAGTTTCCCAAATTCAAAATTACAGGACTTCACCCTAGGCTGGATTTGTGAAGTGCTATATAAAAAAATGTGTACAAGGAAGCGCAGTCAACCGGCAGTCAAAATCTATTATTTGCAGGTAATAGAACGACTGAAAACTCAGACAGTTCAATAATTAATTACCGGAAGAATATCTCGCCAGCCATCGCAGCCAAGCCGTCAGCTGATATGGAATTGGTTCACATGGAGGAAGTTATTTGGCAGTTTTGGAGTAAACTACATGAATGAAGGAATTTCCATCTAATTTTACAACATCCCAGATCATTCACAAATACAGGAATCCAATTCTGGCTAAGACGCTTTTGGCTGGCCCCGCGGAAAGGTAGAGTGCCTGCCTGCTGTGCGAGGGGTCTCAGGTTTGTTTCACGGCTAGAGGTTCGAATTTTTCTCTAGCCAAGATTATTACCTATCCTACCCAGATTCTGGAAGTACGAATGACAGTGTGAATGTATGTATAATCTAATGTGTAAAACCCAAAGACAGAAATCCAATGTCAACTGAGGTTAAAGGCGGGGTATAAATGGAACAATAAAATAACAATACGCTTTTTTTTTAAAGAAAAATGATTTGTGGCTAAAGCTTCAGCACTTTTAAAATTCAATTACGCTAATTTATGAATCTGGAATATTTTCTACGTGGAGACTCCTTCATAATAAATTATCCAAATATTACAACAAAAATGTTTGGGTTGTCTACTTCCAGTTCAAATATCACTTATATGTTAAAGTTTTAAGACAGAAGGTTATTTTTCTACTCATTTCATATTGATTATGATACACTCTAAACTGTTTAAAGGTGTTGAATACATACTATTAACATGGTGCAAGATGCTGAAAAATATTAGGTGTTTATACAGCAAATCAGTTTTTTTAGTAATGAAGTCATGTGGAAAGAAAATCAAATTATGATTCGCATATGTTCTACTTCAATATACAAAAGCTTAGCTATATAGCAACCAATACATCGGTAACAACTAACGCTATGAAGAAGTATCTATTCGCAATAATTTAATATTTTAATGAGCTTTACACAGCCGCAGTAGTAGGCTTTTATCTATCTACGCTTTCTTAGAAGAGGACTTCACAGAAGATTTACAGAAAATGTAACATGTATACTTTATTCTCCGTGGCATGTCTAAAATATATATTGTTTTAGTAAAAATCGTTAGAAGAATAAAAATAATAAATACCGAAACATTTCTCATGTAAACATTTCTCAAGGGGGGGGGGGTTCTTGACATCCATCTCGCAAGTTTAACAGTACAGGTACACTGTCTCTCAAATGTATCGGTGAGCCGTAACACACACAGCTGTTCCATGTATTTCGCTCACCCTTTCGACGGAAGTGTCGGAGAGGGGAAAGGGGTTACCGGAGACATCAAATACAAAATAAGCACAGTTTTTATTACTGTCCACTTTGGTGTAAAGGGGAGCGTTATGGCTTGCATTGCAGAGGTCGCGTATTCAAGTCCGGGGATAGGATTTGTAGTTTTTCTTCGACTAAATAAGCTGCCTCCGTGTCGTTTAGAAGTATATATTTGTTCGTTTTACATTCTTTTTATATAAGTAATTTGTCAAATCAATGTCCTATTATTATTATTCTTATTATTATTATTTATTGAACACAAAAGACAAATGCATATTCTATTTAGTGTATTTTTCTGTTAATAGTTAATATTTGTTATAATAATAATGCCCTTTTTATATAAAAAACACAACCTGATTTCCATTGAAGTTATTGGGCTGATGGGGGCGTGAGAGGTATACTACCAAGCTTCTTTCTAAAATTCTGCAACGTTTCAAGCGGAATATTGATTCTATTTATAGCATACAAGCTGCTGCTCTTAGAAGTTCAATTGTCATGTTCAACTATTTGTATACACCTACATAATATAGTTTTAATGTTTGTGTTTATTTTATTTCCACTTTTCAATCTCATCATTTTGTTTTGTTTTTGCCACTTACACTTTACCGTTTTATCACAACTGATTATAATGTTTTCTCGTTTGCATTGTGTACTAGACTTAAATACAGCTTATGGAATTAATTGTTCTTCCACACAAGCCGTATGTTGGACAAGGATGGAAGGGAAGAATCAGCCGAGTGTTGCCATGGTAGCTCAGTGGTTAGAGCAACCGGACGGAGACTGGGAGAACAGTCTATGGCCTTGAATTTTTCACTCGTCTGATTCTAACCTTTAAACACAGTTTGTTTATTATGCGTTGTCACATTTGGTAGTACGTTCTGGAAACGGAGAAAGAATTTATTGGTGTGTAGACAAAGGTTAGAGGTAGAATCAGATGCATTAGACTCGGTTGTGCTGTCGGCAGACGACCACGAGAGCTCAGTGGTAAAGAGTCGGCAGGGAAAGCCATAGAGCTGTGGTTCGAATCCCGGCAATGATCTCGAATGTTTTCCATAATAATATAATAAAATTATTATCATCATAACTTGCATTAAATAAAAATTAAACTCTTACTACTTATTCATAGCGTTTAACGTTGCTTTCCATCACACTAGCTTACAGATACGGTAAACTGTGTCAAATACAAAGATTAACATGTGGATATCAGTTAGTTAGCACATTAGCACAAAAATTAAATTGGTTATATTTATAGAAATTAAACATATTTTCCTTAACACAAATCTACCAAACGTAAAATGCAATAGTAACGTGTTTACTATAAATTCAATAATAATAATAATAATAATAATAATAATAATAATAATAATAATAGTACTGCAAAACATTTTTGGTGACTTCGTTTTTTATTTCTTTAATAGGAAGATCACCTACCTTGATTTTCAATGATCTCATTTAGTCTCCTAGGCAATGAGCAAACTAAAGAGCTGCCCAGACCTTCTCAATTGGATTAAGGTCCGGAAACTTCGCAGGCCATTGCAAAACCAAAACGTCTGGGCGCTACTGAAGCCACGTCTCTGTGGTCCGGGATGTGTGCACACTGTTGTTGTCGTGCATGAAAGGCGTTTGCTCTTCCGGGTAGATAGATCGCACCGTTGGGAGTATGCATTCTTCCAGGACTGCAACATATTTCTGGGAGTCCATGTTAGAGGAGACTTCAACAAGCTTCCCTACCCCACCGGCGGACATCCAGCTAAGCTAAGCTGATCCTGCCACTCCGTGCAGTGGCAACAACGCGTTTAGGACGAAGCGAGTATTGTCGGGTCGCCACAAAAACAGTCTCTCATCCTCATCTGACGAAACACGAAAGCCATATTATCATCTCCCAGAAGACTTGACTTGCTGACAATGCTGGAGGCAGGTCACGCGAGCATCCCTGTGTTCTTATTGAGAGCACCCTTGAGGTAGTATTTTTAACACTTGAATAATTTCAATTAAATTATATAATATGTAAATTCAATAACAGCCCGCCTTGAAGAAATATATATGTAATAATTTGAAAAATGCATGTAAAAGTCATTGCAAATGCTTATATTATTGTAAACATGTTCAATAATGTTATCTGAATGCATTACGTAATTTAAAAATGTAAGGCTGTGAGAATAATAAGTTTAAAGTTGCTAATAATGAGGTAACAATGAGGCAATAATGAGTTTGAGAGTTTAAATGCTACTAGTCATGATTAGGGCAGCAATAATGTAAATTTTGTGACAGTTTAAAAATAGCCAATCAACAGCCAGGAAAAGCTTTAGTTGAATGCAGGTATTCTATTGGACTAGGATTAGCCAATGAGAGACTTGAAATACAGAAGTTTACGGGTTTGGACGGTTGAAACCCTTTTGCCCACAACTGCACGTCTCTTCTGCTTGCCCGACTGCTTGGCATATTTTGGCCACTGCGGCCACATTCCTACAATGCGGCTCCTGGTTACCTAATTTGTGTGTAGCTTGGTCTAAGGAGGTTTGGCTGAGTGTGAGCTTCCATTACTGTCCATCGCTTAATATGCACTATTCCTCATTTGGTGATTGCTAGCTCGTAGGCCAATACAACGTAATGACAATGTCACATGGTATCAATGTCCTTTGATTTCACCCTATCAGTTTAAAACAACCCATAAGGCATTTAGAATAGTTAGTGTGGTTACTTCTTTGGAGTAACGGTTAGAGTGTTCGCTTATGAAATTAGGATTCCCAGTTCAGTTTTTAGCTGGAGAAGAAATTTTTATGACCTTTAACTGTGTTTATTTCATATTTTCCGAAGAGTAAGGAAGAATTAAAGTCAAGCATAAATCGTTTCTAGTAACGAAAGAGTAAAGTATCTCCTTAATTTGACTGAGAACAAGCACTATAGAGCGCAATATGGTGATATTGCTTCTAAACTCTTACTGTACAGGAAGTAAAGTAGTGATGAAATTTGGGAACAGCCCAAATATTCGATTCATGGATCTCCGACTTCGTTGTAGATGAATTTAGTTCTGGAAAGGAGATTTTCGGATGTTTCTAGCGCTCCTTATGAATTTCAAACACCTGAGATAGCCTAAAAGCAAGTCTCCCGAGTATCAAATGTATTAATGTGATAGTCTAAAGCTCGTCACCACAGCAACTCTTTGGTAGAGTGCCGGGTTCTAAAATTGAAGTACGGAGGTTCAAATACCGACAGATGATCGTTTTTTCTTTCTTTCCGATTTTACCTAAATGAGGAAGCTTGTTTCAGATTTTCAATGTTTTACAATATAGAAAACTATACGATATATTTGTTTAGTTAACTGAAGCTCTCTGATTTTACAGGCATAAACCAAATATTATTTGTAATTGAATAGTTGGTTATAACCAAATGCAAGCAAAACATTGATTTTACGTCTGTCGTATACTTCATATTATTTCCACTGATTCAAGCTTAGAAAGTAAAAAATACTGTTATTAACTATTAGGGTGCTATTAAGGTGTTCTTAAACTGGTTTCATTACTACCGACATAACTATAATAGGTTTTGTTGGTAACGTTTGCTTATCAAGAGCGAAAGTCAACATGACCATTATGCAATTTTATTTTATACGTGTTTAAACAGAATTTAGTTATAAAAATCTGATGTGTTACACTCACATGACTTTCTCTACTCTTGTACACACTATTTTTAAAAAACGCCTATTCTCCATATGCTTCATGTTAATCGAGATATCGATATGTCAATCTTATTGGTAATTTTCTTGTAGATGCAAGGGGAATATGGTAGCTTTTAAGCGATAGTCAAATATTTTAACGCTGGTTGCTATGTGGTGCATTCCATTCTCTTTGCATGTCCAGGACATAAAAAAAATGAATAACGAATTTGAGAAAAAGTATAAGTATTGGAAAATTTAAGGAAATAACAAGCAATATCTCCAAAACGGTTCACTCAACAAAAGAAATGTATATGACATAAGTTGTGTATTTTAACGCGATCTACACTTTTTGTGTAGTAACATTTTGTGTATCTCTTATGGTTTACCAGTTATGCAAAAGTTGTTCACAATAAAGAATACTTTTGGAGACATTCCCAGAAAATTCGAGATATACATTTCATTTCCCATGACATTATCTTAAACATATGATATTTTCATCAAAATCGTTAGAGCCATTTTTGAGAAAATTAAAATTTTCGAAAAATCTTCCATGTAAAGGGTAGTTTGGGGTGGGGGGATTTTCTTGAAAACCTTCGTGTCGCATCTCTGGAAGATACTGAACCTAAATACCAAGTTTGGTGCTTATCCGACTGTTCGTTTTTGAGTTATGCTGTTCACACACACACAGACACACACACAGACACACACACACACAGACACACAGACACACACACGGACATGTTTCCAAAAATTCTTTTTTTGGATTCAGGAGGTCTCAAAACATGTATTTCCGGTGAAATCTCGGTATCGAATTTTTGGGTGGAATGCAATAATTCCCCTACTTACTATACGTAGTAGAGAAAGTAAAAATTGCTAAAAAAGTGTCGTATCAGCAATTATTATCCTTAATTACATTAGCATACCGTCCGACATATTTCAATTGCAATAATACCCGGTGCTAAAAGTGCACAGTTCTTTCTTCCTAGATCTCCCTTCAAATTATAAAAGCAAGTAATTGATTATTTACAGAAAAACAATGTTCCTGAAATTAAGTTTCTATCGGTGCAAACTACTCTCCTATAGAATAATGGAGTTAAAATGGCAAGTAGAACGTAGAAGTCAAAAAACGGTTGGTCACCTGTTGTTTTGGTAGGTAAGAGCCCTAACACCGCACAAGCCTATGGTTCCGCCCTCCACTGGCTAGGGATAATCTAACAATGTATACGACTAATTCATTCGAATCACGGGACCAGATTTCTTTTTGCTTTTTTAATAGGGATTGTACCTGAATATGATATTTATGTATTTTCTGTTGTTATACTGCTCTTCACGCGGGCATTTTTAGAAGTACATTTCGTTACTAAATTGGGGACACAAAATACGTATTTTCGACGGTATTGCAATTCAAATTTGTGGGCTTAACTCAATTTGGTACAAATCGTACACAGAGCTAAAATGTATTGCTAGTAGTGAAGATTTAGTTGGGATTAATTATTATTGTGGTGTTTGTTCTCCGTGTTGCATGCTACACCATAATTTCATATCTCGTAGTTATTTTTAACGCCCGTTCTTAATGCAGATGACATTATAGGCGTGACACTGGTGATCCATGAAATGAAGTAATGTTGGGGATAGGAAATTTGAGAAGGAAAGGTACCAAGCATAAGTTTAGGGTACCTCCCCAATATTTGCCAGTAATGAGGACTGCGGAAAACCTAGAAAACGTTTGGCAGGATTTTAACGCAGAGCCCCCCTCCCCAGTCACGAGACCATGCCTTAACGATCTCGGCACCATCATAATTTCATATGTTATGGATTCTACTTAACGTATTCTTCAATGTTCTACTACACATGACAGCTATGAATGAGAAGAGCTAACTCTTATAAAGTTAATCCATGTATTTATAATAATACATTTTTTTAGAGATAAACATATCCACAGAGCATTTGGTTCAAGAAGATATGGATTGGACATTGAATACGGAATTGGTTAGAAGCAAAACGGAGACATTTGAAATACGTTTTATTAGCTGCATTATTTTATTAGAAGAAATGCACGGATTTTGCAGATTCATCCTTGTTCTGGATTTTTCATTTATACATCAAACACACCTAACCACTAATGGCTTCCTGTCAACATACGACAAGTGCGGCCAGTATCCAGTACGTTATTTGTGTGTGTTTTATTGCTTGAGTAGTTTAAAATACCATTTCATATTGCCTATATATTTATATAAAATGCACAATATAAGTTGCTATCGAACATCCAAGCGCGTTTTAATTGTAATGGCGATAAATATTAAACGCTAGTAAATATTTTGGATAACTGTTTTTCCTTAGATATTTTAAAACCTCTTTAAATGTAACTGAATTATAATTGTTTATCGATAAAGTCTGCCTAGAAAACAAGACCACCTACCGAAAAGTAGGTAACTGCTTCCACAATATATAGGGAAAATTCGTAGAAAATGTAGTGAAATACCCACTAAAGGTGCGTCTAATTTTTAATTATACATGATTGGTGTTATACATAATAGGTATAGACGGTATTGCATTCTACGCAAAAATTTTATACCGTGATTTCACCGGAAATACATGCTCTGAGGCCCCCTGAATACAAAAGAAGCATTTTTTATAAAAGCCTTGTGTGGTTCTGTAAAAGCATAACTCAAAAACGAAAAGTTGGATAAATAGCAAACTTGGTATTTAGGGTCAGTATCTTCCAAAGATGCGACACGAAGATTTTCAAGAAAATACCCCACTCCAAACTACCCTTTACATGGAAATTGTTTCGAAATTTTGTTTCTAAAAAATGGCTCTAATGATTTTGATTAAAATGCAATATATTAAATATATTTACATTACAAATAGAATGTATATTTTGAATTTGCTGTAAAGTCTACTTCATTCGAAATAAATTTTGTATAATCTTGTATAACTGCTAAACATTAAGCGATTGGCAAAAACGTAGTGCACGAAAAATAGATCGCTTTAAAGCACAACATAATTTAAAATAACTTTTTCTTGTGGCATCAGCCATTTCCGAGATATCTGTTATTAATGCTTCAAATTGTTCAATACTTAGCCATTCTTTTAAACAGCTATCCTGTTGACTTTCAGTTGTTTCTCGCGCTGTCATGGAAAAAGCATGGAATTTTAAGCCCAGTGTTAGCGTCCGGTTCTAAAACATTTGGCTCTCACTATTTCCTTTGCATCTATAACGAAATATGTAATGCAGCTGTTTCTAGAAAGTCTTATCTCTATACAGAGTGTTTCAGAAATACTTTTACAAACTTCGGGTATGGGTTCCTTACACCATAAGAAGGAAAAAAGTTCATATGAACATATGTCCCATAATGCTTTGTTTTCTCGTTAGGAGGTGTTCAACACAGTGGTATACTTATAACACACAAAACTCATAATAAATGCTCGAAATGTCCTTTGCTTGCTACTATGCATGCCTGTACTCGTCGAATCATGGAATGTCGCACCCTGTCAAAAACTCCGGGATGGTGTCGAATGGTTTCGCAGGCTTCCATGGCACGTCGATGAAGCGTTTCTGCATCCGGGATGGCTGCTCCATAAACCAATGATTTAAGATACTCCCAGAGGTAAAAATCCACAGGACTGAGGTCGGGAGAACGTGCAGGCCATGGAACTGGTCCTCCTCTGCCTATCGCTCCATGCTGCCACGTGTGGTGTACCGGATTCCACAGCCAATTGTCTTCTACTGATACCTGGATCGTCTTCGACACACTTTAACATCTGTTCTTCGCGTTCCGGCGTACGAACAACTCTTGGTCTTCCTCGATCAATAGTCCGTGGTGCAACGGTTCCTGTCTCAGCAAGGCGGCAATAAACAGCGACAAAGGTTGGATGACTCGGTTGTCTTCGGTCTGGAAACTCCATGTAATAGAGCCGTGCAGCCTCGCATCCATTACATAAAAATCATGTCTGCCTGTTCACGAAATTAATATCCAGCCATGGTGGAACGAAACATGTGCAGTTAACTCACTACATGTACACAATTGAATCGTTGAAGACAAGACTATTGACAAATGACAGACGTAAACAAGTCTCCATGGCAACACTTCGCCATCTACCGTATGTAGTACAATGGGTCAACGCCTTCTATGAATGCATAGTTTTGAGGTTGGACCCCGAAGGCCATTGAGCTCACACTTTCATTTTGACAGGAATAACGCGAAAGCAAAGATTATGGGACATATTTTCATATGAACGTTTTTCCTTCTTTTGGTGTGAGGAACCTATTCCCGAAGTTTGCAAAAGTATTTCTGAAACACCCTGTATAATAAGCAGATAGGAAATTAAACTTTCGTAAGAATAATTTGACACCCATTAATAAGCGTTAGAGGGTGGAGAAAGTCATGTGAATGTAACACATCAGATGTTTAAACACTACATTTTTTGAGGTAGTTACTATGGCAGTAACTAGTAACGATATCTCCACTAAAATAACTTTCAGAACCATATCAATAGCTAGTTAAGAACCTCTAAAACGTGTTTTCTGCAATTCAGGAAGTCTTTGGTGGAGCCGTTGCATAAGAAACTGGTAGACACTCGCCGTTCAGTAGAGAGTCAGCAGGAGAAGACTGTGTCATCAATCATAACTTGGAAAGTTAGTGATACGAAAACTTAATGCCCAAGGGGAATGCCTTCGTTATCATCGAGAAACCAACCCTCCAAAGCGACCTCGGGAAATTGAATTGCCACTGTTTGTAAAGATCCATTGTATATGGCGCTTTGAGGAAATGACCGCAAATCATTCTGGCCCTTCCCACAACAAGCCCAAACAATAGCAACCATCGATTCAAGCTTACATCTCGGGAGAACTTCGATATCCTCAGAGAGTCTATACAGTCATAAGATAGACAATACCAAGCAGAGATGGTCTAATATATGTGATTCTTCACTTAAGGTACTGGTAACCGATTTTCTTCAAAGCGTTTTAAATGAGTGTCAATTTTATAATCACTGTAAATTTCGGCCTTTGATTGCGCACAAATAAGTAATAAAACACAAATTTTAATACTATTTTTGCTGCTTTCATTAATGAATTTGGTTGTAACAAAGTCATAATAATGACGTGCGGAAGAAGGGTAATTATCTAGAATGTTTATCTGAGTGTTTATTTGGAATATTGGGTAGAGGTAGAGATAAATAGTGATTCTCTACCTGTCGTCTCCGTGGTGTAGTGGTTACCATGCTAGCCTCTAGTTCCCAATGTCGCGGGTTCAAACCCGGCGGAGGGCGATGGATTTTTTTCGGGCATAAAAATCCTTAGAACTAAATCCGGTGGTCCCGTTTCGTAGATTTACGGCACGTAAAAGAAACTCAATCCTGATAAAGAGGCATCTGAGAAAAATTACCGGTCTTCCACGCCCAATATAGAATAGGACTACAGCAGATAAAGAGCGTCCATAAATATAAGTCAATTTAATTTTAATTTTTGATTCTCTACCTATCTCTAAGGGAGGGGATACCTCACTCGCTGCGAATTGCACAGATTTATTGCGGCAACCATCCTCCAGGAGCAAAGGATGAAGTGAAGGAACCACAGGAGACTGACAGGCCACAGAGACACGTGGAAGTCTCTAACATTTCCAAGCTCGCAGACCCGTCCCACTGCTGTAGCCGCCGAGAAAGGGCGATAAACGACCCACCAATCAAGCAGACTTCTGGTGTCTATGGGGAATACCCTTTCCATTGAGCATGTAACCGCGCCATCTTCCCGGTGCCGCCATACGCCAAGAAACCCAGGAGCAGCCTAAAGATGAGAAAGAAACGGATGAAAGGGAAATGATGGAAAGGAAATCTGGTAGAGAAGAAACCACTCCAGCATTCGCCTGCCAAAGTTATCGCGCCGCCAACTCGCTCGGTGGAATATTGGGTAATTTCCGTTTTAAATTTTTCAAGCATTCTACAATCAAAGTTGTTCTAAAAAGAAACACAATATATCTTGCAGAACAACTGCATTCATTTTCCGGTCTGTTTTATTTACTACAGCTATTATGTAGGAAATTGGCAATACTCTGTGTTTTAGATACAATTATAATATTTTTCCTTCGTTAAAGCTCCACAAATCCCGGAATTAGTTTCCGAACATTCGCAAGTAACTCCCTGTTACCGATGCTCATCTATTTACGCATTGTGCATCGCCTGTGTCTCTGTATTAGGAATTAGAGATTTCAAATGTGTGAATGAAAGTTGTTAAGAATTTGACATTAAAATATTTTATTTCGCTTTAAAAACCATGCATATGGCACCTAAAAACAAATTCTATCTGGTATAATTCTGCATCAGCAAATACTACATGAACGATCAATATTTATCTAGTTTACCTTATATCCGAATAGCCGAGGTTCTTAAGGCGTGAGGTTTTACGGGCCTGCTTGTGTGTAGGGCAGTAGAGTAGGTACTTGAATCTGTTTGCTCACAAACTGTCCAAATGAAACTTGAACATAAGTTAATGTATGAATTAAAATACGTGCAACACATAACAATTAACCTTTGAATTTTCCCATTTTAATAACTCGACTTGGTTTGATTAGGTGTTACTTTTCATTGCGTGTTTTTACATGATTAATTTCTATGGCGCTCACATTATCTGTTCACAATTACAAATCTTCATACTTCAGTTGATCGCAAATCGTTGTAGAGTTAACCTATGCGTTATATTTTCAGCCTCCTGCTTTCTTTGGTATAAAACGTTATTGTTGTTCCCTATAACCTACATAAATTTTAACGGCGAAAATTTTTAATTCAGAATAAACTGAAATGGAAGAGCCAGATAAAATTACAGAAGCAGCAGAAAGAATAACACTAAACGTACTTACCCAAAATCCAAAAACTAATATGATATAGCAATTAATCGCGTCATTGGCTGTTGTAAGGAGAAACGGTTGAAAATAATTTTACTGAAATTGACTGCTAGCAAACCAACAAAACATAAAAACATCTGAAATCTCGCTTTTTAATGTTATTTCTCTTGTTTCAAGAACCGTGTTCTAAACGCGATCTCTGTTTATTTCAGGAATAAATATAATGTTATTCATACTTTACAAATTCGGGCGCCGTCTAAAATAGTATATGCCACACATATTAAAATTGGCTTTATTTTTACCCCTTGTATCGCAATCTACTATTTGCTTTTACGTGATATTTATTCCTGGATAGACAAAGAAATGGAATGCGCTTAGAACCTAATTTTTAACGCAGAAAAGGCGTGTAGTTTTGTTTTTAATAAATTGCCTAGCTATTTGGGGGGGGGGGAGTTCTGACTTCTTTTTAACCTTAAGACTGCTTTCAAAAGCTCATATGCTTTATGAATCTACACACTATGCTTTAGAAATCTACAGCTTCAAATTTCCTTTTTGTTTATTGATCACCTTACGCCCCTCCGAAAAAAAAACTTTCAAACGGTTCAAACATCTGTTCCTTTCTACCACTTTTGTCAAGCATGCATACGGGTGCTTCGGTGCTTACACCAGCAGATTACAAAATACATCTAAACATTTGTTATTATGAGATCTTTGTTTAGTAGTGTAGGTCCTTCAGGTTTTGCTTTTACATATCGAAATCCTTAATTTATTTCCTATACTGAGATTTTGGTTAACAGTGATGTACGCTGTGTCCATTCAATTAATCATTGCTAGATCAGCATTAAATTTCCGCACTTAGCGATAAATGTCAGTCATGCAATCCATTTTCATTTCGTGCATCAGTTGATCAAACTGGCAGTGATCAATAGTTATCATCTGTAAAAGGAAATGCGTCCATTCATCCTGCACGAATCCCTCCAACCACTTGGCATCTAAACTGGAGAAGGCGATTGATGTTTAACTCTTCTAATTGAAATGATTTTGACGTAAGTATGGAAGATATCGGCAAGTTAAAAGAATGTTTTAGCTAACTCAATACATACAATAAATTAGATGTCAAGATTCCCCTGAAATACAGGTTTAGAGGCTCCCTAGTCCAAAAAAGATTTTATAAAAAGGTCCGTGTGTGTCTGTGAACAGCGTAACTAAGCGACGAAAAATCGGATAAATAGCAAACTTAGTCGAATGTTTTAAAACTCCCACATTACAAACTATAACATGGAACATTTTTTCAAATTTCTTATTTTCTCAAAAATAGCCATAACGACTTTGATTAAAATACCATATATTTAAGATGTTTACATCACAAAATGTAATTTGAATTTTCTGGGAATAGCCTGTGAAGCCCACTTTATTTGGAAGGAATTTTATATAAGAGTTAAGACATAGACGAAAACGTACTAAACAAAAAAACTGTAGACCTCTTTAAAGCAATTTATTTCAAAAAACCTTTTTGTAACATCAGCCATTTCCGAAATATCCGTTAATATTGGTTTCCATTGTTCAATACTTGGTAATCTTTCTAAAGTCCTGTTGCTGTTCATTTGTATCTCAAGGTGTCATTGAAAGAGTATGGAATTTTAAACCTTTAGCGTCTTGCCTTTAAACACCTGACTACCGATATGGTTTCTTGTATCCCTCTTGTACCAACAACGAAATGTGGAGCTGGTCCCTTAGCTCAGTCGGTAGAGCACCTTCCTGTTGTGCTAGGGGTCCCGGGTTCGATTCCCGGCTGGGGTGGGAATTTGTATCTAGCCAAGATTGATCCTTATCCTCCCCAAGTCTGAAAGTATGAATGAGAGTGTGTAAAATTTAATGATTAAAAACCAAAACTGCAAGAAACCCAATGACAAATGTTACACGAGTTAACACCATTGTGTATAGGCAATTATAAGCTCGAAAGCCCGCCCATTAGACCAATGTAGTTAAAGGCGGTGTATAAATGCAACTAACAGAAAAATAAAAAGTCTATCTGTGAAACTATATCTGCAAATTTTTATCTCAATCAAAATGTAGAAAAATCTGATGGGTTACATTCATATGACTTTATCTACCCTGTAGTGCTTATTAGTGGGTATACAAATTATTCTTATGAAAGTTTATTTTCCTATCTATCTCATTTTAATCGAGATAAATCTTACATATCGAAATAAATCTGCATTACACATTTCGTTATAGATACAAAGGGAATAGTGATAGTCAATTGTTTTAGAACTGGACTCTATACAGTGGCTTTAAAATGCCATGCTCTTTGCGTGCAATCGCGAGAAGCAATTGAATGTCGAAAAGAGTTGAAAAGAATGACAGGGTATTGAACAATTTGAACATTAATAACGGATCCCTTGGAAATGGCTGGTTACACAAAAAAAAATTGAAATAAATTGTGTGTTTTAAAGAGATCTACATTTTTGTACAGTGCGTTTTCGTCTATCGCTTAACGTTTACCAGTTATACAAGATTATAGAAAATTCCTTCCGAATGAAGTGGACTTCACAGGCTATTCCCAGAAAATTTAAGATATATATTTTATTTATCATGCAACTATCTTTTATATAACTATGGTATTTAATCAAAATCGTTAGTCATTTTTAGAAAATAAAAAATTTCGAAAATTATTCCATGTAAAAGGTAGTTTGGAGTGAGAGCACTTTCTTGAAAACCTTTGTCATATCTTTGGAAGGTACTGAATCTAAATATCAAGTTTTGTGTTTATCCGACTTTTCGTTTTTGAGTTGTGCTGTTCACAGACACACACATATACACGCGCGCAAGCGTGGATCTTTTTCTAATTTTTTTTATTAAGGGGGGTCTCAAAACATGTATTTTCTTTTAAATCTCTAACGAATTTTGGGGTGGAATACTACACGTACTACGAATGTCGGAAATTAAATTAAATTGAGTTTTATTTATGGACGTTCTTTAACTGCTGTGGTTCTTAGCGTCCCATTCCATATTGGGCGTGAAAGACCGGTAATTTTGCTCAGAGGCCTTTTATCAGGCTTGAGGTTCTTTTACGTGCCGTAAATCTACGACACGGGACCACAGGCTTTACTTCCCTTCCGAAGGAAGCCGTGCCAAGGATTTTTACGCCCGAAAAATTCCATCGCCCTCCGCCGGGTTTGAACTAGAGGCTAGCACGGTACCACTAGTCCACGGAGGACGACAGTCGTAGAAAAAGTGAAAATATACATTCGTATGAATAGTTTTTGTAGAATTATATAAAAATAAATGATAGTGGGTGGAAAAGTCATGTGAATGTAATAGTATATATATTTTAGAATAATACTGAGAAAACTTAAAAAATACCATAGACGAGCATGTTTGTTAATTTTGTTCGAGCAATTCTTTTACATATACAAATGCAGCTGTTTCTATCTTTTTCTAGCATAACTCTGTCCTTGTTTTCCTTGACTATTTCTGCGAGTTGGAAAATATTTTGTTTTCGAGGTTAATCCTCAGGTTGGTTATTATCACAATCCCATACTGTTTCATAAATGGACAGTCCAGTTATTACGATATTGTTATAATTAATACATGTAACATGTTTCTAACAAAGCACATGTAATGCACAATGTACCGTTACAAGAGTGCTTGTTTTTTATTCATCTAGTTCGTAAAATATATTATTTTATTCCATGTTCCTCTGCGTAGATTATTCTGTGGAAAGCAGAAACGCACCAATGAACAGCGTCAAGCGCCAAAATGACAGCGCTTCAAATGCTATTCAGCGAGCTGATATAAACAGCGATTAACAAAAAGGTTATTTTCATTAGAACACATTTGGAAAGCGCATCAAAAGACACAATGAACGCTTTGCCTCTTTATCATCTCCGGTGCTTTCTTTGTTTGGTGACCTCGACGTCGTCCTGATGACAAAAACGGTCAACCTTTGGTCTAAAGGGAACATTGTGGAAATGTGAATGGGATGGTAAAAAAAAGCAATTAAGACTTGCCAGCTATTCCGCAATAAATCAGGCAGTAACATGGGTTTTGTGTTGTCGACCAGTCGGGGCAGGCGGGGCTAGCATACACTGCTATTGGAATTAATTTTTCAGATATCCCCAAGAGAATGTGCGATGGCTACAGCGCTCCGGAAGATATTTTTATTAGTAATTAACGAAGAAAAATGGTGGTTCTTCTTTGTCATAGAGGTGATAGTATTGCTTTTAGGTATATCAGTGCAGTGTAAGGGGAATAGACGTGAAATACTGCTCCAAAATTAGAGTTTCATATTGTGTAAGAGTTGATGCTTCGAGAATTGAGAAACAAAGTTATTTTGCACCCCTCCACTTTTCATGTTTTACTGTCTTATTATTTTTATTTATACTTTTACTATATATAGTTAATTTAGTCTCAAATATATAAAATATTTCAAATCTAAACCACTTTCTCATAATTGAAATAATAAATACATATAAATATATGTTAAACATATAAGAGATGTTCAATACATCTACGAGGAACAGGCAGTTAATGTCCACACCTCATCTTGAGAGTTTTACTATGAAACAATGGTATCACATTTTGGTCTTTACTCCTATTAATTGATGCCGAGCGAGGTGGCGCCGGTAACGATCCCCGGTTCGATCCCCGGCAACCCCCACTCTGACCCATGGATTTTTCATGGTTTTCCTGGGGTTAGCAGGCGAATACTGGAGTGGTTTCTTCTCTGCTACGACTTCCTTTCCATCATTTCCCTTTCGTTCCGTTTCCTTGTCATCCTTCAGATGTGCTTCTAGGTCTCCGTACCGGGGGGAGCGGGGTCTGACCCCTTCAGCTGCCGTGGTGCAGGCGCTGCAGACCCTGAAAATTCGTGGTACTTCTGACGTACTAGAAATACACTTGGCCAAACGCCCGAGCCCCACCCGTAAGGCTGTCGTTTGGATTGGGTTGGCCTCGGCGGGGTAGTGGTTCCCGATACTCATGGGGGATTGGGTATGTATATGCGGTTTTCCGCCCAGGCGGCATTGTGAGACGCCTCTGGTAGAGGCGTATCCACTTCCACCCTAATTTTAGGTGCCGGTCTACTGGAAAAGCTCACTCGGATGACCCCCTTCTCCCGTGGAGTCGCATAGAGGACCAGTCCCCCTGGTGGTTGTGCTTCTAGGTTTTGTGGTGTATGGCGGTGCCGGGCAGATAGTGCGGATTCACATGAAATGGAAAGCGTATTCCCTGTGGACACCAGAGGGCTACTGGATTGGTGGGTCGTTCATCGCCCTCTCTCGGCGGCTCCAGCAGCGGGACAGGTCTGCAAACTTGGGAATGTTAGGGATCTCCGCGCGTCTCTGTGGCCTGTCTGCCACAGGTGGTAACCTCATATGGTTCCTTCACCTCATCTCTTCCTCCTGGGGGTGGTAGCCACAATAGATCTCTGTAGGTTGCGCGATATTTCATTTACGTCAGTTAGACTTACTAATTGACGTAAGCTCTTGTGTTCCACAATCACTGACAAATTTCGTCAAGAATAAGTTTCGGAACACTTTTGATTGCATTTATTTATCTTATAAAGTAATTTCTATTTATTCAGTGTTTCCTGCAGGTAAAGCTGAATAGATGACAAGCATTGGTAGGTGACTCTTTCCGTAAAGTATGGTATGGTAAAAATTACAAACGTTTTTGAAAATGCTAACCAGCGTGTATTTGAAGACTAGACCGCATTTGGGCTGCGGTCAGTCAATTTATACATCGGCAGCAACATGGAAACCATAGCCACCACAATGTTTTCATTTTTGAACCTTTTCCCGTATAGTAGACTAGATAAAGAAGCATTTTCCTAGTCAGATTTATACTGGAGGCAGGAAAAAAAATAACGCAACCATTATTTTGGAACGATTCGAGAATGGTATGTTTCAAAAATAACCTGTTCCAAAATAAGTGTTCTAAACTTTGCGATCGTTCGGATATTCTTATAACCAATTCCAAAAGTAGCGCTCTGGTCGTAGAGAGTATGTTCCGTTACAATACATCAGCTTCAAGCGTGCATGTGATGCGGGACCTTGGAACCGTCCCTGGTTTCAAGTTTCAATGAATGGATTTCTCATTAGAAATCTTCCAGCCAATCAGATTTAATCAGATATGAGTTCTTACGATACACTTGCGAAAGCTAATTACCCGTAATGGTGTGGATTTTAAGTCCGGGTATAGGACCGGTGCCCACTTACCATCGTGAGGAAAGTAAGGAGTTGCAATAGATAGCGATCCTGGCCTCGTGAGTCAACTTTCCGGCTGGGGGAAGCGTGATGCGGTTGGATGATCGCCCACCTCAACTGATTACGACAACGGCAGCGGTGGCGATGGTGATTAATTCCTTTAACGAGAATTAGCTGTGCAGTAATAGTACGTATTATAGATATATTGTTGCTAATAGTAATTTGGAATTCGTGTGTGCATTATAGAAGGAAGAGAAGGAAGAGAAACATCTTTCAATGGCGGAACGAAGATCTTGATGCGAAAGAACTCCAGTCAGGCAAATATCGTAACAGTGGACCAAGAGTGTCTCACTGTTAAGTATATCCATGAATATTGAACATAACGTGACTATTATTTTGGGGAGATTATTTGTAATGTATTATTATTTTGTAATTGAAACCGTCGAAACTGTTAGTGAAAAAAGATATTCTTCCCATCTCTAGTTTATACAATTTTGCAGCAAGCAAATAGAACAAAAGGTGAGGTAAGTTGCGTTTGTCTCAAATATTTACTAAATGCCGTAATTTTTTCTTTAATAAGTGTTTTTTATATTGAACGAATAGTATGATAAACGTAAGATTCAATCAGCGAAAAATGAAATTTTTCCATTGAGTGAAAGTATGCACAAGAGTGAATTTTACAATTATACAATTTTACAATTTACAATTATACAATAAGAATTAGGAATATATAACTTAAATGAAAAAAATAGAAGATTATAAAGGCAATTGGGGAACTTGCCTATCTCAAATGAATACTGAGGAAAGAATTCCAACTCTGTGAATAGCTATCAGCCTCAAGGTAGAAGATATGTTGGACGTCCGAGTAAGAGATAGCCATAGCAGTGTGAAATCGAACACGCAAGGATACCTAATTCTTGCAAGGATGATGATGATGATGATGATGATGATAATAATAATAATAATAATAATAATAATAATAGTGTTGTTGAAAGGAATAGACAGATCAAGAAGACATCATATCTCCGACAGAAATCCTGAATTGCAGAATTTTACTAAACCAAATGGAAATAAACTGAAATCCAAAATGACCAGACATTGCTTTACAATGTCGCCAATACGAACCTAGAAATACCAAATGCTATTAAAATAACTCTCTCTTCCTATACTTTCTCTCTCTCTCTCTTACTCCCTCTATCACTTTCCACTAATTACTTACAATTACTCCGGGGACGATTATATAGATAAAGCCTCTTAAATAAGTTACGATTTTCCTGTGCGAAAATTCAAATACTCATACATTTGATCACATTTTAATTTGTTACCCCTGTCTGTGAAAACTGCTTTAATATATTTAATATGCTTTTTAATATAGAGTCAACTAAAAAATTCAATGCCACAGCTGGTATTTGAACACGCTTCTCCCGCTCTCCGTGCGGTTGAGTTACTGTGACATGCCGGTGGGAAATTGAATTCCCCAACTGACCACAAAGGTATCTCACTCGAGATAACAATCTCAGTGGCGACCTGAAATCGCAAGTACTTCAGTGCTGGGTTGTTTATGGTTTCACTTTGTTATTATTATTTTATATATATCATTAATTGAAATTAATTTATTATACATTTTAGAGACCTTAGCCTGGTCTTGGAAAGTTTTTTAATATAGAGTCAACTGAAAAATTCAATGCCACAGCCGCTCTCCGTGTGGTTGCTCTAACCATTGAGCTACTGTGACAACATGCCGGTGGAACATTGAGTTCTCCAATTGACTCAAGCTGTTTCCCAGACAGACCACCAAAGTACCTCACTCGAGATGACAATCTCAGTGGTGATCTGCAATCGCAAGTAGTGCTGGGTGTTTATGGAATTCTTAAGGTTTCACTTTATTATTATTATTATTATTATTATTATTATTATTATATGAAATTAATTATACTTCTTAGAGACCTTAGCCTGGTCTTAGCAAGCTTTTTAATATAGAGTCAGCTGAAACATTCAATGCCACAACCAGGATTTGAACACAGTTCTCCCGCTCTCCGTGCGGTTGCTCTAACCATTGAGCTATGTGACAACATGCCGGTGGAACATTGAATTTTTCCATTTTATTTAACAAATGTATTGAATAGTTTTAGCCCATGAATGTGATGTTCTTTTTTTTTCTTTGTTTTTTCTTTCTTTCTGTTTCCTCGGTTTGGTTCCTCTAGTGGAACACTTTCGAAAATCAAAACTAGCAATATGTATGGCCGTCGCAAGATTCTAACGTCTTTTTAGGTTGTTCTTCCTCGATAAGATTTAGAAGAAAACATAAAAGTTCTACAGCATTCTGGTTTCATATCCATAATTCGGCAAAGGAAACCCATAAGTACAGTGTAGTGCTTCACTTTTTCAAACCGTGGATCTCTGAATAGAGTGCAACCACCATACCCCCATCACGCTTTGATCATAGGGCAGAGAGTCCTTCCCTTCTTGTCTGGTTTTAAAATGGACATCCTTTTACCAAAGGAAGAAAAGTAAGCGAGGGACCCGCATGCAACTTTCACAGTAACACAAAAGCTCTTTTCTAGGATAACCAGCAGATATTTCAGAATTAAATAAAACGAATCTTGTACAACACAAGGCCAAGAATATTAGTTAAGTGAAAGCGGAGAAAAAATAAAAAGATAGGAAAAGTACTGAGTGAAATGGCTCAGATGGTACTCGAGTTTATTAGTACCGAGTTCAAATCATGGTGACCTTCCTGAAGATACTTCAGTTCCTCTAAGTAGCAAGTAAATAATGGATTTTATGTTTCGATACCTCAATCTAAAGATGAATTATTCAAATTAAGTGTATAGAAGTGGAATATACTGGAATAAGGCGACCACCAGATGACAATAGAAATATTTGAATAAGATGTTCGTAGTACAGCTGGATCGTTCCGTCGTCGCTTACATTATAGAAGACTCAAGAATTGTGTAACAAATTGGCAGGAAACCACGAATTGTATTTGAAACTGGGACTTTAACTTTTGCAATTATATTTTTCTCCAGAGCAGAACAAATGCACATATGACAAAATCACATTTCTTATATATATAATGTACAAATACAAGTTTCGCCAACTTTTATAGTTCTTTAAAGACAGGTCCTTAAGTATAATATGTTTTCTGCTCTCTTAGTCATTATTCAGTCAGTCATTATTCAGGCCTTAAATAAAAAGCAATATTATAAAGTGGCACTTATTAAAATCCTTATTTTGTATTACAAAATCAATTTTAGACGTAAATTCAGGAAACCTACATTCCAATCTGATAATTATAACATTAAAATAAGGTATTTATTTTTGTATACGGCAAAAGGTTGTACTTTACAGTACCACCAATTACATCAAATGGTTCCTTCTAGTGAGTGACGAAAAAAATAATTTAAAACTGCTGCTTACTCCCCATATTATTGAACCAAATCACGGCAGACACCTTTAATTTTGGATGATCATACTCGCTATGCTTGGACTGACCCATATACAGAACAAAAATTTTTGTGAAATTACCTCGTGAATAAAATGAATAAAATTAATGCTGTATGGCCTATTCATATAAAAAATGCCTCTTCTATCTACAATGTGTGATCCACGATAAATATTCGCTTAGTAATGATTCCATATTAAGACTACTGTAGACTTAATTTTCAAAGTTTAAAAAAAATCGTTTTTTAAAATGTTCATTGAGAAAAATCCTCAGGCATTGTAAAATCGGGATTCAATTGTGGTTCGCCTTCCTGGCCGGTTAGATGGACTTGCACAAGTGTGTTAAAATAGCGTGAGAGATTTAGAACTTCATTTTCTTGTTATCTTATTTTCTTACATTTTTTGCTGCTCTATAATCCTCCCCAAGATGAAAATTTTATTCATTTTCTTTCATATTTGCAGTTTACGTTCTTTCAATGTGAATAAGGAGATTTATAGAGTATTTAATAGATATAAAGTGTAGTTTTGAATTTAGAGCTTTTTCTTTCTTTCTTTCTTTCTTTTTCTTTGTTTTCTTTGCGTATATGCTGCCTTCAACATCTCGGGTCACTTCGATGGCTTTTACCTTAAGAACAAAACCTCATCGGCAATACGATCATTCACTTTACAGGATTTTGATCTTTGGGTTGGTATTACTTTTGGTTATTACATTGTTCACTCTTCCAGACTCTAGGGTGGGTAGGGAATAATCCTGGGTAAAAACAATTCCCACTATCCACGGGGAATTGAAATGGGACCTCCGGATTTGAGGTTAGCATGCTAACCACCAAACCACAGAGGCAGTCTGCATTTAGGCTTTTGTTTTCATAACACTAAGTATTACATACATTATTACTTTCGCCAGGAAAATTGTTAATCAATATAATCTATTACAAATAACTATATTCGAAGAATAATACACCAAATTTAGAAATTAAAAGTTTAGAACTATTCATCGGGTGGTATATTTCACGAGACATTCGATTTTGATTTTTAAAAATGATTTCTACTATAATCATGTTGAGCAAATCGCTGATAAAAATATTATTTAAATTGACTAAAACTTATAAATTATCAATTTCAGTACAGATTTACCCTTAAAAAAGTGGACTTTGTTTTACATGATCATATGGAAACAACATTCATTTGTTTAAGCCACGAGTGTCGCTTGGTTAATGGCGATTTAATGCGAAGCGAAAAAATAAGAAAATCGCAAATTGTCAAATATGGTCCATCAAATGACACCCATCTAGTTGCGAAAATGTGAACATTTACGAGTATTTTGGAAACGGCTAATGAGTAATATGAAAAAAAACAAAATTGTTTGTTACGTTAACCGTTTCCGCGATATTCTTTGTTAATGATTTGAATTCTCATCTACTTACACTTTTCCAACTAGAAATTGCTATTCGTTTTTATCGTGCTCGTACAAATAGAATGGAATTTCAAAGTCATTCACATAGCAATCCGCTTTTAAGAACCTACGCATTGTGTCCACAACGAAATGTGTAATAAAAACCATTTCTGCAAGTGGTTAACATGAAACAGAGAGAATAAGAGGTTTAGTAAAGATAGTTTGTGGAAGAATGGGTAGGAAAAATTATTTGAATGTAACATACTATTTTTTTTCTTTTTCTCTCCTTTTTATTTCCTATACCTGCGATAGATAAGCGAAGCATTGCGCGTCCCAAAAAATCTGATATTGATATTTTACTAAAACCAAAACATCTAGTTATCCCCTGAATGATAAAAAGGAAATGGCGATTAAATTCATATCTTCAAGTATTTTTACTTTCTCTACTACGTATAGTAAGTAGGGGAAGTATTGTATTCCACCCAAAAATTCGATACCGAGATTTCACCGGAAATATATGTTTTGAGATCCCTGAATTCAAAAAAAGCTTTTTTGGAAACATGTCTGTGTGTGTGTCTGTCAGTCTGTGTGTCTGTGAACAGCATAACTCAGAAACGAACAGTCGGATAAACACCAAACTTGGTATTTAGCTTCAGTATCTTCCAGAGATGCGACAAAAAGGTTTTCAAGAAAATCCCCCACCCCAGAGTACCCTTTACATGGAACATTTTTCGAACATTTTAATTTTCTCAAAAATGGCTCTAACGATTTTGATTAAAATATCATATGTTTAAGATATTTTCGTGACAAATAAAATGTATATCTTGAATTTTCTGGGAATGTCTCCAAAAGTATTCTTCATTGTGAACGACTTTTGGTAAACTGGTAAACCTTAACAGATAGACAAAATTTTACTACACAAAAGATGTAGATCGCGTTAAAATACACAATTTATGTCATATACATTTTTGTTGTTGAGTGAACCATTTTCGAGATATTGCTTGTTATTCCCTTAAATTTTTCAATACCTATTTTCTCAAATGGGAATTCGTTATTCATTTTTTGTCTGGGATATGCAAAGAGTATTAATCTGTGGAAAAGGGAATAGTGCTGCACCTAGCAACCAGCTATTAAGAGATATGTATGTGCTTAAAGGCTACTGTATTTCTATATTGCCCTTGTAAATATATATTCCCCTTACATCTACAAGAAAATTAGCAATAAGATAGAGTCTGCAAATGTTTATCTCGATTAACATGAAGTAGATGGAGAATAAGCGTTTGTAAAAATAGTTTGTACAAGAGTAGAGAAAGTCATGTGAGTGTAACACATCAGATTTTTACTTTCTCTACTACGTATAGTAAGTAGGGGAAGTATTGCATTCCACCCAAAAATTCGATACCGAGATTTCACCGGAAATATATGTTTTGAGATCTCCTGAATCCAAAAAAAGCATCTTTGGAAACATGTCCGTGTGTGTGTCTGTGTGTGTGTGTGTGTGTGTGTGTCTGTGTGTGTGTGTGTGTCTGTGTGTGTGTGTGTGTCTGTGAACAGCATAACTCAAAAACGAACAGTCGGATAAGCACCAAACTTGGTATTTAGGTTCAGTATCTTCCAGAGATGCGACACGAAGGTTTCCAAGAAAATCCCCCCACTCCAGACTACCCTTTACATGGAAAATTTTTCGAAAATTTTAATTTTCTCAAAAATGGCTCTAACGATTTTGATGAAAATATCATATGTTTAAGATAATGGCATGAGAAATGCAATGTATATCTCGAATTTTCTGGGAATGTCTCCAAAAGTATTCTTCATTGTGAATGCCTTTTGCATAACTGGTAAACCATAAGAGATAGACAAAATTTTACTACACAAAAAATGTAGATCGCGTTAAAATACACAACTTACGTCATATACATTTCTTTTGTTGAGTGGACCGTTTTCGAGATATTGCTTGTTATTTCCTTAAATTTTCCAATACTTATACTTTTTCTCAAATACGTTATTCATTTTTTTATGTCCTGACATGCAAAGAGAATGGAATGCGCCACATAGCAACCAGCATTAAAATATTTGACTATCGCTTAAAAGCTACCATATTCCCCTTGCATCTACAAGAAAATTAGCATTAAGATTAACATCTCGATTAACATGAAGCATATGGAGAATAGGCGTTTGTAAGATTAGATTGTACAAAAGTAGAGAAAGTCATGTGAGTGTAACACATCAGATTTTTTTATGTCCTGGACATGCAAAGAGAATGGAATGCGCCACATAGCAACCAGCGATAAAATATTTGACTATCGCTTAAAAGCTACCATATTCCCCTTGCATCTACAAGAAAATTACAAATAAGATTGACATCTCGATATCTTGATTAATATGAAGCATATGGAGAATAGGCGTTTTTAAAAATAGATTGTACAAGAGTAGAGAAAGTCATGTGAGTGTAACACATCAGATTTTTTAATAGTCTAAAGGCCTCTCCATTATCTCTGAGCACTAATTTGGAAACCATAAGAGATATGCAAAAGATTTACAGAAAAAAATGAGAGTTCGTTAAAATACACAATTTGTAACAAATAATAATTATTTGGCTGGCCCCGTAGCTCAGTCGGTAGAGCACCTTCCTGCTGTGCGAGGGGTCCCGGGTTTGATTCCCGGCTGAGGGGTGGGAATTCTTATCTAGCCAAGATTAATCTCTATCCTCCCCAGAGTCTGGAAGTATGAATGAGAGTGTGAATGTGTGTGTGATCTAATGATTAATACCCAAAGTGCAAGGAACCCAACGACAAGCGAATACGAGGTAACACCATTGCCTTAGGCAATAAGTTCCAAAGAAAAGACCGCCGATAAAACCAATGTAGTTAAAAGCCGGGTATAAATGGAACTAAAAAAAACTAATTATTTATGGTTTACCAATTATACAAAGGTATTTAAGAACGAAAAGCACTTCACGGACTATTCGCAGAAAATTCAAGATATACGTTTTGTTTGTCATGTAGATATCTTAAGCATGCGGTATTTTAATCAGAATTGTTAGAATCAATTTCTGAGAAAACCAAAGATAATGAAAATGTTTTCCATGGTAAGGGCAGTTTGAGGTGGGGAGGTTTTCTTGCAAATATTCGTGTCGAATCCTTGGTAGATGCTGAATGATATATAATCGACTTTAGGTTCTTGAGCTATGCTGTTCACAGACACACACACGATTGGTATTTATGGTCTGTATAGTGAATATGTATAACAACATCTATTCGATCCCAATATTACTGTGGAGCAGCATAAAGCACACTTAAATCTTCTTTAAAGAGTAGCATACATTCAGCAACTAACTTTCTTCACCAGGGGTAAAATGCAATGACAGCAAGGCTGTTGAGAATCCCCATAGTTGTCAGTTGTTGCAGTGGGGCTGCTTTTCATCTTTTATTCGCTCTATTAACCTAGAAACATTGCTCCAGACATTGTAAATATTTTAAGTTCGCTATGCATGCAGTAAGCACGTGTTTTGTGATGTGATGAATGGAGAAACTGGTCCCTAGAGCGTCCAGAGTGAGAGAGACCTGTCTTTATTCCAGCAAGAGGTAGGTACGCAGTGCAGGAAGTGCCCTCACAGCACAACTGCGTTTCCTTTATCACGAGAAATATATTGAAGTTAAATAATCCATAGCAATTAAGTACACAAAGGAGACTCTAGCTCTTGAATGCAGCATATAGCATATTTGCAACATACTGCCTTAAATTTGCTTTCAAGCTACGGGATAACAGTAAGAGTAGTATTTAGTAAGCAGGTTTCTCTTTAAGCACCTTAGTCTAAAAGACTTTTTGTGCACTTCCTGGTTTCTAATTTAGGAATCAATATCTTTATTTTCAGTTATTTTTAGTATTTGTCTCAGTAAATCAGGACATGTTTCTAATTTTGCGGTAGCTGCTAGAACTTGGTATCCTGTCCGTTCTTGGCTTCTCATTCTAATAGAATGTGTTTCGTCGTTTCATCGGCTTTTAGACATAGACGGCAAATGGGTTCCATATAGTACATGGTGAGTCAAAAGACTCCGAACCGCCTGCGCGGTGTTTTCCCTGTCCGCGTCCTCGTCGCTCGTTGCCGTCTACTGCTATCATAGAAATGCGCGGAAGAAACCATACAACATTTTTAAAACTACTTTTAAAGACTTTACTTACCAACTTTATGAAAGGAAATGCTGAAACTGGGCACCGTCGCTGTCCATACATTTTTGGCACCTCTTTAAGAAACTATACATCGTGGAATTCTTGGGAGGAATTTTCCAAAAGATGACCGATTTCCTCTAACATTTCTTAAGTAAGAACCGAACGCCGTCTTTTAGATTTCTTAGTCTGAGCACCTTCTGTGGCCTTAAATTTACTGTAAAGTTCATGGAATGTTGTACGACCTGGAACATTTACACCTGGAAATCTTTCTGCAAATCGTACTTTCACTTGGCGAGCTGACCGAGTTAACACCTACGAATCATAAGTAAATACAGGCTGTGCAGTAGAAAACATATTCCGAGCTGTAATATACTTTGTAACTAGATACAGGACAAAATAAATAACTCGTAATAATTGAACTACATCACATCACCGTCAACTCAAAACCGCACTTCACACTGCACATCAAAACCACTACAGCGTGACTTTGTTTATAGCAGCAGTGCGTTATCTTGTTTTTATCATATTTCCACACGCCCAGTAGGAAAACACCGCCCAGCCGGTAATATTGTTCATAAAATACCCCTCCGGGCAACTTAAAACATAAAGTGTACAAGACAAACCCACACACCCTGGAAGTATTAAAACAAAATATCCGTCAGGAAATTTCTCAACGTGAACTACGCGAGTGATGGATAGTTTCCTAAAGAGGTGCCAAAAATGTGGCCAGTTTCAGCATCTCCTTTCATAAAGTTGGTAAGTAAAGCTTTAAAAATGTTGTATGGTTTCATCCGCGCCTTTCTATGATAGCGGCAGACGGCAACGAGCACCGAGGACCCGGACAGGAAAAACACCGCGCAGGTGGTTCGGAGTCTTTTGGCTCACTCTGTATAATCCCATTGCGTTCAGGTATTTTCTGAGCTTTTCATGCCCAGCTATGAAGCTTAAAACTCTTTTGAGTGAGGGTTTATTAAGCTTAGTAAGTAAATTACTTAATTTTTCTCTAGGCTGATTAATTAACCGCTTAAAGAGTTTGTTTTTGGGTATAGTTTTCCATTTCTTTTGGATTACCTTCCGAACCCAAAGTCTGTGTTTTTCGCTCCCTTTTTACTTTCTCTACTACGTATAGTAAGTAGGGGAAGTATTGCATTCCACCCAAAAATTCGATACCGAGATTTCACCGGAAATACATGTTTTGAGACTCACTGAATCCAAAAAAAGCATTTTTGGAAACATGTCCGTGTGTGTGTCTGTCTGTGTGTCTATGTGTCTGTGTGTCTGTGTGTCTGTGTGTCCGTGTGTCTGTGAACAGCATAACTCAGAAACGAACAGTCGTATAAACACCAAACTTGGTATTTAGGTTCAGTATCTTCCAGAGATGCGACACGAAGGTTTTCAAGAAAATCCCCCCACCCCAGACTACCCTTTACATGGAACATTTTTCGAAAATTTTAATTTTCTCAAAAATGGCTCTTACGATTTTGATTAAAATATCATATGTTTAAGATATTGTCATGTGAAATGAAATGTATATCTCGAATTTTCTGGGAATGTCTACAAAAGTATTCTTCATTGTGAACGACTTTTGCATAACTGGTAAACCATAAGAGATAGACAAAATTTTACTACACAAAAAATGTAGATCGCGTTAAAATACACAATTTATGTCATACACATTTCTTTTGTTGAGTGAACCGTTTTCGAGATATGCTTGTTATTCCCTTAAATTTTCCAATACTTATACTTTTTCTCAAATTCGTAATTCGTTTTTTTATGTCCTGGACATGTAAAGAGAATGGAATGCGCCACATAGCAACCAGCGTTAAAATATTTGACTATCGCTTTAAACCTAGCATATTCCCCTTGCATCTACATGAAAATTACCAATAAGATTGACATCTCGATATCTCGATTAACATGAAGCATATAGAGAATAAGCGTTTGTAAAAATAGTTTGTACAAGAGTAGAGAAAGACATGTGAGTGTAACACATCAGATTTTTTGCTAAGGAGTCAGCCTTTTCAGGGAGCATGGAATTTGATCACATAGCGATCCTGTTTTTAAAAATCCGATTATCGCTTTAGCCTACTGCGTTCTTCTTACACCGATAAATAAATGTGTAAATGTGTAATGAAAGTCTATCTCGATGAATAATAAAATAGAAGAATGCATTTTTGTAGGATTATTTTGTATAAGAGTGAGGAGAGAAAGTCATATGCATGCAGAGATTGAGAGATGATCCACAAGAGTGTAACGTATTTATCAGTGTTTTTATTAATATGCTCCAGAACTGCCAGAAATATCACGAAAAGGAAAGTTGCTGTTCACCAATGGCACTGGGGATTAATTGATCTGCATCATTTTCCCTCTGGCTTCCCAATATAAAGTCTGTAAGTTATCTCTTTTAAGGCCTTTGCATTTGGCGAGATGCTGTTTGTTCAGGATGACATCTTCTTCACAGAGAGTGCACTTGGGTGTAGCTAGGCATCGTATCTTGTAGAGGTGTTCTGCGAGGCAATCGTGGCCAGTTGCCATCCTAAATAAGGCCACTACAGTTTTCCTTGGCATTTTTTGCATATCAACTCTATCTTTAATATTGTTATAATCTTTATCTTTTAATTTATCTTCTTCATCAAGTCTCTGCTGTATTTTGAAATGTTGTTTAATGTTATTTAATTGTTTATTTATTTCTAGTTGTCCTAAAGGTTTTATTTGTTGTATTACACCTTTCTTTGCTAATTGATCCCCATGTTCATTGCCCAAAAGTCTGACATGAGCTGTGTTTCATTGTAGGGTGACGTGATTTCTAGTTTCAACTGCTTTAATTAGGCTTCTTATTTCTTTAATATTTCTTGTTGTTTTATTATTGTAATTTACTATACCATCTATGGCTAATTTTGAGTCTGGTAAGATGACTATTTTTTGTTTTATGTATGGGCTATATAAAATGTTCTATAATGCTGCTTTTATAGCTGTTAATTCTCCATCATAGTGGTTTGACGTTTCATCTAATGTTGGATACTGTGCAAAATGTTTACAGTATACTCCTGCACCGGCGTATGAAAAGGAAAGTACATGGTCTAATTCTGTACGCGGAATTCCCACGCTCGATGTCCTGAAGAGCAGAAGCCGCGCCTTATGTGCCGCTTCCACTCTCGCGCTCCGTCGGCCAGCAGGTTGCACGCTATTATGTAAATCCTGCAAGGTGAACTATGCCCACCACTTATGCAAAGGATTACATCTAAACCGCAATTTTGTGTCTCCTCGTTCGCATCTCTAAGAAACCATGGAACACATATCTGGGTTTGCTTGTCCTTTTCCAGAGAAACTAAGGGCATTACGTGGAACCACAACTTATTTCGTAATCCGCAAATACAAATATTTCACATTATTTACCCCGCCACATTAATTTGCATTAACAATGGTCTAATGTTTGACAAGAAAATGGTCATTAGACTCCAAAGCAAACGCCGACTTTTGCACAGATGTGATGTAATAATCGAGTTTGCTTTTAATTACAAATTCTTGGTACCCCTCCCCATTTAGCCCTCATTCTCTCTCTCTGTTTTAATTTAAACTCACAGAGAACTAAAGAAGACCGCTCGCTCTGAAGTTCCCAGGATTTGCGGCAAACTAAAAGTGGAAGGGAAAAAGGACAGCGTTTTGGATTTGCTTTCATTCTCTGGTAAAACTACTAGCATTAGAATACTCCTTTCAGAGTCACTTCCCTACAACCAGAAGAGCACCGCGAAAATGTAATACAGAAAGTGAGAAAGAGGGCTGAAAACGGAATATAGTAACACAAACGTGTTCAGAAATATGTTAAACACAAGGTAAAGACCTCCGTGTGTTCCGATAAATGTCAGTAAATGTCAATGGTCATATAGCAGCTTTTTCATGTCTTATCGATAGGTCTCGCTCGGGGTCGCTCTATTATCGGACTGAAGTTTGCTATACTACATTATGCGCACGATTTCTTGGACGCCAACTTTGCTAAGAAGTGGAACTGGAGAGGAGAAAAGCGTTGCCTTCATGTATATTGCTGAAATCTACCGGGCCAGTGAGGTCTTGCGCAAATGGTCTTGCGAAGGAGGAAAAAGTCATGATTCAAGTGCGGTGGAATGCTAAACAGCAGCTGAGTACAATTGATTTCGGAAATACGAAGGCGTGTCATCGCCTTTTCAATTATTGGTTTAGTTCACGCGGCACGTCATACTGCAACTACGTGGTTAAAAACAAATCCGCCATTTGGTAGTTGAAACACATATTGTAACAATTCTATTATACAGCTAAATCTTGTTGTAAACGTGCACGGTACTTGTATGTTAATAACAGGCGTAGGAATGCTTAAGCATTTGACCTCAATTTATCTATACTCAATTTACTCAATATACTCAATTTATCTATATTATATCATTATGTCAACACAAAGGATGTAAACAACAGCTGCCATGGGCAGTTAAACACCGTCAGGTGAGTGCTGTCTGCAAATGCCAACAAACTGTACGAGGGACGAGTGCGGTTTGTAACCTGCGACGTCACTATGTAAATTTCCGTAACAGTTCAACCACATTTCCTTTCGTCCTGGCTTTAATGCTGTTCTATGCCAGCATAGAAGTTAACTAATAGAGTGCTAGCGAGTTTCATAGAGATAAATTTATGACAGAATACATCACTATATTAAGACAAAATAGTGTGAATATTGTCGTATGCCTCACTTATTTTAACTTAGAAATGCAGATGGGAGCAACTCGCTTGTGAGAGGGATCGTTAATCAAACAAAGAACTTTAATTTAAGAGGCAACGACGAGGACGCAGCTAAGTTAACTTTACAAAATAGTCTTACACCAACATATTATCTGGCTGAAGGGAGAGGAAAGGAACTCTACACTATCATAATTAAAACTGCAAGAGAATGGATAGCTGGTAGATTTATTATAAAAGTTTTCTTACCCCATGTGTCTGCCGGGCGAGGACGCCATATCTTAGGCAGTTGTCCGTCTAACTCACTCGAAGCCTAGTCACAGAATGATAAGAAGCTACGCCAAGTTGGCGTCAGTAACGCCATATCCCTTCCAATGACACACTGTTTCCCCTGAATCGCCCCTACTCAGACAAACTGCCCTCTCTGACCTTGATAACCAGAGAGCGTCTTAACAAGACTATCTGTGCACATGCCACAATATTGCTTCGATTTTGGATGTGTTATTATTCAGAAAAAGTATACAATATAACAAAACATTTCACTGGGTTACATTCACATGACTTTCTTCACCCTCTAGCGCTTATTAGTGAGTATACAAATTATTCTGACGAAACTTCATTTTCCTATCTACTTCATTTTAATCCAGATAAACCTTTCTGGAAATAGCTACATTACACATTTTGTTATACATGAAAAGGGAACAGCGGTAGTCATATAGTTTAGAACCGGACGCTATACGCTGATCTTAGCATTTCATACTCTTTTCATGGCATTGCAATAAACAACTGAAAATACGACTTTAAAAAAACGGCTAAGTATTTTTTATTTATTTTTCTTACATTACAATTTATATATATATATATATATATATATATATATATCTTAAGTACAAAAATTTGCTAGGTTCTTAAATGGTGTTCAAACATTTCGATGTTTTATTCTTATATAGGAGTCCTGTAAATGCAGGAGATCCAAGGACAAGTATTGAACAATCAATTCGAGCCGTTAATAACGGATATCTTGGAAAAGCTATTTGAAATAAATTGTGCGTTTTAAAGAGACCTACATTTTTTGATGTAGTGCGTTTTCGTCTATCGCTTAACTTTACCACTTATACAAGATTATACAGCATTCCTTCCGAATGAAAATCTCTTCATAGTCTATTCACAGAAAAGTCAAGATATACATTTTATTTGTCACGTAAATATATTTCATATATGGTGTTTGAATCGGTATCCTTTTTTTAAAATCAAATGTTTCGAAAAATCTTCCATGAAAAGGGTAGTTTGGGTTGGAAGATTTTCTTGAAAATGTTTTGTCACATCTTTGGAAGGTATACTGAACGTACATATCAAGTTTGGTATTTATTCGACATTTCGTTTTCTGAGTTATGCTGTTCACAGACACACACACGTACACGTGGACCTTTTTCATTCAGGGGGCCTCAAAACGTGTATTTCCGGTGAAACTTCGGTATCGAATTTTTGCGTGAAATGCAATACCTTCTCTACCTACTATATACGTGGTAGAGAAAGTAAAAAGAAACGTTGTTATTGAGATCACTCATCAAAATACGTAATATCGCTTCGATCTGAACTGGCTTTAAATCAACTCAAATTAACTATTTCTTTTTATTTTATACAGAAGTTTCGCTTATTATACAATGAAATTTGATATTACAATTTAATTCGTGCAGGGAGGACGTAATACACGAGTTTCCTGAGAAACGCTTCAACGGTAATGTCTGGTAAAATATCAGTTTATACTTACATGTCTTATGTCCGTACCGATGAGTGATTTAAAATTACCTACTTACATATTATTGGTGAAAATGCCTATCCCGCTACAACGTGCGAGTGCGGACCGAATGGCGCTGTTGGAAACGACAGAAAAAGGTTTGTTATTGTTGTTGGTCGGTAATTGCAGCCTCAGAAGACTTGAGCACAAATTCTGTTTCATGTCACAGATACGCATCAACTTGGCATGACTGAAGACTGTTTAATGAACCAAAAGAAGAGCCTTTATCCATGACGTTCGAGCATTAGACGCCACACGCACGCTATTGTATCGATTCTAGAAAGTAATATTAAGTTCGGTATCGATCTCTTGCTCGTAGGCCGGCCGTGCGCTCCCTTGCGTAAGCTGATATTGGCAAAACAGCCCTTTGTAAGTGCGAATACCATTAATATATTGCTATGGCCCTTACGCATTGTGATCAGAGACAGTGTGCGATATACAAAAGGCTTTGCTTGTAGGTTTGTTAAAGATATAAAAATAATATTTACCGGAATTGTCATGTTAATCTACTATGGATATATAGTCAAATAAAAATACTTATACATTATATATATATATATATAATTCCATTAATAATCGAAGCTAACTAGAGCTGAATTGCTAAACTGGTAATGGATGTAGGTTTCCCACTGCAGTAAGCACTTTATGTAACTCCTTAAAGCTCCGTGGTAATTAGGTGTCACCTCTGCCCTTTATGGTCATTCGCCAGTATTAGGGTGTGGATTATCTTAATATGGGAATCACGCCACTACAATATAAAGATCCCCTAAGGCAGAGTGGGTAAAGCTTGTGTCGCGACTCAGAGTGTAGTCACAACGTAACACGACTTAAAGCGCACTTAGCCTGAGTCAGTGTTGCTAGCTAGAAGCGAGAGGGTGGTTGGAAGTAAACAGTTTAGTGGTGGAGATCGTGATGTGCAGAAGGAGAGAATGTGAAATGTTTAATTTGCTCAAAAACATTACATTTCAAGTTGTTATTTTTTTGTTACTTTAATTTAGTTTATCTGCCCCACGTATGGGAGCCAAACTTGAAGAAGGTTATGTTGCTGCTTTAGTTTAACTGCCCCACGTATGGGCGCCAACTTGAAGAAGGTGTTTAGCTCCACGTATGGGAGCCAACTTGAGAAGATTTATGGTTACGTAAATAATTTACGTAATTTAATTATTATTTTCTCGTTTAGGAAGCCAACTTGAAGTATTTTCTTGGAGTTTACTTTGTTTAAGAAGTTTGCAACACGCTTTGGGCGTCGGTTTGAAGTTGTTGATTCCGTAATAGTTACTGTTGTTACGCAATATGCTGCAACGTATGAGAAGCTGATTTTAGGATTTATTTTATGTTGTTACACTCCAAGTTTTACACTGTATTATTTAACTTTGTTATTAAGAACTGCTTCTATATATTATTTGTATTTGAATTTGCCTCGGCTGCGTCAGTAATGTTTGTAGAGTCATGTATCTCTTAGGCAGGGTGCGGTACGACAATAATTGTAGACATACACAAATTTTAAGTTTTTAAATTCAACTTCTTTTTATTTTATCCTTTGCACATTTTAATAAAGCACTACACTTTTAAAGAGCTGTGAGATTCTTTAATACTTTCACTTAGCTAACGCGTAGACATATTTTACGATTCACACGTAATATTTCTGTAGAGAACACATCTTTCATCTGGTCACTACCAATGTTTGCCAGCAACTGAACAACTGTTAAACCCGTAAGCTTCGGTATTTCAAGTCTCTGATTGTTTAATTCCAGTCCAATAGAATATCTGCATTTTACTTAAAACTTTATCCTTGCTATTGATTGGCTAATTTTAAACTGTTACAGAAATTACATTATCGTTGCTTTAATCATGACTAGCAACATTCAAACTCTCAAACTCATTATTGCCACAAGGTTACCTCATTATTACCTCATTGTTAGCAACTTAAAACTTATTATTCTCACAGCTCTTGCATTATTAAAGTCTGTAATGTATTCACATAACATTATAAAACATGTTTACAATAATATAAGTATTTGCAATTACTGCTACATACATTTTAAATAATTATTACATAAATATTATTTCAAGGCGGGCTGTTATTGAATTTACTTATTATATAATAGAATTGAAATTATTCAGGTATTAAAATACTGCCTCACATAGGGTATTTAGAGGTAACATCCAAAGACACTACATTAGATGTCTTGCTTCAAATGGTGAAATTAAAGTTATGTGTTGCACGGGGAAGTTAGTAGAGCTTATTATTATTATTATTATTATTATTATTATTATTATTATTATTATTATTATTATTATTATTATTATTATTATTTTGTTTGTTTTAGGAATTGAGCGTGCGAAACTATTGCAGGAGTTAACTGCAAAGAACATTGTACAGAAAATCCCGAAAATTAATGGCTGCAAATACAAAACTAAATGTGCTAGTTTCATACTTACCTGGTAGATCGCTCGGTCACTAAAACCTTTTCAAGAGGATGAATTTCTGAAACTGTGTCTTGACAAAAACTGTGGAAATTATGTGACTTCTCAGTTTTAATAGTATTAATTTATCTCGAAGAACCATTACAACGAGAAAAAAATGTAGGAATCCAACTAAAACACAATATAATAGTAAGCTGAACTGTTATCAACCGTCACTGCAGATGCTCTTCAGCCGTAACCTCCCCCTTTCGTCGTAGCAATGCCTTACTTCCGTGTTTCTTGTGAGGGTTGCGTTGTGTTGTGTTGTGTTGTCGGCGCAAAACTAACTTCTGCCCACCTCTGCCCTAAGACATTATAATCTTACAGAAAGACAGAACAGGCAGAGCCACCCTCGCTCTTACTCTTCTACTCTGGCACTGTGAGTCATCGTCGTCATCGTCGTCGTCGTCGTCGCGAACTGCATCTGCAGTCATGTATGCAATAAGATGGTCGCCTGATTGATTCTGTAGGTGTCTGCACCCATTGCTCCGAGGTAGTTCCTACGATAAGAGCACAAGGTATTAATTTACCTTATTTATTTACTCCACATATGTAATTCTATAAGCGGTTAATAAATCTCGGGATTGATTGATTAATTAATTGCTTGTTTAAGTTAATCCATGTGTCGTTAGCTTCCTCAAAGAATCATTTTGTTTTGCTCTACCATCTGAAACGCTACGTTCCTCTAATCCGACTCACCTTAAAGGTGTCGTGACGATATGAGCTACAAATAATTTTAAATGAAAGCAATTAATAACAAATTTGGATATTTGTGGCATATGCTATTTAGGTTATTGGAAGTGATTGAGAAGAAACAATACTGTATTCAAAACAGGTGAAAGAGCCAGAAGTCTTAGCATCCGAATCCCGAATATACTAAATGTGGCAAATGTCTACGAGGCAAACATGCATACAGCAAGCACGTGCGAATTATTGATGTCTTGCTTGATGCTCATTGGCCGAAATACGTTGCTCCCAGAGCATACGTCATTTTAGCCAATAGACGCACAGGGAGAAACCCAATTACGTGCCCGAGGCGTCTATGTTTAAAATTGCTTCTAACCAATTTTATCCAAAGGCCATATGCAATAGTGTCCTAACCACATACCCCGAAAAATGGAAATTTAAAGGTCCCTTTATTAAATCTTCGTGTTAATATAAGACTTGGGATACGCATAATCTTTTTTTATTCATTAAACGAAGAATTATCTGACCACTTACCTTTCTATCCCTGCTCTGTTTTTCACAGTTAAATCAACCGTCAATGAAGACTCAATAAAAGTAATAAAAGAACAAATGAACCCCATATATGTGTTCATATATATCTACCCGGATTTACCCTTCAGGTTAGGTTAACGCTGAGTCAAACATTTTGTGGTCACGTCTACTATGAATACCTGTAGATGGACTTTAGCCGCATAAGTAGGTACTACCTCATTTATATACTCATATTTTGCTTCAATGGTGTATCAAACGCCCTTAGGAAAGAAGATGTAATTGTGTATACCTGCTGCTTAAATTGCCAGAAATTATTTCCTCTCTTCTAACCAAATGTTTTATCATTCGTTAAAGAGCTCTTTCTGAATTCGAAACTGTTTTAAAAATATACATATTTCACTTGTTTTTGTATTTTTTTTCGAAAATGAAATGAAAATTATAAACCTTTAAAACATTAACATTATTGGTATACTTTTCTACAAGTATTATTACTAAAGACCTGAAATGTTGTGCATATAATGCATTAGGCTCGTATTTGACGTTACATCTTTGTTTGTCTGAATGGCATCATTATTCTGAAAATGTTATAGTTTTGGTAAAACTGAACATAAGTGTCTAAATTACAATACTAATGGCGTCACAGCCATATACGAGGGCAGTCCCAGAAGTACCCTGCCTGACGTATATAGCGGTTGTTGTTTCAAAAAAATAACCATGGTAGAAAGTACCACCCTTATAAAGCTGAAGTTTGACAATGCTACATTGTTTAGTAATTGTTTGGCAGCAATCAATAGTGAGCGCTCTCAGCGAATTTGTAAACATGGATAAAACTGGCCATCGTTATGTGATACATTACTTTCATTTGAAAGGTCTTAGTCCAACTAATATTAAAGCTGAGCTAGACTCTACTCTAGGGGAGTCTATTCCTTCGTTTACAACAGTAATATATTGGGTGGCAGAGTTTATGCGAGGCCGTGCGAGCTGCCAAGACGAACTTCGCAGTGGTTGACCAAATGAGGTGACCACGCCAGAAATTGTGAAGAAATCCCACAAAATGGTATTGGATGACCATTGACTGAAATTGCACGAGCTAGCAGACATCGTAGGCATTTCAAAAAGTGCTGTACATCGCTTACTGACTGAAAAGATAGACATGAGAAAGCTGTGCGAAAGATAGGTGCCGCGTTTACTCACAGTGGAACAAAAGCAGCGTTGTGAAGATGTTTCAGTCGAGTGTTTGGCGATGTTTCGCCGCAATAAAGCCGATTTTGCGGCGATTCATAACCATGGATAAAACATGGGTCCATCACTTCACACCTGAGACGAAGGAACAGTCAAAACAGTAGATTGAAAGGGGAGAATCGACTCCAAAGAAGGCGAAGACGGTTCCATCTGCAGGCAAGTTTATGGCGTCAGTTTTGGGGATGCGCGTGGAATAATTTTCATTGATAATCTTCAAAAAGAAAAAAAAAGAATCAATGGCGAGTATTATGCAAACTTATTGCAGCGTTTTAATGATGAAATCCAGCAAAAACGGTCATATTTAACGAAAAAGAAAGTTCTCTTTCATCGAGACAATGCAACAGTTCACACATCCATTATCGCCATGGCCAAAATCAGTGAGTTAAAGTTCGAATTGCTTCCTCGTGCACCCTATTCGCCAGACTTAGACCCCTCTGATTATTTTCTCTTTCCAAAGTCGAAGAAATGGCTTGGTGGTAAAATATTTGCCAACAATGAAGAGGGAGTTTGCAGTTGATGACTATTTTGTGGAATTCGACGGTTCTCACTATAAATATGATATCGAAGCTATTGAACATCACTGGGAAAAGTGTATCGAGCTGGAAGGAGACTATGTAGAGAAATAAAGATGTTTTTCTCCAAAATGGTTGTGTTTTCTTTGTTAGATCGGGTACTTCTGCGACACCCCTCGTACTAAAATTCCTGGAAGTATGTAAATAAAGTTATTTTCAAGTCTGATGATCCTCAGCTTCTGACCACAGCATCAATAATAATGATGTTTGAAAATATTTAAAAATACTTCATCCCATTCAAAAACAGTTCAATGTAGGGGTGGTTGCAACACTGTTTTAAATTCAGCGTAAACTGTTTTTAAGCGGTAAAACAAAGTAGAGTTTTATATACCTCTTAATTCGTATAGGATTATTTCGCTATAAAAACGGTCGCATAAATGCACCTCTTTCTTTGAGTTCTCCTTAAACTACGTAATATCTCGAAAACGACTTATTATAATACATTTTTTGTCGTTGTCATTAAATTATTGATCATGCCCACGCAATGTCCTGTGCATAAAATAGTACATCACAAACGGAACATATGTTGTAGTTTTCTACAGTGCATGAAACATTCGTTCAACATTACAATGTAAATGCTAAAGCGCATTTAATGCTAAAGGGTTTCAAATTAAACTGCGGTATATTTACTATACACTTTGTACACAGTTTAGATGGTACTAGTACCTCTGATAAATAATGTCAATAGTTCACTTAGAAAAAGATGATTAATAAGTAAATACATCATATGCACAGCTATAATATGTTTGTATTCTCTGTATGTGAAGGATATTTACTAATATTGTAGCGGACCAGGTTGAGCATTGAGAATTGCAACATATTTCGTTAGCCAGCGCAAGTGTGGAATTCAGGTTAACAGAACGCGTCCACGCTGCACAACGCCGAGTCAGCGCTTCTGTATGTATTTATACTACAGGGTTTTGACTCGGTCGCGGAAGTTGCTACGCGGGAGTTGCCAGGCGAGAGTTGCCAGAGAGTTATGCGAGCAGTAATCGCAAGCAGTTATCAGAGAGTTGCCAGGCAGTTATCAAGGGCAGTTATCGCGAGGAGTTGTCGAGAGCAGTGATAGCGAGAGTTGCCAGGCAGTTATCAAAGAGTCGTCAGATCAGTTGTCAGTCTCGAGACCCGTCGCCACCAGTTAACCAGGTAAGCATGCGTCTCATCTGAGTTCTGTTTGTTTGCCGGGGCTTCACCCCAAACCGAATGTACTCACTTAAGGTAACAATATAACTTATTGGGTCAATGCATCCCCTGTTCATCATTTAAATGCCCCTTATCCTAGAACGCCACCCTGGCCTACCTACCACCCCGGTACCAACGCATCCCCCCTACCTCTGAGCTACCAACCCCCCTGTGTAGCGGGGGTAACCACCCCCGTGGGGTGTTACAATATTTTCTGTTATTTACATTCGGCGCAAAATGTGTACGAGAGTAAAGGGTAAGAATGGAGAAGGATTTCAGCTCTGGTGGCTGTTTCTTGGTTTATTACATCTACCTAATTTCCGTGAGAAAAAGAAGCACCAAGGCGGCCAAATCTGTTGATGGCAGGCACTACGCACGGGGTCCTTGACCACAGATTGTGCATCCCAACAGAGCGTTTATCCGATAACATGTTTCCGTACGGAAACGCAAAATATTTACGGAAGCAAATATGGGGTGCTCTTGGTGAGCATCCCATTACGTATAAAATATCTGCATTGAAAATGATTTATTATCCGTTTTGGAAAAAGTCAGACATTAGGTTAAGCTACGAAATGTTACCGCTATTGTAACAATGTAGACCAAAAGATTGTCGCAATGCAAAGTGGTTATACAAACGGAAAAGGCATACGGTTTGAAAATCTCGGATGCTAGGCTTTGTTGTACCATTAGCTGAGTATAACCTTTATTTTGTCTTAGAAAAGTTATTTGATTGTTTTCTGAAACAAATGTGCAACAGTTTTCTTCCCAACACCTCCGTCCTCTCCATTCTCACGTTATCATCAAAGCCCCCGTGGTGATGGTCAACATGATCATCATTATCGTAGCAATCACTATCTCCATTTATAATGCACACATCATACTTATAGTTCCGTTCCGGTTCCAAAGACTTAATGAACCGTATGCATAAAACGTAGTAAATTCTTTTCCTACGGTTTTGGAATGAAATACTACAATCAGCATGCATAAAAAGCTTCTATAGTCTATGCTTTTTCTCTTAGCATACTATCGATTTAGTAGGTTATACTTCTGTCCTTAGAATATACTACGAATGGCATGTATTAAACGTAGGAAAGGAATTTGAGAATGGCCCCGTAGCTCAATAGAGGACCTGCCTGCTATGCGAGGGGTCCCGGGTTCGATTCCCAGCTGGGGGTAGGAATTTTTCTCTAGCCAAGATTTTTCCCTATCCTCCCGAGAGTTTTGAAGTATTAATGAAAGTATGAATGTGTGTGATCTAATGATAAAAACCCAAAGTGCAAGAAACCCAACGAATACGAGTTAACACTATTGCCTTAGTCAATAAGTTCCAAAGGAAAAGGCTGCCGATAAGACCAATGTAGTTAAAGGCGGGGTATAAATGGAACTAAAAAAACAACGTGTGCTTCGTAGGAAATACTAAGAAAAGTCATAGCATACCTTTCCCAGGCTTTGCTTGTTTAGCAAATATGCATATAATAAATTAAAATCGCTGCATTTTTTCCGGCTAGAAAAACGTTCAAAGAAAGAAAACAGCCTGGATATTCTCACTTTAAAAAATATTATCGATTCGATAAGCAGAATGTGGAATAGTTAAGTGATTATTTTATTGGTAACATTCGTCGTCTTTAATTTCCTCAAGTTGAAGCGTTCTTATTTCTCAATGCAGAGTTTGTGATCTATTCGATAGCACAGGATATTGCTTCAGCAAATTTACCAAGTATATTTTTCCCCTTGTTCTCCTCGTTTCTCATATTCCTCAAGCATATTAAATGTTTCACATACACAGGTTATGTTGATACTAGATTTTCTAGTTGTTGGAATTTCACCTATAATCTGTCGCATTAAGTTTTAAATGAAAATGACCGTGACAAGAATGACAGAATAGGAGCGGAAGCGCCCGATTAATAGGAAATTCGATTATTATCGAAAGGTAAAACTATGGTATGAAAGTATAAACTTAGTATAAGGTTACTGTTTATGCATATGAAATGAAGTATATGTTTTTCCTATAGGTAAAACAAAAGGTAATACTACATTTTATGCTTACGGCTCAATATTTAACCAGCATTTCTCAAGTGTTTTTCTTCCACACTGCGGCTACCGCATGGCTGCTCGTGCGCCGACCGGTGCTGCACGGACTCCGCCAAAACAGTTATAATATCCCCGCAACCGCCTCATGTTTTCATGGTTACAATTACAATGATAGTAAGCGTATAATATATGATGATAACAAACCCCTGGGAAGTTAGAAGGCGATTTGAAACACGGTTTTCTGGTTTATCTAACCCACACAGAGAAACCGTGTGAAGACTTGTTAACAAATTTAGAAGAACGGGGTCTATTCTCGATAGAAAGCGAAGAAAGTTCTTACTGAGGAGAAGCTGGATAAAATTGGAGAACGTTTAGGACACCTTTCTCGAAAATCTCTATTCCGGCTTGAACAAGAAATAAGTTTCGAGAGTTCAACATGGCGAGCTACCAAACTATTGAAATTGAAACCTTACAAGGTCACTTGGACCAGTAATTGCTATCGGGTGATCAACAGAGTCGGATATATTTCTGTTATGAATTTTGCGAAACGTCAATGATAAGAGTAATTAACTCCCGCGTAATATTCTTCTCTGATGAACCATGGATCCGTTTACAAGGTTATGTTTCGACCCAAAATAACAGATATTTCAGCACAAAGAAACCCATTTTAAACAAGAGATTTCCTTGTATTGCGCGAAAATTGGTGTGCAGTGAGCAGTAAATGCAGACAGAATAATAGCACCCATAGCGAGTTAACAGGAATGACATACCGTTTTGAACAGCTGATCGAGATCGAATATCGCTCTGGATTTTTCCAACAAGACTCTGCTATCGCGGATAGAGTTGACGAGTCATTAAATTTCAATCAGGAATTTCTGAAAATAGGGTAATTAATAAATGGTAATGCTCCTCAGGAACCCCTGATTTAATTGTATGCGATTCTTATCTATGGGGTAACTCGAAAAATAAAGTGTATGCAATAAACCCCCATACATTGGAAGAACTAAAAGAAAACAGCAGGCGAGTAATTCACTTAATTTCGGATATTGAACTCTCGAGAGTGTTTGAAAGTTTCCTGAGAAGATGCCAGAAATGCACTGATAGAGAAGCACAACGTTTGCATTATCCTTTATGATAATGTATGTGCTTATTATCATTGTAATACCAAGTAGGATGATTCAATCGGTCTGTGACCCACATTCAGGAGGTCGTGGATTTGATTCCCGTGGCCGACCTTCCTGACCAATGGATTTTTTCGGGGGTTTCCCTGGGTCGCCAGGCGAATGCTAGGAATGATAATTACCTCCCCGAATTTCCTGCCCCTCCATTACATCTCGGTTCTCATTTCACTTTCATCTGCTTGATCTCTTTCAGTTTTTCGAGTGTCGGCGAGAGGTCTCATGGCAGTGGAAAAGGATACTCTAAGGAAATCTTCGTCCTACAGACTGCGAACATTCCCAAGTCAATTTAAAAGTTAAAAAATCACATCCGAAACATTGATTAGAAATAATAAAATCAAACTTTTAACAGAAATTTGGCAGTCAGTTAAAGGATTTCTTTGGTTCATTCAAATAAAATTCAACCTTTATTTAATTATTCTGTTTTTCCGCAAATACATTGACACGAAGCACTGACTCTTCCTCAAAGCAACCAATTAACTAAGTTAAATTAAGTAAAATTGCATTTTTCATTTGATTTATTAACAAATGTTTATTTGTTATTCTTGCTCAATTTAATTCTGCATCAGTGGTTTAATGTCCTGTTAATAAGACAGAAGTACCTAATTTTGCTTCGAGGACTAATGTAGCTAAATACTCCACTTCAGAATAGATGTCTTATGAAGATTTCCTTTTATGTACACAGCATAGCCTCTGAAACTTTCTAACAAAGTTTACTGGCAATACTTTATGTTATATCCGATTTTGAAGCTATAGAAAATAAAACTTCATGGGAGGCACTTAGAAAGCCCTATCTTCGAAAAGTTTCATCAATATTACACGGATACACTTACCTTTTATCTATAGGTTCATCAACGAAATAAAATTTTGCACTTTAAAAATTAAACACATATTAGGTGTAAAAAAAATAGTGAGTCCAAAGAATTAGCTTGTTAATTAAATGAAACGGTTGCTTATCATCAGGTAAGCATAGAGCAGCTCTGTATTGCCAGATAAAAGCCACTATCTGTTCGCAGCACATGGCTGGTGAATTGTGAAATTCCGCCCCTCTATTGGAAATCGAATCACAGGCTTATTCATGTGTACCCAACATGGTAATAGCTGGAGTACCGCGATCCTGCACCAGCAGTTAATACTGTGCGTGGCTAATGACACTTATAAATCAAACACGCAACACTGCTGCCAGGCGAGGGACAAGAGTTCAGGTCCCAGCCACATCACGTCTCTTATTTCCCTCCAAAGTTACCTCCAATTCCATTCTATCTACCTCATTCTGCTATTGATTCTTAGGTTTGCCACATACAGCATCGAAATACATTGACGTATGTACAAAAACCTAGACCAGCGAATTGCAGATTTTATTTTAAATTCAGAAATTCTTAGCATTTGTAACCAATTCTGAAGAGCATACTAGGATATTATATAGTATAGCTAGGAATTTATTGTTTGTAATCTTAATCATATTCTTGATAAACTTGGGAAGTTCTCCCCCAGCAATGTACAGTTTTAGTCGGCTTCTTAGATAGAGTCGCCTACAGGGCGCGGCTGCATGATTTCAGCGTGGACAAGAATGAAAATAAATGGGGAGCACTTAAAATGAGAATTATTAACTTAGCCAAGCCACTATGACAACCATTCTAATGTAGAATACCCACAAAGATATCCTGGAACCCAGGACGGGCAAAATGGGTTACAATCTCCTAAATTTGTACAGGTGTTTCAGGACCTCTGCGACAAACTGAGGAAGGATAGATCTCGAGAGGGGAACATGTTTTGTTAAACAACTACTACTATTCTCCGGCGCATCGTTATGGAGTTATTCGCCCTTGTTTGAAGCGTATCCGGTAGGATAGGTTTGAGAGACACAGCCAGTACACTTGACACTCTGTTTACAACCGCTGAATCAAGTGGCATCGCCTCTTTCTTGTCCCTTAGGTCTGATTAGGTTTGGTAGGTCTGAGACGCATAGCCCAATTTAACTCAGTGTTTGTGAACGACAGCTCCACGCATACCACCTCTAGAAAGTACAGGGACTGGGGCCAAACGACTTCGCATCTGGTGTTCAGTTTGACCAGTAGCTTCTGCAACGAAGTATCGCAGATCCTACATTTCCCGCGCCCGTCTTGTTCGCCGATGAGGCCTGCTTCACACGAGACGGATACTTCAACAGCAAGAACAGCCACATCTGGGATGTTGAGAACCCTCATGCAGTGTTCGTTAAACATCACTAACAAAAGTATTCCGTAAACACCTGGGCTGGAATCATTGGTGATCATCTGTTGGGACCTTTCGTTTTGCCACACCATTTGAGCTAAATTGGGCTGTGCGTCTCAGATCTACCAAATCTAACTAAACGTAAGGGCCAAAAAAGAGGCGATGTCACTTGATTTAGCGGTTGTAAGCAAACAAGAGTGTCAAATTGTACTGGCTGCTCCTCTCAAACCTATCCTACCGGTTACGCTTCAAACAGGTGTGAACAACTCCATAACGATGGGTCGGAGGATGGTGGCTGCTTGACAAAAACTGTTCCTCTCTGAAAGATCTATCGTTCCTCACAGTTTGTCGCAGAGGTCCTGAAACATCACATCTTCACATTAGTGAAGAAGGTCTTTACCGAATATCACTTCAATCATTTTGAGAAACCTATTCTCTGATTCAATAAAATTTACACACTCGCATACTGTTTCAAATAGGACAAACACTTCGTTAATGGATCGTTTTATCTTCGGTACTGCGTTTTAATGAAGTCACGAAGTTGATTCCTTCCTAACAGTTTAAATAACTTTATAAAATCGAGCGCACCTAAACTTTTCAGTCTTTCAACGTAATACAGCACTATCATCCACTACCTAACTTACTTCTGTGTCTAAGCTGCTGTATGACGAAACGTGTTATCTAACTTCTTCTTTAAACCACCTTTGTCTAATTTCTACAGTTGGTATCCAATTAAATATTTTCAGTGATACCCACCTTTAGATGGAATGGTACGTCTGGTATATTGTAAACATTTCTCGTCTCAATTGCTATATACAAGAAAAGTTTTAGTTTAACGTCATTGTTACTCTCTCATAATAAAACTCGCGTTTCATGTGTTCTTTGTACTGAAAGAAACTTCAGTAAAGGGAGCATAAAAGAATGTAAAGCATAAAAGCCAGATTTAAAATAACATAAGTTTAATAATTACCGAAAAACTGACACTGGGAGCACATTTCCAATTATTTTTTACACTTGGCGAACCAAGCGTTGTAGTTGATGAGGGAAAAAAACAACCAAAGAGCTCTCTATTTTCTAGAACTCTGCAGTCGCTGTATTTATGCTGCGATATACTTTTTCTTTCCCATCAAAAGGATAAACTGAAGAATGGTGAGCATGCAAGCAGAAATTATTTCCCATTTTTATTCACTTTATTTTTGCTGTGCTTTAAAGTTACAAATCCAGTGTAGCTTACACAAAATAAAATAATAAGTCACAAAATAAAAGTGACTAAAGTTACTTCCAGTAAAGTTACTTCCATATATTTTTTGTTAGTTGATGATATTGTAAGTTGCATTGAATCAAGGCTTAAGCCCATAATTAAACTAGGATCACTAACTATAGTAAGTTGCATCTAACAGAATAGAATTTAACACCAGAATTATCATACTTGCCCACAAACTGTTCAATTCTTATAAAAAAATGTAATTTTGTTCAACAAACAATTAAATTATAAGTCAGGATAGGTATGTAGATTTAAGATTTTGACGAGAAATTTTCAATTACTTATAATCATATTTGATGTGTAAGAGAATAAGGGTATCTAACTAAAAATCTTATTGTTACATTCACATAGTTAGCTACTCACCCTTCTACAAATTAGGCTTACTAAAACATATTGTTCTATCTCCCTCATGTTACCACTTGTAGAAATGGCTTTACAAGGGGGAAACCGTAGGCTTAAGTGATAGTCAAATCTACCTCTAGTTCCAGAGGTCGCGAGTTCAAACCCGGCGGAGGGCGATGGATTTTTTCGGGTGTAAAAATCCTTAGCATGTCTTTCTTCGGAAGGGAAGTGAAGACGGTGTCGTAGATTTACGGCACGCAAAAGAACCTCAAGCCTGATAAAGAGGCCTCTGAGCAAAATTACCGGCCTTTCACGCCCAATATACTTAGAATGGGATGCTAAGGACCACAGCAGTTAAAGAGCGTCCATAAATAAAACTCAATTTAATTTTGATAGTCAATTCTTTTAAAATGGGTCGCTATTTCATGGCTTTGAAATTTCATGTTCTTTGCATAAACACAAGAAAAAAACGAATAGCGACTCAATACATATCTGGAAAAGTATAAGTATTTGAAAATTCAAATCAACAATAGAGTATTTCTGAAATGATTAACGTCACAAAAATATGTATTTGATATAAATTGAGTAGTAAGATTTTGTCTATCTCTTACGGTTTACCAAATATTACAAAACTCATTCAGAATGCAGAGAACTTCACAGGCTATTCGCAGAAAATTCAAGATACGCATTTTCTTTGTTAGGCAATTATATTTATTTTAATCAGAATCATTAGTCATTTTGGAAAAAGAAACGGAAAATTTGTCCATGTGGTAGGGTAAGATTTTCTTGAAAATCTTTGTGTCACATCCTTAGAAGACGTTGAACATTAATACAAAGTTGTACTTAATCGTCTATCCGTTCTTGAGTTATACTGTACACAGACCCAGACAAATCACCACACTACCCACACACACACACACACACACACACGAATATTTTTCTAAAAATGCTTTTTCTGTTTAGGGAGCCTTAAAACGTATATTTGCAGGAAATCTCAGTATTGACATTTTGGTCGGAATAGAACATTTCTTCTATTTACTATAAAATTCGTAGAGAAACTAAAACTACCGCCTGAAATCTGGAAACGAAGTCCGCAGTATTGAAATTTTGATGAAAGCACAGAAAGTGAAAGAGGTAGTGAAGTGAACTATTTCAGGTCGAAGATCAGACTTCATTAATGTTCCAACTGTTTTGAGCGGAAGCGAATAATCATCTCTGTCAGAAGCTACGTAACAACTCGAATTGGATGTCAATAGTTCACAGCTCGGAATGTAAGAGTCATAACTTAAAGACATTCTTCATGAGATCAGACAACTAAATTACGTGTGACGTACAACAGTCGCGGGACGTATCGCCGCCTCAGGAACAATAAGTTAACTGAGCTAGGAGTGCTGCAGTATGCGTGGAATTGTAACGATCTTTGGTTATACTCCACTTGAGAAGCAGAAATCAATAAAGTGTGTTTGGGTTACAATATTGAGTGTTGAAACACTCTGAAGCATCTGTCTGTTTGAAATCTCATATATAAATTATTTTCTCTGAAGACTTTTGTGATTATAGTTGTGTTCCCCATTACAACTACTACAAGAAAAATCGCAGTCTTGTAAACAAGCGCTCACTGAAGTACTTGATTCAAGCTCCGTCTGGAGACGACAGCCAGTTTTAAATTGACCTATGTATATATAACTCCGTAACTCTGTTTAACACATTCTTAATCTTCTATATCTTGGCTTGAGATTGTAAGTGCTATTTTATGTTTAATGCCATGTTTCCTTTAACATATCAAAATAAGTGTTATCCAAAAAGAAGAAACAGACTTTAAATATTTATTTCTAATGAACAACTGTAGATGGCTACACATGCGATACATCACGGAATAGAGAAAAGTTCAACATTTTATTTTATGTGTTAAAAAAGAGCACCATTTTTTATGCGAGGACGACCAGTCCTTTTCCGTTTGCATACGTAACCATCTTCTATGAATTTATTGTATCAATTGTAAATATTTTATGACGAGGTGGCTCTTTGTTGAACTTACAACAAAATGTACGCTAGTATTAAACAATGGATTCACTCTTTGCATACTGCAGCACACAAAACGACTTTTCCTGTGGCGTTGCCATTTTCTCGTAAACAAACCCAGCGCCGCTGTAGACACTCAATGGAACTAATAGGTAGGGGCTTAAAACTTTGAACTTTCCTCTATTCAATGACGTGTCGTATGTGTTGGTATCTATTGTCGTTCATTATAAATGAATATTTAAGATCTATTCCTCCTTTTTTGATAACCCTGTATGTCCCTGGTGATACTCAATGTATTTTGTTTTCTCGATACAAAATAACATAAAAGCTACTAAAAGTAACTAAAGCATTAAGGAATGCTGTGGAGTAGCACCGGCTCTCAAACAATAGGTATATTAACACTTAATAAACAAAACAGTGGCATTAGTTGAAATGCAACTCGATTTAAACCAAGGGCAAGATACGAGAAGTCTACTCTTTTCTACTTGCTTTGGTTCATTTTGAAACTATGTATTTGAGTTGTGTTTGTATGCTTCGTGTGTATGTATCTTTTAAAGCGAAGTAAGCCTAATAAAACCCGATAAGATTCGGGTGGTAATGGTTATATTTCTTTTTAATATATCAAACATAACTTTTAGTGTTTTAAAAAATTATCTGGAATGATATATAAAAAAAACATGGTAAACGTGCACCATAAGAATGACAGAAAAATAATTTCACAGTGTTTTCTCACTTAAATTATATCAGTTAAATTATATAATATAAAATATAATAACAGCCCGCCTTAAAGCAATATGTGTATAATATAATATATATAAAGTGTATATTACAGTCATTTTATTATGTTTAATTTATTATGTACATGTATAAAAATGTTATGTAAATGTATTACGCAGTCTAACAATGTAGGAGCTGTGAGAATAGAAGCAAGCTGCTTTTCGTAGCAAACATAATTACAAAGTAGAAGACAAAGTTGCTTACAATAAGGCAACCTTGAGACTACAATAAATTAGAAAGCTTAAAAAGGCTACTAATAGTTCTTGGAACACTAATGTAATATTTAAAACAGTCTATAAATATCCAATCAAAAACCAGAAAAGCTTTAAGTAAAATAAAGGTATTCTATTGGAGTAGGCTTAGCCAATCAGAGACTTGAAATAGAGAAAATGTACAAATTGAGGCTGTAGACGCTACAAGGTACCAAGCAGTTTGATACGGTACGGGTTCAGTGTGAGACACAAAAATTCATTGCGGTGAGAATAATATAAAGTTTACCTGTCAAAAAGTGCATTTAACGATAATCTCACAACTCTATAATAGGCTACATCAGTGAAGTGAAGTTTAATCGTGTGAAGGATTAATAAAAAAGTACAGTACAATTATAATTTGTGTAAGCCTTGTTCTTTAGCCGTACCAGCCCTGCAAAGAGATACGTGCTCTACAAATTACTAATGACGCAGCCGAGGTATACATACATAAATAAATAAACACTAAACTGAAAAGCTGATTCGTAAACGTGGGACAAAGGCCATCGGAAAGTTTGTACCGTACGTGGGGCGAACACTCCTAAAACAATCTCCCGCAAATTGGCATCCATTACGTGCGTGGTCCAACACCTGGTTCAAATTGGCTACCAAACATGGTGCAAAAACAATAAAACCTCTGCATTACTTAAAGAGCAAATGCCGATAGAAAACAAGACGATTCATAAGGGTGGTGATACCGAGCGAGGTGGCACCGCGGTAACGTGTGCGATTTGCATTCGGGAGGTCCCGGATTCGGTCTCCGGAGATCGCCCATTCTGATCCTTGTGCATTTCGTGGTTTCCCCGGGTCGATAGGTAAATGCTGATGTGGTTCCTCTTCTACCACGATTTCCTGTTCCTCGTTTTCTGTACCCTCATTTCCTTCATTGTCATCTGTTTCAGAGTTAAGGGACAAGGCGATGGTGTTTTGTGGGTTGCGGCTGGGCGGTGGATGTGTGCTTTGTAGAGATTTCTTTCCTGGCGTCGTTGCGGTACTGCTCAGTTTGGACCCGCCTCCAAGTGCCACCACCAGGGTGTCCGCCGGGGTTCTGGAGGCTTGTGGGTGGGCCCGGGCGGCATCGGATGCATTCGATCTGGAAATGTTAGGGACCCATCCATGCTTGCTCCCGTCGTCATCCGGATCTGCTCGTCCTTTGGGTCGCTCCCCTCATCCCTCCCTCCCAGGGTCACGGTAAAAGCAAAAAGGGCCCCCGGTTGCGGCGGCCCCTCCATTCGTCCGTATCTATACCTTAAGGATGCTGATTTTGGCAGCTATAAGTATAGTAACTTGGACCATTAAGTTCTCTGAGGATATGTAAACCATAACAGTGAAAATCCATGATTATTAGAGTCACTATACAAAATAGGCCATCCTGGTCCTGACAAATTAGTAACCTTATTTATTATGATCCAGCTAAAGTAATCAAAGATATACAGGGTGAGCCAAAAAAATACGAACCACCTGCGCGGTGTTTTTTCCTGTCCGCGTCCTCGCGCTCGTTGCCGCTATCATAGAAAGGCGCGGATGAAACCATACAACATTTTTCAACTAATTTTAAAGGCTTTACTTACCAACTTTATGAAAGGAATTGCTGAAACTGGTCACCGTCGTTGTCCATACATTTTTGGCACCTCTTTAGGAAACTATCCATCACGATGGATAAAATTGGTAAGTAAAGCCTTTAAAAGTAGTTTTAAAAATGTTGTATGGTTTCATCCGCGCCTTTCTATGATAGCGGCAGACAGCAATGAGCGCCGAGGACGCCGACAGGAGAAACGTTCGTAGTTTTGTGGCTCACTCTGTATTACGGCTTATAAGAAAAGTTGAAGTGGAAATTTAAGTGTCAGTTTTTATTTATTTCTTGCAAGGTACCTAGCAATATTTACCTCAGATGCTAATTAAACTTTTGGTTCTAAGATGTCTTTAAATAAACACCGCCAACCAACCAACAAAAGCATATAAGCGATGATAGTGTCTGCAGGCAACGGCAGTTTCGATTAAATCAGTTTTTCCAGTACAATACGTGTTTCAGCGGTGCTCCTGTAAAGTGTTGATAAGGTTCGGAGTCTATAACCACTTTCTTAAAAAATGCTACGGATGTTTGAAGTTTGTAAAGAAAGGCTTATCAGGTTGCAACCACCTGTAAGGAATCTAGTGAAGCCGCTCTCGCTGTTGGTAAACCTGTATCGAGAATTTTCTTGTGGACGAACGCACACGCTAGTAAGGGCGTTGCCATGACTACCAAACTTAGTAACATGAAAGGGACATTCCACCTAAAAGCTGTAACAGCAGCTTACGTAATGGTGTTCGCTATTGGTGACCGTTCGAAATCACTGATTGGAAACTGCTCCTTCTTTCACTGCGTTCTGCCTTCCCTTGTGTGTTACCTATGGCACTCGACGCTGTGCTGTCAAGGAAGAACGCAATGGGGTCTTTTGAAGTTCAATTCGCAGGAAATCAGTTCGACACACACACACACACACACACACACACACACACACACACACACAAATTGCGAGTTTCAGACATGACATTCGCTGAAGCAAGAGGCGAGTGTGAGGTGCGAAATAGTGGCGATTATATTGTAACTTCTCAAATAGGATTTGCTTAAGAGGGATTTAGGAAATATTCTCCTTCTTATACCTTTTTACTTCTAGCTATATGACGGAATGTCTTAAACCTTAAAAAATTGTTAACATCTACATGCCTCTCTTCACCATCCCTCATATTTATATAGCCTCTAGAAACTATTCTTACGAAACTATATTTTTTATCCACTTAATGTTAATCGGGATATACCTTTACAGAATTACTCTCACTATACATTTCATTGTGGGCACAAGGCATATAGATGAAGGTGAATTGATACATAGATGTTTAAAAAAAGATCGTTTTATGCTGACCTTAAAATTCCACACTCTTCCCATGACATCACGAGAAACCACTAAATAGCGACAGCACTTTTAAAATACAAAATTATTGCAAAATTCGAAGCAATGATAACGCATATCTCGGAAATCACTGATGTTACAAACAACTTATTTGAAATAAATAATCGTTGTATGTTTTAAAGATCTCTACATTTTTTGTAGATAAGTTTTTTCGTGATTTACCCGTTATAAAAAATTACACAAAATCCTTCCAAATGAAAAGAACTTCAGAAAACTCTCTGAACTCTCAGAAAATTCAAAAAATAAATTTTATTTGTCATATAAATATCTTACATATCCTGCTCTAATCAAAATCTTTAAGGCCATTTTTGGTAAAATTAAAAATATCGAAATTTTTTCCATGTAAATGCTAGTTTATAGAGGGAGAATTTTCTTGAAAACCTTCGTGTCGCATCCACCTGAGAATTCAATGAAAACCTGATTCTTTCCAACCTTATCCAATACACGGCTTGTGTGGAAGAACAATTAATTCCATTAATTGACCTAATAGTGGTTGAAACTATGAAGCCCTGCTCTCAAAGTACTTACAGTATTGTAAGTCCCCATTGGGGATGAAAATGCGAATCAGTGAAGTGGTAAGAGTCGGAAGATCCGTGGTTCAAATCCCGGCTATGGCATTGAATTTTTCAGTCGTCAGATTCTACCTTTCCAACCTTGTCCAACGCACGGCTCGTGTGGAGTAGCAATTAATTTCTTGTTAAAGTTAATCTGTTCAAAGTCACTCACAGACACACACACACATACACAGATACACTCGGCCCTTTTTCTAAAAAATTTTTCATGGATTCATGGGGTCGTAAAACATGCATTTCTGGTGAAATCTATATAAGAAATTTCTGGGTGGAGTACAATGCTTCCTCTTCCTTACTATAGATAGGCGACAGTAAAAATGGGCTTCAAAATCCTTCAACATTAGAAAGTCCATAAAAGGCAAGACATTTATTGCAGGGGATTTAGCTTCCATAATTTCAACGGTAACAACAATTTTGATTTACGTTTTATTCGTCTACCTTTTTTCCGACAAATCAGTAGAATTCCTTTTACTTTCTCTGCCACATCATAGTAGATAGAGATGGTGTGTGTGTCTGTAAACTGCATTAACTTAAAAATGAAAAGTTGGAAGGACAAATAAACTTTATATTTAGGTTCAGTACCTTCTAATTAAGTGAACAAATATTTTCAAGGAAATCCCCCCTCCCCAAACTGTCTTTTGCTTGGAAGATTTTTCGAAATTTATTTTTTAAAAAATGGCTCTAACGGTTTTGATTAAAATGCCATATATTAATGATATTTATATGACAAATAAAATATGTATCTTGATTTTTCTGGGAATATCCTGTGAAGTCCTCTTCATTCGGAAGGAATTCTGTACAATATTTTATAACTGTAAATCTTAAATGATAGACGAAAACGTACTACACAGGAAATGTAATCTTTTAAAAAACACAATTTATTTCAAATAACTTTTTATGGCATAAGTCATTTCTGAGATATTCGTTATTAATGGTTCGAATTGTTTACTAGTTGGTCATTCTTTAAAGTCCTTTCTACATCCAGTTGTTTCTCGCGATTGCATAGAAACAGTGAAATTTTAAGGCCAGCGTATAGTGTCCAGTTCTTAAACATTTGACTATCACTGTTCCCTTTGTATCTATAACGAAATGTGTAATGTAGCTGTTTTTGTACAGTTTTGTTTGGATTAAAATGAAGTAGATACGAAAATAGTGTTACTAAGAATAGTTTGTATACCCACTAATAAACAATAGTGGGTATAGAAAGTCATGTGAATGTAACACATCAGGTTTTTAAGCTAATTACTGAGATCTCTATATGCTTACACAAAAACCTTGTTTATCCGACTAGGTAGGCCTGGAGGTATCCGGATTAGCGAAAATTCGGATAATCGGTAAACAAACTATTAAATGAATATAAAATTCTCATGTATACAAACATTTATTTTGGCACTAAGAAGACTAATGAAATACATTTTCCCGCTTAAACTCATTACTGTACTCACTTTTATTTTCCGAAATAGTGTTTAAGTTTATTTTGTTTCAGATATTTGCGAGCAGCAAAACCCAAAGTAAACAAAAAAAACATTCCGATAAACTGGTATTCCGGGATTATGGGGTTTGGATAAACGAGGTTCTCGTGTACACTATTTTATGCTATGTAATTTCTGAAGAATAAACTACGTGTCTTATATTAGACTGATAACGTAATAACATTTCTATGCAACTTAAATAGAAACATTATCTAGGCTTTATTGAACGCAAAGCAACGTTCTGATTTGTGGAATTGTCTCTCACAATACATCATCGTCCTCTTTTTTCTGAAACTTTGGGGAGACGGTGTACAGCACAAAGCTTTTAATTTATTTTTAATTTAAAAGACTTGATGTATTCTTTTTTCTATAAAAATGTATTTACTGCTTGGTAAAAGATTCAGTATAATGTATTTATTACTTCTGTTCTGCTCAACATAAACTGAATAGAATGAGAACGCCATGTATATTATAATTTCGTATAATTGTCAAAGTTAGGCATAGCTGAACATCATAGTAAATTTCAGGACAACAAAATCACACAAAACTTTACCGTAAACAAGGTTAACCCTATCGTAAATAAACGTGTGCATATGCATACAAACTGTGGGTTGAAATGTTTTGTGAGGTCATCACATCTAATTATTTACCAAGTGGCCATAAATGATAACGTCTATTACTAATTAAATTAAACTACATGTATGTAAAAAAGTGGTGATCTATTGCACACAGGTGCACAATCTTCTCCTAAGAAGCGGTTTACCAATGAACTTTTGAAGCAAGAGTTGAATCTCTCTTGGTTTTCAACCTTACAAGGATGAAGAGAGGTCTTCTGTTCCGGCCTTATGCTTCATTTTAGCATTTGGTAAGTCTCTGTAGCCAATGGATTATTACCTGTTTTTTTACTGAACGAGACAGCTCCACTTTAACGTGTGAGGCTTGCATTCGGCTCTGGTTCGATTCACTTTGGGTTTTTCGTTGTATTTCCTGGTCGGTACGCGAATCTCGGGTGGTTTCTCATACGTCACGATTTCTTTTCCATCATTTTCCTTTCATTCCGTATCCTTCTCATTTTCCAGGTGTGCTTCTAGGTCTCATGGCATATGGTGGTGCCGGACAGATAGCGAGGATGCTTGTTCAAGAGAAACAGTACTCCCCGTAGACACTAGAGGGCTGCTTGGTCGAAGGGTCGTTCATCGCCCTCTCTATGCAACTCAAACAGTGGGACGAGTCTTCGAGCCTGGAACTTTTAGGGATTTCCGCGCGTCTCTGTGGTCTGTAGCTGCAACTGTAGCCTCCTGTGGTTCCTTCACTTCATCCCTTCCTACTGGGGTGGGAGCCACAATAGATCTATGGAGGTCGCAGGGGGCAAGGTGTCCCTCTCCGTTGTATAACCTATACCTGAGCCTGTTTTTTTTCTTTCTTTCTTCCTTATTTTACAGTAAAACAAAGGTATTGCCCATTATTAATATATTATTCTTTCACCATTTTCTTGGATTCATAATTACATCTTCTCGCATATTCTCATTTTTAATTTGGTCTAATCTAGTTTGGTCTTCCACTGCTCGGAAGTATTTCATTTCTGTAGCTTGTGTGTGCTTTAGTGTTTCTTCTTTATTATCCGTGCTTCTAAATCATAGAATAAAACAGGAACAGGTATTGTCTAATGGAATTATAAGAATCACTCATCTCAAGTTTAACTTTAAACATATCATTCCATAAATATGTTGTAATGTAATGTAACGTTGCGTTACAATCAAGATAATTTCATTTGCTGCTTTGTTTAGCATATCATTGTTTAGATTAGCTACAAACTTACTGTGCTTTTTTTTCCTCTAAACGCCATTATCTTTGGTTTTTAAAATGAAATGTAGGGATTTAATATTGAGCAATTATGGTAATTTGTTTTATTAATTAATTGTTCTAATTTCTGTTCTTCCAGAGCCTTTGCATTTTTATTCTCTTAATATCACATTTTACCTTTGCTTTTGAGGCTAGGACTATTGCCACATAATTTAACAGTTAGTAATATAGCGCCACTGTCGTGATTTGGTTTTAGTCAGAACATAAGTGGAAACTGCTTTTATTTTGTGTATATTATCATCATAAAATGCTATTATATCGATTTTATTCATGGAATAAATAAATGAAATTGTACATTAGAAATAGAATTGTATAACAAATTTCTTTCGAGTTTTTGTACTTGATCAAATACGTTTTCTCGTCCTATTCGCTCACGATAATCTCAAAAATCTCTTGTGATGATACCGTGGTAATTAAGTTTATAGCCATGTTGTGGATAAATATTATTACTCTCATAGCTGCTATCTGCTCATGCTAACATTAGTGCCTTTTTACTTTCTCTACTATTTATCTACCTGTAGTAAGTAGATGAAGTATTGCATTCCATCCAAAAAATCTATATGTAGATTTCAGGAAAATAGCGTTTCGAGGTCACCTGAAACCAAAAAAATATTCGTTGAAGAAGATCCATGTGTGTGCGTGTGTATGTGTGTCTGTGAAAAATATAATTCAAAAACGAAATGTTGGGCGAATACCAAATTTGGTATTTAAGTTCAGCGTCTTCCAAGGATGTGACACGAAAATTTAAAAAATTTTCCTCGTCCCAAACTACCAAAGGGTAGAAAATGTTTCATTATTTTTTATTTTCTCAGAAATTTCTCTAAGATTTTGATTTAAATATAATATATTTAAGATGTTTGCATGAAAAATCAAATATACATCTTAAATTTTCTGCAAATGGGCTGTTTAGGTCTGTTCTTTCTGAATGGCTTTGGTAAAGCATAAGAGATAGACAAAATCTTACACATAAGAAATGTAGATCTTGATAAAGCGTGCAATTTCTATAAGATAAAAATTTTTCGTGGCGTAAACCATTTTCGAGATACCTAGTCTTTGCTATTGGTTGGACATTTCAAACGCTTATTCATTTTCAAAGTGGCAAGTTGCTATTTGTGTTTTCTCGCAGTCATATAAAGAGCCTGGAATTTCAAAGCCATCACATAGCAATTTGCTTTATAAAATTCTGATAATCGCTTCAGCCGTGATATCCCAAAAATGGAAATGGATGTAAGTGTATAATGAAAGTTTACGACGATTATCAAGATGCACATAGTTGAATCATCTTTTGTGCGACGTTTTAGAAGAGTGAGTAGAGAACGTTATATGACTGTAACACATTAGCTTTTTATAGATCACATTTTACTTTGTTTATGAGATTAGGATTGTAGTTAAATATTGCTTCATAATTTAACGATTGGTTCCAATGGTATACTCCCTTTCATTTATACCTTCACCGCAGCATTGGGAGGCATTTTACTGGCCTTTACAGGTGGAGTATGTATAGCAAGAGGGAGATATGTATCTGCTTACACCTTTTCGCGCATGCAGTGACTCTCTGTTTTATGTGCACCAATTTAGATTATTCGCATATGAATATACAACTTTGAGCAATAGCTTTATTCATCATTAATAATAACCATGTTTAAATAACTAAATACAACTCTGTTTTGCATAATCTCTCCACGAAAAATATTGTTAATGGCAACATAATTATAAACTTAAATACACTGTACTTTTTACATTCAAAGAGGACACGTTTACTAGACATTGTTGGAATCGCCTGTACAGTCTAAATATACAGCTAAATCAAATACTTTTTGCACAATTTCCCCATTCCCTGTGGTTTGGAGATAGTGTGTCTACCTCACATTCAAGAGGTCCCGAATTCGAATCTTGGTTACGGTTAGTTACCCAGATAAGGTTTTTCCGGGGTTTTCGCTTATCCTGAAGAAGAATGTCAGGCAACTTCGAGCTCTGTGGACCCCGGGCTCATTTGAGCATAATTTCATTCATCGTCCGAAACGGTTAAAGGACGCTAAACTTGGAAAAAAATATCATGAAGTATTATTTTTAATGGCAATAATTATAATGTAAAACTGAAATAATTTATACCTTTTACTCCCAAAGAAGACAGATTTACTATACAATATTTTAATAATCTGTCTATGCTGAATGCTGCATGGAATTGCCTAGAAATATCTTCAAATGGCAAAATACCTTCCCACATTCCCACAATTCCACCGCAATGCACATCGCAGCGCTATAGTTGACACACACCACTACTTGGTCGAACAACAAAGGCAGAACGCTCCAGACACAACTTTCCCTGCTAGGTATGCGCCTGCTGAGAAGGTTGGTAAAATGCTTCACGAAGCATAAATGGAAGAAAATGCACAATATAATATGGCGGTTGTGGCTTTAGACAGGACGTAAAAATTGCTTTTAGTGTTTATATTTCATAATGATAAAACACCATTATTTATATCGTTTTTATTAATGGAATAGTCATAACTAGGCATTAGAATCCTCAACGTTTGCTTCAAGTTATTTACGCTCAAACTCCATATCAATACAAAGAACGTAAACAAACAGTGGCCAAGGGTCGCTAACTGCAGGTAAACATGGTCTGGTGAGTGCTGTTTGCAAATGCCAAGACTACGAGTGGTTTGTTAACTGCGACATCCCTGCGTAAAGTCTAGTAACAGTTCAACTTTATTTCTTTTCGACCTGGCTTTAATCCTTAGAAATTCCTATGCTTGGTATAAAAAATATCACCAACGTTTTTTAGCTTAATCAGATAAGTTTTTTCGTGCTATGAACTCAAGATAATCTCAAAATCTCTTGTGATTTACCATGATAATTAAGTTTAAAGCATATTGCCGATAAATTTTAATTACTATCCTAGCTACCATTTGCTCATGCCAACACTCATTATTTTTACTTTCTCTACCACATATATAGCAGGCAGAGAAGATATTGTATAACACCCCAAAATTTGATACCGATATTCTCCTGAAATACATGTTTTGCGGCACCTTGAAATCAAAACAAACATTTTTACTTTATCACATAATAGCAGGTAGAGAAGATATTGCATTCCACCCAAATATTCGATACCTAGTTTTCACCGGAAATACGGGTTTTGAGGCACCCCGAATCCAAAAGAAAAAGCATTTTTAGAAAAAGGTCCGTGTGTATGACTGTCTATGCTTCTGTAAACAGCATAACTCAAAAACGAAAAGTCGGATAAGAACCAAACTTGATATTTAAATTCACTATCCGTTATTAATGGTTTAAAATAGTTCAATTCTTTGACATCCTTTTTAAGTCCTATTGACTTTCAGTTGTTTTTCGCGGTTGCATACAAAGAGTATGGAATTTTAAGGCCAGTACAGTTCCTAAACATTTGAATATCGTTGTTTCCTTGTGTTTATAACGAAATGGGTAATATCTCGATGTATCTCGATTAAAATGAAGTAGATAGAAAATATAAGCTTTCGCAAGAATTTCTTTTATACCTATTAATAAGTGATACACGGTAGAGAAAGTCATGTGAATCTATCACATCAGAAAATTTGTATATAATAAAGGCGGATGCTGTTATGCTCATTTGTAGTGTAGCTGACTAAATTTAACACTGATATTTGCCGTTTTTCGTTCCAGTTGTAGACACGAGAAGGTTGATAGCTACGCGACGTGTCCGTGTTGGAATGGATTTGCTGGAAAAAGACAAAATGAAGATGAAGCGCTGAAACAGAGAAAACCCAGAGAATACAATTATTTGCGTCAAAGCGCGAATCGCGACAGCAACGAAGTAGGAAAATGGACTTCGGGTTGCAGTGTATTACGAAAATTACATTCGTCAATATGCAAATTCGACGAAATTGTAATCCGCGTGGCTTGAGTTGGTAGACTGGAGTCAGGAAAATGAAGCACGACATAAAAAGGTTTGTGTTTTTACTCTCCTGAGAGCCCAAGCAGTGCTTTTATTGAAAACTAACGTTGATATTACTACAGAAACTGAAACGCGGGTGCAAGCTGGGAAGTCCCAGCGACATGACATTTGCTCTTTTCCCACAGGACAGGTGCAGCAGGAAACCTGCACTCTGGAACGCTACTAGACGAGGGTGAAACAGGGAAGAGGGTGTAGGTAATGGCCCTAGCTTTACGCGCGTTTCTATGGACTGCAAGGGAATTACACAATTAAGGCTGGATTAAAACTCCCTCACGCGTCGCCCAAGTGGCTGCGGAGTTTGCCGACCAGGGTTATGAGACTCGCTCGCGTGCGACAATTGGTCCCTGCTGGCTCAAACTACACACGGTACACCTTCATGTTTCAAAACATGGTAACGTAAGGTATCTCAAGACGACATACAAGTCGTATTCCTGTTTTTTCCCTCGAAATATTTATATTGTAGTAGTTGTCGCTTAAACACTCTCCCAGAGCGGTTGTGGGGTTTTAAGACCGTTTCAGAGCACTTCAACATACAGTATAAACACTTCCTTACATGGATTAGCTATCTATAGTAATAGTATTGTATACTGTGATAATTAGGAATACGTAACAATAGTACATCAGTTTCACAAAGTTTGCCCGAATCTATTGTTCGTTATCTCTGCATGCTTCCTTCTCTAACCCTCTTGTTTCCATTATTTGCTGCACTCCTCTGGATAATTCTGGTATGACTTCTTTCTGTCATTCTTCACTCAAATATTTGTTTGAATTCTTCCTTCTTCCATTCTTTTTAAATATCCATAACATTTAAATTGTTTATTTGTATATCGTCTAGTATGGTTCCATGTATATTCATGATTTCTCTAATTACTTCATTCCTTATTCTATCTAAACGAGAAATCCTAGCAGAGCGTCTCAGACAATCCATTTCTAATGCCAACAAGCGCCTCTTCTCCTCTACCAACAAATGTCCATACCTACTTCTAATACATAGAATGAAACACTTTCAATTAAGATATTATATATCTGTAGCTTATTACTCTTTCGAATGTTCCTACTCCAGAAAATTGAATTTAGTTTGGACGTTAGTTTTTTCCCTTGAAATATTCTTTCTTATCATTCATTATCCAGTTTTCCTTTACTCCTGTTTTCTGTTACTACTTCAGTAGTATCTTCTCCTAAACACATGTATTTTGTCTTGGTCATCTTAATTTCTAGTCCCCACGTCTTATATTCTTCTCTCAATTTATGTGTCGTATATTCCAAATCATCTTTATTTTGTGCAACAACTTTGTAGTCATCTGCAAATAATAAGTATATTTTTATCCTTCACTAACAGACCCATTTCTTCACATTTTTGTTTCCATTTTGTTAGTTATTCTCTGAAATACACAGTAATTCCTGGCTGGAAATGGAGCAGGAACACAAAAGTCATATCACCTTGTGTCTGGAAATGCATAGCTTCCACGGTAGATGGCACTGACGACATTCTCTCATAACTTGCAGTGTGCGTTTTGTGTGTTGCAGATAGTATCTTAAGTGTAGCTTTATTTTTGTCTTTGTATTTTACATTGGTTGAAAGATGCTGTTCTTAGAAATTTAACCTAATAGAAGCAGTTTTATAAGATAAATTTGTTAATGAAAGAGGATTAGATGTCTTTCCTAATAATTGGATCTTCCCAAATAATTAGTTTGTGCTATTATTACTTTACAATTTAAACATCTATTTATGACACATTCTGTACACTCAGTTCAGCGTGCATTTTAAACCAAAATTTACAGCCAGGAATGCACATGACTCCGTCTTGAGCTTTGTCAGCTTCCCAGATCCGTCCGACAGCACGCTCTCACGCTCCCCTACTATCATTTGTTTCGATTTAATATGACAGAAAGCGTCTTGTGAATCGTCGCCTCTGACTAGTTGCGACTCTTTAATACAAATTCCTCAAACACCGTTGCTCGTCCTTCGTCACCATTATATAAGTAAGACCATAGAAAGCTTACTCTATGAGACATCTTTGCATTAATCTTCCTCAACGATCTTTCGACAACAGAGTGCGCCTTAATAACGTTTACTTTCATCACTAGGCCTCTTCACAGAAGCTGTGGGTGCTTAGAAATTAATATAGATATTCTACCAGCTTTTGTTGTGTATAGAATCTTTCAACAAGAGTATCCTATCTTTAACATGTGATAGCTGCCGTTGTTATTGAGTTACAGCAGTCATTTTTTACTTTCTCTACTACGTATAGTAAGTAGGGGAAGTATTGTATTCCACCCCAAAATTCCATACCGAGAAGTCACGGAAATATATGTTTTGAGACCCCCTGAATCCCAAAAAAGCATTTTTGGAAACATGCCTGTGAACAGCATAACTCAGAAATGACCAGTCGGATAAACACCAAACTTGCTATTTAGGTTCAGTATCTTCCAGAGATGCGACACAAAGGTTTTCAAGAAAATCCCCCCACCCCAGATTACTCTTTACATGGAACATTTTTCGAAAATTTTAATTTTCCCAAAAATGGCTCAACGATTTTGATTAAAATATCATATGTTTAAGATATTTTCATGACAAATAAAATGTATATCTTGAATTTTCTGGGAATGTCTCCAAAAGTATTCTTCATTGTGAACGACTTTTGCAAAATACACAATTTATGTCATATACATTTTTTTTGAGTGAACCATTTTCGAGATATTGCTTGTTCTTCGCTTAAATTTTTCAATACTTATTTTCTCAAATGGGAATACGTTATTCATTTTTTTGTCTTGGTTATGCAAAGAGTATTAATCTGTGGCAAAGAGAATGGTGCTGCATATAGCAACCAGCTATTAAGAGATATGTCTATGCTTAAAGGCTACTGTATTTCTAAATTGTCCTTGCAAATACAAAACAAGCGGAACGTAGTACGCCTTAAGCAATAGTCAAATATTTTTAGAACTAGTCGCTATGTGTAAAATGTAATTCTCTTTGCATGTCAAAAGATCGTTTCTGCAAACGTTTATCTCGATTAATATGAAATACATGAAGAATAAGAGTTTGTAAAAATAATTTGTACAAGAGTAGAGAAAGTCATGTGAGTGTAACACTCAGATTTTTGCATGCGGTTACAGTTGTTATGGACAAATAGCCATGGAAAGTTACAGCATTCAGCAACGCGTAGAAATTCTGAAAATTTATAATCAAAATGCATCATCTGTTCGCCAAACCAACTTAGCGAATTCTGCGTCTGGACTAGAAGTTTCACGCTTACAAAATGGTTTTAACTCAAGAACTAAAGCCCAACTATCATAGTGCGTCGTGTATTCGCTGGAGCAATTGGAAGCTGACCCGGATTTTTGTCGAAAAATCATCTTCAGCGACGAGACCCACTTTTGGATGGATGGTTGTGTTAACAAACGAAATTGCCGCTATTGCAGCAATTACAACCCAATGCAGATTCAAGAACGACCACTTCATCCCCAAAAGGTTACTGTGTGGTGTGGATTTTGCCATGGTGTAATCATTGATCCATATTTTTTCCAAGATGAAGATGGAGAAGGTCTGTCAATGGAGAAAGATACCGAGCTCTTATTAGGGACTATTTTTGGCATCAATTGGATGGTGTAAATCTCAGAAACATCTGATTCCAGCAAGATGGTGCCACTTGTCATACTGCTCTCGAAACAATCTATCTTTTGAAGGAGAAGTTCAGAGGTTTCATCATTTCCCATGGTGTGGTGATGTTAACTGGCCCAAGGCCATGTCATTTAACGCCGTTAGATTACTTCTTGTGGGGTTATGTTAAATCTCGAGTTTATGTTAACAAGCCAGAAACAGTAAATGATCTTATGAATAACATCACGCGTGTTACTCGTGAAGTTGGACCTAATTTACGTTCTTCTGTGAAAATTGGGTCAAAACCGTATACGCGCAACCCAACGAAGTCGCGGCGGTCACTTAACTATGTTCTCTTCCACACGTAATGACATTAATTATGTTGCAAAATAAAATAATAAACCTCTATCGTTTATAGAAAGTGTTTTATTTAAGTTCAAAAATATGACACTATTGTTGAAAGACCCTATACATGAGGATAGCAGTACTATTGTAATGTATCAGCAGACTCTCTCTTAGCCTGAAGAAAGATTTATAATCCGATATATAGCGTTTATGTTACCCCGCTATTTATTGTAGTCGTCATTGATCTGTATTTGTTCCCAACTTTGGGTTTTTATGACTATAGACATCAAAGCATTTATATATATACGTTCTTCTAGTCGTGAAATGGTCAATTAAATTCCATCCGAGTTTTGATACTCTCTAGAGACATCAAAAACTCTAGACAGATTACTGTTGATAATAGCATGTTTCATTAACGCCAGAACTGAACTTCTTAGAGAAAAAATATATATCTTCTCTCCCTTAGAGAAATCTGAGTTCGATATCAGCTGCGGTATTCTCTAACTCAGTTGTTCGAAACAAACACTGCACCACAAGCATCATGGAGAAAAAAAACTTCTGACTCAGCCCTCCGGATTGCATACAAGTTCCTTTGAGTGGGATTGCAACTCTGAATCCACAACTTTCCCCCGTGAAACAAACGTTTCCGTTCATACCTCCCATTTCTAGTTCTACCTTACAAGTTTTTAGATCTGTTGTGTAGAAATTTCTAGTTGGTGTTAGATACGTAAACAATCTCTCGTGCAGGAAGTTTTAATCTACACTAATAGTATAAAGAGAGAAAACTCGTGTGTGCGTGTACAATCCGGTGCAAATAACGTGCCAATGCTTTTGGTTTCCTATAGTGCTTTTCTTTATTTAATGTTGGACGAATCACTTTATCGGTTGTGTTCCACACCCACCCGGATGTGCTAATCTCTTATTAGTTTGAACAAAGTGAGCGGCGAAACTGGTGGGAAACGGAAACATATTCATGAATGGCTATATGGTACTGGTAAAATCTGTCCGTGTCTTATTGGTTCGATGTCTGAAGTCTGGCACTGAAACTCTAACCAATGAACAGTGGTCGAATTTCGGCTCAGGACAAATTCAATTTTAGACAAATACAATACATCAAACTCATGTTCAACTTCCGGATACTGAGTTTTTAACAGATATCTTACACTTTTACGTCTGTCGGAGAGAAAAACTTCAATTTTACACATTCCTGTTTTGTAAGATTTATCATTATGTTGTCACAAGCAGGCTTTACCACAGCGCCTTTCATCATACCTCTTTTGACAAGTTCAAAATCAATAGTTTTGCGGGAATTAAATCCATGACAGAATAGATCAAATATTTGGATGAAAATCCTGCCCATCCCCTGCCAACCACATAGATATCCACCAGCTTTTAATGAATTCAGGTTCTTTTTTCTTTCTTGAATCCAAAATGACCTAACAACTGGTGTTGCCATGTTTTGAATGGTTTTATCGAATTTACGCTTGGAAACATTGCCAAACCCAGTGGTTTGTAAAAGGACTTAAATTGCTGAAACAATTCACCATATAATAATTAAAGAACTTGCTATTAACGCACTTCCTTCTAGTTTATTTCCAGATAACATTTGTGAGTTGTAAGTGAATGTATTACTATCGCAATAACACATAGCATCGTTACTTTAATGTAAAGAGAAATTGTTTCGACTTCATTTCTACATAAAATACATACTTTGAAAAATAAAAGTAGAAATGTCCAAGCAACAATGAAATATTCCACTGTAGCGTCACTTCCATGTATGGTGAAAGTTTCTTCTGCTTCCTCCTCCTCGTTATCACTTGTATCAGAATCTGAAGTATCAGGTTCGTAAAAGCTTTCATTCAGCTTATCCTGATCTTCCTCATGAATGCTTGTTTAGTATATTTTTCAGCTTCCAACAATATATATTTCCTTGTGATTTCAGTACCTAGTTCACATTGTACTTCTGAATTCTTGGTTTTTTCGTCACCTTCTATTCTAAATTCTCTTTCAATACTTTTATCATCGCCTTCTTTGTCAGTCTTATTGCAAGTAACAATATCGCATAGTTCAGAAGCTATGCTTTTACGATTTCTAGCCTCACATCGTTCTGTTCTTTGTCGTTTGCTCTTGGATGAAGATGCTGAAGGAACATTTGTCTTACTACTGTCCATTCCAAACCAGAGTGCCTTTCACTGAAAACAAACTCTTTGTATTATCCGCGCGAAAGTAGTTCGCAATCCCCGCCTCTAATGGCTGCTTGTTCGCCTCTCACGTGCTTATTGAACACTATTTAAATCTATAAAAACGTGCCCTGCATGAGAATCATAGTTCAAAATGTAACTTGAGGTAACAATCGATTTTATAAGATGCGGCAATGAACATTTTACTGACGTTAATCACAATCCTCGGGCAAAAGTGCAACACCCAAATCCGAATCCTCCGAAGATGACTCAGCTGCCATATTGGAATCAGAACTACTCTCCAAAATAATGACAAGCTTATCCACAATTCCGCAGCACTGTCGCACTTAAAACAAGTTCCCACATTTGATTCTCCTCTTCTACATATGTTCTATTATGTCTGTTTATATTCCGTGCTCACTTTGGTTACACTTCCCACTGAAACGCCTGTAAAACCATTTATTAGTTTTTTAATATGCAATAATGCAAGTGTCGGGTATTTTTCTAATAGTGAGTTGAATATATGAAGTATTGTTTGTTTTTAGCCACTTTTTAATTGTTTCCCGCTTTTGTGTTTGAACAGTTTATTCGCACTACAAGCACCTTCCTCTACCATGTGAGCTCAAATATCAACTGACTAAATCACAAGATTTGACCTGAGCTGAGCATATGTGTGTTAGCGTGTTATGAATGACTGTTCGCTTATCATATTTCCTGTGTTACGCAAAGTGTTTATTCGGTACTCAGATAGCATCTCTGGGAATTCATTGCTGCATTTCTTGTATATGTAAGAGAGTGGCAGTCATGCATACGGTTGGTATTAACAAGCAAGATGCTCTCGGCGTTAGCGCAATAGCAGACAAAAATCATATTTTGTAATCTCTTAACAGCTAGTATACATCCATTAACCTTAACAATGAGTTCTTATGAAAACCGCAGTAAAATGTGCAGTTCTATACCTTTCCTGCTCTAATATTTCATAATACAATACATGCATTAAGGAACTATTTACGTTGGCGTAAGAGTGAGTTCTTGGGTTCGTGACAAGCAGAAGCACGTGCTTCTGTTTACATCAGAGGGAACTCTGGTTTGGAATGGACATTAGAACTTTATATCAAAAATTGTCTTCATTTTTCCTTATAGTAGGGATATCCGGTATAAGCTGCTTTTTAATAACTGTGTCTGTTCGCAATCTGTGTCCTTAAAATGGAAGGAAAATAAACTTATATCGGGACCAGGCAAAAAAATCTTGTCTTTTGCAAAATTCTACCCATGTCCTATATTTTTGGGAGGTTTGTCTCTGTTTGGAAGCGCGTAAAAATGAGTTCCTTATCGTTCCCTTCTCACATTACAGTCATATTGCACAACTTGAGACATTTTATTTTTCACAATATTACGTTGCTTGTACAATGCTAAACGGTAACACCATCATCAAAACATCACCAGAAAGTTCACTACTCTTAAACTTAAATACCAACAAGAACAATTTCTGAAAACGTATTACTACACGTGCAGCAATGACTGACTAATGTTCTCCCAACTGCCTTCAACGCACGGCTGGCTCTTATGACGTATAAGGTGGTTATTATTTCGCTTGCTCAGCGATAACGATGTGGCGGAGTAAAAAAACAATGTTACCATGAATTTTACAGGTCATAACCTTCATTTAGGAAGAAATATGACTTTTGTGTTTCGTTCTTCCCCTTTAAGAATATAAATACAAAAGGACTCTCTTCGTATGAGATGATCGATAGTGAACTCATTTTACTTTGTAGTATATCTGGTACTGTCAAAGTTATTATATAGGTTAAAATAGATATCGGCAACATAGCCGTTTATAATTTACGGAAAGATTAAAGGTGGTGGATACATCTGTCTTCGCAGTATGTATTTGTAAAATTAAGCATGCAATAATTAATATTCTACACAAAGCTTAAATCCTGGGACAATTTGCATGCCTCATTTCGTTTCTAGAAGACAATGCATATACTTCTTCCCTCACTTTCTACGATTCCATATTCTAACCTGAAACTCATTAGCGCTATGTTATTGGAATTTTCCGCTGCTGCCATCCAGGAGCAAGGAAACTTGAGAACGCTGACGTGACAAATATCGGAAAATGCTGAAAATGTGCAATTACATGTATTGATTTTCGTGTTCTTCTTTCGTTCGTTACATATCTGTTCTATAGCAAAACTCAGCTATAGTTACGAAAAATAAGCACAAAACTGTAGAACGTAAACACACATTGCTGTGTAGTAAACATTTATTGCTGTCATAATTATTTTGAGATAAAATTATCACACCGTAGGAAAAATGAGCTCTATAGTGAAACTGCGGTTAGAGCATTCTCTTTTCTTTTTTCTTTTTTTTTAGTGGACGCTCTTTTACTTCTGTGGTTCCTTAGCGTCACATTCTATATTGGGCGTAAAAGACCGCTAAGTTTGCTCAGAGGCCTCTTTATCAGGCTTGAGGTTCTTTACCTGCCGTAAATCTACGACACGGGACTAATGTGTCTGGCGTGACAATACACACACATACACGCTACAGTACTCAAAATAAAATTAATTTCTACTCATAGTTGGTTTAAGAATAAATCACCATATCACATCGCTACGTATTCTATCATTAGTACCAGCTGCTCAATTATGAAAATATATCCATCTGTAGGCCTAGTTTCAAAAGCAAACGTGAAATGTTTCATTAACAGAATAAAAATTCAAACTGTCTGGAAGAATAAATTAATTAGGTGCATAATACTTGCAGTGGAAATAATAATAAGCTGGATGGTCAACATTTGCAGTGGGATATAATGGTACTTCTCGCTGTAATGCCCTGATCTCGTTGTGATCTTCTCAGGATGCTGCAGCGATGTCCATGGAACAACGTAGGTTTTGTTAAATACATTGCAGGATGAATTATCTTTGTTTCAAGGTTCGTTGCCCTAGATTTTGTTGGTTTCTTAAATCTATATGCGGCAAACCGATGCAACTCGCGCATTGTAGTACATTTAGGTTGGTAGTGTATTTTGCTGAAAACAATGATAAGATTATGTTTTGGCTTTATTCAAGACAAATAGTAACAATTATTTTCTACTTCATGGCATTATCAACTAAAAGTCAAGGCTTTCTTTGGAAACATCTTCTTTTATAACAGCAATATGTTTGTATTCAGGTGCAAGGGCTTTGTAAATCCTTTTTAATGTTATAGTAATTTAATAAATAAAATTATATGGTGTTTTACAGGCCATATCTGTAGAAATACAGATCACATCACACACAAATTTTCTCTCTTTATATTATTAATATAAATAAGGTATCATGATATCTGCGGTTAGAGCATTCTCTTTTCCTTTTTCTTTTTTTTTTTTTAGTGGACGCTCTTTAACTTCTGTGGTTCCTTAGCGTCACATTCTATATTGGGCGTAAAAGACCGCTAAGTTTGCTCAGAGGCCTCTTTATCAGGCTTGAGGTTCTTTACCTGCCGTAAATCTACGACACGGGACTACCAGCTTTACTTCCCTTCCGAAGGAAGCCATGCTAAGGATTTTTACGGCCGAAAAAATCCAGCGCCGTCCGCCGGGTTTGAACCTGCGATCTCGGGAACTAGAGGCTAGCTGGTAACCACTACACCACACTCTAGTCATGATATCAAGAGATTGAAGAAGTATGTAGTTTCTGCCCCACGTATGGAAGCCAATTTGAAGAAGTAGTTATATTGTAGTTCAAATGTTGGGGAGCCGAACTTGAAGTAGGTACTTGCAATCGCACGTATGGTAAAAAGTTTCCGGTAGCCTTCGCCCCAAATGTACTTTCCGGTGGGCTTTGCCCCCCCAAAAAATGTTTAAAAATATTAACTTTGTAATTTGACTGTTTCTTTAAATATTGTATATTTATGTTTGCCTCGGCTCAAATGCCTTTCTAATGTATTTATGCGATTTAAAGTTGATTTAACATAAATATCTTTCAGTGTCAGAGGAGCATACATAAATCTATAAAAATACGCATCTCAGATAGATCCACAGAAAATAGCATGTAAACTTAAAATCTACATATAATTGAGTTGGCTCACTGGTTCTTAAACAGAATTCAGTAATCACGCAAACACTATCTCTGGAATGTTTTAAAAGGTTTCCACTAAGAAAAGATTTCACAAAATTCCAAGAATAATTTCAAACGGGAAAGTATATTCTTTGTCATATGAAAGATTCAGAAATAGCAATCATTTGTTTATATATCACGGTTTAGTTACTAATGAGATCTTGTGGGAAAAGAACAAAGGAGTCGTGCTTTGTTAAACTTCTTAACATTTCAATGTGAAATAAAATAACGATAATATTGGGATCGGCAAATACTACAAAATAATCTTTTAATATACACGAGCTCTACAATTTCCTGCAGTAAATGTTTTGTGTGTTTTAACGAGATTTACATTTTTTTGTAGTAAGTTTTTGTCTTATCTCTTACGGTTTACAAGTTACACAAAATTCATTCGAAATGAAGAGGGTTTCGCAGGCTCTACCAAGAAAATTTAAGATATACTCCTGCATTTTATTTTCCATTTGGATTTCTTAAACATGTATTTTAATCAAAATCGTTAGAGCCATTTTCGAAAAAATAAAAAATAAAGCAAATTCGCACATCTAAAGGATAGTTTTGGGTGAGAGTGAAGATTTCTTGATAACCTTCGTATCCCATCCTTGGAAGACGCTGAACTTAAATACCAAGTTTGGTATTTAACCTACTTTTCGTTTTTGAGTTATGCTTTCACGGACGCGCGAGCGCAAGCACCTTTTTTCTAAGAATGACTTTTTTTTTATTTGGAGATTTCAAAACGTGTATTTCCAGTGAAATCTCCATATCGAACTTTTGGGTAGAATGCAATACTCTCTCTACTAGATACGCAGTAGAGAACGTAAAATAGCATTTAATGGCTATAACAGAATTTGTTTTATCGTTTGCTGGAATGAATATTGTCCTGAAAATGTGTATCATACAGCATATTTGCGTGCTTGGATATAAACATATATATTTCATTACTGAAAGTACCCGCAGAAAATCTGAGGTTTAACAATGGAACGCGGTTATCTCGTCTGCATACATATAGCGTTTAATTAAGCGGTGTATAAAGTGCACTTACCGCTACAGAATGCATGTGTAGGGCACCCGCAGAATTTTTGGCTGCTTTCCAAAACTGTAGCATAATAATGAAGCCGATGTGGTTTAGCGTATCTGATGCCCACATAACATACTCTCAGTGACACGTTGAAGGCAAGCTGCTGTGGTTTTTATCAAAGTAGAATTACAGTGTTTTACTTTCTGAGCTAACGGGGAATAATTTTCGTTTATCACACCCCTCTCTAGCGTTTTCACTTGCGTTCTCTATTTCGTGATCACTTCGATAGCTACAGGGCTTTGCGGTTTTTTATCCCCGATTGCAATGCAATCAATTGCCTGCATATCTCTATCCAGATTATACTTCATCTTTCGATAACAATACAGTACGCCTTAATAATATTTATTTTCATCACTAGGTCTCTTCGTTGAACCTATGAGTACTTAGAAATTAGTATAGACATTCCCAAACGAAGATATTCTACCAGCTTTAGTTTTGTATATGAGGATAGCACTACTATAACAATGTATCTGCAGATATTCTCTTAGCCTGAAGAAAGATTTATAATCCGATATATAGCGTTTATGTTATATCGGCTGTTTATTGTGATCGTCATTGATCTGTATTTGTTTTCAGCTTGGGTTTTATGGTTATACACATCAAAGTATTTATGTATACTTTCTTCTACTCGTGAAATGATTAATTAAATTCCAACCTAGTTTTGATATTCTTTATATTCTATACTTGTTTTAAATTAGGAAACATATGCCATTTTCAGCTTGGGTTTTATGGTTATACACATCAAAGTATTTATGTATACTTTCTTCTACTCGTGAAATGATTAATTAAATTCCAACCTAGTTTTGATATTCTTTATATTCTATACTTGTTTTAAATTAGGAAACATATGCCATTCTAAAGCCATATTATGGCGGGCCGGTATCAAAATTATTTGAAAAGTTAAGAAATGTGAACTTTTAATAGACAGAAAGAATAATAAACTTTTTAACAAAGCACTAATAGCACACTGGTTGATTAGCTGCTTGTGTAACTATTGCGCAGAATGAGTCAAGTGTCACTAGAAGCTTTGCGTTATGACGTCAGCGGCGCGCCACCAAAGTATTGTGTCATTAGGAAAATGCTGAAGGACATGTTCTGGTATAAAACCTCTCGCTTTAGTGGACTCTCTTCGAAGCGTATTTTTTGGATCCTGTTTGATTACCAGGCGGCGCCGTGGCCGAGCGGTTAGACCGCTCGCCTCCCACCGAGGCAGCCCGGGTTCAATCCCAGGGACCTGCATGTGGGATTTGTGGTGGACGAAGCGGCGTCTGGGCGGGTTTTCTCCGGGTTCTCCGGTTTCCCCCGCCATTCATTCCACCAAATGCTCCATCATCACCTTTCCTTTCATCCATTTCACCAACATTTCGTTTCATCTACTTCCTTCATCCCATACCAGGCATTGGGCTGATCAAGTATATCATCCTGGATGCTCTGTCTGATCCATGAGTGTCTGCTCCTCGACGGGCCTCTGACCCCAGGCACCCGCTTGTAAGTCCTGGGGGGTGTAAGTCCTACATATGAGGAGGGTAAACAGATAATGAATGAATGTTTGATTACCGTGTTCTGTTTCGGGAGAAGGTGACGATCAGATTGGAGCTGCGTGTCGGGAGCAGGCGCATCTCTCCCTCGTTTCCTAATAGGGTTATTAATAATAACCTTATTGAAATTATAGATTTCCTTTAATCCTCTGAGTTAAAAACTTCCAGCGAGGTATAGATCGTTTCCTTAGGTTAAGGGTGATCCGTGACAATATAATGATTAATACTGGAAAGGTTAAACCAGACTTGAAGAGTGCAATGCCACGGAGGGATCTGAAACCCAGACTTTCGGCTCCCCACCACATGAGGTACCATGGCGAGATAACCCTAGGCGCATTAAATCTACCCATGTGCTTTAAGTATCCCGGAAAACATAACATACAATTAACGCAATGGTAATTAACTATAAAACTGTGCGAGGTGGCGCCGTAATAACGTGTATGACTCTTGAGTCGGGTTTCTCCGGGTTGGCAGGCGAATGCTGGGGTCGTTCATCTTCTACCATGACCTTCCTGCCCCTTATTTCCTGTACCCATCATCTTTCTTGTCAACTGTTTCAGGGTTGTAGGACCAGGTGACGGTGTTCGACGGGTTGCGGGTTGGCAGTAGTATGCGCTCTGTAGAGGTTTCTTTTTTGGCGTTGCTTGTGGGTGGGCGCGGCGGCGGATGTGTTAGACCTGGAAACATTAGGGAGCCCGACGATGTTTGCGCCCGTCGTTATAAGGATCTGGTCGCCCTTCGGACCTCTCCCCTCATCCCTCCCTTCCAGGGGTCTCGGCAGAAGCAAAAGCCTTCTTGTAGTGCTCTGCCTTGGTTGCGGGTCCCCCTCCGTTTGTCCACATCTTTACCTTTAATTGTAAATCTCGAAAACTTAAAGCACATGCAACATTGCAATTATCCTATGAGGTATGAATACGTGCGATTCATAGGGATCAATGTACATATGTATACTTTTATTCAAATAAATTCTCATTCGTTCACTCATTCATTCTAATAATTGAGATCGGGATAATCGGAATACTTAAATGAGACGAGAAAACTTAATGTACATACGTGTCTCGCTATGATAGCTGGAGGAGTACGATTTGCCTCACGTATGGTACAAAGTTTCCGGTAGCCTTCGCCCCATTGTTTAAGAATTAACTTTGTAATTTGAATGTTTCTTTAAATATTATATATTTATGTTTGCCTCGGCTGCGTCAGTATTAATTTGTAGAAACATGTTTCTCTTAACACGGGTGGTGCAGCTGAAGAATGTAGGATTACACAAATTATAGTTTTTACTTCACTCCATTTATTAATCCTTCACACGATTAAATAACACTTCACTGATATAGATAGCTGTGAGATTATTTATTAATTACTTGCACCTTTTAACACGTAAACTTTATAATATTCGCCGTAATGACTTTTCGTCTCACACAGAATACGTATTAAACTTCTCGAGGACGCTTCTCGCGTCCAGTTAGGAACGCTGTCTACTAGCAACTGAACTGATTTCTACCGCCTGAATTTGCAAATTTCATCTATTTCAAGTCTCTGATTGGCTATTCCTACTCCAATAGAATACCTTCATTTAACTTTAACTTTTTTTCTGGTTGTTGATTGGCTATTTATAAACTGTCTCAAAAATTACATTATTGTTGATCCAAGAATTACTAGTAGCATTATTACTTTCCAATTCATTATTGCCTCAAGGTTACCTCATTGTTAGCAACTATTCTCACAGCTCCTACATTATTAAATTACATAATACATTCACATAACATTATTAAACATGTACATAATAATATAAACATTAATACAATGACTGTTACATACATTTTATATATTATATTTATACACATATTGCTTCAAGGCGGTCTGTTATTGAATTTTATATTATATAATTAGACTGAAAACATTTAAGTGTTAAAAATACTTCCTGAAAGGGCAAGAGCGTCTAAAAACCCACGGTTCGAGTCCCGGCCGTAACATTGCATTTTCCAACTTGATGCTTAACGACTAGTGTAAAAGAACAGTAAACTTATCAAATAACTATTAATACTGTTTATTTTCTGTTTTACGTGCTTAAGCCGAATTGGTATAGGATATGTGGATGAACGTAAATGTGCTTTTGTTTTCTGAAGCTTATTACGCAATGAAAGAGTATTTCGCGTCAGACTATAAGCGACAATGAATTCTGCCAAACCAAGAGAGAAGATAATAGCGGTAAAAGGTATAAATGGATAGAAAAAGCCCTCAGCAAAGAAATATGACGAAAAAGAGCCAAACATAAATAAAAAGACTGCGAAGAGTGAGCTAGGGCAGCATTAGAAATGCAGCGAAGGAGAAAGGCGATAAGGCCGAAGGAAGAGGAAACTCGTTTTCGCGAGACGGCCAGCAATAACATCGGATTATGTGAAGGTGACGTTCGGCCCTCACGCCACCTGTGTCTGTCACTAATAACACCGGATTAAACCTCCAGCCTTCCTGTTTCAGAGAAGGATTACAGCTGTGATTAGGCCCAAGTCGTTAGGGTTTACGACACTCCTGGAGCCAACTTTTGTGGCCCTCCATCAATTGAAATGTCCAGTCCAGTATGCCCCATCCACGCTCTTTCATGTGTGATTTTCATCTCTCGCGAAATAAAGCTCACCTGCGGTTTTAGTCATCATGTGACTTTTAAAGCAGAACATTCATATAGCTACCTAAAGAGACGAGATGTATGACACTTTCCTTCAACCAAACGTCTGCCAGACTGTGAAATAATTAAGACTTGGGAAACTTGTAATGATGGCTGTTATAATTAAACTCTTGCAGCTTTTGTCATTTTATTACGTCATTACACATTTGGCAAATGAAACAAAGGGAACTTGAATTTCAAACAATCGTCCCTACCAATTATAAATTACTTCTCTACTAATTATTTTTGTCTGTAAGAAATCTATATCCATGAAACTGTCATATCATGTGAAATCCAGTTAATAATTTCAACATTTCATGATTTGTTTCAACGAAGGTCAAGTAAAGCACAGCTTCTCTTTGTGTAAACATGACTGAGATAGGGATCGATTTCCATCGGCTGGCCATTAAGAAAAGTAATTATTCTATCCACATTACATTATTCGATACATGTTTACTTTAAAATTATTTCAAACTGACCAATAAGCGCTTGGTTACAATATTTGGAAGAATGTACAACCCTTTATCGGAAGCACAGAGGGAAAAAAACAAAGTCGCAGTTACAATTTCTTGCAAAAAAAATAAATTAAATTGAGTTTTATCTATGGACGCTCTTTAACTGCTGTGGTAATTTTGCTCAGAGACCTCTTTATCAGGCTTGAGGTTTTCTATGTGCCGTAAATCTACGACACAGGACCATTGGCTTTACTTTCCTTCCGAAGGAAGCCATGCTAACGATTTTTACGCCCGAAAAAAATCCATCGCCCTCCGCCGGGTTTGAACCCGCGACCTCGGGAACTAGAGGCTAGCATGGTAACCACTACACCGTGGAGGACGACATTTCTTGCAAAGGGAAAGAAATATATAATATATATATGCGTGTGCGACACATTCATATGACTTTCTCTACCCTCTATATTTATTGGTGGGTATACAAGGTATCCTATTCTAAAGCTTATTTTTCTGTCTACTACATTTCAATTCAAATAAACCTTTGCAGAAATAGCTACATTACCATTCCCTTATAGATCAAAAATAACAGCGATAACCAAATGTTTAAAAGCTGACGCTATACCCTGCCCTTAAAATTCCATACTGTTTCCATGCAATCGCGAGAAAAACTGAATGTTGAAAGGACTTTAAGAGAATGGTCAGGAAATGAACAATTCGAATCATTAATAACGGTATCTCAGAATCGGCGTATGCCACAAATAATTTATTTTAAATAATTGCGTGTTTTAAGGAGATTTACGTTTTTGTATAGTACATTTTAGTCTTTCGCTTAACGTTTAGCAGCTATACAAGATTATTCAAAATTCCTTCCGAATGAAGAGAACTTCATAGGCTATTTCCAAAAAATTTAAGATATACATTTTATTTGTCATGTAAATTTGTTCATATACATATGGTGTTTTAATCAAAATTGTTAGAGCAATTTTTTTATAAAATCAAAAATTTCTAAAAATCTTCCATTTAAAGGGTAGTTTGGGATGAGGCATTTTGTTGAAAATCTTTATGTCGCGTCTTTGGAAGATATTGCACCTAAATTCCAAGTTTGGTATTTATCCGACTTTTCCTTTTGAGTTATCGTGTTCACAGACACACACACACACATACACACACATGTTTCCACAAAATTTGTATTTAGATTTAGAGGATCTCCAAACATGTATTTTCGGTAAACTCTCTGTTCAAATTTTTGGTTGGAATGTAACACTTACTATACGTAGTAGAGAAAGCAAAAAATCTGATATATTGCACTCATATGACTTTCTCTATTCTTGTACAAATTATTTTTACAAACGCTTATTTTCCACATACTTTATGTTAATCGAGATAAACATTTACAGAAACTACCTTATTGCTAGTTTTATTTTAGGTGCAAGGGAAATATGCTAGGCTTTAAGCGACAGTCAAATCTTTTAAGAGCTGGTTGCTATGTGGAGCATTCTGTTCTATTTGCATGTCCAGGACATAAAAAACGAATAAGGAATTCTCATTTGAGAAAATTCAAACAAATAACAAGGAATATCTAAATGGTTCACTCCACACAAACAAATTAAGCGACACAAATTGTGTGTTTTAACCAAATCTACATTGTTTTGTGTAGTAAAATTTTGTCTATCTCTTACGGTTTACCAGTTATGCAAACCTCATCCAGAATGAAGAGGACTTTTGGGGATACTCTCAGAAAATTCATTTCATTTGCCATGAAAATATCTTAAACCTACGATATTTTAATCAAAATCATCACAACCATTTTTGAGAAAATCTAAATTTTTGAAAAATGCTCCATGTAAAGGTAGTCTGGGGTACGGGGATTTTCTTTAAAATCTTCTTGTCGCATCTTTGAAAGATACTTAACCTAAATACCAAGTTTGGTATTTATCTGACTTTTCGTTTTTGAGTTATGTTGTTAATAGCCACACAGACACACTCACGCGGACTTTTTTAAAAATGCCTTTTTTGTATTCAAGGGCCTCAAGACATGTATTTCCGTTGAAATCTCGATATCGAATTTTTGGGTGGAATGCAACACTTCCCCTACTACTATACGCAGTAGAGAAATTAAACATGTCAAAATGTCCGTGTTTGCTTATTTTAATACATCTGAATGCGAAAAGATCATTATTTTCAATTTCAGTTACTAAATGTCAACCCAGCAAGCTGTACCAAACATTGTGTTATCTTTGACTTGTATATTGATGCATCATAGCACATTGTTGTACGTTTTACCCATCAAAGATGATAGTTCCTTCACAGCAATATTCTAATAACTTTGCAATCTGTTTCCTATACTGTTTTGTTTCACTTAAGCGTATATATTACACTTCCAGTAGGTATAGCATAGTGACGTTCGTCTCTGTTGTTAGCTGGTGATTAAAGTAACAAAAGTGGTCCAAAAAGTTCTTAAAATGTCGGAAGAGGAAATGTGTCTTCTCAGCTGAGTTAGAAAAGGAGTTTCCATTTTAAACAGAAATAAGGAAAGCGGAAATAAAGACCAGATTATGTGCATTGTTTGTAATTCACAATTGTATTTGCTGGTCATAGAGATGTAAGTACATGGGAACTCAGAAGCATTGAAAGCTTCTAATGTTAGCAACACGGAGGAAGGTTGCAAAGCATGAACATCCACAGTGTGCTGCTTTCGTTTGCCATTCTCATCAATTGTATCGAGCTTCAGTTCTGGTGATTGCTAATCAAAATTGATAAATAAATTGTAAGATAGAAAATTTACTTGTTGAAAAATAAAAATTGAGACAATATCAGTTAATGTTATAGCCCACTTGTAAACAAGAATGTTAAAACTGAGCTTGAGGCTGCTAAGTTTATTATTACAAGCATAGATATTTTAAATAGGTTAGATTTGAAGTTAGTCCCTGCATTTCAAAGATTTTTTCATCCCACTAATGTTGGCGTTAAAATTAGCTTATTAGAATTTGATGATGTTAGTGGTGAAACTTCTAAATCGTATCAAAGCTTTACAAAATAATAATCTCGTGGATAAAATAGTTTCACATTGTGCAGATAATACACACACACAAGTTTACTAATAATAATTTGCCAGAATTTCAGAAAAAAATTTAAATGGCCGTATTTTTGGTTGCAGAATTCTGGTAACCCTAAATAATATGCACATTCAGTTTGGTTATATACCCTCACTAACTACCGGATCCGGTTGCTGTACAAAGGTCCAGCTGTACAAATGAGTGGACAGCAGATGGTTGCTGAAACTGTTGTGCGTTAGGGAACATTGTAGACAGCAAGGATCGCTGTGTAGCCCACCGCACTCCGTTAAATTAACTGGAAGAAAATTGCTGCTGCAAATGGGATATTTCAGGTAAATTGCTGGAAGGGAAGTGGAACGCGTAAATGGCCACATTGTAGCTTAAACGTTACCTCCAGAGCGAAAGATTGATTCCCAAAATATCGAACATTTTGTTACCTGCAGCGGTCAATAGCCAGGTCGATTCATGGTCAGAATTGTGCTATATTTTGCTGACAGATACAGGCAGCTCCTCTCTTGGACTCGGGAGCTAAATGAGGGAAAATGGTGTTCCGTTAGAGCAACTGTTATTGCATGCAATAATGGCAAATTTGACGTAAAAATTTGATGTGTTACATTCACGTTACTGTTTTGCCCAGTCTTCAACCAACTATTCTTACAAAGGCTTACTCTTTTATCTATTTCATGTTAATCAAGATAAATGTTTGCAGAAATAAAGGTAATTCGTTTGGGTATGGATAATATTATTATAAGAGCTACTATGATAATAGGAGAAATTTCTTGCTGAATACTTTACTTAAAAGGAGGAAGCTTCCGTACATGGCAAGAATGAAGATCATCAAGTATTATGACAAATCAAAATCATACAATATTGAAATGGCTACTACAAATCAACAGCGAGCTCAATGCGTTCTTAGGTTGCTGCACTTGAGAGTATTGCAGTGGTAGAGAGCACGTTGTGTTGCAATTATGAAGTTGATTTTATAGCATCGTGGCACTCCGGGAATTCAGGTCTTTGCTATATGATTTTCCTACCTACTGTTTAAATAAATAAACAGGTTTTTCTTTTGAAAATAAATTATTTACTAGTAATTGGATTTTATTTTCCCGAGATATATGAGACTCCACTTTTGTTTGTTTAACTTTGTGAATTGTGTAATTGTTACAATTTTTTAATTTTACATTGTTATGTATTAATACAACTTTGATTTCCTTTTCTTTCAAATTGACTCTTTACTTACAGAATATCAAGAACGATTTCTATCGTTGGCTACGTTCCGGATTGTGTTTTGCAATCTTGAATGATTTGTTATTTTATTTTGTAAAGCGCGAACTTAATATAATTAATTGCTTTATTTTTTAAATAACTGCTTCTATATTTTTGTGGAGCTAATTAAAAATATACTTCATCGAAAATCTAATTGAGGTACATCTCATACGTGTGGATACGAGGTGCATTCAGAAAGTAAGTTTCCCTATTTTTTAAAACAAAGAAAACATATTTATATGAAAAACTTTATTGGCAACACGTACAGCAATGTTTGAGCTATTTTTCGACATAGTCACCACAAGAATTGAGACACTTGTCATACCGTGGGATCAACCGTTGTGCCGCCTGTGAATGGAACCAGCGTGTGACAGTCGTCTTCAGCTCTTCGTCGTTGTCAAAACGTTCGCTGACCGGAGGATAGGAATTTCTTGAGGTGCAAGAAAAGATGGAAATCGTTGGGAGCAAGATCGGGACTGCATGGTGGATGATCAAACAGCTCCCAGTTGAACTCCTGCAGAACAGTTGCTGTGCGCTGAACCGTATGTGGACGAACATTGTTATGGAGCAGCACGACACTGCAGTAAACATTCCACGCCTCTTGTTTTGAATGGCACGTCGTAATTCCCGCAGTGTTTTACAGTAACAATCAGCGTTCACCGTTTCACCTCTGGGCGGGAAGTCGGTGAGCAGAATGCCGTTCCTGTCCCAGAACACCGTGCCTATTACTTTCTGCATCGACCAACCTTTCTGTTTGAATTTTGTCTTGACCGGAGATCCATTGTGACGCCAATGCATTGACTGCTGCTTGGTTTCCGGTGTAAAGTGCGAAATCCACGTCTCATCGCCCGTGACGATCCTGCTCATACCGCTGCTGCTCCTAAGCATTTCATTTTGTACTCGGTGTCAGGTTTTTCGGCACCCATCTGGCACACAATTTCCTAAACAGCAGGTGCTTAGCGACAATTTCATGTAACTCGGATCGTGATATCTGCGGGAAATGGCTGCTGAGCTCCGTGATCGTGAAGCGACCGTTCTCCACGATGCGCTGCTGCACCAGCTCAATAAGGTCATCAGTAATGAGGGGCGGCCGTCACTGCGCTCTTCATCATGGACACTTTGACAACCTTAGGAAAACTACCTACATTAGCGTAGCACCATCTGTTTGCTCATGATGTTCGCCCGTAGACCTGACAGAGCTGACGATGAATTTCGATTGGTGCTATGTATTGTGCAGTAAGGAACTTTATCATTGACCGAACCTCGCAGGCGGCAGGAGAACGAATAAAAGCCGCCATTTCGGGCCACTGTTGCCGCGCTACTGGCACCACGCGTGATCTGTCCGGCCGGCATATAATTGACACGTCATAGTCCGTTACGCATGCGCAATTTTCCCGGCTAAATACGTTTACTTTAAAGGAAAAACATCGGAAAACTTACTTTCTGGATGCGCCTCGTACTATTTCTCCACGCGTCTCACGGAGCTTATTATTTATCTCGACACGGAGTAAACCCACCTTAACTATTTGTACATTCCATGGAATTAATGCTGTGCCGTCTCCAACACTACTCCTTCTTTCTTCTGCAGGAATCTTCTCTTCTGCGTAGTTCTCGCGTTTGCCTCACAAAATGTTACTATGTCTTCCTCTCTCTAGCTTGTTGATTTTTTCCTACTTTGACAACGGATAACCTATTGTTGATCTCTCTCATTGCTAGCGTTCTTATTTTATTAACTAATATGTCATCAAAACCCTGTAAAGTAACATTAATATGTTGATCGGTTAAAAATAAAAAAATGGAAAAAAATGGTATTTATTTCCCAGCATATTTTATTTACACATAATTTTAATATCGCTGCTGTCGTTCTTTTCTGATATTTTGTCTTAAGATTTTGTTCTTTTTATTACCTTAATTATGTTTTAAATTTCTAAATATATTATTAATTTACATTCATTTATTTTTGTTACTTTCTCTTCCTCTTTTCTTAATGTGACTCGTATAATTACTTGATAATTCCTGCTTCAGTATTAAACAAGTTCAAAGAGAATTTGAAATGAGTATGGTAAGCGTAATGTACCCAGATACGTTTACATAGTGTTGTGGTGTAGAACATTTTTAGAAACAGGTTCTCTATTAAAAAATGCTAGGCGTCGCAGGCGAAACCCAGTACGAGAAGCAGCTATCTCTGAAGAAATGACAAGGAGTCCCACGAAAGTTTAAGACGACTCTGAGCACAGATGAATGTATCACATACATCCTGTCAGGGAATTGTTCAAAAGAACCTGAAACTGTACCCATATCACATATAACGTCTACAAGCCTTACACAATGAGGATCATGAAGCTCGTTTCAATGTTGCATACATTTATCTGCCAACGGATTGAAGATGATTACAGCTAATAAATGGCTATATAGACGAAGCGACTGTCTATGTCAGCGGGAGAGTAAAACTCAAAATTACATTATTTGGGCAGGACAAAATCCACATGTCCCCTACGAGTTTAAAAGATCAAGTCCAAATCTTAACGTGTGGTGTGAATTGAGTAGCAATAAGTGTATGCCACATTCTTCCTTGTAGAAAAGAGAATACGTTATGAATAGTATTTGGATATGTTGCAGTTGTTTCTGTTGCCACAACCTGAAGACAGCAATATGAACATTGCATTTCAACAAGATGGTGCACCATCTCACTGGGCATGGAAGATTCGTCATTTTCTAAATACCGCTTTCAATCGTATGTGGTGTGGTCGTGACGGACCAAATTCTTGGCCCCCAAACTCCCTAGAACTAATCCGTCCTGACTTCATTCTGTGGATTTTTTAAAGACACCGTCTGTTCACAGAAATTCAGGAACTTTGATGCTCTGAAATTACATAGTACTCAAGCTTTCCAAAACCATCACACCTCTGATGTTACAATGGACATGGGCTGATTGCATCACCGTTATGAGCAGTGCATGGTGCGCAGTTGGGGCCATGTAGCCTTCTGAGAAATCTGCCATCCTTCAATGTCGTATACAACCAATTTAAGCTTACAAAATGCAGTAGTAAATGTTTTACAGTGTTTTCATTTTATCTATACCAAAACAGGCCATCGTTAAGCTTCATTACACATTTCGTTATAGGAGATAATCAAATCTTTAAGTGCGGTCGTTGTATACTGCTTTGAAATTCAACTCTTTGTATGACATAATAAACAAACGAGACTAAAGTAAATGCTTAGCAAAAAAAATTAAAAATATATTTGATAAATACACACGACTTTTCTACCAATGTTAAGCTCAGTAAGGTGAAAAGTTCTCGGCCTGGCGCAGAGTTGGGTTGATATGAATGAAATTTTGTTTTGTCACATTGGTATACATGTTTCGTAATAATTAAGACGAGTTTCAACTTGATCTACTGAATAGTTTTGTTTCTATGGCTTTTGATAGTAGACATGTTGTTTGTGTTCCTTAAAACTGGGATTTTGGAATACCGTGCAGTCGTAAAATCCTTTGTTCTGGATGGTTTATCGCCACCGAAAATTTATCCAAAGCTGTTGAAGGTATATAAGGAGTATGCTCCTTCATTCTAATAGTTAAGAAATGGACAGCAGAATTTAAACGTGGCCAGACTTCTCTTGATGATCAATGTGGACGCCCCAAAACTGCAACCACAGAGGAAAACATCGAGAAAGTGCACAATATGATATTGGACGATCGTCAATTAAAGTTGCATGAAATAGCTGACACCATAGGCATATCAGAAAAACGTGCACGGTACATTCCTCATGAACTAAAGATGAGAAAGCTTTGTGCTAGGTGGGTACCTCGTTTGCTGAATGCTACCAAAGTAACTGTGAAAACGACAATCACAGCAAAGTTTGCATCGTTTAAAAAGAATGTAACTGATTTTGTGCACCGATTTCTGACTGTAGATGAGACGTGAGTCCACCACTATACGCCAGAAACGAAATAGCAGTCAAAGTAGTGTGTGGAAAGTGGCGGCTCGGCACCAAAGAAAGTGAAGTGGATTCCATCTGCCGGAAATGTCATGGCAAGTGTTTTCTCGGATGCAAAAGGGAGTCCCCCCCCATTGATTACCTTCAACGGGGAAAAAAAATAATTGGCGAATACTATGCAAGTCTTCTGGACCAACTGGATGAAAAAGTACGTGCGAAGGGGCCTGAGTTGTAAAAGAAAAGAATATCTTTCATCAGGACAATGGATCTGTTCACAAAGGTGCTTTGGCAATGGGAAAACTGAGGGACTTGAACTACGATTGTTGGAACATTCACCCTATTCACCAGATTTGGCACCCTCTGACTTCCACTTTCTAAAGAAATTTGTCACTGGAAAACATTTTGCATCCAATGAAGACCTTATGGCAGCCGTAGATGGGTATTTTGCAGACGTTCCAGCATCACACTTCAAGAATGGAATTTACTCACTGTAAAAACGTTGGGCAAAGTGCATAGGCCTAAAAGGGGATTACGTGGAAAAATAAGTGAATTCTGCCCTAGAAAATGCAGTCTTTCACTGTTAGGCCGAGAATTTTTCACCTTGCCCTAGTATCTTATAACTATAGTATTCATATAAAAAGTGATTCTTCTAACCAGGCCACGTTACTCAAGATATATTTTTGCTTAGGAATGATTCAAGTTATACTTAGTTGCAACATGAGGAAATAGCGTTCAAATGTCTATTCGCAGTAAGAAATTCTTGCGATGGAAAGAAAGAAAGAAAGAAAGAAAGAAAGAGAGAGAGAGAGAGAAAGAAAGAAAGAGAGAAAGAAAGAGAGAAAGAGAGAAAGAAAGAGAGAAAGAGAGAAAGAGAGAAAGGGAGAAAGGGAGGAAGGGAGGAAGGGAGGAAGGGAGGAAGGGAGGAAGGGAGGAAGGAGAGGAAGGAGAGGAAGGAGAGGAAGGAAAGGAAGGAAGGAAGGAAAGGAAGGAAAGGAAGGAAAGGAAGGAAAGGAAGGAAAGGAAGGAAAGGAAGGAAAGGAAGGAAAGGAAGGAAAGGAAGAAAGGAAGAATCGCAAGCGTTCACGGATGTCCTTTAAATGTCGCGCGCTCACACTTAGGAAAACGTAAAAATTCAATATGGAATATTTGTAAACCAGCTAATGCTACGAAAAAATCGATACTGATTGTACATTTTAGTGAGCTGTACATATTCCCTTTCTATCTCATATAGTTTCCTGATTATACAAAGTTATACAGAATTCATTCAGAGTGAAGAGGATTTCATAGTATATTCGCAGAAAATTCAAAATGTGCATTTGATTTATAATTCAAAAGCTTAATCACATGGTATTTTAATCAATATCGTTAGTTATTTTTAGTAAATCAAAAATTACCAGCAATTTTCCAAATAAAGGGTAGTTTAGAGTGAGGGAATTTTCTTGAAAGTTTTCGTCACGTGCTTGAAAGATAATGAACTTAAATGCCAAGTTTGTGTTTACGCGACTTTTCGTTTTATAGTAAATTTGCCCACATACACACATGCAGACACAGACCGTTTATAAAAGCATTATTCAATATAGGATGCCTCAAAACATGTATTTCTGGTGAAATCTCGACTTCGAACTATCGGATGGAAAATTCATGTTAAAAGAATAACAATTACAACTACTGATCAAAAGATGAATTGGTTTGACTTTAACTACTCTTCACGCTAATGGTGCTTCGGTATTATTTCTCTGCATTTACTTAGACGAGGTATGTATAGGTACTATGATTTATATAAATTCTATACAATACTTCTTCAACCTACTACAGGTAGGTGATAGACAGGGTAGTAAACAAATTCCGTTTAGAGCTCTGCTGTCAGATAAACATGTATGAGGTTTGCAAAATGTAAAAATGTGCAGCAGGAAGGTAAAATCCAATACTATACATTCTCAGTGGATAAGGGATTTAAGTAATTACCTGAATTATACATTCGGCAACAACTGGTGAGGCCAAGGTGAACCGCGCATGTGACCACATCTTCCTGATATGCACCTCTCTGAAATTTTGTGAAGAATGCTCTATAAACATAGCGATCCATGGACGTTTGTATCAGAGAAGGTACTTTCACAGTCTGGAAGAGTTACACCTGAGATCCTAGATCACACATGAGAACAGGTAGTCATAGTATGAATTGTGTTGTGTACCTAACTGGAATACGTTGAAGCCTAAAGACTACCATACTTCTAAATCACATTTCCTAATTGCAGAAAAATAAACAGGAGTGCTTCTCGTATTCAAAATCTTTATTTCCAATTTCCAAATGGATCACGAATATTTAAAATAATTTTTAGTTATATCTGACATCACTGGGGAAATGTTAATGCTGTTTACAGAATCGCGCACTTTAATGCCCCGGAAAACCACATAACTATATTATCCTGGAACACTCTTATCGAAATTATGTTACAAAGACTCGTGTGGGATGAGTATGTATGGAGAGCGTTTCAACTTCTCGCATTGAGTTTGATGAGTAAGGTCCTCTGGGTTTCATTGCTTTACGTCATCACAATGAAGGCTTTAGATGATGTGGCCATTGTGGCTACAATAAACAGTCGACGATAAGCTGCGTTGAAAGTTCATCCTTGTACCATAACGTGATATAGAATGCAGTTTCAGCCATGAAAACGACTATCTGCTGGTAACATTCATTACGTTGCTGCGGGTTGTATCTACGAGAAAAGTTGATACAACTGCATCATTGGAGAACGAGAAACAGTTTGAAAATACGGGACGAAGCTGAGTGTTTTCTACTTCCAAGATTCTCGAATTCACTTAACGCATGTGTATTGTATACTATTTTCAAATACGTGAATAATAGAAATGCGAAAATAAAATTAATTACTAACAGCTGTTGAACATGGCGGTTCCAGTAACAAGCGTACTAATGTTAATGTTGGGGCGATCTGGCGGATCTATTATCCAAGCATGGTTGTGGGCCTTAAAAAAATAAGTAACTTGCAGCTCAAACTTAACTGCTGCATAAATTAAATCATAATTAAGTATTAACAAATAAATAGGAGTTTAAAATCCAGATAACATTTAAATGGTAAAATTTAACCACTCAAAGTGATTATATTCTTTGTCTGCTATAATGCTGCAGGTGTTTGTTTGTTGGAAATTTCTTCTCAGCCTTGACAAATGACAGTCTTCTCTGAATCGCCTCAGCTGGGCCGAGATCTTTCCCTTTCCGCCAGAGGGAACGCTTCTATGAGCAGCTAGCCGGCGTGATCGGGTCACCAAGCTTGAAATAGAACCTCTGCGCGTCTCTGTTGCCAGACCTCTCTGCGGCTTATAGCCTCCTGCGCATCCTTCACCTCATCCGTTCCTCATGGGGATGGTAAGCACAAAATAGGTCGAGGTGCGAGGTGTGCTCTCCGCTTATGGTAATGCATTCATCACCAAAAATATTTGTTTTGAGACCCCCTGACTAAAAAGGCATGTTTAGAAAATGTCTCTGTATTTATGTACATGAGCAGCATAACTCAAAAGTAAAAAATCCGATAAGTAACAAACTTTATCTAAGTTCAGCGTCTTCTAAAGCTTGGACACAAAGATTTTCAAGAAACTCCCCCCATTCTAGAAACATGGATGTTTTTGCTTTATTTTATAATTTTTTCAGTGGTGCTTCTAACGACTTTAATTAAAATATCATAGGCTTAAGATATTTGTATGACTAATAAAATGTATGTATATCTTGAATTCCCAAGAAATAGCCTGTACAGATCGAATTAATTTTGCATATTTTTACATTACTGGTAAACAAAGATATAGATGGAAACTTACTACACGGAAAATATAGATATCCTTAACACACCCAATTTATGCCAATCTTTTCCTGGTATTAATTGTGTTCGAGATATCCGTTGCAATCGATTTGAATTTGCAATGCCTTATATATTTTTTAACTGCTTGTTCACATTCCTATATACAGAGTGGACTATTTAAGTTGAGACTGTACAATATCTTCAAAACTAAGCGTTGTAGAAAGAAACGCCTTTAATAAAAGTTGCTTCATATTATAGGGGAAAGTAAATTCCATTAGTCGTGTTTTGTTTGTAGGATCTATGATTTAATATTTTTAAATGGGGACCTACAATTAGGGCCAAATTAAATTGACCCTAAAACGTCCTCCAAATAAAACACGATTAATACCGTTTACTTTTCCCCATAATATCAAGCAACTTTTATTCAAGACATTTCTTTCTACAACGTTTAGTTTTGGACATATTGTAGAGTCTCAACTCAAATGGTCCACCCTGTATATAGGACGATGAAAGACGTCATTTTAACTTCATCGTATTGCAATGGTTACTGTGAACTGCCATAGTTGTACATTTAGTCATTGAGATGCTGATTAGTTAGTCCTAGTTGCGTAATTGTATTCCTGTACCATCTGCTTAGGTAACTTGTTTATAGTTAGTTACCTCAGTTGCACAGTCAACTTCTTGTTCCATATACTTGGAATTTCTATTCCTCTTGCTTTGTAAGTGGAACTTTGGATCATATCCAATCCGTTACTTGCCTGACAACTGAGGGAAACCGGTTAGGTTGACTGGTTCTCGAATTCGCGACTTCTCGAATGCGAGCCAGAGACACTACCGCCTAAACCATCTCGTTCAGTTACATTCATTTGTTTCTCACGGTGTCGTGCAAAGAGTATAGAATTTCAAAGTCGGCATATACCGACCTGTTTTTTTTAATAGTAGATTATGGTACAAGGTAAACGTAGCATTTTATTTTGCGAATAGGAATGTTTGCCAAATGAACGTAGGTCTTTCATTTCGCAATCCTACAAGCAAAATAAAACCACTTTTAACACGTGTGGCACATAGTAGTTTTTAGACAACGCTCGAATTTGTAAAATTTCAATAATATTATATTGATTTCTGAAACTAACAGAGATCACGTTTAAAACGCGGTATTGAAACAAGAGAAATGCCGTTAAAAAAGCGAGATGCCAGATGTTTTGAGGTTTTGTTGATTCGCTAGCGGTCATTTTCAGTGAAATTATTTTCAACATGTTTTGCCTTACACCAGCCAATGAAGCGATTAAATGTTATATCATATTGCTTTCTGAATTTTTTGGTAAGCGCATCTAGATTATTTTTTTTCTTCTGCTTCTCTAATTTCAGCTGGCTCTCTTATTTCTGTTTCTTCTAAATTCATAATTTATGCCATTTAATCCCTATGTAGATTACATATATGATTAATGTTTTAGATTAAATAAAGCTGCCAATATAACGTATAGGTTAACTCTACAACGAACTGCGATAAACTGAAGTATGGCGATTTGTGTTGTGAACGGATAATGCGAGCGCCATGAGAAATTAATCATGTAAAAAGACATAATGAAAAGTAAAACTTAATCAAACCAAGCCGAGTTATTAAACATGTGCAAATACGATGGGTAATTGCATCAAGTGACTGGACTTGAAAGCAAAGTTGGTCACATTGAAGATTATCACTGTGTTAGAAGTTCTACTTTAAGCCACGCTGTCTAAAAAGATTTGTAGTAGTGCTTAATCCCCGGTCTTACAATATATGACACCATATGCGATAGACACTGATGATACATTAAATGAATTGATAATTGGGAAAGGAAATTTGGGATGGAAACATGGCGGGCCTAATTTTTGGGGTATCTCCCAAGAATTTGCCAGTTATGAGGACTGAAGAAAACCTGTAAAATAACTTTTAGGCAGCTGTCCTGGAAGGAGTCAACCTCCAGACCTCCTGTTCACAATTATGTGCCATAACGACCTCTGCTAATCGCGCGATAGCTGCTTTTTAAAGACTTGACTATCGTTTCACCTCCTGTAACCTCACTGTACCCACAACTAAATGTATAATGAAATCATTTCTACAAACGTTTCTCGATTATCATGAATACGGACAAAGGAGCTTTTGTAAGAATAGTTTGTTGAAGAGATATAAAAGTAAATGATAGTGAGCCGAGAAAGTTGTGTGAAATTAGCACACTAGATTTTTTTCCTCTCTATAATTGTCCTCAGTACTTCTGTTACACACTGTTTATTTTACATAAATTCATTAACTTCAAAATATACCTACCCATAGATTGGAATAGGACTAGGATACGATAGGATAGAATAGGATAGGACAGGACTAGGAGTGGAAGGGGACATAGCACCTCGACCTATGCAGATATTTTGTGCCTAGACTCCTGACGGGGCTCCCCCAGTAGGGAGGGATGAGGTGAGAGGAGAGAGAGGGCGTCCGGACCAGGAGGCACGAGAGGCAGAGGGCAGAGTCCCTACTGTTTACAAATTTAAACTCCCTGGATGGTAGTTGGTGTAACTGTCTCCCCTCCCCCTGTGGGCTTACACATCCCCTGGGGGGCTCGGGACCCGCAGACCGCCCCATTCTACGGGACAAAGGTTTACTCAGAGCATCCTTTTCCGCTGAAATGCACACACCGAGACTTCCTGCCGACACTTGCAACCCAGAAAGAGATCAAGCATATGAAAGGTGAAGTGAAATGAGAATAGAGGTGAAATGGAGGGACAGAAAATTATGGGAATGTAATGATCCTTCCCAGCTTTCGTCTAGCGAGCCAGGGAAACCCTCGAAAAAACCCATGGATCAGGAAGGTCGGCCACGGGAATCGGACCTCCCGAATGCGGGTCACAGACGTTACCGCCTGAGCCATCCCGCTCGGTTACTTACCGTTAAGCTTTGTTCGTAAATTATAATATATTATTTTAGCCTGAACTCTTTGATTAGATAAATATTTGTGTATCTCTGTTGCGACCATATTTAAATTAAGAGTGAATGCTGCAGTACGCACGTATCAATAATATCAGCACATTTTCAGTAAAACAAAGGAAACTTTAGGAGTTTGGGTTTGAATTTTGCTGTGAGCCTGACTGTACAGGCCTATGCTGTTAAAGGTTCTTGTCGTTTGGCGCATAAAACATTAATCCGGAGCGTCGCTGTCACCAGCAATGTTTGTTGTTACGTAATCTGCCAAACACCAAAAGCCAAGCACAGCTTAAACCGCCGCCACTTCATGCTGGCTTCTATTTAATTCTGTGCCACACTATTGTGTATTAAGCTCCTTTAACGCCGGTGAAGAAATAATTCGCCAGTCCGGAACTCTAATGCATTTGGTTACATAAAATTAAATTTAAACTTAATATTTTGGTGCTGATATTTTTAAAAAATGATACTGATTACCATATAAAATATATGCTGGAAACACAAAAAGGACTTTGCTTATAAAACATATGGTTATAAGTCAGGCTAGGTTTACTTTTTTCTGTTTTCTTTTCTTTCATATCCTAGCACCTATTTACAGAGAAATTATCGCATGCCATCGAAAATTTCCATATGAGATACATCGGAAGTAGATGTTTTGAGGTTCCTGAATCCGAAAACGTATTTTTAGGAAAAGTTCCGTGCCTTTCCGTTCTTGTGTTCGTTCTTTGTCTGTCTGTGAACAGCATAAGTCGAAAACGGCCAGAATTGCCTAACTTCGTATACAATTTCAGCTTATTATAAAACACAATGGAATAAAAAATAATACACACAATATATCTTAACATTGTGGTTTAACTCCCTTGTTAACTTTACTTATTTAAACCCCTTTAAAGTAAAATGGTGCAACACCAGATTTTCAAGAAAATACTACATCCCAATTACTCTTTAGATAAAAAGAATGTTTTGCGATTTTTTTATTTTAAATGCCTCTTATTATTCTTTAAAACACCATATGTTTTAAGATATTTAAATGACTAGTAAAATCCTCTTGAATTTTTGTTCATTCTGAAGGAAGTTGTATGTACAGTTCTGTACAACTGGTAAGCCATGGCAAAAAATGTACATTTGTTTAAATCCCACAGTTTATTTCAAATTCGTTATGTAGCATCAACCACTTCTGAGAAGGTCCTGTTATTACTTTGAATTTTTCAATTTCTTTATCGTTTTTTGAAGTGGTCACTATTCAGTTGTTTATCGAGATGTCGTGGAAAGGGTATGGAATTTCAAAGTCAGCATAGGTATTAGTGACCCGCTTTTATATTATACAATGTTGCATAATAAATGCATTTTATAAAGTCTATTAAAGTATTTCCTCATTATGTATCACGCTTTATTTAACGTGTATTTATTTATTAATTTTTGCATAGATTTCAGCAGCGAACTTTTCCACAGCGAAATAATTCTACTCCTTTTCTTTTTTAGTATTAACGTTTGGAAAGGAATTTTGAGAACGAAACGTTCCAAGCCCTAAGTTTAGGGACCTCCCCGGCACTTGCCAGTTACGAGGACTGAGAAAACCCTGGAAAAAACTTGTCTGGGAGGAGAGTCCTGGCGGGATTTGAACCGCAGACCTCCCGTTCACGAGTCCGTGTCTTAACGACTTCGGCCATTGTCGGTCCACTACTAGTTTTACAAATATACCCAAGATACATCACTATTTCCGGTAGTTTTTTTTTTGGGGGGGGGCTTTTGCTGCATTATAAGATAAGCAGCACAGAATACAGTGGTTAATGCAGTTTACATTATAAATTGTAATTTTTAATCCTCAGAACAATTAAACACTAATTTTGTCCTGTCTATACTTTAAGGACCTCATTAAATGTATTTAGTCTGCAAATAAGATAAAAGTATTTATAGGATGGACGCTCCAGTGGTATGTAAAGAAACTTATTTTTAAATAAGCTACTACCAACTTGTGTTTATACCATGATATCCCTGTCTTCGCTATTGCTTGAGTGCACTATTAAAACTTTACTGTATAATACGAGCGCAGTATAACATGTATTCATTTAAATCCCTCGTTTCACCAAGAAATGACACAGAAACTAAAAGAAGTAATTTAGTTTGCTAAGTTCACCAATCGAAAGAGCTCGTAAAGACCGGGAGCAGCGGAATATTTTCGGCGTATAAGTACCCTTATTCCGTCTCTTTAACTGGACATACCATGTTGCGGCCAACGTTGAGAAAACAGTACAGTCCTTATGGCAACAGCGTTGCAATATGTCAGGAGTTACGCGTCAGCAGGACTCGTTTTTCTGCTTGTGGAGAGGCAATTTTTTGCAACACTAGCCGTGCAATGCCCCACTGTTTGCTATCCATTTGCCCCTGCCTTCCCTTTTTCACTTTAGCTTATTTTACTTCGCACTACACAACACGTGGGTGACTAGCAAACGCTATGGAGAGCCCTGTTCAGAATGCGCGTTTGGCTTGGCAGCATTGGCATGGCTGTTCCATCTGATGTGCTGGTGCACTACATCTTAAAAGTAAATCAGCTATCGTAAAAACAAATTGTCATTTGAGTTGTACGTACATAACACACTTGCCTTTATTACCTACAGGTGTATAATAATGTCTCTAGCAGGTAAGAACCTCAAATAAAATTCAAAGTTGCATGCAATGGATTGTAGTAAACGGTATGGCCCATAAACTATTTAGTCTTCTCAACGTTAGCCGCACTTACTACTGTGTTATTGCCGCGAGATGAACGTTGTACAAATGATGTACGTATTCTTAACAATATGTAAAATTAAGGAAAGCTTTGTATTTAAGTATCGTTATAGGATATACAATAATATAGCACCTATGGGAAAAATATTTATTTGTAAAATGTGCGGCGTGAAATTGGTTGCCGAAAGAAAATTCAATGTGATCCAGCATATCTGAGTAACATTTTGCAATGTACAAAGCTCTCCCAGCAATCATTTAGTTTTGAAAATGTACATATAAAATTATCATTGTATACTGCAACTCTATTCTGAAAAAGAAACACTGATGTAACGACGGCAGTTGAGTTCAACATTCATGTTACAGGTTGTTTATTCTGCTTATTAATTATACTGCAGATCGTCCTACTAAACTGCAATGACTCCTTATATCTACGTAAACTTCAGTTAATTTTTGTATGTTTTAAAGGCATTTTAAATCATTATTAGGTAGCAAATGCATTATATTAACACATATTCTACTAATTTTAAACCCTAAACACTTTAGCTGCAAATGATGGATTTTCACATCAGAGAATTTTCCTCTTTCGTGGTCGTCATCTGCGATTCATTTTGGTTTCTTCTTCACTGTGTATTCTGAAACATATTATCTGTCTTTTGAGTGATCTTGCTTTAATTTTTAATGCATACACAATTTTGGATTTGAAGAGCAAAGCTGCCATGTTTATTTTACTTTTATACAGATATTGCTTACTCTCATTAAACTGTCAAGAAAACGCTAGCTCTGCTGAATTTTGAAAACACTTTCTTTAGGTTTATGTGAATATAGGGCGAAAAAAATGCAGAACATGCACCTCGCAGTGCGTAAATGGAGAAACAAGGTACAATAAGCGTGCTGTCTCCTCGTGCTGAAAGGTTCGGCATAGGACGAACAAGTTCGGCCGTCGTTGGTAGCAAACAAAGGATTAAAGTCCTAGCTCTGCTTATCGAAAGTCTTAAAAAAGCGAAAGCAGCTCTCAAGTACCGAAAGCGAAATTGAGGAATTGAAAGGAGCTGGTAAGAGATGAAAATAAGTAAAATGATGCAGAAAAGACTTCAGGCTAACCAGAGTAGCTCTATATAGGAAGTCATCAATCACCTTCTGCCACCCATAAGTCCATAAAGGTATTTTTAAAATCCTTTTATCCTGCTTACATTTTTTCTTCTGCCTCTGATAAGATTAAGGTTAATACTTTTACTTTCGGAATAAAGGGCACCAAAGCTTAAATGTTACGTTGTAACTCATTTTTCTCTTCGTTGGGTTATCGCTGTGAACGCTGAATATCGGAGGCAGCATCGACCGAATCTTTTGTTTGAACTACCACATACTTTCGTAGCTTTCCTTTTTCTTTCTTTCTTCCTTCCAGGAAGGCGCTCTTCTCTACGTTTATAGACCTCTGTCTTAGGCCAGAATAACTCATCAGCCCTAAAATCAATACGGAAGTAACAGAGAACTTAAAGAGAGTTTCCGACCTCATCGGCTGAGTTTAGCTCTGCTAGTTGCCAGTTGCGCATGGTGCTGTGGGCTAGATCGTGAAGTTCTGGTTCCCGCCACGGAGTGCGCCTGGGTTCGATCCCATCCATCGGGGTGCGAATTTAAAGTCCCGGGTATAGGACCGGTGCCCACTTAGCGTCGTGAGGAAAGTTAGGAGCTGCGATAGGCAGTGATCCCGGCCACAGAGGCCAACATTCTGGGTGGGGGATATGTGATGCTGGCCACATCACCTCCCTGTATGGGTTGGATGATCAACCCCCGTGCGTAAGTGGGCGTAAGTCGGGTTGGCACGTCTATGCATTTCATGTGCTGTAGCGCCACTTGTTATTATTATTATTATTATTATTATTATTATTATTATTATTATTATTATTATTATTATTATTTATTAGTTTCTCTGTAACTGTGGACCGTGCTCCCTATTTAGGGCGATTAGTGATGATTCTGTAAAACCCAAATAACTATGACGAATTACACTTCTTATATGATACGCAAATAGATCGTTCCATTCGGTTCTAATGTATCTTGATATTTATGTTAATCGTGCTATACTTACCGAGTAGGATGGCTCTGGCGGTAGCGTCTAAGGCTCGAATTTTCTAGATCACAAGTTTGATTCCCATAGGGTCATCCACCCTGACTTCGGCTTTTTCGTAGTTTTCGAAAGGGGAAAGCTGAGGTGAATTATTTTCTGTCACGAATTTTCATGACCCTAATTTCCCCTGATTCTCTTGTATCTTGCGGATTTTATTTTGCTAATGAATACCTTCATGTTTTATTTTATTTATATGTTTAAGATTTTTATTTTACCTACCGTTTACCTATGAAAGATAGAGGAAGTATTACATTTCACCTAAAAAAATGATATCGATATTTCATTAGAAATGCGCGTTTCGAGGTCCCTTGAACCTCCCATAAAGAGAGCACCTTTAGAAAAAGATTCGCGCATGCATGTGTATCTGCCTCTGTGTGTGGTGTGGTGTGTGTGTGTGTGTGTGTGTGTGTGTGTTTGTGTGAGAGGGAGAGATTAGGGTAACTAAAAATAGGTAAGTCAGACTAATGCAATACTTCGCATTTAATTACAGTATCTCTCAAGGTTACAACACAAGAATTTCACCAAATCCCTCCCCACAAAATATTTTCTGGAAAACTTCTCGTTATTTTTTATTTTCCTAAAGATGGCTCTAACATGTATTTAAGATATTTACATGCTGAATAAAATATATATCTTGAATTTTCTGTGAATAGCGAGTGAAGACTTCTTCATTCTGACTAGATTTTGTATAATTTTATATAATTGTAATTGATAAGCCAATGGATGTAACAACCACACTGAAAATTTTGAACTCATTGAAGTATTTTTACTTTATATTAAATTTCCTTTCAAACATTTACGAAATATTTGTTGTTAAATTATTTAAGTTTCCAGGGTTTAACTGTCATGTGGCACGTATAAAGCTTCTTTGAACATTTGAGATGACCCTTTTCTCCTGCATTGGTATTGGAGAAAATTAGCACTGACTTGCGATGTGCAAGCAGCTGTGTTTTGTTTTCTGTATGGTGTGTACAACTAATATATTGCTTAACTTTAAATTATTTCACACAATTGTACAAAACGATCTCGCATGCCGTTCATAGAAAATTCAAGATATATACAGTTTATTCAGCATATAACTATGTTAAATATATGGTATTCTGATCAAAATCATTGGAGCCATCTTTAATAAAATAAAAAATACAAAAAATCTTTCACATAATAATTTGCGAGGGAATTTAATGAAGATCTTGATGTTGTATCCTTGAGAAATACTGTAATTAATTCTGAAGTTTTGTATTTGTCTGACATTAATTTTTGAGTTACGCTGTTCCAACATACGCACACACATAGGAGGGGGAGAGAGAGAGAGATAGAGAAGAAGTGAGGAGGGCGAGGGAGGGAGGGAGGGAGGGAGGGAGATAGACGCACTCACGTGTGCACTGACCATTCTCTAAAGCTGCTCTCTTTGTCAGAGGTTCAAGAGACCCCGAAAGGTACACTTATAATGAAATCTCGATATCAGATTTTTGGGCGGAATACAATATTTTATCTTCCACCATAGGTAAGTGGCATAGAAAGGAAAAACTTTAAATATAGAAATAAATTCGAAGATGAAGATATTCGTAAGCAAATTAAAATCTATGCTCCTGTCAAGAAGAAATGAATTTTACCTATAGCAGATGCAGAAATGACTGAACAAGTACCCTCATTTGAATAATTAGGATCTTCAGTGTCAATTTGTAATTAAAAGACAGATGTAGGATGAACCACTGCATTATGTAATAAGCTGGATGGTGTATAAGAACGTTAATAAAATATGACAAATGAAATATAACAATGGCTATATTACGCTGTATATAAAGTAGATTAAAATAAAATCCGCAAATGACATTTTTACATTAACTTAGTGGAAAATAAGAGCAGATGAAATAAAATACAGAATGAAGGGTATAACTAAGATAGGAAAGTAGTGTGTGAAACCTCTATTCCTTGTTTAAACACATAAGATTGTGAGAGTAAATTTAAAAAAAATGTACTTAGACATTAGTCTTATTATTGATAAATTTGCACATATTTCTGTATCTCTAGCAGAATTTTAAAAAGCATATTAATAAATTACTACTCATTTTAACCTCGATTTTATAACGAATCAGTCTGAAGTGTCAATGCATTGTTTTGCTATACCTATGGCGTTGTTACATCCATTGAGATCTTTAATATTTTCTGTACTGGTACTTAATACAGATAAGGTATATACAATACAATTTTTCTTTTGGCATAAACTGATAATCAAAGCTTCTAAGCCTAGTTCCCATAAAATCTCCTCTACTCCTAGGTCATAAACATATCTCTCATAACAGCGTTTCATATGCAACAGCTATTTTGATATTTTAGGATCATTTTGTACTTTGGGGGTTCGCAAGGTACAAATGCGCATAGTTTTGACCCTGAATTAATTTTTGAAATTGCATCTCGTCTTTACATAATACACGGTCAGTGTACGGTTTATAAATAAGGTTTTACCTTTTTACCTTTACTTATAGTAAACAGTTGTTAATAAAAGATTTATAGCAGAAAATTTACTTAGCTACGGTCTTTGGTGTTCATAAACGCTTGTCTGTATAATGTACATTTGATACAAACTTGGTTGTTACATGACTACACGTTTATGATTCTTTATAAATACCTCAGATATGCAAATGTTGTTATACGAGGCGCATCCAGAAAGTAAGTTTTCCTATTTTTTAAAAAAACAAAACATAGTTGCAGGAAAAACTTTATTGGCAACAGGTATGTTTCAGCTATTTGTCGACATAGTCACCACAAGAATTGAGACACTTGTCATATCATGGGATCAACTTTTCTATTCCTGTGTCGTAGAAGTGTGCCGCTTGTGAATGGAACCAGCGTGTGACGTCGTCTTCAGCTCTTCGTCGTTGTGAAAACGCTGACCGGAGGAGAGGAATCTCTTGAGGTGCATGAAAAGATAGAAATCGCTGGGAGCAAGATCAGACTGTATGGTAGATGATCAAACAGCTCCCAGCCAAACTCTTGCAGAACAGTTGCTGTGCGCCCAGCCTTATGTGGACGAGCATTGTCAGGGAGCAGCACAACACCTACAGTAAGCATTCTACGCCTCTTGTTTTGAATGGCACTTTGCAGTTTCCGCAGTGTTTTACAGTAACCAGAGCGTTCACTGTTTCACCTCTGGGCAGGAAGTCAATGAGCAGAATACCGTTCCTGCCCCAGAATACCTTGCATATCACTTTCTACACCAACACAGTCTGTTTGAATATCGTCTTGACCAGAAATCCACTGTGACCTCAATGCATTGACTGCTGCTTGGTTTCCGGGGTAAAGTGCGAAATCCACGTCTCATCGCCCTGAAAATCCTGTCGATGAACTCGCCGTCGTCATGATACCGCTGCTGTTCCTAAAAGTTTCGTTTTGTGCTCGGGTGTCAGGTTTTTCGGTATCCACCGGGCACACAATTTCCTGAACAGCAAGTGCTTAGTGACAATTTCATGCAATAAGGATCGCGATATCTGCGGGAAATGGCTGCTGAGCTCCTTGATCGTGAAGCGACGGTTCTCCACGATGCACTGCCTCACCAGCTCAATAAGGTCATCATTAATGAGGGGCGGCCGCCACTGCGCTCTTCATCATGGACACTTTGACAATCTTAGGAAAACTACCTACATTAGCGTCGCACCATCTGTTTGCTCATGATGTTCGGTCCGTAGACCTGACAGAACTGACGATGAATTTCGATCGGTACTATGTATTGTGCAGTAAGGAACTTTATTACTGACCGAACCTCGCAGGCGGCGGGAGAACGAATAAGAGCCACCATTTCGGGCCACTGCTGCCGCGCTACTGGCACCAGGCGGGATCTGTCCGGGCGGCCGGCATATGATTGATACTCATAGATCTGTTACGCATGCGCTATTTTCCCGGTTAAATACGTTTATTCTAAAGGAAACAAAATCGGGAAACTTACTTTCTGGATGCGCCTCCTACATGGCGCGTCATCAACATAATTATTCATCTTCACCCTCGCCTACTCCGGGCGGACTTATGTGACCCTTGTGGGCCAACTTGAGAAATGATCCGCAATTCGGGAGAACCGGTCCTCAGGCCTACGATTAGCTTTGGATTAAACATATTAAGTTTACTTGGAAGAATGGCAGCTGAAGGTCTTTCTTTTGTTGCAGGGGAGGACGGGATGTGCCGCGGACTGGAACTGGTGCTACCAGCAAATCACACGGCGCTGAGCGGGGATCTGGAGGTGCGTCTTTCTGGAGGGACGGCCGGAGGTACCCTGAAGCTCCTGCGTTCTACTGGACAGCGGCACTTCGAGCCCGTGGTGGCCGTTAACCTAGAGCCTAACACCAGCCTTGCCAGCTTTCCTTGCGGTGTCCTCACCACTGGGGGTCGCTACCGAATCGACTTTGTGCAGCAGGCAAGTCACTTCATCTTCATAGGAACAATTTACAAACCCTTTAAAATAAGCCATAAAGTAAAACATCAAAGAGATCTTCCGATTTAGAATAGGTAATGAAACTGCGACTTACGCTATTCTCTCTTTCCTAGTACCTGCATAACACAGTTGCCCTCTCTCTGCATCTTTTTACAAGGCTCGAGATCAGCTCACCTCTGGAGTTCTCTAAACAGCTGCTGACACGCATAACAGACCCTATCTTAATTTGTGGTTTAAACATCTAAACTGTTTCTTGGTAACTTCTCTGTTGTCTTCGTCGCCGACTCTCTCTCTGTCCTTATTTAGCCCTGTTTCTAGAGCAGTTCGCACCCACTCCCTTACAATTGGCCTTGTGGAGGTTTCGGCCTCCAGAAACATCCGAAATTTGGGGTAAACTCCGCTTACTTTTCTAAACCTCTCCTAGCTAAAGACCCTATGAGGACAGATGGCAACAGCAATGGGTCCAGAGGTGCGCCATCATCTTTGTTGCAATTCTTTAGCTTGTGGCCTCTTTTTCATACAATCTCTTACTGATGATAGATATTAGCAGAGCTTAGGGAGTGTCCGGGATGGGATTTCGTGATTTTTCTTAAGTTTTCGATTATGATGCACCACCTAACTCTAGAAATTGGCCCTGGCAATTTGCCTGAGTAAAATCTTTCGCAATTAACCTATACGTGAATAATGTTCAAGATTCATTCGCCTTTTTACACACTACAGTAAAATGTCTAACGTATTGGTCCTGTAAGTTGCTCTATTTATTTATGGAAAAGCTAATATAATTGAGTATCATCAACACCCGAACAGCAATTATATACCCCTTCTGCAGCTTTTAGCAGCAATGTTATTATAATCCTATTTTTTGCCTAAACCATAATACTACTTGTAGACATCCTTGTCTCACCAATGTTAAATTTGTTAACTTCATGGCCATTATCTCAGAAACTCCATTAGACTGAAAATTTCACAGGATGTAGATGTGTGCTTTCTTATTTCACCAATCTATACAATAATATGGTTTATTAAGGAATATACTTTTCTCATACATTTGTTGCACTTGATCAGTAATTAATATTTAACATACAACCAATCAACACCAATCAACTTATCAACACCAAAGTATATCAATAACAGCATTGAAGTGTTTTATCATATAAAAATTAATTTAGATATCTTAAATAGTTCCTGAGAAAATTGGTCATTTATATTAGAAAGTGTTATTCAGAAAAAAGCCCTATTCAAAGTAAAAGTGGAGGAAAAAGCCCTCACGTGTATTCACAAACAAAACTAATATTGGAAATAATTGTTCTTTCACACAAGCCGTGTGTTGGACAGGGTTGGAAAGGTAGAATCAGACGACCGAAAAATTCAATGTCATTGAATATTTCAGTCGTCTGATTCTACCTACCTTTCCAAAAATAATATTATTTGAACATATGGAAATTGCCATATTTAAAAGTAATACCAATTTGTAGAACAAACCTTCCCCTAAAAGATGAGTTAAAATGTACCTCTGTACTCCAAATACTAAAGGAGTTATTTATTATGCGCTACAAATTTCAGAATACAAAATGGTAGGTGCAGTATCATTTTTAAAATGTGTTTAAAATATAATATTGTGCATACAGCAATAAAATATTGTGGCGGGGGAAGATGTTCACCTGCGTCTGTCGTCCTCGTGATCAACTGGTGGATCAGAATTCGAATCCTGCCGAGCCGCTCAGTCGTCCTTCAGATAAGGCTGAAAATTAGGCCCTACGTATGCTGTTTCCAAACTCAGGGTTTCCCGTAGGTGAAGGCTACTTTGATAAATAATTACCCGGGAATACTTGTAATAGGTAATTAATGCTCAAAATAAGCGCAGCTTATAAAGGCTAACAATTGATAGACGCAGCTAGCAACTCTCGTTGTAAATAATTGTAGTAATGTAATATTTTCTTCCCGCCATGTGAAGTACATATATGTGAAGGTATATTTAGTTAACCAAGTCACACGCACTTCCCCCACCCCTTCAGTTCGTTGGGCAGAGTGAAGACGTTGCCTCGATAAGAAATTGTAGGTGACACTGAGGCAAATTTTCTCTGTATTTATAAGATCTGTACATGGCAAGTTTTCTCCTTGAAATAACAGTTATTTTGATTGAAAAGAGCATAGCGTTGGTTACACAGTATGAAAAATAAATTCGGCGTTTTTCGTATTTTTAGCGTATGTTTATGTCTGCTCTCTCCTTTCCTCACTTGATGTTCTCTGTCTAACATCTTACTCTTTGAGAGAATTCCACCTATCTCTATCTCTTTCTAATGCTCCGGCTATCTCACTCGTCGCGTCTACAGCTACCTACTTGCAGTGGTTTCAAAGATTGTTCCTAATTGCATCGTTGTTAGCCGAGTCTGATACCAAAATGTATGACATTGAGTTCTAGATTTATGTATGTATAGATTTATATATGTGAATTATGTGTAATATTCTTTACATTTTCTTACATTAATATTGTTTTCTCTATTTACATCGTCTTTTATACTTTACTCCTTATATGTTTAAATATAATAGTTGTTGCATTATTGTTCTCTGTGCTGAACTGATGTTGGGTAAACCATCATAATTCATATATCAAATTAAAGAGGAAATTCCAATTTATAAGACCTCACAAAAAACTAACTTTCTGGCAACTTTCGACGTTTAGTCTCCCCTTAATGATGTCTACTTTATTCACTTCCCAATAACCACAATGTTATTTTTTGCATGTATCTGCATCCTCACCTTTGTACTTTAAATATCCCTATAAGAAGGAAGAACAGGTAAAAATAAATTACAAGTGCAGCGAATGCGTTTACTTTGATTTAGATAATGAAGATTTATTTATTGTTTCACATTTATTATATTATCAATGATAATACAGAAACTATTTTAATTTCCTAAGATATCAACAATTTACATATTTAAAAAATAAATACTCTGAAGCTAAAATATTTGCTGTAGATCGAGATTTATTGAAATAACTAACCCTGGTAGCAAAAGCGTGCGCTTCTATATTCTCTGACATTGAAAACATTATGTTTCATCACAGAATGAAGACGTAGTGTCTATGGAATTGGATGTACGGTGGCCTCCGCCGCGCTTCTCGCTTGTACCGGAACAGACGCACACTTACCCGGAGTCTCCAGTGAAGGGCTCCCTGGAGTTTCCAACACCCACCTGCAAGGTAGCAGCTGGGGCCGTGGTGCCGGAGCTGTGGTTAGAGCTGAGGTATACCGGTCAACACAATCCAGATCCTGAACACTATCAGGTAGCATAACCTCTCCCTGTATGTCTGTTGCCATCACTAAGGCAGAAGAAATATTGCTGCAAAGTTACTTCTCGTAAGCACTCCTCTAATCCGATAATACTCATCATTGTCACTGTAGGTGCTGTACTCGGAGCAAGTGCGGGGTTATCCACGTCGTAGGGACATCACCTTCAAATGCGAGCTCTTTGGGCTTGCAGGCCAATATGTGCTTACCATTCGCTCGCCGCTACCAACAGAAGTGCCAGTGATGACCGACGTAAAGCCAGCGCACGTAAAGGCAGGTATTCTTTTATTTCACCAATACGTTTTTAAAGAGATTAGTGTAATAGATATGGATCTAAAGCAAAAGGGGATGTGCATGCATATTCTGTTACTCATCTTCTCATTACAAGATTAAATGAGTAATTAAACCACATTTGAATTAATGCAAGAATCGTTCGAAATATGAGAGATTATTTGCATTTGTATTAGTTGCATTTCTTATTAGTAGCCCAAAGCTTGAGATCGTTGTGCTGTTCATCTATTTGATAGATAGTACAAGCCCAGTTAGAAAATATTCAGTCTAATGGCAATTTTAATAATGAGGAGGAGAACTTGATCCTAATGTAAGCATGGTTTCACCTGTTTCGATATGTTAATATGCAATACAACCGATAATGAAGGGCTGGGAAACCCAATCCACCATGTGATAAAAATTAGACCACTGTTGGTGGCCAGAAAATACTAGCTGCTTGTGACTTTTTCTAGGCACTGGATAGCGATACCTATCCGAATTTAATTCTACATACCTTTCTTTTTTGGTAAGTTTTAATGACCTTTAACCCAGTAGGTCATATCGAATTGTGAATGAATTGGGGAAATGATGTTCAAATGAGGCCGAGATTCACAGATCTTAGAGAATGAAAAAAGAACGCAGTTTTGCGTGTTTCCAGCAGTACTCTTGTCAAGCACATACACCGAGTATTCCTTGTAAAAGTTTCTGAAGTGTTTAATGATAAGACATCACTAGCAACGAGAAGTTCTCAGTCCCCTGAGAAAAGGGTGAAGGGTCCAGAACTAGTCCACGTAATTCGGATGAGCTGAAGCCTAATATTCGTGAAGGCAGGCCTAACATTTCTCAGAAGGAATTGTATAGCGTAATGGTTACTTTCGTAAGTGGCTATAAAAATGAATGGAAAATGGAAGCAGGCAGTTTCAGATTATTTTTTAAGACATGAGCAAACATTACTGCGGACTTCCTGATGTACGCTTACGAATAATGACCTAATTCTCCGCTGATGGACAAATCGAGCGGCGGTTCCGGTGCAAATTGTTCTCTCAAAAGAATTAAAACTTCGTTTTTGGTTCATTCTAACATTCATCTAGAGAAATTTCTCTTCCAAGTTAAAAATACATAAAAAGGTTTAATCTACATCTGCAGTCTAATGATCAGCACGCTTGGTTGTAAATCAGTAGCCTCGGATTCGATTCTCAGACGGGGGATATTTTTAATTTGCATTTTACCTACACTTTGTAGAGTATGGAAAATATTAATGCCACAGAGTGTATTGTCTTATGGCAATGAAAAAGTATAAACTAATATTAAAAGTCGAGAGTAAGCTAATAAGCTAATGCGACCAAGCATTTTTTTCTAAAGTAAGCCCGCTGAAATGACCATGAAAGTTGAAGGCAATTATGCAACGATAAAAATAAAAATTGCAATGCTTAAATAAATGTCTGTGGTTTCCCGCAAAAATAAAGAAGAAATTTCGTGTCTCGTGTATGTTGCTCGTTTAATTATTCACCACAGGTTTAACAAATGTAAAAGTGTGTGTGAGTATGTTGTCTAGGATTAGGACACTGTTCACGACTGCCCATAACTCTTCCGTAATTATGGACCGGCAGGTGTCTGTGAGCGACCGCTTCGTGTTCAACGTGCATGGGGGCTTAACCCCTTGCGAACCTGGCGGGGTGGCGGTGTTGTTCCAGTACCCACACTGCGTCCTGCCGGGGGCGGACAGGGTGAGGCTGTTCGGCCGCCTCCGAGCCGACGTGGCTTCCCTTGTGCCGCCCACATCTCTACACTACGTGACCGAAAAGAAGGTGCCACCTGGAGCACATTCCCTCACTTTCTCCTGTGATCTCTTCTCCGAACGGTACGTCGAGTATTGCTTCGTGTACGTCAACGAGGCCATCACCGGAGCTGTGACAGATGTACGCATGGACTGCGTCCCAACTCTTCCCATCGGCGGTAAGTCAACTTTTCTCTTCTTTATTCTGTAATAGATCATGTATACAGGATGTTTCAAAAATAGAGGGCATAATTTCCCTAAATGTAGACATAAAAACGTCCGTTTAACATGTGTCCGGAAATGCTTGGTTTCTGAGTTATGGCCTATAAACAGTGATATTCAACGGAACGTACATATTTCTTACCGCAGGTAGTTTTTTTTGTAGAAGACGTTCAAAGTACCCACCTCTTGCTTGAATACAGGTCTCACATCGACGTCTCATGGCCGTGCAAACACGACTCCAAATTCCAGGAGTATTGCGTATTTCCTCACAACCTGCCACAATTCGATTCTGAATACACCAACGATTTTAAATGGGCCCACAAGCAGAAATCGACCGGTCCAAATCAGGTAGCGTGGTGGCCAAGCAATTGGGCTACCTCTACCTATCCATCGATCAGGAAACCTTCGATCCAAGTACCGGCGAGCGGTATGACTGAAGTGTGCAGGAGCGTCATCATGCACGAAGTGAGCTTGTTGACGAATGCTCAATGGAATGTCTTCATACACATGAGGTATGGTGTTTTCCAGGAAGTTTGTGTACGCCTACCCTGTGAGTCTGTTTCAAGTACATGAGGTTCAACTAGCCGATCAGCAATGATACCGGCCCACATGTTGATAATGAACCGCATTTAGTGATGGGATGGAACAATTGCATGTGGGTTTTCATATGCCATACAAGCTGATTGGGGAAATTTGTAATGCCATCCCGTGTGAACTGTGCTTCATCTGTAAATAATACTAAGCCAGTAAAGTACGAATTAGTGGCACACTGCTCCACGAACCACTAGCAGAACGTCAATCGCGCAGGGTAATCTGCTGGTACATGTTGCAAATGATAAGGATACAACTGTTGTTCTCGCAATGGTCTCCAGACAGTCGTATGAGGAACATTCACTTGCAATGCTAACCTCTACATCTAGAGTTGGTGATCTTGGTCCCCCTCCCCCAAACCAGGAGATGTAAACTTCCCATGAGACCACAGACGCGATGGAGACGTTCAAACGTCTTCCGATCTGAACATCTTCACTGTGGCTACCTCTCTTGGTACAAACGACGAGCCAGCACAGTATTACCGTCCGCCTTACAGTACATAAAGTGCATTTCTGCCATCTCCTGATTCGAGTCCATGTCGCTCGGGCGAACGCCATACCCAACACTGAATATACCCTTCGCCTCGGAATGAACTGTCAGAGTGTGCTTCTGTATCTCGTATCTTCTGTCACGGCAACTATATGCGGGAAGAAAGACGCTTCGGTGAATATCAGTGTTTTGAAGGCCATAACTCAGAAACCAAGCATTTTCGGACACTTGTTGTAATGGACTTTTTTATTGTCTACATATGGGGAATGCATACATAAATTTATGGCTTCTATTTTTTAAAATCCTGTATATTAATGCAAAGTATAGGCTACCATATAACCATCAATGAATTATGTGGCGTTTATATTTGTGCCATAAAAATTGTTTAGAACTGTTGTCGTAATAAGCATATCGAAAAGATATTTGTGTATATTGAGATTTAGGTTGAAACCCCACGTTTGGTACAAAGTTCCGGTAGCCTTCGCCCCAACGTTTACTTTCCGGTGGCCTTTGCCCCAATGTTTAAGAATCAACTTTGCAATTTGAATGTTTCTTTAAAGATTATATATTTTTATGTTTGCCTCGGCTGCGTCAGTATTTTGTAGAGACATGTTTCTCTTTGTAGGGAGTGGTGCAGCTAAAGAATGTAGACTTACACAAATTATAATTTTTACTTCACTTCGTTTATTAATCTTCGACACGATTAAATAACGCTTCACTGATATAGAGAGCTGTGAGATTATTTATTAATTACTTGCACTTTTTAACACATAAACTTTATAATATTTGCCGTAATGAATTTTCGTCTTACACTGAATACGTATTAAACTTCTCGAGGACGCGTCTCGCGTCCAGTTAGGAACGCTGTCTACAAGCAACTGAATAGATTTCTACCACCTGAATTTGTAAATTTCTGTATTTCAAGTCTCTGATTGGCTATTCCTAATCCAATAGAATACTTTTATTTAACTTAAGTTTTTTTTCTGGCTGTTGATTGGCTATTTATAAACTCTCTCAAAAATTACATTCTTGTTGCTCCAAGAATTACTAGTAGCATTATTTCTTTCATTATTGCCTCAAGGTTACCTCATTGTTAGCAACTTTTGACCTATATTCTCACAGTTCCTACATTATTAAATTACGTAATACATCCACATAACATCATTAAACATATTCAAAATAATATAAACATTAATACAATGACTGTTACATGCATTTAATATATTATATACACATATTGCTTTAAGGCGGGCTGTTATTATATTTTATATTATATAATTAGACTGAAATCATTTAAATGTTAAAAATACTGCCTCAATATTCACTCTCCATACTGTTCTAATATTCGCTTGTCCTGCAAAATTCCCACGATTTTTCTAACAACGCCTTTTTGATTTCATGTGATTCAGGCTGGCGATGGAAACGATTATGCAATATCCTACCTACCCAAGATTTGGCTTGGGCTTTTATTCCCAATTATAATGTTAGGATTGCATAAAACGTTGTATGCAATTGATGTACAGACTTTGTCATGCCACAAGTGGAGATTAGTGAACTTGCCAAAATTTCTCCATATGGTTATCCTAATGTACTGTTAAAATCACATTCTTCTATTTATTAGCAAGTCCCTTCTAAACTAATTTCAGAACTGGAGATAAAACAAAAATGTTACTCCTACTTGATCTGCAGGTACACCAAATTTGCGATGAGCTTATAGAGATTTACTGAGTTGTCAATGAGAACCTACAGCATAAAACAAATATGGATCCAAAACTAACTTATATTAAATATCAAGCTTTACAACAAGTTATCAGAGTTTCGAATCAGGTACAATTGTAGAGCGGCAAGTTCAGCTTCAAATGGTTCTCAGGACTAGTTGTAAACATCGGGGAGCAAAATAAGAAAAGCGATGACATACTTGTCTTCTGGGCACTCAGTTGTCTCCTGGCGTAGCATAAGAGTTATTGCATTTAGAAGATAATGTCTTTAACATGTTGTCACCACTAGTAGATACAGTCCTATAGAGATAGCAAACTATAGACACACTGTATACATAGATGCTCTCCATAATCCCATTAGGAAGCCAGCAATGGAGTTGCTGTCGCGAACAGCTACAATGTACAGCTGATAATCTGCAATGGACGCGTTCCTCATGACTCTGAAAGCAAATTACCACATTACACACTGCAGGCAACGAGTAGTTGGCGGTGCGTGGCATACGGATGACCGTATAAAGGTCGTCGTATAATTATGTTATTTCTCTTTCTTTTCCTGCCATCGTAATCAGCATTATATTCTCTTCCTGTATTCCCCCCTTCTCATCATCTTTATTTTGTGCCCCTCTTCTCCAAACTTTCCTTCACATTCAGTTTTAGCTTACTACCTTAGCCAGCAAACCCCTTTAAACTCTACAACACAGGGTGTTTCCAATACCCTAAAAATTCTGATGTGACTCATTCACATGACTTTCTCTACCCTCTATCGTTTATTAGGATATTACAAACTAGTCTTACTGAAGCTTATTTTTATACTTACTTCATTTTAATCCAAATAAACCTTAGCAGACATAACTACATTACACATTGGTTTATAGATACAAAGAGAACAGTAGTCAAATGTTTAAGAACTTGACACTATATGCCTTAATATTCCATACTGTTTCAATGGAATCGTAAGAAACAACGTAGTGTTGACTAGACTTTAAAATGGCAAAGTATTGAACAATTCGAAACGTTAGTAACGGATATCTCAAAAATGGCTGATGCCACAAAAAAGTTATTTAAAAGCAAATTGTGTGTTTTAAAGAGATCTACATTTCTTGTGTAGTACATTTTCACCTATCGCTTAACATTTACCAGTTAGACAAGATTATGCAAAATTCCTTATGAATGAAGAGGACTTCACAGTTATTCTCAGAAAATTCAAGATATACATTTTATTTGTCAACTAAATATTTTAATACATGGTATTTTATTCAAAATCGTTATAAAATAAAAAATTTCGAAAAATGTTCCATGTAAAGTGTAGTTTGGGAAGGATGGATTTTCTTGAAAATCTTTGTAACGCATCTTTGGAAGATACTGAACTTAAATACCAAGTTTGGTGTTTGTACGACTTTTCGTTTTTGAGTTATGTTGTTCACAGACACACACACGCAGGCATTATTCTAAAAATTGTTTTGTTTATTCAGGGGTCCTCAAAACATGTATTTCCGGTGAAATCTCGGAATTGAATTTTTGGGTGAAATGAAATACCTTCTCTACCTACTATCTACGAGGTAGAAAAAGTAAAAACCTGATGTGATACATTCACATGACATTCTCTACCCTCTATCGGTTTATTATTGGGTATACAAACTATTCTTACTAAGCTTATATCTACTAAGTTTTAATCTAAACAAAACCTTTGCATAAATACCTACGTTACAAATTTCGTTATAGATACAAAGAGAACAGCGATAGAAATCACGAGAAACAATTGAGTGTTGACAGGACTTTTAAGCGAATGACGAAGAAATTATCAATTCGAACCAGTAATAACGAATATCTCAGAAATTATATATGACACAATGAAACCTATTTGAAATAAACTATGTGTTTTAAAGAGATCTTCATTGTTTTTTGTAGTGCGTTTTCGTCAGTTGCCTAACGTTTACCAGTTTACCAGATTATACAAAATTCCTTCCGAATGAAGAGGACTTCTCAGAAAATTCAAGATATACATTTTGTCATGTAAGAATTTTTTATATATGGTATTTTAATCAAAATCTATAGAACCATTTTTCATAAAATCAAAATTCTAAAAATGTTTCATATAAGGGGTAGTTTGCGGCGAGGGATTTTCTTGAAAATCTTCATATCGCAGCTTAGAAAGATACTGAACTTATATATCAAGTTTGGTGTTGATTCAAGTATTCGTTTTTAGTTATGCTGTTCACAGGCACACACACAAATATTTCTCTAAAAAGGCTTCTTTTAGACTCAGGGGGCATCAAAACATATATTTCTGGCGAAATCTCGGAATAGAATTTTTGGGTGGAATGCAATACCTTCTCTACCCACTGTGTACATGGCAAGTAAGAAAAGTAAGAAAGCAAACCAAAAGTAATTGCACATAGATTTTGTATATTCTTTCGAAATATTCTTAATGTACTTGTATCATGGAATAAAAAAGTAAAGTTACTGAGTAAAATAATCGGGTTCCTTATACAAATCTATAGGATTCCGTGCATAATATATCTACTGTTTATTGTAACAGATTTTCTACGGTAATAAACAATATTTTTAAGAGTGTTGGTTGTAAACCTAAGCGACATTCTCTCAATGTAGATCAGACGTATTCTTACTGAAAGAATTCTGAAACAGTTCTGTATTTATTATATGTGATGCAACCAACAGCCGCACCTGCGGCATCATTCCCAGATGATGATGATTTTGTTTGTTAGCAAATGCGCGTAACAGATCACCGGTGTACTGGAATTTTTCACCCGCAATTTGTTTTCCATGCTAGAAAGTTCTATTGACATAAGGTTATCACATTTTTTAGAGGTCAGCACGGAACGAAATATTTCCGTCTGGCCCTATAATACGTTACTATAGCATCGACCAGGTCTCGTTTGACGAAAAAAGTATAAATAGTTACAAAAGAAACTAAAATAATGCTGCTATTCTGAGTGTTTTTGCTTACTTATTAATTGTTTATAAAACAAATTAATATTTATAAATCTAAATAATATTTCTGTGCTTCTATCAAGCCCAAGTCCGACAAGTATTTGTCACCTCAGAATCAAATACGACCTATGGAGTCGGGCCGTACACAGGCCTGGCAAACTTCTAAATTACATACACTTGCGAGGAGAAAAGTGGCCCATTCCTGTTTGTAAGGCTTCCACATTTATCCAACCAAAGCTAGCTTCCACCCACTCTTATCACGTCAGTTATAACAAATCCCAAGAAAAACATCAACCAGTATACAATGTGTGAAAGGAAGTGGTGGCAGAAATAACCTTCCTTGAGGAATGTTTTCTGTTCGGCATAAATAAGTAGAAATGACTAGTCGAATGTCAAATGTTTAGCTACTCGACCTTCTAGAGGGAGGTGCGAAATAAGTTATCTGAGGCGCTGAAATGCACAATAGTCATTTCATCTATGTTAAACGCTTATTGTAAAAGAGGCATGGAAACCAAGTCTGAAATTATTGCCGTCGAGATAATATTATCAATTTCAATGATTACTTTGTTTCATAGACAGGCAGATAACAGCACAGTAATAATTAGTATGCTTATTGTTATTTTATTACTATGTTTATTATTATTATTTAAGTCGGACCTTTTGACCAGTTCCTACTTCAAAATGTCCTGACATCTGGATAAAGGTCTTCCTCTATCCTTATACCCTTTTGGCTGGTAGGAAAATACAATCTTTGTAAACCTAGAATCTATTATTATTGTTATTATATTGTAGTGTAATTACACTGATGTGAACATTGCAGTTAATTAAATAAATGCATAATTGTGGTCAGCCTGATTAATATTCTCGTGATAATTATTAACTTAATGGTACTTGACTGGCAAGAACATAGGTATTGTCTGTTCAAAGACTTTGAGCCAGTGGAAGGGGGAGATAAGGAATTCATGTGGTCGGCACAGCAGCTAGATCAGCCACTGGCCGCCTGTCAGCGTTGTTACCTTTCCCTCCCTATTGGCTCAAAAGACTCCGAACAGACAATAACTCATTGACAGTGTTAACCTTCGCAACTTATCAATTAAGTGGCTAGTTCTAGTTTAAAAAGGTGTGGGTTTTATGGCCAAGCACTGCCACCTCAAAGATCTATTGCGCATTCCCCCCTTTCATCAGTTAAGTAGTCTGTTGCCCGTTATGAACTTAACCAGACTGCTAACTGAGGCTTTCGATAGTTCATCTATCTTTGGAAAGTGATTGCCAAAAATACTTGTTCTTTGATTGGCAACAGCAAGGAAATCACATAGCAGATGAGTAACAGTCTCATCTCCTTCTAGGCATCTACTACAGGGTTGTTAAACAATCCCATTCTGTATAGATTAAGCTTTAGGGCACAGTGTCCTTTAATGAATCCTGTTACCCATGAAAGCCTTCTTTTACTAAGACCGCGCAAGTACTTTGCCTTGCTGTTGTCTAGGTCTGTGATAAACAACTTGGAAAGTCTGCAACCCTCAATGGAGTTCCAGTAGTTCTTGTGTTCTGTTTGTGCCCAGCATTTAATAGCCTGTTTCATTGGTCTGTAGGACACCCCCAGTACGGACTCCGGACCCCAAAATGGGATTTCGCTACCAATCTTGGCTGTTTCATCTGCTTTCTCATCCTGGTATACCCTTGTGTCCTGGCACCCACATAAGTTGAACCTTATTGTGTTCAGCCTGTGTCATTAAGGATTCCGGTATTCTGAGACCAACTTTGATTTTATTGATGGTGATTCAAGTGCTTTAAGACCAGTTTGACTGTCTGAGAGGATAAGAACATTTCTATTGTTATATCTCCTTTTAATGCTTTCAATAACACTGGCTAGGATTGCATAAACCTCAGCCTGGAAAACTGTAGCTAAAGTACCCAGACTATAAGAAATCTGGGTGCCATTACCGTAAAGCCCAGCTCCCGTTCTTGATTTGGTTCTAGAACAATCAGTATACCAGATTGGGCCTTTGTTAATAAAGTAGCTAGAACAAACAAGAGAGGTGGCAGAATGGTGACACTTGGAGAGGGGGCCGTTTACATGGCAGTACTAACTTAAATCCCCTGTTTCTATATTATAGGCCATTTTTTCTGATGGTTGCTTATGTCATCATCCTGAGTAGGGATCGATTTAGCAATTTTGAACTGAGAAAATGCCCAATCAATTGCGCCACCTGGGAAAACGTTTATCCGCCCGCGCAGAGCGGAAGACTGGCCCTACGTTTCTCCCCCGAATAAGAAGCATGCGAATAATGTGAATTTACCAAGCTTGCCTGTAATTTCAAAAACATTAAAAATGTCCTCCAATTGCTTTTAAATAAACCTTATACCTGGTGATTAGTTAACTGAATATTTAAAGAAATTCCACCGTCGAAATATTGCAGAAAACATGCCGAACGTTCTCTTTTAAACCGTCGAACGCATTATTCATGTTCGTTCTCCACAGACAGCAATCATGTTCATGGATTTAGACGACAAGCAGCAGGTCGGTAATTCATTCTGTCCTCAGGAACGTTTTGTAATGCTGTCATAGACCGATTTAGGTGTGCAGCTGCTTTGTCCTGTATTAATAACCTTAGACACGCTGACAGTTGAAATGTCAGCTCTATGAAAACCGGCAACATATGCCACTAGGAAAGCCCTTGAATTCCGGCAATGCATATTGAGTCAGCTCGTATATCAAGCAGTGCCCCATACGTGTTAAACTCTTTCCTATGGGCGCTGCGCGAAAATTTGCGGCAACTTACGGCGCAGGGACAGTAGTGTGAATGGTGTCTAAGTAAGCATGCACAGTGCCTCTGGATCCAATGTATTAAGTGTTTGTAGCTGTAGTAGCAGGAAATGCTGCTTATGAAACGAATCTATGCTTTTAGCTTCGACTTCACTGAAAGGACTATTAGTCCTTTCTAGTTCCATAGTTTTACTAGTTATTGAGTGGAGTTAGGAGTAAGCAGACGGATGGACCTCCATTAACTGGAGCACAGCACCGCAAGTAGGCCACAATGTGCCCTTTTTTCTTCCAACGTAATCCCTGGAAGAAAAGTATGAAGGGGAGACCCGAAGGACGACCAGATCCGGACGGCGATGTGCGCCAGCAAGGATGGAGTCCCTAACGATTCCAACATGGTACCAATTCTGATGCCGGTTAGATCTACCTAAGCCACTCGCAACCGGGGTTTCCCTTAGCAATCGAGACAGCTCCCAGGAAGAGGGCACCAGCAGTCCCACCAAACGCCGGAAAGAAATCTTTCCTGGCACAAATTCCACCGTCCTGCTGCAGTACACCAGTCACCGTCGCCTGGTCCAACAACCCTAAAAGAGATGAAAAAGGACATGATTGGACAGGAAATTCGTGGTATAAGCGGAACTACCCCAGCATTCGCCTACCGACTCGGGGAAAGCACGAGAAAACATGGCAGAGTGGCCGGCCCGACAGGATCGAAGCCAGGACCTCCCGAATACGAGCCTCACACGTTAACGCAGAGTCATCTCGCTCGGTACTAATTAAGTAACCGTTTCTGTCGCTCAAAGTATGACGTATAGACACCTCTAATCAGCTGTGTTTTTCACATGCTGTCTGTACTACTACTACTATACTACTACTACTACTACTACTACTACTACTACTACTACTACTACTACTACTACTACTATTACTACTACTACTACTACTACTACTAATACTAATATTACCACTACTGCACTCTGAAGCTAGATCATAGTACTACTAGATCCTTTATTTGTGATTAACATTGCTCTTATGGCTTAGTAACTAATCTACCATAAAAAGCATAAAGGAACGTTTAATGATTAATGTTTTATACTTTAGTATTTGTATATATGCATATTCATCAAAATTGTCTAAAATTGCATAGAGATTAAAATAGAATTTCTCTGTTTCCTGACAATAAAGTGCATTTGAAAATATTGCTTGGTTATTCCTTAATCACCTTCTAATCTTTCAGTAACTAACCGCGGTGCTATGCATTATTGTGTCGCATTGTCGACAGCATTATTGGGTGACTTTGATTATTTCTTTCGGCTGAACGAGCCTTCTCCTTTGGGCAGAACACGCCAGAGAGAGACAGAAGGCTTTGTTTGAATCTCGCCTGGTATAACGCGAGCTCTGACTAGCTAGCTTGCTAGACAGGGTTGGAGCCCCCTAACTATATATCCCCTATATATAGTTAGCGTTACTTGATTGTGGACGTGGTGCGGGAGAGAACCCGCACCATGTACACGAAACTAACTTACCACACCAACCAGCTGGTCAACTCTTTGGGCCGCTATGACCATAAAGCGCCAAGGCGGATAAAGAGTTACCGGTTGCCGAAGGACGGCTTGGGCCCCCGAGGCTGAAGTCTGCTAATCCCTCACACCAACAACTCCCCCAAGTTAAGCAGTATTGGGCTCGGTCACCAGCTGGATAAGTGACCATCTAGCAACGACCCGCCCTGCTACCAACTTGGATGCCCCCATACCATAACCTGTTTTCCCATCTTGCTTTGCTGCCATGTTTCCGCCATCCCAGGATAGGGGCAGTATACCAGCGGTTCAAAACCCTGGCAAGGCGACTGCTCCGTGTGCGCAGAAAGGAGGCCTGGGAAAGAACAATGGAGACTGTAAACCTACAGGAAAAGAAACCATGGCGGATAATCAAATCCTTGAGGAAGGATAAGACGCAGTACCAGCATCCTCTGCACGGCACTCGCGGGAGACTCGCTTTCGAGCCCCGCGAGAAAGCCACAGTGTTTGCAGACCATTTAGAACTCCAATTCGAACCGCGGGAGGACCCCCAGGACGAAGACTTTACTGAGCTCGTGGAAGCGACTGTGGACTACCTCTATGAGGAACCACAACCGCGCCACGAGGAGGTCCATCTTCCCATAGTCACCCCTAAACAGGTGGCTTCCGAAATCCGAAAACTCAATCCGAATAAATCCCCTGGACATGACGGCGTCACGGCGCCCATGCTCCAGCACCTACCCAAGAAGGCCGTCATCCATTTGACGCGGATTTTCAATGCATGCCTTCACCTCCGTCACTTTCCAACTAGTTGGAAGGAGGCGCGGGTGGTATGCATTTTAAAGCCCGGCAAGGATCCGGTCTTTCCATGCAGTTACCGCTCCATCAGCTTGCTCCCAACCGTCTCAAAAGTCTTTGAGCGGTTGCTCCTTGCCCGCCTCACACCTCTATTTGAGGAAAGGCAACTCCTACCGGACCATCAGTTTGGTTTTCGCCATGGGCACTCCACCACCCTGCAGCTGCTGCGACTGGCCGAGAAGGCCTCCCTGGGCTTCCAGGAGAACTTCAAGACCATAGCAGTGCTGCTGGACGTAGAGAAGGCCTTTGCCACGACGTGGCACCAAGGCCTTTTATACAAACTCAAGGAGTTAGACGTCCCTCCCGCCTATCTTGCCCTGATAAGCAGTTTCCTTCGGGATCGCACATTCAGGGTGAGAGTGGAGGGGAAGGTTTCCTCAGTCCGTCCCATAGCCGCTGGAGTCCCGGAAGGCAGTGTACTGTCCCCGCTTCTCTTCGCGGCCTACATGTCGGACTTCCCCACGGAACCCAGGACTGTTACGTGCCAATATGCCGACGATGTCCTCATAATGGCACAGAACAAGAATGCCCGATTCTGTTTCCCTCCACTACAGCGACAGCTCCGAGCCATTGGCAGGTGGAGCGAAAAGTGGAGGATGGCCATTAGCCCGGGGAAGAGCTCTGCGCTTCTCCTGGCGAAGGTCCGTCGGTGGCGGCCCGAGCGGCCTCTGAGGTTGCGGCGGAGGAGAATCCCCTGGGTTACCTCAGCCAAATACCTCGGAGTCACGCTGGACCGCGGCCTCACTTTCGCGCCACATGTCAGGGCAAAGGTCGGCCTCGGCCACTCCGCGCTGAGGCAGCTGTACCCTGTATTCCGCTCCACAATGCCCATACGCCTCAAACTACGCCTATATCAGGCGATTATCCCGCCCCTGATTCTTTACGGCTGCGAGGTCTGGGGATCGGCGGCAGCGACCACCATCCGCAGACTGCAAACCGTCCAGAACAGGGCGCTTCGGATGATCTATGATACTGGGCGTAGATTCCCATCACATATCCTACATACCCATTCCGGTCTCCCATACATCGTGGACGTGGTGCGGGACAGAACCCGCACCATGTACACGAAACTCACATACCATACCAACCAGCTGGTTAACTCTTTGGGCCGCTATGACCACAAGGCGCCACGGCGGAGGAAGAGCTACCGGCTGCCGAAAGACGGCTTGGGCCCCCGAGGCTGAGGTCTACCAATCCCTTATCTCACGAACTTCCCCAAGTTAAGCAGCATTGGGCCCGGTCACTGGCTGGATGAGTGACCATCTACCAGCGACCCGCCCTGCTGCCAACTTGAGTACCCCCATCCCTTTACCTGTATTCCCATCTTGCTTAGCTGCCATGCCGGCCTGCTTAACTTGACGACCACACAAGCGGTCGCCCAAGTTAAGCAGCATTGGGCTTGGTCACCACGTGGTCGCTAGTCCGCCCATGAGGGGACACCGAGACCCAGCCAAAGGTAGCGCAGCAAGCTAAACTCCGCCCAAGACACATAAATCAAAAGCTTGTGTACATTCTTTTTATCCTTCTATATCGCACAGGTAAAGCCGCATACGCGGCTAGGTACTGTGGCGATTATATTCCGCCCAGGTGAACCTGGGCGACCTGTTCTCGATTGCTGGATTGCTGCTGGATTGCTGGGCGACCTGTTCTCGATTTCTGGATTGCTGGATGTGAGCGTCACTTTGTGGGTGAGCAGTGTAAGAAACAAGTTGCGTGGTGGCTAGTCCTCATCCTTTGTTTCCCTAAGTGTAATGTAGAGCCGCCAAGTGTTTTATCAATATATTACGGTAATGTGAGTTATGTAATAGTTGTGTATTTTGTCAAAAAACCTCACGCCTTTATCTGAATGTAGACACCAAGGTACCGGTCCTCTCGCCCTTTGTGAGCTACGATCCCCTATGTGCGTGTTGGGGTGATCAAAATTTAGTAATTTGCTGGGAACCCCAGCATGTAACAATATGCATGGAAACCAAGCAACTAATGCGCACTAATAGGTGGGGGTTTTAATGAGTAGAGCCTTTCTCTGATGGCAAATTCCACATTACCACCTTCACTGGTGTGAATAATATCATTTCCCGATCAAAAAAGAACATCGCCATTTGAAAGAAAATTTGTAATTTGTGATCTTCGACAATTTTGATTAATATCTTTAAAGATTTTTTGCGCTAAACTAATCTGGAACAAATATATTTGATTCTCTATAGAAATAAGAGTCATTCTGTTTCCTAATGGTTAAAATAAGTAATTAGGTTATATCCACAAAGCGCACCCTTTGTCCGTCAGTCTGTGGCCTTACGTTTTGTTGTCCCCGAACACTTTATAAGGAATATGCAGTAGAGAGACATATATTCCTTAATTTTAAGAATTATTGCTCGACTTTTTACGCTATTGGGCCTCTTAAGACCGATTTCCTCGGTATTATAAAATAGTCAATATTTCGCGAGGTTTGGCCGACCACATTTTATTAATGAGCTTCTTCATGCTATTAATGTTTCAGAGCTTTTGTTTCTGCTAGGAATACATGTAAATAAGTCATCTCAGTTGGTTTCCAAAGATATTTTAAGGAAATATTTTAAAGGAATTCCTCGTTAAATTAATTATCATACTCCAATTTTCCCCGCTACCAACTTATTCTGGCTTTTCATACTAGAGGACGTCTTAGTTCCTTTCATTGCATAACATTTTATCTTCAACTGCCCCAAGATCTTTACAAACGATGTTTTTTTAATTAAGATTTCTCTTGGTACTATTTTCTTTATAATGTTATTATCTCAGTTTATTCATAAGAATTTATACTGCAGAACTCGAAATGCATTTGTGTCACGTCATGCTAAATAATACTATTGTTTCATACTATCCGGAATTTCATGTTTTTTCCGTCTTCAAACCAGTACGTCAAATTAAACTTTTCCGTTGAGTTACTTTCCGTACTCCAAGACTATTGATAAAGGAATATATTGGTCCTGCAATGAGCATATGAAACATATGACTGCGTCCATGTCTATATAATATGCAGCACAATATTTAATCAGTATATAAAGTATTTCAACATAATATGAAACAAAATATTTTACGTAACTGCAGGATTTTTTTTCGGGATTTCGAAATTCCAGGTTCAGCTTCGCTTCGCGCATAAACATCTTACCCGTCCTGAAAAACCTCACTTATACAGTTACATAAATAGCTATTAATGTCTATGAGATTTTTACACGTTTATGCTGAAAGTTATTTTAAATATTCCTCAACTTCTACAATTCTTTGAATTCAGGTTTCGTTCATTTTGTAGAATAATCCCACCCACTGTTCGGCTTGAGAATATGCCTCTAATATAAGTACATCCAGCAGCAAGTTTGGAACTGGAATACAGATTTTGTTGAATAAAAAGATAATTTTCGCATCAATTACGCACTTCTTTCTTAGTTTTCAAACAATTGTTACCATTTATAAGTAGTAGCTGCTATTCAAAGGGTTAAAGAGTAGTGTATAAGTGGAATTTCAAAGAAAATAAATTTTAACTATAATACATATATATAACTATAATACATATATATATCAGAAGATAATGCATTTCTATGAAGCACTAAACTTGAACAAATGTTATTATGACAACACACGACTTAAGCTATTGTCAGTTCATAGGTATGCCTTATATACTATACATTTCGCATGAAAAGTTATTTTTGTATCCACAAAAAATTACTCACAATAAATGCTAACGTAGAAACACTTTCAAATTGAGCAATATGGTTTTAGTTACACGGAACTTAGAGAAATAACACGTAGTTGTTTATATTGCATGTAGGTTTCTGTTAGTGAAGAGCACATATGAAAGGAAAAAAGAAAAAGCACAAGTTTATAACCACATTACAGCGTATCAAACTTAAAGCTTTAAACTACCTAAAATAAATATTTCAGAAACGGTTAATGCTGCGGAAAAAAATTTATACGATTTGCATGTTTAGTGAATTATTAATTTTCTCTTCCGTAAGCTTTTGTTTACTATACATACAAAAGTAAATAAGAACCAAGGAACTATTCGCAGAAAATTGAATACATATACATAGTTTGTTCATGCCAGTAGTAAAAAATATCGACATTTTTTCTTTCTCTGTGAAATGGATTGTTTGGGGTTAGGGAAACTACATTAAAGTTGCATTTTTCATCCTTGGGAGTTGCTAATGGACTTAAATAGGAAGTTTGAATATGTATGTTTATTTCGTTTTTGAGTTATATTCCCTTCATCTATACACACATAAATACGCACACTGCCTTTTTTAAAAAAATATTTTGGAGGATTTAGGAGATTCCAACTCTATATTTGGTGAAACTTGAAATAAAAGAACTCCTCTAATTACCTTAGATAAGTAGTTTATTATATAAGTGAATGCTTGTAGCTTAAACAGGATCGTTAAAAGATATAATCATAATACTACTATGGCGTACCCAAACGAACATTTAAAACTTGGATTCCTATATCGCATTGTGGTTTAGTGAACCAAGGAAACTCGGTAGGCTGGGAGCCGAGGTAGAAGGTGCGGATTGGGGGGAGGAGCTTGGTTCATAAGTCTTTATTTATAACAGAGGCTGTAAATCGTTGTTCTCAGTCGATATCAGGCGATGTGGCGATATATCAAAAACGCCGTTTATTTTTCTCAACAGTTCAACACCACACGGCAGCATAAACCAGGTCACAGTGAGAGGAAAATCTCGACAAACATGAAGCCGCTTTGTAGAAGCCGCATTTGCAGACATGCTGCTGCTTAAACTTTGAGAAGCAGTTTCCTGCAGAAAATAATTACTATCTGTGAATTAGATATGCCTTTATAAATGTTTTGCTTTATAAATACATTTTATACGGCTATAAGTTTACAGTCTCGCAGATTTAAAAATATGATGTGTTGCACTCACATGACTTTCTTTACTCTTGTACAAACTGTTTTTACAACGCGTATTCTCCATTACTTCATGTTACTCGAGAGATAAACATTTCCAGAAACTATCTTATTGCTAATTTTATTGTAAGTGTAAGGGGAATATGGCAGGCTTTAAGCGACAGTCAAATCTTTTAAGAGCTGGTTGCTATGTGGAGCATTCCATTCTCTTTGCATTACCAGGACAAAAAAAATGAATAATAAATTTCCATTTGAGAAAAGGTATAAGTATTGAAAAATTTAAGGGAATAACAAGCAATATCTCGAAAATGGTTCACTCAACATATGACATAAATTGTGTATTTTAACGCGATCTATATTTTTTGTGTAGTAAAATTTTGTCTATCTCTTATGGTTTACCAGTTATGCAAAAGTCGTTCACAATGAAGAATACTTTTGAAGACATTCTCAGAAAATTCGAGATATACAATTCATTTGCCATAAAAATGTCTTAAACTTATGGTATTTTATTCAAAATCGTTAGAGCCATTTTTGAGAAAATTAAAATTTTCTAAAAATGTTGCATGTAAAGGGTAATCTAGGGTGGGGGAATTTTCTTGAAAACCTTCGTATCGCATCTCTGGAAGATACTGAACCTAAATACCAAGTTTGGTGTTTATCCGACTGTTCGTTTCTGAGTTATGCTGTTCACAGACACACACGGACATGTTTCCAAAAATGCTTTATATGCATTCAGTGCGCCTCAAAATATGTATTTCCTGTGAAATCTCGGTATCGAATTTTTGGGTGGAATGCAATACTTCCCCTACTTACTATACGTAGTAGAGAAAGTAAAAAGTAAATAATAACTAAAAGCATATGCATCTAGATGGTCCAAAGCAGTGTGGACGCTATAGTTAAGGTAACAAGACCTGCTAAAATTATTTCCCTTATAGGAGAACAGAAATTTTATTTGGTATCAAACAAGTGCCTTACAAAGGAACCCTTATGTTCACAATCCACGGAATGCAGCATATGTGTGTGAATGTAAATGTGTGTTATAAATGTACGCTGTCTCCTAAATGAATAAAATTAAAAAGGAAGAAGAGCTGAACTTCTTGAGGGGTGACCATTCCAAAACGGGTAACGGGGAAGTATTTTGCTCGCCTTTAACATAAACTTGTGTAAAATAAAATTACTCCCATACATTAAAATTATCATAGGAAAGTTCCGCATATCACACACAGTAGTACCGCATAATGAAATTGAAAATAGAACATAAACACAATGCAAAGAAAAGGTAAATATAGTTGCCTCAGTAACCCTATAAAGGGGACATTCCACGTCTATTCACCAACAATCGTTCACCGTAATAAGAATATGTCTGCCTCTGTATTCGAGTGGGCAGGATTGTAGCTTCTTAACCCAGAGGTCTTGGCTTCGATTCGGGCTGGGGAATTGTTCTTTATTTACAGTAACTCCCTACCCTTCTCAGAGCCTGGAAGTATAAATATGTGAGTTGTTTTCTAACAAAAAGACAATAGAAAAAACCTATAGTCAACGAGTTATTTGTTTCTAAACTCCCCCGATATCACCATAAAGTTAAAGAAGTTTATGCAAATTAAACAATTAAAAAACAAAATAAAAGAATCTGTGACAATAGAAGGTGTCTCTAGTTTGTTTTTGGAAAGCCTGAAGAAAGTGTATGCAATGAATATTGAGGCAGTATTTTGTATGGCTTAAATGATATCAGTCTAATTATATAATATAAAAAATAATAACAGCCCGCCAAAAGCAATATGCGTATGTTATAATATATAAAGTGTATATTACAGTCATGTTATTATGTTTATTTTATTATGTATATGTATAAAATGCCATGTGAATGTATTACGTAGTTTAACAATGTAGGAGCTGTGAGAATAGAAGCAAGCTGCCTTACGTAGCAAACAGAATTACAAAGTAGAAGCCGAAAGTTGCTAACAATAAGGTAACCTTGAGACAACAATGAATTATAAAGTTAAAAAAGGCTACTAATATCTAGTTCTCCTAACACTACTGATGTAACATTTTGAAACAGTTTATAGTCACGTGGATGTAGAAAGAAAAGCGAAGGTAAAAATAAAGTATTCAATTGGAGTAGGCTTAGCCAATCAAAAACTAGAAAAGCTAAAGTAAGATAAAGGTATTATATTGGAGTAGCCTTAGCCAATCATAAACTAGAAATAGAGAAACGTACAAATTCAAACGTTTGACGCTAGTAGGTAGCATACCCACGCAGTTCGGTTCGGTACGGGTTCAGTATTTGTATGTGAGACATGATAATTCATTGCGGTGAGGATAATACATATATGTTTACCTATTAAAAGTGAAATTAACAATAATCTCACAGCTCTATAGTAAGACACATCAGTGAAGTGTTATTTAACCGTGTGAAGGATTAATAAAACAGTAAAATTCAATTATAATTTGTGTAAACTTTATTCTTCAGTCGTACCAGCCCTAATAAGAGATACTTGTTCTCAAAAATACTACTGACGCAGCTGAGGCCTAAATAATAAATAAAATAAATATTAAAATAATTATTACACATAAAGTAAACACACAACACTGCCCCAAAAGTAGGTTCTTAAACTGGGGCGAAGACCACCGGAAAGTTTGTACCTAAAACGTGGGGCGAACACTCCTAGAAACATAATTCCCGCAATGTTCTTTTAATTTATTTTCCTGGTAGAAATTAAAAGGGCATTATTTATATAACAACGTAAAGTTTGAGATTTGAGATTGGAGAACTTTAGGTATTAAATATCCAATAGCTTTCACTATTAAAATCTTTTGTATATCATTTCCTGTGTAGAAGTAAACTAAAAGTCCTATATTTTGAAATATTTAACTAGTTCGCGATTGTTACGCAAAACAAACTTGATGTATAGCAGTAGAACTAAACAAAACCTGAAATGGATCTTTCACAAGAATGCGTCCTGAGGATTGTTGTTCAAGTCATAATTTGTTGAGTTATAGCTATGTTTGAGCTGAACGCAACAAAAGCAATCCTTAGATTTATGTCAGGTTATATTTACACAAGTTGGTGTTTTGTATACAAGAGAGGTTTCCGGTGCATTCTCCCTCCCGTTTGGTCGCCATGGAGACGACTTCATGGTTCAATTATTATCGTTATACCTCCCTCGCTCCCTCATTACCCGAAGGTGATGTCTGGTGTGAACTCGATTACTAACAAGCGCCGTACAAAGGGGCACCTTAATGCACACGATCCACGGAAACTTCTCAATAGAATATAGGGATGTGCCTTTTGTAATATGGCAATGGGGAGTACTCGACTTCGGGTCCCTTGCAAGGGTGACTAACAAAGACAGCGGACCCTACTTTTGCTTCATCACACGTTGAGCTTGAAAAATAACCTGGACTTCCAGAAGTTTTGTTTCGCAACAGTCATCATCAGTAAGCCCACTTCACTCATAAGCCACATATACGAGGGCGGATTTATAAATCAGTGACTTTTTGAAGAAAATAGTAATTTTTTTTCCAAAAATTCAATTTTATTTCCCAACATACTCTCCTTTCAATTCAATACACGTTGTCCAATGTTTCTCCAATTTTTTTAACCCTTCCAAAAATATGATTTTTCGAAGTCTGCAAAACATGAGGTTGTTTCATCCATGATGTGTCCATTGGACGTATTTTTCTTCCCAGCAAGCCAATTTTTCACGTTTACGAAGAGGAAGAAGTCGCTCGGAGCCAAATCTGGAGAATATGGTGGGTGAGGTAGCAGTTCGTAGACCAATTCCACAAATTTTGTAATGACAATGGCTGACTTGTGTGCGGGTGCATTATCCTGGTGAAAGAGAACCTTTTTCTTCACCAAATGGGGTCGTTTCTTTAATAATTCCTTGTGAAACTGATCCAGCATTGCGGCATAATATGAACCTGTGATCCTTTTACCCTTTTCAGGTAGTGTCTATCACCCCTCGTGAATCCCAAAAGACAGGTGCCATGATTTTTCCTGCCGATTAAATGGTTTTCGCTTTCTTTGGAGCAGGTTTGCCAAAGAAAATTCACTGTTTTGATTGTTGTTTGGTTTCAGGTTGATAGTAATGGATCCAAGTTTCATCAACCGTGATATAACGCCGCAAAAATTCATTTGGGTTGTGCTGGAACATGTTCAAATGTCCCTGTGAAATGGTCACACGATTCTGTTTATTCTCAAATGTAAGCAGTCGCGGCACCCATCTTGCTGACAGCTTTCTCATACCCAAAATTCGGGCAGAATGTTATATACCCGTTCAGTCAAGATGTTTACGGTCTTGGCTATCTCACGAATTTTTACTCTGCAGTCTCCAATACAATATCGTGAACTTTGTTCTGTTGTGACCTCAACCGGCCATCTTGTGCGCACGGCATCTCTTGTGCTCGAACGGCCACATCGAAATTCTGTGAACCACCTGTGAACCATGCCATGTGTTGGAGCAGAGTTCCCATAATACTTCTTCAGCTTTTCTTCCGTTCCCTTCACCATTTTACCACGCAAAAAGTAGTGTTTTAGCAGAACACGAAATTAACTTTTCTCCATTTTCATATCTGCTTATTTTAGACGCTCTCAACAATATTCTAAGAAACAAATGACAGACGAATCTCTGCGATTATACCAAGAATAGACATAAGACTAGGGTGCAAATAAGAAACTTGTGATTAGAACGCTATGTCTCTTAAATCAAAAGGAATTTGTTATTAAAGGCTTTGACATTTTGAAGGTTAAGAGGAAATTAAATAGCATATGCGAATGTGCTTATAGTGTATATTTTTAAAGTAGGACCGTGTGACGCAATTTTGCCCCGAAGTTCTTATACGTGCCAATTAATCTCATTATATGGAAGTGGCCGATACACCTTGGCCATCTTAAAGTATCTTGGGAAGAAGACTGGCGCTCAATTTTTTGTGCTTCCCAGGGCAGCCATGAATATTTTGCTACGAACTACGCATTATGTTCCTCTTTGCAGAATTACCTTTCAGAAGAACTGCTAACAAAACTCGGAGACTATTCGAACTTTGAATTTTGAATTTAAAGAAGCTTAATGCATATACTAATATTGCTCCCATAAGCTATTCAATGGAACACAGTTTTAAAACTCTAGGAAATAGGTATTCTTTGGAACCTTATGAAATTTGCAAATTCTGTATTTCTTAAGCAATTAGTTTCATTTTTACCAGATATTTCTAAGTATTCTATAACAAAATTCCAGAATTTTAAATCGATTCCTTGAACTCCTAAGAAAAGAAAATATACTTTCTGCTGTTTTTAATGATCTACAGAAAAATCTCCTTCTGGTGTAGTTTTCAAAACATTGGAACCAAATTTTAATTCTGTTTTCCAAACATATCTCGACTTAATAAGATTTCCAATTTCATAAAACATTAATTACTTTATAAAACTAATTCAAAGTGTATACTTCTTACTTTTTACTCTTTTAATCAATGAAAATTGTTTCTAAAGGCATTTACTTCGTCATTTTTACTTTCCTGAGAATTTCCAGCGAAGACATTTATTCATCGTCTTGAGACTTCTTGGTGAAATTTTCAAATTAATTGGCAATTTAAATAATAATGAGCACTAAAGATATGTAGAAAATAAATTACTTTTAAGGGTAGAGAGGTTATTGTAGACTTCGAAACTGCAATCCTTTTCACTTTAAGTGATTTTAGTGTATGCAACATTATTAAACCATCTCTCTTAAAAGTACTAACATTTAACAGTACACAAAATCTATATTTTTTTCAAAATGTAGGCAATTTTCACAAGTTAATTCACTTAACTGGAAAATTTTAATTCTCATAGTTAATCTTGAATAGTTAACAATGAATATAAAAGGGTAGCCATCAAGAGGTATATGCCAATGAGATCTGTGTATCGCTTCTTGCGCTATCGATCAGAATTGAAAGGAAAAGTTAAAAAGAGACCTTCTTATGCGAAGGAAGTATTCTGTGTTGGAACGCTGAAGAGTTCGGAAAGGAATGAGCGCAAGCGGGAGATAAGAATAAAAAAGGCAATTGAAATAAAAGAGGATGGGAAACAAGGAAGAAATGGGGACAGGAACAAAACTACCGCAAGCGTTATCTTTATGGCGTAAGAACATTTGTTCCTAATACATGTTATAGCCTTTCTTTTCACTCTTTGCTGTGTAAAACTCTCGTTGTATGCTATCTGTAATAACAAAGATGCAAATCTAACAAAGACGCTTATTTTATTTCCTATCAGGAATAGATGCTTTTTGAGTTATTCAACAAAATGTTTGCTTATATTTGTATAGGTTAGCATGACTGTAACAGATCTAAATAATTAAAATTTAATTTTAGCGGCAACATAACAATTACAGCAGTTATTGAACCTCTGACAAGGTATAAAAAGAAGATATTTTGCTATGTTCATTTGATATTTATATAAAGTCAATCTACCCTTAAGCAGAAAACTATAATTTGATTTCAAGCATAATATAAATGAAATAAAAAGTATAAGCACTTCACAATTTAAAAATAATTTCATTTTAGCTTTTTCGGGATATGCGAGCAGTGTCAATTTTGCATGCACCCATTTTAGTTTGAATAGCATTTCTCTCCTTAAACACATCATAGTGAAATTTATTTGTCGTGTTGTTGTACATCCTTGCAGCTCTGTGGAAGTTATAGAGATAAGCCAGGGAGAGGTACGCTCTGACATAGACCATGATAGGAATTTAACATCTCTTACACTAGGTTGTTAAAGTTAGTGTTATATGGATCGAGGTTAGCTTCCCCTCATTCCAGCAAGTTTCTGCTGCAAGCTGGAAAAATATCGCCGTTTAAGCGAAACTTACATTTCTGTCTTATAACAGGTGGCCCAAACAAGCCGTCCTTAGTTGAAGTTAGTTTATACCGGATAGCGCGGATGCCAAAAAGTTTGCCTAAGAGAATTGCAAAGGGGACTCTATACCGGCAGAGAGGTGACTGCTAAATGAAAGACCAGTGCTTGAAAACGAACACTTTAGCTGCTATTATTGGTCCCAGAGCTCATTCGGTAGCGAAAATTCCTGCTATATGAGGTGTTTCGGATTCGATTCCCGGCTGACTCCGGAATGTTGTCTTTAAACAGAAATATTTCACAGTATGCCCAGAGTCTGGTGTTTGTGAGAGTACCTCTGTGTGTTTGTGGGGGTGTTATCGGTTATTTAATAAGAAATTCACTCATTAATAAGAATTCTGGATTGCCGCTTGACGCAAACCTATGCACATGTGTGAAGTCATGTAGTTCCGTGACAGTTAATCTGTAATCAGTACAACTATATGACACCAATTGGTGCGGTAAATAAAAAGATTAAACAAAATTCTATTTTATTATATTTATGTACCTTTAAAGGTGCGTTAGAATTAAATTATTTTCTATTAGTACGTTATTCATAATAAGCATGTGCAAAAACATGCCCGCCTTGGTGGACGAATTGATGTAAGGTCCTCTCAGGTCCACTTTTTACCTGGAATGATCCATCACTTCTTAATATTATTTCTGTATGTCAAAAAATAGACTTGCGCAGGAGCAAAAACACAGCCTTCGAGCATCAGCTGCATTTTGGTGCGTCTCCGTACACATCGTAATCATATCCGTGTGTTCGTTATTGGTGAACATTACCTTCTTGTCTGAATTACCTGGCTCGAACTGCAAGCAGGCGACCACGCAACGCTTATCAGTACGAACTACCATGTGAAAACCTGCAGAAAGCAGCACTACCTCAGTGACGTTTCGCTATGTACCTGCACTGACCCTTTGAACAGTAGCGATGCGGCAACTTCTTTTGCACCTATGTATGCGGTAATCATAAAAGTGCAAAGGACGTATTGTTTGGGCCACCTGGCAAAAGTGCAGAATGGAAAAGAGTGAGAAACCATAGATTCTGATTGTAATTCTACAAGCACACTAGCTTCTGACCTACGTAAACCATTTTTATCGGGTCTTTGTAACGTTTATACTTTTTACTTTCTCTACTACGTATAGTAAGTAGGGGAAGTATTGTATTCCACCCAAAAATTCGATACCGAGATTTCACCGGAAATACATGTTTTGAGAATCACTGAATCCAAAAAAAGCATTTTTGGAAACATGTCCGTGTATGTGTCTGTCTGTGTGTCTGTGTGTCTGTCTGTGTGTCTGTGTGTCTGTGAACAGCATAACTCAAAAACGAAGAGTCGGATAAACACCAAACTTGGTATTTAGGTTCAGTATCTTTGAGAGATGCGACACGAAGGTTTTCAAGAAAATCCCCCCACCCCAGACTACCCTTTACATGAAACATTTTTCGAAAATTTTAATTTTCTTAAAAACGGCTCTAACGATTTTGATTAAAATATCATATGTTTAAGATATTGTCATGACAAATAAAATGTATATCTCGAATTTTCTGGGAATGTCTCCAAAAGTATTCTTCGTTATGAACGACTTTTTCATAACTGGTAAACCATAAGAGATAGACAAAATGTTACTACACGAAAAATGTAGATCGCGTTAAAGTACACAATTTATGTCATATACATTTCTTTTGTTGAGTGAACCGTTTGCGAGATATTGCTTGTTATTCCCTTAAATTTTCCAATACTTATACTTTTTCTCAAATTCGTTATTCATTTTTTTTATGTCCTGGACATGCAAAGAGAATGGAATGCGCCACATAGCAACCAGCGTTAAAATATTTGACTATCGCTTAAAAGCTACCATATTCCCCTTGCACCTACAAGAAAATTACCATTAAGGTTGACATCTCGATATCTCGATTAACATGAAGCATATGGAGAATAGGCGTTTGTAAAAATAGATTGTACAAGAGTAGAGAAAGTCATGTGAGTGTAACACATCAGATTTTTTTATCGCATACCCACTGTGAGTAGAGAAAGTACTGTCCTCCATTCAAAAATTATGTATATATATAGATTTCATTGTAAATAATGTTTTGAGATCCGTTCAACTAAAAGAAAAATAGAAAAAGATCCATGTGCACTGGGCGGTTCCGGTCGCTGCAGGGGGTTCTATTGTGATGTGCCGGAAACTCAAGGAAGATCCATCCTGCTAATGTGCAACAGCTCTACAGCTGTTATGAAAATTTGTGACAACGACTTCTTTTATAGAATTTACAACCATAAGGTCTTTTTGTCGCACAAGTAGTGACTGATTTGACGCATGCGCTGACCATTATTTCGCAGCCGTTGTACCAATAATGGGAAAAAATCTAGTCCAGTCATCTAACTGGACAGTTTGTCTATAAAGTGCCCGTGTTTGTCTGTTATTACGTTGACACCCTTCAAACACCAACAACATCAACTAATTCGTTGTTTCCGTATCGTGGTCGCTTCATGATAACACGAGTGGAGAACTATCACTATAACGCAGCAAGAATCACATTTTTACCAAGCTTGTGTCCTCCAGCAAGCTACGTGATGCAGCTACGCAGCAATACCCATTCCGAGGACATAAAGCCCCTGCAGAAGTAGGCCACTCAAATTACTGTTTAGTATCTACCCAAGCCACCCAGTATGTGTGTGTGTGCGTGCACGCAGGCTCACGGCTGTCTTTCTGTCTGTATGTGAACAGACATTATTGTGTTATTATTCAAAAACAAAAGTCAGATAAATAACAAACTTGATATTTAAGCCCAGCTGCTTCCAAGGATACAACATGAACATTTTCACAAAATTTCCCAACTCACTTTACATTGAACTTTTGTTATTTGTATTTTTTCAGAAACTTCTCTAACGGTTTTTATTAAAATATCACATATTTACAAACTGACACAATGAAAAATGTAGACTTTGTTAAAATACACAGTCTGTGTGAATTTTCTTCGTAGCGTTAGTCGTGTCGCAATATTCATGATTACACATTTTCCCAAATGGATATGCACCATCTGACAGATATGCTTGAATAACTTTCATTTTATCTTGATTTCATCAATCAGGTATAATCGGAAGTGGGGTCAGTGGCGTATCGCTTTAAAATTTCAAATGAGAGTGGGGGAGTGCCGTATTTTCCGAAATGACCTTAACGGGTAGTCTGGTTCACCCTGTATAGGTATACCTGTTGCTTAATCTGAAATCATTTCTATAGCAAAGTGTATCGTGAATAACGTAACATGGGAAAATAATCATCTTTTACTGACTGTTGTAATACGCAGGATATCTACAGTTTGTTTAGCGATGTTCTAGGATCCTCTTCTACAGGTTAATTAGAGACAAAAGGTTTATAGAACGTATGTTCTGAGTGCAACACTTCTCAGATTATAGCCGTAAAATGTTCATCCTGCAAAGTTATGATTTTACATCACATACATACTTGCCAATCAGCTGTTGATAACACTTAAGCAAGCTGTCCCGGCTACCTGTCTAAATGTCAGCTACCCGCTGCTTCTCTCCTCCTTTTCAGCTGGACAGCATTCTCAATTAATTTCAGCGTAGGCGACTGTAAGGGAAGGAAGGAACAGCGACAAGTTGACCTCTTCACAGGTAGCCGATCCAGCACGCATAAGTGTTCGCCGGCAAGTGCGTTACGCTAAACTTTGATGTGACATCGTACATTTTTACTTTCTCTGCCGCGTAGCTAGTAGATAGATGAAGTATTGCATTCCTCCCAAAAAATTCGTCACCGGAACTTAAGAAAGCATTTTTAGAAAAATTCCGTTTGAGAGAGAGAGGGGGGAGAGAACAGCATATCTCAAAAGCGACAATTCATAAAATGCCAAACTTGGTATTTAACTTCAGTGTCATCCAAAGATGCAACACGAAAACTGAAGAACATCATCCCACCCCGAACTACCCTTTACATGAACAAACTTTTCGTTATTTCTTATTTTCTCAAAACTTCCTAGAATGATTTTGATTAAAATACTTCTTTCTCTGTTTACACTCCTCGTATGTGGGGCGTACACCCACCAGGACTTACAAGCGGGTGCCTGCGGTCAGAGGCCTGTCGAATAGCAGACACTTTGGATCCAGAAGAATATTCAGCCCGATGCCTGTATGAGAGCGAAGAAGCAGATAATATGAAATGATGGTGAAATGGACGAAAGTAAAGGTGATGATTGAGCAATTGGTGGAATGAAGGCGGGGTAAATCGGAGAACCCGAAGAAAATCCGCCCACACACCGATTTGTCTACCAGAAATCTCACATGCGGGTCCCTGGGATTGAACCCAGGCCGCCTAGGTGAGAGGTGAGCGGTCTAACTACTCGGCCACGGCGCTGCGTTGGTTAAAATACTAATTAAGATGTTTACATGACAAGTAATGTATATCCTGAATTTTCTGGGAACAACCTGTGAAGTCTTCTTCATTCGGATGGAATTTTGTATAATTCTGTGTGACTGGTATAAACGATAGGTAAAAAAACGGCTCACACAAAAAAGTAGATATCTTTAAAGCACACAATTTACTTCAAATAAACATTTTGTGGCTTCAGCCATATCCGAGAAATCTGATATTATTGATTTAAGTTTTTCAATACCTTGTAATTCTTTAAAGTGTTGTTGCTGTTCAGCTATTTCTGGCAGTCATGGAAAGAGCATGGAATTTCATGGTTAGTTTATAGAGATCCGGTTTTAAACATATGCCTATCGCTTCCGTTTCCTGTATACCCCTTGTACCTACAACGAAATATGCGATGAAACTAATTCTGCACACGTATATTTCAATTAGCATGAAGTGGATATAAAAAAATTGGATGTGATACATTCACATGACTTTCTCTACTCTCTATCATTTTTAGTGGTATACAAACTATTTTTAATAAAGTTTATTTTTCCATCTATTAAATTTTAATCTAAATAAAGCTTTACAAAAACAGCTATATTACACATTTCGTTATAGACACAAAGGGAACAGCGATAGTCAAATATTGAAGAACTGGACGCTATATGCTGCCTTAAAATCCCATACTGTTTCCGTGCAATCGCGAGCAACAACTGAATGTTGAAAGGACTTTAAAGAATGACCAAGAAATGAACAACTCCAACCGTTAATAACGGATATCTCAGAAATGGCTTATGCCACAAAAACTTATTTGTAATAAATTGTGTGTTTTAAAGAGATATACATTTTTGTGTAGTACGTTTTCGTCTATCGCTTAACGTTTACCAGTTATACAAGATTATACAAAATTCCTTCCAAATGAAGAGGACTTCTAAGGCTGTACCCAGAAAATTCAAAATATTCATTTTATTTGTCATGTAAATATCTTTGATATATGTGTTTTAATCAAAATTGTTAGTCATTTTTAGGAAATTAAAATATTGAAAAAAATGTTCCATGTAAAGGGTAGTTGGGGTGGGGGAATTTCTTTAAAATCTTCATGTCGCATCCTTGGAAGATACTGAACTTAAATACCAAGTGTGATAGCTACCGACGTTTTGTTTTTGAGTTGTGCTGTTCACAGACACAATGAGACACAAACACACACGGCCCTTTTTCTAAAAATGCTTTATTCTGGCTCAGAGGACCTCAAAACGTGTATTTCCGGTTAAGTATCGGTATAGAATTTTTGTTGAAATGCAATACCTCCTCTACCTACTATGTACGTGGTAGAGAGAATAAAAATAATAATTGGCGATAAATATTAATCAAAGGGTGGACAATTAAAAGAATAATACTATCTTGCTTAATAAGCAGCCTTATTGGATAAAAGTAGCTCTGTGAAATTAGAATTCATGGTTCTACCTCTTGTACAGATTTCAGTCTGATATCTGAAGTAGTTTCTGAGGTAAATGGGTCATGAATATAGCAAATGTAACATTGGCGGGAATGGGGTTTTAATTTCCCCTGAAAAGAAATATTATTTTCTAAGAACTCCGTTTACACGATGCTGTAGCTTCAGTAAACTTCGATTCAGCAGAACAACGCCCTTCATACTACACGGCAGTTTGATTGGAATTTGTGAAAATTAGCGCAAATAACTTGAAACTCCTTTTGATTCCGCTCGATGTCACTCCCTTAAAATGGAACCTTGTAGAGAGAAGAAAAGAAAAGAGAGGGGAATGGAAAGAAGAGAAGAACGAGGCTTTAATCCGGTTTTCTAGTGCTTTAGATCATTCATCCCCTTCGTCTCAGATTTCAACCCCTTTTCCTCCCTCCCTGAAGAGCGGATATCCTTCTTCACTTGATTTGTCATTACAGTGACAGCGAGGGACAAGTGAAATCTGTTACCACAGAATGGGGAAGGTGGCATTCCCTCTCTCGGAAATGCGAATTATTGATTTCATCTCCACAAATCTGAATAACCACTCCACTGAGCTTCATTATCAATAAAATGTAACACAGAATGCACCACTTAGAAAAGCGTTTCTCTCAGTTGTTCCAATTGTCATGAATGTTACGTTTTTAATACCTTTAAGCCATATATAATATTCAAAATAATTAATGTTTTGTATAGTGTCATTTTCTAACATGTTTTATTGGCCGAAAGGTATCAATATCAAACAAGAATTGTACATAATATAATTCAACAAGAAAGATGTTAGAATATTTAGCAGCCAAGAAATGTACAAAGCAGATTGTAACTTAGATAAGTAAGGGACGGGCGAGCTAGATAATTCCAGGTAAAAGATAATTCTAGGTAGAGTCCACCTTTCACCAAGCTAATGAGTAAGGAACTGGAAGCAATAAGGAGAAATAGAAAGAGACAGATATAAACGAAAAGAGACAGAGATATTGAATCTGCTTCCGGCCGCGTCACTGGAGCGCGTGTGCGAAAAGTTTTGGAGCAGATAATAAATGAAAGAATCTGTACTATTGTTATAATATTTGTGAACTCATTTCATACGTTGTTAATGCAAATTTCAAGATTCTGCAACCTGCTTTAAGCACACGGAATTCATTACAATGACAATTTCGGCGAGAGATAGAAGTTAAATGGCTACGCAGTCATACATCTTATACGTTACTTTTTGGGATCACGTTTTATACTCATTTTAGCAGGGATGTTACTTCCACTTATTGGTAAGCCAAATCCGTATTAATGCTTTGGACACAATCACTTTATGTAAGAGCTGAAGCTTTCCTGAGTGCCATTTTATGACTCTCGTGTCATTTTCCTCCTTTCTCCCTCCAACTTTGCGTGCCTCGAACTTTACGGGACACACTAGAAGCTCCTTTGACGGTAGGCAAACCGAAGAACAAAACAGAGAGGATGGATTGGATTGAACCTCGTGTCCCTTCCAGTGGTAACCCTGCTCTAAATGTTCTCGGGCTTGAGAATCCTGAAGATGCGAGAAATGCACGCTCCAGAAACGTCCGTGTTTCACCAACAATTCACTTGGTTTGTAGCCCGAGAATATCTAGAATAATCAATCACCTTGTTTTCCGCAGTGGTGGAAACCAACCACACATATAATCTTCTCCTGTGTTGTTTCCTTCAATAGGTATAAAATGAACACTTAAACTCGCGCGGGGTGTACTCAGGATTCGTTGCTGGCTCATTAGCAGTCCTCACAATCAACGTGAATACAAGCTCTGAAATGCTGCATGATGTTCTATATTTTTCCACCGTCTAAGATTCTACTCAGAAACTGTGTGGTGAAATTCCATGGAATTATTGAATAAAATATCTAAATATTTTGTAAATAATACTTTCAATCAGAATAATATTTCCTTTCTTATATTCACTATGCAAAAACATCAACCATCTGTTTATATCACATCACGTTTTTGTTAGTGAATAGATATTGTGAAAAAAACCAAAAGAATCCCCCACTTTAAACTGTTAATTTAAGTAACTTTCAGTCTGGGAAGATTTTAAATTGATGACAATGATCTTTGGGAAGATATTTGGTTATAAATGAACAATACAATATTGCTACAATAAGTGTTTATCTACTGTTGTTTCCGCTTTGTCTCGCAGTCTTAAAAGAAGTTCAATTTAAACACAAAGTGACGTATTTTTCGTGACTTTTCATTCTTAAAATATGGTCTCCCTACTTACCCCGCCTCTCTCTCTCTCTCTCTCTCTCTCTCTTTCGCACATACACACACGCAAAGAACGTGATAAAATGGTTTTCAGCATCTTAAAAATCTTTAAGCAGCAGTGTCGTCAGATATTTGAAGATTGTCTTAAAATCGGTTTCAAGTAGAATATCAAGAATGTTTCAAACATGAGAGTCGAAAGGTTTCCCTAGCTTGAGCCCGAAGTCTTACCCAAAAATTTAATAAAACTCTGAGCTAAATCGTGTGTAGATGAAAGGAATTTGTTAAGGCAATGCCCGGATTTGCAAGAAAAGAATTTAAGGAAAAGTGGATGGAGTTACAGTATGCAAACTATATTAGAGAAAAATGGACTGGGCGATATCTGGAGAAGGAGGGAGAATAATGTAAATGGGTTTTGGAAAGATGTTAGGAGGAGATTTGAAGATATAGATATACAAGAGTTGTTTAGGAACATAGGGGATAAAAGATCACTAGAATCGTATGTACAAATAAAACATACATGGGAAAGAGAAGGATATGTGGACAAATTAAATAAAAGAACAAAGAGAGAGTATTGCTTGGGTTTGAGCGGGCGTATGCAGGCTAAAAGGGATGAGAAAAGGTTTCCAACAGAACCTGTGTCCAGTATGTGGAGGGAAGGAAGATTTGGAACATATAGTTTTTTATGTAAAGGGACAGAGCTTTGGAGGAAAGAGTGTATAAGCGAGAAATTGCTTAAATTAGACAGGAAAGTAGCCTTAATTAAACTTTTTAGCAGAGATAGTAAGAAGTAATTAATCAAAGTTAGGAAGAAATGGTTGTGGTCTATAAAAAGAGAAGTAATTGAGACTTAAGCCTACGATGTGTTGCGAAAACAATGGTTTAAATAGTATTATCTCGAACATTGTGTGCGTTTAAACCATTATTATTATTATTCAAGAGCAATGCTATGATGATTGTTATAACAATAGTATAATTAGTATAGTTACCATTGTTAATATTATAATTATTACTATTATTATTAGTAGTAGTAATAGTGGTGGTGGTGGTGGTGGTGGCGGCGGCGGCGGCGGCGGTGGTGGTGGTGGTGGCGGCGGTGGCGGCGGTGGTGGTGGTGGTGGCGGCGGTGGCGGCGGCGGCGGTACCAGACACAAGGAAAACCTGAATTTTGAGTATGACTAAGCTAACAGTCTGGGCTGATGATAGCCATACTCTGTGCATGGTGGCTTAGTACAAACAGTTAAACAATAAACAAAATTGTGTGAGTAAAATTTACTCAAAAATTAGAGTATTTAATACTCTAAGATTGTGAATAAGCTTTATATGTAAAAACGGCTGGAGTTTTTAGTTAAAACAGACATTAAAAGGAATTATTACATATATGACTAGGTTTCCAAGGAATGCGATTACGAAAAAGTGAGCAGGGATTAATTAAAGTAATACAACTATCATTTGATATTTAAAAATACATCCGTAACTCCGCTACTAATATGGATATAATTTCACAAAATAAATGAGTTTGTATCATCAGCATGCTTCTTGGAAGAGTGAAGTATCTGTAAATAACAGTAGAAAGCTTGTTTGGTACGTAACTTCCGAGAAAGCGCACACTGAGTGCGTTAGTCAGCAACAACCTGTGCGACCGTTTTTATTGGTCTGCTTTTGAGCAGAAGGGAAGCAAACAACAAGGGACTGTAGGTTTTGTCGAATCTGCATACCACATACTTACGTCTAACGAGTAAGTCGATTGTGTACTCTATTTCTGGCTTCAGAAATGAATCCTTACAAATCAGGAGGACTTCGAAAAGGATTTATAAGAATTGCTGACTGAATTGCACCACAACCTCCACATGTGCAGTTCTGCAGTTTGTCCATGGAGAACGGCTACAAAAAAGAATCGCAATACGATCGATTACTGAAAGTCATGTACCTAAAATATGTGAATGACGCTCGTGAAACATTATAATCGGCGATAATAAGTAAATTTAAGCTTCCCAAGCTCATTGCAAGAATATATATATATATATATATATATATATATATATATATATATATATATTCATACGTGTAAGCACTGAATTGATAGAACAACTGGTGAAGGAAGTGATGCATTTTCAAATATTGTATAAGAAAATGTAAAATACTTTATCTTCTTTAACTTATTACCTCCTCTTTGTAGGACTTGCACCCGAAGGACTTACAAGCCAATACCTTGGATCAGTAGCCTCTCGAGGAGCAAGCAAACTCTAGAATTCTAGATCATAGCATATCCAGGATGGGGGATCATCCCAATGCCTGGTATGGTGGTAAAGGATAAGGAAATGAAATGTAGGGATAAAAGGGATGGTATGAAAATTCGCGGATCAAATTATCCAATCCAACATTCGCCTAGCGACCGAGAAAAACCGCGAAAAAAACCTTCGGTCAGCTCCAAGGGTTGAACTCGGGACCTCCCGAATGACAGCCATAGACGTTACCACCTGAGCCATCCCGCTTGGTCCTTTAAAAATACAGAAAATGTGCACTAACTAATACTGTAGTTGGTATAAAAGGTACAATTTTAATAAAGCCGAACGTATCAAGTGTTTATTAAAGAGGTATGTCACTGAGCCTGATTTTTTAAGGGTGTCACTCCTGGCACCGCTAACGTTATACAGCAACCGACGACCACTTAAAGATTATAATGTAAAAATTCATATGTATCTGACGTGAAGCACACATTCACAGCACCGTTGATTCGAACTATCGTATTCAGTATCTATTTATTTTGAATAAATATTTTATTGTCAATGTTTAGGATTCTTCACATGGTGCCGTTCTTCATCTTACCTGTTGTTTAGAATATTTCCTGGCAATTAACAGTTCTGCAACTAGATAGAGTGAAAACATTAAAACCAGTTTAGAAACAAAACTTTCTTCAACGAAAGTGTTTTTAATCCACCTTATATTCAAGCTGTCATGATGGAAAGTTGAATTCCTACATTCAGTGCTGGTAATCTAACACACCTGTGTGTTTTGTCTATTTTACTGCGCGTATGTATGTGCATGAACTATATTAAATCCTATAACTTTGTATATATTTATTATTGCGACGGAATGTAATGATATTTTAATTTTACAATTTAAATCTTATCTGGATCTTTACTTCCTCTGTATTTGTTAATATTTACTTACGATTTAACTCATGCAGCAGGTAAGTATGAATTTTAAGATTAACAAGGCATGGATAATTGAACGCCAGTTCACCAACAAGGTTAAGCTGGTGAACTTGGTACCACCATGTTTATCAGCTGTCAGTAAATTATTTTTATTTTCGTGTTAGTACTATTTCTATTATTCACTATCGTCGAAAAAATAGTATGCAATACACATGTGTTAACTGCATTAAAGAACCTCTATTTTTCTGGTTGTTTTGGAGTTCTTTCACTCTAATGGAAGCTCTAATCTCCCTTGTCCTTATTACAAGTTTTGGGTTTACAGCGTTTTTTCTCTAAGTTATCGCACACGGGATGTAAACACCCAAGAGAACATCGTATCTACTTTGGGATGCTCTAGCTGTGGTCAGGATTAATCAACTGTGTCAAACTGATTCATTTTCCGGTTATACTCATTATATACATATACGTATATGAATCAATGCATGTGTGTACTGAATTTTACTTGGTATAAAACGCAGTTAATTATCAATGATGTCACAGGGCTTTGAGTGTTCATTAACATTAACCATGCAGAAAAGTGTAATTAACATTTAATGTGGATATGCCATGAGCCACTGAACTTCTAATTGGAATTCCGTGTGCACTCTCTGATCACTTCCACTTATAAATATTTGAAGCGCTGAAACTGATTTCATATTCTACAGAATTCACCAGAAAATTTCTATCTCATGTGGTTCCAAAACTCCATAGTCAATTTCACAAAAACACAATAAATAAAATCATAATAATAATGACGACCTCAGAGTGTGAAAAGAGACAAAAGATTGGAACAAGGTGTCAACAAGGATGCAGTTTCTCGCCCACTATTTTTAAGATTTATACTGACGATCTAATTAGAAAATGGAAAAAATTAGTGAGTCCTGGTTTTAGAATCATTTAACAGATATTCAATGTAATTCAATTTTCTGTGGTTATTATCGAGGATAGTGGATTTTCCCTACAATATTTAGTCTTTAAGCTTTCCAGATCTGTGGGGAATATGTAAAATATTCACGAAGAAAGAAAAACATAATGGTATTTCGAGGCAAGGAACCGAAAAGGACAAAAACAACAAAACAATAATAATAATAATAATAATAATAATAATAATAATATAAATAATCAAATCTTAGAACAAGTGAGCCATTTCAGTTATTTAGGAAATTATGTTAGCTATGATAGAGGGCGTGATATGGATATTAATGCAAGCAAATTTCAAAGTATTTGTGATATTATTAATTGTAATCTGAGAAATAAAGTAAGAACAGATACAAAAGTAAAATTTTATAAAGTAATGGTTGTACCTGTGTTGTCCTACGGATGTGAACTATGGACAGCTACAAAAAAGCAAAAAGGGAAAATACAGACATCAGAAATGAAATCCTTAAGCGGAGCTAAAAAGTGCTCTATACTTGATCACATACAAAATTAAGATACACGTCTAGAATCCCCGTAGGGGAGAGGTTCCGACCCCTTCAGCTGCCGTGGTGAGAGTACTGCGAACGCCTAGCACTCGTAGTACTTCTGACGTTACTAGAAGTACGCCGGGCTGAACACCTGAGCCCCTCCGGAAAGGGAATTGTTCGGATTGGGTTGGCCTCGAAGGGTAGGATTCTCGATATCCATGGGAGATTGCGTACGTCTGGGCAGTGATGCCCAGGCGGTGTTGCGAGACACCTCAAAGTCTACCAGGACCAACCTGGAGAGCTAGTCGCCCCACCGAGGTTCTTCGGTAGTCTTCCTTCTGGGGTTGACTCGCGTAAGTGGCGTATCCACTTCCGTCCCTGCGTAAGTAGGCGAGTCCTTTTAATGTTCAGGTATTGGCCTAATGGAAAACTCCACGGGAGAGTCGCTCGGTTGACGCTTTCCCCTGGGCAAAGGAGGGGAGCTTTGGCTCCGGGTAGACCCTGATTGCTAAGCACGTTTATAATTAAATGTTTTTTATTATTAATGATACATTGAAAAATTACAAGCGAAAACTGAAAGAACATCTAGAAGGAATGAACAACTCAACATTGACAAAACAAATAACAATATAAAAGTCAATAGGAAGAAGATCCGTGGGAGGACCCAGGAGGAGATGGTTGGAAGATCTTTGAGGACCGAACAGGCAGTTTTTGCCTATACCTTGTAGTAGAAGAAGAATAAGAACATAATGTAGTAGTTGTAGCGCATTTTAAAGCAATCATTCTAATCGTCAAATAATATGAAAGTGTCTTATGATTCGATTACGCCTTTACACGCAAATAATATTCTTCTTTCTTTGAATCTATTTTGAAGTATGAGTTTCATTTTCTATAAATTGGTATGGTTCCACTAGATAATATGAAATGAAATGCTACACCTTGAATTTGTTATGTCTACACCTTTGAGGGAAATTCTAACTCATACATACTTAAATACTAATTCTAAATGAACTTTAAAACAATGAACAATTTATGAACAGTCTGGCATAACTAAATATGTATATTTTGGAACTTGTGATTTACTTAAAGTAACAAGACAGGCCACAGGATCTGCCTAAAGAACTATCCTTTTTCAGATATTTAATTACTACTCCAGCGCATAAATTTTCAAATCAATGCTTCGAAAAGTATTTTTGGAGCCAGACTGTTGACAAACTCCATATTTTTATAATCATTTTAAGAACACTCATAAAATACACAAAAACGTATTCCATTTAAAATAAGGTAACTGTGGTAATTTCTGATAAAACAAAAATTGCCATTTTTAATTTTTATTAATTAATTGCCTCCACAAAACAACTTTTTTGAAAAAGAATGTCTTAAAGTATTATGAAACTCTTAAGCTTAAGAGTATAATGCATATAAGCACTGTCATATTGCATACAATTTAGGCAATCTTGTGAAATTAAACAAAAGTCAAAATCCACCCTTAAAAACATTCACTCTCTATAAAAATGAAAATTGCTATTAATGAAAGTAAAAGAAATGCAATTTTATGTAAAGGATTATGAACATTTGTTCACTGTCTCCTTTGCCAGCATTTCCGATTCTTTTTTTTTTTTTTTTGAAGGGGGCTACGTAAGCTCGCACTAGTGAAAAATGGAGACGTCAATATATCTACTTGTTTGAAATTGAGTTATTTAGCATCTAAATACAGCCTAACGTGATAATTTTCCTATTTTAGCTATTATGAGTCTTATATGATATCTATCTGGCTTATTCCTTAAGAGACTTATGAGTTTTTATTTTTATTTTTTTTTTTTTACGTAAATGGGTAACCAGCCGTTGCACTCTGGAGGACCAGGAAGAACTCTATTAAGAAAAACTAGAAAAGAAACACACATAAAGTTCTATAAGATTATGGCTTTACCTACGTATTCAGTCCGCCGAAATGAAATTGTTGAGGTATGTAAGAGGATGCACTAGAGTTAACAAAATAAGAAATGAAACAATAAGATCAGATTTGAATGTTGTATCAGTAAATAATAAGATTGATGAAAATAGAAGAAATTGGAAACATGTTGGTAGAATGGCAGATGATAGAATACCAAAAAAGATAATGAACTACCCGACAGGGAGGAGAAGTTTAGAAAGACCACGCAAGTGATGGCTAGAGAAAGAAGAAGAATCTTATATAGAAGCAAACATTTACAAGTGTCTCTACTACGCAGTTTATGCGATATTAATTCTGTGCTCATTAGTCTATCACAGTGAATTAGTTATTTCTCCCTTAGCATAAGAGAAAATCTTATTACATTTTCAGATTTCAAAATGTTTGCGATACCCAAAGTCTAGTCCAACACTTAGGCGTTCTCCTTTTCCTTTTAGCATGTATCCCAGATAGTTCAGGATCTAAAAACTTAATTGTATTTCCATCATTGTATAAACATATGAAAGAGTCCCAAGGCTTTAAAATCCTACCTTGTCAAATATGCTACAATTATTCTACTAACACTGAGTAATTTGTGTCACCAAGTTAAAATCCTTTTGTTATCTATGAATTCTGCTGTATGCGGCCACATCTCTTCCCAGTTAGCTGCTTTGCAGTGCATAAAGGTTTCTTCATTTAGTGTAAAAGTGCAACAAGTAGCGTCTCTTCTGTTTCTGCACAAAGACTTATTTCTATTGTCAAATATTCTGAAGGCTACGTCGGCGATTAGCTTTCAGAAGTCTTTTACTGCGGTCACGACCAAGAGTTTTACCGTGAAGTTTCTAGAACTTTTTCTAGTGACTTTGGTACTTTTTTAACGTTTATATTACATATATTCAGTTTTCATACTAACCTTAGGGATTTACATTAAGAGCTTCTTAGCTATTTTACTTAAATGGTTCATTTAATGGAATGATTTTTGTATCATACTCAAATCACTCAAATGTTTATTCAATTCTTAACATAAAAGATGTTGTTTGTCCACTCAAAAGATCCGTATTTGCCCCTCAATGCTTTATCCATTCATTATCTTCAAACACAATCCTTGATAACCCTTTGGATAATTAGATGAATACATTAGTTAACTAGATTCAGACCAACAAAAACCTACAAATATGTGATAAGTTTTTTCTTCCGGACTGTTTATCTAATCATGCTCATGGCACTGTAGTGACAGCGTGATTAGCTACCTGAATGAATTAGTACCAGCTTTCCTGGTGAAGGCAGAACAAACAATACTGCGTTACTTTGCAGTAATGTCCTTTAGTTCACCTAGCTATTTATTATGAAGAGGAACATTGTGTTTTGCTCTGAAAAGACACGCCCACAAAGGAAATAATTATTTATATAAGACGCAAAGCAGTCTTCACTAGACCATCAAACATATGTCAAGTGATATGGATGGAAAGATGCCGCCTCTTCGTTCTCATTAGTACACTGCTGCAATGGCCGTTGGATGTTTGGTTTGTAAGTGAAGTTCCAATGCCCACAAACAGACCTGTTTGATATTGCTGGTTGTGTTGGACTGTAGAACATGCTCTTTAGTCAAGTGCTGAGAGTCATGCACATTTCTGCTAAAGCCCTTTCTTTTGTATTGGCACTCCAGGTTCTCTTTGGTAAAGTACGTAACTGCTACTTAAGTGTGAGAACCGCGTTGTATACGACAGAGCCGTGGAAAATTTCAAGAAACCAAATGTGATGTGTTGCATTCACATGGATTTCTCTAGCCGCTATCGTTTACGTTTATATAGTGCTTACGAATTATTTTTGCAAAAAGAAATTGTACTACAAGTTGAGATAAATCTGAATGGGCTAAACTTTGATAAAGTTTCATTATACATTTCGTAATAGGTACAAAGTTAATACCAATACACAAATGTTTAAAAGCGGTTTGCTATCTACGGGCTTTCAAATTCCACGCTCTTTCCATGACATCGCGGAATAAGAATAAGAACTGGCAACTTTACCTTCAGTGGGTACACCGGGCCTGGAAGTGAGCATCAGCCAGCAGGCTGGTAAGTGCAGTTGGTGATAGTCGATAGTACTGGCACCTTCTTATTTGTTAATTATTGATGGCTTTAACACGAGAGCGGATAAATTTAAAAGACAACTTATTTAACATGTTTGGCCCGGATTGGTTCCAGAATTTGAACTTGGACAGGCAGTACGCGATTTCAGAGACGCACACCGTTGCAAGGTTACTTAGTGATTGTGTGTTTCTTCACCTTTATAGGCGGGTTAAAGGTAGCTATAATATCCATAGATGTGTGCTGAAATACTGCTACGTTTTAAACAGACTTTCGCTAGCCTTAAGCGTTTTTTTGGTCTGTCTCCTTTCTGACATCTTAATTTTTCAGTTCCTAAAATTGTTTACCATCGCTTTCGAAACAGGTTCTGTGATCTTATCTCTATCAAATTAAGAAATTTCCCTTTTATCAATTAATTGGACTTAAAATGTGCATTTAGGTACTAGTTCATGCTGAATTGCATTAAATATTTCACTGCATGTGTCAAATAATTATTTTTTTCCTTTGATACATAGAATAGCAATAACAGGAGGAAATACTTTCATTATTAAAATACCTAAGCAGACTATAGAAACCAACTGAGTGACTGCCTTAATTTTAAGTAGAGAAAAGACAATATCTCGTACAGTTAATTTTAACTTACGGGCAGAAAGCAGATTATATCCCTGGTATTTCTAATTTTAGTCCGTTGTCACATTTTATTGGGAATTCCTCCCTGACGTAAAACGGAAAAATGCCTATTTTCAAAGCCTTAAGCATTTATTGAGAAAATAATAAAACTTAGAAAACACACCACTTAAGGACATCGTGATACTACATTAAATGCATGGCATCATAAGGGTTTCTAAACACATGCAAATGCACTTGCCTTTCACAAAAAGTTAACCAGTCTTAAAAATTCCTTTTAAAATATTGTTCAACAAAACGTCGAAAGGCTAACACGGGATACCAAAATGGTACTATGTAATCTTATATACCACGAGTCTAATACTATAATTGCGTAATTGGAATTTAATGTTACCATTCCTAATAATTAAATAAAGAAGCTAATTTTAAAGCCCCTCTTAATTACACTCGGAGAGCTTAAGAACTTGATGTTCTTCAAAATACTTATTGCACAAGAAAGTACAAACTTTAACTTCAGCTTCCATTCTTCTTGAGGATTATTTTTTATTGTGGTTTCATTTATATCCCATCTTTAACTGCAATGTCATATCGGCGGCCTTATGATGTTGTCATTGAATTTCTAATTTTTCTTTGGGATTCTTACATTATATCACACATACATTCACACTCTCATTCATACTTCTAGGCTCTGGGGAGTATAGGGAATGATCTTGGTTAGAGAAAAATCCCCATCTCCAGCCGGGAATCGAACCCGGGACCACTCGTACAGCAGGCAGGTACCCTACCGATTGAGCTATGGGGCCAGCCTCTTGAGGAATTGTTTCATTATAAGAGGAAATAAAACATTTCTAAAATCTCTTGAAAACTATGGCAGATCTGTTGTACGTTTATTCGTAAAATTCTGATTTTGCGATCTTATTACAGATACTGAATTCTTATAGCATAGAATCTTAACAAACAGATGATGATAATGTGAAAAATGATTTTGACTACATAGATTGCTGACATGAATCGTTATAGGCCTTTCCCATCAAAGTAGTTTGGCATCTACTTTACACTCTTAGGTTGCCGGCGTTATTGTTTTTTTCTCAGCTCTACTAAGGCCATTTAACGTTGACCCTGAGACTTTAATTTGTATACAGGAAGTATTAATACATAGGAGCACCGACCATGGCAGTTTTTCAAAGCATCTCCCTCTGAACATACAGAAACCGTAGCCATCGTTTCCTGATGTCTTTAGCGTAGAAAGAAATGGGTTGGTGTCGTAACCACTGCAGAAAAGCGTTTTTGAGTTCCTCATCCCGCCCAAATGTTCCCAGTGCAAGCTAATGTTGAGTCAAGTGCGCTGTATGTGGCCTGGTATTGTCATGGAGAAGAATAGCATTTTTGGATAACATTTCAGGTCCTTTCCTCCAAACGGTCCCGCGAACAGCACTGTGAAGCAGTATTTAGTAATGCTTAGCATTTATTGTGCACCCCTCTCCAAATAATCCACATGAGTTACTTGCTCAACATGCGCGATATTCACTGGAGTGACTGCAATTGGGTGAACGTGTCCATGCGGTTCATTTGTTACCAACTTCCGCCCTTAACTGAACTGTTGACGCCATTCGTACACTCTTGCCCATGATAGTGCCTATTCGCCATACTGTGCTTGCAGTCTACGCCGAATTTCAGCAGGTCTCGCCCTCTCCATTACAATAAATTTCATTACACACCGCTGTTCCACAGCAAAATAAACACTACTTGCCATGTTTGTTTACACCACTGCGCATTGCCGTATGCCGTCGTAAAGGATCGTGGTGCTCGCAAGGAATCATGATCTGTCCTGCAGAAGTTACGCAGCGCTCATTAATATGTTACGCATGAAAGTCTTGGTCAATCTTGAATCGTACAGAAAATATCGCTAATGCTGATAAGGAATGTAGCTCAGAATTACTTTGACCCACTGCAATTAAAGAAATGGTTCATAAATAGGGAAATTTCAATTACATTCTCTCAACACGCACTTTACAAATATGTTACTTAAGAGGACAAGGTAACACATGGAAATTACAATTATTTCAAGTGTTGTTTGCATTGATAGCGTATGTAGTTGAGTCCGTAAAAATTATTTCATTCAGCAGAAAAATAATAAAATTTACTCTTAAAACATATGAATTCATGTACCTTTTCCTCTGATACTACTTGCAATATAGAATCACACTTTTGCATGCTTATTCTTAGTATAATTAGCTATCTTCTAACCCTCAATTATTTAGTTATATGTATATCAGTTCAATAGAAATTGAAAAAAAAGTAATTGCAAAGTAAAAATGTGGAAAATTTGCAATGTTGTTGCTTTCTTAATATCACTAATATACATTATAAAATTATGATTGTGGTTCATGTGTTGTATACATGTACTGAAAATTTCAGCTTTCTAACTTTCATACTCTACATAAGTATCCAAAAATGTTTAGAGGAAACTGAATTTAAAGTTTGAACGTTAAACTTCTGACACACTTCAGTACATTCCAGGTTCATAATCACCTGCACCTTAATTCCTGGAGTGCTGCAGCTTTTTTGATTGCCTTCTCTTGCTCCTGGTCTCTTTTGTTAATTGGCTGAACTGCTCGCTGGGCTTCGTTGTTGAAAGATACAGAAATGTTCTAAAAAGGGGCGTTGCATGACAGCTTTAAAGGAATGCAGACTACCATTTAAATGGTATTTAAATGTCTTAAAAACCTCTTAACCATTCTCTGAAACTGGAAATAATAGAGATTTTATTGGTGCCTAAAACAAAAAATGTTATTTTTTTACTATTTCAGAGCACCTTATCCCCTTAAGACGATCATGAGAAAACATGTTTTACTCTCCCTTATTTGTATACTCAGTTTTAAGCTGTGTCTATAGCTATGCATTATTTAAAATGTACTAGCTTATGAGGAAGGGTGGCAGCACTGAATGTTAGGCACCAAACTACATCATGCCTTTGATGAAAATGAAGGAATGGAAAAAAAATACCCTACTAAATCCCTTTAAAAAATGCATGGTTGAAAGAACAAGGGGAAGCAAATGAGACATGCTGACATAAGTAAGTTGAAATTGATCCGTTTCGAGGGTTTCTCCCCTTAGCAGACATGCGTAGACAATAATCCCTCTTGGTATAAACAAAATTATGATGGTTTGTAAGAAGCATACTACTACCATTCATACAGAGTGAAAATGTTTATCTAGAACAAAATAACTTTCCAGGATTATGTTACCTACATTCAAAATGACTGTTCTTTAAGTTTTGCCACAAGCAGCGAAAACACATCCAAATTAACCGAATGAAGAACATTGCCACAACAAGTCATTAAGTGACAGTATTATATTCATATGCTTAAATCAGATAGTAGATATGCTCATTAATAGTCAAACTATGTGTTTCAATACAATCAAATTGTTTGTTTTCTTCCGTATAATCTGATAAGACTCGACGTTATGTTCTAGTGTGCTGATACTCGTATATAAGGTAGTGTTTCAATGAAATCTACAGCTCTATTGGCATTTAAATTAAGGATTTTAATGTAAAAATTAAAATGTAAGCTTTTTTCTTCAACTTTTGATTTTTTGAACTTCAGGAATATTTATATCTAAAATAGCTTCCGCTGAAATTAGTTTTCCACATTAATTGTAGTATTTCAAAACCAAAATAAATAGAAGTATCTGACTAAAGGTACTTAATTACGTTTAAGACGTTCAAGTAGGGAATTCATTACAAATTCATGTTTACATTACAGAATCGTATTAATAGCTGTGGAACGGTCCTTGACCGAACATGTGAAAAATTGCCTGCAAACTTCAATCAGTTTTATTCCAATGTTCAAGCTGATTACAAATATCCTTAGCAGCATATAAATTCATTATTATTGATGAAGTAATATAGCAGAGATGTTAAAAATTTATATTATGTTATTTGGACAGGGATATATGTGAAATATGAATTATTTTCTGCTTAAAAAACGGATCTTTTAAAGTTTTAATCTCACCGCTTCATCACCTGAAAAAAATGGGAGTAGGTTTTTAAATTCTCCTTCTGAATCATTTACTGAAAATTTTGGTATTAATGATCATTATAAAAATAGAAAAGCAAACAAAACAAAAAAACACAAATCATTTTCACAGTGTAGGACACATGTACCCGTTTCTTATATAGAGGAATAAAAATTCTCTACGTGGGGTATTTGGCATGCTGAAAAATGTTGCTTAAAGAAACCCTAGATTTGACCAAAGAAAGGTACATTTAATTTGAAAAGGTCAGACATGTCATTTTGTGTCATTCAGTGAGGTTCCCCACTTTTCTCTCTCCAATTCGGTGGTTAGTTAGTAGCTGGACGTTAAGGCGGTACTGTATTAAATAGAATAAGAAGACCTTGAACGACAGACAAACCGAAAACAAAACTGGACATAGGTAAAAACATTCCTCTCCAATGGAACCCCTGGATTAAATGAATAGAGGTAGGGATTTATGCTGTTCCAAGAAGCTTTTCTATCGTTCCTTTCTACTTTGCCTCCTGGCTACACTTCAAGCGCACCGAGCGGGATGGCTCAGGCGGTAACGTCTGTGGACCACATTCGGGAGGTCGTGGGTTCGATTCTTACGGCCGACCTTCCTGAACCATGGATTTTTTCGGGGGTTTCCCCGGGTCGCTAGGTGAATGCTGGGAAGGTTCATTACATCCCCCGAATTTTCTGTCCCTCCATTTCACCTCCATTCTCATTTCACATCACCTTTCATCTACTTGGTCTGTTTCGGAGTTGAAAGTGACTATGGGAGTCTCAGCGTTGCATGGCAGGGGAAAAGGATGCTCTATGTAACCCTTCGTCTCCAGGAATGTGGGTGATCTCCGAGTCGCGGGTCCCACAGTGGGATGTGCAACCTGCAGGGGGAGGGGAGCCGGTTGTAACAACTGACATCCGGGTAGTTTCAGTCTGTAAAAGATAGAAACCCTACCCTCTGTTCTGTCGTGCCTCCTGAATGCCCTCCATCAACTTTCACCTCACCCCTCCTCCGGGGCACCCCGTCAGGGGCTTAGGCACAAAAGATCTTGTAGGTCGATGTACTAAATCCTCCTCTGTATCTAGTTCTGCTCCTACACTTCAGGGGTTCTATCTTAACACAGGTGCACGAGTGCTACTTTGCGATCATAGGGACAGTACCCAAAAGTCCGTCTGCTTCGGAGCACACGTCCTCTCTCATATGCCGTATAGTAAGTAACGCTAAGGATTCTTGGACTATCTTCGCTATCTCCCTCGTCTCATCCGTCCGGAGAAAGCATAAATGATGAAATGTGAGTCTCCACCTTCAGTAATTATCATGTTGAGTTATGCTATTGTAAATTTACCGATGCGCGTTTAACGATTAAAATTATTGTGGTGCACATGACGCACAAAGTGTGCACTCTGCGTGAAAGCCTATAGTATCTTGTCCTTAATCTTCAGCTCGAAAAGACTGGGAGATCCAGCAAGAGGCAACAAACCAAGGGCATCTGTCAGAGATCAACTTCAATTTCATTTAAGCTGAGTTCATTTTATTCATAGCAAGGTATATATACGCCAAGCGCTTTGGTCAACAAGCTTTAAATTTTATTGCTTTCTCTACTACGTATAGTAAGTAGGGGAAGTATTGCATTCCACCCAAAAATTCGATACCGAGATTTCACTGAAAATATATGTTTTGAGACCCCCTGAATCAAAAAAAAGCATTTTTGGAAACATGTCCGTGTGTATGTCTGTGTGTCTGTGTGTGTGTGTGTGTGTGTGTGTGTGTGTGTCTGTGAACGCATAACTCAGAAACGAACAGTCGGATAAACACCAAACTTGGTATTTAGGTTCAGTATCTTACAGAGATGCGACACGAAGGTTTTCAAGAATATTCCCCCACCCCAGATTACCTTTTACATAGAACATTTTTCAAAATTTTAATTTTCTCAAAAATGGCTCTAACGATTTTGATCAAAATATCATATGTTAAAGATATTTTTATGACAAATGAAATGTATATCTCGAATTTTCTGGGAATGTCTCCAAAAGTATTCTACATTGTGAACAACTTTTGCATAACTGGTAAACCATAAGAGATAGACAAACTTTTACTACACAAAAAATGTAGATCGCGTTAAAATACACAATTTATATCCTATACATTTTTTTGTTGAGTGAACCATTTTCGAGATATTGCTTGTTATTCCCTTAAATTTTCCTATACTTATACTTTTTCTCGAATTCGTTATTCAATTTTTTTGTCCCGGTAATGCAAAGAAAATGGAATACTCCTCATAGCAATATTTGACTATAGCTTAAAGCCTACCAATTCCCCTTGAATCTATAAGGAATTAGCAATAAGATTAACATCTCGATATCTCGATTAACATGAAGCATATGGAGAATAAGCGTTTGTAAAAATAGTTTTTACAAGAGTAGAGAAAGTCATGTGAGTGTAACACATCAGATTTTTTTAAGAACAAGTGCCAACAGCTCTCTTTACAAAGGATTCTTAAGCTGGACTTCTTTCTTTCAATTAAATAAAGAAAATTAACTTTAGTATGGTAGGTATTTATAAAGACAGAGCAAAAACACGTAATCGTTCTGCAAAAAGAAAGCTATTCGGATAATGTTTGCACCAGTTAGCTTACTACCTAAAAAGTAAAAACATCTTTGTACTGGCATAAAACATTGTTGGTTTCCCCAGCATGTACCACATTATGCTAAACATGCATTTCTTAATTAAGGATGCCTAATTCAAATCCAAAGTGCATCTGAATTTGCCAGTTTAAAAAAGTTATTTTAGATTCGATGTGCATAAAAACAACATTGATTGGGAAACAAAAAGGAATCTTCGTGTTATTTTATTAAAAGTAATTTTTACTCTCTCTCTCTCTCTCTCTCTCTCTCTCTCTCACTGCTCCGTATAGTAAACAGGGGAAGTATAGTATTTCACCTAAAAATTCTAAGCCGAGATTTCATCGGAAATATGTTTTGAGGTTTCCTGTGACCCCCAAACCTTACAAAAATGTCCTTATGTATGTTTTTGTGTGTTTAGGGGTGTGTCTGTGAACAACTCAAAAACGAAAATTTGGGTGAGTATCAAACTAGGTACTTAAGTTCAGTATCCTCCAAGGATGCAACAGAAGATTTTCAATAAAATCCCCCATCCTCAACTACCCTTCACATGGAATATTTTTCATAATTTTGATTTTCCAAAAAATAGCGCTAACGATTTTTATTAAAATACCATATATTAAATATATTTCCATGACAAATAAAATGCGTATCTTGAATTTTCTGGGAATAGCTTGTGAAGTTCTCTTCATTTGGAAGGAATTTTGTATAATCTTATATAAGTGGTAAACATTAAGCGATAAGGGAAAACGTACTACACAAACAATGTGGATTTCTTTAAAATACACAATTTATTTCAAATACGTTTTTTTGTCGCATAAGTCATTTCTGAGAGATTCGTTATTAGTGGTTCAAATTCTTCATTACGTGGTCATTTTCTTAAAGTCCTTATCAACATTCAGTTATTTCTCGCGATTGCATGGAAACAGTATGGAATTTTAAGGCCAGCGTATACTAAAGTTATTTTTGTTAAATATTTGACTATCGCTGTTCTTTTTGTATCTATAACGAAAGGTGCAACGTAGCTATTTCTACAAAGGTTTACTTGGATTAAAATGTAGTAAATAGAAAAATAAACTTTAGTAAGAATTGTTTACATACCCACTAATAAAGGTAGAAGGTAGAGAAAGTCATGTAATGTATCACATCAGACTTTTTCTCCTGGTCATGCAAAGAGAACGGGATTTCAAAGCCATCACAAGGCGACCAGCTTTTCGACCTACTATATTCCCATTGTACCTATAAGGAAATATGCAATAAGACTATTTCTACAAATATTTATATCGATTAACATGAAGTACATAAAAGAAAGCTTTTGTAAGAATAGCTTGTTGAAGAATGGGTAGAGAAAGTATGCGAATGTAACACATCAGATTTGTTTCTTCTTTCTTTTTCGTGTTCATGCAAAGACAATAGCATTTCAAAGCCATTACATAGCGACCTACTTTGAAAATATCTATCGCTTTAGCTTATTGTATTCTTCTTATGGCTATAAGAAAATATGCTTACGAGTAATCGTTGAGTAATACAAATAAACGTAGCTAATGAGTTACTCGTACATTTATCTGTATTAAGAATAAGTAGACAGAAGAATAATCTTTTATAAGAATAGTCTGTAGAAGAGTTAATAGAGAAACTCGTGTGAATGCAGCACATCAGTATATAGTACCTATATCTTGAATTGGTACAAATTGAATATAGCGTATTTCAATCAAACTTTGTTTCTCTTTTGAGGTAAGCTATTGTGTACTAACGAATAACCATTGACGTAAAAGTTGTCTTATACGTAATAATTAATAAAGGTGAACAATCATCGCAACAGTATCATAATCGTTAAATAAAGATCTAGTTCAGAAACCAAAAGCTGTTCTCTTCAGATCTTCTGTGGTTGTCCAACATATCTACTCATATGTCCTTTTGTATTGTAATTGAGGGCATTTTTTTGTTGAAAACCCGCATCGCATTGTTTCTAATCGTTTCTGTGGTATTTGTCTCACATTCTGTAAATTCACGTCTTTTCTTATATTTTCATTTCATCTATGTTAAAAAGAAAGTATAATCTGCGAATTTACAAAAATACTTCGTCAGATCAATCCTCTTATTCTAAACAATCTGCTATAATGTATCTATAAAAGAATAAATTTATAGAATCAGAACTATTATTATTTATTTTGTCTGTTTTTAATTATTATAATTTTAGCTCTTAATGCTGCACCATGATTTCTATTGTTATTTTCATACTGAATTGGGACATAATGTTATTTAATTTGAAAATTTCTTTTTGAACTTCACTTTCAAAATAGCCTAATCTTCCCCAAACAATATCTAAGCAGCTATTAAACCAAGCCAAAAGCCGCCGGTCAATCCAGGAAGAGATGCTTGTCTGAAGTCCCTACAACAGATAACCATAATCCCTGAAGCTTAATAATCAGGGAAACGTAATTGGCTTGGAGCTCTATAGCAGCTCATCACTCTCCTGCCATGGCTGGTGACAATATTTGTTGAACATGCTAGTAATCGAAGACAATGAGCTTCTCTCAATATCCTGAGACTCCAAGTTACAAGCTCCTCAGAGACGGAAGGGATAGGAAATTGAATAAATCTGCATCCGAATTAACGAGTATGAAAGGATTCTTGTAAACTAATAAGACCAGAGGTAACGGCTACTGCTTCAAAGAGATTCCCACTTTTTGCATTGACACAAATCAAGTGAAAGAGAGGAAAGAATGAATAAGTGGAAACGGGAAGGAGGGGATCAGTAAAAGCATGGGGGAAGGAATTGAGAAAGAGAGTAGACCACAAAAAGGATTTAAGGATGTAATCTAATATTGTGGTGTCGCGGAACTGGAGATGTGGTGATGAAGTTTCCAAGAGAATGGAAAACTCATAAATGGATCCCGAGTCCAAATAGAAAGATCCTTTTTTGCAGAAAATATACTGAACTAAGAGTTGCAGAAATATACAACTTGATTCGTGGCAAATCCCATACAATCGTGAACTTGCAATTTGTTTAAATACTCACATGAAAGCAAGGACCTTTTTCTGGCCATTTGCGTGTTACTTGCGAACCAAATAACAGTATAATATCTATTCTATGTCTTAATTCCCCTCCAGGCCAGAATTTTCCAAAGTCCGTGAATATTATTGGTGGTTGTTGTTAATCATACCCCACTGTATACTATAGCAGTGCAATCCCAATACCTGATCTGACTCAGTCTTAAGCATTAGGATTTTTCTCAAGTTTGGAGGTCTGAAACTTAGTCGCTGATTCCGAGCTAGCAGATGTTTAACTACAAGTTGGGATTGGCTTCATCAAGGAAGCTTCATAAGTGACTCAGATTCGAAGATGAAATATATGTACCAAAATAAATCCACAGGTCGGCTTGGGATTCTTCATAAGCTTACAGAATAAATCATATTCGGTCTTATGACTTTCATTTTTCAATTAAACTCTCAAAATGAAGAAATTCTTGATGATGAAATGTCGTATCTTGATCACAGAAATTACGCTCTCCCAGCCGAGGATATAATTCGGAATGCTGATCAAAGCCATCTTCCGTTGTTGTATTTTGTTGAAGGTAGAAGCTGCAGTAGTGTTATCATCTCTTGTCATAGAGTCATAGAGTGTAATTCTTCATTCATGGAAATTATAGTCAACTACTCAATCTCTGACTCATTTATCTTGAGTTGTAATTGTCAGTTTAGCTAAAAATCATACATTTAGCCTTATAAGACCATTTCACTTCAAGAACGCCTTCTCTGTAATCGGTGTTATACAAGGCGTTTTAGAGAAGCTTAAATGAGTGTCGATCGGTAGGAAGTCCACCGATCTTTATCATGAGCCCTTTGGTATTCACCACATTAAAACCTAATCACCTTTTGTACCAGAGAATTAGGTTCTCTCTCCTCTGGCATTAGCTGCTGAAATTTTATGAATTATTTTACTAATTCGTATATTTTAGGTACGTTCCTGTGGCGAAACATAATAAATGCCTTAGATATAATTAATAACAGAGAGAGAGAAGGATATGTTATTTCAATTTCTCTCTACTCATTAGTCATAGTCTGAAGCCCTTGATTTTGTAGACACTAACAAAGGAAGCAGTATTGAAGCATGTAATACCATTTGAATAACCTCATTAATTGACTGACCTAAGATACACAATTTGTGTCAAATACTTTTTACGTAGCGTTAACCACTGTTTAAATATTTCATGTTGCAAATTTACTCTTTTCCCGATACAATTAGAGTGTGTCATTTAACAGGCATGTTTGAAACCATGCGATTCTTCTTCCCTTCCTTCTTTCTTTCTTTCTTTCCTTCCATTACAAGAACTTGTTATGACGAATAAACGTTTGAATGTTTTTCCCCATGTAGTAACTAAGCGCTTCTTGCTTAATTTGAAGTCATTTCTAAGCAAAAAGAATCTGATGTGTTACACTCACATGACTTTCTCTACTCTTGTACAAACTATTTTTACAAACGCTTATTCTCCATCTACTTCATGTTAATCGAGATAAACATTTGCAGACTCTATCTTATTGTTAATTTTCTTGTAGATGTAAGGGGAATATATATTTACAAGGGCAATATAGAAAAACAGTAGCCTTTAAGCACATACATATCTCTTAATAGCTGGTTGCTAGGTGCAGCACCATTCCCTTTGCCACAGATTACAACTCTTTGCATATCCAAGACAAAAAATCTGATGTGTTACACTCACATGACTTTCTCTGCTCTTGTACAAACTATTACTTTCTCTACTACGTATAGTAAGTAGGGGAAGTATTGCATTCCACCCAAAAATTCGATACCGAGATTTCACCGGAAATACATGTTTTGAGACTCACTGAATCCAAAAAAAGCATTTTTGGAAACATGTCCGTGTGTGTGTCTGTCTGTGTGTCTGTGTGTCTGTGTGTCTGTGTGTCTGTGTGTCTGTCTGTGTGTCTGTGAACAGCATAACTCAGAAACGAACAGTCGTATAAACACCAAACTTGGTATTTAGGTTCAGTATCTTCCAGAGATGCGACACGAAGGTTTTCAAGAAAATCCCCCCACCCCAGACTACCCTTTACATGGAACATTTTTCGAAAATTTTAATTTTCTCAAAAATGGCTCTAAAGATTTTGATTAAAATATCATATGTTTAAGATATTGTCATGAGAAATGAAATGTATATCTCAAATTTTCTGGGAATGTCACCAAAAGTATTCTTCATTGTGAACGACTTTTGCATAACTGGTAAACCATAAGAGATAGACAAAATTTTACTACACAAAAAATGTAGATCGCGTTAAAATACACAACTTATGTCATATACATTTCTTTTGTTGAGTGAACCGTTTTCGAGATATTGCTTGTTATTCCCTTAAATTTTCCAATACTTATACTTTTTCTCAAATTCGTTATTCGTTTTTTTATGTCCTGGACATGTAAAGAGAATGGAATGCGCCACATAGCAACCAGCGTTAAAATATTTGACTATCGCTTTAAACCTAGCATATTCCCCTTCCATCTACATGAAAATTACCAATAAGATTGACATCTCGATATCTCGATTAACATGAAGGATATGGAGAATAAGCGTTTGTAAAAATAGTTTGTACAAGAGTAGAGAAAGTCATGTGAGTGTAACACATCAGATTTTTTTTACGAACGCTTATTCTCCATCTACTTCATGTTAATCGAAATAAACATTTGCAGAGTCTATCTTATTGCTAAGTTTCTTGTAGATGTAAGGGGAATGTATATTTGCAAGGGCAATTTGGAAATACACTAGCCTTTAAGCACATACATATCTTTTAATAGCTGGTTGCTAGGTTCAGCACCATTCCCTTTCCCACAGATTAATACTCTTTGCATATCCAAGACAAAAAAATGAATAACGAATTCCCATTTGAGAAAATAGGTATTGAAAAATTTAAGGGAATAACAAGTAATATCTCGAAAATGGTACACTCAACAAAAAAATGCATATGACATAAATTGTGTATTTTAATGCGATCTACATTTTTTGTGTAGTAAAATTTTGTCTGTCTCTTATGGTTTACGAGTTATGCAAACGTCGTTTACAATAAAGAATACTTTTGGAGACATTCCCAGGAAATTCAAGATATACATTTTATTTGTTATAAAAATATCTTAAACATATGATATTTTAATCAAAATCGTTAGAGCCATTTTTGAGAAAATTAAAATTTTCGAAAAATGTTTCATGTAAAGGGTACTCTGGGGTGGGGGGATTTTCTTGAAAACCTTCGTGTCGCATCCTTGGAAGATACTGAACGTAAATACCAAGTTTGGTGTTTATCCGACTGTTCGTTTCTGAGTTATGATGCTCACAGACACACACACACACACACACACACACACAGACACACAGACACACACACACACACACGGACATGTTTCCAAAAATGCTTTTTTTATTCAGAGGGTCTCAAAACATGTATTTCCGGTAAAATCTCGGTATCGAATTTTTGGGTGGAATACAATACTTCCCCTACTTACTATACGTAGTAGAGAAAGTAAAAATGAATAACGAATTCCCATTTTAGAAAATAAGTATTAAAAAATGTAAGGGAATGACAAGCAATATCTCGAAAATGGTTCACTCAACAAAAAAATGTATATGACATAAATTGTGTATTTTAACGCGATCTACATTTTTTCTGTAGTAAAATTTTATCTATCTCTTATGGTTTACCAGTTATGCAAAAGTCGTTCACAATGGAGAATACTTTTGGAGACATTCCCAGAAAATTCAAGATATACATTTTATTTGTCATGAAAATATCTTAAACATATGATATTTTAATCAAAATCGTTAGAGCTATGTTTAAGAAAATTAAGCTTTTCGAAAAATCTTCCATGTAAAGAGTAATCTGGGGTGGGGGGATTTTCTTGAAAACCTTCGTGTCGCATCTCTGGAAGATACTGAACCTAAATACCAAGTTTGGTGTTTATCCGACTGTTCGTTTCTGAGTTATGCTGTTCACAGACAGACACACAGACACACACGGACATGTTTCCAAAAATGCTTTTTTTGGATTCAGGGGGTCTCAAAACATGTATTTCCGGTGAAATCTCGGTATCGAATTTTTGGGTGGAATACAATACTTGCCCTACTTACTGTACGTAGTAGAGAAAGTAATATATCTTGAATAATGTAACGTGTTTAAAAGAGTCACTTTTATATGAATACTATAATTATAACAGATATACGTAAGTTTGTCATTGGTAGAGAAAGTCATGTGAATGTATCACAACAGATTTGTTTCATTTTGCACTAGTGTCTAATTGTTTTAAAAACCATTTTAAACAATTCAATTTAATAGTAAGTGAATAGGAAGAATGTAGTATTCTATAAATAGCTGCTCCCGCGATGAAATGTAAGTTCGGGCTACAATCAGGTTTCTTAACATAATGCTTTGCTTTATGGCTTCAGAGGTGTTTAAAGTGTATACTGCATGATATGTATGTAATAAGTGCAAGTATATAATTAAAATGCGTTGGTCTTATTGTGGTTCGTTGTTGGGCCCGTTAACATTAGTTTCAGGCACACGTTAACACAAAACTGTCATTTGCTGTGCATTGTATACTCGCTTCTATACAGAGACGAAGTATGTGATATTTGAGACGCAGTTGTCAGTAATCTATCAACAGGAATATAAACAGGAAGGGAGCACAGACACTGAAAGAGAAAATTTATGTCAGGAAATTACCGAAGTAGCATCAGGTAGCAGTTTCCAATTAGAGGCATGATATCCCTAGCCCCAGAGGCCTAACTTCACCCTAGACCATACTTCATCTGTGCAAACACAGGAAGTTCAAAAGGTACAATCAGACTGAAAAGTTCAATGCCATATCTGGGATTTTTCGAACCTCGGATCTTTAGCTTTCCGTACCGTTGCTGCAACCAATTGAGTTACCGTGGCAAATTACTGGCATGACATTAAGTTCCCTAACTCGCATTTTTTCCGGTATAAAGGTACGTATCACAGAGGGGCCCCCGGAATCGGGCAGAGCACCGCAAGTAGGACGGAACAACCCTTTTTGCTTCCAATGTGACGCCAGGGAGGAAGGGATGTGGTGAGAAACTCGAGGGGCGACCAGATCCGGGTGCCAATGGGCGCAAGCTTGGACGGGGTCCCTAACGTTTCCAAATAGAACGCATCTGACTCCGCCTGGTTCCTGCCCACAAGCCATCAACCTTTAGGGTCCCTGGGGCGGAGTCCACTCGGAGGAGAGACTGACTTAACTCAGCGTTACCAGGAAAGAAACCTTTACAAAGCGCAAGCCACCGCCCAGCCTCAACCCGCCGAACACCGTCGCCTGGTACTACAACCCTGAAACAGATAACAAGGAAGATAATGGGTGCAGGAAACGAGAGGGAGAGGAGTCGTGGTAGAATATGAACCACCTAACATTCGTCTGTCACCCGGGGAAACCACGAAAAACCCAAGGACCAGAGTGGGCGGTCGCCGGGAATCGACCCCGGAACCTCCAGAATGCGGGCCACAGATATTGCCGCCTGAGCCATTCCACTCGGTCATTTTGAGATCACGTACCCCAATAGCGACTTACAGACTCGTAGGTAGGTACTTTAAGTCCCGGTTTCTTAAAAGTCTAGATACCTGGTTCAAATCCCAGCTATGACAGTGGATTTTTCATTCTGATTCTACCGTTCCATCTTTAGGCTACACACGCCTTGTGTGGAAGAACAGTTAGGAAAGTCCAGGCCAACTACCGTTGTTACCGTTGCGGCAGCGAGATTGAAACTCTTGCTCATGTTTTTGGAATTGTTCATACGTCGAAATAGTAAAATGCGCTCCTTAATTGCTGGGGAATAAAAAAAACATTAACCAGCAGAAGTGCATAAGTGAAAATGAAATATCAATGAACCAATCAGGCCATGCTCTTGCTAAAAATATCAACTAACCTCATTCCAAGTTGTGGGCTCATGAAGGAGCTAGAGGAGCTATTCCGAGTTTGTTTGTGCAATTCTGCAGAAAATTTCATTTAAAAATTACATTTCAAAAATGTGGTTCATACCGTGATAAAGGGGTCACTTCTCATATTAAAAAATAATTCGTACATTTAATATATCCAGATTTTAAACAATTTTGTGTCTATTTATAGGAATTATTTTGTAATTGTAGAACCGTTATTATGAATTCAATTGTGTGTCAGAAATTATCCAACAGTTTCATATCGCATACATGTATTTATACATATTTGAACCTGTTTTAGTATAAACTACATATTTATGTCTGTATTTTTACTTTAATATTTACACCGTGGTAAGTTTTGTGTACAGCAGCCTTAAGCTGAAGGAAGCAGAACTTTTCAATAAACTCTCTCCCACAGGAAGCTCACTTTATGCTTGAATGAGAAAAACAAAACATGCTAATTAATGATAGGATTAACTACAATAACAGTTTTAAGTTGTGATTTTAATAAAAAAAAATCATGAAATTTTGGAACTGTAGGAGTAATCATGAGTGTGCAAATCACGATTCTGAATATTTTATTTTCAGAAGATCAGAATCCTGGAGAAAAAAAAACAAAGTAATGATTTTTTGTTATATCTTACTTCGTACAAAACAAATTAGCATCACTTCAGAAATTTCTGTAGTAATGCAAGGAGTTCAGAATTTTCAACATTCGAAACCACGCTCTCCATCGGAGCTATAAATTTACTTTTAAGGCGGGATAAGAACAGTTTAGATGGATTTTGTTAATAATAATAATAATAATAATAATAATAATAATAATGCGCTAGTCCTGTGCAGCCAGTGAGTTGAAGAATTGAATCAGGCTTACAAGTATTCCGCCATGGTAGCTCAAGCAGTTAGAGCATCGGCATGAAGAGCCGGAAATCTGTATTGGCATTGAATTTTTCAGGGTCTGAATCAACTTACAGTCTCCACACGGCTCATGTGAAAGAACAACTACCAAATATAAATTAAACTATAACGCCCAGAAATTAAAGCACTTGCAACATTGCAAGTGGTCTTTGAGGCGACAACGGAAGTATTCGAGACCGCCTTCAAATTTTATTGAATCAGATGTGAAGATTCCATGCGCTCGGCCAGCTAGCCAGGGTGGCTCAAGATGTAAGAGTATCGACACGGAGGACCCAATAGGATGGTTCGAATACCCGTAGTGGCATCGAAGTTTTTAAGTGACATTCAACTTTCAGTGTTAAATGTTAATTTGTTTTGTTCGTGGATATTATTAATTATTTTAGCCTGCACAAGACGCCCTCTTTTCGAAACATATCAACTCAAACTTTTAATATACTGGTGTGCAAAGTAATCTTCGCATGCTGGCACACTGCCAAGTAACATAGCTCGATGAAACTTGAATAATACATAGAGGGAACTGCTATGGTATACTGCAGTCGGCAACTAAACAAATATGCAATAAGACGAACAGAAATGCCACTTTTATTCATAGACCATAAGCTACACTAAAGTCAATACGACATATGATGACTCTTTAGATTTACAGAAACAGATACATGGTGCTTAAAGCGTGTATGATCACCAAGGACAGCAATGCATGCTCTGCGTTGTGCTCCCAGGCTGGCTACAGGGTTGGTAAGCAGTTCTTGTGGTAGGGCGTTCCATTCCTCCACCAGCGCTGTTGACAACTGTTGGATGGTCGCTGGTGCATGTGGATGTGCTGCAGTGCGTCTTCCCAAAGCATCCCACACGTGTTGATGGGATTTAAATCGGGGGAATGGGCAGGCCAGTCCATTCGCCGAATATCCTCTTGTTCCAAGAGATCCTCCACCTGCGCTGTTCGATGCGGTCGCGCATTGTCATCCATAAAAATGAAGTCAGGGCCGACTTCACCCCTGAAAAGACGCACATGGGGAAGAAGTACGGTATCGCAATAACGTTGACCAGTGAGCGTACCGTGTTCAAAGATTTCGAGGTCTGTGCGCCCATGTAAAATTATGCCTTCCCAAACCATAACACCCGGACCACCAAAACGATCATGTTCAAGGATGTTCCTGGGTTCATTACATGTTCCCACCTCGCCAGATGAGGGTACGTCGAGAACCACTAGGCTGAATCTGCTCTCATCCGAGAAGAGCACGCGACCCCATTCCTCGTTGGTACAATTTTGATGCTCTTGGGACCATCGCAAACGGTGCCGCCAATGTGCGGATGCCAATGGAACACAACGTACTGGCTGTAGGGCAGAGACCATCTCTGTGTAATCGCCGTGCCACTGTGTATCGTGAGATTGCGAGCCTAGCTATCCTTTTAAATGTGGTTGCAATTGCATCCGCTATTTGGCGCGGATCCCTTCTTGCCTGTTGTACAATGTAGCGTCATCTGCTGCTGTAGTTGAGCGTGGTCGACCACCACCTCTCCTTGAGACAGCAGCTCCTGTGCTTTGGAAGGTTCCCCATGCACGTAAAACAATGATGTGAGCAATTCCAAACTCCTGAGCAACACTCGTCACACTTCGCCCTTCTTCCAGTTTCCCGATGATTCTTCCCCTGTGAAGTCATTCAAATGGTGTCTACGGGCCATGTTGCAATGAAGAACACCACTATAGTGCACCGTGCCACACACCGTCTTGTCCTGTTTCGTCAACTGCCCCGTGTTGCGGGACCAGACACATTTGGCGCTATAGGCTCACTACACTCACGCCATGTGACGTCCAACTTTCTGTGTACGTGTGAGAGACCTCTGGCAACATGCTCCCGCACCTTCATCTACTTTCACCAAGTAGTTCATTTGTTGTGTTACTTTACCCATCTCGTCCTTAGATTTTGCACACCAGTATGTTTGTACCATAAATATTTCTATAAGACACTAAAAGTGTCCTGTCATGCATCATAAAACTTTAATGCTCTTTTCCAAACTGACTAAACGGCATATATTTTAGTGAATGTTGCTCGTTGCTCATACAAATTGTACAAAGTGTATAACTTCATCCCTCCTACAAAACGAGTGCCTAGTTTAAACTAAATGAGTAGTTGAGCAAATGTTTTTCATAGTGAATCTGATACAAGAACCACATTGAAAATTTAAAAGCATATTTTTCTCAAAATTATAATACAAATTAAAGAATCTCTAAAGTCGGTTTTGACAACAACTCTTGTTCTTATATATAATAAACAGAAGAATAAGCCATTTATCCTTGTTTGTGTATAGGACTTTATTTTAATCATTATTTTAATTAAGATATTTGAAACTTTGTGTATAGCTTAGGTAGTAAGTACTTATTGGTGAAAATTCAAAAACTTGCTTACATGCACACAAACACACGTTTTTTCTTCCCTCTCTCTCCTTCCATCACTCTCTCTTTCTCTCTCTCTCTCTGAACAGAGGTTTTCTGCATTAAACTTAAACATATGTCACATTAGATTTGTTGACTAAGATCTATTATTTTTAGTAAATTATGGTCATTCAGAGCTGCAAATTCAGTGTAATTCTCTGTACCTCAGTTGAACACAACTAGTTCAAAAAAGACCGTCTGGTTTGTTTGGAAAACCTTCTTAAAATATAAAAATTTTCGGCTGGCACATATTGTTCCCACAAATTCTTAAACTATGAATGCCATAGAGAAATAACTGCAAGAAGAATTAATTAGAGCACTTGAATGGTTGGATTCTTCCCCATGCATTCAAAATACCGCGAAATAATCCTTAAGACTTTACTTTCATAGTCTCTGTAGAATTTCTCTAACTGCTTTAAACTTGAATGATCAAAGCTGATATGAACATTTTAATAGTGCCTTCTTGAAAGTGCGTCTTAAATTTCAGACATTCCGTTGCATTCATTAACAGCGTCTAGGCTAATCAATATACCTTACCTAGAGATGAGAGACGTGAAAGATACCATCAAGTTTTGGCTCCAACTCCAGCTTTGCAATTGGAATGAAACGTGAATTATTACACAATGATTTATTTCTTCCAGTAATTGAAATTCTAAAAGTGTAAGCATGAAATCTTTCGTGCTGAAACCTACTTTGAAGTTCGGTGACAGAAGCCATATTAAGTGTCTAGAGAAAACGATAAACGCCCAGTTTAAGGGGCAACAGTAAGTTTTCAGTGCCGTTGATTGAAAGGTATCCAGAACTATATTCCCTAATAACATTATTATATAAAGATCAGCTGAGTCATAAAAATTAGGGTTTCGAAACATTAAGTCAAATGGAAAAATAAAGAATCTAAGTCTGTGCATTTTATGAAATATTGAGTAGAACACTTTTTCCCTGTCTGTAAATTTAAGTATCTGTTAAGGAAACTTGTATTAGAATAAATAGAAGTAGCAAAGTAACTTTGCTCCTATTTTAAACTGTAGAAAATCGAAAAGTTTAAATATAATTTGCTAATATTTATACAACCTTATTAAAGAACCTTTGAGTCTATTTTAAGTAGTGAAACCTTTTAATATGACTAATGCATTTCGCATTTTCCGAAATGTATTTTTTTCTCTTTTGACACATATATCACAAAAATTATTTGAAATAGGACGCTGAAATTTTGTATCTGCTTTCAGAGTAAGTGTATATAAAATACAGAGTATTATTTGGGAGCATTAAGACTTGTAGTTATTTTTAAAAAAAATTGTGAATTTCAATACGGAAAAAATTTTAGTTGTGAAAAAAGAAAGATGTTATGTATAAAGGTAACCCATGAGAACAGTGTTATAAGAATCTAATTGAAGAACTATTGTATTTAGAACAAGCAGTAAAAGTTGAGTATCCTAAAACAATTTATTTTTAATTGTGTTTATCAAACCAAAATGGTCAAAATTATTGATTTTATAAAGTATTCGTTGTCAATCAGAGAAAAACTTCAGGTCACGCCTCAAAATATTCCCAAAGATGAGTGTATAAATACCAAATTCTTAGCAAAACTATTTGTATACCTGCACTTTAAAGTAATTTAAGCTGATTTTGATATTAAAGTCCCGTAACATAACCAATAATCTATTGCACTATAATTAAAGGTACGGTTGGATAAAACACTTATAAATCACCTTGGTTTGAGAAACACTGTTGCATCGGCGACAAGTGCGTAGCGAGAAGTGAATACACTCCGATCAATACTTTTATTTTGAAAAATATGGAAGCTCTAGATCTTTGTTATTATTTGCATCTTATTGATATTTTCATGTAAAATATAACTTAAGACTGTTGAAAGAAGTATATATTGCATTTATTCGTGTTAATATAATTTGAATGCCATATGAGATTTTAAAAGTATCTCTACATGTAAGAACTACAAAAATACAGATCAACTCAAGGCACTTCATCATAGAATATGTTTCGTTATAGTACAGATGCCACAGCGCACGATTTAAATACGTGTCACATTTATCTCGACAGTTTTTGAGCACAATAACTTGCAGCTCCTATTTGCCTGTCTTATTATGAACCCATGATGACTGTATTACCACGTTAATTATTTATTATCGTTTTAGTATAGAAGGTGTTACATTTAACTCGGTGCTTGTGAACGACAGCTCCACGCATACCACCTCTAGAAAGTACAGGGACTGGGGCCAAACGACTTCGCATCTCGTGTTCAGTTTGACCATTGGCTTCTGCAACGAAGTATCGCAGATCCTACATTTCCCGCGCCCGTCTTGTTCGCCGATGAGGCCTGCTTCACATGAGACGGATACTTCAACAGCAAGAACAGCCACATCTGGGATGTTGAGAACCTCATGCAGTGTTCATTAGAAATCGCCAACAAATGTGAACATCTGGACTGCAATCGTTAGTGATCATCTGCTGGGACCTTTCGCTTTGCCTCTCCGTTTGATTTAAATTGGGCTATGCGCCTCAGACCTATCAAACCTAATCAGACGTAAGGGACAAAAAAGAGGCATGTCACTTAATTCAGCGGTTGTAAACAAACAGAGAGTCAGTGTACTGGCTGCGCCTCTCAAACCTATCCAACCGGATACGCTTCACACATGGATAATTTACTCCGTAACGATGCGTCGGAGGATGGTGATTGCTTGATAAAAAATGTTCTCCTCTGCGAGATCTATCGTTCCTCAGAGTTTGTCACAGAGGTCGAAACATCTTGTAGGTACATTGGGCGTGAAATACCGGAAATTTTGCTCAGATGCCTATCAGGCTTGAGGTTCTTTTACGTGACATAAATGTACGACGGGACCACCCACTTTACTTGCCTTTCCAAAGGAAACCACACAAGGATTTTTACACCCGAAAAAAATCCATCGCCCTCCGCTGATTTTGAAGCCGTAACCTCGGGGGTTTTCGAAGAGCCAATGTACCTATGTTCAGCAGTAGAGTGGCCACTATCTAATAATAATAATAATAATAATAATAATAATAATTTATCATCCATTAGGTAATTACATAACATTACAATAAATTTCGTCTTATATCCTAAAGAAAGCTTAAAATAAGTTGCTTAAAAACTATACAAGGATATAATACATATTTCATCTTAGAATTCCTATAAACGATATAATGGGTATTCTAATAGCCACTTATACGTTTTATCTTTCAGTCTAGTAATGTTATAATTTCTTACTTCAATATTGTACAATTGCATTCCAATTATTCTGTAGTATTTAGCCGTTTGTGTAGTCTATGATAAGAGATTTATATTTTATTAGTTTCTTATTTGGTACGTGTGTGTTTATATCATTTCTTTTTGTGTATATATGTGCATTCTCTTTAATATAGACTAAAACATCACGTACATTGACAACTTTGGGAATTGCTGTTTTCTTAAACAGAAGTTTACAATGTTGTGTTTTGTGAGAAGTATTTAACATTCTAACAACTTCTAACTAAGTACTTCAAATACTATTTTACTGCTACTCCATAGTAATAAACCATATCTATAAACGAGTTGAAAAAATTAAAAATAAGCTATCCTTACATATTCTTTTGATACTAGTTTGCTAAAATGTACTAGCACAAGTACTGTATGTGATAATTTACTACATACAGGGTCATCAGGTTAAGCGGCAACGCTGCTAGCGGCACCTGGGTCGCGGGCGCGCGCCACTTGCCTGCCGACACTTCATCCCCGTGCCTACCGTCATATGCATTGAAACAAATAGGATGAACGAGCAAGGCCATTAGTACCATTATTATTTCGCAAATTACAATATTGAATGTAGGTTACTTTGCTTAACTTTTCAAATGTGATGATGGAAACGTTCTCCTTGTGCTTAAAGAAAGGCATTACAGCGTCTTAACAGATTGTGATTCACATATAGCAGTTGTTCCTGGAAATGTTGGTTACTTCTTCCCGTATATTATTTTGCAGTTCTTGTAATGTTTGGGGATTTTGGTTATACATTTTGTCTTTTAAATTACTCCACAACTTAAACATCGCGGGGCGTAAGGTTTAGGAATTGAGCGGACCATACCCCTACACTGATCACTCAGCAATTGCATTCAAAGAAGTCCGAGCTGTATGAGCTGTAGCCCCGTCTTGTTGAAATACCCCGTGCATTCACTCATCTGACAACTGAGGGAAAAACTGCTACAAAATTTAGGATTGGTACCATGCAGCATGAATTGCTTCGTGAAAGCGAATAGGGCCAATTATTCTAGCCGCACTCACAGCACACCAAACACCAACCGTAGACTGATGTAGTGAACTTTTATGTACGAGTATAAGGGAAGTGGCGCAATGGGACTGGAGTCTCGGGAGGGAAGCGACGCGCGACCGCGACCGAGTGCCGCTAACAGCGTTGCCGTTTTATCTGATGGAACCGTACAAATTCAATGTGAATATTCTAATAGAGGTTATTATCAATGTTTACCCCAAGCAGTTTAACCCTGTCAACTGCATTAAATGTGTCCTCACAATATATTGTGAAAACAGTGTTAGCTTCACTTGTATGTTAACTTAACTGACTGAGCCAGTAATTCTAAATATTTATGCTAAGGAAAGTTATGTCGTCCACATATTAAGTTACCATATGAAAGAGAGCATTTCAGTGCATTAATTTATCATTATTAAAAATAAAATTGGCCCTAATTCCGAGCCTTGTGGTACAGTAATGTCTACTTCAACAAACTAGACTCTTTACAACTTATTAAGACTTTTTACTTTCGATCCCTTAAGTGCGAACTAAATATATTTAGGGACTAACCTTTTACGCTAGACTAAATCTTTCCAGCCTAACGGTGCCATTTGGCATCATTAGGTATATTTGATGTTTGAAATGAAATTAAAAATTTAGACTTGAAAGGGTTCAATTTCGATAATTCTCTGCTTTTATTGGTATTTACATATTTTGATGTTTTCTTTAAATTTATTGATATTAACATGGGGACGGCGCCGTAGCCGAGTGTTAGACCAAGGCTGCCCGGGTCCGATCCCAGGGACCCGCATGTGGGATTTGTAGCATCTGGGAGGGTTTCTCGGGTTCTCTGGTTTCTTCCGCCATTCATTTCACCAACTGCTCCATCACACGTTTCCTTCCATATCACCATCATTCTATACAATCTTTTCTTCTCTCTCAAACCAGGCATCGAGCTGATCGCCCATATAGATAATCTGTCTTATCCAAAGTGTATGCTCCTCGACAGGCCTCTGACCCCAGCACCCGCTTGTAAGTCCTGGGGATGTAAGTTCTATATACTAGAAGAGTAAACAGAAAAAGAAGAAGGTTTTAACATGGCTTAAAATAAATAATAAAACCCAAAAATGTTCATATCAATGCAAAACATGTGTTCTGCTACAGTGCTATCCAAGTCCCTTCAGCATCCACACATGCAAATCATAGAATGGGCCCACTCTGTCGTTTACCACAGACTTGAAAGCACCAATTGCCAGGATTCGAACCTAGATAACCTCCGATTTTGAAATCCTGGCCAGTTAGGTTCATCTGTTTGGAAAGGATTGAGTGCAGGTCGGAAGGTACATCCTCTCTACCAGGCAGTGCGCTAACATGTTAATGGCAACTAAGTTACAGGGGTATATTATAGGCATAGGAATTTTTAAGCATTAAAGTCAGGACGAAAGGAAATGAAGTTGAACTGATACTAGACTTTACGCAGTGACGTCGCAGGCAACAAATCATCTCGATCCCTCGTTCAGTCTGTTGGCGTTTGCAGAAAGCACTCACCAGACCATGCTTATCTGACAGTCGGTGACTCATGACGTGTTGTTTACATTCTTTGTATTGTACATAAAATATAGTAGATATTTTGATCGTACCCAAAATATAGTAGACATTTTGTAGATATGTTGAAGCCAACTGCTTAAGAATTCCTATGCCTGGTTGCTTGGTTATCATGTCTGCTAAATGTATAACTCATTATTTGGGGGGGGGGATCACGCATGAAGAAAAAGGCAACGTAACGTCCTTCTGGGGTTTGTCCCAAGCCTAAGCATAAAAGGACTGTATATCATTAACACCCAGCATTAAACGTGTTTGAATCTATGTTTCAGATTCTGATGCTGGCAGCTGGGGTGGTTGGAGCGCTTGGACGCCATGCACCAGCTCCTGTGGAATTGGAACTCGCGTGCGATATAGATTCTGCGACTCTCCACCACCAAAGTACGGTGCTCGCTTCTGTGAGGTAAGTCAAAAGTATTTTAAAAACTCTGAGTTATTTGCTTTAAGGACCGGAGTTTTTGGCCATGAAAAAATATGAAAGGGATTCTTTATAGCCGTTGATATTTTAACCACATAGTTTTTAACGATATAACTTTTAACCACAGCATTTTTAACTAGCAAAGCAAGGATTATTTTCCTCCCTTGGAATTTTTAACGTTTATTATGGTTTCATTTTGGATATTTGCGCAAATCTACTGAAACTTACTGGATAAAAAAACTGCATGGTATTGTTGCGTACTCCCATTAAGGTACTCCCTATAATATATAAACTGAAATGATGTTTGAATAATTTGTTTTTAAGTTTCACATCTATCGAATAACCATTAGCTATTTGGCATGAAATTACTGGAGATTTCTTTTGAATTTGCATATAATAATGTTGTGCGCGCGTTTTTCTTAGTGATTTTCTGGATTTAGTAGGCCTCAAAACATGCATTTCAGATAAAACATCGATATCGAATTTCTGAGTGAATACAATACGCCCTTTACCTACTTTAGGTATATTGAAGAGAAAGTAAAAGACGTCAGTATAGACGTTATATTTTAAATGGAACGCATTATGCTACAACATATGTTTATATCGTGCAAGACTTGTAACAAACCCTATATAATTTGAAGAACACTAGAGCACGGTACAATTAACAAAAAATGTAGGGTATTCCTTTGAAAATAAGATAGGTGGTTTCAAATTCAAAACCGCATGCTGTGCAAAATTAACGATCCTATTGTTCAAGTAACTCCACGTACCATATGCTTTTACTTGCTTCAAGGAAAGCAGCTTATCTTAATCTTTATAGTACATACATTGTGGCATAAGAGTAGTAAGCTGTTTATAGGAGAATCTAGAAAAAAATGTGAAAATATTTGACTTCATCGTGTTATTTCCGAGATTCTGTTACACAGGATGTATCTTTATTGTATCTTTATATATTTGGGGGACGTGATATGAACATGCGTCGAAAATCATTTATTTCAGAGTTACGACACAAAATCGAAAGTTACAAAAATTGCTCGAAGTGGCTTCATCTTGCTTCGATGCATGCAGTAAGCCTGCTTTCCATGCTCTGGCGTACTCTGTTGAAAATTCCTGGTGTGTTTCGTATTTTGTCTAATCTAGTTTGTATATGTCGTCTCAAAGTGTCAACATCAGGTACAGGAGTCGCATAAACCAAGGACTTCAAATGTCCCCAGACGAAGAAATCCATTGGTTTCAAAGGCCATGCAATGGATCCCCCTCAACCAACCCATCTTTGCGTAAATCGACCATTCAAAAACTTACGAACTATCATACTGAAATGAGCTGGAGCATTATCGTGTAAAACCGCATTCGTGGGATGATGTCCAGGGACACATTATCAGTTAAGTGATGCAACTCATTTCTGAGAAACTGGAGATAGTTTTGTCCATTCAGACGCGGAGGGAAGAAGTAGAGACGAATAAGATGACCATGAATGATTCCACCCCAAACGTTGAGGGAGAACCTCTGTTGATGGTTGTCCTGTCGTACTTCATTAGGATTTTCAAATGCTCAGTTATGAGTGTTATGAAAATTGCAGATTCCGTCGCGAGTAAAACCAGCCTCATCCGTGAATAAGATACGGGCTAGGAAATTGATGAACACAGCGCACTGCTGTAACATGCGTTGACAGAAACGTCTTCTTGGCTCAAAGTCCGCCTCATTTAATCCTTGCACACGTTGAAGGTGATACAGGTACAGAAGATTTTCATGCAAAATTCTCCAGATAGTCATATGACTCTTTCCCATACAGTCATATGTCTTGTGCTTCGTGATGGGTCTGCATCCACAAAGAGCTCGTTCTTCAAGCTCAATGCCTCGAACCGCTCTGTCTCCCAACATCCCTAGTACTCCTCTCAAATGCGCCATTCTCTCTCAAGCGTTGGTGAGTTCGTGCGAATGTTCTTGCACACGGTAACGGCCTATCAGGGTACCTTTCTGCAAAAGTTCATGTGCCCGTGCTGCATTGCCGTCTACACGGCCTTACGTAGTGCATATCCGTCTGTTCGCTCGTGGAATACATCTTCTTTGACGTATAACAACGAAACGGTTGATTTTCAAACCCATGTACATATATACTTTTTTTACTGTTTTGATGTCAGGAACACGTCCCCCAAATATATGACACCAATAAAGATACACTCTGTATACTTAACACGTTTATAATTATGTTAATCTTGATGTTAGCTACTTAGATGCTCATTAAAAGTTGCTTAAAGTATCAAAATGGCTACCAGTACTAACTTTATAAATGCTGCATATGTTCCATTACAGACTATTTTCAAGTAAACGTCAGATCGATTGAAGCCGAGCCACGAAAGTCCATTGCCATCGATTACTTTTGCCTGGTATTAGGAAAACATTAAGCTATTGCTATCATGGCGGAAAACTTGAGTCGGAAATTGAAAAGGCATTTCGAATAGGATGTGGTTTTTGGTTCCTAATAAATCCAAATCAAGGTACGACAGAGTATATTCTATATTCAAAACGTGGTTAAATAAGATGAAGAGATCATTTGGCTAGTTTCGCCTTGCATGCTAATACGAAAATTAGCATGATGCTCAAATTAAATGCATATTAAGAAATAAAAACAAAAGTTAAGGCAGAAAAACACTGAATAATAAAAGTTTAACTAAAAATGTTGTTATATCCTATATCAGTAATAATAATAATCATCATCATTAGGCTTCGGACACAGTTGCTGTTTCGTTGCACTTTGACTGGAACGCTGTTACCTGCACACAGGGTTTCACTGAGACCTCCCCCTCCCCAAGCACTGCCAATCATTCACTCTAAGCAAACGATCAGTACATATACAGCCTGTTCTGAAGTTACGAAGTCGACCGTTGTTAGCTGACAAAACATGCCGTAAACAACCAGTAAGAAGAGTGTTACTTGTAAATGAATATGGATGCCAGTATTTTGATGTAAGAGAGGAAAATATATTTTGTAAAGTATGCCAGATTTAAATCAAAGGGGAGAGAAGGGTTTTTATTGCAAGACACTGTAAATCTAAAAAACACTCACAAAATATTACGTTGATTCCTAGAAATGAGGGGTGAAGATATATTATCCACATCCAAAATCACGAACTCATGCAGCCAAACCAACGCTTACAGGGATTCGTCTGACATGACGGTAAGCACAAATATCTCATTTAATAAGCTGCAAAATTCTGCTTTTAAAACGTTTCTGGAGAAATATACAGCTATGAAATTTCCTTGTGAGTCTACTTTACGCAAATTTTGTTTGTCTTTGTCATAGATGACAATAACAGAGTTCTTGAAAATTGTTGATAATTTGACACAACACTTGACAGAAGTAGACAAATGTTCTGCTGCTAAAATAGCACAGCAGAAACTGAAGAGCGTTTTAGATAAAAACCCTGGATACGCAATTATGTGCATTAATATTATTATTAATGTTAGGAATAACATTATTCTAAATAATGAAAATGCATGCATTTCCCAAAGGTGTATGACGTTCGTCAGTTTCGTTTTGCACTAGTAACGTCATGTGATGTGGAAATGAGCTTTTCAAGATATAAACTTTTTTGATTTTGAGAAGAGGATTTGCTTTTGATACATTCAGAAAATATATTGTAATCCATTGTAATAGTTGTCCAGGCAAGTGAATCACGCGTGAAACTGATTATTTCATCTGCCACAGTTCAGATTTATTATTTTGTTCATCTTATTTATACTTTGTAATAAAAGCTTAAGTTTACTACAGAATTGTATACTTACTTCTGTGCCCACCTATACTTATACGTACACAGCACTCAGCACAGCACAAACTCAGTAGCGCACGAGACTACTGCCTCTCTCCTCTCCGCTCGCTTGTAAACAAAGTAGGAGTGTAATAGAAGTTAACTTAACCTAAAGTCATGTCCGAAGCTTAATAATCATCATCATTAAAAGCTATAATAAGGTAGCGCCCATATGCTGCAAAGACGGCAAAAGAGGTGAGTAGGTTAGGTTGGCTGCAACGAATACGAAACTAACTTCCCAGCCATGCCATGATGAATAGTAAGTTTATGGGGGGAAAAGAAACCATCGCCCAAAAAAACGAGATTTTTGTGATGCAAGAATGTTCACTTTAGAACCAGGCTTAAAAAAATCTGATGTGTTACACTCACATGACTTTCTCTACTCTTGTACAAACTATTTTTACAAACGCTTATTCGCCATCTACTTCATGTTAATCGAGATAAACATTTGCAGACTCTATCTTATTGCTAATTTTCTTGTAGATGTAAGAGGAATATGTATTTACAAGGGCAATATAGAAATACAGTAGCCTTTAAGCACATACATATCTCTTAATAGCTGGTTGCTAGGTGCAGCACCATTCCCTTTGCCACAGATTAATACTCTTTGCATATCCAAGACAAAAAAATGAATAACGAATTCCCATTTGAGAAAATAAGTATTGAAAATTTTAAGGGAATAACAAGTAATATCTGGAAAATGGTTCACTCAACAAAAACAAATGTAGGTATATGACATAAATTGTGTATTTTAACGCGATCTACATTTTTTGTGTATAAAATTTTGTCTATCTCGTATGGTTTACCAGTTATGCAAAAGTCGTTCACAATGAAGAATACTTTTGGAGACATTCCCAGAAAATTCAAGATATACATTTTATTTGTCATAAAACTATCTCAAACATATGATATTTTAATCAAACTCGTTAGAGCCATTTTTGAGAAAATTAAAATTTTCTAAAAATCTTCTATGTAAAGGGTAATCTGGAGTGGGGGGGTTTCTTGAAAACCTTCGTGTCGCATCTCTGGAAGATACTGAACCTAAATACCAAGTTTGGTGTTTATCCGACTGTTCGTTTCTGAGTTATGCTGTTCACACACACACACACACACACACACACACACACACACACACAGACAAACACACAGACAGACGACACACACACATGGACATGTTTACAAAAATGCTTTTTTTTGGATTCAGGAGGTCTCAAAACATGTATTTCCGGTGAAATCTCGGTATCGAATTTTTGGGTGGAATAAAAATGAGATGATCTTCTATAACCGATGTGATAAGCATGTTTCACCGAGAATTGCCAGGAGACCTCACTTGCAATATGGCCTCTCAAGCAGCACTGGGTACGTTTGATGGTGCGCAGGATGGCGGAAATTCACTGAAATGGCAGATGCTGACCAAGCCACTTCATTACACTTTGATGTGGGATCTGAGAGCAGCTCCACACTTGAACTAGCCGGACTCTCTCGAGGACACTCAGCTGGTGTCTGTTCAAATTAGCTATGAGCACTTCCTCGGCGTGAGTGCTACTGGTTCGTGTGGCTTATATTAACGCTCTTTGAGCTTTACCTCACTCAGCAATTACAACCAGCTCCTGTTTTTTCTCCCATTCTAATTTGTAATTAATGAGATGTTACTTTAGCGAGGCTTGGCCTTTGAGATTAGTTGATTTGCTAAGCAACGACGTTTCAGAGCTTCTGCGCCAACTGCTTTTGAATATTGACCTAATATTCGTTAGTACCACTTGAAGCATTTCCTCCCTGATAACACACAATTATTATTATTATTATTATTATTATTATTATTATTATTATTATTAATATTATTATTGAGTCCAAGAGCTGGTGCACTATTTCTCTACGATAATATTTTACGGACAAACAAGATAAAAATGTTGCAGAAAACTATTCATACTAATCAGTCTAATACAGCTGATGTTTATATCCAGGTTACCATGCTAGCCTCTAGGTCTCGAGGTCGTGGGTTCAAACCCGGCGGAGGGCGATGGATTTTTTCGGGCGTAAAAATCCTTAGCATGGCTTCCTTGGAAAAGGAAGTAAAGCCGGTAGTCCCATGTCGTAGATTTACGGCACGTAAAAGAATCTCAAGCCTGATAAAGAGGTCTCTGAGCAAAATTCCCGGTCTTTCACGCCCAATATAGAATGGGACGCTAAGGACCATGGCAGTTAAAGAGCGTCCAAAAATAAAACGCAATTTAATTTATATCCATGCCCGTCTAAGCGGCTGAAAATCAACTTGTCACTCTTCCTAGCTTAACAGCCTGTTTGCAGAAAATTCAAAATGATATGCATTTTATTCACTAAAACTTGAGTTTTATTTATGGGCGTTCTTTAACTGCTATGGTTCTTAGCGTCCCATTCTGTACTGGGCGTGAAAGACCAGTAATTTTGCTCAGAGGCCTCTTTATCAGGCTTGAGATTCTTTTTCGTGTCATAAATCCACGACACGGGACCACCGGCTTTACTTCTCTTCCGAAGGAGGCCATGCTAAGGCTTTTTACGCCCGAAAAAAATCCATCGCCCTCCGCCGGGTTTGAACCCGCGACCTCGTGAACAAGAAGCTAGCATGGTAACCACTACACCACGGATAACATTTTATTCACTAATGCCATATTTCACAAGTAATCAAATGTAATCAAAATTTGTATTTTAATAAAAAAAATCTGATGTGTTACACTCACATGACTTTCTCTACTCTTGTACAATCTATTTTTACAAACGCCTATTCTCCATATGCTTCATATTAATCCAGATATCGATATGTCAATCTTATTTGTAATTTTCTTGTAGATGCAAGGGGAATATGGTAGCTTTTAAGCGATAGTCAAATATTTTATCGCTGGTTGCTATGTGGCGCATTCCATTCTCTTTGCATGTCCAGGACATAAAAAAATGAATAACGAATTTGAGAAAAAGTATAAGTATTGGAAAATTTAAGGAAATAACAAGCAATATCTCGAAAACGGTTCACTCAACAAAAAAAATGTATATGATATAAGTTGTGTATTTTAACGCGATCTACATTTTTTGTGTAGTAAAATTTTGTCTATCTCTTATGGTTTACCAGTTATGCAAAAGTCGTTCATAATGAAGAATACTTTTGGAGACATTCCCAGAAATTTCGAGATATACATTTCATTTCTCATGACATTATCTTAAACATATGATATTTTCATCAAAATCGTTAGAGCCATTTTTGAGAAAATTAAAATTTTCGAAAAATGTTCCATGTAAAGGGTAGTCTGGGGTGGGGGGATTTTTTTGAAAATCTTCGTGTCGCATCTCTGGAAGATACTGAACGTAAATACCAAGTTTGGTGTTTATCCGACTGTTCGTTTTTGAGTTATGCTGTTCACAGACACACACACAGACACCCACACAGACACACACACAGACACACACACACACAGACACACACACACACACAGACACACACACGGACATGTTTCCAAAAATGCTTTTTTTGGATTCAGGAGGTCTCAAAACATGTATTTCCGGTGAAATCTCGGTATCGAATTTTTGGGTGGAATGCAATACTTCCCCTACTTACTATACGTAGTAGAGAAAGTAATAAAAATAAACCTTTTTCTCACACAAAGGGTCATTTTGAAGGGGAAGATTTCGCGCTAGTTTTTGCCTATTTAAATTGGTATCTATTCGACTTTTGAGTTATGTTATACAAACCCACACACATGCGCGCGATAAACATATTAATACCGTCAACAATATTGAAAACTGTAAACATGGCATATGCTTCAGTCAAAAACATCATCATCATAGTTGTGCCTTGTGTTATGTTCACGTGACTTTTTCTACCCTCGATCTTTATTTTTATATAGCTTCTACAAAATATTCATACAAAAGCTTATTAATCTACCTACTTCGTGTTAAACTAGACAAACGTTTGCAGAAACATTTTCGTTACATATTTCTTGTAAGTACAAGAGGGATCCAGGAGACCGAAGCGGTAGTCAAAATGTTTAAGCGTGTTGCTATATGCTGGCCTTAAAATGTCATACTTTCTTCCATGACATCGTGAGACCAGCTGATACCGACGGCACTTCAAAAAATTATAAAGTATTGAAACATTCAGAATAATAACAACGGATATCTCCGAAATGACTGATGCCACAACAAAACCTTATTTGAAATAAATTGCATGTTTTAAAGTGATCTACAATTTTTTGTCGTAAGCTTTTTTCTATCTCTTGCTGTTTACCAGTTATATAAAATTGTACAAAAAATATTCCATATAAGAGGAATTCACAAGCCATTTCCAAAGAATTCAATATGTAAATTTTATTTGTCAAGTCAATATCTTAAAGATATGGTATTTTAATCAAAATCGTTACAGCCACATTCAAGGAAATAAAAAATAAGGAATCATTTTTCATTTAAGAGGTAGTTTGGGATGGGAGAATTGCCTTTAAAATCTTCGTGTTGCACCTTTAGAAGGTACTGAACTTAGATACCTAGTTTGGTATGTATCTGACATATTCTTACTTTCTACCACGTACAACCGTAGACAAAAAAATTATTTATGTTTTGAACGTCTACACGGCACAGCGCCTTGTTTATACCATGCGCAATACAATTGTGTAGCCGCTGCAGCAAGTTGTACGGCATTATTAAACATGCTACCTTCCATGTGTCTTCTCTGTAGCGCTGTGACAAAGCGTAGGGTATTTCTGTGGTTAAGACCGCAGGTGGTTCGCATGAAACAAACATTTTTTTTTCTGTTAATAATGTTTAATCAACACACAGTTACTACTATCTTCGATATACTCCACTTCATACTCGGCATTTGGTAAAATTCATATAGAATAGATTTAACGATGCAAAATACGTCGCTTCACAATTTCATAATGATCGCATATCTGTATCTTGTTGGATATCAAGGGATGGTCTAGATGTGTTCTGACAGCTTGACGACACACTGAACAGTACGCAATGCACAAGAATATTTTGATTCCTCTGTGAGTGTAAGATATCCTTAGGGAATTGTTGAATTCGTACAGGATTCTGGGCACAAATTCAAGATGAAATGTTGTAGCTTCTCGTCCATGTTAATTTCATCTATAACCCGAAAATGAGGAAGTTATAACTGCTCATGGTTCATACACCGGATATTAATTTTGTTTATTTTATGTGTGTTATTTTTAGAATATAATAGTTTATTTTTATTTATTTATTTAGTTATATAAAACGAGTATTTTAGTAAAATTGTGTTTTGTGTGCATAGATATGCTTAAAATTTAAAATGCTAAAGTTATATTAATGCAATATTATGTTCTACACATCTAGGCAAAAAATTATCAATATAAAAAAATAACAATAACTAACGTTAGATTTGAACCAAAGAGCTTATGAGCGCAAGGGGTCCTGGCTAAATCTCTCGATCAACGAAACGCTTTTCCGGGCTCTGTTTTCAGTAGCTTATAAGCGTCACCACCGAGAAACACCGCTATAAGGTGACCATTGCGCTCGCAGGGCAGAGACCATTCTAGAGTTCCCGTGTGCATTGTGAATACAGCTGTTACGAAGGAACACGAAACCCTCTGATCGTCACATGGAATCTGGGAATTACTCTTTTTTGTCCACGGGTGTACATAGTATATAGAGAAAGTATTGCATTCCACCCAAAAATTCGGTACCGAGATTTCACTGGAAACACGTGTTTTGGGGCACCTTGAATCAAAAAATAACATGTTAAGAAAAAGACCCGTGTGAGCGTGCTGTGTCTGTGTGTGTAGGTATGTGTCTGTGAACAGCACTAATCAATAACGAAATGTTGGATAAATACCAAATTTGGTATTTAAGTTCAGCATCTTCAAGATGCGACACGAAGATTTTCAAGAAAATCCCCATATTCCAAATTACCTTTGACATGTAACATTTTTCGAATTTTTTCATTTTCTAAAAAATGGCTCTAACGATTTTTGTTAAAACACCATATATTAAAGATGCTCACATGACAATAATAAGTATATCTTGAATTTTCTGGGAATAGCCTATAAAGTCCTCTTCGTTCAGAAGGAACTTTGTATAATCTTGTGTAATTGGTAAACGTTACGCGAATGACCAAAATGTACTACACAAAAAAATGTAGATATCTTTAAACCACACACAATTATTTTCAAATAACCTTTTTGTGGGATAAGCCAATGCTGAAACATCTGTCATTAATGGTTCGATTTGTCCAATACTTTGTCATTCATTTAAGTTCTGTCCGTTTTCGTAGTTTCTCGCAATTGCATGGAAACATTATGGAATTTTAAGGCCAGCATATAGCGCCCGGTTCTTAAACATTTGACTATCGTTGTTCCCTTTGTATATTAACACAATGTGTAATATAGCTGTTTCTGCAAAGATTTATCTCTATTAAAATTAAGTAAATAGAAAAGAATATTCTTTCATAAGATTAGCCCACCAATAAACGACAGAAGGTAGAGAAAGTCATGTGAACGCCACACATCAGATTTGTTTTGAGTTATACTGCTGACAGACACTCCTGACCTTTTTCTAAAAATGCTATTTTTTGGATTAAGAAGGCCTTAAAACATGTAAATTCGGCGAAATCCCGACATCAGATTTTGGATGGAATGCAATACTCCTTTACCTACTGGGTACATGGTGGAGAAAGTAAAAACCAATTTTTTACTCAGATACCCCATGCATTAAGTGATAATTTTCTTTCAGTATAAGGCATGGGAGGGTTTGACAACCAGATATATCACAACTATAAACATTAAAAACAAAAATTATGGTGCACCCAAGTGTGTCTTCTAGCATTGACAATAAAGCTTTGTAAATGAAAGTTTCAGTGCTAAAGATATCAAATTAGCAGCTGTTGAAGGACATGGCTCATCATACCGTCCAGCACAAGCAGTCTTTCAGATCTATAGACTGTACTAAATTTGTCCAATGTACTTTTATGTGTGACCATAGTAAAGCCGAGGCAATTGTACTAAATGCTTTAACTCCATTTGCCATTTCTGAACTAGAATGTTGTTTACAGAAAACCTAATTTTATTCAATAATGATGTATGCATCTAATCATAAGAGAATTCAAGTTATATGATGAATATTAATATTTGAATGAATATGAATATTTGCCTGGAGAAATTTCAAAAGCCATTGCTACGTTTTCAAGTGAGTGGAAAATACTAACTGAAAAAAGGAAAAAATCACTCTTTATGCAGATAAATACGAGCTGAAATTTTGTAGATGTATCCTGAACAGGTGTTAGCTTAACCAAAAAAAAATTAGGGCATAATTTACTTGGGATTGTAAGTGCTGCTCATATAATTCACAATACGCACTTCTGATGCCCTTCCTATTGATATTGAAGGCATTGTTTCTGAATTATATTCTTATTTCCATTTTATACTGCAACAATTGGAAATCTTAAAAGAATTTTGTAAATTTCTATACCAGCGGTATAAACAAGTTTTAAGGCATTACAAAACGACTTGCTTTACTCCCTGCTGTCGAGCGTCTTCTGGCTATGTTTGTTCCTCTGATTTTGAATCCCCGAATAAATTCCTATGCCTTATCAAACCATTCTTTGAAAATCCTTTTATGACTGTACATTCTTCACAATCGAACATCAACTTTTCACACTGCAGTTCAAAGAGTAAAGGGTCAGTTGCAGTCTTTCAGATCATTTCTGTATTAAATGAGTTAATTGAGTTTCCAAGGGTGTAGATTGCTTCATAATATCAGCTGTCAGATAACTTTTTGAAATTGAAGGCGAATTTTAATCACACTTGAGTAAGTTCTTACAAATGCGGAATGATAAGCAGGACATACTAAAGAAAATGCATTCGTCAGCAAAATACTAGTGAGTGTTGAACTAAGCAAATTGAATACTACTACATTATGTAAGTTACAGAATATTTACTTATTCATTATATAAGTTCCAAACCTAAGTATTTATGACAAGACAATTTTAGGGTCCTCTTTTGTTCTGTTTTCTTACTTTAAAAAGATTTTTCTAGGAAAATCCTCTCCTATGTGGAGAATACACACAAAATTGTTGATCGTTGGCACAGTTTCCTGAATGTGGACGTTTGTAGACAATTTTCCGTAGGCTCAATGTTAGTTGCTGTCATTGTAATCGTATATTATGCAATAATATACAATGTACGATACTAGGATAATTCTGCAATAGCTCATGTGTAGTGTTAGTTAAGATGCGGAGGACGATTTCGGCACTTAAGTGCACAGTTGTCTATTCTGCTTCTGGAAATCTCCAGGAGGAAAGACTGAAGTGAAGGCCACAGAGGACGACCGAATCTAGACGCCAGGCTCGAACACAGGCGAGGTCCTTAACTCTCCAGACATTACATCCTGACGCTGACAGGATCTCCCACCTCTCCTGAGGGGGAGTTCTCTCTAAGTGGTCATTGCAACCGAAAGCCAGAGCAGTTATTTCTACAAAACAAACTCCACCGACATACGCCTCGTCCACCGTCCACTCGCCTGACCCAACGACACTCAAACATTATAAGGAACATTATAGGAAAGAGGGGTAGGAAAATTTGCAGCATTATATAATCCACTCTAGCATTCGCCTATCAACCAGGAAAACTTGAACAAAAATCCCAAGGACAGAATGGCCTGCCCAATCGAACACGGAACCTCCCGAATGCGAGTTTCACACGTTACCGCGGAGCCATCTCGCTCGGTATATGTAGTATTACTATATATTATCTTGACCCACAATCGTATATTACTTTTATTTCTGGTTTAATTAGTGTGGTTTGTTTATTTTTGGGTATACCTAGATGAAATGAAATGGAGCTTTCGTTACGATTAAAACAGTGTATCTTAAAGTTTGATAGAGTACGTCGCCCTTATTTCAATAAATACAAACGAATTCAAGTAATAAAAGGAACTATATCGTGAGCAGTAAAATCTCATAATTACATGTAGATAATATGAAATTCAATGCTACCTATAAAGAGTACATAATATAAATCATTAATTCTTTCAGGGGCCTTCGCTGGAATCCGAGCAGTGTGGAGCGAAACCAAGTTCCTGGGGCTGTCTTCTTGCCGCCGGCTCTTCTCCCACTGCAGAGGGTTTGGCTCCAGACCATCCTCAAGTAGTCGCCGAGATTGGTCCGGGATGTCGCTGTGGTTGTGTTGTACATTTAGGAGTAGCCAAACCGAAGAGACTCATAGCTACCTCTACAGTCAGCTGTCCTGGTAGAACCTTCTGGCTCATTCAGGTATTACAGTCCGTGTTTATTAAAAAGTGTCTGCCACAATCAACCACTGAACAACATTCCAGACTTTTTAACTTCAATAAGTGCATTGCAAATTTATATACTTCACTTTCCTGGTCATTACTGATTAAACATCAATTTATGTTTTATTTGTTGTGAACATGTAAGTTGCACAAACCATCATTCCAGCGTTAGTTTCTAATTATTTTATTGTTTAATTTAGATATGAAATGAAGAGATCCTTAGTAATAATAGTATAACTTAGAAATAGCTCAAATATAATGTAGTAGCATCCAATGTTATAAAATATTACAGGTCTGGAGCCATTGCTCAAATTAGTGTTTGAACTGTCTGGTACTACAAATTATGCAGTACCTATTGTGCATAGAATATTCAATGTATAAAGTAAACTAATCAGATCGCCCGATATACCAAGAGAATCAGCCACTCGTAAATAGTTTTGAATTTATGCAACCTGCTATGTGTAGTTGTGCTTTAAGATCGTCTTCGTCGCCCACTAACGGCTAATTTACGCCAGAAGGTGGCTTCACACTCGCAAGGAATAGTCACTCGTTCGTCAACTGGGATTTGGTTCAGGTCTCACGTTGGCAGTATGAGGTGCTGTGTTTCTCGGAAACTGAAAGACTTTGGCCCAAAGTGATATTACATAATATTTACGAATATTGGGTTGACTTGTGCACAGCTGTAGAAGGAAGATAAGAACATCAAAACAGAGAAAGCCTAAGGCTCTTCTTCTTTTTAATTTATTTATGGACGCTCTTTAACTACTATGTTCTTAGCGTCCCATTCTATATTGGGCGGGAAAGCGGAAATTTTGCTCAGAGGCCTCTTTATCAGACTTGAGGTTCTTTTACGTGACGTGAATCTACGACACGGGACCACCGGCTTTACTTCCCTTCCGAAGGAAGCCATGCTAAGGATTTTTACGCCCGAAAAAATCCATCACCCTCAGCCGGGCTTGAACCCGCGACCTCGGGAACTACAGGCTAGCATCGTACCACTAGGCCACGGAGGACGAACCTGGCTTCTGGTAAGTAGCTCGGATATTAAGCACAAAGCCGACCGCTCAAAAACGACCATAAATATCACTGTAGTCCAAAATGGTTTAAATTTAACCTTATTGATCCATTGGCACTAGCTCAAATGTATGTACCATCGATTAGAGCTAGAATTTTTCAGAAGTAATGCTGTAAAAGCTAAACATGCAAGCACGTTTGAAGATGGTAATTTGAGTTCATCTATTACAAAAACTCCAGTTGAATTTATAGCCCACTGAATTTTCGGCTTTGAAACGGATGAGTGGTACCATGGCTATTTTTACTCAGTGTAAGGAAGTGACACTATGGTTCCAAACTTACATAGTTATGTAACTTCTTCCCCCTTCTCTTATTGCTATGATATACTTATGGATAAACAATCATTGGATGAAATTTACAAGTAATTTACACTAGCTGAAGTTTTAAAGTTGATCAGAATGAACCACCTTCCTCTTAGGCATCAGCTTGTTGGCTTGGAGAAGTCAATGAAGAGGTTATGATTTTGCACTTAAGAGGCAAAGGCAACAAAACATTAAAATTCAGTGAATGAAATAGTTTCTCATGACCTTAGGTTTGAACTACACATTTATCTTCATGTCCACTGTACTGTTTCCACAGGGAACCTTTGCTCAAATCATTGTGCCCTCAGATCTGCATTAGCCTTTTGCTTTTAAGTTTACTGCACCTTCTCTGCATGCATGGAGCATTTAATAAATCAGTTACACAGAGAATCAAATAAATATAATACAAGAAATACACATGTAGAGGAAGATATAGTTCTGTTTCCAAAAGGGACAATGTTTTCTTGCTGTGTAGAAATATAATATATATGAGAATTCATAGGCATACTTGTTTATGGTCCCAGATGCAACATTGAGGAATTATCATCTCAAGGTGCAACAAGAAGGGTACGTTTGCTAAACAATGCTTTCAATCAAGTGTATGAATAAAGATTCAATGGAAGACCAGAAAACTAATGGCTACGTGAAGACGGAGAGAGGAAAGAATTTAACTGGAAAGTATGAGAAATGTATGACGTTCAGCAATAAAAAAAATATAAATAGAATTTCAGGTCTCAGAAATGTTTAGGGTTCATAGCTAAAACATGTGTGTAGCAGTGCAAATGGCAGTCAAAAAATAAGTAATGCAGTCTGCTGGGATTCTCATCAGAAGCAGAATAATCAAGGTTCAATTATTAGCGCTTTTCTCTTTATAATGACTTTAACAATTTACATCTATCAATTTCATATGCTGATTATACACTTGTATTAAATATACCTAATGATATTCACAACCATTCTGATTGTGCTTGAGAACTATGAAATGAATAAAGACACAATATGAATATTAATAAAATTATATCTCCCATATTCAGTCATGCTATGAAATAAACTTCTGAATCTATCATTAAGGTCACAAACAAACTATAGCTCAATTCCAAAAGCCAGTATATATTGTTTTGGATTAAGACTGACGGACAATGGTTGGGATTAGGGGTTACTTAAAGTCAGAAAGTCGTGGAGTTTCCTTGTTAGGAGGCAGTTTATAAGTTTTAAATGGTAGAAAAAAAATGTTTGATTTAAAATTATAAGCTTAGAGAATGACGGTTCATTAAATTAATCAGTTGAGATGTGTGATTGATAAACATTGGCAACTTTTTCCACTGTTAAAACTGATAGTTTGTAAAAATATATTTTAGAATGAATTTTTTAGAATGTTTTAACACTATATAATCAAATTGGAGATTTTAAAATAAATTTTACAATATATTTCCATATAGCCTTTTAAATACATGTACAGCAAGTTTGAAAAGGAAGTGAAAAGAACAGTATGTGTGCACACAATTTCCATAGAATGGGGAAACAGGAATTAGGTATCCATTACAGTAAAGCATCTTACTGACTCCTGTTCATATATTTTGTTGCCAGCTGCCTCTGTGACCTCTCTCATTGTGTCATATAGGTCAATTAATTCCAGATTTGAAAATTCAAATGAAGAACAGAAATGTATCTTGTTGCTGAAATAAACTTAGAGTAGGAGTCTCCATTTAGGGAGCTTTGAACCAGATTGTTGCAAGTGTGAATGTGATGTGAGCTGGTACACAGTTTCATGCCTTCACAGACTGACTTGTTGACTGAAATCTTGCACATTACATTTCAGATAAACTTTGACATTGGATTATGGCCGGTATCACTATACACATGTAACACACGCATACACTGCACAACTTTTATTGATCTATAAACTTCATTGCATGTAATAAACAACAAATAACATGGTGCTTTAGTTAGTTTCATACATATATGGCATATTTTTTCACTTTTGTTCCATATAACTGACTCCCGAAGTCGCATCGCATGCATCTCACCTGTGGCATCATGGGAACGTTGGTTGCGTTGTCTTTCCGCCGCCAATATTTAAAATCCCAACATAGCTGAAAACACAATTGAGGGCCCTCAGCCTTAAGGCATAGCCGAGGGATGCTTTTTAGGAGAGAAGTGTAGCAGTTGCGGCCTTCGGCTGCAGCTGCAAAACGGCGACAGGGCATAGCCAAGGGATCTGTGCGTCTAAAACTCGAATGATTCACATTGGCAGCAATTCCTTCCAAAAGTCGCCAAAACCCAACAAAAGCAACTATATAAGAATGGCCGCATAAAAGGGAGGGTGGGTGGGCAATATCTACTACACCAAAACCTTCCTGATTAACCAAGAATTGCTGCGGATAGCAAAAAACCCCAATTTCATAAGTTAAAAGCTTCTATTTTCACCATAATTCAATATCCAAGCAGTACCTTACATTTCTCATGGACATATCACTGCTTCTTTTCATTTAGAGATTTCCTGGGCATACAGAATTGGATGAAAGAGTTTGTAATTAGGTTGAGAGAAGAAGCCAAGGTAGTTCAATTGCTTAGAGCATTATTTTAAAGGCAAAAGATGCATAATTAAAATAATAGCATGTTCCAATATGATTCCTTTTTACAATCTTTGCTCTTCAACAGAGTTAGTATTAAAGAATCAGTAACTACCTTTAAAATACCTTGTTTTCTTGGTAAACTCAAATTTGAGATTTGCACAAAGAATTAGGGTAATCTATTAAAGCATGTGTAATCTATGAAAATGTTTAACATATGTAACACACTTTCTAACACACATTAAACATGTGATAAGGTACAATGATGTGGTAAAAATGTATGGAAAAAAAAAGAAAGAAAGGAACAACAAAGTATATTTCAAATTAAAGTTTGTGACCCATTCAACCATTCTTAAGCAATACAATGAATGTAAGAACAAGAAGAAAAACCACTCTTATAACATACTTGCGTACCTGAATGAAAAATTGTAATGTTTTTTTTTTAGAAGGGCTATTGCATGCAACTATTGATATGACTTCAATAGTATTCATCCTCATCGCCACGTCCACAACACTTCTTGATGAGACTTCATTATTTTTGCTATAGGAGTAGTCTTTGTATAAGAAACCTTGTATAACCATCACTAGATGCCAGCATTCTCCTTGTGATCCTCACAGAAGTCCAAAAACCTGTTAATTGTTACAATAGACATTATTCCGTATGTGGGTAGGAGGACTAAAATGTTAAGAAATTTACAGAATTGGGGACCAAGGACCCAAGCCACAAGGCGTAGCCGAGGGATTGAGGACCCTCAGCCTCAAAGCATAGCCGAGGGATTTTTTTAGAAGGAGAAGAGTATAGCAGTTAGGGCATAGCCAAGGGATCTGAGCATCTAAACTCAAATAAGAACCCAGGATACTACACACTCAACTCTATATATTAAAAAACCCTGATTCCTAAGTTCCTTAACATTTCATACCTACTTCCTACCCGCATACGGAATAATCCTCCTACCCGCATACGGAATAATGTCCATTATAGTTAATAGGATGAACTGCAAGGTTCTTAACTTCTGAGTCTGTAGAGCAGTTTAGTTATATATTTTATTAATATGTATTCTCTTAAAACCTTTAATTAGATGCACAGCATTTAAATGATAGAAACAAATTGTTTCCAATAAATTTCAGGCTGATACAGGGTACATAGTACGCCTAAGTATGGAGCAATTCCGACTGCCATGTGGTCGCCAGTGGGTGAAGGTGAGAGATGGAGATTCCCTAGGTTCAACCATGATAGCACAACTTGAGGGTCGCTTAAGACATGCATCCCATGTAGTGACATCAACAAGCAATGTCCTCCTGCTTGAATTTTTCTCTGATCCTCTGCTGGTGACTCCGGACTGCCTTGGCAGCTTCCTTGCACATGCACAGCAAATAGGTAATAGTTACAATGAAGACAGAGCAATGTATCTAGGATGTAATGGTAGTACTGATTCTGCATGATATTTTCTAAGCAGTTCATGTGTGATATACCAGATGATGAAGTTGGAATTAATCTTGCACCATATATATATATATATATATATATATATATATATATATATATATATATATATATATATATATGTATCAAATATTAAAACATGGTGCAGTGAGAAGCTTTCTGAGTAATTGAAAGAAAAGAATAAAATTGTAAGTATTTAAAATTTTATGACTGAAAAAAGATTTTTAAGTTAACAAGCGCTTTCTAGGTGCCCAATGGTGAACTCCTGTGGAATAGGAGACTAGGTTCAATCCCCCAGTACTGTCATAGGTTTTTCCTTATGTAGGGAGGTATAGAATAGAAAGCACTCATCTTTCCAAGATCCTTGAGGAGATACTTGATTGAGAATTAGTGACTGTTGGTCCCACAAGCTGAGCATAAGATGCTGGAAGTCTTGGCATAACTATGTACCACTTCCATTCTGCCCTCTGCCCATGATAATCTTTCTGGCTGTAAGTGCACAGCCTTAGTTCACCTTGACTGTCACACTATTTGAAGAGGAGCAGGAGGAGGAGTTCTAACATGGAACTGAATTAATAGAAAAATAAAGAAACTAGAACAGTGGTTAAAGTTTTGGCAAGTCACACTACAACTCCTACTTCACTTTTTTGTACATTATTAGGACATGTTTCGCAAACTATCCTTCAGTTTCTAAAAGATAAAATTCCTCTTTGCAAACGAGTCAAGGTTGAGCATCCAAGCCATTTATCCATTAGTGTTTACCATCATATATAGCAAAAATTAGTCTTATTATGTTTTAATACCCTCATAGATCCTTTAATTTGTGTGAAAGCAGTGTTTTCCTTTCTTTATTAATTTTATTCACTACAATTAAGAAAAATAGTAAAACTTAATTTGGTTGAAACCATAAAAGCAAACGTTTTCCATTTCTGCTCCCATTTATCACTCATGCTAGAAACAAACTATGAATGATATTTTAAAACTGGTGGTTAGTAGATATTTCACTTAAAAATATTTATAAGATAACTTTAATACTTTTTAAAGGGATAAATTCAACTATTTTCAGGTTTTGAGACTTGAGAGTTAAACCTTTTTTATATATATGTACAAGTATATTTGAAATTGTTCCTTACTTGACATCAGTGACTTGGAAGCCATGTGGGAGGCACACATTATGCGGCTCCTTTTGTGTTTTATTTTAAGAAGAGGCATAGGTAATTGAAAAAAAATCAAAGCATTATGTTTCTATGTGTGGCAGCCAAATGAAAATGAGTCAGACTCCAAAACGTGGCTTTGAACATTTGTTATGCCAATAGCATTTTCCATAACTGTTTTAATTTTATGTATGAAGAAGTAGGTAATTAAATTCATTCATTCATTCATTCATTTATTCATTATAGCTCTGTAATATAGGTATTTTCCTTTCTGGGTTACATTTATAATTTTATTAATTTTGTGAATTACAATCATCTTTTGTGTAAACTGCTTTTAATTGTCAAAAGCATTGTGATTTCTGTAGAGTATTTCTCTAGCTGTTAATTTTAATTCCAGTTAGGTGGAAACAGAAGAATGTTTGAGAGTAAACTGTTTTACTACCAAAGAACTATGAAGACTTAAGTATGAAAAAAAATTTAACTTGATAGCATCTAAACCAAGTTTCCAAATACAAAAATGATTATCCAACATTGGAAGTCTTCTGTTTAGCATAAAGAACACTTTATATATTTTATTTTAATTACACATTTGGGAACTGGAATTTACACAAAAGATGATTATTATTCACAAAATCAATAAAATTATAAATTTAACACAGAAAGCAAAATACCTATATCATAGAGCTATCATGAATGAGTGAATTACTTACCAAGTTTTCCATATATAAACTTAAATTTACAGAATGAGTATGCATTTGCTACTACTACTAACATTTATATTTTCCCAGTTTGTAGAATTGATAATTAACATAAGCCAAAAAATATTATCCATTTCTTTTGCTTGTATTTAACTGCCTTTATGGAGTTGTATTTCTTCCATATGCCATTACACTCATGTTGTATATGTATTGCGGTTATATAATACCTAAAATAGTACACAGTTTAAGTGTTCTTATGCACCTCTTGCTACCTTCATATGACATTATCAATAGTCATTCTCAGTGCTGTTGCTACCTTCCTTAGCAATTTTTGCCCCACCTTACTGAGGTATTTCGAAGTCCTTTTATGTTTTTATCTGATCTTAGATTTAACATTTTTCTACATCTTATTTCATTTGGTAAGTTTTTCCACTTTTGTAAGTGGAACTGTTCCCTCCAAAATTTTGTTTGTCCACATTCCAAGATGCAATGTCAAGTGCTACCTGCTTTTTTACACATTGAGCACTTTTGCTTATCAGATTCATTCTTTATTCCACTTAGCCATATTACTCCAGTTCTTAACCATGTTGTTACTTCTCTCCCTGATTTATCACAAAGTTCAATATATTTTTCTACTAGCAATCATTTTGCGATGTTTTATATAGTTTTAAAGATTCTTTGTCATTAAGACTAGCCATAGTTTATGCTTTTTAGTATGTATCATTGATTCCATTTTTACCTCTTTCCAAAATGCTTTCCTCATTCTCTCCCTCTCAAACTATGTTAATCCCTATAGATATCCAGCTGAATATAGATGGTTTTGCAAAATGCAAACAGATCCCCAAATTCTGATAATTGCTGCTGCGTAAAATAAATTTTTATCTACATCATAGCTTATATAAATATGATGTAATTATTTAGGTACTGTCCATCTACTTTATCATGAATTCAGTAACTTGAGAACTCATTCAGAACATACTTTTCCTTTTAATAGGAAATAGTAAATTCATAACTAACTTTTTCTCTTTTTTGGAGGCGGGAAGAGGGGAGAGAAGCAGGGCATCCACATCTTCAGGCTAAATTTGGGGAAAAAAATTGTAAATTAAGATCATTTACCTTATGTTGCATTACATGCATAAATTATTTTCTGTCTATTTCTTACAATATTTTCCAGTACTTGCAAATCTTAATGAATATTCAGAATGTTACAATTATGATGTTTTGATAACCATTTCAGAGTACCTCTAGCAATAATATTTATTAATCCTGTTATCCAGTTAATACTTATTCTGTTTAGAGGATGTTAGTATTGGTTTTCATAGTTGTATCTGTTCTAAATCTTTTTATTGCAGAACCACCACCAAAGAATGTTACTGCACCTCTTCCTGGTTCAGAATTTGCAGAAGAGGTATCCCCTAGAAGCACCAGAGGAGATGTACCATTGGCTGTACATGCAGCTGCTGCACTCTTTGTAGGTATTGTACTATTAGTTACAGCAGGTCTTGCTGCTCAGTCACTTCTCCGATACCGCAAGTATCAAAGAGCTGCAGCTGAAAGAGACGAAGACAGCAGTGACTGTAGTAGTGATCACTCAGATCTTCTCCCAGGTGGACAGCGCAAGGTTGAATCTCGAAGTACATTACTTTCAGAAGTCATATCTCTTCATCGATTGCACCATCGCAATAACCATTCTCGGCTACAAGACAGTGAAGAGGAGAGTGATGACAATTCTGAGCCGTAAGTTTCGAAGTATCCGTAATAATCATACAATAATTTGATAATTACAGGTTTTAAAATGCTAACAAGATAATTAAAAATTGAAGTCTTCCTCAGAATAACGCTGTATAGCACTTCTGGATTACTGCATTTTAGTTGAATACTGAGATTAATTTACATCAATCATGAAACCTCAGTGGTAGAGCATTGTCTTGAAAAGCTGAAGATCCATGCTTTATGTCTTAACCATCACCTTGAATTTTTCAAATTTGGTTCAACTTTCGAGTCTTAGGCTACACACAGTCGGTGTGTAGCATAATTAATAGAATGCTAAGTTAAAAGAATTTGCTGCATTGGAAGCTTTCTTAAAGTGTGATGTCTTAGAATAAATCAAATTATCTACGAGGTTTGCCAGGATGTAATCAGAGAAGTTAAATTCATGTTTGGAGATCTTTTCATGGTAGTTCATTGGTAAAACTTTGGCACAGAAAACCAAAGAACCATAGGCCATAGCCATGGCATTGAGTTTTTTAATCTGATTCTACTACTTTCCAACCCTAGAATACCTGTTAATGTATTTTCATGAGGCACTGTTTAACAGTATTGCCTATTATCAAACTATATTCTCTTTGATAAAAAACTAGTCACTTTAATGTTCTCATATACTTGAATTCCTCTCATGCAACATTACAGGTATTCCTTCCTGAATTACACTACCCCAGAAATGCTGTACAGTTATTATTCCACAGAAGGTATAGTTGTATAACTTCAAGTATATTTTAATTAAAAGAAAACAAAAGTGAATCAACTTTGCATTCTCTCTTGCTCCACTTCCAAATCTGACTTAAAATAGACTTATCGTCTGCATCCTCAACTGAATCTTGACAACTTAAGATCAGTACTGGTTCATGAGTATACATGTGTGTTCACCAAATTTTAGTCAGACAGCTCTGAAAATGTAAAATGGAATCTGCTGCATAATAGTTATGATTATGAATAAATTGATACAACTGCATCCGATCCTAATAACAATAATAATAAATGTATAACTTGTCTGTTGAAAGAAAGGGTTGTTTCTATGGATTTTGTTGTTATATACATAATTAAGTATGCTGTGTTAGGGCAAGAATGAAGTAATGTGGATTGTTTGTTCAGAGTTTTTTGAGCCAGTGGAAGGGGGAGATGAGGAATTTGCATGGTTGACACAGCAGCTAGAACAAAGTACAGCCACATGAAACCAAACTGGTTGCATGCCAGTGGATTTTACCTTTCCCCCACCAGTGGCTCAAAAGACTCTGAACAGACAATAACTTAAATTATAGTGAGTTATGGATGGTATGGAGAAATCAGGAGAAGTTTCTGCACATGTGCATGTTACCTACTTCTGCTACAGTGACTCTAATTTCTGCCATAGTGTGCTACCACCTAGTGGCTCTGATGTAAAATTATAGTGATAGTGGAAATAGTATATAGGAAAAACTTTGTGCACTATTGCACTTCTTCAAGTGTGCATGACCTGTACATATTTAGCCCCATAAGTAATTACGGCATATCAGTTCCACATGTGCAGAAGCTCCTTAAAACATGCAGAAGTCAAGATGTGCTAGGGACCCTGTTGCCATATGTTTCATTGAGTTTAGAGGAGTAGCACGGTGGATTTAAATGTCATAGATTTTAAATTACACATATACATTACGTTTAATAGCATTCAAAGAAAAAATAACCAATAAATCTACAAGGCGCCAAACATTAGGGTGTTTGCATGCTCTTGTGTTCTTATGGAGCAGCTGCCACTGGTTAAGATCCATTCCAATGGATGTCTGCTGAAAACCTAGCAGGGGCTTAATAAACTTGAGGATTAAATTATAATACTGAAGTTCTTAAACTTCTGTTCATACTTCTTCACATGGACTAGGTACCTCCCACATTTTCAGTTTCAGAGATATCTGTACTAACAAAGTGTAGTTGCTGGTTTATTGGTCCGCAGACCTCAATAATTGAATATGTAGTAGATTTGAGAAGCTTGATAAATGAAATTGAGAGTTACTACAATGAATGGGGTCTTAAAGTTAATCATGGTATTCAGAAAAGATAATAAATTAAGAAACTATTAGAAATGATTATTCCAGGGCAAAGAAGCTCAAATTGTTAAGGGCCTTAAAAAATATAACATTTTATAATATAAAATACAAAATTTCTTAGGTTGGAGGGGACATAAAGAAATGGTCATGGTAAAAGCAGCATTAAAATTGTTTGCTAAATGTTTACATATAGCTATATAGCTTCTATAATAGAGGTAAGATGGATAGAATGGATTCACAAGGCTTTAGTCAAATAGAGATGGCTCTATGAAATTGAGGTATGTGAACTAGAAGAAGGGTCGAACAAGAAGGCATTATTGAAAATGTTTTGTAAATTTATTTTAGAAGTGCCGTGTAATGCTGCAGGAGGAGAAGCCAAGATAGAATTAGATAAAGCTATTATAATAGGGATGATTATGGAAAGAATATTAAAATATTGATTTAGAATTAATCAGTTACCACTAGGGTATGTTTCAAAAGATTGTTTAAGTGTGCAATAAAAGTATGTACACCCAAAAACTTGCTAAGTGAAGTTAGACATCAACATCTAACAAACAGCATGCACAATATATTGTAGCTTTGTCTTATTTTTCACTTTCACTTTGTTAATATGATTACTTAAACTATTCACTGTCATTCATTTTCACTATTACTCCACTTTCTTTATGACATAGCAGCATAATGAAATAGGTACACATAACAAAGCCACTTCTTCTGGATGGTTCACTCGCTAGGGAGCCAAAGACAAGACTTCTCCAATATCCCGCGGAACAGCACTGACCTTATGTCATGGCAGTTGTCACTAACTCACTTGGAGAACAACACTTTTCTTTGCACCAGAAATGCACTCGTTAACTCACTCACAAACTGACTAACTCAACTGACTCTATCATGCAAAAATACTCGCTTATATAGCAGATGGTTAGAGTTCCAGAAAGTTCTAGAAGGGAAAACATCCAGAAGATTTTGGTTTCTGACGATAGTGCTTCTGGTGTTTACATTGGGTGAGAGTGCTACTTACCTTTGTTTATTCCCTGGCTGCCCAGCACTGGTTTCCTGATTACCTTGGGCCTTAACCACTGTGTCACAATATGATTAAGAAAAGATAATATGTTGATAGGTATTTGGGAAATAGATGTCAGCTAGAAGATGTGGATAAATACTTATGGGCAATGATGGAAAAAAGAAGTTCTCTCAAATTCTATAAGGATTTTGGAATGAATGATGGAAAGCAGTTGTATCTATGCAGAGAAATGCAACAAAGATTAAAGAGGAGGTATAGCATGATTCAGATTGAGAATATGGAAATTAAAAAGGTTACAGGGGAAGGTTTGAAAAAGGTATTTGCCCTTTATATGGGGAGAAGGATGCAAGTCTTATTGAATGCAAAGACATATTCAAAGGAAAAAATTAATCCTAAAGAAATGGCTGATGGTAGCAAAAACAGTTGCATCCAGGGCAACTTTTGTCATCACTAATCTCCAAATTAACAGTTTAGTAAAGTATACATTCAGGGTCAGCTGCAAATGTATTTGCATAAATAAAGCTGGAAATACACATGTATCATAATTGTGCTACATAAGTTAAATAAAAAATTGTAATAGAGGCATTAAAAATGAAAGAGCGAGAAAGAAACAAATTGATAAATAAATAAGCAGTTAATAGAAAAAGTTTACATAAAGTAGTTTGAATAAAAGGCCACAAACTTCAAGTCATGGTAATTTAATCTTCAAGTTCATCAACTACTCGCTAATTTCTCCTCAGTTATCCCACTGAATGCATTTTACCAATTTCTGGAGTTGAAGTTTAGTTGTGAATACAGAGAATGGTCTGTAAAATTAGATGAGAAGAATGTGAAAAGTTGACTCAGTTGGAATATTTTTTATTACTGTGCTTCACTGTGCATTGTTCCTGTTTTGACAATGAATATTTTGCTTGTTTATGCCATATAAAGTAAATCAGTTTAAGCTGAAAGAATACATTGGGAACTGCACGTGATTAAACATTTTTATATGAAGTGATTAATTTCTGTCTCCTTCACATAGCATCAAGTGTCTATAATAATTGAAGAAGTTAAGTGATTTAACCTCTCTGATACAGCTATCAAAAAAAAAGAAAGGAAAAAAAATCTAGCACTTCTGACACAGAACACAAAAGAATGAATAAACTAGAATGACCTATATACATGAGATCTCATTACTATTATTACTAATTTTGTTGTTGCTCCTAAATATATTATACAGTTTTTTAGTTTTTGTTAATTAAAAGGAACAAAATACTTTTTTCTGCAACAACAAAGAGTCATAATTTAAAACACATACATATTATATGGCTCAGTGATAAGATTTTATTTTTAAATGCCATGTTTTTGCAATCTTTTACACATGCACTTGATACAGGCACATTACAGAAGCACATGCATTTACTTTTTAATGCAATTTATATCACTGTACTTTTGAAAAATATGTAGAAATGGCCTAGTAGAAAGATCTGTAGATTCTAAAGTATCTTTGTTTTCTACACTTTTGGTACTGTCACAAATTTCTAAGCTAAGTAAAGAAATAGTCCATATAGAAAGATAAGTAAATAATTGAGTCCAACTGTATTTCCAAAAATGATATTACAGTGCAGTGTATAATATATGGAGGGTTTTCTTTTTAATGTTATATATAGGAAAGCCAACTTGTCATCACTAGAGGTTTCCTTACTTATACCATTTAAAAGCTTTTGTAAGGATTGGCTAAAATAGTTTTATATTTGATGTCATTTTATAGATATTCTAATGCAGAGTGACATGTCTGGTCTTTAATTTAGTGTGCTGATGGCTAGAGTTATCATGCACGATTTCTTTGACTTTGGTTATCATTTTTCATTTATTCACAGTATAATATTATGAAACAATGATTCATTGTTTATTCTTAAAAAGAGAAGGAACCAGATTTTTCACAAAATGAACAAAGTGTTTATTTAAGTGTTTTGATTTACATTTTTAAATGCTGCTTTATCAGTATTTTACTAAATGTTAAGTTTCAGCTACCTCAACAAATCATTATGTAGCAAATGTTGGATATATGTAATTTTAAGTAAAAGCAGTGAATACTCATAATGATATTACAAAATTTCTCAAACTATAATATTCCAAAAGTGAAAGTGTATGTAACACTTCAATTAAAGATAGCCCAAAAGCTAGAGTATTTGTAGTATACTACATTACTGCATGTGTTTGCAAAGATTTTGTATCCAATGTCACTCCACTTTGGTTTCCAAGAAAACTGTATGAGTTAGTCTCTACTATAAATTCTTTGTGTTATGACCTTAACCCTGTTTAATTATTTGATTGCTTCTTAAACTGTAAGGTTGTAATTGGAGAAATGCATGTAAGTGTATGCACTGCTGTAATTTGATGCAACAATTTTCTATTCCTTCCCCTCACAATTGCACTCACTTCTACACATGTTATCAGCCAACACATATTCAGCTTTTTGCCGCGGCTTGGTAATACACAACGCGTATAATTCACAACGCCGAATGTGTTGGTTCCTCTGGTTGCTGTGCTGCAGGGAGTACGAGGTCATCAACACAGGAAGTGGGAGTGGTGGAGGGGGCACCAAGGTGTGTGAAGGCAGTGATGATCACTCAACAGCAATTATGGCAGCTGAGCAGGATACAACAATGCAGCCCTGCACCCCTCGAGTCTCTCCTGCCCCCAAAACCTACCACAAACCTGATAAGGATGAGAAGAGTTTGACATCACCATCACCACCACAACCAAACCAACACCACAGGTCTGTCCTTTCCTGTGTAGCTGCCTGAACTCTAATGCTTCCACTGAAATTCAAATGACTATAATGTAGCAAGGCACATGAAGCAAGTAGTAATCCATTTCACTTACAATGAAGAAGGAATTATTTTTACCAATGACTGTTCTAACTAAATCTCATTTGGTTGTTAAAACCTCTTTAAAAAGCTGGTCATCTGGGTGAGCAATGTACATTGGAACCACACTTCCAGTTTTCCATCCTTGACAAGTCAAACCTATAATGTGGCCATTTACCTGTTTGGGAATAAGGCTTGAATATAATGTCACATCAGTGCATGTTATATTTTATTTACTAAGCACATGTTATTTAATCTAGGTAATTCATAATGTGCTGATTAGGTTAATCCCATAATTATTATCTATTTTTGTTTGTTGTTTACATTATTATGTTGCTAAGAAATACAAGTATGCTAAAGAAAATTTAAAAATAGTTATTTACTTCTCAGTTTTGAAAATAGTGACTTGCTGTTCTGTATGGCAATGATAGGTGCCTACAGGAGCTAATTTTGGACAGACAAATTTTAAGCCAAAGTATATTAACTAAGTTCATAAACTAGAATTAGGCACTGAATATTCACTCTTAAAATATAGAAATAAGCAATACAGGTGATCTGTAGCTATGCAGAGAGGAATACAGAAGAGTATTTTAGAATGTGTCAATACAATAATGTAAAGATTCTAATTAACATAACTAAATATATATAACTAAGGAGTAAATAATTAACTGAATGAGTAAACTAATGACAGATATCTACTGAAAATGAAAGGGAATGAAGCATTCTTTGCATTTACCATCATTAAATTTTACAAACATAGTTTGTACCATCTATTTTTGTCACTGTGGCACACTTATTTCCTTTTCTTCAGTATTTTGAACAAAATGATTTGTTCAAATAAATCTCATGGAATCTGATATGTGAATATGGGGTCCTTGATGCAGATGGTCTTTATAATCCTTTGGGTAGGGTTTTTGCCCCCTTTTTCTTCTTAATGGGTAAATTGTTGGTGATTTCTTTCCCTTTTCACACAAGATCTATGTTTAGAAAGCGTAAGGAACAGTGGCGGCCCATGCCTTAAATAGTAGGTGAAGGGCTCCAGACTTTAATAAGCAGTGTTAGCCAAATTTAAACATAACCATTTAGCTAAATAATAATCATGCGAGATTTCTTCGTCTTCCTACTCTGTTCCTTCTGCCTTTACAGCATAGAGGTGGCTCCATTCATTCCTATCCCTCATCATTCTCCTCATTTCTCCCACTGTCTTATTCTTTTGTCTTCCAATCTTTTCCATTCCATCTTCCCACATTATCTGGGGTCTTCCTTCCCCTCTCCCTCCTTGTACCCTCACTTCTAGTATTTGTTTGACTTTTTTAACCTCTGCCATTCGGAATACATGTCCCCCGCCACTTCAGTTGTCTTTGTTCAATTATCTCCTGCAGTGATCTTTGACCTACTTCTTCTCTAATCCTCTCATTCCTTACCCTATCCCTCCTAGTTTTATTTACGGCTTTTATTAAACATTTCATCTCACTAGATTGAATTTTTCGTATTTGCTTATCTTGTAATGGTATATTTTCCATTCAATATGTAAACATCGGTATCAGTACTGATTGATATAATTGCATTTTCATGCAAGATTCACCTATTTTATTTCTTGTATATTAAAGCAATCCTTCAATCTTTGAGAACAGCAAACGTATCCATGATGTCCTCATAATATGGCTCATTCCTTATAAATTTACACAAAAGTTCCTTCTGACAGAGATGTTTGCTAATGATGTGAGTCTGCCTTGTTATATAGTGTTTCTAGTGATAGATTTAAATCTTTTCAAACACAAAAACCTTCTTTCCACTGAAGCATTTGTGGATGAATTGTTAAAAGTAAAGCGAATAACTTGCATGATTCCTTAAATATACCCTTGTTTTCCTGGCACAATTTAAAATACTCCACTGTAGTAACAGACCTATAAACATCAGCATACAAAAGATACAGTTCCTTCTTAAATGATCAATTCATTGAAATATCTTTGAATAACATCATTGTAAATTTTCAAGAGCTGAAGAAGGAAAATCTTAAGCGTAATTTTTAATTTTGTGGTATCCACAAGGGCAAGAAATTGTAAACTGTCACAGTCCTGAAAACTTACTTTCACTTTCACTAAAATGAAATCCAAAATTTCAAAAAATCAAATTTGAAATTTTTTAACATTTTATCCTTTGTCAAGTTTCCATGTTCTCTTCTTTGAGTCAGATTGGTCAGTTTTTTGGCTTTCTCAAGTAATTCCAAAAAATATTGTCCATTGTGTTTATTGCTTATTAATTCAATATCACCCTGATCTTTGAAATGCTCCAGCATTGTCTAGTGATCTCTTTTGCAAAACTTCAAAAAAATGCTTGTCAAAGAAAAAATGTCATTGAACACTACAGCCAGAGGAGTAAATTTGAAACTATTCATTTCATTAAAAAATCCCTTACTGAGCTTAATTGATCTGTTATGAGATTGGTTCTCATTCATAATATTCTTAAACACTTGTTTCAATTTTTCTCAATCTTCTATAATTACAGTGAGAGTAATTTTCAGTTAGAATACCACCAAGTTTCTGCTATGGTTGAATATGCCTAGCTGAAAATGAATCTAATACTGTGTTCTTTTTGATAAATGGTGGAAATATGAAAGAATCCCACTGATACTTACAAAACATATGCAACATTTAGAAATGCAATCCAAACTTATTGAACCACAAGTTTAGCCGATAAGCTAAGCAATTCACAAAAACGAATTGAGGTGCTTTGTCTTTAATTTTCTTCTGAAGACCATTTAAGTGACCTGCCATTACACTTGCCCCATCATAACATTGAGCCACTAATTTGTTCTCGTATGAAAACTCAGGCAAAATCCCATCCAGAAGATTAAACAAAGCCTCAGGTGCTCTATCAATACTAACATCATAGAACCCTAGAAAATGATCAAAAATATTTCCTTCAAAATTCACACATCTTACTATGATAGAACATAGTGATGTTTGAGTTATATCTTCCCTATCATCAACTTCAATAGCAAAAATGTTGCTGTTATGAATTTAATTTTTTACACGATCTTGTATGTACCCATTTAGAAAGGCAGTTTAGGACTTCATTTTGAATTGTCTTGGAGTCTCCACTGAATATGCTATTAATTTTCAGATAGTGATTTTGAATTTGCAATGAACTTCTCAATATTAATAAAGCAGACATTTTCTTGAAATTTCCATAACTTATTGAACTTACACTTTCATCGTAGACCCTAATCCAAGTTCTTGCATACCTAAATGTAGCACAGCATCTATAACCAGCTGCAAAAATAGTCTATTCATTCAAACATGTTCATTGAATTGAACCATAAATAGTTTTGCATTTTCCTGTGGGGCATCAGAAATTGTATTTCTATTCTATAAGCAAGTGTTCAATTGTACTTTTCAGGTATTGAGTGGAATCTTTATGCTTATTTAGAGCTCATGTAATGTTAAAATGTTAATATTAAAAGCCGAAAATTCTTCCTTATTCCAGACATTACAATTATTATTAAAAAGTAACCAGGGCCAACAAAATAGTCTTTCTAAATTGGAGCTACTGCACAACCACAGAAATTCGGAAAACAAAATGTTTTAAAATTAACATCATAGCAGTTACCGCTCTTTTCGTTTTTATACAAAGATTTAATGGCATAGTAGGTCTTCGAACTGTTAACATGTCTTTCTTGTCCTCATCTTTCCACCTGGGGAACAGTGTCTCAAATACATTACAAACTATGTCATTAATTTAATTCATTTTGCAAACACAAATGATAACACCCACAAGTCATTGTAACAATAATGAAAGCATGACTCTTGAGTGTGATGTTTGTATATCCCTCCCCCTGTCCCCTAGGCCCCTAAGCAAGCATGACCCACAGTTAGTGATTCTTATCTGTTGAGACCATCCCAGCACTTACAGGTTTAAAATCACAAGCAGAAAAAATGTTTGATGTCACATTGTCATAGCAACCTATAAAATAGAGGGAGAGACAATGTTTGCCAGACATCTCTTCACATCCACTAGCAAGCAGGTGGTTAGAGAGAGATAGAGCATATACTCCCTCTCTGTCGAATGTCGTTTGCCAGCCTGAATGCACAATCTTGCGCAGACTGCAGAGAAAAAACATTGCAGCAGCCCAGCCTGTAGAAACAACGAGACTGAGAATTTTCAAATAACTATTGATTGCATGATTCTTTAATTTTTAAGTGCAAAGAAGGTGAAGGGACCACTCATTCTCTTCACCTCAAAAACCGCCACTGGTAAGGAAGGCACAAATCATATGTGGAATGTATTTTGAGGTTAATTAATCCTGCAGCATTGGAGTAACATATACTTAGATATAAATAACAAATAATTAAGTTACATATAATGAAAAGTAAAATAACTGAAGACTTTGCTTCTAGAAAATGTAGAACAGTTAATAACAAAGAAATACATTGCAAATTTAAATTGAAAAAAGTTTCCTTCCCCTTAAATTCATAATTATGGCTTTCAAACACTTTGATCACTTGAAATGAATGTAAGTAAGAAAATTATTTTGAAATTAAATATTAATTAAGAAAATAGAACACATGCACTAACCATCTCTACAGGAAAACCATAAAATAGAGATTCTGCACTTTTAAATTCAAAAGTTCTTTTAACGTATCTTGACATTGGAATATGCAACTATATGCATCCTTACATAATTGTACTACAGTGCAATTGTGAACTAGGCTTAGGACATTCAAAACCAAGAATAAAGTCAAGTTTACTAGCTTATATTTACCATATTTCCTTTACTCAAAACTTTCCCATTTGACTTGATTAGTATATTCCACAATGAAACATCAACAGGTTACATTTATATGAGTCAAGATATGGCTTTATAGAATTTTGAATATAGAATGGTAAGTAATACTGCAAGTCCACCAAAATGTAAAATAATCTCATATTGAAAAGATCTCACCCATGTAAAACTCAGAATGTGTGTGTCTCGCCAGGCATGCAAGGAATGAAGTCCTGATTGCTGTTACTAGAGCTATCTCTTATTAGTGCTGCATGTCCAGACTTCTCCAAACATGACACAGTTTACTTCATTATGCTGTGTCTTATTGTATTTCTCAGTGTGACTAATTCCTAGTATAGAATACAACCTGACCACTGCCAAAGTGGCTTATATAGGCAGACTGCAAGCTGCACATGTCCGGTTTAAGGCTGCTGCTACTGCTGCTGCTGCTGCTGTCATCCATGGCTGATAAATACTTTGAAATACATAGACAAAGCTTAGTGTTTGCATGAGACAAGGTGAAAAGTGAAATTATACTGTCACACACTTCACTCTTTCCTAGTAGCAAGTTCCCCACCTTCCACCTGAATTATGACTGAAAAAGTGTTAGTGTGCCAGTTTCATTTTGTATTTGTATTTATTTATTGTGCTAAGAGTTTTACAATTTGATTGTCTACTGCACTTTGACCCTGGTCACTCATTCAGTAGACAATCACTACAGTTTATTTACATTTTACAATTTTCCGTCAACGCATTCTGTAGACAATCACTACAGATTATTTACATTTTACAATTATCTTGCTTTTTTTTCAGGTTTTTTTTTCATGTCACATTTCCACTTGTTTTTCACTTTTCATTTATTGATTACTTAACCATCACACATTCACTATAGTTTTCCATTCAAAGTAAGATGCTACCTCTTACTTTTCTCTTTCCACTGTCCAAAGCCATTTATTTTTTTTACTTTACACAAAAACTGTCCAATGCTTCTAGCATCCTTGCATATCATTTCAATCATAAGTGTATTTCTATCCCCCTTCAACCACTTCTTATTAAAAAATTCTTTTCTCCAATTTTCTGTTCCTTGGCACTTAAATACTATGTGTTCAATGTCTTCATTACCACCACATATCGGACATTGGTTCTGAGGAATACCCTGTCTTAACTCTCTTAGCCTCCATGCTCCGGTTCTTACCCATGCAATAGATTCTCTCTCTTCTTTATTTACTATGTCTATATATTTTTCCCTACCCCATGTATTTTTCATTGGCCTATAACAAACTAATGAGCTCTTTTCAGCAATCTCACTGAACATGATTTGTATTTCTATATCTTCCAGTCTTTTCCTCGCCTTTTTTCAAAAAATTTTCACATTATTTTCTCTCCTTCTCCACATGTCTCCTAACCCATTTTTCTCCAAAATGTTCCATAATTTACTTACCCATCCATCATTCATTAAGCTATTCTCTTGGTATTCAATACATTGTCTTAACACATTACTTTTTCCTAGATTTAAAGTTCTGAACCAAAATTTCAAAGCTCTTTCCATTATCTTTCCCTTAGTTGGCACTCTGCCCATCTCTAATTGTGCTACCTGTCTTACAATTGACTTCGGTAGCCCTAGTATTTCTCTACAAAACATCCTGTGCACCACATCTATACTTTCCCATCCTATATCTAATCCCCATATTTCTATACCATACATCCTTTTTGCCTCCACAACCATCTCATAAACTTTTTCCAGCCATTTAACATTTATATTAGGTACTCTATATTTGCAGCTTCTAATTGCTGCCATCGCCCCTTTACCTTTTGCCAATGCAAACTTCTTTTGTTTCTCCCATTTATTATCTCCATCTATCTTTACTCCTAAATAAATACAGTCATGCACCACCCTGTAATCTTTATTCTCTCCCTTCCACTTTTCATATTTGCTTAATTTTTCCCCCTTTTTGAATACCACAATCTGTGTTTTCTCTTGATTCACGTTTAACCTCCATTCTTTACAATATACATCAATTGCTTGTAATGATTGCTTTAAACCACTTACTGTAATAGATCCTACCACTAGGTCATCTGCAAAAAAGAAGTCCTGGGATTTGGATGTTGTTAATTACTGGTGCACATTTATTATTCCTTCCAATTTCTAGTAAGACATCATCTATGTATAAATTAAGTAAAACTGGGCCTAACTTACATCCTTGCCTGAAGCCTTTCTTTTGTTGAATTTATCTTGTTACACAGCCTGTCTCCACCCTTACACAGAAGGTGTTCTCAAAATACAGTGCTTTAAGAACATTCACCAATTGCTGACTTACTCCCTTATACACTAATTTATGTCACAGAAGTTGTAGCTCAATTCGGTCATAAACTTTCTCTAAGTCTACAAAAGCCATATACAATTTACCCCTTTTTTCTTTTAAATATTTGTCTGCTAATATCTTTATAATAAATAAATTATCAATTGTTCTCCTTCCCTTGTGAAAGCCCATCTGGAATTCCGAAAGGATATTATATTCTCAACTCAAAATTGTAGTCTTGCTGCCAAAATGCCTGCAAAAAGTTTTCCTATATTCGATAATAATGCAATACCTCTGTAGTTATTAGGTTTATCAACATTACCCTTGCCTTTATATATAGGATGGATGATAGCTTCCCTCCATCGTTTAGGTACATAACCCTTTCTAATAATTACATTAAATAAATCTAATAAAATTTTCACTCTTCCTGTTTCATTACACCACTCCTTAAGAAACTCTGTTGGGATGCCATCAATTCCAGTAGCTTTATTTTTCTTCAGTAACTTAACTTGTTTTATTATTTCCTCACTCCTAATTTCACCATCCAATATCTCTACAAAAACATTCCTTATTTCCAGAAATCCCATACTTCCTATACTCCTGTCTTCCCCATATAATGTTTTAAAATACTCCATCCATTGTCCTGGCTCAACATTGGGTTTAGTTACACATTTATTATAGGTAGACTTAAGAACCTGCCATACCTTATTAACATTATTTTCATTTAGACATTTTATCAAATTCCTTTCATTACTTTCTGTCCAGTCCTTTTTCTTTTGCTCTAACAATAAATTATGTGAGTTCCTCCCTTGCATATAATCGTCCCTAGATTTTCTATCGCCTAATTCCCTCCACCTAACCAACAGTTGTTTTACTTGTCTTTTTGATACCCTACATTCTTCATCAAACCAGTCCTTATCATATATGTAAACCCTCTTTTTTGTTTTCATTTCCTCTCCCGACCTTTGCATAATTGTATTAAGGATATATATTGCATTCTCAATTTGATTATTCTTAACCATGAATGTTACTCCACATAGACAATCTTTCCATAATTCGAATCTAGAGTCTGTTTAAATGTGTCACAAAATTCTTCTTTCCATTTATAGCTAATATACTCTTTTTTACAATAGCTTTCCACTCATATATTGTGTTTTACTTGTACTGTGTGCATCATAAAATCCACAATCAGTGGATAATGCCTGCTAGTTGAGCTTAAATTTAATACCTTAAAATTCCTTAAAATATGTCCTAAATTTGGAGGCCACAACACAAAATCTATTACACTCTGCCCATTATTGCTAACAAAGGTAAATTCTCCTTGTTCATATTCCCCACATTTTCCATTCAAAATTTCTAAAGCATTCAACTCACAAAAATCAATAAAATTTTCACATTCTTTATCAACAAATTTGTCCTTGCTTTGCCTAAATTTCTCACTTTTAAACACAATTTCATCACTCATTCAATCATTTCCAACATATGTATCACTTTCCCCAATCCTGATATTAAAGTCTCCCATTAGTATTACCTCTGCAGTTACAAATTTCTCCTTCAGCCTATCTATATCTTTTTTTATTTGATTAAGGAGATCAGGATTATGAAACCGCGAGGATGCAGGGGGGTTATATATTATTCCTACACAGAGTATATTCCCATCTATGTACTTAACATCCATTATAACCCACAGTATTTCTTTACTACTAGACCATGTTTCTTTAATTTCCTTACTTAAGCTGTTCCTTATAAAGAAACCTATACCTCCAGATACTCTTCCCTTTCTAGCTATCACCTTTCCTTTCCCACCAATGTATTCAAAATCCTTTATATTTATCTGTTCCTCTTTTAACCACGTTCCTACTACTGCTAAATAATCCACTTTAGCCAACAGCTGTTTCAAAACTCCCACATATAACTTGTTTTTTAAACCCTCACAGTTCCAGAAGCCCATTCTCCTTGTCTCTTTTTCGTATTGTGAGCATGCTCTGTATCTAAATCCATCTAGTCTTATTATACAAGACAAAAATAATTGTTTTGCACAATTACATTGAGCATCAATGTAAACATGCAGTACCTACCAAAAACTAGTCTGTCCAAGGGAAATGGTTGGAAAAGTTTTTGCTTGCAAACAAGTAACCATGAGTAATATAGCCATTGGGTTTGCCATACACAAAATGCGTGTCTTCTTCTTCTTCTCCTCCTCCTTATTTAACAGCGTCCTGAGATAACCTTGATCTCTTTAACGTCTTATACCAACAATATTAAATGATTCGTTGCATTAAATTCTTTTTATTATATTTTTATACTTTTCAGTATCAATCCATATGATATTCCCATTAATTACTTCAATTATCTTTTATTTTAATAATACTATATTTTTCTTATTTTTTTCTTCTTTTTTCTCATTTAAGACTTTTTCATCTGCTAGTAAAACTTATTTGTGCATATGGACGCATATTTTATTTACTTTATTAAAGTCATATTTTGTTTTACTTCAAATGAATTCATATTTCTTTAATTAGATTTCCACTTTAAAATCTTACTTTCACCTTCAATAATAATAATAATAATAATAATAATAATAATAATAATAATAATAATAATAATAATAATAATAATAATATTGCTTTTATAAATTAAAACAATTTTCACTTTTATCGTGGCTCATACTGATAAGAACTTCAATATTTATTTTTTAATCCTTTTAGCTTTAACACTTTCCTTGAATTACACCATCTTGTATTTTTTAATTTAAGAAAACTTCTTTTTCTAGTTTTATCATTCCATCCTTAATATTGATTTAACGATCTTTGAATCATTCTTCATTCTTGAATTATATTTAATTTTGCAAATTTCGAAAGCCAACAAATTTATTTCAAACTGTTTTTCTCTTCCATATTCTTATAACTTCATATTACACCATTTTTCTTCCTCCTCTGCTGCATTGAAATACATGTCTGCATATTTTACATTGGTAATTGCCTTACATGTTTACAAACCCTTTTACAATTAAATTATAATGTACACAAGGTACTTACATGGAAACCACAAATTGGTTGTTTTTTGTTTACTAGTAGAGCCCCAACAAAGACAAAAGAGAAGGTTAGAGAAAGGCTGAAGGCAAAGTGTGGCTTGCACACATATGAAGCACAAATTTCACCTTAGTCTCCAGGCACTCAGCTCAGTGGTAGTCTCAGCTAACAAATAAATGGCATTATCTCATAAGCGATTAATTTGCAGACACATGTTTAATGGAACTTTTGTACTTCTTTTAGTCTGAAAATGTCACCTATAAAAGTTTGACCATTTTTTAAGTATCCTGTATATACAGGCAGTCAGGATCTTCTAGTATTACTTGGGTGAGAGAATTACATTTGATGTAAGTACGAAGTTATTACTAATTAATAACTTAAAAGGTGATCCTTAGTATCTTTTGACCAGTGCCATTAGTCTGGCCTGCTGTGGAAGGACATGCTGAGTGTGCAGTTCCAATGCATAATAATCACCTAATATTGTCTTTATGTAGTAAGGAAAATTGCCTTCAAATGCTAACAAAAGGCTGCAGAGCCCAGGGTCTTTGTTTATGCGCTTGCAAGTGAAGTGCTGCCAAGTACTGAACTATGCTTCTTATTTAGTGGCTAGAAACAATACAAGACACAGTTTACCACAGTTTAAAATTTATGTTATATAGGCTTAACTATCAAATTTTTATAATTATAAAGTTTTTGTTGACATCCTCATTGGTTTATCCCTAACAGGTTGTCTAATACTGTGTATAACACTGCTCATATACAGAATAGAAAAAGATTGTTTCATATAAATTCACAACAAATTTCTGGCCATTTTATGCACTCTGTGATTGTTAAATAAAAGAGAATCAAGCAAACACTTTTACAGTTCATTAACTTAGCACAAGTCATTATTCTATTGTAAACACATTCTAAGAGTATGCCATTTGTTAATATACAGTACTTCATAGTATTCAGACCCCACAGGTCAGTTAACAGCACTTATAGCTCTATACTATCTGCACTTATGTTTTCCACTGTAGCAGTAGAAAAAAATTATATTTGTTCAAAGTAGATGGTTCTTCCTATTCCAGTAGAACATCTCATTCTTAATATCTGGATATTATTCTACTTCTTCTTATTATTACAAAATCTCATAAGCCATTTATTTTGCAGCTCCACCCCAGGTCACAGTTTACCAGAGAGAAAGCATTCTAGACGGAGACAGAGCAACAACATACCAGGAAGTGTTACTACGAGTAGTAGTGCTGCCACAACCACCAATGTGAGTTACATTTGGAATAATTAGAAACATGTACATCTTATTACAAGAATCTTAAATTATGACAATGTTATTATCCTACCTGATACTACGTATTGAAAATAACTATCTGTCTGGCAACTATTTGGTAGAAGCTATGTATATGCTGTCAATAAAAGAGAACTAAATTAACATACCTCTCAGAATAGTATATTATTTCTGTGCCTGCCAATATATATACAAATACAACAACCGAGTCCCTTTCAAATGTGCTATATAATAATAGATTAAAGTGTTATATAAGCAGCATTGCATTCATGTATGCAGTTCTAGGTCAAAAGCATTATAAGATTCTTCCTTCTATTTGCTTTTCTCTTATGTTGACATTTTCTAATCCCTTCTCTCTTATTCATATTCTATTTCAATGCTTTGATCTAGATGGTCATTATGTAGCTTATTCTGACTTTTGTCACCAACATACACTGAATAATTATGAATCATTTTGGAAATAAACATTGAAATTCTAAGAACTTCACTTATCCAGTATCATTTTGTCCTATTATTCAAAGCTGGAACCAAACTTTTGATCTTGCAATTAGAAGGTAAATAACCAAACTACTGAAACACATGAAAAAATATAATTTCATCTTCCAAAATTTAACATTCATGCAATCGCTATTAACAAAACATACTACCTACTTTTCTAAATTTGGTTGGGAAGAAAGAAGAGGAAAAACAAAAAAAGGTGATTAGGAGATACCATTTATGTAAGTATGGATGAAACAACTCTTCTGTGCTCTTAGTGGAAATGTCCTCACATATCTTCAGAAAAAATAGGGATAGAGTGATACAGTCACTTAAAAAGTTATTGAAGAACAGTAATATTAAAAATAGAAATTAAGATTTTTCTTAAGACGATTCCTAGAGCCATTTTGGACCTCCAAAGCAATTCTGAAATGCATAACATCTATGGTGCAGTGCGCAGTATAAAAATCAGAGGATCCTCAGTGATGATTAAAAACCACAAAAACTAAAGGCATAAAGACCCAGTAAAACCTGTATTAAGCAACCACCATGGCTCCATTGAAAATTGGTCTTTAAGAGGTGTAGTTGGCTAATAGGGGTGAAGATTTTTTTTATACATGCATATTAAACTAATTATAGATTTAATATAAAGGACCTGAAATGTATATACAGGAACTTCAAACATTGGTATAGAATGCAGGTGGTCAGATCCCTTAAACAACAGCATTCTTTCACCCCAGATTTCCTTGAGGATTATCCATGTTTCAATAAGTACAATTAATAATGTTACCAGACATCATGAGGTCTGGTTTTACGAAAAAAATATTTTGATTTTTAGAAAAATACATTCTTAGAGAAGGGAGGGAAGAAGAGAAAGGGGGTAAATAAACAAATTCACCTTCTTTCTCACACACAAGATGCTTCATGGCCAGAGTCATTGTCAAAAGTCAACCCTTACCTCAGTAAATCTATGTTTAGCTATGTGACAGGTTCATTCCAGATGCCTTGTCCCACCTTATAATTCTGTTGCATATAGAAGAGAAAATGACTGCTTGTGATTTATGTGGTAAAAAGAGATGAGTCACATGGTCAAACTGTACATCTGGTCAGGCAACAATAGATTCGAAGGCAAATTGTAGAAGTGTAAAGGGTGAGAGAAAGAAAAGGGTCCCATTTCCATTCATCTATGTATATTTGGGATAGGCATGCTGAAGACCTATATTATCACCTCAAAAAAGTCTTTAAAAATCCTGAAGTTTTCAGTTAAATAAAAAGATGGTCTTTGAAAAGGAGTGTAAATGAAGAAAATAGCTCACCAAAAGCTGGTTGCTGGTCAAAGGGAGACCATACCTCTCTCTGACAGTTTTAATAGAGATAAGAAATACATTGATTATATAGGTTTATAAATTGGTTCCTGCAAAAATTGGTCCTTAAGGGGCATAGTCTCTTAATAGGAGTGGTCGTTAAGAGAGTTTGCACTGTATGAGAACTGCTGATCTTAGGGCTTCAAATTAGCTTACTTCTCATTGCACCTTTCAGGAAGGCTATGTGTTTAGTATTATAATTGTCAGATTGGTTGCTACATGAATTCTACAAAGTGGTTGGAATTGGCTGCTAAATTTTCAACAATTTGAAATAGAAATTTGAGCATGATTTTCAGCATATTAATACTAGTATTTATTTTGTAGTATAACTCCTCAGAAAATTTTCTGAAAGGAAATTTATACAGTTTGTTGATGACTTACAGAAAAGGCTATACAGTAGAAAGGCTGGATTACAGTTGCTTCAAAGTTGGAAAATTATAAAATTAAATAAAATTTGTAAATTCAATGTAATACACAAGCTAAGACCCAAATGGAAAAGTTGCGTCTTATTAAAGTTCAATAAAAATAAATTCATTAATGGCCATTTAACAGAGAAAAACAGCTTAGAAACTTATGGAAAATATGAGAATTCATAAAAATATAATGTTATGCCAATGCAGGTGATATAAATACAAAATAAATGACTTTATAACATTCATTTATAAATTTAAAAAATTTAGCGAGAATTTATGTTTATATATGAGGGGCATTCTAAAAATTCTCAGCCTAACTCAGAGATGCTGTAAGGATGATCATGATAATTATTAAGCATCATTGTAAGTGTAACAACAAACTAGTCTTTAACATTTTCTACAAAATGCATAAAATTACATATAAGCTGTGATAAAAGTATTTCATTTTGTAGGGTTAACCCCAACAAAAATACAAGAAGAGTTAGCTTTACTATTAAGGATTCTTCCTCTTTGTTTTTTACAGGTAAAAATTGGTTGTTTAATTTAAGTGTAGTCGATCATACCTCGATTCAAAATGATGAGTGCTCAAGGCATCCCAAAACCACTACATCCGACAAAATTGTGACAAAAATTCAAAATGCCATACTCAGTGATTACCAACTGAAGCTACACGAGTTGGCTGACATTGCAAAGATCTTGAATGGTCATGTCCACTACATTTTACACAATGTTTTGGGTATGAGAAGGTCTTTCTGCTCAACAGGTGCTGCATTTGTTAACAATGAACCAAAAACTCATTCAAATAATCATTTCTCAAGATGTTTAAAGTCAATTCCAGTAAGTTTCTCTAATGTTTCTTAATAGTAGATGAAACATTGATTCATCTCCACATACCAGAGATGAGGCAGTAGTCTAAACAACAAATGGCAACAGTTGAAAGTGCACCAAAGAAAATAAAAACTGCAGGAAAAGTCACGGCTATAGTTTGCTATGATTCTCATGGTGTGATGCTCATAGACTACCTCCAGAAGAGCAGAACCATCACCAGAGGGTATTATATTTCATTACTGGACCAAGTGAAAGATGCTATTCAGCCTTAATGTCCATACCTTGTAAAAACCAAAGTTCTCTTTCATGAATTGATTCACAAAGTAGCTAGGTTGAAAAATAAAAAAAGCATTTCTCTTAAATCTTGTGCTTTCTTGGCCTGGCTAAAAACTTTTAGAATGAAAGAAATTCACAGAACCAAACTTTGCAGACAGTTTCAAACTATACAATAAGTCCCCACCTCATTCAAAGTGCACATTCAGAGTGAAAAAATGCTTAAAACAGAACTTAAAATATGTTGCACACCAGGTTGTTTATATTGTTTGGAGGATCGCCTAAGTCAATAAAAAACTTAATTAACTTTTGCAATACTAACTTCACTGTAAAAGGAATTCAGTAACATGTTTCAATTCAGTAACGTGTTTGCCCCTATCAACAGCAAAAATATATGAAATGTGTTACTAAGTTTTTTTTAGTAAACAAGTAAGTTAAGTAAGTGTTACAAAAGTTAATTCAGTTTATTGAATCTTCCACTTTACTATTATCTGTTAGCTTCAAATTAAATGTTATTTACATAAAAATTATTAACACAGTAATTAAAAACATTATTACGCTGTACAATTATATATTGCCTTACAGTATTTCTTAGTTATTAGTTCATTCCTTGTACAATGTTTATCTTACTGTTATTTAATTATAATTAATTTAAGGTAAATAAAATAGTAAACAACATGCAATTTTAGGCTTGTTTTAAAAAATGAAGTAGAATACAAATGCATTAATGCAATTGCCTTCTTTCATGCTTAGTTAAAATTTATTTCACAGTTAAGCACTAAACTTCTTTTAGGGCTGGCCATCACCAAATGGATCAACTGCGCGCATTACAACTCCCAAAGAACGCAAAGAACGGAGAAACCTTGAGCGTCTGTTAGCTGGAGGTGGTACAGCCTCTGAGCTGAGTTTAGCTACTGCAAATGGAGACACAACTGACCTTGAACTTGATTATTATGATTATAATGTGAGCAATGCTGGTGCAATCCCAGGCTCATTTCTTGGTATGGACCCTGCTTATCTTGTGTGGATACCTCCTTTAGACCCAGATCTGCTGGATGAAATCACTGGCCCTGTTAAAACATCTCCATCAGAATGCAGCAGTAACCGCAGTAATCACTCAAGAAGACGGCGCAGAAGTTGTTCTTCTAACAACAGAAAGAGTGAGGAAGCACTGGAGATGATACCCAGAGGTGCAAGTAGTGGTAAACTCAATGGATATAGCATCTCCAAATCCCCATCTGCTGAAGATGGATGTCTAGGAAGACCATCAGTCAGACATGCTGTAGGAAAGAGAACTCAAGAAGAAGTCATTGAACTGTTACCACGGTAAGTTATAAACTTGCATTTATAGCTAGTTGGGATGAACTGAACTTATTATTCCAAATTTAATAAGTATGTTTAAAAAGTCTAAATGTGCAATAAAATGAAACCATAATTTTTCTGGTTAACTTTTTTAAATGTTTGTTGGGTAACCAATGCTAGTCTGTAAAATGGGCTACACTAAAGCCAAAAATTACATTTTAAAAATTATGTTCATGTGTATACAGGTATGCATATGTCTTCGCTTTAACTCAAAAATCACTGAATCAAAATTGGTACGTATATAATAGGCCTAGGCAACAGTGCTCCAAAGGTATGAAGAGAGCTACCCACTTCCTCCTTACTAGTAGTAATTGATGATACGCGCGCGCACACACACACACACACACACACACACACACACACACACACACACACATGCACACAGTTAAGGGTTGGAATGAGGTTGAGCTTATTGATGGCGGCTTGTGTGATTTTGGTTAGACACGTTTTCTTTGTGTAAAATTAAATATCTATGATTTTAATTATTACACTGATTTTTATTTGAAAACTTAAATCTTTGATGTACAGTTATAATTACAATATAATTATGTGCAATGAAAATGCATCTACTCATTTTTCTATTTCTCAGGTCTTCAAATGTATTTCTCAGGTCTTCGAATGGCTTAAAATTGGAATCAATTCTCCTGATGAAAACTGTTAGTGCTTTCAAAGTTTCACTCAGAAAGTCTTAAAGATTTCATTTTGGGAGATAATTGCTCCTGTGGATTATAAATGTTATGAGCCATTCTAATATCTTATCTGCTACCATTGTACAATAAAAATAATAACTTTGAAGGTAAATCACTAAAGGACAGAGCTCTTTTGCTGTTGCTATTAACAACATTTCATAACAATTCACCTTCTAAAACGCATTTCATTCCTCCTGCAATGTCCTTTATAGGAAAGTGGAATGAACAGGGATTGACGTTTATTATGTCAGAACCTACATCATTTTGACCATGTTTTCTAGTTTAGTCGTCTACCTAGATATCTCAATAATTTGTCTTCTCCATAAAATAATTTATGTTTATATGCAAAGTGTCTTCAATAATAAAGTATGTAATTAATTGCAATTGTTCTGAGCATATAATGTAAGGTATTCAGCCTTATTATCTTTTAGGGCAAAAAAAATTCTTGTTATCCCACTTACTGTTGAAAATTTGTTTTGTAGTGTTCTTTGAAGTTGGGACATCACTGCTTACTATGACTAATACGCTGACTCATATTACTGGATTTATGCAACTGAATGTGCATTTCAATTTGGCAGTCACAAAGGGAGGGGAAAGAAGGATTTTGAAAAGTCTTGCATAACAAAGATCTATAGAAATAATGTTTATGAAAAATGTTATTTACAAAAATTTGGTATAATAAGACATTTAACAAATTATATTAATTTTTTTTTTATTTTTGAGTACACAAACCATTTATTTGATAAATGTTGTTCTAGTGGCCATGGAAAATGTGTAGTTCTGAGCAACTAAAGGGCACAAGGACTATTCCTCAGATGCTGCAAGCATACATTCAAATCTTGGTAGGGGCAAGCACAGTCTGGCCTGAAGTTCCTGATACAAAGTTTTCCTCAGTTTTTGAGATTAATATTATATAGTTTTAGTACTTCAGAACCTTTCATCCCCTGTCTGACTTGACTCTCACATCATTTGAAAAAGGTAAACTACTACAAACCATTTTTACAAAAGTTTATTTTCCAATCTATGTAAATCATTAGTCAATCAATAAAAGTATTTCCAGAAATACACATTTTGCTGTAGGTACAAGAGGAATACAGAAGCCAGGAGATCTACCTAGTTAAATCTTTATAAGGCGGTTCACTATATGCAGGCTTTGAAACTCCATTCTCGTTCCATGACATCATGAGAAGCAATTGAATGGTGACAGCACTTAAAAAATCATAAAGGTATTGAAAAATTCAAACCAATAACAACGAATATCTTGGAAATAGTCAAGGCTGTAAAAAAGGTTAGTTTACATAAATGTATGTTTCAAACATATCTACATTTTTTGTGCAGTAAGTTTTTTGTATCTAACTCTTATGGCTTTCCAGTTATACAGAGTAAACAAAATTCGTTCAGAATGGAGTGAACTTCACAGGCTATTCACAGAAAATTTAAGATATTGATTTTATTGGTCATGTAAATATCTTAAACATATAGTATTTTAATCAAAATTGTTAGAGCCATTTTTGAAAAAATCAAAATAGACCAAACATTTTCCACATAAAGCATAACTTGAGATTGGAAGATTTTGTTGAAAATCCTTCTGTCACCTCCTTGGGAGACGCTGAATTTCAATATTGTTTGATATTTATTTGACTTTTTGTTTTTCGGTTACACTGTTCATAGACACACACACACACACACACACACACATGGACCTTTTTTCTAAAAATGTTTTTGTTGTATTCCGGAAACCTCAAAACATATATTTCTGATGACATCTTGATATGGAATTCTCGGCTGGAATGCAATACTTCCTCTACCTACTACTACATATAATGTTGCTAGAAAAAATAAAAGTGTTATAATTGAAGTTCTTTAGGGATATACTGAAGATATCCCTGATATCAGCAGTATTTGCTTCACTAAAAAAGGTGTGGCTTCAGTCAAAAGAAGAATTTGTTTTACTTTAGAATACTATATGTCAACTTTAGAATGCTCACAAATACTGTAAACTTCAATGACTATGTAACAAACATCTTCTGTGTTTACATTTTAAATAAGTTCTCTCTAAAAGTATAACACAATAAGTCCTCTTAAAAGTTTAACAGAATAATTCAAGAAATGATACAACTTAAGCCAACTAAGACACTATACTTCACATACCTTGAGTTTATTCTTAACTTATTTTGCTTTGATTTGAAGCATTATCAAAAGTTGCTGACTGGCTGACACTCAGGTGGTCATGTGGATGTTGTTTCTCTGGGGAGGAGACATCTGTCAGCAATTCAATGAGGCTGAGTAGCAGGATTTCTTCTGAGGGAATGTTGAAATTCATTAACTGTGTTTCAAACCTCTTCATGTAAATATTTTCCTAGATATGTAATTCATATTTCATGCAAACCAGTTTTAGTAGTTGGGTTCTTTTCTCTATGTTGTGGTGATCAACCCAGAAATATGTTGCTGCTGCAGACAGACAAATAAATTCAAGGTATGTGAAGTGTAGAGCATCTTAGTCAACTCAAGTCATATAATTTTTTGAATTATTACATTGCTTCATATTGTTAATTCCAATTAGTTTTGTTCAAATTACAGAATAGAATATTGTAAAAAAATCATAAATTGTTATGGATTATTTATCATGAATAATTCTTAAAACATATAAGAGCTAAGACTGGCATTTTCTTTACTAGTTTTAAGAAAATTAATGTGTTAATAATCTCTGCGGTTTTAGGGTTAAAGCAGATACTACTGATCACAGTTATGAAAAAGAAGAACTAAGTTCTGATGAAAACACTAAAGAAAAGGAAACTCGTGTGGAGAAGTCTCCAAGTGAGGATTATGATGACATTAAGTTTGCAGATGAAGAAGATGAAGCAGAAGAGAATGAAGAAATTCAAGGTAAACAACTACATCAGCTTGTTGGATCTGTGCCATCTTCCATGAGAGGACGCGATGTTGTGGTAATTATTGAGAACAATAATCGTGAACGACATATCTCAGCTTGATAGTGAATCTTAAATAAAGTGCTGTTTAACACAAGTGAAGAAATATGAAGAAACCTAATTACAGCTGATGTTTTAGTTAACTTACAGTAAGCACAAACAAAGAACTGTGTATATTACCGAGCAAACTTTCAGAGACATATCATTTCTTCTCTAACAGCAGTGAGCTAATTTTATGCACAAAACAGTTCACCAAGATAGTGGAAAAATAAGCACAATTCACAGCTTTTGATGGTAGTATGAGATGCTGAATTAAGTGATGCACACACAATAGGCTGTTCAAGTTCACTTAACTCTGCATTCATTTAAAATACTTTTCAAGAGAAGAGTAATCTTTCATCACTTGTTGGATGATATTGTAGGAGGCAAAGAAAAGTTGATTATGTGCTTAATTATGTGCTGTGAAAAAACCAAATAGCCTATTACTGTAAAATAATGCATCTTCCACATGGATTTTATTTTAAATGGAATGTATATACACCTCATGCTTCAGAGGTACACTCCAGGAGTTATTCCTCTTAATTTCCTTTTAAGTACAGTATGTGTTTACCAGAAATTCTGGGAATACAACTGTGATCGTATTTAAATGTTCAGTATGCTATTCAATTTAGCACACTAGCTAATACCATACAAGGAAGTTAAATTAATATATTTTCACTTTGAGAATGCCCCTGGTAATGCAATTCAAAATTCAGGAATTTTAAACCACTAAATGCTTTGGCTGCCAAGTCTTAAATTAAAAAGCAAGATCCCTTATATCATGTTTTGCACAGTATAGATAATTTTTGTCAGTAGGAAAGCAGGCAAAGAAAAACAGCTTAGAAAAACTTGCTAAGACACTGCTGGTTTATCACTAATCAGACCTTTTGCATTATCATTAGGAGCTATTTTTATGCTGCTTCTTCATGTTCACCTTCTTCATGTTAAACTCCAGACTACAGTGGCAGTAGCATGGCCAACCATTCTCATTTTAAGGAACAATCCTGTGTTTTATCGCATTTCAAAATATCCTGCTGTAGGGCAACATTTGTTCTCCTTTTTGCTGTGAACCATATAGGTACCTTCCTTCATATAGCTTCAACAGCAGCTTTTCTAAATCCATTACTTTCTCCTTTCAGTGCCTCCATCTTTAAAGTTCATTCAGCTAAGGAAAATTGCTGTTTTCTGACCTGTGGAATAGACTTCATATGGATATTTTGAAAATAAAATGCAGTATAGGATGTAAGGAGTTTGATGTAGTATTATAAGTTCACGTTTTGAAATATGCCCTGAGTTATAACAAATTTATAAACTTCATAAAGCAAAACACCTGTTACAGTCTTCAGCATTTTAGGTTCTGACTTATGTTCTTTGCTTCATAATAGAATGTTTTAACATATGTAATTAGATGGTTAACAACAATAATGGCATGTTCAACTACTAATCAAAGACTCATACCTGAAGTTGTTCAAGCATTCCTTAAAAATTTTTAATATCCCTCTAGTCTTTCTCCTTTGTGTACATAAATAAGTTTATCACCCTAAGCATCAGGAATGCACTGTTTTCCTCAACTGCAATTAAAAATTTCATCTCAGACTTTTATTCTGTTCAGGAAATGGCCTAATATATCATTTTATCATTAAAATGAATTCAATAAAGTGAAACTATCCATAGGATTTCATTTATTTACTTTTTATCCATATAATTTTGAGCAAAAAAACTATGTAAATTCAATCTCTTTAAGAACGGAAGCCAAGCATTCCTGAGTAACACATTCAGTTTTGGAAAATGCATATATCTATCTAAGTTTCACACTTAGTACTTATGATAATATCAGATGGAGAAATTACAAATCAATCATTGGTTTCCCTTGCTGATTCACTTGTAAAAAGCCAAATATAATTCTTTTGTTTTAATTTGTTTCTTTACTTCCAACATCTAGAAATTAAAAGAATTATTGCATTTAATTTGAAATTTAGGATATAGAAAACTAAGAATATATACAGAAACATTACTATTAACTTAAATTTGAGCTCACAGATTAGCACTACACACAAATATGTTTACCTAATACGTGCTTAACAACTTATAAGTCTCCTCTTAAAACTCAGCAGAGCATGTACTACTTCATCTCTTTATTCAGACAAGAGTTTCATACAGCAAAAGTATGTGAATTAAGAAATTATTACACAAAAAGTTGTTTTGTGATTGTAATGCTACTGAAATGTGCTGCATAGTATAATTTAAGACACCCTCACCAGCCCTAATGTTTCCAGTTGAAGTAAGAAAGAAAGAATGAAAGGAGTAAATAGCTTTGAAAAGACTGAATAATTTTATATACTTGCTTCCTAGAAGACTCCACATATATACATAGGTACCATACAACTGCTTATACAATAGTTTATGTATGAATAATATAAAGAAGTCTTATGACTGCATGTGTGTTTATATGAAGTATGGTAATCATCTCTGAAGTTTCATTTTCATTATACTTTAATTACAACATAAAATACTGCAAAATTATTTTGGGAAGCATGTTATGTTAAAAAAATTTGTCCTAATGCATCAAGCTGAATACAACACATGCAAAACTCGGTTTTGCATAAGACAGTTTTAAAATGTGTTTTGTAGCATATACTACAGTGATTTTCCCATTACATCATACTAAAAAAATGTAATACATGACCTAAGAAAGATAAAATATCTTTACTAAGTACTGTGAATACTGGTTGCAGTAAATCAATATTATGAATAATTCCCAAGAAAAAATAAACATGTATCAAGCTTATCTTAAGCATTCATTATTTCTAAGGTTATAATCGGGATCATAAACATGTTTTACAGTACAGGCCAAATGAAAATTTAAATAGAAAAAAGAAAAGCATGGGTAATATAATTTCAACTCCCCATGTTCTGTGAGATTTTCAGGAAAGATTTATGGTACATTTAAATAGTTTTCTTTTTCATAGGTACAAAATGCAGCCTACTCCTCCAAATGAAAATGCCTTGATTTGTTTTTGCTCAGCAATATATACCAAGACCTCAAAACATACAAAGTTGCTATCACAGGAACCTTAATGGTAAATCAGATCACCTAAAACTGGTATTACTCATGAAGTAAATTAACAGTAAGAATTTAATAATGCAGTTTTAATCAGAAACAAATGGGTTTACCTACATATTTTATGCTCAGCTGATAATTTCAGAGATCTAGAAACTTCAGGCATGCTTTCATGCTCTTAAACCTGTTTAATCATTAATTCAACCTTCTAAAATTGCTGCTAGTTTCAATTTTAAAAATGTTCATTTATTAAGTATTCAGTTATTAAAAATGTAATTATTTATTTGCTTTCTAATGTTTTGCAAATTTTCTTACTTTACTTTCAGAAAAGTGTGTGTCCTCAAATTCTTCTTGCAAATCATAGGTAAATACATTGTCAGCTATATTGCTAATGCTATCCTTTTGCACCATGGCAGTGCTTCATTTGCTGCTGTGTTTATAACCAATACACATTTTGCACCCCTTGCATCCGAAATCCTCAACAGCTCACTAAATTCTTTCCGCTATACTTCTATATTTAGTATGACTGCTGGCTCTCAACTTTCCATTTGCTCTTGCATTGGACTCGCACGTCTTGCATTAGGTAGTTATTATATGCAAATCACTGCAGAAACTCTTGAGAAGAAAAGTGAACCAAGGAAAAATGAAAGCCAAATCTTGTATCACAGCAGAAACTACAAAGAAGAAATGAGTAAGAAAAATGGAAGGGAAGACTTAACAATTATACAGAGACACATTACTACACAAATGGTTTCAAAGTTTTGGACTGGTTAGGAAATTTGCATTTAAATACAAAAGTCGACCTTGGATATAGATTTAAATGGAACTACCAAAGACATAACAAAGAGAAGATTAACTGTTAAAGAATTCAAATAAGAGCCTTATGCTCAAACTGAAATATGTATAAGTAGGTAAAGCATAGAACTCGTGTTAGGGTACAGCCTAGCATTAAGTCATAAAAAGTTCAGTTTTATACATATTTTGTATTCCTCAAACATATATTATTATGCCAATTTTATGTTGGCAAACATGTATTATTATGATAAAATCTATAAGAGCTTTCTGTTATACAAATACCTCATCATTTTACATACTGCAGTATATTTTACTTCATCATAAACTGCTACATGAACTAGGTAACTGTTCTCTAGTAAATTTCTGTGAATCACTTTCAGGATTACCTCCTGCATAAATTTGCTACCTCAGTTTGCTCGTAAAGAATGGAGGTTTATAGCAAGTTCATTCCTAATTATGGGGACCCATTTAAGCACTGCCTAATTGTTGTAACAAAAAGCACACAGTTTAGCATTAGCCTATATACATAATAATGGAAGCTCTCCCACAAGACCACTATTTTGTATGAGACAAACCATTTAGTAGCCATTTGAGTTTAGTCTGTTAATGCTGTTTTACAAATTAAAAGTTTTAAAACTCTTTAGCTGTGATATGATACAATAATCCCCATTTGAAATGCTGTATACAATTGGTTGCATTTATTTCCTATGTTGTATATTACTTTATTCTTTCAGAACCTGCAGATAGGCTTTCGGTTGCATTATTACTACTTGTAATTAATATACTCATATATGGCATATATATTTCCATGATTATTGACTGCTAAATGCTGGGATATGTTGCCCAGTATAAAATTAGAGTTTCCATTATTACTGTAGCCTGATAGTATACATATATTGCTGATAGGCCTCTGCTTATTAGCTGCCTAATAGACACTTCTAAGTCTGCTGAATACTTGATGCACAGCTTACTTGTTAGTTATATCATTTTCACTTTATGTAAGTCAGTGATTTCCAGCTGGATATTCTATTAACATCATGGTGGTCAGCTCTCTGTTCTGAGCTGTGAGGAAGTTAAACACTGGTTATTCTCATTAATATTTACCATATTCAATAGTGTAGCACAGTAAATGACTTAAACAGAATAGAAGAAAACATATTCCTAAAAGATTGCTACAACACAGAAGAACAGAAAAGTGATACACCTTAAACAAAACTTATAGACTAATAATTATTATCAGAAGCACAAATAATAGCAACAGAACAAGTCAAAGGAACAGTACAAAGATGGATCACTTCTGGAGCATAGAACATAGTATGTGTTTTGTTCCTTAGTCCATGACTTGGTCAAATTTGACAATTACTGAGGTATCTGCAGATTGAAACTATGTTCCATATTTACAGAGGTTTGTATGATACCCCAGATATCCAAACCTGTATAATATCAAAGCAGTGTTTTCTGTAACTCATATACCTACAAGTTTAATATGACACACTCTACCTGTTAATAAACAAGTAAAAAAGAAAAAAATACTACATAAATTAAAACAGTGGTAAATATTGGAGGATGACAGAGAATTTAGTCCATTCTTTTGGAAAATTATCATTCCATATATTGGTTGACAACATTGATTAAATTACTCACTCCACTCATTTTACTATCTGCACACGTTTAGTCACAGTAGTTAGTACTGATGGTTACAGAGCACCTCCTGTAGTCGTAGTGAAGTGAGTGGGTCTCCACTTAGTCTAATGGTTAACAGACCTGGCTGGGTATGAGTCATGACTAGGGATTTTTGTTCCTATGCACTCCTGTATGCCTTTTGGTTCTATAAATTTAAAAAGTAGTTTGTTTATCATGCTAATTAATCAGATCATTTATTTAGTCAGTGATCCAGTTGATATCCTCCTCACTTGGATAAATCTCTTAAAAGTAACTATGGAATGAAGATATGCCTAACATTGTGAGTTTCAGCTATTCCTGTTTCAGCACTCTTCAGCCCCCCCCCCACCTCACCAAAGAATGCCCCTGCATACATATCTTGAATACAGCCTACAATCATAAGTTTCTGTTTTTCAAACTTACATTTCTGCATGCCTCTACTCAAACACTGTACTATGATGTCATTCTTATACCATTTGGAAATTACTGACACAAGTTATTGCAAAGTGGTACTGCAAACTTGCTGTTTTAAACTAATCACTATTATCAACTTCTGTACACAGCATTCTTTACCAATGTAGAAGAACGATAATTGCTAAAATGAATTTGTATTATAGGTTTGTTGAATTATGTTGATGCTTTAAATGGTATTGTACTTCCAATGTTAGCAAAAGTGATTTTGCAGCACCACTTTAGGTAATGAATTTGTCTAAATCTCGATTCAGAGAGCATAGAGCAAGTGAACCACCTTATGTCTTGTATATTGTTGTTTCATAGATAAGTACATATTATTATACAAGCAACTGTACATTCTTCTGTATAAAAAAGAAACATAACAGAGTTGGGAGCCTGTTTGAAACTGTTTAAAAGTTCTCCATTAACTCAATGCAGCAATGGTATAAAACTCCAGCTTATGAAGTTGGATGAAAGTGCTGAGGGAGAAATTTGCAAGGTATATTATTATACAAGAACAGCAACTATTATTTTCTAGTCATTTTTCATACCTCTCTCATCTAATCTGTTGTAACATCACTCTGTGAAAATGTTTAGAAATGAATTTAACCACTGTAAAAGATTGAGAAAAACATCTGGTGAGAACTGTATAAATTTAGGTTTTATTCCTTGAAGCTCTTTCCATTACAGCTGCTACTTTTATATTTGCCCTTATCTAAAACTGATTTCATACTGCACCTTATGCAAACTAAATATTACTCTACAACACAGTAATTGCTCTTAAGCAATGATTTGGGAGTCAATGTGTAAGAAATATATTATCAGAAAATACACCAATGTTCACATCCTATAAGACTACTGTTATAATGCAATGATTAGCAACTCCAATTCTTGACTGGTATGTTGAGTTTTCATTCCAGATTAGTAGTAGTAGTAGTTTCTACAATGTTTTTTCTAGTATATTACCTAAATATCCTTAACCTTTGAAAAGATAAATACCAAGTAATGGCTTTTACAAAATTCATTTATGTCATAAATTAATTTATTCAAGGTGATAAAACTATACAAGAAAGTCCTTAAACATTGGAATGAATGAATAAATAAGTGAGTATTAAATAAACAAAAACTATATATTTATTTACCAATGGTGGCTGAATATAATGCTTCACATTTGTATATAACCAGAAATTCTAACAACTATTTTGTAGAACAAATAAACCTACAATTAAGCTTCAGCATTTTCCCTAAATTAATTACTGCTATTGAGAATAAAATCAAGCCTGCCAGAAAAATAGTGATTCATTAAACTTAGAAGCATTCAATGATCAATCTGCATTTATCTGTTTTTGGAGATTTTAAAACAAGTGTAACAGTTTATATCACACACGCCAAGCGAAATGATTATCAGTGGCACACTTGAGTAAAAAAAATATTGTAAGTACCCACAAGACCTTATTTCAAAACTGAATAATCCATTTTTAACAATATGCTTTAGGTTTGTTTTAATTATTTTTTCTATATATTTTATGTTCTAGTTTGCACATATATGCCTAAATAATGTATTATCAAAATATGGTTTAAAGATAATAGGTACTCTTTGAAGTTAAATTTTAAGCACATATAATTTGTATTTGTTCCAAAAAAAGGATTAACATAATGAATAATCAACAGGAGTATAGTTGTTGCTTTATGTATGTACAAAGCTGTTTCAACAACATTTGTATATAGGGTGTCATTATTATAATAAAATTTATCCTTCAAACCAATTATACTAGCTACCTTTCTGAGTAAATGTTTAATTACTTTTTTTTTATCTTTAAATGTAAATCACTGACACTATACAATGCACGGTTGTTTAAATGATGACCTATCTAGGATAAGGTAACTAGCAAGGAACAATGCTACTCACAGAACAATTTATAATGGCCTACTATTTAACCTGAAAGTATGAGTTTTTATTAATGTACCATTATGTTTAATGATAGGTAAATAAAACTGCTATTAACAAAACTACTCAGAATGTTATCTAGCATCATTGCTTTAGAGAATAAACCTTATTTTAAATATATTTTTTTTGTTGAATAGATTGACTTACTGAATGATTTTGCATTATTTCACCACAATACTACTAAAGATTGCCAACTTCTGTTTTAAAAGGAAAACTTAGCTGGTGTTAACATAAAGTTTAACTATAAGGTTAAGTGAGCATTGACCGCTTGTCATCCCTAAAGAAGTGAAACTAATAGCTTCTTTAAGAAGAAGCAGTTACCCTCAAACAAATAAGTTAATATTCCAATAAATATGCATAAGACTCCCTAGTTGATGGACAAATCTACATTAAAATCTTCAAAAACAGCAATTATAATTTATAACTGTAGTGCATGAAGCGCTAATAAAAGGGGTTGCTCCAGTTGTTCTTTCAAATAATCATAGCTATTATTAATAACTCATACATAAAATATTAACTTCTGAAAAATTATAAATATGCAAAGAAGATGAAACCAACACTTGTGATGCAAGACAGAAGCCTCTAAACCGGTGAATGGCATAATCAGAAAAGTTTTCTTTTCATTTCAGATACAAATCTTATTTCCTAAAGGGCTTATCAGCTTTAATATCAGGGTAATACATGAAAAGAAGAACAATTACAGCTTTGCTGGAAGAGTTCTGGAATGAAACCTAGCTGTTCTCGTAATCCAGGCATAACATATCTCCCTCGCTATAATGTCTAGCACAGTTGGTGTATTCTTAATGTCTTTGTATTATAAAATGTATATAAGATTAGTGTTGTGTTGGCTTGTTATTTTTGTTATTATTCTGTACCTACATGCTAAAGAAGATATCTGATTTTAATTTTCCCTCTCCATTCCAAGCTTTTAAGCTGGAAAGCCAGAGAAAATTGATTTTGTAGCTTGTTGATATAGAACAAAGAAATAAATATATATATATAAAAGAGATTTAAATCTTTGTTACAAAAATATTGAATTTTGCAATCCTTACCATTAACCTAATGTCCAATTACAATTTGACTTACATTCTCTTGTAGCAGCTGAAGCAGAAAGGTTCAATGCAGGTGTCGTTGTCCGTGGTGTAGTGGTTACCATGCTAGCCTCTAGTTCCTGAGGTCACGGGTTCAAACCCAGCAGAGGGCAATGGTTCGGGCATAAAAATCATTAGCATGGCTTCCTTCGGAAGGGAAGTAAAGCCAGTGGTCCTGTGTCGTAGATTTACGGCAATAAAAGAACCTCAAGTCTGATAAAGAGGCCTCTGAGCAAAATTACTGGTCTTTCAAGTCCAATGTAGAATGGGACGCTAAGGACCACAACAGTTAAAGAGTGTCCATAAATAAAACTCCATTTTAATTTAACAAATATACATAAATTCCAACGAAACTTACAACTACAACGATATTGGAGATCTCATCGTTCATTGCTCAATGTCAAAGCAGAGACAGTGCCAAGGGATAATTTCTGCTACACAACTATCAGATTACTAGGCACAAAGAGTAATGGTAGTGGTAGCATTTACAAATCTACAGGTATTAACTTACAACATTATATTTACATCACTACTCATAAATTCATCAATTGAATAAAATGGTCTGTTGACAGAAACATTTTTAACTGCCTCAGGTAGTTTGTTGAGCATATTAATCCCACTGTAAAAGCAAGTGTTTGAGCTAAGAGCTAATCTGCATCTTGGATAATCTAGTTTATGCTTATTTCTTGTGTTGAAGTTATGAAATTCAGCCCTTGGAAAATATTGGTCCATACTGGTAGATATTGTAGATTATATACTGTAGATTAGTGATCGGTATATAAACAGATTGTACACGTCATCATGCTTAATTTAGTGAACTGTGGTTTACAGCATTCTTTGTTGTTCTTATTTAAAAGTATTCTCAATGCTTTTTTCTGTAGTACTATGATTTTATGGGCATCAGTTGAATGCTCCCATAAATATATTCCATAATGTGTGTTTCAAACAGAACAAAATATATTTGTCTGAGTATATCTTACGATAGGAGTGATTTTAATTTTCTAAAGAGAAGGTTTACTCCAGATAATTTAGTGCACACATCAACATACTTTTACCATCCTACTTTGGAATCAAAGTAGAATACTAAGAGTTTAACAAAAGGCAGTTTATTTGTAATTTTGTCTGATAAACTAAATACATATTGCTGAGTTTTCTTCTCATTTAGCATTAACTTATTTACCATAAACCGGTTTTTTGCAATGGTAAATTATTTAGTTCCAACCCTTTCTAATTGATTAGAATCTGAATGTGATGTTATTAAGACAGTGTCATCAGCATACATGATGGATTATATGCCATCGCATTAATCACTTAAATGAAAAAAAAGAAACGAACCTGATATAGATCTCTGAGGGTCCCCATTGTTTTTATATTGCACACATTAGAGCATTTGTCTGCAATAATGACCCGCTGTCGCCTGTTTTCTAGATAAGATTTTATAAAGTTTAAGCTTTTCCCCTGATACCATAATGTTCAAGTTTGCATAAAAGCTGTTTGTGTGATATGCTCTCAAAAGCTTTAGTAAGTGCATACAGGACTACAGATACATTTTCTTTATTTTTAAATGCACTTATTTTAACTTTCATTTGATCTTCTATGGCCAATATGATGGATTTATTTTTCTGGAAGCCAAATTGTTTGGTTATAAATAAATGTAATTTAGCCAATTTAGCATCTGATTGTATATAAGTGACTCAAACATATTTTTGAAAATATTGGAACTAGGGTAATTGGTCTATCAACTATCAACTGCTCCTTTATTAGTCATAAACAGTTTATTATGATTATAAATGGGTATAACTTTAGATAATTTTAGGCATTCTGGAAATAGTTCATCTGAAATGCATCTGTTAATTAAAAAAAGGCAGTGGTGTTACAATTGTTGCTATAATCTTCTTCACAAAGAAACTGGAAACGCCAAAAATATCTTTACTATACAAAGAAAGGAGTTTAAGTACTGCATGTAATACTTGTTCTTCATTAACATATTACCGTTCAACATTTGATTCTGGGAAAGGAGCATTTCTACAGAAGTTCATAGCTTTGGATGTATTTGGGTATGCAGGTTAGTCACTTTCTGCCACCCTACCCCCCAAAATAAAATCTGATATACGACCCTGTTAGTAGCAATTATTTATTCAAAATATAACATTGCACAGAAGTTTAGGTTCCAGTTTTATATGCATTCAAATATGTTTTAAAACAATATGGTAGAAAACAGTGATTAGAGCAACATAAACAGTTGTGTATAATACCATTAAACACCACCTCAGTCTTTTAATAACACTTGTCCTTTTGTGAAAATGTAGAGGTTCTCTCTTTCTTTCTGTCTGTCTTTCTTTTTAGGAAAACAACCTTTAGTAAGAAAATTTGTATAATAATAAGTGATAGAGCGTAGAGAAATATCAGATCAGATTTTTTTCTATCCACTACATGTTAATCCAAATAAACCTTTGCAGAAATAGCCACATTACACATTTCAATACCTTCTCTGCCTACTATTCAAGTGGCATAGAAAGTAAAAAGTAGCATTTTAACCAATTGAATCAACGATTTATACACATATGAATAGCTGGCCAAGTATTCCAAATGCAAGTTGTCTTCTGCATTGTCCAACATGTTAATGGATGGTAAACAAACCTTCTTCCACCACATTCACTGCATGTAATACAAATGAAACTCCAACTTCTGGACATACAGTGCTACGCATATGCTTGTAGTAATAAACATAGGACTTTAATAAGCTAATAGGCATATTATTTGGCACTGTTTTATTTTACAAATTTGTTTCTTATGAAAATATGAGCGACATTTTCTCCCAAATCGATAAAACATTTTATGAAATTGAGTTACATACATATTTGCCTTAAGCAACACTGGTGAAATCTGATTTTGCATATATCAATCTATATTGTGTGTAGATAGTATAGGTTATAAGTTGTTCAACGAAGGGAGACATCTCGGCACCGCGACCTTCAGAGATCTATTGTGTCTACCATCCCCAGGAGAAACGGATGAAGTGAAGGAACACACAGGAGGCTACAGGCTATAGGCAGACGGGCCACAGAGACGCGCGGAAGTTCCTAACGTTTTTAAACTTGCAGAACCGTGTATCACCGCGGAACCACCGAGAGAGGTCGAGGAACAACCCACCAGTAGAGCATCCCTCTGTTGTCAACGGGGAGTATTCTTTCCAGTAAGCATGCATGCGCATCTGTCCGGCACCGTCATACACCACGAGACCTAGAAGCAGACCTGAAAGTTGAGAAGGAAATGGAATGAAAGGGAAATTACGGAAAAGAAATCGTGGTAGAGAAGAAATCACCTTAGCATTCGCCTGTCGACCCTGGAGAAACCACGAAAAACCCGTGCGTCAGTGTAGGCGGTCGCCAGGGATGGAACCCGGACCTCCAGAATGCGGGCCACAGACGCCATCCCGCTCGGTAAGTGTAGATAGTAAGAAATACCAGTTTCTTCAAAACGCGATAGGTGCACCAGCTCGCTTAACACAAAAGTGAAGAGATGCAATTATTTTGAGGCAGCGTTCAATCAAATGATATTCAGTGAAATCAACGTGAGTTTAGTGCGTTCTTGGCAACGAGTTCCTGCTCGTTTTAAGGGAGGTGCCTATGAAAATTTAGTCCATTTTTGTACCTAGAAGTAATTTTAATACATTGCCATCTCCAACTGGATATAAACCAACAAATTCATCTCACAATAAATTCATGTCATTTTTATCCCCATGCATTCATTACCTACATTAAAAGAACCACAGAAATGCAGGTGTCAATAGAAACTGTAAAAACTTCAAGTCTTTGCACATAACTTGATTAAGACCCACATTTAAGTTTATTTTAGAGTATGCTCAGGGGCGTCATTTCGGGCTACAGGGGTGTTTAATTGCCGCCCCCAAGCTATGAGAAATAATTAGGCTACTAGTTATTATTCCTCTACCAAAAGAAAAATAAACGAGAACTGTACTTTTAGTATAAATATTTAACATTTGTGAAATAAAAGATTACTTTCTCTTAGGCTAAATCTGTCGTTAAAATTCACATGAAAATTTGGACAACTGTTTCAGGCAATCTTCCCCCCGCCCCAAGCAGAAACCCAAATAACGCTCCTGAGTATGCTATTTCATTCCATAGTATGCACTAACCACATCTTCATTGTTAGTCATCCATCAATATGGCGACCGCTAAATACAACCGCTCGCTTTTTGCAATAAAGATCCACTGCAACTCGCTCTCCATTTAACTCAATGGATAGAATATGCCAGTATTAATCATCGCACACAGAGTTAAAAGGATCTCCATTAAAATGGTTCAGGTTTTACTAGTCGAAGTCATATGTTAGCTACACTGACATGAGCTTTCCTTCAGCGCCGTCTAGAAAGCACATGCCTTAATTAGAAAGAGCCAAAATATGAAGAAACATCGCATGTGTTATATTTACATTACTTTCATCGCCCATTCTTTAATAAACTATTCTTATAAAAACCTGTTTTATCTATTTCACGTTTATCGAGCTAAACATTTGCAGATATGGTTTTATTACATATCTTCTTGTAGACACAAGGGGCTAGGAAAGATAGTAGACTTAAGCGATAGTCAAATCTTTTAAGGACGTCTCGCTATGTGACAGCTTTGAAATTCCGTTTCTCTACATGATCACGAGAGAGAGAGAGAGAGAGAGAGAGAGAGAGAGAGAGAGAGAGAAAATAAAGAGCGATATTGCAGTTGAAAAAGTATACAGTACTTGGCAATTCAGTATAATAAAGAATATCTCGGAAATGGTTAAAGCCAAAAAATTAATTTGATATTGGTAAATTCTGTGATTTAATGAGATCTACATCTTTTGTGTAGTGAGTTTTTGTCTATCTCTTACAGTTTACAAATTAAAAATTCACCCAGAGTGAAGACGACTTCACAGGCTATCCCCAGAATATACAAGATATACATTTTATTTCTCATGCAAATATCTAAACCTGTGGTATTTTAATCAAAATCGTTAGCGAAATTTTTGAGAAAATAAAAAATGACTATAAAAGTTTTGCATGTAAAGGGTAGTTTGAGATGAAGGATTTTCTTGAAAATCTTCGTATTCCATCCTTGGAGGACGCTGGACTTAAATACCAACTTTGTATGTAACCGACTTTTCATTTTTATATTATGCTCTTCATATAAACACACCCGCGCGCGCACCTTTTTCTATTTTTTTTATTCCGAAGACTTCAAAATGTGGATTTTAGTGAAATTTCGGTATCAAATGTTAGGGTGGAATTTAATATTTCCTCTACTTACTACAGATAAGCAGTAGGGAGAGTAAACATTTGTCAAAATACGAAAATATGAAGAAATAATTCCAAAATATTATTAAATATATTTTTGAGCCAAAACATATTCTTTAAGGGTCTGGAACAAATTGATTTCATTAGTTTAAAGAGCGGTTTTTATAGATTTTTCCCATATTTACATAATAATAAAATATTAGTCCTTGTTCAATAGGTATTAATTACAATATTCCACAAAAACGTTGGTTCGCGAAAATAAAAACTCTTGAAGAATATAATGTATTTAATTTTGCATTTGAGTCACATAGAGGAAGTCAAGAAGTGCTACGTTCTCAACTTGATGGTAAGGGTATTGTGGCATTTACAGGCGCGTTTCCTGGGATGAGTGATTTGCGTTTTCTAGATGTATTTCACAGAAAACTATCCAAATAGCAGACCTGGAAAGCCCGGTTCATTGCTAATGGAAATTATTTTAAAAACAAACACTTGCGGGTCTTATAAAATATGAAGAAATAAAAATATTTTCATGAAACATGAAACTTCTACCTGAATATTATGAAATTTGAATTTTTGTCACGTACATTGAATTCTATTCACTGTAAAATGTAAAAATACGTGTTTCCATAATGATAGCAAGCATGTTTTAGAATATGGCATTTCATATTCTGTCCGTCTCTAGGCCATAACAAATGCTAATCGATCAAAAGTATGTTAAACATGATTTCCTTTATAGATATGTTAACTGCATTCAATTAATTAAAGAGCTTCAGCATTTTCAAAATGAGGGCATGCCAACAAGAAGAGCACACATAGAAGAATAATTGAGCTTTCGCATCATTCTTTCAACAGAACACTTGTTGCTCAAGAAATATTTAATGTAATAATCGAATTGAAATATTAAATCCTCATAAATGAACTAAATAGCACTTTGTACTGTTATATTGATGTTATAATAATTGGTGTTAGAAGAACGTACGAAGCTTTAGGTATTATTTTAGGTATTCGTAGAATTATGGTAAGTTTTCGCAAAAGGTGGAATTAAAAAATGTCACGTGTTAGTTGAGAGTTCAGAAACCCGAAACAGCTAACGAGGAATATGCAGCATCAGAGCACACTTACCTTCGGGGCAGTGCCCGTAGCTCTGCTGATTACTTGAGGTCAGTTCCGTATTTCTGATGTCTGCCAGGGATTTGCGTTAAATAATCGGAGTTTTTTACTCGGGGTGTAATCTTTGGAAGATGCTACCAGAACCCTTATCAGTCGCCATTTTGAAAATCTACATATAAAAATATCATTTTAAATTGTACCGCCAGAATCATCTATTGCTCAGCTAAGCTCACTGAAAGTTTAACTGCTTGTGTTGTAATCGCAGAACAGGATTCCAAATGATCTATTAAATTCTATTAATTTAATTAGGACTGGTATGTTGCTGGATGGAGCCACCCTAATCATATCCGCCATTTTCCTCTCGCATGCCTTGCCTAGCTTAACGCACCCCTGGACCCTCAGGGCACTTATGACCTAGCAGTTGAGCGCCCTTAAACACAAATCATCACACCGGACCCTCGCCCCTCCTTATTCTGCTCTGTTGTTAGACCATTCCACCCTGTTAGAGGTAGGTGCACACCTAGTGAGTAGCTGTGGGGGTGTCCGTGGCAAGTGCATGGTGGCACCGGCGTCTAGAGTCGCCCCGTGACAAGAAGTAGCGGCGCCGGGGTCCACCGTAAGAAGTGTTGGAGGCACCTGCTATTAGAGGTCTCCCTGCAACTGGTGGAAGCGTTAAAGTTTTAAAGGTATTTACTTCTTTGTCCCGTCCTCCCTCTCCCGCAACCTGGGGCGATATAATTTGGATAGGAAAAACTATCTTTATCTGCTTTTGGGATGAACGATTATGTCTTTTAAGCCACTTGGTGGCCGAGGAGAAGAACCCCTTCAAAAATTTGTTTTAAACTAGCTTGTTCCTGCATATACTCGCCTTTCTCTCTCCTCCTATAGGAACCTTGCGTTATAAGGCCGGCCAAGGGAGCGTTTAATTGCTAAGGACAAACTGGCACTGGTTCAAGGATTTTCTTAACAATTTAGACCCTTATAGCCCAACCTCAAAGGAAACACTTCAACTCTATGAGCAAAATCGTAATACTGCAAATAGCGCGGTGGTTGTTAAGAGAACGCAGTGACATATATGCAAGTTCTATCCAAAGAATTGACAGACCTATATAACTACGTGTCGCATGCCCAGCTGCTATCGGAGAAGGTTCTATCCCCTCAAGGCTTTGTGCACTCCGGTATCTATTCAGCTAACGCAACCTCATCATCAAAACCTTCAAACGTATCTTTAACCCCAACCCAGTAAACGAACCATGTCGTACGCTGACTCCTCTGACTTTGTTCCCACTTCTGCTCAAACGCCTACAATGACGACGGGTGAGCAATCACCTACCCCATTCGCACGCCCTCTAATAGACCCGGGAAATTTGAGGGTAAACAGGGAGAAGACGCAAGAGCATTTTTATATGATTTTGAACTGGTCGCTGGGGGAACCGTACAAACTGCAGTTCTATCCTGCTACCTGCGGGACACGGCAAGATTCCGCACTTTGCCCACAGACAGCTCGATAATAATGGCAACAATTGCGAGATGGCTTAAGGGACGCCTTTAGGTTCATAGCACAGGACGATGTCCTTGAATATAGTTTACAGCATGTGTCCAGGATAAGGCGGAACCCACCGAGCAGTAAGTATATGAGGTTCTCGCCTATGTGATCAAGTCAATCCTCAGATGCCGAAAGGGGAACAGACACTCCACATAATGCGAGGCCTTAAACCCTCACTTTTACAGAAAGTGTTACCCGCTAACCCATATTCGGCAGCCGCACTTTTGGAGTTAGTCAAGGGCATATAAACGGTCAGGTATCTGGTAGTAAAAAGAGTTTATTTATTACGGAACCCCCAGGGACGTAACGGTAGCAGCCATCGCAAACGGCTAGGTTGCCAAGCAGTTAGCTGAAATGTCCAGCGAACTACAAGCTCTTAAAGAGCGGCTGAGTTATTTTATTTATGGACACTCTATAACTGTCGTGGTCCCTTAGCTCCCCATTCTATATTTGGCGTGAAAGACCGGTAATTTTGCTCAGACGCCTCTTTATCAGGCTTGAGGTTCTTTTACATGCCATAAATCTACGACACGGGACCACCGGCTTTACTTTCCTTCCGAAAGAAGCCATGTTAAGGATTTTTACGTCCGAAAAAATACATCGTCCTCCGCCGGGTTTGAATCCGTGACCACGGCAATTAGAGGCTAGCATGGTAACCACTACACCACGGAGGACGACGAGCAGCTGAGTAATTTAGGTATAGTTCCCAGGTAAGAACTACCTTTCTAGGGGTAAAAAACAGTCTAAGAGTGTGAGACAACAAGGAGGAAACTGGAACACAGGTCGTGGCGTAATTCAGGAGGATGCGTTGTAACCCCTGAGAATGGACCGCAACTCAGATGGGCGCCCATCTGTTATAATTGTGGGAAGCCGAGACATACTGCCATTAACTGCTACCACCGTATGCAGAATTCAAAAAGCGGCCAGTAGCCTCCATGGGCAGAAGACCTGTGAGCCAGAAACAAATCTCATTGTCTACTATTCGTCCGGCAAATATGTTATCAGTAGTGGGTGAAATTGATAACTGTACTCATAGACACAGGCAGTGCAGTAGCCATAATTAATGAAGTCTTGGTTTCATGGGTTAAAAAGCCACTGTAGAAACGTTAATGTTAAGAACAGCTGATAATCGCCTCGAAGATGCAACTTATTACACAGAGTGTATATTTCGATTACTGGATACGCCATTTGCAAAGACTCATTGTACCTTGCACTTACGCCCTCAACTATTGTTAAGGCTGGATTTCGTAACGATATGCAAAGCAATTTTGGATCTACCCACAAAGAAAACTTTTCTTACAAATTTCGGAAGGAAAGCCGCTTGTAACCTCGTGCAGCGAACAGCCACATTGCCCCCTGAGTCAAATTACAATAGAACCATAAGGCTACCTGCATCACACATATAAGGCTCCTACCATTCAGTTTTACGCATGTTCAGGTCCAAGAATGTTTTGCTTGAACCGTGGAAGCAGTAGTACAAACAAAAGCTATTGACATCCCCCCTATGTTTTTCATTTCGATGGGAAAGGCTACAGATTCTTTTATTTGTGGACGCTCTTTAACCGCTGAGGTCCTCAGCGTCCCATTAAACATTGGGCGTGAAAGACTGGTAATTTTGCTCAGAGACTTCTTTATCAGGCTTGCGGTTCTTTTACGTGCCCTCCAACGGATTTGAACCTACCATGGTAACCACTACACCACGGAGGACGGCAGAAATGCTACAGTGTCGGTTAGAAATAACATAGCGGAACCCAAAGTCCAATTTTCAGGCGCGGCACTCGCTCGCGTATATGAGGTGGCATTGATACAGTGTTCACACATCTCTTCTGAGGACGTCACAACGTTTGATATAGAGGGAGTAACTTTTCGTATAAATTCGAAGCTCTCATCACAGCAGCACACATTGATAACGGATAATTTAAGGAAGTTTCCGCACACCTCTGCAATTAGTTTGCAGCAACGGGGGAACACCTGCACAGACGAATTTCACATAGAGATTACTGAAGTGAAACCCATAAGACAAAGATATAGGGTATCGCAGAAACAGCGTGAGGTTATTTACTCCCAAGTAGAGGAAAGTTGCAAGCTGGCATTATCATAGAATCATCTAGCTCATGGGCTTCGCCATTTGTTTTTAATTAACCGCCGGGATTGTGGTTTTCAATTTTATTCTACTATAGAAAAATGAGTGCTGGTACAGATATTTCTTCTTTTCTCCTACCACATCTTCTGGGTTACTTGGGAACGGCACTTTAGACCTCTAAGTGCCTATTTTCAAGTGCCTCTGGTTGAAGAAAGTAAAAAAATAACTAGCTTCGTGACGTCAGATAGACAATTTCAGGTTGAGAAACTCTCTTTTGGTTTAATAAATCCGCCCCCCCCAGACATTTTGCCTGACTTGCAGATAAATTATTAGGAGACCTAAAAATAAAAAGGTCATCGTGTATCTGGATGACATACTTATTGTGGTGCTTATATAAGGAAATGTTGGATACTCTAACAGCTGTGTTTCAACGCTTAGAAATCTTTAAGTTCAAGCTAAAACCTTTAAAGTGCTATTATGCCATGCATTCAGTCAAGTTTTTGGCTTCCAAGTCTCGCATCAGTGGATAGAACCAGATGCACACACAATCAAAGGAGTTAGAGATTTGCCAACCCCTAAATCAGCTCGAGATGTCGGGAAAGTGCAGGGATTTTTAGTTTCTATAGACGGTTTATCCGTAACTTCGCGTAACTGCCCACCCTTAAGTCTGTTTTAGGTCTTTATACGTCCGGGCCATATTCGGAAATACACGTAGACAGCTCCAAATTAGGCAAAGAAGCTAACCTTTATCAGAAATGATATCACCCCGTCTTGTGCGTATCGCGCTCGCTAAATAAGCACGACCAGTGTTACATTGCCACGGTGTTGAACTCCCAGGCCTGGTCTACGCCGTAACACATTTCCACTACCTTATCGTTGGTTACCCCGTCCATGGTTTCAGCGACCATCATGCACTATGTCACCTTCGCACGATGAAGGACGTTAAGGACAGATTGGCCCGTTGGACATTAAAACTACAGGAATATACATTACTATAGTGCATAATACTAGGAAATTGCACAAGGACGCAGAGGCAATGACCCCGGATGCCTTTGCACTTCAGAGCGCAGTGTGGACCAGTTCGACAAACATTACGAAGCGCAACTCGGGAACAGCTGCCCCAGGATTTAAAGCAATATATCGTGTTTTTGTGTGCGACTCGACTGCAGATTGGAGATTCGCAACTTCCAGTTCCGTAGTGCAGATAAGGTCATTTCAGATCATAGAACCATTGGAACTGGGCCTGGAATTCTTCCAGGTCCATCTAAGAAACAACGTACCAAAAGATTAAGGGGAAGACAATTCAAGCTTTTGGAAGCGCTGCTTGTAGGACATCGAGCGCAGCCGGTGAAGCTACCCGCAGCACAGTCTGCGCTGGCTGCAATGTCACATCAATCGGTGGGGCTTCCGGATGCTTATAGGCATGGACCCTGATTGGTCTAACTTGTTCTCAGGAGTAGCGGTCCCACATTGCTGTGTGCTCTTCTTGCTCTACCTTTTCTTCTTTCTCTGTTCTTAGGGCACTTCTGTTGCGGCGTCCTCTGTCGTAGACGGATCTGGTTTTAGTGGCACAAGTTCTGCTGTAGAGGGGGGAAGCTGAAACTCCTTTGCCTCTGCAGTGTGGTTTCGGCCCAGCTTTGGGCAGCCGCGAAGGAGACACTGAGATAGAGATTGCCGTCTTCTGGAGTCTTTAGTAGCGGCTCTTTACTATCCACTGCCTCGTTCCACAGCCCTGTAAACACTGACATGCACTTCTTTGACGGAACTCTCACACTCCTTATTGATGGAGTTTCTGAGTAAATGGGAGCCTGCAAACCACAAGTCTGTCAACTTGCGCTCGCATGCCATGCTGAAGTGACGAAACTCCATTCGTCTATGGCACTATACCAGTATCCTTGTTCGCCGAGGTAGCGCTCGACTTTCACGACAGTAAATGTTAACCTGTGCTCACTGTTAATACACTGCTTTTTGGCACACACTGTGCACACCACAACGTCCAGGAAGAAAATCATGGGAAACCTTAAAAGACCTACAATTGAGGGGATTGTCTTCCGCAGCTGTGTCACTGATAGCAGAGATATTGCACTCATCCTTGAGCGCGGTTTTGACTTCTTCCGGGTACACTCGCAGTCCAGTTTTCTTATAACCCGTCTCCCCACGCGAGCCAGCTGCGGCGAGTAGTTGTAAAAGGGATATTCAACTCCCACAAAACAGTTTTCGCCTCTTAGAAATCCTTGATCGCGAAGTTCTCGATAGGAACTGACACTTGTGTTCCCTTCTCAAACGTGCCTTGGAGCTTAGAAGTCAGGCTTCGAAATTATTGAAGAATGAATTCGCTATAAGATGCGTATTTTCGCCATCCCCTTCTCGATAGCTGTTGCTGTGTAACCTGTGTGGTGGCAAATTTCCTTTTGTATTGGAAAGGAAACCAGTTTTGCCATTCTTCTTTCTACACGTCAGTAAAGTCGTTCAGGGTTTAGCCTGCATCGTCACACCCGGAAAGAGTTGTTTGGGAGCGGACTGCTAATGTACCTCCTTCTGCTGTTGTTAAAGCTGCCACATTGCGGTGAAGAACTGTACTCTTCCTCTTCTATGTAGTCAGTCTGCTGCGCTTCTTCGGAGGTTCCGCTACTTCGGGAAAGGGAATTGAGGTTTCTGTTGAAGCATTTTGCCCGATATCAACGTACGCTGTCGCCGTAGTTGCCGTCCGGTTGTGTGTAGCGGCCCGCATCTCCTAGAGGAGACGCCTGTGCGAGCCATACCACTCGGGGTACGGGACTAGAAGCTTTTACCTTTGGTCGCAGTCTTGTGCACATGCTGTAGCGTCGTATTTCAGTCAGTCTGTCGGAGATTAACGGAAAGAACCGTTGCAATAGAAAAGGGGTTATGAAATTACTTAGTCTTTGGAATACCCGTTGGCAGTAGTGGACACCAGAGACAAGCTAGGAGGGGAGACTAGATCCACTGCTTGTCGTCCTCCGTGGTATAGTTGTTACCATTTTAGCCTCTAATTTCTGAGGTCGCGTGTTCAAATCCGGCGGAGAGCGATGGATTCTTTTCGGGCGTAAAAATCCCTAGCATGGCTTTCTTCGGAAGGAAAGTAAAGCCGGTGGTCCCGTGTCGTAGATTTACGGCACACAAAAGAACCTCAACCCTGATAGAGGCCTCTGAGCGAAATTACCGGTCTTTCACGCCCATTATAGAATGGGACGATAAGGACCACAGCAGTTAACGAGCGTCCATAAATAAAACTGAATTTAATTTAATTTAGATCCACTACTTACTCGGTTCCGCTCGACAGTGTCGTAACAGGACTGCAACCGGCCTGGCAGGATAGCAGGGGAAACCTCTTTGGGTGGATTTTTAGCGAAACTAATACTGGCGATTCAGCTAATTACATTATAAACCATAAACGCCTGCTTCCGCGCACTGCTGGTATCCCCCCTTTTATAACATGCGGAAGGCAACTGAAACGAGTGGAAATTTTGAATGAAGTTATCGATGTTCTCAAAAGACTTTTCCTCCAGTGGATGTCATTATAGAACAATTCTATTACTCTAGTTTGAAAAAAAATCCATTAAACACACAGGTTCTATTCAAAACCTACACTCGTTTAAGTTTGTGTTAATCTGGAGTATTAATTAACATATTTTAATTATCTATCAGATTGATTGGTGGACTTATAATTAGTTTAATATCTTTACGTCAACTAGATATAAAAGCACTAATTGCTTAGAATATTAAGATTATGGGTTTTAATTTTCTTAAACCAATAATGACTTGAATCACTTTCATTAGGGTGGTAAAATAGGAAACCCTTCCATATAAAAGTTAATTTGAGGTGGGGGCGATTTTTTAAAATCTTCATATTGCGTTTTGGAGAATGCCGACTAAACCAGGAACTTTGGTGGTTGTCCGACTTTTCGTTTTTTGAGTTATACTGTTTACACATTATCCCCATACATTTTCATGGACGTTTTCTGAAAATTCTTCTTTTTTTATTCAGGGGCCTCAGAACATGAATTCCTGGTGAAATCCTGATGTGGAATGTAATACAACAATTCCTCAACCTGCTATTGCCGCACTACCATCTAACACCTCATCACTGAATCCAGATGTATATCAAAGCTTTAAGGACACTTGGTAGAGATTTGGGTTAAAGAAATTGATTTTTTGCTTTCTGTTGTAATGGATTATAAAGGGTATTAGGAATACACATATGTAATTATTTTTGTTATTTCGACCTTTAAAGGGCTCTTATAGACCAGAGATGTTATAGTAAGTTGGTATGTAACAATGCGCTCATCTTGTTGTTTTCTTGCCATTTCCCTAAGTTTTATTTTTTAAACTTCGTGTTCAGTTTTCTTAAAATCTATTTAACTTAGAAGTTTGAGAGTTTTTTGTTGTATAAATTGTTTAGTCGCATTTAGTAGGTTAAAGTTAGTAGTAGGTTACATGGTTTCCACGAAAAAAGTTATAAATATAAAAACACAAAAATTACTTTCTTGTGACTATTTCTAATCAAATTAGTCCCTCAAATAGACTAATAGTTAACCAGCTATTTTAAGCAATTTGTAAAATCTCATAATAAAAATTGGCGGAGTTCTGATTTTTATTTTCACAGAAAAATGTATCTATAAATGAAAGTTTTTTTTGAAACTATTTTACAGCATTTAAGTATCTTATAGTTAAGGATTTAAAGCTAGATAAAAAATCTTAATACCAGTATACTCAGAAAACCTTTTTTTTTAATAAGCAGTAATTAATTGTCTTAGATATAATTCTGTCGCCCTCCGTGGTGTAGTGGCTACCATGCTAGCCTCTAGTTCCCGAGGCCGCGGGTTCAAATCCGGCGGAGGGCGATGGATTTTTCCGGGGGTAAAAATCCTTAGCATGGCTTCCTTCGGAAGGGAAGTAAAGCCGGTGGTCCCGTGTCGTAAATTTACGGCACGTAAAAGAACCCTAAGCCTGATAAATTTTCCGATCTTTCACACCCAATATAGAATGGGACGCTAAGGACCATAGTAATTAAAGAGCGTCCATAAATAAAACTCAATTTAATTTAATTTTAATTTAGATGTAATTCTAGAGAAAACTGGGTTTCTTTCATTTGCGAAAGAGCTTAAAAATACACCGCGATCTCTACCCAGTGACCTTAAACAATCCTCTCCATTTTAAAAGTGTTTCTCTTTTCTGAAAAGGATATCAACTTAACAAGATTAAGGTCCGTTTTTACAGTGTGCAGTTAAGTAGGAGTAAACGTTAACTGGCAGTTTTCTTTACGGTAAGAATAATGTTTCAGTAAAGATTTCTTGGTTCTTATCATCTCCAGAATAAGATTTACTGCCAGTTAACAGAATCATGCTATAGTAGTTGGTAGAAATTTTTATCATATGTTTCAATCTCTGCTGTGTTGATGTTCCATGCAAAGCTGAGAATCAAAAATGCAGTTGTATGTGTTTTGTTTTCACTGTTATTGTCAATTGTGAATTTAGAATGTCTGAGAAAAAGAAACGAATGAATAATTTCTCATCAAATGAGGAAGGAACTCTTCTTAAAATTGTACAGAAAAACGTAACATAATATAAAATAAAAAATCAGCCCGTTACATGGCACGAAAAAAGTAAATATTGGGGTGAAATCACTGAAAATTTTGAAACAGTAGCACGAAAAGACCTTAAAAGAACCTTCGTAACGAGCGGAATGGCTCGGGTGGTGATGTCTGTGGCCAGCATTCGGGAGTTCATATATTCGATTCCAGTTGCCAAGCATCCTGACCCATGTTTTTTTCGGGGGTTTCTCCGGATCGCTAGGCGAGTGCTGGGAAGGCTCATTAAGTCCCCCGAATTTCCTGTCCCTCCATTCTCTTTTCACTTCACTTTTCATACGCTTGGAATTTTACAGAGTTGTATGTCTTGGCGGGAGATCCTGGCGTGTGCATGTCAGGGAAAAAAGGATGTTGTCTGGAAACCTTTGTTCCCTGGTACGGGGGCAGTCTCCGGGTTTCGGGTCCCTCAGATGATGTGCAATCTCACAACAGGAGAGGAACCGGTTGCAACAGTGCCCATCCGGGGAGTTAAAAATCCGTAAATGGTAGGGACCTGCCCTTTGCCTGTCATGCCTCCTGATCCGGCCGCACACTGTCTGCTCTCAACACATTCGTCCCTCCCGGGAGCGCCCTGTCTGGAGCATAGATATGAAAGTTCTTGCTAGGTCCCCCTCCGCGTTGAATCCTAATCCTAAAGAACCTTCTTGATAAATATGAAATATGTCAAGTGACCTTTCTGGGCTGCATTGGCTAGTACTTGCACATGTGTATAGAAAGAGCCCTTTGTGTTCCTAAATACTTCATTATCATCAGCTTCAGGTGACTGAATTCTTACACAAATACAAACTGATGCGCCTAAAACTTTAGGAAATTTTGCTATACCAAATATAAAAAGCTTAAGTTGTTCTCTTCAATTTCTTCTTCGGTTTCTAGGAGCTTAATGCAATCTTTAGCTAACGTTGCAATAGCCATGGAACTTCATTTCACTATTTGTGATGTTGTGGCTGTACTGATACCTATGAAAACAACAAGTGCAATTGACATACTTCCAAAAGCATGGAATCGTAGAGTCAGAAGTATTTGGTTCATTGGTGTTACCGCATTATTCCTAAAAATTAGTTTTACCATATGAATATCAGGTAAAATGGTGGGTTAAATATGGGAGTATTACAGAAGTAATATTACTAATAACAGTAATTATGCTGAAATTCGAATTAACCTTTCTATAGAATGAGGAATTGGTTCATACGTCAGACCAAGAATTAAAAGAACTCATTATTCAAAGACTCGTAATAGTTTGTTCTCGTTTTTACCACTTACGCTTTCTTCCACGTATCTCCAACGGTTCATGATTAGTATCACAGTGGTAGAAATAAAAATAGTTACCTTCCGCCATTGCATGCATAGTATGTGAACTTGCCCTCAAATCATCCAGCGTGGAGTTTACGGGAAGACAATGCTACAGTAATTATCAGTTAGAGCCTACTTTACTCTAGCATATTTTAACTGGATATTGTAAAATCGAACTACTGCAGTGGCGTAACGTTAGGTTCTGCATGGCCGTGATTTTAAGGGGTCCCACAAACACCATGCAAAAATAGAAGAAGAAAGAAAAGGCCCAATTAATTGTAGCCTACATGGAACTGGTCAGATAACTAATCACGACAATTTCATAGAATCGGAATATGTTGTTGAATCTAGAACTCCAACACTGCTGTAAACAAGGCTTGCCATAAGCTTTAGACGACCGCTGTGTCGTATAGCATGTAACGTGGTGTGCGGTATCACTCTCCTCTCTGTCCTTACAAAAGAGCCAAGCAGTCATTTTGTCGCAATGACGGCAGTGGAAATTGTTACCAAAATATAATATTTCAATTATAAACTTGTATTTTCATGATGGGTGGATATCTGAGATTGTTATATGCTCATTTTGGTTTTGAATGTTTAACTATTGTCGGCAACTATGAAACGGGCTCTTGTTTAAATGCATGTTGCCATGTTTGTTAAGTAGCAATCAATCAGCTGTACTCAGTTTCGAACGAGCTCTGCTGAAGGTTAGTAATATCAGTTGTGTGGTCGGTGTGATTAGTGAGTGTAGAGCTGTAGTTAAGAAGATGAAACCACTTAAAGCTAAGTACGAACATATAAGAGATGCACAAAAAAGAAAGAAGAAGTGAGAGTTACAAAAGTAAATAAGAAAATTAGTGAAATTAAGCAATTTTTTCTCTTCCTGGTCCTAGTAGTAACGCTAGTAGTGCTTAGCTCAACAGTCGCAGATGTTTGCAGTGCCACAGGTGAGTGCACATCTGAAGGTGTTACAGAAATGGATGTTAGAGACAGCAATTGTGAAAGTGTTAACGAAAAAGAAGATTGTAGCAAACTCGGCTCAAATACAATTAGGCCTGCCAATTTCGCATTTGCAGAGTATTCAAATTATCGTGTAGATTATCAGCTAGAATTAGGCAATTGAACCAAAACGTTCTTTTTTAGGCAAAATCCTTACCAGCCAGAGGGTCCTTTTCCTAAACATTCTAAGCAGGATAATATTCTTTTCTACCAAATATTACGCTAAGTTCATTTTGACAGGGGAAAGAATAAAGAGGGAATGTTTGAGTTATTCAATAAAAATGACTTTATTGTACATTGCTCTTTAGAGAGTAGAAGTTGTCTTCATCTTGGAGAGCAGGGATCCGAGATTGGAGGTGGTTAACCAAGGTATAATGCGACACGAAACTAGTTACGCACATTTGAACGTATGTGTTGTTTTCAATTCGCCGCCGTGGCGTAAGAAAAACGCAGTTGTTGCAGGTATGATTTCAGGATTAAAGAAAAGTTAAAATATATGGAAACAGGTCCTAGAGTGCATCCTGAATGTGAAGCTAACACTGGTAAGCAATAATCTAGCTTTTCGGGGACATAGAGAACAAACCAAACCAAACGAAAAAGGTGGGAAACTTTTAGCAAGCATCGAACTTCTCGCGTAGTGCGATCCTATATTACGCGATCTTACAAGTAAACCAAAATATACACAAAAGTACTTAAGCTCTTCTATTCAGAATGAGTTAATAAATGTTTTATCCTATGCAGTTAAAAAAGGAATTATTAATGGCATTAAGGCTGCCCTATTTTTCTATATTTATAGATACAACACAGGACAACAAAAAAAGAACAATTAAGTCAGATATTTAGATACTTTACAGTTTCACATGATACAACTGGAAAGCCTTGTGACATGAAGATAAATGAAATCTTAGGTTTTCGCGAATAAAGTGCATTAAGAATAGAGAAGGAATACTCAGTGCAACAGACGAAAAGGGACTCTTATTAACTAAATACGTGGCCAGGGGTATATGCTTGTGCCAATATGCCAAGTGTATACAACGGTGTCAGAACGACAATTGAGCAGAGACAAAGAACTGCAAATTATGTACATTATGCTGCGCATAATTTAAATTTAGTGCTTCATGATGCTACATGTGGAATTCAAGAAGTTAGGTTCTTTTATGACAAAGCGGAATGTATCTTTTCTTTCGTAGTATTACAAGATGGGAGCATTTGGTATCTTTTTACACCTCGAAAAAGCTTTGCCTAACACATTGGTATTCGAGATACCACTCTGTTAAATCCCTGCGTGATGCTTATGTACTTAAGGCACTGTCAAAATTAATCTTGATATCTAAAACAAAAAAGGGAAAAAAGAGAGAAAATGAAGAAAGCGCTTTTCGGCTTGCATACGCAACGAATTTATTGTGTCAATTGTAAATTTTTATGACGAGGCGGCTCGTTATTGAACTTACAACGAAATGCTCGCCGCAATGAAACTATTCACTCTTTGCATAATGTAGTAAACAAAACAACTTTTCCTTTGGCGTCACCATTTTCTCGTAAACAAACACAGCGCCGCCGTAGGCACTGAATGGAACTAATTTTAACTTTCCTCTATTCAATGATGTGTCGCTATCTATTGTCGTTCATTAGATATAAATATGTAAAGCCTGTTCCTTTTTTTGTAAATAACGCTGAAGATAAATGTCAATTTCTTTTTCAGATAGTGCTGCAATCAAAGATACTGGAATGTACTAATTTAGCATCACAAATTATGCAATCGGAAAATGCGGAGCTTTATAAAGCGTGTTCTCTTATTCAGGATGCAGCTGATAATTTATGTTGTTACCGAAATAATTTTGAAGGAGCATTGTCAACATAGCCAGAGCTGGGCTATTCCACCATAATTTGAAAATAAAAAAATTTCGAAAAGTGAAAAATCAATTTGAGGAACTGTGTCAGGACGAACGGATTGTGGAGCCAAAGATATATTTCAGAACTACTGTTTTCAGTGGCTGTTTGGACACCATTGTAACCCAATTAAAAACAGATTTGAGGGTATGTACAATGTCAACAATTTCTTCAAAATTATATCCCCCAAAATTTCTAAATGCTGTTTCCGACGAAGAGGCAGCAGTTCTTCTTCAAAAGGAATATGAGGAAGATTTATCCAATGAATTCCCAGACCAGGTAATAGGTTCAGAAATGCTCTGAAAAAACAACTAGCCTCATTAGCCTCTGTAGCTAACTTAACAAATCTATTAGTCATCGAAAATTCAACATAGCTGCTAGTGTTGCAGACTTATGCACGGCATATTTCTAATTATTCCGGTTACTGTCTCTTTGGCCGAACGATCATTTTCGAATCTAAAATTTATAAAGAACTATCTGCGGAATTCCATGACACGAGACAGACTTAGTGATCTAGTCTCCTCAGTGTCAAATGTGAAAGGCCTAGATACATTGATGTCAATGAAATCAATACATTCGCATCACAGAAAGCAAGCCGCATGGTCCAGTTTCAATAAGACTTCAATTGAGTACAGTAATATTTTATAAGTACCTACAATTAGCAGTAGATTAGAAGTACAGGGTGATTTTAAATGATAGGTCCATTTTATAAAATTTGTATTTATTAAAGCACAAATTCAAGATGAACAATCTGTATAACAATGAAAAGAGGAAGTGTAAACGTTTTTTTTGGCGGGCAATGATGGTTTTAGAAGCGGCCGGTAGAGGGCTCGCGCAATAGCCCGCCATTGCGTTTCACTGTCGGTACGTAGTGAGATGGCTACTGTGGAGCAGAAGGTTTTCTGCGTTATTGAGTCCGCAAAAAGTGAGTTGCAAATTGTGGTGCAGCGGGTATTTTGTAGCAAATTCGATATTGAACCACCAACTATGCTTGAAATAATGTAACTTCTCAATTCTGACAGCTAGCTCAGCGTGCTTTCCGCAGATGTGTGTGGGTCTGTTGTCATGACAACCAGGGTTGGCCTTGAAGTAGCCAATCGCCGTTTAAGTCCTCTCCACACCCTTCCCCAGAGCTCAGAGGATGTGTTGCCACATGGCAAACGTTGTTTTGTTTGATTTATCAGATATTTGCGTGATTTGTGCATCATTGTAGTGTAGTGCGATATTTTAAAGTTTAAGTATACAACTATTTTAAATCAGTGAACTGTGCAATTGCATATTAAGGCTATTTTTCAAGTTCTAAACGTGTAGCTGTACTATAGCGAATGACGAGTATTGTGGTGATTATAATATTTTAAAATATGTAATCTGTGCTGAAATTTCTGTGTGATTGACAATGTCTGATCCCGGGCAAATGCGTAGGGGAAGAGCACGAACTCGTTCCCCAAAGAAAAAATATGCTAAGCTTGGACCAGGTACTGCAATTCGCGGCCAAGCTCGTGATATAGTATGTGCTTTAAGGGCATATTTCGAACTGGAAAAGGAAAACGGTGGACCAATGATTGATGTAAATAAAGTCATAGATAGGACAGCTGCTGCACTTAAAATAAGTAAACGGACTGTTGTCAATATAGGGAAAGAACAAGAAAGAAAAGCGGAATAAGCAGAGAAATTGCAGTCTGGATCTTCAAAAGTAACATTAGAAACCCCAGGAAAAAACCGACGTCGTCAAAAATTATTACAGATCTAGGTGCCTTCCAAGTCGATGCTATTCGTCGGCATAAATATACTTATTATGAAAGAATTGTTCTTATGAAAGAACACAATTACTCCACACTTTTAAATGCAAACTTTGTCTTATCTAACTGAGAGTTAAAATAAACATAAGAGTAAAAATAAGAACTTCAGAGTAAATATGGTACTAAGTTGAATAATCTGCTATCTGAAAGTTTCGCAATAGTATTAACGTTTATCGAGTAGCACGTTTTGAAATTTTAGAAGTATAATAATATAAAAAGCATCTTTAAGGCTTTGTTTTATATAGGTAATATAATATTTCGTATGGACATTTAAAGCATCACGCAAAGGAATTTAAAAGATACAAAATCGAAGACAAGCACTAGAATAAAATAATACAGGCTGAAAAGGTATTAAAACTATTAATATTTAATATGCGCTTATTCTCACATAGCACGAAAATGAACATAAACATAATGCATAGTTGACAGGCGTACACTGTATCCTTAGAAGTGTATAGAGATGTTTAGCGTAGTATATTATTTCAAAATTGGGTCATTTCGTTACACATAACGAAGAACTTTTATCTTTGTTTAACTCTCCTCTTCCACTCGACACGACTGGGGGACGGACGAGCCGACTACACCGCATGTTTTACGCGTGGCGTAGCTGAAACGCACATGGCAGGAGAGCTACTGTCAGAATTGAGAAGTTACGTTAATTCAAGATTAGAAAAATCATTAGCCGTTGGTTTACGCAATTTAAACAGACTGGAAGTGTGTGTAAAGGAAAAATCACAGGCCGACCGCGTGTGTCAGAGGAGGATGTCAGACGGATTGAAGACAGTTTTGTTCTACCCATAGAGCTAGTAGAGAACTTGGAATATCCCAACCAACTGTATAGAAAGTTCTGAGACGGCGTTTACTGTACAAGCCCTACCGATTATCACTTGTGCAGGCTCTTAAACCTAAAGACAAAGAGAAGTGTCTCGAATTTTGTGGTTATGTGCTAGGAATTATGGAGGATGACGTGTATCTACAGCTTATCATTTTTAGCGATGAAGCGACTTTCCACCTTAATGGAAAAGTCAACAGACACAATGTTCGCATATTGGGTTTGCAAAATCCACATTCAACATCGCAACATGAAAGAGACTCGCCGAAGGTAAACGTGTTCTGTGCCTTATCCCGTACAAAGGTTTATAGACCATTTTTTTTTTTTTGCGGAAAAAACTGTAACTGAAATAACGTACCTGGACACGTTGGAACAATGACTGTTCCCTCAAATTGTGGAAGATTCCCAGGACCTCATTTTCCAACAGGATGGAGCTCCGCCCCATTGGCACAGCGATGTACAAGGCTTTTTGAATGAATCCCTTCCTCAGCGCTGGATAGGTCGCAGGGTAAATGAAGGCCTGGTTCTACACTTCTGGCCACTGAGATCTCCTGATCTCACCCCATGTGACTATTTCTTATGGGGTTATGTTAAGGAAGCTGTTTACGTCCCGTCTCTACCTACAACTCTGGACGATCTGCGGAACCGTATCACTCCTGCCGTGCACTCAGTAACAGAAGATACGCTTGCTCGTATGTGGGACGAGTTTGGCTATCGCGTAGTAGATGTTTGCCGTGCAGCATACGGTGGACACATTGAACATTTATAATATATTAAACAAAACTTTGAAAATTCCTCTGTTTATTGGTATAAAGATGGTTCATGTTGGATTTGTACTTTAATGAGTACGAGTTTTATAAAATGGGTCCATCATTTAAAATCACTCTATATATTGTGCTTATTGATAGGCCTACTCGCCTACTTAATTTCAATCACTCGAGCATATTATAATAAATATTTTAATGAAATACATTGATAATTGTTATTTTAATTTTGCAATAATGAACGATTAATCTCTTTGTTCTTACAACGCGGAAATATATTACATTTAAAGTTGAACTTTTATATGCTGTAATCTGCATTTATATTTATGTTAATGTCATATATTGATATGTTATAGTTTTAGAGGCCGAAAATTTTATTTTTGCAGGTGTGCTCGTATCACATTCATTACGCACCTGAACTGCTAGTAAAGTGACCATAAACTAACCGTAAATATTTTACTGTAGGTGGTAATAATGGGCCTTAATAATAACAAACCAAAACTGTGTATTAGTTAATGTTATGAGAGTCTATACTCTCGGTACCTAAGCAAGAAAGTAAAACTGGCAACTATTAATCCGCGCTGGCAACTCTGCGCGGAGACACCGGATGCGTATGTTTGTTATGCCTTGTTCATTTGGTATACTTTGGTGTTCAGCGGTTACTACTGCAGTAGAGTTGGGTCGAGCGATTCTTTTGCACTAATCAATTCATGCGATTCGTTCATTTCATGAATCGATTCATTAACTGCAGTGCTATACTTTGGTGTTCTCCACAGAACAGCAAACTGTGTGGTGTTCTCTGTGGTTATGGCTTCGCCGACAGGCTTCGCCGTTGTTTGAAACGTGAAATGTATAGTTTGAAGACACTGCATTCTTTTTAAATTGCCCATTAATGGCAGAATATGATAGGGTAAAAACTGGAAAATTAGTATTGAAAGGAGAGAAACAGAAGTAAGTACTATTTTCTGCGTATATTAACCAATTGTTGAAACTCAGCGGGAACTGTAATAGTAACTGTACTTTGGTGTTCTGTGAGTGACAGTGAATCGGATCGTACAGCAATTACGATATCCGCTAATCATTTACATTAGCAACATGGTTTAAACCATGACTGCACATTATTCCGTATGAGCTATGAAATGTTACGAAAATTAATCGGACTTTCCCGATTGTGGTAAGTTGCCTTTCTTGGGTCCACACTAGCGACGGAAGTGGTCTTATATGCCCAACAGATGGCACTGTATGTCATTCTCTGGCTGTAATGCAATGCAGGCAACATATGAATAAATAATGCCGTCAAAGTTTTTTTTTTTATATAAGCTTACGTTTCTGAATTCATGCAAGGTTGGCCTTAGGTTAGGTTTTTTTTTGGCTAAATTGTCATACTGTTGCCCTCGTTTGTGTCACTTTTGCCCGCATTAGGTCTTTCTTTTGCCCACCTAAATTAGGAATAAGGAAGTGAAAAAGCAATGAAATTACTTACCTTAGGAGTGATTTTAGAGCATGATGTGGTCTCTCCAATATCTAGTACCGACCTACCCACCCGTTTTAAGTGTTTTATTTATATAGGCAAATAGCGTTAGGAAGTAAACAAACGTAGCCATTTTTCCATGCAAAGTGGGTACTGCCAACCTAAATAATCAGTGAAATGCACTGAATATGCGATGTGCTGTTGTTTTGTGAACGTGAATCATTGGAGTTTTAGACGCGCAGATCCCTGGGCTACGCTCTGTCGTCGCTTCGCATCGGCCGCAACTTGCTGCACTCCTCTCCTTCTAAAAAACATCCCTCGGCTACGCTTTGAGGCTGAGGGCCCTCAATCTCTCGGCTACGCTTTGAGGCTGAGTATCTTACCGGCTTCGGTGGCATTATTCATATGTTGGCAGCATTACGTTAGAGCAGCGTAAGACCTAATGCGGGCAAAAGTGACACTTTTTTATATAAGCTTAGGTTCCTGAATTCACGCAAGGTTAGCCTTAGGTTGTTTTTTCTTCTTCTTTTTTTTCTCGACAATCTTCTCTTAGTCCTCTTCCTGAGTGAGGAAAATGTGTTACATGTCCAACAGATGTCACTCTGTCATACGCTAGCTCAACAGATGTCACTCTATGTCATACGCTAGCTTTAAGGCAATGCTAACAACATATGAATAACTAATGCCACCAAAACCTGTAAGATACTCAGCCTGAAGGCGTAGCCGAGAGATTGAGGGCCCTCAGCCTCAAAGCGTAGCCGAGGGATGTTTTTTAGAAAGAGAGGAGTGTAGCTGTTGCGTTCCTAAGCTTACATTTGTGATTCACGAGAGTTTAGGTTAGGTTTAATTTCTTATTTTTTTTTTTATATATATAAGCTTAGTTTCTGATTTACTTTTATATATATTATATCCTTGTTTTAATTTGTTACCAGTGGTTGCATCAAAGCACGCGAGTGAAGCAAGCGTTCCTAAGCTTAGGTTTCTGATTCATGGGAGGTTAGGTTTAGTTTTTTTTTTTATATATATATATAAGCTTACGTTTCTGAATTGACAGAAAGTTATCCTTAGGTTAGGTTTTTTTTATGTAAGCTTGCGTTAACTATCTACCACTGTTACAATAAAGGAACTTCTTTATTTAATGGAAATAACACATTAATATAACAAACTTTCACATGAAGAAAGAACACAAAAATTATAAATTTGATGCATAGTCTTTCTTACTATGAATGCATTGCATTTTTGTTAGCGGCAACACTAAACAAAGAAGAAGAAGAAGAAATTCTAGTAACAACACATCGCATATTTAGTGGATTTCACATTTTCATTTAGATTGGCAGTTCCCACTTTGCATGTGATTTAGGGAAAAAATGGCTACGTATGTTGTGTTCATAATGCGAATTGTCTATAAAAGTAAAACACCTAGAAGGGGCAGGCAGCTGGGCACCAGCTATTGAAGAGATCACATCCACTTCTAAACTCACTCTTAAGGTAATTTATTCACTTTCCTATTGCTTTTATAACCATTTTCCAGGGAGAGGACTTAAGAGCAGATTTGCCTTTTTTTAAATATAAGCTTAGGTTTCTGAATTCACGCAAGGTTAGCCTTAGGTTATGTTTTTTTTATATAAGCTTACGTTTCTGAATTCATGTAAGGTTAGTTTTAGGTTAGGTTTTTTTTTTTATATTTATATAAGCTTAGGTTTCTAAATTCACGCAAGGTTAGCCTTTGGTTAGGTTTTTTTTTTTATATAAGCTTAGGTTTCTGAATTCACGCAAGGTTAGCCTTTGCAGCTATACTACATGAAGAAGAAGAAGAAGAAGAAGAAGAAGAAGAAGAAGTAACAACACATCACATATTTAGTGGATTCCCAGCTTCTTACTTAAGTTGGCACTTCCGAATAAGCGTCAGTATTACCATGAAGATGGCCACGTTTTTTTCGTGTTCGTATCGCAATTCATCTATATAAGTAAGACACCAAAAAGGGTGGGCAAGTGGGCACCAGATGTTAACCGTTCACATCTACTTCTACATTCGCTCCTAAGGTAATTTATTCCATTATTTCTCACTTCCTTCAGCATTTTCTAGGTGGGCCCAAGAAAGGCAACTTTGCCCAACATTGTAACATCGAGGGCCCTAAGCCGCAAGGCATAGCCGAAGGATGGAGGCCCCTCAGCCTCAAAACGTAGCAGAGGGATATTTTTTAGAAGAAGAGGAGTGACAACAGGGTGTAGCCATAGGATATGCGCGTCTAAACTCGAATGAGAACCCAGGATACTACACAATCAACAGTAATGTTGCTCCAGAGGTCGACATGTCATGGTGGGTGCCACGCGTCAGGCAGGCTACCCTGTAGAAAAAAACATCGCTAAAATTCCGCAAATGTGTGACATTTGGCTTATTAAATGCCCCAAAGTTGTTTAAGGACTTCCGATTATGTATTCTGGCATGATTTTGTCAACAATCAACATGGAGAACTTCGCATCATTGCGGAGAATGAGATGTTAAATAATGACACTGTCCTAATGGAAAATTGGGACACAGAACAACTTGCAGAAGAGCTAGCAAGCTTAGGAGGCAGTTCAGCACTTCTCAGGAGCTCTTCAACTCATACTTGCACGAGTTCATGTACAGCTGTCCCAATTGGAGAGTGTTTCAGAATTTTCTTGTGACACTCTCCAAGAATTATCCTGCGGCATAACATTTTTGCAGCTCTCTTCTGGTTCGTCTTCTCCGTCAGAACTTTCTTTTCTTCCAAAATTTCATATTTCTTCATTGTCTATCCTCCAAGACTTGTCTTTTTTATACATCTGTCTTCCTTATATACATCGATGCAAAACGGCCTTTATTAAGATTAATAATTGCATTGTGAAAGAGCTTATATGTCCTTGGACATAATTATAGTAGCATTCATTATTATTTAATAGTATTACATTTGCTTACTGCATCACAGTAATTATTTAGTTCTGTTGTACGGTAAGTATTCAGTTGTATTACATTTATTTAGTAATGCACGAGCGCTAATGTCATTACTAAATGCCAAGCATTAGACAATAAAAACTTTTTTTTTACTGCTTCGCAGTTATTATTCAATTTTATTGAATTTATTTACTGTTTTGCGGTTAATATTCAGTTTTATTGCATTTATTCACTATTTCGTGCTTTTCTATTACGACAGCGTGTAACAGTTCGCAATAATACCAAACTGTTTCCGGTTTTACTAATGCAGCAGCATTTTTCTGTTTAACAGTTAGTACCTGACATTGCGCATTTACATCGTCCGCCATTACACGTCAACCTCTGGAGCAACATTACCCAATCAACTCTGTGTATTAAAAACCCTGATTCCATAAGTCTAAATTCCATGCAATAGCATAAGATATCTGTTAATGGTCAGCATGCCACTGATTAAACCTCAACAGGACATGGGGAAAGTGACAGATGCCTTGCTAGCTTAAGGGGGAAATGGGTGAAAATGTGACAAAAAAATCTGATGTGTTACACTCACATGACTTTCTCTACTCTTGTACAAACTATTTTTACAAACTCTTATTCTCCATCTGTTTCATATTAATCGAGATAAACATTTGCAGAAACGATCTTTTGACATGCAAAGAGAATTACATTTTACACATAGGGACCAGTTCTAAAAATATTTGACTCTCGCTTAAGGCCTACTATGTTCCCCTTGTTTTGCAATTGCAACGGAATATAGAAATGCAGTAGCCTTTAAGCATCGACATATATCTTAATAGCTGGTTGCTAGGTGCAGCACCATTCATTCTCTTTGCCACAGATTAATACTCTTTGCATATCCAAGACAAAAAAATGAATAACGAATTCCCATTTGAGAAAATAAATATTGAAAAATTTAAGGGAATAACAAGCAATATCTTGAAAATGGTTCACTCAACAAAAATAATGTATGAGACATAAATTGTGTATTTTGACGTGATCTACATTTTTTGTGTAGTAAAATTTTGTCTATGTCTTATGGTTTACCAGTTATGCAAAAGTCGTTCACAATGAAGAATACTTTTGGAGACATTCCCAGAAAATTCAAGCTATATATTTAATTTGCCATAAAAATGTTTTAAACTATGATACTTTAATCAAAATCGTTAGGGCCATTTTTGACAAAATTAAAATTTTAGAAAAATGTTCCATGTAAAGGGTAATCTGGTGGGGGGGATTTTCTTGAAAACCTTCGTGTCGCATCTCTGGAAGATACTGAACCTAAATACCAAGTTTGGTGTTTATCCGACTGTTCGTTTCTGAGTTATGCTGTTCACAGACACACACATGGACATGTTTCCAAAAATACTCAAAACATGTATTTCCGTTGCAATCTCGGTATCAAATTTTTAAGTGGAATGCAATACTTCCCCTACTTGCTGTACGTAGTAGAGAAAGTAAAAATAAAATGACTTTCTCCGGAGTAAAGAAAGGAATGAAAGCCATTAAGCAAAAAGTAAACTGCATTCTAATTTTTCATCACTGTATGGCTGAACCACAAATACCGTAGAAGGGAATACTCTGACCACTTAAAATGAAACTTCCTTTGTACTCTGTATCAATACTAACTTTTTGACTACTTGGACATTCATATTATAATGATATATCAGCCTAATTCCCAGTTTCGTAAAAGCATCATAACTTTTGAAAGTTTACAAAAGGGAGCTTAGATTCCCTATCTCAAAATGCTTATTTACGACCCCTCTGCAATCCTTGCAATTTGTGTGGTTGAATTCTGGGACACGTGTATACTAATACCATAGCACTCAATGACTGTTGCCATCTAAAACTCAAAGGTGATAAGAGAATTATGCACATTAATTTGACTTTCCCTGCCTTAGCGGGTTAGTGATATTCTTTTTTTTCTCCCTTGTTATTTCAGAAGTAAGAAGCGCAAACACAAGAAGCAGGGCCATAGTGAGGAAGACACTCCAGCAAAAGATGAGGATGCCACTAAGCACGGTATGTTTACAGGAAATATGCTTTATGAAGGATGCAGTAAAACTACAAACACAAAATCTATGGATGAAAAGTATGTTTAGATTGAAGTATTTTAAGGATAGGAGCTGGAGGTTACAGAAACTTACTAGGGCACTATATGTGAAATTTATTGCCAACTTTACAGTTTGCTTATAAAATGCATGGGAGTGAAGCCCTTTTTACTGGCTTTATGACAGATTTAAAGTGTTACAGAATTTCACCATGTGTATGACAAAGCATTAAATTCTATTGCAATATGTTGTAATTTGATGGTGATAATGTAAAACATTGCCAATGTAAGTTTACAGCCCAAACATGCCACACTATTTGGTATACAGTGCTGTAATACTCCAGATCTCATCTCTGCCTCTATCCTTCATTACCATCATGGTCTCCTTTCACTGAGCTGCAACACTAATTAGCAGTGTATGGGCAAGAATATTCAGGATGGAAGATGTGAATTGTAAAGTTAACTCCCTCCTGTGTGAATTATTTTCTTATTCATGTCGTTTTGACTGCAGAATATAAGTTCCTTTTTCTTTCTTTCTTTCTTTTTTTTTCTACTATATATTTATTTCCATAATGCTATACAAAATTCTTACAATTTTTAATACATTGCTTTGAGTTGCTATTTTTTCTTGCTTTGGTCAATCGCACATTTTAACACCATGGTTATTTATGCATGGTGGGTCATAACACATTCATATTGCTTTATTTTTCTAAACCATTTTTCTCTTACTCTCCCCATATATTCTCCTATTCTTTTTATATCCCTCTCCTTTTATATTTTCATTGTCCTAACTTTTAATACTTCTTTGTTAACATTCTCCCATTCTTTAGGTAAAAACTGATCTCTCCACAACTTAGTTTCTTCATATTCAATTATATAATGCAAATCATTATCTGCCTCTCCACAAAGAGGACACCTATTCAAATTCGCTCCCTTCCTATCTCCCCTTAGCCTATATGCACTTAATCTGGACCAGGCCCACCCTTCTCTCACTAACCTATTACCTACATCCACATACTTCTGCCTTCCCCAGTCCACCTTTAATTGTCTATATAGTTCCAAACTTTTTTTTCCTTCCAGACTTTGAAATAATTCTTGTTTCTCTATATCTTCTACTCTGTTCCTCACTTCTTTCCAGAAACCTTTAACTAACCCCTCTCTCTCCTCCCATAAGTTACCCATTCCTATTTCCTGTAAAATTCTCCTTATTCCTTGAGCCCAGTTCATCCCAGCACTGGATTTTTCTTGGATTATTAAACATTGCCTCAAGATATTATGCTCGTCCAATGATTTCAATCTATGCCAATATTTAAGTATCCTTTCTACTATCATGCCCTTGCTACCTACTCTTCCTAACTCCAACATTGCTGCTTCATTTCATTAGGTGATGAAATAGATAAACCTAACATACATGTAGTTGTTTGTTTTGTTTTGGTAGGTTTTGTTTATAGTTCATGTTATGAAGTGCAAAACACAAACCAGAAATCTATAACCAAGGAAGTGGTATGTTTTTTGCTACCATTTAATGCGTGTGTATCTGTGATACCTAGAGGAATTTCAGCATGTTTTGACATAAAGAGACAATATTACCAGGTCTTCAAGGATTCGTATAATAGAAGTAGATGACGTTAGTGTTAAGAAGTGGAAATGAGATGAGAAAATACAAAGGGTGGTGCAGTAGGATCCCTATTGTTTCCACATAGAGCATCACTGGATCCCTTGCTACGGCTTTCTGGAAGAATGGATGGGCAGGCAAGGTCATGTGCTGGGAAAGAAACCATTCTCTCTTTAAAACATTCCCTGGATGTGCCAGGCACTGTAACCCTGAAATGAAATGAGAGGAAAATATGTAACAGTTTTAAATTCATCCCAGCATTTGCCTACCGACCTGAAGAATGCATGAAATATCCCCAAGTTAGGGTGACCCGTCAAATGGGAATTAAACAGGACCTCCCATATTCAAGCCTGATCACTGTTGCCTGAGGCTTCTCACTTGGTAAGGAAGATAAATGGGCAGGATTTGATTGTGTTTGTGGGTCAGACGGAATGTTAAAATGTAACAAAATAGCATCATTATGATATCGGTAAGTTTACTATTCCTTACAGTAATACTAAATGTGAGTGTGTTTTCAGTCTTTTTATAGTTTAACATCCTTCATCTGTGTAGGTCCTATAGGATGGTGAATGAACAAAATTGTTAAAATGGGCCCAGAGTACCTAGAGCTTAACAATTGTTTTCTCAGAGCAAGAGAAAACTCCAATAAATATCTTTTTCAGATAATTCACTCTAACCAAGATTCAAACTTGGGACCTTTTGAATGTGAGGCAGACGCCCTACTCCTACACCATGGAGTTGGGCTTTTTAGGTCTTGCGAGAAAGAATACAACTGATTTCAAGCCACTGATGTCAAATAAGATATTAGAGTCAATTTCTCAGTTGAAATGCAGCAGCACTGGCGTGTGCTATGAATAGAATTTCACTTAGACTCTGATGAACTAACAAAGCTACAGTCAAAAGTCAAAAGGTTCTGCATCTATTGCTGCAGTTTTAAATGTAGGTTATCTTCAAAACAGCACCCTAATAGCGTAGTTTTGTGAATAGGGTTGTCTTGATGAATTTGCAGGGTTCCCCTGGAAAGTCAGGGGAATATTTAAAAAATTGGCATGTGTCAGGGAAATTGATTCAAAGTTATCACATGTCTGGTACTTCATACTGATGAAAAAACCACATATTAAGGAGATAACAACATTTATTTCCTCCTTAAAATCCCCTCCCAGGCCTTGAAGTATGAGTTTCAAATGAAATGTAGTAAAAATGGTGGTCAGGAAAATACAGTATTTTGGTCAGGGAAGTTACGTTCACAGTTTTGCTGGGAACCCTGTTGATATCCACAATCTGCTCCATGTATATGTGCTAGTTGTCTTCTGTTGTAAAAGTTTAGTGAATTATATTTTATTCTTATTTCCGTGTTGTGGCCTAAATTGTATGTAGTTTTTTTACATATACTGCAAACATTTAGGCATTCTAAATTTTATGTCATTCGTAAAATAATTACACTTCGCTGGATGAAGAAAACTTTTGCAGATTTCAATTTCAGTAAGTTGGCAAGTATGTTAACAGAACAAAAAGGTACTGTTCAGTTATTTGCATTTTAATCTGTCCTGTTACCATTAAAATCTTCTTTACTGTAATGTTTATAAATAGAACATTTTGAATGTACTTTTCATCCTGAAATTTTGTGTGTGCAATTTTTATGCATCACTATTCTACCTATGAGTGGTGATTTGCAAGAATGCATTTATTGATTCATTACATGTTATTAATCTTATAAATAGATCTATAATGTTGCTCAGCATTGCAAGAACAGGCTACAAATTTGATTTGCTAAAGCATCCATTAGCTTCTAGAACAACACTCAGACCCAAAAAACTGCTAACAGTTTGCTAAGTGATGCAGGAAGTTTGGGATTGCATTATGTCATAACCACATTTTGCTGTAACTTATCATTGTTCATGATCCAAATGCTGTACACGTTACCTCAGCCTGTGCTTCTACTGAAAAATAACTGGCAATTAAATTCCATTGTTGCTACACAATGCATTTCAAAGTATGGATTGTGATACTTTTTTTAAGAATATGAAGTAAAATCTATGCAACTGCAGTCAAATGTCCACATCCAAAGTATGTCATCACACCAATTGTTTTACTTAAGATTTCCCCATCCTTTATCACAGGCACATTTGACTGCAATTGCTGGATTCGAACTTGTGACATTTGGCTTTGAATGGATGGCCAGTCCATTTCGTTCTTGCCTTAATGATCATGGCTATTCAAATAACTTCAGTTGTGGTGCCTGTAAAAGGGATAGGAAAGCTAGTTTAGGAGAGGACATAAGTGTTCTTCAAACACTGCATTGGATTAGATGCAATTCTATCAAACAGATCCCTGTTCCCCCACAGCATTGGAAGTGCTGCGTTTACTGGAAGGACTCAGTTTTACGGCCTATTATAAAAATGTTTCACTTATGCAGAAATAGCAGGCATGCATTACATTTATGTTGCTGCTTGGGGAAATGTGGAAAGGGCCAGGATTTTTATGCTGAGCTGTACCCAAGGAAACATTTACCCCATCATAGCACGTATACTGTCATACATCAAGAATGCGAGAACAGCAGCTTTCCAAAAAAGAAAAAAGCGCATCATTTGGAAGCACAAAGAAATGTAAGGATAAGAGGAGGTTCTTGGTAGGAACCATAATTCTCCGTCCACAGCTCAAGAGCAAAACTTGTGCCATGCAAACAAGCCAGTCTTCGGTCATTAGAATTCTACACGAACAGCAACTACATCCATATCATCTCACCGAGTTCAAGCACTGGGGCCAAATTACTTTCCACCCCAGCTACAGTTTATCCAGTGGTTTCTTCATAAAGGAATTGATCAACCAATTTCCTTCAAACATATTGTGGACGGACGAGAAGGTTTTTACACAAGAGGGCATGTTTAACACGCACATTTGGGTGCAGGAAAGCCTAGAGCTATTAATTACAAATTAATAACACTGGTTTGCCTGAACATTTGGGCTGGCATTTGAATGACACACTCATAGGGTCCTATTTACTACCTCCAAATTTGACAAGCCACATTTACCTACAGTTTTTACAACTTACTTTGCCACAACTTCAGGAAGATGTTCCTTTAGGAATATGCCAGTTAATGTGGTTCCAAGGCAGTGGGCACCTGTGCATTATTCTGGTGAGTAAGGAATTTCCTAAGTGTAACGTATTCTGATCGCCAGATCGGTAAAGGAGCACTAAACTCATGGGCACCATGCTCACTGGATCTAACTCCTTTGGATTTTTTTTTTTTCTTTGGGGACATGTTCAGACTTTTGTGTATGAGACACCACTTAATAGTGAAGAAGAACTGCTGGCCAGGATCTTTGTAGCATTTAATGCTATTTGTGATATGCCAGGTATTTTTTAAAGAACTTGGCAGTCATTATGACGACTATCAGCTATGCTCTGAAGTCAGAGGTTGCCATTTTGAACCTATTTTATAAACAGTTATCTGCTTTTTCAATTCCTGTTTTGTTCTGAGTTTAACTGTGTTTGAAGTCTTTTAAAAACATACATTTGCATCATTTAACATTGTTTGAATTTTTCTCAAGTAATTTGTATAATGGTAGAGAAAATTTGATCAACAATAGTATTATTTGCATATTTTATTGATAACCTGTATTCACAGCTGCAGTTAAAAAACAATTGTGCTCTACTTCAGAGCATATGGATTTAGTGCTATATAATTAAATATTTACAAGTTTTGCATTGTTTAAAATTAAAGATACTGGCTACTCTTTCAGAACTGTTCCAATGCCTTGTAGCAAAAGATGCATAGTGACCTGTTCAACAGAATTTCACCTAAGCTGACGCAGTGTGTCAAAAACATTAATGCCCTCTAGCTCAATAACTAGATGTTTACCGGCATACATTCCCTAAAAGAAAATACTCAAACAGAACCACTGGATCATGCCTTAAAGTTGTTGTGTGTTATTCTGACTCACCTGGTATATGGGGTGGAAATCAAATCACTGGACATAGGGATTTAACATGGAAAATCAGCTTTTCTTAGATACTCTCTCCAATGTTGATCTTAGAATATGTTTTAAGGATAATAAAAAAAGAATAGAATTTGTTTGCTGTTTATTCTTTCTCTACTACATACTTAATAGTAAATAAAGAAAATACTGTATTCACCCATAAATACCATGTTGAAATTTCATCAGAAATGCATGCTTTGAGGCCCCAGAACCCCCACCCCCCCAAATAGCCTTTTTAGGAAAAGGTTCATGTCTGTGTCTGCAAACAGCAAAAAACTCAAAAACTGAAATTGTGATAAATACCAGACTTGATATTTAAGTTTGGTGTCTTCCAAAGATGTGACAGAGATTTTCGATAAAATTCCCCCATTCTACTCCAAACTATCCCCCACAAGGATTTTTTGTTTACACATATATTTTTGACCTTTTTTCAAAATTGGCCATAGTTATTTGATTAAAATACCATGTATTTTAAGATGTTTACATAACAAATAAAAGTATATCTTGAATTTTTTGGGAATAGCCTGTTAAGTCCTCTTCATTTTGAATGACTTGTATAATTGGTAAACCATAAGAGACAAAATTCTATGACACCAAAACTTTAACTCTTGTTAAAGCACACAATTTGTCAAGTAAGGGGTTTTCTTTTTGTGGTCATGCAAAGAGCATTGAATTTCAAAACCATCACTAGAAAAATGTTTTTTAAACATCTGGCTGGATCCTACATGACATTGTAAATGTGAAATGAAGTTTATTTGGATTAACAAGTGGAATAATACTCTTTTCTGAAAGAGTGAGTAGAGAAAGTCATCTTCTCTCCTGTGGTGTCTCTGGAACCTCTGGCATGACAATTGGGGGGTGCTCGTCTTATCCACTCGAGCTCTGCCATCAACAAAATAACTACAACAAAAACCACAAAACAGTAGAAAGGGTGCTCCAACAAATAATCACACATAAAAAAAAATAGTATGTCATTTACAATCAAATATTTTAAATGTCCAGAAGGTTTGCACTCAATAAATTCTTTTAATATGGGGCAAAGAGAGAAAAAATGACTACATGTTGACATAAAAACTAAATTTTTCAGGGGGTTACCATCCAAAATTTAACACACAATGCTTTACAATCCAAATACATAATCACAAAACAACCATAACACATTAACATTAAATCAGTAACATTCATTATTTCCATACAATAACATGACAAAACAATATAAACTTATTTGGGATCCCAATATTATTTTTTAACCAGGTGGTACCATTAATGAAGAGAAAATAAGTGCACTTACAATACATTCATACATGACAATGAAATGAACTCATTCACACTGGCCATGGCCCAAATTATGCACAACACTCACTTAACTAGCTACTCAAACCTACTGTATGCATTACTACAACCTTCAAAAATATAAATACACAGTACATATTCAAACTACAATAATCATACTCTACTGTCACTAACACAAATTCTCCTCTACATTACTATCTTCATCTCATTATTGTCCTCATCAACTCAATCATCATCATCATCATCATTACTTCAGTCATCATCATCTTTATCTCAACTTTCAACTTTCTCTTGGACAGTAATTACTGTGAAAACAAAACATCTTCACTGACGTGTCTCATTCAACATGCTGCAAAGTCAAAAATATCTGACATAGGCATAACCTTAAAGAAATCACATTAACATTTCAGGAATGACACAAATAACATGACATACTGTTGCATCCACATCCTCCGAATCAAAATTAAGCTGGCAAACAGGTGGTATTAAAATTTGCTATCTAAGAATGGTAATAAACTTGTTGCATAAACACAAAAAAAAATTATTCTCATCGCATACACTTCAATACAGATACTCTCTCATGTGAATACATCACACACGCTATACTGGGCACGTTACAGCAACACCAATAAGCAAACTCTCCCAAATCATCACATCAAATCAACTTTCCAGGTACATGTAGCCCTCCTGAAAAATCAACACATTTACACTTCAACTATCGGGGTTACACTTTGGCACTTCCACCGAAGCTGACATCATCTCATCTCTTCTCCTCTCATCTCTCACTTTACCACCATCAGGGTTACTCTTACGCACTTCCACCGAGGCAAATCTCACATATATCAAATATACACATACATACACACACTATTCATGCAACAATTTTCTGCAAATAAACGATCACAGCATCATAATGAAACCCAAAATCAAATCAAACCAAACCAAATGCAACAAAACAAAATCACATCATTACTCAAAACAATACTGTCACATAACATTCCTGAAAATCAAAGCTCAATTAAGCACACGGTACCCAAACACATTCCTGCAGCATAACACAACAAAACAAATAATTTGCAATGCCCAAAACAGAAGTCAAAATTTTAAGTTACACAAAATAATAATATACTTTTAATTTAGCAGAGACATTCATATCACACATTATTCCTGAAAAGTAAAGCTTAATTAAGCATCAGTCAGTGAAACAATAAAAATTTAGCATACCTGTGTGAGTCGTGAAACTATTTCATTCGTCCAAACTTTAGCACACACAATGTACACATACTTACAGGATATGTGTTTTTTTCTTTTTACCACAAAATTCCAGTGCAATTTTCCAAAATCTGGTAACACACATATAGCTGATCTCTCAACATCCATGTCGTACTGGTCCATATTGGAGTCACATTAAACCTAATTAGGTGAAGATACTGGCAAGGCTGGTAGTAGCTCCTGAAACTTTTACTTAAGTGAGTAATTGTGAAGCATTTTCCCCCAAAAATATGCATTGCGTAACTAGATAAACCAAACATGGCAACGGTGAAGCAAAATTATCATCATTATCTTTACCACTATTCTTACCGCGAGTGTACAATGCAAAAAAAAATAAATTTTCAATATACATATTGCAATGGTTCCGCTGTTTGACTGAGTTAGGGAACCCCGGCCAAACGAAAAGGGAAGCCCTAACGAGTGCCGTAGGGGAAAACAAAAGGAAACCAGAACTCTCAAAAATATACTACTATTGATAAGTTTGTTTTTGGGTACTTTAATGATAATAATAAACAAACATTAATAACCAGAACCGTAAAGCAACCATAAAAGAATAACTGTAAAACAAAAATGGCTTAAAGAGTAAAGCAACCAAAACCAATTGAGCAGAGCAGTAAAGGCAAGTTTTAAATACAGCAAAATTAAGTAAATCCAAAAATTCAACAAACCAAATCAATTTAGAAAGTTTATAAAACAAGGCCACTATAAACATCAGACCAAAAAATTTAATTATGTTTAGCTAGTCAAAGACTAGCTAAGAATGTTGAACAAGACCGAAACAGACTTTAATGAAATTCAGGAAACCGAGAGCTTCAAAGTCCAGCTAAGCTAGATGTAGATAGCTTTACAACCCAACCGTTTTCAGTTACAAAGTTCAGCATAAATGGGTTCAGCATAACTGGGTTTTAACTGCAATTACTGCTCTCATAATTTACACAACAGAATATCTGTAATTTTGAATTAACTATGCATTTTCAAAGTGCCCAAAATATGTAAAGCTCTACTCACAAATTTCTACTTATATTGCTTCTTGCCCTCCTTTTATCAAACTATGCAATTTCAGACGACAAATGCCAAAAGCTTTTCTCACAAATTTCACACTACTGATGCTTTTTACCTTCATGAATCAAAATATGCATTTTCAAATTGCACAACTGTGTAAAGCTCTTATCACAAATTTTAAACTAACTATACACTGAAAATCACGTACTGAAAATATAACTCAACTGGAAAAGAAACAAAACACACTAAACCTATGAACAACTCCAAGAGCCAGTCACTTTACGAACTCTTATTTTCAAACACACATAACGTTTTCCGCCCCAAAATTCACTCACCATTACCAGGACATAAAACTGATAATAAAGCCTACCTTTACATAAGGTCGATCCACCGAAAATCACAAAGACGTTCCTTAAAAATACATTACAAAAACTTCCACAATCCGCATCAGTAGTTACCGGGCAGAGAGCTATCCCTGCAATGCGGACAGAAATCCACCACTCAGCGCGTACGGCCAAAGCACATGCCACGTCAGCAACCCACAGAGGAAAAAAAAAGAGAGCACCAAAGAGAGCGTTAAGCAAAGGGGACAAGCAACGTAAAGTGACTGGCTGGATGTATAATACAGATACAAACATAAAAAGTACACATAACAGCACAATAGCCCCCCCCCCCAATCTGCGAGCTTGCGAGAAGAAAAAAAATAACCATTTATAGGAACTCGAGGAAAGGGAACAATAAGTAGCCAAAAGGGGAAACAACTAGGAAAACAGAAGGAACATGCTACACTGTAAGTAGACGAAGAAGGTAACTCCACACATACAGTCCGCAAACTTCAGTAGCTGACACTGAACACACAAGGAGAAGACCATTATTGAGGCAAGCAAACCCCAACAGTATATATCCCACGACGTAGCAACCGGGCAGCCATCCAAGGTGATGATAAAAGCTTAAGTATATAACTCCCAGGAACAGTCACAGGCGAAAAGTTGCATCATGATTTTGGCAGCAACAATCAGCGGACAAGCCGCTAACCAGGAGAATAGATTTTTCTTTACTAATAACGCCGACACTTCAGACGGTTAACGCTAAGGCAGAAACTGAAGCGGGCCAAAACATGTATAAAGTTCTCAGGATCCGGAAGAGGAGGCACAGGCTTCAGAATTTTAAACCCACAAATAGCGTCCGACGGTGAAATTCCCACGTGGGACCACCCGGCTGCACACACCACGAGAGCAGAAGAAACTTGCACAGCAGTCAGCACATCGCAACACAGAAGGTCCAGAACGTGTCCCCACAGAGTAGCACGAGGAAGGAAAAAGGGATGGTAGCCGAGAAGGATACGAATCTGAAACATAATAAAACAAAGCAGCAGAGGGGGCTCACAAAGCAAAATATAAACTTACATATACAAACTAAATCATCGTCAATCAATTATAATTTTATAGACATATAAATATTGAATTTCACAATAAACCATGTGCATTTTTAAATTAGACAAGTATAGCATTACAATTATAGAACAAGAATTAAACATGGTATGCAATGAAACAGCTATGAGACATAATGCACTATATAACAACTATGTACAACAAAATAATAATTCACTTGCCCCGACCCCACACAAACTATAACTGGGAAGAGGCAGGTGAACAGGGCATACCGGCAAGGCATCACCGGTGTGGAAGCATGAAAATTTTCCCAATAAGAACAATTTAATTAAGCTGACACCCACTGAAATTAAGTGACCTTATTAATATATATATAATTATAATTTAAAATATTACCCCCAAAAATTAAATAAAAAAACAAAGGATATTAAATTCGAGCCAAATTTATAGAAACACAAAAGGTCACTCAAAATAACAGGATCAACAGCAAAGGTAGGCTCTGCGCAACAGCTAAATACCCCAGCAAGGGCGAATGGAAATGAGGCAAATCTTTCAGAATTAGGTAACCAAACATGTTACCATATTTATCTTGCACACTGACTTGAAAAGGAAATCATAAATTCCTCCAAAATATTCAGGAACTCGCAAGTGACTGACTCTTGAATAGCCCTAGCACACGGACATAACCATACATTTTACGGGCAAACTGTAAAAGTTGGCAAGTATGCAATAGTGATATTCTCATGTGTCAAAGATCTGAAGACAAATCACTGGAGTTCTATATGCTAACATCCGAAAAGATACCATTACTGTAGGAGGAAAGGAAAGTATAATTGGGAGCTTTCATGAATATGGAAGGGATAAGAAAGGATGATTGGGAGAGGAATGGGACAGGATTTATCCCGGTTAAGGGAATGGGACAAATCAAGAGCTCGCATGGGGCAGGATCGCTAATTCCTGAAAGTGAGTCACCCATCATCAGGACAAAGCCAAGTGACTCACTTGCTACCCCGAGTTATACAATTTAAGCTGAGACAGGTGAGCGCGGCGCCTGCAGGAAGAAGACAATTCTTGCAAAAGAACAGACACCCCCTTATAAATTCTGAGAATCTTAAACGGGCCAAGATAGCGAGGAGCTAACTTCGCGGCAAACGCATCAGCTTTCGAGGACTGAGGATAGTTACGGCACATAACAACATCTCCCACTTTGAATGGGGAGGGACGACGGGACGCATCGTATCGCTGCTTTCTCATAGAGTGGCCTCTACGCAGATTATTCAAGGCAGCCTTCCAATTAGTACGAATGGTATGCGGAGAATTGTCAGCCGGTAATAAATCATTTAACGCCCACAAATTAGCCAAAGGAGACGCAGGTTGGTAGGCAAATAACAATGAAAACGGCGTCGTCTTATGAACCTCATGTCTCGCAGAATTGAAAGCAAACTGAAGTTGCTTCAAGTATTTATCCCAGCAATTGTGCTGCTGGTGATGATAAGCAATTAAAGCGGACTTAAGGTTACGGTTGACCCGTTCCGCTAATGAGGGGTTAGGGTAATAAGGGGTAGTAGTAAAATGCTTAATACCCCAATCAAAACAAAAGGAACGAAAGAGACGCGACTTAAATTGCGAACCGTTGTCAGAGACCAGATATTGAGGAGCACCAAAAGATCCAAATATTGTTCCAAGTTCCCGAATAGCAAGGCGAGCAGTAGCAGCACTCAGAGGTGAAATCCATACGAACTTTGAGAAAGCATCAGTAAGCACCAATGCAAAAATATTTCCCTGAATAGAACGAGGGAACGGTCCGATAAAATCTACAAATAGTTTTTCCATGGGCGCGGAGGGAACCTCCGAAGCCAAATATCCCCAATTTGTAGCCTGCGCGGGTTTGGACAATGCGCAAATGCGGCAAGACTTAACATGCTTTCTTACATCGAAATCCATGCCCCGCCACATAAACTGTTCACGAATTCGATTTCTGGTTTTGGCAATGCCTAAATGACCCCCGAAAGGAGAATCGTGAAAATAACTGAGAATCATGGGAATAGCTGCCTTCGGAACTATGACTTTATAACGCCGATCAAAACACCCTCATGAATCTTATAATCCTGCAGTGAAACTCCTGATTTAATTTGCTCAATAATTGAGGCCAACCCAGAATCGGTAAGTTGAAGTTCAGGTATACTGACAAACATTTCAGGAAATGCCGAAAATGAGAAGCTCTCAATCTGAGTATCCGCAGGAGCATCCAAAGTCTCGAAATAAACACACTCCTCAGTAGGTTCGGAAAATACCCGGGTAAGAGCATCCGCAATACAATTTTCTGAACCTCTGATAAAGGAAGGAGTAAACTTAAAGGCACCTATCCGGACACCCCAACGCGCAAGACGACCTGTCTTCCTTGGGACAGCTAACGCCCACGTTAAAGCCTGGTTATCGCACTCTAAAAAGAAATGCACATGTTCTAAGTACACCCTATACTTCTCCAATCCAAAAAGCACCGCTAAGGTTTCTAATTCATATGTAGAAAATTTACGTTCTTCAGGAGATAAAGTACGCGAACTATAATAAATGGGACGACGACCTTCAGGAAATTCCTGCAACAAAACAGCCGCTAGCGCACTAGCACTAGCATCCGTCTGTAAAATAAAGGGCATAGCAAAATCTGGAAAAGCCAAGACAGGAGGGTTTGAAATGCCGCTTCCTGCTCCTCGGCCCACGCAAAAGTAACCCCTTTCCTACGTAAGCAATTAAGAGGTTCCGCCCGAGTAGAAAAATTTGAAATAAATTTAGAGAAGAAGTTAACCATTCCCAAAAATCGAGCCACCTCACGCTTATTCTTGGGTGCCGGAAAATTTCTAATAGCCTTAGTGCGATCTGGGTCTATGGTAATACCAGAAGGGGAAACCATATGGCCCAAAAATGATATTTGAGAGGTAGCAAAATGAACTTTAGACTGCTTAACTGATAACCCGGCGCTCTGTAGGCGACGAAAGACCTCACGTAAATGAACAAGATGTGAGTCAAAATCCTCGGAATATACTACAAGATCATCTAAGTAATGGTACAAATATTTAAATTTTATGTCCGAAAACAAATTATCCAGCAAACGAGTGAGGACTTGCGCGCCCGTAGCCAAACCAAATGGGACCCTATTGAATTCATAAAGGCGCCAGGGGGTAGCGAAAGCTGTTAGATGCTTGGAATGTTCAGCCAAAGGAATCTGATGATAAGCATTGTTCAAATCCAGGGTCGTAAAAACGCGAGCCTTCGAAAAATGATGAGCAGCTGTATGCAAATCGGGCAAAGGGGTACTTTCAATAAGGATTCTTTTGTTCAAGAGACGATAATCTATGACCGGTCTAAAATCCTGATCTCCCTTCGGTACTAGAAATATGGGGCTGCTGTAATTTGAAGTAGATGGTCTAATAACCCCTTGGTCAAGCATCTTCTGTATTTTCTCTTTTAATATAGCCATCTTCGGTGGTGTGAGCTTATATGGAGATAACTTGACCGGAATAGAATCAGTTAACTGAATTTCATATTGAGTCAAATGAGTGACCCCTAAAACATCTGTAAACAATGAATCAAATTCCCCAACTAAATGCTCTATTTGCTTTGCCTGTTCAGGGGACAAATGAGACAGAGAAGAAGTTGCGCAATTTTGGGTTACCAAATTAATATCTCCCAAAGTTAAAGGGGGCCGAGATGGTTTAAAATCCCTCACAAAGTCCAACTTTATCCGGGGAGCAAAATGAAAAGCGATCTGCCTAGTGGAAAAATCAATAGCCATCCCAGTCCTTGACATAAAATCGGCACCTAGGACACATGCATAAGGAAGCTTGGGAACGACAAAAAAACTATGTTTCCACGTAAAACGTGGGAAACGTATAGTACATGATACCTTTTGAGTAACTTGAAAGGCCTGACCATTGACCATCAAACAAACCAACTGACACGTGGTTGCACGCGACATAATACATGGTAAATTTAACCTAAGCCAATCAAGCTGAATCAAAGAGACAGAACTTCCGGAATCTAATAACGCCAATAAAGGCAACTTCTCAAGAGAAACTTGAACTAAGGGTTTACCCGAAAACGGATAACCACAAATACGCCGAGACAAACAAATGGTCGACTTAACCTTCTGGCGTCATAAAGGTCGAAACTGTCGCCCCTGATTAGAAACACGAAGAAAACCCCGATTCACGGTCCTCCTATTGGGACAATTTCGTCGAACATGGCCTTCCTGACCACACTGAAAGCATTTAATAGTGGCCCGACGACCAGAAACCGGAACAATGGCCGAAGAAGGAGCTGATACAGTGGTATTAGGAGTTGCTAATGAGCCCGGAGGCTCTGACAGACGCAGCCTATCAACAAGCATAACTTCATTGAGTTTAGGTACCAATGCTTCCAACTGCTGCAAATTTGACGGCCGAGGTCCTAAAACCAAAGCCGACCTGACGACTGGATTGAGTCCTGATAAAATGACATCACAAATTTCCGCTTCCGTATCAGGGAGCACCAACACTAAAGCAATTTCCTTAACCCGAACCATATATTCTGTAAACGGTTCCGTTAGACCCTGAGGACGAAAATATACGTCTTGCATTATCCTCGTGCATTCCCTACGTGGAATGAACATGTCTAATAGGGCCAAATGAAAGCGAGTCACAGGCTCGGCCAAACCAGCACACCGCATTAAGAGGTCCAAAACTATCCCAGACACCTTGACAGATAATAATTCTATCACTTGAGCCGTGGGTACCAAATAACGCTTAGCCATTAGCGTCAATCGAACAAGAAAATAGAGAAACTGTAAAGCCGATGGTACATCAACATTGTCGTTTAACTGAAAGCCCTCCACGAATTGTTGGAGGGGATGAGCGAGTCTAAGTGGCCGAAACGCAGTTACCGCAATCGCAGGCTGAACCACATCCGACAATCCTTGATTATACAAGGGAGACGCCCCAGTGTCATTCTGTGTAGTCCCAAAATCTTCCTCCACCTTATGGGCTAATTCCTTAAACTGATCCTTTAACTTTTGCAACGCTATACAAGACTGCAAAGTAGGGAATCTCTGTAAGACATAATCTAAATAGAACAAGTAATGCCGAATTCTAACTTGCCACCGGAGCAACTGTGCCTTAGAGGGAGAATCCTCGCGCCCAAAATCCATTAAATTATCCTGAATCTCTGCTAAGGCCAACGAGCAAGTGGACTCACACTTAGTCACTATCACGTGATCAATAGAAACAGTAGTTATTGGAGCATCCTTAATTTGTCGAAAAACATCCAACATAATAGCCACTTCAGTTGTCATAGAACATTGACCTCCACGTACAACCAACTCTACCCACAATTCACCTTTCCGTAATCTGTCCACATTACTAACCGATACCGCCATCTTGATACTACGGATATGGTACAAGTAAGAAAATGAGATCCGGAGAATACAGAGCAAACAACAAACCCAAAAATATTCCCTAACCAACACAGACAAATCAATTAACCACGCTCTGCTACCAGTAATTTGCAATGGTTCCGCTGTTTGACTGAGTTAGGGAACCCCGGCCAAACGAAAAGGGAAGCCCTAACGAGTGCCGTAGGGGAAAACAAAAGGAAACCAGAACTCTCAAAAATATACTACTATTGATAAGTTTGTTTTTGGGTACTTTAATGATAATAATAAACAAACATTAATAACCAGAACCGTAAAGCAACCATAAAAGAATAACTGTAAAACAAAAATGGCTTAAAGAGTAAAGCAACCAAAACCAATTGAGCAGAGCAGTAAAGGCAAGTTTTAAATACAGCAAAATTAAGTAAATCCAAAAATTCAACAAACCAAATCAATTTAGAAAGTTTATAAAACAAGGCCACTATAAACATCAGACCAAAAAATTTAATTATGTTTAGCTAGTCAAAGACTAGCTAAGAATGTTGAACAAGACCGAAACAGACTTTAATGAAATTCAGGAAACCGAGAGCTTCAAAGTCCAGCTAAGCTAGATGTAGATAGCTTTACAACCCAACCGTTTTCAGTTACAAAGTTCAGCATAAATGGGTTCAGCATAACTGGGTTTTAACTGCAATTACTGCTCTCATAATTTACACAACAGAATATCTGTAATTTTGAATTAACTATGCATTTTCAAAGTGCCCAAAATATGTAAAGCTCTACTCACAAATTTCTACTTATATTGCTTCTTGCCCTCCTTTTATCAAACTATGCAATTTCAGACGACAAATGCCAAAAGCTTTTCTCACAAATTTCACACTACTGATGCTTTTTACCTTCATGAATCAAAATATGCATTTTCAAATTGCACAACTGTGTAAAGCTCTTATCACAAATTTTAAACTAACTATACACTGAAAATCACGTACTGAAAATATAACTCAACTGGAAAAGAAACAAAACACACTAAACCTATGAACAACTCCAAGAGCCAGTCACTTTACGAACTCTTATTTTCAAACACACATAACGTTTTCCGCCCCAAAATTCACTCACCATTACCAGGACATAAAACTGATAATAAAGCCTACCTTTACATAAGGTCGATCCACCGAAAATCACAAAGACGTTCCTTAAAAATACATTACAAAAACTTCCACAATCCGCATCAGTAGTTACCGGGCAGAGAGCTATCCCTGCAATGCGGACAGAAATCCACCACTCAGCGCGTACGGCCAAAGCACATGCCACGTCAGCAACCCACAGAGGAAAAAAAAAGAGAGCACCAAAGAGAGCGTTAAGCAAAGGGGACAAGCAACGTAAAGTGACTGGCTGGATGTATAATACAGATACAAAACATAAAAAGAACACATAACAGCACAATATATACTCGACTTTTTTCATTTTATTACTTTAAATATTTCAAACAAATGCACCACACTTTTTATACACATGCAACACACGAATTTTGAAATAATTTGTTGCACTTTCGAGTCGTTAATACTTACAATATGACGCAATCAAGAATACAATGTTATGTAGATCAGCTCACACACGCAACTATATTATCAACGTTACAAATATCACCCAATTTTCACAATTCACTTTTCACAATTCACGAAAATATATACTTCAAAATAACCAGCACGAATAATTTAGCACAGTGATGGAATTTAGTAGAAATGAAGCCAAAGTAAGGGGAAAAATGGAGCCAGGAGTTTTAGCGTCGCGCCGACAGACAATAAAAATATAAAAATGAACTGAAAATTAAAATTTAGACTAGGGACTTTCAGAAATCAAAGCAACAAAATTTAGAATATAGAAATCACAAATTATACCACTGAAACCCTTACCCTTAAGCCAAGAAACAGATTCACATTTTTAGCGACCACGTGGAGGACCAAAAACCGTTACATTTTACAGAGAAAAAAAATTTTGCACTTAAAACCTCAGAAAAAAAATTAAATTATGCCCGGCCCTCCACCAATTGTCGTAGCCTCTTCTTACTATTTACTCAAAAATGATGGTGAGCGACTCGCTTGCAAAGGGCGTGTGTACCGAGAAAATTAACCAACTTATTACACGGCGAGGCTACGACGAGGGACGCAGCTAAAGAAAGTACAAAAATATTATTAATCACTGGCAAAAAGGGACGCTACATGGCTTAGAAGGAAGAAAGGAACTCTACACTATCATAATTAATATAAAAAGAGAATGGATGGCTGATTAATTTATTATATAAAGATGGATTCCTTACCCCATGTGTCTGCCGGGCGAGGACGCCATGCTTGCCTTTGCACGGAGATGGTCGTTCCACGACTTTACTATTTGCAGGTTGCCCACTGACTCTCCTGTCCCAAGTAACGCTACTAAAGCGTCAGAGACGCCAAACAACTCATCCCCTCCTAAAGTTCCTAGTTCCCCCTACCCAAACTCCAACTGCCATCTCGAATCCCGGTGACCAGAGAGACGTATGTGCTATAATCTCTGCATACGTCACAATATTACTTTGATGATAACTCATTTTGTTGCATTAACGAATTGTTGCTGGCTTAGTTCATTGTATAGTTCTCATTTAAAGAACATAAAATGTTGCACATAGAAGAACCTGTCATTTACAGATGGAAAATGTTTAGAGACACTAATGACAGTACTGCAATTCATAGAATGGTTTTCTTGGAAATTTAACAAAAAATATTTTTGCAAATAAATATTTCAACCAGTCTCAGTATAGCCTAGATCAAGATTAGCCATGCAACAGCAAAGTTCTTGTTTCTCTGTATGTACATTCCAAACGTCTGTTGAACTTTACATAGTATTGAATTATTTCATACCTGCCATCTTTTATGGCTTACCCGTAAAATTAATGGGACCTGAGACCCTTTTACTATTTTCCAACAAAAGAGGTATGTTTACAGCTTTGTGGCAGATTCAAAGTGTTACATATTTTCACCATGGACATGACAAATGATGGAAAGCTATTGCAGTATACTGTAATTTAAGATTACAGACTGAATGTACTGCGTGAATTGGTATACAGTGCTTTGATGGGCCAGAGCTTATCTGTGTATCCATTCATCATTATTATCATGGTCCCCCTTCACTGGGTTGCAACAAAATGCATAGAGTGCAGATATAAAATTTGAATGTACCTCTAGTGACCTATAGTAATCAGCAGCAGATGGTGTGAACTGTAAAGTCAGCTCCCTCAGATAAATTGTTTACCTTATTCACATTCTATGATTAGAGAGTATGTTTACCATTTTTTGTGACAATTTTTTTAAAACTTCATGTATTCAAGCATAAATAACCTGTGAATAACCTAGGATGTGGTGCTGTTTTGCTTTAATAATGTTTGTTGTACCAGGAAGAATCTTGAGTATGTGACAAAAAGAAGCAGTACTACCATCTTCAAGGATTATTATAATATTGAATTCCCATGTATTTTATATGCAATTTTTGTACATTTATACTGCTCTGAACATTTACCTATTCTAAATTTCATGTCATCACAAAATTATTACAATTTGCAGACTAAGGGAAAATTTTAGGTTTCAGTTCCAGGAAGTTGGCAAATATGTATTGACTAGTTGAGGTGGTGTTAAGGTACAATTCCATGACTATTAAAGCTATTGGTAAACATGTTTCTTCAGATGTCAATAACAAATGGTGAGAATTCTATTCAATATGAATTATGTAACAGCATAATAAAGTATGCATTTGCTCTTTTGTTTTTTCAGGGGAGTGGTGGAAGATTAATCAACTGGAGGAGATGACAGGATCAATAGCCATTGAATTTGGCAACCAAATGTATGTCAAAGCTCTGGATAATGGCCTCTTTACACTTGGTGCTCCACACAATGAAGGTAGCCCTAAGTATGAAACTAATGCTTCTCCACCAGGCTATTAATCCCTCTGCAGAGCAGAATTTAGAATTTAAAATATTTGATATCTTCAACTGCTAACTAGAGGGTTCTTAAAATTAATAAAATATCAGTAAGAAAAACTACGTTGAAATGGGTTCTCTACACATGCTAGCTGTATTTCTGATAACATCAGAATCATGAGACAGACAAAGGAACTTATTTTTCTACAGAAGTTTCTCTCAAGTATTATCAATATAATCACCAAACACTATTAGAATTCCTTTTTTCCTGTTACATTGTTAATACTAAAGTAGTAGATAAATAATAGCGTTGAGGGATGAAAAATAATTAAACAAAAGCAAGCCCCAGTAAGTAAATGTTACGATTTGTATTAGGGGGAGGGGAGAAAAATGCTGTGCAAGATAACTTAGAGACCACATTTTTATACATACTGTTATGAGTCATTCCACATCAAATTGAATGCACATAAAGCATCACTTTCTCTGAATTTTAGTTTACGTGTTCTACACATAAAATGGACACATTTTGCAGAAAGTCAAGTTATTTTAGGATTTATGGTGTACTTGACATTTTTCTTATACGCGCACAATGTTACATAAAAGTAATTTATTCTCAGAATACAGAATGGTCAGGAATAATAACAATACATCGTTTTGCAGATAAAAACATTGTGGTTTTCCTTAAATAAAATACTATTTTTTCTTTTCGGAATAAAAAAAATAACTTTTTTCAGCATGAATATTTTAAACTGCAATATCATATTTAACTCTTAATATTAAAATCTGGAAAAAATACAAGAGGAGTCTGTGATATATTTTGTTTTAAATCTGCTAATATCAGAATGGGATCTTCCTTAGAAGTACGCTTTTAAACAGTTTGTGTTAGCGCGTAGGGTTTAGAACATAGACTGCTGACCGAGAGCTTTACACTGCAGCAATATGCCGCACTGGCCGATGCGTTACGCAGTCCAAACGTGATAGGCTATCACTTCCGGTGTTCAATGTAACTTAGCAACTGGAATCTGATATTCTGTAAAGCTTCTCTCCACTGTTTCATTTTAAATGATACTTTCTGTTCGGCTTTTTGCATTAGAAGTTCATTCTTAGCTCTGTGATTTCTGAAAGTGCATAATGAGTGAACTGAAAAAACGTAGCTATGACTATTGCTTCAATCCATTTGTTTCCAAGCATGACACAAGGCAGAAATCATTAATATTAACATAACACTTAATGAGAAACACAGTGAAGTAGATAAAATATTAATAAAAGTTTTTAGTGGCAACACACTAACTTCTTAGTGGCTCTTAGCTGATGATGAAGACAACAACATGTTCAAGGTAATTATCTTGAAAGAGTGAAGTTAGTGTGTGTTGCCGCTAAAAATTTTTATTAATAAGAAATCATTAAGCTTAGTTACCCCGCAATATGCTTAAGAACTTTAAAATGGAGAACTTCACTTTGTCACCAGATGTAAAACTATGTGATGCGTGTCAAAAAAAAAAAAAAAAAGAAAAAAAACCTACCACCCACTGATAGCAGTGATTGTGTGCTACAAAGTGCCAAATGCGGTGAATAATCCAGAAGTGGTTTTCAACATAGTGGCCATTTTAAGGCAAGATACGGCAATTCGGAAGGTATCCCTGGTACCGTACAGCTAAGTTCACTTATTCCATCAACCAATAATGCAATAATAACCAAATGGTATTCACTTGAGCCTGAAGGGGAAAAAGTGCACATTTAAATTGTAGTTAAGTTGCCTCCCATAGGATAAGATTGGAAGTTCGAATGTTAATCAACTGTGTGTGAAATTTAAGTTCCATGTGAACAAACTAGTGCAACTAAAGTGCAGTGAACAGCTGACAAGGCATCCAGTGGCAGCTTCTATTCTCCAGCCGCGCCGCGCTGGAATCCCGCTTTCTAAGTTGTTTTATTTAAAATTAACTATGCAGGATCCCAGCTTTGTTTTATGTAAATACAGTAAAAACTTGTTAATCCGGACCAATTGGGGCTCAATGTTGTCTGGATTATCAAAGGTCCGGATTAAGTGAAATAAACACCACGGAGAAAAATTGTGAATGAAATTAGAGAACTGTATAATTTTATTATAATGTAAGATGTTAATTACACATTCTTTATTCGTTTGGTTTGAAGAAACTATATTTTTTTTTTGTGGTCTATCACACATCTCTTTTACAATGAGATCACGAAGACTCTTCATATGATGGTAGTATGCGGAAATCTGTTTATTGTCAGTTTTCTCGACAAAGTCTATTACACAATTCAGATGCTATTTAACCTCGCTTAATTTCACTTTTGACTTTCTAAAATCCACATCCTCAGCCTCAGATTTGCTACTAGTGTCCCTTGCATTGCTTATACTTTCCACAATTTCTTCGTCAGTCATGATGTGATAGCCTGGATCATCTTCATCACCATCAAGCCAGTCTTCAATTTCGTCTACTGTGACAGCTTTCTCGCCACCTGCAACCAGTGTTTGGTGAAAGTCATTTAATTCAATTGCATTGGTGTCTAATTCAACACTGTCATCATACAAAAGTTTCTTCCACGCATTAGTCAATGTAGAGTTCGAAATGCTGTTTACTGCATTTGCAAAATTGAAAATCATGGATCTGAAATCATACGATTTTATATTCTGGAGTGTTTTTTCGCCCGTTTATCTTCACTGTCTAGAGGCTCCTCAACTTCGAAAATTTCAGACAGGAATTTCTTTCCGTACAACTGCTTTGCAGTGTAGATAATGCCTTGGCCCATCGGCTGTATCAGAGAAGTTGTGTTAGGTGGCAAGAACACACATTTGATCTTACCATCGGCACTACACAGTTTCTTTGCATCTGGATGCGCAGGTGCATTATCTAATAGGATGGCTTTAAAATATGGCTTCCATCTGCATTAGCACATAATAATGCAGAAACGCGTTCTTGCTAATTTTTCATCCAGACATATTTTTTAAGGATTTGGAGGCTTGCGCGTTCTCGGGCGAGGTGCACCAAAATAGACCTGTCTCGTCTGCATTATACACTTGAGACAAATCTAACTTTTCTTCTTCAATGATAGATTTTAGTTTTTTTTCTAAATGGGTCAACAGCTGACGTTTCAGCATTTACGCTATCTTCACACATTTTTTGTTCACTATGTTATACGCTTGCAGAATCTGTATAACCAGCCCGAACTAGATGAAAATCCATTGATACCAAGTTGTTTTGCAAGACATTCAGCAGCAGCTTGAATTTCAACACCTCTCACTGCAATTCCGCTTGCACAAAATTGTTCATACCACTTGATTGTCGCGTCTTCTAACTTTTGTTCAGCCGGCTGCTGCATTCGTTTGACCTGACAATTTTCCTCATTTTTTACATCACATTTAATCAAAAATGATACTTCACCCTTTTTCTTTTTTATGTCCAAAACTGTGTTTTGCGATTCTATATTCTGCACATACACACGCAACAGTGGCACCATTTTCAAGCCTTTCGATAATTTTCAGTTTCTCGTGTATTGTAAGCAATTTATGCTTACGTTTCACCGATGATATTGTACATTTACTAAACGACATTATACACTCATTTTGTTTCTTTAGCTTAATGACTGAGACTGACAAGTGTTAAACTAACCCTTCTGACAAGAGTTGCAAGCCCTATCGCAGGTACAGCAAGGGTGTGGGAAGGAGGGCAGCCTATTGTACCATTGTCACTAATGTATTCCTGGTATTCCCAAGAAATGCCTATTGTACAGTCTGTGCAAAGATAAAATGGACCATTTCCTTAAGTTTGTCTTAGTGCAGTACTATAAGTTTAAAGGGGTCCGGATTAACAAGGTTTTATTATATATACAAAAAAACTACAAGGAATTTATTTATAATTTTTATAGAACTTTAAACTTAGGGATTAATAGGGATATATAGTTTTTAAATGTTTGGATTTTAAAAACTGATGTAAATAGTTAATTATATAAATTATAATAAATACTAAGTAAAAGATTATATATTAAGCTTTGCATTGCACTTGATAACATAATTTTATCACTCATCGCCTATGAGCTATTCTAATTTAAAGGTAGAGAGGTGTGCCGCTTTTCATAAGTTGGATTGAGCAATCTTTTTTAAAATATTGCTATTTAAAAAAAAAGAATTTAAAACATAATTCACTTTGTTTCTATAATCCATGGACAAAATTTGAAGTGAATCGGAGACATGATGATCAGATTTAGTGAAAATTTGTGCGATTTGACATGGATTGACTCTCATATTGAATAACCTAGATCATCATCATCATCATCATCACATATTTTCAACACTGTAAATACTAAACATGTCTAAAGAGGAACCTGTGTACTGTTTCTGTAAACTGCTCCAAAATTTAATACACAGGAAGTTTCATGTGTGGTTCCTCATACATTTTTTGTTCAAAAACATTGTTTTACCTAAAAAAAATACTCATAACAGTTAAAAAATTAGACATTTTTGCAATTAATTGCAGCACAATATTTGCTTCGGAATGCATCAATTACTTCAATTATTTGTAGTACTTTTGCAGCTTTGCTTTGGTTATAATTACTGCACTCATTGCTTACCCAACTGGCATGCTTTTAGTAGAGAAAAATAGCATGGTGTACAATAGCGAATGGCCTTGTTGTTTAATTTCTAACATTCTTGTCATATTTACTGTATAATGCATGCAGTCAAAATGCAATAACCAAGAAGACTTCCTGGAATTTTTTTTTTTACTTTGCTCACTTTAAAATTTTAATTATGAATTAAAATTTTAAAATTTTGGTCTCCTTAAACTAAAAAAATATAGCTAATTACAGAGATGCAGCTATGGACATTACAAAGAGTCATCTCTCTCCCAGACCGATTACAAATAACATGAGTGTTTAACTTCAGTGGTATGCTCAGTATGGAGGATCAGAGAGAAAGTTCAGTATTTGCAATACACACGCGCACACACTCTCTCTCTCTCTCTCTCGCACTCTCTTTCTCTCTGCATTTCGCATACATTGGCACTCTTGAGTTGAAGTAGTATTGTCTGTCTTCAAAACAGATTTTTACATAAGTCCATATAGCTCTGTTGGTTTTATCAACAGGGGTACCTCAACCTTTGAATACACTGTTGACACTTAAACAAGCTGTCCTGAATGTTTGCTTGCATTGTCCATTACATTACACATTTTTGGTCTTGAGTTAAATTTTGAAGGAAATGATTTTTCATCCCAGTTTTCAAACATTTGGGCCGCCATTGTAGTCTGGTTTACAATCTTAATGTTCCAAGTTGACATACAAGCAGTTATGCGTGCACCCTTTATTACTTCCAATGTGAAGTACCACGATACACTTACCACGTGAATGTGGCATTTTCAACAAGCAGTGGCAAGTGTAATCATCACAACTTTATCATGACAAACCATGTTTCATCTAGATATGTGGTTGGGCATCCTTCAGAGCACAACTGTTACTGCAAAATATGTTCATTAGCGATAATTAGCACAGATTACATGAGTTGCTTTTTCTTAAGCAAGTGGAAGTAGAACCCGAGCTTTCTCAGAAGCTTCCATACTGTAGTAGTATACTGATAAGAAAAGTTTCAGACATTTTGTAAATGTTTCAGCTTACCACTGTTGATGTTCTTGACTAAGGGTGTGACAAAGTGGTTTTATTTTTTGGTACTTATGTTGATTTGGAAAGTGAAATTTGTTGTTTTGTAGTTTTATTATCTGCATTCTTGAACAAAACAAAAGCTGGACCCAAGTTGATTTTTAAGAGCAGTATAACTCTTAATATTTGGTTTAAATGTTTTAAGTTTACCATACAAGGTAGTTTAAGACTCATAATAACGACATAAATAATTAATAAATATTTCCTACTTAGACAAGCACCTTTGTTGAGTAACCACTTTCAAACACTTTAAATTAGACAGTAGGAATACAGGAAAGGAGAATAAGCACTGTAAATGAATTTTTTATTTGCTGAGGAAGCACAAATGTTAAACACTTTTTTGAGGAATATTTACAACAATTAATTAGGATACATACTTTTTTTCCCCCTACTTTTTCTTTCTCTAAATATATAAGATGAAGTTTAGGTATTTGTATTTTAAAGTGATGTAACCCTATTAATATTCGGTTTTAAACATTGTAAATTCATCATAAAAAAAAGCTTAGGTGTTGAAAATATTTACAATAACTACATAAGTCCATAAGAAAGAAACTAAGGTAGTAACATTAATGAAAACTGTTGCTTTTTAAAAATGCTTCCAAAGAAATTGTTGCTTGAAGATATGCTTAAAATAAATGGAAGGAAATAATTTTAGAAATATAAAATACTTATAAAGTGTATAAAATTACCAAATTACCTTGTGCAAACCAGATCATGGTAAGTGCCTCTGCATTAGCTGCAATCTCTTCCTCCTGTTGTTCACCACTATATTGTACCTTGAGAATGATCTCTCCTACTCAACACTTAACTTGGTACCACATACTCTTCAGTGCTATAGCAGCATAGTTGTAATGTGGAAATTTCAGCCCACAAAGTATTTCCACAACGCTTATTTCACACAGTTTTCCCTACCAATTTGTTTTTTGACAACAACAAAGACACTGTGGGATTCTAGGAATTCTTCTTAATGAGGCTAAACAGCTCTTTAAGTTAAAAAGTTCAGATGGTGACATATTCTTGGATACATTTCGAGGATCAAACAATGATCCTGTTCCTTATGATTTTATGACATAGGTCTGTCATCAACAGAGACCGGAAGTTTAGGCATTATAAATCATTAAAATAGGCAGGCAAAAAGGCATATAAATAGCTAAAATAGGCAGGAAAAAAGGCATAAATACTAAAACAGGCAATAAAAGGCGTTAGAAAACCCATTTATTTAATGGATTACACTATTCAATAACTCAATCGTTATATTTTAAAGAACTTCAAAGTTTTAAACAAAATACTAGTGTAGTAATTGACACAAAAATGAAATATTTTTTAATAAGGCCTGTGTTTTGCAATGCCTTATTCGTTGCATATGACAGCCAAATACTTTTTTAAGTTCTCTGGGGTCATGTTGAGTCTCCTGTCAGATAACATATTTTTCATATGAGAAAATGACCTCTCAACATCGACAGAGGTTATTGGAGCAAATCTAAAACATAGCATCATTGTAGGATCCATTTCAACTGCAGCAGAATTGTCACCTTGTAGAATTTTTTAAATGTTTCTAAGTTTATCCAGATCACAATTTTTCGATAACACTTTTTGCTAACTAATGAACCCCATTTCCCTGGTACACTGTCCAGTCTTTGCACTGCATCATCCACAATTTTCACTGACTTCGTTAAAGGTTGTCCTCTTTCTTGAAGCTGGCAGGAACCCAAACTCGGCCGCAATGAAAGTCAAGTCATTTTTCACTTTCAAGGGTTGAGAAGTTTCTTGGCTGCTACAATCGAAGATGCTTCATCCTCAGGAGCGTTCACCACCTAAGTTATACTCTGTAAATTTGAAGCATAGTAAAGTGCTGCTGAGATCCATGTCCCCCATCTCGTTATGATAGGTTGGGGGGGGGGGGGGCAGAGGTACATCTGTTGCAATGGATTTAAATGTCAGGATTCTTGATGGGGCTTTCACAAAGATCTTCTTAATACTACAAATCAATTTGTCAACATCCGGAAACAAGCATCGTATCTCTTCTGACACCCTGTGAAAGCCATGTGCTACGCAGGTCACGTGAAGCATGTGAAATAGCACTTTTAACTCTATTCCAGCCTTTTTTATATATGGTGCAGCATCACTGATGAAAAGTAGGACATTGTCATATTGAATCTCTTCAGGCCACAGCAACTTTAATGAGCTGGTGAATAATTGTGCGATAGTTGAATTGTTAACTTTCTCAAGACACTCTGTTGTAAGCAAGAATGGTTTCATTGATTCATCTTCTGTAGGATATAATGGTTCAATAACAACATTGGCAATGAAACAACCCATGGTATCAGTTGACTCGTCGATAGAAATCCAGATCTTATTTTTCATTTTATCTTTAATGATTTTCATTGTGTCATCGTAACATTCGGTTAACTAACATTTTCAGAAACTTGTCTCACTAGGTACAGTTTGGTTAGTATACTTCTCCAAAAACTGTGATAATGTAATATTCTTTAATTTCCACAAAGGGATTCCGGTGCTGAGGTAAGCTTTACATAAGTCAAATGCAAACTGGGATTTTCGACTCAATGTTGCAATTACTGTTGGATGCAAAGAAATCTTCTTCCCAGTAGCCTTGGAAAGTGTATTTTTGTGTTTGATTGTGTCGATATGCTGCGATATAAAATACTTCTTTTCGTAGTTCACTGACTGCTTGCATATTTTGCATGTGAGTACTTTACATTGGTACAAAATACGTCGGATCCAAAAGTATTAACATAACTTTGTAATTTACTGCATAAAGAAACGCTGAATTTCGGCATCTTGCTGTTAGCTACAACAATGTCGCAATGAATACTGAAAGAAAGACAAAGTTAGACCCGCACTCATTATTGCCTTCTAAAATAAACACAAGCAGTAATTCAAACACTTTCTGTTATCTACACATTTATTTGCATGGCAGCACCCATTGTTGCAAAGAAAATAATGAACTGAATGAAGGATGCCTATGCTGTCTGCAACTTAAAGACAATAATATACATTCGGCAAACTAACTTTCATTGTTACAGACTAACGGTTATTGAAATAAAATGTACCTGAAGGAAATGTTTAATAATTAATAAATAACAGATAAATAATGAAATAAAGGCAACAAAAAGCATTTATTTCATAAAATAGGCCTTTATAATTAAAAAGGCAACATAAAACTGTGGCATTTCAATCACAAAGGTATAATTCGTACAGATTCACTTTCAAATTGAAGATAGATTTGACACATTTAAAAAGGCATTCTGCATAAGTTCTGGTCTCTGGTCATCAAGTTCCACTTGAATAAAGCCAGCTGAGTTGCACAGGAAATACTTACTTTTACAGCTGATTTAAGTTCTTTCAGGCACAATGTGGTTAAAATCTCCTTCGCTGAAAAGTTTGGATGTTACCTCAGTGTCGTTAAGTTTCCCATGGAGTACATGTATAGTGGAATAAGACAATCCTTCTAAGAAAGTGGTCAGCTCCATTAATTGGCGGCATACATCAGACACACAAACAGGTTAAAGTTTAAGAGTTTGAATCATTGCAGCACTGGCTTCTTTAAAGAAAAGTGTTCCCAAATTTCCGTCCTCAGTGTTGCTGAAAAACTTTGCAAGATCCTCTACATGTGTTGCAAAGTATATTGCAGATTTGAACCACAAATTCTACCTTGTACACATGGGCATAGGAAAAGCAGAAATTTTATTCTCATCGTCTGTGTTATGGTATTTCTACATCAAGAAAGCGATCTATCCATTTTTCCGCTTATGAGTATTTAAAAAGGCATTCTTTATCTTCACTACTGCTACATTTAGTTCTTTCAGTTCCTGTTCAAATATTTTACCCAAGGTTTATTTTGTGGGCCCAATATTGAACATGTTTCAAGTTTTCAATTAGCCCTTGAAACGTTTTTACACAGGCTGTCATGTAGCAAGCAGAGTTGGTAACGGCTACGTGTGCATTGTCTATATCATACATCCATATGGTATCGACTATTGCATTCAAACAGTTAGGACCATTAGCAGTGTCCAACGCCATGGAAGAAGCCAAATGTGTTGTTGTACCGTGGATGGAACAAGAGGACGAAGGAAACTTTAAAAACACAATTTCCATTTTTATCCATTGCTTCATCACAGAGTACAACCTTGTCTTTATTTCTGAAATCTTCTTTTATTGCGTCTCTCTTCTTTGGTCCCAATATGGGAATGTAATTCTTTCTTATCCAGTTGGCGGATGGTAGAACCCCTACTCCACCTCGCAAGTACTTGCTTATCCATTTTCTAAGATCAAGGTTATCTATCTTTTCTACTGGAATGTTCACCATCACAAATGCTTCTGTTTTATCTAAAATAAATTGTTCCTTCGTATGTTTCACATGACTCGCATTATCTAGCATCTCTTGTAAAGCAGTCACATGCAGAACACCATCTTGGCTAGTTTTTTTGGCGGTTCATGTGTTTCTCTGATTTGTCATGTTTTTCCAAAGCATCTTTACACTTAAAGTCAAGTTGAACTATACATTATTTGCATATTAGCACAGTACACTTTACTGTGTAGCCTCCAGACTTAAATTCTGCAGATCGCTCCTGCAGCATAACTTTATCTTTTAGTGTTTTAAAGCATGCTAATGAATCACAACCAGTGTCCAGTATCCAACCAAGCATGTGACTTGTCGTGCGAATAAAGGAACAGACATGCACGTGCTCAGGGTGGGAAGCCAAGCCAACAAAGAACAAGAACCTATTAATAATAGTGGCACCTCCCTTGACCATGCAGATGAAGTTCAACGCACTTGTTATTGGTTCTTGGAGGGACAAAACATGGCTACAACCAGTATAATCAGAAATTTTCCTCAAAAATGCTAAAAATCTCACGAGTATCAAAATTGGCAGAAAAAAATTTTTATTTCATGAAAATGACAGAATATTGTTTTATTTTAGTTTAAATTATTGTGAATTATTTGAGCAAATTATGAACCAAATCATGATAATATGCAAAGATAATAACTTATGAATGCAAATTCAACAATTTGTTTATATCTCTAATTAAAAATTACCATCTGTAGCATCTCAAAATTTTTACAGGATATATTATATTTGTAAATAAATTGACTCACATTTATAAAGAAATGTATATCAAAAACAAATATGATTTTTCAACATTGTTATTCTTAAAAAGTTTTTTAAGTAAAATAATTTCTTGCAACTGACTAATCACATGTATGGTTCAAAGTGGGTGCATTTCATGACACATATGTTGTCATTATGTGTTTAAAATTTCATTCTCTTATCAGTTATAGTTCCAAAGAAAATGGAGCATTTATTACAGAAAAGCACCATTTAAAGAGGAACATGTAAAAAACATTTCATTGCATTCTACATACCAATTATATTCCACCTGCAAAATAATTGGCAACCTTTACCTGCTACAGTCTAGTCCTTCTGTTGAATCGGGCTGCTTTAGTAGCTCTGAGAAAACACCATTTAAAGGGGAAAATTTAAAAAGCTTTGTATTGTGTATTAAACATACAAATTAAAATCTACCTCTACAATAATCAGCATCCTCCTTCATGTCTTCCTGCTCCAGTTTACTTTTGTTCCTGTTCGATCTGGCAGCTTTAGACATATTGCTTTGCATTGTCATTCATATGGAATCCAAGTCACTTAATATGGTCAGTGTGTTCTTTCCAATTTTCATAGCTAATCCCTATTGCACTGACATCTTTGAAAATGTATTATAATACTTTTAATTGACCAGCAAATATAAATAATTCATCAAAATAAGCAAAACATTTCAAATATTAATGTGATAGCAAAAACCAAAAGTCGCAACATTTTGGCCAAAATCATTAATCAGTTAATCTTCCCTTAAATGCCAAATGAAACTGCAGAGAGTGAAATTTTCTTGTTTGTTGCCAACCCATTGTAGAAGTGGTTGGACCGCCTTTGACAGATTTGCTAATTGCTTTTGATTCCTATATGACCAGAAAGAGTGTGTCAGATTAGCAGTGACATTGTTTTGTTTTTGGAAGAGCACACACTTCTCACTGTAGTTTAATCCAGCAAGTGGATCTGTTTTCCAGTTGGGTATACCATGAGCGAGCAGTAATACATTAGGAGAAGCTTTTGAGTATATAGGGATCCGTGGTGCTATTAAATTGAATATCCATGGAGATTTTTAATTTTTTTTTGTTTTTAACATTCATTGTCTCCTTCAAACATTTGCTAATTATTCCAGTTATTCTGTTTAGTATATAATGAAAGTATATGGTAACAAGTCCCTCCCACAAAAAAAAAGAACATTTTTAGTAAATCTTGAGTCCTAAAGTTTGTATTTTCAAAGCGGAATAAAAAAAAAAAAGGTTTGAAATTGTGTAATAAAAAGAGCAAATCTTGTCATGTTTGCTCTTGCTTTGTGTTTTCATAAATGCAATGCAATAAACCTCAGAGCTATCATTGCAGGGAAGTACATTTCAATATTTTCACTTACACTGTCAATGAGCAATATGCAGAATTTCTTCAGCTACAAGTTTCCTTACTTCATAATCCTCATAGTTTGCATCATGGTGAACAATCTTGTTAAGAGCATAGTTCTGCTGCCATCCTCTCCCCCACCTAGAAGTCGTATGACCTTGAAGTTGGTGGTGGGGCTTCTGTGTGTCTAGGATCCTGTGGGCTGTATTGGAGGTGATTTATTACTAGGGAACGGATTTTTCAGTGCTAAAAAAAGTTAAATTTTTTTATTTTTTATGCATTAAAAATCAAGACAATATTTGTTAAAAAGTTCAAAATATTTACTAAAACACAAAAATATTTTCTTCATTTTACATAATAGAAAAATTTGTAATAAAAAAGAGTTGTTTTGATAACTCACCAGTAATGGATTATTGGTATCACATGTCAATTGTTGGAAATTCTTTGGAGTTACAATGCACAACACATGTCTTCTCTAAATTGTCCATTAGAAATCTCTGCTGATTGTCACAGAGCACTGCCCGGTATTGGGAGAATGATCGTTCTACGTCACATGATGTCACTCTTGCATATTTCATAAGAGGTACATCACTACTTACATTTTCAATGTCTACTTGATGGACTTCTAGAACTTGGACAACTTGTCTCATAATTTAAACCCTGTATTTTTTTCAAACACCGATTTGAACTTGTTTTTTAAAGTTTGCATTTTTAAGCCTTCGAGTGAGTTGATTTTCGTTTCCACATTAACGATTTCTTTAACACTTTCTATCAAGAGATTAGTTGTTGCTTTTAGTATTTTAATGGAATCGCACAAGAAACAAATTAGCAGCAATATATGCCATGCCATTTCTTAAACAACTGTCACTGAGCAGATTTTGAACAATTTCTATAGATGAAGCATCATCTTTGTCCAGTTCATCCACATCTTTGTCCAGTTCATCCACAACCGATTTAAAGCTATCAAAATGTTTCCCATAGTACACCACTGCTGAAAGCCAAGTGCCCCAGCGAGTAACAATTGATGTTGGTGGTAATGGAACATTGGGGTTTTTGTTTCTAAAAAGATCAACTCTCTTAGGGGCTTAAATAAACACCTTCTTCCCATTGGATACCAATTTGTCCACATTGGGATACAGTGTCCGAACAGTTTCGCACACCCTATGTAGCACATGCACACCGTAAGTCACATGTATAATTTTTGGATAGCTGACATTAAGTGCTTCTGTGGCTTTCTTCATGTAAGATGCTGCTTCAGTAAGGAAAATAAGCACTTCATTGTACCTAACACCATTTGGCCATAATATGTGCATACTTTCATTGAAAAGACTAGCAATATTAATATGATTTGCTGCCGACATTTCTTTGCAAGCTAGTAAAAATGTACGATTAGAAACTGTCTCGTCATTTTTAAGAACTCCGACCACTACATTTCTCACTTTTCTTCCTGTTGAGTCTTGAGTTTCATCAGTACGCATCCATATTTTCTCATTTTCGCACACAGCCCTGATTTTTCGTAATGTTTCTTCGTGGCATTTTGGAAGGTAGTATTTCCTTAAAGTAGATTCATCTAGAGGATCAAAAGAAAGTTGGTGTACTTCATGAGAAACGCTTTAACCTCTGGATTGTTCACTTTATGTAGAGGAATATCTGCTGAAACAAAAGTTCAGCATAAATCTGAATAAAATTCATGACACTTGGAAGGTCCTGCTTCATAGAAGAACATGAAGCCACCAAGATATGTTTGTTGCTGGATAAATGCTGTGTTACTTGAGAGCATTGATCGGCTGTTATAGACTTTCCACAAGGCTAACAATATAGAACTTTTCCAACTGTACGGAATGTATTTGAGAATTCTTTAACATACTGCTGCAACCGAAAACTTACACTGCATTTTACCTTCGGCATTTTGGTAATGATACATGAATCGCTCAACATGTATATTAAGAATTAATTGTTCTTCCACCATGCCATGTGTTGGACCGGGTTGGAAAGGTAGAATCAGATTGAAAAATTCAATGCCATAGCCGGGATTTGAACCACGCATCTCCCAGTCTCCGTCCGATTGCTCTAACCACTGAGCTACCAATTGACCTAATAGTGGTTGAAACTATGAAGCCCAGGATTTAAAGTACTTACAAAAATTGTAAGTTGCCATTGGGGTATGTCATCTCAATACAATTTGAGATCTCCTTGTGTTTTACTGGGAAAAATGCGAATCAGTTGGAGAATTTCATGGCGTGCCGGCATGTTGCCATGGTAGCTCAGTGGTTAGAGCAACCAGACGGAGACTGGGAGATCCGTGGTTCAAATCCCGGCTATGGCATTGAATTTTTCAGTCGTCTGATTCTACCTTTCCAACGTATATTAAGCTTTGTCCGGCCTGAACTGAACTGAAGGAACAAGAATAACTCGAACGCGTAATCGTGTTGAGTTCAAGTACATGGTGCAATACTCTGACATCTGAAACTTTTTTCCTGCATAGGTTACGTGTATATGTTTATATTGTAGCGAGCTGTTGACAACCCGTAATCTAATCTGAGGTTACAGGATATGCAGAAGGTTGCACAGATTCTCTTCTCAAAACAAAATCATTTTCTTTGCCACACACAATAAAAGGAGAAACAAAGCTCAGTATAGTATATTGGTAAAATGCATAAAATATGTACTAATAACTAATTGTGCAAAATATTTAATTACATGTTTTTATGTGAAATAAAACTGTATTTGTGAGAGTGGCAGCATATTCAATATTCATGCTTAGTTTCGCGCTTGTAACCACAAGCAGAAAAAATATGTATTTACCTAAAAATTCGTTCCCTATTTATCACCTTTGGAGTCACTCGTGCCAGGGAGGTCACAGGGGAGATGCCGGACTAAGAAGCGGCTTACCATTTGAAAATCCAACCCAAAGATTCTACCATATGTAGAATCAATTCATTAAGGGCATTGGTCTACCCAAGCCAAGGTGTAAAGGCATCGTGCTGAGGGCTGTGTGGCACTGGGGTAGTAAAATAACAGTGTCATTAACGATCTCTACAGGGCACCAGGTGACACCCTGTAGTATTTAGCCTTCCCAGCATAGTCGGGGCTCTGTGCTGGGTGACTTGTATATCCCCGGTGCTCGTGGGACTGAAATGGAAAGTATATTTGAGTTAAAAAACAACCAGAAAACAATAAGGGATGAGAGGGACCTTCCTGTTGGGGGAAACTTCTCATCTGATAAGGAGGTGGGCAAAACTGCCACTTCTGTAAACCAGGAGGGCATAACTGCCACTTCTGTAAACCAGGAGGGCATAACTGCCACTTCTGTAAACCAGGAGGGTATAACTGCCGCTTCTGTAAACCAGGAGGGCATAACTGCCACTTCTGTAAACCAGGAGGGCATAACTGCCACTTCTGTAAACCAGGAGGGCATAACTGCCACTTCTGTAAACCAGGAGGGCATAACTGCCACTTCTGTAAACCAGGAGGGTATAACTGCCGCTTCTGTAAACGAGGAGGGTAAAACTGCCTCTTCTGGAAACCAGCAGCACCCAGGTAAAAAGAAGCTGTCAGGTGCAGCCAGGAGAAAGCTAAAGAAGGCTAGGAGAGCAGAAGAAATTGGGGTTTTCATGCAACCGGGGCCATCTCCTCATACTAATATTCCTCACTTGCAACCAGTGTCGTCTCCTCATGCTAGTATTTCTTACATACAACCAGGACCATCTCATACTAGTATTCCATACATGCAACCAGGGCCATCTCTTCATACTAGTATTCCTTCTCAAGATGGGCCAGGGATTGCCAAAAGATTCTGCACCGGTATTGACAACCTACCCACAGTTGATCCTAGATGCTTTAACAGGCAAAATGACATTGAACATGGAATATCTCAAAGGGAAGCCTTAGTTTCATATAAGATGACCATAATCAAGTCCTCTTATCCAGAAGGCAAGCTTCTTAATGAGGATATCAAGCTCATTCAGGCATTAATTTTGAGAAGGATTGATGAGGCACAATCTGGCGAACATCTACCCTTACTGAAAACATATAACCTTCAAAATGGAGCCCTGGTTTACTATTGCGAAGATCAGGATACATGTAATTGGCTCCAAATAAATCTTGATGGAGCTCAAATTGGAGAAAATATTTCCCTAAAGGTAATAGGAGCTAAAGATCTTCTTAAGCCGGTCAAAGTGACGCTCAAGACCAGGGACATAACAACTGATGATCCGAAAGTGCTCCTTAAACGTATCCAGCTACTTAATCCAGGGCTGCAGACTGAGCAGTGGAAAGTATTGGATAGGGATATAGATCCTAAAGGACAGCAATTGGTTCTGCTGATTGACCGAAATTCAGCTGAACATATCACTGGCAGTGGTGTCTACACAGGTGTAGACAAGGGTTTCTTTAAAGTTCTGTCTGATCCCTGTAAGAAGGCAATCCAAGAGGCTGCAGAGGAAGAAGGGGTATTTGCGGAGGAAGGAAGGATTCAGGAGCCACTGGCCACCTGTGGTGCAGCAGATTTTCCAGTTTGGATGACTGAATAAGGTGAGTGTTATTTACCAGTCATGAAAGTAATACAGATTAATTAAGTGTAAACACTGTAAGGCTACCTGTGCAACCTTATGCAGAGAGCAAAAATAGTTGGAGCCAACTGACAAAGGGAAAGACCTTTTGAAACATATTTTGGCTTAAAAAAATTTCCAGGTAGTAGAGTTCTGTGGTAAAATCTGTTTTAACTTATCAGAAACAAATAGCTTTTGTGCACTTTTCGTGACAGTATAATTGAAATACAGATTGATTAAGGCAAGTACAGGGTTCACACAAGTGACCTTTCAGATTTTGAATATGTATAACTTGCATTTAATGAAATTAGTACCAATGGAAAGAGAAACTTAAAGTTTTCCTTACAGATGTTCAGTATGAGCTCCTTTGGTAACATGGCACACAATCAAGCCCTATAGTCCATTTCTGTCCAGGTACATTCTGGCATATGATGCTGCTGTGATGCACACTCTTAAATCAAGAACTGTCTGTGGAAGGGGTGGCTCCTACACGAGATATTTAATATAACACCATAAAAAATGTCGAGGGGTGTCAGGTCTGGCAAATGCCTATCCTCTATACCATTTTGTAACTTTCAACAATGCACAATGTTGTACATGATTGTTATTGCTGCCAACTGTGATACTATAACCAAAACTTTTGAGTTCCTCTTTCCATTGGTACTAGTTTCATGTTTCTAAGCTATATTAAATGCAAGTTACATGTGTTCAAAACCAAAGCTCATTTGTGGGAACCCTGTACATTTACAAGGGCTGTCTCAGAAGTACCCGACCTAACAAAGAAAACACAAAAATGTTGGGAAAAAACATCTTTATTTCTCTGCATGGTCTCCTTTCAGCTCAATACACTTTTCCCAGCGCTGTTCAATAGCTTCGATACCCTGTTTATACTGAAAACCATTGAGGTCTGCAAAATAGCCATCAACTGCAGACTCCAGCTCTTCACTGTTGGCAAATCTTTTATCACCAAGCTATTTCTTCAACTTTGCAAATAGAAAATAATCAGAGGGGCCTAAATCTGGCGAATAGGGTGCATGAGGAAGCAATTCGAACTTTAACTCATTGATTTTGGCCATGGTGATAATGGATGTGTGAACTGGTGCATTGTCTTGATGAAACAGAACTTTCTAAAAGCTAAATGCGGCCATTTTTGCTTGATTTCATCATTAAAATGCTGCAATAAGTTTGCATAATACTCGCCATTGATTGCTTTTCCTTTTTGAAGATAATCAATGAAAATTATTCCACACACATTCCAAAAAACTGATGCCATGACCTTGCCTGCAAATGGAACAATCTCACCTTCTTTGGAGCCGATTCTACCCTTTCAATCCACTGTTTTGGCTGTTCCTTCATCTCAGGTGTGAAGTAATGGACCCATGTATCCATGGTTATGAATCGACACAAAAACTCGGCTTTATTGCAGCAAAACATTGCCAAACACTCGACTGAACATCTTCACGATGTTGCTATTGTTCCATTGTGAGTAAACGCGACACCCATTTTGCACATAGCTTTCTCATGTCCAAATTTCCAGTCAATATGCGATGTACAGCACTTTTTGAAATGCCTATGATATCTGCTAGCTTGTGCACTTTCAGTCAATGGTCATCCAATACCATTTTGTGGATTTTCTTCACAATTTCTGGCATGGTTGACCACTGCAATGTTCGTCTTGGCAGCTCGTACAGCCTCGCTTAAACTCTGCCACCCAATATTTTACTGTTGTAAACGAAGGAGCAGACTCCCCCAGAGTAGAATCTAGCTCAGCTTTAATAGTTGGACTAAGACCTTTCAAATGAAAGTATTGTATCACATAACAATGGCCAGTTTTATCCATGTTTACAAATTTGCTGAGAGTGTTCATATTAATGGCTGCCAAACACTTACTAAACAACGTAGCATCGTCAAACTTCAGACTTAAACTTTAAAGTTGGTACTTTTTACCACAGTCATTTGTTTGAAACAACCACTATCTATACATCAGTTTGGGTACTTCTGGGACTGCCCTCATATATAGTAAAATAATAGCTGATCACCTTTCTACCTTCCATAAGTGCTTCACTTCACCACAGTTCAGCATTTTAGTTTTTTATAAATGCAGCACAAGAAGTGCCCAAAGCTTCACTCCCATCCCCTTTTTATATATGTAGATATATATTAGTGATGGGACAATACCACTATTTTTCAATATTCGATTCCAATACTGATTTTTGAGCACTGATATTCAATACTCACCTTGTAAAAAAACTGTAATGGCTTGTTCACTGCATTATGTTATAGGAGTTTTCTGTGTATAAATGTGTGTAAGGAATTTTGTATTTTATGCCGATTCCGAAATTGTTCCTGTTTGACATTCTCCAATTGGCAGCAGTTTTTTTATCTTGATAATGCCACAGGCTATATATCCCCTATTGTTAGTCAAGTTAATAATAATAATAATAATAATAATAATAATAATAATAATAATAATAATAATAATAATAATTTCTGTTTTTCCCTTTTTATGTAACTATATTTTGTGCCGAAAGCTTTGTTTTAAAGAATTTCTTATCCATAGAAAAACAAATATTAGGAATTGTTCTTTATTCTGTAATCTTTAAAATATAAACTAGTATATATTTTACATGAAACTCTTAAACAACTTAAAATAATGTGTGTGTGACACCATTTTACCACTATTTACAACTGCCACTAACATACACATTTTTTCATCCAGTAATAAGAAATTAGTCGTGTAACACCCGGAAACATAGTAAGTTTTTGTGAATTAAGCATTTCTACTACCCACCCATATACATTAGCATGTACGTGTTTTAATACAAAGGCATATTAAAAATTTGAAGAAAAAAATTAAGGAAGTATTATATGAAATGTAGACATATAAAAGAAACATATGTTTTTGTTTAAGAACAAGAAAATTCTTGAGAGAACAAATATTTCCATGCACTGTATTATCTCACGACTTAAGTTCTGATTTGTTTCTGTTGAATTCACAGAGTTTTGGTCACCAGAGTAGGTAAATGTAATGGCTAAGAGTGAGTCACCAAGCCAGGCTATTGTAGAAACGTAGTTTAGTGCGTCAGCTAAATCAGCTTCATTCACAACTCATGCTACATGTGCACCTCTACTCCTTCCCATACTGTTTTACATGTTTTTATTTTAGACTCAAGAATCTATAGAATGTTGCATTCATTCAGCCACAGGAAATGCAGTCAAGGTCTATCAAGAAATTAAAAGTTAAATGCAACAACTTTCAATAATGCAAAACTTAAAATTTTTAGGCTATCGAAAAAGTATCAAAGGTTTATCTCCAAGTATTAGACATACTTCGATACAACTGATTATCAAAGCATTGTTGGCATCATCCGATTCCTAATATTACTCACATTGCTAGCTATTTGCTTCTTGTTTATTCTTGTTGAATTGTGATATTATGGCTACTATATACTGTCAAGTCATTTATAATATTAGGTCATCATTGCTGAAAGCAAAACAATATTATTCACTGAACCATTCAGCAGAATTTCAAAATGTGATATCTCTTATAATAAGATCCACTTAATTGTTTTAATTATTTAGCTTCCAGGTTTATTTTGTGATTAAGTAATCAAAAGAAATCTGTCTGAACTGATTTATCAGCTGGTTTGTGTTTAAAATTTTTCTAAAACACTCTTTAATTCTAGTTTACAAGTTATGTCCCAAAGTAAACGCATTCACAATCACTGCAATTTATTTGATAACAGAACTTTTATTATCTGTAATTTTATCTTCTTGAGAAATTCCTAATAATTTTGATGGTATTTTTTATTTTTTAGGCAGTTTTATTCCAGATGTTCAAACTCCTCAATCTTTCGGTTTAGAATTAGATCATTCAATTAAGTTATGTTAATAATATATTCAAGTATTTATCAGATTATATTTACTTAGAGGTATGTGTACATCAATATTTAAACTATTAAAGACATATGAACTGGGGTTAAACCACCTTAGTTTTTCCCATAATCACATGCTTACATTGGCTTTTATGTGTATCAAGAGTCACCATTGTATAAGGTTTAAAACGGGAGATGGCCATCTTGTATAAAACCATAATGTGGATTTTATGGTTTTACCAAATTGACATAAAAGTGTTATTTTACATTTTACCGGAAACAATAGCAAAAAAATACCATGTATGTTTTAGAGGTTCCTTATAATATAAAAGCTGAAGTGATAAAACTATTTCCTTATCTAACAACAGCAGTGTTTATGGTTTTGGTCAGTACTTACAAAAATACAAGCCTGTTTGATATAATGTGTGTCATATAATTAAAAGAAGTGTGCATTTCATTATCAAGTCAGTGAAAAACAAAATGGTATAGGCAAAGGAAACAAAAGTAAAAAGGGGAAGGCAGGAAGAAATATGCTGTAGGATTAATTTATTTAAAAAAGACAGCATTAGATACCTCTGTACCAACAGATTTAGATCGCAGATCTGTCAGCAAACATAGTAACTGGTAACACCTTAAACAACTCATTAACAAATTAGCTTCTGTAACAAAAGTAGGTTGAAGATTCAGAATGATGAAGTGGCTAAGTTAAAGGAGAAGCTTATAAAATATACTTAGAATTAAAAACTCATGAATCCTTAATCCACTGTAAAGAAAGATGCACTGTGTTAAAACTACAGAACTCACATGCAAACCATAAAATCAGAGCTAGAACATACATACGAGATGTTGAAAATTGTATATATGGAAAAATGTCATATTGCAAACATGGGAACAGTTTCAGTTAAATTTCCTTAATAGTCATTTATCTATGTAATTTAAACATTACAGGAACTGCTTTAGTAACCTGTATTTCAAAATAGTTCATGAGAGATAAAAAAAAATTATAATCCGAGTAATAATGTGAGACCTATTGTATGTATTTGCCCACTTTAAACTGTATACAGGGTGGACCATTTAAGTTGAGACTGTACAATATCTCCAAAACAAGTGTTGTAGAAAGAAATGTCTTGAATAAATAAAAAAAATAAATGGGGGAAAATAAATGCAATTAGAATTAGTTGTGTTTTATTTGGAGGATGTTGTGGTCATTTTAGGGTCCTCCAAACAAAACACGACTAATGGCATTTACTTTCCCCTATAATATTAACCAACTATTATCAAAGACATTTCTTTCTAAAACACTTAGTTTTGGAGATATTGTATAGTCTCAAGTTAAATAGTCCACCCTATACGTTAAAATGTTAACACCACAGTTGTATCTGGTTTCAGAATCTCGGCATATACTCTACTCTGGGCCAGTCAGGACTAAGTCAACTGATGCAAATCTTCTTGTATACTTGAAGGAACAATGCAATCGAGGAGCATTTTATCAAAAGCTAATAACTACAGGTTTTAACAAAATTTAGATGTATATTGTTTTGTATAGTTTCAATAGCTGCCTTTCCAATGGTTATAGTGGTTATTTCATATTGTGATTTATATTGCACTCAGAAGTTGTAGAAAAATGAGTTTTTGCAAAATACATCATTACAATGTTATAAAAAAATCTGATATCAAAGCTACACGCAGTCAGTTTATGAAAACCACTCTTCAATTGCTAAGTGTCTCTTCCACAAGCTTTTGCCAGTGTTCTGATTAAGATCTTTTATCTAGTTAAAGGAGTGCATATATATAATACCTCTTCCATTTGGTAAAGTCTCAGTACTGAAAAAAAGCCATAAACTGGCATTTGTGCTATGAATAACAGCTTTACTTAAAGTAAGGTTGTATTTTAGGGATGTCAGCTGTTGACACCATTAATGGTAGGGGTCTGAAAGAGGACTGTTGTTCTCATCTGTATACCTACTGTAAGATGATGGAGGTAATCTTCATCTTAGGGGCTGATGCCAATACTCACCATTCTGTGGGAGAGTGTTGACATCAGTCTGAAAGGCAAGCATTTGCTAAGTTGCAAATAAGAGTAACAGACCAAGCTCTGTATTCATAGAGGAGCTACATTATCAGTATAATGCTAGGATCTGAGTGTACAAAGTTTATCTCCAAATGGAGTGGCGTTAGTTTAATTAGGTAATATAGATAACAAAGATTAAAATAATTTTTAAAATACCACTGTGGGGTAAACATTAAGGAGATTTTTAACTATGTTGGGAATCACAGTGAAGTTTTCATAAATGCACAAATTAAGATTTTTATTATTGTAACTTCTTTTTTTTTCTCTCTCCAAACTTACTGGGACATATTTCAGAGACGATTGTCCCCATCAGCCTGGATTCATTGCCGTACTGGCATTATCTGGTTTTGATGTCCCATGTGAATAACATCTCATTACACAGTACACCCAACCAGATATGCCATCTACTAGTCACAAGAGGAAGCACGTCAGTGAATCCAGGCTGATGGAGACAACGGTCTCCGAAGCATGTCCCAATAAGTTGTGAAAAAGTGAAGCTAGAATAATAAAATCTTAATTTGTGCATTAAGAACATTATTATACTCTGAAACCGCATTGTACCTTTCATAAAGAAAAAAATGGGAAAACAGGAATAATTGGATTGCCAAGTTATATAAGCTCCTGGCAAAAATTGATATGGAGGAGATATTAAACATGGGTTGTATTTAACTGGGAAGTCAGGGGGGGAAAAATTCTTGTGCATTACATTCACATGACCCTGTCTACCCTCTATCGCTTATTAGTGGGTATAGAAATTATTTTTCTATCTCCTTCATTTTAACCAAGATAAGTCTTTCCAAAAGTAGTTGCATTACACATCTTGTTATAGATACAAAGGGAATAGAGATTTTAGAATTGGACACTATACACTGACTTTAACCCTTTCAAGGATATGGATGTCATATGGCGTCCATGTTAAAATGCAGGAGAAAGGATATGGACGTCAATAGATGTATATACATGCATTTAAGCTTATTTAACCCTAATTATTATAATTTTTCTCTTTTATAATAAATTTAAATAAATTCTATAAGACATCAAAGCTTACCTTTAAAGGTTTCTTCTTGAATGGTATACCTCAAAACATGGATAAACACACAAGGGCACATCACATTCCATATCATATTAGTTTCCTTGCAAACACTTTTTTTGTGCAACACACCAGAAATGGATGCGACTTTTTTTGCGATGGGTGGTATCCTTTTAGGAAAGTGTTTTCCTTCAAGTCTGAGGGGTGCAGGGATTGTGGATTTCTTACCCCCAGTATGAAGAGACCTCTGAATGTTATACTGCTCAATTAGGCTACGAGCTATTGATATGTGGAAGTCCAGGTATGTCATTGTCTTACGTGGGTTTAGAGCTCTCCAAATTACCAAGCAAATGTATATAGTTGTATCCAACTGGTGCAAAAATACTTTTTTATACCATTTAACTATTTTTCGTAAAGAGGGTTATGCTTGCAATACATATCTACTAGATCCACACCACCCATATGCATATTGGTGGATAACATCAGGCTTGAAAATTGATATTTTGGTGTGAGAATCTATTTTTCCAGTGTCAACCATCAAAATCTTAGAGCTGCAATTGGATAATGCCATAACTACCCTCCTGTCTTGCCAAGCAATGTAGGTCAAAGGTGGGAGCTGACACACCTACATTTCTCCTCTCCTTAGAGCCTTTGTATTCACGCCCTTTGACAAGCCAGTACAATTGGAACATACTGTTCCAATTGCTTTTGTTTTTCTTTTGTATAAGGCCATGTATAATTTTGGGGAGCTATACCAATTATTTAAATATACAGTCCTACCCTGATCAAGTAGAGGTTCCATCAGGTGCATTACTATGGAGCCAGATAACCCCAAATCTTTGTCTCCAGTATTATCAGTCCCTTGACCAGTATATATACAATTATTATAAAGATATCCCATTTTACTTTCACAAAGATCAAAACTCTTTATGCCAAATCTGGCCCTCTTTGTTTTGATGTATTGCTTCAAACCTAAGCAGCCCTTCCAAAGCATCAAGCTTTCATCAACAGTGACTTTTTCACTAGGCACGTAATTGTCTTTAAATTTTGAAATAATATAATTGAAAACCGGCGTGATTTTGTGTAGTTTATCATTTACATTTTCCGTACATGTGAAATGAAGGAACCGCAAAAGAGAAGTAAACCTGTTATTTGACATGCATTTCCCAAAAAAATGGAGTAGCTAGCATGTCATCTGTAGACCACTACATGTGTAATGTAGGTTTACGAATAACACCCATGAGCGTAATTAGACCAAGTAGCCTGTAAATCTCATTCAGTGTTACTTCTGAATTCTACTCTTAGGCCCTAAATTGTCTTTAGAGGTCAGGTCTTCCTTCACCTTACTTGCATATACATTTGTTTCCGTAACAGTGAGAGACATTAAGTTGGCAGTAAAAAAAATTGTGAAAATGTCAATTGGTTGGCTATCAGAAGTCAGTTGAGCCTGGGTTGTATACCAGAGGCTGTGTTCGTGAATATATGTTTATTTGTGTTGGAATTATTTTGCCCCTCCACAATGTTGATTCTTCACGAACACCTGAAGGAAGAGTGTCATTTTCTTCCTCACTGCTACCTATATCCTCAATACCCCCCTCAAAATCTGAAAACTGCCTGTGTATATCCAAATCACTATCACACAGCAAAAAGTCCTCCACATTTTCTGAAGTAATTTCAGATGCCCGTACACTTCCTAAGCGAGCTAATTGATTTGCTACATTACTAGTTGAAGCCATGGTTAGCATTGAGATATAACAATTTGAAATGTGCTTTTCAGCACAGAACACAAAAGCTTTTCAGACTGAATGAAAATATCACTGCATTCGTCTACCATACACTTCGGTTGTGTAATATTATAAGACTAGTTACATACAAATGCTGACAGAGAGGTTTGCTTTGTAGCTGGCATGTTTCAACACACACAAGTATATTATCGTGTTGTAATATAAACGAAAGCATGAAACCTTGAACCGGAGGACACATCGCTGAGGCAGCTATATCGTTTGTATGCACAGTCAAGAAGCTGACTCACAAATTAGGTGCATTCGATGCACAAATGGCTTTTGCTACAGAGAAACAAAGTAAGAAATTTCAACTTTTTTTTTTTTTTTTTTTTTTAACAGTCTACACTTTGTTGATGCCTTAGATGTATACTACCTTTAATGAGCTTTAGACCAGTTTTTGTTTCATTAAAATAACTTAATAAATACGGAAGATACAAATGTGTATTTATGAAGCATTTTTACCCCATTTAACAATTTAAATGTCTTGCGCTGTTTATTGGGTATCCATTCCTGGCCCATGCAGGGTTTAAATGGCCATCGCTGAAGCAGTTAAACTTTCATACTCTTTTCTTCTGGAATGGATTACCCTCCTCATTGTAGGTCTTACTCCCCCAAAGTACTTTCAAGTCAAGTAGCCTATTGAGGAGCAGGCAAACTCTTTATCAAAGCATATCCAGGATGGGTGATCAGCGCAATGCAATGGCAGTGAAGAAGAAAATGAAATGTAAAAATAAAAGTTATGATGGGAAAATTTGCAAATCAAATTATCCAACCCAGCATTCTCCTACTAGCCGAGGAAAACCACAAAGAAACTTTTGGTCAGATTGGTCTATCCAGGGATTTGAACATTAGGCCTCCTGAATTTGGGCCTTAGATATTACCGCCTGAGCCACCTCTTTCCCTAACTGCGAAAAACAGTTAAAAATTCACAGGACCTCGTACGAATGACTAAGCATTAACAATTTGAACCAAATAATGGGTATGTTGGAAATGAGTGATCCCACAAAAGGTTATTTAAAATAGTGTGTTACAAGGAGATCTACAATACAATTTTTTTTTCTCTTGGTCCTACTCAGATGGACAAGCCCAGGTTTTAAGTTAGTTAAATGAGAACTGACGCACGCCTTAGGCATTCCTGTTGCACCACACTGGATGAATACTGTCAGTCTTTTCTCCCTGTCCCCCTCCAATCTTCTTGTTTGCATTTCTTCAGGGTCAGGTTGAAACAATCATAATGTACAGTTTTTGTGCAGTACATTTTCGTCTATTGTCTAACGTTTACCAGTTATGTAACATACTGTAAATTTCCTTCCAAATGAAGAGGACTTCACAAGCTATTTTCAGAAAATTCAAGACATGCATTTTAATTGTCATGTAAATAAATATCTTTAGTATGTTAATTAAAATTGTTAAAGCCATTATGTAGAAAATAAAAAACTTCTAGAAATGTTCCATGCAAAGGGTAGTTTGGGGTGGAGGGATTTATGTGAAAATTTTTGGGTTGGACCTTTGGAAGGTACCGAACTTAAATATCAAGTTTGAAATAATTTTTTTAAGTTCACTTGTTGGAGCCTGTGCATACTTTTCAAGTTGATTCCGTTTTTTGGAGAGACACTGTACAAGTTATGCAATTTGTGGACAAATATGCAGAAATGCTTCACACGTCCACCAACAGTTTGTAATGCATCATTCACGGCAAGTTCCAATCGGGGACTAAGACAATGTCACAATACAATTTTAGGAAACTTTTCTTATAATTGTGGTCCTACTCCAGATTTCTTTCCACATAAAGCACTTTCATCATCGCTTGTGTAGCTAACCATACAATTTCGAAGATAATTTTCATCAAAACCATTTTTTCTAATACATTAGAGGAGGATGTTGAATATGGTGTCTGCTCTTTGATCTGCAATTTCCACTAATTCTAAAATAATGTATAGATGTCATTGTCACCACTGCCTTTATAAGTTTTGTTACCATCATCATTTACAACAATGGAATATGTGTACATATATAAATATTCCAAGCACTTTTATTATTTATCACAGTTGACTCATAGATTATAATACCCACCTTTGATTCATCACTAATAACCTTTCCTATTATTCTAAGTTTCATTTCTTCACTAAAATGTAGTTAAAGAGCATCCATAAATAAAACTCAGTTTAATTTAATTTTCACTAATATGTGTTATAACAAAACACACAACATTGCTATGCAAAATTCGTCCCATATCAAGCCTGTTGGTAACTTGAAGATCCACAAAATGTGAATGGTCCACAAATGGTCTATCTTGGTTTTCAATATAGTATGCTGCCTGTTGTTTCAAAATTACACTTATTTTTATCATCAAAAAGGTTTTCCAAAGTTCGTTTTTCAATCTCCAATAATATTTTTTCTCTGTACAATGAGCTTGATTTTTTTTTCCTTTCTTTCTTTCTTTCTTTCTTTCTTTCTTTCTTTCTTTCTTTCTTTCTTTCTTTCTTTCTTTCTTTCTTTCTTTCTTTCTTTCTTTCTTTCTTTCTTTCTTTCTTTCTTTCTTTCTTTCTTTCTTTCTTTCTTTCTTTCTTTCTTTCTTTCTTTCTTTCTTTCTTTCTTTCTTTCTTTCTTTCTTTCTTTCTTTCTTTCTTTCCATAAGGATTGCTGCTGGCTTTCTGTAGTAGACCCATAAGGTTTTATAGCACCCAAAATCCACTGTTGTGATAAAGAATGCTGAAACTTCAATCCACTGTTGTGAAAAAGAATGTCGATACTTGAATCCACTGTTGTGATAAAGAATGCCAAAACTTGAATAAAGTTTCAAGTCTTTTCTTTACAAGTTAAACAGCCAAGAGTATTAGAAACAGCTAATCAGTCATATTTTTCTTTAAACACATTAGCTTGATCTTGATTCCAACACAATGGGAAACTATTTGACTCAACTGTCACTTCCGTATCACATGCTAATGTAGGCCCACCGCCCACAGCATCTTTGAAATGTGCACATGTCAATAAGTCTGTCTAAGCAACACCTGTATTTTGTTTTTTCTCATCACTGTGTATATTAAAATAAGTTTTTATTGACTGCTGGCTATGCTTCATTATCAGGAACAATATATCTCGCTACAATATTGTTTACAGAGACTGGCTAAACTTACGCCTTATCAAATTACTGATTAATTTAAAATTAAAATGTATCATTCTTATTCTAAGCATTGTTATTGTATTAGCGAGTTATCAGGTTTTCATTAGACAAGGACAGTAGCAGGTGCTTGCATTCACATCCCAATGATCTAAAATTTTGCTGATTGCTTTTGCAATTAAGTTTTAAACGTTGCTCAAGCCTAAGGCGTGTTTTGTTATACTAGTCGACTTTTCGAGAACATGATGGAATCAGAAGGACTAGGAATAATACAGGTTTTAAATACGAATCCTGTTTTATATTTTGGAAATATTTCTTCACTTCAGAAACCTGAAATAATTGGTTACTACTCTGTAGATTCGGGTTGCACTTATTCACACAGTTTATCTGGACTCAAGTATGTTATCATCCCGAGGAGCAAAAACGTTAAGTTTGATTTACACCACGGTTTGAAAAAGGCTATTAGAAACGATAACAGCGAACATAATGCCGAGATTTTGGAATTTATTCCCAGGTGGTTAATTGAAGAACAGAAGAAGAGGGATAAATGGATGCAAGCAGATTTTATTACTTATCGTGGCCTCTTGGCAATGCTTATGCGCACACCATATGAGGGAAAAGAAGGATGGATTATATGTGCCTCAAAAGTGAACAGAACAATATTTTTATTTTCTAAGCAGACAGAACAGAAGAAATTACAACTTGAAAAGATGTCAGAGTTTGAAAAAAAATCTACTTCCTGGGGCTATAAATTTGAACAGTATATGACATCAGACAATCCAGATTCATGGCCCAGTATAGCACAGCCAGTGAATGAATCAAATGAATTTGTTGTAATGTTTAAATCAAGACTTAATGAACATTCACTGATATATGGAGCTGAGATAGATGGAATTGAGAGCAAAGAAGTAGTAACAAATCTTGAAGGAGCTAACTTAATTGAGCTGAAAATAAACCGCCATTTCCTTAAAGATGACCCGCCTGCAAAGTTTAAAAGAATCAAGACTATAAGATGGTGGGCACAAAGCTTCTTGGTTGGTGTTCAAAAGATTCTATGTGGCCTTCGTGATGATAATGGAATCGTACATGAGTTAGAATGCTTTGAAGTGGCAAAGCTTCCAGAAATGGGGAAGGGAATATGGGATGCAGATGTATGCATGAATTTCTGTGAACGGTTCCTAAGTTTTGTGAAGAATTTGCTTCAGGAAGAAAAGTCTCCACATGTGGTGTGGAAGTTCGAAAGGAAACCAAGAGAAAATGTTACTGGTGCAAGATTTGAAAATCCCACAGACCTTTGTTTCTTACCTGATTGGTTTCTTGCATATGTCTCTTCTGCTAATAAAGCAGCAAATTTTGGACCCCCAGAAAGGAGTAAATAACTCAAGATTTTAGGACTAAAATTTGTGAAAGAAGGTTAAGAAAAATGTTTTACTTGATGCTAAGAACAGCAATTTAGAAAAAGCATTCTGCTGATGACCATGCAATTTTCTGTGATATTTTAAATCTTGCATGCTTATATATTTTTAAATGTGTAAGTTGGTGTGGTGTGCATTTTTACATAGATTTATTACCATTGCCTGCTTTCGGTGCTAAACTAAAACAAGCAGGAAAGTTGGGTAACTCTTGTGATCTTCAAATCTAAAACATCTTTTGTATCAGCATTTTATTGATGTTATATTTTAAGATAAAACATAATGACAGATGTGGAGAGGGAGGGAGTCGTCTTGTTATACATGGGACAAACGAACAGTACTGCTAGAGATGTGAAAATAGTATCCATTGTTGAAAAAAGCAAACAAGTAACAATGTTTACTTTGAAACTTAAACTAAGTTGTGTAATGATAATCTGGATGACCAGTAAATAATAATATTTATTTAGAGCTAAGTCCAATACATAATGGAGCCTATGAGAACTGGCGCTGGCCACTTACCCCATAATAGACATCCAGAAATTAGTTTATTTTATACTTTTCTCTTCTCTATATAATGTTTTCAATAACCTCCTATTTATAGTAATGAGATTCTCAAATTAACATTTGTCGACAGACTATTTTCATTTCAACATAGCCTTAGCTGCAATGGATCTGTGAACATTTTCTTAATCACTATAGCTTTATTACATATAAGCCATTTTTCTTTCACTAGTCTCTTTCCTCCACTCATTGGTTCCTCTACATTCCATCAAAATATGTATTCCATCTGCTTTATCCCCACAGATTGGGCATGCACCTTTCATAACATTTTCCCTTTGCCCCCTTAATTTTCATACTCCTAGGTGGAACCATGCAATGGTTTCCCTCTCCTTTTTATTACATATATCTAAATGTTTTTGTTTGGTTCTGTCTTAATCATTTTATAAAAGGCTAATGACCCCTTCTCATTCATCTCAGCCCAAATGTTTTGCCTATCCATATCTTCAAACCTAGATTGGGCGTATTTCCAAAATGATTGTACCATTCCTTGTCCTTTGCCCCTATATATTTTCTAAAACATTCTTCTCCAATTGGTCCTTAATTTTATTCAGCCAGTTAGTACTCTGGTAATTAAGACAACACTTTAAAATATTTTCTTCTAATAATTGGCTTATCTGGTACCCATATATCAGTACTCTTTCAGTTACCAACCCTTTCACATTAATTTTCCCCATTTTTAAAAGTGATCCTGCAAGCTGTGTTTTGAGGAACTCCCAACATAAGTTTGCAGAATTATCTTAATATGAAGTCTATTTTTTCCCACCCATTTTCTATCTCCCATATTTCAACTCTGTATGACCATCTTGATTCCACTAGGGCTGCTTACAGCCTTTCAAACCACATCACTTTCATCATTGAAGCTATGTATAAACATTTTCTCAGTAATCCAATTGCTGATCTCCCTGCCCATTTTCGTCTGTTTTTCCCAGTCTCCTTTACTGTTTTGTTTGATGCTCAAATAAATGAAGTCCTCCATTGTTTGAATCTCTTTGGCACCCATGAGCCATTTTTCAGATTTTTTTTTGGGGGGGGGGCCTTCTTTCCTTTCTTAAACACTAAGACCTTTGTCTTGTTTTGGTTGACTTTAAGATCACATACCTTAAAATCTCTCTTTCATATATGGCATGACTTCATCCAATTTCAGATATTGATCCCACCATTAAATCATCAGTATACAGTAGACCTGGAATTTCCCTATTCTCAATAGCTTGTGTATATTAGCAAAACTAAAACTATCGTTTATAAATAAATTAAATGGGGCTCAATTTACAACCTTGCCTTAGTCCTTGATTCTGTATAACTTCAGCTGTCACTTCCTCCCCACATTTGATACAAAAGGTATTTTGCTGATATAATTCGATTAATAACTCCACCATACCTTTACTAAGATCTTTCAGTCTTAACTTATACCATAATGACTCCCTTATTATTCTACTATACACTTTCTCAGTCTATAAACAGTGCATATATCCTGCCTCTTTTCATCCGCAGATATTTGTCAACTTAAGTTGTAATGATCAATATACAAGATGATTTTAAATGATGGACCCATTTTATAAAATTCATATTTATTAAAGCACAAATCCAACATTAACAATGAAAAGAGGAAGTTTCAAAGTTTTTTTCGGCGGGCAGTGATGGTTTTAGAAGCGGCCAGTAAAGTGCTCGCGCAATAGGCCACCATTGCATTTCACTGTCAGTACGTAGTGAGATGGCTACTGTGGAGCACAAGGTTTTCTGCGTTATTGAGTTCGCAAAAAGTGAGTCGCAAATTGTAGTGCAGCAGGCATTTCGTAGTAAATTCGTTATTGAACCACCAACTAGAAAAAGCATTAGCCATTGGTTTACGCAATTTAAACAGACTGGAAGTGTGTGTAAAGGAAAAAGCACAGGCCAACCACATTTGTCAGAGGAGGACATCAGACGGATTGAAGACACTTTTGTTCGTAGTCCACGTAAGTCTACCCATAGAGCTAGTAGAGAACTTGGAATACCCCAACCAACTGTATGAAAAGTTCTGAGATGGCATTTGCTGTACACGCCCTACCGATTACAACTTGTGCAGGCTCTTAAACCTAAAGACAAAGAGAAGCGTCTCAAATTTTGTGGTTATGTGCTTGGAATAATGGAGGATGACGCGTATCTACAGCATATCATTTTTGGTGATGAAGCGACTTTCCACCTTAGTGGAAAAGTCAACAGACACAATGTTTGCATATGGGGTTTGCAAAATCCACATTCAATATTGCAGCATGAAAGAGACTCACGGAAGGTAAACATGTTCTGTGCCTTATCCCGTACAAAGGTTTATGGACCTTTTTTTTTTTTTTTTGCGGAAAAAACTGTAACTGAAATAACGTACCTGGACATGTTGGAACAATGGCTGTTCCCTCAAATTATGGAAGATTCACAGGACCTCATTTTCCAACAGGATGGAGCTCCACCCCATTGGCACAGCGATGTACGAGGCTTTTTGAATGAATTCCTTCCTCAGCTCTGGATAGGTCGCAGAGTAAATGAAGACCTGGCTCTACACTTCTGGCCACTGAGATCTTCTGATCTCACCCCATGTGACTATTTCTTATGGGGTTATGTTAAGGAAGCTGTTTACGTCCCGCCTCTATAACTCTGGATGACCTGCGGAACCGTATCACTGCTGCCGTGCACTCAGTAACAGAAGATACGCTTGCTCGTGTGTGGGATGAGTTTGGCGATCGCGTAGATGTTTGCCATGCAGCAAACAGTGGACACATTGAACATTTATAATGTATTAAACAAAACTTTGAAAATTCCTCTGTTTATTGGTATAAAGATGGTTCATGTGGATTTGTACTTTAATAAATATGAATTTTATAAAATGGGTCCATCATTTAAAATCACCCTGTATTGTCCATTGCCCTCCCCCTTCTGAATCCTGATTGAAATGGTGACAATCTTTGGTTCTCTTCTGTCCAGTTTTGTATTCTTTCTGTGATAATTACAGTAAATATTTTTCCCAAATTTGACAGCAATGCTAGTCCTCTGTAGTTACCTAGATCATCTACACTCCCCTTACCATTATGAATACGCTGAATTATTGCCACCCTCCAACTCTTAGGGATAGATCTGTTATCCTTCATTCCATTCAAAAGTCTAATTAAATACTGAAACCTATCCCTATCCTTTACCATGCTTGAATAAATTCTGGTTGGCCATAAACACCCACCTGTTTCAAATTTCGTTTGAGAAAGGTCTGTCCAACTCTAGCTCCCATTTGCCTACATTATGAACAACTGCTCAAAATATTGGAGCCATTCTGCTGCTTTGAGGTGTTTTTAGCCCATTTTCTAACTACCTGCCAAATTTGTGCAGCCCCTCCTAAGATTATTTTAGCTTCAATTTCATGTGCTCTTTTTCTTCCCCACTTATCTCGTTTCATCTCCAACATCAGTTTAAATGCCTCTTTTATTTGGACCATATTCTCTCTCACTTAACTTCCATTACTCTTCCCCCATAGGATCACTGCCCTTCTCACCAAATTACTCCTACAGTCATCGTCAAACTAGTCATTAACCATACTAACTTTCCTACTATTTCGCCTCATGTTTCTTTCTGCCCACTGTAGTGCAAATGTATGTATATCCAATGCTACATTTTCTTCCAATTTATTTACCATAAAATTGATACATGTACACATAATTTTGATATTTCAGAATTTACTATTCTATAGAATTCATCACCTTTCTCATTAGCCCACTTGAACCGTTGTATTTTCACTGCATAATTGTTTCCCTCTGCATTAATCACTTCATCTGCACTTATATTAATTGTTAGTGCAACACTCAAAGCAAAATAACACTGCAACCAGAACTGTTTGATACTTTAAAATTAGCTATCAATGGTAATAAATCCTCACTGCAAAGTGCATAATCCACAACGCTCTGACCTACCCCACCTACAGATGCAAATTCACCTTCATTGTCCTCCCTCCCAAAACCATTTAATATAATGCAATTTGTATTTTCACAAAAGTCAATCAGCTTTAAGCCTTCACTTATTGTTTTACCTTTACTGGTTCTGACACAAAATCCTTTATCATCCTCCTCTATCTCATCTCATCCCATCCCCCCCACCTTTGAGCTACTACTTCTAGCCTGTAGATCCTCACATCTTGCATTTAAATCCCCCCACTATCATGAATTCAATCATGGCTTATTTCCTCCATTTCATTTTCCATTTCACTGAGGAGTAGAGAATTGTAAAAGTCAAAGTTTTTGGGTAGGTTGTATGCTATTCCCAGGCCCGTTTCCCAGTCTTGAAGTACCAACCACATACACCATCTAGCTTATATTGGATGTCTAGTAAAGGAATAAGAAACAAAATTTTAACGAATTCTATAAACAGTATGCCATACTGGCTAATTTCCTAGCTTTTGGATGTGTACCTGGTTCATACCAACCCACTTTAAACACTGTCAGGATGTCTTCCTTGTGAGAGCCAATGAATTTCCTTCTAATAGCTTTAGTTGAAAATAATGCCAATGTCTGTTTCTGCCAGAAGCAAACCTTGCTCTCAGCTATATTGAACCTCTCTGTCTGTTTTTCTGTTACTTAATTTCATTATAAAGAATTAGTTTGCACTTGAAAATAACATCATAAGATGTTCATCTCTATTTGCCCTCCAATTCAATACTACTTACTAATTCATATGCTCTGTGCAATGATAAATGTAATGGTTGAGAATTGTAGCAATGCATTATGGCTTAAGAAATGATAAATTTGAATGAAGTTACTGGTGGACTATGGAACAAATTTGTACTCAAATGTAATGCATTTTCCTACAACTGAATAAAACAGGTGCACATTATATTCACATAAATACAGTATTCTATATTGTACCTTTTTAAAACTGTCAACTGATTTTGATATAAAATTGATTTTAAATATGTGCCGTGTTGAATCAGTAATATTAGATTTTATTTTAAATTTGCTTGTGAAGATAATTTACCTCTACATCACTCTAGGATGTTCTAGCCCTTCACTCAGTTCTTCTGCTATGGAACATTAAACTCTCAGCAAAAAATAATCTGTCACTCATGTGTTACAACTGTTTCATATATCAGTTTGTATTAAGGCAATGTATCTGTGAAAATCCATAAATTTCTCTTGTGATTGCTTTGCATTTTACCATATACTTGAAACTTAAAACATACTGCATACAATATTTTGTCAAACCGTTCTTACCTTTTTGTTTATTTATTCATAATAACATTTTGATTTGATAATATGAGACACTTCGACCTTACGGTTTATTGTATCACTCTCAAGTTTTTAATTTGAGCTTTGTAACTTAGAGGAACCGTTGTGTGGGCATTTCCTAATTTTAATTTGCTTAAGAGAAAAAAAATGTTTTCTATACGGGTATTGAATTTCTTAACTTTTTAATGAGAGATATGGAAAATAATTTCAACTGAACTATTTAGTACTTTCTAACTAGTGCACAGCTATTTTTAAATCCATATTTTCTTGAAGCTATTTTGTGGTCCATGGAGCATTTTTAATAATGAAAAATGCTGGGAAGAAGGAATTGAGAAAAATAGAGTTTGGAAGTTCAATGCCGTGATTAGCCTAAATGGTAAAGGACCAATTAAATAGCCATATATGGCTTTAAAATTGTTGATACTAAAATCCAATTGTGTAGCAAGAAATTACAAGTTATAAATATAAACAAAACAAAAAATTAAGAGACAAAAAATTGAAAATTCTCACTTTTTGTTTTACCAAATGCATTGCCTTAATGCAGTCCATTGTGTTTTATGCCATTCAGTTGTCATTAAAGTGAGAATGCAAAGCTGTAGGTTCATCCTAGATGTATTCAAGAATTTTTATGTGGATTGGAATTTAATGTTTACATACAATTATTGACCATTTGTGTAATTATGTGCCATATCTTTATCCCTTTTCCCTCCATGACTATGTGCCTTTGGTGAATTGCTGACTTTTAAATGGACTTTAACGTTAGAATGGACATGCACTCAATTACAATCAGAATAAAGATCGGCCTGTAACTATAACTTAGAGCTTTAGGACATTGGTGTTGTCCACACTTGAGATTAATGTTGAGTCAGTGGGTCTGATGTGTACAAACATAATGTACTAATAATTTACACATGTTGCAACAGGTATAAAATGCATTGCAGAATTTTGGAGATTCAAAGAAAAGATTTTTCCAAAATTGTTAGTAGTACCTTCTTTGAGCGTAAGGCATCAGTTTTGTTCCCTTTTGTCCAGAAAACTTCTGCCATATCTGACTTGAGTACTTAAATTGTATGCTTTAAAAGTATTTGTTAACTCTATTTTTTGTTCTCTATTGTATAAATCCTTGCAGTTAATTGATGTTAGTTAGAAGTAAGAAGTTTCAAGATATTACTGAATTTTAATGTTTAAATTCTCTTGCTTATATCATAAAAGGGATTATAACATAGTAATCTGTTGAAAAAAGTTTAGCTGGAAAGACCTTATTTAGACTTTTTGCTTTATTTTAGGTGAAGGTCCTTCTCCAGAAGAAGTTTTAACTGCATTCATAGTAAATGACACAAAAGTGGCTCTCAAATCTGGTTATGGAAAGTATCTGCGGGTGGATAAGAGTGGTGCAGTTACTGGTCGTTCAGATGCAGTAGGTCCTATGGAACAATGGGAACCTGTTTTTCAGGTAATGATTTTAATGGCAGTGAACATTAACTGTGGTATATTTATGTGACTTTTAAGGGCAGTTTCACCAACCCAACTAATGTGTCGTCCTCCGTGGACTAGTGGTACTGTCGTAGATTTACGGCACGTAAAAGAAGCTCAAGCCTGATAAAGAGGCCTCTGAGCAAAATTACCGATCTTTCACGCCCAATATAGAATGGGACACTAAGGACCTTAGTAGTCCATAAATAAAACTCAATTTAATTTACCAACTAATGTTAAAAATACTCTTAACACTGTGTTTGCATTTCATCAAGCTTTTGTAGTGAATTGTTAACATCAAAGACAGCCGCAAACAGCAGGTTTCAAGAAGGCAGTGACCTCACTATATGGCTTCTGAATATCCTCCAATGCACTTATGTCTACTTATTAGAGTGCTGTCTGTATCCATAGCAGACTATTAGTTACATTCATGCAATATGGTTTTCCTAATTGAGGTTAAATGATGTCAACTGAAAAATCTAGATGCAGAGGAACTAATGGTTCAATGTTCGAAAAGCATTAGTTATAAAACTCTTACTAAGTATGGAGTGGGAAAAGCCGATGGACTTGCACTAAAGTTAAGAATGCAGCCTGGAAGAAAATATGTGAATAATTTAATTGAAATGCAGCTTTCTCCCAGGCCCAATAGGCATCTGTGGTGATTTTATGCTAACAGAAGGCAGCACCAAAAATGCCAGGTGCAAAGAGCGTTTAGAATGGTTTAAATTAGATGGGCCACTTGTTTACATAACAACTCTCAAGAAAAAGTCACCAATATTTAGTATTGCAGGATTTTCTTTGCATGATCAAGAGATTGTAAAGTAACATATTTATTGTATGTATTGCTAAGTGGATAATAAATTCATTCATTCATTCAGTAATAGAATGGTGGACACTACATTAAAACCAAAGTGGGCGAAAGTATGTTATCACTGATTAAGGATCAAGCGGACCCCATCAAAAATACTGTTTGCTTTAGAAACCTTCTGGATAAACTCGCAAATGGTAGTTAGGAAAAATTCAATATCTCCTACTATTAAATGAAAAGTGCCAGTAGCATAAAATCTCAAAGTAACACTTGTAGCAGATGAGAATACATGCTTTTCTGTGGTAGTATTCTAACCTATCCTATTTCCTATAAAAATATGCTCATGACCACTTTGGACAGTCTGTATTGCCTTAAAAGTTCGTTCTTTTGCAGATTTTCAAATTTATTACGATCATGGCTCTGCTCTGGTTAGGAATGACATTCATAAACACCAAATACAGCAAACTAGCATCAACTGCTTGGTTTGCAGCAGCCATTTTCCAACTTTTAGATTTGTTAAATGCCCTAACACAAGGTTTAGCAATGTTAACACTGAGCTAAGCCTGTATAATCCACACCAAATTCATTTGTAACTTTGTTAATGTGTGTGGCAATCTTTTGCTTCAGTGTAGCCGATTATATATGCTTATGTAATTATTCATCCAAAATAAAAAGGTTTATCAGAGGAAATTTGTTACAGATTATATTATATTATATATAATTTTTCAGGCAAGTTTTATTTATAAAATTTCCTTTTTATGAACCTAAAGATTTATTCTACTTTTTCTGCACCTATGCAAACTGCATGTGTCTTATATGAAAACACCACCTCATTGTTTTAAAAAAGAATATTTTGCAACTTGGTTGTCTGGCACATATTTGTTCATTCCTATGCCTAACCAGCATTAATAATATTGCACAAAGGCAAATTAGTTGCAGAGAGCTGAAAAAGCAATGGGTTGCTATAAAGAAAGATACAGAAAGATTTGCAGAAAGAACATCTCTGTAGTCGGTGGATTTAGCACTCCCAAAACTAGTGAGATGAACTTGAACATTTATAGTTCGCATTGCGGTTATGAACATATTGTATGTATATGTATCTGGTGTGCTGTAGGATCATTTATATTCATTTAATATTCTTTCTTACCAAACTAAAATATCTTGGTAAATTTGTAATTTTCATACAGTGTTTTATGCAGGAAATGCACTCCCAAGTCCCCAACATTAATATGAAGTGGGAGCGAGTGTAATTTAGCTATTTGCAAAAGTTGAACCATTGCTGTAATATTGAATATGTGGCTACTTTAACTTCAAAGTTCAATGAGTTTTAAATTATAATCTAGCTTTTTCTTTCTCCTTCTCTCATACACATACACCCTCAAAACTTTGCTTGTATAAGCTTGTAATACAACTTTAGGCTGTTAGACATTTCAGCATTATTAAACAAATGACATAAGCTGCACTGTATGGTATATCAAATTTAATTCATGCCAGAATTGAAACATTAATTTAAAATTTTCTGTGTGATTTGATTGTACATTTGGGTGTAGGCATTTCTGTTATTGGTTGCAGCCTATAAGTGCTCCAATTGTATGTATCCACCATTTGTTTCTTACCAGATTTTGTCAGATCAGCTTGTTCATTATAAGGGGTTTCAGAGGAAGGTAGCAAACGTTTATAAAATTGGTTTAAAAAACAGCACTCTTTTGACATGGACTTCAATCCGAGAGCCTTGTGTCTAGGCAACCACTTGTCCCAAATTTTTCAGGACAGTCTCACATTTTGAGACCTTTAACACAGTTGCATGAGGGACAGCACTTTTCCTGCAAATACTTTTTTTTTTATTCTTAATCTTCAAGTGCTTATTTCTTAAGTAAATATCAAGAGTTTCAGGTATGGTTTGTACTTAATGGTGAAGGGTACAAACACTACAAAACATATTGAAGGTATTTCGTATTAAGTGAGTTTAGTTTTTCAAATTTCCAGCTCATTAGTCATATTAGTAACACATCACTGTTTATAAGCTTCTACTTACTGTAGTTGTTTCTGTTAAATTCTGCCTCTATTCTATAACAGTTAATACTTACTTTCTTAAAGGATGGGAAAATGGCACTGTTGGGTTGTAACAACTGCTTTATGTCAGTGGACCAAGAGGATGATTCCGTAGTGGCAAAGAGCCACACAGTGGGCAAAGATGAAATTTTACAAGTTCGTTCACATGCTCCAAGAGAGAACAAAAATAAAATTGAAGTACCTGAAGAGGAACAAGGGAGTTTAGCACAAGTGGAAGTAAATTATGTGTAAGTACAGTTATTTGTTCCATGAACCATGATGCAACAATACATTGGTTATAACTTTTTTCTTCTAATTTCACTTTTTCAGTGCATTTCTTCCAAAAACTTGTGCATCACTTTTTAGTTATGTTAACTAAACCAGAAAAGGTGTCTTAAGGCCCACAAATAACATGTCAAGAAAACAATTGCACACATGTAACTTATTAATAGTAATAATTACACTAGAAAGAACAGATGATGAGTAACACAAAGTGTCACTGAAACTGGAGGTAATTCTCTCCATCTGTGTATCATGTGCATTCTTGGGAGCCCCCCCCCTGTTAGTGTCCCAATAACATTGTGTATTGTACATCCCTTTATAGCCTGGTGTAACATTTCTTTACAAAGGTTATAAGAATTTTTAATGTGCTTTTTTTTCCACTTCTAATTTCATATTATACCAACCTTCATCAATGAAATTAGGCTATTTATAGCTGTTTTATATTTTAAAACATTAATTTTTTGCAATAAAACTTTTTTTTTTTAAATATAAAATCCATGTAACTGCCCCTTCCTTTACCACAGGCACATGTGACTGCAGTTGCTGGGACTTGAACTCGCAATGTTTGAATGGATGGCCAGTCCAGTTCATATCGCACTAATGATCATGGCTATTTGAGTGGCTTTAGTTGTGCCTATAAAAGCCAATTTGGGAAGTAGAGGAAGAGTGACATGTAGCAAAGTAATTCTGGCAATACAGGGTTAACTATTATAATTTTGCAATGAAACAAAACATTTGTCATTACATCAGTTGTCCGTAAGCCTTATGTTTTATCAATTGGTGCAGCCAACTACTGCTGCCACAGCCATCAACACAACATTTGCTTTAATTTTCTACTCAGTCACCTGAAATTGAAAGTCTTTGATAGCCTTAACTGATCCTTTTAAAGAAAAGGCTGATGCTACTGCTAAAACATGATAAGAAACACAAGAGCCATGTTCTCTTGCAAAGTCCATTCAGAGTTTTTCTTTTGGATATCTGATCACCTCATTAAGTAACAGAAGCAGATCCAGAATTTGTCTGCAGGAGGAATGATTTAAATGAGGATGACAGCAACAACAATAATAATAATAATAATAATAATAATAATAATAATTTTATTGCATGAAATAATTAACTGTTGGAAAAGTGTGTTTTTGCTGATTTCCATAATGTAAAAGGTAGTGTTCTGCCTAGTAATATATATCAAATAAGAGTTAAACTGGGAATATCACATCAGTTTATTTGTATAGTTTTTTATTATTAAGCTATAACATCTATGTAAATGTATAAATTTTAAGTACAATTAAACATCAAAATTTAATTACAGGGATGATCACTCCTCCCTACATCTGTTCTTAAGGCTGCTGATAAAAGCGTATTTGGATGAAGCCAATCAAAGTCAAGCTTTATCCTTGGGGATGATTGCATGTATGCCGTCTGGTGTATAATATTGCCCATCGAGTTCAACAAAACTTGACACGGTTAGGAATACATTTGCTATTGAAATTAATCAGCTATATCCAGAGCTTCAGTCACTGGTGTCAGATGACTTCCATGAAAACATAGCTTAAAACCTTCAGTATTTTGCTAATAAAAAAAAATGTCAGATGCAGCAAATGCTTATGGTTTAAATGTTTTGTACAAAAAAAATTCTAAGATATGATTAAAATTTTGAGTTTTGAAAAAGAATTTTGTAATTTGAAACATCAAGTTATAGCAAATGTAATATGAGTTTGCATAATACACATAATTATTCATTTTAGCAGAGAAAAAATGTGTGTTAGTAATAACAGGTAGGAATAAAAAGTTACAATCCACTTTTTCAATAAATGTGATTTAGGCATTGTTTCACTATACAAAAATTACATTAGAAAAGTACTCTTGGTGAACAATTGGAGGCAATTCATTACGCAGGTTACACTCCTCCTGACCTTCTATCAGCTGCATCCATGTCACATGTGCTGCGTAACTGTAGTAACTTGAACTATCTAGTAGCTATAAGTGATGGAAATAATTTTACAATGACTTTCAATCCGAAAATAACATTCTTCATTTCAAAAAAGGAAAAACAGCTATTTACATTATTATAAGTGTCAACCACTCATTTAGGTTTTTTTAGGTGTAATAAAATTCGCATATTCTGCTCCAGGAAGTATGAAACGAGCATATATCTTGAAATGCGTTAATTAAATAGCAAGGAAAAATATAGGTTAAAACCTAAAATTTCAGGCCCTACTTATGAGCATACTGAGATTCTGACATCCTTTCACATGGCCAATTTTATAAAGTTTTAATCTGTACCATTCATTTTCTAAGACAGAACTTAACAGATTCACCCGTTTCACTAGGCAAAGCTAATTAGTAGTACTCGCCAAAAGACACAAACATAAACTTACTTAATGTAGATGTTATGGAACAGGATACCACACTAATTTTGTCAATATAAAATTCAGCTGCTAAAGAAGAATTACTTGAATCAATAAGTTTTATACTTCAATATCTTAGGCTTATTTTCCAGATGACAATCAGTGAATATAAGCAGAAGATATATTCATTATAAAGATGATAGAAACAGAAATAGTTGAATACTGACCTAATACAGTTAATAGTACAAAACACCAATATAATGCTTTGAACCAAGAGTGTTGCCTCAGAACACTGAAAATCAATTGTGAATGTTGGAGTGTCTTTTCAGGATGTGAACTTGCTGCTAAATTAGCATGTTGATATGTGTTATTGTAATATAATCACAGTAATACCTATTGAAGGCCTTCCATTGCTTGAAAGCAAATAACATCCAATGGCAGGACTTTTCTATAGCACCTTCTGGGATTATTGTGATGTTAGCCTTCTAATTGACACATTAATTTGTCATTCTTGCCAAAGTTTTCTGAATTGTTTTCAGTAAACATGCCAAGCTCACAATTGCTTTCTTCTGTAAAATTGGGTAAAAAGTATTTTGACATGTTACAAGCAAGCCAATGTCTGATATTTAGGACACTTTACACTGTATAATTATGCAACATATCCTGTATGACCTTTTCTTTTTCTTTAAATTGCAGGCGTAAGTTTCAGAAGTTTCAAGATAAGAAACTACGTGTTTGCAAACAAGATCGGACTGAACTAGAAAGAGCTAGAGAGAAAGGAACACTGCATGAAGCTTTGTTGGATCGACGAAGTAAAATGAAAGCTGACCGATACTGCAAATAGTTGACTAGTTAACTGCCATTCCAAAGTATCAGCCCTCAGATACAAAACAGTATGAAAATCAGATATGGGTGTTACTTGCTTTTTATTTGGAGAAATAGGACATTAAATGCTACAATTTTATGAGCATTATCTGAAACCATTTATGTTAAGGTTGAGAACAATTTGTGGATTAAAAGTCTGTAAAAGTTTGTTTACTTTCAGAAAATTACCTAAAAAAATCTTAAATCCTCTTTGCTCCTAATATGGTATATAGCATGCTACTAGCAAGAGGTGAAGTTAAAAAATGTACAACTTTCATTAATGGGGCATTTTATTAGTCTCAGTGTAAAAATGAGTGGCATATTTTTCATTTGGTTGAGCTATTTTTAAAATTGTACTGTATTAGCTTTTGGTTATTTCACTAAATTGTACAATAAGAGGCACGGCTGCAGAAAGACTTTTGTTATTAACACAGAGAAGATCCTTTAATTCCTTCTGATAATTAATTTAAGTCCAATCCCTAAAATTCCTGGATGCAGCTTTTAATAATCACATTATAATCTTTAGCAGAAAGAAGCCCTTTAAATCCCTTCTGAAAGTTGAAGGCTTAAAGGAACTGATCTGGACAAAATTGTGATGAAGTAAAGGAAGGTGCTGATTACCAATATGCACTGGTCAGCTTGACAAGTTATAGACCTGGATGGATATTCTTCCTTTCCGTATAACACCTGCTCCATTGCCCAGCTTTCAATCAACATACCAACCTATCAGAACACTGCCATGCAAGAGAGCAAATAATAAGAGGCACTCCAAAATGCCACATTAAATGGACTCTCCAAACTGGTTTATATCCCAGCACTCTCAGTATTATATTTCATGTTTTTCAGAAAATTAATACAGAACAAAGAATATTCATAAAGAGAAATGTAATAAAATTTGTTCAAACATATCTCGGAAACTACTTTTCTGTTTTGAGCCATTTCTTTAATGGTGGTTAACTTAAGCCTTTTAATTTTAGATAGATTATGCTTTGTAAAACTGTCTTATTTAAAAAGAAAATTCCATTATTATTATTATTAGCAAGAATACACAGTGAAGTATTTAGAATTATATGAGGATAGAGGTAAATGCCTCCAAGACTTGTATTAAGATAATATTTTGGAATGGTTGGGTTTCACAGCCATGTTGATCTTCCTGAACTGTAAAGTTTGAGATGATAGCTTAAAAATATTTATCCTTTGTCTCCCCCTCCTTTTATACATATGAGAGAAACACGTTAGTTTTAATGTCATCTTTAAAAAATTGATGTGTTTTGCACAACTTTACCTACCAATTACAAATTCACATGTACTCCTATTATTCATATAAAAAGTTATCCTATCCTTGCTACATTAGGATATATTTTAAATAAGGTATTATTTCAAACTAAGCTAGAAGGTTTCAACATGGAGAAACAGCACTCGTGTCGATTTTAAAAAGCTCTTGCAATGGAAACAAGGAAGAGGGGGGGGGGGAAGCAAGACAAACTTTCAAGCATTCTATAACAGTTAGGGAAAGTTTTGCACATGGAATACTTAAACAATTTCCTAATCCTACAAAACAGAATTGAAACAAATTTTATATTTTAATGAAATCTTCATTTTTTGTGTAATAAGTTTTTTCTTTTTACTTTCTCTACTACGTATAGTAAGTAGGGGAAGTATTGCATTCCACCCAAAAATTCGATACCGAGATTTCACCGGAAATACACGTTTTGAGACCTCCTGAATCCAAAAAAAGCATTTTTGGAAACATGTCCGTGTGTGTGTCTGTGTGTCTGTGAACAGCATAACTCAAAAACGAACAATCGGATAAGCACCAAACTTGGTATTTAGGTTCAGTATCTTCCAGAGATGCGACACGAAGGTTTTCAAGAAAATCCCCCCACCCCAGACTACCCTTTACATGGAAGATTTTTCAAAAATTTTAATTTTCTCAAAAATGGCTCTAACGATTTTGATGAAAATATCATATGTTTAGGGTAATGTCATGACAAATGAAATGTATATCTCGAATTTTCTGGGAATGTCTCCAAAAGTATTCTTCATTGTGAACGACTTTTGCATAACTGGTAAACCATAAGAGATAGACAAAATTTTACTACACAAAAAATGTAGATCGCGTTAAAATACACAATTGATGTCATATACATTTCTTTTGTTGAGTGAACCGTTTTCGAGATATTGCTTGTTATTTCCTTAAATTTTCCAATACTTATACTTTTTCTCAAATTCGTTATTCATTTTTTTTATGTCCTGGACATGCAAAGAGAATGGAATGCGTCACATAGCAACCAGCGTTAAAATATTTGACTATCGCTTAAAAGCTACCATATTTTCCTTGCATCTACAAGAAAATTACCAATAAGATTGACATCTCGATTAACATGAAGCATATGGAGAATAGGCGTTTGTAAAATTAGGTTGTACAAGAGTAGAGAAAGTTATGTGAGTGTAACACATCAGATTTTTTTTAAAGATATCTTTTCTTGTGCAAAATTATACAAAATTCACTCAAATAAAGGGAAGTTCACAGGACAGAGAAAATTCAAATTCTACAGTTTATTTTTCGTGTCAATATGTTAAGCATATGACATTTTAATGAAATTAAATTCTTTAGAGCCAGTTTTTCTACCTAAAGGGTTGTTTGGGGTGAGAGAGACTGAAAATCTTTGTTTTGCCATCCTTGGAAAATACTGAACTTAAACACTAGATTGGACGGAAAGAATAGTAAGATATAAACAGATCATATTGTTAGTACAGCAATTTATTTAAACATATGAAAACATAGGTAAAGGTGTGCCATTTAGTCATCATTATGCGGTCCAAATCTCTTGACGTTTGAGGTGTGTGCACTAATACAACACTAGCGAATAGCAGCAGTGCAGCATATGGACAGTACACCTTGCCACTGGTAAAATACTAATATTTGCAATATTATGGGCGCACACGCATATTTCAGGAAAGCAACAAGTAGCTATGATAAAAGGTGAGGTTTTCCTGAACAAGCACAAAAAAGAATCACATTTTTACACTCGATGGTTCACCATTAATTTATAGTTATCTTTTGTGATGTTTAAATGGAGACTTTTAGTTCTAGTTATTTTTGTAATAGTAATAAATCCATTGCTGTCATACTCATAATTATCACTTAATAATGTGCAATTCTCCATGTTCTAAATAAATTTAGAAATGGTTATTCTACAACATTTTCTAATACAGCTACAAACTCATCTTGGAACACTTTTAAAGCCCTCTGATGCAGCTATACAAAATCATACATGAATTTTTTTTTTAATAGATGCCATGAATGATTTTGTATCACAGAATAATACTACTGGAAAACCAATATTCATAATGACGAGTTCTAGAACCAAGCATGTATCCATTACATGAGAAGAGCATGTGCTTTTTACAGCATTCAACACCTTGTTACTTGGAATGCACTATAACACAAAAGCCATATAAAGATTAAGCCAACCTGTAAGACAAATAGAAATAAACAATTAAATAACATTTCAAAAGACAGCAGAGACTTGATGAAGAAGATAAATTAAAGGATAAAGATTATAAGAATATTAAAGATAGAGTTGATATACAAAAAATGCCCAGGAAGACTACATGGCCTTATTTAGGATGGCAACTGGCCATGATTGCCTCGCAGAACACTACAAGATAGGATGCCTACCTACACCCAAGTGCACTCTCTAAAGGTGGTGTCATCCTGAATAAACAACATCTCGCCAAGGCCTTAAAAGTGATAACGTACAAACTTTATATTGGGAAGCCAGAGGGAAAATTATGCAGATCAATTAATCCCCAGTGCCATTGGTGAACAACAGATTAAGCCAAATGAGAACTTCAGGCAAAGAATCAGCAACTATCATCACATTCTCGAGGAAACAACAATGGAATTCATTGCACCATTGATGCGATAGCTCAAGGTTAAAACATTGACAAGCAAAAATATTGCTGCTGTACTTTTTACAGCACTCTTAATGGAAGATTAAGCGACTCAGCTGCGGTATAGCTACTCCGTTCTTACAGCTTTGTCCTAGCATTTACAAAGTTAACAGTAACACCAGTGGATATGGCAGCAAGGTTAGTTAGGACTATTGTCTTCAGTGTGTATAATTTCTTTAAAAAGTGTGCCGTCAAAAACTTATAGCTTAGGTGTGGTGATGTACACCAACTGTTTCACATGTGTGTAGGGAAGCAAAATAGTATATGCCGTATACTGTGCCACTTGAATAACAAAGAGCACATAGAAAGGTATGGTTTTTATTTCTCTATTTGTATATTACATTTCCATTATTGTGTCTTTTCTTGTAGTTTTAATGGAACATTGCGATGTCATTTATAACAAACATGCAACATTCTGACGAAATGAAGTTTGGCGGCAACTGTGCGGTCACTCCGTATTGGTTGTCATGATACATCAAGAGATTTGGACTGCACTATAGAGACGAGTTATGTTTCTTGAATATGACATCATTACATTTTACACATTCCTCCAAGTGGCAAACAAAAGCCTGCATCATGATGTAGCATGTCCATGGGAATATCCTGCATGGCGTCTAGTATTCGGTCCTTAAGATCTGCCATATTTGAGGGCATGTAGTGTAGACTTCACTCTTCAGATACCTCCATAAGAAGAAGTCAGGGGCAGCCAAATCTGGCAACCGTGCTGGCCAGCAGACATCTCCAAATTTGGAAATTAATCAGCCTCGAAATGCAGGCCGCAAGATATCCATGGATCGTCAAGCTGTATGAGCTGCTGCCCAGTCTTGTTGGAACCATATCTGAAGTAGGTTGTGGTTGGCCAGTGTTGGAAGAGGAATGGTGTTAACCATATCCACATAGTGATTGCTAGTAACTGTTAACAGCACAGCCTTGTGGTCCTCAAAGAAATAAGGGCCTATGATGTCAAATGAAGCAACAGCACATAACACGTTCACTAATGGAATTGAATTAAATTAAATTGAGTATTATTTATATACGCCCTTTAACTGCTGCGGTCCTTAGCATCACATTCTATATTGGGCATGAAAGACCAGAAATTTTGCTCAGATGCCTCTTTATTAGGCTTGAGGTTCTTTTACGTACCATAAATCCCGGGTTTGAACCCACTACCTCAGGAACTAGAGGCTAGCATGATAACCGCTACCCAAAGAGGGCAACTCACTATGGAATGGTTTCTCATGTAGTACACATGGGTTACCTGGTGCATAGTACCGGAAATTTTGCTTGTTCACACCCCCACTAAGTTCAAACTGGGCCTCATCAGACATCACTAAGTTGCTCAAGATCTGCGGTCCACTGCAAACTTCCTTCGGGGAACTTTGTCATGTTCGTTCAGTTGTTGCACAACTTGCGTCTTGTAGGGATGGAAGTGTAGATCACCATGGATGATACGCTGCAGGGAACAACACGACATTGCTAGCACTAAAGCATGCCTGACAGCGGAACACCGAGGACTGCAGATGGGCTTCCTCCACTCGTGCAGGATTTTGTTGTGACCTTGGGCATCTTGGACTTTTCATCATAAGGCTAGATGCAGTGGTTCAAAATTGGTTCACCCACCTTCTAAGTGGTTGATATGGAAAACGGTTTAAACATTTTTATCATGTGTTATTCCTTTCTCAAGATCTCCTTAATTTATTTTTGAGTTGACACACACATGTTTTTCTAAATTCTTTTGGGAGGGAGGATCCCAAAATGCATATTTCCCAAATGGAATTTGTTTATGAAAAACTTTACTTCCTCTTATCTAGCATGGTAGAGGAAGTAAAGTAAAAGTAAAGGGTGTAATTCTGGTGTCACATTGACATGATGGTCTTGCAGATATCTAAACATATGGTATTCACCTTGTAATGGTTAGAAATCGTTAGCCATTTTTGAGAAAATAGTTGTGGGGCAGATTTTCTTGGAAAATCTTTGGAAGATGCTGATTTTAAATTAAGCAACTTGCATTTTCAGTTATGTTGTTCAGACCCATATGTGCACAGACCTTTTTTTTTTTGGGGGGGGGGGCTTCAGAAGATCCAAAAACATGTAGTTCCCAATATTGAATTGTTGGCTGGAATACAATTCTTCCTCTTAACTACTATAGATAGGTGACAGAGAAACTTAAAATTACAGACCTAGCTATCTGCATACTAATAATGAGCTCTTATATTTCAAGAATGGCCATCTTGATCTTATTGTATAACATGCTAGGTGCCTAAAAGTAAAACAAAATTATTGGCAACTCCAGCTCCAGAAATTTTCTATTAGAATATTTAGCAGCGGTACTTAACCTGTTGAACAAGATTATGCTACATCACAGGACCACAAACAATGGTTTGCAACACTCAATTAGATGCAGAGAACGAAACAGGATTCTACCTCTCAGCAACAGGTCAGCCTTTCATTTTAGTCCAGATATTGATTATGCCAATCAGAATACAGATGGTCCTATGACTAACATTTGTAGATACTCGTATGTTAATAAAAATGGACTGATGAGGTAGATGACCTTGGCTGTGCTACAGGTAAGTAACTTTATTTCCACCATTAAAATTGATACAAATACAGGATGAATCAGAATATCACTGATTAATTTTATGGGGTGATTCAGGGGTTCTATTGGAGTATTTTCTTTTAGGGAATGTATGCCATAACATTTTTCAAACGATGTGCAGTTTTAGATGAAATCCAATTTAATATTGCTATCCTCTTTTGCTTCAAGGCATTGTGAGAATTTTGAAATAAGAGTAGCCTATATCATTAATTTTAAACAATGCAAAACTCTTAAAATTGATTAAATGTGAATAATTATATGGCACTAAATCATGTGATCTGAAGTAGGTCTAAACTTGTTTTTACCAATCTGCAGTTGCTAATACAGGTTGTCAAAAACATATGCAAATAACTATTGGTCAAATTTTCTCCATTATACAAATTACTTGAGAAAAGTTGGAATGTTAAATGATGCAAAACATATGTTTTTAAAAGACTTCAAATATAGTTAAACTAAGAACAAAACAAGAATTGAACAAGTGTTTATAGAGATCTTCAAAATGCTGACCATTGACTTCAGAACACAATTGATAGTGTCGTAATGACTTGCTGAGTTCTTTTAGAAATACCAGATACCACCATCTATGCAGCATTCAGGGTATGATACACTTAGAAATCCCTTACATCACCAGAATAAAGTGCAGGTGCCCCATTGCCTTGCAACCACATTAACTGGTGTGCTCTTAGAGAAACATCTTCCAGAGGTTCCAGCAAAGTATGTTGTAAAATCTGTAGGCAAATGTGGAGGTAGTATATAGGGCCAGATGAATGTGTTATTCACAATGCCAGCCCAAATGTTTACTGCAAACTGGTGTTGGTAATTTCTAATTCTAATAGCTCTTAAGGTTTTTACAATGTTCAAATATGACGTGTGTAGTTGGGGTGGCAGTGGTTATGTCAGATACCACGGTAGCAATTTAAGATTTGTCGTTGACTACATAAAGGTGCTGTGGTACCAGGGAGTATCCCTGGCAGTTGATGGGCTAGTACCTGAGCTTAGTGTCAAACCCAGAGGCAGCAGCGGTGACATCACGCCCATGTTAAGATAAATTTGGTTAAGGTCTCTTGCAATAGAGAAGAGGCAGTTTCTTGGGCAAGTACTACTCGGGACATTTAAAAATAGCGCTGTAATCGTGTTTGCATTGAAGTAGCCTACACTTGCTATACACTACAGCGATAGCTGCTGTGTTGGCCACAAATAAACAATGCTAAAGATAATTTATGTCCTGAGTAGTACTTCCTGTTTTATGGCTGTTAGTTTGAGAGGGACTGACTTGCTGGAAACTATCTGAAACATAAACAGTCTTCTCTGGGATCACCTTGGCCTGTTGATGCAAGGACAAAGGCTATTGTAGGATTGTGGAGATGCCTGTGAGAGTGTGTTTACAGGGGATTGAATTGGTTATTGCATTATCTATCACCTTGGCCTGTTGATGCAAGGACAAAGGCTATTGTAGGATTGTGGAGGTGCCTGTGAGAGTGTGTTTACAGGGGATTGAATTGGTTATTGCATTATCTGTATTGTAACAAATGAAAATACCAGTTATTGCAGAAACACTTTATTTATCACATGGCACTCAGCGTAACACAAATGTTACACTTGAGTCAATTTGGCACACAACACAACTGATCTGTGAATCAAATCATTACTGAACTCACAATCAAACTCCACTGTCCACTTTCACTTCTAATGGAACTCAACTCTGAACTTGGCGTGAGAAGCCTCCTTTATATAGGTGCCATACACAAAGATAACCTTCTAGAAAAGGAACCTATGAGAACATGCCGAAGTGAATGCTCCAGAACAGATAAGCGGCAAACAAAGGCTTTTTATTCCACACTCTATTGTTCCAATGAAGTCATAGTGCTCCATACTCAGGGCTGATCATCCCAATTAGCACTGTCATAGCGGGCTAGACAGTTTAGATGTACAACCATATCTTCCCTTGGGGCAGCCTCTGGATGCAATAGACCACATCATTGATCCTCTTCACCACATGTACGGTCATTACCATGGTTGTTGGAGCTTGGGACAATGCCCCTTGGCCACACCAAATCACCTTGCTGGAAACCTTGGCTGTTGGCCTGGCGGTCGCTCGCTACCTGGATGTGTTGACAGTCCATGAGGTTCTCCACATAGTCAATTGCTGGCTGTTCTGCCCCTGGGGGGCTCCCAAACATCAGGTCGCACAGAAGATGCAGCTCTCTGCCAAAGAATAAGCTGGCTGGTGTGAACCTGGTGGTGTGAGTAGAATGGTAGGCCAGCAAGAAAAGCAGACATCCCAGTCCCTCTGGTGGCTGTCCAGGACCTTCTCCGGGTGCTCTTCAAGGGCTTGATGTACCGCTCAAACATGCTGTCTGACTGCAGGTGGGGAGGTGTACACGTCTTCTGCACTCCAGGCGCCTCTAGTGCTTCCCTCATCAAGTTCAACTCGAAGTTTGTGCCCTGATCACTGTGTAGCTCTAATGGTATCCAAATCAGCAGAAACTTCTTCCAGTAGGCAGTCCGCGATCATCTTGGCCTCCTGGTTAGAGCTGGCATACTCTCCTGCCATTTGGTGAAATAATCCATGACCACCAACAGATATGTGTTGCCCCTGTCAGGCACAGTTAAGGTTCCCACTATATCGATGGCGACACATTCAAATGTCCCACATTGTACTATTGTACTGTTGCATGCGACCCTGGCTCCTAATCTGTGTGCCGCGATTTGGCACACACACATGACATTGGCAGCAGCATGTCTCAACCAATAGTACCTTTGTTGGAGCTTGTCAATCGTTCGGTTGGGTCCTCCCTAAGTTTCCACATGTACTTGCTCCAGGACTTCTGGCACCTTACTTCGAGAAAGGATCAATTCCTCTCTTAAGGTCTTCCCATCTGGTGACTCCCATACCCTGAACAACACACCTTCCTTAGATTGAGTCCAGTAGGACTTATGCACACTACTCCTGGGAGCGATGTCCTCCCAGCAGCTCCCTCTGGCCTGTGCTATCCCATCCATCTGCAGGCACCGCTGAAATCACGCAGATAGCTGCGGCACACTCCCTTTCCACCCTGGTGCACTGGCCATTGCACTCTTCCGGGTAGGGTCTTCTTGACATGGCATCCGCATTGGAGTGGCTCCTCCACCTTTGATATTCTGATGTGAAATTGTATTCCTGAAGCCACTGGACCCAACGGGCTGTAAGAAAGAAGCTTTTGGAAATTATGGAATAATTTGAGCCATATCAGCTATTGGTCTGGTCCTCCAGGTTCTTAAACCTCAATAGCCAGGTGAGGGCGGAGTGTACAGGTACTAATGGAAGTGTTCCAGCACCTTCACAACTCCCGCCAATTTTCCACCTTTGAAAGGGTCTTGCTGTAGTATGCCTCCAATGCCACTGTCGTCAGTGTTCACAAAATCGCCACCCGGTTGTGGAAAACCTAAAACGGCACACTGCAGAGTGCTGTCTTTAAGCGTCTGGAATGCATCACCTCTGCTGTCCACTGCAAGGCCAATTTTCTTCTGTCAGAACGGGTGAGGGGCTTCACGATGTTGGAGAAGTAGCTGTATAAGCCCAGAAAACTGTGCAGCTTGTTTATCTTTCAGGTGAGACCAATCTCTCACAGCCTGAGCCTTCTCCAGGTCCATGGCCACCCTAACTGGTGAAACTAAGTGGGCCAAATAGTTAACCTTCTTGCAGAAGAGTTGGCATTTCTTCATGTTCAGTTTCAGGTTAGCTACTTGTAGTCTCTGTAACACCTTGATCAGGTTCCCCAGATGAATGTGGCAAGTGCCGCCAACAACAATGATGTCCAAGTACAGTAGGCAGGTATCTATAAACATGGGACCGGGTTCGCCTATGCAGAGACCACACCCTCGCTAAGCCCAGGATTGCTCGTGGGCTCTTTCCATTAGGGAAGGTGCCTATTTTATATACCGCCCTCCCCTGTCTGGTCAAGTTTAGACTAGGACTCATCCTGCCCACCCTTCCAAACAGGGACGGAAGTGGATATGCCACTTACGCGCGTCATACCAGCAGGGCGAACTCTACTGGGGGAGACTACCGAACAACCTCGGTGGGGCCGACAGTTTCTAGCAACCGTCTACCAGCTGTCCCTCATGGCTGGTGCCGGAGAACCTCGAGGTGTCTCACAACCCCGTCTGGGGTCAGAAGTACCACAAATGCTAAGGGTCTGCAGCGCCTGCACCACGGCAGCTGAAGGGGTCAGAACCCCCCCCCTTATGGGGAGTAGGTGGATATCGTAAGCCAATCCCCTCATCACGGATTCCATCAGGTGCTGGAAGGTGGCTGGCGCATTGCAGAGGCCAAAGCCCTTAAGGCAACTTGCCAATATCCCGATTTCAGGTCCACTGGGCACCAGCAAGTGTCCAGAGTATCGTTAATTCAGGGTAAGAGAAGACAGTCCTTTCAGGTGACAGCATTAACTTCCTATAGTTCATGCAGAAGCGTAGTTCGCCGTTCACCAAGATCACAGGAACACCACAGGCTGTCGGACTCTTCGATGATGCTTGCTTTGCCAGATAAACACGAATAAGCCGGGCGTCTCCGGTGTCGACGTGGTGGACAACGATGATCGGTGTAGCCATAATCGCCGTTCCCTTCTCTGAAAGTGGACTGGTATTGCCTAAGGAGGTGCCGGACCTTCTTCAGTTGTGCCGCGGTCAGATGGTCGGCCGCTCTCTTCAACAAGTCTTGCAGCCGGGGCCACAGGTCTTGAGACAGTGCTGGTTCCTGGGTTTGTCGCACATCGATAAACTCAGCTAGCTTGCATTCACGTAAATCCGTTTCGACCTGTAATGTCCGATGGATTCAGCAGTCTCACTGGCACTTCCTCCTGGCAAGCCAACAATGCCCTCGCGACGCCTAATCCATCCAATGGTGTCTTTTGGTTCCAAAACCAGGTTCCTTGAGCGCTGGCCTTTCAGACGCGCCTTCACCACCACCACCACCTTGTTTCTTGCGAGCACAACCATGTCTCTCAGATCCCGAATGTTCATTGAGGCTCCGGAGCGTTACCTCGTTTCGGCCGAGTCTCAAGACCCTTCTTATCGATGTCGACCGTTGCCTCGTGACTCCTGAGGGCAGCCACCCCGCGACGAATACCCACAGCCCTAAATGCCCCTCCCTAGGGCCAACTCCAACAGGGCTTCCTCCACAGATGCCATCACTAGTTGGTAGCACCGATTCGATTTCTTCGACGCAAGCCTTCGCCACGTCAGGTCTGATTACGGTCACGGCTGCACCTGTGTGGACTAATACCGGGCCCAACTTCCCTTGTATCCATCCAGTCGTCTGCGACGAGGCTTCATCTACTCTTCTGCTCAAAGCACACCGCGCCATTCGAGGGGATGGTAAAGACGGCCGCGACTTGCCTCTCGCCACGCCGGTGTTTATTCATTTCCCGCCTGCTCATCGGCTTGATGTGAACAGTCCTTTACTGTCTTGGCTGGCTACACCCCAACACACTGCTTGAAAATCTTCGTCGACGTCCTTGGTTTGGGCCTCTGTCCCCGCCGTATCATAAATACTAGTCTTCTACTTAGGTGCCGCTGTTACCTTGGCCGCCTTCATCCTCAACGCGGCCCTTAGCGTCTCATGGATGGTCTTGTAATCGCCGAGCTCAGACGCTCTCGTATCTCGGCGTTACCCACCCTGTCGACAAAGCAGTAGGCTTCCTGGGATACGAAACTGGGGGGGGAGGTGCACCAAAACTTTATTCACTAGCTGTCCAACTGCCAGGGCGAACTCCTGCAAGTGTCTCCGCTGGCTGTTGCAGCTTTGACTTGAATTGACTACGATATGCTGAGGCCTTGCGATGGTTCCCGAACCGGTTTTCGTGGGCCTCCCAGATGTCCCTGGATTTCGCCGACGGAATCGCATTTAGAAGTTCTGCTGCCCGTCCCCGGAGAATGGCTGTTAGCTGTGTGGCTTCCTCCTCTGCTGACCATCGGTTGTGGGCAGCAAATTGTCGGCGGAAGACTTCGAAAGTTGACGTTCCGTCGTATTTGGGTGTCTTGACGCGCATGGATGTCATGTGTCCTGACGTCTCGACCTTCAAGTCCTTTAATCTTCCGCTAAGCATTTCTTCCACCATGGTGTTCAGTTCCTTGGTGCTATCGACTTCCAGGACGCTAAAGCCGTTCCCCAAAGTCCTCCAGTGCGTTAAGACTTAGGTCATGAGCTTTCACCTTTACACTGCATTCTTCCACCTATTTTTTTCACGCTGGCCAGCTGTTCATCAATTTTGGTCGATAGCTCCAGCTTCATCTTAGATATTTCTGTCTCATCTTCTCCATTCCAGAATTCACCTTTTCCTCTATCTTCCTCATTGCGGATTCCATCTTCTCCATTGCAAAATTCACTATTGTTATTTTACTTCCCATCTTGTTCATTCCAGAATTTACATTCTTTGTTTCACTCTCCATTTTCTCAATTCCGGATTTCATTTCCATCTCCTGTTCTCCATTTCAGATTTCATGGTCTGCATTTCACTTCATAATTGTTTAAGTAGTTGCTCCACTGCACATTTATATCCCACTCCTGACACCATTGTGACAAATCAGAACACCAGTTAGTTACTGCGAAAACACACTTTATTTATCACAAGGCACTCAACGTTACACTTGAGTCTGTGGCAGTAATTTGTATCATAATAATGTAAATGCCAGAGTGATTGTAGTGTAAATAAGCATTATTGTATGACATTGATTTGAGATGTTTGTTAATTATAAGCATTGTTAGGAAATAAGTTTACACGGCCTCACTGAAACTGACAATAGGAGCGGATAACAATGTGCGAGGGGGTGAGTTGAATATTAATTAGAAGAGACAAACAAGTGACGTCAGAGTAGCGTGCCTTTCTTTACAAAGGGAGGGAATATCTTCCCTAGAGCATATGTATTCATAATTTTGAGTGGATGTAAAAATAGAAGCTAATGTTGGCGCGTTTTATTAACCAATAGCAGCTCGGTTATAATCTTTAGGCATATCAGGGTGTGGGAGCATAAAAAGCTAAAGTCAGAGGCAGATTTCGTCAGTCCAACAGAAACATTTGTGCATTACACGTCGCTGAGTCCAACAGAATCATTCAGAAGTTAAACGTCGCTTAGTTCATCAGAATCGTTCGCGAGTTACATGTCGCAATTCTACAGAATCTCTCGCGTCTGAAAGTTTGTTATAAATGTGAAACACGCGAATTAATAATGTGCAGTAAATAAGTGATTATAGTGATATTAGAAAATATAACAGTTTCAGTCTGGCTTGTGTCAAAAAGTCAATATGTGAAATTGAATAATGTGTGACGACAATAAAAGTGTAAAAACAAATTCTATTATCAGTGTTATCTTTCAGTAACAAATCCTTTCCGTTTACACACCTTGATTAAGAGATTTGCTCGACCAAGAAACAATAGCTAGCCGGAGGACAAATAACTCAAAATTCAAACTATTAATATAATAACAGGCGCCCAACAATAGATAACACGAAGAGACCGCGACAAATTGGCTTCCATACGTGGTGCAGATAAACATGAATCATCCTACAACTACTAACAAAATATTCTACTTCAAATTGGCACCCAACGTGGGGCTAACAAACCATCCACTTCAAATTGGCGCCCAACGTGGGGCAGATAAACATAAGCATCTTCCAATTTCCAACTACTAACAAATATTACACTTCAAATTGGCTCACAAACGTGGGGCTAACAAACCATCCACTTCAAATAATTTATTTGAAGTAGGATATTTTGTTAGTAATTGTAGGATGATTCATGTTTATCTGCACCACGTATGGAAGCCAATTTGTCGCGGTCTCTTCGTGTTATCTATTGTTGGGCACCTGTTATTATATTAATAGTTTGAATCTTGAGTTATTTGTCCTCCGGCTAGCTATTGTTTCTCGGTCGAGCAAATCTCTTAATCAAGGTGTGTAAACGGAAAGGATTTGTTACTGAAAGATAACACTGATAAAAGAATTTGTTTTTACACTTTTATTGTCATCACACATTATTCAATTTCACATATTGACTTTTGACACACGCCAGACTGAAACTGTTATATTTTCTAATATCACTATAATCACTTATTTACTGCACATTATTAATTCACGTGTTTCACATTTATAACAAACTTTCAGACGCGAGAGATTCTGTAAAATTGCGACGTGTAACTCGCGAACGATTCTGATGAACTAAGCGACGTTTAACTTCTGAATGATTCTGTTGGACTCAGCGACGTGTAATGCACAAATGTTTCTGTTGGACTGACGAAATCTGCCTCTGACTTTAGCTTTTTATACTCCCACACCCCGATATGCCTAAAGATTATTATAACCGAGCTGCTATTGGTTAATAAAACATGCCAACATTAGCGTCTATTTTTATATCCAATCAAAATTATGAACACATATGCTCTAGGGAAGATATTCCCTCCCTTTGTAAAGAAAGGCATGCTACTCTGACGTCACTTGTTTGTCTCTTCTAATTAATATTCAACTCACCCCCTCGCACATTGTTATCCGCTCCTATTGTCAGTTTCAGTGAGGCTGTGTAAACTTATTTCCTAACAATGCTTATAATTAACAAACATCTCAAATCAATGTCAAACAATAATGCTTATTTACACTACAATCACTGGCATTTACATTATTGTGATACAAATTACTGCCACAAGTCACTTTGGTACACACTTGGAATATAATACAACTGGTCCATGAATGAAATTATGATCACTGTTGAGATACAACTCCAATCAAATTGCACTGTCCACTTTCACTTTTAACAGAACTCAACTCTATTAAATTCATTACTGATTGAACTTGGCGTGAACAGTCTCCTTTATATAGGTGCCACATACAAAGCAGAATCTTCTAGAAAAAGAACCTACAAGAACACACCAAAACGAGAACGGGTAAGCAGCTTTTTTTCCACACTCGCTATTGTTCCAACGAACTGTTGCAGGCCCCGCCGGGAGGCATTGCTGGTCACAGGGAGCGCTAGTCACTTAATGATTTCTCAGATCATATACATTTTTAGATTTTTGCTCAAGATAATTGGTGGTGCAATAATAATTGTTAGTAATAATTCTCAGTAGGTACCTGCAGTATATTTATATATGTTTTTGCACAAAGTCTGTCGCCATGGGGGTGCTGCATGTCATTAAAGGTTGTTGCAGTGTATTATATAGTGTCAGCCCAAGGTGTTTGCTGCTAGTTTGCCTTCTGTTTGTTGGCAAATGTAAGCCTGCTATCTAAAGTGACACCTAAATATTTGGTGTTGCTACTCCATTGTATGCTCTTGTGGAATAGCTTCAGTGTTGTGAGTAGGACTTGATGCAACGTACTCTGAGTGGAGGACCAATTGCAACTATTGTGCTAGCTTTTATTTGCCATTTCCTTAGCCAAAGTTGGATTTCGTCCAATGCTGTCTAGTCTTTTTGCTGCATCTTGCGCTTTATGATTGGGAAGTTATAGCAGTGTCATCCACGTAGATTGACCTTTTCATGTCAAATGTTTTTCAGAACAAACTGAATAGTACTGATTGTGCCAATGTTGTATGATTTATCTTTCATGTTTATTTACACCACGTGAAGGCTGTGGGTAAGATAAATGCTGGCCGTTCTTCTTTTGGTTAGATTGCCAGGTGGCACCTGTCTTGACACTGAAGTTAGCTACAGAGTGCAGCTGCCTAGCTCTGGGACTTGTTCACCAGACCTTGAGCTGTGTGCAGCTTGCTAAATAACCTTGATGAATTCTTTCTGAAGACACATAATTGTTTTTAGGGCAAGTGCCTGCACTTTTGGTTTTTCTGATCATTTCATTTTTCGGAGTTCATCTCTCTAAATTATTATACTTCATGGGACACAGGTGGAAAACTAGATTTAGTTTTAATTTGTTACTGTTATTTGCAGGCACATTTTAAGGGGGATGTTCTGGACTAATGTGTTTCGTTCTGATTTATTCTATTTTACTCTTTGGTCATGTAAGGCCATTGTTAAGCCTGTCAGGTAATCTATGGGTTTTAATGTGTTTCTGAATTTTGATTATGGGAAACTGAATGACTATGTGTGCTGCTACTGCATGATGAGCATTTTTGGAGTACTTGTGCCATTAACTAGAAATGTGAATTGGTTTTGCAATTATTGGTGTAAGCGTTGTTCATGTGGGATTTTATATTTAGAGGAAGAAGAAGAAAACCAAGAAATTTTGTTTGGTTTGGATAAGCACGCCAAAATCATATTAAAAACTATCACAACTATAACTTGTTCTTCATAATATTATAGTATAAAGATTTGCGATATTTAATAAAATACACATGTTATATAAATTAAGTCCATAGCACAGTTCAGTGCATCCAGATTATAGTATATATATAATATGACAGTGAATCATAAAACTAGCAGAAGACCAAAATAGTGTGTCTTTTGTAAACAGGTTGTCTGGTAATTTCTCTGGTTATGTATCTAGCGATTGAAGTTAGAATGTTGACTGCCCTGACATGCGGCATCTGCCATCTTTGTTTTTTTAGAAACCTGAATTATGCTGCATCCCCTATATTCATTTACATATTCACCAAGGGCTGAAGTAGGAAAATGTTTAATATGGACTTTCATCACTTTTCTGCTTTCACCAGCCTCCACATGAATATGTTCTTTAAACTTTCTTTGAAACATTTGGGCCAAAAGTGCTGTATGTCTCTTGAAGAGATGTAGAGCTTGTTAAATCAAAGCCACATCAATTGTATTACTGTGTGCACAGCTATGCAGATTTGAGAATGCCTTAAAATCCCCCCAGGGCCTCCTCCCTGATAGTGTTTTTGCCAGGTTTTCATCAGGCCTCATAATTGGCAAATGCCGGGAGGTGTCCTAAACTTAGGCCTCGAATGTTTCCTTACCAAATATTTTATTTTATGTATCACATTACTGTGGTATTATATGCAGTAAGAACTGCGTCAAAAAAAATAAATAAAAAACTAGATATCTGGTCAATTCCTCCACAAAATCTTGTACCTTTTGACAAATACAATGCTCTTCTTTTATGTTCTTATTTGTGATGAACATGGGGTAAATGAAACATGGAAGTTGATTACAGCAACCATTTTAGATGCTAATAGTGTCCATTTTTGCATATGCAGAAGTGAACTGAACATTCTTATGCCCTTGAGCTATCAAATGGACATTACATATTATTTTAAAGTTTGTGATTGTGACAGCCTGTTTTCCTTGAAGTGAACCCTGTTTTGTCATTTATTTGAGGATGAAAGGCTTGTACTGCTAGAATAGCCAACTTCAGGTTTAGGCTCATCCTGCTTTTCAAAATCATTATATCTATCAAGTGTTTCTTCATATATTTCTGTAATTTCATTATATTTATGAATAATTATATAACAATACCCTCTATTCTATACCTTTAATACCCTCTATTCTGATTAAGTTTCATAGTCTAAAAGCTTAAACTTTGCCTATTATATTTTCACAAAACTTATGTGATTAATTTCCCTCATGATGCAAAAGCATACACAACTAAACACTCCAAGAGATGAACTCCTACTGCAGTTGTAGCATTCATTCAAAAAAGTGGGTGCTTAATTCAAGTATATGCCATCGCTATATGGCACTAGCAGATAAGTACTGGATTTTACACATACCCCCGTTTTTGTGGTGGGTGATTTGTATTTTGAGCACATTTTCTAGCATATCTGGGGTTCAAGTACATTCCTTGTTGATGTGTTTTCCAGTTCATATGTAGGAATGCTGGGAAAGAGATTCAACATCAAATAAAACCATATCTTCTGCTATTTCTATATCACTTAATCTAAAGTGCCATAGGAATTCTTAAGGCTTCAACTTTCAATTTTGAAAAGCACTGAATTTCTGTACTAACCACTTTGGCTAAATTGTATGTTGGGGCTCTGTGTTATTGAATGAATTGTAACCTTATTTGTGGATTTTCCACAGCCCAAAGATGGATTGGTGATTGGATTGTTTTGTTTTGGCTATTTCCTTGTTGATTATGCAGATGGCTTTAGGAGTTTATTGAGAAAATTGAGGCATGCACTAAGAGGGTTGTTTATTTTAGCATATACACTAAGTTGGAGGTACTGCATGTTCATCTTTGTCCAGAATAACTATTTTTATTCCCTATGTCTACCATATGCATTTTTTTTTTCTCTGCAGACTTGATGAGCTTTATTCCTTTGATACTACTGCTTCTTCTCACTCTTTGAATTACATGTGGCAATCTATTTATTGCTAGTGTACTCTTCAGTTTTAAGTATATTACACTTGTGTTTACAATCAAGTTTAAAGTTGACTTCCAGGGGGTGAAATTCTCTACTAAAATATTAACTACGTGAAGCTACATTCTATTTGATTTTGTTTTTGTACCTTTTCACGCCTTTTCTGATTTGTACACTATTTTTAATATTATTTTAAGGTTCTGTGTTTTTATTATCTTTTTATTTTTGCACACTTAATTTACAATTTTTATGTCTCTTATTGACCTTATAGGTTACTACATTCCTTGTCCTTAATTTTATTTTATTGAAAGTTGACAATTTATCCGCAAAGAACCTACTGCATAAAAACTTTCCTATCCTCCAATGTAGAGTCCATAAAAAGCTGCAATATAGAAAATTATAGTAATTAAATCATTGCTAATAACTGATTCACACTTATAAGTTGTGGATTAGACCAGTGTCCCTAAAGGCTTCTACAGTGTGCTTATTCTGCTACTGGTACCACTTTATGTGTAAAATTATACCTCATATGATTCTATTCCCATGCACCTGCATATGTACTGGGTTTATACAATATGAATTACTTGGTTGGTAGACTTAAATGCTGCGAAACTGCAAAGTTTTGAATTCCTAATAAATGAACATTTATTTTCTGCTATAAAGTGTGTTCTGAAGTTCATACTACCATATTTATTTTCTGCTATAAAGTGTGTCCTGAAGTTCATACTACCATATCAAGATACTGCCATCTTAAACATCAGTGTTACCCTACATCTCCAGAGCCAGAGAGCAACTGAAAATGGAGACAGATGTATGGAACATGTTCAAATAAATAAAACATTAGTAATGGTAGTGTTTCAAATAGCTAATTAGTATTTGTTGCCATATTATAAACTCGTCAATATTCCTAGCTTTTACTGTATAAGAATGTGTTTATATTTAAAATCATTGGAACTTGCATACAATGAAGCAAAATTAAATTATGGAAAATGAATCAAAGTTAAGTACTCATTGCTCCACTTATCTCATCACTGAAGAACATTTTTCGAGGAACTATTGTCCCTTTTTTTGCTACAGGTTGACTAACCAGTGAATGGAAAGATAGAATTAGATTGAAAAATTCAATGCCGTTAGGTATCCCTGAGATAGTCGACCAGCAGCTAAAAATGGAGATAGGTCTCAGAAACATATCTTGCCAATAATTTGGTAAGTGGAGCAATACAAATGCTCAACATCAATTCATTTCCATAATTTAAGAATGTTTCTGCTCACAGCTTCCATTCGGAATGACTTAAAATTCATATGTTGATACAGCATAAAGCCTTTATTTAAAAAAGTTATTAGAAGATGGAAAGGAACCTTAAAGTAATATACATTTTGATTTTACTAACAATTACAGCTGGGTTTTATAGGAAAAATCTCCCAGTCATTAATGTATACTATTAATCTTAAGGGAGATTATATAGTATTTAGAAAAACTGAGTCAGAGTTAAAACACTTAACATCACTTACATGTTTTTCGTCTTGACCGATTTCAAGAGCTATTGCTCCCATCCTCAGAAGTGGCTGACTGGTTCCCCATGGTGTTTTCCATTGTGTTTGTGTGTGATAACATCTGGTGATGGAGTGATAAATTTCCATAGTGGGTTTGGTGGCAGCAATTCAAAATTCATTACACGGTGTTTGTGTTTTATGATTAATAACTTTTCCCAAGTATCTAACTCGTTGCATATTTTGCCAGTTTTAGGAATTTAATATTTGTTGTGATATTGTGATTTCTTGTCGATATTGTCGATTATCACATCAAATATAACTCCTAAAACCGGCAAAATACACAGCAGAGTTAGATATGAGAAAAGTTATTAATCACAAAAAATAAAAACACCATGTAATGAATTTTGAATTGCCACCACCGAACTCACTATGGAAATTCATTACTCCACCTCCAGATGTCACCACACACAAACACATGCCGGAAAACACAAGGAACCAGTCAGCCACTTCCGAGGATGGGAGCAATAGCTCTTGAAACCAGTCACAACGAAAAACATGTAAGTCGTGTTAAGTGTTTCAAATCAGACTCAAATTTTTCTAAATAATTTCAAATTCACATCACTGTTACTAGCTTATCCATATATTATACAGATCATATATGTTTCTAAATGCAAAAGATGTTTAGAAGTTCAATTGCTGCAATGTTAGACTTAGAACTCTTTATAATCCCATTGCTGTAACATTGCACTTGGCAATGCTGTGGTTGCAAGGCTGTCACTACAAAACAGGATGAGTATTCTACTTCACCTCAAAACCATTAATAAACAGTGAATGTAAGTAATAAACACAAATGAATAATATATTACCTTGTGCTTAATAGTTAAAAAATTTAATATAAACTTGCATAGTCCATTATATAACCTTACGAGCACCTGTACAATTTCTCAGTTTCAATATAGCAATTCCCTTGCATGACTATTAAGTGATGCACCTTGACACAAAAGATTATCACTTTGAGAATCATTGCTCGGTAATCAAGTCTCTTATGATGCATTTCCACAGTAAAACTTTGCCACTGCTACAATTCAATATAAATATAACAAACACTGAAAACAAATAATGAAAGCAAAAAAACTATTAAGAACAAAATTGCAAAACTGCAACTGTTCACACACGAGATAGAACTTAAAATTACAGCATATGTTTAGCAATAGCTAAAACCAGCAATGCAGTTGCTTTCTTGACTTGACACTTCATGACCCATCAATCAAAATGCTGCACTGTAATTGATTCAGGAAGTGTAGAATTGAAACACGTGAAAGTTATTTATTTGTTATTTACTGATGTAAGTGAGAGATGTCAAGTGCAAAGTTACAGCAACAGGGATATAGAATATTAATTTTGAGCAGGCACAGGAATTCTAAGTAGTTGGCTTCAAGTTACCTATTCTCAAACCACTGCCAATGGTTTGAGAATATAATGTAAACAACAATGGCCATGAGTAACTGATGGGCAGGTAAACATTGTGTGATGAGTGCTGTCTGCAAACACTAACAGACTGTATGAGGAATGGAGGTGGTTTGTAACCTGTGACATCACTGTGTCAACTCCAGTTAACAGTTCAACTTCATTTCCTTTTGTTTTGGTTTTAATACTTAGAGATTCTTATGCCTATTTATGAGGTTTTCAGTTCACTACTTAGTAGATCTAGCAGCTTTGAATTCTGGCCATGTCAAAGCTGAAACGAGGCCTATAAAGGTGATTAACTCTTACGTCAATGCTAATAACTTCAATGTATAATTATGTGCCTATTAATTGTTTATCAATATTGAAGCATTGCAGAAAATTAAAATAAAGCAGGTTTACAGAACCTATTTGAAGGTAAAGAAAATGCATTCAACAAATCCAAATAATATAGCGATTTTTGCGAAGATTTTATTTAAAATATTGACGATTACATGCGTATTAATAACATTTCTTTTCATCATTTTGAGCATCTCCAGCAGTCATTGTAATACTGCTTTTCCTTTCTCTAACATTATAAAATGTGACACTTCTTACTATTTTGTTCTTACCTATGTGTTTGCTCATTCAACTCTGCTAGTGCCAGTTTTGTGCGACAGCTGGCTGTTTAATATTCAGCAACAGTCTTATTCAACCAACCAATCAGCACATTAAAGTACCGAATTCTTGTTCTTTGTCTTCCAGGAAAAGCTGCATCTGTGACTGCTGTCCCTAATCTTTTAAATCTTCTGAAATGCTTTGTTAAGAGTTTGAATTTGCACAGTACTGAAGTTACTGACAATTCTGTTCACCTACAAGGCTGTGCTGAAGTTTCCCAATATCATCACAACAGTGCATGTAATTGCAATCTCAGCAAGCCACTCAAACGAATGTATTCAACATCGTGTGCAGCCATTCCAAGACATTGCTTTTCTTGGAATACCACAAAGAAGACCCCTACCATGGAAGCCTATGCATTTATGTACTGAATTCTGTTTGATATTTTGTCATTACATCCATGTTATTACTTACAGAGAGAACTATCTCATTTTGTGGCACTGAATGTGGAGTAATTAATTTTAATAGCATATGTTCCTGGAAAATATACAAATAGCCTGACAAAAAATAAATTAACTGAAAAATAAATTAAAATTTTGTCATTTCCATTTAGCAAAAAGACATAACAAACTATCTGATTTCAAAATTGTAAGCATAAGTCAAAATATTACAATGGATTGATACTTCAATAATGCATCTGTTGTTACATTTGGTAATACAGAGAAAAACTTATATTTTATTATATAAATCAGAATTGTCATTCTTAATTACAAAATCGTAATAAAAAGAAATATTTTCCTTTTTCACTCATTAATATTTTAAAGATGGGTTTGAGTTTCTGGGAGGTAGGAAGAAGACATGACAAATTCTACCATGTGCGACATTAGGCCTTGTGTCTGTCATAGTTTAACATTTACAATGAATGATTAGATTATACTTTTAGCCTCTACTGAAACATGGTAGCACAAGGATACTTACAGGCAGCAGTTACAAAATCATAGATATTTTCTCTGCAACTGTCCTTTTAATACATTTGTGTATGTACACTTACCACTTTGTGTTATAGTTTACATAATGGCAATGTATAAATCCTGTTCATCTGTTCAATTTTCCAGAATTGCGAAAATGTCTCAAGATGTATAGGCATAAAAACCTCTGCTGCCTGAATAAATGAATGGGAGAGGGAAGGGACAAGTTGCAGCCCGTTTCAGCTTCTGTGAACCTCACCACCTTTTGAAGCTTTCAGCCATTCCACAAACTCGTCCAACATCACAGGCCCTGCAAAGTAAAATATATCTGTACACTAAAAGAATGTAAAAACGAATTTCATTACAAATTATGACAGGTACAGCAGCATACAAAAAATACTTAAGTACTTATTTTTTAAATTAATGTGTTGGCATTTTAAGTGAGAACTCTGCTTTTTCTTGCTTGGTGGCATTTCTAATGCTGCCTAATTTCATTATACACACCTTTCATCACTAAATATGGGAACCTTTTCTTTAAACAGTAACATTAAAAAGTGTTAAACAATAAAAGCTTTGTAAGAACCTGTTTTAATAATAACAAATATGGAGAGTTGAGCCAGATTTTTTCAACTTGAATGCCAAGGGATTTAAACTACATAATATCATTTATTATAATAGAATAATACAGAGCGGTCCCTCAGCGCTCTGGCCGGGAATTCCATGGCAGTCTTGTGCGACATGTCTGAATGAACTCAAGGCCACGGGCTCTTCCACTTATCGGACATGTGGCAGCGGGCTTCAGTCAGCTGTTATTGCTTCTTGTGTATAGACACGAGACGCGTGTGTATTTGTGTGCGATTGAATTATCTGATTATTACAACCCAGGAATGGTACTCACATTTTCGCTTGAACAAAGACTTTTTATGTATGACACGTATGTGAAAACTGACTCATGTAGACAGGTGTGTAGGCAATTTCACGATAAATTTCCTGGTGTTCCAGTTCCGAGTAGAGAAACAGATATCTAGTGAATACAGTGAAGAGAACAGAATCATTTAATGTTGTAAGTTGTAAAAAGAAACGAATGGTTCTAATGGAAGAAAAACAGGGTTATGGCTGGCTCAATCGCCAGATCTTACTGTGTGTGGCTTTTATCTGTGGAGAACTCCCAAAAATAGAGTCTATAGGAATAATCCTTGCACCATACACGATCTTAAAAACAATATAAGAACAGAAATTAGGGAAATTACGCAACAAGAACTTATGTGTGTGAATGGTAATTTCATCAGAAGGTGCCAAAAATATCTGCCGAAGGACACCACTTTCAACACCGACTGTGAAAAAGGTTAGTACTGATAAAATAAAAAATAATTATGTTTGTTCAATAGGTAATCAATATATTATATAGCGCGTGGAACACACATCGTGACTACCAGCCAGATGGCTGAGGGGCTGCTCTGTATTACAATATATTAATTAATTATGATAATAATATATGAAGATATTATCTTCAGCGTTTGTGCCAATGCTATACCACTGGGCTACCACTGCCAGGTGACCCAATGTGCATTAAACTTTATCACATTCATGCATTCTGGAAAAACTTAAAAGCAATCCAAATGATCACACCTTTATGACAAATTGCAATGTTGAGTTTTTAATTTCCAGGCTTTATAGTTAACCATTATTTATGTTTGGATAAATGCTCTTTCACACTGAGATATTTTAAGTTCAACAGCAATGACATCTGTAGTATTCAAATAAATAGGGGTATTAACATTTACTGGTGATGGAATTTATGCATATATTTAACACTGATTACAGTAAAAAACTTTGTAGTTCAAAATCAGCAGTTCAAGGTAAAGAATATGTTAATTAAAGAAACAAATCTGGAACTACTTTATCATAATCAACGCCATCATTCAAACCACCATAAAGATACTAATTAAGCAGATAAGTTTTAATTATCAATCTCATATGAATGGATAAATTTATTAATGATTTACAAATACATTAGAACAAAAAGAAATAAGCTTACAAAAGTTAACTTCCTTATTCATCATTAACACCATTATGTTTAACCCATTGTTGTTGGGTACATAATAAAAAAAAAAAAAAATCTGACGTGCTAACACTCCCATGATTTTCTCTACTAAATTACTAGGGACCTTTATTTTTTGCATTTGCAATTATTTAAATTTTCTCACACATGATGTTTTTTACATAAACAACCCAATTTTCACAAAATAATGCTAATTTGCATTTCTTGCAGTCTGAAAGAACAGCTTTGCATTGCATTTGATCAGAATTTCAAATGGATGCAATATTTTGTCGGTATATATAACCTACACTGAAATACACTATATATATATTTAGCATGTATGAATGATTTGGCATTAAACCTTCCAAATAACGAAACCATTTTGTTTGCTAATGATACAAATTTGATATTTAGAGGGAAAGATTTTCATGAATTACAAATTCAGATTAATAATTCACTTGAAACACTTATGGTATGGTTAACAAATAATAAAGTAGTACTGAACACTAAAAAACCAGTGGGAATGTATTTCAATACTTGCAATAACGATAATAGGTTATTACCAATTATAAATGTAAACAATAATTTTATTAAGTATAATGAACAAACTAAGTTTTTAGGGATAATGATAGATAGCTAAGTTGGAAATCACACATCACCAACACAAAAAACAGAATGTACAAGGCTCTTTATGCAATTAGATTATTAAGAAAAATATGTAATATAAAAACTTTACTAGTTGTATATAGTGTATATATGAAATATATAATAATGCATGGTATTATTTTATGGGGTTGTAGTACAGAATTAATAGAAATATTTCTCATACAGAAACAAATAATACGAACCATAGCGAAAGTAAGGTCACTCATTCTAAATCTTACCTCATTGACTTTGAAGTGCTGATTGTACCGTGTATTTATATAAAACTAATAATTAAAATGAAGTGATTAAAACAGTGGAGCATGTCAATAAGATGTTAAAACACTGATCAGCAGGTTAAAACCACTTGTATTCTATTCGAACATGTTTTGAAGAGACATGCTCCTCATCCTCAGCGAGCCGGCCGACATGAAACATGTTCGAATAGAATTTTAAGTGGAGCAACAAGTGTTTTTAATCTGCTGACCAGTGTTTTAACATTTTATGTATGTATATCTTAGAAACCATCTGGTTTATACATAAAAATATTCACCTGTTCAATTTTAACTGTGAAATTCATACTCATTTTACTCGTAATTGTAATCAGATTCATATAGAAAATAATAGAACTTCTAAAAAGCATCAGTCAATTTTTCACACAGGAATTCTACTATATAACACAATAACAAAAAAAAAAATACAAACCTAAATGCAAACAATTCAAGCATGTAGTAAAGCAATTCTTAATATCACACTGCTTCTACAGCACAAAGGAGTTCCTTGAACACCCCAACTCCAGCAATAAATGTCAAAAGTGCAAACCATGTATTTGTAAATTATGATCTGTGGAATGTAAATAATAGTATGTTTTCCTTATGTATACAAGCTATGTAAATATATGTATTCTATTATTGTAACCAATACTACTTGACAAAACCCAATTCTGTAAAAGAATATTATGGTGAATAAAGAAAGATGACATATGGCGTAGGGATCAGTAGTTCATTCAAAGATCATTCTGCCATTTAAGTGCTCCGACTGGCAGTATGTTCCAATCAACTCTGATCATATTCACATTCTGTATTCAGGCATTCCAACAAGCTTCTATTCCATTCAGAGTCAGTCAGAATTAATGTAATGCAAATGAAAGTACCATATAGACATGCATTTAGCCATAACCATGGCCAGAAAACACAATTGACTAGCAAGTTTGTTTTGGCATTTGCTAACTATGGCGGCTATATGCAAGCAAGGTTAAATGTTCTTCTGGATTTTAACAGTGCTAAAATGTATTTTGTGAAGATAACTCTAAAAAATATTCAAAATTGAATACAGAAAGAATAAAAAACAGGTACAAGTGTGTATGTGCGTGCATGCGCATGTGGGTGGGTGGGTGGGTTGGTGTGTGCACACACTTCCCATAGCTAGCAGTTGCCAAAACATAAACTTGCTAACAGATCACATTGTCTGTCCAAGTCTAGGGTTAGATGCTTGCACAAACTGTGTTGGAACAAACCTGATGAAACAGCAAGCAAAGCTGTTTAGAGGAAGTGTTCCATATACCCTTGATTACGATAACTCACAATTACACTACCTGCATCATGGACTCACTGGCAAATGGCAACAAATGTGTCTGCACTTGGTACGATCCTATTAGGAAATCTTTCAGGACAGAGCCGTTGAGCAGATCGAGAACTGCACTGCGTTTCTCCGTAAATTAGGATTATGTCCGGACGTTGAAAATTGTGGCATTGTGTATGTTGTTCTGTAACAAGATTTTCTGTCCTTTGTTGTTTTTTTTTATCCATGTGCCTCCTTTAACTGCTCTGATCTTAGCTTGTGGCTTTGACAAAAAGACAATTGCATGCAATTAAGTAAACATTCCCCACGATCTACAACGATATCGGAAGAAAGTAAAGGCAGCTGATGCAATGTTGCCAGTTCTAACAGAAGGAAGAAGGCAACAAATTATGGAGTTTTTAAATTTAATTTACACAAAAACCGTTCATTCTATTGAAATACACCAAAGAAAAAGTTGTCATTTATTCAATTTTCTATGAATATAGTCGTAAATTAAGAACCTTAAACAACAGTAATCCAGCAAGGTGGTGATTAATTTTTTTGGATAAAAGCATTTTTTTTCTCGAAAACAGTGCATTTAATTACAAAAAAGTGTTAGAGGTTTTTGTTCATCTACATCACTCTCCCACCTCTCCCAGTCTGCAGGACTATTTCACTTCCACCCTGCATACAAAAAACTACAAGGAATTTATTTATGATTTTTCTAGAAATTTAAACTTGGGGGTTAATATATAGTTTTTAAATGTTTGGATTTTAAAAAATTTATTATATCAATTATAATAAATATTAAGTAAAAGATTGCATATTAAGCTTTGCAGTGCACGTTATAACATGATTTTATCACTTATCACCTGTGAGATATTCTAATTTAAAGGTAGAGAGGTGTGCCGCTATTCACAAGTTGGATTGTGCAATATGTTTTAAGATATTGTGATCTTAAAAAATTAAGAATATAAAACATAAGTCACTTTGTTTTTGTAATACATGGACACAATCTGAAGTGAATCGGAGACATAATGGTCAAATTTTGTGAAAATTTGTGCGACCTGATGTGGACACATCAAATCAAACACACATAAAACATCACTTTTTCTGAATTTAAACATCAATAGTTTACACATTCTACATATAAAATAAACTGACACGTATTTTATATTTTGCAGAAAATCAAATTATTTTGGGATTTAAAAAAACAATCACTTTTTTAAGTATGAATATTTTAAACTGCAATATCATATTTAACCCCCTAATATTAAAATCTGGAAAACATACAGGAGGAATCTGTGAATATCGAATGGGATCTTCCTTAGAAATATGCTTTTAAACAGTTTATTTGTGTTAGCGCGTAGGGTTTTAGAACATACACTGCTGATTGAGAGCTTTACACCGCAGCAGCACGCTGAGCCATCCGATGCATTATGCAATACGAACGTGATACGCTATCACTTCCAGTAGTGGGTGTAACTTAGCAACTGGAAAATCTGATATTCTATAAAGCCTCTCTCCGCTATTTCACTTTAAATGTTACTTTGTGTTCAGCTTTTTTCGTTAGAAGTTCATTCTTAGCTCTGTGATTTCTGAAAGTGCATACTGAGTGAACTGAATAAACGTGCCTATGACCATTGCTTCAGTCCTTTTAATGTTTCCAAGCATAACACTAGGCAGAAATCATTAAGCATAGTTACCCGCAATGTGTTTACAAACTTAAAAATCTGATGTGTTACACTCACATGACTTTCTCTATTCTTGTACAAACTATTCTTACAAATGCTTATTCTCCATATGCTTCATGTTAATCTTAATCGAGATATTGAGATGTTAATCTTATTGCTAATTTTCTTGTAGGTGCAAGGGGAATTGGTAAGCTTTAAGCAATAACAAATATTTTAAGAGCTGGTTGCTATGTGGAGTATTCCATTCTCTTTGCATTACCAGGACAAAAAAAAAATAAGAGCTATAGATTTTAACTGTGCAGTGAACACACTGTAGTGATAGCACTGGAAAAATGTTTTTAACACATTGCCTAAATCCCTCGGTATGATCCCTTGTAATGCAAAATTATTTGTCACTACATTGCAGATTATTTTTACATCATCAATTACAATATCCTGCAGCCAAACCTCATCAGCGCACAAGTAAGGCGGATATGGCATAACACCATCATAATTTGAAATTGATTTTAAGTGCAAGTCGTTGCTTAAATGAAGAGTTTTATCACTTACTTCAGAACTCCAAGCATCAATATTTATTACAGTTGAAAAACATAACGCCATCACCGAGTTGCTTGTGCACTGTGTGTTTTTAATCTCACCAAATATGTCGTTATTTTAGCTCAAGGTGCCAGCAATCACTTTGGCTGCTTTCACGGAAAACAACTTCTTATCATTAAAATTAAAAGTGGTTCGTTTCTTACTAGGCATTATGAAAAGTCTTAAAACGTAAACCAGTAAACAAAGAACAGAAACCAAAACAGAAATACCTGAAAATGGTACTATAACAAATAATATATGAAAGAATAAAATGAAACAGCCCTTAAACCATGGAAACAAAAAATATAAACTAAAATAGGAAATTTAAAATGCTACTATAACCAACAATAAGATATGAATTAATAAAATGAAACAATTTTATGAAATTGGTTCAAATCAGCATTCCTTTGAAGCAAAAGCCGATAAAAGAATCACAAAATCATAGCAGTTCGTTTATTTCTCAGTATAAAAACATATTTGACTATCGCTTAAGGCCTACTCTGTTCCCCTTGTTTTGTATTTGCAAGAGCAATATAGAAATACAGTAGCCTTTAAGCATATACATCTCTCTTAATAGCTGGTTGCTATGTAAGCACCATTCTCTTTGCATATCCAAGACAAAAAAATGAATAACGAATTCCCATTTGAGAAAAAGTATAAGTATGCAAACTTTAAGGGAATAACAAGCAATATCTCGAAAATGGTTCACTCAACAACAAAAATGTATACGACATAAATTATGTATTTTAATGCGATCTACATTTTTTGTGAAGTAAAATTTTGTCTATCTCTTATGGTTTACCAGTTATGCAAAAGTTGTTCACAATGAAGAATACTTTTGGAGACATTCCCAGAAAATTTGAGATATACATTTCATTTGCCATGAAAATATCTTAAACATATGATATTTTAATCAAAATCGTTAGCCATTTCTGAGAAAATTAAAATTTTCTAAAAATGTTCCATGTAAAGGGTAATCTGGGGTGGGGAGATTTTCTTGAAAACCTTCGTGTCCCATCTCTGGAAGATGCTGAACCTAAATACCAAGTTTGGTGTTTATCTGACTGTTCGTTTCCGAGTTATGCTGTTCACAGACACACACATGGACATGTTTCCAAAAATGCTTTTTTTGGATTCAGGGGGCCTCAAAACATATATTTCCGGTGAAATCTCTGTATTGAATTTTTGGGTGGAATATAACACTTCCCCTACTTACTATACGTAGTAGAGAAAGTAAAAATGGAGAACTTAGCTTTGTCACCAGACTTAAAACTATGTGATGCGTGTCAAAAAAAAATTACCCAAAGTACACACTGATAACAGTGATTGTGTGCTACGAAGTGCCAATGCCATGAATAATCCATAAATGGTTTTGAACATAGTGACCATTGTAAGGCAAGATACAGGACTGCGAAAGGGATCCCTGGTACCCTAGAGCTAAATTCATTTATTCCATCAACCAATAATGCAATAATAACCACATGGTATTCACTTGAGTCTGAGGGGGGGGGGGGGGAGTGCACATTTAAATTGTAGTTAAGTTGCCTTCCATGGCATAAGATTGAAAGTTCGAACGTTACTCAACTCAAATTTAAGTGACACGTGAACAAACTAGTACAACTAAAGTGCTATGAAGAATTGACAAGGCATCCAATGACAGACTGCTGCTACTCTCCAGCCACGCCGCGCTGGAATCCTGCTGCATGCTGCTTTCTAAGCTATTTTATTTAAAATTAGCTATATAGGATCCCATCTTTGTTTTGTGTATATATATATTATACACATACAAAAAGCTACAAGGAATTTATTTAAATTTTTATAGAAATTTAAACTTGGGGGTTAATAGGGATATATAGTTTTTAAATGTTTAGATTTTAAAAATTGATGTAAATAATTAATTATATCAATTATGATAAATATTAAGAAAAAGAGCACGCATTAAGCTTTGCATTGCACTTTATAACATAATTTTATCACTTATTGCCTGTGAGATATTCTAATTTAAAGGTAGAGAGGTGTGCCGCTTTTAAAAAAAATAAGAATTTAAAATATAATTCACTTTGTTTTGTAATCCATGGAAAGAATTTGAAGTGAATCAGACACATGATGGTCACATTTTGTGAAATTTTGTGCAACGATGTGGAATGACTCATATGCAGTATTGTACTTTTTGCTATGGTGTACTACCTGGACAAATCATTCTACGGATAAAGTGAACTTTTGAGAATAATATGCATATTTTGACAAAATCCATAGCAGAGCATATTAAAGGAGCATATTGTTTTATACTTCAGTTCTGCATATTATGCAATGTGAAAATTTCTTTATTTTTGCATCCCCTCTGATAGCATTTGTATGAATGCACATGTGTTTGTAAGTTTCTATTTAGCACATAACACCTGAAGGCCAATGGATACGCAGAAAGAGATAGGTAGCTGTGTGCTGTTCTCCCACTGCACATTCAATCTTAGCCATGCAAGTTACTTACATAATCAATGAACAGAAATTGAGTAGATTAGATATACAACACACAATGCTTATGATTACATGTATAATACCATTCACTAACATTACATTTTCTATCCTTCAGGCTGCAGTGTAAAATATAACTATAAGCATTTTTATAGTGGTATTCAATTCTACACGAAGTCACAATAGACTTAATTTCTATTCCATTTTCAAGTTCATTTTGCAGATGTATTTTCAAGCTTACATATACAAATATCTTCCACACTCTTTTGGCTTGTCATCCTCCGGTGTAGTGGTTACAATGATAGTTTCCGAGGTTGCAGGTTCAAACCCAGCGGAGGATGATGGATTTTTTCACGCGTAAAAATCCTTAGCATGGCTTCCTTCGGAAGGGAAGTAAAGTTGGTGGTCCCGTTTCGTAGGTTTACAGCATGTAAAAGAACCTCAAGCCTGATAGAGAAGCCTCTGAGCAAAATTACCAGTCTTTCACGGCCAATATAGAATGGGATGCTAAGGACCACAGCAGTTAAAGAGCATCCATAAATAGAACTCAATTTAATTTAATTTCTTTTGGCTTACCTCATTATCAGCTCATTTTAATGAGGAAAGTGAATTACATCATATAATTTTACCACAATGGCAAAATAACTTGAAAGTTAACACTTTCCAGTTTATTATCCCTATGTAAACTAAATACAGGAGTGCAATGATGCATTTTATATCTTGAGTGAAATTTGTTCCGTTTGAAACTATTATAAACTTCCATTTATCTCTTGATATATTCTTGAATCGCAACAACATAATTTGAGTCATTTATTTTACTACATTATTTTCATTTTATGTGGACTTAAGAATTTCTGAATGCACATACTAGAAGGGTAAAAAAGCCACTATCACCAAAACACACACTTCTATACGACCCTATCAATTATCAATAAATAGTAATCCCTAGATGAGATACTTTATTTATCCTTTAAATACACAAGATTTCAAGGACATGTCAAAATTTCAATTTATATGTACACATATACAGACTGTATTCAGTATAACACTGCACTACACTTAAATTCTTCAGGTTATAAAGTGCATTTGCTACTAAATACTGCTTTATTGCTTTTACAAAGAGTTCTGTTTTATTGATCACTTTAATTTCTTTGCATTTATGTTCCCAATAATGTGGGAAAAAACAGTGAAGTAGTATAATTACAAGAATTATTTCAATGTGATACCACACTCTAATAACTTCACTATGCTTTTGTTACCTTGAATGCATTCTGAAGACATCTTGTCTCCATCATCAGCTAAGAGAAAAATATATGGCTTCCTGTTTGTTTGTCTATTATTAATCCTAGACAATTTGTGTACGTATTTCAGGTATTGTTTCTCCATCCATTTGAAGTTTTATACCATTTGTACTACATTTTATTTCAAAATTTAACTAAGCTGTCTTTTGGGTGCTTAATATATCTAAATTTGAGTAATACTGTTTTATTACTTTCACTGACACATTTGCTTTTGCTTCCATGTAATACTGTATTACATCTATTATATTACTAACTGCACTTTGTTGTTCAGGATGTTTGCCTATAAATGCTCTCAAATCAGGTAATATGGACTAAGCGGCATGAATTGAATTGAAACTGGAAGTAGTAAACAGCAAAGTGAAATGATCATTTTATAGAACACTGAGAAAATTTAAGGTATGAATTAGACCCAAATAGTGTTCTATTAAAACAAAATGTTTACCTTAAAAGTCATATTTGCTCCTGATGAGGTCATGCAGGCAAAAAAATCATATACATACTATAATGGGTGCATCCTAAAATTGGTGATTGACGTTTCCCAGCCACGTAATAATGAACTGTCAAACTAAGAGAAGAGATAAACAGTCATTGACACCTCATTATGGTCGCCTAGCAACCAGTAATCCACCAATCGAAAGCAAATTTTTGTCATAGCAACCAGATACACTATACCTAGGTTGCCAAGCTCTATTACATTACATATATCATGTGCTTTGTGCATGATGCCAGCAACTGATACCTCTGCTATCTGCATGCTGATATTTGGTGTAAACAGTTACTGCTATTATTCTTACTTTGTTTATGATTCAATGGCAGTGGAATGTCATTTGTTTATTTCACTCTGTAATAAATAGTAGTGAATATGGGACCAGGTGTAACGCTTGTGCAGTTTATTGTCACTCATATCTGGCTTGAAAACATTTACAATAGTTTAAAATAGCATATCACAATAAAAGTCACGTGTTTCAGTGTGTTCACATATGTGTGTGTTTGTGATGTGTAACTTTTATATTTAGCAAATTGTTTAATCACTCACGGTTGCAATAAACACTCATGTTACATATGCAGACAAAAAGAAAATATCTGTGAAGGCCACAAAAAATGTTTTTGGACATGCAGTACCAATTAAGGGACAAGCAAGAGACATTATATGCTCCAATTATGTGCATTAACCCGAACTTCAAGGTGTGGTGGCGCAGAGATTCCCAGAGGTTCATAACAGTAAACAGACATTCCTGCACATTTAACAATATTCAGAATCCAACATAGCACCACATTTCCTTAGATTTCTCTGTAAATGTAAAATGAAACTATAATCCCCAAGTAGAACTTGCACCCTCGGAGATACATTACCACATTTTTTAACTTTTCTCCCTCTCTCTCTGATATAAGATGCAGGTAACCTGGGCATTACTGGATAGTGTCAATAAATAAACCAACAATGTTCAGATCACAATGCAAACATACAAATATCCTCCGCTATCTTTGCTGCATGGTACGTGGACTGAGGTACTAAAGCGGCAACATTGGAATCCCTGCTCCTTAACTGTCAATCACCAACTTAGGATGCAATCCATTATAATATTATGATTTCTAAGCTGAATTGATATTGTAATTAATACTACAGAATAGAAAACTCTGTGTATTTTCTGGCATAACAATGCAACAAGATATTCTGTTTGTTAAAGTTATAAGCTTGCAAATCATAAGACCGGCTGAATAAAACCAGTTATAAGACTCACTTCATTTTATTTACATACCTTAGCTTTTAGATTACAAACAATTATATTTTTAAACCATTTAATATGCATACTTACAAGCCCCATCAACATCGTAGTTTGACAGGTCATTCATAATGGTGCGAGAGAATTCAAGGATATTGCACCATTGATCCTTATTTATCACTTTGTACTTGGAGTGTTCCAGGAAGTTGTTGAACTGGCCGAAGAGTACCCAGTGTTTACCTAGGAGCAATTGTAGCATTGCTTTTGCTGTTTCTATGTCCATACTGCGCTGGTCTTTGTCCTGCTGAAAAACACTACAGATGTAATTTGTGCAATCACAATTTACTAGATGAATATTAAAGGGGGGGGGGAATAAAGATGCAGCCATTCAAGATAAATCATATATAATCCTGTCATGGTACTTTATGAAGGCAATCCAAATTATTTTGACATTATTACTCATGCACTCTTAGTTCATGATTAACTCTTAATTCATGATATATATTTTTGGAGTGAGGCAAGTATTTCCAGTTTTAGTGCCAATATCTATCCATAGGGAAACCACTAGTGTATCACACACAGCAATCAGAGATATGACAATGTATTCAGATTAATTTAGATGGTAATGAAGCAAATAACAGAGATGTGTTAATCAAATGAAACTGAAGAATGTAGTTTCCGGGCTTGTAGGCCTTGGTTCAGTTGAGATATCACCTGACACTTTGCCCGTAACTGCGTCGTCAGGCATTTTCAAAGTAAGTGACTCCTGGCTGGTTTATAACTACATTCTATTGGATTGATGCTGGCCATGAAAGCCTAAGCATCTGTTATGAAACAGAAGAGTTGTTGATTGACACCCTAATATCACTTACTTGTTCATCTTCAGTATATGTCCAATAAGTTTTTTTTCCAGTTTGCTGGTTGTGGAGGTGTTGTGTGTGGCGATATCTGGTGACAATATAATGAATTTCCAGAAGTTGCTGGGAGGCAGCAATTCTAAGTTCATGAGATGGTCCCTACTTCTTGCAGATCTTAACAGATTTATGTCAGGCATGATGCCATGACTAGGGATCCAGAAATAATATGCTACGGCAGATTTTTCTATATGTTTGACATATGTGCTTGATACATAAGCTGCTGTAGCAGTAGGAATATTGGTAGAATAATATAGAATATTATTATTCTAGAATAATATTATTAGAATAATATAATATAGAATAATGCATACCCTAAATGGATATCTTAACTGTGAAAAGCAAATTTCTCTTCAAGATCTTCAAACCAGAATATGCAATTGATGTAGTTGATATTCACACACTTCAAACAGCTGACAAAAAATATGTTTACAAGCAGTATTGGAAACACTGAATAAATGCACTAACCAACATGACAACGTTGCTTCTTTGGTGTCTGATTCTGTGAAGTACATGTTTAGCCGTTTTGATATCCTTAGGCAGCTTGTGTCAGGTGCTGGGTCCAAGAACTTGATTAATTAATTGTTCTTCCACGCATGCTGTGTGTACTTATGTTGGAAAGGAAGTATTAGTCTGAAAAAATTCAATACCATAGCCGGGATTTGAACCATGGATCTTTGGCTTTCTGTGCCCTTGCTCTGACCGACTGGGCTACCACGACAACATGCTGGCACAACATTTAATTCCAAAATGCTCGCATCTAATGTTGTGCTGACATGTTTCATGATAGATCAGAACAACAGCATGGAAACCCAAAGATCCATGGTTCAAATCCCATTTACAGCATTAATTAATTATTGTTAAATGTGCTTGGGAAACTTCTGCATGAAGTGCAAACTGCAGTATCCAAAGTCAAAGTTGCATTTTTTAACACAAGAAAGCATCTCTTTGAAATTTCTTGGATATAAAATATCCAAGTGGGAATACTCCTCTGTTCCCAATGGCTATCTTAACAAGATGGTCATCACGGTCGAAGTTTATGATACATTCTGGGCTATTCTGTAAACTCGTTGTTTAAAAGGTGACTATAATTATTTGTTAAGCTTAAAGAACTGCTCTTAACAAATGTGCCATTATTTAGCATTCTGTAACTTGTTTGTTATTACAATATTTGTTTTCTAGATGGTTTGTTAGCCGGAGTGGCTAATTGAAAATTTATGTGCTCTGTGATAGTGTTTTGTTTTCCTACTGCCATCAGCACCAGAATACAGACTACTGAGTAGTTTTGTTACTTATCCTTGCTAAGCTGGACAGAAGGCATGCAGTGAAAACATCACATGAAAAATATAAAATATATGAGGATTTTTAAACTTTACACCCATTACTTATACTAGCAAGATTTACACCTTCTTGTAAACCCAAAGATTTTTTTTTTATGAGGAAAACTTACTAACTGTGGCAGTGGCTCTATAAAGTAAGTTTAATTTTAGGTTAGGAAAAAGAAACAGCAGCACACTTTCATATTGTTCTGATGCAAGATTCACTAATTCATATCATCCTGCAATAATTGCTTAATTGTCTTTATGTTTTTTGGTTTTTAATATACTTTTTAAAGTATATTAAAATTGTTCTGAAATTTTAACATGTAACATCAAGCACAAATAGGTACTTACTTTTTCATTCATGATTTGGCAATGTTCAGCTTTAGATCAATTCTGTGGAAATGTTCTTGCATCTTCATGTTTGAATGAAAAACATAATTGGTATCTGATAATTAGGTATTCTTTAAGTGAAAGGTCATAGTGAAGAGAAAGGTTAGTTTCAATAGTTATGATATCTGGAGAAATGTTGCAGCTATAAGTATTTTATTTCCAATTATTCTTCACATGCAAATTTATTAAGTATAAATTATCGCTTTATAACCCAAATAACTGCCTTCTGTTATGTTCTCTTCCAGCAGCATCAGTATAAATTCATTTTCTATGGTTACAAGAAACTGGTAAATAATTTCTGCTAGCCACTTCTTTTAGAGATTAGAAATCATCTTAAACTGATTCTGGGAATGAAAATGCCATAATATTCTACAGCTCTCAAAAAAAGCTCAGTTCCTAAACTTAACCTAAAAATGAGGCAAATGTATTTGTGAACCATCCAAATCAACACAAGGCTAATCACTATTTGAACCTAAAATTCTTAAATCAATAACTATTACTTTTTATTAAGATACAAGATTACACAACATTTGTTTTGTTATTAAAATCATCTTTTAGAAGTTATCACACAGAACATTGCTTACTCAAGCATAATCTGTAACATTTATATTTTATGCTACAACAAATAAACAAGCATTAATAGTTAAAATGTCAAATTTCTATCATGCTTTTCCTCTTATGGTAGCATTAAAACAATGTCTATGCAAATCTGTTGCATAACAAACACATTAGCAAGAGGGTCTCGGAATTTGTTGCATTCAACAACCAAACCTTTATTCTTAACAAAATTTTATTTCGTTACAAATTACAGAATGCTGAACAATGGTTAGTGGCTTTAACAAATTGTTAAGCCATAATAAAATATTACAGAATAGCCCTGATTGCACAAGCAACTAAATGATGTTATGGCTTTCATGAAGAGTGAAGATGTTTCCAGTTTAAACAATACAAATGTACAGTTTCTATACATTCTATGACAGAGGATGAGCTTATTGCTATTCAACACAAGCTACTTTTGTACGAGAAGAAGACCGACAAATTGTAGACCTCAACAAACTGTTGAAGAGACAATCATACCCTACAGTTAATTTATTAGATGGTAAGTAGCGACAAACTGAGAATGTCTTGCAGATTATTGCTTCATGGCAATAACACTAAAGAAAGACTACAGAGATGCTCTAATGCTGCTCTCCAACAGAAACCATTTCTAAGTGTCATTAGCCCTGCAATACAGACAATAGATGCTATAAGGCAGTGGTAATCATCAATCCTGCAGAGATTGTCTGGAAATGGTTAACAAAGTGAAAAAATTATGTTTTCAGGCAGTTACAGGAAAGTGAAGTGATGAAATGGTACACAAAGCTCCAATTTCTTGTGAAGGCACCTTCTCCAAGTAATAAAGTGGATATAGTGTCAATTTTACTAAGAATGACAATGATCACTCAAGATTTTCAAAATATACCACATTTACTTGCATAACTCCCCCCCTCCTCCATTATATTAGAAGTTTTCAAACAAAAGTAATTTTAATTGCAAGTTTTGTGAAAATTTTTGGACATCCCTTGACCTTCAGAAGCTTTATTTGTTAGAATTCCTGGAACACCCAATCTGCTGTATAGGTACCTGATGCACCACGTACTAACCTTTAAGTGGTCATTAGAGCACAAACATTTCACGTAGTAATTGTTACTCCAGTTAGTAGTATTGTAGTTATTGTTAGTCTCCTTATGTTAGTCTCTAAGCAATTATCGTAGCTCAAAGTTGTTTTAAACTTCTGGCAGCAGTTCAGTCTTTTGCTGTCGCGAAAGCATTACGCGATTATACATAGTGTGCAATGGGTAGAAAAAACAATAATTACACGTCAAAATTTAAACTTCAAGTAGTCAATTTCACAGAAAAAAACAGAGTGAACCATGCAGGAAGAGAGTTTGGCATAGAACCCAAATTAATTCATTACTGAAGGAACCAGGCAGAAAAATTGAAAAGTGCCAAATCAACCTGTCGAGCGTTTCGTGACCCAAAACATTGCAAATACCCCGACATTGACCAAGAAATGTTAAGATTATGTTGTGGAACTAAGAAATTATAGCATTACAGTAACATGCAAAATGTTATAGTTGAAAGCAAGGGAAACAGCAAAAAGCATGGTATTTCACATGTGGTATTCAAAGCTAGCCAGGAGTGGGTTACCCTATTTATGTGGAGAAAGAAATCTACTTCGAGAAGACAAGCAACACTAGCTCAGCGTCTGCCACATGACTACATGGATAAACTGATCCAGTTTCACTGCTTCATAATCCAGCTGAGATGCAAAAATGAGTTTCTGCTCACAAATAGAAATGCGGACTAGACACCAGTATTTTTTGACATGCTACGAAATATGACAGTGGATCTAACGGGTGCTTCTAGTGTTTTAATTAAAACAATGAGTGTGAAAAAGCTTCACTGCATGGTGATGCTAGCAATGCTAGCAGATGGAGAAAAGATGCCGCCCTTTGTTATTTTTAAGAGAAAAACTACAAAACGTGATATTCCGCCTGGTATAATTGGGTGTATAAAAAGGATGGATGTAGGCTGACCTTATGAAGGAATGGCTGAAAATTGTGCGGGATCGATGGCCTTGAGGTCTGCTAAGGAGGGCCATGCTTGATTTGGACAGTTTTCGATGCCATTTAGCAGAACCAATAGAAAGAACAAATGTTGCAACAGAACACAGTTCCAGCAATAATTCCTGGAGGATTTATGTCAGTGCTACAACCTCTGGATGTATCAGTTAACAAACCATCTGAAGGTCACTTCCGCCAATTGTATGGGGATTGGATGGCAACTGACTCACTGCCTCTTACGAAAGGTGGCAACATTAAGCGGTCCTCCATTGAATGTCAGTGGATAAAAAATACACGGAATGTCATCAAACAAGAAAGTATCACAAAGAGCTTCAAGAAGACTGGCAATGGATGGCTGTGAGGACCATATGACCTGGGGTGCTGATTCTGATGATGATGCCAATGATTTAGATACGTCATCAGATGACAGTAGTACAGAATAAACAGGAATGTTTATTTTACTTAGGTATGTAGTATATGATTAAGCTTAATGCACACTCCATTCGTCATATTTATCATTGCTCCGTGTTCTGGTGTTGCAGGGGTGAGCCAAAGGTCATGCTACCGACATGGCTGCGTAATAACAGCAGCATGGCACCCATGGAAATATTGCAAAATTGCATCAACTGTTGTATTCCAGTATATAATTCTTTTTAAAATAAATCTCCATTTTATTTTTAGAGTACCTATCTGATTTATTTATCACAATTTACTTCCTATTTTTAATTATTGCATAATTTCCACCCACCCCCCAAATTTTTGCCTTAAAATTTTGTAAAAAAGGAGGGAAATTATGCAAGTAAATAAGGTACTTTGAAATCCATTTGGATACCCTGTGCAAGTATTGATTGTGAATGGTTTTTTATGATATACAATAATGTTTTTTTTTTTAATTTATTAATGGGTGCTCTTTAACTACTATGGTCCATAGCGTCCCATTTTATATTGGGTGAGAAAGACCAGAAATTTTGCTCAGAGGCCTCTTTATCAGCCTTGAGGTTCTTTTAAGTGCCGTAAATCTATGAACTGGATCACCAGCTTTATTTCCCTTCCGAGGGCAGCCATGCTAAGGATTTTACACCTGAAAAAAATCCATTGTTCTCCACCGGGTTTGAACCCGCGAACTCAGGAACTAGAAGCTAGCATGATAACCCTATACCACAGAGGACAACAATTTTCTCAACCATCAGTATCACTGCCTAAGTCAGGAAAACCTTAGTATGTTTTCAGAAATGCACTTTGAAGGTTAGAACATTTAGTCTGAAATAAGCAGAAGGGTGCTCTTATTAAATATGATTTTAAATATTTTGAATTAAAAACTCATTGATAATGATATTCTGGTGCTCTTATTTCAATGTTATTAAAAAAGCACACTCCAAATGATTGAAATGGGAGATTAACAGTGAAGAAACTACCATTAAATGAAATGTATGAAAATATGAATCTGCAGTTTTTATATTTCACTGAAAATCACCCTAGTTTTCTAACATCCTCTAACACTTTTATTTTCAGTTTTGAAAGCCCCAACTTTTACTTCTGATAAATCTTTTATTTTAAGTCAATGATTTCTAAATATTAAAGTACCACTTCAAGACACTGAAAAATTCCAGGATCTACTCATTGAGCAAAAAAATGCATGAATGCTTTCTGCAAAATAAATTAATTGTAAACAATGAAAAACCTGTTACTATTTCATTTTGTCACAGTCAAAAATCTTAATCAATTAATGCAATATAAAGTGACTACAAAATCCTTGGTTATATGGACTGATGAAAGTCTAAAATGGAACACACAAGTTGAAAATTAAGCATTTTAAGGAATCTGTACTTTGCTTTTAAGTTTATTGATATTCAGTGTAATATTTTGGGGTAATTCTTACAGAGAAAATATCTTTAAATTACAAAAACTAGCAATCAGCTCAATGACAAAATTAAACAAAACTGACACATATAATAATATATTTCAAATGTTGTCCATATTATCTTTACCATAAGTAAGTATACAAACTAGAAGTAATGTTAAATGTCAGAAAGCATTTGCAGCATTTTGAAGTTACATATCACGAAAAGCATCACCAGGAACAAACAACATCAAAGTATCATTAGTTGTAACACAATAAGATGGTATTGTGACCACATGCAAAAGGACATAAAGAGCAAGAAGAGGGGGAAGGATTTAATCACATCCCACTCCTGACAAACCAGTGCAACAAATAACACCAATTGCTAGGAAAAAACTTTGTCACCTAGATTCTGCACTCAGCTGTCAACTGAACTCGACTATCTGAGAATTCAACTCACTCTATGCAAGCAGCCCTGTTATATAGTCCCTGCATACACAGAGGAATGTTCTGGAAGGGAAAATTACTTGAAACCCGCCAAAAGGAAATTTCAAGATGGTAGGCACACATAAAGAATCAGTTGCTTTGGTCATTATTGTGCGGGTTATTTGTTCTAAAGGGCTGGCCAAAGGCACCAACAACCTTGTTGCTAAGCAAACAGGCCAGCATGCTCCCACACTGGGTGGTCCATCCGCAAATTCGCGGATGTGGACACACTATTTTGCATCACCAAAATAAATCTTTTTAAATTATTGCTTCATGTGGCAGTACAAAGGTGAAACTTGTTATTGCATCTTTTCTCAGTATTTTTTATGGAAAACAAATTTTGACCAAATACCAATCGATCAGCCATATAGGTTTAGTAAGACTTGAATAAGTTTGATATGGTTTTAAATGTAAATAAAAAGTTTGGATGCTATTTCTTATAAAAAGTTTAATAGAAAAAAATATTGAAGTAAAAATGCAAGATAGAAACACAAAAAGTAGAAAATATAAATTTCTTGGTGATCTTCATCCATAAAATCTAAACTGGCAGACAGGGCGGGCTCCAATTCATGTTAAAAGTGTAACAGTTATAACTATAAATCAAAACATGCACACATTAGCAAAATATCTGATATCTTTATTGAGTGTTGAGCTAATACAATACATTTGGGCATGATCAGCGTCGAGCCCTGGCTCCTTTTGCCGATTGTACCCAAGCTTCCGCATTTACAAGGCATGTGTGTTGAGTTAGCTTCATATCACTAACGTTTCTCATTTAAGTTCACTATACTGCTTACTGTTCTTCTCCCCTTCCCATCTCCTTCCCTTGCTTCCTCCGCCATCTGTAATACTCCACTATCAGCGGGAAATGGGAACTATTAGATGCAATTTAGAGAATGTTTATTTGTACCCCGTACTGATCGTCCATAACAACACTTGCTCGTTCATACTAAGAAATGTACCTCTCCCTCCTAGCCCTCTCGTGTTTACCGTCCTTTATATCTAAATCATTCACTTCAAGATTTCATAAAATCTATCACTTGCTTAGCAATACCTTGTCTTTACTTTGCCTAATTTGTTCCCTTCTATACATTCTATAGTCACTCTCCCTCCCTATTCTATTTACTTCATTATTACTGCTTCTGTTTTCCCATACTTCTCACAGAGCCTGCACTGTTTCTATATGTATGGCACACTTTCCTACTCCATAAATCTATTTCTGTGGCTCCTTTAACGGTCCCGCTTTGTTTCTGTCCAAAATCCGTAGACTCCCATAAGGTGTGAACACAATGCTTTCTTCTTCCACGAATTCGCCACTCTGAAACCACACCTCTGCCCTGCCCGCAATCAAATCACGTGTCGGTTGAATTCCCTCCCTCCTCGATGATGCCACTTTCCTAACTTTGCCAGCTGTTGTCCATACATCGCTCTGATCTGACGTCACTGCCTCGGCTCTTAATCCCCTCTCTAACTCAGCCATCTTCTTCCCTCCAGCCCCACGTAGCAGTGACGTAACTTCCATTTTCCTTGTTTCGCCAGTATTAGCAAAATAAGTAAACTAAATTTGGAATCTATGTATTAAGGCAGGTGCTAAAAGTTTTGGAACCAAAATTTTCAAAGTTTTATGAGGAAACATATACAAGAAAATATTTAGGACATATTATTCCGAAAAAGGGCAATAAGAAATCTATGTAGATAAGTATATAAATAAATAAATAATAATTATTATTGTTATATTATTTATACCTTTCTCCAGTTATACATATTAGTATAAAATATATACTTATACAAATAAGGGGATAGGAATGGCAATATACATACACAAAATACTAAGATATAAAAATGACCTTAAAAACATTAAGGGGTTCCTTGAATAACAAAGATAAAAACTATGAGTATTACATTCATATTATATACATTCTTCACCCACTATCATTTATTTTTACATAGCTTCTATAAACTATTCTTATAAAAACATATTTTTCCATCTGTTTCTACTTAATTCAGACAAATGTTTGCAGAAATAATTTCCTTGCACATTTTGTTGTAAGTACAAAGGGATAAAGGAAACCAAAGCGATAGTTAAATATTTAAATAGTGGCTTTGAAATTCTATACTCTTTCTACCAGAAACAACTGTATAGTAACAGTACTTCAAACAAGAAAAAAGTACTGATAAAATTCACGCCAATAACAACAGATATCTTGGAAATGTGTGATTCACAAAAACTGTGCAGTGCAGCCTCAGTTATACATTTTCAAAGGAAGCTGGCTAAAATAATGTATAGATGAGAAAACATAAAAGTGCATTTTTCTTATGGAACTGTGACTGTTTTATTTTATTATTATTCAAACTTAATTATGTATTATTTAATACAAGAAAGCAATAAATGAAACAGAAGCAAAAATAATAAACCTAACACACTATTTGTAGTACTTACATGCATACCAGTGCTGCTATTCATAATTTAACAAAAAAATCCAGAGTACTGGTGCTTTACACTGGTTTAAAAAAATCGTCCCTTTGCTTTGATTTTTCCAATCATTCCATTATAAGCATTAATCACAGAAATGCTGTCATTTAGACTTTGGGATAATAGAAATTGTACAACTTCTAGGGCTTGAATTACCTCATGCACACTGGGAACACTTTTATAATTTAGACCTACTTCTTCATCAGTATTATCAGATACAACCTGGGGATTGAAAGGAAAGCTAGCGATGAAAGCTGTTAGAGTTTGCTTGTGCAAAACACCCACGCTAACAATGAACTGGTTGGAAAGGCTATATGAAGCTGTAGTAGAGTCAAAAATGTTATATGGAATAGAAATATGGGGGGTGGCAAAGGGATGGATTAAGATTGATATAGTCCATAGAATGTTTTGTAAAGAAGTTTTGGGTTTACCCAAGAGTTCACCAAGGGGCGTGGCACTGGCAGAGCTAGGAAGGGTAGGGAGAAAAGGTATAATAGTGGAAAGAATATTGAAGTATTGGTATAGATGTTTAAATTTAGAAGATAATAATATATTAAAAGAATGTATACAGTTTCAAAAAGCTGTCCTAGGAGAAGAGTGCTGGTTAGGGGAGATGGGAAATGTCCTAAAAGAAATTGGCATGAGGAATATTTTCCTATTAGATAAATATAATAACAGTGGGTTTTGGAAAGAAGTGAGATTGAGGGTGGAAGATATCGAGAAACAAGAGATATGGGCTAGTTTTGAGGATAAAAGGTCATTGATTTTGTATAAATCAGTTAAAAGAGATTGGGGAAGGGAGAAGTATGTAGATATATGTAATCAATTTGGTAGAATAGGTCTTGCGTGGATGCGCACAGGAGTAATATTTTTAAAAAGGAATGGATATAATGGTTCGGGGAGATGTATTATGTGTGATGAATCGGGTAGTACTTTTCATTGTCTAATAGAATGTGATAAGGTTAAAAGGTGGAGAGAGGTTATATGGAATAAAAAATGGGACAAGTTAAACAAAGAAGCAGTAGCATTAAGAATGTTGGGAAGCACAAAAGTAGAAATAATTAAAATGATGGGGACATTTTTAGGCAACACAAGGGATAAGTGGATAAGGAGCTTAAGAAAGGTACAGCTGAACGAGCATAGTTTGTAAAGTGGAGAGATGGTATAGTAGCTTTATCCCATATATACAGCCTAGGGGCTAAATATGGGGGAGCTAGAAAACTGGTGCACTAGACATAAGTTTTAGATGTAAGCTTTATTTGTATTATTGTAATAATGATGAAAATAAATATTACTATTACTATTACTATTACAACCTGGGGTAGAATGATCTTGCCCAGCCATATTGTTAACATGTCCCAATATTCAAACAATTTAATGTCTTTAAACACAGATAAAAGCTGCTTCCAACTTTTCTCAATATAAGCAAAAAATATATAATGTGTTATACTCACATGACTTTCTCTACTCTTGTACAAACTATTTTTACAAACACTTATTCTCCATATGCTTCATGTTAATCGAGATATCGAGATGTTAATCTTATTGCTAATTTTCTTGTAGACGCCAGGGGAATTGGTAGGCTTTAAGCGATAGTCAAATATTTTAAGAGCTGGTTGCTATGTGGAGTATTCCATTCTCTTTGCATTACCAGAACAAAAAAAAAAATTAATAACGAATTTGAGAAAAAGTATAAGTATTGGAAAATTTAAGGGAATAACAAGCAATATCTCGAAAATGGTTCATTCAACAACAAAAATGTATATGACATAAATTATGTATTTTAACGCGATCTACATTTTTTGTGTAGTAAAATTTTGTCTATCTCTTATGGTTTACCAGTTATGCAAAAGTCGTTCACAATGAAGAATACTTTTGGAGACATTCCCAGAAAATTTGAGATGTACATTTTATTTGTCATGAAAGTATTAAATACATGATATTTTAATCAAAATCTTTAGAGCCATTTTTGAGAAAACTGAAATTTTCGAAAAATGTTCCATGTAAAGGGTAGTCTGGGGTGGGGGGATTTTCTTGAAAATCTTCGTGTTGCATCTCTGGAAGATACTGAACCTAAATACCAAGTTTGGTGTTTATCCGACTGTTTGTTTCTGAGTTACTGTTCACAGACACACACACACGGACATGTTTCCAAAAATGCTTTTTTTGGATTCAAGGGATCTCAAAACATATATTTCCAGTGAAATCTCGGTATCAAATTTTTGGGTGGAATACAATACTTCCCCTACTTACTATACGTAATAGAGAAAGTAAAAAAATAACCAGTTGATATCCAGCTACCATATGGAAACATTCACTTATTAAGAACTGAAGTGGCTAAATACCTAGGAGTGATTTTTGACAAACTAATTTGTGTTAGTGTATAAAAAACATTAGTAAAAAGGCAACTTTAGATTCAAAATATTATAAAGACTTTTGGTAAAAGAATGAGTTTCTTTTAAGACAACCTTAAATACAACTTACAACATGTATATTTAATGCATTTTTAAATATTGTCGTGAAGTATTTATAACTTCATCTTCAAACAAAAAAAAATCCTTGAACAAGCTCAAAATCAACTATTATAATTAAATAACTAAAATTGAGTTTTATTTATGGACACTCTTTAATGACTATGGTTCTTACAATCCCATTCTATATTTATCATGAAAGGCTGGAAATTTTGATCACAGCCTAAGCTTGAGGTTCTTTTACATGCCGTAAATGTACGACAGAGGACCACAAGCTTTACTTCCCTTCCAAAGGAAGCCAGGCTAAAGACTTTCATGCCCAAAAAAAAATTCATCGACCTCTGAAACTAGACTAGCATGGTACCCCTAGACCATGCAGAGTGACAATTAAATAACTGGTGCCATTAAATCTTCTGAAGCTGTATTAACTGCTGCATCCAACAAATCCATCATGGCACATCTTCAAATGCAAGCCTTTCTAGCTTATAAGAAGTTAATAAAACTACTTATTAGCTACCAAAATTTGGTATTAGCTACCAAAATTCTACACAAAATATGAAAACACAGATTGGATTTATACAGTCAAGAATATGAAAACTTGTTAAACTATCCATCTGAAACAGAAAATTTTATCTTCTTAAAATCCAATTAATAAAATTATAGTCTATCATTTAATAAAAATGATGTTAATCCTTTTCAAGACAAAGCTTTTACCCTTGAAACCCTAAATACATTATATAACTCCATACTGATGGTTTTCTTCTGGATTATGAAGGACCTGGAGCTGGTGCATTTTGTCAATTCCTTTCCATTTATAAAAAACTGGGGAAATATACAAGCAATTTTGATAGTGAAATTGATGCTAGATATACATCACTTCAAAATTTATTTCCGTGGTTACATAAATGGAAAAATGTAGTCATTTTGATTTTAAAGTTGCATTCCAAGCTATTGATTCTCTATTCAGCCCAAAATGAAGATGATTCCTGTACACTGCAGTGTTTTTGGAAATGAAATGGCAGACGTTTTAACAAAGAAAGGAACCAAAATTAACTTCATGATAAAACAAAGTTTTCCTATGAATCAATTAAATCATAAAAAGAAAAATCATTTCTAATTATAACTAACAGATAACACTTCAAAATGAAGAGTCAAAATGGAAGAAAATATTAAGTGATCCATCAACAGTTCCCGATTTACCAAGAAACTCTTCTTTTCTTGCATTGTGATTTATCACAGGACATGACTGTTTGAATAAACATTTTTACAAAATTGGAATAGTAACACCTCTAAATTATTTATTGTGCTCCAAGGAAGAAGAAATGGACATGGAACATCTCAAAAATTGTGACTCTCTTGTGGTTTTTAAAAATCTAACATCAAAACATTCAGAAGCAAGAAGGAGAATGATTTCATTATTAACTCCTGAGCATTAGACCCACCCACACATACACACATATTGTTAACAAATACACAACAATAATATGTTCTCAAAATATTGATGCCTATGCTCATTGTTTTGTGCTATGACAGCAAAGATACAGTATACAAAATTAATGCATAATGTATCTTACCAATGCATAAACATAACTTTAATGAGTAAGTAAATTACTATACTATGTGCATGGGAATTAGAAAACCGTGACATATCGGTGAGAAAACTTATAAACAAAAAAAGTATAATTGAGCTAAATATTAATAGACAAAGTTCAAGTCATAAAACATTTAGCATATTATCTGTCGAAAATAAAGAAATGAATAACATATAAGGTTTGACTGTATTTGTCATAAATTGTGTGTTTTAAAGATATCTACATTTTTGGTGAAGTAATTTTTTGTCTATCTCTTATGGTTTACCAGATATACAAAATTCTTCCCGAATGAAAAGGTCTTCAAGGTTATTAGCAGAAAGTTCAAGATAAACAATTTATTTGTCATGTAAGTATCTTAAATATATGGTATTTTAATCAAAATCATTAGAGTCTAATGAAACATTTTCCAATTTGGGGTGAGGGGATTTACTGAAAATGTTTGTCATATCTTTGGAAGGTACTGAACTTAAAAAACACATGCACACCTTTTTCTAAAAATGCCTTTTTTGGATTCAGGGAGCCTCAAAACATGATCTGTGAAATTTAAATATCCAAATTTTGGATGGAATGCAATTAATAGGTAGAGAAAGTAAAAATAACAATGAAATATTATATAATTATACTTTTCAGAACATACTAAGTATTTGAAAAATGACAACTCTTATGCTTATGCTAAAAGAAATTAATCTAATTACATTAGCTCCTATTCAATAGAAGAACTGCATACATATATTGACAGTGCCATCTGTATGTCTTTTCCTTGAGCAAACTATGAAATAAAACTAGTAAAAGAGCAATCCATACTCACTCGAGCGAAGTCATAAGCGTATCGATAAATGCTCTTGAAAGTCACTTGGTCATTGAGGACTGACCGGAGGTAGTCTAATTTACTCTGCAATTTTGCAATGCTGTCACATCTGAAAAAATCATTAGATGACTTAGTCATGTCTAAGAAAGAGAGGAAATAACAGAATACCTAACTTAGCATTTCCTATGGACTTCACAATCATTTATAGAATCCACTTCATGCTAATCACAATAAATGCTTGTAAAGAAATGTTTTCAATTACAAAATACTATTTTAATACCATTTTTAATGTAGGAGGTGGCAATAGCAGGTAGCTGGTAATATAACAATTCAAAATATTCAGCCCCAAGCTCATTAGAAGCAAAAGTAGACACTTAACACTTCAAAATAAAGTGGACTTAATAATCTGGAAATAAAATGTCTAACACTGAATACTTCAGAGATGCTTACTACTATGATATGATATGATATCTTTATTGAGTGAAGAGCTAATACAATACATTTGGGCATGATCAGCGTCGAGCCCTGGCTCCTTTTGCCGATTGTACCCAAGCTTCCACATTTACAAAACATGTGTGTTGAGTTAGCTTCATATCGCTAACATTTCTCATTTAAAGTTCTATACTACTTAGTGTTCTCCCCTTCCCATCTCCTTCCCTTGCTTCCTCTGATCGTCTTTGAGATTCCACGATCAGCAGGAAATGGGAGCTATTACATGCAATTTAGAGAATGCTTATTTTTACTCCATACTGATCGTCCATAACACTTGCTCGTTCATATTAAGAAATGTACCTCTCCCTCCTAGCCCTCTCCGTGTTTACCGTCCTTTATATCTAAATCATTCACTTCACGATTTCATATAAATCTATCACTCGCTTATCAATACACTTGTCTTTACTTTGTCTAATTTGTTCCCTTCTATTCATTCTATAGTCACTCTCCCTCCCTATTCTATTTACTTCCCCATTATTACTGCTTCTGTTTTCCCATACTTCTCACAGAACCTGCACTATTTCTATACGTATGGCACACTTTCCTACTCCATAAATCTATTTCTGTTGGCTCCCTTAACGGTCCTGCATTGTTTCTGTCCAAAATCCGTAAACTCCCATTGGGTGTCAACACAATGCTTTCTTCTTCCACCAATTTGCCACTCTGAAACCACGCCTCTGCCCTGCCCGCAACCATATCACGTGGCGATTGAACTCCCTCCCTCCTAGATGATGTCACTTTCCTAACTTTGCTAGCTGTTGCCCATACGTCACTCTGATCTGACGTCACTGCCTCGGCTCCCAATCTCGTCTCTGACACAGCCATCTTCTTCCCGCCAGCCCCACGTAGAAGTGATGTAACTTACACATCTCCATCCTTCTCCGATTCCCAATCGCTCTTTGGACTTCCTTCCGATCTGCATTCCTTCTCTCTGGTCTCGGATGTATTTGGCTGAAACATTACCTGCTCCTGCAATCTGCTGCTCCTTGTGTCACTTTCACATCCAGCCACCATGCGCCCATCGACCCACAACCGTAAGTTCTTTATGACGACCCATTTCCCTTCCATTCTTGTCAGCTTCATTTGTTGTATTAAATCTTTCTTCAAGGCCTGTTGTTCCACCGATAAATCTCTGTTTATAAAAATATTTCTTCCTTTTAGTTGCTTTGTTTTCTTTAACACTTCATAAACAAACTGCACTGACGTAAATCTTGCAACTATCATTCTGGCACCTCTTGATCTCCCCACTCTGAATGCTTCCTTAATCTCCCAGCCCTGTAGCACCATTCCAAGCTTTCCTTCTATAATCTCTCTAACCTCTTCAACAGGCCATACTCCATTCCTTTCTTTCACTCCTGTTATAACTAGATTAAATCTGCGGTGTCTCTCTTCCAACAGCTCTACTCTTCTTTTGAGTTTCTGTACCTCATTTCTTACATCTTGCATTTCATTTTTGATCTCACTCTTGATATCTATTAGTTCCTTTTCTACTCCCTTAAGTTTGTTTCCTAATACCTCATCCATATCTTTTATACTAGCCAAAATTTCGTCCATAATGTTTCGAATCCCATTTGGCCCAGGATTAATTTCGACTCCACCAATTACCAGTAGCATACCTATTATACATGTGAGAAGAATAATATTTATCATCTCTTCTGTACCTTTGTTTATTTTAAAATCATTCCATTTTAACTTATTAAAGGTTCCAATTCTTCCTCTGTACTCTTCAATACTGATTCCCATAGATACTTAAGCCCTTCTTTTCTCCGACTCCAGGAGCTTCCTCAACATACATCTCTTTTCCACTGCTTGCTTAGCACTCCGCTTACTACTATAGAAAAAGTTATTTAAGCTAAACTGTATGTTATAAAGAGAGCTACATTTTTTTCTAGTATTCTGTCTATCTTTTATATTTTCCCAATTAAACAAAATCTGATAAGAATGAAGAAATATTGTAATTTATTTCCTCATCTATACTAAAACACAAGAACTTCATTTATCTGGACTAAATGGGACCAGAAGTAATATGGATTAACAAAAATTTAGATAATTCAGAAACAAACTATTAAATGAATACAAACTTTGATGCACAATAGTGAAATTTGGATCACTGAAAAAGCAGAAGATAAAAGAATTGAAAAACATCCAGATGGGAAATCTACGATCATTATCAGCCTGTCATGAAAACAAACGAAACATAATCTTACATGCTTTAGGTTTGTGTAGCTTGAAGTGTGCAATCTCTCCATTACCTACAGTGCCAACATTACAACTGTATACATTCATATGTATTTATCAAAGGAGATACATACTTCCGTGGTGAAAAATTGAGTGAGTGTGTGCATGCGCGTATGCGCGTGTAGGGTAATCTTAAAGTTCACCCAACCTGATTTTGATAATTATTTCATCATTGCAAAGCCCTATTCTTTCTGACAGAACATTAGATTATAAAACACTTTCTAATTTCAATTCATAAATTATTGAAAGAGTAAAAAGGATTTACAAAGCCTATGTACTAGAATACGAAAACATTGGCATTATAAAAGAACATACTTGCAAAAGTTTTTGACTCTTAGTTGATATTGCCAAGGAGTAGAAAATAGTTGTTACTCCATAGAAAATGAATGTAAAATAATATAAATGCTGCTGATATTTCACTCCAAACAATACATATATAGATAGTAACTATTTAGCAACTAAGAAAACAAAAGAGAATGAAATATGACACTAAAATTACACATGCAATACCAATGCCAAAATATTTTAATAAACTTCATGTATGAAAGTTTTGCTTTATTTCCTTTGTACTTATGTTGTAATCAAGTTCATTAGCAGGGCATGGTAAATAATTGTATGAAGAGAGAAAATTGCTAACATTATAAATCAGTGAATCAATATTATTTCATATTTAACTGAGAAGATTGTTTTTCTCAATGATTGCAGACTTTGTCTTTTCCAAAAAAGTTAACTTGGTGGCCTAGGAGTGCAGAATCTTCATATTCACCAGCTTCACCTCTATTTTATTGTAAATGTTAAGGATTTCTGCTTTGTGTAAAAACTATGAAGCTTTTATCTTACTAATTAACTATGGGACCAAAGAGAAGGCACAAAGGTTTAAAAATTCACTTAAAGTAATTATCAAAAAAATTACTGTACCATTCCGATCCATGTTTCCACTGCCCAGAGTACATATAAGCTACATAACATTTACAGCACTTGGAACACTGTCAGAGGGCAGTTAAGAAAGTCAGACGTCCTGCCGATGTTTCACATATTATTGCATGAATATCGGAGATTTTTTATCCCAATTATAAGGGGTAAATGGGAGGACTAACCACAAAAATCCTCTAGATTATTATATAATAACTTCATAATAAAATGGGTAGAGGTAAATTATATTAGTTCAATATTAAAGTTTAAAAAGTAATCTTGCAAGTTAAGTCAGCTAGTTGTTCATACAAAAAGAACTAAAACTAGCAACACTTCAGATTACAATATGAAGCCCTTATTTCTCAGACTACAAAATCTCAGCAAAAAGTTATTTCTTGTTTTCCTCCTGTACTCATTATCTCATAACTAGGAACAGTATGATGGACCCAACTGAAGCACTTAACTTACATGAGCTAAATAGAACAGGCCCATTTCATCTTTCTCTAATTAACTACTCTCCTACATTCTCACCATTATAGACAACCTTGCTACTCTCAAAGATCTTCTCTTCTTGATCATTTCAAGACAAAATATAGCTTCTAAAGAATTCAGTCTCAATATTTATGAGGTGCAATACCTGGGACAGACAACAAACATTTCCCACCAACATACTTGGCCACATTGTTAAGAGGCAGCAAAGAATGTACCGCATTCATGTGACACAATTTCCTCCTCAAGGCTGGTCATACCAACTACACTTGTTTTATCCTTAGGTTGAAGTGAACCAAATAAACCTATGCACAAACATTGATCATCATGGATCATTGGTTGTGAGCACATAAATAGTTTGCTTGCATATATGCAATTTGTGGCAACTAGATAAGGTAATATAGCATAATATTAACCACTATAAAGAATATGAATTGGGAATTGAAGAAATACTCATTAACAGAAAAAAAAAATTAAGAGTTAGCAATTCCCTGCACACACTGTGCCATCTATTTTGCTGCAGTATGGCCAATGTACACTCAGATCAACCCATTGCTTGATGTTAACATGTGCGATGAGCAGGATCTTGAGGAAGTAGAGCCTCTTCCAGAAACTGATTAACGGAACCACGTATTTAGTTTTAAGCCAAAAGCTTTGCATCATCCTAGGCGTTTTAAATGGTTACATTAGTAACAATAACAATAGTTATTTTTTCCTACAATTAATGGTTGGCACAACCTACCATCTGCTTGCCAGACCATATGTAATTTGAGGCAGTATTTTAATACCTGAATAATTTCAATTGTTACTTAATATTAGGTAAATTCAATAACAGCCCGCCTTGAAACAATATGTATGTAATAATTATTTAAATTGTATGTAACAATCATTGCAAATGCTTATTTTTATTGTAAACATATTTTAATAATGTTATGTGAATACTTTACATACTCTAATAATGCAAGAACTGTGAGAATAATAAGTTTTACGTTGCTAACAATGAGTAATAATGAGGTAATTGTAGCAATAATGTGTTTAGAGTTTTGAAATGTACTGGTCATGATTAGAGCGAGGACGTAGTTTCACTGAGTTTTAAAATTAGCCAATCAACAGCAAAGAAAAGTTTTAAATTAAATGCAGATATTCTATTGGACTAGAATTAGCCAATCAGAGACTTGCATTACCGAAGCTTAAGGTTTTGACCGTTGAGGTTATTCAGTTCCTGGCAAGATGTGGTAGTGTAAAGATGGAAAAATGTATTCTCTACGGGTGATTAGTAAAAACAGATATACATACTAAGTGAATATGTATAAGTTTCTCACAGTTCTTTTAAAAGTGTAGTGGTTTATAAATATGTGCAAGAAGTTAAAATAAAAATGAAAATTTAAAAGTTTAATTCTGTGACGTCTACAATAATTGTCATTACCACACCCTACCCAAGATAAATGACTCTAAATTAAGACTGATGCAGCCAAGGCAGATTCAAACAATAATATTATGTAAGCATTAAATTCAAACCGACGCTCAAAACAACTATTAATACATAACAACTCTTCAAGTTTGCGTAAACATTACGCAACAACAGCAGCAAATCATCTTCAAGTTACGTATTTATTACGTAACCAGCATCAATAAAACATCTTTCAACTACCAGCTAAATACCTTCTTCAACATGTGCGCTGGACCAGTAAATTACTTCATAGTAACAGTAAAACAGTGTAGTATTGCTATAAATGTGTCATATGGGCAAGATGTACCACCATTTTCCCAAGGGGCAGCTTCCGAATCCATTACACCACATCATTAATCCTCTTTATCACATGGTAGTTGGGACCAGCTTAAGTCCAAATTGCCTTGGTTCAAAGAGGGCATTACACCCAAACCTACTTGCCATCCGGAGGTGCTGATGACAACCCACCTCATGCACGCCATGCAGATGTTCCCAATATGTACTGGGTCACCTGTTGCTCTGTATTACCTCAGAGACCTGAAAATCAGATTGGAGGGTGGATGCAGCTCTGTCAAAAATCAGTAATGATTACCTGTATGCCATCAGGAAGAACCTGATATCCCAAACCTGTTGACAGTCGACCATTACCTCCTTTAGAAGTGCCACCAAGACTTTCATTACCATTCAATCAACCCATTGGATAGCAGGTGTTGTACAGATCTTGTACACTCCAGCTACTTCATCAGACTGGTTCAAACTTGCTGTCCTGGTTGTTCTTGTAAAACCCCAAAGAACAGATTATTCACAAGGCTGTTCACCATTATGGTTTCCAAATTTGCAATGACTTAAAACTTCTGACTAATTGGTGATACTAGTTCCATCCATAAATCATGGAGAAAGACTTGGAAGTTCCATGGCAATGCATTAAAATGTTCTACTCTTGCATGCAAACCTGGCTCCAAGTGTCTGGGCCACAACCCATTGCATATCCAACATACTTCATTGATTTTTCTATGCTGAAGGAGCAACAGCTCTCTGGATTTCCTTATCAAGAGATTCCCATTCTCTCAGGAGAACCCTGTCATTGACTCAGAGTTCTAATTGATCCAGTATGTAGTAATGATTATCATTATTATTATTATTATTATTATTATTATTATTATTATTGTTGTTGTTGTTGTTGTTATATGCATGCTCCTTGGTACAATGTTCACCAAACTTGGCATAATTTCTGTCTCCAACTCTCTCAGGAGCAGCCAGTAGCATATGGTGGTACAGTGTCATAGATGTACTCCTTTGAAAAACAACAACAGCATGCACACATGCACAACATTGTCCTCTTTAACCTGGTTAATTTATCACAGTAAATCTGCTGGCTTCTAGGTTGCCGATTTAAAAATTATTACTTGTGTGGAGAACTATAACACAGGGATTTTAGTAGGAAAGATCTACAAGATAATCAAATATATGTAAATAAAATTCATGATCCTAACTTTCATCCTAAAGCACCTTTTACCCACTGTTATGTCCATTCACTGCATACGGTCATGAAACAAAGCCTGACTTGCAACAGGCAATGCAAAATATGTATATAATTTGTCTGTATAATGTTCCAAGTCATCCAAAAGAACTGCTGCTCTTCGCGATTTCTCTCGTTCTCACCACTTCGTGCTTGTTGATATTTTTATCCTATTGGCCATCAAGCATGATGTCTATTCTCTGATTTCTGAACATCTGTAATTGTAAGCAACACTGGAGGTGAAATTAGTTTCTTCGTGTCACTGTGCTACTGTGCTTAAATGGTTAAACCATTAAATCATGTTTTACTCCAGACACTGCCTTTGGAAGAAAATAAGCAGTACAACATACTGATTTTCTTCTCATGTTCAGTTAACCACTCAACAGTATTACACTGTGTCAACAAGAAATGTGGTGTGTATACTTCCGACTTGTACTTGTGGATGGTTGTTAAATGTGACAATTTCAGACATAGTTTGCCACTCCTACTAACTATAAAATATTCACTAAATCTTAGGTTAGAAAAATTTTCTGTTTCTAAGTTCATCTAAAGTTTGCATGTTGACTATGTCCTCACGGGTTTATATTACTAATAAGGACATTAATTTGTTTAAGTAGTTTTTAGTAACATATTTAACACTGCTTAAACTTGCTAAACGGTAAATGACAATAAAAGCTGTAGCACCACAAGCATTCACGAAAATTGCAATACCAGTGTTCTCAGGCTTGATGCACTGTGTGAAAAAAAGCAGGAAGAACTCTTGAGCTGTGAAGGAACAGCATGCATTGTCAAAAAAATCTTCATATGTCGCACCTCCCCTATTAAACACAAACCATTTCATAGCTGCCTCATGCAGAAACATACAAAACCGAAGTCCACAGAATGCACTAGGCATGAAGTTTCACATAAGAGATAGAAAATGTAGCCACTATTCTGTCGCATATGTGGTACTGTGCTAGGCACTCAGAAAATCATGAGCACGCTGAGAATTACATAACTGCTGCATTACTACTGGTGCCACACTATTATTTTTACTTTCTTTTCTTTCTTTCTTCGAGATAGTGGGTGTGCGCTGCAATCCTAGCACACACAGAGAATATGCCATTGGGAGCTGTCTCATATGAGCAATGTCAGTTGTTTCCTCCTCAGTCCAGCACTATGCCAGCCCATGACAGGCACAACCAAAATAAACTAGTCGCTCCCTTTCTTCAACCTTAGTGCAATCACTCTTCTCTGGGCAGCATCTTCAGGGAAAGGAATCCTGGAGTTGCTCCTTCTTTGCCTTCTGAAGAGAAACTGTAGTCCTGCTATCTGGCCTTCCAATTGTACACTGCAGCAGTGTGAAAAATCCATTAGCAGTCCCCCAAGCCATATCCCCATCACACACACACACACTGTCTGCAGTGACATCCCTCCAACAATCTTCTATTTGTGTCACAGAAGATGTCTCTTTTTTTGAAATAATGGGAGCAGTGTCAGCTGGTGATAACTCACTATGAGGTGCAATAGCCAATTACATTTCATCTACTTCGAGAGAGAGATAATAAAAAATAAGTTAATCTAATGCCATCTGTTTCTTCTTTTCAGCTTTTACCTTTCTTCTGTACCATGCCTACAAAGTCACAAATTGAGGCAGCCACCCTGGCTCCCAATACACCTATCTTGCACAAATGTGCTGACTAGAGCAACTCCTCTTCTATATTCCTGTCCTTGTGCATTGCACAGTTCCTATTTAGAATATTGTCCTCTCAATGGCTTAAGAAAGGGTATTCATAGCATTCTGAAGTTTGGGGCTTGGGGTGGACAATCAAGGACTCCTCAACATTTGTCAAAAGCACCCCGGGCCCAACTGTCAGTCCAGTTGTTGAGGAACAGCAAGGCACATAAACCCAACATTACAATATCTCAAACAAATGATACTTAAATATTTTTAGAACAACTTTTAAGAAAATAAATATCTTAAAAGTTCTCCAAGTAAAGGGTTATTTTGGATGGGAGCAATTCTCTAAAACTTCTTGGCCTACAGGCTTAAAAGATGCTGAATTTAAAATACCAAATTTAATATTTCATCTATCTCCCTCTCAAAACTGATTTTTAATTTGCGGTTTCAGCAGGCCTCAAACTGTGCACTATGCAGTATGAAAATTTTATAAAATGATATGCTCTCAGGAAGTAAAACACTTTCAACAGTAAACTATTACATTTTTGGTAACTTAAAAACCAGAGCAGTTTACAGAAAATGCAGTAAATCTCATGGATGTAAATACTTCTATAAATTTTTCAAAGGATGTATTTCTAAAAAGAATGGTCATACAGAACTACCTAAGTGAAAAGAACAATGCCAACTTACTGTAGGTCTTGTAAACCACGAATCCATTCTTGCTGGGTGAAGAAACCCATTTGTCGAGCACTCATCTTCCATGCAAGCACCAACATCACTACATTTTCTGGTTCTACACCTATATCTTCACAAAATTTCTCCATTCCTTCTGGACCTGTAACACCAGATTGTAGCACACAAATTGTCAGTTTTTAAACAACACTGACTGTCGGAAGAAAGAAAAAAAAAAAGGAAAATGTTTATACATTAAGTTTAATTTTACCTAAAGTATCTGGGTCATCAGGTGATGTGTACTCCCGAAACCAAGCAATGCATCGCTTTTGGCTAAAGGATGAATTGTCATCTGATTTTGAAAATCGCCGTGTACTGCAAACAAAAGAAGATTAGTATTTTAGCAATAATTTGATACCCACACCTAAAAGTCATGTTCAGCAAATTAGGCTTCCATAAACCAAGAGATTATGTGCACAGATCTGAATAAAATAATAAGAATAAATAATAATAATAATAATAATAATAATAATAATAATAATAATAATAATAATAATAATAATAATAATAATAATAATAATAATAAATTCTTAGATCAAGAACTAATATTTGCATTTAGATTCACCTGGTCATAGTTCATAAGAATACTACATGCAATATCAGAGGCAGTTTACTGCTGAAATATTTCTTCCATTTCCAACTTAGGAAACACAACATTTAAGCACGTTGCTGCTCTAAATCACATAAGCTGTTCTCTATCTTAACAGCAAAGCCCTTAGCCAACTACTGAGTTGTGATGTAGGATTTGGCATGGCACCATTTGCAGATTCTATTAATAACAAGTTTAATACTGCCTGCCACAAAGGAGTGGGAGAAAGATGTGAGCAACAGGCTGACAAATGATTTCCTTCATTCACATATAAAATTCCCCCCACCTCATACTCTCAAGAGCAAAAGAATACAGGCATTGAGGATAATAGTAACAATATTGATGGTGGTGTTGGTTCTACTACTTGCTAATAGTGAAGGGGTAGGAATTACAAAACAAGGGAAAATGCAAAAGCGTATAAATGCCTTTCCTGCTGATTTCAGTATGTAAGGAGACTAGAGAAATAAAAAAGTTCATGTAATTGTAACTTCTACATTTAATACCATTAAAACACATCATGAAATTGTTTTTTACTATTTCATTTTAATATAAACATTCTTAAACTGATGTAAAGTGCTTTGAGGTGTTAAGGAGAGATTTTTGTCACAAAAGACTGCAACAATGATAAAGAAGTTATCCATATTCAAGCTCCATCAACTCTGCAGGGTACCTAACAGCCTTATACAGATTGAAGACCTTAAAATTGGATCTCTCTTCCTACTCTTAGCTAAATTACTATGCACTTATGTTACTTTCACTTAATCAGTTCCTAATGTTGTATACTGCTTTTTCATAACATTTTATACACTTAAGTTTCAAACCTCCTGTGGCTCAGTAATAAGTTAAACATATACCATGATTTTTATCTATACTTTGTTTACTCCACCATAGGGCATTAGAAGAGAATTCCTGCAAAACCTACATTACATTTTGATTTTAAGTCCCCTGCCACACACAGACTATTATCTAGTCACCAGAAGTCCAGACTGTGAACCTACTTTGAACTGAGTCAAAACCCATTAATCTGTCATATAGAATGAATGCTGAAAAAGTATAATTGCATCCACTGCAAACATTAAAGTCATATTAACTAAATTAGGCCTTAATTATACATTTCCTTATTCATTATCTTTTATTATACTTTTACATTAAAATCATAGCAGTTTTAAAAAAGAGATGGTCCTCTACTCGTATCCTGCAAAAATATTTTCACACTACCAAAAAGGATATGACACTTTCCCTTGGCAAAGTCAGTTTTGGCTCTGCAGTGAATAATGATGCTGTTCCTTCAGAGTTGAACAAGTTTTTTGGTAGCACGATCCTCTATATTAGATCAATATTTTCTCACCATGTTTCTGCAGTCTCAAATTTCACAGCTGGAACTTCTTCACAAGCAGCCTAATAGCTAATGCTTAAAAGGAAGACATCCATTACAGCACAGAAATCTTAATCAAAAGTCATAGTACTATTTTGTTAGCTTAAAACTTTTACTTACTTCATATTTGATGAAGCTTTTAGGATATATTCACACAAATTCAATAATTTATACTCCAAGTTTCACAACCTTAGAATAAATTATGAATAAAAACATTTTTTGTGATAAAAATGGGTCCAAATTTGAATCCATTTTTTAAGCTAATATTAGCAGAATTTCATGAGTTTTGGATATATTGTACATAAGTGTAACATATAACTCCAAGTAATGGTGTTTCAAAATATCAATTAGAGTAAAATATTTTAAATTTTAAGCTTGATCAATTTCTATTAGCTAAAATATCATACTTACAAACAAACTTAGCCTATATACAAATTGCCTGGCCATCTAAGCATATTTATATGTTACTCAGTTTGCTTGTCTTCCTAGCACTAATTAATTTTTACTTTCTCTACTACGTATAGTAAGTAGGGGAAGTATTGTATTCCACCCAAAAATTCGATACCAAGATTTCACCAGAAATACATGTTTTGAGGCCCCCCGAATCCAAAAAAAGCATTTTTGGAAACATGTCCGTGTGTGTGTCTGTGAACAGCATAACTCAGAAACAAACAGTCGGATAAACACCAAACTTGGTATTTACGTTCATGTATTTACGTTCATGTGACACAAAGGTTTTCAAGAAAATCCCCCCACCCCAGATTACCCTTTACAAGGAAAATTTTTCTCAAAAACGTCTCAAACGATTTTGATTAAAATATCATATGTTTAAGATATTTTCATGACAAATGAAATGTATATCTCGAACTTTCTGGGAATGTCTCCAAAAGTATTCTTCATTGTGAACGACTTTTGCATAGCTGGTAAACCATAAGAGATAGACAAAATTTTACTACACAAAAAATGTAGATCGCATTAAAATACACAATTTATCTCATATACATTTTTTTTGTTGAGTGAACCATTTTCGAGATATTGCTTGTTATTCCCTTAAATTTTCCAATACTTATACTTTTTCTCAAATTCGTTATTTTTTTTTGTCCTGATAATGCAAAGGGAATGGAATACTCCAAGTAGCAACCAGCTCTTAAAATATTTGACTATAGCTTAAAGCCTACCAATTCCCCTTGCATCTACAAGAAAATTAGCAATAAGGTTAACATCTCGATATCTCGATTAACATGAAGCATATGGGGAATAAGCATTTGTAAAAATAGTTTGTACAAGAGTAGAGAAAGTCATGTGAGTGTAACACAACAGACTTTTTAAAAAGTGATACTTGGAGTTATCATACAAGTGAGCTAACTAAATTGTAGAAATTTAAAACAGATTGAATAATGTTGTGACTGCGCGAGCTAGGCTGCCTGTGGGTCAGCGGTAAGCAGTGCCTTCAACAGCTGTCAGAACAATAGGCAGTGTGGAACAACAGCTAATGCAGAACAACACCCATTGTGTGCCGCTTATCTGTTCTGGAACATTCGTTTCAGCAAATTCCTGTGGGTTCCTCTTCTAGAAGGTTCTGCTTTGTATGCACGGCCTATATAAGGAGCCGCTCTGCCAGAATGGCCAATGTGTTGACACTCTGGAGGACGTCAGAGAACAACTTAGTGCTCTAGAAGGAAGAGTTGATGGCGGTGCCAAGGAACTGAAATCTATGATGGAAGAAATGTTTAGCGAAAGACTAAAGGACTTGAAGGTCAGAACGTCAGTATGCGACACAACACCCAAGTATGTCAAGACACCCAAATATGAGGAATGTCAACTTTCGAAGTGTTTCGACGACAATTCGCCGCTGTTGCTGCCCACAACTGATGGTCAGCAGAGGATGAAGCCGCACAGCTGATAGCCAGCTTGCAGAGACGGGCGGCAGAAGTTTTGAATGCAATTCAAACGTCGGCAAAGTCAGGAGGCATCTGGAAGGCCCTCGAAAAAATATTCGGGAACCATCGTTTGGCCGCTGCCTATCGTAGTCAAGTCAAGGCTGCAACAGTCAGGGAAGATGCTGCAGGAGTTCGCTCTGGCAATTGAACTGATGGTGAATGAAGCTCTTGAACCAGCCATCCAGTTACGTATCCCAAGAAGCTGCCTACTGGTTTGTTGACGGAGTGTGTAATGCCGAGATACGACAGTGACTAATGCTCGGGAATTAAAGACCATACATTAGGCGCTAACAGCCGGGCTGATGGAAGTGGCCAAAGCAAAGCTGCACCTACCTTGAAGACAAGAGCATTCTTTACGATGGGGACAAAGGATCAGGCCAAGGAAGTTGGCAAAGATTTTCAAGTGGTGTGTGTGGGGAGTGGCCAGCCAGAACATCTAGTAAAGCACTGTCCACACCAGGCCAAGCAGGTGGAAAACAAATAAGCTCTGGTGTGACGAGGGGCACATCATCGAGGCTGTCCTCATCACCCCCTCGAATGACGCTGGTGCCTTGGGCAGAAGAATGGAGGACAGCCTCGTCGCGGATGACTGGATACAAGGGAAGCTGTGCCGCATACTAGTCAACACGGTGCATGGAGAAGGGTTTGCCTCGAGAATACCAAATTGGCCATACCAGCTACTGACGGCATCGGGCGGTACTTTGCCTGTGGAGAGGAAGGCCCTGCTGGAGCTGAATCTAGGGGGGAGTGTCGTAAGGCTATGGGTGTTGTCGCGGGAGTGGCTAAGATGTGATACTGGGACTGGATGCCCTCAGGAACCACGAAACAACAGTCGTTATCGGCAGGAGCGTCTTGAAACTCAACTAAGACGAGGCGACGCTGAAGAGCCCCAATGAACACCCGGGGTCTGCAGGCCGTACAATGAGTACTTGGTGCTTCCCAGTGGTCTTAGTGAAGGACGGCGAGCTATGCTTCTGCGTGGACTACAGGAAGTTGAAAGCCCACACCCAAAAGGACTGTTTTCCCTTACCCCGGATTGACGACATCCTGGATACTCTTGCTGGTGCCAGTGGTTCTCAACCTTGGATCTGAAATCGGGATATTGGCACTGGCTCTGGACCCTAGAGACAAAGAAAAGACAGCATTCTCGACAGGCCAAGAGTTTTGGCAGTTTAAGGTTATGCCCTTTGGCCTCTGCAACGTGTCAGCTTCAACCACTGATGGAATCAATTATAAAAGATTTGACTTACGACGCCTTTCTGCTGTACTTGGACATCGTCATTGGGGCACTTTCGAAGATCTAGAGAACCTTTCATCAGAGACTGCAAGCAGATAACCTGAAAATGAACGTGAAGAAGTGTAAACTCTTCTGTAAGGAGTTCAACTACTTGGGCCACATAGTCTCACGAACTGGGTGGCCACGGATTCGGAGAAGGCTCAGGCTGTGAGAGATTGGCATCGCCCGAAAGATAAGGGAGAGTTGCGCAGTTGTCTAGATCTGTGCAGCTACTACCGCCGGCTCGTCAGAGACTTTTCCAAACTTGCAAAATCCCTCAACCATCTCATGATAGAACACCGACCTTACACATGAACAAGAGAGTGAGGACGCATTCCAGGGACTTAAGTCAGCACTCTGCAGTGCTCCTATTTTAAGTTTTCCAAAACCAGGCAGGAATTTTATTGTGGACATCGATACCAGCGACGTTGTTTTCTGTGTCTAGTGGTTACCATGCTAGCCTCTAGTTCCCCCCTTTTTTTGTGGATGCTCTTTAACTACTATGGTTTTTGGCGTCCTATTCCATAATGGGCGTGAAAGAGCGGGAATTTTGCTCAAAGGCCTCTTTATCAGGCTCGAGCTTCTTTTATGTGCCATAATTCTACGATACGGGACCACCGGTTTTACGTCCCTTCCGAAGGAAGCCATGCTATGGAGTTTTATACCCGAAAAAATCCATCGCCCTCCACCAGGTTTGAACCCGCGACCTCGGGAACTAGAGGCTAGCATGGTAACCACTACACCACGGAGTTCTTTCACGTCCAATATAGAATGGGAAGCTAAGGACCACAGCAGTTAAAGAGAGCCCATAAATAAAACTCAATTTAATTTGACACCAGCGACAGTGGTATTGAAGGCGGGCTATCCCAGGTCCAGGATAGGCAGGAGCGGGTAATAGTGTACTACAGTAAGATGCTCTCCATGGTGGAAAAGAACTACTGCGTTTCCCGACGAGAGCTCCTGGCAGTTGTGAAGATGCTGGAACACTTTCATAAGTACCTGTACGGTCAACCATTCCACCTGAGGACTGACCACTCAGTCTGACTATTGAGCTTTAAGAACCTGGGAGGGGGCAGACAGCATTTTGGGTCCAGAGGCTTCAGGAATACAACTTCACATCAGAACATCGGAGAGGAGAGAGTCAATCAAATGCAGATGCCATGTCAAGACGACCCTGCCTGGAGGAATGTGGTCAGTGCACTAGGGTGGAGGAGTGTGCAGCAGCTATCCAATGATTTCAGGAATGCTTGCAGATAGATGGGATAGCACAAGCCTGAGGCAGCAGCTGGCAGACACGGACTTGGGACCGCTCCTGAGAAGTGGAGGCACAAACTAGGCCAAGCTGTTTTTTTTTTCCTCCATTATGGACGCTCTTTAACTGCTGTGATCCTTAGCATCTCATTTTATACTGAGCGTGAAAGACCGGTAATTTTGCTCAGAGGTCTCTATCAAGCTTGAGATTCTTTTGCGTGCCGTAAATCTACGACTCGGGACCACTGGCTTTTTTTTCCCCCTTCTGAGAGAAGCCATGTTAAGGATTTTTACGGCCGAAAAAATCCATCGCCCTCCGCTGGGTTGCAACCCGCGACCTTGGAACCAGAGGCTAGCATGGCAACCACTACAACACGATGGACAACACCAAGCTGGGAGACATCACACCCAGGAGTAGTACGTGTAAGTCCTGCTGGGCTCAATGGGACTCACAAAGACCAAAGATGGTGTGTTATTCAGGGTTTGAGTGTCACCTGATGGTAAAACCCTGAGAGAGCAGTTGGTCCTTTCTCAGAATTAGGTGCCAGAAGTCCTGGAAGAAGTACATCGGGAGAACAGCTTGGACCCAACCGAACGACTGATAAGCTCCTACAAAAGTGCTACTGGTTGAGAGTACGGTTGGACGCTGGGAGATGGTGCCGCCAATGACTGTGTGCATGGTTTGGTGTGTTGCGGCCCACAGTCTAGCAGCCGGGGTAGCATGCAACAGTATAACATGAAGCACCCTTTGAACGCATCGCCATCGACATAGCTGGACCATTCCCTGTCTCCGACAGGGGTAACAAGTATCTATTGGTCATGGATTACTTCACGAGGTGGCCGGAGGTATACGCCATTGCTAACCAGGAGGTCAAGCTGATCGCGGACTCCTTCGTGGAAGAAGTGTTATGCCGATTTGGGGTACCATTAGAGCTACACAGTGATCAGGGTACAAACTTTGAGTCGAACCTGATGAGAGAAGTACTGGAGACTTGAAGTGCACAAGACATGTATAACGCCTCTCCATTCACAGTCAGTGGTATGGTACATCTTCAAGACTCTATAAGAACACCAGAGGGACAGGGATGCCAGAGTGATAATTCTCTTGCTGGCCTACAGCTCGTCGACTCACACAACACAGGGCTGACACCAGCCAGCTGAGTCTTCGATAGGCAGCTGGGTTTTCCATGCGACCTGATGTTTGGGAACCCCTCTGGGGTGGTTTAGCTTGTAATCGACTACGTGGAGGGCCTCATGGAGTCTTTACAACATGCACGAGATGGCCCATCAGCACATCTAGGAAGCGAGTGACTGAACGAAGACCTATTACGACCGTCAGGCCAGCAGCCAAGGTTTCCAGTAAGGTAATTTGGTGTGGAAGTATTGCCCTACCCGTCCAAGGGGCGCTGCCCCAAGCTTCAACCATAGCAAGGACCGTACCACGTGGCGAAGAGGATCAATGATGTAGTCTACCGCATCAAGAGGTTGTCCAAAGGCTGGTGGTACACCTAGGCCGTATAGCCCGCTCCCCTGAGGGAGCAATGTGACAGTGCATGCGAGTGAGGTTGCCGGCGGTATCCTCAGACCTATACCTGGGCGAGGCCTTCGACGGCCGTTGGAACAATAGCCATTGTGTGTCACTTACCTGTTCTAAAACATTCCTTTCAGCATGTTCTCGTGGGTTCCTCTTCTAAAAGGTTCTGCTTTGTATACAGGACCTAAATAAGGGGCCATTCTGCTAGGACAGGCAGTTGAGTATTGGGTTCAGTTAGAAGAAATGACGAAGTGAAAAGTGGACAGTGCAGTTCAATTGTGATTCAACGTTCACTTGTAGTTATGTTGCGAATGTGTGCCAAAATTACTTACATGTAATTTTTGTGCTATGCTGAGTGCCTAGTGATAAATAAAGTGTGTTTCACAGTACCTCTTATTCTCATTTATTACAATATTTATTATGGAAAGTGGAAGCAAAACTGCAAGAAATATAAGTCACGACCCACTTACATCAACATTTAAATATTCTCAATATTATCATATTAAAAGCACAATTCAATAAAATTCTTTGGCCAATTAATTGAAGACATTAAAAAGTAACTGAATATAAAATAAAAATATCTTATATGTTACATTTATGTCTTTCTCTACTCCCTTTTTACAAACTATTCTTACGAAAGTGCATTATTCTAGCTACTTCTTGTTAATCCAGATAAACTATCAATTACATTTACACATTTGTTGTACAATACAGAGGTAAAGCGTGTCAGACTTTTTAAAGAGTATGTCACTGTGATGGCCTTGAAGTTTCATGCACTTTGCATGACCACAAGGAACAATCTGCTGTGATACATTCACATGATTTTCTCTAATCTCTATCTTTATTAGTGGGTATAAACTATTTTTACTAAACCTTATTTTTCTATCTACTGCATTTTAATCCAAATAAACCTTTGCAGAAATAGCTAAATTACACATTAGATAGATACAAACAGAACCACAATAGGCAAACGTTTAAAAACTGGAAGCTATATGCTGGCCTTAAAATTCCATACTGTTTCTATGCAATCATGAGAAACAATGCAATGATGAAAGGACTTCAAGAGAATGACCAAGTAATGAACAATTCTAACCTTTAATAACAGATATCTCAAAAATATTTATTTGAAATAAATTGTGTGTTTTAAACAGATCTACATTTTGTGCGAAGTACATTTTCGTCTCACTTAATGTTTACCAGTTATACAAGATTATACAAAATTCCTTCCGAATGAAGAGGACTTCACAAGTTAGTCCCAGGAAATTCCAGATATACATTGTATTTGCCATGTAAATATCTTTGATTTGTAGTATTTTAATCAAAATCATTAAGAGCCAATTTTTAGAAAATCAAAATTTTCGACACAACTTGAATACCAAATTTGGTATTTATCGGACACCTCATTTTTGAGTTATGCCGTTCATAGACATGTCTCCAAAAATACTTTTATGTATTCAGGGGCCTCAAAACAGTATTTTCGGTGAAACCTCAGTATCAAATTTTTGGGTGGAATGCAATACCTTATCTACCCACGAGGGTGGTCTGAAAAGTTTCCAACCTCAGCATGAAGATGGCAGCACTCGTAAATAAAAGCTAGTGAATTTTGTTGTTCATCTGTTGACAGTTACTCACCAAAGTTTCAGCCATTTTGGACGCTCAGTTGTTATGTAACAGTCGTTTGAGTGAGGTGATGTGAGGTGATGTGAGTGTTTTTATGAAAATGGACAAAATCGAGTATTGAGCTGTCCTTAAATATTTGTTTTTGAAAGGCAATACGCCTACGCAAATCAAAGATGAGTTGGATTATGTGTATGGGGACTCTGCACCATCATTTACCACTGTGAAAGTTTGGGCAGCTGAATTTAAATGTGGCCGTAAGAGCTTGGGAGACGATGAATGTTCGGGACGTCCAAAAACTGCAACTACCGACGAAAACGTCGCCAAAGTTCACCAAATGGTGCTAGACGACCACCGAATTAAAGTGAGAGAGATAGCAGAACTATGAACATGTCAAAAGAACGTGTTTGTCACATATTAAATCAACATCTAGACATGAGAAAGCTGTCCGCGCGTTGGGTACCGCGTTTGCTCACGTTTGACCAAAAACGTGTTCGAATGAACATTTCCAACGCTCTGTTGGTGCAGTTTAGGCACAATAAATCCGAGTTTTGGCACCGATTAATTACTGCAGATGAAACTTGGATACACCATTATATGCTCAAAACAAAAATACAGTCCAAACAGTGGACTGCAAAGGGGGAACCGGCTCCAAAAAGCAAAAACTGTTTTTTCGGCTGGGAAAGTGATGGTGACTGTTTTTGGGATAGTCATGGAGTTATTTTAATTGATTATCTTCAAAAAGGAAAAACCATTACAGGAGCATACTAAGTATCATTACTTGACAAGCTGAAGGCAGAACTTGCGGAAAAACGGCCACATTTGCAGAAAAAGAAAATCCTGTTTCGCCAAGACAACGCACCATCTCACACTTCAGCGGTTGCAATGGCGAAAATCCACGAATTACGGTTTGAACTGCTTGACCATCCACCTTACTCACCAGATCTAGTCCCAAGCAACTTCTTTTTGTTCCCTCATCTGAAAATTGCGCTCGGAGGACAGAGATTTTCGTCAAATGAAGAGGCAATCACCTTCGTGAACAATTATTTTGCAGAGAAAAACGCCGAGTACTATTTGGATGGGTTATAGAGATGGGAGCATCGCTGGGAGAAGTGTGTAGAGTTACAAGGGGACTATGTTGAACAATAAAAAAAACAATTCTGAAAAAATGTCTTGTATCTTTATTAGGTCGGAAACTTTTCAGACCACCCTCGTACTAGGTACATGGTAGATAAAGTAAAAAACAAATAATGACTTCCCATTTGAGAAACGTATTGAAATTCAAACCAATAACTAGGAATCTCAAAAATGATTAACTCCACAAAAAAAAAAAAAAAAAAAAAAAAAAAAAAAACAAATAACATAACTTGTGCTCTATAATGACATCTATATTTTTTTGTGTAATAAGATCTTATGCAAAATTATACAGGGTCATTCAGAATGATGGGGGCTTCAGAGGTTATTCCCGGAAAATTCAAAGATATACTTAAAGATACTTAAACCATATGTTTAAATATACACCCCAAACTATCTTTTTTCCATGTGAAGGATAGTTTGGGGAGGGGGGATTTTCTTGTGTGCACGTGTGTGCAGAAATCTGAAGCAAATTTACAATTTCTCTCAAGGTCACCACCACTGAATTTTTCAGAGACTTTCTTGGAGTCACCGTCACTGCTCATCCTCATTCAACCCATTGCTTTGGTTTCTTTCCGCACATTATTACATTTCTTACAGTTTCTAAAGATTATGAAGTGCAGTTACCATGGACTTATAAGCATATTTACTGTGAAAAAACTAGCAGATTTCTCCTGTAAGTGTCGTGAAAATATGTTGGTGCACTCCATGAAGATATTCATAAATCTCAAACAAAATAAAAATGAAAAATCATTTAATACTACAAAAGGAAGAATACATCAGAGCAACTAATTTTGTATTTGATAACACTTCAGGGTTTCCATTATGGCACTGATGTTAAGAACTACACAAATTGTTCCAAATAGAATCCATCTTGTGTAGAGACAGTGGTTTGAGCTTTAATGCTGACCTACTTTCTTATTTTGTCTGATTCTTTTGAATATTCAAAAACACAAGTTGTCTCAAAGTTGATAAAGCAATAATTTTTTTTAAATCACACTCAAAATTTGCCTATTTGAAGAAGTTTCAATAAAGGTGTGAAGTTTATTCAATCTCCCAAACACATTCCTAAGAGCAGTAACTGCACTACTCGCATCACAAATACACGGATTCAGGCTGTGCGTGTAACAGAGGACATACAATACCAGATTGTTTTCTTTTCTTGCTCTGTTTGCAACCCCAGAATACTGGCCACACATAGCTGCTGCTCCGTCATAACACTGATCTCTCAAATCTTGAAATTCTAAGCCACGAGACATTAACACACTTTTCAAAAAAGAATAATAGTAATTCAACATTTGTATTTTCCGTTCTGTCCCAAAAAGCTTTCATGAATGTTTAAACTAGTGTCACTGTATCGCAACACAATGGAAAACTGACGTCTCTTTAAATTTTGTGTTTCACCCATTACCACAATAAACATGCCTGGAGATTTCACATTTATTATTTGGTTTAACGTATGTTTTGATGTCAGTTCCAGGAAGAGATTTTAATATATGGGACTGATGTACCTGATTACTTTCTCTGCCACTATCTATAGCAGCTAACATGAAGTACAGTATTCTACCAAAAAATGTGATGTCAAGACTTGTGTTTTGAGGTCCTCCTTGTATCCAACAACAAAGCATTTTTAGAAGAAGATATGTGTGTTGTCTGTGAAGAGAATAACTCTAAAATGAAATGCCCGATAAATACCAAAGTTGTGACACCACTCCAAACTACCCTTTATGTGAAAAACTGTTATATATTTTTTATTTTCTCAAGAGCGGCTCTAACAATTTTTATTAAAATACAATATATAAGATATTTACATGACAAATAAAATGTACATCTTGAAACTTTATGGGAATAGCCTGTGAAGTCCTCTTCATTTGGAAGGACTTTTGTATAATTTTGTATAATGGTAAACCATTAGAGATGACAAAAACTTACGTCACGAAAAAATGTAGACCCTTTAAAACACACAATTAATTTCAAATAACCTTTTTTGCAGTATCATCCAATTGAGATATTCATCATTATTGGTTGGTCTGGATTTTTCAATATTTTTGTCATTTTTTAAAATGCTGTTGCTATTCAGCTGTTTCTCACGTCATGGAAAGACTATGAAATTTTAAGGCCAACAAATGGTGTCTGACATTTAAACATCTATCGATTCAATTCCTTCTATCCCCATTGTACCTACAACAAAATGTGTAATGAAACCTATTTCTGTAAAGTTTTATTTCTATAAACATGAAGCAGACAGAAAAATACTTTGTAGAAGCTATTTAAAAAAAATCTGATGTGTTACACTCACATGACTTTCTTTACTATTGTACTATTGTACAGACTAATTTTACAAATGTTTATTCTCCATCTACTTCATGCTAATCAAGATAAACATTTGCAGAAATTATCTTATTGCTATTTTCTTGTAGGTCCAAGGGGAATGTGGTAGGCTTTAAGCGATAGTCAAGTCTTTTAAGAGCTGGTTGCTATGTGGAGCATTTCATTCTCTTTGCATGTCCAGAACATGAACGAATAATGAATTCCCACTTAAGAAAAAGTATAAGTATTGGAAAATTCAAACAAATAACAAGGAATATCTCAGAAATGTTTCACACCATGTATTTTAAGAGCTCTACATTTTTGTGTAGAAAAGTTTTGTCTTTCTCTTATGGTTTACCAGTTATGCAATAGCCATTCAGAAAGAACAGGACTTTTGGGGTATTCCCAGAAAATTCAAAATATATATTTTGTCATGAAAATATCTTAAATATATGATATTTTAAACAAAATCGTTAAGAGCCAATTTTGAGAAAATCAAAATTTTCATGTAAAGGGTAGTCTGGGGTGGGGTGAGGGTATTTTCTTGAAAATCTTCGTGTCAGATCTTTGAAAGATACTGAACCTAAATATCAAGTTTGGTATTTATCCAACTTTTTGTTTTTGAGTTATGCTGTTCATAGACACATAGACACACACATGGGCCTTTTTCTAATGGTACCCTTTGGATTCAGGGGGCCTCAAAACATGAACTTCCGGTGAAATCTCGGTATCAAATTTTTGGGTAGAATGCAATATTTCCGCTACTTACTATATATAGTAGGGAAAGTAATAAATGATAATAATAATGATGTAACACATAAAACTTTTCTTTCTGAAGACAGTAGTGATTAAGTAATCCATTAGCTTGGGATGGTAGTACGAGGGGCACTATTTATATTTTAGGCCTAATAATTAAAACAAAGTAATTTCTGATTGAAAACTGCTTTATTGTTTTTCAAAATATTCTCCTTTATGATCAATACACTTCTGCATCTGTTTGAACCATTTGTCAAAGCATTTATTCCAGTCTTTTTGAGACACCTCCAAAACATAGTTTTTAAAGGCATCAACGGCTTCTTCTGCCAACGAAAATCGCTGTCCACACAATTTATTCTTGATGTTCGGGAACAAAAAGAAGTCATTTGGTGCCAAATCAGGACTGTATGGCAGATGACCCATCAATTCAATTTTTTGAGCCTTCAAATACTCTGTTGTTAGACAAGATATGTGTGCGCTCGCATTGTTTTGATGAAGAACGATCCTACGGTTCTTGTTGGTTTTTCTTACTTCACCGAAGACTTCCGGCACACAGTGATTGTGTAACATTCGGATTGACCGTTTTACGTTCCTCTAAAGGCAGTGTTGCCACACGGCCAGTTTTGCTGAAAAAGCAGGCGACCATTTGCTTTGAAGTGCTTCGAGTGTGAACAACTTTTGTTGGATTTGCTTCATCTTGAAACACCCATACAGCCAACTGCTGTTTACGTTCTGGCTCATATGCATAGATCCATGATTCGTCACCTGCTAGAATCTTATATACGTCTTTTGAGGCACCGCCATTGTATTTCTTGAGCATTTTTGTACACCAATCGACACGAGCATCTTTTTGAGATTGCGTCAAATTATGTGGGATCCAATGAGAGCAAACCTTTTTCACGGCTAAATAAACATGCAATATTTTATATATGCTGGTGGAACTAATGCCTAGGGTTGCCTCAGTCTCACAATATGTCACATGACGATCTTTTATTATTAGTTTTTGCACAGCATCAATGTTTTCTGGCACAACTGATTCATGAACTTCATCATTGAGCAAACGGCGGCCACGATTAAATTCGTTATACCAGCATTTCACAGTGGCAAAGGATGGAGCTTTGTCGCCAAATGTGGAAGTTAGTTGATCGATGCACTCTTGTCTTGATAATCCATGTCAAAAGTCATAATAAATCATTGCACAAACATTTTCACGAGTTAATTCCATGTTTTTGTTGACACACAATTTTCAAGTTAGTGTAAACAAAACAAATGACGCTCTATTGACAAAATGTTTGAAGTAGATTATGGTAAAAACTGTCAAACATTCCATTGGAAACGTCAGGTGGCACCTACAACATTCTGGGTTGCCAAGGCTCAAAATATAAACAGTGTCCCTTGTAGAGCAGTTCTTACAAATTCCCTGTTTTCAGATGCTTCATCCTCTCTATGGCCTAAAGTCTGATGCCAATATAAAATACTGCTAATAACTGCCTGAAAATATTTGACTTTCAGATACCATTTGACTTGTTTGAGCAATTAATTTGTTTGTAATTGAGCCAGATGTCTGGAAGTCAGAGAATTCTGTTCCTTTGGAAAGACATATTTTGTGAACATTGCTACTCTGATGGCTTTTTGAACTTTACTATTGCATTCTTTCAATTGCTGAACCCAATTTTAGTTAACGTTCAAGAATTTTCAATAAATCCTTGGGAGTGATAGCAATATGCAGTTAGTCGCTACACTGTATTCTACACAATTTAACTCATTATACTGCTCAGATCTGAACCTTCTTCCTTTGTATGAAGGATATTCCTTTAGTTTAGACCAATAGGTGCTAATTCCTGCTTTCTCATCACCGTTTGATGGATTGTGCTCTTCCGAAATATTTTGATTAGAGAAAGTGCTAGGAATGGCTAACAAACAAACTTCAGCATTGTACACCCAGTCTTTTGGTCCACCTATATGTCAGTGTTGCCAATTGGTCTGATGAGGCTATTGTTTAATGGTAGGGGATAGAGGTGTTGATGGTGTTTTTCACTATTTCCTTCTTTTTTTTCATAACGTTTTACGCCTGTTCTTACTGTATATGGCACTACAGGTGGTAGACACTGATAATACATAAAATGAAATGATTGGGAAACAAAATTTGGGAAGGAAAGGTATAAGTTTAAGGTACCTCCCAACATTTGCCAGTCAGAGGACTGAGGAAAACCTGAAATAAACCTCAGGCAGGGAAGGCGGTCCTGGCTGGATTTGAACTGTACAACTCTCACTCGTGAGTCTATGCTTCAACAAGCTCAGCCATCTATGTTGGTTGATGGTGCTTGATCTGCTGCTGCTTTTGATATAGTGTTAATGATGATGCTAATTGTGATGCTGCTACTCCTTCTATTGTTGATGACAAGAATTTGGAAGGTGCTTCATGGGCAATTGGATCAACTTTTGGTTTCTCCTTAAATAAATTATACAATGTTACTGCTTTACATTTCTCACCCTCCATATAAATAAAATTAAATTGAGTTTATTTATGGATGCTCTTTAACTGCTGTGGACCTTAGCATACCATTCTATACTGGGCGTGAAAGACCGATAATTTTGCTCAGAGGCCTCTTTATTAGGCTTGAGGTTCTTTTACATGCCATAAATCTATGACATGGGACCACCGGCTTTGCTTCCCTTCCGAAGGAAGCCAAGCTAAAGATGTTTACGCCCAAAAAAAATCCATCGCCCTCCGCCGGATTTGAACCCGCAACCTCGGGAACCAGAGGCTACATGGTAACCACTACACCACGGAGCACGACATCCTCCATGTAAATTTCTACCAACCAAAATAATCACAGTAAGTTACAAAATAGTAACAGATTAATTGCAACTAATCAGTTGTATATAATTAACATTTAATGAGCTACTGCTATGTGACTTCCATGTATAACAACAATGAACACCATTCGGGAACAACCACTTCCATGCACAACTTATGCATAGCTATATTAGGCAAAAGCAAACTAACCACCGAGAACCTGGAACTGTTGGGAATTACTGCTTAGTAATATGAGATGCTGGGTCAGGTTTACATAGTTTCAACATCAGATGTTTATTTGAAGCAGAGTTCTGTTAGCTCAGGTGACAGGGATGCACATAAATTGAGCCATATGCATGCTTATACAAAGCAATAAGTACTCAGGTTACAGGGGTTTGTTGCTTATGCAGAGCAAAGAAGCAAATATAAATAAAGGAGAGTGAATGAAAGACAAAGAGATGGGGGCAGGGAAGCTTTTAAGTGGAGGCTGTAAATATAAATTAACCTGAAGAGTAGTTAATTTTAAAGAAAAAAATACACAGTGGAAGGTGACCTATGATCATCCTTTTAAAATATGAAACAGCACATTGTTTTCAGTGTTTTTCCTTAATTTTCTCGATGAAGCTTTCCGTTCGCAAGATAATTACTATTTTATTTTGCACAATATTGCAACATAGCAAATATAACAAGTTAAATTTCAATTCTTCAGCTTCTGCTGCTATAGCAATGAACAAATAAAACATTCTGGTATACAAATAAATAGAAAACTACACATGATTGTAATGTTATCTAAATATCATACGGAATATGTAACTGAGGAAACATCTACAATATTATGCAAATTATTCATAGGAACACTCTAAAACTATGTACTCACTCTTTGATAATCGATATCTCGGGAACAAAATGACATAATTCTTGCTCAGTAATGTAGTTTAATGCTTTCTCAACAGCTACCAGTCATTTTACGTATTCAAAGTGACCCAGCTCTACAGCATCCATGGCACTAACTGCTGAGCGAACTACAGATATCAGATGTCCAGTGTGATGGTTGCACACGATGCTTCAATGAATTCTTGCAGTGCATCCATTGTAGCTGACTTTTTCCCATAAACTTCATTCTTCAGCTTCATTAACCATAGGTAAAAACACAGAGGTGTTAGGTCTGGAGACCATGGTGGGTACTCAGTAACACCACTTCAACCTACATCGTCTGTAAAATAACATCCAGGTATGCCCTGTCGTCTCGATGGCAGGGAGAAAGCATTAAACTACTGCACAAGAATTGTAAGTCTGTGTTATTTTGTTCCCAAGATATGGATTATCAAAGAGAACATAGTTTTGGACCTTCTGTACTTATAAAGGTAAATAAAAGCTTGAGAAACCCAAGTTACAAGATTATGCTTCCTTTCTTTGTGAATTATAAAACTGTGAATAATTAAAGCAAGACAAGAACAGAAAATCAATGAGAACTTCTTTTTAACGTTTACAGAAATTATTCAAAACGTGCACTCCTCGCCAATATACATGCTTCATAATGTTTTCTCCAATTTTGCTGCATTCTAAGAAGTACATCTGGGTTGTTTTCTATTTCTCCCACTGCTCAAAATATTCTTTCTTGTAATGTTTCCACATCAAGCACTTCTGTAATGTATACACAAGTTTTCATATCGCCCAAAGGAAGAAAATCCATTGGATTTAGATCTGGCGAACATTATAGCCATCTAATTGGTTCATTCCAAGCAAATCAGCGCTCTATGTAAATGTTGCATAGATGGCACACATGGCTCTACTTATGTGCAGAGATGCACTGTCACGTAATAGCCACATATTTCTTATGCCAGGGGAACATCAAGCAGAACTGATAACGTTTTTTGAAGAAACTGGAGATAAATGGCTCCTGTTAAAACCCGAGGAAGAATCCATGAACCAATTAATGTGTTTACTATGATTTCTGCCCATACATTTACTGAAATTATGTGCTGAAAGCTGTCTTGTCTTATTGTGTGTGGATTATCGTTAGCCTAGGTGTGGGCAATATGGTAATCAGTTACTCCATTTCTGGTAAATGTTTGCTTCATCCATTGCACAAAATTTAAGAGGAAGTCCCCACCTTGTTAAAGAAACAATTTGGTAAACACTACCCCTGGCACATAATCTGCTTCAGAGAAATACTGGATGCATTAAGTATGATAAGGGCATAGCAATTCTTCTTTTAATGTGTCTCCTCTGTGCTCTAGGGGTAACATGCTAGCCTCTAGTTCCCAAGGTCATGGGTTCAAACCCAGTGGAGGACGATGTATTTTTTCGGACATAAAAATTCTTAATATGGCTTCCTTCAGAAGGGGAGCAAAGTTGGCGGTCCTGTGCCATGGATTTACGGCATGTAAACGAACCTCAAGCCTGACAAAGCGGCCTCTGAGCAAAATTTCCCATCTTTCACGCCCAATATATAATGGGACACTAAGAACCACAGCAGTTGAAGTGTGTCCATAAATAAACTAAGAACCACAGCAGTTGAAGTGTGTCCATAAATAAAACTCAATTTAATTTTTTCTTTTAATGTACCCAAAACAGTCCAATGGAACACGCTGATAGTGTGAGTTCTACCACGGCTGCTGCTTCCAGTCTTCTTCCACCAAGTGAGAATTTCTTCTTCTTGTGCAACATCTCTTTGACCAACTCCTTCAACATGGGGAGATATGCTTCCTGTATCTAGAACTCTCTGACAGATGAAAACAAATGTCCTATGATGTGGTGCTGGATTGGATATGCTATTTGGATATCTTTATCAATAAATTCTTGCAGCAGCTGCCGCATTAAGATGTGTTTCACCGTAAATGAATAGCATTTCAAGATACTTGGCATTAGTAAAGTGACTCATTTTTCAACTGATAATCCACTGTTTCGAAGAAAAAAAAAGCCATAAGCACAATAAACAACAACTGAAATGCATTTTTTATAAACAACTGAAGTACATTTCTTTCAATCTTACAGTGTTGTCATGTTGTGTAGTCTTGTGGGTAATGATGTAAATTCAACTGAAATAAATTTTGAAAGCTTACAACAACAACAACAACAACAACAACAACAATAATAATAATAATAATAATAACTACAACAATAGTGTGAATTGTTTTTAATTCAAAATGTATTTTAATATGCAGAAAATATTTATCTTACAATCTCCTCTAAGAAATATTTGAAAAAGTATTTACGTTTCATAAAATCTCCATTTAAAAGAGCAACTTTTGCTTTTTTCTCAAAAACTACTTTAAACATTTTTTTTCTATTCATTATAGTCATCCTATTCAAGGATCATCACAGGTCAGCTTTTATCCTGTATATGCATAAACCATGTATATCAATTGACTCGTAATGTAAACATTGCCTATACAGGGTGAATCACCTAAAACTTGCACCACAAATATTTTGGAAATGGAAAGTGTTATTGATGTTCAGTTTTCACAACATTGATTGGTAGTCAGGGGCTCGTACATTTAGCCTATAAACAGATTTTAATAATACTGAGAAAGTGTATTTTTTGAGCAAACATACAATTTTTTAAATGGAACAATGCCTAGTTACATCAACAGAATAAAGGTAGGGTAAACTAGAATGTCAATGGTCTTTGTTGCAGGATTCTAATGCAAGTGATTTACAGAAATTGTATTTTGAAAAGCTTCCACCCCACCAATTGTTTATCCCATTCAACCTGCTTAATTGCTACTAGGTACGATGTTGTTATGTTTGTTTGCATTGTGTTTCCTGTTCAATGATTGCATTGCAACTTTCTGGTCAGTTAGTTTGTGACAGTTCAAGCAGCAAGTCGTGAATGGAAGATGGGGTTTACTAGTGCAGAAAAAGCTGACATGCTCATGGTGTATGGAGAGTATAGGAAGAATGCAGTCCGTTCCTGTACGATGTATGCGGAAACGTATCCGAATAGACGTTAACCATCTCTGCAATTATTAATCAACCTCTTCAACCAATTACGTGAAAGTGGTACTGTAACACCTAGAAAACGTAACAAACAAACAACTGGAGAAGAGGCAGAAATTAATGTTTTGGCTGCCGTTGCAGTAGATCTGCAAATTAGTTCCCGCACAATCGCACGTGGAGGTAGCATAAGTCAGGCAAGTGTACTGCGCATTCTCCATCGACATAGGTTCCATCCCTATTACATCACTCTCCATCAAGAGCTGCATGGAAACAATTTTGAGAATTGTGTTAACTTTTGTACATGGGCATTAAGACTTGATACACCAGATTCATCATGTATCTTGTTTAGTGATAAGTCAACATTTACTAATCATGGCCAAGTAAACCGCAGAAACATGCACTATTGGTCTATTGACAATCCCCGCTGGCTTCGTCAGGTGGAACGTCAGTGTCCATGGAATTTAAACGTGTGGTGTGGGATAGTGAACCATCAGCTCATAGGCCCTTTGTTCATAGAAGGAACAATGAACTCGCACAAGTATCGCAGCCTCCTGACAGACCAGCTGCCACAGATGCTAAAAAACGTTCCTTTGCAGACTAGGAGTAACCTGTGGTACCAACATGATGGCTGTCCAGCCAACAGTGCATGAAGTACTACAGCTTGTCTTAACGGATTGTTTCCAAATCCTTGGATTGGACTTAGAGGACCTGTTCCTTGGCCGGCCCGTTCACCGGATCTGACCCTTTTAGACTTTTTCTGTGGGGAAGGCTGAAAGACACTATCTACAAAGATGAACCAACTACACCAGACGATATGAAATGACGTATTACTGCTGCCTGCTTTGAAATTTCCGCTGAAATGCTAGAACAAGTGCGGCAGTCTTTCCATAGCAGACTGGAAGAGCATGTATTGAAGCTGTCGGTGGTCATTTTGAACACAAACTTAGAAGGGCTATGTTCTCTTTACTTGTAAGAATCCACAGAAGTATTGTAATTCCCTTTTGTTTTTCTTTAGTTTGTGCTACCACAGGTTGTACAAGTGTCGGTGCATATAAGTTTCAAAATAAGATTTCTCGTAAACCACTTGCATTAGAATCTTGCAACAAACACCACTGACATTCTAATTTACCCTACCTTTATTCTGTTGATGTAACTAGGCATTGTTCCATTTAAAAAAATTGCATGTTTGCTCAAAAAGTACACTTTCTCAGTATTATTAAAATCTGTTTATAGGCTAAATGTATGAGCCCCAGACTACCAATCAATGCTGTGAAAACTGCACCTCAATAACACTTTCCATTTCCAAAATATTTGCGGTGAAAGTTTTAGGTGATTCACCTGTATAGTGTAAATGTTGTCCTGCAATCATGCAGTAGTAGTCTGGAATTGTTAAACTATATTACTGTGGCTGCAAAGCAGAGGCTTATCAGAAACAATAACAAACAAAAGTGATGTTTACATCACTCCCAGCTTACAGGAAAACATAAACACACACTAGCACTGAACATCAAAATCAGTACCCCTGATTGACTTGTCATCTGTGTAACACGGTAAAAAGTTTATAATGACTGGATATTTTAGTGAAAAAGTACTATTTTAATTTAAATACAGTTTTATGTTTTTACTTAAAGGAACTTTTCTATGACTCATAATGCAACATGATTTTTCACAGCCACCCAGAGGGACCTTCTTTCACACCCGTCAGTCAGTCCACCATTGTGCACGCTTTGAATATAGTGCATAAAACTACCAGCAATTGACAACCCCCGAATTAAAAGAACTGCAAGATAAAATTCAATCTCACAGGCAATGTTATATTATGAACCTGTCAATTATCAGCTTTGTTTGATAAACTTAGCAATTATTATTAACCATTTTCAATGGACAGAAGAGTAACCAATGATAAGGTCAACTGATTAAGAAATATCTGATCTTGCACATGTGAATATAGAATAGAGCAGTGATGCTCTAAGCCACCTGAGCTTATGGAAGTTAAATCCAGATTCTATACCAGCATAATAAATTTATCGTAAATACACTAAAGTGAGCCAAACCTTCTTTTGCTTTTCATTCTCATTTATGTGAACCTGTTATAATGGAAACAATAAGAAAGTTCACCTGACCAGGAACAATAGCTATTCGATTAGCAGCCAATGTAATTGCAGAACACTTACTAATAAGTTTATTATGAAACACTGGAAGAATAATAATATATTTTCCCTCAATGTTCACTGTAGTGTACTTCTATTCTTAAACACCACATTTAGATTTCAAATTCATGAAAGGTTTATCTTTTATTCTCAAACAAAAAAATGTGTCATTAACATTGCATAATACACAAAATTTAGTTACTTTCTCAGCAACATTCTTGTGCTGTAGAGTACTGTATTCGAGCCAAAAATTTCATAACGCAATTTCATTGGAAATACATAATTTGAGGCATCCTAAATGTCGAAAGGGTGCGCGTGAGAGAGAAATATAACCCAAAAGTCTAATACCATAACTGGCATCTTAAAAAATGTGATGGAAAATGTTTGTTACTTTTTTTATTTTCTCAAAAATTGTGGAGGATTATGATTAACATAATATATGTTCAAGATATTTGCAAGATAAATAAAAGCCACATCTTCAATTTTCTGTGAATAGCCTGTGAAGTCCCCCTCATTCTGAATGAATTTTGTATACTATTATACAACTGGTAGACCATAAGAGAGAGATAAAATCTTACTACACAAAAAGAAAAGAAAAAGATGTAGCACTTGTTAAAACACCCCATTTGTCAAATAAAAATTGTGCCATTAACCATTTCCTGGATATTTGTTGCTATTGCTTTGAATTTCTGAACTTTATACTTTTTTTAAGTCTTAAGTTGCCATTTGTTTCCCATGGTCATACAAAGAGTGGAATTTCAAAGCCACACGCGGCTACCTGCTTTTTAAAGACCAAATGACTGCTTCATCCTCTTGTGCCAATGCAATGTCTAATGAGTTCATTTATGCAAACTTTTCTATCGATTAACATGAAATGGAAGAATAAGCTTTTGTAAGAGTGGTTGAAAGAATGAGTAGAGAAAGTTATGTGAATGTAACATCAGATTTTGTCCTTTTTGGGGTGGGGCAATGCTAATGCAAAATACCCTTAACAGGTCCATTTCTAGTATATGATAGGTCCATCTAAAAGATTATACAGGAAGAAAAACAAAATATAACAAACATAACTATGCTTCAGAATGAGAAAGGGTTTCATGAATACTAATACATACATACAAAACACAATGTCATAATACACATAATTTCAAAAGCTTTTTGTTTCTATCTTCTTTTTTCTTGTATGTGTACAAAGCAACAAGTTTTTGAAATTTTAAACAATGGAATGGTGTAATACAATGCCTTCTGTTATAGGGCTAGAAAGTTCTTTGTTCGTGCATGTGCGTGGATGTGTGTATGAAAGATTCAGGCTTGTTCCAACAAACACACCCTGTGCATTACACAAGATGATGATGATGATGATGATGATGAGAGCCTGAATAATAGAAATGACAATGCGCTTCATGGCAAGTAATGGCTCAGCACTTGTTGTACTATATACCAGGAATGCAGTAAATATTCTGGATGTATTCACAGGTAACCGCATGACATAAGTTTGCAACATAAATATTTACTAGAAAAATCTGATGTGTTACACTCACATGACTTTCTATACTCTTGTACAAACTATTTTTTCAAACTCTTATTCTCCATCTAATTCATATTAATCGAGATAAACATTTGCAGAAACAATCTTTTGACATGCAAAGAGAATTACATTTTACACATAGCGACCAGTCCTAAAAATATTTGACTATCACTTAAGGGTACTATGTTCCCCTTGTTTAGTATTTGCAAGGGCAATATAGAAATACAGTAGCCTTTAAGCATAGACATATCTCTTAATAGCCGATTGCTAGGTGCAGCACCATTCTCTTTGCCACAGATTAATACTCTTTGCATATCCAAGACAAAAGAATGAATAACGAATTCCCGTTTTGGGAAAATAACTATTGGAAAATTTAAGGGAATAACAAGAAATATCTCGAAAATGGTTCACTCAACAAAAAAAATGTATATGACATAAATTGTGTATTTTAATGCGATCTACATTTTTTGTGTAGTAAAATTTTGTCTATCTCTTATGGTTTACCAGTTATGCAAAAGTAGTTCACAATAAAGAATACTTTTGGAGACATTCACAGAAAATTCAAGATATACATTTTATTTGTCATGAAAGTATCTTAAATATGTGATATTTTAATCAAAATCGTTAGAGCCATTTGTGAGAAAATTAAAATTTTCAAGAAATGCTCCATGTAAAGGTAATCTGGGGTGGGGGGATTTTCTTGAAAACCTTCATGTTGCATCTCTGGAAGATAGTGAACCTAAATACCAAGTTTGGTGTTTATCCGACTGTTTGTTTCTGAGTTATGCTGTTCATGCACACACACGGACATGTTTCCAAAAATGCTTTATATGCATTCAGTGCACTTCAAAACATGTATTTCCTGTGAAATCTCGGTATCGAATTTTTGGGTGGAATACAATACTTCCCCTACTTACTATACGTAGTAGAGAAAGTAAAAACTAAATTTTCAAAAATCTGAAGTGTTACAATCCATTTTCGATTCAGTATCATTCATTTCCATATGTAACCTACTAATTATTTATACAATAGTTGTTGTCCTCCATGGTGTAGTGGTTACCATGCTTGCTTCCAGTTCCCAAGATCGCGGGTGCAAACCCAGCGGAGGAGATGGATTTTTTCGGGCGTAAAAATCCTTAGCATGGCTTCCTTCGGAAGGGAAGTACAGCTGGTGATCCCGTGTCGTAGATTTACGGCACATAAAAGAACCTCAAGCCTGATAAAGAGGCCTCTGAGCAAAATTACCGGTCTTTCATGCCCAATATAGAATAGGACGCTAAGGACCACAGCAGTTAAAGAGTGTTGATGCAGTAATTTGTATCACAAATTATGTAAATGTAAAGAGTGATTGTAGTGTGAATATGCATTATTGTGTGACATTGATTTGAGATGTTTGTTGATTGTAATTATTGTTGAGAAGTGGGTTTATACGGCCTTACTGAAACTGACAATAATAGCGTGCAATAATGTAGCAAGGGGGTGAGCTGTTTATCATTATTAGAGACAAGCAAATGACATAATGTTGGCGCGTTTTTTCTTAGAATTTGCTGGAACATTTTCCCTAGAGCATATGTGTTCATAATTTTCATTGGATATAAAAATAGACGCTAATGTTGGCGCATTTTATTAACCAATAGCAGCTCGGTTATAATCTTTAGGCATATCGGGGTGTAGGAGTATAAAAAGGGCTAGGTCAGAGTCAAATTCGCCCAGTCCATCGGAAATATTTGTGCATTACACGTCGCTGAATACATCGCACAGTTTATCGCTTCGCAGGTTATGCGTAGCAGAGTTATGAAAAATCTCAAGTGTTGTAAAGTTAATTACACAAAAAGTTGAAGTACGCGAATTAAGAATGAGCAGTAAATAAGTTATTATAACAGTTTCAGTTTGGTGAGTGTTAAGATTAATATGTGAAAGTGCATAATATGTTACGACAATAAAAGTGTAAAACAAATTCTTCATCAGTGTTATCTTTGGATAAAAACTCCTTTCTGTTTACACACCTTGATTAAGAGATTTGCTTGACCGAGAGATCATAGGTAGCCAGAGGACAGAGAACCCAAAATTAAATAAAATAACAGGCGCTCAGTAAAAGCTAACACGAAGTGACCGCGACAAATTGTCTTTTATACGTGCGGCAAATAAACAGTAGCATTCTTTAAAACAAACACTAATACCGCCACAAATTGGCTACCACAACGTGGAGCTAACAAATAAATAAACTAAATACCGCCGCATATTTGGCACCCAGAACGTGGGGCAGAATAACCAGGAAGGAGCGTAAGAACCAGGACGTGGAGCGAATGGAGCAGTGAACTGAACTACAAGACGCAGATTCCAGAAACAACTACAGGAACGACAGATGACGCGGATGAGTGAACACAAAAACATCAAGACGACGCAGATTCATCATAATACGACGCAGAAGCGACATATACATCCAGGAAGCTGGACATCAAAGCAACATCAGCAGATAGCATCAGAAATGTTAGAAAAGTGTGATTTTTTTTTTTATTCTAAAAAAAAATTGTAACAATCAAATGTACTTGAGGAGTGGCAGGATTAAGAGAACAATGTCTACTAATAATACTGAAGAAACAATTATGGAAGGGGATAGTGTAACAGTTAGCTGTAATTCAATACAGGTTACAGAAAATAGCTCAAACAATGTAGGATTTGAGGGAGGAAATGTTAGTGCAGAAAGTGAGAATAGAACGGCAGGAAATGTAAATTTTGATGCTAGTATGATGATGGAAATGCTGAAAAATTTTATAGATCAAAACAGGGAAGATATGGAAAAGAATAATGAGAAATTAGAAAAACTAACTCAGAATATGGAAAAAAATAATAGGGAATTAAGGGAAGATATTGGTAAGACTAATGAGAAATTAGAAAAACTAACTCAGAATAATGAGAAATTAGAACAAAAACTAACTCAGAATATGGAAAAGAATAATAGGGAATTAAGGGAAGATATTGGTAAGAGCTTAGAACAAAACAGGGAAGAAATTGAAAAGAAATTTATGGAGCTAGATAGTAGTATGATGAGAATGAGAAATGAAAGTCAGGAAATGATAGCAAATGAGATAGGTGAAGTTTCAAAGAAAATGTCAGATATGAGCAGGGAAATATCTAACGAAAAAAGTGAGGTTAATACTAAAAGCGAACATGTTGATGTAGAATGTACAGAGTTAGGTAGTAGAATGAGTAGTATTTCAAGTGAGGTAAGAGAGATGAAAGAGGTTACGAATGTAGATTTAAATCAGGCGCAAGTTAATTTCAGAGGTGAGATATCTGAAATTCAGGAGTCAGTAACACAAAAATTGTCTGAAGAAGTTAAAGTTTTGCCTATAAATAATCAAAAGCTAACTTCTGAAATTAAGAAACACCAAGCTATTCAGAATGAAAACTCCAATCCAGTACAATTTATTACAAATTTGTCAGATTATTCTCAAGTTAAAAAGATACCGCAAGAATTGAAAATGACAGTTGTTAAAAGATGTGTGGTTCAGAAAACTTTAGATTGGTTTCAAATTATATCTTGGGGCGAAATTTCATTTGAATCCTTTAAGAGGTTATCCATGAACAAATTTTGGAAGGTTAGGATACGGCTACGAGTAATGTTTAGCCACAGACAATTTGATCCAGGAGGGGAATAGCAATGAGATGAAAAGTAGAGTCTGGATAGTTAAAGCTGAGCTGCAGAACAATGTATTGGAATGTAAGAGGGTTAATTATGTATGTATGTTATAAGAAAGGAGAAATAAATTCTGGACATAACTAAATGTTTAAAGGGAAAAATAACATTTTCTTAGTAACTGTAACAGCATTTGAAATGAAGCATGTAATAATTAAAACTTAATGTTGTATTAAAGTAAAAGTACGTAGGTATAATTCAAATAGTATTTTAAATATAAAGTACAAAACAACAAAAATGGGGTAAAAATAATTAAAACAAATACTTATGTAGCAAACAGATAATGTGAAACAGTGTCTAGATTTAAGAGATGTAAATATATTTGTGTAGAGGGTGAATATTTTTGGTAAATATGTTTAATAATTACAAAAAAATTCTTGAATGCATAAATTTTTGTCAACAATCTAAGAGAGTAAACAATTTTGTAACAGTAACTAAATAATTCAGGGTACAGTATTTGCTATAAAAAAATTTTAATGTCAGATTAATGTCTAAACACATTAAACTAGAGCCAGTAAATAGTGGATAGATAAAGGCAAAATATATAACGTGTGTTAAATGCGTGTGAAGTGTTAAGTGAAAGTGATAAATAGCGTGTGTTCCAAGATTCAGGAGACTAAAAACCCAATTATAAAATTTTCAAACAAGTTGTAAATATTTATAATTATGTTTCTAGTGGGGCACATGATGCAGTAATTTGTATCACAAATTATGTAAATGTAAAGAGTGATTGTAGTGTGAATATGCATTATTGTGTGACATTGATTTGAGATCTTTGTTGATTGTAATTATTGTTGAGAAGTGGGTTTATACGGCCTTACTGAAACTGACAATAATAGCGTGCAATAATGTAGCAAGGGGGTGAGCTGTTTATCATTATTAGAGACGAGCAAATGACGTAATGTTGGAGCGTTTTTTCTTAGAATTTGCTGGAACATTTTCCCTAGAGCATATGCGTTCATAATTTTCATTGGATATAAAAATAGATGCTAATGTTGGCACATTTTATTAACCAATAGCAGCTCGGTTATAATCTTTAGGCATATCGGGGTGTAGGAGTATAAAAAGGGCTAGGTCAGAGTCAAATTCGTCCAGTCCATCGGAAATATTTGTGCATTACACGTCGCTGAATACATCGCACAGTTTATCGCTTCGCAGGTTACGCGTAGCAGAGTTATGAAAAATCTCAAGTGTTGTAAAGTTAATTACATAAAAAGTTGAAGTACGCGAATTAAGAATGAGCAGTAAATAAGCTATTATAACAGTTGTGAAAGTGCATAATATGTTACGACAATAAAAGTGTAAAACAAATTCTTCATCAGTGTTATCTTTGGATAAAAACTCCTTTCCGTTTACACACCTTGATTAAGAGATTTGCTTGACCGAGAGATCATAGTTAGCCGGAGGACAGAGAACCCAAAATTAAATAAAATAACAGGCGCTCAGTAAAAGCTAACACGAAGTGACCGCGACAAATTGTCTTTTATACGTGCGGCAAATAAACAGTAGCATTCTTTAAAACAAACACTAATACCGCCACAAATTGGCTACCACAACGTGGAGCTAACAAATAAATAAACTAAATACCGCCGCAGTGTCCATAAATAAAACTCAATTTAAATTTATACAATAGTTTATCTACCTTCTCTTTATCATGATAAACATTGGCAGATATGATTTCAGGTGCACTCTTTAGAAGGTACACAAGAGCATATAGAAAGGTGATATAAGAATCCACTACTTTATATATACCTGCCTTAATATTATATATTCTCTGCATAAGCTAGAGAGAAACAAAAACAGCAATTGAAAGGGTATTACTTAAAAACTGGAAAATTCAAACCAAAGTGAATATCTCAGAAATAGCAAATGCTATGAAAAACCTATTTGACACAAATTATACATTTCAACAAGCTCTACTGTTTTCCCAAAGTAAATTTCTGTTTATATCTTATAGTTTCTCAAGTTATAAAAAAAGCATACACGATGGAATGAAAATTAAAGAGGACTACTTCAGGTGCTCTTTACAGAAAATGTCACCCATAACCTCCAACACACAGACCAATTTCTATCAGTGCTTCTTTTATATTCCAGGAACCTCATATTTTCACCGATATCTCAATGGTAATTTTTTTAGGTACAATGCAACTCTTCCTTTCATACCATAGGTAAATGGTATATAAAGTGAAGATTACTTAAGAAGGTTTTAAAATGGAAAAATTCTCTCCAAGCCAAAAGATTTATCAGCACCTTTTAAGAATTTATAATTTAAAGTTATTGTTCCATAATATGCACCTTGAAAAAGTAGCTCAACATGAAGCATCCTGCCAAATAGCATTATGTGTACCCAGCAAAACCAATTTGTTAATTTAACATATGTAAAAGGGTCACAATGGTGATGCAATATTTTTCACTCTTTGCAAATGAGCAACTTTTTTTACCCTTTACAGCCTAACACACAGAATGGTCTTGAGTCGGTGGATATACTAAAACTTCACTTACTCCACTGACTCAAGATTCAATTAAATTAGCGTTTTATTTCACTATCTCTAACTTCTGAATAACACTTCAATTACACAGAATGGGATTTACAACAATTTAAGATTCATAACTTTTCTGCATTGCAGATATGGTATTGGCATTATCCTGCTTATTAAAAACAAAAAAACAACTTATTTCAAGCTACCTGTACTATTTTCTCTCTTTCCATTGCTTCTGTTAAGGTAATTGTCCAGAGTTTACTTTACCACTGTGAATTGTATACAATTCTGCTTCAAATACAGTAGAATCTCGTTAGCACGCTTTTGCACGGATCCAAAGATTTAGACAACACAGATGGGAAAATGTGTTAACAAAAAGACAAGATCTACAATTTAAGAACTAAATTCTGTAATAAGAATCTAGTAATGCATCTTATCTCAACTCAAATACAAAATATGTAGAATATTTACACTTGCTTGAAACACATATCTATGGTTGATTTTGATTTGTTACTCCCCATCTTGTTTAGTAAAGCCATTACATCATCAACTTCGAAACTACACACATATTTCTTCGCTATGTCTATTATCTTCCATCGCTTCCAAAACCATAGGAATTAGCTCAGGATCTGGCTCATCGTCACTTTCATCCTCCAGTGACACTTCTTCTATCATCTGTTGAATTATTTCACCTATTGTTACAGTTTCATACACTGGAATTTCTTTATCATTGTTTATGAATGATTAAAAGGAGATGCCATCTACTATTTGGCGCCATTCTTCACTCTCAAAAAACTCATCTTCTAGACTGATTTCATCAAGAACCTGACAAAAGCCAGCTTTATTGAAGCAGTTTCAATCATATCCTGCATCACATAATCCCGGCAGCCTTAATGAAATGCACGGCACCTAAGATGGTGATTTTTCTTGTCGTCAATTCCAGTGCAGCCAACCTTCTTTGTACCAGTCTATTATGGTATGTTTGCTTCATGCACCATATTATGTCTTTATCTAAAAGTTATAGCTTATAGTACAGTTTGCTGGGAGGAAAATGACTTCTTAAATTTGAAACAGTTGGTGGATGAGAGGCATAATGATAAATGAAGAGTGCAATTTTTTGGTTTCTTATGCCCAGTCCTACACCCCACGTGTATAAGAAATCTTTAAATACTGCAGAAGTTATCCAAGCTTTTGTGTGTTACATAAATAGAAAATATCGCACATTCTTGAAGCATTGCTGACTGCGTGCTTTTCAACAACCAGCAGCACCAATTCCTTTGTTCCACTTTTGTTACAGCACAGCAGAACTGTAAGCCTCTATTAAGTTTCCCACTGTGACACTTGATGCCCTTAAAATCCAAGGCTTTATCTGACAGAAGATGAAAAAAAAGTCCTGTTTCATCTGCATTATAAACATCATCAGCAATATGCTTTTCAAAATTTACAGGAGGTTGTATTTTTCACGTTTCTATATTTTCGCAATGTAGCATCATTATCTAGGACAGCAGCCTCACCTCGCAGTCATCTGTAAATTATATAAGTTAAGTCGATTCTTGAATCTTTCAATGCAGCCAATGGACACTTTAAAATTTAGTCCCATCTTCTGTGCTAAATGTGTTGCCTAAACTCAACCACAGTACAGGCACATTTGAAGCTCATGCTTGTGTAAACCACTTTAGTAAAAACGAGAGCCAAAAAACTACCAACCAGCTGCGCGGTGTTTCTCCTGTCCGCATTCTTGGCGCTCGTTGCCTTCTGCCACTATCATAGAAAGGCACGGATGAAACATTTACTTACAACAGATTTACTTACCATGAAGAGAGATGCTGAAACTGGCCACCGTCATCCATACATTTTTGACACCTCTTTAGGAAACTATCCATCACTCGCCATAGTTCAGGTTAAGAAATGCTGGCCAATTCCTAGCGGATATTTTGCTTTAATTCTTCCATGGTGTGTGGGTTTGTCTTGTACACTTTGTTTTAAGTTATCCCAGAGTTAGGAATCGCAGGGGTTTAAGTCGGGGGACCGAGGGAAGGCACAAATCTCTACTAATAATTCTGTCTTCAAACACACTTTCATAAAGTTGTTAAGTAAAGTTTTTAAAAGTAGTTTTAAAAATGTTGCATGGTTTAATCTGCACCTTTCTATGATAGCAGCAGACGTAAACGAGCACCGAGGGCGCAGACAGGAAAAACACTGTGCAGCTGGTTCGTAGTCTTTTGACTTTCCCTGTAGAACATCATCTAATTCTGGGAATTTGACTTTGACGATTGTTTTCTTTTAGCATTTTTTCAAAAGCAGTTTCAATCAGTTTACATTTGCTAACAATCATGTTTTAAGATTGAAAGAAGAGTATTCATCTTCCCTGCTATATCCATATATTTCATATTTGGATTCTGATCAGCTTCTTGAAGAATTTTAAGTTTTTCACTGTTTGTTGTTTGCCATACTTTGTTTTTCTCCATTGTAAATGTAAATAGTATAAAGTTAAAACATGATTTACATATGTTTAGTCAACATTATAAAGTGTTGTCTGCATTTATGATGCGAAGCTAAAGCATTTTCTATCCCACCCACACAAATTCCATCACACATGCATTTATGCCACTGGCTGTCGGTCCCCACTCCAAGCTAAGGCATTCTCTATTCCACCCACACAAATCGCATCACACAGATGCTACATGCCATTGTATTTATTTATTTTTTTTTTTTATTTATGGACGCTCTTTAACTACTATGGTCCTTAGCGTCCCATTCTATATTGGGCGTGAAAGATCGGTAATTTTGATCAGAGGCCTCTTTATCAGGCTTGAGGTTCTTTTATGTGCCGTAAATCTACGACATGGGACCACCGGCTTTACTTCCCTTCCGAAGGAAGCCATGCTAAGGATTTTTACGCCCGAAAAAATCCATCACCCTCCGCCGGGTTTGAACCCGCAACCTTGGGAACTAGATGCTAGCACGGTACAACTAGTTCATGGAGGACGACTGCATGCATGCCATTGGCTGCTGGTACCCACACCAACTGGACTGACCAAGGATTGACCAAAACAGTGAATGAAATGTTAAATTTTGAATGTAGTAAGCAGAAGTGGGAAAACAGGCTAAACAAACTCCTTTTTAGCGTTTGCAACCAGTACTTTTATTGTTTGATGTCACATACAGGAAAATATGTTAAGGAACATACAAGATTCCACTATATTTGTTTTGTTGCTTTGAGCTGTTCACTTAACAGTTTTAAGCGTTACGTCATAGATCCATGTTATGTCTAGCTATAAATGTGCAGTGCACAAAATACTATGAAATAAATCACTATAAAACTATTGTTCAAGTGCCTTTATTACACTATTTCCAAACTCCTAACTCACCTACAGCTTACATATAAAATATTTTAATCATTGCCTCTGCAAATAAGTGGTCAATGTACTTGTCCTGGCTTCTCAGGCTAGAAAACCCCAAGTCTAATTCCAAGTTGGAGGAATTTTTCTTTAATTAGGATCATTTCTACCCTCCTAAGAGTCTAGAAAGCGTCAACAACAAGCAGAGTGATTGCAAGTGTTCCAATTAACAGGTATTACAGATACCCTTAAAATGTTTTTTAAAGACAGACACAGTTTTCTTCTGTTGGAAACTTTTAAACCCCTCTAAAACTACGGATACCATTAAGATGAATGTTACTATAAGTATTTGCAACTCGGTTTATAAGTTTCCCTCAAAATTACAGTTTTTGTCATGTCATAGTCAAATGGAAATGTCTAAACATTCTTTCAAGTCAAACCACTCCTTCCAGTAACTTTTAAAATAATTTGGTTGTTGGAACAGAGACACAGATAAATTGTGTTCCGTGAGGTTCATGTATGAGAGTGATTTCAAAAGTAAGGTCTCCAAAGTGCCACACGAAAACTATTTGCATGACCTTCCCCCAATCGCTACAAAAACCTTTACATAGCTGCTGGGGCGCTCAGTCTTGGCAACCAGTTGTAAAGGAGGTGTTCGCCACTACCGCCAGGTGCAAAGTTCAAAGCAGTTATGAGGTTTTTAATGCAAAAGGCATTAAACTAATCAACATTCATCTGCAGTTGATGGAAATGTATGGACAGTAGTGTATGAATGTCAAAAACATTTGCAAGTGGTGTTGAGAGTTTGCAGCTAGTCATTCTGAAATTCAAGACAAAGAAAGAAGTAGGAGACTGCCATTTCCGATGAGACAATCGCAAAGGTTGAACAAATTGTTTTTCAAGATCAGAGGATCTCTCAATAAACTCTGGTTGTCATTCCTGGGGTTTCTCAAAGCTCCATTCATAGGACTTTGGTTAAATTGTTGAAATTTCGGAATGTGTGCCCAAGATGGGCGCTAAATGCTCACAGAAGACCACATACGACAATGTGTTGAAACTTCCTTCCAATTTAAAGTGGTGCTATGGAGATGAAAAGGACAACCTTCTGGATTCAATTTGTCACAGGTGATGAAACCTAAGCTTTCCACTTCACACCTGAGACCAAACAACCATTATGTTAGTAGTAGCATTCCTCTTCATCCAAGTCACAGTCTGCCGGTAAAGTCATGACAACTGTGTTTCGGGATTGAAAGGGAGTATTATTGATCAATTTCATGCCTCCTCTGATCACAACAAATGGTGACAGGTACTGTGAGACACTTAAAAGAACTCAGATGGTCAATTCAGAACTGGAGAAGAGGAATGTCGAGCAAGGGCATACGCCTTCTCGACGACAACACTCCCTCCCAGGCTGTGGCCCTTCTGCAATAGCTTGGATGGGACATCACCCATCCACCCTATGGTCCGGTGACTATCACTTGTTTCCCAAGTTGAAAGAACATTTGGCTGGAAGACACTTCAGCGACTACAAGGTGAAAGATGAGGTCCAACACTTCAATAACACGGCAGCAAGCTGGTATGACATAGACGTACAAAAACCACAGCACTTACAATAATGCATCAACTGAAATGGCAATATGTAGAAAAGTAGAAGAATGTTCAGGCTTCAAAACTATGTACCACTTACTAAAAATAAACATTTTTTTAATATTTAAAAAAAGGGAGGCTTTACTTTTGGGATTACACTCATATAGAAGTACTTGGAATATAGAACAAGTCAGCCATGTGTTACATAGTTAGACACATACAAGTACAATTTCATATTATTACATTAAGAATAAGAAGCATAGCAGTTGCATAACACTAAGATTCATCGTTACAATAGTGCCATCTTTATTAGTATTATAAAAAGAGAAAACTTGTGTGTGAGTATGCAGGATAATCTCAAAAACCACTCAATGAATTTTGACAACTCTTTCACCGTTGAAAATTCCAATTTGTTCCAACAGTTATGTGGCTATAAAAACACCTTTTAATTTAATTTTATACATTACTAAAAGATTAAAAAGGATTTACATAGCCCTTGTACTTGAATACAAACACATTGGAGTTATAAGAACATGATTGCGAAGAAGGCCTTGACTTGTAGGCGAGAATGCCATGAAGTAGAAAATAGTTGTTACTCCACAGAATCTGCATATAAAATAAGACAAATGTGGAGGATATTTCATTCAAAGCAATATATGTAGATGGTCACAATTTAGCAATTAAGACACACAAAAACAAAAGAATCAATTGTTTACAATGCTATGATATGCATGCAATACCAATGCCAAAATATTTTAATAAGCCTCATGTAAGAAAGTTTTGTTTTATTTCCTTTGTACTATGGGTGTAATCAACTTCCGTTAGTAGGCCATACTAAATGATTGAGGGGCCCAGAAGAAATGGGGCACATGCCATCTGTCAAGCAATTCTGGTACAGGAAGACAGCCAATGCCAATTAGTATGATGACTAGTAATTCCTAACAAAATGTCAAACGTAAATTAGCAAATATATAATGCTCTCTTTGAAAGAGCACATTCCCAGTGGAAAAGAGATCCACATTGTTCGTTTCTCTAGGTTTTATGAGTCAGAAAGTCACCACCATGCTAAGGATGGAGACGAATGTCTCCTAAAAGCTTCCAAGATTTTACAACTTCACATAAGTGAAGTTTTAAGTGTGAACAATACTTTTTTAAGAAAATATTTTAAAAAAAATTCAATTCTATTTTACGTTCACAAAAATAGCTAATAAATACAAACATAAGCTAACCATATCCTACCCTTTTTTATACCTTAAATTTGTATGTGAAAAAGGTAACATGTTCAAATTCTTTATCGTTGAACATCCTGTATTAAGTACAATATTCAGTTATATTGGCCCACCTGCATAAAACATGCATGTTCACTTTTGAATCACAACTGAAACATTCACACAGACCTCACAATTTAAAAAATATACACTGAAAAACTGACCTTGAACATTAAGTTTTGACAAAAGTAAATTTAATCTTAAAATGAAATCAATTCATACAAAAGAGAGCCTGTTTGTTGACATAATGCTCCAGAACTACATGACACCTCTACATTGAGCATAATAACTTATGTATCAAGTACACACACTTGAGAACCACAAATCTATAGTGTTAATCACATACAGTTTACTTTCCTGTATTTCATTTACTAACCTACTAGGAACACATTAGGTATGTTTTCTGTTATGTTTTAAACCAGACAGAGAACATTTAATGAACATAAAATTTAAATTAAGTTCTACATAGGGCAAATCAGGTTAGAAAACCTGAATTTAATTCAAAGTTCTTCAGGACACACAAATATTAAGGAAAAGGCATATACTACATACCTTGTATTGTTTCTGACTCTCTTATTTGAGAGCCTGTCTTCATCATCAGGACCCATGTCTGCAGCTGAGCGTCGCTTGCTGCGGGGCATGGCAGGTGTGCCGTACTGGGGGGTGGCTACCACTCCCCACTGGTGACCCTCTGTCTCCCACTCTCCCTACAAATCACCACATAATTTTTTGGATGAAACCTATAATCTCAAAACAGGGGTAAAATACCAATTCTCTAACTTTCATTTCCACCTCTCTCTAAATATTCAACTATTCAACAATATTTTCCTCTTAAAACACACTCAATTAAAGATATTTTATACAGAACCTTTCTAAGGGATCAAAATGAACAAACAAAATATTTAAACACCAGTTATACACTCTATTATTTATTTCCCATTTGGTATTGCTATTTCAACTACAGCCACACCTATATTTAACTGGCCCTTTATTCAAAGTAATAAAAGAAAGAAAGTTTTTTACGAAGATAAATTTTCGCTGTTTCTGTTCAATATGTCCAATAAGATATCCATAATTTTAAGCAATACTTACAAAGTAATTTAAATTATGGATGCAGCTATGAAATGCTAGGTTAGTAAAGGAATCCGTTTTGGAGCAGCTTGTAGAATACGTTCGTAGGAAAGCGAAAATGGATCCAAATACTTTGCCGGAATACCTGCACAACATGGAATTAAGCAAATTGCGGTATTTACCGATAAATCCTCTTAAAAAGCCTGCTTTCAAACCCTGTCATATTAAAACACTACGGCAACATTTGCAGTCCTAGTGGGACAAACCAAATTAACAGCCATTTTAAAAATGTTGGTTAATTTTTGGCCTGGCATACAACAAGCATATCTCCCTATTTAATCTCATAAAGCATCACGAAAATGTTCTACAATGTTAACATTAAACCCTCATGATCATGCCGTCCTGACTGTCTTTAAACCTTTAATTTTCCTTCCTACCTGGCTGTTACTATATTATACTAAGACCTCCCGTAAACAGCGTGGCGTTTTACTTTGTTAATTTCAAAACTAATACAACAATATACATTTGTTTGGTTTACTTTTAACTAAGAACTACTCAATCCAAGTCCTACCAATAAATAAATTCAAGCGGAGGAAAGTACCATTACTTCCCAATAGATGGATGCAACATCTAAATTCCCATCATGCAAAACAGGGATGGGAAATCAGAAATAAAAGTGTACACTTCAAGAAAATGTTGCCACCAGAGAGCAGCAAACTAGCTCCATCAACATGGAGAGCTGAACTGGCTCTACTTAGCTTCCGTAGGTCTTTACTATTCTATTGCTATATCGTGTCTAACGCTTCAAAGAAGCACAGGTTAAATGTGGCGCACTGTTGCCACAAGTTCTATACATGCATTCGCAATGTTGGTGCCCAGCTGCAATTGGTCTACCAATTTAATGTCATATTCTAAATGATACTTCACAAAATAGTGAAATATCTACATTGGTATCAAGGCAATTGTAAGACATTTAATTTATGTCTCCACTTTGTAGTTTTAGTACTTCGAAATACACTTTATAGACAAACAAATTCTCAAAGAAAATATAGAGATATAAAATGATAAAAGCTATAATTTGATAGTGTATCGTCACTGTTTACCCTTGGACAAATCACATTCAAGTGGATGGACTGTTTTCAAACAGCAAATAATGAACGATGCGCAACACTCCGCTTTGCGCTATTCCATGATATTGCTTTAATGTAGTGTGGTTTTGTTTCCTTCATCCTTTTTTTTTTTTTTTGCAGTATTTTTTATGGGTCCCTAGAGGTTCTTTCAGTCGTTTCCTTTTTTTTTTTTATCCTATGCACTTCTGTTCTGACACCCGGATAGTCTTAGCTGTTTCTTTTACTGCCTTACTAACACTTGGAAAAATAAGCTAACAGATGCATTAGGTATTACTTTGGATCTCTTCTTAGTTTACAAACATTTCGTCTCCTCTTAGCTTCTCCCTCCGTAATCCTAATATAAATATTTGCACAAAATTGTAAATAACCTGCATAACACTTAACAGTGCTCTACACGCTATGAACGTACACACTTCCTTACAACTGAGTTAACTTTCACTCCTTTTGCCTCGCTCCTGGTGCCAGTTAGCTGATTAGATGGCGACTTCTGTTTGTCATACACAATGAATGCAGGGAGTTACAGGATTCTGGCTTCTTTTAAAAACTCCCTCCAACCCTTCTCAACATTTTGTCTCGCTTGCTCCCAGGTGTACAACCAATAACAAACAAGTTTCTCGCTTGCTGAATTTTCTATTGCATAGGTAGAATTTTCCGAAAATATGTAATTAAAAAAAATATAACGCTCATCTTATTAAAGATGAGAATTCAAACTGGGCAGGTATCAAAAATAGCTAAGAAAAAATCTGTTGTGTTCTACCATTTATATTATTAGTTACTGCGTTATAAGCATAGAAAGTACAAATATCGGACTTTCACTGAAAAGTTCGTTTTATTTAGAAATTTTTGCCCGCAGAAATTTATAAAGGCTCTAAAAATGATATAATCGATACAGGAAAATATTCTGCGTATGGTAATATGTTCAAAGCTGAAATTTCTAACTGAATATGTACACCATGTTCAAAAAGCATGGTGTAAATATTCATGTAAAAAAGTAAACGTGTGATAGAAAGAAAGAAAGAAAGAAAGAAAGAAAGAAAGAAAGAAAGAAAGAAAGTCGTCCTCCATGGACTATAGGTACCATGCTAGTGCTAACCTCTAGTTCCCGAGGTCGCAGGTTCAAAACCGGCGGAGGGCGGGGATTTTTTCGGGAGTAAAATTCCTCGGCATGGCTTCCTTAAGAAGGGAAATGAAGCAGGTGGTTCCGTGTCACAGATTTAAGGCTCATAAAAGAACCTCAAGCCTGATAGAAAGGCCTCTGAGCAAAATTTCCGGTCTTTCACGCCCAATAGAGAATTGGGCGCTAAGAACCGTAGCAGTTAAAGGGCATCCATAAATAAAACTCAATTTAATTTGTTCGAAAAACCAAATGGTTGTGAAAATGATAATTATAATAATAATAATAATAATAATAATAATAATAATAATAATAATAATAATAATAATAATAATAATAATAATAATAATAATAATAATAAACCTTACAATACAACATTAAGATTAGTTTATATTATAACATTCACTTACGCTATATAGAGGATTAGACAATATAGGGTAGTATTCTAATTATTTCTTAAACTGTACGATAGACAGATTTCTAAGATGTATAAGAATAATATTAAAAAAAACTTTTAAATATGTAGTCAAAGTTCTTTTGTGTTAAAGTATAACTCCATCTATTTATCTATCTATCCATTTATATATTTATCTACCGCATCTATCTATATTGCGTCTGGTCCTGGTACTGTAATTATGAACAAACGAGAATCTGGTACAACTAAGTAGATTTGTCTTGGATATAGAAGAAGGTCAAGAACCTACACTGATGTCAAAGTAAGAACACGTAATCTGACAAAGAGTGATTTACAATGAGTTCTTGAGCTCCACACCTTTTCTGTAAAATTAATAGCGTGTTTACAGAGGAATAATTCCACCATAGGATGAGACTATAGTAAGATAATTGTAAACATAAGCGTAATATGCATTCAATAAAGATTCTAGATTAAGGTAGTTTTTCAATATTCTAATAATAAATATTGATTTGCTAATCCTATTAGCCACATAATTCACACGTGTATGACATCCAAGTCCAAATTCCAAATGTATACCTGAAATGTTAATAGTATTGTCCATATTGTCCTATTTAATGCTCGTTTTTAAAAATTTAGTCATATTATGGTTTAATCTAAAATTATTTGAATTACACCAATTCACAATAACACAATTAATTTTATTTCCATAGGTACGTGTTCAATAATGTACCATTGTTGTTAAATCTAGATCAGCATAGATGTGGGATGTAGAACAATCATTATTAATAATAGTAGGAAGATTACATATATAATAAATAATAATAGTCCAAGGACAGATTCCCTGCCAAACGCATATTTAGCTAATTCATAATTAGATACACGGGTATTACCATTTAAAATAATGCTTGATATCTATTAGCAAAATAAGATTGTAAAAACTGCATAACATAATTATTGAAACCACAAAATATAAGCTTTTGAAATAGTGTACTGAGAAGCTGTATAAAAATAATAGGTTAAATCGTAAAACTTATTCAAAACAACTTTCCTTACATTCAATGCATAATTTAACGAATGATTTGCAGCATCAGTAGTACTATATTTCTTCCTAAACCCTTATTATTTGTAAATAAATTATTGCTTTCAGAGTATAAAGTAATTTGGTTATTAATTAAATTTTCAGATAAGCCTTAGATAAGCCTGGAATAATACTAATATGACGATAAGTATTATAATCCAGTTTCTCTCTTTTTGAGCATTGGTGTAACTTAGGTGCATCAGAATATGTACAATAGATCAAGCAAGAATTAAAAGCTTGGCATATTAGAACTTGCCGATAGTGCGAGAGTAGAAATGGACGAAGCTAATGGCAACATGTAAACTTTAGATAGAGACAGAGATATCTCATTTACCTCCATACTGTTTTTTAAGTTATACCTTTGCTTTACTACACTCCGAGCAAAAATAATGATACCCTAAATTACACTGTACAACAGTGAATTTCTCTCAGACGCAAAATATATGAATTACAATGTTTTCGGACCCATAAAACACGAAAATGAAATTAGTTTTTTCATATTCCTAATATTTCTTTAATATCACTATCGCACCACACAATAAACGTGCTCATTCGTCCGAAATACGGAGGGTGTCGAATCTCAAGCATAATTCCTATGTTTCACTATATAAATCAATTACGATGTTTTCGGACCCACAGAACACGAACATTTATATTAGTTTTATCTTATCATCTGATTTTTTGGGGGATGGACTATCGTACTATATAACAAAAGTGTTCATTCCCAAGGCTCGTCTCACATCCCAAACAATGCTCTCCCTTTCTTCTTTCCTTCTTGCGAAATCGTTCCTTTTGGAAATGCCTGGCACATCCAGGTATACGGAGTTCGCTGCCTGTATTGTTATACGAGGGTCTATTAATCCCCCACTCCCAAAGAGTTTTATGAATAACATGAAGTACTGTAGTATGTTGCAATACCTAAATCTCTGCAGTTCGTTTTATATACTAAGTGAATCATTATGTTGTTGGTGTGTGATTTTAGTACAGTATTGTGTACTAAATTAAGTTAAAACATCTACCATTCTTTTACATTATATTCAATATTTTTTTTTGATTCTGTAATGCCTCGTCGCTGCAACAATTCCTCTAATTTATTCTGTTATATCTGTAGAGAGTATAGTACAAATTCTCAGCGCAAAACTATGACACCCCTAAATGTGAATCAGTGACAGCTCGTGGTGTAGAGAATAGGTGAAAATGTTGTATGTAAAATAAACAAATTTAGTGCGTGCTAAAAATTAAATAATTATTAATATTATCTACTAATCCTACTTTTTATAGATTAAGTCAATATCCCTATTCTTTAAGGAAGCAGAGTTACCACTGTTTGAACTATGCACCAGTGAATAATCAACAAAATTCAGAAAACAAAACATCTTTAAATTTTATATTATACGACATCTCGGAACTTACAATTTCTTTCCTTGTACAAATTTGCAATGACTTAGTTGGTCGGCCAGCAATTAAAAGGTATTTCTTTTCCTCATCAATCGAACTATTAAAAGGAATTTCTAGCAAAATACACACCATATAATTTGTTGGAAACGTAACAAAAAGAGACGAGGCACAAATTTACTTGTATTCAGTATGCACACGCTCACACTGCTTAGTGATTTGTCGTAAGTAGACATGGCATTAAACTTTATTTTTTGGAAATATAAACAAATAAAAAGAAGGAAACAAAACACAAATTTATTGTATTCATTGTTCACGGGCTCACATCTATTCGCTGACTGACTACACGTCTAAATCTCTTACATTAAAACCTACAATCTGCAAAAAAAAAATGCCTCAGTGTCGAGACAGAAGTTCTTCACTTCCACAGCTAGCAAGCAATAATGACGTCACGTTACCATGCAACATTCCCAAACGAGAAATACTGAACCCGAAAAGCCGAAATATTTCTCTTGTTAGGAGTAAAATTAAATAAAATTGAGTTTTATTTATGGACGCTCTTTAACTGCTGTGGTTCTTAGCGTCCCATTTTATATTGGGCGTGAAAGACCTTTAATTTTGCTCAGATGCATCTTTATCAGACTTGAATTTTTTTTACATGCCGACACGGGACCACCGGCTTTACTTCCCTTTCAAAGGAAGCCATGCTAAGAATTTTATGCCCGAAAAACTCCATCGCGCTTCGCCGGGTTTGAACCCTCGACCTCGCGAAACTCTTGCTAGGAGGTTGAGCTCTTATAAGCCTCCTCACTAATTGGGAGAGAGATGGCTTACCTTCGAAATCAGGATACTAAAGAAGTGAAAATTCTTCATCTACACTGCCTATACTAAATATTAACAACTATTGCCAGGTTTGAATATTATACTAAATGCTCCATTTGAAGAAAATTATGTAATGGTTTAAACAGGAAATATTAGGTGAAAACACATCACTATTTAACATGGCAAGCCGCCTCAATTGTAAAGGTTTCCAAATTTGTTCGGGAGTTATAGTAAATTTGGAGACAAGCATAACTATTATGCGCCCAAATGCTGTACAACTGTTGAAGAACTTTAACCTGTTGGTTAAGAGGTACGCAATCATGCATGCCATTTGGCATTACGATGCTGTGGAGGGAACCTTTGGATCACAATAGTGACTGCTATTTCTGTCTGATCAATATATCTGGCTTTACTTCAAAAAGCAAGCATGCAGTTGAACATCCTAATTTCCAATTAGCCACATGACGTATTAAACATAATGCTTCTTTACAACTTCCAAATCCCCCTAAAAATGCACGTTGGATCTTCCTCCTGCGTCTCCTGGCGGTGGTTTCTCTTCTGATTATGCATAATCCGCATGTGATCCTGATTTCACTGTATCTCGAAAACCCCATTTGATATCACAACCTAAATTATATGATCTTATGTGAGATTTGGGATTAACTAAAATACAAGCTGAGATTCTACAATCTCGACTTCACGAATGGAACCATTTACAGCTTGGTACAAGAATAACATCTTACTGAAAACGGGAATAAAATCTCAGGTAATTTTTTTTAAAGAAAATGAACCATTAATTTATTAAAATTGTATTAAAGGACTAATGGGTGCATTGAGAATACATATATCATAATCCTCAAGAATTGCGTATCTTCATAGGCCCTTCAAACTTGAGTTCAAAGTCCATGCTTTTGAGTAAACGGAGTTTATATCCATCAGTCCCATCAGCCTACTCTGCTAATATGAAAGAAACATATGACAACATGGGCACAATATTTAAATCCTTGAACTATCCAGAGCACGTATGCAGATTTGTATTGCTATAAAAGTCATAGGTACGCTAAGAGGAATGTCACTAGGATACACAAAACTTTGCTCCTTCCTCTGTGGGTGAGACTGCAGAAATAGACGTAAGCATTATGAAATTAGGGAGTGGCCATCAAGAGAAAAGTAGTAGTAAGACAAAAAGGTCTGAAATACGAACCACTATTGATGAAGCTAATATCATTTTACCGCCATTGCGAACGAAACTGGCTTGATGAAGGGCTTTGTTAGGTAATAGACAAACCATGAAGAACATTCCAATATTTAAAGATGAAATTTAAACCTTTGTGTGAAACTAAACTAAAGGACGGCATATTTATAGGGCCTCATGTAGGGGATCTGCTTAATGGTCCTCTGGGTTGTCAAACAAAAAATATTGAATCTCGCTACAGGTCGGACAAATTTCCACTATATTCCGCTACAAAAATATTATATTATGTCATCCATATAAGTAGTAGAAAAACTTGTTATAGTCTCTTTGTTGGTAATTTAGGCCTATTTTAATGATAGTAATTTATATTTAAATTAAGTGAATAATTAAGTTAGAACCAATTTAATCGTTGTAGAATCCTTAGTAGAACGAAAATAAATTAATTTACCAATTACCTGAGAAATGTCTGTGCGTTTAGGTGCTTCTTGTGCTTTCACATTGTTTCAAAGGATCACTTCTTTTTGGCCTCAAAGCAACATTACATGATCTACACTTTGCTTTTGCAATATCTTCTTTATCTGGTTGTAACCATTTCGAAAAAAAATCTTATTTCAACTACTTATGGGAAAACTTTTTGTAATGTTCTTATTTTGGGCAATTCCCCGTGATATCACTTTTCTTTTCAAGGGAATGTAATTTATTATCATATATTTGGTAAAGCTTAAAATGACTAAATTAATATTGTAGAAATACAATTGAAGCTTTTCATCTGTTTATTTCATTAATAATTATAAATTAATTTTTTTAAATTGAAATTCACAAAAGTCCCTACATTTCTCCACTTTGTTGTTTTTCGACAATAGTGAAAATTATTCACCAGAGAATTGCTTGAGGAATGTATGTCTGCTTAATATTTAATTATATCACAAGATATGAGGCTAAGTCGATAAAAATTCTCTCTTACGATAGTTGCTGTAGGACCTAGATAGAAATAAGCTTATTACGGGAGTATGAACCATCTAAAGATGTTAAAAAAGTACACACGATTTACGGTAAAATTTAAATAACACGAGACTTCTGAGACTTCTTGGAGGGGTAAGTCTCCATGGCAGCGTCTCCTCCGCTTTTGCTTTAGCCAGTAAGGTATTGATACCCTCCTTTCCCTTCGCCAACATTTAAGGGGTAACACGTTGCCACGTTGGCTTGGTTTACTACTGCTCACTAGCGTTATGTCCCAGCGAGCTGTTTGCTATTCGGAGTGCAGCTGATACATACTCTAACACAATGTGGCTACGCAGCTCTCCCACTTTTCCGCTTAGAGTGACATCAGGAGTTCAGGTTGTTTAAATAGTACTGTAGTTATCAATACAATGAACCAATGGGCAACGTGACCTTATTTGGTTTAGTCGATAGCGAATGAAAGTAACAAAGATAATTATGTGACGGTTCGGTAAGCGATGTGCAGGGAAATGTTGTAAAGAATCAATCGTTTGTCATCGCTTCCACAATCTTGGTTTAGGTATTCAACACTACTATACGTAGTAGAGAAAGTAAAAAGCACTGGCAAGCCGCGGCAACGTCAATTTTTACTTTCTCTACTACGTATAGTAAGTAGGGGAAGTATTGTATTCCACCCAAAAATTCGATACCGAGATTTCACCGGAAATACATGTTTTGAGACCCCCTGAATAAAAAAAAGCCTTTTTGGAAACATGGCCGTGTGTGTGTCTGTGAACAGCATAACTCAGAAACGAACAGTCGGATAAACACCAAACTTGGTATTTGGGTTCAGTATCTTCCAAGGATGCGACACGAAGGTTTTCAAGAAAATCCCCCCACCCCAGAGTACCCTTTACGTGGAAGATTTTTCGAAAATTTTAATTTTCTCAAAAATGGCTCTAACGATTTTGATTAAAATATAATACGTTTAAGATATTTTATGACAAATAAAATGTATATCTTGAATTTCCTGGGAATGTCTCCAAAAGTATTCTTTATTGTGAACGACTTTTGCATAACTGGTAAACCATAAGAGATAGACAAAATTTTACTACACAAAAAATGTAGAGTCTGTTAAAATACACAATTTATGTCATATACATTTTTTTTGTTGAGTGAACCATTTACTAGATATTACTTGTTATTCCCTTAAATTTTTCAATACTTATTTTCTCAAATGGGAATTCGTTATTCATTTTTTTGTCTTGGATATGCAAAGAATATTAATCTGTGGCAAAGGGAATAGTGCTGCACCTAGCAACCATCTATTAAGAGATATGTATGTGCTTAAAGGCTACTGTATTTCTATATTGCTTTTGTAAATATATATTCCCCTTACAGCTACAAGAAAATTAGCAATAAGATAGAGTCTGCAAATGTTTATCTCGATTAACATGAAGTAGATGGAGAATAAGCGTTTGTAAAAATAGTTTGTACAAGAGTAGAGAAAGTCATGTGAGTGTAACACATCAGATTTTTTGTGTTCGCTCGTTCATTGTCGCTAGTCAGTTGGCAGTTACCATTGGAACGGTCGGATCGTGAGTGGATAGACTACAACTACCTTTCATAATTCGGAATTGTGTTGTTCTGTGATAATGAATAATAACAACGAAATGAAGAGGCGTTATGTAAATTCGTTCCGTGAAGAATGGTTGCAGGACGAAAATGATCGAGTGGTTACAAAAAGTTGATAGTGACGAGTTTATGTGTAAGTGCAGAATATGCAGTATCTCATTTACTGTTAAATATGACGGCGTGAAGGCTGTGAATAAACATTTACAATCAGAAAGACACAAAACGAATATTATCACACAAAAGCTAAATCAATCTCTTCTTAAATTCTGACCAAAACAATTTCTGCAGAAGATGATGAAATCACTGCAACGGAATTAACTTTGACTTATCATGGTGTGAAACACCACCATTCTTACAATTCTTAAGATTGTGGCAATAAATTATATCCACTTGTTTTCAGAGATTCTTCCGTAGCAACGAAAGTAAGATACGGCCGAACTAAAGGCGAGGCCTTAGTAAAAAAATGTGCTTCTGCCTTATGCTAAAGAGAAGCTACTAAGCGAATTAAAGCAAAGTGATCCGTTTTCGTTAGGTTCAGACGCTTCAAATAAGGGCAATAAAAATATTACCCGATAGTTGTAACGCACTTTTCCAAAGATAAGCGAAAATGTATCGAAGTTCTTGATTTCTATGAAGATGTAAACTAATCTGCAGAAGCCATTTCAAATAAACTAATATCTATTTTATTGCAAAATGGTTTAACACTAAACAATGTAGTTTATTATTCAGCCGACAATGCTTCGGTTAACACAATTCTGTCTTTACTAGAATAAAAGAAGAAAACGCAAACTTAATCAAAGCCAATTGTTGTTGACTAGTATTACATAATTGTGCTAAATTTGGTTTCAAGCTTCTAAAATAGGATGTAGAAAGTCTAGTTCTTAAAATTTATTCAGACGTTTCTTCATCATCAAAAAATTCCGAGGAACTAAAAATATTTTGCGAGTTTGCTCAGAATGACTATAATGAAATATTGCGACACATTATTGTGCGATGGTTGTCTTTGCAGTCATTGTGGAGCGTCTTGTTAAGATGTGGCGAGTTTTAAAGATGTGTTATGTAACACGGGGCGAAGAAAAAACGCACCCCCTAATTTGGAAATTTATTAGTTCACAACAAGATGAAATAAACGAGTATTCACTAACACTACCAGAGCGTTTTCTGTATTTTCAAATGCAACTCTACCCGTATTTTCTAAAGCAATTAGACTTTTGGAAAAAGAGGACACACTTTCCACAGATGTTCACGAGATTATCTTGGAAGTAAAGAAACAAATAGAGGTTCGTAAGGAGGATAAGTTTTATGGGTTTGAAGTCAACATATCTTTAGAACATCTTACGAAGAAGAAAAGAATATTCTAGTAAAAGAGTGCACACTTGTTTACGACAGATTATTAAACTATCTTAATAAATGGCACAACTTTACTGGGAATGACAATGTGTATAAAATTGTGTCCGTGCTAGATTTATGTCAACCAAATTTTCATTTAATGACTTGGCCGAAGTGGGAAAGAAGTTGAAAATTAGTTTCGATGAAACGAACTGTATCATGAGTTCACTGCTTTGAAATCGGTAGTTTCAAATCTTGATAGGAAGGATAATAATTGTTGTAAAATCTGGAGTGAGTTTTTCGAAAAAGCAGATGCGCCAAATCTATTTAAAATAATGCAGCATGTCCTCGCAATTCATGTCAGTAACGCGCACGTTGAGCAAGTGTTTAGTGTAATCAGTAATGAATGCATTATGGTCGGATGCTAGAAACAGAATGTCAACGGAACTTGTGAAAGCCGAGATTTGTGTTCAGATGAATTTGAAAATAACGTGAAGATTTTTACAGCACAGTTCTTAAAAACAAGACATTTCTGAATGCAGCGAGATCCTCAAAAAAAAAAAAACAAAAAAAAAACATGAATAATAAGGTACGCTTTTATAACAATAATTTTTACTACCATTTTTATTTAGTTTGTAGGTTCGATTAGTGGTAATGGTACTTAGTAGTAGTAGTAAGTTAATTTTTTTGTTAGTAAAAATTGTGACCGTAATAATACAAAAAAATCTGTTTAACAATTTCTGTCCCCATTTACTCAAATGTCCGTTGCCCGTTGGTTTGTCTCTGGGTCTGCCTCGAATTCAATCTGGCAACCCTAACTGAGCCCTCCATCTATTTGAAGTCCAAGAAATTTTGTATCAGATACCTTATGTATAGCGTAATTGTACCTGATTGTTAATTCATTCACTTGCTTATGCTTCGTTTGAAATTGAATAAAATTGGTTTTATCATAGCTTAATGAAAGTTTGCTAGCTTCAAACCAAAGGTTGAGCTGTTCGAACACTTTATTGGCAGAATAAAGGATTGTAATGTCTAGTAGAAAGTTTCAGAAGAACAAAACATTTTTTTTCGCTTAAAACACTTTACTTTTTCTTCTTTTGTTAGATTGTGAATTTGATTGTAAAGGGAATCCGCTTTCAACGCATTATGAATAATATAGGAATAGTGCACAATGTGCATATAGTTTCGGCGATTATGATTTTCAGTCATACTGTTACTGAAGGCTGTCAAAGATTTAAACGTATTATTGTCGTTTGTAAACTTCTCTTTCATAAGTAAATGTGCGCAATTTGCTTTAGAGCTACGTAAATAACTATAATGTTAAGGTGTACATGTATTTATTTATTTATTTATAAAATTCTCAGAAAATTCTGATTTTAATCCCGGCCAGTAACGCAATAATTCAATCGTAAACTTCTATACTCTGAAATAGTGGCATAGAGCTGAAGCATAGACTGGTATCCGGTACAATTCCACTGACTGTAAATTTTGACCATGGAAAAACAAAAGATTTTAATCAACGTCTTTAGTAGTTGGACAGCCCTGGTAAGAGTCAGGATGAAACATATGTATTTGAGTGGATTGTGATTAAGTGGAAGTAAATGTAGTGAATGAATTGCTTGATTGGATATGTTTATGAATTATTTTGTGAAATAGTAAAATTGAGTTATATTCAAGTGCGGCAGTGATATTTGTCTAAAGTGTGTCAATTGTCATAACTGTACAATGGTTATTTTAGGATTAAGAAATTATAATCTTGGACCGCTGATAATCGCCTCTTGATTTTATATATAGGGGAATTACAAGTTGAGTAGAAAAAGAAAAGTGTTACAATCAGTTAATCTGTGGTTACAATTAAGTGTTCAAGTGAATAGTTATAGGTAAAGAAAGACATGTAACGTTTAGAAAATATATAGTAATGCCCCGCATTTGTTCATTAAAGTGAATTCAAATTCAAGCGAAGGAATCCAGAATGAACTCGGAGCAAAACAAAAAAGATAGAGACAAGGATAAAATACTGCATACATTGCAGGACATGTTTATTGATGTACTAGACTTGGATGTTATTCAGAATGTGGCGCATAACTGCAACTTTGACCGTAAGTAACGTGAAACAGCATGCATTACCATAATTTTAGGATAATGAGGTTAAGTTTGGGTCTATAGTGCAAAAGTTGTGTAATACGCCTGTTAAGTGTAAACTTACAAGAGTAGCTCCAGATACGTGTTATATTAATTATAGCGTGCGGCAATGCACAGTATTTTAAGGTTAGAAACATTGGGGCGCAGACTCTTATCACGCTGGGTTATGAAATACCCCTATGTTCAGTAATTTGCACATAGTAGCACTTATTTTTTATTTATTTAAAATACAGATCCCAAGCAGCCCATGGGCTCATATCAGAGACAATCACTTTATAATTATATGACAGTGATAAGGAACTATATAATATTAAATATATATACTTAAACTGTAGATAATTTTCTAACTATAACTGTTCCTTCATTGTTACGTTTTTTATTGAGTGATAGGTACAGGATTTCCAATCTTTTCACCTTTGCCAATAATATTTTTACTTATATGGCATAGAGTTGCTGCTTATTTTAGGATATAGCCAGCACTTGGATATGTAAAGCAAGCACAATATCCTCAACCATTGCTCAACTTGGAATGCTGGAAAATAAATAAATAAATAAGTGGTGTATTAATTTATAGAAGAGCATATTTTAAATACTTCTGCAGAAATCCTGTAATTCTGTCATCTTAATTCGAGGAAAGAGTGAAATTTATGAACACAAAGTGGGTAAATTGTCATACTTTTGCCCGCATTTATGTCACTTTTGCCCGCATTAGCGACTGAAGTTATGTGTTACAAGTCCAACAGATGTCACTGTGTCTCATACAGATGGCACTGTATGTCATTCTCTGGCTTCAATGCAATGCAACCAACATATGAAAAAGTAATGCTGCCAAAGGCACATATATATCCCCAAATTTCTCCATTTGGGGTTTTTTGGTATATAAGCTTACGTGTCTGAATTCACGGAACGTCATCAGAAACGAACAGTCCGATAAACATGAAACTTGGTATTTAGGTTATGTATCTCTCAGAGATGCGACACAAAGGTTTTCAATGAAATCCTCCCACCCCAGATTACCCTTTGCATGGAACATTTTGTTAAACAATTAAAAGCCTACCAATTCCGCTTGCATCTACAACAAAATTAGCAATAAGATTAACATCCCGATTAACATAAAGCATATGGAGAATAAGCGTTTGTAAAAATAGTTTGTATAAGAGTAGAGAAAGTCATGTGAGTGTAACACATCAGATTTTTACTTTCTCTACTACGTATAGTAAGTAGGGGAAGTATTGCATTCCACCCAAAAATTCGATACCGAGATTTCACTGGAAATACATGTTTTGAGACCCACTGAATCCAAAAAAAGCATTTTTGGAAACATGTCCGTGTGTGTGTCTGTGTGTGTGTGTGTGTGTCTGTGTGTGTGTCTGTGTGTCTGTGAACAGCATAACTCAAAAACGAACAGTCGGATAAACACCAAACTTGGTATTTAGGTTCAGTATCTTCCAGAGATGCGACACGAAGGTTTTCAAGAAAATCCCCCCACCCCAGACTACCCTTTACATGGAACATTTTTCGAAAATTTTAATTTTCTCAAAAATGGCTCTAACGATTTTGATGAAAATATCATATGTTTAAGATAATGTCATGAGAAATGAAATGTATATCTCGAATTCTCTGGGAATGTCTCCAAAAGTATTCTTTATTGTGAACGACTTTTGTATAACTGGTAAACCGTAAGAGATAGACAGAATTTTACTTCAGAAAAAATGTAGATCACGTTAAAATACACAACTTATGTCATATACATTTTTTTTGTTGAGTGAACCGTTTTCGAGATATTGCTTGTGATTTTCTTAAATTTTTCAATACTTATACTTTTTCTCAAATTCGTTATTCATTTTTTTTATGTCCTGGACATGCAAAGAGAATGAAATGCGCCACATAGCAACCAGCGTTAAAATATTTGACTATCGCTTAAAAGCTACCATATTCCCCTTGCATCTACAAGAAAATTACCAATAAGATTGACATCTCGATATCTCGATTAACATGAAGCATATGGAGAATAGGCGTTTGTAAAATTAGATTGTACAAGAGTAGAGAAAGTCATGTGAGTGTAACACATCAGATTTTTTATATAAGCTTAGGTTTCTGAATTCATGCAATGTTAGGGTTTTTTTTTTTAAATATATATAAATACGAGGTTAGGTTAACTTATCTGCCAGTGTTATGGTAAAGGAACTTTTTTATTAAAACTTTAATAACATCCTATATAAAACTTTGACATCTAAACACATTCACATATTCTTATTTTAAGCGGCTATGACATATGAATAATAAGAAGCAGCAATACCAACACATCCTTTACTTAGCGGATTCACAGATTCATACTGCAGTTGGCACTTCCGAATCAGCGTCAGTATTGCCGTGAACACGGCCGTGTTTTCTCTAGTAACTTTCCCATTAACCCCATTTCAGTGAGGCACAAATAATTCGCGTTCGGACCGACAATTTCTTCACAAACGATAACAACTACATCTGCATTCACTACTAAGGTATTTCATTTCTTTACTTCTCACTTCATTTCACGTATAATAGCTGGGCAAGAGTATGACAAATTAGCCAATCAACCTTTCTGAAAAGGCCTATGTGTTTCAAAATACACCATCAAGACTTGTATATAGCTAACCTGTGAAATATTCTATGTAGAGGAACTATGGATTCATTCAGGGCTGCCTCTACACTGAGTTGTATGAAGTTGTTGGAAAATTTACATGCAAAGAAGAGGGACATAATGGAGCGAATTCTACTCCACTGATGCCATGATCTACAAAGACTGGAAACAAAACGGCTACGAGATGAGACATTTGGTTACATGCTTTGCTGTATGTGGTTTCCACTACAAACTGTGCAAAATTAAAAGGTTCTATCATCCAGACTGACTGTGTTTGTGAGTGTTGTGTCAAAAGCTATGAGAGATACTATGCACTCAGGCATGAGACACTAAACATCTTTCTGTAGTGAAGATTGGCACCATTCATCTTTCATTCAAATAGATTACAATAGCTCAAGAAACAATGAAATTATGACTTTCACTAAAATAAAAGAGCAAACTCATAAGGTTGGTGCTAAGGCATTTTGTGTAGCTGCCATAATAGTTAGAACTATCACACCAACCATAATTTTGAAAATAGTCTGATAAGATTGGCCAGGTAGAATCAGAAGACTGAAAACTGCAATACCATTGCCGGGATTTGAACCACAGATCTCCGGTTGCTCTTTAATGGTCAAAACTATGAAGCCTGGAACTTGAAAGTACTTACAGCATTGTAAGTCGCCATTGGGGCATGCAGTCTCAATATAATTTGAAATTTCCTTGTGGTTTACTGAGAAAAATACGAATCAGTTGGGGAATTTAATGTACTGGCATGTTGCCTTGGTAGCTCTTTAGTTAGAGCAACAGGACGGAAACTGGGAGATCCATGGTTCAAATCCCGGTGATGGCATTGAATTTTTCAGTCTTCTGATTCTTACCTTTCCAACTTTGTCCAACACAAGACTTGTGTGGAAGAACAATTAATTCAGTAATCTCATAGATAAATGTATTTGCTTGTTATCTAATGATGGCAAAAATATTATTTAGGTTAAGATTATTTAAGTGTAATTATTCCTGATTATCACAAAATGAAGAATCTGCAAGACAGTCCATTGGTCTCAGCCCTGTGTGGTTTCAAATGTCACGAAATAAGACTTGCTTAGGGATTAAAGCAGTCTTATAACATGGGTCATTCCATATCAAATCAACCTATGGCCTGACCCTCAACATCATGAATTTTGCCCATTTTATGGTTTTATTTACTTTATCATGAGTTATAAATAAAATATCTTTTTCAAAATTTGTCAGCCTTCCAATTTTGAGTTATGGCTGTTGCAGAATTTCAAAAACTGTTACTAAATTGCACATGGATTCATTCTAAAGTCCTGAGAGATCAGGCTCTAATGGTCCTAGATGTATGGTTGAGAGCTCATTTTAAGGCTTATACAGTAAGTTTTAAGGGGGTTGCAACCATGGCATCTCAATACAATTTGAGATCTCCTTGTGGTTTACCGGGAAAAAAAAATGCGAATCAGCTGGAGAATTTAATGTCGTGTCGGCATGTTGCCATGGTAGCTCAGTGGTTAGAGCAACCGGACGGAGACCGGGAGATCCGTGGTTCAAATCCCGGCTATGGCATTGAATTTTTCAGTCATCTGATTCTACCTTTCCAACCCTGTCCAACACACGGCTTGTGTGAAAGAACAATTAATTCCATTAATTGACCTAATAGTGGTTGCAACTATAAAGCCCGGAACTTAAAGTACTTACAATAAATGTAAGTCGCCATTGGGGTATGGCATCTCAATACAATTTGAGATCTCCTTGTGGTTTACCGGGGAAAAAAAAAATGCGAATCAGCTGGAGAATTTAATGTCGTGTCGGCATGTTGCCATGGTAGCTCAGTGGTTAGAGCAACCGGACAGAGACCGGGAGATCCGTGGTTCAAATCCCGGCTATGGCATTGAATTTTTCAGTCATCTGATTCTACCTTTCCAACCCTGTCCAACACACGGCTTGTGTGAAAGAACAATTAATTCCATTAATTGACCTAATAGTGGTTGCAACTATAAAGCCCGGAACTTAAAGTACTTACAATAAATGTAAGTCGCCATTGGGGTATGGCATCTCAATACAATTTGAGATCTCCTTGTGGTTTACCGGGAAAAAAAAATGCGAATCAGCTGGAGAATTTAATGTCGTGTCGGCATGTTGCCATGGTAGCTCAGTGGTTAGAGCAACCGGACAGAGACCGGGAGATCCGTGGTTCAAATCCCGGCTATGGCATTGAATTTTTCAGTCATCTGATTCTACCTTTCCAACCCTGTCCAACACACGGCTTGTGTGAAAGAACAATTAATTCCATTAATTGACCTAATAGTGGTTGCAACTATAAAGCCCGGAACTTAAAGTACTTACAATAAATGTAAGTCGCCATTGGGGTATGGCATCTCAATACAATTTGAGATCTCCTTGTGGTTTACCGGGAAAAAAAATGCGAATCAGCTGGTGAATTTAATGTCGTGTCGCCATGTTGCCATGGTAGCTCAGTGGTTAGAGCAACCGGACGGAGACCGGGAGATCCGTGGTTCAAATCCCGGCTATGGCATTGAATTTTTCAGTCATCTGATTCTACCTTTCCAACACTGTTCCTATAGTTATAATTTATTTTAGCATTCTTTTTTGTATTCTCTTTTGATTCCATTTCTATATTTTTTTATTTAAAAAGATTTCTTTAGGTGCATCATAGTATTTAATTAAATTATTGTCAGATTTGTTAAACTTACCTGGGATTATTTGTTCATTGCTAAACATCAGTTCTGGTAAGGGAAGTGATACCTATTCCTTTATTAATCCTGACTCCTATATATTAGATTTTATATTATTCTTTTACCAAAAGACCCTAAGAATTGATTTAGTGAATTAAAAAAGCTGAATTAAGAGTACTATTTGGATGTAGATGGGTTTTTCAAACTCCCTACAAAATTGCACCAATCCTAGCTTGTTGATGAAACCGGAAGCTAATAGTTCCTTAAATTACCATCTCACATATTGCTTATCCATTGGTACCCCTGCAGAAGGAACTCCACTAGAAATGTTATGGGGTGCATTTCATCAACTAGTGTGGAAACTAATCTTTAAGTAAGGAATAACGTTGCTGACCTTTACCTAATTATCAGGTTTTAGCTTAAAGATATGATGGTGCTGCTGTATTTAAAAGGCCTACTTTTGACCTATGGTCAAATATTTATATTTATTTCACATTATATTCCATATCTTATTTAAATAGTGCATTTTGTAGAGTACAGTCTTAAACTTTCTCTTGTCCGTATACATTATAAATAAACTGTAGTGCTCATAACAACATAGACATTAATATAATTATTGGTTTTAGTACATGGCTCAATTGAGGCCCTCATGATGCTGGCAGAAGGTGCACCATCAAAATCTTCTCCACCAACTGCTCAGGTAACGGAACACATATGGCATCCTGTGGCTGAAGGTGCAGTTTCCACTCGTCTCTTTCCCATGCGTGTGCTTGAATTGCCACTGCAACCATTAGAAGAGAAACCAAGCCAAGAAACAGCACAGGCAAAGGACTCATCAGCTGCAGGAATGCTTAATCAACGAAGGTTAGTTGGCTACTGAAAGTATTTGTTATAGGTTTCTTTCCTTCTTTGCCAGTCTTTTATCATTGCATATAATTACTTTCATTAAATTATAAACTGATATACTCGCATAATTAATTCACATGCTTCTAGAACGGAGTTGAAAGAAAAAGTAGCAATATCACATGAGCAGCTATTCAGTTTGCCACAACATGTAATGCAAAAAATAAATTTAACAAAGAGATATCAAACATAGAAGAATTAACTAGCATTAAAAATCTTTATAATACAGTCACATAGATTAGATGACATGGGGGTTTTGTTGAGGTTTATCGGCACTTGAGCACATCAGCCTAAAATGCTTATTCTGCAACCCCGTTGGAAAGGATGGTTTCACTGTTTCCCAAAACTTGTTCCCTGAACAAGTTACAGTATCCTGGTATCAATGTCAGCATCCTTTCCTAAATCTTCTCTGGTTATGGAAAGAGCAAGTCTCTTGCCAGGAATGGGCAGTCAAAGAGAATGTGCAAGGCACTTTCTTCATCCATCCTATTTGCACATTCTGCAAATGAGTTCATCCTTGTTGAGTCCTGCTTTAAGTAGATGCTTCCTGAAGTGACCATGTTTAGATATAAACTACTTTCCTTATTCCTGTTCTATCCAATCTCAGGAGAGGTGAGGAAAGAGAGTTTCATGGACCTGAGACTGGTTTTCTAGCTTGTCTTTGTCCAGAATAGGTTTGCCACCTGAGTTGGTGCCATTTCCTAATCCATGCTTTTACCGAGGTTTTGGCAGAATGTGTACTGATTCCAGCCATGGGTTCAGGGCCAGTATAGGATATTTGGGCACCCTTTTTTGTAAGCTGATTAGCCTTTTCATTCCCATAGGTGCCCTGGCACCCACTGCATTTCAAGCCTCTTGTGAATGAACAGGCCTGTTCAAGCCTGTTCATTCCTAAACCAGTTTTGATATTACCTGTTCTGAAGAGAGTGCTTTTAAAGCACTTTGACTATCTGAGAATGAGAATTCGTCTATTGTGATATAACCCTTCTCCAGTCCTCTTAGAGCACAGCTCAGGATAGCAAATACCTCTGACTGAGAAACTGTGCAATATTTCCTGAGGCTTATACTAATGTTTGCGCTTGGAGATAGGTCATATATGGCTATGCCTTATTGTCCCCCTACACACCACTCAAGTTGATTACATTCTTTATTAGGTGCAATTCCTTCCAACCAGCCTTCTAGAGACCCAAGAGTTACCTTAAATAGAGGAAAAGAACAGTATTGAGTATTGATTAGGTCAGAACTGCATACTCAATACTGGAATATCCAGGAAATTTAGGATAGAGGTGTGTCCAGTTGTTGAACAGCTACCTCTGCAGTTTCTTGTTTGCATTAAGTGGTAGGCAGTAACCCTGGCCTCCACTTGTGAATAAATGTCCATGGGAGGTATTTCCAGCAGAATCTCCAATTCAATGGTTGGAATACTTCTGAAGGCCCCTGTAATACAAAGACATGCTGGTCACTGTAGCTTGGTAAATTTACCTGCTACAGTAGTTTGTAGTGGTTTTTGGCACCAAACGATGGCGCCATAGAATAGCTTGGGCCTAACCATTGCACATATAGCCAATGGCTAATATGTGGCTTTATGCCCTAGTTTGTTCCAATAGCACATTTGATGGTTACAAGCAACCATCTAACTCTGCAGAGAGTAGTGTCAATGTGATCATTCTGATCAGTGTTTTATCCTGTACAAACCTATAATTACTCCACTCTTAGAACCAAACTTGATGTAAACATATTATGTCATTAACTAGTCTGTAATAAGCAGGAAACCAAAGCACGCCATAACATATAATGCCTTAAATGTGCACGATTTTCTTGCAGTTTCAAGAAGTATGTTAATCAAACATAGTTTGAGCTTTTAATTAGAATGGAATAGTAAATAATATGTATAGGAAAACTAAAGAGAGCTGTGGTTTCCTTCTATTCTGTGTGGTGTCTCACACCCCTCTTCTGCATTCATAAAATAATGATGAGCAGTCAGTAAGGTGATAAACATGGCTGCTTCTACGGTTCTTCTTTGCAAATGACAATAAAGGTGAAATAGTAAAACATTCTAAAACGTAAGTCATAAAAAGCAGTGAGAAACGAATTGTGTGAATGTTTTTAACACACTAATAAAGGAGAATCCAACTATCATTGTGAATAACATTCTTAAACAAACTGCAGATTATCCTGGTGTTTCCAAATGGAGTGTTGCATGTGCTTAAAGAACATTGTGAACACCAAGGAAGAAAAGAAACAGACTTAAGCTAGAATTAGAAAAATCAGATGACTGTACCAAGGTTCTGTTCATTGGAAAGTACACGAGTTTTCTTTTATAATGAACCACTGACGTTAGACATAGTCTTAAATTCTGTCAGCAGTTTGGTATAAATTGGATTTCGGTTTGTGAAGAGAAATGAACTGAATATAATTATTGACAGAGAGGATAAGTGTGATGGAGACCCAGATTTTACACCTCTTCCCGATAGTGTTGCAGCTGCAGTTTAACACAAGTTTTATTTTAATTATCCTGTATTTGGAATTAATTGTTCTTTCACACAAGCCATGTGTTGGACAGGGTTGGAAAGGTAGAATCAGATGACTGAAAAATTCAATGCCATGACATTCGCCGGAGCTGATTCGCAGCTGGAGAATTTAATGTCATGTCGGCATGTTGCAATGGTAGCTCAGTGGTTAGAGCAACCAGACAGAGACCGGGAAATCCATGGTTCAAATCCCGGCTATGGCATTGAATTTTTCAGTCATCTGATTCTACCTTTCCTATCCTGTATTTAATTTCAACAATTTATGTTGTTGTTGTTGTTGTTGTTGTTGTTGTTATTATTATTATTATTATTATTATTATTATTATTATTATTATTATTATTATTTGAATAGTACACCATTCTGTTGCATTATAAACATGAGACATGAGTCTACATGGCATTTGTTTGTCTTTGTTTCTCACAGCTGATATGAACACGAGGCTAACGTGGAGGGATGCAAAATGCTTTGTTTACATTTAGTCTGGTACTAAGACTGGATCAACTACAGATATTTAATTGACTCTGAATATTCCAGAATTGATTTGCCTAGTTTAGGATTTTCTAGCCCTTTTAAGTTCCTCTTATTGGTAAAAGGAGCAACAACTGTTTTGCTGGGGTTGATGGACAAGATCTCCTGCATACCCAGTTGTGAATTTTACTCCAGTCCATGATTCATCTTGTCTGAGACAGTATTGGGAAATTTTCCAAAAGTAATCAATGCTATGTTATCTGCGTAGTCGTGTATATAATATCCCTCCTGGGTCATATCATTGAGTAGACCATCATCAGGAAATAGAAACGCATAGGAATAATCAAACTACATCAACAAAATATCAATATCGACTCCAAAGCAGAGGAGAGAGAACTCCCCCCTGCAAACAACCTCTTGTGGCGATGATACCCTTATTTCTCCAAGGAGGCTGGCTGTAATTTTTCTGCTCCTGAGCATCAAGTTTATCCATCTACAAAGAGTGTCATTGGCTCCATACTTTTGTACAGCCAAAACCATAGATTCATAAGGGGCGTTATCTATGTCTAGGAAAGTTTCTAGAACTATTTCTTGCCAAACCATTAACCTGTGCAGTGCTGTTACACAGGACTTATGATGCTGGTAGATATGTTGAGTTTGATGGAGGGGTAGTATCTAGCAGTACCCTCCTTTGAATATATCTTTTGATCAGTCGTTCCAAACCTGTTGAAAGGAGCAATGCAAGATTGATTAGTCAGTAGGCCTTAGCTTCTGTGTAATTGTATGCCTGCACTTAGGAATAAACACTACTCTGGTAGCTCTCCAGGCCAGAGGAATATAGCTAAAAGCTATACTGGCCTGGAAGAGGTTGCAGAGGAGAGTATAAAGCGAGTCAGGTCCCTTCTGTAATAGTGCATGAAAGATACCATTTCCGCCTGGCAATATAAATGGGTTAAATTTATTGATTGCTCATTTAACACTACAAGTTATGACTACTTGACATGCAAGTCCTTCTGCTCTTGGTCTAGAGTTTTTGCACTGGCCTGTGAATATGCAGGTCTCATCATCACTGATGCACCCAGGGAAGTGTACCTCAAAGAGAACTTTGAGTATCTTTAGTTGAGCACATAAAAACCACCTGTAGGCTTGGATATTGTTCCTACAGAATTTATGGGATTATAGCACTGGTCAACATTGATTCTGCGGTATAAAGGAAAGTATGTGACTTAATGGAAATTGGTGCCCTAATTTAATGAAGTCCGTTTTTGGTCATTGCATCTATTTTTTATGATATGTGCATATCTGTCTGTGGTGCTAAATGCATTCAGCTTATACAGCTTACTGCTATGTTTCATTATGTTATTCTAAATCTGTTGTTGATTTTTTTTTGTATTTGGCTCACTTCTGTCCTCCCTTATCGCCCAAATGCTTATGTTTATATTCACAACACATCAGGTTTGTCTTCTTATGTGGTATTTATGTTTACATTTACAGCTATGATAGATCTGAACTTCAGCCTAGCTGAAAACTTATGTTAACTTACGCTCATCTTCTATATGTGTAGTACTAAAATAAAAGTTTGAGTATGACTTCTGCATCAGGATTACACAGGAGACTGTGTCTACAAAGTTCTCCGAAATGTTGTTACATTTGTGGGTGATACGTGTTTGATGGGAAGGTACATAAAATAGACTCACAAACAATGAAACTATACTATTCATATTTAAAAGAGAAAGTTGGTGATCAGGATAAATCGTTTGTGCCTCATATTGCATGTAACAGTTGTGTTGAGATATTACACTATTGGTATGAAGGAAACATAGGGCATTGTCATTTGCCAAACCAATGATTTGGAGAGAGCAGCAGAATCACTATGATGATTGTTACTTTTGCATGTGCAAAGTTGCTGGCTACAACAACAACAACAACAAAAAATAAGGCAGGAATTAAATATCCTAATAACTCAGCTACACAGCTTATTCCTCATGGACCCCCATAGTATGCCCTTCACTTTCCAGTTCTTTTTGCCTTGTTAAAGAGATGTCATACACTGCCTCTACTTTGTCAAGGTCTTAAGTCCACCATGCCACTTTCTTGGATTTCATCCATATTTGCATGGGCAGTTTTTTGTGATAGCTGTAAAGTATGGCCTCTTGAATTGAATAGGCAACCTTGTATATATCACAAAATAACCCTGTCAATCTGCCCAATTCTACCTGAGAGATCCTGCATATAGGGCTCCTACAGGTTGTCCTGGGATTCCTGTAGTGTTTAGTTCTTTTAACTATGTTAACATTAAAAGATATCTGGTTATGATTTGAAAGTGATGGTTCATCCAGAACCCTCCAGTCGGTGATCTGAGTTGAAATATACTTGTTACAAAAAGTAATGCTCCCTTATACAATTTGCAAAGGTAGGCTTGTTACCAGCATTTAGGATATGTAAATTACTGGAGAGCAGAAAATCTAGAAGTTACTCACCCCTTTTCTTTTGATGTTTTTGCTGCCCCAGATTTCTGATGAGAGTTCCAACCATCGCATCCGAAGATGGTCTGTTCCCCTCTCTGAGTGCAATGTGCGACCAGCTGCTCAATACTGAATTGCAGACTATGAGCAGTACAAAGCAGAAGTAGAAGTTGTTGGCAAATCGAATGGTGTGGGTGAGCGGGGTGCTCCTCACTCACCTGTACCACTTCCCTTACCATCAACTTCTACTTCCACTTTGCACTGCTCGTAGTCTGCAATTCAGTATAGTTTCCTAGTGGGTGGGTTACTGCCATTGTAAGGGAAGTAAACAGAGCTCACTATTAGACCTCTGTTCCCTCCTCCTATGTCACAGTCAATTTTTGCCATAGCGACATCACTAGAGAAAAATTCTAATAAAGGTAAGCATTGAATTCCAAGAAACAACTCCTTTTATGATTGCCCTTTCTGCATTGTATTAGATTACCTGGCATTCATCTAGTCTCAAAATTCGACCCCTGTTAATCCAAGGTTCTTGAATCAGGGCTAATTTATTCCTTCTCTATTGAAGATTTTGCAGAAGGCAGCTGAAGCCGTCTCTTATTTTGCAGATTGATCTGGAGGACCTTTAGGGCTATTATCACAATAGTAATTCTTCTAAAACTCAAGAAGGCTCTGTTACATAGATCTTTTATGGTTGTCGTAGTTTCCTCATCTATCAAGCAGATGAGTGTGCATCTTGATGTGTCAGACTTGGAACTGATAACTTTCCAATCTCCTGTACCGAGGTTTTTTTCTGGTCCTTAAGCATCTTAATGATGATTTTAGGTTCAGTTTTAGCAAACATCTTTGGTCTTAAAAAGCACCTTAGTTGTTTGCAGTATTTCTGCTCTGGAACCTATGGCAAGTTTTGCACCTTCCCATGGTTCTAATTAAGGGATCTTTTTCATCACGCATTCTTTGGGTCATTTGCACAGAAGAGAATTATAGCTCCTCTCTCCCTGTAGGCTTTAGTAAATTGTGGAAAGTTTCCATCTTTGAGGCGCTCGAATGCCTCTACAGTTGCCTCATGGAGGTTCTCAATTTGATCCTTTGAGAGTTTGTTGATGGGAAAGTTATCAGGAATCACTGCTGCCTTCATACTGGTTAGTGATTCTCTGTAGGTTTCTTTGGTAGAGGTGAAAGCTCTTTCTTCTTCCACACCCCTACCTAGTTTGCTTTTCTTGACAGTACCAACAGGAAAAGGGGTAGATCCCTCAGACCAGCTGCATTTAGCACCTGTCCTGGGTACCTCACTCTTTTCTCACTGGAGCTAAATAGTTTTATATTTTGAAGTTTTCTTCCCCCATTTTTTAGGATCCCAGGCAATGCCTTTCTCCTTAAGTTTTGCTTTCAGGGCTTGTTTTCTTTGTGCCCCAGAAGGTAATTTTTTTTAACCTTGAGCTTATCGATTTTTTCCAGGGCTTTTGCCAAGTCTGGAATAGGATTCTTAGGTTCTTGTTCATCTGCTGAGATTAATATTCCACCCTCAGAAGAGATAACACCCAATTCCATGTCAGAGGTTTCTCTAGAGAGCTTCCTCATCAAGGGAAGTGGTTTAGTATTGCTGAGGACTCGCTAGTGTCCTCCTTAGTAGCAGGTTTGTTTTTTGTGGTTTCTTCATAGAGGTTCCACAAGAAGCTAGGGCTTTATAAAATCCGCATCGGCAGAGTCCCGCATGCCTGGGCAGGGCTTATACTCTGGAGGTCGCCCACCTGGTATCCAGGGACACATTAGCCCTGTGCCGCACACCCCTCAGCATGGTCACTCCACACCTTAGGGTTTGGCTTATGGTAAGCCGCTTCTTTGTTTGGCATCTCCCTTGGCCACCCTGGCATGAATAATTTTTCCAATATGACCCACAGGTTTGCAGATACACAGAAGCCCCTCCCTACCAGTTATAAGGTCACATGGCTTCTAGGGGGACAGTCACATAACTTTCTCTCCTATTACAGATTCTCAGGCGTACCTTATAAATTATAGGACTCATTAAAAAGTTATTCTTTGCAGAGACTTGTGAATGGAGGTCTGCAGTTCAATCCTGCCAGAACCATCCTCCCTGACTGAGGTTTTTTTCCAGGTTTTCCTTATTATTTGTAACTGGCAAATGCCAGGGGCCTGGAACATTTCCTTCTCAAATTACCCTTTAATTTCATACATCATCAATGTACCACATGTGGAACCATATAGAGTATTACTAAAAGGGAATAACTTTCAAGTCATATTAATGTGATACAAATTGGTATTTTAATGAGCTCTACACGTTTCATGAAGTAAGCTTTTGTCTGCCTCTTATGTTAAAACGAGTTGTTGTAACTATTGCTTTAAAAGCACAGTTATTTTTATTTATTTTCATTCCTGCCCCCATTTATTTTTAGCGCTGCTGAAAGCTGTCCATCTCCAGGATCAATCAAAATCTCATACCGAGGACAGAATGGTTGCAGCAGTTCAGATGATGATGCAGATGTTTTCATAGAAGATGAGCAGGAATGTGAAGTTTTGAATCCTACAGCTGAAGAAGTGAATACATTTTCCATTTTTGGGAGTACATTTTCTCCACAGTTCATTACACCTACTTTGCCAGCAAAGCCACCCTCAAAGCCATTAATGCAGATGCAGCAAAAGCCTTCTATGAAGGTAACAAAGCCACCAAATATTCCTCCACCAGTGCCTAGTTTGGCAACTGCAGCATCAAAATTAAAGGTAAGATTTTACTCTCATGAGTGCACTAAGTAAAGTGCTTCTATGTCAGTAATGTACATTTGAACAGTAAAATATAGACTGATCACAGTTGATACTATTTATTTTCTAATTTATAATTGAAGATTAAGTTCAGCAAGGAAATTCCTATAAATAATATAAAAAGGGGGAGTTATCAATAGTGTATTTCTTTGGCAAAAAGATCATGTTAAGTTTAAAATATTGCTATTCCTACAGGACATAAAGCCGCAGCCTACAGTATCAAAAGCACGCAAGAAAGCTGAGCATGTACAGTCAACACAACTGAAGATTATGCAACAGTTAAGTCCCATAGAGCGAATACAAAAGATGATATTGGATGGAGTTTCTCTAATGGTTATAATGAGGGGTGCACCTGGTAGTGGCAAGTCCCATCTTGCACAGCATTTGGTTTTGACAACACTTGGACACAACGTAGACTTCAGTCGTCATGTTTTCAGTGCTGATGATTTCTTTGCACTTATGAATAATCAGTTTAATCCAGCATTTCTGCAGCATGCCCATGAATGGAACAGAAGACGTGTGCAACAGGCAGTTACAAAAAATGTCAGTCCTATCATCGTAGACAACACAAACACGCAGGTGAGGTGTGCTATATTAGCCAGTTAGTAATCAGTCATCCTTTCACAGTTTGGAAACTATGCCTTAAGTTTGAAGATCAGACTGTATAATACTTTTACAATTAAAACTACAATGTTTGTTAATTAAAACAACTTATTTCTAGGCCAGTATCACAGAGCCTAAAGGTGGGTGCATACAAGAGCGTCATGGCTGTAGTGTAATAAAAGCAAACAAAGGTTATGTCATGGATATATGTCTTAAAATACATGTTGCAGCAACAATGTGCATTCCTCAAATGATGTGCAAAAACCATTTGGCCCATTCCTTTTTATATAGGACATGAAAAGTTCTGTTGTTGTTGGACAGTTTTTATTGTCATTCATGATTTGCATCAATGCACATTACAGAACTTAGGAGTCTGCAGCTTACATGCTCTATTTACGTGGCTCTTTTATGTGCAGCGCTTGTTTGAAGGATAAAATGTATTCCATTTAACACATAAAATGCAATAATGCAGCATTACATCCACATCATGCTATTGTGTAGGTACCTTTATTTTCACATAGATACAGAAAAGAAAATGACATTCACTACCGCCATGGCGCTTTGAATCGCTGCTGAGTCCAATGGGCAGCCAATCAAAATATTAGTAACTTGTCCTGTTGACATAACAGCATGTTTGCAACAAATTTAGGTGGTGTGTCTAATTTGCAATAAATCACAAGAAATACAGTAAGTTTGTATATATTTGTGTATTTTGTAGATTAAATGCAGATTTTCCAAAGCAAAACTTTGTTTGTTAAATTAATCAAATAAAAAAGTTAAAATCAAATGAAAGAAAATCGGGATCTTAGAAATATGATGTAAAATGCAGGGACATATTAAATGGGAATTAGTATAATTGTTGTCCTGAGTTGTGTCTGTAAATAATGTATTGGACCAGCAGATGTTAATGAAAATGGAGGGGCTAAAATGTTATGCTTTTAAATTATGTAATGCACCTAAACTGTGCTTATGCTTGCCTCATTTAGAGTAGGTTTTACAACTTTTTTGTCCCATTAATTCTTGCAGGTTTCTTTATACATGAAAATGGAACCTTTTTCTCTTGTAAGTATTTTACAGCAAATTTAACCACGTGCAATGAGTTAAACATGATTGCAAAGAACGAAAACCTAGTATTTCATCCTTTTCTTCTTTGCTGTGCTCTACCAGAATAAGATTAAACATCATATTTTGTAACACAAGTTAAACCTGTAAACATTGTTTTCACTTCCAGTAAAGTTAAGTTTAAATGAAATACTTGGTTTTCATTCTAGTCGGTTGCCTAACACAGCATGTTTAGTGTTATAACAATAGGTTTATCATCATGCTTCTTATGGTTTTTGGTTAGTAACTGAATTGGTCATGAATGTTATAACCAACAATAACCATAAAGCTTAAACATAGAAAAAACTAATTTTAATATGATATTCCCATTTCTGTTAATTGTCTGACCAATTCTGTTATGAATCCTCTCATAGTTTTTGTGATATGCTTAATTCTTATGAGTTGGATAATAATAAAATTAATCATCTTAACAAATTTCTTAGTTTCAGTATTTTTCTCCATATCATTAGTCCTTTTTATTTGCACTTCAGTTACATTTAAAGTTATCAATTTAAAGTCAATATTGTAATAGACTGTTGCATCTTTGAAATATAGTAAAACTAATTTAAGAAGCAATATATATAATGGCTTTATGAAGTACATAGGTTTAAAAAAATTGTTATTTACAAGGAGTGTACTTTTGCATTCCTTAGATATAATAACTTTTCTTTGTATATTAGTAATTATGTAACCATATGTTATTCAAGAGAGAAAAGAAAAAAAATTTTAGCTGCTCTTCTATGAACTATTCTTACAAAAGTATTCTTCTATCTACTTTATGCTAATCAACATAAACATCTCAGAAATTAATTAATTACATTTGATAAGTACAAAGGGAATATAAGAGGCTGAAGTAATATCAAATCTTTAAAAAGTGAGTTGCTATATGCTGGCTTTGAAATTTCTTGCTCTTTGTATGGCCATGAGAAACAAATGAACCACCTAGATGCTTCACTTAATTTTATAGGAAGCCAAAAAAAATGTTTAGAAGCTAATAATTTACAAGAACCCTCTTCAGATATTGCAGGTGCATTAAAATTGTAATAAAATGCCCATTTGCACCTGTCATAGGCAAGAATCAATTCATATTACCTTAAGCTCAAATATTGGAAATGTCAATGTTTGCTTCTTAATGCTTACTCATTCTCTGAAGAATATCATTTGTTTCTTTGTGACTGCTGTTATTGTGAAAATGGTTACTACATTCTATTCAGCATGTTATTACCTATATTAATTTAAGATTAGTAAAACCTCGGCTGGAGCAGTTTTATGTCCTTTATTAATGAAGTGCACTGGAAGGATTTGGATACTGGATGACTGGAAGTGATGTAGGTGCAAATCTGCAGGAAATTAAAACCCATTGTATGAGAAATACATATAAACAAAAACATTAAGTTACGGCAATATTTCAGTAAAAAGAACTAACTGTACAGTATTCGAAAAATTAGTATTGTGAGGATTCAACAATGCAGCTTACCTTTTTAATTTTGCTTTTTCACATTTTGAGTATTCAGTATTTCTCAGCCTCTTCCAGGATTCACAAGAACAACATTGAGCTCCATTATTTGCTCTGAATATACTCCTTATAATGACACACACACAAAGAAACAGAGTAGTTTGGTAACACCACCAAAGAAGCTACATTTCTGATTATTGTTGGAGCACAAAATTGCCTCTTTACATAATAATACCTTTGTTCATCATGTGACATTATACTGATTCCACATTGGCTGCATGGAAATGTTGCTGTTTTCACCTCAGAGTTACAAGGAAATGTCAGGATATGCATTTACAACATGAAATCCATAGGAATTGTAGAAATGTTGGAGTTTGCACCTAGCCGCTTCAAATGTATGGCAATTTAGCACTTCAGAAATGTATGAAAATGTAATGTATTGGGAAATTCAAACCAATAACAAATATCAGAAGTGATTATTGCCACAAAAAAACTGTCATAAATTGTGTGTTTTAATGAGATCTACATGTTTCATGTGATAAGTTTTTTCTTCTATTCCTGTTTACCATTTATACAAAAGAATGCAAAATTCATTTAGAATGAAGAGGGCTCCACCGGCTCTTTGCAGAAAATTCTGTATATACATTTTGTCATGCAAATATCTTAAACATTTGGTTTTTAATCAAAATCTTTAGTCACTTTTTAGAAAGTAAGAAATATGAAATATTTTCCATGCAAAAAGTATTTGGGGTGGGGGTTTTCTTAAAAATCTTTGTATTGTACTCTTGGAGGATGCTGAACTTAAATATGAAGTTTGGTATCTATCCGACATTTTGTCTTGGAGTTATGCTGCTGACTCGCACACAAACTTTTTCTTCTTCTTTCTTTTGCCTTATTTGTTAATTCAAGGAACCTCAAAACATTAATTTCTGGTGAAGTCTTAGAATAAAATTTTTGGGTGCAATATAATACTTTTTTCTACTTACTATAAGTAAGCAGTAGAGAAAGTAAAAAGGCATGCTTAGACATGGGAATCTGAACAGGTGTATCACCAACAGGCAGATACTTTAACCACTCAGTTACTAAGATGAAATATGAAATTTGCATCAACATGCTATCTTGACATGCTATTCCAAGTTGTAATACAGAGGAAATGAGTACTTTTTTTTTTTTTTTTTGTTTTGTTTTGTTTTGTTTTAAATGGTGCTGTCAATTGCTAGGATTATATCAGTGCTGCCCGTGTGCTAGAATTTCGTCCTGCAGGAGTTCTTTTACATGATAGTAAACCTACTAGCATGGGGCTGTTGCTTTTAAGCACACTTTAAAACCATCGGTCTGGATTGGGTTTGAACCTGCGGTAATACAGAGGAGAACAGGAGTGTTATGTTTAGATACTCTGAAGGCAGCTGCAAGAGTCCATTATACTTTTAATAGACATTAGCCTGGTCTTGGCAAGTTTTTAATATAGAGTCAACTGAAAAATTCAATGCCACAGCTGGTATTTGAACACGGTTCTCCTCTCTCCGTGCAGTTGCTCTAACCATTGAGCTACTGTGACAACATGCCGTTGGGACAATGAATTCCCCAATTCAATATGAGTCGGATTTAAAGATAAATATTTTCTGTGTGTTTAAATACATTTTGAATTAAAACAATTCACACTATTATTATTATTATTATTATTATTATTATTATTATTATTATTATTATTATTATTATTATTATTATAATAAGTTTTCAAAAGTTTTCTAAAAAAAAGTTCTCATTGATTTTCTGTTACTTTAATTATTCACAGAGTATTATAATTCACAAAGAAAGGAAGCATTATCTTGTAATTTGGGTTTCTCAAGTTTTTATTTGTCTTTATAAATAAATGTTCCTATTAATAATTTGCGTAATATTGTAAATGCTTCGTCAGTTCCATATTCCGTGTAATGTTTAGATTGCATTACAATCATGTGTAGTTTTCTGTTTATTTGTATACCAGAAGGATTTATTTGTTCATTGCCATAGCAGCAGAAGCTGAAAAATTAAAGGTTAACCTGCTGAATGTGAAATGAACCTGAATTTACTGTGTTGCAATATTGTGCAAAATAAAATAGTAATTATCTCAACAAAAGCATGGAAAAAATTTATTAAGGAAAAATGCTCAAAACATTATACTCTTTCATATTTTAAAAGGATGATCATAGGTCACCTTCCACCCTGTATATGCTATATTTATGCCAAAACAGTTTCATAACCATTGTGTAAGAGAGTTTTGTTATATTTCCTCTGTGTGTTGTAATCAGTTTCATTGCTGGAGAATGATAAATACTTGCACGAGAAAGAAAATTATGTGCAGCGTAAACATCAGAATATATGAAGTCAACCAATATTTTATAATTAACAACCGAGAAGGTTATTTTTCTTTATGGTTGCAGATTATGTACCATATCCAAAGTGCTGAACTTGCTGGCTGGAGGTGAGGAATCTTCACCAGTATTTCATTGTATGATGTTAGGGATTTGTGTGTGTAATGTGAAACCGTGTTGCCTTAATGTAATTAAATAATAATGGCACCAAAGAAAAGGTAAAGTTTTGTCTACTGTAATTATCTAAAAGCTTACTCAATCCTGATAATTGTTTCACTGTTAAAGAGACCATATATCATTTTTAAAACTTAAAAAACTGTTATGAGTGAACAATAATTTTATAAAAAGTATGAGTGTAAAAGTGCATGAAATAAATGAAATTGTCATTTTAGTTTTAAAAAAACACCCTTGTAACAATGTATAAGCCAGCTAGCATGTTATGAAATTGAAAACTGATTAAAACAAAGCCATTTAGGTATTGCAACTGTTGCATGCTCCTAACCTCTTTATGGTCATTTGCATAAGAAACTGCTGATGAAGAGAATCCAATTGGTGGCTATCATATTGCTGCAGAGATAAGTAATTGTAGCAACCTGTAAAAATCTATGTTGTTCTTTTTTGTGAAAGCGGTGTTATTTTCCCCTAAAAGTGGTGTTGTGTTTCATATTATCAGAATGTAACTGGTATCACACCTACTGTAAACACAATAATTCACATTGATGAAGTTGAATGTGGAGTCTTATCTATCTACTTCCTGTGCATCCATTGGGTTTGTGTGTTACACACCATTCAGAAACAAATACATGTGCTTTTAAAGTTACATGTGTATCACAGTAACAAAATAAGGCCTTTTTATATTGCATAACACAGAATTGAAATGAAAAATTACATGAATTGTAAATGGTGTCTCCCTTAATATGCTGTATGTTATTCTCAAAGGTTTTATATCTGTTCTCAAATAGCTGGGCCTGGTATAGCCAAATGTACAGTATCATATATTTCCGTCTGGATTGTACAGTTGGCAATTCTGATTTGTAGGAGGTACTTTGCTACTCTGCTTGCTGTTTCATTAGATTTGTTCCAACAACAGTCCTGATAGTTTGAACATGCACATTAAAGACATCCGATTAGCCGTGCATTCCAACAAACCTCTTCGCATTAGGCAATCTCAGTCCATCATGTGATTTGTACTATCATTATAACAAGCATTCAGCCATAGACTTTAAACAATGTGATTGACTAACAAATTTGTCATAGTAGTCGCCAGCTATGGGAATTGTAAATGCAAAACACAGACAGACATCAGCTTGTACCTGTCGTGCAGCATTTCATTCTTGACATATTTAATAGTTTTGAGTGTTTTTAACAATTTTATTATCTTCATGAACTACGTTTTGGCATGTGTTAAAGTCCAGGAGAGCATTTAACCGTAATAGTTAATGGATGCAGGACGTAAACATACTAGCCAAAGGTATTCCCTGGCCAAGTTTGCAGCTAAGTGCATGTCCATACGGCACTGTCATTTACTATATACTAATTCTGAAGCACTTAAATTGGATCAGAAGTTCATTGAAATGAAATACAAATGCAGTCAAAAGTTCTTAAATGTGCAATTCAGACAAGCAGAGGCTTTCCATAGAATGAGCTACTGATGCGTACAACATCCATGGAGTTGAGGTTAACTCTCTTTGAATTTCTATTAAAATATAATGCAAAGCTGTTTATTCAGTTTAAAAGAAATACAAATTTGTGTTGTCTTACAAAAATTGTGAAAATTGCACTATTCACATAAAACAAAAATTTGCATTATTGTAAATGCAAAAAACAAAAGGTACTTAGTAATTGCACATCTTGTTACCTATAGTTGACTCTAATATTGACATCCAAAAGGAAACAGGCATAGAACTCAAATTAGAAGATACGCTGATTTTGCAACATCCATTTCAAGTGCTTATCTCAGAGGACATTAATTTCAGGAAGAACATTTGAATTTTTTCCTCTTGTTTTAATGAATGCTAAGCATGTCTGCAGATAAGCATAATTTAACCAAGAGAAGCTTTGAGGAAGTTAGAAGTGTGGTAATGCGGCTTAAATAAGCAGAATGGCTTTCATACTAAAATTTCACTATTACAGCATTGATATTGACATATTCTGAAGCAGATATCCCCTTGGGCATATATGTAGATTTGTCATAAATTATTCCATATTATGTGTTTTCTACTAGGTGTTGTATAATGGCAGTTTTTGGACATTGCTATGCAGCTAGTTCTTCAAAGAAAACATTTAAATGTTTAAATTAATAAACACTATGGTTATGTTTAGATATATTTGATAAATAATGCTTCATAATGTTTCAGTATGTGTTTTATTAAGGCCATATTCCAAAATTTGGTGAATATCCTGGAAAAAAATAAGGTTAAATATAATTATTTTGGGGAAATATTCTTATGAATGAGGAGGGGGAAGAAGAATGATATTTCTTTGTATTGTTTAGTTGCAGATGAATTAGACTTATCATATCTGCTGTAAATATGGGCAGAATAATATGTACATACATTGCCTAAACTACTTGTTTTCAATGCTCCAACATCTTGGACCTTCATGGAAACCTGCTCCCACCGAGAGATGTTTGGACCCATTTATAAGCTGGGGCATCCTGCAGATGGTATCCATTACCCCCAAGGGGGCACGACGATGATGGCAACGGAATGAGCAGAGCTACAGTTCTTAGCATGAATTCTAAATACATTGGTCCTTGCAAATACTTGACATCTTCTAGGCAGAGGTGAAGATCTGAAGTAACTTAAAAACGCCTCCCCACAACAGGGAAGTGAAGCAGACCATTAGAATGGAAGCCATAAATGAAACCTCTCAGCTACCCAGCTACCTTGCGGTGTTAAATACTGACATGGGTTGCCAAGATTGTTAAGGCATGGACTCTTGAACGGGAGGTCTGTGATTCAAATCCTGCTAAAACCATTCTCTCTGAGAGTTTTTTTTTTTTTTTTTCAGTTTTCATAATTGAGAAATGCAGAGAGGTACTCTACACTTAGGCCTGGAACGTTTCCTTCCCAAATTTCCTTTCACAGTTATTTCCTTTCATGTATCACCAGTGGTGTTGTATGAAGTTGAAGTAGGCAATAAACAGAATTTAAAAAGTTTGTCTGAATTAGCGTGAGGATCTGTAGGGCTACACAGATTGTTAACAAATTCAGTGAAGTGAATAGATAGTTGATATGTGGAGATCCGTGGTTCAAATCCCGGCTATGGCATTGAATTTTTCAGTCATCTGATTCTATCTTTCCAACCCTGCCCAACACACGGCTTGTGTGAAGAACAATTAATTCCAATAATTTCATTAATTAAATAGCAGGACTGAGCGAGATAGCCATGCAGTAACATGTAAGGCTCACATTCGAGAGGACCATCCTCTCTGCAACTCCCATCCTACCACCACCACCACCGGGAGAGCCAAGAAACTACAAACTGCCTGCGCGCTGTTTTTCCTGTCCGTGTCCTTGGCGCTCATTGCCGTCTGGCGCTATCTTAGAAAGGTGTGGGTGAAACCATATAAAATTTTTAAAACTACTTTTAAAGGCTTTGCTTACCAACTTTATGAAAGGAGATGCTGAAACTGGCCACCGTCGTCCATACATTTTTGGCACCTCTTTAGGAAACTATTCATCACTCGTCAATGTTTTTCGAGTTAACAGTTGAAGCCTGTACATATGTGAATACAATTTTGCCCCCTTTTGTTTTAGAGAATTAACAGCCAGAATTTTGCCTTTTTTCAACAAGACACTGCAACAGCTTATACGGCCAATATTTCAATGAGAAAAATTGAAAGTGTGTTTGAGGACAGAATTATTAGTAGAGATTTGTGGCCCCCTTGGTCCCCCGACCTAACCCCCTGGGATTTCTATCTCTGGGATAACTTAAAACAAAATCTATAAGACAAACTCACACACCCTGGAAGAATTAAAACATAATATCCGCCAGGAAACTGCAGCATTTCTCAACGTTAACTATGTATTACAATAAAAATAAAAGTTTTGCGACAGCTCTTCTGTTTGGATCACATGGTACAATAACCAAGGACTTTGTAAATTGGAGGGGTAAACTCAAAAGTAGTAAAGTATTCAGGATGCTATTGTACAATATATTATAGAAGAATCAATAGCAATTTTTAGAAATCATGTATATGGTTATTGATGACATTGATTTTAATAGTCTTAATATATAAAATACTTCTATTCCTTTTCGTCTTATATATTTTAATGTTGTTGCCTAATTATAGTATGATATTGTTCTGTATTCATCATATTGATGATGATATTTTATATTATTATATTTCCACATTTTATAATGTTTATTATTCTGTGTTATTTGGCAAACTCAATTGGAATCAGATTACTTAATTAAATTGGCTTAATGAGTGGAAAGAAATGTTGTCGGTCAATAAGTTTGTTGTAGTTTACAAAATCAGGATTGATAGGTTAAATCAAGCTTAAAATCCTTGAAGCAGACTGCTTGAGAATTTTCCAGAAAATGTGGCTCACATAGGTTTTTTTTACTAAATGTTTAAAATAGCTCTTTTACCTTTATATAATTTTTAGTAATTTGTTCATTTATCTGCACAGGTATGGGAAATGCAGCCGTATGCTGAATTGGCAGTTAGGAATGGTTACGCATTGGAACTATTGGAGCCAAACACTACATGGCGTTACCATGAAGCTGAACTTTTTAAGCATAACCTGCACGGAGTTCCACGATCACAAATACGAGCAATGCTGGATCGATTTGAACACAATCTGACTAGTAAAAGATTATTAGATATATTGGGATTGAAATATTCTTCAAATAATAAGCCAAATGTAATGGGCAAAAATACAGGCAAGTCTACAACGCCAAAATCTGCAAAAATACCACAAGTTAATGAAGGTCAAAATGCCTCCTCTGCATCAGCAGGGAAAGCTAAAAGGGTTCGAACAAGAAGACGGAAGAAGAAGAATCAAGCATCTAGTATACAGAAAACCAATGGAATACCATACATAGATCGAGAACAGATGAAGCTATATGCAGAAGCTTATGCAACATTGTCCAAAAAATCTGAGCTTGCTGATTTGGGTTCTAACATTGTTTCCAGCAAAGATCCTGTTGGAACATGTTTAAATATGTCTAACCAGAAAAACCCAATATCCAAAGATATGCCAGAAGATAATAGTTATTCAGTTTCAGCAGAAAGTGATGCTCTTGGTTCGTGTTTGAGTGTAGATGGGCAGAGCTTGACAGATGGAAGCAGCAACAGTGAATATGAGGAAGATGAGGAAGAGGAGGAAAAGGAAACTTCCTCTGTTTCTTTAGAAGCAAGCAAATTACAGACTGAAGAGCTTAACAGCCAGCTAGATGAACTGTTTTATAGTGATGATGATAGAGAAGTCCAAGAGACCAAAGAGAGAAATACAGAGTACAATCCTTGTACTGACTATATGCTTGTCCTGTCAGATTCTACTTTGCTTCCACAGAAGCACTATGAAATACTTGAAGAGAAAGAAGAATGCTGGGAGTATATGCTGGTGTTGCCAGATTCAGCGCGTGTTCCACAGAAACTTCATGCGGGTGATGTACCTCAAGAGTTAAATAAAAGTGAATCAGCAGCAGCTGCTGAAATTCAGCCTCAAAATGTTCATCTGGCTACAGATGCAAATACTAATGCAGAAATTTCTGTTGACACTGCATTATTTGCAGATGCAGATACTAATGCAGAAATTTCTGTTGACACTGCATTATCTGCAGATGCAGATACTAATGCAGAAATTCCTCTTGATACTGCATTAATAGATTTAACAGATATTCCAATAGAAAAGGATGAAGATTTGCAGAGCCAAATGTCATCATACCAGTTTGTTCCTGAATCATCTACACCTGTGTGCAGTCCAAGCTTGATAGATACACCACTTGAAGATATGCTCGTAGGTCTGTCACTCACGGTAAGTGACAAAGATGGCCATGTCCCTGCGTGTGAACTAAGTAATGAGAACTTGCTTTCAGCAGTAGTAATGCCCTTGTCTCCCAGCTCTGACTGTCCAAACATTCAGTTGGAACTGGATCAAAATAATAAGGATACTGAGCTTCAGGAGCTGAAAATTTCATGTGCAGCGGATACCACTAGCATTTCCACACATTTGTTGTCTGGTGAACTGGATCAATGGTTAAGTAATGTGGAAGAGAAGTCTCCTGAACGTTCTACTGAGCAAGAAGTGCATCATGCCAGTCAGGGTGAATCTGCAGTAATGAAGGAAAACGGTTACACAGCTGCAGAGCCTGCAGCCAGCAGTTTGCTTGTAGCTACACATGATAGCAATGATGAAGAATTCCTGAGTGCTGTCAGCTCAAATGATAGTTTAACAGAAGATAAAGTAAACCAACTTCCAGATATTAATTTGAATGACAATTTATTAATGAAAGCCAAACTAGAGGAAGCCTTAGAAACGAAAACAGAAGAAAATTCTCATGCTGAAGAAAAGAATAAAAATTTGCCAGGACCCAGGAAAGAAGCAGGAACTTTACCAATGATAAATGATTTATTTCCTATAATAGCACTGGAACAAATACCAAAATATGATTTTCTCACCTTAGTAAAAAAATGTGAGACAAAAGAGGATAGTGAAGAGCAAATGAAAAATGTAAATGAACAGAAATTTATAGAAAACTCAAATGGAACCAGTTTTGAAGATCATAATGTAAGCACAGAAAATACCAAACCAGAATCCTCTTGTACAGAACAGCTCAGTCACACTTATCAGAAAAATGTAAAAGATGATGTTGAAGCTCATTTAAACATTCAAGTCATGCCCGAACATCAAGAGCAAAGCACAACAGTGGATGAAGAAGAGAAGTTAAGCAGTGATAAAATGACCCATTGTCTTCAGGAAAATAACTGTATGGAAGTTGCAGCACTGGTTGAAAATTACAAACTTGTTAATACAGAAGTTTGTTTACCAAAGCAAGAAAATGAACCTGTGAAAGAGCACTTGAACAGTGAGTTGCTAGATAAAACTGGTGATAAAGTGCAGCAGATTGAAAATGAATCTATAAAACTATGTTTGAAAGAAGGAATGTTAAGTAATTCTGATGAATCAGGAAAAGCAATTCCATTACATATGGAAAATGAACATCAAGTGATTTTGAACAGAAACACATCATCTGAAAGAGATGAATCAGTGACTTCCAATTTAAGGCATGAACTGTTAAATACAACTGACTTGACTCAAGAGAGAGATAGACTGCATAAATATTTTACAGAGGAAGAAAATAAGGAAAGTCAACTACATAACTGGGAAGAAACTGGTGATGGTTGGCAAGATCAAGAAATAGTAGAGCCAATACCCTGTGTAGAAAACACTGCTGACCTTCCAAAACCAGCTAGGGAGAGGAGGCCACTTAAAAAGGGTGATAGCCCTTATCTGCTAATAACACAATCTCATGAACCAAAGCTCAAACATATATCCATTTCACCAGAAATGGATGCCTGGGGTGCTGTTCCAGAGCCTGTACAATCATGGGAAAGTAGTGATAAGTCTCCTGTTCTGGAGTCAACAAAAGATAAAAATGCAGGTTTACCGCAGCCTCAGAGGGAAATATTTGCTTCAGAAGTTGTAGTTAAGGAAAATGTGGAAAAAGCAGCATTGGAAGACCCATTGGCTAAAGAGCTTAATAAGAAAAAGGAAAGTGAATCCTGCCCAACACCAACTACTGTTGTGTCAAGCCCTGAGAGTTTAAAGCAAAAATCAGATAATACTAATGTGGAAGAAGATTATCTGCCTAGTTCAGTGTTTAACAAAGCATCTATTTTGAAAGAGAATGTTTTAAAGCCTGATGTAGGGAATTCAGAGCATTTTGAGCATACTGCAGCCTGCATCATGGAGCCGAACAATTTTAATGTAGAAAAAAAGGACATCTTAAAAGAAGAAAATCTTTCTTCACATACAGAAATACAGCAATCAAAGTGTGTTGATGAAAATGAATATTTGTTTCCCACTCCTGATTTATCATCATATAAGTCTGTATCATATAAAACTGATATAACGGGAACAGATATGGAAAATGGACCATCTCTACAATTAAACTTAGAATCTGAAGAAAGGAAGAGCAGTAAAGTAAAAAAAGCGGAGGAAGAGCTAATCCTCAGCACTGACATAGGCGAAAATCCACAATCGACTTCTGAAAAGGGGAACATGGAAGACAACTTTGCAGTTGAGAGCTCTACAGCTGTACCAATGATTAACTTTGATGAAGATAGTCATACAATATCAAGTACTTTGTTGAAATTACAGGCATATTATGGACTTCCCAAGGAAGATATGGATTATGACACGGACTCTGTTTCAGTGTTTGGTCCAAAACATGGAATGACATCTACTTCTACAAACACTCTCCGCGAAGACTTTATGATTCTTGAACAGGTATTTAAATGTGATGATCATGCTTACTATATAGTAATCAGTACCATTATGTTAAAGCAGTTCATATGAATTTTTTCATTATCATCCATCAAATTGAAAAAAGTTTTTAGTCTCATTATTAAATGCCAGAGTTCATTGCAAGGTCAGCATCAAACCTTTCATGCTGAAAAAATTACTGGAGGAGAAGCATTATGGGATAGGAAGGTTGTATCGAATTTAGCTATAGGGACTCAAAAATCTAAGCCAGAATTCTGCAGTGGTGACACTGAGTTGGAATTCCTTGAGATAGAGCAGAGTGTACATGATTCATTCCCCCTCTCTCCCATTGTAATCTTCAAACAGTCTGGTCCTTCAGCAAAAGTCAGCTATGTGCAGAACAATCATTGTCATTACTAATATAATTGTGATCTTTAGAGTCCATTACAGCCCTTTTTTATATGCCTTGAAGTTTGCAGAACCTTTGCTGTAACTGGCATTTATGCACCCTTGTTTTAAGTGCATCATCTGATGCTTAGTTTTAAAATTTTTATTTAAAACTGACAGGTAAGTTGTGTTGTTCACACTTACAAAGCATTACTTCTGTAACAAATTTCAAGCTATGTTTCAGATGAAGGGTATGATATCTCCACTGTTAGTGCAGAAAATAAACTGATTACATAACCTAGATTGTTAGCATATAATTGTTTACCACATTGAACTTCAATACCATTAACCTCCTAATAATAATTTAATATTCTGAGTATTAGATTTATGTTCCATGGAAATGAATGGAAGAATGACAATCACTAAAAGAATCATGTGCTGCTAATTTGAAAGGGTTTTGCTTGGGTGACTGGCATTCAAACTGCATATGATAGTGTTTGCATAAAATCCTCATAACTGAACAGGATATGCATTGTTGCTCCCAAACATCTCGGACATAGAAAGCAATTTCTTTTGTTTTTATTTACTAAGTACATTGTGTGGCATCACTGCACAATTTAAATTTAACAGTGGTGTGGGTAGTTTCTTGTGGAGCAGATTTTTATGTTTTTGATATATCTACGACATGAACTTGGCATGAATCTACCACATCAGAATTTGACTCCAAAGAGCTTAAAACTTGGATGAAGCACATTCCAAACAGACAGACCCAATTTTGCTTACCAATTGATATAAATTGTGTAGATAAAATTTATTTCCAGAATCATGTTATTCTTTGTTTCCTGTCTCTGAAAAATGCATCTTCTTCAGACTAATTAATTCATTTTATTCTGTATTTAGAAGATGAATTCAGTTTACATGTGGCATCAAAACATGTAAAATGAATAATATATACATATCTCTTTCCTTCCTTCCCTCTTCTGTATAAAGAACAATAATTAGTTATGTGTTATTGCCAAATTATGCATTGTAATTATAGTATTTAAATGTGAATATTTTTGAAAAAAAAATAAGAAAGCTCAATGCCCTTCAAACAGGTTGAACGATTGGGAAGTCCTGCTGGGCCTATGAGAGACATCTCAGTACTGCACGCACGCAGTCGCAGCATTGATGCAGATCTTAATATAGCATCTGAGAGCACTCTTCTTTCCACTCTACCTCACAGTGCACAAGGTATTTAGCAATCTTTCTGCTTCCACTGTTATTGATGTTCAAATTCCAAGAAAGGAAATTGGTGGATTGGCTATTATGTGGTACCAAGTTATTAGGAGCTTCTTTGTTTGTCTTGCTTTGTGAACACAAGCAAATTTGGTAAAATTAAACACATTTATTAAGAGTTTTGAGTAATTATTAATTTTTCATTTTATAGCATTAGCGTGGTATGTCATGCTTTAAAATCTTTATAAGTATGTTTATGTTGTTATGGTCATTTACATTGAACTCCATTCTTGTCATAAATGCCTTAGGATATGATAAGAATAGTACTTCCAGATTAACATATTTTGTTCTTAAGTTTTATATCTCACAGTTACTGTAAAAGCTCATGAGCAAGCATCAGAGCTCTGTTTTAATATATCATTGATTTCTGCAGCAGAAAGTGTCGCATCCCTAACAGTACTAATTAATAAATAAATTTAGCTGAGGTAATATTATAAATAACTGTTTGGAAAGCACAGTGAAGTGAATTCATAACAACTGAAAATTAGCGAGATGGTGTTTCATTCAGTTGTAATCATATATATCAGAGCCTTTGCCGAGTTTCCACGGTGGGCATGTTGTTTAGTGCCAGCTGGCATATAATGGTATCAAGACTAGGATTTAAATGCCATGATGCAGGAATACAACATTATTAGTCAAAATGAAAACTGTAAAATCTGGAATGTGGACATCAGAACCAAAATAAGAACGTGAAATCTGGAATAGAGAAGATGGAGACAAAATAAAATCTGTAATGGTGGGATGGAAACTGAAAAGAATGCAATGGACAAAATGAAAATGAACTGGATCTGAGATAAATGCTACAGTAGAAGACTTGAAAGATGACATCACTAAGGAGCGAGAAGAAATCAAATCTGACATGGAAGGAAAAATAAATGCAATGGGAGATATTTGGATCAGCAGGAAAATGATTAGACCAGCAGGTAAAGGAAAGCAAGAGAATGATGGATGCTGCAATGGAGTATTGCAACTTTGAAGGTAAAATCTATGCAATTATATAGAGTGCCCCATGATTATGAGACCAGGCAGACTGGAATCGGCATATGTGCTTGATGTAGCAGTGCTACCAATCTTTTCCGCATTTTTGACTTATCCAAAGAGAGTGCATTTTTAAAGGTGGGTAATAGCCGTGGTATGGATGTTTTGCACTTCGAAAAATCATGTCTGAACCTACAATAACCAAATCATGCTATAAATTTAAAAAAAGAAAGAAAGAAAAAAATAGGCATAAAACAGGATCAAAGTCTTTAAAAAGGGACAATAATAATCCCATTAAAGTTTTGTTGGAACAATGGGACCAGAGTCTAAAAAAAAAGAGACTTCTGGTCACCCTATGCTACGTGAACCTGCTGAATCATCTGAAGGAGAGGTTGCAGTCAGGGAGGCTCTTACTTGCAGGGTGGGAAGTGGTTCTGGAGCAGAGCGAGAGAGTGGTGGCAGAACCCCTGGCAAGTAACATGATATTTGACAAAGGAGAACCCAAAAAAGATGGGCTTTAAATTGCCAGTGCGCCACTTTGGGCTCGAGAGACCATCCTGGTGAAGGATCCTAAAGGCCACCTACTGGGACGAGAAGCTGCTTAACAGTACTGTCCTAGGGAAATGGTCGCCTCTGGAGTATCTGTGGCTCGAGATGACACCCGAGCAAAAACTAGTAAGGCAATTGGGTAACGTTCAGCAGGCTACAGAGAATCTTTCATGAGGCGAGAAGAAGCAGATCCTTAACCTGTTTGCTGAAACACAAATATGGCCATCCGATAGAGCGATCCATCACATCGGTATCAGCTATGCTCAGCCAATCAGACAGGCATCTTGCCATGTCCCGCTAACGAAGCAGAAGGAAGTGAAGAACCTAATAGCGGACATGAAGACCAGAAGCATAACAGAGAAATCCGATAACCCATGGTCTTTACCATTAGTGCTAATGCAAAAGAATTGAGATCTGTGTTTCTGCTTTGACTACTGGAAGCTGAATGGCGTTACTAAGAAAGACTGCTTTCCACTGCCTCACATTAATGACATTCTGGACTTTTTAGCAGGGGCTCAGGGTTTTCCACCCTGGACCAGGGTGTCTGCTGATACTGGAAATACTGAAATTATATGAATTAGTGATTACATACTGGAAAAATTGGTTGAAATATCCAATTATAGCATTGATTTATTTCAGATTAAATTTTCAGGTGATTAGTTCTTAGAAGACCTTGTTAATCAAATAAGTATTTTTTTACTGTTATTGTTTTGCATGCTATCTGTTGCTTCATAATTTTTCATCTAATATACAAATGACTGAAACATTTGGATAATCTTTCATCCCCTACATTTTTTTACAGGCTATTTAACATTTCGAATTTTGAAGATTGTTGCAGGGGAGGATAAGATAAAAAATACAAAATCTGCTGCTATTTTATGCCTATTTCTGTGACTTATCAGTGAATTTTTGGTACATTATTAGACTATCATGGGAGTTTTATGAAATTAAGTTCTAAGAGGTAATTGGGAGATATCAGCATAAAAAAATATTTTAGATCATTGTCCAATAATTTCATAAAGAGTACAGAGAGTAAATTTAATAAAATTGTCATTTGAGATTTAAAAAGCCATGTGTTCAAATTGGGTATGGCAGCTAGTAATAAACACAGCTTCAAATTGTGGCTGTAGAAACAAATAACACAGTAAAGGTGTTAAGCTAGCCACAACACACGTTTGAATACTGCTGCGTTTTACTCTAATATGACTTGATGCAGTACTTGAATTTTGTCAGAACTTATACTGGAATTTTAAATCTTGTAGGTAGTAGATACCCTGTAGACCAGAAGTAGGAGTACTGAAAAGTGGCACTCGACCCCAACAACAAGAAGAAGAGACAGCGTCTTCTGCTGGACATGGTAATGTCTTTTGGACTCTGCAGTACCCTGCAGCATTCCAGAGACTCAATAAAGTCTGTGATGAGAGGCCTCACCTTGCCTTCTCAGTCTCAACAATGTCATTGTTATAGGCAAGAGAATCAACTGAGCAACCTAAATTAAATTTGAGTTTTATTTATGGACGCTCTTTAACAGCTATGGTCCTTAGCGTCCCATTCTATATTGGGCGTAAAAGACTAGTAATTTTGCTCAGAGGCCTCTTTATCAGGCTTGAGGTTCTTTTACGTGCCGTTAATCTACGACACGGGACCACCGGCTTTACTTCCCTTCCGAAGGAAGCCATGCTAAGGATTTTTACGCCCGAAAAAACTATCGCCCTTCTCCGGGTTCTGAGCAACCTGAAGAAGTTGTTTGAAAGGCTTCACTAAGCCAGCCTCAAGCTAAAGCCAAGAAGTGTCAGCTGTTCAGAAAAGAATGCACTACTTGGGACACATTGTAAGCCCTGTTGGGGTGGCGGCAAGGTGTCAAGTTGTGGCCTCAGGCAAGGAGTGAACAAGAACTGTGATGATTTTGAGGTCTCTGCTGTACTTACTACTGGAAATTCATTGCAGGTTAGGCAAATATTGGCTAAACTGTTGACACAACTGACCAAGGAAACACAGGCCTTCCAGTGGTCCGATGAAACTGGGGTGGCTTTCCAGACCCTGAAGAAAGCTCTGTGCATGGCATGGCCCTGATTTTAGGGTACCCCATTCCTGGTAAGAAGTTTGTCGTGGCACGAATGCCAATGACTTCTACATCGGGTTATAAGATCAGGATGGAAAAGAGGAATTATTGGCCTACTTCAGTACAACACTGTCCTAAGGCTGGAACTACTATGTGACATGAGAACTGCTGGTGGTTGTGGAGACACTAAAGCAGTATACAGGTGCAGCCAGAAGTTTCATCTCCAAACAGACCATTCTATCTTAACTTGATGTTGGTCTTTCACTACTGAGCACAGTGGGACTCCGTGGTAGTCAGGAATGGTGTGCTGAAAAGACTACAGACAGGAATACTAAGGTGGAACAGCTATTCTCCTGAGAGCAAGGTGAACAAAGTTCTCAAGCAGACTCATGCCTATTCTACTGGAGGACACCTTAATATAAATAAGACCATGGAATAGTTCTTGTGTTCGATACCCCAGCAAATGTTCTGAAGGTGGGGAGAAAGGAAACTTACAGAAGATTCTGGTTATCTGATAATAGCAATTTTTGTTTATGCTGGGCAAAAGCACTATTTATCTCTCCAACTGCCCGGCACTGATCTGCTAAAGCTTGTGTCATAGCCACTGTGTCACACAGCTCCCTCCTCAGAACTCTGTGATATGCAGTTAGGTGATCAAGATAACAACTATCAGCTTCCCCTGAGGTGGCATATAGGAACATATAGCATATAGGTGATACAGAAACATTGCAGCTTCGGCGACTTCCCTTTAGTCATCGTGGAGACAATAGTAGCAGCTTCCCTTTAGTCATTGTGGATGATAGAGCTGTACAAGGTCACCTTCCTGAAATTCGGCAGTAGTCACCAGGCAGTCAGACCATCCCTTCATCTGTCACTTGCCAGCTTCAGGTGTCTCCTGGCAAGGTGGTAGTTGTCTCCCAGATTTTCCATTGTTGCCTCGTCATTACATCATGTTTCACTATGTGATGGGGTCCCAGGACCTGTCGTGCAGATGTGACATTGCTGGCACCACTCCTCCACTTTGCTTTGAAGATGCAACCAATAGAACCAGTGCTTCTTCAATGTCTTAAGTACATCCAGGTGCCCTGCAGTAGTATCGACATGGGTTTCCTCGACTTCCTTCACCTTACTCATCGAGAGCACCAGCTGTTCCACCCTGGGTTTCCTATCTGGGGACTCCCAAACTCTCTTTGACACACCGTTCCTGACAACCAGGGAGTCCCGCTGCATCCCATAGCTCTTATAATTTGGGCATCTAGAAGCAACATCTGCCAGGACAAAGTACTGTCGAATTTCAATGACTTCACTGTTTTTCCATTAGGCATCTCGTATTCATAGGACCCTTTATACATTTGGCATGGATCTTGAATTCCAGATTGTGGCACAGCTCTTCCACTGCTCCAAAATGCTCTTGCTTTCTTTTGTGTGCTTGTCTCGCTCATTTTCTTGCTGATTTAAACACTCTTGCACTGCATTAATTTTATCTTCCATGTCAGATTTAATTACTTCTAATCCCTTTGCAGCGTTGTCTTTCAAGGTTTTCACCATTGCATTTGTCTCAAAGCTTACAGATTCAATGTCGAAGCCAAGTTCGATTCTTCATTTCATTCTCAATGCCGTAGCCAAGTTCAGATTTCATTGTCTCTAATTCATTCCTTCCTTAACATTGTCCATCTCTGTTCCCTATTTCTCCATTCCAGATTCCATTTTCATCTGTGTTTTCTTCATTCAGGAATTTATACTCTTCATTCTCTCCATTCAGCCAATCATTTTTTAAGTATTTCCTCCTGAAACCAGTGTAATTTTGTCCAGTTTTATTTTAACTGTCATTTCATGAAGTTCAGGCTGTCACTTCACTTTCTTCGTGATGTGGTGGCATAATGAAATACGTATGATGTAGCCTCTTCTTCTGGACAGTTCACTAGCTGGGGAGTCGAACACAAGATTTCTCCAAACGCTTCTGCAGCATTCACTGTCGTCACAAACTTGCTTGTAGAACTGCTTTTGATGTCGCATTAGAAAGCATTCACTAACTTGGTTAAGTAACTCACATATGAGAGTGCTCGCTTATATAGTCACTGAAAGTTTCCACAAAAAATTCTAGAATGTTCTGTGGACAGACATTCTAGAGGCAGGTACTAGGAAAACTTCCCAGAGATTCTGATTACCTAATTATAGCACTTCTGGTGCTTATGCTGAATGAGAGATCTACATATCTCTGTTTATCTAACTGCTCAGCACTGACCCCCCACCTCCAAAGCTTGAGCCATAGCAGTTGCATCACAATATATATCTTATTGCCTTTCAACAATACCACACGAGGTTACTTTTGGAAAATCTGCTAATTTAATGACCTACAAGGCCAATAATTGTGTTGATATGAACACAAAAATTTGCTAAAGAACTACATTAAGAATATCTGTTCAGTTAAAGCTAAATGTTGATACCAGATCACAATGTATTTCATTACTGTAATACACAATTTCACAATCAGAAATCCCCTGAAGTTAAAATTTAACCTTCTCTGCTTGTGTACCATGACAAACAATATTACAAAAGGGTAAAGAGAGGTTATTTTAGAAAGTCTGTTAATTAACGACCTACAAGGCCAATAATTGTGTTGATATGAACACAAAATACATTAAGAAAAATCTGTTCAGTTAAAGCTAAATGTTAGTACCAGATCACAATATATATTGCATTACTGTAATACACAATTTCACAATCATCACAATCAGAAATCCCTTGAAGTTGAAATTTAACTTCTCTGCTTATGTACCATGACAAACAATGTTACAAAAGAGTAAAGAGAGGTGAACACTGCAAAAGTAAGCGATCAGAAAATGACCAAGTCAGCAAATATTTACCTAAGAAAAGCAACTACATAATACACAATAACTCACCGGCAGATGTTGCAGTGCTTGCACAGGTGTAAACGCTGGAACCAAGTCATTGAAGCATGCTATTTTCTCAAACAACCAACCTTGGCGTGAAACTGGAATGCCTCCACAGCAAAACAAAATGAGCGAATGACGGGGAGCTCTCCGTCAATTTCGCTCAATCTTTTTTCCTTCTTAAAATACATTGGAATTCATTTTAAAGCCCACCTGTAATCTAACTTAACCATATAATCGTAGACTGCAATCATTTCTGATAATGTTTTAATTATGTTTACTAATTCTGTAATTATGTTTTATGATGATGTTGGCTAACTGTAATTATGTTTACAAATGTTGTAATTATGTTTACAAATGTTATAATTGTGTTTAATGCCGTAATCATGTTTACAAATGTTGAATGATGTCTAATAATACTGTATTGTATTTAGTAATGTTGCAATTATACTTACTAATGTAGTAACTATGTATCCCAACTTACCACACTGGTTGCAATATGATCTTGAAGTTGAAATAACCTTAAATAAATTTTATTTAAAAGAAATCTGATATTGTGGAATTCCCCCTTATTAACAAAAATATTGTATTTAAAAATCCTGTTTACAGAAATATGAAATAACATTTAGTGTACAATGATTTTACAGGAGTTCGTACATATGACAAAAGTTCTATGACAAGTGAGGAAGACAGAGATTTTGCAGCTGCCATGTTAGCTTCAGCACATGAACGAGAAGCAAACTTCAACCAGCTGCTTGCCATTTTCCCTGCTGTGGACAAAGATGATTTATTGGAAATATTTGATCGATGTAAAGGTGACTTAAACTGGGCAGCAGATATTCTTCTAGAATCTGGACTTGAACACTTTCAAGGTGCAGCATCAAACTCTCCTCCAACACATGATAGAGAATCTGATGAATCTGCTGGTGTTGCTGAAAGAGACTTTGCATCAGAGCAAGGAGCTGCTGGAGGGCTCTTATGGTGGGAAAGTGCACCATCAGAAACAGCAAGGTTTGTAATTTCTCAGCAGAGAAATCCCAATTTTATGCATCAGTAATTTGTTTCCATGTTTTATACATCATTTTCCACTGGTTCAATCTTTTATCCTCTTCCAACAATACATACTGGTTATTAAAACTTGTAAACTGTGTATTTCCTCCCTTTTGAGTTTTTTCACAGTGGTTTAATTGATTTTTGAACCTCTGCAGTAGCACACCACTTCTGGATGACCAGTCACAACAAACATAACACTCTTAAAACTAAAAAATACTCAACAAGAGTTGAAAACTTGGGAAAAGATCTTAATCACAAAACATAAACATTGTGTAAGGAATTTTGAATTGCTGCCACCAAATCCACTATGGAAATTCATCACTTCACCACTAGACATCACCACACACAGACACTCACCAGACATCACCACCAGGAGCCAGTTGGCCACTTCTGATGATGAGAGCAAGTAGCTTTTGAAACTGGTCAAGATGAAAAATGTGTAAGTGATGTTAAGTGTTTCAACTCCAACTCAGCTTTTCTATAATTCCTATTTCCTCTGTTTGAAATCAGTTCTAGAAGTTGTAGAGCATTTCTTTTATCAAATGGCATTACTTTTGATGGAACCTTATGTTTCTCCCATTCTGGTGATGTGGATGTGCCAGCATTCACCAGTCAATTAAATGATTATGCATAATAGTGAATCTGTTCTCTATGTGACTCATCATTGTGGTCTTTAGCAACACCAGTGGTAATTATTTTTATGGTGGTGCATGTTCCTGAAAAAAAAATAGAAAGTGCATTGTTGTGCAAGAAAAGATGTAAATTCTGTGACAACTCTGTCTCAATTGTGAATACTATAGTACAAAATAGATCAATCATTGAACTTAATGCAAAACAGAGTGTGTTATGACCAAGAAATGGAAATATATACACACATTGATGTGTGTAGTGATGGTGGAGTAATTTGTTTCTACAAGAGCTGCAGGAATTCTGGTTGATGGTAGCAAACTCTAAACAAAAGCCCTTCAGCTTGCAGTGATGTTGGGAATTACTGATTTTATTCTTTAATGGATGGATCAATTGGTTCAAGAATCATCACAATGTTGTGTATAATCAGCTATAAGGGGAAGTGAATATAATAGCATCAACATGGAAATAAATCCTGCCAGGTTTACTAAAGGTTACTAACCAAAGAATATTTTGAATGTTGATGAAACGGGTCTGATTTATAACATTCTACTAAACAAACTGTGTATTTTAAGGGGGAAAATATCATGGTGGAAAACTCGGCAAACAAAGGATAACTGCTTTGCTTATGGTCAGTCGTTAAATTTAAGAAGCCTATGTGTTTCAAGAATTTGAAAACATCTGCCTATAAAGTAGAATGCTAATGGCACAGTATGGACTACCAGTAGTATCTTCACATCCTCTTTGCATGTTCCTGATGCTAAAATAGGGACACTTCTCTATAAAATACTGTTCTTAGATGTGCTACACACCCTGAATATGTTAATCTCAGAAACATCAAACAAGTGTTTCTTCCCCCAAACTACAAGCGAGCTTCAAACACTGAAACTGGCCATCATTTCACATCCTTAAATGGAAATACTGGAAGAGGCTAGTTGAGAAAATTGTCTTTATGCAGAATAATTGTATTTACCCAAAGCAAGTGATCATAACAGCCCTTGTGGTAAAGCATGGTCAAGCATTGATCCTGTGACCATATCTGTTTCCGGAAGACAGGATACAACTTGTGGAAGAAGAGGAATGTTTGCATGAGGAAGAGGAGATATCAGAACCTAGCAGCTGGTATGTGATGGACGAGTCTTCATTTCCAGAATACGTCAGTGTTGATACAATAACATCGGTGGAGCAAACAATAAAAGACATTTAAAATAGAGAGTTGAGGGTTGTTACACTACATCACTATGATATTCTTACTTGAACGCGTTTCGGGAGACGGCTTGTTCCCATCGTCAGCATTTTCTCTCAACTGATTTTTGCCGGTCATCGTCTGGGGGATGTGTGTGGTTTGTGGTGTTCTCTGGTGCTGGGCTGATGAACCTCCAAAGGCTGTTGGGTGGCGGCAGTTCGAAATTCATTAGGTGATTCCTGTGTTTGACAATATGTATTTTTTCCCAGATGTCTAATTCATTGCTGCTGTTAATCGATTTTAAGAGTTTTATGTTTGGAGTGATATCATGGTTTGAAGACCAGAAATGATGTGCTACTGCTGATTTATCTTGCTGCTTTTGGTAAATGCATCTCATATGCTCTTTAAGTCTTATTTCAAGATTTCTTTTGGTTCTTCCTATGTATACCAGGTTACATTCATTACAATCAATTTGATATATACCAGCTGATTTATCGTTGGGGATAGGATCTTTTGTTCTGTTGCATAGTAGTTTCTGTATATTGTGGTTATTCTGTGGAGACAGGGTGATGTTGTATTTTTTGAAAATCCTTTGAAATTTATGATGTGTCCAAGGGTGATAAGTGAATTTTCTATATGCTTGTGGTTTTTGTTGTCTGAGTAACGTAGTCATTTGTTGGATGTATTTCTGTCTTTCAAACCATGATATCACTCCAAACATAAAACTCTTAAAACCGATCAACAACAGCAATGAATTAGACATCTGGGAAAAAATACATATTGTCAAACACAGGAATCACCTAATGAATTTCGAACTGCCGCCACCCAACAGCCTTTGGAGGTTCATCAGCCCAGCACCAGAGAACACCACAAACCACACACATCCCCCAGACGATGACCGGCAAAAATCAGTTGAGAGAAAATGCTGACGATGGGAACAAGCCGTCTCCCGAAATGCGTTCAAGTAAGAATATCATAGTGATGTAGTGTAACAACCCTCAACTCTCTATTTTAAATTATGACACATCACTGTTACTAGCTTCTAAATCTTCAAAATTAGTCAATAAAAGACATCATTTTCAGCCACCTTGGAGTAGTTGGTAAAGAAGACACTCCAGGAACCCACATTAGCTACCAGCAAAGAAGCATTGGAAGTCTTCACTGTTTAGAAGCAGTACATTGCGGGAGCCTCAGGTGAGGATCCTTAATGTGCTGTGGACATATAGATGGAATCAATTCAAATGTATAAGAAGTGCAGTCAACCATTTCAGATGTTTTAAATAGGCATATATTTCCTGTCACTTATACTTCTTGAAAGGTATAAAAAATGGGTTTTTATGTATTTAATAAATAGGTATAAGCAAAAGTAAGCATATAATAATGCAATGTTGCTTGCATTCATTGCTGTGAGCACCAACCTATCCATCCTTCTATTTGTATGCATGGAATAAAGCATTACATGTATCCAGTAGAAATCTTGTATATACAGGTTTGAAGAAAGTTTTTTCGTTTCAAATTTGGTAGTTCATATGAAGCTTTGTAACAGAAAGAATTAAAGAAAATTTGTTGGCACATTTAAATATTCAAAATTAAGGATAGTTTATGTGGATGCCCATTCAAAAGTTAACTAGTATACATATGGAGCTCGCATTTAATGAGTGAAGAAATTTTGGCCGAAACAACAAATTTTCTGTGCGTATGTACATTTTCTGTCTCAATAGTTAAACCATTGTTGAAACCATAGCATTTGTACTGCATTTTACGATAGAGTTATTCTTAAAATATTCACAAGAATATGCTAAAATCACATTATTATTTTCTTTTAGTTCCCTTGTGCGTCAAGAAAGTGAAGGCAGCTCTTTAAGAGATTATGGTCCAGATTTTAGCCTATCAACACATCAAAACCGAAGTCCCAGTGGAAGGATAGGTAGTTGTTCTAAGGGCTCACCATCAGAGGCTTCACAGCAATTAAAGAAGCAGCTAGAAGAGAGAGTAGTGCTGAATGAGCATTGCTATTCTGAACGTATAAGGCGAATCTGGAATTTGAGACACGGGTAAGTAACTGTAGCCTTATCCATGTTCATTTGTGCATTTCATGTATCATCTTGAATAAAAATATCACAGTTGAGTGCTTATTTGTGGAGAAGCTCATGGCCTTCTTTAGGAGAGATTTAGTTGTATAAGATATCACTTTTCAGAAGGCAGTTCTTTGAATCAAAAACTCTTGGTCTTGAATTTCGTGAAGTTTCAATTTTAAAGATTAAATATCTACTTTGTAAGAAACAATGAATAGATTAAGGTGCATTAAGACATGCAAAATTCAGTGTAACAGCCGGGGATTAAACTACAGATCTTTGCTTCTCTGTGCTGGTCTGATCCTATATTGTCCAGCCAAGTTCCAAGGCATACTCACTTATGAGAGTTACAGACTCAAAGGTGACTTAGTGTTGCAAGCACCTTAATGCCATACTTCAAGAATTGCATACGTGTAAACCCCAGTGTGAGGATTAGTGGGTTTGTTTGCATTAAATACAAATTTACACTTTTATACCAATATCATCAAACTTGACATCCAGATTCTTTAGGACAAGGGTAAAATATTTTAAAGGTGATGGCACAAAAAAACCAGCCTTATCTGAAGTGAGGATTAGGAATTTTCAGCAGGAGGTAATTTTGGGTCTTTTCAGTTGAAAAGACGTGTTCTCACAGTATTTTGCTAAACGTTGTTTTCTTCATTCTTTTATGGGCCGTAACATAAATTCTTAGAGGGAGGTAATTCGGAAACTTTTTCCACATGAAGTTGCTTATTTTATCAATATTTTTACTAAATATGCATTAGTTGTTTTAATTTTTTTGCTATGGTAACACAAAAAGTGCCCTAACAGTAGAAACAGTGGGAAAATCTGTCACGGAAGGCAATCTTAGGATTTTTCATTATGAATAGGTTCTGTTTCAAGAATTTTCTTAGCAAATGAAAATTCACAATGCTGCCCTCTTAATCCTTTTTTAAAGTAATAATCTGAATTTTTTAAATAGTTTATGTAGAAATGTTCGGCAGGGGTCAGTTTTGAGGTTATTAGTATGGATACGTCAACAAGAAAATACACAGCATTTTTATCTTTTCCATTTCCATTTAGAACTCTTTGCATAAAATTTTCACAGCAGGTTCTTAACAAGGTTCAGGTGAAATTAATACTTAGTTCCCTATAATGCACTTAGCTATCCATCAAATCAGTCCAATTGTATATCCATTGAACAAGATAGAGTAGAGTAGCAGACATTCAAGCACTTCTTTACATTTGTGGGTGAACAGATGTGTGTTGAATTATAGCTCTGTGGTATTTAATATTTTAAAGCAAATAGCCCCTGGAAACTAAATGCACATGAACATTACTTGGTGGCACATAAATAATGTCAATTGGAACAACTCTAGCTGGCTGGCACCCAGCAGCTAACCTGATCTGTCAGCGCAAAACAGTGTAAGCTAACAGATAGCTGAGCATGCTTGATTGGCATGCATGAAATGGTCCTAACTAGTGTGGGATGATACCATCTTGATACTTGATACCTATACTGAGTTTAGAGTACTAATACTTGATACTCACTTTATAAAAAAACTGTAAAGGTGATAGCTTGTTCGTTGAAATATGTTCTTATTAGTAGTTTCTGTGTATAAGTGCATGTAACCAATTTTGTATTGTATGCTAATCCCGAAATTGTTCCTGTTTGACATTGTCAATTTGGCAGCAATTTTTTTTATCTTGATAAGGCCACAGATTATATACAGTGGAATCTCGTTAGCACGTTCCTCATTAACACGTTTTCCCGTGTATTACGTTGAATTATAAAAGTCACGGTACCAAATCACCAAATATAATAAATAATGTTTGCTTAGTGCGTTTTCCCGGTCCCGCTTACTACGTTTGAAGTTTGACGTCCTCATTCGCTGTTTTGGCCAATCCTTGATGGGTACAGTGGATGTAGGCGTTTAACACGTTCATAGTTTGACGTCCTCATTTGCTACTTTGGCCAATCCTTGGTCACAGGGTGGATATCGGCAGCCAATCACATACATGCATTTAAATATTTGTGTGAGACGATTTCTGTGGGCGGGATAGAGAATGCTTTACCTTGGCGTGGTAAACGCGGTAAACGCTAACGATAGTTTCTAATGTTGAGTGATGACCAAACAACCGTAGATTGTATTTTAACTTTTCATTTACAATGAAAAAAAGAAAGTGTAGTAGGTAAATAACCAACAGTGAAAAACTGAAAATCCTTGATGTAATACAATCCAAATATAAAACATGTCGATATAGTGCGGAAGTTAAAATTCCTCCGTCAACCTTAAACACGATTGTTAGCAAACCTAAATTAATTGAAACTGTTTTTAAAGAAGCGAAAAATACTAAAACAAAACTTTTCTCTTGGAAAATAGGATCAGAAGAGGGCGGAACGAAATTTGTTGCATGGAAACACCTCCGTGTTCAAATCGTCTTGTATACACCAAAGATAATATCGTCTATTGTACTCGTAACACGATGCACGCTCATAATTTTTTCTTTTTTAGCAGAAATTGTTATCACATGTGTAATACAACACACAGCAAAACCACTATTGCCGCTTCCACAATTCGCAATTTATTTTCTCAAAAACATTCATAACCTAAAAAATCCAAGTTGATCAAAATAAAAGCTTGAATTATTTATTCTCAGGCTTTGTGTGTCCAAATCCATTTAAACATATTGAATTTAACATGGAAACGGGATCGTATTCAGTATGAAATTGTACTCAAAATCGATTTAAATTGCCCATGGAGACGTAGTAATTATTAGATTTTTATTACCTATGTTCTTAAATTGCAGATTTTGCATTTTCGTTAACACGTTTTCCCGCCTATGACGTCCAAATCCTTAGGTCCCTGCAAAAACGTACTAACGAGATTCTACTGTATTCCCTTTGTTGGTCAAGGCTAATAATAATAATAATAATAATAATAATAATAATAGTAGTAGTAGTAGTAGTAGTAGTAGTAATAATGATAATAATTATAATAATATTATTATTATTATTATTATTATTATTATTATTATCATTATTACTACTATTATTATGATTATTTATTTGCTTCCCTTTTATGTAACTATATTTTGTGCTGAAAACTTTTTTGAAAGATTTTCTTTCCATATTATGGAAATTAGTCATAAGGTATACCTTTAAGCTATGCACATGGCTCAAGTTTGACTTGTGTAACTTCCAACTAACAGATGGAAGGAAAGAGCAAATATTACCATGTGCTGTATTATCTCACGTCTGAAGTTCTGATTTGTTTCTGCTGGATTCACAGATTTTGGTCACCAGAACAAGCAAATATAATGGCTGAGAGTGAGTCACCAAGCCAGACTATTGCAGAACCATGATTTAGTGCATCAGCTAAATCAGCTTCATTCACAACTCATGCTACATGTGTACCTCTACTCCTTGCCCTATTTTTTTTTTTTTTTTTTTTTTTTTTTTTTGCATGTTTTCATTTAAATAGAGGAATCTATGTAATGTTGCATTTATTCACCCACAGGAAACAGTCAAGGTCTGTCAAGAACTTGGTGGGCACATGCGAAGTATTAACATAAAGTCTTGACTCCTTTCATTCCTTATGTAGTATCAAGTTAAACACAAAAACTTTCAGAAATGCAAAACTTAAAAAACTAAAAGTATGAAATAAATATCAAAGGTTTATCTCAAAGTATTAGAAATACTTTATACCATTGAATATTGAGAGTATTGAGGTATTGAGGTTACATTCTAGTCCTAACAAAAAATGCCCTGCCCATCATTAAAGCTGGCTACATGTCACTTCACATACATTGCCATAGAAGTACAGCTAGCCCAAGTTCAGTCTTAATCATTCGGATTTGATTTTTCACTTGCGACACCATAATTATTAAACACTACTTTTATAGCTTCATTTCTTACATTTCTTTAAGGTGTTATTTGCAAGCTGCAACTCTTACAGATAGATCTGCAAAATTGAATGCTGTATAATAGTATAGGTATTGTGATACAAGCGCATCATTGGAGAACAAGAAAAATCCTGAAAATGCGAAAACAAAGTTGAGTATTTTCTATTTCCAAGATTCTCTAATACACTTAACACAGGTGTGTTGCATACTGTTTTTTTGATAATAGTGAATGATAGAAATAGTACTCACATGAAAATAAAATTAATAATTTACTAACAGCTGTTACATGTTGTGGTTCCAGTTAGTAAGGCCATCAACATCAACCTTAGTGCAAAGGGGTAATCGATTATCCACCTCTGGTTGTTGACCTTAAAAATCAGTACTTAGCTGCTGCATGAATTGAATCGTAAGTAAATATTAACAAATAGAAAGTAATGATCCAGGTAAGGTTTAAATGGTAAAATTCAACTTGAAATATGATTATATTCCACATCTACAAGAATATATCAAAAGTTAAAGGATTTAATATAGTTCATGCACATACGTAGTAAAAAAAGCAAAATACGCAGTTAGGTTAGCCTTTAGGTTGTGAGCACTGAATGCAGGAAATTCAACTTTTCACCATGACAGCATGAACCAGAAGTGTATCAAAAGCCACTCTCAATGAAAAAACAGCTTGTGCAACATCAGTTGCTCCACTGCAACAGCTTCAGCCAAAAAGCATCAAGCTATGTAATTATAAAGGTACCATTAAAATAAGTGAATAAAATAGTATTATTACACAGTATATGAAGTGTGATAAAAAAATAACGAGAATTTTTTAATTTCGCGAGCTTTATACACCTGATGTTCAAAACTTTTGTTTTATCTTGTTGGTACACATGTTCCTGATGTATGTTTGCATTTTCAGCTGTTTTTGGATATTTAATTTATTGTTGACAGTCGAAAAAGTTATACATGTTTTCGAGTGTTTGGCAAATTTTTACTTTCGAAAAAGTTGGATCAAAGAATTTGCATTAAATTTTACTTGAAAAACAGAATAATGTGCAGCACCGCATTTAAAATGTTGACTGGCTTTTGGTCAATCTACTATGAGTAAGACAAGAGTTTATGAATGATGTAAACGTTTCTAAGGGGGTTGAGAAGACGTTGAAGATGACTGCCCTAGTTGCCCTAGCACATAATTATTGACGACAATGTGGAAGAAGTAAGGAAAATGGTACTGGAAAATCGCCGAATCACCATAGCATATCCTTTGGCATATGCCAAGCAATTTTTTCGGATGTTTTGTGCATGAAATGTGTAGCAGCAAAGTTTGTTCCGAAATTGTTGAATTTCGACCAAAAACGACGTTGCGTAGACATCCCTCAGGAATTGCTGAATGAAGTTCGAAAACGATCCAGAACTTCTAAAGAAGGTTATAACAGGTGATGAAACATGGGTATGACGTCGAAACTAAGGCCCAATCGTTCCAATGGAAACTGCCTGTAGAGCCAAGACAAAAAAATTTGACACGTTTGATCACATGTGAAGGTTCTTCTCACTGTTTTCTTCAGTTACAATGGGATAGTGCATCAGGAGTTCCTGCCTTATGGTTGTACGGTCAATAAGGAATACTACCTGGAAGTTATGCGCCATTTGCGTGAAGCAATCCGAAGAAAACGACCAGAATTGTGGCAAAATCACTCGTGGAAATTGCATCACAATAATGCACCCATTCACACCTCAATGCATGTTCGTGACTTTTTGGCAAAAAACAAAATTGTTATGCTGCCTCAGTCATCTTATTTGCCGGACATGGCCCCCTGCGACTTCTTTCTATTCCCGAGGCTGAAGAGAACCATGAAAACCAACGTTTTACCACCATTGATGAGATAAAAACAGAATCGCTGGAGGAGCTGAACACCATAACGAAAAGTGAGTTCCAGAAGTGCTTCCAGGATTGGAAGAAGTACTGGCACAAATGTATTATATCTGAGGGGGATTACTTTGAAGGGGACGATGTTGATGATTAAATAAAAATTCTTTAAGAAAAACAAAAATTCCTGTTACTTTTTGATCACACCTCGTATGTATTATTTTGAGTATATTTACTTATTAGGAAGTAAACAATTAGCATGTTCAACTTACACAGCATTGTTTATTGTTTTTAGGTGCCATTTTCAGTGCTACAGCTGGTTTAGTACAATTCAGTCAAATGCAGTTAAGGAACTATTACTAAGCATGGCCAATAACCTGAACATGTCTGACATTATAAAACACCCAAAGGGTAAACTATTAAAGAGTGACAAAAAGCAAATAGTGCTGTGTTCAATTCTCTAATGCAGAGAAATCCTGCAGTGCTAGTGAATGATATAGTGCAACACATGGCTAATTTACAGTGGTCTGTGGCAGTGTGCTATCCATGGCTAATTTACAGTATGCTATCCATTCTAAGTTCATGCTTTCTTTTTTTTTATATATATATAATGAAGCACCAACACTAGACAAAGTTTTAAATGCAGTCAACAATGATCTAGATTTGCCAGATTTTTAAGAGGTCCAAATTTCGCATCCTAATCTTAGAAATTGAGGCAGTATTTTAATACCTGAATAATTTCAATTGTATTTTATATAAAAGTAAAGTCAATAACAGCCTGCCTTGAAACTATATGTATGTAATAATTATTTAAAATGTATGTAACAGCCATTGCATATGCTTATTTTTATTGTAAACATGTTTAATAATGTTATGTGAATACATTACATACTTTAATAATGCAAGAGCTGTGAGAATGTTTTAAGTTGCTAATAATGAGGTAACCTTGTAGCAATAATGAGTTTAAGAGTTTGAAAAGTTACCAGTCATGATTATATCAAAGATAAGGTAAATTCAGTTACAGTTTAAAATTAGCCAATCAATAGCAAGGAAAAAGTTTAAGTAAAATGCAGATATTCTATTGGACTAGAATTATCCAATCAGAGACTTGAAATACCGAAGCTTACAAGTTTTTACCATTGAAAGTTACTCAGTTGTTGGCAAGCCATGGTAGTGAACAGATGTAAGATGTGTTCTCTAAGTGTGAATCGTAAAATATGCATACACGCTAAGTGAAAGTATTGAAGATTCTCACAGTTCTTAAAAAGTGTAGTGCTTTATAAAAATGTGCAAGAACTAATAAAAGAAGTGAATTTAAAAACTTAAATTCTGTGATGTCTACAATCATTGTCATACCGCACCCTAATTAAGAGATATGTGACTCTACAAACAAGACTGACGCAGCTGAGGCAAATTCAAACATAAATAATATATAGAAGCAGTGTTAATAACAAAGTTAAATATTATAGTGTAAAACTTGGAGTGTAATAATAAAAACACATCTTGAAATCAGCTTCTCATACGTAGCAGCATATTGAGTAATAACAGTAACTATTATGTAATCAACAAATTCAAACTGATGCCCAAAGCGTGTTCCAGGAACTCCTTAAATGCAACTAAAGAAATATTACGTAAAATACAATTATGTAAGCACAACATAACCTTCTCCAAGTTAAAATTACGTAACAAATTAACATCCTCAAGTTAAATATATTACATAAGCTAAATAACAATCTCCAAGTTTACGAGAAGCAAAACTACATTCTTCAAGTTTAAAATTTACGTAACCATAATCTTCAAAATAGATTTCGTGAACATGAAAAGAAAAAAAGCTAACACAATAATAGACAGGGAAGACATAGCATTGTAGCGGCACAAATATTTTAAGAGTTATGCACCAATATAGGAAAGAAAATGGAACGATGTACTGTTTAGATGAAACGTGGCCCAGTGAGGGACATACTACCAATAAAACCTATAGCTGCTGAATCGAAAAGAAAGTCTTTTCTTTCCTGCAAATCTGCAGGTATGAGAAATCCCACTGATAAAGAAAAGACAGTGTTATACACAGTGATGATAGGTTTTTAGATGGTGCTCCCTTATTTCTAAATCAGAGAAATGTTCTGATTGTCATAAGGAAGTGATGATTGACATTTTCAGGAAATGGTTTGAGAGCATTTTGCTCAAAAACTCAATCCTGCAAGCATCACTGTAATGGACAAAGCATCTTATCATAGTGTTAGGTAACCCATTCAGCATTACTTGACAGTGCTTTGGATTAAATGTGAGTAAATTTAACTATTTCATTATATGTGTGTGGTACATTTAAATATCATGATGTGCAAAATGTATTATTTTATAATTGGAAGACTATCAGCATGTGAGGACTGTGATTTCGACCACATTTATCAAAGCTCAGTTGCATTGATAATAGAAGAAAGGAGGTATGGTATTTCAATGACCAATCACAATACACTCCCACAGGTGGATATTTAATTTAATTGTTATATTATATTATTATGTTTAATGTTTACATTCAGTAGATTAGTAATTGTGAACGGAGTATAATTACTGTACTAGTCCAGACACCCAAATTTCATTCATGAGCTTCAAAAATATCATTTTCTTGTGAAGAAGGTGTGATTTTAATAGCACTATTAGCCAGGCACCCTTCCTGTGAGATTAGACCATGCTTAGTACAAAGACTTTATGTGAGAAAATATTTGTACAGAAATTGGAGAGGAGCCGGGAAAAAACAGGCACAAGAAAAGCCTTTGACATAACTTGCCCGATTTATTTGCACAGACTCGAAATTAGTGCAGGATTTATTTTTTATTGCAGAAGTTCAGAAGTGCTTAAATATACTAACATCCTAAACTGCTCTATATGCTGTTAGCATTATTTTCAGTGATACAGAAGTCAGATTTTCACAGAAGTAAGAAGTGAATAATGCATATGAACCTAAAGATGGATGATTTAACCCTTCCCATGCAGAATTGGTTTAGACTGGATTTAACAAAGCTTAAAACTTGCTTTAAAATGGAAAACTATGCTATTTACACTTATTCATGCACATTATAAATAAAGTTGTGTAAATATAAGTGATCATACCTGAATTTATGCTGATTTTGAAAAAGTTCACTAAGAAGCTTGGAGCAAAAACAGTTTATGTATTGAAAGCTGTATGCATATACATTGGTATTACACACTCACAGGTTCATTCTAAATAGGTTTTCTTTTGTATGTTAAAGCTTTGGATGGAAATAGGCTTGTCAATTAAAGTACTATATTGGTAATAGCATGTAATACCTGCAAATCTGGGCACTCATCACTGTCATCAGTCAGGTCACTTGAGTCATTGTAGCATCCAGCATGTCATGGAGCAGCTTCTATATATACCTTTATTCTTTTTCTGAGCCAGATAGCATGAATTAAGAAGCATAATCACTGAATTCATTGAACATTAACATTTCACTATCATGTCTACGTTTGTTTTGATGCCATCTTTGCACATCAGGCAAAAAGCTCTAAAAAAAATAAACAGAAATACTCGCACATGTACAACCTCATAAATTTGTGGCTGGGAATCCCCCTTAAATATACTGGCTGTATATGGCATCCTTGCATACTGCTGACAATTGTTCAGAGCATTAGTTATATCCAGCCATTAATGCCCAGTTGATAATTAAGTTTACGTTACCTCCAGATACTTGCAGGTGTGCGTCCATTCTGACCAAAGGGCTAAAAAAAAAAACTTTGTCTCAAAGGCTTTGAAGGTTATAAATTATTGTAGTAAATGAAAACAGTTTTCCACTGAAATTTTATACCCTGTTATAGCTCAAAAACTTATCAACAGACTATGCTAACAGAAAATTTATGGCATAATGAGTTTCTGTCTATTATTTGTGTGACTGACGGAAATGAATCCATGTATATTTGTGAGAAAGCTCCCTGAGATATCACCAGAACATGCTAGCTTTTCATGAAACAACAAAGCAGACACAGCTGCACATACAGATGGTATCACTGAGAGTAGTTAATTGTGCCCACCTCCAGTATTGATTGCTGAAAATGCACCTTGTGAATTACGCCTTTATCAGTTATAAATTTTGGGCACCAAGCATCCAAAACAATGTGACAATACATAAAATATAAAACACATAATATGGACAAGTACTTCTTATTTTACTCCTCCTCCCCCCTCCACCCCCCTCTTCTCCAAATTAGCCAACGCATAGAAAATCAGTTTTCTAGTTGTGCATAGAGTTTCATATAAAGCTAATAGTAGATATAAAAATCTGTTGCAGGCAAAGAAATGAAGACAGGGTGGGGCCATCAGAGGCAACAGGTGAAGCAGCAGCTATGCTAAATCTAAGCACAGTGGAACAACCATTGGATGAGAACCAAGAATTGCAGAGAGATGAACCAAATAGCCCTCAGAGAAGAGAGTCATTAGATAAAGTTTCTGATGTTGAGGATGAGTACATTGAAGAGGAGGAAGAAGAGGAAGAGCTGGTACCATTCACTATAGATGCAGAATTTGCTTCTCAACTGCAACAGCTTTTTGGAAATGCGGGTGCTGTTCCCTATGATGAAGGTAAATCAAATTATGCTACAGTTCATATTAATTCTAGTAACTGATCTCACAAACACAACTTCTGCTTTAACCAGTTATAAACCACATATAGACTTCAGAGAACTAATATGAATATGCATAATTATGATTACAATTTAGAAACTGCCTATAATATTTGTGTTAAAGAAGTGTATTTAAATCGTGTAATGCTACACTGTGTAATGGGACTTGTAGTTGAAACAAATAGTCATAAAAAATCTTTCGAAACAATGAAGGCATGGTTAATTTTTTTTGTGTAATAAAACATGTTGATTTGACAGGATACTGAGATTACTTTAAAGGCCTTATTAGAGGTTTATAAATATAACAGTATCCTGCCAAACCAAGCGTCAGCCCTCAGGTTAAGTCCATTGCATGTCTCGTGCCCAAAACATTTTTCCAAAATTGATCTTTAAGCTCAATTGAGACAGGTCTGAATGAAATAGATCTTGACTTCAGCTGTGAAAGCTGATATTAAGGAGGGTTGTCAAACTTTTAAAAAATATCTTGATGTTTTATTTTTAATTCAGTAATTTTGATTGGGCATCTAGGCTTTATTATGCGAAAGAAATTTGAAAAAGAATCAAAAATGGCATAGTTATGCATATACAAAATTCCATACGGAAGGTGTATGACATTCCATTATGTCACTACTTATCTCATGTTAATCCTGGCTTTTTTCACACCGGAATGTTTATATAATTTTATGCCTCCTACATCTTTATTTACTGTCAATGTCAACAAATGTTTTATTCTTTTTTAAGTTGAACTCTCATGAAGCCTTTTTTCCAAGGACCTAGTAATATGTGTATAACAGTCAAGAAGCAGAAGATGCTTGGTATGAGTAGCACTGCTCTGCTGTAAGACAGCCTGTATTTCACGGTTGAAAATATGTTGTTGGTGTAGCTACACCTGCCAGGTGCTCTGTGCTCTATCTCACCTGTGGATTTAGAGGGGTGGGATTGACTCAGGTTAAATAAGTGTCTGGTACAGCATGTTTGATTGTTGGATAGAACCACCCAGTTTGAGATCTGTTTTTAATTTTTGAAACATATTACTAAACTCAATTTTTAGCTATATTTGGGTTTAATTTTAAATACGTTTTTCCAAAATTAATATTTTATAAACTCGGTGTACCCTGGCATTGCGGCAAGGGCAAGAATTTTCCTCCTTATTTAGTATTGAAATTTACAACTTTATTAAAATATGATGGAAAGGAATAAACAAAAAGCAGTGCATGGGAATATATAATGTTCTTATGACACACTAAAAAATTTCCAAGGGATGTTAGGGATACCTTTTCCAGAAATGGTATCTCTGTGTGGCATTGCAGTTTAAAGAACAAAGGGTTATGCAACATGCCCTAGTAATTAAAAAATGATGAATGACTACAATATTGTTACAAGTTGTTATGCGAAGTTTAATGATTGTATGTTGTAAACCTTAATGTTTTGCTAAGATGCTGATTTCTTACCTTAAAATGAAACACAGCACATTTTATCCTGTTATAGAATATACAGAAATATTAATTTATGCTCTTAGACAAACAATTTATACCACATCTTTCTCTTCCTTTAAATCCTCTTTTTGTGCATGTCTATGTACAGCATGGAATAAGGTATTAAATCTTTCATGTGATTGATTTCTAGTGATAAGTTGAAAACATATTCAGATTTTGCATGTTTGTCCATTATTAATAAATGTTAATGTGGGTATTCACAAATGGATAGACAGAGTGTTGAAAAACAATTTGCAATCAGTCCATTATTTAAAAGCAATGTACAGCCAGTAACAGTATTGTAAAACTATTACAGATACATCCCTTGATGTAAAGCTACCATTATCACTAGCGCGACAGATTCACAGTTATCTAGTGGAAACACAACAGAGCCTTATGGAACACCAATACAAGGAGATGCAGAAAATGATAAGAGAAGGCAAGTAATGAGTTTTAGGTATTACATAGTTTATTTATGGGGTATACTAGACTGCATCAAATGAGATGAGAGTAAAAGGATTCAACTACTGATTAATAGAGGCAAGATTTGTTGATGTTATTCTTTTAAGAGATTTCTATGTTTAGGTATATAAAACACAGTGTAATCATTGTTATTAAAACAAAATTTAAAAAACAGCTTAAAGAAGAAATTTATGTCACTGTATTGTTCAGAATATAATTAAATTTTAACTTATTAAGCACACTGGAAAAAAAACAAAGCCTTATATTTTTATTTACAAATAATAATAAAGCTGAATTGCAAAGCAGAAAAACTAAATGAACAAGCCACCAAGATAATATTTTCGTAAGGTGACTATTAAGAGATTGATGATATAACAAGCAGAACTAAATGCATGACCTGCAAAAATAAATTTTACATTTGAATTTACAAATAATTATTAAGGTGAATCACATTACAATAAAATCTAGATAGACATGCTTAAAGAACTACTCATTCAGAAGTCAACATTGTTAATGTTTCCATATTTTCTGGCTTAAAGATGAGATTTCAAACAAACTTAATGTAACATGGCTTGATGCGACATAAGTAAAAGACTAAAACCATGATATGAAATGTAGCTATGTAGGGTTGATTTAATATGGCTTAACATAACTTAAGAATTTGTTGGTGCCAATCTTTTCCTTCTCCTCTAACACTGATTAATTTGAACCAATCACCATAGAACAAAGGTTTGTTGTATTACTCTATGCAGTTATTGCGATTTTATGAAGTTTTTCTTTTCTTTCAACATCTCACATGAAACATAAGAGATTCATGTGTAACCTAAAGCAATAAAATAAATTATAGTTTTGCAATTGAACATGTTAGGACCAAGTAGATCCTATCAGCTATGTTGTTCAAGCATTACTACCACAAATTAGAAGTAACTATATATTGTTAAGTTGCATTAAGTTAACTGCATCCTAAATGGAGCTTAAGTTTAGGGATGTTATCTCATGGTATGTCTCTTCTAATTACATTAATTTCATCATAATTGTGACTAAGCTGCGTCACCTGTTACAATATTGAGAGTATTTTGAGGATGATCTCTCAGAGCAGCATGCACCATGTTAGAGTAAATTACTTCAGAAATAACATTTAAGTAAATTACTTCAGAAGTAACATTTAATAAAGAAGTGGAAGTACGTTACTGCAGGAATAATTTACTCTGGAAGTAATGTCTAAAAGTTCAAACACAATTGACTCTTTTAATTGGTACTATGGAAGTAGAGTTTATTACTCTAAACCCTTAGAGTTTATTATCCACAGTGATAGAGGATTCTCAGCCATGACACTCTTGAAAGTAATATTTTCTCAGTACATGCTGCAAGTAGCAAGGAGAAGACTGAAGGCTTACCTGGAAACCGGAAACAAACTACAGCACCTGTGCATAGCCTCATAAAGGCTCTGTTATAATGGTCCAGTTGGAGACTACACAAAAATATTTTGTTTCATAAATTGGGCGGTTACAAAATGGATTTTTTAAATCTCTCTGCATAAGGATAACCACAAAATGTTACATTCTAAACCAAGCTGTTCTATGTAGAGGAAGAGATGACATGCTAAGCACGAAAAGTTGTAGTTTGCCCAACAGCCAATGGGGTGCTCCCTTGTCACAGTTTTTTACAACTGCTTTTAACTTAAGGCGAAACCATTTTAGGTTGGTACATGCCACCCTCACTGTCATCATTATATGCAGGGAGCCCAATGGTTTTAACACTTGTATAGAAAACCGGATGTTCACACTTATTTGTACCCAGTCATATTCACTTACTCTACACTAGAGCTTTCTAGGTGATCCTTCACCTGGTCCTTCAAAATAAGGCAAGCAGCCTTATGTCACTTGAACATTATCAATCATGTATATGACTGAATCATGTGAAACAACTTTCAACATTCTTGTGCCTCAGCAAAATTACAGAGGGACATGCTGTTATCAGAATAGCCCATTGCATGTCCTGAGAAAGCATGACATAATGTTTGACAAAGAAAATTATCTATTGACTATTCAAGGGAATAATGGAATGAAAACTATTAATCCAGTCTCACTGAATATTGTACACATGGTAGTTCATACGTGACAAATTTTATGTTTGCCCATAATGTGTATGGGAGTGGAGGTCTATTTTCGACTTTAGGTAGAGAAGGCATTTATACAGCTTTGTGGGCAGTAATTGGTACACACTGTTATGATAGACCATACCCTATCTGTGTATCTATCCATCATGATCATAGTTCCCCTTCATTGGGCTGCAGCAAAATGCATATTTAAAATTTGATTGCACTACTAGTGACCTCTGGTAATCAACAGTAAAGCATGAACATTCAATAGTGGATGATGTGAATTGTAAAGTCAACTGTCTCATGTAAAGTATTTATCTTATTCACATTTTATGTATGACTGTGGGATATAAGTTTCCCATTTTTTGACACTTTTTGTTTATAGCTCATTTTATGAATTATAAAATATGGACTAAAAATTGTGTATAATCTAGGAAGTGGTAATCTTTGCTTTAATATGTATTTAATGTGGTATAAGGAAGAATTTCAGCATATGACAGTATAAGAAGCAGCACTACCAGGGTTTCAAGGATTCTTAAAAGAATGGAATTCCCAATTAATTTAAATGTAATTTTTGTACATTTACTAAATTGAATATTTTGCGCATTATAAATTTCATATCATTTCAAAATTATTATGCTTTGCGGTCAAGGGAAGGGTTTTTAATTTCAGGAAGTTGGCAAGTAGGCAGTAACTTCTATTTTTTAAAATGAAGTGCATGCACATTGACATCAATATCTTGGAGGTCAGTTTGAATGCATATTGTTTTCACAAATTCTGTTGTTTTTGCTGTTGTAATTTCATTGTTTCGACCATTATTACTGTCTTATAGATGAGGAACTGGCAAGGCGCTTGCAAGAGGAGGAACATGAAACCAAAAATTCTGTACCAGATCTTCGAGTAGTAATGGACATGGAGATGGCTCTTGAACTTTACAGATCAGATCAGGTAGCATTTACTTTTTGACTCATAATAAGAATGATTCAGCATTCTATTACTTTTCATGGTCATAATTTAGATAAGTCAGCAAAACCGACAGTCTCAAATATTTTGCATTTTGAGATAACTAAAACCTATTTCCAGCGTAGTGTATACTTATACTAATCTCAGCGAATGTTACTTGCATTTGGAAAGTCCTAGTACAGAAGCATAAGCAAATAAATTGCACAGCATGCTTAATTTAAGCTTAATATTTGGAAAAGGAAATGTTTGCAAGTGAATAATATAGATTTTATTATGACAAAGACAAATGATGGCTTTTTTATCTTTCTTTAATGTTTACAATCTTTTTAAAAAATGAACATGCTCAAAACAGTTCAGTACTCTTTTCACCCTCCCGATTGTTTTTAAAGACAAATGTTCATTAACCTATACCCCCGCCGTTGAAACGTTGCATTTGACAGCTAGCGATTAAGTTGGTTGGTACACTCGCAAAAAAAACAGCTTTAACCGTTAGACGTCCTAAACCAATCACAAGGTAGCATTTCAGGTGGTCTATGACAAAGTGGAAGCGGCTCTGTTGCCGGATGTAGCTATTTCCAACCATGTGTTTCAGTTTGTGAATTTCTAGCATGTGCGTCGAGTTGTTCTTTGCAAGCTAATATTGTTATTTATATTTGTGCTTATTGTTGGTGTTCGTTTATACATACATATATATTCATCTTTTTTATATATATTTCATTCATATTATTTATACAAGATTCGAAGTGCGACAATGTCTCAAAAACAACGCTGATCACCGACTGATGATTCATGAAGTGAAAATCCTTTGTGTCAAGATGTGCTACATAATAGTCAGCCATTGGAACTGTTAAGAAGGACCCGAGAATTCTTTGAACAGGAGGAGTACGTGAAGGTTCATGAGCATGCCTCTATTCCTGCTGATAAAGTCGTACAACGAATTGCAGCAGCTCTTGGAACTAATCATGAGAACTGTTATTTACAAGGGAGTGAAACTCCAAGAGAAAGAGGACAAAATTCCTGAACCATCTGGAATGCATCGTGAGTGAAAATAACTTTGTTATCGCAGCTTATAATTTGTTTTATTTCTCCTCATTGTAGCAGGCACGTTTGCATTATTTTGTTTCTATATTATCAAAATGCTAATTTATTCTACATAGGTTGCAATGTTTATGCCAAGTTATTTTCAATTAGCAATAATAATAATACAAAATAGTTATTACTGAATGACGTTCGCTACTTACGTACATTTTTTCTATATAGCTTAGACATGATAGAAAGGAGAACAATCAGCTGTTTTTGTTTACTAACCACTCTGGCAACGTCACAACCACAATATAGCACATGAAGCCACACGAACTTTCAAGTTCAAAGATTCATCAGTGGTGGTATAAGGAGCGCATAAAACTTAAAAGCATTTGCCTTTTGCATATAAAAGTAATGATCAACAAGATGTATGCAGCCCTAAACAACTGAAGAATTTTATTAAAAATGTTGTTATTGTGGTTTTTATATTAACATTCTATTGTAATAAGGGCACTTCTACTATTAGTTGTTTAAATAATGGTTATTATTTGCATTGCAGAAACAATGGAAAAATGGACAAGGAAAGGATGACCTGGCCACCAAACTATCAAAACAGAAATTATGTCAGATGTTCCCCAATTTAGATCAAGATGCACTGCTCCAGCTGTTCACAGCCCACAGTAATTCTTTTGAGGACACAGTAAATGAAGTAGTTGTGTCTGTTGATGGCTTAAGGGATACGGAGGCTGTACGTAATGTTCTGGCTCCCGAAGCATTAGTAGCAGTTGAACGTAATCTAATTGAGCAAGCAAGACAAGAGAGCCTCAAGGTAATTATTTGTTATTAAAATAATAGTGCTTCCTAGTATATAGAAATAAAATATTCTATTATAATAATAATAATAATAATAATTATACAGCATGTCAGGCTTAAGTACATAAACTTCATTAAAACTATATGTTTATCTTGTGTAAATATAGAAACATGTTTCTGGAATAGCTACTTCATCCTTAGCTAGGTTCTGGCTGCCACATCATCCTCTCCTGATGCTTGGCTACTCTGGTGAGAGCTGGAAGAAGCAACTAATTAGGTTTCTGTCCTTAGGAATTTAAAAGTTCACTACCCAGTGGCTATTTTGCACAATGAAAATCTCACAAACGGTTAATTCACAGGGTTGATTTATGGCTTTGAGCAAAGTGATCTACTTTGAGGTCAGTGTGCACCATGTTGGAGCAAAATTACTTCAGAAGTAATGTTTACTAAAGAATCCATACTACAGAAGTAGGTACTATGGAAGTAACTTATTCCAGAAGCTATGTTGGAGAGCTTAACTACAATTTACTCTTTTAGTTACTACTATGGAAGTAAGAGTTCATTACTGCTGGAGTATTATTTGGTTTGTGCGATTTGCTTGAAGTGATTATGCATAAGATTATGTATGATAGGAAAGGGGGGAGGGAAATCAGTAAAAGAGACAAGTGTTTGTTGGTAGAGGTAATGAAAATCCATTTAAACATTATAGAGCGCAAAAAATATGATGTAAAGATGCCAAAAGAGAAATGCTTAGAAAATCATATCAGACAAGTTGAATGCTTTGAGTGACAGAAACATACATATTAAAGAGCAGCTTAAGATTCTTTGGAAACGAATGTTCCTAATCTTCATATTTGCATCACAGATCACTTGTGTGTTGATGGAGAAATACCCTTTTTGATTTCAGAAAAGTTCACTGTTATCACCAGATGAAAAAAATAGGGACATGTGTTGTGTGTGTAGTCAGTTGCACTCAGAATGTGTGAGAAACTTGCGAAAGTGAAGAATTGCCTAGCTCTTAACCTCAATAGTGCTGTAACAGTGCAATGAAAGGTATGACAAGCAATCCTATGGTGAATGTTTTTAAGATTGCCTCCTGCAATTATCTGAAATATTCCGATACAAAACTCTCGCAGAGCGCATAACGATTGCAGTTTGAGTGATAGAGCTGAATTCCTATCTGAGTTTTGTATAGTAAATGCTCTCCAAGTAGGCTCAAAAGAAATGTAAAATATTCTTTCCTAATATGGAAACATTTCTTTGGACTCCCTCTCTCTTCCTCTGTATAAGTATCATATGGATCTCACATTTCCTCTACTAAAATGCACTATCACATTCCCATTGTTTTCTTTGTCAAAATCATCAATGTAATCCATAAACACATCCAAATATCTTTCTCCAAATGCGATACAGTATTGCAGTTCAGTTGAGTTACTCCAACCAAGTAACAAGAGTAAATTCTAACCTATATTTGCGCTCTGTTTACTTCTTAGTAACATATTACATAACAGTGCTCTCACATTTACTTCTGTAGTAATTTACTCCAGGAGTATCTGAAATTACTTTGTAAGTAGTTTACTCTTGTATGGAAGTTGCTGAGTCTTGACTTTAATAGTAGTGTACTACAGAAATAGAGCTTACTCTAGGTTGGTGTATGCCGCCCTGAAAATTGTGGCCACTGTTCCAAAAAATGTGATACTATTGCAGATTTGTCCACTTGTTTGTATTTTATATTTCTGAGGTGTTCTTTTGGCCTGCATTTTAGATTCCATTTTGTTTTTCTTTTTCCCTAAATAAACTTGATCTAAACAACCCATTGGATAAATGCTTGATCTGTTGTCCAGAGGAACTTTTTGTTTGTTTGATTTCAGCACATTCATAATAGAGAATACAGTGTATGGTGCTAATGTGATGTTGAACTCATTGAAAATCTTTAGGAATTTTTCTTCACCCTAAGGGTGGTATGTGATTTTTTATTTATTTATTTATATATAGCTAAAGCGCTGACTGACTTGGATTCCTTTTGTTTACAGAATTTAGCTATTTTCTTATCTATCAAATCTCTGTTAAATCATTATTCATTGCAATTTCCATGAGATTTTGGTGCTCTCTAATATACTCATTTTATCTAGGGGGACAGTTTTAAGCCTGATGTTAAACTATTGATCATTGCATGTTTATGTGGAGTTGGATTGTAGCCATTTGCCATGATGAAGTTGTCCATCTGAGTTTCTTTTCTTTGTGTGCCAAATTCAATTTTCCCATTGTGGTTAAATAATTTTAAGGTCCAGGAACAGAGGGCATGCATCAGTTTCTACTTCCAGTATAAAGTTTATGCCCTGGTTCTGCAAGTTTAATGACTTCAGAGCAACTTGAATGAATCTAATTTGTACATCGCAAATAAATATTTTGTAATTATGTGATGCAAAATAAAAGGACTAAAGAAAAAATTAGAATGGAATTAAACCACTGACAATTTCTGTAACATAAGAAAAACCTACTATAACAATTGGGTTTTTCATATTCATCTTTGGCTGAAAAGGGAAGTATCAGTCGTACCATATAAAAAGTGACCCTGAAATTTTGCAGACAAAACGAATATCTTAGAACTTCATGCACCAACTGAAATCAAGGCTGGAAATATAAGATTACATCGTGGTTTACCAGCAGCAGTGGACATCCCTATAAGCTTGGTGGCAGTGTGTCAGGCAGAGAAGGGGAGTATTAGCCACTGCCAGTGCTGCCCAAACCAAGTGCTACAGCTTTGTTTTTTACTAGATTTCTTGCACTTATTCTGATGTAAACTTACAGGATTTCCAGTCAAAATTCACAGCTAATTTTTAACATATGACCATTTTACAGTACAGAGATTATACCGGTGAAACTTCAAGCTAAGTTTTAATATGATTTCACTGATAACTTTTAATAGTGACGCCCAACCTGTCATCCATGTTTTGCAGAGGTATTTTTGCATAGACTTTGGGTGTTTGGTGATGAAACTCGTATCACTGAACTTAACAAAATTGAATCTTGGTTCTTCACATTAACTTCTCCCAAATTGTGACTCTGTGGGCTTTTAGAAGAAGTAATAATAGATTTTCCTCCACACTGAAGTTGTATTTTTCTTGTCAGGAATAAAAGCCTAAGACAGACACCTCAGTTTGCTAGTATTTTATACATTTTATGTGTTCTTCAAATTAGGTTTCCAGGTTTCTTTTGATTTTTCCTTTATATACTACCTTACAGTCCTTTAGGCCAATCTTATATATCTTTGGAATTTTTCTTCGCTTCTACTCCTAAAATAATTTTTAAGCTAATTTAAATAACTGGAGCCAGTATGATTTAGAGTATCTGAAAATCTTTTGAGATAGTTTTGTTGGTCTTGGTTGATATGTCAGTTTCTTGAAGCTCATTTCAGAGACTGAATCTGATGATATGCTTCATTTATTAGTTTTAAAGTAATTTGTAAAAGAAACAGATTAGAATTTTTAATTCTTAGTAAGGAAACACGTTGCACATCAAGAACAAGTATTAAATCCAATAGCATATAAGCATGCCACAGTAAATTGTTTAACCTTTAGATGGTAAAGGTTATATTGAACAACAAAGGATAAGAACAGAAGTATTACAAATTATGAACAAAGCAGAAATAAATGGCTCCTCAAAAGAAGGTCTAAAATTTAGAAACAATTAAATGACACAACAATCTTAGGCTAAATAGAACTGGGAGAGGAAAAAAGAAGAACAAGATACATTCATGAAGTTCAAATATCACCCAGTTTAATTCAGTTCTTGAAGTTATCGTTTCATGCTGCTAACCCAGCCATTTTACTTTATCACCTACCAGTAGTAAGTAGAGGAAGTGTTGCATTTCAACCAAAATTTAAATATTTGAGATTATCCAGAAATGCATGTTTTGAGATCCCCTGAGCAAAACATTTGGAAAAAGGTCTGTGTGTGTCTCCCAATCTCCCTTCCCCATTCCCTCTTTCTCCCTCCTCTTCCTTTAACAGTATCATCTTCTAGGAATCTCGTATAAAACCAGCACTTAAATACGCTTTTAACTGTATTACCTTTATTCCCTCATCTTCCCATTTCTATTTGGTGAAGCTCTTGATAGAGTTATTCCTATGACATAATCCTATAAATTTTGTCCATCCATCTTCCATTCCGCATACATCATTCTTGCTCCTACCATTGCAGTGTATATTTGTACCATTACTTACTGAACTAATTCCTCACAATGTGATCCAAGAAAACTTTGCTGATGTAAGTGTGCTAATTGTCTACTTGTGCTAATTCAGTTTAATTTTATATTTAGATTGCAGAAAACCAAATAAGGCCACTGCCTATTGTGGTTTTGCGTGAACCAGGAGAGTCTAAAAACCATGATCCACAACAGCAAGCCAAGGCAGATGCTGAGCACTACAGGATTGAAGCCAACCGCCACCGCCAATTACGAAGTGAATGTATAAACAAAGCTCAAGAAGCATACCGAACAGGCATGAAGACTGTTGCCTCCTATTACTCTCAAATGGTGAGTTCACCTAGAAATGAAAGTAAGAGCATCTGTCATAATTAGCTACATTCTATTCTTTCTGTTTTCTGATAACAGTAATTAATATCTCTTGAAAACTGTTTAAGTAAGACAAATAAATTTGCTGGTGAAAGAGATACCCAAGAAATGGACTCATTTTGCATAAAGTAGATTAATGCCAGGTTAATGTCTGAAATCAAACTTCACTTCAAACTAACTTTCAATTTTGGTTGCTTAAATGGTAATCAGGCTTAATGGTTTTTTTCAATATTGTGCTTGAACATAGATTATTGCAAGTTACGTAATTAGTTACTTCTTATTTCATCTGCCAGAAATAATCGGGAAAATAACAAGTAATATCAGTATAAAAAATATGGAAAAAGCTACATACTAGTTAATAATTATTGAGTCAATTGTAACATTACATCACTTACTTGTTTTTATTACTTACACGCTATTTGTGTATGTGGGTTTCCTGTAGATACCGAATGTTAGGTGGTTTTCTTTCTTGATGATTTTAAGGTCAAGGAAGGGGAGTTGTCCATTGTGTTCTTTTTCCATTGTGAAGTTTATGGATTTTTCCTGAAGGTTCAATAATTTTAGTGTGTCTTCCAAGTGCTTTTCCGGGACTATTGCAAAATATCATCAACATAGCGGTACCATCGTTTAAATATCCAGGGGAAAGCCTTTGTGATTCTTGTCTCTATATAGCTCATAAGAGTTCTGCCAGTAGTGGTGAAAGTGGACTGCCCACACACACAAATGCTACATAAAACAAAACAGTTTCAATCCCGTTCCCCTCCAGCATGCAGCACTCAACAGTCTGAAACATTGACTGGTCAACGTCCCTATGAACAAAGAGGAATACACATTTGGGCTAAACAACATATTGGACATAGCCACAGAAAATGGATTCAGGCCAGAAACAATACATAAGAAAATAAACAGAGCTGTGAACAAAAAGAAAATAAAAGAAGTTATCACACTCATCCCTACTGAAAAAGAAAACATGATCTTCAAAAAATTCATCTACCACCCAATAGCTTTCTACAAATTCCAGAGAATCTTCAAGCAACACAACATCTATTTGGTCCCAAAAACAATTACACCATAAAAAACCTGCTAAACTACAAACTAAAAGATGACATCCCACAGGAGAACAAACCAGGAATATACCAGATCAGCTGCAATGACTGCGAAAAAATATACATTGGGCAAACCAAAAGAAATATTAAAAACAAGAACAAAAGAACACTTCAGGTACATAAAGCAAAAACAGGAAGATAAATCAGCAGTAGCTTGGCACTTTTGGAGAGACAAACACACCATAGACAAACCCAAAAATACTAAAAAACATCTTAGGAAAAGCAGAACTTACAACTTGGGAAAACATTTATATTTGGAAGAACAGAAACCGCACTTATAATTTTGAAACCCTGCCAGGAGACTTACTTTTGAAGAAGTTCTTACAACCGCCACCAGAGATCAAGCTTAAAACCAAGATGAAGGATACGGGCAGTCGACAGGAAACTGAGGATGGGAGCAATTAGCTCCTGAAACATGTATTCGTTGTAAAAAAAATCTGATGTGTTACACTCACATGACTTTCTCTACTCTTGTACAAACTATTTTTACAAACGCTTATTCTCCATATGCTTCATGTTAATCGAGATATCAAGATGTCAATCTTATTGGTAATTTTCTTGTAGATGCAAGGGGAATATGGTAGGTTTTAAGCGATAGTCAAATATTTTAACGCTGGTTGCTATGTGGCGCATTCCATTCTCTTTGCATGTCCAGGACATAAAAAAAATGAATAACGAATTTGAGAAAAAGTATAAGTATTGGAAAATTTAAGGGAATAACAAGCAATATCTCGCAAACGGTTCACTCAACAAAAGAAATGTATATGACATAAATTGTGTATTTTAATGCGATCTACATTTTTCGTGTAGTAAAATTTTGTCTATCTCTTATGGTTTACCAGTTATGAAAAAGTCGTTCATAACGAGGAATACTTTTGGAGACATTCCCAGAAAATTCGAGATATACATTTTATTTGTCATGACAATATCTTAAACATATGATATTTTAATCAAAATCGTTAGAGCCGTTTTTGAGAAAATTAAAATTTTCGAAAAATGTTCCATGTAAAGGGTAGTCTGGGGTGGGGGGATTTTCTTGAAAACCTTCGTGTCGCATCTCTGAAAGATACTGAATCTAAATACCAAGTTTGATGTTTATCCGACTCTTCGTTTTTGAGTTATGCTGTTCACAGACACACAGACAGACACACACACGGACATGTTTCCAAAAATGCTTTTTTTGGATTCAGTGAGTCTCAAAACATGTATTTCCGGTGAAATCTCGGTATCGAAATTTTGGGTGGAATACAATACTTCCCCTACTTACTATACGTAGTAGAGAAAGTAATAAGTAAGTGATGTAGTGTTACAATCGACTCAATAATTACTAATTATAGACTCATCACTGTCACAAAGTCCAGCAAAGCAATTTTATTGTCTACATACTAATCTTTTATTGACTACTTAAGCAATATTTTAATCCAATTTTAGCGCCAGATTCATTGTCGTATTCAAGTGCAAGTGTCCCTTAAGGGTTGTAGTTCAATTCACAGTCACTACTTGAGGGCTACTTAAGGATGTCCACTCACTCACTCATTCACTCACTTCAATATCAATCTGTGGTTATGCTTATATATCAGCTGGCCATCACACAGTAAAATTGGGGGATCAGGGATTTGCAGAACATGTCTAGTTCCATGCTCATAATGCTTTCCTTGTTGCAAAAAGATACATTAGAGATGCAAATAAACCTTTGGAAAAGGATGATGAGCAGCATTATGTTTAGTTTTATCTGCACTTATTAATATACACAAAACCTAACCTGTATTACCAAAGCTGTAAGCATGGTAAGTATTCCATTAACCAATAACACCTAACCTACTGTTTCTCTATTTCTAAACAAATCTGTGTGCAAAAAGAGTAAGAAATTGCATGCGAAAACGGAATTAGCCTGTTTTTCACTTTTACTACTGTTAATTTTCTGCTTTTAAATCTTCATGGGTGCAATGAAGGCGATTGCCACCTGCATCTATTTGCAGTTTTGTTTTGTATAGTTATTAGTAAACCTTTCATGGGGCTTCTACTCAGGAATTACAACAGCAAACTGTTGCACTGTATTTTATAAAATAGTAATGCCTCTTTTCATGTAAAAACTATGCAGTTTTACAAAGAGCAGTAAAAGTGCCATTTGTTTTGTCCCTTGGGTGTGAACTAACCTTTCCAGCTAGAGCAAGCAATTTTCTTTTGCATAATGCACTTATACAAAACGTAATAAAGCCTCATTCATTTTACATTAACATTATAGACAGTTTTACAGTAAGCATGAAAGTGATAATGCTGTTTGGCTCTTGGGTATGAATAACGTTTCATAGTTAGAAGTGGCAACTTTGTTATGGAGGGTGTATTAATACAAAACATAATAAAGGTCCACTCCACTATTAATTTATACTTTTTACTAGTAAGCATTGCTATTTCTTCCTTTATACTAAAATCTAACCTCTCACAACCACAAGCAACTGCAATTTCTTTTATTTTCACATGTTTGTATATGAAAGCCACAATTTCACTTTGCTGTAAGTTGTGCTCTTAATCATTATAGTTCCTTTTATGCGTGCTCTCAATTTAATTGCTTTTCCAGCAGTTTTCCTGTAAAGTGAGAATGTTATGTTGTTTTAGATGAAAGTCAACCATTCACATAACTTTCTTTGAGAAGTGTAAACCAGTTGCAATGCAGTAGTTTTGAACACAAAATTTATTATAAATTACTGTGAAAGCATTATCTTCTTCGTAATTCCTAACGTTTATCAAACTTGCAGCAGTCAACATGCATTCATTGCCAAATGACCAATGGCATGCGGGAATGGGAATATCATAGATTTTTGCAGGTTGCCATGTCTTCTAGTTGTAAGTGTTCACAGATCACACGTCCATTGAGTGCCATCTATGAATTACAAACATCTTTAAGCATTCACTCACTTGAGAATTTGTAACATAAAGGCTTCAGTTCACACTTATAAGGTTCGACTACGAATTTGACCCTTAGAAATCGATATCTGTTTTTGTTAACTTTTTTGTGAAAGCTCCAAAAGCTTAATTTCACGTTTACAGAATGAAACTTAACTAATGCTGTCTTACTTTTGAAATGTGATTCAAAATATTCTAGTACTTTCTAATAATGCTTAATGCCCATTCTTACTTTGATACAGAGATTTCACCAAAAATACATGTTTTGAAGCCCCCTGAATTAAAAAAAAAAGCATTCTCAGTAAAAGATCTCTGTGTGTTGTTTGTGAGCATCATAACTTAAAAATGAAAATTGGAATAAACACTAAACTTGGTATTTAGGTTCAGCACTTTCTAAAGATGCATCATAAAGACTTTCAAGAAAATCTCCCACCCCAAACTACCCTTTACATGGAAGATTTTTTAAATTATTGATTTTCTAAAAAAATGGCTCTAACAATTTTGATTAAAATTTCGTATATTAATGATATTACATGGCAAATAAAATGTATATCTTGAATTTCCTGGGAATAGCCTCTGAAGTCCTCTTCATTTGGAAGGCATTTTGTATAACTGGTAAACGTTAAATGATAGATGAAAACATACTACACAAGAAATGTAGATCTCTTTAAAATACACAATTTATTTCAAATAACTTTTTGTGGCATAAGTCATTTCCAAGATATCCGTCATTGATGGTTCGAATTGTTCATTAGTTAGTCATTCTTTAAAATCCTTTCAATATTCAGTTGTTTCTTGCAATTGCACGGAAACAGTATGGAATTTTAAGCCACGTATAGCATCAAGTCTTAAACATTTGACTTGCTGTTCCCTTTGTATCTATAATGAAATGTGTAATGTAGCTATTTCTGCAAATGTTTATTTGGATTAAAATGAAGTGGATAGAAAAATAAGTTTTAGTAAGAATGGTTTGTATATCTACTAATAAGTGATACAGGGTAGAGAAAGTCATTTGAATATAATAGATCAGATTTATTTTTCTTTTACACTGCCATAATTGAGACAAATGAAAATAAAATGGCATCAAAGTTTAACATTAAATATAATGTAATTGTGATTAATCTCATGCTTGATGCTGATGTCAAATGTCTCCCTGCAATCTCAGATCAGAATTAAACCAAGTTCAGATTAGCTGAGAATGGTATGTAGCTAAGAGAAATAAGATTATTCTCAACTTCGATCAAAGTAAATTACAGCTGAAGAAGCTAATACAACTGGTTGAATGCATTGGCTTGCCTAATTTCAATTTACAACATAAGAATCAAAATTTGAATTCATCACTACCCACCTAAAGCCTAAGTAAATCTGAAGTAATTCTGTTTTTGTTTCATTTCATTTATCTTAAATTGTTAAATTAAGTTATTACTAATGCGTGTTTTTATTAATTTAGGCAAGTTTGCATAGGCAGCGTATAGATGAGGCTAATGCAAGAGCTGCATCATCACTGGTGACTGCCCATACCCTATCACAGGATAGCACAACACTGGATTTGCACTTCCTGCATGTAGTCGAAGCTCTGCAGGTTTTGGATTTGTTTTTGGACCATCGAATTGTTAATCTGACCAGTACAAATTGTGCTTTGGAATACCTCTTTCTCATAACAGGCAGGGGATTGCGCAGTGCTGGGGGTCGATCACGCATCCGTCCTGCTGTTGAGATGCGACTAAAACAACGTGGTCTAAAGTAAGTGCATACATTATTTAATTACAAAAGCTTACATATATAGGATGAAATATATAAAGTGTAATAAGCAAATATCTCTTAAATGAATTGATAAAACCCAATTCTTTGTATTCCAAATTTTATTAGTGGAAGAGGCCCTCTAAACTATGATATAGGCAATATTTCCGCAGGGCTCCTAGTGGGGTGCTAGTGTTGCAACTTCAGAATTTTAAATAGATCAGTGATAACATTTTTATATTCTAGTTTCCCTCAACAAACTGAGCAACATTTATTAATTTTTCTTTCTTTTCTGAAATGCATTGAACAGTTATACATTGTTCAACTGTTCCAAGTTAGTACACTGCATGAACTTGAGAAAATAAGCTATCAAATGAAAAGGGCATTAGTATTCTGGTTTCACAGCCATCCAGTGTCTTAATTTTTATTTAAAATCTCCATATTTTATTTGTTTGGCATGTTTATTATTTATTGTCTCTTTTCAGTAATATGGCAGTTTTTGATGCAGAACGAAATTTGATTTTAGTATTAGGTGAATGCAGGATAAATTATTGAATTACATCAGTGTTCAGTGGAAGATATGGTATGCAAAATGAAATTCAAATTCCTGGAAACATGGCTACATATGTATGGAAGTGCAAAGAAAAAATGCAATTGATATTATTGCTGTGTAATTTTCAGCTCGAGGTGTTTTTGTGAATGGTTCATTCTTGGCAAACATTATTTTCAGATGAAGCAACATTCTCAAACACTGGACATGTTAATAAGCATTATGCGTTATTTGGCATATAAAAACTCCAAATGGATAAGAATATGCCTTTTCAGCTTAGTTGGTCATTGAATGTTTGGTGTGGAATTCTTAACAGCCTTGCCATCAGTCCTTATTTCTTTGAAAGCATAATTACTGCTGAGTCATATTACCATTTTGTTAACCATGGAATACTTCACTTCTTTGAAAACATTTCCTCCAAATGTCAGAAGAGAAATGCGGTATCAGCAGGATTGTGCACAACCACATTTTGCGATATGTACAAGTAAAAGAAGTACTGTTAAAAAAAGAAATTTGGTGATAGGTGGATTGGGCGTACTGTACTTGTTGCATGCCCACCTCGTTCACCTTTGGACTACTCTTTGTGGGAATACAAGGTGTGATCGAAAAGTTTCCAGAATGACGTCATAAGTACTACACAACAGTTTGTTTTGTCTAATCTGCACTGTCACCCTTGAAGTAATCTCCTTGGGAGTTGTTTCGTTTGTCCCAGCGCTTCTGCCACTGCTGGAAGCACCTCTGGAAGTTCTCTTCTTTCAACATGTTCAGAGCCTTCTGTGATTTGCGATGGATCACAGCACATGCAAAACACATGTTCACTTCAGAGCGTCTACCTCGCCACTGCATGGTCACAGGAAGTCACATGACCTCTAATTTTTATCGGGAAGGAACGCTGCACGTACAGTTGGGTAAGAATTAAAGAGATCTCAGTGTCAGCATTGTTGTGAAGCCATTCCGGAAACTTTTTGATCACACCTCATACATAAAACGAAAGTCATGTTTACATCACCTACAACCACAGAGGATATGAAAAGTTGAATATGTGAAGCTTGTCACACTATTAGGCCCTGGTTAAATGTTGTCATACTCCATGGTCTAAGGGTACCATGCTAGCTGCTGATTCCCAAGGTCATAGGTTCAAACCTGCCGGAGGGCAATGGATTTTTTTGCGCGTAAAAATCCTTAGTATGGCTTCCTTCGAAGAGAAGTAAGGCCGGTGGTGCATACCAAAACTGCTTATATCGCTTATTTTCAATTAACAATAATAATACGAAATAGTTATTCATTGACGTTCGCTACTTACGTACACTTTTGTATGCGGCTTAGACACGATAGAAAGGAGAACAATCAGCTGTTGTTTATTAGCCACTCTGGCAACGTCGCAACCACAATGTAGCCAACCTTATACGAAGCCACACGCACTGTCAAGTGCAAAGATACAGTGGCGGGGGTATACATCAAGCGCTTCTGCTTTACTGCTGTGTTCATGTAGGAATCTGTATTGGAATTTAAGGAAGAAATTTATCTTCTTCAGAAAGTCTAGAAGCCTGTCTTTGACTTTGGATTCAAGAACTTTAGACACAGTGGACACTATGTTTATCAGTCTATAGTTATGAGATGTTTTATCAGCCTTTTTGTTTATTGGTGCTATTCTGGCAAGTTAGCACTGTACCGGTTTTTAGAGGGATTAACTAAACATTTAAAAATACTTTATCAAAGAAAGAAAAATGCTTTTAATATTTGTGTTATCTTAAAACAAAAATTATTAAAAAGCATGTTTTATAATCGTATAACCCGGCTGAAGTTTAATTACATCTGATAATTAGGTGCAGAGATAAATCCATTTGTATATATCCAAATACATAGTAAATTTTGATCTTGAATAACTGCGGAAGTAATCACATTTTTAAAAACATAAAAACTTAGGTATTTAATATTTTCAAACATTTGGTGGAATAAACAAGTTTCTTAAAAATCACACTTTTGATGGTCAAATGTTCTTTGAATTTGTCAGGTTGGGCATGGAATGACTCTAATTTAAGAATACTATAGTAATGACAGACATTGTTGATATGCTTAAAATGCCATCTTACCAAAACATAGATTGATAATCCATCTGCATGGCCATCTCTAATTGTATGGTGGGTTATGTAATCTGGTATATTAAAATATTGCACATCACTATTATTTAGCCATCTTTCAGTAATTACATCAACATAATTTACTTCTTCTGTATTTAATTTCACATTATCGAATATATTTTCTAATACAGTGGAATCTCGTTAGCACGTTCCTCATTAACACGTTTTCCCGTGTATTGCGTTGAATTATAAAAGTCCCGGCACAAAATGCATCAAATGCATTAATAACGTTCGTTTAGTACGTTTTCTCGCTCCCGCTTACTACGTTCGAAGTTTGATGCCCTCATTCGCTATAAAAGTAACGGTCCAGTGGGAGTAGATTTACTACATTCAAAGTTAGATGTTCTCATTCGCTACTTTGGTCAAACCAGGCGGGGTGGAACTGGCAGCCAATACCATGCATGTACGTATTTGTGGGACGCGTTTTGTGTGTGTGTGTGGGGGGGGATGCTTTAGTGACGCTCTTTGGTGTTCTGCGGTGACGCTTTAGTTTAACAGTGGCTTGGTGTGGTTAGTTTATGCTGTTGAGTGTTGACAAAACGTAAAAGTATTTTAACTTTTTGTTCGCAATGGAGAAAAAGAAAGTGCGGCAAATAACCAACAGTGAAAAACTGAAAATCCCTGAGGAAGTAGATCGCAATCCAAATATGAAACGTGTGGATATAGCGCGGAAGTTAAACATTCCTCCGTCAACCTTAAACACAATTGTTAGCAAACGTAAACTAATTGAAACTGCTTTTGAAGAAGGAAAAAATGCTAAAAGAAAACTTAATCGCCCTGGCCAGTTTCCAGAATTAGAAGATGTTCTGCTAAAGTGGTTTACACAACCTAGAGCTTCAAATGTGCCAATAGACGGTACTGTGGCATAATTCGGTGCATGAAACATGCGTATTGTAAGAGGCTGGTACAGAGAAGGTTGGCTGCACTGAAATCGACGACAAGAAAAATCACCGTCTTAGATGCCATGCATTTTATTAGAACTGCTTGGGATTGTGTGACGCAAGATACCATTAGGAACTGCTTTAATAAAGCCGGTTTTTGCCGAGTTCTTGGTGATGAAATTACGCAGGAAGACGAGTTTTCCGAGAGTGAAGAATGGCGCCAAATAGCAGACGATGCCGGCGTGTCTTTCGAAAACTATGTAAACATTGACAATGAAATTCCAGTGTGTGAAACAGCGACGATAGATGAAATACTTGAACAAGTGAAAGATGAAGCATTAGTGGGAGACGAAAGTGACGATGAACCAGATCCTGAGCCAGTACCTACAGTGTCAGAAGCCATGCAGGCAATGGACATAGTGAAGCGATATGTGTGCAGTTTCGAAGTTGATGATGATGTAATGACTTTACTAACAAGATGGACAGTAAAATTTTGGCATTAAAACCAACAAAGCAATCAACTATCGATATGTATTTCAAACCAATGTAAATAGTGTCTATATTTCACATCCGTTTTTGAGGTAAGATGTATTATTAGATTTTATTACATAAATATGTTCTTAAGTTGCAGATTATGTATTTTCGTTAACACGTTTTCCCGTCTATGACGTCCAAATCCTTGGGTCCCCGCAAAAACGTACTAACGAGATTTTACTGTATGTGCATTAATGTATAAAACTTTAGAGGTTGGATATGTATCATAATTTAAGGTTTAAAATTTGTACTCTAGTAAATTATCACAGCTAAATTCCAAAGACTGAGCCATGGCACAGTTTATAAATGACTTCATTATTAATTTACGGCAATTGTAACAGCTTTTCAAGTTCTTGTAGAGCTGCTACATTTTTTATTGTAGTACTCGTACCCTCTTTCAGCTCTCACTCAAAGATCTTGCAATTCCTTGTCCATGTTGACGACCAAATCACGCTAGGAGCTCATTTCTTGTCAACAGATCATTCAGGTGGTTGACACTCAAAACCAATATCTCTTGTTGTAGTGTAGCTTTTTTGGACCCTGGTATTGATAATCTCTTTTGTCCATCTGTTGATGAGTCTGAATATGATTTTCTTTGGGCTTAGGCTTTTCATTGGTATACAATATGCTATGTCAATATTGCCATCCATGGAAACACCAAGGGCCCTATCGTCATGATCACTAAGTCATAAACCTTTTCATTGAGTGTTTCTGGGATTCCAGCTGTTAGGATGTTTTCCTTCAAGTGTATGGCTTTAGATATCATGTCCCTTCCAGCAATGATTTTGCAATGTTTTCTGTGGAATCAGGTTTGTTCTTTATATCACGTGTGCCATCACTAACCTCACTCGTGAGTTTTTTTAAATTTTCAAAGTGTTTATTCATAAAGTCAGCTGCTTCTTTGACTCTTGACATCTTAACCAAAACTATCTTTTTAATTTCTGATATTGATCACATAATTTGTTTGTAATCTAACAAGCCTTGGTGATTAGATTAACTTTGTGCTTGAGACCAGAACTCGCCTGCTTCAACTGATTTTTAGGTTTCCTTGGATTTTACATCTCTTAAATACTCCTTACTCCAATTTTAGTTTTTCCTATATTTGGCAGCAGTTCTGAGCAATTAATTTGGTATTAGTGAACTGCCTATTAGGTTTCTTATGCTGTATTTGTTATGCACACCAGATTTATAGTGAAACATTATTTTTTAATTTGACCTTTGTCCATAGGTAATATGTGAACTTTTTTGTAATTGGATTTATTGCTTTTTTTCACTTGAACTTGCTGTTGCTTTATCATGAAGTCTGCTTTAAAGTCATTGTGCACTGTGTGTTCCAGGATCTGCTGATATTCTTTCTGGTGTTCTTCACAGAGGAATGCTAATTAAACTCTGTATTAAGCTGTGAAACACTTCAGTTTGTGCTCTAGGCTTGAAAGTATTGTTTTTTATCTCATCATCCAAAATTAAGGAGGGTAAGAGGGAATTTTGGAATTGTTTGCCCACTTTTTGGAAACAAACTCTGTAATGTGTTGTTAAATGCAAGAAAAAAAGAGTTGTGGAGGAGAGAAATGAGGTTTGAAAAATAGGATAAATGAAGAATTGGCCAAGAGAATCTTCAAGGAAAAAAATAAAAGAATTTATTGCAGAGATTGGAAAATATTTATTAAAGTGCATGAGAAATGGTGCAAACTAGAAAGTGAGTGAAGGGTAATATTTAATATTTTGTTTGTTAATGATGCTGTCAATTGACAGGATCATATCAGTGCCACCAGTGTGCCAGAATTTTGTCCTGCAGGAGTTCTTTAGCATGCTAATAAATCTACTGACATGGGGCAGTCGCTTTTAAGCACACTTAAAATCCATCGGTTTCAAAGGGTGAAATGGATAGTAAACATGGATTTCTATACACCAATCAGGGCATTAGTGTGTATTGGGTGTTCATTTTTATTTGAACCTTTGATGGATTAAACTGATGATGTCACCCATGTCCATTGAGTCTCATATTTCTAGCTGGATCAGGTTTCTACACACCTTGTCAAGAGAAAGGACAAAAGAGCATGCAGGTACTACTCAGGACATATATCTGTAGCATTGTTTACTTGTGGCCATTGTAATAACTATCTCTGTTGGTATAGCAATTACAGGCCTCTTGAATGTAAACAAGATAACAGCGCCACCATTCCAGAGCTATTGTTAAATGTCCCGAGTAATACACATTCTCCAAGCGGTTCATAGATCAATACCAGCAACATTATGTTTAGCATCTCCACATAGGAGTGCACAGAAATAGTTTTTTCTGTCAGTTTTTATGAAGCACTTTCCTTAGTAAAATTCCTGAAAATAGTAGAGGGAAAGATGTTAGCTAACCTAATGCTATAATTACTGGTGTTCAAAATAATTTGTGAATGAATGAATTTATCTAACAGAAAAGTAGGTGAAATTAAGCTCCATGAGAGTAAAACATATAACTAAAAAGATAAAATAGACAAAAACTGAATTGGGAAAACCTATTGTTTCAAATTAAACATTTTAACTTCTTTCAAGCTAAGCAATCTAATGTACTTTCAAGCTAAACTTCTAATTTATTACACATTACACAATCTGACTTATTTATAACTGATTCTATTATGCACTGATTTAGCATGGAGCATAGTTAAAGTAAGTGTGGTCATCTCAAGGATAAATCGCTTCAGTTCATCCATATTTTGCAAGCATCTTGCATAGCCTCACTTAAATTCCATTTGTTAAAATATAATTGAGAGTAGTGAAAGATTTAAAGATGATAATCAGATTGACCACATAGATGTTTGTAATAATTGGAGATGGAAGGTATTGTTTGTTCAGACTAGGAATTTGCAGGATGAAAGGTTTTAGAAATGAGGCTGAACAGGAATCTTGTTCCATAAGTGGGTTGATAGAGAATGCAGAATATATTTTAACTGTCAAGAAACAAGTATTTGGAGAAAAAAATATATTTTGGAAAAATGATATAAAATTACAAATGTGACAGTAAGCAACAAATTAAATGATCAGGAAATTGCCATACAGGGTGTTTAGTCCCAGATTTATGCTTATATAAACCATCGTAATGATTGTAATTTAATAGAATTTTCTACAGACACATCTTGGTATATGAAAAGCTTAGTGATATTAAAGAAAACTGTGGAAGTGATCGCCATGAGCATAAAGGCATGCCTAGAAATACCTCTCCATGTTACAGAAGTTTGACTCCAACATATTAGCAATTACGGAAGCAATTTCCTTCTGAGTATTGTCATATAGTTGTGTAAGGATCTGTTGTAAATGTTGCATAGCAGTGATACAATATGCATGAAGCTTATCTTCTTTTGCAGCTTGTTAGCATGTGGTTATGGAAACCCCCATTTCCTGTGACAATCTATGCAGGAACTTACTTGGTGAGGCCATCAATCTTTATTTCACATTCTGTACCATTCTTTCTGGCAGTTTTGGATGATCTCATGGACATCCAACAATGTTCCCATTGTTTTAAATTTCTATACCAGATATTGAATGAAGGCAGTATCCAGACTCCACACTGAACATTAAATTGCCTCTGGCATTTCTTTATGGACTCAGTTTTCAGTATGTGCAAAAGATAAACACATGCTGCTCTACTGAATAGTGAATCATACTCTTCTGTACTGTACTGAAACACAGACCACATTGTCTTTGTACCATACTGTATCAGGTGCTTCACACTGAGACCACAATCTTGCAACAAACTGGAACACACAAGAAAACAAGCACCCTAGGTTGCCATAAAATGACCAACTCACAGTGCACACACATAACACTATTGTGGCAATAATTCTCATTGTTACCACACTTCTGATACACCAAAGTATGTCTGTAGCAAATTTTATTAAATTACATGCATTACTTTGATTTAAGCATAAATCTGGGGACAAGAGCAGGTGAAGCACCTGTATAAAGTTACAAAACAATTGCTTTGGTCACTGGAAGATAAATTAAAAAGAAATCTGGGAAACATCCAATATGATTTTAATTAGTATTTGGAGTATACGGTAACTATGAAAATGGAAAAGTCTTTTAATACTGCAGATAAAAAAAAAAGGTAATGGTAGTCCATTGTATAAATGACCAAAACAGTGTTCACCCTTGGAAAGAATGTATTGCCCTGGCATTTATATGAACTTAAATGGAAAAGAGTGCCCCATAATTGCAGTCCTTCTGTAAGGGAGCTATAAATATTATGCCATCATAAGCAACATTGGGACTGCACATTATATGCACTTAATTATGTAGGCATCAAAAACCACCATTTCTAACCCCCACCAAAAAACTTTCCATACAGTATTGTTTCTTGTTTTCTTTCTAAACTTTAAGACTTAAAATGCAGTGTACCAGTATGCTCTTTAAGTATTTGTAGTTTGCCATGTAAGGATAAAATATGATAAGTGAAAATTAATTATTTCAGATGGTCGCTAGTGAATCCTGGAATGCTGAAGGTGCTAATAACAAGAAATTCCGTCCTAGCCTATAGTTCTGTCAGCACTACTCTATAGAATTACAAGAATGGCCTAACATCCGTCCATAAAATGGATTAACTGGAGCTAAAACAAATAAATGACACCTGACACATAAAACATTGGTGATTTATTATAGTGGACCACAGTATACTTTTCAACATATACAAATAAGTACACAGGTTAAAGCAAATTTGCTTTTTCAGATGCACTTATAGACTATAAACTTGTTTGTTCTTAAGGAGCAGTGCAAGAGGTGAATTAAGTGGTGATAGACACTTTTAGACTATGCATCTGTTTTTCTTTCTTCTTTTTTTATCAGCTAATGCAGTATTTTAAAATGAACATATTTTTATACACATTTTTGCCTGAGTATGTGGTATGCATGCATGTGATGAGAATGAGAGGGAGAGAATGTGTATAGTGGATGAATCAGTAACATAGGAAATATTGTCATTCATATCTTGCTAATAAATTTTAAGTACATATTTGTAAGGTTCAAAGTTCTCCCACCTTCTCAGCAGTCATACGTTCTAAGTTGTTATACATGTTTAATATATTGGCATGGCAGGGCTTTTAAAGCACATGTGACTTATTATATAGTTATATGATAAGATTTTGACACAAGACAAAGACATTTTACAAGATGAGTGCTTTTAATTACTACACATTGAAACAAAATAAAACTGTATCGTTTTATAATTGGCAAATCCTTTAGATTTGTTATCTTATTCATTAGAGGATTAACTTTTATATTCAAGTATAAGCAGATTATAGTTGCATGTAACACGTGTTATTTATGCATAAGAGCAGATATAATTTTAGTTATGAGTGCTTTGAATGGATTTATACAGTTTTTCTATATAGATAATTGTTTTAAATATACATATTGTTGAAACCATGTATGGCTCTTTTTAAAGCAGGTATTTTCCTGAGTGATAATTGTACCTGCCTGTGAAAATGTGATATATGGTTGGCTTCTGTTCATGATTTCAACAAACCTTTACCTATAGAGTGGTGGTAGTTCCAAAATATAGTCTGTATCTTTGTCACAAAACATTCTTGTTAAAATTTTGTGCAGAGAAAAGAAGATACAGTAAAGAAAGGTACATAACAGTCTCAAGATGTTTTTCTTTTTAATGCAGCTGCGTCATTGATAGAAAGTTTAATGTTGCTTCATTGTTGGGCAATGCATGTTGTGTGCTGTTATCTTTAGCTGCAATTTGCGACTTTAGAGAATAAGTACAAAGCCAAAGCTACACTGTCAATTAGGTGATAGATCTTCTTGAGAGGCATTTTATTTTGTAATATCTGCATTAATAAATCTCAAATAAGCAAAATGGCTCAAAACATTCTGCAGGGAATTATTTTATATTTGGTAAAACTTTGCTCAGCTGGCATATGTATAAATGAAGTTTCTATGCAAACCTCTAATTGCTGTTACAGTTATTTCCTATTATATAAAAATTGCAGCCAATTATGCCTGTTAAATGGAGCCAAGCAGATGTCTTCAGCCTTTTAGAATTGTTGCAAAAGAAATATTGCAGTTAAGTCCAGTACAACTGAGAGTTGTAGTTTGTATGCCTATTTTCACAAATTAAATGTTAACATTAATTTTCTTTCCTCAGCACTTTGTGCCAAAGAGATGGAAATGAATGCTTTTTTGGTGTTGCAATTATCCAAGCTAATCTTCAAACTTAGACTGAAAACAGTTCTGGGTGGCACAAATATGCATTATAATTATATACCTGTGTTCACATCTTAACATATGTACAGAGTAAATTGCTTAAAAGCATTATTGAATGATTCAGATACAATATTGTTATGGGGGAGTAAATTTGTGGTCATTGGGAAATCTTTAGTTTGGGTATCCCTTGTCTAGAAAACTTATAATCATTTTTGCAGTTTTCGGTTACTAAAGCAAAAGTGTTCTCCCAAGCATTTTTGCAGTTTTCGGTTTCTAAAGCAAAAGTGTTCTCCCCCCTCCCCTTTATTTGCTGTATTTTCCCCAAACTAGAGCTCATTTTCTGCACCATGCAGGAATTGATATTATGTCATTTGATTGTTTGGGAATCTATACAGAGCAAATTAAATGGTATACAGTGTCATTGGTAAATATATAGTGCTTCAAAGTTTTGGAAATTCAGGAATACAATTTCTCTCTCTCTCTCCCTCTCCCCCCCTTTCCTCCCTGTTTTAAACTTTAGAAGATATGCTTAAAAAATAAAAGTTGTGTATATTGGTTTTTGTTATTGCCAAAGACACACTTTCTCCTAAAATAAAAATAAGGCTAAGTAATGCTTAGACTAGAGCAGATATTTGCAAAGCTTGTTGTACTAATAGATCATGGCTTCTGAGTTTTCTGTTTTCATTTTTAACTAAAGCTGTCTATTTTTTAGGGAGGTCCCTTGTATAAGATAACAGTTCACCCATTATGTTCTTGCTGCTTTGTGCTGCACTTGTATCATGCTAAGAGATTACTATATGGCAGCTTTCCCAAAACAAGAAACCTGGAAAAGTAAGGATTAGCTATCTGCCTGAAAAGCTCTACTACTTTGACATCTTCATTGTAAGTGGACAGCAAGAATGGTTGTTGTAAAGATCAGTGAAATGGCTTAGCATAATATATCACTAATTTATGAGCATTTTCTTGATTAGCATTAAATCTGAAACAATGCTGTTCACAGAAGAATAATTTTGAATACAAATAAATTTGGTTGTGTAATATTTAGCATATGCTAGAAAGCACTTTAATTCTGGATAATATAGGTTAGTTTCCTGAACCAGAAAAATAAAAGAAATTTTGCAGTTGCATATGTTAGCAGAGTTGAATCTATATATAAAAATAGTAATAATAATAATAATAAGCAGTTGCTATAAATAAGTAACATGGTGCTCTGCTGTTAACGTTTACCAATTGAGTGATAAATGAAAAAATTACCAGTTAGTTTACTAGATAAATGAATATGTGCTGGTAGTAAAAGAAGTGGAGATTAGGGGAGACATAAAATCACCAGTTTTAAGTTTTGAAGCTTTTATGTATAATTAGATGTGTTTTTAGTGTGTTAAAATGTTCTTTAAATATTTGCAATTTTCTTTTTGATATTGTATGTATAAAACTAATATTGAGAAGAACATGATAGATAAAGGGTATTGAAACATGTTGGTACAGATTAGAATTTTGTTTTATTACTATAGAAATAGTCTTATATGGGTGTATGATATTGAGAAATATACATTGTGATATCCGTAAAGCTTGATTTTAGGAATTAAGTGCTGGTTAAATCGAGAAAATTAAATAATACTAAGCTACATAACTTTTGGACATTTAAAGGGAAATTAGTGTTTTTTTGTTGTTTTTTTTGTGGATTTATATTGTGGGCTGTGCATAATTGTATGTAAGAGTAATAAGTACTGGAATAAATGAATTAAATAATATGAATTGACACTTGTTTCTTTTAGGTTTCTTATACATGCATGACTGTTCATCGTGCATGTAGAACTTGCAATTTTCTGAAACAATACTTGGGTGCAGACCAATATATCTAGACTGCATTTGTTGCACCTGTACTACCAGTCAATAAGCAGAAAGCATTTTCTCATTGCATTTAGTCTTACCATTGCTGACAAAGCTATGTATCATTTGCACATAACTGATGCTACCAGCTGTTTTGCAGCAGTTCATTGTTTGTTTCTTGAGTGCAAATGTGATTGTCACTCATTTAGGCAATTTTAGAAAAGTACATGTTTTATATAATCAGATACAAAAAGAACATTGTTTGAGGCACATTATGGCAAAACTTAGACAGTGTGTCTGGGGAAGTGGCTGGTCTTAACTAATAAAATCCACAGCTGCATTTGTTATTGTATTAAATATGAAAATTCTTCTCCATCTCTCTCTTTCTACTCACTCTTCTCTCTATGCATTTTCCATTTCATGAAATGCTTTGAAAAGTCATAACAACACTGCTTTTTCTGGGGTGTTAATAAAAATTTAAGCATAAAAGGTTTAAGAGCAACTTGTGCCTCTTCCTTATGCTTACGGTGCAATTAGAACTATACTGTTTTTCGTGGTAGCCAAATTACACACAAGAATAATAACAAAAACTTGTTATAACTTCTTAAGTATTCATCCTATAAAAATAAAGAAAATGTAAAACATATTAGAAATTTATCCTTACATGCTTTTGTTAAGCAGCATTTTTCAAAAAAGCTTAGTTATCTGACATGAGCGTTGCTCAGATCATTAACCTGTAACAACTACTGCATGCTTAGAATTATTGAACAGTGGCTTAATATTGAGGGGTCTTGCAGAAAAGACCTGTCAGTGAAACTATTGAGAGAAATCCACCACTAAAAGTGGGTAACAATTGGTGTACATCACAGGAAAAATCCAACTTATTTTCTGAAATATTGGAACAATAATTTATACCCAGTTCTGCAATAGATTCTGAATTCCACAGAAAAGCTAAACTGGAAATAATTTTCTACCTATTGTACTCCAGGTAACAGTAAGAACTTTATCAAAGAAACCTCCTAGTCATAATTTAATTATAAACCTTTACTTTCAGCTTTCCATAGAAAGACTTGTTTTTATAACTCAGATAGTTAATGCAGTTATTTGAATAACTTGTTTCCCTAAAAAATAGAAACATGCTATTGTTATGATTCACATACCTGATAAACCCAAGATGATCCTCACAGTTACAGGCATATCGGTCTTTTTCTGATACTCTCCATAATGTTTGGATTCAGGGCAACTTATTTTGACCTTGATGGTTGCACTGAATAGTAGACAACATTGGAAACTTGTAAAAAACCTATATTTTGGCTGGCTTATTTTAGATACAGAAAAGGCTTTTGATAAAGCATGGTATGAGGAACTGCACAAAGTAAAACTTCTTCCCTCAGACACTTTATATATCATTTTCAATGTTGTCTTTTCAACAGAATCTTTTCTGTGAAACGAGAAAATTTTGTCTTACTAAAACACTTGAAGCAACAGTATTTCAAGGCAGCATTCTTGGGTTGTTTTTATATCTTATGCATGCATGCAACTTTGCAAAAGATATACACCGGCAGCGCTGATATGATCTGGCAATTGCCAACGTTGTTAACAAACAAAATATTTATTTATTTTCATTTTTGCCAAATATAATCTAACATCAGCCTGGTACAAGATAATGCTGTTCTATGCCAAGATTCATATGGACTATAAATGAAACTTGGCAATCTGTTAACAAGATAAAAAAATGGTGTAATATGTGGAAAGTAAAATTGAATGACAGCAAATCAAAAACTGTTCTTTTCACTTATGGGCACAATATTTAACACCAGCAGATTTACTTACATGGTGAAGAAATACCACAAGATACAGTTATATCTTGGTTTAGTTTTGGTTAATAAGGACACATGGAATTAGCATATTATAAAACTGATGCAGAGATATACACCAGGTTAACAGGTTAAACTTCTCATTGAAGGATCCTCACCCTTGCCACTTCACTTGAAAACTATTTTATAACTGATCAACATATCTGAATCTATGGATGTGCTATACGAAGCTCCACCTCTAAAATTCAGATTATCAGAATTCAAACAGTACAGAATTGGGCACTAAGATTAATCATGAATGCACCTTGGTACATTTGCTGTGACAACCTACATATTGAGCTTAATGTTCTTGCAGCAGAATTCATCATCTATTCATGTTGTGAAAGACACTTATCATTCCATAGTCAATTGCTCAAATTAATTACATGTTGATATCCTGAATCATCTGCCTCCTGGGTGCCACTAAATTGCATGCAGAGAAAGCAACATATTAATCAACTGAATCCAGCCTAACTACCTTGGACCTACTGAGAACAGTCACTGGATTGAAATCTCAACACTTTTTTATAGTGCTTAACACACGTGTGCTTCCTGAGCAGAATTGTAATATAGCATGTATAATATTTCCTAAATTTACAAAATAAATAGATAAATGACAAACTGCATAGTAACAAGTCATGGACTGTCATACATTCTCCAGCATCCGAGAGATTGGCATATGTCTTCAGTGGTGGTTATACTCCTAGCGTCCAAATCCATGGGAATGTTAAGGCTGCAGATATGACTCTAGAACAAAATTTATTGGCATATCTGGTGAATGAGTAATACCCTTGCAGCCACTGTAGAAGAAGTGTTCAAGGAATGAAATGAAAATTGCTTGGTAATATGCTACTGAAGAGCATGGATTTTGTAAATCAAAACTCTTACAACTTTTGAAACTTTAGTTCATATCCTCCTATGTATAATTGGGCCAAACCTTAATAGATATATTTTTGTAGAAATAAAGCTCAGCTATCTAGTGATAGTATATACAGTACGCAGATAGGATGTGGTGATGTTATCAAGAATTGTTCTGGACTATTACCTATCTCTTATGATATTAAATTGATGACAGCAATTCTGTTGTAATATGAACACAATAATTTGATTCCTGCAATTCTGATATAACATTTATTGATGTTATACTTGTTTTTCTATTTATTTACATCCAGTATATTGTATTTAAAAAATTCTGTAAATGGCATTTTCTCTGGGCTTTTGCATAATGTCCTCATTTCACACCCCATGTATATCTTTATAAATATTCATAAATAATGTTATAAATCCTTTTATTTTCTGTTAATGCTTTCTTCATATATTTTTTCATCATATCTTCATTAATTTGATGAAAATATATTATCACCAAGGTAGCATTTGATATCCTCAGACAACTAATTGGGTGATTCATATTTCTTGGATCTTCTATTGCCAGTGGTATGTCTGAAATATAATCAGCATTAAACAGTTACCAAAACAAAGGCAGTCTGCAGCATGAATATCAATAAAGTTCATTCACTAGGCATAACTTCAAATCTGAGCAGATGCATCTTAAAATATAATTTTACTGTATTGCATTACATCAAACCAAGCAAGGTGGCACTACAGCAATGTGTATGACTACTCGTATTTGGGAGGTCCTGGGTTCAAACCTCAGGCTGACAAATCTAACTGAAGGATTTTTTGCGGTTTTCCTCAGTTGATAGGGAATGCTGGGTTGCATAATTTGACCGGTGAATTCTCCAATCATCCTTTTCATTACTAAATTTCATTCCCTTCTGGTTCACCACTATACCAGGCATTGGGCTGATCACTCATCCTGGATATGCTCTAATCCATAGTTTGCTTGCTCCTCAACAGGCATTGGCTTGTAAGTCCTAAACAGTGGAGGTAATCTTTTGAAGAAGAATTACATCAAAGAAGATAATTCAGTAAATTTAACAAAGACAGTTTTCAATGCGTAGATCAGGTAACAAACATTTTTCAATTTTATGCAAGGAAGCTACCAAGATATTGAGTCATTGAAGAAACACAGTGATGTAGTATGTCCATGGGAATCCCGGCCAACTCTTATTGCAAATATTGCATCAACAGTTTTTTATATGGGGACATTACTGAGCTATCATGCATTTTAAGAGTTGCCAAATCTCTTGATATTTGTGAAATCCAAAGTGGATGCACTTCAATGAACAATCTGAACAAGCTTGTTTCGTAGTCAAGTTGATGTTATATTGGCCATATGTGGCTTACCTTATCTTGTTGGAAACTGTTCCATCTTGCGCTAAGTTTTTCATTGGGACAGATGCAGATGCTCATTAAAAATGCATATATAAACCACTATCTTAATGGTTAGTATACAAAAATATAGACTGCTTGCAACCAATACCTGATTTTTGTATCATGCATCTGTAACAAGATTTGTCTTTCTTTTGAATTACCTTAAGCCTTACATCCATATGATATCTGGTCATGAAATGGATTTCCAATGAGCAAGCATTCAGTGCACATAATAAGATTCCTAAAATGAATGAACTTCATTGATATTGGCATTGAAATAAAGACATGCAAGTTTATATAATGCAATAGACACTATGTTATTTGACTTTGTACGTTAAAGGAATAGTACAAATAACATTTAATTTATTTGTTTTTTGTATTAAGCTCTTAATAGCATTCATATAACCTGGAGCTGGCCCAGTTAACCCTGGTTCTATTCCAGGCCATTCAGATAATAACACTATTTTCTACAACTATTGTTGATAGCTCATACATTACTGTTACCAAACTATGATTATAATTTATAATTAACAAATTAGTTTTTGCTACGTACACTTCAATATAATTTACAACCAGATCCATTTATTCTTAACTCTAAATAAGAACTCTCCTAAATTAATAATCTGATATTGTTTATAAACTTTTTTTTTAATTACCACTATTTTTGCATTTTCAACTATTTATTTTGTGTAAATTCTTTCCTCCAGATATCCATGCCTTTGCATTTTAATAAAGTATGGATTGCATCTAAAATATTTTTAATGAAAGCAGTAGTTTAACACTGACAATATATTTAGATTTACTTGAGTAATGGAACTTTAAGAGAAAATGAATAATTTAGTTCAGTTAATATACAAATTGTGAATATTAAACTGAGTTCAAATATTAATGCCTAGAGAGCAAGGAGGTATGGTTTGAAACATCAGAAGATGGCATTTGTAGCTGTTTTACATATACAACATACAGACAATCAATAAGTAGGTACCTACTTGTATACTTATATATGATAACAATAATGAGAGGATTTTACTAGGGTACAAAAATAACATGAAACTTGAGAAAAATAACAATGATTAAAAAATCTAATGTGTTGCATCCGCATGACTTTCTTTACTCACTTGGGCTATTCCATCTGAAATACAGGGAAATTCAACCTTACATTCTTTTAAAATAAAAGTAAATTTGTATGAAACACATAACCAAATAGTTTTATAATTCAAACGTTCAAATTTATTGTGGTTTCTTAAGATTTTCAACTTGAAGCTGCTATAACTATAAAATCCTTCATTGCAGTTATTTAAATCAGACTATGAATTTTTCTACTATTTACCTATAGTAAATAGAGGAAGTATTGCATTCCACCCAAACTTTTGATACCTAGATTTAAGAAATACACATTTTGAGCCTCCCTGAATGAGTAAATAACTAAAGAAAAGAAAGAAAGCATCCTTAGAAAAAGATAGTGTGTATATGTCTGTCATAGAACAAAATATGAAGATGTGTTACAATAAATATTGGTATGTGAAATGGTTGCCATTGGAGGTATCTGTCAGGCTTTCTGCTGTGGCACTTGCAACAAGTGGATAGTATCAAATGATAGAATGAATAGCACATGTTTGAAAGGAAAATCAGCTAAATTTTAAACATCTGTATCACTCTTGCTTAATAAAAGCAAAACTAACATTCTTCCTATCAGTGTGAAATTATTGCTTTAAGGAAGGAGAACACTGACGCGCTGCATTCACATGACACTCTTCTACAAACCATTCTTACAAACGTTTATTTTTCTATCTACTTGCTAATAAGATAAACTACACATTTCCACATAAGAAGGATATGTAGGCTAAAGCAACAGTCAGATATTTTTTAAAAAGCAGTTTACAATGTGATTGAAATTCCATGGTCTTTGCACAACCATGACAAAAAATAAATAGCAGCTTACCACTTGAAAAAAGTATAGAGTATTTGAAAATTTAAACCAATAACAGAGAATTTCTCTGAAATCCTTAATGCCACACACACACACACCAAAAAAAAAAAAAACTTGTCATAAATTATGTGCTTTAACAAGATGTACATTTTTTGTGTATTAAGGTTTTTCTATATCTAATCATACAAAAGTCATTCAAAATGAAGAAGAATTTGCAAGCTGTTCCCAGAAAATTCAAGATATACATTTTATTTGCCATGTAAATATCTTAAATAAATTGCATTTTAATCACAAATTCTTAGGCATTTTTGAGCAAATTGAAAATAACAAAACATTTTGCATATAAACGGCAGCTTGGGTTGAAGAAATTTTCTTGAGAATCCTTGGTCACATCTTTGGAAGATACTGAACTTAAATACAAAGTTTGGTATTTATCCAACATTTCATTTTTGGGCTAAGTTGGTCACAGACAAGGAAAAACACATCCACACACACACACATTTTTCTTAAATGCTTTTTTTTTTTTACTCTTATTCAGGAGGCCTCAAAACATGTATTTCCATTCAAATCTCGACATCAGATTTTTGGGTGGAATGCAATACTTTCTCTACCTACTAGAATTGTGATAGAGAAAGTAAAAGTAGGTAATATTTTAACACATATATTATTAGCCTAAGGGTTGTTTAAATTATTTAATAGTGCCATAACGTTTTAGTAAATTCTACTAAAATACTTACACTTCGTAGTTAGGGAACTGCTGAACTGCAGTATCACTCTTGACCATTTGAGTTACTGGTGCCCTAGCAGTAGGACTGCATGGTTTATCTAAAGTCCTCACAGGAGAAATTTGTGAAATTGCTGGCATTTTCATCATTCTATCAGAAATATTACAAAAACAAAACTAAACATTTTAAGCACTTAATTGACTCAGTTTAACTTCTTATAGAAGTATGAGGGATCACTAGATAAGCTTTGAGATCTTTGGTAATTGACATTCTGAAAGCAGTTGTCTACAACCTTCCATTCCCGGAAAATATCCACACTTGATTTTCCAACCCTGTAGCTAATTTCTTTTCATAGATTACAACTGTGCTCAGGGCTAGTAAACTGCTTACATTGAAGAAAGTTCTGCATATTAGGAAGAGAAACAATTCATATGATACCAGGTCAGTATTTTAAGGCAGATGCATTAACAATTTCCCTTCTGTGCTGTTAAAAAAATTCCATTCTTAGGCTAGGCACAGACAATATAGTAAAGCTGCTTCTGTCAAAAGCATTCTTGTTTGTTGTAAGACCAATCTGTGATATCTTGGAATTGAGTTCAACTTTAAACATTGTATTAAATTACTGTTTATAGGAATTTAGTAACAGTGAGGTCCAAATTGTATTTTTATATTTGTAAAGTGGTTACAACATTATGTCACTTACACTTTAATTATGAGGGACTAGTTTCAGGAGTGCTTGCTTCTATTTTCAACCTCGGGGGTCCGGCTGCTGTTGCTGGTTATAGTTTCTCTGGTGGCAGAATGAACTGCTTCACTAAGATGTTACCCAGCAGGATTTCAAAATTTGTAATGTTTCTGAAGTCCTCTTTGGTTCTGGTTTTTTAGACTTCTCTTGGCTTTTATCTATGTAAAACTTTTCACAACCCATGCAGTTAATTTGATATATTCCAGATCAATTATTGTTTAGTGGAATCTCAACAGCAGTGGATCCCCAAAGTTGAAATTGGAAGCATGAGCTCTTGAAACTTGTCCTCACAATTAAAGCTTAAGCAATGTTGTGTTTACAACCGACTCTACAAATATAGTTTTACTGAATTGTTTATAGTCTGCTTTTTGTAAATGCAAAATAATTCCTACTAAAGCTGAAGAAAATGAAGTTACTGCAGTGTTACTGTGGTATCATTGAAAGCAATCCTATGTGAATGCAAAAAAGAAACATATTTGGTGTACCAAATTAATGAGAAGAGTGAAAATGAAAACTCTTCAAAATTTTCTTATGAAAATGTAATATGAAAAGGTTTTTGAAACTTCATAATGGTATTATTATTCCCTTTTATGTATTTTTAAATAGTAAAATGAGAAAGAAGAATCACCAACTTCCCAGGCCACCTCACCCCAGAGGTTTTGTATAATGTGTTTCAAATAACCTACTCTTTACACATAATTATATAAAGTGTGTATCTCTTTTACCAAATTTAACTTCATCCATTTGTATCCTCATATTAAAATGAATGGCAATCAGATTCACATTCTACAAATAAAGTATAGACTGGCACATGCATCTTGTAGGCCACAGATGCGTGCACACAGTACAGTGCTCTATCAGCAAGCAATGGTGTGGTGCATGCAGTGAGTAAAATACTTTATGCTGAATTGTGCTCAAAAGCACTTTGTTCAATTGGTCTGTAGCACTAATGTATTATACTTTGTCAAGACATCTTTTAATACATTTCAGCAAAAGTACATTTGCCAAAGCCAGCTTTGCTGTATTGGTCAGGCTTAAATTTTTCAGTGCCAGCAGATACACACTCACAATACTTGGCTGTCATTCATAAATTTTGTTGAATGCGGCAATGCTCTAATTTTAAGTTTGCCAGATACTCATTTTCTGAAAAGAAAGTGGCAACCATTTTCTTTCCAATATTCCTTTGATTTTCATACATAGGTAATCAGGAAAGATCCAAATGAAAAGTTGACACTTAGTTTCTGCATTAAACTAGCATATCCAAGTTTCACCTCCTTTCACTATGTAAGGTATAATTAAGAATCCCTATTTTTAAATTTATGGACTGCTTCTACATGTCATACTGTAGCACTCTTCAATTAATCTGCAAGGCAACCACTGATCCAATGGAACACATTCTTTAAATTTGCAGATATTGATGGAGATTGCCAGAAATACTCAATTAAGTGATCTTTAAACTGCTTCTGAACCCACTTTACACAAACTTGGAACTTCTCTGATCAATTGTTCCACATTGATGCAGTAATTTGTATCATAAATTATTTAAATGTAAAGAATGATTATAATAAGAATATGCATTTTTGTGTGACATTGATTTGAGATGTTTGTTGATTGTAATTATTGTTGAGAAGTAAGTTTATACAGCCTTACTGAAACTGACAATAATAGCGTGCAATAATGCAGCGAGGGGGTGAGCTGTTTATCATTATTAGAGATGAGGAAGTTACGTAATGTTGGCACGTTTTTCTTAGAATTTGCTGGAACATTGTCCCTAGAGCATATGTATTCATAATTTTCATTGGATATAAAAATAGACGCTAATGTTGGCGCGTTTTATTAGCCAATAGCAGCTCAGTTATAATCTTTAGGCATATTGGGGTGTAGGAGTATAAAAGGGCTAGGTTAGAGGTAGAGTCCGTCAGTTCACCGAAAATATTTGTATGCTACACGTCGCCTTCAGTCCAGCAGAAATATTTGTAAAATATACATCGGCTATCGATTCGCAAGTTAGGCGTAGCAGAGTTAGGAAAATTCTCAAGTGTTGTAAAGTTAATTATACAAAAGTTGAAGTACGTGAATTAAAAGTGATCAGTAAGAAGTTGTTATAACAGTTTCAGTTTGGCGGGTGTCAAGATCAATGTGTAAATTGTGATAGTGAATGTGTTCGACAAAAAGTGTAAAACAAATTCTTTCATCAATGTTATCTTTGGATAATAGACTCCTTTCCGTTTACACAACCTGTATAAAGAGATGTGCTTGACCAAAAAGATCATAGCTAGCCGGAGGACAGTAAACAAAAATTAAATAAAATAACAGTCGCATTCTTTCAAACAAACACTAATACTACCGCAAATTGCTAACACCAGATGGAGCTACAAACCTAGCAAAGAATCACATCACAAAATGGCTTCACCACGTGAAGTAAACACACATACACAAACATTATAAATTTACCATCGCAAATTGGCTTCCCAAACGTGGGGCTAACAAAACAACCATAACGTTACTTCAAATTGACGCCCATACGTGGGGCAGTTAAAATTATGTAACCAAACAAAACAAAAGCAGCACAATATAAGATCTTCAAGTTCTAATAATTTACTTAAAAACATATTACGTAAGCACTAAACCACTTCAAATTGGCGCCCAACGTGGGGCTCAACAAATTAAATAACTTAACAAGAGACCACCGCAAATTGGCACCCAGAACGTGGGGCACGATGACCAGGAAAGGGGCATAATGACCAGGAAAGGAGCAGAATGAACCAGGACGTGGAGCGAATGGAGCAGTGAACTGAACTACAAGACGCAGATTCCAGAAATAACTACAGGGACGACAGACGACGCGGATGAGAGGACATCATAATTCCGAGATTAAAAGGCAACAGGGGAATTCAACTATAGAACACCAAGACGATGTAGATTCATCATAATACGACGCAGAAGCAACATATCAGAAAATAGCTCAAACAATGTAGAATTTGAGGGAGGAAATGTTAGTGAAGAAAGTCAGAATAGAATAGCAGGAAATGTTCATTTTGATGCTAGTATGATGATGGAAATGATGAGAAATTTTCGTGAAACATTAATTAAGAGTATTACTGACCAAACAGAAAATAATAGGCAATTGAGGGAAGATATTGGTAAGAGTATTATGAGTACAGATCAATTAAGGAAAGATATGGAAAAGAATAATAGGGAATTAAGGGAAGATATTGGTAAGAATAATGAGAAATAAGAAAAATTAACTCAGAATATGGAAAAGAGTAATGAGAAATTAGAACAAAAATTAGATCAAAACAGGAAAGATATGGAAAAGGATCATAGGGAATTGAGAGAAGCTATAAACAAAGATCATAGGGAATGGAGAGAAAGTATTGGTAGGAGGAATGAGATATTAGAACAAAAAGTAGATCAAAGCAGTGAAGAAATTGAAAAGAAAGTTACGAAGCTAGATAGTAGTATGCCAAAAATGAGAGATGAAAATCAAAAAGTAATAGTAAGTGAGATAGGAGAAGTTTCAAAGAAAATGTTAGACATGAGCAGGGAAATAGGTAACAAAGAAAGTGAGGTTAATACTAAAAGTGAACATGTTGATGAAGAATATACAGAGTCAGGTAGTAGAATGAGTAACATTTCAAGTGAGATAAGAGAGATGAAAGAGGTTATGAATGTAGATGTAAATCAGGCGCAAGTTAATTTCAGAGGGGAGATATCAGAAATTCAAAGAAATAAATTGTACGAAGAAGTTAAAGTTTTGCCTATAAATAATCAAAAGCTAACTTCTGAAATTAACAAGTACCAAGATGTTCAGAATGAAAACTCCAATCCAGTACAATTTAGTACAGATTTGTTAAAGTACTTTCAAATTAAAGAGATAGTAGAAGAATTGAAAATGACAGTTGTTAAAAGATGTGTTCAGGAAACTTTAGATTGGTTTCAAATGTTATCATGGGACGAAATTTCATATGAATACAAGAGGTTATTCATGAACAAATTTTTGAAGGTTAGGATACGGCTACGAGTAATGTTTAGCCACAGACAATTTGATCCAGGAGGGTAAATAGCAATGAGATGTAAAGTAAATGCTGGATAGTTAAAGATGACCTGCAGAGAAATGTATTGGAACGTAAGAGGGTTAATTATGTATGTATGTCATGTGAAAGGAGAAATAAAATTTTGGATATAACTAAATTTTTAAAAAAGGAAAATAACATTTTATTAGTAACTGTAACAGCATTTGAAATGAAGCATGATGTTATATTAAAGTAAAAGTACGTAGATATAATTCCAAGAGTATTGTGAATATACAGTACAAAACAACAAAAATGGGGTAAAAGTAATTAAAACAAATATTTATGTAGCAAACAGAACATGTGAAACAGTGCGTAGATTTAAGAGATGTAAATATATTTATGTAGAGGGTGAATATTTTTGGTAAATATGTTTAATAATTACAAAAATTCTTAAATGTATAAATTTTTGTCAACAACTTAAGAAAGTAACCAATTTTGTAACAGTAACTAAATAATTCAGGGTACAGTATTTGCTATAAAAAAAAAAAAAAAAAAAATTGTAATGTCAGATTAAAGTCTAAACACATTAAACCAGAGCCAGTAAATAATGGCAAGATAAAGATAAAACATATGTCATGTGTTAAATGCGTGTGAAGTGTTAAGTGAAAGTGATAGCGTGTGTTCCAAGATTTAGGAGACTAAAAACCCAATTATAAAATTTCCAAACAAGTTGTAAATATTTATAATTATGTTTCTAGTGGGGCATATGATGCAGTAATTTGTATCATAAATTATTTAAATGTAAAGAATGATTATAATAAGAATATGCATTTTTGTGTGACATTGATTTGAGATGTTTGTTGATTGTAATTATTGTTGAGAAGTAAGTTTATACGGCCTTACTGAAACTGACAATAATAGCGTGCAATAATGCAGCGAGGGGGTGAGCTGTTTATCATTATTAGAGATGAGGAAGTTACGTAATGTTGGCGCGTTTTTCTTAGAATTTGCTGGAACATTGTCCCTAGAGCATATGTATTCATAATTTTCATTGGATATAAAAATAGACGCTAATGTTGGCGCCGTTTTATTAGCCAATAGCAGCTCAGTTATAATCTTTAGGCATATCGGGGTGTAGGAGTATAAAAGGGCTAGGTTAGAGGTAGAGTCCGTCAGTTCACCGAAAATATTTGTATGCTACACGTCGCCTTCAGTCCAGCAGAAATATTTGTAAAATATACATCGGCTATCGATTCGCAAGTTACGCGTAGCAGAGTTAGGAAATTTCTCAAGTGTTGTAAAGTTAATTATACAAAAGTTGAAGTACGTGAATTAAAAGTGATCAGTAAGAAGTTGTTATAACAGTTTCAGTTTGGCGGGTGTCAAGATCAATGTGTAAATTGTGATAGTGAATGTGTTCGACAATAAAAAGTGTAAAACAAATTCTTTCATCAATGTTATCTTTGGATAATAGACTCCTTTCCGTTTACACAACCTGTATAAAGAGATGTGCTTGACCAAAAAGATCATAGCTAGCCTGAGGACAGTAAACAAAAATTAAATAAAATAACAGTCGCATTCTTTCAAACAAACACTAATACTACCGCAAATTGCTAACACCAGATGGAGCTACAAACCTAACAAAAAATCACATCACAAAATGGTTTCACCACGTGAAGTAAACACACATACACAAACAACATTAATAATACCATCGCAAATTGGCTCCCAAACGTGGGGCTCAACAAATAAATATATTTGAAGTATACCACTTCAACATGTAAGATATTTCCTTCAGTCATCATTATTTTTGGCTTGTCACTTCTCCCTCCATCCGTAAATATGTCATCCTCTCTTAAATTTGTCACAAAATGGAAAACTCAACACAAGCCTCAAGACAGTCCCATTTAAGCCATATATATATATTTTTTCTTTTAGCATCGTGAGTCAGAAATGCACTCTTTAAATTTCCATAAATTAGTGAGACATTTTTAAAACCTCATGAGCTTCAAATCTTGTCCAAATGTGTTAAAATAAAAATATTGCAGGTCGTATGGCAACAGCATTAGCATGACTGTAAACAGCAGCAGTAGTTAATATTCAGCAGAGCAGTGTATGCTTCACTCCAGAATTCCATTGGTGCTGTATTAAACTATGTATTATAAAGATATTTATGGGTGCTGAGCCTCATGGATGGGGTTGACGGCAAAGGAGGATGATAATCTATGCTAATATTATACGAAAGAAAATTTATCAAGAGATAATTTTGGTCCATTATTCAGAAAAGGGCTTAATTTCGAAATATTTCAGCCCTGTGTATAAAACAGAGGGCTTAAAGTCTTTATAACTGGGGGTAAGGTATGACATCTCTCAAATTATACCACATTAGTTCCTCAGATTTCATTGAATATTGATATTAAGAAATATTTTTAGTTGAGCTGCACAAAACTTGTTTAAATTACACTATAGGACTCAGTGAAAACTACAGCTTTGCAAAAGTCCCCATATTGATATCTTCAAATTCCTACAAACAAATCTATATGAATATTAATTTGTACCAAACATCATACAAAGAATTTTAATTACATTTATTTCAATCTTAAAACTACTAACAATCTAGTAAAAATTTGGTCGGGTGTTCCATAGAGATAGCCAAACAACTACGAACTGGCTGCACAATTTTTTTCCTGTCCACGTCCTCGGTGCTCGTTGCCATCTGCCGCTATCATAGAAAAGTGCAGATGAAACCATAAAACTTTTTTAAAACTACTTTTAAAGGCTTTACTAACCAACTTTATGAAAGGAGATGCTGGAACTGGCCACCGTCGTAGTCCATATATTTTTGGCACTTCTTTAGGAATCTATCCATCACTCGCCGTAGTTCATGTTGAGAAATGCTGGCAATTTCCTGACAGATATTTTGTTTTAATTCTTCCAGGGTGTGTGGGTTTGTCTTGTACACTTTTTGTTTTAAGTTATCCCAGAGATAGAAATTGCAGGGGGTTAGGTTAAGGGACTGAGGGCGCCACAAATCTCTGCTAATAATTCTGTTCTCAAACGCACTTTCAATTGTTCTCATCGAAATATTGGCTGTTGCAGAGTCTTGTTGAAAAAAGGAAAAATCACGCTCCCTGGCTGTTATTCTCTAAAACAAAGGGGAGCAATTGAGAACAATTGAAAGTGGTCTGCATCAGGTATTTACCATGACAGCAGAAATTTATTTTTTGTTTTTCCTGAGCATTTCTACAAATGTTAGATTTTTCTCACAAACCAATTCATTCACCAAGTCCATAGAATCGAACCACTTGTTCGTCATTACATCAACAGTGCCAGTACTGTTGATGGTTTGGATTATTCTTTTCACTATGGCACTTGGTTTTATGTCTGTTGCAAGTGAGCATCCTTCAGACTGCCTACCAGGACATGTTTCTATGTTTACTGTATAGAACATGCTGCTGTCTACCAAAGCAAATATTTTTATTCTGTATTTGCATGGTTTTCTAGGAATATACTGCCTAAATTTACACCTCCCTCAGAAAGATTCCAGTATTTCATCCAATCATCGAATACTCCCCAATGCGGATGCTCCTGGATCCTTGATACAAATTTCTCAAGCATCTCTCCTATTGGAGCAAGGTTGTCCATAGATTTTCATGCAGGCACTTGTCATAACATCATCATGTGAAGTGCTCCAAGAATTAGCAGAAACCTGTTGCATTTCATAGTAAGACGAAAGTGTTCTGGAGGTGTACCATCCATCACCCAAAGGTCAACAACAATTTGATGGGATGATTTCAACATGCATGCCAGGTAAAGCAGTCCTAACACAGATTCATTTCTTCTAAACTAGTACTGGGAGCATCACTTTCTCTTGTAATTTTCTTGAATTTTTGCAACCCTCACATTGGAGTATTCTATTATTTTTTCCAGAATGCTATCCAGGAAAAACTCCTATTAACATTCCACTTCTGTTGTTGCATACTGAGCTGCTTGTTTTACACCTGGGGGTTGAATAACAATATTCCTCTTCCTGATACATGTGTTAGATGATGGGATGGATATTTCACATAGCAACATTATTTCTGCCTACATATGGTGGTGAGGTACTTTCAGCAACTTCAGAATCTGATTCATCTGCAGAGACTTCTGACGCTGTATCATGCTCACTGTATATATGATTTTCCTCACCAGCACCTGTGTTTTGCACCTTACCAGTTACAGTATCATTATCAGAAAATTCAAATAATGAGAGAGATTCATTTTCAGCCATTTCAATATTTGCTGTTCTTGGCGTTCCATCTTGGAATGCTTACTTGCAAAGACTGGCATGGTACTATGTGACTTGACAATATAAAGCATCTGTCAATATGAATTATTACCTCTGAACCCCAGAAAGAATAACATGATAAGTGGCAACAATGTGCCACCAATAGTTGACATGTGAGTGCCATGCTCACTTTGGTACATGTATTAATTTTTTTTTTCATTTGTAGAGAACTGAGATTCCAGAAACTCTATGGTGTACATCAACTTGCTCCATCACGATGCTTTGAAAGGTACATGTAATCTCCAAAGTTTTGTTTTAAAGGTAGACAAGATAACCAACTTTCAAAATCAAAGTGAGTGCAGCACTCACATATTGGCCATTGACATGATAATAATCTCTGAAGATGGGAATGATATATGTACCCTAAGTGTCGGTTTCTAACCAACTCTATGCTTGGCTGGAAGTCAAGAAAATCTAGAGTATTCACACTGCCAAGAAAGCTTCAGCTCATAATAACAAAATTGTTTTGCTGTATGTACTTACCCAACATTCATAACCCCTGAGAAATCTAAAATTTGACATAGAGAATGTTTACAATGCCATAAATATAACAGTAAAACCTTGCATATACCATGCTTGTCACTTTAACTATACATTAATTCAATATGCTTCATTGTGAGCATGGAAATGTAACACATTACAGCTCATTTCATGGGCTGTGCAGTCTGGAGAATAGCATTAACAATATTTATGTGCACACTGGCTAGCTGTTGCCCAGTATTGTCTTGACTGCACCAACATTAGTGATAGGAAAGATAACTAAAGTTATGACAATAATACACAAAAATCTGAAGTGATATAGTTGCACAGGTTTCTCTACCCATTACAAATTTGTATACATATGCTATAGTAGTCATTAGAAAGTCTTCTATAAACATTACATTATTTACGATACATATTGCATTTTTTTTCAGAAATGATTTTAAATTGAGCAAATAGAGTTAGATTACATGTTATACAACGTATAGAAATGGCATTCGAATGTTTAATCAGAAGTATGGAGGAATCAATTCAGAAGTCAAAGCAAAAAGCTTTTGCAAAGGAAAAGGATAAAAAAGAAGAATCACAAACTTTCAAGTATCTTTTGTAGCACACTTGAGAAAATGCAATCATACAGCACAGCATATTTTGAAAATGGCTAATGCTACAAAGAGAATTATTTAATTGAAATTGTATATTTTGATCACCTCCGCATAGGGTTTATTGGTGAAACAGAATTATATAAAATTTATGGAATGAAGAGGACTTCACAGACTATTCACAGAAAATTCATGATAAACTATTTTTTATTCATACAAACATCTTAAGCATATGATATTTTAATCAAAATCGTGAGAGATATTTTTGAGAAAATGTAAAACAAAAAAATGTTTTCTATATAAAAGATAATTTAGGGCAGGGAGATTTTTTTACCTGAATGTTTATGTTTACACAGTGCTTAACTCAAATATGAAATGTGGTTATGTTCCTGATTTTTCGTTTTTGAGTTATGTCCTCTCTCTCAAGGACCCCAAATTTTTTTTTAGGGGGTAGGGGCAGTTTTCAAAGGATCTCAAAACAGGTATTTCTGTAATGAATTAACAATACTTCTACTTACCTTAGGTAAGTGGAAGAGACAGTAAAAGTTAGTACTTATTGAATTGGAGTGATAAGCAGAGGGGATTCGACATCGATCCAGGAATGAGGATGTACCAATGCTCATGAGGGGGCACTCCTGGAGGGAGGGATGGGTGAAGGGAGACACTGGGCAGTCAGAACTAGGAGTGATGGCAAGCAATGACAGCATCCCTACAATTTCCAGATGTATATGTCCCGGCATTTGGACAGGAAGACCAAGGACCCCGCCCCACAAGGGACAGTCCTTATACCCTGGCAACTTGCCGAAGGCCGAGGGATGGAGAAAGTTCACAGAGAGTGTTCTTTTTCTCTGCCATGCTGCACTGAAACACTATCGCCAAAACTTCCAACCCTGAAATAGGTCAAGTGGGGGGATGGATGAATGAAATTATTAATGGAATGAAATGGAGGGACAGGAAATTTTGGGGATGAAAGAAATCACACCAGTATTAGCCTGATGACCCAGGAAAACCTAAAAAGAAATGCATCGGTTAGAGTAGCCGGTTGTTGGGGATCAAAAAGTTAGTACTTGACACCCACAGCAATTTCTTATGTAGAGATTTCCAAGTTTTTGTGTTTCAAAACTTAACTAGTGACCCTTATATAAAAAAATGTTCAAAGAGTTTGTTATTCTAAAATGTCAGATCAATATATGAAGTAAGCTTACCTTTTGTAAATGGGCTTCTTTATTTGGGGCTGACTGATAGCTGGTAGAGAAGCCACAGTACTAAATTGTTTTTTATTATTATTTTCCTCTATCTTTTCCCACGGGTGAGTAGAAATATGAGGCAGAAAGGTTCCTTTAATGGAACTTCTTGCTTTAACCTGAAAATAAAGAAACATACCTACTAAATTTCAGTTACAAGATAATATGGCCATAATAGAAAACTTAAAAAATCTGATGTGTTACACTCAAATGACTTTCTATACTCTTGTACAAACTATTTTTACAAACACTTATTCTCCATCTACTTCATGTTAATTGAGATAAAGATTTGCAGACTATCTTATTGCTAATTTTCTTGTTGATGTAAGGGGAATATATATTTACAAGGACAATATAGAAATACAGTAGCCTTTAAGCACATACATATCACTTAATAGCGGGTTGCTAGGTGCAGCACCATTCCCTTTGCCACAGATTAATACTCTTTGCATATCCAAGACAAAAAAAATGAATAATGAACTCCCATTTGAGAAAATAAGTAATGAAAAATTTAAGGGAATAACAAGCAATATCTCGAAAATGGTTCACTCAACAAAAAAAATGTATATAACATAAATTGTGTATTTTAATGCGATCTACATTTTTTGTGCAGTAAAATTTTGTCTATCTCTTATGGTTTACCAGTTATGCAAGTCGTTCACAATGAAGAATACTTTTGGCGACATTCCCAGAAAATTCAAGATATACATTTTATTTGTCATGAAAATATCTTAAACATATGATATTTTAATCAAAATCGTTAGCCATTTTTGAGAAAATTAAAATTTTCGAAAAATCTTCCATGTAAAGGGTAATCTGGGGTGGGGGGATTTTCTTGAAAACCTTCGTGTCGCATCTCTGGAAGATACTGAACCTAAATACCAAGTTTGGTTTTTATCTGACTGTTCATTTCTGAGTTATGCTGTTCACAGTCAGACACATGGACATGTTTCCAAAAATGCTTTTTTTGGATTCAGGGGGTCTCAAACATGTATTTCCGATGAAATCTTGGTATCAAATTTTTGGGGGAATACAATACTTCCCCTACTTACTATACTTATGTGATTATATACCTCATGCATAGCTTGAAGTAGGAACTATATCCATAGCAAAACGTTATGCTAGAAGGCAAAGAATTAATGGAATTTATTTATACAGAATAGCAAGGAGAAAAATTAATCATCTAGCAAAAAGAAAAGTAAACATTTAAATAATGAAAATGCAAGTTATATTTTATATAGAGTCATATCAAGAAGCCTCAAGACAAAATTAATTTGTAATGCTCAAAGTAAAAAAAAAATTGTATATTATTGAATGTTATAATTCAAAATGGCAGGGAAGCATAAGTTGTGGTTCAGAAAGAAAAAGATAACATTTAAAAGGCAAAATAGGAATGGAAGCTACAGTGAAGAGGTGAAACAGAAATGAAAGATAATTGTTAGGGAAGAAAAAATGATCCAGGATGGACAAAACTATGTAACAGCAACAGGACGAATGAGGAACAATGCAAGTGTAGAAATAGCCCCGAAGACAAAGACGAAAAAGAAGAAGAAGAAGAATAAGAAGAAGCTGGGGGATGCTAGATGACCACCACAAGTGCAGACATGCCAGGAAAGATTTATTCTGCATAGCTAAAAGTTTAGGACAAGGAAATTGTACCATAGCAAATCAAGTGAATTATCCACAAGAGAAGCATAGAGTAGATAGAAATTATGCTGCTGATAAGGATTACTACCCGCTGGCCTTAGATACAATGAAAGATTGATATTTGTTATCTCCTTGCAGAAAAATAAAATAAAATAACTTTAAACAATGTGAGTAAAGTGATAATAAAGCAAGTAAGTATCCCACAAAAGTAGCAGATGTGATAATTTTGAAATGCTGTTGGGAAGAGAAATCTTATATCCAGTCATATAGTAAATTGTTTGTGAAAAGAACCGCAATTAATGCTGAGCCAGCAAAAGTACATATTTAATTGTTCTTAAAAAGATATTTAAATAGCTCATGCCTTAAAATCTACTAACTGAGAACATTTTTAAAATCAAATAACTTTTGACTTCAGATCACAAAAATGCCTGATCATTTCGATAAGTTAGTAATATTTCTTCACTATCCCCACCACACCACACAAGAACATAAGCCTCATGAAAATGTAAAGTAAAGCTAAATGTTGTTAATTATGTGTAGAATGTTTGTGTATACATTTGTAGGTTCTTTAGCTGCAGGGAAATATTTATGCATTTTGGTGTTTCTTTAACTGCACATGCTTGTATTCAGTTTTATTTTTATTTATTTTTGTATGTTCTTTCTTCATATATGTTTCCTACATGTAGCTAAATTGTACATATTCCTGACATGTTTTATGTTCACAGGCCTCAATAGCCAACAGTGAACTCACAACATAATTTAATCTAATGTAATCTTGGGCCTTATGTATAGAAGAAAGAGCTGTTAATAGTATCTATTATAACAAGGAGTGGCATTGTTTATCTAGTGAAATTTTATGTCATCTCCCTCTCTCTCTCTCTCTCTCTGTGCGTGCGTGGGCAGGGGCGTGGGCGTGTGGGGACGCGCGCGTGTGTGTGTGTTTTTTTTTAATTCACCAAGAGAATTTTCTTACAAATTCATGGCTTCGTCAAGATTTAAATACAGGAAATGTACATTTTACAGTGTTATATACAGAGAATACATATTAATTAATGAATAATAATAATTAATAATAGTAAGTTAACTTGTTAGTTTTTGAAGTATTCAAAAAACTCTTCCATACTATAAAAAGTTTGCTTAATTAAAAAATTTTTAACATTGTGTCTAAACTTAATTTGATTACAAACATTTACCTTATTTGTAATGAGGTTGTACATTTGTATGCCCTTATGCAGTATTGAGTTGGCCTTTTTCGTTGTTCTGGCTGTTCTGTAAGTGTATTTTATTACTGTTTCTAGTGGAATATTCATGTACAGTGTTGTTCATATTGAATAGATGAATGTTGTTCCTTATAAAGCATACAGTTTCTAATATATACAGACTCAGTAGAGTAAGAATATTATGTTGACGGAAGTGTGGTTTACATGATGTCATCCTATTTAGGTTTAGCATTAGCCTGATTATTTTTTTTCTCTAGTATGAAAAGAGTGCTTATATCACTGCCAGATCCCCAAATAAATATACCATAAGCAAGTGCAGATTGTACATAAGAGAAGTATATAATTTTTAGTGTTTTTTGGTTACAAATGCCTTTTAAAACAGGTATTACATAGTGTGCTCTATTTATTCTTGTTGTAACATTCTTAATATGGCTTTTCCAATTTAGGAGTTTATCAATGGTGATTCCCAAGAATTTTGTTTCAGAGACATACTGTATGGTTCCATTATTGTATACAATTTTTGGTCCTACTGATTTACTACCTCTATTGGATTGTGTAATGCACATACAGTGAGATTTTTTTCCCATTTAATATTAATTTATTTGTAGTTAGCCATTTTGCCATACTAGTCATTGCATTATCAGCTTGACTTTGCAGGTTGGTGCATGTATTACCCTGGAGAATAAGATTGGTATCATCAGCATATAATATAGTCTCAGCATGTGGTATATTGACAGGCAGATCATTAATGTGTACTAGAAAGAGTAAAGGTCCGAGATTAGAGCCTTGGGGAACTCCACATCTAACTATCTTTGTCTCAGAATTTACATGGCTGATGCCACCATTACGATTGTTGTGGGTTAGGAGATATATGGAGAAGGAGAGAAAATAACGTAAAACATTTTTGGAAAAAGGCAAGGAAAAGACTGGAAGATATAGAAATACGAATCATGTTCAGTGACATTGCCGAAAAGAGCTCATTAGTTTATTATAGGCCAATGAAAAATACATGGGGTAGGGAAAAATATATAGACTTAGTAAATAAAGAAGAGAGAGAATCTATTACATGGTTAAGAACCGGAGCATGGAGGCTAAAAGGGCTAAGACAGGATATTCCTCAGAACCAATGTCTGATATGTGGTGGTAATGAAGACATTGAACACATAGTATTTAAGTGCCAAGGAACAGAAAATTGGAGAAAAGAATTTTTTAATAAGAAGTGGTTGAAGGGGGATAGAAATACACTTATAATTGAAATGATATGCAAGGACGCTAGAAGCATTGGACAGTTTTTGTGTAAAGTAAAAAATAAATGGCTTTGGACAGTGGAAAGAGAAAAGTAAGAGGTAGTGCATCTTACTTTGAATGGAAAACTATAGTGAATGTGTGATGGTTAAGTAATCAATAAATGAAAAGTGAAAAAAAAAACTGAAAAAAAAAGAGCAAGATAATTTATTGACAAGAAATTGTAAAATGTAAATAAACTGTAGTGATTGTCTACTGAATAAGTGACCAGGGTCAAAATGCAGTAGACAATCAAATTTGTAAAACTCTGTAAAACTCTATAATCAGAATACTTACATTTGAAATTCTACAATAGTCCATCTATTCAGCTAATTTATAAAACAGTACACTAAGTTGCTGAATTCCTGTAGCCCATAGGCTCAAACTCTGAGCTATTGGGTCCTATTTAGTAATTATTTAAATCACCTACTCATATCTTTCTTCCTTCTCCTCATTTCTGATTTTCCTCAGCCATTGAGTCCTCACTAAACCTAAATAATTTCCTATTTCTACTAGGTTTGCCCTCATTTTTGCATTTATCATCTTTTTATCTACAATTTCTCTCAGTAGATCTGACCACTTTTTCTTTCCCAATTTTTTCCTAGGAATATTGGTTTCCTCACATTCTAGAATCATATGCTGATTATCATCATATTGGTTACAAAATGAGCATTTTCCTATATCAGCCCTAGCTCCTTTAAGTATATATATTATAACATTTAATTATGGTATTAAAACTCTTATAGGAACACATGACTAGCGACAGTTGTATGAGGTGATAGAACTCAATTTTAACAATATACTGTTCTGTGTAAGCTAATATTAATGGATGAATTATATTTAAGTATAGTATAGTATTTATTGTGCTAAGAGTTTTACAAATTAGATTGTCTACTGCATTTTGACCCTGGTCACTTATTCAGTAGACAATCACTACAGTTTAGAGATGGGCAGGGTGCCAACTAAGGGGAAGAAAATGGAAAGAGCTTTGAAATTTTGGTTCAGAAGTTTAAATCTAGGAAAAAGTAATGTGTTAAGACAATGTATTGAATACCAAGAGAAGAGCTTAATAAATGATGGATGGGTAAGTAAATTACGGAATATTTTGGAGAAAAATGGGTTAGGAGATATATGGAGAAGGAGAGAAAATAACGTAAAACATTTTTGGAAAAAGGCAAGGAAAAGACTGGAAGATATAGAAATACAAATCATGTTCAGTGAGATTGCCGAAAAGAGCTCATTAGTTTATTATAGGCCAATGAAAAATACATGGGGTAGGGAAAAATATATAGACATAGTAAATAAAGAAGAGAGAGAATCTATTGCGTGGTTAAGAACCAGAGCATGGAGGCTAAAAGGGCTAAGACAGGGTATTCCTCAGAACCAATGAATTATATAACTTGAATATACTTTTTTAATAATTAGCTATATTGATAAATATTGTGGAATCTAGCAGAGATGTAGCTCTGGATGCAACTTTATAACTGCTCAGTGTCAACTCAGTGACTCTAATTAAGCACGCTTAAAAACCCACTAAACTGAAAATTTGGGGAAAATTATTTTAATAGAAAAATCACTCAAGATTAATGAACTTTGTGATCCCAATGGACCAAAATCTTGGCAAAAAATTCATACACCCACCGACTGTGGGAGAAGTAGTGATCATCAGGGTTAGGTTATCCAGTCGCAGTCAGCTGACAAGGAAGACATTCGTTAAAATTAGCTCTGAAGTAAGTACTTAATTTAATGAAATTTGTATATGTGAAAACTTTATACATTAGAGTACCTATTAACCTATCTTTAGCTATCTGGCATTCCATAATATTGCTCATGTTTGCGATATACAACAGTTTTACTACACTGAACTTTTGATGGGACTGTATTTACTACTATAGTATCCTGCAATGTCCTGCCTGTATAAATGTTTGGTTATCCCTGGTTTGTATGTACTAGTGCAGGAGCGAAAGCTGTACCAAAGGTTTTGCTTTGTGTCTCAAGTGTTGAGAGAGAATTTATGTACCTAGTTGTGAAGATGCTACAATTGAAGAGTAATTGATTGGTGTAAACAGGATCAGCAGTTTGAACTGGCTGACAGTGACAGGTAAAGAAAATGAAGAAGAACCAACCATTAGTACAGAGCAAAAGGCAAGCAAAATAGTACATGATTAATGATTAAGTAAATTAAAGATGGCTTGAAACAACAATTAGAGATGAGTACTAAGGACATATTGATATTCAGCAGGCAAGCAAAATGACACATGATTAATGTTCAAGTAAATTAAAGATGGTGTGGAACAACAATTGGAGGTGAGTGCTCTGGAATATTGATGCTTTAGTATTTTGTAGTAGTATTGGATCTGACAACAACAAAACCTCAATCAGCAGGCAAACAATCATTTATGATACATTAATTTTTCTTAAATACTGTGAACATTTATAATTTTATGAACCTATGGTGTTCTCATTGTGTTAATGCTTCTCTACTTCTTCATTCTGTAAATAAAATATTACTGTTTTATTTAATATTACTTTTTACTTTCTCTACTACTTGCCTAGAGCATATAGAGGAAGTATTGCATTCCACTCAAAAATTTGATACCAACATTTCACCAGACATACAAGTTTCAAGATCCCTTGAACCCAAAAACAGCATTTTTAGGAAAAGGTCCTTGTGTGTGTTTCTCTGAACAGCATAATGAAATTTTGGTTAAATACTAAACTTGGTATTTAAGTTCAGCATCTTCCAAGGATGGACATGAAGATCTTCAAGGTATTGAATGGCCAGGGCATTGAATTTTTCACCCTGACTCTTAACTTTACAACCTTTCCTACATGCACAGCTTGTGTGATAGAACAATTAATTATCATTGATTGACCTAACAGTTTGTTAAACTATAAAAGCCTGGGACTTAAAGTACTCACACATTGAAGACATCATTGGGATATGTCATCTCAAAATTAATTTGAGATCTGCTTATGATTTACCAGAAAAAATATGAGTCAGTTGGAGGATTTAATGTTGGGCTGGCATGTTGCCATGGTAGCTAAGTTGGTCAGAGCAACCAGATGGAAACTGGAAGATGGCATTGAAGTTTTGACTCTATTCTACCTTTCCAATCTTGCCCTACACACATGGCTTGTTGAAAAAACAATTACCATGGGAATTTTTTTTTTTTTTTTATTTTTTCAAAAAATGCCTGTAATAATTTTTATTAAAATACCATATGTATAAGATGCTTTTATGACAAATAAAATTTATATATTGAATTTTCTGGGAATATCCTGAATGACTTTTGTATAATTGGTAAACTGTAAAAGATAGATAAAATCTTACTGAACAAAAAAATGTAGATCTTGTTAAAGCACAAAATTTAAGTCAAATAAAGTTTCTTGTGGTGTTAACCATTTCCAAGATATTCTTTGTTATTTGTTTGAATTTTAAAATATGTATACTTTATTTAAGAGTTACTATTCTTTTCTCATGGTCATGCAAGGAGCATGGAATTTCAAAGCCATAACATAGTGACCTGCTTTTTAAAAATCTGACTATAGCTTTAGCCTCCACTATCCTTCTTATACCTATGATGAAATGTGTAATGAAGGTTTATCTCAATTAACGAGAAGTAGATAAAAGAATAACTTTTGTAAGAATAGTTTGTAGAAGAGTGAATAGAAAAGGTCATGTGAATGCAACACATCAGATTCTTTTATTCTGCATTATTCAGCATTTTCTCTTATCTCATCCTTCTAGGTTCAGTTTAGGTAAAAATATGAAACTCCAATGTGCTTTCGCTGAAAAAAGATAATTTGAAAAAAGCTTATATAGCTAGAAAATGCAAGAAACCCAAAAAAAGCATTATAGACAGAAAATACAAGAAACGTAAAAGATTTAATGTAGTATGCTTCTTATTCACCATTTTCCCCAACGCAGAACTTGTTTAATAGAAACTTCTAAAAAATTCATGGAAATATAATTATTTCATCCACTTACCTTACATTTTTTTTGTTTCTCAGTTATGTGTTTCTTTCCGGTGGAATTAACAGCTTCCCCAGATGCAGAAATAAATGAACCGCTGTTTGTGACCAGTATATGTTCCTTTTCTCTACAAGAAAAAAATGCATATGTGTATATATATATATATATATATATAATACTTTAAATATAATCTCAAATCTCACTCGTTATATCGGAGTATTATTAAGGGGGGAAGTGGATGCAATTTCTGTTTTCTGTAGTATTTAAGCTAGAAGCTACATTTTAGGCATACAAATTTTCCATAACATACTAATAACGCTATTAAAGTTTCTTCTTGCTGGGATTAATAGTTTTTTAGTTATTTTGTTAAAAACATATGCTTTTTCAAAATCTATCTTCTACTGTAAATTTTAACAAAAATATTTTTAAAAGATCCTACAATGCTTGTATATAAAGCTTTGTTCAGATTTTCAATATTTGGCTCCTGAGATAAAAAAATAATGAATGTACTACACAAAAAGTTGAACTTTTTCAGAACTGGATTGGATATTTTATTTTTATTTTTAAGAACCACATAAGACAAATAAATCCAATGCTCAGTTTCACTAATCACTTTTTATAGAAAGTAAAAATTACAAGTTCAATGTATGGAATTTAGTAGGAGATAGATTTTGAATGCAACAAACTGCTTCAAAAATAGAACCGTGGAAAACATCATTTAAAGTTTGCATTGTAGTTAAATAGAACAATACATCCCTTTAATATTACACCATTTCTTAAGGTTTCGAGTACCTTAGGCCCTTGAAACTCCAAAACTATATAAAATAGATTTGATGCAATTTTTTTTGGCAAAAAACTGAAAAAGTAAATTTTTCACAAAAATTAGGAATTTGCACCCATATCCCCCTTAAGTTAAATAAACTATTTTTCAAAGATAGGAATGTATGATGGAATGAATATAGACTATATTTTAAATTTATTCACTGCAAGCAAAATCATTACTTTTAACATAGACAATTAATTACCTGAAATCTTTAAAGTAACAATGTTCCAGCAAACGATGAACATTAGGTCTTATATCAGGGTCATAGACTAGCATGCATCTGAGAATTTCTCGCCCTGATTCAGAAACATTTGGAAGTAGTGTATTCACTCCAATTCCCGATGAGGTTGCAAAATAGTATGTGCAGTTTCTAGATTTACTACAATAAAAGTTATATTACCAGCATGTTAAATGAGAAAAAAAGTTAATACAAATGCATATAAACTATGTTTAGCTCTGGATTTATTAATAGAACTATTAATGAAGATATCCACAGAGCTTGTGCTATAAACAACCAATAAATATTAAACAGAATTACAAATTATCTACTGAAATTATTATGGAAAATGTCTATTGTAAAACGAATAACTTAAAAACATATGTTATAGAAAATACTTAAGATGTAATACCAAACATACTTACTGTTTTTGAAATTTGGCTAATGTACGTACATTAGGTGTGCCCAAAATGTTATGAATTTTTGCAATTTGATCCACTTCATTGGAACCAGGAAATAAAGGTTTCAACCTGAGGAAAATTGGAACTATATTAATCATAAGAATATTTTCTAAAAGGTATTCTTTATTAAATTTTTAATTACCATGTCACTTTGCATGGTTTATACATAGCTTTGCCATTTTCTATGTGTTAAATTAAGGTCTCAAAGTACATGTTTTTATTTTATTTTTCTTTCTTTCTTTTTCTCTCAGAAAAAGGTTTTTGATAAGAGTACAGAAAAAGGAGTAAGTCTTATACAGAGTGTTACCAAATAATACTGAAAAAGGATGTGGATGTTTTTCTATGGTTGCATTTATAACAGATAAATGTTGCTGATGATGATGATGGTAGTAACTTTATTAGCTTATAGACTTTTACAAATTTCAAGCATTGTCAAAATAATACAAATGTATTTACACAATGCTTATAATTCATCTACTCTATATAAGCATTTTATATTAAAAATGTTTTGTTTTTTCTAAACATGCTACTATTTGAAGTTTTCATTTCATCTGGTAGTTTATTATAAAGGATTTTGCCCACTGTACAGGTATCCCTTTCTGTGGCCATTTTATTAATATTTCCTCTTGCTCTGAATGATCCCTGAATCAAATGTAGTGATGAATTGATTTTGAGTGGTGTAACAGTCAAAGAAAATAGCACATTTCTTCCATTTAAACAAATCAAAACAAGCATATATTCTAACATATGATGATTACCTTGGCTCTCACCACAATGTAGGTTGATTGTAAAATCTAAAAATGCCCTAAATTTAAAGGACAAATAACATGGTCAACATTGATTCTGCAGTATATAGGAAAATATGTGACTATAATGGAAATCAGTACCTGATTTAAAAAAATAAGTTCAATTTTGGCCATCACAATGCTAAATTCATTCAACTTATACAGTTTACTGTTATGTTTCATTATGTTATTCTAAATCTGTTGATTTTCTTCCTAATCGGCTCACTTCAGTCCTCTCTTATCACGCAGATGTTTATGTTTATATTCCCAGCACTTATCAGTTTTATTCTATGTGTCAGGCCTGTCTTCTTGTAAGGTATTTATGTTTACATTTACAGCTATCATAGATCTCAACTTAAGTTGAGCTGAAAACTTGTGTTAATACACACGTTTGTCTTTATATGTATAGTGCTAAAATAAAAGTTTGAGTATGATTTCTACATCAGGATTACGCAGAAGACAGTGTCTACAAAGTCCTCAGAAGTTTTGTTACATTTGTGGGTGTTATGTGTTTGATGGGAAGGTATGTAAAATGGACTTTCAAACAAAGAAACTATATTACTCATATTTCAAAGAGAAAGTTGGTGATCAGGATAAATCATTAGTGCCTCATATTGCATGTAACAGTTGTGTTGAGGGATTACATTATTGGTATGAAGGAAAACAGAGGGCAATGCCATTTGCCAAACCAATGATATGGGGAGAGCAGCAGAATCACCATGACGATTGTTACTTTTGCATGTGCAAAGTTGCTGGCTACAACAAACAAAAAAATAAGGCAGGAATTAAATATCGAAATCTGAACTCAGCTACATGGCCTAATCCTCATGGACCCAAACTATCCATACCTACACCACCAGCAGACCTCAATTTTAGTGAATCTGAAAGCAGCTCCGTGACTTCCAGCAATGAGTTGGTTTCTGATCCAGAAGAATTTAACAATTCACCACAACAATTTGAGTTAAATGATTTAGTCAGGGATTTAGGCCTCACAAAACAAAAAATTGAATTACTGGACTCAAGACTAAAGGAGAAGAATGTTTTATTACCTGGCGTTGCATTTTCAAGGTATAAGAATCACAAAATACATTTCCACAAGTAATATGCAGAAGAAGATCAACTTGTATTTATTTAAAGGTGAGTCGGAATCACATCACTGTTTCTAGCTTCTTTTCATTACAAGATCAACTTGTGTTTTGTGTGAATGTGTGTAATCTTATTCAACAGTTGGGCAGGGAAGCATATGAGACAAGTAACTGGCATCTTTTTATTGATTCTTCCAAACAAAGTCTTAGGCAGTGTTACTTCATAATGGCAACAAGTTAGCTTCAATACCATTTGCACATTCAACGAAGCTAAGAGTGTCTTATGAAACTCTGAAGCGTGTTCTTGAGAAAATTAAGTGATTTTCTGAATATTATGATAATTGATGGTAGCGTTATCATTAGTCTTTTAATTAAGGGCTTGTAAGCATAGGGGACCTTTATAAATATTAATTATTTTAACTTCTATGACCATGAGTGGCAAATATGTGGCGACTTGAAGGTCATTGATCTGTTACTAGGACAACAGGGAGGATACACAAAATTCCCTTGTTTTCTTTGCAAATGGGATAGCAGGATAGCGACAAACATTGGGAAACCAACCAATGGTCTAAGAGGCAGCAACTGGAACCTGGATCAAAAAATGTTACTAATATGGCTCTTGTTGATTGTCAAAAACTTCTACTCCCTCCATTACACATAAAACTTGGCATGATGAAACAATTCATGAAAGCACTTGACAAAGGTTGCCCTTGCTTCCAGTACTTATGCACAAAGTTTCCATCATTGTCACAGGCTAAAATTAGAGAGGAAGTATTTGATGAACCACAGTTAAGGAAATTGATGAAAGAATGTTAATTTTACCAGCTCTATGAATGAAATTGGAAAAGATGCATGAAATGGATTCAGAGAGGTTGTTAAGAAATTTCTGGGCTATGTGAAAGACCCTCAGTACAAAGAAATTGTCAGAAATATGCTGGAAAATTTCAGACTGCTCGGCTGTAATATGAGTTTGAAGTTTCATTTCCTCAAGTCATATCTTGACTATTTCCCATCGAATTTAGGAGCTGTCACTGAAGAGCAAGATGAAAGGTTCACCAGGACTTGAAAGATGTTGAACAATGTTATCAGGGACAGTGGGATGTACATATGATGGATGATTACTGCTGGTGTCTTGCATGACGAACCTACCAGAGAACACTCAAGAAAATCACATACACTGAAGTTCCATGGAAAAAGAAAAAGGGGTTCACAAGATAACTAACATACATTCTCAAATTCAGGTATGTTTTCATGGCATTATTCTTGTTTATTTTCTTTAAAAGTTGTATATGAGTGTGTAATATTTCTGCAAATTTTACAATTATATTTTCATTGAACATTGTCATGTTGCCAAAATGAAATGTGCTATGGAAAAGCGGAATGCATTTTTGAATTCTATGCACTGAAATTACTAAAAGTCACCTATTACTTTCTCTACTACGTGTAGTAAGTAGGGGAAGTATTGTATTCCACCCAAAATTTTGATACCGAGATTTCACCGGAAATACATGTTTTGAGACCCCCTGAATCCAAAAAAAGCATTTTTGGAAACATGTCCGTGTGTGTGTCTGTGTGTCTGTCTGTCTGTGTCTGTGAACAGCATAACTCAGAAACGAACAGTCGGATAAACACCAAACTTGGTATTTGGGTTCAGTATCTTCCACGGATGCGACACGAAGGTTTTCAAGAAAATCCCCCCACCCCAGAGTACCCTTTACATGGAAGATTTTTCGAAAATTTTAATTTTCTCAAAAATGGCTCTAACGATTTTGATTAAAATATCATATGTTTAAGATATTTTTATGACAAATAAAATGTATATCTTGAATTTTCTGGGAATGTCTCCAAAAGTATTCTTTATTGTGAACGACTTTTGCATAAGTGGTAAACCATAAGAGATAGACGAAATTTTACTACACAAAAAATGTAGATCGTGTTAAAATACACAATTTATGTCATATACATTTTTTTTATTGAGTGAATCATTTTCGAGATATTGCTTGTTATTCCCTTAAATTTTTCAATACTTATTTTCTCAAATGGGAATTCGTTATTCATTTTTTTTGTCTTCGATATGCAAAGAGTTATAATCTGTGGCAAAGGGAATGGTGCTTCACCTAGCAACCAGCTATTAAGAGATATGTATGTGCTTAAAGGCTACTGTTTTTCTATATTGCCCTTGTAAATATATTTTCCCCTACATCTACAAGAAAATTAGCAATAAGATAGAGTTTGCAAATGTTGATCTCGATTAACATGAACTAGATGGAGAATAAGCGTTTGTAAAAATACTTTGTACAAGAGTAGAGAAAGTCATGTGAGTGTAACACATCAGATTTTTTTTAATTGCACCGCAGAAAAAAAATTTTCATTTGTAACCTAGTGTAATTTATCCCTTGCTGCAATGTATATTTCTTTTCAAAGACAGTCACTGAATAAATGAGAAAATAAATATCAAAATATATTCCATGTAAATAGGAGTTTGGGGTGGAGGTTTTCCTAAAAAACTATGTATTGCATGTTGCATTGGTTTATTGCAATGTTAAGCTATATTTAAGTTTTTAATTCCTTTATATTTTATGAATGGAGGATGATGATTGATTCAAAATGTATTTTTTTGTTTCAACTGTACTTAAGTACCAAGTTTGGATTTGCCGAACATTTTGTTTTTGAGTTATGTGCTGTTCACAGAACACACTGATGCTCAAATCTTTTTCTAAAAATGCTATTTTTTGGATTCAAGGGGCCTTGAAACATGTATTTCCATTGAAAACTTGACATCAAATTTTTCTGTGAAGTACAATACTTCCTTTTACCTAGTGTTGGGCAATCCAAATGAAACTATTGAATTATTTGATAGTTGCAAACAACTGAATTATTCAGTAGTTTCTGTCAGAATTCAAGTTTCATTCGGTTTGCTGGTTATACTTGTCATGCTTCAAAACAATAGTACTTTTCATTTGGTTTACCCAACCAAAAAGATTGGACGAATATAAGGCACTGCCATCTACATTACTACATATAAAACAATGAAAGATGCACTTTCCTATGCGATTAATTGTAATACCATTCAAAAATATACAGATAATGGTGCCATTTGCTGAGAGATTTTCAAAACATTAATCCCTTCTCTCTGAATCTCACACAACCTGTTGTGTGTATGGTGGAAGATGTTCACCAATAAGCATATGCAGTCAAAGCTATGAAAGAATGAGCAAATATATAATTATATTAACTTAAATTGTAGGGGGGAGAGAAAATTAAGAGTAGGAAATTGCTTAACTAAACTTTAAGGCTGCCATAATGCCGTCGACTTCGGTACAAATTAAAATAATACTAATTTGTTATTAAGTTTTCGCTCCCCCCCCCTCTCTATTAAATTTTTAAATAAATGCAATAAAATTAATATCAGTGTATAAGTTAGGTAGCAAAAGGAAAATAAACAAATTGAGCAAAATAAAAACAGTTAATTAATTTAGGTTATAATAGCACTCGGTAAATTTTGGAGGTTAAATTGCAGTTGGATTTGTGCAGCAACAATAAATTGAACTACTTCATTTGAACTCAAAGTAAAGTTGTACAAGTCTTTTGAATAAATGCCACAAATAATGTGGTGTGTGCTACAATGCTGAGTATAAATGCAAAAATTGTGTTTTGATAATTTTGTGTGTTTTGGCACTGTTGCTACTGTTTAAGTTCTAATAGATACTCTACAAAATGCATGAATGATACTGAGCTTTTTTTACAATGTAATTCACATGACTACTTTAGGAATCTGTTTAAAAAAAAAAACATCTCTCTAGCATTGCACCATTTATCATAGCATTGAATGTTTCTTGTTGGCATTGCACTGTGAATATTGCAAATAATTGGTATTAAATCTTGTGAACAATTTATTGTAATTTTAATAAAGAGCATTAAGAGAAAACTCCTTTGATAAATTGGAGTAAAAAGGGTTACAATAACTGAATAACTGTTTGAATTTTATATGCATTTATATATTCATACTCAACTAAAAACAAAGTCAAATTGCTATTATGCTTCAGCATGCCAGTCCAATTTAAAAGAATTATAATTACATTTCAGTGAACATAAACATAAAAAGAAAATTAATTGAATTTAGTTTTATTTCTGGACACTCTTTAACTACTATGGTCCTTAGTGTCCCATTCTATATTGGGTGTGAAAGACTGGTAATTTTGCTCAGGGGCCTCTTCATCAGGTTTGAGGTTCTTTTACGTGCCATAAATCTATGACATGGGACCACCAGCTTTACTTCCCTTCCAAAGAAAGCCATGCTAAGGATTTTTATACACAAAAAAATCCATCGCTCCCCACCAGGTTTGAACCTGTGATCTCAGGAACTAGAGGCTAGCATGATAACCACTACACCACAGAGGATGACAACCTAACACAGCAGATCATATTAAACAATATACATTATGAATAAATCAAGCAATTAAATATGTGTAATGCGCATATTTAACTTCATTGACTACTTAACAATTGCAACTTTACAGCCAAAATTCCATTTTCGGACCACATTAACAGTGTGTTTACATCTGTGCTGTGAATATCATTTTAACACAATGCAGAATTGAATAGAACCATATAATCTACTGTACGACTATGTAATGAAAACCATTTTCATTGCTATGACTACAATTCAACATGTTTATACAAATGCCATTACATATATTATTGATCTTTCACAAATGCCATTTCATTCAGTTGTTACAGGAAGCTATCATTTATCAATCAATTGTGGAATTACACTTACATTAACTCACTACCTTTAAGAATTTCTTGCTACCCTTGGATACTAAAATGCACTAACATCTTCATTACCCATGTATATGAATCAAATTTATAACCACTCTGATGCCTTCCCTGCTCAACTCATTGTCACCTTCACTCATTTTCGCATTGTTCAAACTGTTTCTCTCATTCCTTTCCTAAATAATGTCATTTTTCAAACCTCAATTCCTCTTCAATAGATGCGTTTTCTTATAATGTAGGACAAATGCAGTGCTGCATCTGAATTTCCATGCAGTGAGAAAATATTCATTCTAATATCATTCTACTATTTAGATAAAAGCAGGAATAAATACAAAATCTAACTCATTCAACAAAATTTTAGAGGCTTATATAAACATTAACTACTAATTTTATTTATTTTCAGTCTTACTTTAATTAATCAAAGGGAAATATAGAATACAAACTTTAAAATCTCATAGTAAACACAGCCAACAGCCCAGACATCCATTTTTGGACCATAGTATCCTGTAGTAAGCAGACACTCTGGTGAACGATACCAGCGTGTGGCAATGTATTCAGTATGTGGTGGTTTGAGATTGATTCCTTGTGCAGAGCCCAGGTCTGCAAGTTTCACACACTGTGTTGACAGCTTAAAACAGATAATTTTTCTCATAAGTAAAACTCACACAAGTGAAATTACATATATAAGCTCTAGTGTAGCTTATATTTTTTCTATGGATACTACATATTGCACACATAAATTTGATTCTCCTGTTTTACTATAAATAAGACACGGCTTAGGTTTAGCTTTTTAATAAAGTGATTGATAAGTATGAGATATATCGTTATTCTAAATAAAACTCAATCTTCAGTTTTAGGAAGTGAAAAGATATAAAAAAAATATGTGAATTATACAAATGAATAGAAGCTTGAATTACTATGAAAAAATTACTGTGCAGAAGAACTAAATATGCCAGGAAATTAATGATGCCCAAACAACATTGGGACAGGGAAATAAAAGCAATAAACATAGGTATCCTTAAAAATAGGAAGCTGAAAATGTTCAAAATTGGCCATTATGGAGAAAAATGCAAGCTTATATTTCAAAGGATTGTATTACATATTTGCTAACATTTATTCCATGCATATTTCACCACTGCCATTTCACTTGTTATTGTTGTTATCATCATCATCACCATCACCATCACCATCACAGTAGTTGTGAATATGTAGCTATATGCATGATTGGTATGTTCTGATGTTTGAATGAAATGGAAATTTTGTGGCACAAATTTACTATAGTCATTAGCACCACTTATTGCCATAGTTTTATTTACTCTGTGCACAAAAAACAAAGATGCATAGAACAGCATACAAACTTTAGATGCAGAAGTCTGCAATCTAAAGGTAAGCAATTCAAAATTCTTGTCACAGCAAGAAATGAAAGAATGGGAAATTTCCTGATGCTGAAGTGGGGAACGAGGTATAGAGCATTGCTGAAGATCCTTGAAACTTTCCAAGGGAATTAAAGAGGATGAGGGCATAAGAGGAAATATTGCTTTAACAGGAAACCTTAGACCATTGGGATTATGGACATTATAGATACCCAAGCAAGTGTAATTTGGCATTGAAGAAACTAGGAGCTGCTGATTTAAGAGCCTGACTAAATCACCTGTTGGTCAGCTTTGTTGAATGTTGCAGGCAAAGCTTCTCTTTTGCCTCCCATTAGCCAATTTTATCCTTAACTTGAATTTCTTGAGTATGGCATACTGTTCTTTATATACAGGTGCACACAACAAGCTTCTGTCCATCTGACATAGGAACTCTATTGTTCTATAAGGCAATATCATTATATGAGTTATTTCACATAAAACTGAACACACTAAATCATCAGTTTCTCTGAATTTTAATTTACATGTTCCACACATAAAATAAATGGACACGTGTTTTATATTTTGTGGAAAATCAAATTATTTTAGAATTTACAGCATACATAACATTTTTCTTGTACGCACACAACATTACATAAAAGCAATTTATTCTCGGAATACAGAATGGTCAGGAATAAGCTCAATACATCGTTTTGTAGATAAAAACGTTGTGGTTTTCCTTATTCAAAGTACGATTTATTCAGAATAAAAGACAATAACTTTTTAAAGTACAAATATTTTAAACCGCAATATCATATTTAACCCCGTAATATAAAAATCTGAAAAAAATACAGAAGGAATCTATGATATATTTTGTTTTAAACCTGTTAATATCAGGATGGGATCTTCCTTAGAAGTATGCTTTTAAACAGTTTGTGTTAGACCATAGGGTTTTAGAACATAGACTGCTGATTGAGAGCTTTACACCACAGTAGCACGCCACGCATGCTGATGCATTATGCAATATGAACGTGATAGGCTATCACTTCTGGTGTCTGGTTAACTTAGCAACTGGAATCTGATATTCTATGAAGCCTCTCTCTGTTGTTTCATTTTAAATGTTACTTTGTGTTCAACTTTTTGTGTTAAAAGTTCAGTTTTAACTCTGTGGTTTCTGAAAGTGCATAGTGAGTGAACTGAAGAAACAGAGCTATGACTATTGCTTCAATCCATTTAATGTTTCCAAGCATGACACACACGGCAGAAATCATTAAGCTTAGTTACCTATAATATCTTTCAAAATTAAAAAATGGAGACCTTAACTTTGTCACCAGACCTAAAAGTATGTGATGTGTGTTGAAAAAAAAAGTTCCCAAAGTACCAACCACTGATAACAGTGATTGTTTGCTACAAAGTACCAATGCTGAGAATAATCCAGAAGAACATAGTGACCATTTTAAGACAAGATACAGCAATGTGAAAGCAATCCCTGGCACCTTAGAGCTAAATTAATTTATTGCATCAACCAATAATGTAGTAATAACTAGATGGTACTCATTTGAGCCTGAAGGGATAAAAGTGTGCATTTAAATTGTAGTTAAGTTGCTCCCTCCCATAGGATAAAATTGAAAGTTCGAATGTTTCTCAACTGTATGCCAAATTTAAGTTACATGTGAACAAACTAGTGCAACTAAAATGCTGTGAACAATTGACAAGGCATCCAACGACAGATTGCTGCTGCTACTCTCCAGCTGCGCCATGCTGTAATCCCACTTCGCACCACTTTCGAAGTTATTTTATTTAAAATTAACTATACAGGATGCCATTTTTGTTTTATGCAAATATATACAAAAAAACTACAAGGAATTTATTTATAAATTTTATAGAAATTTAAACATGCGGGTTAATAGTGATATGTAGTTTTTAAATGTTTGGATTTTCAAAATTGATGTAAATAATTAATTATATCAATTATAATAAATATTAAGTAAAAGATTAAGCTATTAAGATAAGATATTAAGCTTTGCATTGCACTTTATAACATAATTTTATCACTTATCGCCTGTAAGATATTTTAATATAAAGGTAGAGAGGTGTGCCACTTTTCACGAGTTGGATTGCACAATGTGTTTTAAAAAAATAAGAATTTAAAACATAATTCACTTTGTTTTTGTAATCCACGGACAAAATTTGAAGTGAATTGGAGACATGATGGTCAAATTTTGTGAAAGTTTGTGCGACTTGACATGGAATGACTCATATACAGTTATCAATGTGAAAATATGATTTCAACCCTTCATTCATACTTTATTTATTTATTTCATATTTTTATTTTTTCAAAAGTGACTTAATGCTTTTCAGCTCCTTGGTCACAACTTTGTTCATGATCTGTATTGATAATTTACATTTAATATGGTGATTTGCTCATATTTATTTGTAAAACCTAAATTTATTGAAAAGTATAGTGTAAGTTACAAATTTCATATAATTTTGCCTAAATATCATTGTTTGTATGAGAGAATGTAGGCCATACATATGTATGTGCGTTCTAAATTCAAATTCAAATTTTATTCACTGTTTGATTTCAATACAGAAATATTGGCTTCGTCAACAATGCGATTATTAGTACAAAAAGAACAGGTCTAATTAGATATAATACACAAATACAGACATCCTAATTTCTTACATGAGTAGGTACCTAAACTAAATTTTGGAATTGTAAACATAGCATAATCCATAAGAAAGCTTATAAACTAATTCATTTCTAGATATTCTTCCACTGAATAAAAACAACCTGTATTAGGAATTTTTTCAAATCTTTTTTTATTACTGTTAGGGGTTTAATTTTTTTTAAATATGTGGGGAGTTTATTAAACTATTGAATGCCATTATAATATAAACACAAATACTTCCTATTATGAAGCAACACCACTGACTGATTACTGCATCTGTTTGGGAGGGAAATGTATTCAAAGTACCTTTGGCAACCTCTTATCTTCAACCTTGAGAAGGTGGTGTTGGTCTTTGGAATATAGAGATGAAATGTACAGTGATTTTCATCAGTCAGAATTCCAATTTACAGCATAGTGATTGTCCATTCTCCAGTAAATGGTTACAACACTGGATCCATGCTATAAGATTAGGTAACCCACTAGACATTAGAAGGATACCTACAACCTTGAATTACATGTGTCTTTATGTTCATGAACAAAGTTATCCTCTGCAACAATGTTGCATGCTGAAGACAACCTATGATAAGCTCATACTTTCCTGTAAAGCTCCTAAGATGAGAATAAGAAGGTTTTCCTTGGGACACTCATTACTCTGGTTTGTTTCATATCTCCTTGAAACATCTTCTGGCTAGAATCAGATTCTTATAGTTTCAAGTGGTGCATGATATCCGCCCCACTTGTAATAGGTTACACAAAATTCATCTCACTGATTCTAGTAAACACTTGAAGTGTAATGGAAAAGATACACTAAAGCATAGGTTATATGAATGTCCTATTGTGCAGTCTATTATGAGTCACTTTACGGATTCTCTGAAGAAACTACAGTTGAATCACTATGAATGGTGAATTCGCAACATTTTTCTTTGAACCATACTTTGTATTAACTCCAGCTTCAAGGCATACATTTTCTGTATGTTTATTAACAAACACAGTTTATGTGTAGCAACATTAGGATTATGTGACCCTTTTGACTATGTATTTATTTTAAAACAGAACATGCCAAGCTCTTTTGTAATAGACAATCTGCAAGTTGTACAAGGTGTATAAAAGCTTTTTTGATTGATTTAATTTTTTCAGTGCATAATATAATGTATTTAATTTGTTCTGTTAGCAGTCAAATATTCACTATTCAAGTTTTTGTATAATTATTTTTCATTGTAAGCAGCTAAAAGATAAATAAAATGTTGTCTGAAAAAAAAACAACATTTAAACTGTATGGACTAAAACATAAAAAGGGGGGAAAATGCCTCACAGCACATCAGTTTACATAGATTAACCCTGACTTGCTATTGCTGCCCATTTCAAAATACATATTCTCATAAAGTTGCAGAACATCCTGAGTATATTTTACTACCTTCACAATGTCCTATAACTAATTAAAGTTTATGGGAACTTTGTCCTTGTATACCTTTTCAGGGGGCGTGGTAAGGTTTTTAGCATCCTTCAGTAATTGGTTGTTTTATTGCATTTTTCTTGTGAAGAAAATCAATTCTTTTCCTCTTAGGTGACATGGTGAAACCACTCACTTCCACACAAACAAATAACCACTAAATGAACATGAAACCATGCGACAACAATAGTATGAATCAGAACATAACAGCATAGCAAACGTACAATAACAATACAGCACTGAAAGGTAACAAGTGACTTAATGATTTTCTCCTCCATTAACATCCTGTGCAGTTTTGTGTAGAAGGAGAAGCATGAATTAATGATTATCTATGCCATTTATTGCTCCTTACTTAAATACCTCATGATGTTGAATAAAATTTTTTTTTTCAAAATTTGACTTAAAGCCTTTCAGCACCAATCAATTCAATTGATAAGCATAGTGAACAAACTAGCATACTTTAGTATGTAGGGCAAGGATAGGGAGTAAGTTGGAAGAAGGTATAACAATGGCACCTCATTCTTAAATAAAAATAAGAATCCTCAATATTTAAAAATTAAACATTTTCATTATTTTTAAGGGTAAAAATTTATATAATTTTAATTTGAAAAGCTGCATTAATGGGTAATGCACAGTAAATTAAAAGCTCCACCATTGTACACCTGTAACCATAAGGTTACAATTTAAAATTTCTACTCCATTTGAATAAAATTAGGTAAATATGATATTAAGAACAAAGAATTTTTTGATAGAAATAAATACAAACTCAAATATTAGATTTAATGAAAATAAGGGTTTCCATTTAGTATTAGTTATGAAATAATACATATCTAAAGCCTCACCTCACCTTGATGAGAATATTCTCTGGTTTGATATCACGATGATAAAATCCATGGTGATGTAAATAATTCAAACCATTCAGCATTTGGTGCAGGTATGCTTTTGCTTGTGTCTCTAGTAGATATCTGTAATCATATGGCACATATTTACCTGATATTTAAGTTGAATACTGTCTTTCAAGCAGAGGGCCAAGGAGCCTGTTCTAGATTAATGCAGACTATATGTTATGGATATGCTCAGTATCAGCTCTGTCATTGGAAAACTGCTTAATGTAATAACTGAAACTGTACTCATAAACACTATAAAACTGCACATTCTGAGAAGCATTCTTAATTAAAAGAAAACTTCTCAAGCCCAGCCAGGAACTGAACCCAGGACCCTGGGTGCAGTAGAGATTTTATACTAATTGCAACACAATACCAGTACAAAAATAAAGAAAAGAAAGAAAACAAAATGTGCTTGAAGCCATGGATGGGTCCAAATATCAACCCTAAGATTCCTGGTCAGTAATGCATCCAGAACATCATTACATTTAAGCTGTTTACTTTTTACTCCCTCTACTACTTACCTATAGTAAGTAGAGGAAATATTGGATTCCACCCAAAAATTGGATAAAAGTTTCTACCCAAAATACATGCTTTAAGGCCCCCTGAATCTGAAAAAAAAACAAAACCTTTGTGTGTATGCGTGAGAGAGAGAGGGGGGGGGGGAAGAGACTGACAACATAATTAAAAATTGAAAAGTACTTACCAAACTTTGTGTTTAAGTTCAGCATCTTCCAAGAATGCAACAGAGATTTTCAAGAAAATCCCCCTACCCCTAGCCTTTATATGGAAAAGTTTCATTATTTTTTATTTTCTCAAAAATGGCTCTGACGATTTTGATTAAAATAACATATGTTTAAGATATTTGCATAACAAATAAAATGTATCTATATCTGAATTTCCTGGGACTAGCCTATGAAGTCCTCTTCATTCTGAATGAATTTTGTATAGCTTGTAAACCATAAGCAATAGACAAAAACTGTAGATCTTATTCTTATGTCGAATAATTGTTTTTGTCATTAACTATTTATAAGATATCCTTTATTGTTGGATTGAATTGTCAAATATTTTGTATGCTTTTAAATTGCTGAGTCCCTATTAACTTTTTTCTCATGGTCATGCAAAGAGAACGGAATTTCAAAGCCATCCACATAACAATGGATTTTACTATGGCTTAACCCTACTGTATTCTCCTTGTATTTGCAATGGAATGCATTATAAAGTCAATCCTGCAAGTGTTAAGCAGGATTAATGTGAAGCAGACAAAAGAATGAGCTATTGTAAGAATAGTTTGTAGAAGAGTGGGTAGAGAAAGTGTATGAATGTAATACTTCAGAAACTTTTTATGTTTGTTATAATCAACATTAGAGGGTGGATCAGAGTGACAAGGTCCTTAATTTCAAGTTACTGGTGCAGAAAATGAAATGTCTTGGCACACGTCCCCTAGGTACAGATGGTGGGTAAGGAAATATACCATAGTAGGCAAGATGTTCCACTTCACAAAATACTACTACAACCATAGAAAAACAATTGCAAAAGTATCATTTGAGAATACAGGTACCCAATGTATTGTGCATAGTTGTAGTCTACAGTTAAACAGAGCAGTTAGGAATAAGCATGTGCTATTGGTGTTGTTATCGATCAACTGTCAGAAGACCTAAGGAAAAACATGTGCAAAGTGAAAAAAGCTGAACATCTTAATACTCAGGTTCAGAGGTAATATCTTCAGCAGTGAAAGAGAAATAATTACATATAATTTATATAAATTAAGTTGAGAGCTACAAAAATGGCAATTAGAAAGTTACTGCAACAGTGGAAAACACAGGAAATATATACAAGAAAAGCTGTCATCATCACATGCAAATTTATTTTGCAGCAACTTGTGTGCTATGATATGTACAAATATTTAAAAAATTAGATAATCCACTCTTTGGAGACTTCCTATGTAAACATACTGGGTGAGCCAAAAAACTACGAACCACCTGTGCAGTGTTTTTCCTGTCTGCATCCTTGGTGCTCATTGCCATCTGCTGCTATCATAGAAAGGCGCAGATGAAACCATACAACATTTTTAAAACTACTTTTGAAGGCTTTACTTACCAACTTTATGAAAGGAAATGCTGAAACTGGCCACCGCCATTATCCATACATTTTTGGCACCTCTTTAGGAAACTATCCATGGTTACTTCATGGATAGTGATGGATAGTTTCCTAAAGAGATGCCAAAAAGGTATGGACGACGGTGGGAGGTTCAGCATTTCCTTTCATAAAGTTGGTAAGTAAAGCCTTTAAAAGTAGTTTTAAAAATGTTGTATGGTTTCATCTGCACCTTTCTATGATAGCGGCAGACGGCAACGAGCACCAAGGATGCAGACAGGAAAAAACACAGTGCAGGCGGTTCATAGTTTTTTGGCTCACCCTGTACAAAACAACATATTCCCAGTGAGTCAACATTATGAAATATATTTTCCCCCTTTGTTGTGAACAAAATCAGAAAAGAAGTGGATGATGACAAAAAAATTTATTAGTATGGATGAAACTACAGATGTGATGAGGTCGTTTGTAGTAAATGTAACTGTAGGAATACTAACACCTAACTCTCCTAAAAAAAAAAAGCATGTATTTAATAACATTGAAACGATAGAAAATGTGAACCACACAACAATGTCAGCTGTATTTTCAAATGCTATGGTTCTTTTGTGGCCTAATGATATCAGGTTTGAAAATGTACTTTTTTTAGTCACAGATGCTGCACCATAGGTGCCTACTTAGAGGACCAGAATAAGTTAGGAGGGCAAGGCACTTTCTGCCCCCTAACTTACAAAGCTAGGGCTCTGCCCTCAAAAATTTTATTGAAGGGGCCTGGCCCTCCAAAATATCAAGATAGATTTCTCATTAAACAAAAACAAATTTGTTAAATAGACCGAATGGAGCTGCAAAGGATAACCCTTATTTAAAATGTTCATCTGTTACACAAAAGCAGTGATGACACAACCTAGGTTTCAGTTTATATTGGATCAGAATCAGAGCACAGAAATACTGAATTATTCTTGTCAATGTAGTTTCACCCCTATTACAGAAAAATATTTAGCACATTTATCTGCAATCATTTTCTGAAGGTGTGATGCAAAATGCAATTAATTTCATATGTTACGAGAAATCCACTAATAGGAATCACATTGTATCCATTTTTCGAGTACATGACTACCCTTACACAGTAAGAAGCTTTTAAAATTGCTTTTGTCATTTGTGTGGCCATAGATTGAAATTTCTTGTATTTGCCTAAATGGAGTTGCTCTCATCCACTGTCATCACAAAGAAGTCATGAACTTAAATCTCCATTCAGTGGTAAACAAGTTTAAAACAGGAACTGATTTTTTTTATAGTAGTGTTTAGTGCCTGCTCTTACTGCATTGTACAGCATTGTACTTGCAGGTTTTGGCACTGGTAAGACATGAAAATCATGAAATAAAATGATAATTGGGAAAGGAAACCTTCCAGGCCTAAGGTTAGGGTACCTCGGGGAGGATTGTCCTGGCAGGATTTGAACTGCAGACTGTTGCATCATTTTAAAACTCCATGTCTTAATGGCCTTGGTTACCCATGTTGGTAGGAATGAACTGAGATGCAATACTTTTGCCAGAAAACAGTAATAAGTATGACTCAAGATCTAACAGTTTTTCTTCAAACTTTAAGTTAATGAATCATTTATTTAATTTTCTGGCAATTGAAGGAGTCTGTATTATAGTATGATAAAATATGTTTTACTTTACTAAGTGCACTAAGCATTGTATTAATACACAACTTAATTACACAATCCTGTCCCCCCTAAAATGTATAAGGGACTATGTGTTCTGCTCAATATAATGAAAGTGGCCAAGGACATACAAATCATGTATCCTAGGTTGATTCATCTAACTTGGATGGCTACAGGCTCCACAGGGTGGCAGAAGTAATTCGCTCTTCTTATAGTGACATCAACAGTTTTTTAGCTAATGTTAAGAAAATATTTCTGAATGCTCCTTCCCAAAATACTAAAATTCAAGGAAATAGTTCCCAAGGTTCCCCTTCTAGCATACTCTGTAATAAGATGGGTTAAATGGCTGCAGACTACTTTCTATTGTGCCTCATATTATGATCAAAATCCCTAATTTCAGTTAAACCTTCAAGTAGTTTAGATTTCATGAAGAACAATTTATGTTACCTACCAAATGCTCCAACATCATTAGAAACACCTGAATGAGACATTCCAAAGGCTATAAACATAGTGGAAGAAGTTATAAAGAAGTTAAGGAAACCAGAGCTGGAAAAGTTACAAAAAAAGTGAATGAGAAATTTTAGAACGTGTTAGAAACAAATCTGATGTGTTACACTCACATGACTTTCTCTACTCTTGTACAAACTATTTTTACAAACGCTTATTCTCCATATGCTTCAGGTTAATCGAGATGTTAATCTTATTGCTAATTTTCTTGTAGATGCAAGGGGAATTGGTAGGCTTTAAGCAATAGTCAAATATATTAAGAGCTGGTTGCTATGTGGAGTATTCCATTCTCTTTGCATTACCCAGACCAAAAAAAATGAATAACGAATTTCCATTTGAGAAATAAGTATTGGAAAATTCAAGGGAATAACAAGCAATATCTCGAAAATGGTTCACTCGACAACAAAAATGTATATGACATAAATTGTGTATTTTAACGCGATCTACATATTTTGTGTAGTAAAATTTTGTCTATCTCTTATGGTTTACCAGTTATGCAAAAGTCATTCACAATGAAGAATACTTTTGGAGACATTCCCAGAAAATTTGAGATATACGTTTCATTTGTCATAAAAATATCTTAAACGTATGATATTTTAATCAAAATCATTAGAGCCATTTTTGAGCAAATTAAATTTTTTTAAAAATGTTCCATATAAAGGGTAATCTGGGGTGGGGGGATTTTCTTGAAAACCTTCATGTCGCATCTCTGGAAGATACTGAACCTAAATACCAAGTTTGGTGTTTATCCGACCTTTCATTTTTGAGTTATGCTGTTCACAGACACACACAGACACACACATGGACATGTTTCCAAAAATGCTCTTTTTGGATTCAGGGGGTCTCAAAATATATATTTCCGGTAAATCTCAATATCGAATTTTTGGGTGGAATACAATACTTCCCCTACTTACTATACATAGTAGAGAAAGTAAAAATACTGGTTTTTCAAACTTAGGGCATTTTTTCGTCTCTTTTATTGATGTTGTTTGTATGATGATGTATCTCAATCACTTCTATGTGAAGTCTTGTATGATAATATTTTGTTATAGCTAATACTTTAGTATCTTCATAGAGGATATGATGACAAACAATTAACAAAACCTTAAGCTGAATGTGAAGCTAAATCATGCATGGAGACGAATGATGATATGCCACTGCAGTCTCACCAATCATGATCCACCTTCCATCTTGGCCTGAGCTATTGTAAAGAATTTGCTGCCTCACTGCCAGTTGTTAAGCTGCCCAGTGTTACCTCTGAAGATAGCAAACAAAGAGTTGACTGAAATGTTGGGTATTAATAATGTTGGACTTGAACCATTGCCTTCCACCCTGGAAGTTTTTAATAATTTATTCAATCAATTCTTACCATGAAAGCTTTCGTACATATATCAGGAACTGCTTGAATGAGGTATATGTATCAATCTTCTACTGATGTCCAACTGAGTTTATGCATAAGGTAATTCAAGAATGCATATATGAACCAGGAATAAATTATATGTTGGAATATATCCAAAGTGATATGCAGAGGGTTTCAGAAATAGAGGATTCAGATAGCACCTTAAGAATAATTTATCATCAAATAAAGGAAATAAAGCAGCATTGTGTTTCAATTTCCTCTTTGAATTCAAACTTTTATGAAGGCATTCAGAAATTTTAAAATTGTACAATTGATCTAAAGGTTTTAATACTTACCGTTTCCTTGTGCTGAGAAATTCATACAAGCTCATGTCCATCAACTCAAAAATTATTGTCACACAGCCATTATTTGGATCACTGAAAAATTATGTATATATATAAAAATTATTCCAAATAATGCAACTAACACTGTACCAATTGTTATGTGTTATTAAATTTCATTAATCTATTAAGGGAATGGAAAGTAAACTCATATTGAAACCTTGTGTGAAACTTCACTAGTGAAATGAACATAAATCAGAAATTACATTGTTTAGGATGCCCAAAGCATGAATGCATGTCATTTTGATGGAGTTTCTACTGTCAGTTTAAGATGGTTAATGTTCAAAGGGGCAGCTGAGTAGCCACCTCAAGGTATCAGTTAAGCAAAATTTTAGCCAGGGTTTTAATATCAGCACTCTCCAAGTTCCCTTGTAAAGTATTTTCCAATTGAAATTGCTGAATTTCTCCTCTCTGCTTTAGTATAATGTACTAGTGAAACAGGAATTTATTTCTCTTCTTGCAACTTACTAGAATGATTCAATCAAGTTCACGATGTTTGGATGTTTTTTGAGCTTACGCATTGCTACCAACTCTGGAATACGGAGAGCTTGTTTGGCACTGTTGAAAAATATAAATTTTCATTAGCACTTCAATATCATTCTATAGCACAAGGGAATCAAGCCACAATAGCAAAGTTTTAAGCAAAAAATACACACTTTCTGTATAGTTACTTTCAAGGAAAAATTAGATTGTTGCCAATACTACAATGGTCATTTACAGTACATGTACCTATCATATATTTTCTTTGAAAACAGTTCCAGTTTTATTTCTTAAAGATAGGTCAAAATAGCCAAAGATGAACTTTATTCCTTGGTATCCTGAATCCTCAAATATTTCTAAAGAACTTACCTAGTAGATAAATGAAAAAAATTTCTTTAAAATGCATAATTTTCATAACAATTGCCGATATATTTAATAATAATAATAATAATAATAATAATAATAATAATAATAATAATAATAATAATAATAATAATAATAATAATAATAATAATAATAATAATAATTTTAAAAAAATCAACTTTTCCAAGTAGTAATGTTGTATGTTAAACATCAATATTTTGAGGCAGAGCACTTTAAAAGCTTGAACAGTCATTGCAATTCATTGAAATGGTATAGCAAAATTAATTAATAACTAAAGATTTACAGTTATCAGTGTTCATTTTCTCATGTATCAGATGAGAGATAAACATATTCCTGTACTATGGATGTAATAACTCTATGCCTTAAAAAACATGAATTACAATATTTTGATGAAAACATTCTCCTTATTTATTGACTTCTACAATATCCCGAGAGAAAAAAATTGAGTGTGAATCCTAAAAGTGCAGTTTAACTCTTGGAATGTCGGGAGTTTTATGATAAGATGACAACAATTTCTCAGTTTGCTTTTCTATCTCTTCTTCTCATTGTCACTTAAAAGGTATTTATAGAAAGCAACATGGAAGAACTTCATGAATATGTAAATCCATAAAAACCCCTTCCTTGATCTTTGCTTTAGCTATAGCCTAAGGAATTTTGTAAGTAGATGTTTGAATGCTAATGCACTTTGATCCAACTTCTTCACAAACTTTTGATAGGACAAGTTTTATATGAAAGGACAAAATTCTCTCAGCTTTCAATAGAGGTTCATGTTGAACTGTAATTTTTCTGGTTTCCACAAATAATTTAGAATTTGTCTCACTATTGTCCTATTTATAAAGGAAACATCACTGTCTAGGGTAACTTATTGGAATTAGTTAATATTAATGTTACTTTTAAATCAGCCCATATTTCCCATTTTTGTATATTGAACTGAAATATGTAAGACATTCAGATTATCATTTTCTTCAAATTCACAGCATAAGCAATGGTAACTAACTGCCATTATGGAGTGCAGAAGCATAATGTATAGTCAGGTTGTGTCATTTAAAGCTCTGCTAAATCTCAGCTAAAAATAAATCTAGGCAATTTTAAAACAGCTTATTTTCAATAAATGCTTTTCAGAGAAGCAATGTTTCCATTAATCTAACTCTTAACCTGAAAACATTAATTGGATGAGCTGAGATCATCAAGGTTCAGATTAACAAACACTTGTAATCTCCAAATACCCCATACCAGATGAGCTAAAGATACCCAGGGAGGAAGAATATTGGGGAATCATTGGTTAGTTAACCAGCAGCTGAGAATGGGGACAATAGGTCATTGAAATATGTCCTGCCAGTAGTTTGGTAAGTGGAGCAATATGAGTGTTTAATGTTGAGTCATTTTCCATAGTTTAAACTCTTGTAATGCATGCTCTTAATTGCTCAATCTGCAACTTCCATAATCAGCTGCAACTTCCATAATCTCAAGTTTACCTTTGTTCTGCTTGTTTCAGTCATTTTGCTGCGTACAGGGCACCATTATTTCACTGCATCCTTTACCCTCTCAGAAGTATCAATCAATCACAGAAGTATCACTTATGCAGGCATGCTGTTCTAGAAGGCTTCATTTCACTGATTCAGTTAAATGCTAAATTACAATTGTACCTAAACATTGATGCACCGCTGCACTGTAGAGTTCTGTGATCTGAATTTTATGGCCAGTGTTATCAAATATTCAAACATATCTTTCAGGCTAAGATTAAAAATGTGAACCTAACATTTTGTCAGTTGCCTACAGCCTCTGATGATGTTTGACACAGTCACAGAAAAAACATCAAATTTACATGTTTTTACTCTTCAACCACAGCATTCTATGAAGGTGTGTTGTTTTAATTATTAAATCATTTGGACAATTGTTTCATTATGCAGGGATAAAAATATTACTGAAATTTGAAATATTGTCAGTGGGAGGGGGTGTTAAGGAATTAAGAAATACAATATCTGCCAATATTTCACTCCCATTTTGGTATGGACATGGTTGTTAAAGTACGGAAGGTCTATAGTTCAAATCCTACCAAGACCATACTCCTTGACTGAAGCTTTTTTCCAGGTTTTCCTCAGATCTCATAACTGGAAAATGTTGGGGAGGTACTCAAAACGTAGGTCTGGAATGTTTCCTTACCAAATTTCCTTTCCCAATTACCATTTAATTTCACATATCATCAGTGTCCATCACCTGTGGTACCATATGTAGAAAGAACGGGCATTAAACATTGCACCTACCACCACCACCACCACTGCCGCTGCCACCATCATCACCACCACCACCATTCCCATTTTGGTATCATGTGATTTTTGGTTTTTTATTGTTACAAATATTATTGGACATTATGAAATTACAGTTCTGAAGGATAAAAAGCACACAAAGTTCTCTAAATACCTAAAAAGAGCTATGAAAAGCCAAGTAAGGTAGGTAAATTTACTTTCATAATAACTTGACTGTCTTCCGGTGAAGGCAGTGTCATGTTTGATAAGATATGTGATGCGGCCTTCACCGGAAGACAGTCAAGTTATTATGGACAATGGTTGTGGAAGCCTACAATTTTATTTAAGATTATTTTCATTTGAAGTGACAAACATGCACCCTTACAGGCAAAAAAGTATGACCATGTTGAGCCAAAAGGTATTGAAACGTCAAACAGCCCTTTCCCCCTCCAGCACTAACCATCTTCAACTGCTGGCTTCAGAACTACTGAAATATTATATATTATAATTAGGCAAGTAATATTTCTTCCTTACCCCTACAAGTTCATGCCACTGATCTTGAAACTGAGTCAGCACATACCTGTCTTGTTTACATCTGACTGCAAAAAACTGGTTATGTTCCTTGTTATGCCATGATATATTCTCATGATTAACTTTTACTTATCAACATTTAATTCAAATCAACCATATTAAGCAGCATAGGATTGAGCAGGGTCATTTGTTAATCAGGGAATGTTAGCAATGTTATAGAAAAATCACTTTTGCAACCTAAGAGGATTAGCATAATTTTTTGCACATTTCTGTATTACATAGCACATTGCTGCTGAATCTCAAGTTTACCTTTGTTCTGCTTGTTTCAGTCGTTTTGCTGCGTACAGGGCACCAGTTTCTTTATCTTGGCATTTCATTACTTCCGAAAATGATCCCTCACCAAGTTTTTCAAGCACTCGATATTCTAAAACAAAAAGGAAATTGATTTATACTAGCATTCTACATAGTTCTCACTGATTAATTCTTGCATGCTCTAAGGAGTTCTTAGTTTGTCATATAAGTTAAGATTACAGTGATGTTTGGGTCAATTCCATCTGCTGAAGTAGGGTAAAATGTCTTATCTGGTAGGTACTGCATTTCACACCATAACTGGAAGGATATTCTGACTACATAAAAATAGAAAGCCACAAAACTTCCTGAATGCATGTTGACATTTCATAACATGGTTTTGTATAGGATGAATATTAAATGCAAAGATCAGAGCATTACTGACCACATCAAAACACACAGAGTTAAGATAACCAATATTATCCAGCAATTTTTCTACAATTGTCCAGTCTGGTGTTGTTAGGCTGAGGGCTGGCCTGAGAGAGTGTTTTAAGTGTGCCTATCCATCATGGGTTTAATTTCTTATTGGACAGGATGAGGGTTACAGGGTGGTGGGTGAGTTTTAGATTGGGGAAGTGAAAGAATTTAGGAAAATGCTTCTTGATGGCTGCTGATCAGGATGCAATGGCCCTTCACCACTGCTGTATGATGTGTTTTTCAAAATACAGCATAACCTCGGTTATATGTATTCAAAGGGTGATGGCTAAAATAAAGTGTAAATGATAAAATGCAAAAGTGAATTTTCTTAGGGAACTGAAATTGTTTTATTAGATTATTATTCAAACTAATTATGTATTATTTAATATAAGAAAGTAATAAATGAAACAAAAGCATAAATAATAAACATAATACACTATTTATAGTACTTACATGCATACTAGTACTGTTAATCATAGTAATTAAAACAAACAAAGAATTCAGATTAGATGCTGGTGCTTTAACTAGATCAAAAAGTTTCTCAACTTTTCTTTACTTCTTTAATTTTTTTCAGAGTCACACACTAGTCATATTTGCTCTTATCACAGAAATGCTGTCATAATTTAAGATTTAGGATTGTTGTGTAATTTCTAGAGCTTGAATTGGCTCAATGCACACTGGCCTGCTTCTTCATCACCGCCATCATCAGTATCATCAAGTGCAACGTGGGGAAGAATGATCTTAACCCACCATATTATTAACACATGCGAGCAACAATATGTTAAAAACATATTGATGCCTCGCCTAAGATGGCTACTGCTTTATGCTGCAATAACAAGGGCACACTATACAGAAACCATGCATAATGTGTATATCTTAACAAAGCATAGGTAAGCATAATGTATAAATGAGTAAGTAAATTAATATATTTTGTACATCAGGACCAGAAACATGTGACGTATTAATGCAGCTCAGCTTTAGCTACTAATGGAGTTGCTCCTTTGCTACTGAAGGTGTTTGCTTGCCATGCAAGGAATCTGGTGTCGTCTCACACTGACATAAGTATTTGAGGTTGTGACATGGACTCATGAACGGGAGGTCTGCGGTTCACACCCTGACAGGTTTTCCTCAACTTCATAACTGGTAAATACCAGGGAAGTACCCTAAACTTAGGCCTGGAACATTTCCTTCTCCTCAAATTCCACTTCCTAATTATAATTTCCTTTCGTGTATCATCAATGTCTACTGTCTGTGGTGCCATATGGAGTAAGTTCGGGTGTTTACACTAACAAAAAAGAAGTGTCTCCTCAAGCAGCGTAATCTGTGATTACAATCCCAAACAGACCTAAATAAATGTCAAATGGATCAACTATTGTTTCCGTAACACTTTTGTATGCACAGGTTTAAGCTCAGATTGTAACCCCCCACATGCCCTCGTCGAACATCCCACACCTTCCTAATTGGTCTTTCGTCACTCCCAGCAGCACCGTACAGCGTACACATTAGAGGTCTGCACGGGCCGAAATTATTAGGTCCGATCCGGCCCGGCCCGAACCCAAGGATAGGTTATACTGTACCGGCGGCCGGGGCCCGATTGTCTAATATTGTTTTAAATAAAATCTATTTTGCAATCATCATTATTATTATTATTATTGTTGTTGTTGTTATTGTTAACTGTAGTGGTGGTGGTACACAAGAAGCTGCTGCCTGCTGTGCGAAGGACCTGGGTTCGATTTCTGATACCGGCATGGAGATTTTTTCCCCTGTTGGGGGCCTGGTAAGAGATGTACTAAGGTCCTTGGGACATATTGAGGAGCCGCTTTACAGAAATAGTGGCGGCTGAGGTTCTGGAATCCACATATAGTAAGCGGCATGTTGGCATAGTACTGCCTTATTGCTCACATGCTGCCCCTATTACTGCACTCTGCCCAAGATGTCCTGGGTGTTGGTAGACGGAGGGAGCAGAAATTCGCAGCTGCCGTGTTGTTATGTTATTTGCAATTGGCCGAAGCGAGCATTTATTTTGTATTATTATTATTAGTGTTACTACTGCTATAGATGTGTGCACGCTACGATAATTATTGTGCTATTTCGGGCATCTCAGCATCGCGGATCAAAATAAAAAGAATGTATCGATTAATTTCTTTCATCTCTATTTTCCATTTACATGGCAATATTTTCGTTATTTTTGACTTTCTCAAAAGCGGCACGAATGATTTTGATTAAAATAGCATACATTTAGTATATTTACGCGACATATAAAATGGTATGCTGAATGTGATAAATTAAGTTTTCTTCGTCTTTATTTTCACGCCCGAGCCTGGCTTGCAGCCGTGCAGGCCTCTAGTACGTGTTGTGCAACATTAGACGTGAGGATCGCGCAGCTCGCTTTGCAAATCAGCGCTTGATTACTGTAAGCCAATCATCATGTGCTTACGATACCTCACATTTTGAAACAAATAAGCATTTTAACATCGCTTTGTAATGGTGGAAATCATCGCTAGTAGAACCACAGCAATACCATGATGTATTTGGAACACTGCATTAAGAATTCCGACTTTTTCGAAAACAGTAAATGTCACCACATCAGTTCATCTATATTTTCATCACCATTTAGTATTCATCCCGTATTTAATCTCAAAAGACCAATCTTACTCATTCTTCCCCGCCCAAGAAGATGGCAGTATGTATGCTTAAAGGCAACAGCCTCACCTTAGTGCTGCCATGTAAAAGAACTCTTGTGCGGCAAAATTCTGCACATCGCAATGCTGTTATGACTAGCGTAGTTGCTGGAATCATTAAATAATCGTACGAGTAATAAATAATAATTATTGTACTTCATGAGCCAGACAACAAGAAGAAGTTGGAAAGGAGGGTGTAGAACTGTAAAACAGCTAAGCGCAATTTTCAGATCCTAGGGGTATTTCTCTCCATCCCTTAATCTCCAGTACTTGCCTAGCATTGGATAATTGGCTAAATTGTCATACTTTTGCCCACCTAAATTAGGAATAAGGAAGTGAAACAGAATGAAATAAATTACCTTAGGAGTGAGTTTAGAACATGATGTGGTCTCTCCAATATCTATCTGCCCACCTAACCACCCGTTTTAGGTGTTTCACTTATATAGGCAAATAGCGTGAGGAAAACAACAAACGTAGCCATTTTTCCATGCAAAGTGGGTACTGCCAACCTAAATAAGAAGTGAAATGCACTGAATATGCGATGTGCTGTTGTTTCTGCGAACGTGAATCATTCGAGTTTTAGACGCGCAGATCCCTGGGTTACGCTCTGTCGTCGCTTCGCAGTTAGGCCGCAACTTGCTACACTCCTCTCCTTCTAAAAAACATCCCTCGGCTACGCTTTGAGGCTGAGGGCCCTCAATCTCTCGGCTACGCAGACCTAATGCGGGCAAAAGTATGACAATTTATCGTAGAATTATTCTATAGAAAAATCTGATGTGTTACATTCACATGACTTTCTTTATCCTCTATCTTTATTAGTGGATATATAAACTATTCTTACTACAGCTTATTACTTTCTATCTAGAACATTTTAATCCAAACAAACCTATGCAGAAATAGCTGCATTACACATTTCGTTATTAATACAAAGAGAACACGATAGTCAAATGTTTAAGACCTCGAACTGTACCTATACCTACCTATGCTAGCCTTAACATTTCATACTGTTTCCAGCAATCGCGAGTAACAACTGAATGTTGACAGCGCTTTAACAGAATGGCCAAGAAATGAACTCAAACCTTTAATAATGGATATCTCAGAAGTGGCTTATGTCACAAAAAAAAACTTATTTAAAATAAATAGTATGTTTTAAAGCGAACTACATTTTTTGTGAGTACGTTTTCGTCTATCGCTTAACGTTTGCCAGTTATACAAGATTATACAAAACTTCTTCCGAATGAAGTGAACTTCACAGATATTCTCAGAAAATTTAAGATACGCCTTTTATTTATAATGTAAATACCCTTGATACATTGTATTTTAATCAAAATCGTTAGAGCCATCTTTTAGAAAATTAAAAATGTCGAAAAATGTTCCATGTAAAGGGTAGTTTGAGGCGGGGGGGATTTTCTTGAAAAATCTTTATGTCGCATCTTTGGAAGGTACTGAACCTAAATACGTACCAAGTTTGCTATTTATCCGACTTTTCGTTTTTGAGTTATGTTGTTCACAGACAAACACACACACACACACACACACACACACACACACACACACGGACCACCTTTTTTCTAAAAATGCTTTTTTGGATTCAGGGGCCTCAAAACATGTATTTCCGTTGAAATCTCGGTATCGAATTTTTGGGCGGAGTGCAATACCTTCTCTACCTACTATGTACGTGGTAGAGAAAGCAAAAATGGAAGTGTATTACTGTTTTCAAAATTTATAAAAACGCGAACCGTACAGCCAAAGACAAAGTGTATGCATTTCATGCTCAGAGCTAAGGGTTCATATTTACATTTGGGGAATGACGTTGACAATGACCAGGGGACGGAGGGGACATCTCGACCCAACGCGGACCTTTTGTGCTTACCACCCCTAAGAAGAACGGATGAGGTGAAGGAACCGCAGGAGGCTATATGCCGTATGAAGACCGACCGACAGAGACGTGCAGAAGTCCCTAACGAGTCCAAGCTTGATTACCGGTGGGGTGCTGAGAGAAGGCTTCCCTCTGGCGGAACCGAATAGAACTCGACCCATCTGAGGCGGATCAGAGAAGAACTTTCCTACGAGCAAGCATCTATGTCATCTTCCGTCAGCGACCCACACTGCACAGCTCCTAAGCCTACCTGAAGTATGAAAGGGGAAGCGATATGATAGGAAATGAGGGAAAGGAAACTCTTGATAGTAGAGAAACCACCCCAGCATCCGCCTTGCCAACCAGGGAAAACCACGAAATGTCCATAGTCAGAGTGGCTGGCCCCAGGAATCGAATCCAGGATCTTCCGAATGCGAGCCTCGCACGTTACCGCGTAGCCATCTTGCTCGGTTACATTAGGGGAAAGCAAATAACTTAGACGGGGCTAACCCCCCCCCCCAATCTTCCTCTTTCATGGTTTCTCATTCTGAGACACACAAATACAGTAGCGTCAAAAATACTCAACTATAACATAAGTAAGTTTTCGGGATTCCAGTAACCTTAAAACTTTTATTATCCCTGAAGATGACAGAGCACTAAGATTAAAATAAATGAATCAGATCACAAGTTTAAATGCATGTTTGTGCCTAGTCTATATTTTGTTTACACATTAGCCTGGAGTTTTTATGATTATATTGATTTTTATTTGAAATATGTACATTTGTGATCTTTTGCGTTACCTATATCATCTCATTAACATGTCGAAAGGGACAGAAAGCGTTTAGATGAACATTTTTATGTTTTCTGCTTCACATGAACGTGGTCAGAGAAAGAAAGAAATTGCAAATAAACCCTCTCCCTCTTCCGACTTCTAACTATAGGTAAACATCTCTATTGGTAACAGCTTCTCAGAAAATTCTACATTTGTGCCAGGTTAAACAGACTCGTTAAAATTTTTTCTTAAGCTATAATAAAAATGTTAGCTATCTAACATAGATATATTATGCGACATGAATTATCTCGAAAGCTAGAGAATGTAAATGTGTAGTCCAAAACGTACTTTTAGTGAAGCTGACCAGCATGCTAACATCACAGAAGTTAATGTCTTTAATAAGTCCACTTAGGTAGTATAGTGGCTGCAGTCTGACTTTCACTCTTCAGTTTCACATATTGTTCTTAGTCTCTGTTTAACTTTCTTCATGAATGCAGAGAAAATTTGCTTTAAAAATAAGAACGCATTTTTCGATGTGTACATATTCTATTGAATGGATTTATACTGATTTGTTTATCTATGATTTCTTGTTTTCAAAATAAATGACGATCTGAGGAATTCATGGAGTAGTAAACGCTTAGAAAATAAATTTGCAGTTTCGTATCTGAGATATTAATTATGCCATGGTGATGTTTACTGTCGAATCACACGCTAATGCGAGTGCAGTATTTAAATAGACACGATAAAAAATGTTTTGTTGGTAATTTTAACTCAAGACCGGGTACTCTTGCCTGCTGTGGACCATGCATTACGAATCCCTCTTCAGTCAAAATGTCTTACTGAGGGATTTTCTTTATTCCCTGAGATTACATCAGTGCCTGTTATACTTTTGTTTTTGTGTAGCTGGATGATCTTCAAATTCTAATTATGCTTTATTAGGAAGTTTACGAGCAATTGCTCAAACAATTTCTTATGAGGTAAGATTGGCCTTGATTTTATTATCTTTTGTTTTTTTAATTGGGAGTTATTCGTTAGTTGATTTTTTTTATTATCAGATGAATATTTGATTTTTATAGGAGTGTTTACCGGAGGGGGGCACCTCGCGTGCTGTGACCAACTTGATCTATTGTGGCTACATCCCCCGGCAAACAGGGATGAGGTGAAGGAGCCGTAGTGGCCCCAGGTCCGTAGGCAGACAGGCCCACAGTGACGCGCAGAAGTCCCTAAAATTTCCAGTTTGAACACCCGCGCATCAATAGAGACGAAGAATCCCTAGATGGCGACGAAGCGACCCTAACGGGCGGCACAACGCACCCTGGTGTTCACGGGGAGAAACCTTTCAAATGCGCGCGCATCCACGCCTTCTGTCCGAAACCCCCAGCACCGCAGGACCTGAAAACACCCTGAAACCTGAAAGGGAAAATGAAGAAAGGAAACATCGTGGCAGAATACACCATCGCGGTACTCGCCTAGGCGACCAGGGGAAAACCCGAAAAACTACATGGTCGGAGTGGGCACGGACTCCCCAATGCGGGCCGCCTGATTTTAAAAATTAAATTATTTAAAATATAATAAAGAAAATATAAAATAGTAAGAATTTGTCCTGACATAAGAAAATCAAAATCTTAATTATATAAATCTTCTAATTAAACATATACATACTGTTTGTAGAAAGAGAATTAATCCTCACTCGGTTGTGTAACTATTCTCTCTTTCTCAAGCGCTCTCTCTCTCTCTCTCTCTCTCTCTCTCTCCTTGTTAACAAAGTGAATAAATGAATTATTTCTGCAATGTACTTACGTGCTATTAACTGAATAAAGTTTTGTTTTATACTCGTATCAAAATAAATTTATTTAAATCACAATTAGAACTTGTACGTACGTGGGTAGCGTAAGTAAAGTAAGAGCAAATAATATTTAGATCCCCGAACTAATTTGCACATTTATTAATTCATCCACTCTCAATCTGATATGAAATTTTAAAAAAATCTGATGTGTTACATTCACATGACTTTCTATACCCTCTATCTTCATTAGTGGGCACACAAACTATTCTTACTAGACATTATTTTTCTCTCTACTACATTTTAATCCAAATAAACCTTTGCGGAAATAGCTACATTACATATTTCGTTATAAATACAAAGGGAATAGCGATAGCCAAATGTTTGGACGCTATATGCTGGTCTTAAAATTCCACACTGTTTCCATGCAATCACGAGAAACAACAAAATGTTGACAGGATTTTAATAGAATGACCAAATAATGAACAATTCCAACCATTAATAACAGATATCTCAGAAAACTTATTTGAAATAAATTGTGTTTTAAAGATATCTACATGTTTTGGATAGTACGTTTTCGTCTATCCTTAACGTCTACTAGTTATACAAGATTATACAACATTCCTTCCTAACGAAGATTACACAGGTTATTTCCAGAAAATTCAACTTATACCTACCTACATTCATTTTTCACGTAAATAACTTTATTACGAGTATATGGTGTTTTAATCAAAACCACCCATTTTTTATAAAATCAAAATGTTCGAAAAATGTTCCATGTAAAGAGAAGTTGGGATGGAGGATGTTTTTGAAAATCTTCGTGTCGCGTCTTTGGAAGATACTAAATCTAAATATCAAGTTAGGTATTTATCCGACTTTTTATTTTTCAGTTATGCTGTTCACAGACACACACACACACATACAGAGAGAGAGAGAGAGAGAGAGAGAGAGAGAGAGAGGAATACAAACACACGGATATTTTCTTAAAAGGCTTTTTTGGATTCAAGGGACCTCAAAATATATGAAATCGCGTTATGAATTTTTGGGTGGAATGCAATATCTTCTCTACCTACTAGGTATTTGGTAGAGAGAGTAAAAATACTTTTTTTTTATTCAGGAGCCCTCAAAACATGTATTTTCGGTGAAATTTCGTATCGAATTTTTGGGTGGAATGCAATGGTAAAAATCCTTAATATGGCTTTCTTCGGAAGGGAAGTAAAGCCGGTGATCCCGTGACGAAGATTTACGGCACGTAAAAGAACCTCAAGCCTGATACAGAGGCCTCCGGTCTTTCACACACAATACAGAATGGGACACTAAGGACTATAGTAGTTAAACAGCGTCCATAGATAGAAACTCAATTTAATGTTTTCTTTACCTACTATTGTTTATTTTATATAGCTTCTCAACTATTCTTATGAACCTTATTTTTCTGATTGCTCCATATTTTCGAGGTAATTGTTTGCAGAATTAGTTCTATTACACATTCGTTCTAGATGCAAATGAAATGCAAGAAATCGAAGCGATAGTCAAATGTTTAAATTCAGGTCGCTGTTTCCATAACATCGGAGAAGCAGCTGAATGGCGACAGCACTTCAAAAATGACACAAGTATTGAAACATTCAAACCAATAAGAGCGAATGTCTCGAAATGGCTGATACCTCAATGAAAGTTATTGGAAATAAATTTTATATTTTAAGGAGTTCTACATTTTTTGTGAAGTAAGCTTTTGTCCATATCTTATGGTTTACGGTTGTTCAAAATTATATATTATTTCTTTCGAACAAAGAAAATTCAAAATATACATTTTATTCGGCATGTAAATATCTTTAATGTATGATATTTTAATCAAAACTGTTAGAGACATTTTTAAGAAAATGAAAACTTTCGAAGCATTTTCCATATAAAAGGTAGTTTGAACTGGGGAAATTTTCTTGAAAAATCTTCGTGTCATATACTTGGAAGATACATAAATATCAAGTTTGGCATTTATCCCATATTTCGTTTTTGAGTTATGCGTTTACAGACACACCGCGCGCGGGGCTTTTTCTAAAAGCCTGATGTGTTACACATTAATTTCTCTACCTATTCTTCAACAAACTATTCCTACAAAAGCTTATATTTTAATCTACTTCATCGTCCTCCGTGTTCTAGGAGTACCATGCTAACCTCTAGTTCCTGAAGAGCCGCGAATTCAAACCCGGTGGAGGGCGATCAATTTTTTCGGGCCTAAAATCCATGGCTTCCTTGTTGTCGAAAAATCATCTTCAGCGACGAAGCCCACTTTTGGATGGATGGTTGTGTTAACAAACAAAATTGCCGCTATTGGAGCAATCGCAATCCAATGCAGATTCAAAAACAAGCACTTCATCCTCAAAAGGTTATTGTGTGGTGTGGATTTTGGTATGATGGAATCATTGGTCCATATTTTTTCCAAGATGAAGATAGAGAAGCTCTAACTGTCAATGGAGAAAGATACCGGGCTCATATAAGGGACTATTTTGGCCTCAATTGGGTGGTATGGCTCTCAGAAACATCTGGTTCCAGCAAGATGGTGCTACATGTCATACTGCTCTCGAAACAATCGATCTTTTGAAGAAGTTCAGAGGTTTCATCATTTCCCGTGGTGGTGATGTTAACTGGCCCCCGAGGACATGTGATTTAATGTCGTTGGATTGCTTCTTGTGGGGTTACGTTAAATCTCGAGTTTATGTCAAACCAGAAACAGTAAATGATCTTATGAATAACATCACACGTGTTATTCGTGAAATTGGACTTAATTTACGTTCTTCTTCATTGAAAATTGGCTCAACCGTATACGCGCAACCCAACGAAGTCGCGGCGGTCACTTAACTGATGTTCTCTTCCACACGTAATGACATTAATTATGTTCCAAAATAAAAAAAGAAATAAACCTCTATCATTTATAGAACGTGTTTTATTTAAGTTCAAAGATAGGACACTCTTGTTGAAAGACCCTATACTTACTTAAAGCTCTTGCTCTAATTTACCCAAGCGTACGCACGACTGAGAAATGTACTGCTCAGAGGATTAATGTACTCAAATATTCTACTACGAGTTATAAGTCACACTCATACCATGCCTTTTGAAATACATAAGCAGGGCAATTAGTAAGACAGAATAACAAAATGGACACTACTGAGCCCGTAAACCCGAGTTCTCTACCTCTGCCCAGTGTTACCATACGTCCTCTTTTACTCGGACATTCCTCTTTTTAATTGTAAAATTAGGATCCGGGCGGACCACAGTGAAATTCTCCGGGTTTTCTATAAATTTCAGAAAAATCGAACGTTTAAATAAATAGTTCCTCGATTATTATAGGAAATACTTCTATCGATAACAGCAATCTATATAAATAATATATTATATCCATATAGATTAACTCACAGCACAGGAAAGAGAAGGCAGTGAGAGAGCACAATTATTATCGTATAACGCACATGGTTAGCGCGGCATCAGAAGCGTAACTGGGAGAGGTGGATTGGAAGGCCCCCATACTAAAGTAAATGTAAAAATTAATAGCAGAAATAGTTTCGTTAAAATAATAGCATATTTTTAGATTGGCGGGAACGAGATACTTTCTAATCGTATCAGTGGTAGCGCAATATTTACGCCACGTGTCTTAGACAATATGACCAAAGGTGACAGCAACAGACATACTTTAGATGGCATTGGGTACAACCATGTTAACATATCGGAGGCATGTTTTCGTTCCGGTGCTAAATTTGACTATTTCTAAATGAGTGCAATATCTCCCAGTTTAAAACATAACACTAACTACAAGGTGTCAACAGCCTTGGGAAAAAAACATCTTTATTTCTCCACATAGTCTCCTTTCAGTTCGATACACTTTTCCCAGCGATGTTCAATCGCTTTGATACCCTGTTTATAGTGAGAACCGTCGAGTTTTGTAAAATAGCCATCAACTGCAAACTCCGCCTATTCATTGTTGTTAAATCTTTTACCACCAAGGCATTTCTTCAACTTTGGAAATAGAAAACAATCAGATGGGCCTAAGTCTGGCGAATAGGGTGCATGACGAAGCAATTCGAACTTTAACTCATTGATTTTGGCCATGACGATAATGGATGTGTGGACTGGTGCATTGTGTTGATGAAACAGAACTTTCTTTTTCGCTAAATGCGACCGTTTTTGCTTGATTTCATCAGTAAAACGTTGCAATAGGTTTGCATAATACTCGCCATTGATTGCTTTTCCTTTTTGAAGATAATCAATGAAAATTATCCCAAAAAACTGACGCCATGACCTTGCTTGCAGATGGAGTCTTCGCCTTCTTTGGAGCCGATTTTCCCCTTTCAATCCACTGTTTTGACTGTTCCTTCGTCTCAGGTGTGAAGTGATGGACCCATGTTTCATCCATGGTTATGAATCGACGCAAAAACTCTTATTGCAGTGAAACATTCGACTGAAACGTTCTCACGACGCTGCTTTTGTTCCATTGTGCGTAAACGCGACACCCATCTTGCACACAGCTTTGTCATGTCTAAGTTTTCAGTTAGCTGAGTTAGTGTGCATGTACAACACTTTTTGAAATGCCTACGATGTCTGTTAGCTCGCGCACTTTCAGCCGAAGGTCATCCAATACCATTTTGTGGATTTTCTTCACAATTTCTGGCATCATCACCTCATTTGGTCGACCACTGCGATTTTCGTCTTGGCAGCTCGTGCGGCCTCGCTTAAACTCTGCCACCCAATATTTTACTGTTGTAAACGAAGGAGCAGACTCCCCCAGAGTAGAATCTAACTCAGCTTTATTAGTTGGACTAAGACCTTATTATACCACATAACGATGGCCAGTTTTATTCATGTTTACAAATTCGCTGAGAGAGTTCCCTATTAATGGCTGCTAAACAATTACTAAACAACGTAGCATCGTCAAACTTCAAATTTAAGCTTTATAAAGGTGGTACTTTCTACCATAGTCATTTGTTTGAAACAACAACCGCTATATATACGTCAGGTCGGGCACTTCTGGGACTGCCCTTGTACATATTTTGGGGCCCCTGAATAAAACAAAAAAAGGCATTTTTAGAAAATTCTTCGTGTGTGTATCTGTGAACAGCATTACTCAAAAACGAAATCTTGGATAAATACCCAACTTGGTATTTACATTCAGTACCTTCCAAAGATGCAACAAGAAGGTTTTCAAGAAAAATCCCCACCCTAACTACCCTTAACATGGAACATTTTTGAAAAAGAAAATTCTTCTAAAAATGGCTCGAAGGATTTTGATTAAAATGCCGCATATTAAGGATATTTACATTACAAATAAAATGTATATCATGAATTTTCTGGGAATAGCCTGTGAAGTCCTCTTCATTCGAAGGAATTTTGCATAACCTTGTATAACTGGTAAACGTTAAGCGATAGACAAAAACTACCTACTACATACAAAATGTGGGTCTCTTTAAAAAACACAATTTATTTAAAATAAGGGTTTTTTTGTGGCATAAGCCATTTCTGAGATATCCGTTAGTAATAATTCGAATTGTTCATTACTTGCAATTCTCTTGAAGTCCTGTCAACATTCAGCTGTTTCTCGCGATGTCATGGAAACAGTATGGACTTTTAAGGCCAGCATATAGCGTCCAGCTCTTAAACAGATTATCGCTGTTCCTTTTGCATCTGTAAGGAAATGTGTAGATAATGTAGCTGTTTCTGCAAAGGTCCTTCTATCTACTCACCTCGACACGAGGACACCTCTCGTAGGGGTGTTGCGAGGGGTGTTCCTGTTTCGCGCCATTAAGATGTTGCCTCCGACAGTAATAGATAGCGCTGTTCAGGCAACAGCTGAATAGCGGTTAGGTCTAAAGGTGTTCTGTGGCCCGGGGCGTGGTTTCACATGTGGTTAAATTGTAAATAAGAGTTTACGTATCCTAAAAAGGAATGCGCCAAAGGAAATAAAAACCAAGTGAGAAACACATTTATATTGACAATTGAATAAGTGTTTTCTCAAATATTAACGTGGTGTCAAAAAGAATGATTTAATGCAGAAGGGCCTACGAAGAACCTAACCTCCAAAAAGTCCATAATAAACGAAGCAGTAGACCGCTATTATTTCTCCGGGTGAAACATGAGAGAATAAGTTTATCCGGGGCCTTATGTTTCAGTGGATGCCATGAAATAAAGTTGTCGTTTCGTTGTGTGAACAAATAGTTTAAGATGGCTTCGGTTGAGCATAGAAAGGTTAGAAAACGAATAAGTATCAAACCAAAAAGGCCAAACCCATTATTTGAGAAGTGGTTGGAAGAATGGAAGCTCGAGGCCCAAAGTAAAGGTTCTGATATGCAGTATGCTTTCGGGAAAGCTTTAGCCTCGCTTAAAAAATACCCCTTGCCACTGAAGAGTGGTCAGGATTGTCTCATACTGAATAACTTTGGAAATCGACTGTGTTGTTTGCTTGATCGAAAACTAGCAGAATATAAGAGGGAGTGTCCTGGAGGTGTGTAGCACTTTGTAATAAAGATTATTTTTGTTATTCAGCGCTGTTGCTAAATAGGATATTGGTTTCAGTATGCTAAGAGATTTTAAGAAAAATTAAGGAATCCTTGGGTCAGGAGCATACATTGTGTTGGTACTCTGAAAATGTCAGTCCTATTTTTTCATGTTAACCTAACTGCCTGAATAACAATTTTAGTTTACTACAATTAGAATGTTCACCCAGTGAATATATGCTCCATCTAGGCATACAGACTTTATATCAAGGAAACTTGTACATTCAAGCCAGCAGGAAGGTCATAGCTGCAAATCAGCTGAATGACTCTCCATTGACAGAACATCTTCAGTCTTTGTTACGGCACTGCTGGCTGATAGAGTGGAAAGGGGAGACCATTGGATGATGTGTTCTCTCAAACTTAACCTCCAAAGAAGGGAAATTGTACTCAATAGCGTTTACTGTAACATTGCTGCCTTTGTTGAAACAGCAGCCGCTGATGGTGCTTAAAGGCAGCCCTCATGCTGCAGGCTGTATAGTTTATAGAGAGTATCATATGTACATGTTTAAGGGCTATTTGTTTATGTGTACATGGAGAATCACAAGAGTTAACATTTATATGACTCAATAATATATCATCAATAACTGCACCAGAGCAACAATGCTATCAACTAATACTTTGACAAAATTACATTAAGCTGTTGGCTGTTCTTGAATACTTTTGGCTTTCCAGGTGGACTTTATGCTTAAAAAAAAAATTAGATTCTGGACAGTTTTGAAAGTGAATTATTGGAAGATATTTGTATCTCCAGTGTATTGTTCATTTTGTGTTTTTAAAATGGTGTATTGCTTTGTGCCATTTTGTAAACGGGGCTCCAGAAATAAGGATCCTGAAGTTACTTTATATAAATTTCAAAGCCAGGGTTTTTTATTATACAGGCTACTTTTTAAGAATAATTTTAAAGTTTATCTTCTCTCGCCATGTCTTCTGCCTGTGCATTACAGAACGTGGCAATAGCATTAAATGCAAAAGTATAGATAATTTTTTTTGGACCTCTTTCCTTGTAATTTGAATCACATTAGCAAGGCAAAGTCCCAGTTACCTGCTTTTGGAGTAGGAGAGTGAACAATAGAAGTTTATGATAGATCTTCAAAGGAGTTAAAATCATAGAAGTTACACAGATGCTGGTAATTTTATTTATCTTGAGGTTAAAATTACAAAGAGCGACCAAGACATTCACAGGTAATAAGCAACTAATTTTACAAAGCTTCTTGTGGACATATCTAAGCTATTAAACTAATAACCTAACAGAGAAATTTCGCAGGGAATATTTTCCTAAAAGAAAAGGTAATTAATAGAAGAAGTTCTCCAGGAAAAGCATTAAAACAATTCCTATTAACTTCATTCTGATGATTCACTTTATGTCTATAATTTCAGTAATACGGTAGGAACTTCTAATTTATTTGTATGTAATAAACTGTTTTCAGCATAACGTATTTTTGGAGCTTTGCATAAAATAGATTAATAACAGCATAAAAACTTGAGATTTAATACTCTTTGTCCATAACTTCAAGTGAGGGGTGTTTGTGGTGGCTCCAAGTGGAGGGATTATACACCTCAGTGGCAACACTGCTTCACATAAGATATAGTAGTGAGCAGGTATTTCCTTCTTTTTAGGCTAAGCCTCAACAACATGCATTCACTTTCAAAAGAATGCTTAAATTTTCTGGGTACAAAGGCTGTTGTGATGGAATTGTGTACATTCACACTGTTAAGAATTGTTGGAAGCAGTAGATCCTGTAATTGTAGCATTATTAAGTATTTGAATGAATTATTTCTGTTTAGGTTCAGTGACAACATCTTTCATGGCCAGGCTTCTATTTAAATTATATATTTGCCTTAAAAGCAATGCAGAGTGTGTACTGCTCAAGAATTGCTGCAAAAGCTGCAACACCCACCTCTTCAACCCCACTGTCACCATTACCAATGCCATCACTGCCACTACCACCATCTACAAAGAATATCACTCACAGTCACATCTGGGGTTCATATGTATGATTCATGTGATAATTAATATTTGAAAATTAATTCTTTGTTAACTAGTGAGCAACTCAATTAATTATTATCTTTTCAGGTACTTTTCTGGATGCTCCTGAAAATACATTTCCCATACCATCTAAAGAAAGAAAACAATCTCAAAAGACGAAACAAGAGGTATGTGATAGTTTGATACTATTAATTTAAATGTTCCATAGTTTTTTTGAACTTGTAGACAAGATCTAAAAAGCCAGTGAGATTGCCTCTGTAGCCTATTAGGTAGCATACTAGCACCTGAATCTAGAGGTACTTGGTTTGATTCCTAGCTGAAGGGGAAATTTTTCTTGTTAGGATTCCTTCACTTCCCTAAAGCCTGAAATCATGAAATGGCGCGTAAATGCACATATGAATCAAAGTTTATAATCAAAGAAATAAAAACATGTAAACAAAAACGTCATTGTTAATGAGCAGTTGTTTGCTGTTTCAAATTGCCAGTCTTAGATGTTAAAGGCAACATACAAATAAAAGGGAAAATCCTCACTAAAGACTTTTATCTTCCAGCAAAACTCAAAGAAGCTTAAATGATCATTATGTTATAATAAGCTTAATGAATTAGAATCGACGGTTATCCATTAATAATTAAACATAGATTTAACACCTTTTACTAAATATGAATGCATGTTTCATGTTTGACAAATCAGTTAACAATAAAAACAAATAAATAAAGAGTATTATACTAAAGAGCAGTCTGTATTCATAAATATCACTTACTTATTAGAAAACATTTTGATTATTTTGATTGCAATTTTCGACCATACAGCCACCTTTGCATGCAAGCTTATGTAGGAATATGGCTTTCTCAGAAAGGTGGGGGTGATGAATATAGAAGACATTAAATGCCATCTTTGAAGACCAAAATGTGATGCTAAATAATGAAATTGCATCAAATGGGTTAATAGTTACCATGATCCATAGAATATATCATTTAGAGTTAAATAACAAGTAAACAAACTTTCTAATGTGTGTGGCATGTCTCTAAAAGTTTCAGTTTTCCTTTACAGCAGCAGGTAGCACAATCATCCCTGTCTTCGGTATCACTCGATCTAGTCATTGAAAAATGTCTTAGGTTAGTTGCATGTAATGTCCATGTACAGTACAAATTAGTACTGACAACAGGACAACTTCTAATCTCTCATACACCAAGCACATGTCTGCAGTATCAACCATAGCTTGTTTGCTGTTCCCAGTGTATGGTCTTTGCATTGATTTTGATTAATCTTTTATTTGAAAATTTGATACTTTTTTTAATTTCTGAGTGTAGTTTTTTAATTAATGAGTATAGAATTGTAAACTTTGAAATATGAAATTTGTGTTTTTATCCCAGGTGAAAGGAGAAACTAGACATATTTATATCAGATCTGCCACAACATTTACAACAGAATTACATACCTAAAGCTAAAGTAATTCTAACAATAAAGACCAAAAAATATTTCCTCATCTGGGAATATTGGTATAGAATAGGAGATAAATGTCATTAACAGCTGACTTATAGTAAGATAAACATGACGTAGATTTAAGATCATAAGTTTTTAAAATCATCATAGCATAGCATGCTTTTCTGAAAATCTGTTTGTTATGTAAAGTCTATGAACATTTTCTTGACCTCTTGTGCTGTAAATATACCTACTATTGTGTTTAACAATACTTATTTCCTTCAACAAGTAAAATAACTGCATATACATAAAGTAAAACTGCTGTTCAGTATGTTTTCCTGTTTAAAATTATTTCTGCATATTCATTCTTTTATCTAATATGCATATACATCTTAAACACATTTTTGTAATATGAGTATTCTATTTAAGATTGTGTGATTAAGTTTGAGCACTTCCCCATATTTCTATACCATAATGTAATGCATGATCAGTATTATACACATATTATACGATAGTATTATATGAGTATATGGCGGCGCCGTGGCCGAGTGGTTAGACCGCTCGCCTCCCACCGGGCAGCCCGGGTTCAATCCCAGGGACCTGCATGTGGGATTTGTGGTGGACGAAGCGGCGTCTGGGCAGGTTTTCTCTGGGTTCTCCGGTTTCCCTCGCCATTCATTCCACCAACTGCTCCATCATCACCTTTCCTTTCATCCATTTCACCAACATTTCGTTTCATCTACTTCCTTCATCCCATACCAGGCATCGGGCTGATCACCCATCCTGGATGCTCTGTCTGATCCATGAGTGTCTGCTCCTCGACAGGCCTCTGACTCCAGGCACCCGCTTATAAGTCCTGGGGGGGTGTAAGTCCTACATAAGAGGAGGGTAAACAGATAATGAATGAATGAATTATATGACTATATACTAGCAGTTCATTCTTGTTCTTCTGAAATTGCTAGAAAAGAGTCAAATGAGTTAAGAGTACATGTAATTATACAGAATGACAAAAGGTAGTAAAGCATGTTTCTATTATTTAAAGGATGAAAATATTTTTTGAACATAAGTCTTGAAATGTTTTGTTCCTTTGTTACAGCTCTGCTTATATTTTAGGATGTTATGAAATAATAATAAAAAAATCAACACATGTTGCATTCACATGATTTTCTCTACTCACACTTCTACAGACTATTCTTACAAAATTGGAAAGGTAGAATCAGACTGATAGTATTCAATGCCATAGCCAGGATTTGAAACACGTATCTTCCAATTTCCATCCAGTTGGTCTAACCAATTAAGCTACCATGGCAACATGCCAGCACATTATTAAATTCACCAACTGACTTGCATTTTTCCCGGTAATCCACAAGGCGATCTCAAATTCATTTTGAGATGGCATAACCCAATGGTGACTTACAATGTTGTAAGTACTATAAGTCCCGGGCTTCATAGCTAACCAACTATGATGTCAATCAATGGAATTAATTGTTCTTTCACACAAGCTATGTGTAGGACAAGGTTGCAACCGTGGTTCAAATCCTGGCTCTGGCATTGAATTTTTTAGTCTGATTCTAGCTTTCCAACCCCGTCCTACACATCGCTTGTGTGAAAGAACAATTAATTCTATCCTTACAAAAGCTTATTCTTCTATCTACTTCTTGTTAATTGAGATAAACTTGCATTACACATTTACACATATCGTTTTAAGTATAAGAAGAATACAGTAGACTAAAGCAATAGTCAGATTTTTAAAAAGTGGGTCACTATGTGATAGCTTTGAAATTCTGTGTTCTTTGCATAACCATGGGAAAAGAAAGAAAGAATAGCAACTTACCACTGCAAAAAGTATAAGCATTAAAAAAAACAAAAAACAAAGAATATCTTAGAAATGGTTAACACCACAAAAACAAAAAAATGTATTTGACATAAATTGTGTGCTTTGAGGAGATCTACATTTTTTTGTCTAGTAAGTTTTTGTCTGTCTCTTAGGATTAGCCAATTATACTAGTCATTCAGAATAAAGAGAACGTTACAGGATATTCCCAGAAATTTCAAGATTATATTTTATTTGTCATGAAATATCTTAAATGTATGGTATTTTGATCCAAATCATTAGAGCCATTTTTGAGGAGATAAAAAAAATAACAAAAAATTTTCCATGTAAAGGGCAGTTTGCATCCTTGTAAGAAGCTGAATTTAAATGTTAAGTTTGGTATTTACCTGACTTTTCATTTTTGGAGTTATGTAGTTCACAGACACATGCACACAAATCTTTTTCTAATGATGCTTTTGTTTTTTATTATTTATTTATTATTTATCAATGGGACTTATAAACATGTATTTCTGGTAAAATCTTGGTATCAAAATTTTTGGGTGGAATGTAATACTTCCTCTTCTTAGTAGAGGTAAGTGGAAATTTGTTTTAATGGAGTGCTCAAAGTAATCCTGGTAAAATCAGTCCACTGCAGCATTGAATTTTGGATGCTCCAGTTTAACCCTGTTACTACATAGAGTAGTTTCAGTGCTAATAAGGAATGAAGTGAGCTACATACCCAACTAGAAAAAAACAGGCATTGAAGCTATGAACTGCACATTACTTCAGCTTACTTTTACCCAGCCATTTGTATTTACATTCTAACTAGAGGTAAAGAAGGGGCTGTCCTTGTAACCTTACTTATCTGTAATGTGATGTGGGACTGGCGGCGCCGTGGCTGAGTGGTTAGACCGCTTGCCTCCCACCGAGGCGGCCCGGGTTCAATCCCAGGGACCTGCATGTGGGATTTGTGGTGGACGAAGCGGCGTCTGGGCGGGTTTTCTCCATGTTCTCCGGTTTCCCCCGCCATTCATTCCACCAACTGCTCCATCATCACCTTTCCTTTCACCAACATTTCATTTCATCTACTTCCTTCATCCCATACCAGGCATCGGGCTGATCACCCATCCTGGATGCTCTGTCTGATCCATGAGTGTCTGCTCCTCGACGGGCCTCTGACCCCAGGCACCCGCTTGTAAGTCCTGGGGGGGTGTAAGTCCTACATAAGAGGAGGGTAAACAGATAATGAATGGATGATGTGGGGCTGTTGTTACATATTAGATATACCATTTCACACAAAAACGGAATTGTTTGTGCATCATAATATAGAGTAAATAAAGTTGGATTGGAGAAGCTCTAATGCAGTGAAATAGTGTTTCTGAATACATGCTCTTGTGTAGGAGAGGTGCATGCACATGAATCATTTACATACATTTGGTTATATTCAATATTTGTACTGTAGTATCATTTCAATCTACAGAGACAATACCCATTTTTGTATTGCATTCAGGAAGTTATAGGCACTACTTAAAAATGGCTGTAAAAACAAAAGATCTTAGGAAATGATAAAAGTAATTATGATCAGAATGTTTTTTCTGTATCTCTGTATTAAAGAACACCTCATAGCAGAAGTAAATGCATATATGTTCATTGTTTTTTTTTTTTTTTTGTATAAAAGTAGCCTTTTACTCTTGTTTTCAGCAGAAAAACACACAACAGAGAGATGTCAGAAAGAAAACTGCTCGCAAATATGTACCAGCATGGAGGTCTGCTCCATATGCTATTTTGCTTACTCTCTTGGAAAATGAACGAAAGCCAGATTATCCAGGTAACATGGATGAAAATTATAATTATTTTTCCCCATTAAAAGCATCCTTTTCTCGTTGCTCTCCTTAGTTGACTGGACAATAGCTTGCTATGTTGCTTCTTTATCCACAACTCCAATATCTATAGCTGTTCATATGCTCCATGCCTCAATTTGAATTTGTAAGTGTATGTTACTTGCTTTCTTCTTTTACTTTCTTGTATATATCTTCATCCAGTACTCCTCTGCATTGTGGCTTTATCTACATTGTACATTGGTATGTTCCGTAAAATCTTTTCTTTATCAACAAATCATCTTTCTCCCAGGACCACTCCTTGCTTGTTCTGGAAGAAACTCTGCAACAAATTTTTCCAAGTAGATGCTGTGATGGACAATAATGGACATTCTGTTGTATACCTCTCCCTATTGTACTTCCCTCTGACATATCTTCTGCTATCTTGAGTCTGATGAAACTTCAAAAGCAATATGTGTTCCTTTATTTTAATGTCATCTATTATCATTATGATATAGGACTATTCAGTGATTATAATATGTTTAATAAATTCTCACTATGACAGTTTTGCGAGCACAAAAATGTAATTTTTCCCTCCAATGTTTCTTTTTTAAGCTTAGGAACATTTCAGTAGTTACTCTCCATATGTTCATCGTAGCTTAAAGTTGCACTTGGCTCTGAATACGTTGTATCATACTTGGAATATACATTAGGCACTGTGTTTTTATATACCATATCGTATTGGAATGTTTTTCCGCATGTCAGTATTTTGTCCATATTGAGACCATTAGCATTCTGTAGTACAATTAATGATTGTCAAACTGGCTACACTGAGAAAAATTGGGACCAATTGTTTGTTGCCTATGTACATTGTGAAAATGTTTGTTTAGCTTTCTTTGTGCAGTATATAATTACATTTTGAGCAACATTTTGTAAATTCAAGAACTTATCCAATAACATATTCAATAATGACATTATGGTTGTTTTCACATTAATGCAGATATATTATAAAAATTAACATACTTTGGTTACCAAATAATTCATTTTAAAACATTTTGTATTAGAATTGGTGGTAAAGTATGAAACCACCCTGAGGATTAATTTTACAAATTTGAATTCTTTCTGACTTCTTAGCGAATTTTTTCTTTGCATCTGAAAAAAATTGCCTTCATGTATACAGTTGGAAATTACCATATTTATCTTTAATGTTATTTAAATTATATTACACTGATATCCGTAATATTAAAGGCAAACTAAACAAAACATCAAACAATATAGTCAATCTTATAAAAAAATATTTTATCTTAAATTTATAACAAATTTTGGAACTTAATTAAAAAAAAATTATATATATATATACACTTGTGTGTGGGTGTGTGTGAAAAAATATACTTACTTTCACAAAATGTATTATTTTTATTACACTACTGTGTATTAATATTATACAACTTAATAAATATATATCATAAAAAATTAGATGCATTTGGTAGTTGTGTGTAATTTAAAAAATGTGTACACCCTAAAAATATTTAGAGCCTGGCTTCACAATACTTGCCTCTTTGTCTAGCCACTAAATTCACCCCTTAAAAGCCATTGCACAAATTCATACCTGTTCTATTGCTACTTAAAGCTACAACTGATTACTGATATGAGGTATTTGATCCTGGAAAAATAAACATGAGGCCCGCTTATGCATCATAAACATATAAGGGCTGATGTACTCCACATGCAGAATTCTGCTTGGTTCTCATCTTAAACAACAGAGAGAAGAAACAAATAAATTCCTGCTGATTGTTCAACATATTCCTTTAGCACCATCCTGGCAATAGTTTGCATTAAAGACCATGTAATTTACAAATATATATGATTATGTACAGCTTATGGCTATTTCGTGCCTATGATCAGATACATGGACATGTTTATTCATTTGTATTGCGAAAATCATATGAGCTAAAAATATGTGGTATTCATGGTTGTTACAAACATAAACCTCTACCTTCCTTGTGGATTAGTTTTTGTGAAATTAGAATATTTGCACCTATCATACGTGGTATTGATTAGAGACAGATTCATTGATGTGCAGCACTTCCTACCAGCATGAGCACAATATGACAATACTGCAAGACTCCCATTGGTTGATGGTCTCATGGCATTCAAGGAGAGACATCATCTCATTTGAAAAGAAACTTGTTGTAACAAATTTAGTGTTAAATAAATAGCATTCTGTTTATTACAATATTATTAATGTTCCCTAAATGATACCTTTAGAGTAGCTGCAACTTGTATGAGTACATAAGCTTTTATTTTAGGTTTTGCATCTCTGCTTCTTCAGTCTTGAAAAAGGGTCAGAATTACAATGGGTTGCTACTTGCTGTCTATAATTGAACTTTTAGACACAAGGCTGCAACTTATCAGGAAAGGCAATGCTTTCATTGTGCATTTTATTTATTGCCATTTGTATTTGTACCATGCATTCGTAGATTGGTCGGACTGTTTTGCAGCGGCATTGGACTTGGTGAGGAGTGACACACTTGCCGTCAGAGAGTAGCACTGTAGCTATTTCACTTTTAATGTTCTTCACTGATGAAGTGTGGTTTTATCATCAAGGTTATGTTTCTACTCGGAACAATAGATACTGTGCTACCAAAAATCCCCATATTATTCATGAAGTTCCTCACCACGTTGCAAAAGTTGGGAGTTTGGTGCGCGTGGAATTATCGGTCCCATGTTTTTCGACACAACAGTTGATTCACACGTTTCAAATTCAATTTTAAATAAATTTTTTCTGCAACTAACAAGAAATGAAAGATTGTGTGGCTAGTTTCAGCAGGATTCATCTACAGTGCACACTGCTTCGAATTCTATGCATGAATTGCAAAGTGTGTATGGTGACAGAATAATTAGTCGAGGATTGTGGCCACCTTGTTCCCCTATCTCCATGAGATTTTTATTTATGGGGAGCATTAAAAAATATAGTGTGTGCATCAAATCTGCACACATTACAAGAATTGAACAACTCACGAGAGAAATACAGGCAATCAGTCAACTTGAACTTTTGCGAGTAAACCAGAATTGTTTTCAGAGATGTATGGAATGTGTTTATGTTGAAGGTCATCAATTTCAGCATCTGTTGTAATGCAGGTAAGCCTAATGTATGTTAGTTCAGTAGTTACTGTTCCGTATCCGTGACTTGCCGGTTGTTTACAGTAACTCTGGCGGAAGGCACGCCAATCCTCACCCAGTCCAAGGCTGCTGCGGAACGGTCTGGCCAGTCTACGAATGCACTGTATAATAGCTAAGTTAGCAAGAAAATGTTTCTTCATCTTTGTCTTAATTTAATTTGAGGTAATAGTGTTTGAGTTGACTGGCTCATTGTTTTTTCTAATTTACCAATAAAAATGCGTACATAATTTGTTGCTACAAAGTAATGTGAGAAAAAAGAATTTCAACTACAATACCTATATCTTGTAAAAATGCAGTGAGAAAAAATAATGGAAACTAACATGTCATTGTTACTCTGGCCTCATTTATATCAGTTTGTCAAATTAAACTGTAAACGTGTAATAGGAAGTGTGAGATAGAAATATATTTCAGTGTATTAATGTCAAATTCATTCAAATATTACTGTTAAAGGATATTTAACAAAGGAGCAGCTGCAGACACAAGCACAGTCATTGTGTGATGCATCCTTTAAGAGGCCAGAACCTGGAACATTTTATACAGCCTGGTCATCCATGTCTGGTCTAATCAGGCGTGGCTTAGTGGACCGCAGAAGTAGTCCAGCTAAGTAAGTATCCATACAAGGAAGAATCTTAAAGTAAACAAACAATAATACCAAATGTTTAAAAATGTTTGTAGTGGTAAAAGTGCATGTGTTACAGCTTTGTACTACTTTATGTTTTGTATGTTAGGTTTAGCTTAAAAGAGACTGGAAGAGAATTAGCATTGCAGCTTCTCTCTGTTGGAGAGTCATCAATCTGCAGTACTAAAACACAAGAAACAAACTTTTCGGACTCATCAGAAACCGATGGACCTCAGCAATCTAGCAGCAGCACTGGACTATACAGCTCATCAGACATGAGTGAAAAGTTCAATGAGAAAGCAAAATTCCCAGTAAGCTGCACAGAAACAGAACAGAATAATATGGTTGTAATAGATGATGATGATGAAATACCAGATATAGTAAGTACTCTTTATTTTAAAATAAGCTATATGAAAATGAATAATTCCTGTTGTATACAAAGAAATTTAACATTTTTAAAATCATTACATGTTGTCCATTGATTACAATTTAAATAACTTGTTTATGTGGAGTTTTACCGCCCACTGGTCAACATTGATTCTGCGGTATAAAGGAAAATATGTGACACTATGGAAATCAGTGCCCTGATTTAAAAAATTAGGTCTGTGTTTGGCCATCACATCTAGTTTTTATGATATGTACATATCTGTCTGTGGTGCTAAATTCATTCAGCTTATATAGCTTACTGCTACGTTTCATTGTTATTCTAAATCTGTTGTTGATTTTCTTCCTAATCGGCTCACTTCCGTCCTCTCTTATCGCTCAGATGTTTATGATTATATTCCCACCATTTCTATGGGTCAGGTCTGTCTTCTTGTGAGGTATTTATGTTTACATTTACAGCTATCATAGATCTCAACTTCATTTGAGCTGAAAACTTATGTTAATACGCATATTTGTCTTCTATATGTGTAGTGCTAAAATAAAAGTTTCAGTATGACTTATACATCAGCATTACGCAAGAGACAGTGTCTACAAAGTCCTCAGAAGCTTCTTAATTTGTGGGTGTTATGTGTTTGATGGGAAGGTATGTAAAATAGACTCGCAAACAAAGAAACTATATTACTCATATTTCAAAGAGAAAGTTGGTGATCAGGATAAATCATTTGTGCTTCATATTGCATGTAACAGTTGTGTTGAGGGATTACATTATTGGTATGAAGGAAAACAGAAGGCAATGCCATTTGCCAAACCAATTATATGGAGAGAGCAGCAGAATCACTGACGATTGTTACTTTTGCATGTGCAAACAAAAATTATAAGGCAGGAATTAAATATCCAAATCTGAACTCAGCTACATGGCATATTTCTCATGGACCCGAACTATCCGTACCTACACCACCAGCAGACCCCAATTTTAATGAATCTGAGAGCAGCTCCATGACTTCCGACAATGAATTGGCTTCTGATCCAGAAGAATTTGACAATTCACTACAACAGATTAATTGATTTGAGTTAAATGATTTAATGAGGGATTTAGGCCTCACAAAACTAAAAAGTGAACTACTGGGCTCAAAACTACAGGAGAAGAATAAGTTACCTCATGGCGGTACATTTTCAAGGTATAGGAATACGAAATACAGCTCCACAAGTACTATGCAGAAGAAGATCACCTTTGTTTTGTGTGGATGTATGTAATCTTATTCAACAGTTGGGCAGGGAAGCATATGAGCCAAATAACTGGCATCTTTTTATTGATTCTTCCAAATGAAGTCTTAAGGAAGTGTTACTTCATAATGCAACAAGTTAGTTTCAATACTGCTTGCACGTTCTATGAACCTAAGTGAGTCTTATGAAACTCTGAAGCGTGTTCTTGAGAAAATTAAGTACCACAACCATGAGTGGCAAATTTGTGGTGACTTGAAGGTCATTGGCCTGTTACTAGGACAACAGGGAGGATGCGCAAAATTCCCTTGTTTTCTTTGCAAATGGGATAGCAGGGCGAGGGACAAACATTGGGAAACTGAACAATGGCCTGAGAGGCAGCAACTGGAACCTTGACCAAAGAATGTGCCTCTTGTTGATTGTCAAAACATTCTACTCCCTCCATTACACATAAAACTTGGCATGATGAAACAATTCGTGAAAGCACTTGACAAAAGTTCTACTGCCCTTGCTTCCAGTATTAATGCACAAAGTTTCAAAGTTTCTCAAATGTTTCATATGCTTTATTAGAAGCGGATGCTCTAAAATTACCTGTTCTTTAATTAGCTCAGCACATAAAGTTTAAAACAAAATAGATGGTATCATTTACTTAAATGTGGTAATTAAGGTTCATGTACAAAACCTTTTTATTAGTGATGATAAACCAGTGATCCTTATTATACCAGAAGTCAGTACATTGAAGCATGCTATTCTTACTGAGGAGAATCTAAAAAGTTTGTGCTTGCTATGTCACTAAGTTACCTGGACATATTTTTGAGGCCTGACTGAAATAATCACTGATGATATCATATTTTAAAAGAAAATTAAAATGTATATTGCTTTGAGAATTAATAACACACTGCCTTTTTAAAAATTAAGGAATTTTTAATATGGTGAAGTTATGTCAAAAGAAGTAAAGTTCAATGATGTTTTTTTTATCCTTTGGGGGGGGGTATTTTAAAATAATCTTGCATAATAATGAAAATAATGCTGTACTTTTAGGAGCATATTGCAAATTCGCCCAGAAAAGATAAATGCAGAGCTCCAAAACAGCTTGCTTCTCCACCAACTGAAGATCCTGTGATTTTTTTGCCTGGGTCATTTGATGTCTTGCTCTTGGTTGACAAAAAAGAAATAAATGTGTAAGTATTTTAATTTTACCACGTACTACTTCATCTTTCTTTATCTTTATTGATTGTTGAGCTATTACAATTCATTTGGGCATGATCAGCGTTGAGCCCTGGCTCCTATTGCCGATCTTACCCAAGCTTATAGCATTTAACAATCATGTGTGTTGAGTTTACTTCATTATGCTAACAGTTCCTCATTTAAATTCAATATACTGCTTAGTGTTCTTTTCCCATTCCCATCTCACTTACTACTTCATAATCCTGACCTACTTTTAGTATCCTCTAATGCAAGGGTGGCTAAAACGACTTCCTTCCACAAGTCACCAAATATGCAACACGCACTGCATCACTCAGCACCATGTGAAAATCAAATGGACGGTTGCAGAGAGGGAACATGCGTCTGCGAGTCAAAATGACTCGCAAGTCATGTTTTTGCCATCTCTGCTCTAATGTATACACACAGACTTCCAAACAAATCTTAGAAGATCTTGATTTAGAACACAGAACTCTAATTGCCACTATTCAGCTTGGGAAAAGGGTTTGAGTATATTTTGCTAGATGTAATTTCAAAAAAGTGAATTATAAACCAATCAAACCAAATTGAAGAATTTGTAAATGAATTAACACAATCAGATAAAATAAACAAAGATTTATATAAGGCAATTTTATAACTGCAAGAAAGAAAGAAAAACAAAAAGTGGATCAGTTAAACATTGTAAACTTTTTTTGGAACCCACAACTAGAAAAGATGGAAAAGTAAGAGACCTAGCCAGAACCACAGTTAAAATTCTAAAGATTTGAAAGATGTATAAAATTGGAGAAAACTGAGTGCCTAGGATTCATTCATCACTTTCAAAATAAGAAAGATAGCTAAAAAAATACCTTTTACTGATAACAATGACACTGCACACTCGCATGAGTCTAGATTGATGATGGAGACATGTTTCAGTAAGTTTTGCCATAGAAAGTGAAGCTAGAGTAATTAACATTTTAGTTTATGCATGCAAATGTCAACAAAGCTTTCCTTTTAAAATTTAAGGGAACAAATTAAAACTTCCCTGCTTAAAAGAAAACTTTTAAACAGAGATCAGTCCATTAAACATATTTGACATCGAATGTTATCTACGGTTAGCAGAAGAATCCAAATAATCTGAAACTTCTCTTTGTGTTTTTAAACAACTATCACTAGAAATGATAAATTTAAAATAGCCTACTAATGAATAGTTACATGTTTACAGTGATGGATCCAGCTTAGCAAATAATGGTGGCACTGGTGCAGTATGCTCACTCTGTTCCATTCACAGAAAATTAGATTTAAATTCCAAAAATTTTGATTGTGAAATTTTAGTCCTTCCCTCAGCTTACAAACTCTCTATAAATAAACAAATTTAAGAGAGTTGCAATACTATCTGTTTCAAAAATACTTATAATAGACGTAATATTTGACACAATGTCATAAAAACAAAAAAATAGTTAATTTAATATTTAAGCATTAGGATTAAAATTTGGGACACATTTGCTTCACTCATTCTGTAATTTATGCAGGACATGTTTCATAAGCTTTGGCTTCCATCATCAGCTTAGGTTGATTGGTGGCGGTGGTGTTGTCTTCATTCTGGTAGATGGCGTGATGAATTTGGTGTATATGTCCGGAGGCAGGATGCCATAGCTGGGCATTGAATTTTTCAGTCTGATTCTACCTTTCCAACCTAGTCCTACACATGGTTTGTGCGAAAGAACAATTAATTTAAAATGGAGAGTTGAGGGTTGTTACACTACATCACTATGATAATCTTACTTGAACGCGTTTCGGGAGACGGCTTGTCCCCATCGTCAGCATTCTCTCTCAACTGATATTTGCCGGTCATCGTCTGGGGGATGTGTGTGGTTTGTGGTGTTCTCTGGTGCTGGGCTGATGAACCTCCAAAGGCTGTTGGGTGGCGGCAGTTCAAAATTCATTAGGTGATTCCTGTGTTTGACAATATGTATTTTTTCCCAGATGTCCAATTCATTGCTGCTGTTGATCGGTTTTAAGAGTTTTATGTTTGGAGTGATATCATGGTTTGAAGACCAGAAATGATGTGCTACTGCTGATTTATCTTGCTGCTTTTTTTTTTTAAATCAGCAGTAGCACATCATTTCTGGTCTTCAAACCATGATATCACTCCAAACATAAAACTCTTAAAACCGATCAACAGCAGCAATGAATTGGACATCTGGGAAAAAATACATATTGTCAAACACAGGAATCACCTAATGAATTTTGAACTGCCGCCACCCAACAGCCTTTGGAGGTTCATCAGCCCAGCACCAGAGAACACCACAAACCACACACATCCCCCAGACGATGACCGGCAAATATCAGTTGAGAGAGAATGCTGACGATGGGGACAAGCCGTCTCCCGAAACGCGTTCAAGTAAGATTATCATAGTGATGTAGTGTAACAACCCTCAACTCTCCATTTTAAATTATGACACATCACTGTTACAAGCTTCTAAATCTTCAAAAATTGAACAATTAATTACTATTGATTGACCTAATAGTTGGTTAAACTATGAAGCCCCAGACTCAAAGTGCTTATGACATTTTAAGTTGCCATCTCAAAATGAATTTGAGATCTCCTTATGGTTTACTGGGAGAAATGTGAGTCAGTTGGGGAATTTAGTTGTCATGGTAGCTCAGTTGGTTAGAGCAACTGGACATGTGTGGTTCAAATCCCAGTTATGGCATTGAATGTTTTAGTCTGACTCTACCTTTTCAACCTAATCCTACACATGGCTTGTGTGAAAGAACAATTAATTACCAATGTTAAAGTTATTTGTTTATCCTATGAGTGGAGGAAACTTAAAAATAAAGAGGAGTTAGCAAACCAAATAGTTTATTTATACCTCAGACTGTAGGAAATTTGTAAAAAGATTAAGGAAGAATAAGGAAAATTGAAGTTGTTTATGCTCAGAGTGGTGAAAACTTGAAAATTATAAGGGGGTGTTATACAAGAAGAAAACCAGACCTGCTGGTATGGAAAGATTACAACAGTAGAACTCCATCCATTGGTCTACTGGAAAAACTTACTAACCTATATTATAAAAAAAATACTTACCATCCGCAGTATGCACTTAAAAATTGTGTTGCCCTACAATAGATTTATATTGGATATTACACTTGTTGCCTTCTTACTAAGAGAGGCTTCCCACCCTTTCATTCATTCACTCTTCATTATGTGTATCCAACCATGGCTGATGACAAAAGTCCATTGTTATAGTTATACTTCTTCAAGAGCTGACTGATGATTTTTTATATGTAAAGTATATGTAAGCTCTGCAGTAGTCCACAATTTAGGTAGATAATATATACTGAAGCTTATTAATCAAAGTTTGAGATAATAGAGACTGTAGAATGTTTTTGAGACATGTTGTGGATGAACATTTCAGCAGAATATGTTCTAAATTTTCTTCTTTGACTTGGCACAGTAGACACATGGATGAGTTAGTTAAGTTGAACTTCCCACTCTTTTAATGTGTAAATTCTCAGTTCTCAAAAAATTTTGCGTGATAGTAGGTTGAACAAATACTAATGTTCAACTTCATCACACAGGTTTTTATACTTTAGTATGGTTTGCATGGCTGTTTTCAACAATGCTTTATTTAGCAAAATAGGTTTTACTTACTGCTGTATATCTTTCATCAATAGTAACATGATAATAATAATAATTCAATATAAAATTGCAGATCATCGACCAAGGACTTGAGAACTGATGCTACAGTTCAAGAATTATCATCCTTTGGTGCTTTGTTTGAACTTCGCCACTTGAAGATTGGGGACTTTGCATGGGTATGCCGTCATCGTAACTTTGGCCATGAATTAGTTTTGCCTTATATTGTTGAACGCAAGCGCATGGATGACTTAGCCAAGAGTATTACAGATGGACGGTTTCATGAGCAGAAGGTAAATAAAAGATAAGTATATAATCTTCAAATGAAACAGTGCAGTAACAAGTTCTTCAGTTGATATAATTTTTCTTTGCAGCCACACTGTACTAGAAATATAAGATGTGTTTGGAGATATTCTTGGATTATTGCATATCAAGGCATTTTCTTTATGATCAAGATATTTGCAGATGTTGATACATTATGTTAACTGCCATAGCTTCATTACTAGACCATGTGCTTCATTTTGGTTTCTCTGTCCTACCTTGAATCTGCCTTGCATGATCAGTTTAATGGTTGATTTAGACTAAGGTTTGAAGGCATGTACCTTAAAATTCTGTTTTGGTTAAAATTCAAGATGAAAACATTTTCAGAAGTAGTGAATTTTTAATAAATCCACTAAGATATCAGGATGTAAATTATATGAAAGAATATCTGTGTAGCCACCTTAGTTTTGTAGTAAATAGAACTTTAAATATATGATGTTTGCAAATTCCAATGATGATGTATTTCAATACTCGGAAGAAAATAAGTAGGAAAGTAAAATCTCTGTAATTCACTTTTAGCGCAAGAGATTCTCTTTGTGATACTGAGCACATGCCATTCCAGACCTTACTATATGCCAGTATCAATGATTGAACCTGAACATATTGCTCCACAGGCAGCGGTGTTATAGCATCATCATAGTTATTAAAATTAGTTGCCTATTTGAAATTAAGCACTGTAGCTTGCTTTGTCTCTCAATGTATTCTCTTATTTATTTGTTTGTACTAAGCATATGGCTAAGCATTCAGCCGCTTTGTATTCGTTTAGTGAATTGTTGAATACTATTTATAATATATGCAGAATATGTTGCTATCGCCTTCAATTGGTAATGTATCCTAATCTCCTTCATTCAGTAAGTGGTCAGCAGGTTTTAAGAATTTTATGCAGTTTTGAAAATTCCATAAGTGAGGTATAATTTATACAGTGTGGTCATTTTAAGGTGAGGCCGCAGACCGACTGTGCACTGCATTACTGAAGTGACCTTGGTGCTTTTCTGATGCGCACCTGGCAGTACATGGCGCATTCAGGGTTACCTTTATCAGCTGTGCTTCAGTTGCTGCTTAGTTTTGTGTTGTAAAGAGAGTTGTGCATCTCAAAGGTGAAAGTTTATTCAAGACGTCTGTGTTATGTGTGATTTACTTAAGAATGTTTATTAGTCCACTGCAATGCTTGCTGACATTCATGCTTAACAACGAATTCTTATGCACAACACATGTAAAAACTGAATCATGTAAATAGTGTGTAGACAATTTCGGGAGAAATTTCCTGGTATTCCAGTTCGAGAAACTGTTAGACATCTGGTTAATAAGCTTAGGACGATGGGGGTTACTAAATGCTAAACCTAATTTGCTTTGCTTTGCTGTGCTTAAGAGTGTTGTCTTGTTATTAGTCCACTGCAATGCCTGCCGGAAATTCATGCTTGAACAACAAATTTTTATGTACAATATATAGTAGAATCTCATTAGAACATTTTTGCAGGGACCCAAGGATTTGGACGTCATAGACAGGAAAACGCATTAACAAAAATACAAAATCTGCAATATAAGAACATATTTATGTAATAAAATCTAATAATACATCTTACCTCAAAAACGGATGTGGAACATAGACACTATTTACACTGGTTTTAAATACATATCTATAGTTGATTGCTTTGATGGTTTAATGCCAAAGTTTTACTGTCCATCTTGTTTAGTAAAGTCATTATATCGTCATCAACTTTGAAACTGCATACATATCGCTTCACTATGTCCATTGCCTGCATCGCTTCCGTCACTGTAGGTACTGGCTCAGGATTTGGCCCATCATCACTATCATCTCCCACCAATGCTTCTTCTTTCACTTGTTCTTCAAGTATTTCATCTATGGTCACTGTTTCATACACTGGAATTTCATTGTCAATGTTTACGTAGGTTTCTAAAGACACACCGGGATCGTCTATTTGGCGCCATTCTTCATTCTTGGAAAACTCATCTTCCTGCATGATTGGATCACCAAGAACCCGGCAAAAACCAACTTTATTAAAACAGTTCCTAATGGTATGTTGCATCACACAATCCCAAGCAGTTCTAATAAAATGCACGGCATCTAAGATGGTGTCTTTTGCAGCCAGCCTCTTCTAATACATATGCTTCATGCACTGAATTAAGCCTTGATCTAAAGGTTGTAGTTTACTCATGCAATTTACTGGGAAGAAAATTATCTTTATGTTTCTTAAATTTGAAACAGTTGGTGGATGAGCTGCACACTGATCAATAAAGAATGTAATTTTCTTGCTTCTTATGGCCAGTCTTGCATGCCATGCTCATAAGAAATTTTCAAAGATAGCAGAAGTTATCCAGGCTTTTATGTTGGAAGTGTACTTACATGGAAAAGATTGCACATTCTTGAAGCATCACGGACTGCGTGCTTTTCCATTAACCAGCGGTACCAAGTTTTCTCTTCCGCTTTCGTTACAGCACAACACAACTGTAATCCTCTCCTTGTTAAGCTTCCCGCCATGGCACTTAGTGCCCTTAAAATCCAGCGTTTTGTCTGGCATAAGATGGAAAAATAGTCCTGTTTCATCTGCATTATAAACATTGTCGGGGCTGTAGTCTTTCAAAATTAACAGGAGCGTTATATTTTTCCACATTTCTATATTTTTGCACAGTGTAGCATCATTATCTAAGGCAGCAGCCTTACCTCGCACACATCTGTAGACTAAGCCATGTCGATTCTTGAATCTTTCAATCCAGCCATTGGACGCTTTGAAATCATTCAGTCCCATCTTCTGTGCTAAATGTATTGCCTGAGCTCAAACCACAGTACTCTACATTTGAAGCTCTAGCTTGTGTAAACCACTTCAGCAGAACATCTTCTAATTCTTGAAACTGGCCAGGGTGATTACATTTTCTTTTAGCATTTTACCCTTTTTCAAAAGCAGTTTCAATTAGTTTACGTTTGCTAACGATTGTGTTTAAGGTTGATGGAGGAATGTTTAACTTCCGTGCTATATTCACACATTTCATATTTGGATTGCGAACTACTTCTTCAAGGATTATCAGTTTTTCACTGTTAGTTATTTGCCACACTTTCTTTTTCTCCATTGCGAACAAAAAGTTAAAATACAATTACGTTTCGTCAACACTCAACAGCAAAAACTAACCATGCCAAGCCACCGCTAAACTAAAGCATTCTCTATCCCCCCCCCACACACAAATCGCATCACACAAATATGTACATACATACATGCATGCCATTGGCTGCTGGTTCCAGCCCGCCTGGTTTGACCAAAATAGTGAATGAGGACGTCAAACTTCGAATGTAGTAAATTTACTCCCACTGGACCCTACCAAGCATTGGCCAAAATAGCAAATGAGGGCATCAAACTTCGAACGTAGTAAGCGGGAGCGAGAAAACGTACTAAACGAACATTATTTATTGTATTTGGTGCCGGAACTTTTATAATTCAACCTAATACACGGGAAAACATGTTAATGAGGAACGTGCTAACGAGATTCCACTGTATATGTAAAAACCAAATCATGTAGACTGGTGTTTAGACAATTTCAGGAGAAATTTCCTGCTATTCCAGCTCCAGGCAGTGAAACTGTTAGATGTCATAATAATAAGTTTAGGTCAACAGGATCACTAAACTAAGAAGTGAAAATGAGATGTTATAACTGAGGAAATAATTAATGAAATTGATGCATTTATTTGTGGGGAATCCTAAAAAAATTAAGTTTATATGAACAATCCTCACGCCATAGACAAACTTAAGGACAATATAAAAACAGAAATTATGAACAATGTGCAAGAAGAACTTATGTGTGTGAATGGAAATTTCATCCCAGGAATTTCTTCATGCAGATGGCCACCACTTATAACAAGGTTAGTACTCATTATTGTGCATGTTACTATTACTCATGAGTAACACAGGAGTTATGGAACAAAAACCCTCAGTGTAATAGTGTGCAGAGCAAGCATACACACGATCTGTTGCCTCACCATAAATGACCATTAAATATACATATAAAGTGAACATAAAGGTTCCATACATAGAGCATTTGATATGAAGTTTACTCTATTTTCTTTGTTCTTGAAGTATCGGCTGAAAAGATGTGGCCTGGATAACTTGATATACTTAGTGGAAAGTCACGGAAATAATCAGCATACAATACTTCCACTGGAGTCACTGCTGCAAGCCACAGTTAACACACAAGTAGCAGATGGATTTAAAGTAAAGTTCACAAATAACCACAAGGACTCCATGCTGTATCTCACACAGATGTCCAAGCTGCTTTTTAATGCCTTTTGTGACAAAACACTTGTGAAATGCAGTCAAGAAAACCTGCCTCCCTTCCGGATCAGAGATGATCTCATATCTCTGATGAGTTTTGCAGATTTCAACGAAGCATCCAAGAAAACAAAGGTAAGTAATTATAAAGAAAAATTTAAACAGGAATCCATAATTTAAATTAGTTTCAACTAATAAATAAAACGTATAAATGAAGCTATTGACAGTGAAGTAAACACAAATATATGCTATAGCAATAAATATTTGTAACCAATCCTCACTTATCTTGAAAAACATTAATTAAATCCAACTGAAAGACATGTTTCGAAATCCAATCAATTTCCTCACCAGCTTTGTTTTTCGACTTGCTTATTTACGTCATTACAGTTACTGCCGCTGAGTGACAGATTGTTAGTTATTGTATTGTCATCTACTGGAGGTAAAAGAAATTTGTTAACAGAATAAACCGGTGGTGTTTCAAAATTCATTACATGATCTTTATTCCTTAAAATAAATATTTTCTCCCACACCATTAAATATATGGGTCTAAATGTTTCAATAATTTCACCTCAGGATTTATTTCATGATTAAAGGCTGGTTCACAACCACCCAGTAACGGTAACCAGAACGGAAACGAGAACGGGAAGCAAGAAATTTTGATTCACAACAACCCGGTAACGAGAACGGGAATGCATATCGATCACAAAGTGAAAGTCGATTTTACGCATTGGGATTTCATTTGTTTTTAACTGACCAATGACATTTTTTCACCTTCTTCCAATTTAGCCAAGTCAACATCAAAATTCGATTGAGTAAATATTATCTAAATGCATATTCATTACATTTCCGATCCCTCTACTTATGCCAAACTTTCATTCCTTTATTTAATGGCATACATTAAAATTGTTTATTGTTCTTTTTTCATTTCCACCGGATTTAGCTGTTCTTTGTAGCTTTTGCCATTGTTTTTAGGTAATAGCCAGTTTTGAGTTGCATATAAACAAACTACAAATGATCCCTTCACCAGAGGAACCAACGTTGATTAGATTTGCACGTATAGGGATGAGGTTAGGAAACACATTTACTACTAATTCCTTCCAGTTTAATGTTTCCAGCTTGCAACTATAGAGAGCACTAGTGGCTGTTTCATGTCACGGCCGCTTAGAATAACCTCTAGAGTGAAGAGTCTAATATGCACAATAGGGATCTAATATGCCGTGCCCGGGAACGAGAACGAGAAAGTTAAAAGTTGAGCAACTCTTCTTCCCGTTCCCGGGGCCCGGGAAGGCTTCCCGTCGGTTGTGGACACTCCCATTTGAATACATGTATTTCAACTTTCCCGTTCTCGTTCTGGTTACCGTTCTCGTTGGTTGTGAACCAGCCTTTAATGGCCAAAAATGTTCTGCTAGAGCTGATTTATCAGTTTGTTTGTATTTAATATTCCTGAAATGTTCTTTTATTCTAGTTTCCAAATGACGTTTAGTCTTTCCAATATAAACAGTTTAATCAAGACAGTTTAATTGATAAATGCCAGGCTTTTTATTTTTATAAATTTCATCTTTTTAAGAGAAACTTAGCAAATTTTTTATGTTGTATTTATTTTGAGAAACTAAAATTATACCATGTTCTTTAAAATTTGTTGTACATTTTATATTTGCCCAAGGATGATAAGTAAATTTTTTAAAAATATAATCATGTTTATTTTTTTAAGAGTGGAAACATCTTTTAGCAGCTTTCTGAAATTTAAATTTCTCAATCTTTTTATTTATAAAATCAATATTAAAACCATTAATCAAAGCAGTGTTGATAATATGCTTATATTCTTTATTAAATTCATCCTTATTAAGGGGAATGTTTTATTAACCTAATAATTAAACCATTAATAAAAAAAAAATCATTTGAAAAGATATTAAAACTGTTATGTTTTATGTGATTATCAATATGAGTTGATTTTCTGTAAATACCAAAATTTGATTTATTGTTATTTTTAATTAACTTTAAATCCAGGAAAGGAAAGCAACATTATTTTCAATTTCTAATGTGAAGCTTATAGCTTTATCTTGTAAATTTAAAAGTTTTAAAGCATCATTTACATATATACAGGAACAATAGGAAAAATATCATCTACATATCTATACCAACTTTTAAAAATTAAAGGGAATGCTTTAGCGACTTGTATTTCAAAATAGCTCATGAAAAATCAGCAAGAAAAGGTGAAAGAGGACTACCATTGCTAACCCAGTAATTTGTTGATAGAACTTTCCAATAAAAATGAAAACATTGTTGACCCAAACAAAGATTAATAAGTGTAACAAAATCATTAATTAATCCATCGTTTAATTCTATAGAGCTTAACTATTTTCCCAAAAACATCAAACGCTTTTCACTAGGAATTAAATTCATCCATTTCCACTTTTAATAAGACTCTTAATGAAATGAGAATTATATCAAATAAAGAAAAACAGTTAGTAGAAAGTCGATAATCCAGTTTTTCCTAGAATTTATGCACTTCCCAAAATTCATAAACCTGGCAATAAAATGAGACCAATTGTAAATTGTATAAGTTCACCTATCTAAAATTTAGCTAAATGGTTAAATAACAAATTCAGTAGTTTTGTTAAATTTGAGAATTTAAGTATTAAACATTCTTTTGAGTTGGTTGAGTTGCAGGAGCAATACAGAGTGGAAGCGAAATAATCCTGCGGACTGGGGTAGGTGGGAGAGTGGATATAGATGAACAAAAGCCTCCAGCACTTATTTGTAATTAAATGCACCGTTTTCGAAAAAAAAAAATGCCAAAAAATTTATCTTTGCCTTGCTGGATTACCGTTGATTAAAGTTTTTAATTTATGACTATGTTCATAGAAAACTGAATAAACGACAACTTTTTCCTTTGGTGTATTTCAATAGATTGAATGGTTTTTGTGTAAATTAAATTTAAAAAGTCCATAATTTGATCAGCTGTGTTTACTTTCTTCTGATATTGGTGTAGATTGCAGGGAATGTTTACTTAATCCCATGCAATTGTTTTTATGTCAAAGCCACAAGTTAAGATCAGAGCAGTTAAAGGAGGCATGGATAAAAAAAAAAAAGAAAACAAAGGACAGAAAATCTTGTTACAGAAAATATACACTATGCTGCAATTTTCAACGTCCAAGTATCTTGACATGATCTTAATTTACGGAGAAACACAGTGCAATTCTCGACCTGCACCACAGCTCTATGCTGAAAGATTTCCTAACAGGATTGTGCCAAGTGCAGACGTATTTGTTGCCGTTTGCTAGCGGGTCCGTGATACAGGTAATGTAACTCCGAGTTTTCGTAATTAAAGGCAGCAATGACCTGACGAAATTATCAACATGGAAGAGGGTATTAAATTTGGTTGATGAAAATTCTGATCAGAGTAGTATTGATATCACTCGCACAGTGGGGATGTCGCACTGGACTGTATTTAGAACTTTTAAAGAACAGTTATTGCACCCATATCACATCCAGTGAGTACAATGTTTATCACCAAATGACTTCGATGCACGTGTTGTGTTTTCCAAATGGCGGCTTCGTCAGTTTGCACAAAATCTAGATTTTGTAACAAATTTATTGGTGACTGATAAGGCCTGTTTCACGCAAAGTGGAGGAACTTTCACAACACACACACGTGGACAGTGGAGAACCTGAGAACTATACAGCAGCAGAATTTTCAGCATAGATTCTCGATTAATGTTTGGGCTGGCATAATTGGAGATCATCTTATTGGACCATTTGACCTTCCACCATGCTTCACTGGTATAGGATATCGACGGCTTTTGAAGTACTAATTGCCTAACCTGTTGTAGGACATCCCATTGGAGATAAGGAGGAAGATGTGGTGCACCATGACGTTGCACTACCCCACATCACTCTTGTAGTCCGTCGTCACTTGACGAGACTTTCCTAAACCATTGGATCGGTCGATTTGTACCTGTGGCTTGGCCTGCCAGACTTGAATCCCCAAGATTTTTATTTCTGGGGAGACATGAAAAACAAAGTGTATAGGGGTGAAATAGAAACTGCAGACAAGCTGCACCAGTGCATTTTCTTAGCAACTGAGGAAATTAGAAACAACCCAGCGGTCTTCGCTGGTGCGTCAGAACTGATTAAAAAGATGTGAAGCCTATCTACAAGCAAATGGTGGACATATGGAAAACTTCCTCTAAACTCTTATTTCAAATGTACATCCTGGAGGCAAGTTCAGATATTTTAAATTAATCCCAATGTTTTTGCATACTTGTGAATGCTAATAAATACTAGTGAATAAGTTTATGGTCATTTTTTTGTTTCTAATGCTACCAAGTAAATAATGGTAGTCCGTGACTGTGGAATTCATTAGCCACAAAGAGCACTGTCAATGTTGTTTACCTACATTTTTTGAAATATTTTGATATCTGTCACACATACTCATGCACACAAATCTTATCAGTAACAGTTTTGTAAATTTCACCAACTCGATTTTTTTTGCGCTCATAAGCTTATTGTTTAAATCTTATTGGAGTAACAGTTGTCAAAATTGCTTCTAAAAACTTCTGCATCATGTTATACAGGTTTCTTTTTTTTAGAGCGGTAATTACAAGATGTACATGCTGGCATGAAGCACATTACTCCCATTTTAAAACAGTTATATTAAAAATTAAATAGAAGCCTACACTTCCCGGTTGGCCAGAACTATAAACAAACAATTGCACAAAAATTTCCTTTAAGCATATTGCAATGGAGTGTAAATTCGCATTATAAATTATGCTTTCCTAAATGTTTAGCTATTATTAGTACCACATTGTTAAATTCAACACAGAATAATGCTCTTAATAACGTAAGAGGTGTTTCAAATAAGAGTGCCATACCTTTAGAATGCTTATTTTCATTTCAAGTAAATCATTGCATTGTCACATTATCACTGCAGCATGACATTGCATAATAATTAAAATGTACCTTTTAAGCTCAATTTTTGAAGATTTAGAAGCTTGTAACAGTGATGTGTCATAATTTAAAATAGAGAGTTGAGAGGCCTAAAAACCTGTTTCAACTTCACAAAAAATACAGAAAACTTTGTTGCTGATATTGAAATAGCCTCCAACCACCTTACAGATAAGGATAAAAGTTTAATACAATCACAGTGTGAACCAATATTGGACCAGATACAAGCCCAAAAACACCACTACGTACCACATCAAAAAATTATCAAATCTCTAAAGTCAAAACCTGTAGTATACACCAAAGCAGACAAAGGAAACACATTAGTGATATTAGACCAAGATGATTATGAATCTAGAGTTATGCAATTACTACATAACCCAGAGTACATAGAAATCAGCAAAAATCCATTAAAAGAATGCACCAAGTCACTCCAGAATACATTGATAGAAACCAAAACATTAACAAAAGCCGAAAAATCCAGAATTAAACCAGATTTTCCCATCATACCTAGGTTATATGCACTACCAAAAATACACAAACTCGGCAACAAAATGAGGCCCATAGTGAATAACATAAACTCTCCCACATATAAACTAGCAAAATGGCTTTCAAATACCTTCAACTCCATGCCTATGTTCAAAAGTCTTAGCATAAAAAACTCTTTAGAATTAACCAGTCACCTTTCAAATATAAATATATCACCCACAGACATGATGGTATCATTTGATGTCACTGCACTCTTCCCAAGCATACCAAAAGAAGAATTATTACCACTCCTAGAAAATTGGATATTAAACAATGGCACACCTAGAGCACAAACAGAAGATTACCTGAAACTAACAAAATTATGTCTGGACCAGAATTTCTTTTCATTCCATCACAAAATCTTTAAACAAACCTCAGGCCTAACTATGGGAAACCCCCTTTCACCATTTTTAGCAGAAATATATATGAGCCATTTTGAATCCCATATTACTAAATCTTTCCCACATCTATTCAAAACCTGGTATAGATATGTAGATGATATTTTTGCTATTGTTCCAAAAAAACTTTCAGAAGATGCTTTGAAATTATTAAATTTACAAAAAAGATCTATAAAATTCACAATGGAAAAAGAAGAAAATGGCCAATTACCTTACCTAGACATCAGGATCATCAGAAATAATGCACACAACAAACTAACGTTTGGCATTTACAGAAAACCAACGCACACAGAAAACTACATTAAAAATAATAGCTACAATCCTACAAGCCACAAACATGCAATTTTAAATAGTATTACAAACAGGTTAGTACATATACCAATGGAGAAAGAGGAATACCAGAAAGAATACCAACACATTATCAACATAGCCACTATGAATGGATACCAGAAAAAAACAATAGATAAGAAGATAAAAAGGTTTGAAAGACAGAAATACATCCAACAAATGACTACGTTACTCAGACAACAAAAACCACAAGCATATAGAAAATTCACTTATCACCCTTGGACACATCATAAATTTCAAAAGATTTTCAAAAAATACAACATCACCCTGTCTCCACAGAATAACCACAACATACAGAAACTACTATGCAACAGAACAAAAGATCCTATCCCCAACGATAAATCAGCTGGTATATATCAAATTGATTGTAATGAATGTAACCTGGTATATATAGGAAGAACAAAAAGAAATCTTGAAATAAGACTTAAAGAGCATATGAGATGCATTTACCAAAAGCAGCAAGATAAATCAGCAGTAGCACATCATTTCTGGTCTTCAAACCATGATATCACTCCAAACATAAAACTCTTAAAACCGATCAACAGCAGCAATGAATTGGACATCTGGGAAAAAATACATATTGTCAAACACAGGAATCACCTAATGAATTTTGAACTGCCGCCACCCAACAGCCTTTGGAGGTTCATCAGCCCAGCACCAGAGAACACCACAAACCACACACATCCCCCAGACGATGACCGGCAAATATCAGTTGAGAGAAAATGCTGACGATGGGAACAAGCCGTCTCCCGAAACGCGTTCAAGTAAGATTATCATAGTGATGTAGTGTAACAACCCTCAACTCTCTATTTTAAATTGTACCTTTTAAACTACATAGATACATATTATGTGTACACAAACCTTAAAACTGTTTAATATCAGTAACAATTCCATGTGAGTTTGTTACCTTAACATGGCATAAGCCTCTCAAACAGAATAGGCCAGATATTCAGGCCTTTAAACATATGAAATAAAATATTTGTAATTACGTGGGATGTAGAATTCGAGGTAAAGTTTACATACAGTGCAGTGAACAATAACCTGAACCTGACTTTTTCCCAGAATTTTTGTGGTGTCTCGCATGCCAACGACAAAACATCTGAATTCGATACATGGCCAACGTTACTTAAATGGTTTTATAGTGTTGGAATAGTTCAAGACGCCGCCAATAGAAGCAGACTCAAGAAGTTGCACCACATTGCCAAATACTCCTACTTTTAAATGCAATCTAGTTAACAGTGCATTTAATTACAAAAAAGTGTTGGAGATTTTTGTTTATCTACATCCACTCTCCCACCTCCCCCAGTCCGCAGGACTATTTCGCTTCCACCCTGTATAGTATTATCTGCTTAACTAGTTTCCTTTGATGTGACGGCCTTATTTTCAAGCATTCCTAGAGAAAAACTTTTGATGTTTTTGAAAAAATGTTAAAATCTATAGAATTAAATAATGAATTAATTAATGATTTTGTTAAACTTACTAATCTTTGTTTGGATCAACATTTTTTCAGTTTTAATTGAAAGTTCTACCAACAAACTAATGGTCTAGCATGAGAAGTCCTTCTTTTCTTGAGCTATTTTGAAATACGAGTTACTAAAGCATTCCCTTTAATTTTCAAAAGTTGGTATAGATATGTAGCTGATATTTTTGCTATTGTTTCTGATAAACATGTAAATGATGCTTTAAAACTTATAAATGTATAAGATAAAGCTATAAAGTTCACATTAGAAATTGAAAATAATGTTACTTTCCTTTCCTGGATTTAAAGTTAATTAAAAATAACAATAAATTAAATGTTAGTATTTATAGAAAATCAACTCATATGATAATTACATAAAAATTAAAGGTTTTAACCCTTTTCCATATAAATTTGCCATTTTTAATAGTTTAATTTATAGGCTGATAAACATTCCCTTAAAAGGATGAATTTAATAAGGAATATAAGCACATTATCAATACTGCTTTAATTAATGGTTTTAATATTCATTTTATAAATAAAAAGATTGAGAAATTTAAATTTCAGAAAGCTATTAGTTTTCACTCTTAAAAAAATAAAAGATGATGAAACATGTCTTCAATTGGATTTAATTAATATTTTTCAAGATAAGTGCAGATTGGTTACAAATATTTATTGTTATATTATATAGATAGATATAGATATTTAGTTTCACTTCGATAATTACATTCACAAATACAATTTCAATAATACTTAAATTCTATCCCTACATGCTACCCTTCCTCACTTCACTAAGTTGCTGCATTTCTAAGGACCCATTGTATTCAACACCATGGTTATCGAGCTATTGGGTCCTATTTACTTCTTTCCTTTTTCAGTCTGCAATTTGTTCCTACTTCTTATTTCTAATTTTCTTCAGCCATCTATTTCTCACTGCACCTAAATATTTTCCTATCTCTATTAAACTTTCCTTTGATTTAACTCTTAACATCCTTATACCTATAATTTCATTTGATAAACTAGACCTTTTGATTTTTCGCAATTTTTCTCTCATGCTCATTCTACCTTCGCATTCTAGGATTAAATGCCAATAATTGTTAAAATTCCTATTACAATGGTCATTTTCCTTGATTTTCTCCTTCCCATAAGCCTTTAAACCTCACTACCCGTCCTTACCCGTGCAAAACCCTCTGTTGCTGATTTGTTACAAACATCAACATAATTTTCCCTCTCCCTTGTCCTTTTAGTTCTGTTATATTATATATTAGGTTCAACTAGTTCATGAAATAACATAAATTAGAAGGCAAAAGCTTGTTTTAATACCACAAGAGCTAGCTAAGGCAGTAATAGCTGTGGCTTACATTTGGAGGTTCATGGGTTCAAGAAGCAGCCAATCATACTAGGTTTTTCTTATGGTTTCCCTCAAGTTATTACATTAGATATTTGAGAATTTTACCCACAGATTTAAACAAACAGTCAAAAGCAGATGGTACAATAAACCTGGGACTTGTAACATCCCCAGCTATAAACATTCTTTAAAATGACTGGAAAGTATTTTCTGCATTAAAGCTTCTGAAACTCTTATCAGTGACTCATTTAAAAGTGAAAAATCTCAGAAACTTAATGTCTGGATGCAAAATACAAAGCCTCTACAATCATGTTCATATTTTCATAGCATTCTTTTAAATGCAGAGAATGGGCAGTAGGTATGAATGGCTTTACTTTTTCAGGACTGCTTTTATACAAAGAACCACTAAAAAACTACTTCTATTGTAGGTTTTTGTTTCAGTTCCTCAAAGATACCGTGAATGTCATTAAAAAAGCTCTTTGGACTATGAAAAGAATTGAAAAAAAAAAAAAAAATATTTCTGTGTTCTATAATAGAAAAAATAGAAGTTTCTCTTTAAGCCAAAGCTCCACTTTGTCTTTCAAAAGAGATAGATGAGATCATCACTTCATTTTGTGCAGAAAATTTTAATTCATACTATGTTTTCTGAAACATATCTATTTTGCTCCTGGGAGGTGTTATCTTGTTGCATTGAAGGTAAAGATTGCAGATTCAAATTTGGATAGATTATTTTATGTTCAGTTTTTGCTGAGAATTCCCTAATATTAAAACAAAAGGCACACTAATCACTATGATGCATTGGTTCGTACATCATTGGAATGCCAAAGGATATATTATCTTTGCTTTCTTTGCATCCAGTCACCTAATCCAGTTAAGTATGACATGCAGCATTTATCCTGAATGCGAGGGCGCAGTCAAAATACAGCTCATGTAACTCCTTGTGTAGTGGAGTTATTGGCCACCTTTAAGTGTAAATGTGGATATTTAATGCATTTTCATGACAGTAGATTTAATCTTAAAGAAAGCAATGCATGCAGTTGCCAGTCACCCCATGCTTTTTATTTACCTGAATATGTTGTATTATCTGCTGTATTGATTGGCTTAAGATAATGTGTACTTTAATATTATACAATAGAGATTCAGTAGAGATTTGTAATCAGCACTTTGACACAATCATTAGTTATTATGGCTATTTTTAACTAATGATCTGTGTAGCTACTAAGAATATTTTAATGGTACACAAATTAAAATATTCATGCATTCATGAAAACAATAATAAAAAAAGTTAAGTATACTGGCAGGTTCAGAAGCATAAGGTTGTCTTTTGCCTACTGTGTTTGCAGCAGCCTGTTATTGCATACCAACTCCACCCCCTCTTAAGCAGTTGTGGGAGTCACTGTTGCAGTGACTGTAATAAACGTAATGAAACAGTATGCAAGCCTAATTAGGACCAATGATTTCTTGCTGTAGTCCTATTAGAAATGCTTATTTATGAAAGGGCTGGTCACCTTTTCAATTGCAATAGGTACTTGCAAAAAGGGGAAAAGAGCTCCAATTTGATTCAAAGCACAACTAAAAGCTTACCTTTCACATCCATAAAAAGGCTAATTAAAAACAAATATAAAATCAAACTCAAGAATTAGAAAACAAAGCAAAAAATAAAAATTGGAGACTGTGGTTGAGCGGTCAGGATTCTGGCTTCTCAGTCCAGAAGTTCCAGATTCAGTTCCTGGCTGGGGTAGGGGAATTTTTCTTTAATTAGAATCTTTCCCTAACCTTCGCAGAGTCTGGTCTGCATGTGGGATTGAATGTGAGTGTGTTTAATATTAAATACAATAAAAAAAATGTTAAAGACCCTACAGTCAATGAGTTGTTTCTCAAGACAAAGCCCCCAGTATGACCAGAGAAGTTAATGGGGGCTATACAAATGAAACAATGAAAAAAAAAAAGCGGAATATTTTAATACAGCCAGAAATTGATTGTAAAACTGCAGTAACAAAATTCAAGACTCTTTACAGAGTATGAATTTTTACTGATACATTTGTATAAATTGGGAATTTATACAAATCCAAATTGTCTTCTATACAACAAAGAAGAAATGTTCTGAAGAACATGTTCAAGCCTGTAAAGCACTGCCTGCTGGATCCACCAGAGAGATACTGGAAGCAAGAGCTCTAATGGCTTCATTACCAAAGCCCAGAACTATTTATATAACAATAATTTTTTGGATGAAATTGGTTAATAACAGGATTATGATCTCTGAGGTAGATACATGTTTTAATCACGAAAGGGATCTAGTCTGATGTTCAGTACAGGGTTTACTGTCCTACTGTATTTCTACTTTATCTATGAAAAGACATTAGTCAGCTGACTTTAACTCCTTTCATAACTGCAAAATGGTAGCATCACCATGAGAGAGATAAGTTCTATAATAGTATGAAAGAAGCCAAACACGTGTATAAAACTGGTGATCATGTTTTAGGTTAACATTTGACATCATTCAAAACATTTCGCTGCCTACCACTCCAGTTCAAGAGCTGTTAGTAAAACAGCTTTTGGTATTCCCCTTTGTCATTCATAATCTTAAAACAAGTGAGGCCAGTTTCTTTCTGTATCATGAGGGACAGACAAATAAAGGGCAATAAATAGGCAAGTGACCATGTTTATGCAAGTGTTAAAGAACTCCACTTTTACAGTGATTCATGTGGAGGCCAAAACATGAACCACTGCATGTTAAGATTCTGCTTATCACTTACAGATTCTAACAAGTTTTGAAATTCTTCATAGATTTCCGATTTGTGCTCACTCTTATCTTGCTTGTGATCATAAATCTGGAATAAAGAAGAGACTAATTAAAGAGAGTTTATGAACCCATGGAAATCTGTGAAATGATTACATCTGCAGGCATTTCAGGTAAAATCATTGCCAATATGGTAAACCTCTGATGACATATTGGACTTCAAGTCATGGTAGTCAAACACATTACAAGGTTGTTTAACACTGGATAGCTGAGGTAAAACTGTTCCTTGGAGCCAGAAGCAAGACTTCACAATTTCCAAGTTTAGAGAATTCCACTATGATAGCTACAAGAAAGACACAGTTGTTGCATCCAGATTCATTGGCAGCCTTGTGCTTCGTCACACAAACTTTTAAATCCTACTCTTTGTAAAGAAAATACATATCTATGCAGAAATGGCTGATAAATGAGAAAAAATACATAATTACATCAAGAATGTTCTGGATTATATTTTCTTTAAACACAAGAATTCTACAGTCAGGTAATACAGTGGTCAACAAAGCAAAGTGAGTAATATAATATAAGAATCTTTGAAACATCAATATGTTAAACTTGCAAGAATATGGAAAGTTCAACTTAAGATTCAATTTTTATTACATCCCTTTAATTATTGAAAGATTAATTTCTGAAAGGGCCTAATTAAATTTCCAAAAATTTGTTTTAATGCTGAAGGGAAAAGAACAGAAAAGCAATCAGCTTGTCAAAGTAATGAATAAAATGGCAACATCTTGAGATATTTTATTTTTAATGTTCTGCAGCCTTAAAAGGAAATGATGTTTTTTTTTCTTTATTCATAAATTTAGGTATTTTAACGTAAGTCCTTCCTTGAGTAAGCAGTTCTATAGCTAACCGTAACAAAATGGGATTCTCCTCCCTTGAGACAGAACAAGCATTTAAAACATTAAAATTCCATTTACAATCATTGGTCCACCATGTATCCAACAATTTACTGTTTAAATCTCTGTTGGCTTTCCTTATGCTTTGAAAAATGAGGATTTTCTTTTATCCTAATTAAAATGGTATTTCAGTCATGCAGGTTTTGTTTCAAAATTTCTGTTAATGTTGTAGCTGATTCTGCTCAAATAAAGAATAGCTGCCAGGTTCACAGCTCTGGATTTCTTTTGACTAAAACTGCAACAACAAAACATGCATTATGTATTGTATTAATCTGGCCATATAGCAGGCAGATGATGATTTGTTAATGCCAATCTTTTCCTTTATTGCTGCACATAATTGTTGCATTGTCAGGGTTATTTTTCTATTTTAGTTTGAAAATGCTCCCAGTTAATAACAGATTTAATAAACTGTACTCTCTTCTTTCTTTCTTTTTTTTGAAGGAAACTAGAGTAAAGGATATGTTCATGAAACACTTGCTGCAGCTACATGGACTCTCTGTGGAGAAAGCTAAAGCCATTATCCAGCAATATCCTACCCCACGTGCACTCATTGCAGCATATCAAGAAGGTCAAGGAGAAAAGCACATTGCAAGTCTGCGATATGGCTCTCTGAAAACTAATGTTGGTCCAGCTCTCAGCAAGATCCTTTACCAAGTTTACACTGCTTAAATGCCTGATGCAAAATAACGTAATAACTTATAGTTTTGTGTGATCATCAGCAGGGAATTTATACATGTATCACTATCATTCAATCTTCGTATTCTATGATAAACTTTTAAGGAGTTAGAATACTAGGTTTTAAAAGCACGAATTGAATGCCAGATATTAGGAGTGTGTACACATTAATTACAGAAATGTTCGTAATCATAATGCAGCTGTTTATGAAAGAGACTTCTTTGTAGCTACTTGATTGAAATTGTATCAAAAGTGTCAGTTTTTCCTCTTCAGAATAGGATATTGCTTCAAATGTTTGCTGTTTTTATAGTCCCATAGGGAAATTTTTAAAACCACATGTGTAATAAATCTAAAGAAGTGAATGGATCCTTATTTGCAATCATTTTTCAACATTTTGCTTTGTAAAAAATTACTTGTAAAAATAACTTTTGTTCAGATGTTGTAAATTTTGGAGTGTGTAATGAAAAGTGAAAGAAATAACAGTTAATCCTGTGTTTTTATATGTAATGAATTTTTTCTGTACTCAATAATGCTGTTTACTTTATCATTTATCTATAAAAGTATTGTATTCCACACAAGAATGTGATAACCATATTTCCCTGGAAATACATTGTATTTTGCGATTCCCTGAATCCAAATATATAATTTTTTAGAAAAAAAGTCTGTCTATCTGTCTGTGTGTGTGTGTGTGTGAGAGAGAGAGAGAGAGAGAGAGATAACTTGTGATTAACTTTTCATACTTTAAAAGTAGAAGATAGCAGTCATACTAAGTCTGACACAGATTGTATACTTTAATGACCTCTGCTATCTGATAGGCATAATACTATTTGCATATGAAAGAGAAGTGCTTCTCTCAAATTTATTTGTACAAGAACTATCTAGACTGGTCTTGTTGCTCAGATGGTAAGAGCTCCTTGGTTTAATTCTGGCTGAGTTTTAAGAAATTTTTGTTTGATAAACAATGTTCCTTGTTATGTCTAATCTGGCATTTGAATGTGGTGTATGTTCTAGTTATTTATTATTTAATAACTAGTTAGCCTATAACATAACTGTTACTGGGCAATGCCAGAATACGTATTTCAGTTATTTTAAATGTCACATCATAAAAAGTACGTATGTGCATCAGAAGTTAACTTAATATAAAAATAAATCAATAAATAAAAAAATGTGTGAGCAATATTCAGGGCTTTCTCAGGAACTTGAACATCATCAACTTAATGCATGCTTATCATTTTACCTACTCCATGGAAATAAGCAGTCTCGGATTATGAATACTGAAGCAGCACAAAAGAGTAAGGATTAAGACCAGGGGCGTAGCGTCAATGGATGTGAGAGATGTATTACATACCCTGTAATTTTCCTCAAACGGGTGCAAAATTGGTGTGGTACACTATCGTTCTAATGTCATTAAAAATTGAGGTTTCTTAAATATTATACTTTGAATTCGCGCCATGCTGCGATAACTTGAACGTGGTCTGTATCGAAACAAAGCTCTGGTCGACACCTGCCATCCGCTGGAGGAAACTGGTGTTGTGTGCTTGACCCATGGTATGTACTGAGTTGGAGTACATCTCGTGTTAAAAATCATGCTCATACTATTGCACTTATAGACGTGAATAGAGAGTAACTTGTGAGTTGTTTTGTTTCTTGTATGAGTGTTTCTTCAATTGCGAAAATTTGAGCTTGCTTTGGACACTTGGTTACTCACTATCAAAGCAAATGTAAGTTAAGATATGCACAGGTTCTGGGAGTAAGGTATGTACACAGGCAGTGTGCATCCAGAGGTCGCGAAGCGAGTAACAGCTACAATAGCAAACAATACATTGTTTCAGTGCAGTTGTGGCAACGAAAATGGAAACAAACTGTTGTGTGACTGGCAACCCCAAGCTAAGAAACTTCAGTCATTAAATTTCCCTGAAAAGGAAGATGTAATTAAAGCAGGCCCTTCAAAGCATGCACTCAATATTACAACTAACATTAAAAATTGTGTAAGGGATTTCAACATCAAAGTTTATGAAAGTGAGTCATGGCTGTGCGGTTTTAAAACCTTAAACAGACTGTTTTTTTTGGGGGGGGGGATGTCTTTTTTTCAAATGAAAAGTGTGTCTGGAATTCCAGCGGATATGAAGATGTAAACAACATTATCAGGCAACCAAAAAACACAACTATTCTTGTAATACGTGAAAAACAACTAAAAATCTTCGGTAAAACTCCCAAAATCGGATTTTCATTGAATAGTCAGTATAAGCTCTCAGTTGAACAGCATAAGTGAAGTGAAAAAGTATAGAGCTTTACTTTCTCACTTTGTAACGGACGTATGCTTTTTAGGAAAACAAGCACTTGCTCTGTGTGGTCACAATGAGAAAGAAGGATCTTCAAACAGAGGTAACTATATTGAGTATTTAAATGGATTAGCTATATATGACACCTCTCTGAGAGAGCACTTGGAAAAGTGGACTGTTTTTCGTGCAACTTCATCTGATATTGAGAATGACTTAATTTTAAGTGTGAGTGCCGCCATGACGTCTGAAATTAAGAAGGAAATTTCTGTTGCTTTCTTTGTTTCATTGATGTTAGATGAAACTCCTGACATAAGTAGTAAACAACAACTCTCTACCGTTTTCCGATACATAACTGTTGACGGAAATGTTGAAGAGAGGTTTATTTGCTTTACAGATGTAAGTTCTGACAGAAAAAGAGATTCTCTCTTGAATCATGCTCTCAGTATTATTAACAACTTTTCTTGTTCAAATAAACAGAATAACATAATAATGTCATGATCCTAAATTATGTTTATTAAACTACCTTCCAGTGTACCAAGCATGGGTTACTAGGTAATAATTTTAAACTGTATGATATACATCTTGTTTACATTACATATTGTCTATCTGAGATTAAGTATGTTGATATGGGCAATTCTGCTTAGTTTGGGTCACATTTTAACGAAGTTTACAACAGACGTGGAGTTACATACCCGAGTCTGATAATCAGGCTACGCCACTGATTAAGACAGTTGACGGTTACAGGCTAGTTAAGAAACAGAATGGATAAATTAATATAACTGCATGTTAATTTTATTTTACGGAGTAAGTCTTACAGAACATAAGTACAATGGCTGTTCCTCTCATGAACTATTTCATTCCTCCTTTTCTCGATTTTGAGTGCTTTTGGCAGTTTTATTAATGAAATACACTTAATAATAATAATATGTTAATTATGCTGTCAGTTGCCAGGATCAGCACTGCCAGTATGCCAGAATTTCATCCCACAGGAATTCTTTTACATACTAATAAATCTACTGACATGGGGCTGTCACGTTCCTCCGTGGTGTAGTGGTTACCATGCTAGCCTCTAGTTTCCGAGGTTGCAGGTTCAAACCCAGCAGAGGGCGATAGATTTTTTTTTGGGTGTAAAAATCCTTGGCGTGGCTTCCTTTGGAAGGGAAGCAAAGGCGGTGGTACCGTGTGATAGATTTATGGCACATAAAAGAACCTCAAGCCTGATAAAACAGGCTTCTGAGCTAAGTTACTGGTTTTTCACATCCAATATAGAATGTGATACTAAGGGCCACAGCAGTTAAAGAGCGTCCATAAATAAAACTCAATTTAATTTTTAGGGATGTCACTTTTAAGCACACTTAAAACCATCAATCTGGGCTAGGTCTGAACCCATGACCTAGGAATCAAAACACCAGCACCTAACCAACTGAGCCACCCAGACTGCATGAAAGTGAAATACATTGAACTTTTACATTTACTCTTCAGAGCAGGAAAGGGATCTTAATGATTTATTAACAGTGAATTAAGTCTCTATAATAGACTTATCTAAAGAATATAGTAAGTTAATACGATAAAATGGAATCACAAAGTATTTTGTGATGAGCAGAGTTGCAATCCATCATTTATTGATCTTATAACTTTAAAAAACTTGCCCAAGGCCAAGTGGTGAAGGTTAATAAACATAATAAAAACAGATGTGTACTAAGAAAGGCAGCTAATTACTTGTATATAAAAATGTAGCTCTGAGGTATTTAAATTTTTAACTTGGTAGGTATAATAACCATACTTTTACTATATGTTTGTTTTCAATTTTAAGTGGTATGGATTATTTTAGAGGAAGATTATGAAATCATCTCCCTCCTTCAGACCTTCTAAATTTGATGTATGTAAAAACTATTTAATTCCAGTATATAATTTAAAATTATTTTTAAGAAATTTCAAAACATAAAATATGGAAGTACCTCATTGAACAGCAATCATTAATTCTGATCCACAGAATATTGCAGTAGCGTCTTTTCAACTAATCACATGCCATAATTGTTTAACAAAACTTTGTACAGAATTGGAATTTTTACTTCAATTTGCCCACTGTAGTCTTCGCAAAGAGATGGACCAATATCTTCATGGTGGGTGTGGACATAAGTACTGTATGGCTGCAAATGGAAATGAAAATGTTTTATTTTGAACATTTCTACTTTTATAAAATGCAAAAATTTGTCACACACATGAACTTCAAACAACCTATTGGTATTCTTATGTATTCAGTATTGGCATTACTTCAGTGTTCTACAAAAAAAAAATACAAAGATGTTTCTTCTCAAGGATTGCATTTTAAGCAGTACAGCGATGGAAAACACAGAACAAATGGTTATCTGGTAACCTTCAACGTGCCTGTCACCTATAACTGCAGTGCTACATGCTAGTTATGTTGTATGGAGTGACTGGTTAGCCGCAGAAGGTCAAAATGGGTCGCAAAGGCAAGGAAACATCTTTAGACCTAGAGAGGTCATTGTCTCATTACATCAACAGAAAATATATTCTGAAGTAGTTCACATCGTAGGAGGAAGTTGTTGACAGTACAGTGTGTCATTTAACATTTTAAAGAAATCCATATGCTAATATATGAACAGATAGTGGGCCACCACGGAAACTACATTCTAGGGAACAAAGGCAGGTGATGAAAATGGTGAAGACAAACCTGCAAATTGCCTTTTCTGGAACTGCTTAGTATGTAGAACAGTATGGGAAGCATGCCAAGACAATAAGATGACTCTTCAATTGTACTGGATTCTATTCCAGTGTACCCAGAAAGAAGCCATATATCAGCAGAAAAAATCAAGAGCAGTTTAGTGTTTGCAAAGGAATATGTAGGAAAGGATAATGCATTCTGGGAAAGTTTTATTTTTGGACTAAAGTAATAATATATTTCATAATGAATGCCAAATGCAGGATTAGATATTCAAAATTTGCAAGCAACAGTTAAACATGGTGATGCACGGTTGGTTCTGGTGTAGGGGAATTAGTATTCATTGAGGGAAATATGGACCTTGACATATTGAAAGGCAATTTGAAGAAGAGTGCCACAAGGTTGCATTTAGCTGACAATGGCCTTCAATATACTGCAGAGATTGTTGGTGGTTGCTATAAAATACCCCACACACACTAAAAGCATCTACACAATCTCCAGATCTCAACCCCATTGAGCACCTATGGAGAGAGCTGGAGGACAGAATGACATGTTGGTGCAGAAATAACTAGAAAGCTTGTCCATTCAAAGCCCAAATGGCTGAGAGAAGTAATTCATAGAAGAGGTTGGCACAAAAAATACTAGGAAGAAATGCCTGCTATTTTTTGGTTTGTATGTATATATACAAAATAATATTATGTTCCTATATGAATACTTATGTCCTTAAAATGCAACCTGTAAAAACAAACATTTTACATATTTATGTAGAACAATGTAAATTTAATTCCATTATATCTGTACATTAGTGGGGTGTGTGTAGTTCATATTGTTAATTTTGTTCTAAATTTTGCGATTGGCAAATATTCAAAATAAAATATTTTCTTTTGTATTTGCAAATGTATGAATACTTATGTCCATGACTGTACCTTTCTTCAAGCACTACTCTGTATGAAAAATATTGGAGAGCAAAACACTTAATGGCTTTACTGCCAAACACAAGGCATTAGTTAACAAAATAATAGGATGTACAAAATGCAGGTTTAAAATAAAAATGATAATTTTGTATTGCATTGTATTTATTATTAAGTATATAATAAATATAACTTAAATATTTATCACAGCGGTGTTACAAATAGTGATGAATGCAACAGACTGAGTAAGGCATTTTGAAGCATTACCATCATTTTTAATTTAGATTTGACATATTTAAACAGCTTTGATATAAATTAAAAATAATGATGGTGTTTTAAAAAATTTTACTCAGTTAATAACTTAATATATTATATCTTTAGTGTATAACTACACATCTCACACTTATCTTTCTCTCTTTAAAACACAAATACTGAGGAAATCAAATATGAATACTAATATCAACAGAAATAATACTGCACCAACATTCCAATATTTTGGAACTGCTTCAAATATATGCACAAACAGCAGCATTTCTTCACTGCAATCTATACTTAGCTCAATGCCTTTTTCAGAAAATTCAGAATTTAAATATATTTCTAAGTATATTGCAAGTACACCAGGGCAGCTTCCGGGGTAGTGCCGCTGTGCCATGGGACCATTATTACAAAAGGAAAGAAAGAGAAGTGTGTAGGAATTGTGCATAAATGTTTCTGAGTACGTATTCTCTCTGATTTTAACAGGCATGTTAAGCTGCGCATGCTCTGTCAGTAGCTTTTTGAATCTTGGAGTCAATTCCAGGTGGACACCGTCAATGCTCATAAGTGCTGTGTATAAGGCTGGGGGTACATTTCTGCATGGTCCATATGGGAGAGGTGGAGCCAAGATTGCTCTGATACAAGCTTTGTGTTTAGAGTGCAGTAAAGCACAAAACCTAGCTACAATTGTAGAATATATATTTCACGTCCGACATATCTTTAATACAGTGTTACAATCCTGCTGTAAGTTAATGCATTTAGAAATGCAAATTAATGCTTAATTAAATTGAATGCAGATATAATACACCAAAATATCCTTATAAATAAAAATATATATGGTTTTGAATATAATTATGTCATGTCGTTAGGTTTGAAACTATGAGGCATTATTTTAATATTTGTATCTTCCACAGCAGCAGGGTGATTAGTAATGATTGAGAGCTTTTCGGATTTGCTGTTACTTTTATTTCTCATGCTGGCACAAGGTGACTAAAAAGACCACTTTTCTCACTCTTTCATGAAATCTTACACAAGCACTTCCTATCATGTTCTCCAAGAATTATTATATCAAACTCTTACTGTGCTCTTTACAGATGTGTATAAGAAGAGCGCCGTTCTAATAAATGTTTTTTTTCTGTTTCCCTATACATTTTGTTTGATAAAATATATTATGAAATATATGAATTATTGATAAGATTACTAATATGTTCAATGCTACTGCACAGAGTTGGTAAAAGTATTACATTTGAGGGATTTGTTTTCACTTTTTTTTTTGGTAGGGGTGCGGCCACCACTGATCTATACCAAGTTCTTCTGAATTTTCAGGAATTTTTAAATAATACTGAACCCCTCTTTTACACTTTTCAGAGTGCCAGCAGAAAATGCTGTAAACAGAGGGAAAATGTAAATTGAGGTAAATGGATTTTACAGCCTTGAGTCATTTTGCTATGCACATACACAAAATAAAAGGCCCTATTTTTATCCAGTAGAATTACACTACAACTTTATCAATTTAGGGATTGCCCAAAAAGACAGTTTACCAATATACCTAATTAAAAGTATAATTAAATACTATAAATAAAGAAAAATAAAATAAGAAAGAAAACATGAAAAAGAACATTTTACTATGCAGATATAATAATGTATCTTTACCAATGATTTCACATTTCTCAAAATTGAAATTGAGCCTTTTGTTGTTGTAATGGCTATTTGTTTAATAAAATGTTTTTCTAATTTAAAATCACGGCCAAACTTAACTCTTTTTTTGTTTTATTAAGGTTAATGATTAATCTAAAACAAATTAACATTATTTATAACACTATTAAAAACAAGGACCAATTCAAGGTTCAGTATAATAAAATCAGCACAGTATTTAAAAACAAAAACTCAAAAGATAATATAAGGAAGAAGTACTGAAGGGCATATGCAGTCTCACCAAAACTACCATGTATAAAGCGTACAACAGGGCCAGTACGAAGCAATATACTTTTACATACTAGGCCAATGCATAAGTGCTGCAAGTTCAATACTACCACATAAATAAAAATGAAGATTGATTCCAATTTCCACCACAAAATATGAGTAACTGCATTTATGACTTTGTGAGTTTGGTAACTAGCATTAGCTGCCGCTTAATGTGAGCTGGACCTGCATATGTTAGCACTGCACACAAAAATAAAGTTATCAATTTCTGCTAATCACTGTGTAGCCATGTATGTATGTGGTTTTTCCGGTTAGCACCATCTTAAATGTCCATTAGGTTCTCTGAAATGTTGCAAGTTCAAAATTACACAACCGAAATATGAAGTTAAAAAATTTGATGTATTACATTCACATGACTTTCTCTACACTCTATTGCTTATTAGTGGTGTACAAATTATTCCTATGAAAGCTTTGTTTTCCTATCTACTTAATTTTAATTGAGATAAACCTTTCTGAAAATAAATGCATTATACATTTTGTTACAGATACAAAGGGAAAAGTGAGTCAAATATTTTAGAACTGGACACTGTAAACACTGGCCTTAAAATTCCATACTCTTTCCATGACATTATGAGAAACAACTGAAAATCAATGGGACTTTAAATGGATGGCTTAAGTGTTGAACAATTCAAACCATCAATAACGGATAACTTGAAAATGGCTGATGCCACAAAAAAAGTTATTTGAAATAAACTGTGTGTTTTACAGAAATCTACATTTTCTTTGTAGTATGTTTTCATCTATTGCTTGATGTTTACCAGTTATACAAGGTTGTACAAATTTCCCTTCCAAATGAAATGGACTTCACAGGTTACTCCCAGAAAATTTGATTTGATTTGTGTTTAAGGGCACTCAACTTCAAGGACATTAGTGCACTCTAGAAAATTTAAAATATACATTTTATTTGTAATGCAAATATCCTTAATATATGGTATTTTATTCAAAGTCATTAAGTGCATTTTTCTTTATTTAGAAAATCAGAAATTTCTAAAAATGTTCCATGTAAAGAGTAGTTTGGGGTTGGGGATTTTCTTGAAAATCTTCGTCGCATCTTTGGAAGGTCTGAAACCTAAACCAGTAAAACTTTTCGTTTTTGAGTTATGTTGTTCACACACACACAGACTTTTTTTCTAAACATGCTTTTTTTGTGTGGAATGCAATACCTTTTCTACCTAATAGGTACATGGTAGAGAAAGAAAAAAAAATCATAAACATAGGGGGACTATAAATCACTGTGCAAGTGATGGAAACTTTTTTTTTTGTTGGTTGTTACACTTGTACATCACCTACAACTACCTTTACTACTACATGCTTCATAAGCTGCTGCTCCCCTCTTCGACCTTAAATTGAAATTGAGTTTTATTTATGGACGCTCTTTAACTACTATGGTCCTTAGCGTCCCATTCTATATTGGGCGTGAAAGATCGGTAATTTTGCTCAGGCGCCTCTTTATCAGGCTTGAGGTTCTTTTACATGCCGTAAATCTACGACACGGGACCACCGGCTTTACTTCCCTTCCGAAGGAAGCCATGCTAAGGATTTTTACGCCCGAAAAAATCCATCGCCCTCCACCGGGTTTGAACCCGTGAGCTTGGGAACTAGAGGCTGGTTTGAAAATAGTCTTTGTTATTATTTCTTGCAGCCTTCTCTCTGGTGGTGGAACAATGAACTTTCTGATCAAGAACTCACCTGGCAGAATTTCAAAGTTGACAAGGTGGTCTTTGTGCACAAGTGTGACAACTGACTCAAAAACATATAAAATTGTAATTTTGCATGTGTCACTAAATTCCTCCACACATTAGGTCATGGGAGCATGTTAATTCCAGAAAATACGTAAAAATGAAATTCTACTGCATTTGCATATATTTTAGCTTTCCTTTTTTACCTAATGAAATAAGCTATTGAATATTCTTTGGATCATACAAACTCATTTATGCTACTCTTTTAAGATGTTCTGAAGTATCTATACTGATTTTATCCACATGCATCCATACAGAATTATGATCCAGCTGTTTTATATTGATTAACAAACAAGCTAATTGTATATTCAAAAAAGAAACAATTAAAATAAAAATTATATCCCTATGCACTTTTAAAGGATGTTGATATGAGTTGTGAATTATCTGTGTTTTCTCTTTTAAATTTACCATGAGCACACTATAAAAATGTAATGTAAAAATAAAATGATTTAAAAGGCACTAATATAATAGGTATGAATTTTCTTAAGAAAACGCCTTGTGTTTACTACAGGGGAGGATGAGTGAGTCAATTGGGGAATTTAATACCTGCTGGCATGTTGCCATGGTAGGTCAGTAGGTTAGGGCAGCAGCCGAAGATCTGTGGTTCAAATACCGGCTATGACATTGCATTTTTCAGTCTGATTCTACCTTTCCGACCTTGCTTAAATATTTTCATGATAACTCCTAATTTTTATACATAAATTGAAACCATTTATTTTTACACTGCTAGCAGCTATGTTACATTATGCACCTTGAGGTGTTTAGTAAGATCCCGCTTCTCAGCATAATCACGAGCACAATGATTACACTGGAAGCGTTTGATATTCAAATGGCGCATCATATGCTCCTTAAGTTTGTCACCTCTGCTGAAAGCTTTTTTGCAGATTTCACAAACATGCTCCTTCTCTCCAGTATGTATCTGCAATCAAAATAACAAGAGCTATATTTATTGTATACCTCTTTTATGGCCTGCTTTTACAATCATCACTTTTACTAGAGATCTAATGCTTAAGAGGTTGTTGTAGCTCTTAGAACAATCTGTTTTACCTGTGTGTGTATTACACAAGGGGAAGGCATATACACACACAAATATTTTGACATTCATTAAATTTATTAACACTGAGTGAATATCCTATTTTGTTTTCATTTTGTTACACTAGCTAGACTATTACTATTAATAGGTCACACATTTCAGGAGTGTATGACTTCAAATTGCCACAATATAAAAACCCTAAGAGCTCATACTGTATACATGCCTACATTTGCACTGGCCCTGTTATTGTGAAAGAGGAAGGAGCAGGCAGGGAGGAGAAATAGCTACAAAAGCAGTCAGACAAATTGTAGGTATACTGATTAATCCCATTATTTCAAGTTAATACTGCACATATTTGCAATTATTTACCTTCCTCAGGTATGTGAGTATAATACCTTCAAGGTTGCCTTAAGCCTATCCTAACCAAAACACATTGTGGAATTCATTCTTTTTGAATTTGACCAATTTGTTAAAACTCCTCAATGCCTGGTGCAGCATATTTTACACAAAGGTGTTTTATTAAGGTTTAAGACTTTTTTTTAATGACTTTGTTTTTTAATTTCACATTAAGCTAAACTTCAACAATAAAGTACAAGTATTTATAAGTGTTTTATATTGTAAAAATATTCTTCTTTTTTTTCAATAAAATAGTAGTGCTTTTAAGAAAAAAAAGCAAAATCCATGCAACTGCAGTCAAATGTAACCCGTCAGCATCCAAACGTGCCATCACACATTTTACTTGGGCCTTTTCTGTCCTTTACCATCGGCACATTTGACTGCAGTTGCTGGGATTCGAACTCACGATATTTGCCTTAGAATGGATGACCAGCTCGTTTCGTCTCACCTTAACGATCACAGTCATTTGAATCGCTTTGGTTGTAGTGCATATGAATGGAACATGAAAGCTGGTTTAGGAATTAGAAGAAGAGTGGCATATGTAGTAAACTAATTAATGCATTAAGAGGTTGATATACTTTGCATTATTTTGAATCCAAAGTCATTTGCTTATTTTCTAAATAATATAATGTATTTACTTCATTTTCAGTTAATTTTCAGCATTAAGTTGCATTATTCCAATTTTCCCTCCATATTATTCGTTTACCTTAGACATATCACTGCCTTAATATTAATACTGTTAAGACTGAATGGGCGGTGCAAAATGTTATTGGTATATAACCTTGTAATTCTGAACCAGTGATATTTTTTCCTCTGTATTTTGATTTTCATGCAGAATGAGAGTAAGGTAAGGGAGGAATATACTTACACGTTGATGCACTTTTAGTTGAGAACTGCTGACAAACTGCTTTGGACACAGCTGACAACGATATGGACGAAGTCCTGTGTGCGTCATATAGTGCTTCTGGAGATAATCCGTCCGACTGAAGGCCTTACCACACATCTAAAAGAATGAAATATTTTCTTTAGTATTCCTACTTTTAGGTCGATTAATACATTTTTCTGTTATAAAGGAACTTCCTTTTTTCCCTGACTGGCTTATCTGAAGACACATTATGATTACACAGAAGTCACACAACAAGCAGCACTCCACACTGTCTTTGAAAGAGACTGATAACCCACAGCATGCAGTAGCAAGCAAATTGGAAAGTGCCACATGACTCATTAAAATTGAATAATCAATTATTGTATTAAAACCTTGATAAACTGTGTTCATTTTTATTTATTCATACTGGTACAGGTTACATCAGCTGTCATTGGATCATGTTTTCAAAACCTTTTTAGAATATCAGCAATATTTGCAAGAAGGAAAATAATATATTAAAAGGATTTTGGAAAGGTGTTTCAGTAGACTCAAAATGTGCATCTTAATAAGAGAAGGGTTCTTTTAAGTTATTAAAGACTTAAAAAATTGAATATTACAGAGAAATTTACTTGACATTTTGGAGTGGAAAGATATTGCCTGGTTTGGTATATGAGTTTGTAGAATAAAATGTTTTGGAAAAGTAGTTGAACAGGAAATCTATAACATGTGAGCTGACAGAGGATGCAAACTATTTTATATGATTGCCAAGGTGTCTGTTTATAGATAAAAGAGAAACTACAATGGGGAGGAAGCTGATTAATTCAAACATAAAAGATAGTATGAGAAATTATAATTGGTGATATAGATCAGCACACAATCACTGGCAGGAAGGGGGACAAAATGAAACTATGTAAGAATTGACTATATTAAATAACAGCAAATATTTAGGTCTCAGAGATAAAGAGTAATTTAAAATATTGCAGAAGCTATAAGAAGGAATGAGGTAGGGAAAGTCATGTGCATATTGTGACAAATTAGAAATGGAGGGGTTGCATGGATAAGAGGTTGTTTTGCCTGAAAAAAGTTATAAAGGAATTATACCAAATATGTGGAGAAAGAGACAAAATGTTGTAACATTTAATAGAATGCCTGAAAACCAAATTCTGGAGAGAGAAAAAGTGTGGGATAAAAATTGAAATAATTTGAGGATAAAAATTTTGATTTTAAAGTTGTGTAGAAAAAATAGGAAAGTGTTCCTAATTTGCTAACTATGTAGGAAAATAAGAGAGAAATGTTGGAGGAAACTTATTACGGGCAAAGAACTCAGGGAAAACTTAAATAAAAAGAAAAAAAACATAAGAAAAGAGATGTAGAAAATAAATCAGAACAAGGAAAGGCACAACATCCATTATAAGTATGTATATGTGTTTTTATTCACCATAAGATATTTTTATACAATTTCATGGTTTCATAAAATTCTTTAAAGCGAATGAATAAAGAAAAAACATTAAGTATGCAACAAACATTATATACAATATAATAAGTTAAATATAATAAGTTGGGCTAGAATAGTCATACAATTCTTGTAAATTGGTAAAACCATTGCTCAATTAAAAACTTCTTAGTGTACTTCCTAAATTTGGTCTTATCATCTTGACTTAGCAGTGGATGTTATTTATGAAATGTAGTGTTTCTAGTATGTATAGGCAGTGTAGATGAGGATACTGAGTTCCTTAAAGTATGGTCTGGGGATTGCGCTTCTGTTTACATTAGGCAAGCAAATTTATTTCTGCCGTGAACCCCATACAGAGATCACATAGGCTTACTTGAATTTGCTGTTTACTACTGAAAACTGCTTTCTATTGGTAAGATAGGACTCAAAACCATTTATGGGCCACCCCCCCCTTACACCATAAGCTTTTAACTTATTTAACAAGATGTTATTTTATCAGGTCAAATGCTTTACTTAAATGCATGAAAATGACAGTTGAAATTTGTTATTTTCAACCTCTTCTAAGGTTTCCTTTAAAAATGAATACAAAGCATTTAGTGTGGATTTGTTTTGACCCTGTTTTGTTCATTTCTAAGCACATATTTTTTTAGGAATGGTGCTTTTCTGTTATGTGCAACACTTACATTTTTTGAAAATTCAGATGTATTGCAATAGGCTTATAGTTGTCTATATTACATGTGTCATTTCTCTTGAACACTGGGACAACTTTAACTAATTTTAGATTATCTGGAAATATTCCTGTATATATAGTGGTATTGCCTATTTCTGTCGAGCCGAATAATATAGTTTTTACAAGATTTTATTATAAATTCTGATACTTTATCAAAACTAGCAAGAAAGGATTCTTTTTTAAGTTAATTATTCTACTAATTACATCGCAGGTAGCTGATTGTAGGTAAATGCTCTTTATCATTCTATCAGATTCACAAGTTTAGCTTAGATTTGAATCTGATGAGGTATTCTCTGTCTGCAGTACTAATGAAGTGGTTGTTAAAAATATTAGCTAGTTCTACTGCAATTTTTAACTATTGTGTCACCTTTAATGAATGAATAAATCAATGAGTTTATTCACGGACTTTCCATACATAAAATTATTTTTCCATTTGTACAGTACTACTATAAACTTATCACCACTGTTATAATTATATTTTGTAATTTTTAAATTCTCCAATTAATGAAGTTGTTACTTCGATTTCCCCATTATATTTAACATTGGGTTATCTATATAATGGGATTATATATTGTATCTGTCATCCTAAGTTAAAATGTTCTTGTGTACCTCAAACAAGATTATCTCCATTGTCCTTTCCATTGATGTTGCTCATCTTACCTACATACTTTCCCAGTTTTTTTGTTTTCCTCTGCTCTAAGATTTAAAATTCTTCTGCCTCTTATTTCATTTGGCAAATTTTCCCACTTTTGTAAAAGGAGTTTATCCCTTCACATTTTAGTTTTACATTCCAGAATACAATGCCATATGTTATCTGCTTCACACACTGGACATTTTCCCGATACATCCATTCCTTATCCCACTTACCATGCCAACCCTTCACTTCTTGCTTTGTCACAAATTTCAATATATTTTTCTCTTCCACAGTCATTTTTCAGTGATCTATATAGCCTTGAAGATCTTTTGTTCACGAGATTATAACATAATTTCTGTTTTTCAATATCCTCTAATCTTGCTTTCACCTCTTTCCCTATCAAACCACATTACTCCCTAGCCAACTTCCTGCAAGATATTTTAGATTTTATATGTCCATGTTCCTTTTCCCTTGTGTTACCAAATACCGTTTAATGATGTTCTCCTTTTCTAATTTCCATATTCTGCACCAATACTTCAGTACTCTTTCCTACTTTTATAGCCTTATCTTCCTAATTTCATTAGAGCAATCTCAATAAGCAAAGATATAGGTAAGCCTAGGTTAAGTCTACAAAATAGTGTATCACATTTACCGCTTTCCAACATCATTCTGCTCTTTACTATTGAACCATATACCCTTTCCAACCATTTTACTTGCATATTTGATATTATGTTTACACAAGATCTAATCATACTCATAGCGAGTTTTCCTTCTGCTAGCATTTTCCATTGCTTGACAATCTAACCCCAATTTCCCCAACAGTCTCCAATTTCAGAGCCTTCTCACCACTTCTCTTGTTTTTTTAATTTGCAGCCTTTCTTCACTATCATGGTCGTGTAATTTTTTTTTTTTTTAAATTATCTTGAGCCCCCATTCTTTACAGAATGTGCCTATTACTTCTAGTGATCATTTTAATCCTACATTTGTTATAGTATCTACAAAAAGCAAGCCTGGTATATCTGTGTTATTTATGATCAGCAAATGTATACTATTATTACTTATTTCTTCTAGGACAAAATCAATACATAAATTGAGCACTGTGGGCTTGATTTACATCCTTGTCAAGAATTACAGTGTTTGCTATTTTGTTTGTTAACCTCTACCTTTCATGTTTTATGCAAAATTCCTTTTCTTCACTTACCTTTAAAGATATTTTGTTATCATTGTTGAACTTAAAGCCAGCATATCTTTACCATGTTTCAAATAGTCTTATTTTTAATAAGATAGTGTTTACTCATACCGGAATTTATTATTCCATTATTTATCCATTTGTGTTCTACTTTTTACTGTTTTATAGGGGAAGGCAGTGTTGAAATGGTGCATGAATGTTGGCATAAACTTGTTCATCATCAATTCACTGGATAGCGTTGTACACATCTGATCTGTCTTCTTGGCTCAGCAATGTGTTGAAGTGCACAATATCATCATAAGTGTATATTCTTCTATGGGATATTTCTGGTGACATGCTTCTGCTAGGATTTAAGATGTTCTTTAAGTTTAAGAAATGGTATTATGGACAGAATAGCCTGTATTGAAATTAGCTAGCTCAAATATGGTTAGAGTTTAGTCGAACATCATAACATTGATTGACATCATAGAGCTGTGAGTCTCTCTTGTGGGATTATGAACATTTGAAAGAATGAAACCAGCAAGCAGATTTTTTGTTTATATGACAATGGTTTGTTTTTCAGAAAAGAAAGAAAGAAAAAAAAACTTTATCGAAATCTCCACATACGAGGGGTGATCAGAAACTAAGTTACAAGACCAATATTCCTGGAGTTTCGTCTGTTATAGAGAAATTAGTAGTGTGTAGTAATTCTAATACATACGGTTGGCAACTGTGCAGAGTTTCAGCCACCCACCACTACACCTCCTTTAAGAGGTGCACGCACATGATCATGCCAGTGCCATTCATAACTGAAGAATGAGACAAAGTTTGCACGTTCATTATTAAGGCAATTAAATATTTGGTTTACTTTAGAATTCTTACTATATGGTACTTATTTTGAAAATGAAAAGAGAATTTGTTTGCATTTTTATGAATGAAGGGTCTTAAAAATTAATAGATACCTTATGCACGTAAAACATACGGCATTGCCATATATTTAACACATTAACATTTAAATAATAAAAATATACATGCCAAGGATTTGAACCCAGGTTGCTCCAATTACAGTGCAGATGCATTTCACTGCTCGGTTACCATGCATACAACCAAATTTCAAGACATCTTCCTACTTATTGCATAGCTTTGAAATGAACACAGGGTGGTATTAAATCGTGTATTGTAAACGCAATGTCAGCAAAAGCTTCAGACATTCTTTGAATTGAACTCCTCTGGCTGTTGCTATTTTATTTTATCTTAGGCTATATATATACCAGGTAAATACCTGAAACTTCCATTGCAAATAATCTCTGAAACAAAACAATAAATATAACATGGAAAATAACATTAAGAATTGCATTTCTTACATCACAATACATCAATTATATTCTGAACAATTGTAACACGAAATTGATGTTTGAAATACAATCAGTTGCACATCGTGAGGTTCATATGCATCATAGAGTCTCAAGCGCAAACTTCACATTGCAGTTAAATGTTAAGTAATTAACCTTTAAAATGCGACAAAAACTGTTCTTGATGTTATTTTTGCCGTTGTCAATTGGCTGGAAATAACACAGGGCTTCCAGTCATAAGAAAAGGAAAATAAATAAAGCTTTACCTGTAAGAGTATTTCTTGGGATTTCAGCTGAACCAATGCAGAGAAGTAGAAATTTAAATATTTACCCATTTTGTTTTACTATTTATTACAGTAAGTACCATTTAATTACCAGCCTGTGATAAAGTGTTAAGAATGACTTCCTTAAAGTCAATGACCCCATCCCCCCAAAAAAAGCAATGATAGGGCTGCCATTCTGCCAATTCTGAAAACTGTCCACAATACAAAAATGTATAGCTCATATTTCTGTGATGTTAATTATCTGGTAATTCATCTCAAGAAATCTGGAGAAATTTGAATTTTTACCCCTTTGAATTGGAAGAAATTTAGCAACAATAAAAGCACTGTTGCCATACTGCTTAAAATTAATAAACTAATTTGGTATTGGAACTACCCTGTGTTACTCCTACCTTTACGAAATACCACGAGGAGGAGAGATTCCCAGAAATGAGAACTGCTGCCTTTAGGAGTTAAGCCATGTGACAGTTGTATCAGACAAATTTAGTGCCTTAAGTTTAGTGAAGACGTGGACATATTGCTTTAGTCTTGTCTAATAATACCAGTAGTCAGTTTCCATTAATTGCAAGCTAGCATATATCTTCAACAATATTTAATAGTGCTGTGCTAGAGTTATGACTTGGTCTGAAACTGAATTGATAGGGGTCAAGAAGGTCATGTTTATTAGTCAGCTGCATATGCATGGTGCGTTCAAGTGCTTTGGAAAGTGCAGGGAGAATACTAATTGGTCTAAAGTCATTAGAGGACTCCGGTGCTTTAGTTTTAGGTAGAGGTGTTACATATGCCTGTTTCCATTGTGCAGAATAAGTCGATGTCATAAGGGAGGCATTGAAAGTGTGTGTTACAGTCGGTTATATCATGTTCAAAATTTTGTTTATTAGGATTATATTAATGTGATCAGGTCCTTCAGAAATTGTCTTTATATGTCTCAATGCTTGCATAACTTCTATTTTTGTGACATATGTGAAGTAAAATTTGTCAGTTTCAGGTGTCTTGTATAGCGCACTTCCAATAGTACAGTCCTTGTCAGTGTTGTTCAATTCAAAGAGAACTGTCATTTAGTGAAAGAATAGTACCGTGTACATGCGGTGAAGTATTTCCCAGTCCACGGTTCGAATACCTTGCCACATATCATGGTTAGCTTTCGGCTCAATGAGGCTGTATGCACATCTTATTTTGGCATTTCTGACTGCTTGACTTGTCCTATTATGAAGGCGTCTGTTATTTCTCAAAGTTGAAGTTTTTTTTATGTCTTTTATATGTCCTATATGTGTGATCACTTTGAGCCATCAAAGTACGAATGTCCACTCAACCATGGTACTGACTGTTTATGCCTTTTTCACTTTAAGTTTAAAGTAGGGGTAAACAAAACTTAATGTAGCATTCTGCCAAGCACATGGCAGCACTTTGTGGAGGCTGATGGGAACTAAGTACTTGCAGAGGAAATTGCTTCAGATAGAATGGAATTTTGCAGCTTGGAGATAATTAGCTTTTAAACCTTATTCCTATATTTTGTGTTACAACCTAAACTTCTAACACACAATATTAAGAATAAACAAATAAAAGTGGTAACTGAACAGTTCTGCATCTGTGATTAAAGATGCTGGATTAAACTATTTTTAACTTCAGGTTTTAGAAAGTACTCTTTAATGACTAATATCAGTATATCACCTTTGCTTTAACGTTTTATGAGTCAACAAGTTAAAATGATTTGCATTATAGGTTAGAAAACAACAGAAAACAAACGCGACCCAAGCAATCCGAGCAACAGTTCTGCATCACTAATAAAGAAGTTCAATTATTGCTAAACAATAGCCAACTGTGTTCATTGCCGATTAAATGGGTACTTTTTACAGAATTTGTTTAAAACATTTTAACATGATTATCGTCTGTCCATTCTCTGCATTTATGATTTCCACAGTGTTAGAGGATTCGCAGCATGATGCTCTCAAAAGTAATATTTTCTCAACACATGGCAAAGATTACAATGGCAGATTATCCGGAAACTAAATGCAGCGCCTGTGCATGCCTCTTAAACCCTCTGCTATAATGGTTCATTTAGTTATACGTGAATCTGAAGAAACATATTTTGTTTCATAAATTGAACAGTTACAATAATAGGGGTTTTAAACTTCTCTGCACAAGAATAACGTTTATTTGAAGAAAAATGAAGAGAAACTAAAGAAGAAAAATGTTACGCTCCGAACCAACTGTTTTATATAGAGGAAGAGATGACATGCTAAGCAGGAAAAGTTTTAGTTTGCCCACCAGCCAATGAGGCCTTGTTTACAACTCCTTTAAACTTAAAGTGAAACCACAGCAGTCACACATTTAGTTTTTATAGGAACATGTTTGTCATACAGTTCCATAATGTATGCATTTAATTGATCAACCTTTTAGTCTACTGGGCAAAGTGCCCAAATAGTATTCCAAGGAATTAGCATTGCATCATAGTAGCAAATTATTTTTTAGAAAGTGAGATATAAATGTTTCCTTACAACTATGAGTAATGGGACTAGTGACCTTCTGCTTCTGAGGCCCACATGCTTCAGCCTATAAATATTTTCCTTTACAGTACAGCTTTTACTTGGTTTATTCTGTATAAGAATTCCGTACTAATTATTGTTGTATGCTTGTGTTCCTTTACCTTTAGTGTCTAGCACATTGAATACCTTTGTTAGGATAGAATTACATGGAAAAGAATAGAAATAAAACACACAAATGTTGAAATGAAATGACTAGCTTTATTCACATCAATCTCAATATTTATTTCTTTTCTGGCCTTTCTACGTCCAGTTTCACCTTCATGGCTTTTGCATTTGCCAGCATTAAATGTGCAACTGACATTTGTTGCTGTGTTTTGGAGATTTCAACCAGATCTTTTTTATTGATTTGGCAAACTGCAGAGGTCCTACAAGGCGACTGCATCTGCTTCTGAAATGAAAGGTTTCTTACAACAAAATGAATACCATCTATACAAAAGTAAATGGCAAAAAAGGACACAAAATTAAAATAAAAAGATATCTATTGTTAAAATAACAATTAAACACAGGGAAACACATTAGTGAAAGAAAAATTCGAATTGTTTCACTATTATCCACATTACTCACTTAACTTTAGTGAGGTAGTGATGGGTAAAACAAATTTCAAATGTTTTGCTTTTTTTAAACTACACCCAAATTTGTTGTATGCAAGCTTAGTGTACAAAAACAAATCATTTGGCAGTGTTTCATTTCTGTAATTGTATTAGTTTTTGAGTTATTAAAATCTGCATATTTCTAAATGAAACTACTTGCAAAATGTTTTACTAAAATGACTGCAAGCTGTTTTACAACACCAGAAGAACTTCAGAACTGAATTTGTAATATTTTGAATACACTGAAAAAAATATTTTTAATGAGCCCATACTCGAAATTAAAGAATTTTCCGCCTCAGCGCACATTTTATTTCAAAAAGTGAAAGTTTGGTTCCAAATTGTTTTTCTTACAATATCACACACAGCATGTAGTTAAAATTGTATCCTTCAGGCATTTAATTTGCAGCAGATCCCTTTAACTTTTGAATGTATACCTATGCTAACCTGGCATTACAGGTTAACATGTTCTTAAGTGGACCTTATATGTGACACATTTGGAAAGCTTACAGGTGCTGCGGTGCATTACAACTTTGCATGCATGCAGTTATGCAAAACTGCATATGTTGACCAAAAATGTCTGAAACTTCACCCATTACTCCCTATACCACACCTTTTACATATTATCTGTAGCTGAAATTTATGAGTGACTTGCAACATTGTTTCTCAGAGTCTATTCTTTTCTTCCTTACCTCAGTTTGTAAGGCTCAAAGTTCAGTTTCTGGTAGTGCATAGAGGGGTATGGAATGTGGTAGTGGTCCTACTACAGCTGTAACATCATCTTCTTGTGGAAATAATGTAGATAGATGTGGTTGTGGTGGTTCTGGATAAGATTGCTGCAATGGAGAACTTGCAGGAGAAGCCTAAGAAGGAAAAAAAATTAAATTGAGTTTTATTTATGGACGCTCTATAACTGCTGTGGTCCTTAGCGTCCCATTCTACACTGGGTGTGAAAGACCGGAAACTTTGCTCAGAGGCCTCTTTATCAGGCTTGAGGTTCTTTTACGTGCCATAAATCTACGACACGGGACCACCAGCTTTACTTCCCTTCCAAAGGAAGCCACGCTAAGGATTTTTACACCGTAAAAAATCCATTGCCCTCTGCCAGGTTTGAAACCGTGACCTCGGGAAGCCTAAGAAGGGTTACCTGTGTGGACAACCAGCCACACAGCAGAAACAGCTGAAAATATTTTCACTAATTCACATACCACCCTTAAGCTTTCCAGAAATTTCAAGAGCTTCAGAGAGCATAACATAAATTTAGCCCCACAAAACCAACACATCAGAAACAAACTTCATAAAAAACTATGTTAGAAAAGATACCTCTATCCAAGAAATCAGGAATTTACAGAACAAATTGTGAAGACTGTGAAGAAAGATACATAAGAAAGACCAAAAGAAACAGGAACCAGATTGAGGGAACATCTCTGAGTAAGAGAGAGAAGGCAACCGGATAGAGAAATTAACAGTAGCTTCACACCTCTGGAACAGAAACCATAAAATAGAAAATAATGTATACCTGTTAAGATTGGTACACTGACCACTAGAACTTGACATTCGGAAACATTTTTATACTGAACAAAAACTAAATGAACAAATTTTTAAATTCCCGCTTAAGACAAACCCACTATACAAGTTCATCAATCGACCAACAGAAATCAGCAAGAACTTGAAATCTGCTGATGATGCAGGCAACACTGCCTATGAAACATGTTCAAGTAATTAATTGTTAGTGAAGCAACTCAAGTGTAATTTCAATTCACACTGCAATTTATTATAATATGCATTTCACTGTGTACCACTTCCAGTTTTTTTGGTTTTCTTGTCAACTACTGCTCAATTATTTGATTATTACAATATTAAACCACTAAACTTTATTCAGTTCTGTATATAAAATACCTTAACAAGCCTGGTTTAATTTTCAGAGATGAATACACAGTGTCATTCCTTCAAATAAATGCATTCATGCTTATGTACAGCTAGCTTTACTTACTGTCAAACACATTGCTTCTTGCACTCCTCCTTTCCCCATTATTACAACTTCCCCCATTGTAGCGAGAAGCTGATATTCCAAGTTGCTCAATGGTTTAGGAACTGAGGGATCACCACCAGCCTTTTCTTGTCTACAATTTGAAGCCTTGGATTTCTTTTCACCAGGCTCTTTCACTCAACAAATACCTAAAATAATGTGCCTATTATCAGATACCAATTATGATGATTTAAAGACTTAGGGTACATGAGCATTTCTACAGAACTGAATTAAAGCTGAACGTTGCTAAATCATGAATAAAAAATAAGTACTCACTTATACTGGTACATATTAAAATTTCAGAAAATCTACATGCCATCTGGTATCTTTAAAAAGTCTTACTGAAAGCCAAAAACTGTAAAGAAAATTAAGCAATAAAGTGTGGATTGATATAAATAAATGAAACTTGCATCTAAACAATACGAAATTCTAATTCTAGCTGCTACTTCTTATTTTATCTAAGCCTACAATCCTTCCTAACCTAAAATTTAAACTGATACAGGCATGGAGACATTCCACAAATTAATAACTATAAGTATGCAGCATCATATTACATTAAGATTTTATAGCAAAAGGTTAATAAAATACTTACATTTTCCCAGGCTTTAGCCTTTATAGGGCCACTACCATGGCTGTTCAGCAGCTAAGCGAACTTTCTTCATAATAAATTTAACTCTTTGGGGTCACAAAAAGGTGCATATAGTCTTCCTGTTTTAAGCAATAGGTACAAATTTAAAAAAATCCATATATATTTTATGTTGTTTGTACAACTTTTTCACGGTATGTTTTCTCTCCATCTCGTCAAGGCAAAGTAACAAAAGCACTCAGTACTCTGTATTTCCATGCTGGTGACAATAGAAAAACAAAATGCTATTGCAGAGAGCACAAATTTTTTATTAGTGACTTCAGTTAGCTAACAACCTGTGAGGAAATACACTATGTGATTAAAAGTATCTGGACACCTGGCTGAAAATGACGTACAAGTTCATGGTGACCTCCATCGGTAATGCTGGAAGTTAATATGGTGTTGGCCTACCCTTAGCCTTGATGACAGCGTTCACTCTCGCAGGCATACTTTCAATCGGGTGCTGGAAGGTTTCTTGGGGAATGGCACCCCATTGGAGTGCGGAACTGAGGAGAGGTATCGATGTAGACCGGTGAGGCCTGGCACGAAGTCGGCATTCCAAAACATCCCAAAGGTGTTCTATAGGATTCAAGTCAGGACTCTGTGCAGACCAGTCCATTACAGGGATGTTGTTGTCGTGTAACCACTCCGCCACAGCCCGTGCAGTATGAATAGGTGCTCGATCGTGTTGAAAGATGCAATCGCCATCCCCAAATTGCTCAACAGTGGAAAGCAAGAAGGTGCAAAACATATCAATGTAGGTCTGCGCTGTGATCGTGCCATGCAAAACAACAAGGGGTGCAAGCCCCTCCAGGAAAAACACGACCACACCATAACACCACCACCACAGAATTTCACTGTTGGCACTACACACGCTGGTAGATGACGTTCACCGGGCATTCGCCATACCCACACCCTGCCATCGGATCGCCACATTGTGTACCATGATTCGTCACTCCACACAACGTTTTGCCACTGTTCAATCGTGTAATGTTGACGCCCTTTACACCGAGCGAGGCGTCGTTTGGCATTTTCCTGCATGATGTATGGCTTATGAGCAGTCGCTCGACCATGGAATCCAAGGTTTCTCCCCTCACGCTTAACTGTCATAGTATTTGGAGTGGATCCTGATGTAGTTTGGAATTCCTGAGTGATGGTCTGGATAGATGTCTGCCTATTATTCTTTACGATCCTCTTCAAATGTCGGTGGTCTTTGTCAGTCAACAGACAAGGTCGGCCTGCATGCTTTTGTGCTGTACATGTCCCTTCATGTTTCCACTTCACTATCACATCAGAAATAATGGACCTAGGGATGTTTAGGAGTGTGGAAATCTCACGTACAGACTTCGGACACAAGTGACACCCAATCACCTGACCACGTTTGAAGTCCGTGAGTTCCACGGAGCGTCCCATTCTGCTGTTTCGCGATGTCTAATGACTACTGAGGTTGTAGATAATGAGTACCAGGCAGTAGGTGGCAGCAGAATGCATCTAAGATGAAAAACGTATGTTTGTGGGGGTGTTCGGATACTTTTGATTACATAATGTATATATCATGATAAATGAGTTACAGAATGATAAACAGTGGTATACTTGTTAACAGCGGTTCCTTAACCTTAACACATAATTGTAGCTGCCTTTCTTAACAACAAAGTTACAGAATAGTTCTAATTATTTCAATTACAGGTATTAAATACAGCAAAACTATGATATACTTTATATGAAATAACCACATAGTCTAAGTTGTAATATTACTTTTCACTTATTTGTAACCTCAACTATGGTTCAACTGACACTAGTCCAGAATTGAAATCCAGATGGAAAACATTTTTTAAAGATAGACCAAAACTTAGCTTATTTTGTTGTTCTGTTACTTCTTTCAAGTGATTATGGGACAAGAGTAAGTTTAGAAACAGTTTTAATATAGAGAAGAACATCCTTTAAGAATAAACAACACTAAAATTTAATACTATTTGAATGATAGTGGAAAATACCTTAATATCGATATCGTCTTCCTTAGCCCCTAATTCTTCATTATCGTCATTTTCTTCTTTTACATTCCTGCTCATCTTCGTAATCATCATCCTCCATCTCTTCACCTTTGTTTCGCTTGCCCTTGTGAACAGACATTTGTGGTCCCTGCAGTAAGCTACACACGTCTCAGTTAAGGGCTCTTTATTTTTTTGTATGACTGAGGACGCACTGAAAATTATAGGGTTCGAAATGACAAGAAGCAGATTTAGTACAAATTGTATGTTTTCCTTCCAAGAGTATTTCCAAGCATGGCTTTATCAGAACGTTGCAGGTGTTTATGCTTTGTTTCTTGTCTTCTTCGGAAAGCATGGCTATGGGTAACATAACTGACTGTATGACACGACTACGATGGATTAAAACCTAATGTATGCTGGCAGGCAGATAAAACCAGGAATATAAACTGGTACAGATCTGCAGTTTTTGCAGCGTACTTGTCAAATGCTTCCATGTTAATTTGGAAGTCTCTAGAAAGAGTATGTAAAATGGAGAACCTGTGAATTACTTCATTTTCAGTCCCTGTGATGGCAGCAGGTTATTCAGAGTTTCCAAAAAATTGTCAGTCCATGTTCCCATCATTTCATGAACCATTACCATCCGGCCTTGGTCTGTCTACAATTAAGACCATTTTCTTATAAAATTCTTGCTTAATACTTTCCTTTCTTGCAGTCATATTTGCCTTATCTTCTTCTTCCCTTACTTGCCATTTTTTAATTTCCAATCTGTAAGAAATGTGAAGGGAGACTCAAAGAACCTAATCCAAGCATGTAAGGTTGACAAGCTGAAAGAGTAGGTTGGGACATCATGAAATGGAGTTTTGTCTGCAATTCTGCTGTTCATCTGTCCAGTGTACAAACAAGATGTAACACTTCTGAGAAGAATCATCCATCACTGTAGTACTGCAGATTTTCCCATTGAACATTGTCATCATTTTGGTTACAATTTTGAACTCTTTGTTACTAATTGTTATCTTTGTTGGCTGAAAGTTTTGAATTTGATTTTCAATTTTATTTCCCTCCCTGAGAGTTCTTTTGTTTCTTTCACAAGGAGGAGTTTAATAGGATGGCACAAAGTGGCAGAGGAGGGTCTTTAATTTTGCTAGAGCACTATTTTATTGGTTTGGTGTACAAAATACATTTCAAGAGGTACACGTGAAATCACAAAAATATTTTCCATCTTTTCATCCTTACAAATTTGTTAATACCGATTGTGACCACTACTCACATTAACACCTCCATTAAAACACCATAAATTATTTCCTCAGGAGCAGTATTAAAAAACCTATGGAACACATCTTCTTGGACGTTCGTTCATCTACAAACAGTGTGGTCAATCAAGACTTGCAAATTTATTTCTGCCGATACTTCTGTCACCTTAGTATCTTCTTTTGGTAGATAGCAAGCCTCTTTTGCTTTTAACAGTACATTATAGGGAGGATATATATCACAATGCCAGTTTTTGTTTTCAAGGTTCATATTTGGCGTTTAGTCAAATTATTAACAAAGAATGCCAATGCCTTATCTGGTGTGAAAGGTAGCAGTGGTGTTTGGAAATACTTCTTGTACTTGAAGCTCTTTTGGGGGTTGTTTGAGATATTTACTTTAAAATAAAGGCTGCATCTCTCTTTCCTGAAGTGCTGAATGACATTTTAGTTGCAAGAACAAGCTCTTTTTCAGAAAAAACTTTTAACGCCCTTGTGATTTTCGCTTGATTTTTATGCCAGCATGAGATCTCCCAAAACAGAGGTGGATGAAATGAGCTTTTAGCTTTTAGGTTTTGTAGGTTTTTCTTGCAAGTTGAATTCCTTTTCCAACAAACCGAAAATTTTGAAGAAAAAAAATTGGTTTTCTCTTTTTCCACTTTTTCCCATCTTTTTCCAAAATCTGATCTACAAGTGGGCACTGAAGATTTTAATGATTCTGAAATATCATAACATTCCTAAAAACCTAGTCTGTCCTTCAAATAGTCATACAATGCTTTAGTTGACTGTTTATTTTCGCATAAAAATTATGAAGTTCCATGCATGTCAACACTTCTGATGCTGGCTGTGCTATCCTCTTACCACCTGAAATGTAAACGCAATAATTTAAAATCATTTGCAACAAATGATTTTTTTAGTATTTTTAAATTAATGTTTACTTTTACATGTTAAAGTAACTTGACAGTGCCATTGTTAACGTATTTTCTTAAACTCCTATGTTAAGTCGTATAATCACTATAAAATTCTCACAGATACATGGCATTACAAACACTAGCTCTGTGATTTCCCATCCTTACACGCTTGGATTAGGTTCTTTGAGTCTCCCTTCACATTTCTTACAGATTGGAAATTAAAAAATTGCAAGTAAGGGAAGAAGAAGATAAGGCAAATATGACTGCAAGAAAGGAAAGTATTAAGCAAGAATTTTATAAGAAAATGGTTATAATTGTAGACAGACCAAATTTGACTAATTTGATATAAATTTTATAGCAAAAGGAAGTATACAACCTGAGAAGTGGATTTCATTTGAAAGCACAACAAAATGCCTCTTACAAACTCACATACAGTCCACACACTTTGAACATCATAAACCGTTTGATGCTGTGGTTAGGCCATGTTTTTTCAAACTTTATCTTTGAGGGGCTGGCGCTGTTTACTTTTTCACATGACCAAAAAGGATGATAAACAGTGAAGGTTGGCTATCCTGGACTAAGAATGTATTGGATTTTAATATTTTTGAAGACATCAAAATTTTGTATTTTTTCCCTACAGGTTTGAAATCTGGACCACTGTGAAATGGTGAGAGATCCAGGAGGAACTCTCTGTGTGAACATGGAGACATATGGTGTGGCAACTGATAAACCTTGTAAAAGTAGTGGGATGATTCGCTAAGTTGGTCTTGTGAAGATACCTGAAAATTCATTATCTTTTAGATGTGTATTTTCCTTCATGTTGTAAATTCCAATGGATATTTGCAGATTTTAGAAGTTTTGTGGTTACTGGACCAAAAGTGGGTACTACCACTGATTTATCAGTTTGTTTGAATATAATATTTCTTGAATTTTCCTCGACTAATTTCTCAGCAAATTCATCATCCCCCTGCCTTTACAAGATTTATCAATTACCAAAATCACATTTCTCCATGTCTACACATAGAATTCCTCCAGTACTTCTCACCTGTCAGGCCTTAGCCGAGGATGGGAGCAAATGCTCCCAAGGTACGTTCTAACAAATTATGAGTATGTGAAGTGTAGTGTTACAACTTTGATCCAATTATTTTATTGCTTCATATGATGTATTCACTTCACTATATACAACTTCTAGTGTTTATACGCAATATATTTTCTTAGAATAATAAATTATGTGTTTGTAAGCAGTGCTTTATATAGTAATTATTTTTGCATTGACAAATGTACAAATGGTATTATGAGAATGAACTTATTGAAACTAAAATGTAAGAGCCATTAATTTGTGTGTGTATATATATTGTGACCCAGCAGCTATGGCCCAAGGTTATCGGGAGGTCAGCACTGGGCAGGCGTAGAGATAAGTAGCACTCTTGCTCAGCATAAACACAGGAAGTGCTATTGTCAGATACCAGAATCTTCTGGAAGTTTCCTCTTCTAGAACGTTCAGGAACTCCAACCAGTTGCTATATAAAAAGTGCTCTTGCAAGTCGATCAGTAAGAGGAGAGTTAGTGAGTGCGTTTCTGCTACAATGAAAACTGCTGTTCTCCAAGCGAGTTTGTGACATGTGGCGAGTGCTACTACTATAGGAGTGTCTTGTATTCGAAAGTGAGAGAACTGTCTGGAAGAAGAGGCTACGTCATGCGTATTTTGTTATGCCACTATGTCACAAAGAAAGTGAAGTGACAGCGAAAAGTTGAACTAGATCACATTAGTGAAGTGACAGTTAAAATAAAAAAAAACCAGACGAAGTCACCATATATATTTTCTTTGGCATACTATATATTTTTAAAACTGAATGGTCAAAACAAAATATACCAACACACAGTGAAATGCCCTTTGCTAACAAATTCAAAAAACGGGTGCTAACACATCTCTGCTCAAACCACTATTATTACAGTTCCCCTGCAATAAAAATAACATACCAAAGAGCCATTTTAAAGGAACTCACATCACACACTGCACCCTTCTTGCCATTATGTGTATCTACATGACGTTGGTAACTTAGTTTGGTCATAAATCTCCTTCCACATGTCATGCAAGTGAAACATCCAGCCCCTCCATGCTCTGCACGGCAATGTTCTTGAAGGCTGTGCACAGAAGTAAATTTCTGCAAAAAAGGTAGGCAAATTGTATACTTGCAGAACTTTTACTTTTTAGAGCAGAAAACTAAATCAGACATGACATGTATTGAAATAAAATGTTATTTGAAATTTATTAAAAGATCTGGAGCTAAGCTAAGAGCTTTTATCTTCACATAAGCTTAATGTAGAACAAACCTCATGTACATGAGAAGAAGGCTAGAGACCACATATTGCAAAGGTTTTTGTGATGGTTTTTTAAAAATATTTAAGATGTTTCCTCCGAATGGTAAAAAGAAAGAAAAAAAAGCTCTTGTATGCAATAATTTGCACAGTTTATTGAATTCATGTGTTTTTTTTAGGGTTTTTAAATACCTATGAGCCTTTACTTTTGTGACAGGAATTCTTATGAACTGTAATTCTATTTCTCTTTGCTGAATACATTTTGTTTCTTGCTATAAAGAAGAAATGTAGCTTAATAATTTCTAAACATCAGTAAATGCAGTAGTTAAGCAAAGGGAAGTGCATGAACCTTGAAGATACATGGTATTAAATGTTATTTTGAAACAGAAAGTGACAAGGAAACCTGGGCAAACATTTAGCCTGAAGCAGCCCAGAGAATAACCTGAGATGATGACAGAAACTGGACTGCTCACAACACAATCTTAGCATTTCTGGCTATTCACTCCAGTAAATATGCCAATAAAATTGTGTCTCAATTAATAAAACTATAGGTATGCTACCATAACAAGCATATTATTTTAGCCTTTTGAATAAAGCTGAAAACTGCCTGGATGATTCAAAAAGTTCTGGGACTGAAGCTATAAAAATAGGACAGGTAACACTCTCTATGGCATGGGTCCATTTGATTTCATCCTTTTTGTACTTCTAGCCACCTACATTATGTTTATTAATTTGAATTCAGTAATTGTTTGATTTTTTGTTGTTCATCACAAGAAGGAGCAGCTGATTTTTGTTTTCGACATGGTAAGATTGCAGCTGAAACACTTTCAATGATACAAACTGCATATGGCAAAGATTGTCTAAGCTGTAACAAGCTCTTTGAGTGAATGCATAATTTAAAAATGACAGAGAGTAGCTTGATAATGATCCAATGAAGGACACTCTTCAACTCTCATTAGTACTGTGATGAGTCAAAATGTACTTTACTAACCAACAATTGTTATCTAATAACTATTGTAATGATGCTCAAGGAGACCATAATAAGTGCAGCATTTACCACATTGCTTATGATGTGTGGGGGCAAAGGAAGGCTGTGTGCAAATTTTGCTCCATACATTTCACAAAAGAGCAGCACATAATAGCCCCCTGAAATCTTTTTTTCTTTTTAATTGTTTCATTTGTATAGCTCCTTTTAATTTGTAAGGCATCACAAGCTGTCAATTGTGGGATCGTACAAAGTGCTTGTTTATGTGTAGATCTATTCTAAAATTGGAAGAATTAAAATATGACATGCACAGTAAGCATTAAAAATGTAACAAATTAAATTTTACTCTGAGAAATTATGTGAATAAAAATATGAGCAATCTTCAATGAACAGCCATTGTACACTGTTGAATACAGTATTTTAAAGACAAACTTACTATTTGCTTCAAACTGCTAAACTTGTGGAAAGAGTATCACAGTTTCACTCAATAAGATTGCATCAGTAAGATAAACAATAAAGCATGAGTACCAGAAGCTCAAGTTATTAAAAACCATATTATACCTGATGACAGAGGTCACATTCACCCCTGGAACACTGTTTTGAGCTCAAATGTACCTCCAGACCCGTAGATGACTTAAAGGTTCTTTCACAAAGTTCACAAATATATTGCACTTGGTTGGCATTGCTGCTATTTTCACTGGAGGTTAGTCCAACACCGACTTTTTCTGGTTCCTTATCTTCATTTTTACTTATGCTCACTGGTTTGGCTGTTTCTGCTAACACAATATGCATAACATTTGGTGTAGTTGTGATACAACTAATATTTTCACACTGACCTTGTTCATAAGACTCTAATACCAGAGGTTCTGAAACTTGCCCTGAACTAAATGTCACCCTAGGCACCTCAGCAGTTGAACTGGTGTTAATAAATGATTTCATTTCAATAGGTGAAGTGCTAGCTCCAACCTGTAGATAATTATTTGCCGAAGTTTCACACGTAACAGCTTCTTGTACAGTTGATGTATGCTGTTCCAAACCCACCTCAGTGCAGTTGCTTACATTATCTGGTGAATGGCCCTGTTTCACAAGAACCATGTTTGCTTCCTCCACAGGTGTAGTAGCTATAATTGCTTCACACAATGGAGTAGCAATGAAGCCTTGGCTAGAAATAGTTGCCAGTGATGAAGGATGGCACTGGCATGTGACAATGATGTCTGTTGTTGCAACCCCCATTGTTTTGTTCCGATTCATTAGGTTAGAATCAATTTCAACTTTTATTCCATCTGTTGTACCTGATTCATCCACCCATCCAATAACATTCTGTCTCTCTGCAAACATGCAGTTTTCAACAAGTGAACCAAGTTGTGCAGATGCACCACTCACTGCTGGAGCCATCTTCAGCTCTAAGAATTGTTCCTTCTCTGCATTATTCTCATTTTCTGCAATTTCCACTGTCTGCACTTCAACATCACGGTTATTCTCACTACTATCTGGCACTGGAGCTTTCTGTAACAGCTTCTGCAATAGAAAAAAAGTAAAAACAAGTGGATTATACACGGTGAATCACATATCACAAGGTTTTTTGAATTTATGGAACATCTAAAGTAGTGTATTGATGGCAGGCAATGAAAAGCTCATAACTCCATTAATACACATTTTGCAGAAGCAAATAAATGATTAAAAAATACATATAAAATGTTAGAGAGACAGTTGCTGCAGCTTCTGCTTGATAGCGCAAGCTTAGTCATCACGGATATAATATGTAGGCAAATTGTGTCACAAAATTGAAATTTTTCTAACATTTTTATTTGATGGATTATACATTTGAGAATATGTTCCCAGGGTATTTTGTTTGTTTCCCACCTCTACGTTCATTTAAAAATGTGAATACCTCGGCAGTGCAACTGTGATGTCTCTTTTTTAGATCAGACACCAGCCTTTTTTTTTGGGGGGGGGGGTATGTGTGTGTGTTTGTGTTATTTATTCCACCAAAACTGTAACTTATTTTCAATATTACAAGTAATCTAAAAATCACTATTTAGAATGCAATAATAATTAAGAATAGTTTTAAAGTATGTGTATAGTAAAACGTTTCAAAAATTTACAAAACAGATCTCACACTAGATGCATCTACTTGTCCCTTCATTATCAGTCTCTATTTTGTAGTAAAAAATATGCTGTTGGTAGGGTGTTGCTAGAACCGCTGGATTAGGATGCATCTAAGTTAAATAATCAGGGTAATCCATGAGGTAATTAACTTAATTAAAAATTTTATGGGAGTCTGGAGTCACTATATAAGTTAAAAATCTGATGTGCTACATTCACATGACTTTCTCTACACATTCTTCAACAAACTATTATTACAAAAGCTTATTCTTCTATCTACTTCATGTTAATCATGATAAACATTTGCAGAAATCATTTTAACGTATATTTCCTTGTAGGTACAAGGGTATTAGGGCAGTACAGTAGACTTAAGTGATAATCAAATATTTTAAGAGTAGGTTGCTGTGTGATGTCTTAAATTTCTTTTTCTTTGCACGAGCACAACGGAAGAAAAAAGAAAGAAAGAAAAAAAAAAAAAACCCAGCAATGTTTCCCTTGCTACTGTATTCGAAAATTCAAATCAATAACAAAGAATATCTTGGAAATGGTTAATGCTACAAATAATTTTATTTGACATAAACAAGATCTACATTTTTTGTGTATTAATATATTGTCTCTCTCTTATGGTTTACCAGTTATACAGAAGTCATTTAGAATGAACAGGACTTCATAGACTATTACCAGAAGATTCAAGATATACATTTCATCATGTGAAACGTGTGGTATTTTAATCAAATCATTAGATTCATTTTGAGAAAGTCAAACATTTCTAAAAATATTCCACGTATTGGGTAGTTTGGGGTGAGGGGATTTTGTTGAAACTCTTCATTTCACACCTTTGAAAAATACTGAACTTAAACACCAAGTTTAATATTTATAGGACTTTTCATTTTTGAGCTACGCTGTTAACACACCTACAACAGACGTTTTCTAAAAATGCTTTTTTTTGGGGGGGAGGTTCAAGGGGCCTCAAAATATTATTTCTGTTGAAATCTGGGTATAAATTTTTGGGTGGAATACAATATTTTCTCTACTTACTGCAAGTATATAGTAGAGAAAGTATTGTGGCATTGTTGTTTGAAACATCCTGCCTTTATGATAACTAGTATGGAAAGTCAAGCTTCCAGAAGGTCCTTAGTGATGTATGTATGTGCATTCAGACACACTTGGAATGCCAGAAGAAGTCTACACAGATTAAGCTTGGCGTCTCACCAAGAAACATGCACTCAGAATAGCAGATTAAGCACAGGGCACCACCCTGCAACATGTAGCAATGAAGATGCACCTGGTTTTCCATAGAAGGTGCCAGCCTATGACAGTAGTGAATCATCATTGAGAAACTTGTAACAAGGTATGTTTTAAATAGTAATAAAATGTATTGAAGTGAAATCATCTTGTTTTCTTCTAAAACCCACAGGCAATTTTAGGTGTACAAGGGAGATACTGAACATTTTTAGAATGCCATGTTTTTAAAAGCAATGAAATTTGTTTATATTTGACAGCTACTTTGTTAATTATTAATCATTTAAAGAGTTTGTGCTCACCCAAAAATGAATTTCACCAGATAATAATACCTGGCTATGATTTTTTTTAAGATTTTAAATCATCATTAATGCCCAAACAATGTTAAGACTGGCTTAGAAATGCATTTGGGAAGAAACTCCATCTAAGACAACAATTTATAATTGGTACAGCAAATTCAAGAGAGATCAGTTTTTTCTTAGTGATGAGTTTTTGAAGGACACACAAGAACTGCTGTTGCTGATAAAATATTGTGGCTATTTTAGAATACATGAAGATGATCTACGGATTCTTATGAATTTATTTGGACTTTGGGACAAATCCAAAACATTTTACATCAACAGTTAAGACATGAGAAAACTTTGTTGTCGATGGATTCTACACAAACTGACTCCCGATCAAAAACAATGCAGAAAAACTCTGGAAAAATTCTATGGCAGCACTTCAAATTTGGTTTGGAACATCATTATTGGTGATGAAATCTTGGATTTATTATTATGACCCTGTACAGAAAAGTCAATCGGCTCAATGGGTTTTTTTGAACAGAGCCTAAGCCTACAAAAGTCTGACGAATTTGCAGTGCTGGTAAGATGATAGTTGCTGTTTTTTTTTCTTTCTTTCTAAAATGGGCCATATTGCTACTATAACATTAGAAGATAAGATGTACTGTTCCTGCCAACTGGTACACAAATGTCTGTTTACTGCAAATATTTGAAAAAGCTAGTGAAAAATGCCCGAAAGGAAAAATAATATTACATCAAGACAATGCATCCTTGCATACAGCAAAATTAACAACTGAGTATCTGGATGCCTTAAAGGTCAGCATGTACCTCCACCATACAGCCCTGATCTAGCACCTTGTGATTTCTTTTTGTTTCCAAAAATAAAATGCATGGAATAATCTTTATGTCATCAGATGAAGCAGTGGAACATTATAAAAATCTGATTTCTCAAGTGCTTCAGAAAGAATGGCATCATTGCTTTAAGGACTGATTTATCGAATGCAAAATGTATTGATGTTAAAGGGGAATATTTTGAAAAACAATAAAATTGTTAAGAACTAATCTTTGTTTGCTTTTCTAAAAACTTTCAGTATCACCCCCGTATCCTGGATATATCTCTGGTTCCACTGTCTGAGCTTCCCCCAAACTTCAAATAGTTAATAGCATGAATTTCTGATGCTGTTGTCGGTGTTAAGGGTGCCATATAATTATGTATTTGTGGTCTGCTACCCTTAGCTTTTCTTACAGCTGCCCAAAAATGTTGCTATTTAGTACCAATGTTGTAAAACTAATTATGTAGCCTTGACAATAACATACCAAGTGTTCCAGGAGCAGGTATGCTACATAATTGGTGGATATGTCTCCTGGTAATTTGTAGCTTAATTCCTGATTATGTTACACATTAGTGGAGGTCACCAGCTTTTAATGTAGAGCGTGACAGTATATGACCTCAGGACACAGTTATATATGAAGAAATACTCATAGCATATATTTTCTAAGAGATATATAAACGTCATTGATATGTTTGAATCTGAGCTGCAGTCTTACTCAGCTATCACTGTATTTGCTGATTCTATAAACACTCCCCAGAGAAGTTCTCATGAGTAAAGAACAATAGCCACTGCAGAAGATTCACACAATGCAAATATCAATCATAGCTGCCTTTGATTTTCTAGAACTTCTATGTAAGATTAAAACTTTCCTGCTTAAGTTGTTTTTTAAAAACTAATCTAGTGCTCCAAGTTTCAAAATATGAATATAATTATCATGCACGACAGCTAACGAGATGAAAAGGACACTCAACTTTATTATTTATTAGTTTAAATGCCACTTAAGTTCCTGCTAAGGCTCTAAACTGAGCAAAAATGTTGTTTAAAGGACACAAGGTACTCTGGACACAACAAAGTACTTTTTTCTCGGAGCCGCACCAGTTTTCTAGCTGAATTTTATAACCTTTTACTATATCTTGCTCTTCACCTCTGAAATCTCATAATGTGTGAAAAACCTGTCATATAGATTTACAGCCAAAGAGTGTGTGTGTGTGTGTGTGTGTGTGTGTGTGTGTGTGTGTGTGTGTGTGCGTGTGTGTATGTGTGCGTGGGCGCGTGCGTTTTTTTTCTGTTCTCATAATTCTAGCGCAAAGTTTTTTATGGTACAAGTGTTTTCAAAGGCACAGTGTGTCTTTATGTACAATGCACATATGAATGAAGTTCAAAGATAGGTTTAAGAAAGAGTCCTGGGATAGACATTTTAAGTTGTATAACATTCCATACTCTGCACAATAAATTTCAGGAAATTGAAGTATTCAGCCTAAGAAACCAAAAACAACAGCATAGGGTTCTCACCGAAGAACACTTAGATGACATTGGTCACTGTTTGAAAAATTGTCTTAAAAAAATTCGCTTTGTTGTCTTGCATAAGTGTTAATTTCATATGGGTCTGTGCAAAAGGCTAAAATATTGCACAAGCAGTGTAAAATAACTGTAACATATGTTCTTCAACCAAGTAACTCCATATGTAGGTGCATATTTTGTGAATGGATTCTGGAAAATGTGTATAACGGAGGAATAGACACACATTTAATATTCTTTTTGGACAAGACCTGGCTCTACCTCCATGGTTATTTGTGTACTCGAAACAAACATTAAAGGAGTGCTGTAAAGCATGACTTTGTACACAAGCTGTCCCTCTATTATAAAAAAGTCAGTATATGGTGTGCCATCATTGGTGATAGAATTATAGAATCTTTTTTTTTTCTACTTACATATAGTAGGTAAAGGAAGTATTGTATTCCACCCCACTCAAAAATTTGATACCGGGATTTCACTAGAAATACACATTTTGAGACTCCCTGAATCCATAAAAAGCATTTTTAGAACAAAGTCTGTGTGTGTGTAACCGAACAACATAACTCAAAAATGAAAAGTCAGTTAAATATCAAACTTGCAGCATCTTCCAAGGATGCAACACAAAGATTTTTAAGAAAATGTCCCCACCCAGCTATCATTTACATGGAAATTTTTTGAAAATTTTGATTTTCTCAAAAATGTCTGTAATGATCTTGATTAAAACACATTATGTTTAAAACATATTCATGACAAATGAAATGTATATCTAGAATTTTCTGGGATAAGCCTCTTAAATCCTCTTCATTCTGAATGACTTTTGCATAATTGGAAACCATAAGATAGACAAAATCTTACTGCACAAAAATTGTTGATCTCGTTAAAGCACACAATTTATGCCAAATACATCTTCTTTGTGGAGTTAACCATTTTTGAGATATTTCTGGTTATTGGTTTGAATTTTCGAATACTTACACTTTTCTCAAACGGAAAGTCATTTGTTCTTTTCTCATGGTCATGCTAACAGCATGGAATTCCAAAGCCATCATGTATAGACACGCTCTTTAAAAATCTATCACTTTACCTACTGTATCCTACAACAAAATGTATAAATGTGAATTTAAAGTTTATCTGAAATAACAAGAACTAGCTAGAATAATAAACTTTTTTTAAGAATAGTTTGTATAACAGTGATTAGAGTAATATGAATGTAATACATCAGAAGATCTTTTTGAAAATACAGTTGACTCTGTTAGTTATGCAAGTACCATGCTAACCCCATTTACATGATCCTGCATATTTTCAACAGGACTGCAAATTTCTCTCATGGAATTATTCTGTGAGAGCAGTGGTAAAGTGTTTTCAGAAGAAACAAAGTTATTAGTGGGATTTGTGACCCCTTCAGTCCCTCGATTTATTGTTCTCTCTGCAGTAAATTACAAAAAAAAAAAAAAAAAAAATTCTGATGTGATACATTCACATGACTTTCTCAACCCTCTATCTTTATTAGTGGGTATGCAAACTATTCTTATTAAAGCTCATTTTCCTTTCTACTACATTTTAATCCAAATAAACCTTTGCAAAAATAGCTACATTACACAATTCGTTATAGAAAGAAAGAGAAAATTGATAGTCAAATGTTTAAGAACTGGATGCTATATGCCGGCCTTAAATTTCATACTGTTTCCATGCAATCTGAGAAACAACTGAAAATCGATGAGACTTTAAAAGAATGACAAGTATTGAGGAACAATTTGAACCTTTAATAATGGATGTCTTAGAAACGGTTTATGCCACACAAAAACTTATTTTAAGTAAATTGTGTATTTTAGAGAGATCTAAATTTTTTTGTACGGTACGTTTTTGTCTATCCTTAACATTTATCAGTTATACAAGATTATACAAAATTCCTCCCAAATGAAGAGGACTTCACAGGCTATTCCCAGAAAATTCAAGATATACATTTTATTTATCAAGATAATATCTTTATATATGATATTTTAATCAAAATCGTTAGAGCTATTTTTTTAAAAAATTTCCATGTACAGGGTAGTTGGGGTGGGGGATTTTCTTGAAAATCTTCGTGTTGCATCTTTGGAAGGTACTGAACCTGAATACCAAGTGTGGTATTTATCAGACTTTTTGTTTTTGAGTTATGCTGTTCTCTCTCTCACACATTCACGGACCTTTTTGTAATTTTTTTTTATTTATTTATTCGGGGTGCATAAAAAAAATGTATTTCCAGTAAAATTTCGATATCAAATTTTTGGGTGGAATGCAATACCCTCTCTTATACTATGTATGTGATACAGAAAGTAAAAATGCTATGTACAAATGAATTCTGCACACCATACATGTACTCAAACAAAACTTACCACAAAAATGCCAGGATTCCTCAAAGTGAACTACAATGAGTGATGAATAATTTCCTAAAGGTTCTAAAAATTTGTGCAGAGTGAAGAAAAACAGTTTCGACATCTCCTTTCATAATTTGGTAAGCAATGTGCTTCTTAAAATTGTTTGTGTTACTGTTTTATGATTTATTTTCCAGCTACTGAAGGTAAGTGAATGCTTGGTTGCCTTTGCAGCATTCTGCCTTCTACAGATCCCAGGCTTAGTTCCAACTGTTCTGTCAGAATGAATGTGGAGGCGAATGTATGTTCAATGTTAAAAAATTCCAAAGTTCAGTGAGCAAAACCAAACACCATCAGTAAGTTGTTTCTCAAGTCAAAGTGACAAAGAAGTTAAAGGGATCTATAGAAATACAACTAAAAAAAAGTGTGTGTTCACCCATAAGAAAATCATGCGCAGCAGAGTAAAGCATATCTGACCACTCTGTGTGAGGGGGTACCCAAAAAAACTGGAATTTTGTTTTTAAAGCTATGTATTTTTTGTTTTTGTTTTTTAACAAAACAACTTTATCACCTTCAAATTACTCACCATTACACTTGATACATTTGTCCAATCTGCGATTACGTTGTTGGAAACATTTTTCAAACTCATCTGTTGTGATGGCTGACAGCATCTCCCTATTTTTTTTGGGGGTCCCCACCTCTTCTACATTGTCAAATCGCTGTCGTTTCATGTCACTCTTCATTTGTGAAAACAAAAAAGTCGCATGGAGCAAGGTCAGGTAAGTAAAGGGCATGGGGCAAAGGAGGCATGCTGGGTTTTGCAAAAAACTGGCGCACTGAGATACTTGTGTGCACAGGTGCATTGTCATGGTGGAAAAACCAGTCCTCTGTCTGCCACAAATCAGGACTTTTCTCACACACTGTTGAGCAATCTTCTCAGAACTTTTAGATAGAAAGCTTGATTGACAATCTGACCTTGTGGAACAAACAAATGAACATTGTCTTGATGTTAAAGCTTACTTGACGAATATTTTTTTGGAAGGTGGTGATGATGTCTTCCAATGGATTCATTGTTGTTTGGATTTTGGGTCATAAGAATAGCACCATGTTTCATCAATAGTAATGACCTTGAAGAAAAAGTCTGGATCACTTAGGAGCTGTTCTTTCAAAGCACTAAATGTCTCCACTCGACGCTCTTTTTGCTGGTCAGTCAGAACCTGAGGCACCAATTTCACAGCTACCATTCTCATTCCCAAATTTTCCATTAAAATTCACTGGTTCGAGCTCAAAGACAGTCCAGACAAATCTCTTACCTGTTCAAAGCTCTATCATTGATCTTCGAGCACAAGTGCACAATTTTTTTTTCACAGTTTCATTCATCTAGGAAGTTGACAGACGTCCAGAACAAGATTCATTATCAATCGACATTTCACCTTTTTTTGAAACGAGAAAACCACTCGTACACTTGAGTTTTTCTAACACTATCCTTGTAAGCTGTGTTCAACATCACAACAGTTTCTGCAGCATTAATATCGAGTAGGAAACAAAATTCACAGCCACATGCTGTTCACTTAAATCAGCCATCTAAAACCGAGCAAGCCAAACTTCTTTTATGAAACAATTCTCTGCAACCAGAGATAACCTTCCCAGGTAAATGCCACTGGGTGCACTGAACTCAAATGAGAGTTGCTCTATGCTTGCCTAGAGTGGAAAATGCATACCACATAACCTCTGCCCATCACAATGCTATTCCAGTTATTTTGGGTACCCTTGTGCCACTTTATTACTAGCTTTAAAATTGTACTAAAAGGCTCTAAGATACAAGCAAAGTTTGGAAGTAGCAACACAAACCTAAATCAGAACTGGATGGATGGAAAAATGGGTGGTCCCAGTATAACAAGTCCTGCACTTAGGTCACAAAGCACATTGGGCACTAGATTAATCTGGTTTCACTTTTCCTATAAAGGAGAGTAAGTCTCTGATGCTCGCTTTCTTAGTATCTTCAGTGCCCAAAAACAAAAAGTCATATACTTTCTTACTTGTACAAAGGCTGCACATGTGCACAATATGTGTGAGGAGGTCTCATCCTCCTTTCCAGACAATGTAAACCTTGGGTCTCATGCGAGTCCCACAATATTTAGGTAGTCCGTGGTCTAGGGATACTATGCTAGCCTCTGGTTCCTGAGCTCACGGGCTCAAACCCAGCAGAGGGCAATGGATTTTTTTGGGTGTAAAAATCCTTAGCACGATTTCCTTCGGAAGGGAAGTAAAGCCGGTGGTCCTGTGTCGTATATTTATGGCACGTAAAACAACCTCAAGCCTGATGAAGGAGCCTCTGAGCAAAATTTCCAATCTTTCATACCCAATATAGAATGGGATGCTAAGAACCATAGTAGTTAAAGAGCATCCATAAATAAAAATCAATTTAATTTTTCATAATGTTTAGGTGCTACTGAAGGGTGTTTAACCTGTTAAAAAGACAGTAACATGTCACATTTGCAAATTACTAAGACAGAAGAACCACTGATGGAGCAGTTGGAATGAATGGCGGGGGAAACCAGAGAACCCGGAGAAAACCCGCCCAGACGCCGCTTCGTCCACCACAAATCCCACATGCAGGTCCCTGGGATTGAACCCGGGCTGCCTCGGTGGGAGGCGAGCGGTCTAACCACTCGGCCACGGCGCCGCCCGAGGTAAGACATATGGACGAAAATCTCTTGGTCTGATGTACGAACACCTGCCAGATTTTTGTATAAACACTCCCTTGGATATAGTCCAATGGAAATACATATACTCTACAACCAGGTAGGCTCTGTAAATCTCAACAAGGACTGGAATGAGAGCACCAGCAGGGCCAGAAAAATCCCATCCACTCCTGAAATTTTATATGGGGACAAAAGAAAAAATAGACCAGTAGAGTTCACTTGTACACTGGTGACCTCAGAATGCGGAAAGTGGACACCAAGGAGGAGCTTCGAAGTTTCCTCTTATACGTAGTAATTCTGCCAGAGGGAGCTTCCAGAGACCCAGCCCAGTTCCACAACCAGACTTCAGTGATCTCTACAGCTGCAACAGATTCTTCTTCTATAGAACTTTGCAAGATTGGAGGCCTTTCTTGCTTCTTTCTTGTAGTCTCTGGGCTACCATATAGTTATTACAACTTGACTGATCCCTATGGGCATAAACCACTTATGAGTATTAGTCCTTAGTGATACCAGAAGGAATCCACCAAGCTTTCCTTTCACTCTCCTCTACATAATCAGAGGGCAGTTATGTTCGTATGACTGACTAGAGTCTGAGTCAGGTAGGCCACACCCAACTACAGGTCTTCCACATTTTTCATATCACAGGGGCTGCACATGTCCCAAGTCCCTCCCTCCCCCCGTAGGACTCTCAATTGACAGGTCACCGAATCCTCGTTATCACAGATCACAACGTGATCCCTCTACTGAGATGGCAATCTGCAAATTCTGCCTTGATCTTCTCTACTGCCTCCTGAGCCAGCAGCTGTCCAGGATAGCCCTCCTGAGCCCAGCTTTCGCAGTCAGGCATAGCTCTTTCTTGGTGATGTGTACTCTGGGCTTCTGCATCTGCTGCTGTTGCTCTGGAGTAGGCTCAGGAAAGAGCCTCTTCCCCTGACTGGTTGAGCACCCTGCAGGTCTTCAAGAGCCCATTGCTAAGCTGCAGCCTTTCCTTTTCTTCTTCTCAGCACTGCTGGGATTCTTCCAGCCTGAGCTTTCCCCCACATCTTCTGCGAGCCCCTCAGAGCAAGGGCATTTGGGCTGCTGGTTCCTTGAAGGAACCCCAGCATTTACTTTTTCCTGTTTACTCTCCGAGTCTACAGAGGAGTACTCCAGTTTGAAAACTATAGATTTCTTGATCTATAAATCAGAATTACAATCATTGTTAAAGTAGCTGAGTGATATCATAACTATTCTAACATGACAGCACAGGTATATAGAAGATTCACCTTCACTCCCTTTTTCATGTTTTGGACTTGGGATAGGAAATTCTGCATAAAGCGATGTATAAAAGTCATAATGGCTAACATTTTTAAGATTTAAAACTAGTATTTGTGGTGCAGTTAAGAAAAATTAACATTGAAAGAAATTTTAGTTTAGTCTTCGGCTCAGATGATAAAGGCATTAACTTTAATTAAAAAAAAAAAAAACTTTTTCATGAGACAAAGTCTAAACCACTGTGGCAGCATAGGTACATATGCTTACATACGACTGTTGATGTTCTTGCTACCAAAACCATCTTCAAGTGAAAAGTCACACTAGAAGTTGCCAAACCACCACTCTCCTACTTGTAATCTCACACACCAACTAAAGATGTACAAACAACAGTTAAAAGTCAGCATGATTTATACATCTTTTAAAGTACGAGTCAGATTTACTTGAAAGTATGGAGATTGAATAGATGAAATCAAAAACTTACATTTTTCTATTTTCTATTGTTATTCTTATTACTTAAGTAAAACAAACAGTACTCTTATTCTAAAATAAAATTTAGGGTTCTCTAGTCTGACACACGATTTAATAAGTGAAGTCTGGAAGCAACCAGAGCATGCAAAAGAGAACAGGAATGCATATCGAAAACCATATTGTATTATTGTGCCTCTTTCATGGTTAACATGCACTTTATCTTTGTTTATAAGAAGCCTCTCAGATAACATACACTGTACGCACTGATTACTCTCTTAGGTCAACGAGTTTCACATTGCACAAATGAGCTTGCATTTTCAGCCAATGAATGCAAAGAAACCATAACCGACATATAGTTGTAACTCCACATGGAGTGAAATACCTTTATCTTATCCTCGCCTTTGAAGTAGTGCATGTTAACCATGAAAGAGGCACGATAATACCAATATGTAAAGTTGATTTTGTGCATTGGGACTCGCTTGTATGTAACTGACCAATGATAGCTTTGCACTGCTTACAATTTAGCCAACATAATGCAGGTTATCCAATGTCAAAATTCGACAGAGCAAACATTTTCTAAATGCAGATCCATTACTATTTCCAATTCCTGTAGTCATACCATGCTTCATTCCTTTATTAATAGTGAACATTAAAGTTATTTTTTGTTCTTTTATTGTGTTTTGCTAATTTTTACCATTCTTTGCTGTTCTTTATAGTTTTTGCTATTGTTTTTTGAGGCAAAGCCAGTTTTGAATTGCATATAAACAACTACAGATAACACTTTCACCAGGAGTATTAACGCTCAATGGATGTGAGGGAGTCAGGATCTATGATATGAATGCACATTTGCTGGAATTTCTTCGGTTTCATTTTCTCAGCATGCGACTAGAGAGAGCTCTAGCGGCTGATTCAAATCTCTGTCACTTTGAATAATTGCTACAGTGAGGAGTCTAATACTGTTTGCCAACGGAAAGAAAGTCCCTGACAAGAATGTGCTAACCTTATCTGTTTGGAAAAGTGTGACAGAGAACGCATGCTATGCAAGGAGTAAAACTATTCAACTGAGCTGTCGTGTGTGTCATATATAAGGGTAACATAAGCAAGTAGGCAGGGTTCGAACCGCGTCTAATCAGCAATTTCCCCTCTGCCCTTCATACCCCGGGACTTTCTTTGCTGTGAAAGACAGTATGCATAATATGGTTCTAATATGCCTTACCCAGGAACCAAAAGTTAAGTTTGACCAAGTCTTTCCTGTTCCTGCAACCTAGAAAGCTTCCTGTTAATTTTGAATTCACACATAATAATTCACAAATTTTAACTTTGTTGTTCTTATACTGGTTTCTGTTCTTGACTACTGTGAACCAGCTTTAACCATAAAATAAATTTCCTCCACTATGAGGTTGCAGTAATATAGTATACCTATAAATAGAAATTAGCTTACAAGCATTCAAATTGGTTTCAGTTTGTCACTGCACCCTTTTTTATACTCGTCCACTGTTTTTGTTTTCACAAAATGTGCTTCTGGTTAAAATGCAACAATCAAGTTAAGAAATCAATATTTTCATTACACAAGCATTTACTTACTGTTTCTCTAGACCTATTTAGAGCTTCACTACTATCACAAATGTTATTGTTTCTCAATTGCGTAGCTCGGTTCCAGGTAGGCCCTGGCGCGAAAGGTCCAGTTGGGGCCCTGACTGCAATTTCCAAAAGAATTTAGGAGTTTTAAATCTTATTTATATAGGGCAATATACAAAATAAGATTTAAGCATACATAAACAGTTATGTATGGTTTTACAAATTTGAGGAATGGTGCCAAATAATGAGATGTTAATTGTTCTATTCAGCTTTCTGTACAGCTAAAAAGTATGGCACTCATTTATTGTTACAATAACATGAACAGGATCAGAACAGATGTTTTTTGGACTTGAGATCTTGCCAAACTAAAAAACCATACGCATTTCAAAATAAAAAAAATCTGATGTGTTACACTCACATGACTTTCTCTACTCTTGTACAAACTATTTTTACAAACGCTTATTCTCCATATGCTTCATGTTAATCGAGATAAACAACTTATTGTAAGGGGAATATATATTTACAAGGGCAATATAGAAATACAGTAACCTTTAAGCACATACATATCTCTTAATAGCTGGTTGCTAGGTGCAGCACCATTCCCTTTGTCACAGATTAATACTCTTTGCATATCCAAGACAAAAAATGAATAACGAATTCGCATTTGAGAAAATAAGTATTGAAAAATTTAAGGAAATAACAAGCAATATCTCGAAAATGGTACACTCAACAAAAAAATGTATATGACATAAATTGTGTATTTTAACGCGATCTACATTTTTTGTGTAGTAAAATTGGTATCTCTTATGGTTTACCAGTTATGCAAAAGTCGTTCACAATGAAGAATACTTTTGGAGACATTCCCAGAAAATTCAAGATATACATTTTATTTGTCATAAAAATATCTTAAACATATGATATTTTAATCAAAATCGTTAAGAGCCATTTTTGAGAAAATTAAAATTTTCGAAAAATCTTCCATGTAAAGGGTAATCGGGGGTGGGGGGATTTTCTTGAAAACCTTTGTGTCGCATCTCTGGAAGTTACTGAACCTAATTACCAAGTTTGGTGTTTATCCGACTGTTCGTTTCTGAGTTATGCTGTTCACAGACACACACACACGGACATGTTTTCAAAAATGTTTTTTTTTGATTCAGGGGGTCTGAAAACATGTATTCCCGGTGAAATCTCGGTATCGAATTTTTGGGTGGAATACAATACTTCCCCTACTTACTATATGTAGTAGAGAAAGTAATAACTTGATGGATCCATGAAAAATTAATTGAACATTTTATAAAATTAAAATACATAACATTGCTGAACTATATCACTAGTAGGCATAATTGTAGAATATGTAAAAATTTTAAAAGGACAATTTAAAATAATAAAACTAAAGGCTAAAATTTAACAAGTTTAAAGCCCAAATTTTCTTGATATCAGAAAAATAAATTATTTATTCAACAGTAAAAACATGATTAAACTTGAGATGTGAGGATGCTTCTTATTTGTATATTGTCAAACAAATCAATGATTTTATCAACATTCATCTGTCATTTTCTATTGACAATAGAGCCAAACCATTTAGGCATTCTTGTGTCACAGAACTTCTAAGGTAGTTTTTGATCAGTTTTAATTTAGAAAATGATCTTTCAGGTTTGATCACTGTAACAGCAACAGTTAAGTATATACTACAGCAGAACATACATCAGAAGTCAAAGAAACTATGTTCATGCAACAGTAGGTTAGCAAACTGTTTCACATCGACCATGCTTTTAATTCTAGATTAAACTGATAATATCTGTGATCCAAACAAAACAGTCATGTTGTCAGAAAAGGTAACTGCAAATTTTTCAGCTTCTTTTCCAGTTGATGCATCAGTAGAAGCAGCCAAAAAGAAGGGTTGAATTACCCTATATGCACCTACTAACTCATGCCCTTGACTGGGTTACAAAGTTATGAGATTTAGTATTGTGGAAGTATGAAGCTAGAACTGCCAGCAGCACATGCCCAAAGTGGTTGCTCAGCTGACTGCCAAGTGCATACACACACTGGGGATGTGGCAGACATGCTGCAAATCCCCCTTCACTCACTGTCCTACTAGTAGTCTATTTTCTTAAATAATTCTCTCACATGAAATTACAGCAAGTAATAACCTGAATTAAACATTCGTTTAACATGTAGTTTGTTACATGTTTTACAATATAGTCCCAAAAACTTTTTGAACAGAAACCCCACCTTTATTGCAGGTTGGTGCAGGTGCTCATTTGGGGCCCCTGCCTTTGGGGGACCCAGTGCAGTGCATTAGTTGCATCACTTATACCCCTTGTTTCTGCACTTACACTTAAAATGGATTCCATATTTTCGAGTTCTGATTTCTTAGGAGCAGGAGAGCATACTGAATACAGATTTTGCAACTCATTGCATCTTAAGTTTAAAGAAGCATGTGTACAATACATCTGATGCTTGTCTATAATCGCTCTGATTTTCTTTATTTCAGGAATGGCACCAGTATGGTGGGGTCTAGCTACTAAATTGTTAAGTGCTAACAGCACCTATAAACATAAGGAATATAACCAATAAATCAATATTCAGTTTACCATATAAAATGAAATACATAGTTATCTGTCATTCAGTTTATCAAGTCATCTGATAGATACTGCAGTGCTATTATTTTAGTGCTTTGCTGCTTAAGTGTGCCAACTCTCTGGTGTCATGAGATCAAGTTCCAGTAACTCGATCTTATGTCCTGTAGTTCCTGAGTAACAGTCCCTGTGCAAGAGCTATCTGGAACTTACTGTTGATTCATGAACTTGAAAAATAAAATGTACAGGAGTACTCCACATGCATCAGAAGAGCTGAAAGACAATATAACATGGCATTGTGGCAATTTCTCAACAGGAATTAATGTGTGTATCAAAACATGTCAGAAATGTGCGGTGGTTATTTATGAAAAGTCTGCAGTTTTTATCCAATTATTTGCATATTTTAGCAATTGATTTTGTCACAATTTCATTTTGAAAGTTAGGTTCCTGCTTACTGTTGTGTATTTTCATGTCAAAACAACAAATATATTTAAGAACATCCAATTAGAGGGATGCATCAATAAATGCTCACTTTCCTTTACCATGAAGGAAGTTTTGATAATAAAATCACGTCTGCTAGAAGTACAAATGTAAAGGATGTCATAAAAAATTATTAAATGTACCAAATACTATGGAATAACTGCAAACTTGCATTGTCTAAATATTAGTGTGCCTTCAAAATTCCACTGTGGAAACAACAAAAGGTTCTTTATTGATAGTTAAGGCTGGTTCACAATCAAAGAGAACTGTAACCAGAACGAGAATGACAAAGTTGAAATACATGTATTCAAATGGGAACGTTCACAATCGACGGGAAGCACTTCCAGGCCCCAGGAACTGGGAAGATGGCTTGCCCAAGTTTTAACTTTCTCATTCTCATTCCCGGGCATGGCTTATTAGATCTATATTATGCATATTAGACTCTTCACTGTAGAGGTTATTCTAGGCAGCTATGATATGAAACAGCCCTGGTGCTCTCTATAGTAGCAAGCTGGAAACATGGAACTGGAAGAAATTAGTAGCATATGTGCTTCCTAACCTCAAATCCTGACACCCCAGATGCATTAAATGTTGGTTCTTCTACTGAAAGGGCCATTTGTAGTTTGTATATATGCAACTCATAACTGGCTATTGCCTCAGAAACAATGGCAAAAGCTACAAAAATAGCAAAAACCTATGGAAATTAGAAAGAACAATAAACAACTTTAATGTATGCCATTAAATAAAGGAATGAAAGCTTGGTATGACTAGAAATATCGCAAATATAAATAAACATTTATTTAGATAACGCTTACTCTAGTGAATTTTGACGTTGGCTAACACACATTATGTTTGCTGAATTGGAAGCAAGTGAAAAAATATCACTGGTCAGTTAATAACAAACGAAATCCTAATGCGCAAAACAATTATTTCATTGGCTTTGGTAAAAAAGTATACAATGAGAAGTGCACTTTTAATCAATTACAAACTTCAAAAATATACCTGAAGGCTTGTCGCAAATTGTTGTAAAATTAACTGGAACTTCATCTGTTCTGCAAAATTCACAGCTGTGGCCTGAAGCTGAACAGAGTATGTAGTTAGTAGCCCACATTCTGTTAACTGGAATAAACCACAAGATATTTTATCTATTAAGCTAAGCATTTTAAATACTTGAAGTTTACAATATGAAACAAATGCCAATAGCAGCAACCATAAAATGTAATGCTCATTCTGCAAAATAATATTGGGGCTACAAGAGCAGCTTCCAATGGAGTAGTCCTAGCTAAATTGGGAAGAGTTGGTAGGAAACGCTTAATAGTAAAATGTACTATGAAACATTGACCTAAGATCCAATCACTGGAACGAAATACTGCTTAAGGGTACAAGAAAATGCAAAATGGGAAAAAAGCTAGTTTATTCTGATTATAGGAAATTGTATGAGAATTTCAAATAGGCAAGTTAGTTAACTTGCAGACAATAAGTAGGCAAAGTGAAATCAAGAGTTGATGACCTAGGGAAACAGGAAATATCTACTAATTTAAATGAACAAGATCACTCCGATATACTACAGAGGTTTTTAGAAATAGCAGGGAAAAATACATTGACATATATGAAAAATTGGAAAGGGAGGGTCTGACATGGGCAAGAAGTGGAACAATGCTGTTACATGGTTTAAAAGTTGCTAAAGAATTGAGCCCACTATATGGCAATACAGACAAGAATTTGCACTATATCATACAAAAATATGGAGAGGAAATGTTGAACAAGTGGAATACGTTACTGAAGAGATACTGTCATTAAAACTTTTTGAAACAATAAGAAAGAATTTCTGAAATAATTAGGCAAATGTGTGGGGAAGGTAAGAGAGAAGTGGTGGGGGAAAAACATTAAAGAAAGAAATAACTTAACGTGAATGACAATACAGTGAATTCATAGAGGCTAAATTAATTAAGTCCAGAACTGTTATAAGAATGTACACACTAAAATGAAGGATACTTATACACAAACAATCAGGGTATTAGGTGTATAAGATCCTGATCTTAAGCAACTCCGAGGAGATCAAACGATTAATGCACGCTATATGTAGTGCTTGATGTGAAGAAATAAATAAATTAATTCAATCATTCGATATGTTCTTGTCTCTTTTAGCTGAATACAAGGATTTCTCATAACAAGCTGTAATCAGCACCACTTGTCATAATGTTACTATCAGTTAACCTCATCACAGTAATGCCAAATAGTAATGAGAAGTCACATCCTTTAAAACAAGTGTGACAAAAGAAAATACAATAGTTTACTGTGATCTCTGTACATGGAGATGATCTGAGAATGGCACGCATCAAATGTAGTAGTAATTTATCTTGTCACAGATAAGACAAATTCTAAAATAGTCACTGAAATATTTTCTGTATTATTGAGGACGAATCATCTGGGTCAACCATGTGGCTGAGAAAGACAGAGCACATGAGCCACTAGATGATTAATGGAGATGCAAAATCTGCAAGATCAGGAAAATGAGATCTAGTTGTAGGCAATTTAAGGTTTAGGGTGATCTGGAGAGCAAATGGGATGCACACAAAAACATCAAAATAGACAAGGAAAATCTCTACTAACACCCTAATCATACTAAACAAAACAGCTATGTTTCAGTTATATTTACTAATTTTATAAACTTCTCATTTAGAGCATCATTTGTCTTACTATAATGCATGCAGCAGTAGTAGTAGTAGTAATGTAACTCCTGCAACAATTCCATAAAGAGAGCTACCTACTTCTGTATATTTAAGCCTTATAAGATGTAGAAGTATTGTGCACGCAAATTAACAAATAAAATAAACTATTGAGGTCTTCATTTTAAGTAAAGAGGCTTACTTTAAGCCGGCAAAAACCTCTTTTTCAAATACATTTTCCTATTAACATGGAAGTACATACAAATGTTGATGTAGCAAAGATACTCTAGTTTATGCTTTAAAAAAAATGTTGCAGGAATTGGGCGAATTTAATTAATTGCAAGTTATTCGGGACGCACTGTCAAAATCCAGACTCCACCGGGAAATTCCGGATGGTTGATACGCCTCGACCTACAGCTTAACCTCAAATTCGAAGCTCAAGTACAAATGATCGATAAAACGCAATGTGGAAACGAAATGTCAACGGAATATCTTTCACTCCGTGTGAAGGTTATACAAGAGAGCTAATTTTCATCTATATTCAGTCACGGGGTGCAGGATTTACAGGAGATACAAACTAATGGCTTCTGTTTCTGCAGTAATTCTGATACCGTGATTATCTTACAGCAATGGAAATATGAGTCGATTTTACAAAGAAAAAGCCAACTGTAAATAATTTAACTCGACCAGGTTCTGTTTCTCTAGTTGCTCACACAGTACAGTGAATTCTAAAGTAACAAGATAGAGGTGCGAAATTTGTCATGCAAACTTCGGAGTAGAATACTCCCAAAACTTACGCCTTTAAAGAACAGCTCCAGCATTTGTGCAAGCTCCGTTAATGAGTCCGCTGTGGCAATGGTACCCATTTTTCAAGTGCCCAACAGATCATATGTAGGTAGATGGCCTCGGACTACTGTTATACACTGTGGCTATCTGTAGTAACATTATGTCCGTTCTACTCACTCTTTACAACTCACACATGATCCACAATACTATCACAGATCACTTTAATCAAAATAGTTCAAGTTCAGTTTTTTCGTTCTCCATTTCCCTAAACCATTAAATTCAACTTATTTAGGAACTCGGTTCGGATCGATCAAAGTGCGCAGGTTAACAACACTCACCCATCCGATTGGCTAGATATGGCATTAAATAGTTTCGTTCGTAATCAATGCACTGATGTCTTTGTACTGAAGGGGAAAAAAGTTGGCATCTTCCTAACCAAGACCTTCTGCAATACATCAAACCTTAATGCTAATATCGATATGTGAAAAAATGGCGCTGCAGTCGGTTGGTTTGTAAACAAATGTGCTCCTCAAGAGCGCTCGCTGTAACGACAGTCATCACCAATTCGTTCGGAGAATCGCTCTTGATGTCGCATAAAAAACGTAGTCGTTAACTCGCTCACTGTCTGACTCAACAACTCTCTCACACTCGACTCGCAACTCGACACGCACTGCTTAACTTGGGCGACCGCTGCACTGACTAAACTGCACGAGAACGCTCGCTTATATAGGCACAGAAGGTTCTCGAACTATTTCGATATACTTTCTCAGAAGGGGGAGAAGAAGCTTCCAGAAAGTTCTAGTTATCTCCTTTTTTTCGAGTGAAAGAGAAAAACACATGTTACGTGCTAACCTCAGAACCGATGGGAGTCGGATGACCCAGAGTGTGGGGCTCGCCAGTAGGTGGCCACACCCACTAAAGACTCCTCCACCGGAAGGAAAATGAAGCATTAAAAAGTAAATCTGGTGAAGAAATGCAGCAGTACCGCTATTGCACCTGCGCATTCAGGGAGCGGATATAGTGGCTGGTTCAAGGAACCTAAGGCATGGGGAAATGAGAGCCAGGACGCAAGCATGGCCTGGGCCCTACTTATGCCCTTAGGAATTCAGAACGAGGAATTAAAGGAATTAGAGTGATCCGTCTCCGAATGGAGACCGTCATACTGGCCGTAATTTATTTGCTGTCCTGAAACACAAATAAACATAGTCATTAGCATTATTAAATAATAATCAGAGGTTTTATAGTGTAAATTGCAACGTTTTAACTGCACAACGCTGCAAGAGTGCGCTTCTTATTAGGTTTCAGTCCGACCAACTCTATCACCTGCCATGAAGTTCTGTGTTTTATCCACATCTGCGGTGCCAACCATACAACAGTATACATTCATATGTATCTATCAAAGGGCACATATTTTCCTTGTGAAAAGGTAAGCAAAAATCAATCGGAATAAACCGGAAATCCAGATTAAAGAGGGCCAGACAAACGAGGTATTTGTGTACTTCCAAAGGAACTACTTCCATGAAAGGAAAGAACAGTTTCCTTGGAGCAGAACTAGAATTACTTCCTGAAACCTTTCGAGTGTGCAGTAGGAGTGATAGAAGAGGTGTGATTATCTATTGTTTATCTTTCACTGCTGTTAAGTACTTGGATGTATTCCTCTACTGGCCGCCGGGCAGGCAGGACAGAGTTGGTTTGCAGTGTTCGGGTCATAGTACTTAAACGTGCTTTGTGCTCCGTGCTCTACGATGATGGTTATCCTTAACGTGATGTTTCGTTTTTTCTTTTGCTGCTATTACATTTCTAGTGTGACAAATTAAATTGAGCTTTATTTATGTACGTTCTTTAACTGCTGTGGTCCTTAGCGTCCCAATCTATTGGCGTGAAAGACCGGTAATTTTGCTCAGATGCCTCTTTATCATGCTTGAGGTTCTTTACTAGTGTGACGGTGAGGTGGACGTTACATGGTGTTTTTTTAATTTGTGACGGGATGGATTCCGTCCAATTTGACTACCGTTGGCAACCTCAACAATTTCGGCTCGGAAGAGAAAATGGATGTTGGCGTTTCCCGGTTTTGCCGGATTTGAATGCTGCGGAAAACACGGATCCTGATGGCAAAGAGAAACTTCTGTATTTTAATAAAAAGATTTGGCACCATATTTAGTTTTTCTTACGAGTAGCCAGGGGGACGTTATATCACTGTATCCTTTGAAATTTGGAAAACTTCTTTTCGAGAAATATGTCGAATATCGTATTAGTAAATTGCAAAAAGCGGGCAGAGATACGTTTGAATTACATTTTGATAATCACCCAGAAGCAAATAACGTTTTTCTCTCTGGTTTTGACGCTGACATTATGGTGCATTCGTTTATTAACCATGACGCATATTCATTCTAAAGGAATTATATACAATGTCGTCACCGAAATAACTAAGCAAGAAATAATGGACTTCAGCACTACAGAGCAAAACGTCCTCATTCAACAGGTGTATCGTTTTAAACGTAGTGAGGTGACCCTTGCAAGGGTAAATTTTGTATAAACATACACAGACATGTGTTATTACTTTTCGATCACAAACTCTTCTTATTTTCGGTTATACTATAGGCTCATTTTAAGATAAATTCCTGTGTGGGAAGGTTAATGCAGTGCTTAAAATGTGCTAGTTATGGTCATACTGCTAAGATTTGCTGGGACAATGAAAGAACCACATGCTACGTCGTCATGCCAGTCGGACATTGTGCGCTGTGTGCATTGTAAACTTTCACATCAGGCGAATACAAAGACCTGCCTAGTCCGTATACGGGAGGAGGCGGGCCTTAATAACATTATGAAACTGAGGTTCACGAGATTACGAAGTGCAAGGGTACTTCATATATGCCGACAAAGAGAAATGACAGTTGATAGTGTCAGAGGTGGCAAGTTGCAGTGGGCGGCTTTTGAAACAGCGCCCACCAATTATAAGCAGGGGGTGCCACCAGTGATTCCGGAATCACCTTCTACTGAACATACATCCCGTACTTTAGATTACCAAACGGGTCCGCCTTACTCCTCGGGTGTGACAGAAGCACCTGCCCAACTATACCCCCGTGGTTTTCTTATGGTGGGCAGGAACCCGTGAAAAATTGAGTTTTATTCATGAACGCTCTTTAACTGCTGTGGTCCTTAGCGTCCCATTCTATATTGGACATGAAAGGCCGGAAATTTTGCTCAGAGGTCTCTTTATCTGGCTTGAGGTTCTTATACGTGCGTAAATCTACAACGGGACCGCCGGCTTTACTTCCCTTCCGAATGAAGCATGCTAAGGATTTTTACGCTCGAAGAAATCCATCGCCCTCCGCCGGGTTTGAATCCGCGACCTCGGGAACTAGAGACTAACATGGTAAACGCTACACCGAGGAATGCGTGGCAAGCCTTCCAAACCCATATATGAACTACGACAGTCTAGTGCTAATACTGGACTTTGCTCTAACAGGGCGGGCAGCGACCCCTCTGCGGGAAACAAGGTTGTAAACAATTGGTGAATAGCTTTGCATTTTCAGACAAATAGATGACCTTAGAAACCAGTAAGAATTAATAACTCGAATTGGGCAGAACGGGCCGCGCGTATAATCTTAGGACTGATACAAACACGGAGAGCTTAGTGATGCGACTTTGGGCCGCATGGCGCTACCGTTTACCATAATCCAGTGGAACGCTCTTAGCATTCACAACAAAAGCGCGGAGCTACAACAATATTTAGCTGCGACACATGTTGAACTGATTCTCATCTCCTAGTCTTGCTGTACCACACCTTCAATTTCGTTGGACCCCTCATCGTATTGTTCGGCATGATCGCGATCGCGAAGGTTACTTCTTTTACTTCATCCTTCACTATAAGTCCTTTCCATTTCTAAGATTACTAGTTTTGATGAATATTTTCAAGTGGTGCTTCAACTACTTCATTTCCAGATCCTAGCTGTGTATAAATATCCAACGCACTATACTTCGCAAACTTTTTGGGATAGAATCATGATGTTACTTCTCCATAAGCCTACAATTATCTCGGACTTACGCCACAGCAAATACAGTCTGGTATGCTTAATCACCGGTTATTACACCGTTGACTCCACACGATTTCTCCTCTTGATCATTGATGAACATACGCGCTTTGGGCCATCTTTCCAAATACCGCCCTCTCCTGATCGCAGCTTTATTTCCGAGCCCCTTGGCCATATTTTACCTGAAGAGTGGATCTCGACATAATGGGAAGCAAACCATCGGTCGATAGTATACAAATAGCGGCCTTAGGAAGCTCTCAGAGGCTAAGACATTCCCCTTATGTTCGAATATTTCGAAATGGTCACAATTTACGCAGAGCTTACACGTATTTTTCAACGACGGTACTTTTCAAACATGATCTTCACCCCTTATAAATCCATTCCCGTCAAGCTTCTAGAAGCCGCATTACACACTGTTCTCTCAAAATGTTATCGCCAGACTTCAGCGATCTTCAAGACGCGAATTACGAATTAGCCGTGGTGGGACGTTCGTTGTTCTGAAGCAATAGGAAAACGGCGCCGGGTTTTACGACTATATCTCTCATCTCTTACGCCGTCTCAATACTGATATACACGGCAACAATTCGCATATAAGACGGGCGCTGCAACACGCGAGGAGAATAGAATGACGGACCTTTTGCTCCCAATTCTCAACTCGCATCTCGGCATCGGAGATTGTGGCGAAAGCTCCGGCAGCTTACTTTTCAGGGACCTATGACTCCTTTAGATCTTAACTCGTAGCTCTAGATGGACCTTTTATGCTCTGTGACTCCAGACTTTGTTGCCAAAAATCCAGTGTGCGTCGCCCATCCGACTCTGCTGTGGAGTCCACTCCTGGGGGCGGGAACTCACTTCGCCGACGACGTTAGCTGAATTACAAATGTCACTTTAAATATATAATAAGTCTTCCAGTCCTAGTGCTGATGGTATTTCCTATTACATGGTAAGTCACTTTCCTGAGAACCTCCTCACCCACCTTACTCGTTATTTCTATGTTCTTACCATGGATTACATTCCAGAGGGTTGGAATACTTTTTGTGTGCTACCCGTCCTTAAGCCGGAAAATCGGGCGAGGCGGCGCATTACATATCAATAGCACTCGCCGCAGTGCTTCGTAATTGGTCGAGCGGATTCTGACTTTCAGATTGCTTTTTATCTCGAACGCTATGTTCTTGGTAGAAAGGACTGTACAGGTTTCGGAAATCTTCTTCGACCTGTTAAAACTAACTCAGTATTTACGGGTCTCCTGCCATCATTATCACGATGTTCTAGCGCATTTTTAAATATAGCACATGCTTATGACTCGTCTCAATTGGCGCTTCAATTCACAGCCTACAAGCTTTCCCGGCTACACTATTTACTATTTCACTTATCTCCTGTCAGATCAACGAATTCAACTTCTCCCATGTCATGTGCTCCATTCTTCCAGACTCAGCTCACAAGAATTCTCTCAGGGTACATCCCGTAGTCTCTTGCTGTTTATTTGTACATTCATGCTCTGAGTGACCTAGTTCATCACAGTCAGCTTCTTTCATATGCCGACGATTTCTCTTATATTTCTGTACCACATTAGACACTGTAGTCAGACACTGGGTATACTTCAAGCCGATTTAGATCTATTGCAGCTCAGTGATTTGGAACTGACTATAAATCCTGAGATATGTGTGTCGGTATTTTTAAACGTGGCCGATCATTACTCCAAGCTAATCCGTATATTCGTACACATCCTCTTCCCCTAGTTAGCACAGTAACATTTTTAGGATTGCGACTAGATCATAACTTAGGGTGGAAAACATCTCCAAGCCTCCTTATTGGTCGCTGGTAAGTTCTTTCGTTATTTACAGGGTCGGAGCTGGGGTCTCACCCTCGAGGTTAATATCACTTATCTCTTTGTAAAGACAAGGAAGACTAGGCCTCAGTCATTACACATTTGGCGTAGGTGAAGCAGTGAAAAATGGATTCCGTCCTGTATCAAATAGGGAAGACCATCCTTGGAGTAGGGGGCAAACCGTCCATAGGTGTTCTCTGAACTCGCGATACAACTCCTGTTGCAACGGCAGATTGAACAAATGATTCGTTTTGTTGTTAAATTATTCCAATTTTGAGAAACTCCATTATACTCCAAATACTTACTTGGGGAACGCTTACAAGTCTGTAGCGTTGTCGCTTCAGTTCGCTCACATTTGATATACTTATTAGTTTTCCAGCATTGCCATGCCTTGAACGGCATGTCTATTCTTCCCAGGCTGCCTTTATATTTAGTTGATTACCCTGTACATCAACCTAGCGACTCTTCTGACTTCCAATTTGCAACGTGGAGCCCCGTTCACGCCGCAACGGTTTCTTCAATATCTAAATACGTACCAGCAGGCGGTGACTAATCCCATTTTCGCCTTTTTCTACGGACGGTTCTAGCGAGCCTGCTGGAGTGGGTGCAGCATTTTTTATTTGGACGGTGAAAACATAGCATTTTTTTCCATTATCTACGAATTCTATATTATTCGGCAGGTTTATGCTCTTTACCAGACTTTGCGATCTCAAAACTTTACTGTCAACCCCACCTTCCTACTTTGTTCGGACTCCTTAAGTGATCTTAAGCGCGTCGGCTCTCCCAGTCTTCGCCTCGGGGTGGATTGGTGGGAGGTTCTGTGTAAGGCGGAAATGTCTAATCTCACGGATAGGCATAATATCATCCATCTTTTATGGGTTCCTGGATATGCTGACATTTTGGGTAACCAAACAGCTGACTGATTGGCTAAAGGGGTTGCATTGCTCGTCACTACTCCAGAACCTATAACCCTCCCATGGAAGGATGCTACTGGCATTGGTACGAACGGGTGGTTTCTCATCTATCCGACTCTCATACCCTATCTCCATCCTCCTTGGGATCGCTGTGGTTTACAGTTACCGCTCCTTTTAGAGCTGCCATTTCCTTAATTTCTAAACTTGAACTCGGAGTCGTCGTGTCACCTTATTTAAAATACGCCAAAGGGAATCACCCCTCTCTGCTTGCGGTTTTTATGAAAACATACACAATTTATTTTTCAACTGTTGTTGAGAAATTACATATTGATGCTATCTATGTGACTCTCTCTCTCTAAAACATATGGCCATGGCCCTTGGAATATTCTGTCCCTGATTTATAGTAACGAACTACAATTTATCTTGATTATTACTTTGACTTCTCATCAATTACAAGATGAAAATTTGAACCTTTTCTACACGACATTAGAACCTCCTTGCTCCTGGTATTTTCTCTTCCCACATCTTGTATCGACGCAGACATCAAACTTTAAATTTAAATTGAGATTTATTTATGAACGCTCTTTAACTACTACGGGTCTTAGCGTCCCATTCTGTATTGGGCATGAAAGACCGGAAATTTTGCTCAGAGACTTCTTTATCAGGCTTTAGGTTCTTTTACATGCCGTAATCTAGACACGGGACCACCGACGTTAGTTCAGATCTTCAGAAGGAAGCCGCGCTAAGGATTTTTACGCCCGAAAAAATCCATCACCCTCCTCCGAGTTTGAACTCGCGTCCTCGAAGGACAACGCAGACATGGATTGGTCCGTTACCGATCTTGATAGTGCGTCCAGAAATAACAACAAGAAGTACTTAGAAGTTATGGGACCAATGACACTGACAGTAGGTAGATTAAGAGAACTCGAGCGCAGACCATTTTGAACAAGATGGCGGCCATGCGTAAGCGGGAATATGAGAGACCAAGCGAAGGTTTTCGAGGCTGGTTCTAGGAACAATTTAACACTCATTGGAAGTGTATGGGAGTGCATGCTTGTATGTATGTCCGTTGTGAGGTACGCTGTACGATGTATCTGATAAATTATGTAACTCATGAACTTTTATGACAAATGCATCTAAACTTATCCTAACTTAGATAATCTCGTTACGTATTCTATCCTCCTTTTGTCTAACCTAACCCAGGCTTCATCCGTGTTAACCTACGTTACTATAACCTAGACCGTCCGCAAATTATCTATTCTATTCTGTCATCAGCCCAACATAACCTAGACTTCACCCAATCTAACCTACTTGATCTAAGCTAAACTAACCTAACCTTTCATTTATTCAATTAATTACATCAATTTCGTTGATTACAATAATTACAATAATCCCATTAATTAAGTTAATCACATAGTCCTACACCAAGCCAATGTAGGACTAATCTACCCTAACCTAGACCGTCCTCTCATAATTTATTCTATCCTGTCATCGTCTAAACTAACCTAGACCATCCTCTGGTCATTATCGTCATCTGTGGCCTAGGGGTACCATGCTAGCTTCTAGTTCGAGGTCGCAGGTTCAAACCTGCGGAGGGTCATGGATTTTCCTTAGCATGGCTTCCTTGGGAAGAGAAATAAATCCGGTGGTCCCGTGTCGTTGATTTACGACACACAAAAGAATCTCTAGGTGATAAAGAGACAGCTGAGCAAAATTTCCAGTTTCACGCCCAATATAGATGGGACGCTAAGAACCAGAGCGCCCACAAATAAAATTTAATTTTTAACCTCTCATAATCTATTCTTTCCGCTGTCACCAAACCTAACCAAGACTTAACCCCATATAGACCTAAGCTTATGCATTTCTTTCATTTGACAGCAATTTTTATCGTTTTGTGGGCATATGGTGTATAATTACAGCTGTTATTGTGTTTTAGAGTAATTTTAGACACTTGGAGGTATTTTGGCCATGTTTACGACATTTTAAACACTGGAGCAGGCATTTTCGGGTACTGGAAGAATTATTTGGGACAGCTTTACGGGAATTTTAGGCACTTTTATAGTAGTTTGTATCGTTTTTATGACGATTTGTGTGTTTTTACAGTAATTTCGTTTGTTCTTACAGTATTTGGTTGCGTGTTAGAGTGATTTTCAGGCACTTTGAAGGTATTTTGGACACTTTATTGGCATTTTAGGCACTAGTGTAGGAATTTTCGGGTATTGCTACAATTTGTAGTGTATTTCGGGACAAGGTAAGTTAGTCTCTAGTGCATGTATTTTGAGCACATTTGTGGCCATTTTAGACATTTTGAAGACACCTTAGCCACTAGAGTCGTTATTTCTGGGCACTGGTACAGGCATATGTGACACGTATGTAGTAGTTTCCTTTCATGATCATTTGTCATGGTTTTACAGTCATTTTATTTGTTATTATAGCACGTTGTTGTGTTTAATATGGTTTTCTGGCATTTTGAAGGTATTTTGGGCAACGGGCGTTTTGATATCCACACGAAAATGTGATAAAAAGGATAAACGGCATGAAACAGAGTGCTATTATGCAGCACATCACATTTGAATGCCAGTGAATTGTGTTAGGAGTAATGAAATCATAAGCACTCCGATGTATTTGGTCCTGTCACAACAGCATAATGTTTTGTCTGTAGAAGTCAACAATATAGCTTTATCGTCTCATGATAATAAAAGGATGACTGCAGAAGATGGAATATCTACATATACTTATGGGTTTTACAGTTTGTAAGTCCTACATAAGAGAATGTAACTTATAGAGATAATGATTTTCTCTGCGAGTCTACCAGCAGAAACTGGACGTTTAATCAACTGTCTCTCGCATACACCTAGGAAAAGTTTGAGAAGAAAGAAGAATCAGAAAATAATGAAGTGGAAGGCGTTAACTGTGCCACTAGCAGTGAGTTCTAGTGCTGATCTGAAGGCTAGAGAAAATAGGAGAGGCGCCTATTTCGCAAGCCTAAACTAATTATACCCCGATTAACTTTAACCTAAATAAATGCTTGTGAAAAACAGCATAAAGTAACCTAAAACAAAGTCAAATGTACTCTAAACTATAAGTACTTCAGTAACAATGTTTGGAGCATCTTCTATTATTAGTCTCAAAACCGTGATAAAAGATGAGGGAGACCTCAAAACAAGAAAGCTCTATACAAACGTAACAATATTTCTAAAGAATCACAATGTTGGCTTAGGCTAGGTTAGTCGTATATGCCCCAGAAAGATTGCAAACCATCACAGTGTATCCCTTCTCGCCTCACATAGAACCATTAGAATATACAGAAATTACAAATGATTTAGAAAGCTGATTTAAAAGTACACAAAATACTGTAGCAGTGTACAAAATGCCTATAGAATATCCAAAATTCTACCACCAGTGCCCACAAATGCCCTTGGAAGGTGCCCAAGGTATCTATAAAAGTGCCCGAAATGCCTGCAGCAGTGTCCAAGATGTCCTGAAAAATACTCAAAATATCTATGTTAGAACCAAAAATACCTTCAAAATGCCCTAAAGGTGTGTACCAATTTTAAAAAAATACCAGTGACTAAAATACCCGTAAAAGTGTCCAAAATACCTCCGAAATGCCTGAAAACCACTCTAAAACACAACAAAATAAATGACAAAAAGCATGAAAACCACACAAAATACGAGGCGTGTTTTTAAAGTAAGTACGTTTTAATATTTTGCCGCTGCAGTGCTGCATTCCATTTTGAGCATGCATGATCACTTCCTACATTCGTTAGGAAGCCCGACACAGCTGTGAGCGATCGTCACTTTGCATTTTACTGTTGTTAGAGCGTTCCAAAATGTTCAAAACTATCAAACGACCTGCCGACTGTGAATCAGATCAGTGATTCATTTTTGAATGTGAGAAATGTTATGCCAGCAAACATTTATCACCAATTGTGTGAGGTTTACGGGGAAATAACGAGTGACAATGCCCGGCCACACATAGCCAAACAAACTCTAGATCAGATCGCATCATTTGGTTGATTCGACTATTCGACCACCCTCCCTACAGTCAGGACTTGGCACCGTGAGATTTTCTTTTGTTTCTTCATCTGAAGGAATTTCTTGTTGGAAAACATTTCAACGATGATGATGTTGTGAAACAAGAAGTGCAGACTTGGCTTTTATCACAGGCGGCATCATTCTTGACGAAGGCTTACAAAATTGGTTACCCGTTACAAGTAGTCGGAATAACGTCGGGGACTATGTGGAAAACTAGTTTAAGGTGTAAGGTAATGAGTGATAATAAAGTATTTGGAAAATAATGTTGTTATTTTTTAAAGAAGTATCGGTGCTTAATTTAAAAACACGACTCTTGGTATAAACGTGCCACAAATGCCTGTGCCAATACCCAGAACTACCTACTCCCGTGCCTAAAATGTCTTCAAATTGTCTAAAATGACCGTAAAAGTGCCCAAAATGCCTATGCCAATGCCCGAAAATACCTTCTCCATTATCTAAAATTCTAGTAAAAGTGTCCAAAATACCTTCAAAGTAACTAAAATTCACTCTAAAACACAACAAAGTACTATAAAACATAGCAAAGTAGGTGTAAATTTACGAGTACACAACACGCCAACAAAAGGGAAATTACTATAAAGCATAGTAAGATTACTGTAAACGAGACAAATACGTGAGCTTAAATCTACATGGGATTAAGTCCAGGTTAGGTTACGTGACAAAAAGAATAGATGAGGAGATGGTCTAGGTTAGGTTAGACGACGACAGGATAGAATAGATGATGAAGGAGCGGTCTATGTTAGGCTAGCTTAGGTTTGTCTGGCTTGGTGAAGGACTATGTAATTAACGTAATTAGTGTAATTAATATAATTTATGCAATAAATGAAAGGTTAGGTTAGCTTAGGTCAGAAAGGTAGAACCAGATGACTGAAAAATCCAATGCTATAGCTGAAATTTTTCAATCGTTCTGATTGTACCTTTCCAACATTGTCTTACACACGGCTCGTATGGAGCTTAGGTTAGGTTAGAATGGGTGAAGTCTAGGTTATGTTGGGATGGTGACAATATGGAATTGACAGGACGGTCTAGGTTAGGTAACTTAAGTTAACATTGATGAATTCTAGGTTAGGTGATAAGAGGATAGAATAGATGGCGAAAGGTTAAGGTAGCCTTAGATGACAATCTAGGTTAAAGTAGGCTTAGATACAGTCATCATAGAAAGCTCAGAAGTTACATCATTCATCAGATACATTGTACAACGTATCTCACAACGGGCGTGCATACGGACATACGCTGCCATCCACCTCCAATGAGTGCTAAATTGTTCCTTAGATCATCCTTGAACATCTGCACCTACTCTCTCTCTCCCTCTCTGTCTATCTCTCTCTTTCCTGCTTGCGCATGGCAGCCATATTTCCCAAATGGTGTGCATTCGAGTTCCCTTTATCTACCTACTCATGCTAATGCTAATCTTACAAAACGTCTTGTGAGTGGTTATTGTTTACGATTCATACTGCGTCTAGTCAAACCCCCTTGTGTGCGGTGCATTTTCTTTCGCACGCCCACTTCTTTCTTGAATAATGTTACAGTTGATTGTTTCAGAGCACCAGGACTGATGTTTCATCCGTTAAAAAAATTGCAACTATCACCACTCAGCTCTTATGAGCTTTTATAGGTTTCATCTCGCCTTAAACAGATACATTTTAACTGGAAGATGTGGTTTGTCCTCCTTAATCAAAGCAACAAAATAGACAAAAATAGACGAGGTGGTTTAATATCTTATTAATATCTCTTTCTTTTTGTACCTCAGTTGACATTACTCCTTTTCTGCCAGCATTCATTTGCTGTTAAGGGTCAGGTGCTGCTTCGCAGCATTCATTATAACTTTCTCTTACACATACCTAGGTAGAGAAAGTATAGCATTGCACCCAAACATTCGATGTCGATATTTTACCGGAAATATATGCTTTGAGACTTCTTGAATCCAAAAAAGGGGCATTTTTAGAAACGTTCTGCTTGTGTGTGCGCGTGCATGTTTCTATCTGTGAAGGACATAACTCAAAAACGAAAAGTCTGTTAAATACGAAACTTGGTATTTAAGTTCTTCTTCCAAGGATGCGTCATGAAGATTTTCAAGAAAATCCCCACATCCTAAACTACCCTTTACACGAGAATTTTCGCAACTTTTTATTTTCTCAAAAATGGCTTTAACGATTTTGATTAAAACACCACATGTTTAAGATATTTGCATAACAAATAAAATGCCTATCTTGAATTTTCTGGGAACATCCTGTTAAGTCTTCATTCTGAATGACTTGTATAATTGGAAATCCGTAGGTCATAAACAAAATCTTACAGCACAAAAAATGTAGATCTCATTAACCATTTCCAAGATATTCTTTGTTATTGGTTTGACTTTTCAAATACTTATACTTTACTCGAGTTTAAAGTAGCTATTCTGTTTACTTTCTCTACCACGTGCCTAGTAGGTAGAGAACGTATTGCATTTCACACAGAAATTCGATACCGAGATTTCACCAGAAAGACATGTTTGGAGGTCCCCTGAATCCAAATAAAGCGTTTTTGAAACATTCCCATGTGTCTGTGTATCTGTGTGTCAGCATAACTCAAAAACGAAAAGTCGGATAAACACCAAAATTGGTATTTAAGTTCAATAGCTTCCAAAGATAGGATACAAAGATTTTCAAGAAACTCCCCCAACCCAAACTACCCTTTACATGGAAAATTTTTCGAAACTTTTTGTTTTCTAAAAATATCTCTAACGATATTGATTAAAATACCACATATAAAGATATTTATATACAAACAAAATATACAGCTTGAATTTTCTAGGAATAGCCTGTGAAGTTCTCTTCATTCAGAAAGAATTTTGTATGATCTTTGTATAACTGGTAAACGTTAAGCGACAGACGAATACGTACTACGCAAAAATGTAGGTCTCTTTAAAACATACAGTTTATTTAACATAAGTTTTTTGTGGCATAAGCCGTTTCTGAGATATTCGTTTTTAAATGTTCGAATTGTGCACTTCTCGGTCATTCTCTTAAAGTCTTGTTAACATTAAATTGTTTCCCGCGATTGCATGGAAACAGCATGGAATTTTAAGGCCAGCATACCTATAGCTTCCATTTCTTAAACATTTGACTATCGCTGTTCCTTTTGTATTTATAATGAAATGTGTAATATAGCTATTTCCGGAAAGGTTTATCCGGATTAAAATTAAGTAGATAGGAAAATAAACTTTAGTAAGAATAATGTGTATACTAACTAATAAGCGATAGAGGGTAAGGAAATTCATGTGAATGTACCATATAAGATTTTTTTTCTCGCGGTCATGCAAAGAGCATGGAAGTTCAAAGCATGTTTCAGCGATACGCTTTTTAAAAATCTGACTATCGATTAGGCTTTCTGTATCTTTCTCGTACCTACAACGAATGTGCAAATGTATAATGAAAGTTTAGATAGAAGAATAAGCTTCTGGAAGAGTAGTTTGTAGACCACTAGGTAGAGAAAATCATGAGAATACAACATCAGATTTTTATAAAACTATGTTTTAATTGCTTTTAGTGGCACCTTTTGCACTGTTTGAATTGGAGAAAGAACCTGAAGAGGTATCTGGGCATATTTGGCATTCCCAAGTGCAAACTCTGATATTTTAAAAGAAAGGTATTTAATTTTGGCGCTAAACGTAAAATAAAAGAGCGCTTATGATCATCACCCAAGTTGTAGGTGATTAGGGAATATGTATGACACATTTAACCGTAGTGAATCGATACGAGAAAGCGCACATGAGAAGCAGCTATGCTAACCATTACACCACAGAGGACACGGATGTACCATCTTTGGCTAGCATTCCATAAACAAATTATAATCCAGTGCAGTAGCTCACCTTTCTGTCATGCTTGTATTTCGTAATAAAATTTTTGGTAATAAAAAAAAAAGTATCTGGTAACTCTTGCGAGGTGCAGTCAGTTCCTTTAGAATAGGAGAGGTGATCGTAAACTAACGTTACCAGGCCGATATTCCAGGAGTTTCGTCCACTATAGAGAAAGTAGTAGTGTGCGGTAGTTATAATACATGGCGACTCTTTTGGAAAACTGGTCTTGCGAAGGAATCCGCTCCGTTATTCGATTTCCGTGGGCGAAATATGTAACCGCGGCTGAAATTCACCGGCAGCTGGTAGAGGTTTACGGATGTCTCGTCAACATGTCGCAGAATGGGTTCGAAAGTTTGCGGCCGGTAGAGGAAACGTCACCGACGAGGATCGCAGTGGCCGATCCAGCACGTCATCAACAGATATGAATACAGGTCGCATGGAGGAACTAATTCAGGACAGCAGGAGAATCGCGTTATGGTATATAGTGGTAGAATTAGGAATGTCTCTCGGAAGCATTCGTTACATTGTTCACGATATTCTACAGTACGGAAAGTTTGTTCCTGATGGGTTCCACGAAATCTGTCCAATCAACACAAGGAGAAGCGCTTGGGGGCAAGTCTGCAACATCTGCAACGGTTCTCCACGGAAGGGAACAGTTTTCTTCACCACATTGGCACGGGTAATGAAGCATGGATCCACCACTACACCCCCAGCAGTAAGCGGTCGTTAATGGAGTGGAAACACCTCTCCTCTCCAAAGAGAAAGAAGTTTAAGGTGACGCCATGTACTGGGAAGGTGATGACCACAATGTTTTGGGACAGCACGGTTGTTATACTCGTGGAGGTTTTGGAAACAGGACACACAGTGACCGCTGACTATACTGCGAGACCTTGATACGATTGCACGAAGCAACCAGGAGGAAACGGCCGGGACTTCTCGAGGGCATCTTCCTTCAAGACAACGCGCGATGTCATACAACCAGAAGACCACCACGCTGTTGAAGCAGTTTCATTGAGACACCATGGATCATCCTCCCTACAGCCCGGACCTCGCTCTAAGCGACTTTCACCTTTTTCCTCACTTGAAGCAGCACCTAGGAGGCTGACGAATCGCTTCAGACGAGGAGGTGAAACACTTACGACAACGTGGCTGAACACGAAAGGACAGAATTTTTACCAGGAGGGAATATTCAAACTTATCCCACGAAGCGACAAGTGCCTAAACCGATATGGAGACTATGTCGAAAAATAACCTCATGTATATACTATCGGTTGGCTGTTTTGGTTATATGAAATAAAATGTACATGTTTCACTTCAGACTTTGTAACCTTAGCTTCTGATCACTCCTCGTACATTACGATGGCACTCGCAATAAGGGAGATTTCGATAGCAAGATGGACGGTATCATCTTTAGGAAACGACATTTGAACATGCAGTGTCCTGTAACGGGGACTGTAAATTTCAAGCTGCCCATTGCGTTCATCTTAAAGTTATACAAGTAATGGTATAGAAAATTTGGTATGACAGTTTAAATATTATTCCATCGTTCTTTGTAATTAAAACAACCTATAGACAAGATTTGCTTACAATCTGTTTGTGACATTGTTTTAAAAATAAACTTATATTTAATTGTTCGAGTTTTTATAAACCCGATTATAATCTCCCACTTTGGACGAAGTAATCAAATGTCATATAGCTTGTTCTGTAAGTGGGATTTATGTATGTAATATAGAAACCTTGAGGTACATGCAAATATTCATATATTCACTAAAAAAAGAAAAGAGTTCTAAACTTATTATGTTTGCGTTTAGTTTAGGCTATTATTCGTACATGTCGGTTACTAATCCAAAATTATCCGAAAGTACAAATGGATACTTTCCTCAAGAAAAAGCACATGCCTATAGCAACGCAGTGACACATTATTGATCTTAAAATAGTTTAAAATTGGTTTTTCTCCCATTATTACGTCAACAACAAATACATATCCGAAATCCAACAATACTTCTAAACGGGTGTGCTTAGTACGAGGTGTTGCAAAGATTGGTTAACTAGTTCTAGTGTCGATTTATTGTACTTTTAGGTATTGTACATCGTTGCAGATGCAGATCACAGTGAACTGATAAAATATATTATTCCAACATGAAAAAGTGTAAAATGATTCAGCCAGCTCCGACAGTTCCTACACTAAAGGCTATGCAGCATAACGCAGCACCTGTTACTCCCATTTATGATGTGTGTTTCTAACAGAAAACACTACATTTGCAATTGATTTAAATGGGCAAGAAAAAGGTGTACAGGAATTTTCTTAGGAAAGACGTAAAACAATTTGGGTTGAAGTAATTATTTTTAAAACTAAAGTAATAAACGCGATTAGCAAAACTAAACGTTCCTTCCGTAATTTTAACGTCCATCAAAGATTCTATTTTTTACTTTTCTACTAAGTATAGTAAGTAGGTTCCGTATTGCGTTCTACCCAAAACTTCGATACCGAGATTTCACCGGAAATACATGTTTTAGGCGCTCTGAATCCAAATAAAACATTTTTTGTAAACATGCCCGTGTGTGTATCTGTCCGTGAACAGCATAACTCAAAAATGAAAAGTCTGATAAATACCAAACTTGGTATTTGAGTTCAGTTTAATATCTTCCAAGGATGCCACGCGAAGATTTTCAAGAAAATCCCCCATTCCAACTACCCTTTACATGGAACACTTTTCGAAAATTTTGACTTTCTAAAAAATGGCTGTAACGATTTTGTTTAAAATACCGTATATGAAAGATATTTACATGATAAATAAAATATAATCTTGAATTTTCTGGGAAAAACCTAGGAAGTCCTCTTCATTTGAAGAAATTTTGTATAATCTTTTATAACTTGTAAACGTTAAGCGATAGACGAAAACGTATGACACAAAAAATGTAGATCTCTTTAAAACACACAATTTATTTAAAATAAGTTTTTTTGTGGCATGAGCCGTTTCTGAGATATCTGCCATTAAAGGTTCGAATTGTTCAATAATTGTCACTCTTTTAAAGTCCCATTGATTTTCATTTGTTTCTCGGAATTACATGGAAACAGATGGAATTTTAAGGCCAGCATAGAGCGTCCAGTTCTTAAACATTTGATTATCCCATTCTCTTTATATTTATAACGAAATGTGTAATGTAGTTATTTTTGCAAAGGTTTATTTGGATTAAATGTATTAGATAGAAAAATAAGTTTTAGTAGAAATAGTTTATGTACCCATTAATAAGGATAAAGGGTAGAGAAAGTCGTGTGAGTGTATCAAGATTTTTTAACGTCCTTTAACGGGTTGGGTTATATCGAATGCAAACAAATGAACGAACGTACTTCATATGAACTGTCTCTATAGAGCTTAGAGCTATCAAAACCCCGTTAAAATCCATAACCAGGCAATTCACCCCAACTGAGATTAGAATTCGGGACCTCTTGAATACGAGGCAGGTACGCTACCTCTACACCATGGAAGTAAGTTTGGATGTTTGACTTATTTGTATGTAATTGGTGTTCGGCAAATTTTACTGTTTCACATTTGTGTTCCTTAACGAATACAGACATCAGTCCAGCGGCACTTCTCAGATACTGTAACTTTATTGGTTAATTTCATACCCTGAATACACATATATAAACTTATTGAAATAAAAATCCTGTAGTCCTGTTCTGCTCAAATTTTCTTGGGCAGAAATAAAACGCTTATGAAAGAAATCAAGTACAGTCGAAGATCGAAACAGCAAGCACTTTACCTGTTGTGGTACGAATGTAGCACTTATATCACTTGATATCTGCTTCATTCTTATTAAATTGTACATAATTATGAAACTATAAGAAATAGAATAAAAACTTACTCAAGAAAGTATTTGTATTTGCATATATTGCTTGCCTTTGAGCACTAATTTTGCAACTATCAATATAAGAACATTAAACAACCATAAATTATAAATTAATTTTACTGTAGAAAAATTCGCCAGTCAAATAAAACGCCTTATTAATGAGCCAGCTAGAGACAACCCTTTTAAATACTGATTTTCTTAATTGAAATATATTTAGTAGAACTTTATTAACTATTTTAATAGCCATAATTGACAATGATTCTTCATGGTTATTGTAGGTCTGCTGAAATGAACATATGTAGAAAGTAGAAATCATTAAAATCTGCAATTTGTGTAAAATGGCTTTTTTAGACAGCGTGACCTTAAAGTAGAACTTCTAACACAGAGCACACGAGCTAAAATTTTAAATTATCGCACTAGTCAAGTCCAATCACATGGCAATTACTCTTTGTATTTGCACGTGTTTAATAACTCGACTTGGTTTGATTAGGTTTTACTTTTCATTGTGTCTTTTTACATGATTAATTTCTCATGGCGCTCGTATTATCGGTTCACAATACAAATCGTCATACTTAAATTTATTGCAATTCGTTGTGGAGCTAACCTATACCTTATATTGTCAGTGTCTGCTTTTTTTTATCTAAACCGTTATTCTTTTATTTAGTATAACTTACATAAAGATTAAATAGCGGAAATTATGAATTCAGAAGAAACTGGTATGGAAGAGCCAGGGGAAATTACAGAAGCAGCAGAAAGAGTAACACTTGAAGTATTTACCCAAAAACTCCAAAATCAATATCATATAGCGTTTAATAGCATCATTGGCTGGTGTAAGACAAAACTTGTTGAAAATAATTTCACTGAAAATGAGTGCTAGTGAATTAACAAAACGTCAAAGCATCTGACAGTTCGCTTTTTTAACGCCATTTCTCTTGTTTCAAGAACCACGTGCTAAACGTGATCTGTTAGTTGAAGGAATCAATATAATATTACTGACATTTTAAAAATTCTAGCGTTGTCTAAAAAATAGTATATGCCACACGTAATAAAAGTGGTTTTATTTTACTTGTAGGACTTGCTTACAGCCTTCGTTTCGCAAACATTCCTACTCGCAAAATAAAATCCTACTTTTACTCCTTGTATCATAATCTACAATTTTTAACATCAGTTTTTCCAAGTTTAATTTTTATGTGGCAACTATGAAACAACTTTGAAAATATGCGATAGTCCTTTCTTTTCCATATGGGCTCATTTGTAATATTAACAGGTTTGTAATATAAACAATTGTGTTTGTTTTTACTTTTTGCATCCAGTCATATGCATAGTGCTTAATTTGAGCTCATTTCTTGTGAATAATGCATCATGGACACAGGAATCATTTTTATATGAATAGTATAATGTACAAGGGGTGTATAATGTAAGTTTTATGGGTAGAGGAAGTTGAATGAGTGTTGCGTGTAAACTTTTCGTCATAAAAATGTCAACTATATTCTTAAATGTATACCAAAATGGCTAGTTGCCAGAGACATTACATGTGCCATCTTCCGGGATACACGGCTTTATGACATCTGAGGAGGACGCACGAAAATAGGCTTGAAATATAGTGCTTCCGTTGACAGAGTTTAAGACGCCAAAACACGGTTTGATTATTTCTTAAATAAGCTTTGGAATCCTTAGAGAAGTAGCAGAAGAAGGTACAACAAGCTGGAGGTCGAAAACATGAAAAATAACACTGAAAAGAAAAAAAAAACCAAAATAATGAAGAAAACAATCGTAAGGGAGGAAGTTCGAGAACAGAAGCTGAAGAAAATATGTAGGAAAATAAACAATAGCAGAAAAATAGAGCGGCTAGAACGAGAAGAAAATGCAAGTGAAAGAAGATTACGGTGATTAACAGGAAAGGAAAATTAACAGTACAAAACTAATGAAAATATTTCTGATGTGTAACAGTAGCAGAAACCATTATCAATTCTCTAGTACATATTGTACGTATAATAAGGTTTATTCTGTTTACCACTAGAAATAATTTCAAGCTATGTAGTGAACAGATTGTGGAAATGTTAAAACTGCTCTTAGAACAAAACATACATAAGCTGTTAGTGCTGATTGATCATACTTATGCGTTTTTCTTATTTGTTTGAATAATACCTTTATGCACTGCCGTTTGTGAAAATTGCAACAAGGCGAACGTACAGGCCAGGGAAGCAATGGTACCCGTCGCTCTTCGAAGAAGGCTTGTACATTCCTCGCAATATGTGGCCGGGCATTGTCCTGTTGAAATGTGGTCCGTGGAGATGCCTGAAGCAGGGGGAGTACCTCAGGCTCTACAACCACCGTTAGGTACCGGTTGCTGTTCAAAGTGCCCTCAATTCGTAGGAGGCGAGATCGGTTTTTGTAACCAATGGCGCCCCAAACCATCACACTGCTCAGCAATGCAGCCCTCCAGGTTGTGCTCACCACGGTACCACCGGACACATATGCGGCCATCGTTGAAGCCGAACTCGTCCGAAAATACTACATTTTGCCACTCAGCACCCCAGTGACGGTGTTCACGTGCCCATTGCATCGGAGGAGCTTGAGGTTTCTGGACAATGAAAGCCGACGTAATGGCATGCATGCAAACAGTCCAACCTGCAGCAGACGGCGACGAACCGTTGATGCAGACAAGTTCACACCTCTTGCAGTGCTCCAGCGTCGAGCCAACACTGTGGATGAAGCTGTACGGTCCGTTACGGTCCACTGCTTCCACACACGTATCACTGTTGTAGCAACATGCCCTGTACGAGCCAAAATGTCACGGTATGACAAACCCGCTTCCGGAGACCGATCATTCTGCCCCGTTCGAACTCACTCACATGCCGATATGGCTCCCTTTGACGTCGACGAGGCTACTGGCACTAACTATATTGTTTCCATCTTGTTTAACAGCTCTGCACTGACTACACTGGGCGCAACACTGACCTTGTCGGACCAACACAGAGGGTTCTGCTCGGCCTACGTGTACCCCATATCTCTGCAAACCTAATCACTTATTGCGTGCACACTCTTCTACACTTCCACCAGTTTGGAGTTATTCGGGAAATTCTTTCTTGGTGTTGCAATTTTCACAAACGGCAGTATATAATATGTCTGTATTTACTAATATTATTCACACAAAAGGCAAATTCTGGTACCCGTTTTACGTAAATAAAAATAGATTTCTGCAAAGAACTTTAAAATTAGACGAAAGGGATAATAAAACGTTGAATCAAAATTGAACAAAACTGATGTGTTGTATTTACACGACTTTCCCTACCCATTCCTCAACAAATTAGTATTACAAAAGCTTATTCTATGTACTTCATGTTAATTGAGATAAACGTTTGCAGAAATGGTTTTATTACACATTTTCTTGTGGGTGTAAGTCATGCAAGGAGAATGCAATAGGCTTAAACGATTGTCAAATCTTTTAAGAGCGGATCACTATTGATACCTTTGAAATTCCGTTCTCTTGACATGACCACGAGGAAAAAACGAATAAGGAGTTTCCACTTGAGAAAAGCACAATTATTTGAAAATTCAAACCAATAACAAAAAGTATCTCGGAAATGGTTAACGCCACAAAAAAGTTTTATTTGGCATAAATTGTGTACTTTAACAAGAAGTATGCTTTTGTGTAGTAAGATTTTGTCAATCTCTTATGGTGTACCAAGTATATATGGTGTATACAAAAAAACATTCGAAATAAAGAGGACTTCACAGGCTATTCCCGAAAAAATTCAAGATATACATTTTATTTGCCTTGAAAACATCTTAAGTATGTAGTATTTTAATCAAAATCATTAGACCCATTTTTGAGAAAATCAAAAATAATGAAAATGTTTCCATGTAAAGATAGTTTGTGTTGGGCGATTTTCTTGAAAATTTCATATCGCAACTTTGGATTATACATAACTTAAAAAGCAAGTTCGATATCTATCGTACTCTTTGTTTTTGAGTTATGCTGTTTATAGACACACACACACACACACACACACACACACACATTTACACACACAAAATCCTTTCTGGGTTCAGGGGTCTCAAAACATATATTTCCAGTTTTGGGTAGAATGCAACACCTCTATTTACCGTAAGTACGTAGTAGAGAAAGTAAAAATTGTACCACAGACTGGACTCCAACCACGCATTTTCGGCTGACGCTCTGCCACTGAACTAACTTGAACGCACGTTATAATTTTTTCATCTATTCATGTGTTCCGGGGTACACTAAGGCGCAAAAAATGTGGCCAATATAGGAATGGGCCATTTAAGTTTTGGTACAGAATTGTGTAGCTTCGTCCTTTACAAACCTCATTCTTACCTCCCGTGTTGCATAATTTTAGGCAATTGATTGACAAGTGCTTACGTCAGTACAAATGATGGGCGGAGGCTAACGCTGGTAATGAGCTGCCAATCTTGTTGCTAGTTGAGTTCCATCAAGTTAATAGTAATATTTGAGCTCTGTCACTTGCCTGAGCAAAGTTAAGGATCAAGTAATGCAGAACGGTTTAGGTGATATTTGGTTAAAAAGACGAATGGTGAGGGGATTTTGGAAATTTGTCCTTTCCAGATATGGAGATATAGATAGACAGATGATATACTCTGCAATGAATGAGCGGATTATAAAATTATTAATATAGAATTAAATGCAGAAATGGATTTAGACGCAACAAAAAAGGAGGGACAGAGAGAAAATTAAATTGAGCTTTATTTAAGGACGCACTTTAACTACTATGGTTCTTGGCGTCCCATTCCATATTGGGCGTGAAAGACCGGAAACTGTTCAGAGGGCCCTTTATGAGGCTTGAGGTTCTTTAACGTACCGTAAATCTACGTCACGGGACTACGGCTTTACTTCCCTTTCGAAGGAAGAGATGCTAAGGATTTTTCCGCCCGAAAAAATCCATCGCTCTCCACCGGGTTTGAACCCACCACCTCGGGTACTAGAGAGAGGTCAGTCTCAGTTAAGGCTAAGGAAATTCCTTTGGAGTTTTAAAATGAAATGAAAGTGGTCAGTGGACAAGGGTTAGTCGTTTGTTTATGTAAATGGATTTTAGCTATTCTAAAATGATTGGGATAATGCATTTTTGTATCACAATTTGTATGCATGGATGCCTTTGGACGAAGTGGCCATGGCCAGATCCTAATGGCTCTTTTATGTAGTGCGCTTAGTAATGTTTGTAAATGAATAAAAAAATTAATAATAGATTTGAACATATTCATAAAGACGAGGATAATAGTCCATTCACTTAATCATGCTTCTTGACTACTAAGATTGTATCAACGACGTCATTATGCAATAATAATAATAATAATAATAATAATAATAATAATAATAATAATAATAATGCATATTAATTGTAATTAGCTCAAATCCCGTTAGATGTCACAAGAAGAAACGGGTACCGAGGGGGATGGCTCAAGCGGTAACGTCTGTGGCCCGCATTCAGGAGGTTCCGGGTTCAAATCCCGTGGGACGACCATTCTGACTGAGGTTTTTTAGTAGTTTCCCTCAGCCTCTAAGATAAATACCGGATTGGATATTTAATACCACGACCCAAAGTTCCACCTTAAGTCTAAAACAATAGTAAAAATGAAAAATAGGTGGTAATAGCGAATGCTGTGCCATCTATCCACAGATAATGAAAGCAGGTAGATTGGACAGCATCCTAATTCCATCTGCACGGCACGAAGCAGAAGATGCGACTGCTATGCGCTAGGGTTTCTGTGGACACGTGACGAAGCAAGATGGCATGGTTACAGGTTTGAGACCTAGAAGGCTAACTGTACACCTTTCTATATGAAAGCAGCAGTTAGACTGGACGGCACCCTAATGCCATCTGCACGGTACGAAGCAGAAGATCCAGTTGCTATGCACTAGGGTCTCTGTGGACATGACGAAAGGGGTGGTTACAGGGATGAGACTAGAAGGCTAACTGTCCGCCACACCTCGATCTAGAGTTATCCACTAACAGATCCGTCACAATATGGCCCTATAGTTAAAGCGACGTAAAATAAAGAGAGTAATAAAAACATATATAAGAGAAAGGGTGCTGCCTAGGTATGAAAATTTTACAAGCGAACCCTTTTTACATTTTGTACCGCTTACCGCTAGAGAAAGTAATGTATTTCACCCAAAAATTCGGCGTGGAGATTTCACCAAAAAGCAGTTGTGTGTGTGAATATGAGAGAGAGAAAGAAAGAGAAAGAGAGAGAGAGAGAGAGAGAAAAGAGAACAGCGTAACTCAAAATGAAAAGTCGAATGGACACCAAGCTTAATTCTAAGTCCAACATTTTCCAAAGCTGCAACATGAAGATCTGCACGAAATTCTTCCGCTCCAAACTACCCTTTACCTGGAATTTTCTTTTCTCAAAACCGGTTTTAACGATTTTGATTAAAATATCATGTATGGGATATGACTTGAAAAATAAGATGTGTATCTCGAATTTTCTGTAAATAACCTATGAAGTCCTCTGCGTTCTGAGTGGATTTTGTATAATAAAAGTATGTGTAATTGGGAAACCGTATGAAATAAGCAAAGGCTACTACTAGATGAAAAAAATAATTGTGTATTGTATTCATATGACTTTCTCTCTTCGCTCTTCTACAAACTATTCTTACAAAATATTAATCTTCTATCTACCGCTTCCTGTTCGAGATGAACTGTTATTTACGCATTCGTTGTACAGGTATAAGAAGGATGCAGTATGCCAGGGGATCTCAATCTTTTTAGATCAGTGGCTCTATTAATCTAATGATTATTTCTACCGAAATTCCAACACGAACCAATAATAGGTTCGTCCAAAAATCGTTAAAGCAAATTTTATAGCACACATCCACAAACTGTAATGTCTAAATTGAATTTTTATAGTTTTATAAGGTTTTAAACTGAATTTAAATTAAACAGCATTCGCTTAAACTTAAATTAGTAATCTTTATTAATGAAGCTATTTTATTTATAAGTAATATAATATGAGATGGTAAAAAGGAATAGGTAAAGAAATTACATTGAAATAGTATGCGTTGAAAGAAAGTAAAGAATTTCTTGTTAGAGAAATGTATAATTCAAAATTTAAATTTGCATTTTATATTGATTTTATAAAACATAATTTTAAACTGTCTGTCCTAATTAGAGGGTTGCACTTGCTTATCTTTGATCAGTTCATGGTATCTTGATGTAAGTTTTGATAAAGCAACATGAATTTTTGTTTCGATATTGAGGTTAGCTCTATATTTAGATTTTGAAACAGCAACTGCAGAAAAACCATTCTCACAAAGGTAAGAACAAGCAAAAGACATTAAAACTCAAGCACCTTCTTGTCGTCTTCCGTGGTCTAGTGGAACTCTAGTTCCCGAGGTTGCGGGTTTAAACCCAGCGGAGAGAGATGGATTTTTTTCGGGCATAAAAATCCTTACATAGCTGCCTTCGGAAGGGATGTAAAGCCGGTGGTCCCGTGTCGTAGATTTACGCACGTAAAAGGGACCTCAAGCCTGATAGAGACCTCTGGGCAAAATTTCCGATCTTTCACGCCTAATATAGAATGGAACGCTAATAATCATAGCAGTTAAAGAGTGTCCATAAATAAGATAAAAGAGCGCCTTCTTGCTTATTACTGGATACTTCGATGCAGCATCAAAATTTAGCACCCTTGGTGCCTCCGCAGTGGGGATCTCTGGAGCGGCCTAAGGGCCCGTAAGCTCTTAAAGCTGAACCTTGAGCGGGTACCGCATTCATCAGCAGGTTAAAAAAATTGAGTTTTATATATGGACGCTCTTTAACTGCTGTGATCCTTAGCGTCCCATTCTATATTGGATGTGAAAGCGGAAATTTTTCTCAGAGGCCTCCTTATCAGGCTTGAGGCTCTTTTACGTGCCGTAAATCTGCGACACGGGACCACCGGATTTGCTTTCCTTCCGAAGGAAGCCATGGAAAGGGTGCAAATCCATCGCCCTCCGTCGGGTTTGAAGCCGCGACCTCGGGAACAAGTATGGTAACCACTACACCCGGAGGACGACAGGTCGGCAGTGCTGGATAGCCGGGACCTGACCGGTGTTGTCGGCTGATTACTGACATGCTGGATAGGTCTGTCTCCGAATAACCAATAGGAGACCGCGAACCAACTCCCCAACCACAAGGTGTTATGCGTTTCCGTGCTGAAGGGGTGCATGGCACATGGGAGATGTGTTCCTAATGGAGCCTCTGGGATACCAGGCAACCTCTCAGAGCATTCACCTAGCTCCGGAATAGGGGGCCCTGCCGGTGTCGACTGTCTTTCCTCCATACTCGTGGGAATTAAATAGACACAGTAAAACAAAACCCAGAAACTGTTCAAGGATCTCTAGAAGAAGACTTAACAGTACAAAACATCTCTGAACCATCTATAGAGAATCCGGCTGTAAGTATTGCAAAAACCTACAGGCCAAGAGACTCTCAGGGGCTCAAAGGAGTGATGAGGAGGATGCTGCAGGTAAATCTACAATACAAACGGGCAACATCTGCTGCTCTTTGTGTGAAGATGGAGACCTGTGATGTAGCACTCGTACACTAACCCTCGTGTTACAAAGGGGAAATTGAAGCTCTTAAGGAGGCAGGCAGAAAACTAATTTATAATAGAACTGAGAAGACTCCAAGAGCTTGCATCTTGGTTAAAATGTCTTAAATATACTGCCGTTAATGAATCTCTATTCCAGGGACTTTAGGCAGTCAGAGTAAAATCAATGGGGGAAGGCGTACCGGGGGAGTTTTATTTGGATTGGTCTACCTCCCATGTGGTGATGTAATTTTACCTCCTACGATGGAATTAGAACAGCTGGTAGCCACCTGTTGTTCCAAGACACTACGATTGGGAATTGCCTGTAATGCTAACTCTCATCACATTACGTGGGGAATACGGATACAAGTGAGTCTCTTTAAAATATTATTATATCGAGTAATCTTGAGATACATAATGTGGGTAACAGACTTACCTTTGTTGCTACAAGAAGGCAAGAAGTTACCGACATAACTTTAGCAACCAATTATGTGGAAAACTTTATTTAAATTGGCATTTGCCTGAGGATAAAGGTTGTTCAGACCACAAATATGTCCAATTTGAAGTAAAATGTATTTCTAAACAAATCAGAACTAATTGGGATCCCAAAAAACCGGGTGGGATTCTTACAGGAAAGACCTAGTCAGTAATCTGAGTAAGATGGACGATAAGATTCATGATTGTGAATATTTGGAAATTGCTGCAGGGCATTTGAAGAATGCAATAATCTCAGCATATAATGATAACTGTCCTCTGAAAACAAAGCAAGCCAACAGGAATGTGCCCTGGTGGAACTAGGACCTTGGAAGTAAAACAAAGAAAATTGCAGATTGTTTAATTTTGCGAAAAGAACAAAATAATGGACTGCTTATAGCAGACCATTGATAGAATACAATGAAACCTTGAGGAAAGCTAAGTAGTCTTGGAGGAAGCACTGTGAGGAGATAGAAATGGCCCCAGAATGTACTAGACTTCATAAGGCTCTTAGAAAAGACCCACAAAACTTTATTAACAATCTCCAATTGGAAAATGGAAAATACACAAACAGAGGAGACAATGGAAGAACTTCGAGTTCACTTCCCTGGATCGATTATACTTCATGAATGAGGGAGGATGGGACAATCTGAGAACGAGGCTCTCTGGGAAGAGATTTCCCAGGGCAGACTGGGAAATCGCCAAGGAAGTAATCAAATATGAACAATTAAAACGGGTAGTGTTCTCACTTCAACACTATAAATCTCCAGGAAACGATGGAATAATGCCCATTATGCTTCAGCGAGGATTTGATGAATTATAAAAACTGTTTACACAAATCTTCAGAGCAAGTGTGACCTTAGAATACATACCAATGTACTGGAGGCATATTAGGGTGGTATTTATACCAAAGTCAGGGAAACCCTTAACTCTGGCTAAGTCCCCATCAGTTTAATGTCAATAATTCTCAAAACTCTTGATAAATTAATAGATAGGCACATAAGAGGGGGTGACTTAAGGTATGTACTCTGCACCAGAATTGTACAATCAACCGAAACTACCCTTTTTCAGGTTGCCTATAAACTGGAAAAGACAATTCAGAAAAGCTCGCACTTGGCGTCTTCATTGATATTGATATTTGATAACACCTCCTTTAATTCAATAACTACTTCTGCAAGGAAACATGGAATTGATGAAACCTGTTGTCGGTGGACTCAGCCCATGCTGAGAGGCAAAATAGTTCATACAGGTCTCATGGATAGTAGACTAGCTGGTACTTATTAGTACTTACTTGATAGTAAGCGTAGATAGTTGATATCACGGGCTATGCTGATATCGTCATCATAGTTCAAAGTAAATACACAGGAACAGTCAGGTAACTCCTGCAGTCGGCTCTGAATGCTGTAACGAAATGGTCTGTGAATGAGAGCTTAATTATTAATCCTCATAAAACGGTCTAGTGCCATTTACCAGAAGAAGACACATAAGGGAATTAGGACTTCTATATTTTCAAGGCAAAGAACTTAAAATGTCTGACGAAGTCAAATACTTGGGAATCACTTTTGATTCCAAGATGGACTGGAATACGCATCTCAAGAAAACAATGAAACCTGCGAAAACAAATTTTGAAGTAGCTAGATGCATGCATGGTAAAAGATGGGGACTAAGACCTGCTATGATCCATTGGATATATACCGGGATAATCATGCCATCGATAACCAATGGAGCACTGATTTGTGTCCTAAATTCTTCAAACATACTTTAAAAATCAACTAAATAAAGTTCAAAGAACGCATGTATGGCTGTTATGAGAGTTATGAAAACAACTCCTACTGCAACAATGGAGACACTCTTGAACCTGCCTTCCATGCATTTAGTTATAATGAAGGAGGTACGAATGGTACTCTATAGACTTCAACAGCTAAGCAAATGAGAATTCCTGAAATACTCAGATTTGCTAAGAATTAGGAAATACATAAGAAATGCATCTTTAGAAATGCTGTCAGATATATAATTCCAATTAAACGCTTTATAAGGAACTTCAGGGTCAATATTGATCCTGAACGTTGGACGAATAAAATCTGGAAATTTCCGAGAAAACTTTGATTTGGTTTACAGACGGCTCGAAGGAACAGGATCCGGAGTATATGGCATAAGACCAAGGTGCAAAAAGTTTTTTTCCCTTGGGTAAATATGCTAGTGCTTTGGAACAGAAATTTATACTATTATTCAATGCATAAATGAATAAACGATCCTTATCTTCTGAGATAGCCAGGCTACACTTAAGGCTCTAAGTAGTCATAAGGTAACATTAGGACTGGTTTTAAACTGCCTATACATGCTCACAAGCTTGGCAGAATAGAATGAAGTTCAACTCATGTGGTTGCCGGGTCAGTGGCACAGGGAGAAATGCAAAAGCAGATGAACTTGCAAGACAAGAAACAGCTTCACAATTGATTGGGCCAGAGCCGGCTCTAGGAACAGGAGGCTATTAAGAACTGGTCCAAGTAGAATATCATAAAACCTGGCTTAAAACTCCAGGAAACAAACATGGTCAACTATTTATCAGAAAACCACTTAAGAAAAGAGCTGAAAGTTTACTTAAATGTAACACACTTCAGCTGAGAACAACTTATTGCATTTCTCACATGTTCCTCTGAAAAAGCAGCTTAACACAATAGGAGTGTTTCAGGTAACTTAGAGTGCAGATTGTGCAAGAAAGAAACTAAAACAGTCCAACATATTATATGTTTGTGGGACTTTGGCTCACAGGAGATATATTGTTATTGGAAAAATGTTTTAGAACCAGCAAATTTGAAACCATATCTGTTATGAGACTATATTCCTTGGTAAAGGGAGCAAGTATAATGAATTGACTTTAAACCGATACAGGTACCACAATAAGCCCTGGTTGAAGTGCGTCCAGAGCAAAGGCGGAAATCTGTATCGTATGAGATAAGACAAGACTCTTGGCGTCGCGGCGCACATTTTGGGAACGTCTGCAGTAGCCGATTACTCGTATTGTTATTTTTATTGGAGGGGACTCTGGCAACGATCCAGAGAGGATATTGTATCTGCGCCCCACAAAGGAGCGGGCCGGAGGGAGGAGGAGGTAAGAGGAGACACCGGGCGGCCGGAACCGGAGTGACGATACAACAATGACAGGGTCCCTACAGTTTTAATACACCCAATAGTCGGACAGGCAAACCGGGGACCCCGCCCACACAGAAGGTCCAACGCCCCTTTCTGAACGGGCGGTTCTTACATCCCGACAATCAGCTGAAGGCTGAGGGACGGAGAACGCTCCACAAGAGCATCTTTTTTCCATGCCAGCCGCACCGAAACACCATCGTCGACACTTCCAACCCCGAAACAGACCTAATGAATGAAGGATGAATGAAATGAAGGATGAATGAAATGATGAATGGAACGAAATGGAGAGACAGGAAATTTTGGGGCTGAAGGAAACCACACCAGCCTAATGACCCGGCGAAACCTCGAAAAAACTGAGGGTTCAGAGTGGGCGGTCGCCGGGAATCGAACCCGAGAATCTTCTGAATGCGAGTAGCACGCGTTACCGCGGGCCTACCTCGCTCGTTGCAGTAAGCGATAGTCAAATTTTTAAAAGTAGGTCACTTTGAAATTCCATGAGGAGAAAAAAAAAACGAATAGCGACTAACCAATGGAAAATTGTAGGACCTGTACTTCCACCATTTACAATAGGTAAGCAGTAGAGAACGTAAAAATGTAAAGCTGATTAAATTACACAAATTGTGTAAATTGCTCTCCTTTTTCACTGCGTTAGATGTTTTCAAAACATCTCATACCTATTACATTTTTCCAAATATGAAGCAATATGCCTTAAAGTTCGTGATTCCTACTTTTACTTTCCCTGCTACTTACCTATAGTAGGATGAAGTGTTGCATCCCATCCAAAAATTCGATACAGAGATCTCACCGGAAGTAATCACGTTTTGAGACTCCCTGAAACGAAAATAAGCGTTTTTAGAAAATGGCCCACGTGTTCAAGTGTCTGTGAAAAGCGTAACTCAAAAGCTCAAAAACGAAAAGTGAGTTATATATCAAAATTGGTACTTAAGTTCAGTGTCTTCCAAGGATACGACACCAACATTTTCAAGAAAATTCTCCTACATCAAGCTACTCTTTAGATGGAAAACATTTCGTCTTCATTTTTTTTCAAAAATAAATCTAAAGTTTTTGATTAAAATACCACATGTTAAAATATATGTTGCATGGCAAATAAAATGTATATCTCAAATATTTTGGGAGTAGCCTTGAAGTTCTCATTCTGAATGACTTGTGTAACTGGTAAACTGTAAGCGATAGAAAAAATCTCACTATACAAAAAAAGTAGATCTCCTTAAAGCACACAATTTATGTCAATACTTTTTTTATTGCGTTAACCATTTCCTACACTTTCCTTCTTTATTGGTTTGCACTTTTTAAAGACTTGTACTTTTTCAAGTGGTAAGTCGTTATGCATTTTTTCTCGGGATCATTTCACAGGGTCACATGGCGATCCGCTTTACTGATTAACGCTTTACCTTCTGTATCCTTCTTATACCTACAACGAAATGTGTAAGTAGGTTTATTAACAGAAATAGATAGTAGAGAAAAACAGAAGAACTGTTTGTAGAAGAGAGAGTACAGAAATTCGTGTGAATGCAATGCATGCGATTTTTTGAAGTGCTGTCGTTATTCAGTTGTTCCTCGCAATGTCTTGGAAAGAGTAAGAAATTTGAAGGCGAGCATGTAGCCATTCGCTTTTACACATCAGTGATCACAGTTCTACTGCAAACGACCATTGATTTGTGTGTTCACTGACTATTTTGTTTTATACTGAGTGCTATTTCTTGTCTTATATTTTTTCTGTGCCTTCTATTTACTGCATTGTTTACTTATTTTTTAGCTCCAGGAGTCGTTTAAGTTAACCCCTATGTTATGTCCTGAGTTAAATTTGCATTCTATTCACTGATATCTGCAAAGCATTAGTGCTGTACGATGTATTTGTCTTAATAATAATAATAATAATAATAAATAATAACAATAATAGTAAAAATAGATTTTACACATCTGGTATTGATTTGATTTCTTCTATACTCCTTGTTCCTACAACGAAATGTGTAATGTAACTATTTCTGCAAAGGTTTAAATCGATTAAACGAAGGAGATAGAATAGGAAGCATTCGTAGCAATAGATTTTAGAAGCTATATAGTAAAAATAAACGATAGTGAGTAGAGAAAGCAATGCGTATGTAATGCATAATATTTCTGTTCCTTTCCTACATAAAAGTTAATTCTTTCGCACATAGTTTGCTTATGTTGTGTTCAACTAAGCGCTTATTGCTTAATAATTTTAAATCATTTCTAGATGAAAAGTAAATAATGAGTAACGTAATATGGGTAGTGAATCACTTTTATACCCATACTGTGGTAGAAAATATAAACATTGTATACCTGCGCCTTAAAGTTCACATCTCGTAATTGTTGCAGAAAAAGGAATATATAAGGAGGGGGAAGGTAAAAGTAAAACTGTTTTCCAAAAAGCTTGTAAAGTTGCACAAGCGTTACCGAGCGGGATGGCTCAGACGGAATGTCTGTAGCCCGCATTCGTGTGCTCCCGGGTTCGATTTCCGGTGACCGTCAACTTATGGAATTTTTCGAGGTTTTCCCCTGGTCGTGTATTCTATCACGATTTTTCCTTTCTCCCATTTCCTCTCATTTCATCTCTCCCTTTTACGTTTCAGGTGTGTTTTCGGGTCCTGCGGCGCTGACGGTGTCGGGCAGATGGCTTAGTTGCTTGCGCATCGGAAAGATTTCTCCCCGTGACGCTTGGGTATCTTGTCCCGCCCGTTAGGATCGCTTCGTTGCCCTCTCTCGGAATTCTTCGCCTCTACTGGAGCGCGGGGGTTCAAAATGGGAATATTAAGGACTTCTGCACGTCTCTGTGGGCCTGTCTACCTGCGAATCTGAGACCTCCTACGGTTCCTTCACCTCATTCTCGCATTCCGTGGCGTGCAGCCAGAATAGATCAAGCTGGTCGCAGTGGCGAGGTAAACACATCCTATATCCTACACAGGCGTTTATTTCATTTATGCTCTTAAAATATATTCAAGCTCTTACTTGAATGAGGAACTTTGCATTCACGTTTTCCTTGCACTGATAACATAAAACTGGTAGAATATTTACGAAGTTAACTGAAAGTAGTTGGAACAATAGGGTAACGTATTTTAATAGATGAATCCATTGGCCTAGAAAGAAAGTTAAGAGAATAAAACTTAAGCTTTATATGTGGTCTGAAAATTCAAATGCGTTGTGTTAACAAGGAATTGTCAAAAGTATTCTTGGATTTCACTATATCACTTAGGCGACACCGATATCATGCTTCCTGCAAATTCTGCTGAGAGTGTCGGAACACGATAACCAAATTAATGAGAAACATTTAAGGACGTACCGGTAACATACACTACGTGATCAAAAGTATCCGGACACCTGGCTGAAAATGACGTACAAGTTCGTGGCGCCCTCCATCCGTAATGCTGGAAGTCAATATGGTGTTGGCCCACCCTTAGCCTTGATGACAGCGTTCACTCTCGCAGCCATACTTTCAATCGGGTGCTGGAAGGTTTCTTGGGGAATGGCAGCCCATTCTTCACGGAGTGCGGAACTGAGAAGTGGTATCGATGTAGGTCGGTGAGGCCTGGCACGAAGTCGGTGATCCCAAACATTCCAAAGGTGTTCTATAGGATTCAGGTCAGGACTCTGTGCAGGCCAACAGGGATGTTATTGTCGTGCAACCACTCCGCCACAGCCCGCGCAGTATGAACAGGTGCTCGCTTGTGTTGAAAGATGCAATAGCCATTCTCGAATTGCTCTTCAACGGTGGAAAGCAAGAAGGTGATTAAAATATCAATGTAGGTCTGCGCTGTGATCGTGCCACCCAAAATAACAAGGGGTGCAAGCCCCTTTCAGGAAAAACACCACCACACCATAACACCACCACCTCTGAATTTCACTGTTGGCACTACACACGCTGGCAGATGACGTTCACCGGGCATTCGCCATACCCATACCCTGCCATCGGATCGCCACATTGTGTACCGTGATTCGTCACTCCACACAACATTTTGTCACTGTTCAATCGTGTAATGTTGACGCTCCTTACACCGAGCGAGGCGTCGTTTGGCATTTTCCTGCGTGATGTGTGGCTTATGAGAAGCCGCTCGACCATGGAATCCAAGATTTCTCATCTCACGTCTAACTGTGACTTAGACTGTGACACGTCTAACACGTACTTGGAGTGGATCTTGATGCATTTTGGAATTCCTGTGTGATGGCCTGGATAGATGTCTGCCTATTACTCTTTACGATCCTCTTCAAATGTCGGCGGTCCCTGTCAATCAACAGACGAGGTCGGCCTGTACGCTTTTGTGCTGTACATGTCCCTTCACGTTTCCACTTCACTATCACATCAGAAACAGTGGACCTAGGGATGTTTAGAAGTGTGGAAATCTCACGTACAGACTTCTGACACAAGTGACACCCAATTACCAGACCACGTTCGAAGCCCGTGATCAAAAGTATCCGGACATTTGGCTGAAAATGACGTACAAGTTCGTGGCGCCCTCCATCGGTAATGCTGGAAGTCAATATGGTGTTGGCCCACCCTTAGCCTTGATGACAGCATTCACTCCGCAGGCATACTTTCAATCAGGTGCTGGAAGGTTTCTTGGGGAATGGCAGCTCATTCTTCACGGAGTGCGGAATTGAGGAGTGGTATCGATGTAGGTCGGTGAGGCCTGGCACGAAGTCGGCGTTTCAAAACATCCCAAAGGGGTTCTATAGGATTCAAGTCAGGACTCTGTGCAGGCCAGTCCATTACAGGGACGTTATTGTCGTGTAACCACTCCGCCACAGCCCGTGCAGTATGAACAGGTGCACGATCGTGTTGAAAGATGCAATCGCCATCCCCAAATTGCTCTTCAACATTGGGAAGGAAAAATGTGCTTAAAATATCAATGTAGGTCTGCGCTGTGATCGTGCCACGCAAAACAACAAGAAGTGCAAGCCCCTTTCAGGAAAAACACGACCACACCATAACACCACCACCTCCGAATTTCACTGCTGGCACTACACACGCTGGCAGATGACATTCACGGGGCATTCGCCATACCCACACCCTGCCATCGGATCGCCACATTGTGTACCGTGATTCGTCACTCCAAACAACGTTTTACCATTGTTCAGTCGTGTAATTTTGACGCTCCTTACACCGAGCGAGGCGTCGTTTGGCATTTTCCTGCGTGATGTGTGGCTTATGAGCAGCCGCTCGACCATGGAATCCAAGGTTTCTCACCTCACGCCTGTCATAGCACTTGGACTGGATCCTGATGTAGTTTGGAATTCCTGTGTGATGGCTGGATAGATGTCTGCCTATTACTCTTTACGACCCTCTTCAAATGTCGGCGGTCTCTGTCAGTCAACAGACGAGGTCGGCCTGTACGCTTTTGTGCTGTACATGTCCCTTCACGTTTCCACTTCACTATCACATCAGAAACAGTGGACCTAGGGATGTCTAGGTGTGTGGAAATCTCGCGTACAGACTTCTGACACAAGTGGCACCCAATCACCTGACCACGTTCGAAGTCCGTGACTTTCACGGAGCATCCCATTCTGTTGTTTCACGATGTCTAATGACTACTGAGGTCGCGGATAAATGGGTGCCAGGCAGTAGGTGGCAACACAATGCACCTAAGATGAAAAACGTATGTTTGTGGGGGTGTCCGGATACTTTTGATCACATAGCGTAGGTATTTACTTCTTAAACACAGAGAAAACACGTAAATGTGCACGGACAAGAAATTATGTCGGGCACAATAATTGCGCCATTCACCGGTTTGGGTGAAAATGTATCTACTGACCCTAAGCAAAATGTGCATAAAAGCGGAGAAAAATGGCGTTTAAGCAAAGAACCATATAACTCACTCCTTACCCTTGCAAATAATAAAAAAAATTTGCACTCAGTAAAATCACCAATCAGGTGAGTTATAGCACTGGCATTACAAATTTAAAATAAATGACAAGAAACAGAGAGTGCTTAAATGGCATTACCTTTTTTTTACAAATGCAGACCGCCGCATTAGAAATCTATGACACAACTGCAAATCGCCATGGAACCGACTGGACCAGCCATGTCAGCCACTGCGCGCGCGCGCATACATACACGTGCGCACACCCAAATGCCAAGCTGCCATTAAGGAACTGTTACGGTCTCAATTCCAGCACACCCGTCACCTCTCTCATGCAACAGGTCGCTAAGCCAAGAAAAAGGCGAAGTGCGAATTGCGCGACGCGTGGCCCCCCCCCCAAAAAAAAACTACTGCAAATCAAAGCGGACGAGCATACACAAAAGAAGACACGAGAATAAACATTGCGAACTTTCTAGCGGCAAACAGAGTATTGGATAAAAAGCTTTGCAGAATTACCGGCAAATGACGGCACGTACTTTATGATTCTTTTCAAGTCTTGTCAAGTTTCAGTTGAATCGCTATGAAATAACATGATATGACAATTGCAGACATAACTTTTATCATTTTCTTCCTATCCCTGAGCACTTCCTTTGTTTTACAGATTGTGTTATATGCACTAACATTCAGCTTTCTCTTTCAAGCTTTCACAATTTGTTGATCGGTGCTATTGTTTTCCGTTTCAAAAAAGAGCACTGAATCACTCTAGTAGCATTTTCATAGTGTTTAACGTCCATTATTACGGCATACAGCATCACAGGCGGAGGACGCTGACGACTTGATAAAAATATTTATGGACGCTCTTTTAACTGCTGTGGTCCTCAGCGTCCCACTCTATATTGGGCGTGAAAGACCAGAAATTCCGCTCAGAGGCCTCCTTATCAGGCTTGAGGTTCTTTTAGTGCGGTAAATCTACTACACGGGACCACCGGCTTTATTTCCCTTCTGAAGGAAGCCGTGCTAACCATTTTACGCCAGTAAAAATCCATCGCTCTCTGCCAGGTTTGAACCCGCCGGAGGGCGATGGATGATATCTACATGAGATGAAATGATAATTGGGAAAGAAAATTTGGGAAGGAAGTGTTCCAGGCCTAAATTAGAAAACCTTCCCGGCACTAGCCAGTTATGTGGACTGAGGAAGACCTGAAGAAACCTTAATCTGGGAGGATGGTCCGACGGGATTTGAACCACGGACCTCCTGTTCACGAGTCAAACCTCGGCTACCTACGTCGGTCATTTCGCAGTATTCTGTATAATTATGTGTTGTTATAAGTTTTGTCCTTTGTTACTTCATGTTGCCGAATTTCATTGAAAGACTCGTTTCTGTCTATGGGGAGAAGCCAAAGAGTAAACATGTATTTTTTATAGTAGGTGAACAGCATATGCCAGGATGAAGATCATCATTATTTTATTTTTTTATATAATTAGAAATTATATTCAGAATTTGTCGGAGCACACGTTCAGATTTTCCATTGTTGACGAAAAATGATGGCGTCCTACCCATTGAATCACTTCAATATTTCGTCATCACGGTAAATCCTCTGCCCCGTTCTTCAGTTTTGCAAGCAGGTAAAAGTTTAAAGGTTCCAAGAACGGCCTGTACTGTGGATGAAGATCTCGTTATCAACGCCAAGTGTGCAGCACGTTTATTGGTGGCATTCAACCTTTGCACTATCTTGCCACAATTCAATTCTACTCTAAATTTCTCTAAACAGTTGCGTTCACATTTGCATCACCAACCATGAATTTAACCATGATCTCTACATGAAATCTCCAATACCTGTCAACTGTGATTTGTCAGTGAAAATGAACACATAAAGTGTTTATTTTTTTCTCGAATGAATGGTAATAGACCTGGGTTACCACTGAAGGGGAAATGAGGTTTAAACCATCCACTTGTTTTGTTCTTCGGTTTGCCTACCGTCCAAGGAGCATCTATTCCATTAGCATTGTGTCGCCGTCAAGTTGAACCATTCCCAGCACACGAAGTTGGAGGAAGAAAGGAGGAGAATGACGCCGAGTGTCCCAAAATGATGTGCCTAGTATAGATGATACCTGAGGGTATAACATATCCATAGTATGATGAGTTTCATCTTCATTACATTGGAGTTAATGCGAGGGTACGCATACCATTAAGGCCAGCTAAGAAGATACCATTCTCTCTGAAGTCTATTAATGAAATCTGTAGTCATTTTATAGTCGCTTAGGAATCTTCTGAGAAGAATAAATGATCTAGTAGTTCATTCACGACTCGTGTATGATAATCTATCTTAATAGTATAAACAGAGAACATTTGTGCACTCGCGTATGCATAACCACTACATTGTACGACAAGGGTAGAAATGGTCGTTAAAGCACCGACTCATGAACGGGAGCTTTGCGGTTCAAACCCCTCAAGGATTGAGGTTTATTCCAAGTTTTCCTCGGTCCTCATAACTATAAAATGCCGGAGAGAAATTCTAAACTTAAACCTGGAACGTCCCAAATTTTCTTTCTCAATTATCATTTAATTTCATGTATCATCAGCATCCACCGTTGATGGTGCGGTATGAAGAACGAACGTTAAACACTACTCAGAAAGGAACGAAAAAAGTAATCACTAAATCGTTTTGATAATTTTTTCACTACTGAAAAGTACTGTTTTTCTGACGCACATATACTATAAGCCAGCTTCTAATTTAAACTCCTAAATGGCTAAAAGACTAGAAAGAATTTAAAAGGCATGGATACTGTTCGATTCATAAAAGAACCGACTTACAATGATGGCTTTGACTTCTCGTTGAAAATACCACGAAATAGAAAATAGTTGCCATTTCTCCACAGAAAATGCGTGCATAGTAAATTTACATTTCACAAAATATTACAGGTTTTATAGACAATTACTTGTTGTATGCTCACTACCCATTATGCCTAAACTCACCCTAGGCGTTAGGTAAGTATATTGGTGAAACATATTTAGAGCAGGCATTAAAAAAATAAGATCTCTTTACATTACTGCATTTGCTACTTAAAACGCATTAGTTGTCGACATAGTTGCTGGAATAACCTCCATGGTTGCCATATCTTCGCTTCCATGTTGCACAGTTTTCTCGTGTATGACTGACCGTTGCGTCACTGCTTTTGTGATCCTAATGTACTATAAGGATCACAAAGGCAGTGGTTATATAAAGTTCGTGTTTGAGAGTTCTGTTGATTTACTATAAAATGAAAGGGGGGGCAGAAGCGTGGCCAGACTGTGAATAGCAGAAGCGTCGAATGATGTTGAAAGTTAGTGAGTATTCGTGTTAGAGTTTCGTCGTAATGCTCCTCCCATCCTCCTCCTCCTCCTCCTCCTCCTCCTCCTCCCCCTCTTCTTCTTCTTCAGCTATTGAGATGGCACTATTTTATTATCAGGTAAATGACTGTGCACTTATAACATCGCTTAAAATATATTCTAATAGTTCATATCACTAGTGCTTTAAGAGTTAACTAGCCCCATAATTATTGATTAGGATATAAGACGGCCACTAAAACGTAAACTTAAAGTCTGGTTCACAACGAACGAGAACGGTAACCAGAACGAGAACAAGAAAGTTGAAATACGTGTATTCAAATGGGAGTGTTCACAATCGACGGGAGGCCTTCCTGGGCCCCGGGAACGGGGAAGAAGAGTTGCCCAAATTTTAACTTTCTCGTTCTCGTTCCCGGGCACGGCATATTAGATCCCTATTGTGCATATTAGACTCTACACTCTAGAAGAGGTTATTCTAGGCGACCATGACATGAAACAGCCACTAGTGCTCTCTATAGTCGCAAGCTGGAAACATGAAACTGGAAGGAGTTAGTAGTAAATGTGCTTCCTAACCTCATCCCGACACCTGCAAATCTAATCAGCGTCGGTTCCTCTGGTGAAGGGGTCATTTGTAATTTGTTTATATGCAACTAAAAACTGGCTATCATATAAAAAACAATGGCAAAAGCTACAAAGAACAGCTAAAACCGGTGGAAATGAAAAAATAACAATAAACAATTTTAATGCATGCCATTAAATAAAGGAATGAAAACTTGGCACAACTAGAGGGATCGGAAATGTAATAGATATGCATTTAGATGATGTTTACTCTATCGAATTTTGACGTTGGCTTGGCTAAATTGGAAGTAGGTGAAAAAAATATCATTCGTTAGTTAAAAGCAAATGAAATCCCAATGCGCAAAATGGACTTTCAGTTTGTGATCGATATGCATCCCCGTTCTCGTTACCGGGCTGTTGTGAACCAATATCTTGCATGGTGCATTGCTTCCCGTTATCGTTTCCGTTCTGGTTACCGCTCTCCGGCGGTTGTGAACCAGCCTTAAGATCTTCCATTAAAATTTGTCACCACTTTGTGTTACGTATTATATTAATTACATTTACAATTCTAGCAATGCATTGCTAATTGATAACTGTATGTGGTCTGAGAGTAGTCTTATCCGTTCGTACATTCAGTATTTACACCTGCTATAATCTCAAAATATTACACATGCATTGTATAGTTAACTATTTCTTTGTTGTGACATAAAATTCTGAAATAGATGCGCTCACAATGTCAAAAGTAAATTACTACTCTCGTTGTATGGAACATTGTTGGCGTAAGATCTATTTTCTTAACTGTAAATTCTCTATATAAATAAAACAAAAGCCCTGGATATTTAATTCCAAGCAATATACATTGTAACAAAGAGAACAGAATGTAATATGCAGCAAAACAAAATACAGTCGGGTCTGCTAATAATTGTACGATATTTGTCTGTGATACTTATTTCTTTTATTGTTATTTTGTTCAAATACTGCGAATATGCGCATTGTTTGAGATTAAAGCATCTGGGTAAACTTATTATAATTCCACAGTTTATGTAGTGAATTTAATGAATTTCAAAATCTTTAGATATTTCTTTTGTGAGAAACGTTTGCTGGTTTCCTCTGTGGGTTGCAATCCAGTTCATTACCAGTATATGCTAAATAATTAAAAAACGAAATAAAATTGCGTGGGTAACATCAGAAGGTACTCAGTAGATATTCGTAATTAGTAACCAAGAATATTATTACTTTCTCTACCACATACATAGTAAAGGTGAAAGTAAAGATACGTATCACGGAGGGGCCCCCTGAACCGGGGCAGAACACCGTACGCAGGTCAGTCGGCCCTTTATGCTTCCAACGTGACCCCTGGAAGGGAAGGATGAGGGGAGAGACCCGAAGGGCGACCAGATCGGGATGCCGACGGGCTTGGACGGGAACTCTAACGTTTCCAGATAGAGCGCATCCGACGCCACCCGGTCCCTCCCACAAGCCACCAACTTCCAGAATCCCCGGGGCGCAGCCGAGGGGAGATCTAACTGAGCCTGATCCTACAACCCTGAAACAGATGACAAGGAAGATGGTGGGTACAGGAAATGTGAGGAAGGAGAGTCGTGGTAGAAGATGAACCACCCCAGCATTCGCCTGGTGAAATACATGTATATTACGTTAATATAATACATAAAATATATATCTTGAATTTCCTGGGAGTAGCCTGTGAAGCCCCCTTTACTTTTGATGAATATTAGAAAATACGAAAAACCCATGGGCCAGAATGGGCGGCCGTCGGGGATCGATTGGGCCACAGACGTAACCACCTGAGGTATCTCCTCGGTACCACAAAAATAAATAAATAAATTGAGTTTTATTTATGGGCGCGTCCCATTCCATGTTGGGCGTGAAAGACCGGTAATTTTGCTCAGAGGCCTCTTTATCAGGCTTGAGGTTCTTTTACGTGCCGTAAATCTACGACACGGGACCACTTCCCTTCCGAAGGAAGCTATGCTAAGGATTTTTACGCCCGAAAAAAATCCATCGTCCTCCGCTGAGTTTGAAACCGCGACCTCGGGAACTAGAACCTACCATGGTAACCACTACACCACGGAGGACGACGCTCGGTACTACGTACATGCATAGTAGGTAGAGAAATAATTGCATTCCACATAAACATTCGATACCGAGATTTCACCGGAAATACTTGTTTGAGCCCCCCGAATAAAAAGGACATTTTTAGAAAAAGTTCCGTGTGTGTGTGTGTGTGTGTGTGTGTGTGTGTGTGTCTGTAAACAGCATAACTCAAAAACGAAAAGTTGGATCAACTTCAAACTTGGCATTTAGCTTCAGTATCATTCAAAGATGTGACATGAAGATTTTCAAGAAAATCCCCCTCCTCAAACTGCCCTTTACATGCAACACTTTTTCGCAATTTTTTATTTTCTAAAAAATGCCACTGACAATGTTGATTAAAATACCATATATTAAAGATATTTACAAATGGAATGCATGTTTTCAATTTTCTGGAATAGCCCATGTAGTCCTTTTCTTCGGAAAAATTTTGTATAATCTTGTATAATTAGTAAACGTCAAGTGATATACGAGAACGTACTACACAAAAATTGTAGGTCTCTTTAAAATCCACAATTTATGTAAAATAGTTTTTTTGTGGTGTAAGGCATTTCTGGGATATCCGTTATTAATGCATCGAATTGTTCATTACTTGGTCATTCTTTTAAAGCCCTGTCAACTTTCGCCTGCTGTGCGAGGAGTCCCGGGTTCGATTCCCGGCTGGGGATGGGAATTTTTCTCTAGCCAAGATTAATTCCTATCCTCCCCAGAGTCTGGACGTATGAATGAGAGTGTGAATGTGTGTGATCCAATGATTAAAAAAAAGAACCAAAAGTGCAAGAAACCCAACAAGAGTTACACGAGTTAGCACCACTGCCAATAGGCAATAAGTTCCAAAGGAAAGGCCGCCGATAAGACCAATGCAGTTAAAGGCGGATATAAATGGAACTAAAAAAATGCAGTTATTTCTGCGTATTACATGGAAACTATAGAATTTTAAGGCCAACGTATAGTGTCCAGTTCTTAAACATTTGACTATACCCGTTCCCTTTGTATCTATAACGAAATGTGTATAACGTAGATATTTCTGCAAAGGTTTATTTGGATTATAATGAAGTAAATAGAAAAGTAAGCTTCAGTAAGATTAATTTGTATACCACTAATAACCGATAGAGGGTAGAGAAAGCCATGTGAGTGTATCACATCAGTGTTTTTAATTGATAATTGCAACCAATGTGCTATTTTCAAAATGTTAAAATTGCTGTCCTGGTGATGGGGAATCCTCACAGTCACCAATTTCGTCCCTATTTCTTTGAGTCAGAGATTTCTGTATGATGTGAAAATTTTGGAGTGTGTATATTATAAAATAATTACCGAAAAGTTTATAATTTCATGTTCTGTGATTATCTAAAACCTACCGAACTATTCCGATAATTCTTTTACCGCTAAAAGATGCTTGCAATAGAACATTCGAGAACTTAGAAGACTGTCGGGAGGAAGTTAAGGAAATCAGAAATACATGTACCGATATTTCATATTCATTTCCGTGAATATTAGCGTACTTTTCGTCAGTTATATGGGGACGTAAATCAAAATTATAAGGAGTTATAGGAGTTTTATTCGCCATAAAAACCTTTTAGATTATTGTGCAACTTTCATAAAGAATACGGAGGGAGGTAAATTAAAGTAATTAAATCGCTGTTAGAGGCTTGCAAATCCACACGTACAACACATGGTAAGACAGCTATTTCATAATGTTTGTAAAAATATATGAACTTAAATTCAATATAGAAAACAACTGCGCTGAAATTATGCTAATACAAGTGCACATATTATTTAAAATACGACGCTACCTTCTCGTCATACTTCTTACTAATGACTTATTTATTAAATAATATGATAAAATAAATGACAATGGATGGAGAAATTAGTATGATTTTGACACATTGGGATTTAATAAAATTTTCGTTCTTTCTCGTGTATTGAATTTGAGTTCAATATTTTCTCTTAATTTTGTTCACATATTTCTTTCTCTGGATGACTGAAAAAATTCCTATAAGCGTTCTCGGGGGGAATCATGATGTTAAATAATATAAATCATACGTCAAGGACTTCTGTGAATCGTGTCAGAAGGCTGTAAAGCGTTCCCTTAGGAACGTAGCATTATAAAGCATATTAATCACATTTAAGGAAACCACAACTTCCATCCTGAAATTTTTCTATCGTCATCCAGGTCCAAGCTCCAGCGAGGTCAGCAATTGTAACGTATCGCGCTCACCTTCCCCTTCTCTTCTCTTCCACCACTTGAGGGAGAGAGAGCGTGTTCGCCGGTTCCGATAACAGTCGGGTCCAGACGCTGTTACTAAAGCAACAGAAGCGGACGGGCGGGAGGTGCACGGCCAAGGAATGGGCGTTGTAGGATTCGTATTCCTCGTGTTGGGCATGTGCTCCGGAGAACTTCTGGCTATGCAGACATCGCCGGAAATGCTGGCGCACAACGAGAGTAGCATCGACGTGGTCTCCGAAAGTGCAACTGGTGTAGTAACTGGAGGTCAACAGATGCAGTTAAGGTACAGTGGTGACAAAGAAAACATTAGCTTGGATGGGACCTTGAACGTGGCCTTGCAAGGCAACAGAACCTCAACTGAATCTCAGCTGCAATCTAGAACTATAAACGACAGCATGGACTCCTTTACAATAAACCTCGGTGTTAGCAAATCTGAACTTTCAGTGACAAGTGAGCCAACTTTTACAGCAGCACCAGTGTTTAACGGTTCAATAAATCGACTAAACACTACAAAAAAAGTTCTTAGTGAAAGTTCGTGGTGGAAAGACACAAGTGATCGTAGCAGTGTAAAACCTAAACAAGAAACAAATGACACATCTGGTGATCAAGTGAAGTTGTTTCAGAAATACGGAACTTATTTTAAAGACTTTGTATCCATAAAATCCAAACCAGCTGTCACAGTGCATGAAATGGTCCAAAACATCAGAAAGGAGCATGAGCTGATGTCCAGAGTGGACATCCAAAGTAATACTGGAGAGTTAGTATCCTTAAGTGACAGTAGCGGAGAAATCGCTGGCATTCCTGAAATCCTCAACACCATTGACGTTTATGAAATACCGCAAAATGCTGGGTTGGAAAGAGTGGTACGAAGATCAAAGCCTGCCACAGAGATCCTTGAGGGAGCGGAAGAAGTGGAAGTAATCCGCGTGCGAAACAGCGGTTCAAATAAACGCTTTAGTCAATTTAAAATTCCTGAAAATTTAGTTCTAAATGACTCGGAAACGTTAACGCCAGAGGAAGTAACCAATGAAGAAAATCTTGATTTGGAGTTTGCTTCGATAAATAATTCAACAGAAGAAAGCTATGTGACCTACAGAGATGGCCAAGGAAATATCATTCCATGTAATGCGAAGCTCAGTGTACTCATCAACGATTCAAATATGATTGATGGTGGTTTGTATTCACCAGAGTACAATGTAACATTTCCTCCTGGTTTCTTCTGGCAAGATGCAAACACCAGTTATTTTGGTTGTATTTGTTCATTGTTTCCTTGCATGAGGAAGTGTTGCTCCAAAGGGATGATGTACCCTCCAAAAGGCGACGCGTGCATTCCCCGTATAGCTGGAGCAGAACCATTTGCACCAACATACTACAATGAGAATACTTATGGGCCTGTTGAAGTTGATAAAGATCCAGTAATGCTTTATGGTATGCCTTGTAAGTTCGCCTACCGTTTGGACCCTAACCTCGAGGATGAAGAGAATTATCTCCTTCCAAATGGAAGTATTCTCCTTCCTGGTTATAACGCAACTATGCAAGCAGATGAATATTGCATGGAAATCTTTGAGGGAAGGGAAGGAATAGCAGTACTAAAATGCTTCCCTGATGACATTAATTACGATTACGAAGAGGACGATCTTGCAGCAATGATCCTGTATCCTACAGGAATGCTCATTTCCATACCCTTCCTTCTTGTGACATTCTTCGTGTATGGCATCATTTCAGAACTGCGGAATCTGCATGGAAAAAGCCTTATGTGTCATGTCAGCAGTCTCGCCATTGCTTACATCTTCCTGTCAACGGTGCAGTTAGGACACAAGATACTGAATCCCACTGCCTGCGTAACATTCGGTGAGTTTAATGCATTCAATGATTTCTTTAGCGGTTATTAGCAGATACGATATCATCTTTTTACATGGAAGTTTGTACAATTGTTATAAATGTCACATTCGTGCATGAAGTTTATATATTTCAATTATAACGCATATTTATAATATGTCAATGTGGATTTAATAGTTACACATTATATATATGGACGTTTAAATACCTTCATGCAATGATTCGAACTTGTGGTGAAGCTTTTACTGAATTTTATTCATAGCCCAGCAATTCTTTAAGAATATTATAATTAACCTCTGGTCTAAAGTATTCTTAAGACAGATGTTTGATGCATTTTAATCCCAACCTTATTTGAAACATATGTTTTGAGGTTCCTGAAACCAAAAAGGTATTATTTTAGGAAAATATAATGAATGTGCGTGTGTCCGCGTCTGTGAACAGATAATTCAAAAGTTAAATGTTGAACAAATATAAAACTTGGTATTTAAGTTGAGCATCCTCCAAGGAGACAACACGAAAATCTTAAACACCCCACCCAAGACTACTCTTTACATGAAAAACTTTCGTTTTTTATTTTTTTCAAAATTAACTTTAACATATTTGATTATAAATGCCACATGTTCAAGATATTCACACGACTAATAAAACATACATTTTGAATCCTCTGCGATAGCTTTTGCAGTTCTCTTAATTGTGAATGAGTTCTGTATAATCCGAATAACTGGTAATCTATAAGAACCAAACAAAAGGTTACTGCAGAAAGTATGTAGCTCTCACTAAAATAAACAGTTTATGTCAAACAATTTTTATTTCATTAACGTCTGAGGTATTCATTGCTATTGTTTTAAATTTTGCAATACTCTGTTTTGTTTTTGAAGGACACTCTTTGGTTTATAGTGAAGTCATTCAAAGACATATAGCGACCTGCTGTTTAAAGATGTAACTATGTCTTCAGCATCTGTATTCCCCTGCATACAACGAAAGACGTAATGAAAACCACGTTTATCTCGATTAATATGAAACAGAGAGAAAAATAAGCTTTTGTAAGAATAGTTTGTAACAGAGATATAAAAATAAATGATAGTTGGTACAGAAATTCATGTGAATGCAGGTATCATATCTTTAAATGAAGATGCATTTTGCAATAAAAATACTTCAAGTTTTTGCTCACATTAGAGTGTCAGTTCTTTTCTTTCAGCTCCAGATCATCGTTGTCCATCCCACGAAGTGCATTTTTACTTTCTCTGCTACGTATAGTAAGTAGGGAGGTATTGCATTCCACCCAAAAATTCGATACCAAGATTTCACCAGAAATAGATGTTTTGAGTTGTCCTGAATCCATATACAGCATTTTTGGAAATATGTCCGTATGTGTGTCTGTCAGTCTGTGAACAGCATAACTCAAAAACGAAAATTCGGGTAAATACCAAACTTGGTATTTGAGTTTAGTATCTTCCAAGGATGCGACACGAAGATTTTAAAGAAAATCCCCCACCCCAGACTACCCTTTATATGAAACTTTTTTCGAAAATTTTGATTTTCTCAAAACTGGCTCTAACGATTTTGATTAAAATATCATATGTTTAAGATATTATCATGACAAATGGCAAATGTAGATTCGTTAAAACACACAATTTATGTCATACAATATTTTTTTTTGCCGAGTGAACCATTTCCGAGATATTTCTTGTTATTTGTTTGAATTTTCCAATACTTATACTTTTTCTCAAATGGGAATTCGTTATTCGTTTTTTTTATGTCCTGGACATGCAAAGAGAATGGAATGCTCCACATAGCAACCAGCTCTTAAAAGACTTGACTATCACTTAAAGCCTACCATATTTCCCTTGCACCTACAAGAAAATTAGGGAAATATTAACATCTCGATGTCTCGATTAACATGTGGAGTATATGGAAGTATATGGAGAATAAGCGTTTGTAAAAATAGTTGTACAAGAGTAGAGAAAGTCATGTGAGTGTAACACATCAAACTTTTTTACTTTTTCTACTACGTATAGCAAATAGCGGAAGTATTGCATTCCAACCAAAAATTCGATACCGAGATTTCACCGTCCCACCAAACAACAGGGTGAAATCTTTATAGAGCGCAAATTCCATCGTCCTGCTGTAACAAACCAACCGCCGTCGCCTGGTCCTACAACAACTCTGAAACAGATGAAAGGAAATGATGGAGACAGGAAATGATGCACAGGAAATTCGTGGTAGAGGGGAAACCACCGCAGCATTCGACTACCGACCCGGGAAAACCACGAAAAATCCCGTGGTCAGAGTGGCCGACCCGACGGGAATGAAACCGGTACCTCACTAATGCGAGCCTCACACGTTACCGCGGAGTCATCTCGCTCGATATGTGTGCGTGTGCGTGTGGGTGTGTGTTTACTGCATGCTCCAATACAATACTGCATCATCTGTATCCGCTTATTTCTAACAATATCCCTAACCCTTAACAGTTCAGAATATTCCCTGCTTTATATTCCATCGTATGTTGGGTTGTAAATTATCAAAGTTTATACTGTTCACAACTTTCAAAAATAATTGTTGTTTAAATGTTCTTACATGTTCACAGCTCTCGTCGGCCATTACCCATTCGAATCTAACTACACTTATTATTTGTACACTTTCTCTGCACAATAATGTAGAATATTCCACAATCATGAGTCGGAACAAACATTCCCCGAGTATTGTTGTTAAGTTGTGTCTTAATGGAAGTTTGATCTTTAATCGCTCCCGTACTGTTCTGAAGTATATTTTTGTAGTCGCTTCATTTGTTTTTGTTTGCCATTCTACTTCCCATAGTTGTGAAATGTTTTTTCCTTGATTTTTTAATTCTGTGCTTTTTGGTATGGCGCACTGGGAGATCTTTACTGTTCGCTGCTTCTTTGGCCATAGGTCTGCTGTTTCATTTCCAACATTATCGGCGTGAGCCTTAACCAACGTCAGGTGTATTGTCCATCCTGATTTTGGAGTGCAGCTAGATAGATTAACACTTTATTAAAATTCATTTATATATGTTATTATTTCTTTCGTGCTGCCCCTTTAACTTCTGTAGTCATATTGAGGTCTTTGACATAAACAACTGGTGGATGGAATAATTGGTGTTGTTACTCGTTGAACCGCAAAACTTATACGTTGCTCTTAGCAATTTTTCGACGACAGTGTTTTTATCCACTTCCCGCTCATGCTATCATGTTCCATATCACTGCATTGCTCCGTGGAGGAGTGCATTGTGTTATTATTATTGTTATTTTTTATAAATAGTGGGTGTTTATAAGTGCATCTGCAGTTATTACGCGAATGAAGTAAGAACAATAAAGCATGATTAGATCTCCCTCTGAAGAACCTTCGGGAACAGCGAGGGATACGTTTTGATTAAGAAATGTGTTTCCCTCTGCGGGAGTTAATCGAGTTATTCCATTGGTCTTCTCCTAATAAAAACCCTTCTTGCTCGCGTCTCACAAGGATTGACGTTTATTTAGAAACTTGGGGAGCAGCACGATGTAACACTTTACAGACACTTGCCTCGGTTGTTGATATCGATGAAAATAGTACGTTGACATAATGCAAGCTTACCCTACGTCTCGGAGCAGTATTTGGGTGCTTCAATAATCTAGAATAGGTACTGGCACTATTTTAGTATTACTTTTTTATGTGATCTTACCATTACAAACAGGTTGTTACTTATTCAGTGTCGTTCATAATTGGCTCCTTATAGCACACGTGCCAATAATAGCGGTGACATATTTCCTCCAGCAATGACGGAATACGGATATTCCAAGTTGCCATGGCTTAAAGACGGAAGATGAAACAATTTTGTGATATTCTTTGCCCTGAGCGACGAAGATGCAAACACCTTTGCACATTATTAAATATAGAATAATATGGATTTGAATTTATAATTACTTATCATACTGTGCTGATAACAGGCTACATTACAGTACGTAACACCGCTCATTTCTCTCACAGGAAGAGAATGCATTCAAGTGCCTGTCTTGCTTATTGCTTCAGTACGCCAGGTAATAACAAATGAAATGCAGGGAGAGCAGTTAACGTCTCATAACATACGAATACACTCTCACTTAAGTCAGCTATGGATGCCGAATTATTTCATGATTTATCTCCTATAATTTATAATGATAAGATTGCATAACATGCTGCCCATCTCGTGGATAATCTTAATATGACACTCCTGAAAATTATCGCGCGAACGACAGGTAGTGCGACAAACAATTACACCTACCATGATCATCAAGATTATCCATTTGCTGCATAAATTATTATTAAAGCCGGGTATGAAGCCATAGCTGGGGGATAAAGAGCTGTACTACTGAGGGAAACCCCACTAAGGTGTTTTGAACACTTTTTCGTTATTCGGTTAAACATATCTGTTGTTTGATACACTGTGTTGAAATGCTTTTATATTAGAGTGGGAAAAAATATGATGTTACATTCGCAAGACTTTCTCTACCCTCTATCGCTTATTAGTGAGTATACAAACATTATTGTGAAAGCGTATTTTTCTATCTACTTGATTTTATTTGAAATACAGCTTTACAAAAGTAGTTACATTACACATTTCGTTACAGATACAAATGGAAAAGCGATAATAAAATGTTTAAGAACTGGACGCTATACACTGGCCTTAAAATTCCATATTGTTTTCATGGAAACGCGAGAAACAACTGAATGTCGACAAGACTTTAAAACAGTGAACAATTTCAACAATACAACAATTGTTTAACTTTGAACAATTTCAATCATTAATAACGGATATCTCGGAAATGATTGATGCCACGAAAAAAATCATTTTAATAAATTGTATGTTTTAAAGAGATCTGTATTTTTTGCGTAGTACGCTTTCGTCTATCGCTTAACATTTACCACTTGTAGAGGATTATATAAAATTGCTTCCGAATGAAGAAGACCTCATAGGCTATTCCCAGAAAATTCAAGATATACATTTTATTTGTTATGTAAATATCTTTAATATATGTTATTTTAATCAACATCGTTAAAGCCTTTCGTTTAAGGTTTAGGAGGCCTCAAAAATATCCAGTGAGATTTCGACATCGAACTTTTGGGTGGAATACAATACTTCTCCTACTTACTATGCCTATGCCTAATAAAGAAAGTAATAACGTAGTTCTGAAAGCCTAAACGATACGATTCTTGCCTCTCATGTTGGGATCCCTTAGTGGTATCCCACTTGAATCTAGCTGCCTGGTCAGAGATTTTTACTAAGTGCTCGTATATGTAGGCGTTTATCGTGTGATACAGACCTCCAGTTAAAATACATTATACTTTACAAAAATGAATACTGTGATGGCAAGCGTTACGTTAAGCAAGCTATGTTAATGTTTGGAAGGTTTTCAGTTCGAAAGGGCTTATATTAAGCAAAGTTTACAAAGTTCCTGCACAGTAAATAAATTGATCTCTGTGGTTCAAATTTGGTATTTTCTCTCTGTCTTAATTTGACTGAGTGTGTGTGTATATATGCACTTTATTAATCATTAATGATCATATTTTAACATACACAGTGTAAAAGGGGATTGAACCGGATGGCCGAGCTCGTGAAAGCATGGACTCGTGAGCAGTAGGTCCGCGGTTCAAATCCAGCCAAGACCGTCCTCCTTGACTGGGGGTTTTTCCAAATCAAATTGTTCTTTATGTGACATGCCTTTTTTGGCTGAATTTTATTCAAAGAATATGATTTTAGGCTTTCCTCAGTTTGCATAACTAACAAATGCCGGGGAGGTTCCTGAATTTAAGCCTGGAACGTTCCCTTCCCAAATTTCCTTCCCCAATAATCATTTCAGTTCATGCATCATCAGTGTCCACCGCCTGTGGTGCCATATGCAGAAAGAACGGGCGTTAAACATTACAAAAAGTGTAAAAGGGGAAAAGAGAAAGAAGGGAGAAAGAAAAGCAATTACAGAGACCTGAACGGATAACGGCATACTGCAAGCCTAGCTTCAGGTTCTGCCAGTACCTACGTATATACAAAAATATAGATATATCACAAGTATTTTTTTCAATGCTATTAATATGCCTCCATTAATACATTCTGCATCTAGAATTCCTGCACAATTCTCGAAACACATCTCTGTCGCAAGTTATTAATTAACATTTTTAATACATAGAATGTGTTTCAAAACCATTTTCAGTATACATTTTAAAAGTTGGTTGTATTACATATCAGAAATGTAGGATACCACATATAAGGTTAAAGCTGTCGTCACTCTAAAATTTCGAATCTATAGGATACATATAATAAAACTGTAATAGAAACTTTTTATTTTCGGTTGAACAACCAGTACTAACATGAATTAATGGGCCACCTTGAAGCCACAAATCGCATGTTTATCTCTTGTTTGGCCATGTCTTTATGTTTATATGGTAGCAGGATTATGGATTTAAAGAAGACAGATGTAAGCAAAATATAAGCAGCTGAGATGATGTCAGTTATGGACGCGGCAAGAACAGATAGAAAAAGAAACAAAATAATAAGAGAAGAACGAAAGAATAACTAGTTTTAGAAATGAAAGGCTAGAATGCGTGTATCGAATGTCAATAGAAATATATCAAAGAAGAGTTTTAAATTATAGACCACAAGCCTGTAGAAATGTAGGAAGTCTGAGCAAAAGTTGAATAGGCAGCTTTGAATGCTCAAAGTCTGTGTGTGTGTGTGTGTGTGTGTGTGTGTGTGTGTGTGTGTGACCTTAGGCCCCACTTAGGTCCCGCATACACTGGCATTTTAATTAGTTTTCCAAATGAAGGTTCTAATGAGGCGCAAAATCAAAAGAATCTGAAAACTTTTTCTACTCGCTAACGTTTATTTTATAGTTCTACGCACCAATTTTGAAGAAGTTTATTTTTCTGTCTGCCTCATGTTAATCAAGATAAAAGCTTGCAGAAATAGTTTCATTATAAACTTTAAAATTTCACTGTAAGTACAAAGAGTATACAGGAGGCCCAAGCGATTGTCAAATCTTTAAAAAAACGGCTCGCTATATGCTGGCTTTATAATTTCACTCTTTGTGTAATCTAACGAGAAACAAATGAATGGTTATTTAGAAAATAGAAACAAATGTGTGATAAAGTATTGGAAAATCCAAACCATTAGCAATTAATATCTCACAAATGGTCAGTGTTAAAAGAGTTGACATAAAGTGTATGTTTTAACAAGATTTATTTTTTATATTAAGTTTTTGTCTGTTTCTTATCATTTTCTAGTAAAACAAAATTATACAAAATCTATTGCAAATGTAGAAGACTTCATATGCTATTCATACAAAATATAAAATATACAGTTTATTAGCAATGCAAATATTTTAATAAAAATCGTTAGAGCCACCTTTAAGAGACTAAAAAATATGAACAAGGGTAGTTTGCGGTGAAATGATTTTCTTGAAAAAACTTCATTACGTAACCTTGGGAGATGGTGAAATTAAATACCAAACGAACTTCCGTTTATTAGTTATGCCATTCACAGTACGCGGATATTTTTCTAAAACGCTGTTTTGTCTTAAGTGACCTCAAAACATGTATCTTTGGTGCAATAGTGTTATCGAATTTGTACCTACCATAGGCAACTTGCAGGGAGGTAAACTGTAAAATTCGAAATACCCCGTTTATCCTTAATCGTTCAAAACATTCTAGAGAATAAGTTTTTAAGCATAATGTGTTTACAAAGTTTGGTTATACATAAGTTTTCGATAGGATGAATATTTAGGAAGTTATTTAAAATTGTAATTGCTGTTACTCGTGTGCACAAAGAAATTACGACGGGAAACTGTATAATTCCGATTGTATAACAAGTGTGAGGAAGAGGCACATGTTGTGTTTCATTAAAATGTTTACTTATGTTTTACTTATTAAAATTCAAAAACATAGTTTTATTACAAGCGTTCAAAACATCACATTATATGCACGTTGCATGGAGTAGGAGTGAAAGAGGAAGGAGGCGACAGAGGAAAATAGGGGAGAGTGAGGAAGGAGCGGAGGGAGGAAGAAACGCTGAGCCGTGAGAGAGGCAATCAGGGAGAGATAGAGAAAGGGAGAGAGAAGAATGCCATTTAAGAAAACAATGCATGCGGAGCCCTGTGATATGCTAGTCAATAAATATTTAAATAGCCAATTACTGAAAAAAATGCCTTTTAAAAATTAATCATTCCAATATTTGCAACCAGTGAGAGGAAATCACACTCGCAACAAGTTAAACATAATAATACATAACACAATAAATAAATTAGCCTATTATAAATAAGGAGTGTTCAAGGGGGAAAAAGGTAAATATAAAGGTCGAGGGAATCGAAGTCCAATAATTAAAGTCCTACAATTACGAAGGGAAAATGTATGGAATCTGTTTCAATCATATCATAGATAATACACTAGTTCTATAGGTAAAATCACAAAAGCTAATAGAAGTATTTAGATTCTTATCTTCTGGGCGGTGGGTTAGCTGATAACGGGCCAACGAATGCGAATATATCAATATTTGCTTATGTGCGAGAACTAATATCACATATATTCCGGATATCGGTAGATACGTTATAGATGAGATATATTCGCAATATTCCTATGAAATTATCACATCTGTCATCTAGAGATCTTGAAATCCAAGTGTTGCATTTACTAAGACTATCTCACGGATAAAATTAAACAATAGAACTCAAAAAATAAAATTTCAAAGCTTAAATAAATCGTAAGTTAACCTCAAAGCATTGACACTGAGCAGGTCAACATACCCACCGAACACAAATTAAATTCGACGCTACAATTTGTAATAAATCTTACAATTTTCTCTGTTTACCATTCTCATGTTAGCTGCCCATTCTGTTAAAATATTTTCGAACTGCTGTGATGATGTTGGCTTTTCCACTTGATAATTTTACACTTAGTTTTCTTTTTTTTTTCCCCTGTTTCGTAGTTTGGTATCTTTCAGACGCCATTTTGTAGTTTGAATCTTGTGCTTGTTTCCACTGCATACATGTTTGTTGTAAGTGCCTAATGGTGAGGGAACAAGGAAGTATTGTCTAGCGATGACAGTGTAGTCCTCAATTATCGATATAGAGAATTACGACTGGATGGTATCTGGCGCTTTCTATCAGCTGACTGGCGTGTGAGTGGAACAGTCAATGTAACTTGTAGTGGTATGGTTTGTTAGCCGGTTGGAAGATGCTTCATGTTTATATGCACCACGTATGGAAGCCAATTTGTTGCGGTCACTTCGTGTTATCTTTTGCTGGGCGCCTGTTATTGTATTACTACTTTGAATGTTGGGTTCATTGTCCTCCGGCTAGCTATTATTATTATTATTATTATTATTATTATTATTATTATTATTATTATTCAGTCAAGCATATCTCTTAATCAAGGTGTGTAAACGGAAAGGAGTTTTTACTGAAAGATAACACTGATAAAAGAATTTGTTTTTACACTTTCATTACCGTCACAATTAATAAATTTCACATATTGACTCATGATACACGCCAGACTGAAACTGTTATATTTTCTGATATCACTATAATCATTATTTACTGCACGTTTTTAATTTGCGTATTTCACATTTATAACAAACTTTACAACGCGAGAGATTTTGTAGAATTGCGTAACGTGTACTTGATGTATGCTTCCGTTGAACTACGCGACGTGTAACTCACGAATACTTATGTTGAACTGATCGACGTATTACACGCGAATGCTTCTTCTGGACTGAGCGACGTGTAATGCACAAATGTTTCTGTTGGACTGGACAATACTTGCCTCTGGCTTTAGCTTTTTATACTCCCTCACCCTAATATGCCTAAACATTATAACAGAGCTGCTATTGGTTAATAAAACGCGCCAACATTAGCGTCTATATTTATATCCAATCAAAATTACGAAAACATATGCTCTAGGGAAGAAATTCCCGCCATTTCTAAGAAAAGCGCGCCAATCTGACGTCATTTGCTTGCCTCTAATAATTGATAAACAACTCACCCCTCGCTCCTTGTTACCCGCTCTTATTGTCAGTTTCAGTGAGGCCGTGTAAACTTATTTCCTAACAATGTTTATAATTAACAAACATCTCAAATAAATGTAATACAATAATGCTTATTTACACTACAATCACTCTGGCATTTACATTATTGTGATACAAATTACTGCCACAAACTATGCATTTTCTCTGTACGAAGAGCATGTTTAAGCTACGTCATTGTTACATGCTAAATTCAGTGTTAACAACTACTTACTTCATTCCGGATTACTGAATCTGCAGAGAAAAATATAACTGTATTCCCTTCGCCATAGTTTTATTTCCAAATGATCCTTTCATGGCTGCCTTTTCCGTTTCTAGTGGAAAAAGGTGCGTGGTCTTCATTGAACATTTTAGTCTCTATAAATTAATACGCGGCATTCAAAAAAGTCTTATAATTCCATTGTTATAAATTGTATTTGCACGATTGTGTGCTTTCCTGACCTTCTGGAAGTCGATTTGAGAAATTCTGTGTAGAAAACTCGCAGTTGCCCACTTGAACAACAACCCTGCAATATTTCAGCATTTATTACTTTCTATACCCGGACATAGTAGGTAGAGAAGTTATTGCATTCAATCAAAAAATTCCATACTGAAATTTCGCCGGAAATACATGTTTTGAGACCCCCCTGAATCCAACAAAAGCGTTTTTAGAAAGAGGTCTGTGTGGTGTGTGGTGTGGTGTGTATGTTTGTGTGTGTGTCTGTGAACAGCATAACTCAAAAACGAAAAGTCGCATAAATACGGAACTTGGTATTTAGGTTCAATATCTTCCAAAGATACGATGCGAAGTTTTGCAACAAACTCCCCACCCCAAACTGTTACATGGAACATTTTTCGAAATTTTTAATTTTCTAAAAAATGGCTCTAAAGATTTTGATTAAAATGTCACATATTAAAGATATTTACATGAAAAATAAAATGTATATCTTGAATTTTCGGAGAATAGCCTATGAAGTCCTCTTCATTCGGAGGGAATTTTGTATAATCTTGTATATCTTGTAAACGTTAAGCGATAGACGAAAACGTACTAAACTAAAATGCAGATCTCTTTAAAACACACAGTCTATTTCAAATAAGTTTTTTCTGGCATAAGCTATTTCTGAGATATCGTTATTAATGGTTCGAATTGTTCATTACTTGGTCATTCTCTTAAAGTCCTTTCAACATTCAGTTGTTTTTCGCAATTGCATGGTAATAGTATGGAATTTTAAGGCCAGCTGTAATGTCCAGTTATTAAATATTTGACTATCTCCGTTCTCTTTGTGTCTATAAGGAAATGTGTAATGTAGCTATTTCTGCAAAGGTTTATTTGGATTAAAAGTAGTAGATAGAAAAATAAGCTTCAGTAAGAATAGTTTGTATACTCACTAATAAAGATAGAGGGTAGGGAAAGTCTCATGTAAATGTATCAAATCAGATGTTTTTAAACATGTTGTAAGTAAAATCTCTGCCATCTGTATTCACTAACTCCCACAGCTTTTGGAATGAATACCTATGTTTATTTGAATCTACCATAGTAACAATTTACGTTGGCACTGGACTCTCGTTATTTAACTATTCCCATTTAGCCAGGTTAGTTTTATTAATTTGTATTCTCAAATATACGACAAAGTAATAATACTGTGCAGTATTGGTTCGCTGTATACAGTTAGCTAAAATTTCACACGTGCAGTAATCTAATAGATTATATACTTATTGCATAAATAAATATTATAAAGTGATTTACGAAACCGATGAAAGTAGAAATCTCGCTGCACTCTATTTTTCAACTTCTCCTCATTTCGTACTGTCTGTTCGACGACATTTTAGCTAGTGTGGTGGGTAGGATTATCTTTCAGGTAAAGCTTTAGCTGATGGGAGGGGTACACAGTATGGTGAGCTCGTGCAGCACGTGGCGTGTACATGAAAAACACCCAACAGTCTTTCACTATCGCGCGTCTTTACTCTTTACTTGCCTCAGACCAAGTAAACACTACCTCCTTCCAGTAGCTCAACCCCTATCTGCTTGGAAGGGCTCTCCCGTCCACTAGCTCTAACATCGCTGAACAGACAGTACCTCCCAACCTCACGCAGTAATGTACGTTCATTTTAGGTTTTGTGTAAAGTATCTCTTTGTGTAAACATTTGAATGTGTTACTAATAACGCGCTCATAAAGTTAACATGCGGAATATCTTTGTTAACGGCTTAGAGATCGTCCCCCTCAAGATAACCATCCTTCAATCAAATCCTTCACTTAGCCAGTAGCCAACAGCCAACTCCATCTTCTACACAATTAAGTTTTATAAAACAGCGAGAATTGGGCAATAAGTATAACGGACAGAAGAATAAGTTGAAACTGTAGAGATGAGGTTCTTAAGTTTCTTAGCAGGCGTTACTCTTAGCTGCAGAAAAACAAACAAAATATAAGAAAAGAATTAACTGAAAGAATAGTACCGACGAAAGATAACTGGTACAGACATATCCAAAGAATGACTTCAGGCAGGATACCTAAATTATTATCAAACTACAGACTCAAGGGAAGGAGAACTATTGGACGACCCTTAAGTAGATGGAAGACTCACTTTCTTGATGTGGAAACACGCCTAAAGCCCAATTCCATCACGTAGAAGAAGAAGAAGAAGAAGAAGAAGACTCCAGTTGGAGTTGGTGTATGCCATTGCCACATTTTTTTCGTCCATCTTAACAGCTGTGTCTGTTTCCTTGCCCTGAGAGAAGAAAGAACTGTGGCAACGTTCTACTCGACGGACAGGTTTAAAGACTGCTTCACAATAACCGGCAACGGTAACCAAATTAAAATGTATTATAAAGTGAGCATTCACAATTAATGCGAAGCTTTCCTGGGTCTCGGAAACGGGAAAGAACGCCAGGTTTGTTTCATTGCATCTGCAACTTCGTGTTTTTCCGTCTCCAACCCAGTACGTCAAATTGAACCGTACTCCAACACCAACGTATGGACACATAATGACAAATCTACTACGAGAATAACTTTTTATAACCGTTCTTCTTCCGTATTGCATGATTTCACGTTTCCATATTTAGTTTAAAATTTTAATTACTTAATAACTCATCTTAATTGATTTACTTACAGTGATATTTCTTTAGAAACGCCCTCCAGAATACTTTTAGTATTCCCTTCAACTGTTTAATCAATAATATAACTGTTGGCTCTGCAATCAGCATATGAAACATATGACTGCGTCCATGTCCAGCATAATATTCACTACAATGTTTAACCAATACATAAAGTATTTCGACATAGAATGGAACAAAATATTGTACGCAAATGCAAAAAAGTGCTTTTTTCAGGAAAAAAGCACTTTCGTGTGGGAAAGACATATTAGATGCATATTTACATATTAGACTCACTGTAGAAATTATTCAAGGCGGCTGTGACACGAAACAGCCGCTAGAGCTCTCTCTAATTGCAAGCTGAGAAAATGAAACCGGAAGAAATTCCGGCAAATCTGCGTCTGAATCCCTTAGATTGATTGAGCGCTGGTTCTTCTACCGAAAGCGTCTTTTGTAGTTTGTTTATATGCAACTCAAAGCTGACCATCACCCAAAAAACAATAGCAAAAATTACAAAGAATAGTAAAAACCGATAGAAATTAACAAGGAATAATAAAGAACAACAAACAATTTTAATGTACGCTATTAATAAAGGGTACGGCACTTTTGCTAGAGGAATCAGAAATAGTAATGGATCTGCGTTTAGAAAATGCTTACTGTATCGAATTTTGAGTCGAGTAACCCGCAATATGTTAACTGAATTGGAAGTAGGTGAAAACGTCCCAATGCGCAAAATTGACTTTGCACATTCTTATTGATATGTTCATCGATAGCCGTTGCCATTCTCGTTCCCTATGCATTAAGAACCAAAATGTTGCATGCTGTTTTGTTTTCCTTTCCCTATGCGTTCTGATTTCCGTTCTCGCATTATTGTGCACCAGCCTTAAGTTTGAAGAGATAAGCAGCGTTTATCATCGATGTTAATGTAAAGAATGTAATAATCAGGGTTAGGATTTTTAGGTGAAAATTTCAGATGAAAAAAGGAAGGGAAAAGGTGCTCAAATAAGGTGAAAAAAGGGACAATTAGGTGCTGGTTTATTTAAGGGGACGCATAACTGAAATTGTTATTTTTTAAACTATCCATTCAATTGGGCTGAAATTTTAAACACATGTCAGCCTTCTTTAAATATAATTGTTTTGTGATTTTCAATCCAAAATCATAATTAGTTTTCAGGCTATTAATTTTCAAAATATAAAATTATGGGTATATACAAAAAGCATTTTAAAAAAAATCTTACGTTGCTTCTATGTCAAGGAACTACCAATCTGTCATATAATTTTTTTCTACCATTCTTAGTTTAAGGGGAAAAAAGGTTTACAGTTTTGTAATTGCATTTTGTTTCGTTTTTTTTGTATACACTGTTATCTTCAAAAATTAGTAGCACAGAATTAATTCTATGTAATTGATCATTACACAGAAAAATTATATGACAGTTTTATTTATTTGGGTTTTTGAAATATGCATAAAAATGTCAATATGAACGGATGAAAACTGCATCTTGTGGAACGTTTTGAATATGAAGAAATGCTGAAAATAAGAAACGCCTTAAAATCAAGTTTTAAAAATATAAACAGGTAGCAACCAAATGCGCACAGGTATTTAAAACGTCTCGTAACGATCCTGAAGCGTTCGCTAGGTCAAAAATAAAAGTGGATTCTAAAACTACAAGCAATGGAGAATTTTTTGGGAACATAATTTTCTTTTTTTTTTTAAAGAATGTTTTAGATTTTGGATTAATTTTAGTTGTGCATTCCCTCAACTAATTCAACGATTTCTCTTTCCTCTGTTCTAATTTATTCAACTACAAACAAGTACATCAAATTATCATTTATCAAAAGAAGGAAAAAATATGAAGCTGTTGTACTTCAAGACATTAAGAATTTCCAATTTTTAAAAGTAAGTCTGTTTCTATTAGGAGATAGAATGTCTTTGTAGATGCTAAAGCTTCTTTCAACATCCACTGAAACCAGTGGGGCAAACCTTGTATTCACTCGGAATGGCAACTCTACAGATGTGGCGAATTCCTCAATGTCTGGATTCTTCTGAAGACAAGATTCAAGTTTGTCTTTGGCAAAGCCATCTAACTGCTCCTTCACGGAAGTAAAAATATCCCATTGCTTTTTCTTTTCCAGACCTTGTTCTGTCAATCGTGTAATAACTGCAAGCAGGTACTTGTAACTATGAACACAATATAGTTCTGTCTGCAAATTATGTATTTTCTCCGGTAACAGAAGTTGTTGTGCCTTGGAAATTGCACCTGCGTCGGATGGATACAAAGAAAGCACAAACTCTTTAATTTTGTCAAAATTCTCACACAACATAGCAGCACACTCAATCCAAGATCCCCAGCGGTAATGACCGGGAAATTTGGAAGGGGCAGGCCAGTGATTTCCCTGTAGTAAACAACACGGCTCGGAGCTTTCAGTAGAATCTTCTTCAGGGCAGAGATGAATTGATTTTCGATGTCGTATTCGTTCCTTATGGATTCACAAACCCTGTGAAGGGCATGAGCCAAGCATGTCACATGCTTCAAGTTCGGAAATAAAGGTTTCAATTGGTTAACAGCTGAAACCATGTATGGAGCCTGGTCCGTTACCACAAGAAGTTTTTCAAACTCGATACCAGTAGGCCAGAGTTTTTGACAGCAGTCCATAATGGATTGCATTACTGTACTGGCATTGGCTTTCTGCAGCTCGTACATTTTTAACAACATGGGCTTAACTTTCTCCCCTGCTAAGGAAAAAACTAAAATGTTCAAAACATATCGTTCCATTGAGTCTATGGTTTCATCCACAATAATTCCCACATCGCAATCAGACATTTTCTCCTTGATTGTTTCTATGGTTTCTTGGTAAACAGGCTCCATGTAGTTTTTTCTTAAAGTACTCTCATCGGGCATTGACATCTTTGTGTATTTTTCAAGAAATCCCTTGAAGGCTGGATGGTTCACTTTATTAAGTGAAATTCCTGCTTGTGTAAGATCTGCGCACACAAATCAATGTTTAATTCCTTCAAATTTTGGATTTTTGAAGAACTGTTTTGGGGGGGGCGGCCCCACACCCGCCGCTCCCGGTGACGATCATCCACTGAGGCTACATCGTCTCCCCATGCACATGCTGTTAGTAACTAAAAGCATGCATGGGGCGTGCTCAGGTTAGTATATGGTATTTATGCATTAGTTGGGACGGGTTCCGCTTGAGCACCCTAGTTAGTAGCGTTAGTAGTGATGCTGGCATGCAAGCATGCGAGCGTGTCAACGTGATTGCTGGGCGCCACCCATGACACAACCTGAGTGGCGCCCAGTGATTAGTTGCGTGCAGATGAGGTGTAGTGAGTTGGTTAGAGGTGTTAGTACGGAGGTTTGTTAGTATACATGCTGTGTACGCGGGAATGATGGTGATGACATGCAGTGATCGATGTGTGATGTGGGGCGGGGCTTACCGCAGCATTACCGTTTAATCTCCTCCAGGTTCACTGCTGTGCGTACAGATGTCAGTTTGTCGTAGTTGCTTCACGTATTCCTTGGTCGTGTCTGTTGTTTGTTGGCTGAGTGGTTCTTTGGTGTTGGCTGAAACAAAGTAGCTGATAGATTTTTGGTGCGTCATGGTGGTACTTTTTGAAACGCATTTAGTAATAGAGGTTGCCGTGATTTGTTTGCTTGAAGAGTCTTGTTCATTTGATGCTTAGAGCTGGAAATGTGTTGTTTGATGCAATCTCGCTGGTGTTTTTCATCTAACAAAATTCCTGAATCACAAATAGTACATCGCATAACAGTTCCATCAGTGTCTATGAAATCTTGTGTGAATTCCTCAGCCAGAACAATAAATCGAGCACTGGACACCTTTGGCATGGTAAAATCTAGTACTAGTACATTCGTTTGGAGAGCTAACACTAGTTCACTTGCTAACACAATGCGACTGTCACACTGTTCACACAACTCACTCTTGCGCCCATTCGCTGTCCACATTCTCTTATAACACCGCGACAATTACCAGAATGTTCTCATTCATACTGGAACTTCAGTCTCAGCAATTTTTAGTAGTTTCGAGCAAAACCCAGTCTTAATAATTCTCGGAACTGCGCGGGTGAGGTTACTGCCGTCTCTGCGTGCCCAGCCTTCGCCTCCACGCAAACAGATGACGTCTCTCACAGTAACAAACTCACATTCATGAACAACAGGCTACTGATTCTGGTCATTGTCAATTGTATTATTGCAGGCTAGTTTATAGCGGTAAAGCGAGAGAAAGAGGTTTTTGTCGAACACACAATCATTTTCCATTGTTGCGGGTGTGCTTTCAATTCCCGCACGGCGTTTACTGAAAGAGGTAGGCTTACTATTCGCACGTACACAGCAAGCTAGGAAACGTTAATTGAAAGTTAAAGAATAAATTGGAATGAAACTTAAAAGTAAAAAGGGGGGAAAAGGGGATTATGAGCATGGTTGGGGAAAATGGGATAAAGGTGCCAAAAAGGGGTGAAGGTCCCAAAAAAGGGAAAAAGGTGCGAGAAAAATTGCCTCTTTTCGCAATTAGAAACAAAATTTCACACTGATATCTTTCTGCAAAGCTTTAACTTACCCTAAGAAAAAAGGTGCGCACCTAAAGATCCTAACCCTGGTAATAATGTAATATTTTAACGCCGTCCAGTACAAATTTCTTGATTAGGCATTTTCTTTTAGTGAGATTCATGAAATGACACCCTTAGAAATTAAAAATAAACAGATAGAGAATATTCTGCTAAAATACACAACCCAGGTGCGCTGGAATATGCACTTCTGCTCTTTACGGCAATCGCAAAATCTCTACAACTTAGCCAAGAATGTGATTCAAGGGGCACAAAACAAGTAAGGTAAGACTGTGGGTAAATACGTGTCTATCAAGGTCACTTATATGTGTTTTGGCTGCGATCCAGAAGTATCGCTTATGGGAAAGTCGGACTCTGATTCAGTAAAGCACAGTCACTTGTCTTTACTTTGCAGGTTTACCTTGAACATCGCTCTGTATTTTCCTTCTTATTTGCTTCATATCTCATTGAGCCAGCGATGATTACGATAAGCTGCTCTACTAGCTGCTGTGGTTTTAAGTAGTAATAATAATGACATGGCCAGGAAAACCATTTCCGGGTTTATGGACCGCAAAAGGCAGCAGCAGAGGGTCCTATCGCTTTTGTTGTTTATCAACGTTACGCGGCTTTTATATATGTTTCCAGCAGGCCCCTTGTTGTCGTCCTCCGTGGTACCATGCTAGTCTCTACTACCCGAGATCGCGGGTTCAAACCCGGCGGAGGGCGGGCGTAAAAATCCTTAGCATGGCTTTCTTCGTAAGGGAAGTAAAGCCAGTGGTCCCGTGTCGTAGATTTACGGCACGTAAAAGAACTTCATGCCTGATAAAGAGGTCTGTGAGCAAAATTTCCCGTCTTTCATGCTCAATATAGAATGGGGTGCTGAGAACTATAAGTAGTTAAAGAGCATTCATAAATAAAATTAAGTTTTCAATATAGGTCCCTTGTTTGTGTGTGTGTGCGTGTGTAAGAGGGAGAGAGAGAACTGCATAGCTCAGACTTAGTATCCAACTCCAGCCGGCGTCTTTGAAGGACGCAAAGCGAAGATTTTCGAGAAATTGCTCCCATGCCAAACACCCATTCATGGGAAAAAATGTTCGTTTTACTTTATTCACTCAAAAATGAGCATTCAGATGACCGATTGTCTTATTGGTGATGATTTCACTCTTAATTTTTGCTTTATTCGTTAGATTTCCTTGTGAATCACTTTTGTTTTCCATAAAGGTTGAATCTATTTCACACCCACTCATACTTGCAGACTCTAGGGAGGGTTAGGAATCATCTTAGCTATTGAAAAATTCCCAACTCCCAGCCAAGAACGGAATTCTGGATTGGTTGTCTGGTGTGCTAACCACCGGACCATAGAGATTTTTTTTAATATCTCAACTCTGCTTTAGTACATTTTTCTTCTTCTAATTTCAGAGTACTGTTGCAATATGTCAGTGTATCTTTCATGACACTGTGTCATGACATGTGGATATCATATATACACAAGTAGAAAAATAAATTAAAAATGGAAAGGACCAAAGGAGATACCTTGTTATTTAGTGTAATCAAAATCCTGGCATCAATATCAGTAAGTTGTGAGTATAATCTGTTGTGAAGAGAAAGGACTGATAAAGAAATTCGCAAAAATAAAATCAGGAAAGAAGAAAGATTGAACATGTGCAGACAATCCTGTTAGCTTAAGTTTTAGTTGTATTCGACCCAAAAGTTCGTTTCGAGATTTCATCGGAAATATACATTTTGAGGTCAACTAAAACCCTCAAAGTATTTTTAGAGAAATACGCGCGCGCATGTGTGTCTGAACAGCATAAATAAAACCCGAAAATTCGGATACATACAAAGTTTCATATTTCAGAGGTAGACTATTTAAGCATGCCAAGCGAAAATTTCCTCCCACTTCAAACTACCCTTTACATGAAACATTGTCATTATTTTTTTTTCAAACCTGTTAACGATTTTGATTAGGGAATAATATTTTTTATATGTTAATGTGATATATTAAATGCATATCTTGAATTTTGTGTGAATAGTCTGTGAAGGCTTTACACTAACTACATGTTTATACTTTTATAACTGGGAATTCATGAAAGATAGAAAAAAAATATATTGTTCAGTAAAATACATACACCGTATTTAAAATGCACAAATACGTTTTGCCGTGTTGTTAGCCGTTTTCGAAATATCCCAGGTTGCATGTTTACATTTTGCCAAGCACATCTGACGGACCTGCTTGAAAGTTTGTAACTTTTCTTTGTCTTCTGTCATAAACAATGAATGCTCTTTCCGCATGTTGTATGTAAATAAACTCTACTAAATAAATAAATATAATTTTAATATACTATCCCGGCACCTTGGTTACTACACCGGGACATGCATTCAAACTTTACATTTATTCTCACAAACACATTTACATTTTAGATTACATCAATTTTTTTTCAGATAAAATGCCTACAAACTACACAATGTCTACAAAATAATAATATAATAATAAATAAAGAAAAATAGAAATTATTGGATTAGAGTAAAGCGTAAAAAATTAATTACAATTCCAAATTCTATATTTATCTGCACTTGCTGGAAACCAGCAAACTTAGCAACTGGTAACCAGCTACTATCTACTCCTATGAAACTATATTCACTGAAAACCAGCGAAAATGTACTGGTAGCCAGCACAAAACCTTCTACTAAACTACTAATCATTTTAATAAGTTTATTTATATTTATATTTTATTTAAAATTTTCCTTAATTAAAATGTTTTATAAAGTTATAGATATCTATTTATAACATTCCATTATTCTCATAGTAATTATTTAATTTATAATAATTCAATTTCTTATATAATTAATTTATATCTTTATTTATACATCTGTGTTTATTTGTTTATTTATTTACCTTATAACATTTTATTTAATCTCAATATTAATTTTCTATTATCTTCCTTTTAATTGTTTTTATATATAATTTTTTTAAATTTTATCACTATATATTAAACCTTTACCTCTTTTATCCAAGCACTAAACCTTCTTTCTTCTATCACTAAACATCTACTCACTTTACCCCACAACATTTCACTTCCCTCACATCCTCCATTTTATTCTAACATCAACTCCATCTCCAACCTTCATAAACTCAAAATTCCCCTCCTATTAATAACAATAACAAATTCACATCTTCATGCATCTAAACATCACTATAACTCCATTCACTATCCCTCCCAAACCACATTAAACTGCTCCTCCAATGGCAAACCTGCTAGCTCCTTCTCCAAAGATGGCGAAACTGCTGGCTAATCCTCCGATAATGGTAAACTTGCACCCCAACACCACCATCATCTTCTCGCCTTTCCTCTTTTTCCTCCATCCCGTTCTATAATCACCACATTTCTCTCCTTCCCGTCGTCTTAATTAAAATCTTCTCTCTACCCATTCCCCCTCCTCTTCATTCTCCATCAGTGTCAACATTTGTAAACTAGCCATTTCTTCACTTACGATTTTATCTTTTCCCGTATCTAAATTTTGATTTATTATTCTAATCCTCTCATATCTAAACTCTACTGCTTAATTTGAAATTATTCTTAGATAAAATATATCATGTCCTGCGCCGTGATGCTGTGGGCTAGAGTGGTACTCTGATTCCCGGCCATGGAATGCGCCCGAAATTTCATCCCGCCCATGGAGGTATGGATTTTAAGTTCCTGGTATAGGACCGGTGGCCGCTCAGCATCATGAGGAAAGTGAGGAGTTGCGATAGGCAACGATTCCGTCCACGGAGGCCAACTTCCGGCTGGGGGATGCGTGATGCTAACCACATCACCTCCCCGTATCGGTTGAATGATCGCTCACCTCTGCCGTGCGTACGTGGGCGTGAAGACTGCAGGACTAGGTCCTTCATGCGCTATTGCGCCAGGGGATGATGTTTCTGATTATTATTATTAATTATTAGTAGTATTATTAAAATATATCAGGAGTGACGCAACGTGGATAGAAACATCACTTTTTATGCAACTACTATAACACATAACGGATGTATGTGAATATGTCAGGTTAGAGAAAACGTGCGAGCGTTCGCATCTAATGTTTTAGTTTATTGAGCTAACTTGTTTCAATTGTTTATCTGTAACTAGGATTTTATCTTTCTCAAATATTTTTTAGAAAACTGGCTGAATTTAAAATATTAACGCAAGAACTGAAGCAATGTATATGAGAGAACGAATCTTTGAAACTTTATAAACAATTTGTTTTTGGCTAAATCCGTGATGTGGGAGTAGCGTGTCTGCCTCACAGTCAAGAAGTCCCGATATGGGTGATTTGTCTGATTTAAGGTTTTTTCCTGAACTAACTGCGTTTTCCCTTATCCTGAGAAGGTGAATATAGGGTAAATATACTTTAGGCACCGGACTCTTTGAGCATCGTGTCACCCATTTTATTCATTGTCAATACGTATAAGCTACCCTGTCAAAGGAAGTTAGAATAGGATAGGACAAGAAGCGGAGGGGATCTTAACACCTCTACCTACGGAGATATCTTTTGTACCTACGTGAGAGGAGACAGAGGGCGGCCGGACCAGGGGGCACGACAGGCAGAGGGCAGGGTCCCTAGTTTGCAGATTTGAACTCCCTGGTTGGTGGCTAGTGCAACCGGCTCTCATCCCCCTCTGTGGGCTTACACATCCTTGGGAGGCCAGGGACCCGGAGACCGCTCGCAATCCGGGGAACGAGGTTTACTCAGAGCATCCTTATCTCCTGCCGTGCATGCGCCGAAATCTCCCGATGACACTTACAATCCTGAAAGAAACCAAACAGATGAAAGGCGAAGTAAAATGAGAAAGGAGATGAAATTGAGGGACAGGAAATTCGGGGAATGCAATGAAAAAAAAACTGGGGTCCGGAAGGTCGGCCAAGGAAATCGAACCCACGACCTCCGAATGCGCGCCATAGACGTTACCGCCTGAGCCATCCCGCTCAGTTTAAAGGAAGTTAAACACCAAGTAAAAACAAAATTGTTTCTATTTGGGGTGGGGTTTACGTAAAATCTCATCGGGAGGATAAAAGGCTATAAGATTCAGTACTGCCTCAAGTTAATCTATCTGCTAAAATAATCTCTGATGCAGATGTTAATAACTCCTTGCTGTTATAAAGCCAACGGATCAACTGGCCATAATAACCACATTGGCCCTCCGGTATAGATTTATTTGCAACCTCCAAATGCGCCCTTCGCAGGTACACGAATTCGGATTAGTGCAAATGTTAATTTTTATTGAATATGAATTATATGAACGGCATTAAATAGCAGGTTTGCTATACTCTATAAACTTTTAAGACGATAGTAACCACTTTAATGTGGCAAAGGACGAATCACACAGTTTAAAACCTTCTTCTACATCACAAATTTGGGCCAAGGGCTTGTTTCCAAAGCAAGAAAGCAAATCTTGCCATTAGATTAAGGGCGTCCAGAACGTCTTGTTTATTTTATATTTTAACTATACCGGTTCTGGTATTCTTAATGGTATCATTCTTTGAATGTCTGCGTACCAATGAAAAGGCTCAGATCACTTGATACTGACGTATACATAGTATGCGGAAGGTACTCTTGAGGCATGGTTTATTGTTTCACATGATTCTTAAAACTTAATTAATTTTAAACTTACATTTATTTTTTGATAGTGAAGTAAATTAAAATCCACCTTAACATTGCCATTCTCTATATTACATTAATTATATTACAGAAGCTATAAGAATGAATGGGATAACAAAAAGTATATGAATATTTGTGCCAAAATAGAAACGGAAAAGCTTGCATGGGAAGAACAGGAGTAACGTGTTAATCGTACAAAAAATTACAAGGGAAGTATTGTGTCCAAGTGTGGAAACAGACTACATTTGCACTGATTATTAGAATGCTCGGAAACAAAGTATGGAGAGGGAAAGTGTGGAATAAAATTTGGAATAATTTAGAGATAAAAATGTTTATAAATAGTAAGAAAGAATTTATTATAACTATTAATCAGAAAAAATAATAGATTAGTAAGATATAAAGGGGTTTATCGCAAAGAAACAGATGGCTGCAGTATGTGCAAAGAATGGAGAAAAGACAAATACCAACAACTATGTTAAAAGGAAAATGTTATACTCCATGGGGAAGAAAGGAAGACTAAAGTTGATTGGTTGGATAATGAATGTGACAGCGGACTTATGAAAATTGGAGTTAAGAGGGTTGGAAAAGTAAGGCACAGGACAGTTAGCACTTAAGGATCCAGAGCTCATCAAAAGCTGTAAGAATCCAAGAAGAAGAAGAAGAAGAAGAGGATATTGGTAACTACATAAGGAAGGTAAAATATAAGTGATGGAGGAAATGTATTTAGACATGAGGAAAAGAGAAAGTTATTATTGGAAGAAAAAGGAAGAAATAACTGGGATAAGAAGTGGAAGGATGAATTACTCAGAATAAGGAAAGGGACAGGATCTGCTATTACATCAACAACCAAGGTGTTAAGTGTATAGGACGTGTTAGTATCAGGTAACGCATGCGCAGTAGTGCAGTATCTGAAAAAAATAAATCATTCGTTCACTCATTTTGCATTTTCTATGGAACTTAAGAGCGCAATGGAGATTTTCCAATCTTACCTATTGATGATTTTAAATAGCTATTTTGTTAATATTCTTTGTAAGCGTCTCTTTCTACTCTTTGGAGATAATCCTCAGTTTCAAGAATACACCTGGTAATTTAGTTTTGTGTCATTAACTGCAGCACTTTCAAATCCTCAATCTCTATTGCTTTACTGCCTCTAACATTTATTAATCAAAAACAGGTTTTCAAAATAAAGCATATTGCAGATATTTGAGCCATAAGGATAACATAGCTGAAATAATAATAATAATAATAATAATAATAATAGTTGTTAATTGAATATGTACATTATTACTATTAATATGCCCAAATATAATTTTATATTTTTGAAAGTGTTAATGCCTCCTTTGTTAAACCTTTCTGTAACCATTTCCTACCCTATCTTCGTGATAACAGGACCATAATTTAGTCATGTTTAAAGCTGCATTGGCACTCTGGCGTTAGAAGTACTTGGGAAGAAGGTTACCCCTATTGCTACTGATTCCTTAGTGTGACAACTTACTCAACATGGATAATACAAAAATGGGCTCTTTGTGTGGGTAAAGTAAGATTATGTCGGACCGCGAGGAACTGCTTCATGTGCTTTAATCATTCCACACCACGCTATTAAACAGCGTGTCCCATATGTGTATTACAGGAGCTGTGAATTGGTTTAAGTACAGGATTTAATCCTTCATGGTTCCACCAGAAGAGCACTATATTCCAACCAATTGAAGAGTTGTATTTTTTTCTTTCTTTTTTATCCATTTGGAGTAAGCTGCCAGTCAAAATGATCTGCAGTAGGGAGAACTTATCCCATCCTCTACTTTTAAAATCACAGGTGCAAGTTAGTCTAACTTTATGAGATAAAAACTTTATGAGATAGCATAAACACACCCAAAACAAGTTAACCTACAAAGGAAATATACGAAGTGTTAAACACAACGTGGAGCCAATTGCTTTCACATTTATTTGTATTTATTTATATGCAAGGCGAATAGATGACAAACCGTTTACGGAGCAAACTCCTTTTCCTGCTACCTTGTTGCACGTGGAAATACATACCCTTCTCGTCTCGTTGTTTAATAAAGAACGTTCAACTGAGGTTCTATACATTAGTGCTAGTCAAAGAAAATGTTACATTTTTAAAACAATTTTTTCACTATTGGACATTTTGGAGTTTTTTACCGGACACAGGGTTAATATGTAGGATATATCCGAGAAATGTTAACGCAAATGCAACACGAACACAAAAGCTTGCGGCCAGATTAATAAACGGGGGCATTAACAATTATTGCATTGACATGAATGAGAACACTATCGCCAACGTTAAAACTTGCATCTCCAAGTTTTCATGTTCACATTAATGGTATTCGAAAGAAAAAAGCACTATCGCACTGCACAGAAAGAAAAAAGGGGAGAAATGGAGTCATTGGATGAGAAGTTAATTATTGTATTTGAAAATCATAAATCCTATAAGGATATTTTTAAAACAGCATGTTTAGAAACATACACGCACATATAGCATTAGGTTATGCAATTTATAACAATATAAAATGCACTGCTGCATCGTCGTTAATCATCGCAGCCTCCGTTTTTAATCGCTTTCATACTTCAATTTGTCTTGTTCTGACGCTAAGGTTTTTAGTGAATGACAAGGATATTGTGTTCATGTCAAACGTTTATGTCCTCGTGTAAATGTTAATGTTTCTATATGAATGACCCTTAACGGGTTATTAAATAGTCGGACCACGCACTCAAATTCACGCACCAGATTTTGGATATACCGAGTGTCCAAATGTCCCGGGTTCAGCTATTATCAAAGAAAACTGAACCCGGGACATTTGGAGCATCAGGTAGGCACTGTACCAACCGAGTGACATTTGCCAGTGGATAGATGTGTGGGCAATGTCACGTGTCAGACAGTGCAGTTATTTACATTATTAAAGTCCTGATGTATGATGAACATAAAGCGATATTATTTGTGAAATTTCGAAATGATATTGTTCTTCAAGTAGAAAAATACCACGTATTTTAACATTCTGTTCAGTCTTTAACAAATTGAGTTCTGTATCCGGCTTGCTATACCGTATCATACAGTATAATCCATTATCTGCAATTGTGTGGAACCAAGTGGACAATTTTCAGGGAAGGCTTGTTTCTGGACCGCGAGTCGCTGCCATTTTCTGCGAGAATATGCCTCACTGCTGTAATTCAGAGATGCATTGAGAACTCAATTAACTCATTTCCTTCATCGCCTCTGTACGCATTAGATGGTGTAAGAGAAAAGGCAAAGAGACTAGCGTACATGACAACTTCACGAAGTCAATTATCTCTAAGGGCTGTTTGCACCTCGCATTCCCAGGAGGAATAACCTAAGCAAGGGTTGGGCAATATGAGGTAATGTGACCTGTGTGTTAGAGTAAAGGAATGTCTTCATTACTGTAAGTTGTAAAGAGTACAGTAAACAAATTGTTTCATAATAATTAATCGTTCTTTCACTTATGCCGTATGTAAACTAAAGTTGGCAATGTAGGATAAGGTTTTAAAATTCAATGTTATAGCTGGGATTTGAGCCACAGATCTTGAGCGTACCATGTCGTTACTCTAACCAACTGAGCAACCATGGGAACATGCCGGTACGACATTAAATTCCTCAACTGTCACTTTTTTCCGGTAAACCAGAAGGCGTTCTCAAATTCGTTTTGAGATAACATACTCCAATGGCAACTTGCAATATCTTAAGGGGACAAGGTACTCTGAAATGGTCAAAAAACATATTTTTTGTTTTCGACAGTAATAAAATCTCTATTATTTCCAGCTTCAGAAAATATATACTTTTTGGGGGTTAAGAGGTTTATAAGACATTTAAATACCATTTAAGTGCTAGTCTGCATTCCTTTAAAGCTGTCATGCAACGCCCCTTTTTAGAACATTTTTGTATCTTTCAACAACGAACGACTATATCATGCCCAGCGAGCAGTTCAGCAATTAACAAAAGAGAAGGCAATCAGAAAAGCTGAAGTAATCCAGGAATAAAGGTGCATATGATTATGACCCTGGAATGTACTGAAGTGTGTCAGAATTTTAATGTTCAAACTTTAAATTCAGTTTTCTCAAAACAACATTTTTGGATAGTTTTGTACCTTTTTCTCGAAAGTATGAGAGGTAGGGAGCTGAAATTTTTAGTACATGTATACAACACATAGTTAAACGTTTTGAACTTCAATCATAATTTTATAATGCATATTAGTGATGTTAAGAAACCAATAACATTGCAAATTTTCCACATTTTTACTTTTTTGAATTTGCAATTTTTTTTTCAATTTCTACTGAACTGACATACATAACTGAATAATTAAGGTTCAAAAGATAGCTGATTATACTAAGAACAAGCATGCAAAATTGTGATTCTGTATTGATAGTAGTATCAGAGAAAAAGGTACACGAATTCACATGTTCTAAGAGTAAATTTTATTATGTTTCTGCTGAATGAAATAATTTTTACGGTCCCAATTACACAAGCTATTAATGCAAACAACAACTTGAAATAATTTTCATGATTTATAGAATAATCTATAAAATATCAGGAAAAACCTTGAGAACTTTAAGAACAGTTGTAATTTAACACATTTAAGGTGTAATTTCCATGTGTTCAGACTACCTTGTCCCCTTAAGTCCCAGGCTTCATAGTTATTCACTACTAGTTCAATAAAGGTTATTATAATTATTATTATTATTATCATCATCATCATCATCATCGTCAATTATACTTTCTCTTATGTCCTGTGTAGGTTATATATGCTAAAGTAGAATCAGACTGAAAAAATGCAATGCTGTGGCCGAAGATCTGTGTTTCAAATCGCGGCTAAGGGATTTAATTTTTCAGTCTTATTATACCTTAACAAACTGTTCGGATGTAACACTGTAATAGGTTCCAGTGTTTTACAAAACTAACTCGCAACTCATGCATAACTTAGAATCGCTCTGGGAAATAAAGAAAAGAAATAAAACATGTCAATATAAAAACGTCAACTACTCAAGTAAAAAGCTTCATAATAAAGACATCAATGAGAATGAAAATTAAGCTTCATATCTTATTGACCTTTGCATTGATTAAATCACCGTAGAGAACAAATCTTATGTGTTGCATTCACATAACTTTCCCTACTCACTCATCTACAAAAGTTATCCCTCTATCTACTTCATGTTAATCGAGATAAATTTTCATTACACGTTTATCTGAAGGTATAAGAAGGATAGTCGGGTGTTTCATAAAGCAGGTCGCTATACGACGGCTTTGAAATTCCATGTTCTTTGCATAACGTTGAGAAAAAAAAGGAATAACGACTTACCACTTGAAAAAAGTATAAGTATTGGAAAATTCAAACAAAGAATGAGAGTATATCGGAAATAGTTTACGCTACAATATTGTTTATTTAGCATAAATTGTGTGCTTTAACAAGATCTATTTTTTTGTGCAGCAAGATTTTGTCTATCTCTTAAGGTTTACCGGTTATACAAAGGTCAGACTTCACAGGCTGTTCCCAGAAAATTCAAGATATACATTTCATTTGTCTGCAGGTATCTTAAACATGTGGCATTTTAATAAAAATCTTAGAGCCATTTTTTGAGAAAATTAAAAAATAACGAACATTTTTCCATGTAAAGGTTAATTTGGGATGGGGGAATTTTCTTGAAAATCTCTGAGTAGTATACTTGGAGATCGCTGAACTTAAATCCAAGTTTGGTATTCAATCGATTTTTCATTTATGAGTTGCGCTGTTCACACCCACACACACACACACACACACGCGCGCGCGTGTACGGACCTTTTTTCCCGAACAGTTCCGTAAATATCCTGGCATCACCAACGATTTAATTGTATCCCTTAGTACGGAGCACATCATAGTATTTTTTTAAATATGTTTTTTATTTCACGTCACTTACCTATTTCTTGCATACAATACATTAAGCAACTTCTCAGTTTGTATTTCTGCTATTGGAGTTAAAACAATCTGGAGTTATAACATCACTACGTGCATGTATGTGTACTCCTGCTTGCTGTAAGCATCTGCCAGCGTCATTCTCTTAAGTCTAGTTTCCACATAGGATATGGTGCTCCCATCGTGTTCCCACCATGTTTCTGCCATGTTCTGTCCCGATCATGTCGATAACCAGTTTTGTAGTGACTGTGCACACCTTGCTATCTCGAATACAAGCCCAGCAAGAGAACATTATTTTAACAAGTGAGAGATTGCCAAAGAGAGACCAGCCGGTGCTTATTCGTCATTTTCACATAGCCAGCGTGTCCTCACTGTGTGCCGATCACTGTCGTAAAATGATCCTCAGGAATGATCGTCCAGAGTATGGTAGGTGCACGATAGGCGGTGCACAATCCTCATGTGGAAATTCAAAAAACGACTCCTTCGTAAATTAAATGGGTCCTGTTCCATAGCGACTCAAATTACGGCATATAACACTGCGTAGCCTACAGTGGCTTCAAAAGGCACTCGTCTACACTTTAAAGAACAACCTCTAGCGACCAAAATAACGGAGCGAAAATTCTAATTTTTAATGTGCAGAAATAACAAAATGTTCTGGTATTTTCAAAATTTTTCATGTTATTACTTTTGTAATAGTATTTGGGCTCTATTTAAACCTTTTCGTATGCCATGGAACATTAAACTACTTTTAAGAATCAGAAACTACGAATAGTTTGCTGTTTTCTATTAAATATCGCTAATCAATCACAAAAAGCGCTTGGTAACAGAGAACACAAATGTGTTTGCCATTTTAGCAAAAGTATATCTTTTAGTATGCAAACAGGCAGCGGATCTTTAGAAATAACGCAGGAATATTTACGAGTATAATTTTGCGGCTCTTTTCGCTTTAGATCAGAAGACCCAGTGAACGAGTATAATGCTGTACTCAGAAAAAAGCAGCAGTCCTGAACGCTGTATAAGAAATGCCAAGTTTAAGTACGTGTGAGGATTTTTGATTAGATTGGCAGCAACTTGTGCGTTGCCTGAAGGAGAAACTTGCAACACCAACTTCAAATCGATTCAAAGGCCCAGAATACAGAATGCAAAATGTTCCCTTCTCGGAATTATACTTACAAGGAAATAGCCTCCTTGAAATGAAATATTTTATCAAATATATATGTATATATACATATATATTACCTTAAACGCTGACAGAGACTGAATTTTCACCCGACTGTGTAACGAGTTTGGTAGATATAAGTAATCTTCCTGTCTTCAGAATATAGGAGAGAGTCGTTTAAAAAACACAGCCTGTATATTGCAGATGATAAAGGCAACATCAGAGCAGACTTTAATAACCATATTGCGCATTAGAAAATATGAATTTTTGGTTGAATTACAATCCTGAAATTTGTAGTATGTTTGAGAGTTGTGTGGACATGCTCGTATGGCTGTAATGGCGATGGACAGAAATGAACTCAAGGACAAGGCACTGAGTCAGGACGTGCATTTTAGTAGCCATCTGACTGGAGCAGGTGTCCATGTTCTCGCTGTACTCCTAAAGGATTATACGAGAATGATACCGACGATTGATACGATAACCAGTATTCCTACAGTCAAAACGTTGTATACATATTTGCTAAAGGAAACAACGCCAGTGACCGCAATCTTATTAAACATATATTGATTTCCTTAACCTTCATCCAATAATCTTACAAATTTTAGAAATTTGTATAGTCTATAAGCATCCTTTAGTGATGGAAGAATCATCAAAATTGTTGAGAAATTTTTACATAATCACAGCACATGAAATTTGAAATCTTTGTCTCTTTTCGTTGGTGCCATAGTTATTTAATAACACAAAGGCTATACCGTTTTCAAATAATGCAGAAATCCCAACATCAGACACCTACAGCAAGTATATGCAGAATTATTGAATACAACAGTTGTTCATATTCTCTATGGCCATTGAGAAAAACAAAATTTCAGTTCTTAATTATAAGATATCTGTTGATTCATTTCTGAATGTTACGTTGGACACAATTTTCTCTCTTTATATAATTATTTAGCATACGTTGACAATGCATTAGATTATAACATACAGATGAAATAAAGAAAACTTACTTATATAACGTTTATTAAAAGGTTCTAGCATAAGTATCGCATACATAACGTGCGGTTTTAACAGATCGGATTGTATTTTGTTTTGCTCTGTCTTCTGTTTTCTCAGGTGGTAAATCGGAACTATCTATGTATATTGTTTGGAATGGGATCTCTGTCGTTTTTGTTTTATTTTTACAAGCACTTTCTACCTCATAGCTATCTCAACGAAAAATCAAAGCCATCTTCTCAAGCTTGTTCTTTTATCGCCCCAACATGTATAGCCTAAGACAAAATAAATGAGCATCAACCAAGTTCAAAGTTATGCGATAAGTAGCAAGATGCCCTTCAATTTGGTTGTATGCATGGCAGCCGAGTGGTGAAACGTATGTGTCTCGTAATTGGAACAACCTGAGTGTATGTTATTATTATTATTATTATTTAAATTTTAATTTGTTAAATATACGCCAATGCCGTATGTTTTCTATGCATAACACATTATTTTAAGACATTCATGCATAAAAACCACATAAAACCTAATCTTTTCGTTTTCAAAATAAATAAGAATTTTAAAGTGAAGAACTAAACCAAATATTGAATTGACCAAATATTGGATGTGCAAACTCTCAGTCTCATTCTTCAATTATGAATGGCACTGGCGTAACCATGCGCGCACCTGTTCTGTATGAGTGTTAGCAATCGTATTGACGTTTGCTATGGCTGTATGTACATATAAAGACGAAGCTACAAGGAGATCTCTCCTTAACTTTGGTGAGCGTTCCTGAATACTCCGTGTCAAGCACTTGAAGTTCCTATATTTACGGTTACAAGGCAGATGCGGTTATCGAGGGAAGCGATTGTTCGTCGTCGACCTGGTTTGGGTCGAAAACGTTTGTCCACTCCTCGGCTGGACATTGTACTTCTGGAAGAGGCAGATAGCAATCCCTTCCAACATGTGTTTACAATTATTAGAAGTAATTCTAATTTCCCTGGGTTAAACCGCACAGCCTTGAGTCTTTTGACTACAGCAGGGATCTTTCCTTCATCGGCAGCTAAGAAGCTCTTACAGACGATCACAGATTATGTCGCCTCGCATTTGCAGAGGAAAATGTCAACCATAACGGGGATAGAGTTATATTCACAGACGACGTGACATTTTCATCCGCCAATGGGGAAAAGTAATTGTCTACCGGCCCAGAGGAAAACGTTATCACACAAAATACATGGCACAAATGGGTCCCAAGATTGTGTACCTGTGTCGTATTACGGTTGGATGTCATGAGATAGTCTAAGTGTGTCGTGGTAGCTTATTGACAAATTAAATAGCCACCAGTATATAGACATCCACAAAAACATTATGGTTCCTTCTGTAAGGACTAGCTATCCCGATGAATTGAATTCCACCAGGATAATCACCCTGTCCACGCAAGTCAGAGGTTTCAAATTGGTAATCGCAAAAGCAAGATATCACAGTATTGATTGGCCTCCTTGCTCACCAGATTTGAATATTATTAAAAATATGTGGATGGAGGTGACGAAAGTTCTGGAGTTAAATGGTCTGCAAGACAACGTAAGACAAAAGAGGTTATGTGGGATCAAATACAGGATGCTGTTTGGGAGGAAGTACCCTCTTGAAAATTTGTCTAGGCATTTTATATCATCCATGCCCCGTAGAATGAGGGCAGTAATAGAAGTAGAGGGTTGACTCACCCGATATTAAGTTTATTTCTATTTCTATTTGCTTTTTCATTTAGGAATATAATATTTACTTATTCCATGCTCAGTTTGAAATCGAAAAGGAGAGTGTTTCAGTTTTTATGCGTGAAGTTAAATACCTTGAAATGAAATAAGTCTTAGCAATTGGAAATTATAATATGCGCAATAAACACACACAAAAAATATATATATGCTAAGGATACGAACGTCGGTATGTCTCTCAGCTATGTACTCGTACATGCATATTACCGCTCGGCTGTCAGCCCACATCTAGTAGCTGGGACTCAATACGAAAGGTGACAAGAGAACGAAGCTAAAGGCACGCGTCCCGAGAGGCTATTGTGAACCGGCCGCGGAAACGATTTGGACATCGACAAGTATACGCTTCGGAAGTCTGCTCATTTTTGCTTTCCCTACTGCGTATAGTAACTAGGGAAGGTATTGTATTCCACTCAAAAATTCGATACCGAGATTTCACCGGAATTACATGTTTTTATGCGCCCTGAATCCAAAAAAAGCAGTTTTAAACATGTCCGTGTGTGTGTCTGTCTGTAAACAGCATAACTCAAAAACGAAAAGTCGGATAAATACCAAACTTGGTATTTAGGTTCAGTACCTTCCAAAAGTGCGACATGAAGATTTTCAAGAAAATTCTCCCACCCCAATTACCCTTTACATGAAACATTTTTCGAAAATTTTTATTTTCTGAAAAATGGCTCTAACGATTTTGGCTAAAATACCGCATATTAAAGATATTTATATGGCAAATAAAATGTATATCTTGAATGTTCTGGGAATAGCCTAATGTCCTCTTCATTCGGAAGGAATTTTGTATAATCTTTCTCGCGATTGCATGGAAACAGTATGCAATTTTAAGACCAGCATATACCGTTCAGTTCTTAAACATTTGACTATCGCTGTTCTCTTTGTATTTATAACGAAATGTGTAATATAGCTATTTTTGCAAAAGTTTATTTGAATTGAATGTAGTGGACAGAAAAATAAGCATTAGTAAGATTAGTTTTCACACCACTAATAAAGGGTAGAGAAAGTCATGTGAATGTATCACATCAGAAATTTTTTTGTCTTAGGGTGTGCATATTCCAATATCCGGACTTGTAAATCCATTTAGCCTTTTATTAATTTGTAAACTGAAATTAGAAGTCTGCTTATACCATATGTCCGTCGGAAAGAACAGCGTTTTTCAAAGATAATTATCAAAATCTGTTGACTGGTTTCGTTCCGAGATTACCCTACGCACACGCACGCACGCACGCACGCACACACACACACACACACACACACACACACACACACACAGTCTTTCTCTGTATACGATTAGTATATCTCTCATTTAGCTTGCTGCATTAGTGACTAAGAGTTCTTAACTAAACAGCCATCTTCATGCTTGTACATGCTTGACTGCCATATGAGTATGCAATACTTCTCTAACACAATACTAATTTCAAGAGTTGAAGTAATATTGCTTACGTAATATGTTTTTACGTAAATTATTATAACTTGAAGATCTTATATTGTGCTGCTTTTGTTTTGTTTGGTTACATAATTTTAACTGCCCCACGTATGGGAGCCAATTTGTGACGGTATTACTTATAATGTTTGTTTACATCACGTGTTGAAGCCATCTTGTGACGTCATTCATTTGTTCGGTTTGTAGCTCCATCTAGTGTTAGCAATTTGTGGTAGTATTAGTGTTTGAAAGAATTTTAAGTTTTGTTTACTGTCCTCCGGCTAGCTATTATTTCAGTCGAACATGTCTCTTGATCAGGGTTGTGTAAACGGAAAGGAATCTTTTATCCAAATATAACACTGATGAAGAAATTTGTTTTACACATTTATTGTCAAACACGTTAACTATCACATTTATACATTGATCTTAACACTCGCCAAACTGAAACTGTTATAATAACTTCTTACTGATCACTTTTAATCCACGTACTTCAACCTTTTGTATAATTAACCTTACAACACTTTAGATTATTCATAATTCTGCTGCGCGTAACTTGTGAATCGATACCCGACGTTTGCCGTATAAATACTTTCGACGAATTGACTGACTGAAGACGACGTGTAGTGTACACAGATTTTTGATGAACTGACAACTGAAGGCGACGTGTAATGTATTGAGATTTTCGATGAACTGCCCGCGATCTACCTGACTTGGCTTTTTATACACCCACTCCCCGATATGCCTAAAGATTATAACTGAGTTACTATTGGCTAATAAAACGCGCCAACATTAGCGTCTATTTTAATATCCAATGAAAATTATGAATACATATGCTTTAGGGAGAAAATATTCCAGAAGTTTCTACTGAAAACGCGCCAACATTACGTAACTTCCTCGTTTCCAATAATGATAAACAGCTCACCCCCCCTCTTTGCTGCATTATTGCGCTATTATTGACAGTTTCAGTAAGGCATTAAAAACTTACTTATCAACAATAATTACAGTCAAGAAACATCTCAAATCAATGTCACATAAAAATGCATATTCATATTACAATCATTATTTACATTTAAGATTACTGCATCATAGTGTAATTCAATTGTAATTCACGTTTTGCTCATGTGACTTCTGAAGGTTACTTGATGTTCTTTTTTCCCATTAGCCCACTGCAACACCCTGTTCTCTGTAACACACTCCTCTACATCTACGTTCATCTAGAAATTTCACAACTTTTTTGAAGACGGTAGATTGATTTTATCTTGCTGTTATCTATTGTTTTCATTTTAAATCAATTTCATTGATTAAATTTATGAGAAAAACAAACAAGAAAAAATAAGTACGACAGATAGAAAGTAAGAAGGAAAGAAAGAAAATCCCGCTCCAATCCTTACCCATTACAAATATACACACAAAGCGGCAATCATGAAAGCATCATCATCTATTGTTTGCATAACAAGCATGAGAATTCGAAGCATAAATGATCTAAACATATAGCAAGTAAGGCATCTGAAGATATTTTAAGCTTCCTGAATTCCACCTTGTGTATTTGTATGAACTAAAAGTCTGAGGATTTATTCGTTTGCCTGCACAGCTAACTTTTGTTACAAGGCGAAACAGACTGCTTAATCTGGAATTTGATATTCCATACGGAACATTCTTCTTCTTCTCCTTCGTTGGACATTGAAATAAAGTAACAAAGGATTCATTGTAACCGCATAAGTATTTATTATAAGGAGTAACAAATTCCTATGGCGCTCAAGCGTTGCCAAGAGTAATAAATAAGTCGAAGTTAATGTCGACACATTCGTGATCATCCTCTTAAACTATAAAAAAATATTCTTAATTAAGTATACGGTTAAGTTGAATTCTTTTTTATTTTACTTCGATACCCAACATTCCTCTTCTTCTTCTTCTTCTTCCTCACCTTCTGCCTCTATATGTATATTCATACATATATTTTTCATTGAGAATGAGCAAAAGTAACAATGTTAAAAAAATCCAGACAGCTGACAAAGGAAATACCAGTCCTACATTTTCTGCCTCACTTCCTGCTCCTTCTCCTCCTTCCCTTTTTCATATTTTAATGCTTATTAACACCCCAGGAAAAGCAGTACAAAGAGATGGAATGCCGATGGAGAGAGTGGAAATTGAGAGAGAAAAGTGAGGTGGAAAAGGAAACAGAATTGAGAGGTGGAGACGGAGATTAGGGAGAGAGAGAAAGGAGAAAAGAAAGAGTGAGAAAGTGACAGAAAAGGAGAGTGAGAGGGAGAGAGGGACAATAATAATCTTCGTATTTAGCACAATAACGCGAGCGAGTTGCTAATAATACAATGTTTTGAAACCATGTTGCACAATAAATTTTTGGGCTGCAACAATGTTATAACGCCGTAAACGAATTTCAGGCGTTTCTGTTATAAAGCAGATTTACAAAAGGATATTAATAAATTCAAATTAGTATCATTAGTTACATACTTTTCTGATGAGTTAGTCAAAGTCAATATCGTATGTTACTATACTAAGGGTGTCATTGTATCAACGAATATTACTTACTTAATTACTTTCTTTCTATTGATTTTGTAACCGTGTATTTCGCTAAAGAGGAATAATTGCTTCCGTTTTCAATAATACATAGTTTCCTTAATAACATCTTAATATTCAGTTACGACAGTATTTTATGTATCATTTGATTAAAAGCTGATATTGGTTCTGTTGTCAATAATGAATAGTTTTTTTAATAATATTCTTAATGCAACTTAGTGATGTTCATTATAACATCATGGCATACTTGTTTCAATACTAATGAAACGTGTGTCATAGTAATTACGTATACAGTTACACATATAACAAGTAATGGCTTAAATAATGGTACGAGTGAATATTTAACGCCCGTGCAAAAGTAAATGCATTAAATTTCGCGATTGACATAATAAAGTTTTTTCACCAACTGCATACAACGTTCTATGAAATTTAATATTATATATTGAGAAAAAGCCTACATATAAATTACAGAAATTGTATTCATTATGCTTGATAATTACTCTTTCGCACTGGCTGGGTGTAGGTTAAGTTTGAAAGTGGAATTAGATTTGAAAAATCTAATGCCACGGTCGGGTTTCGAACCACGAATCTCGGTTTTTCACACCAATGCTGTAGCATAACGAACTTGTATTGAATTTCTTCCATCTGATAGGTATATTCACTTATGGTTGCATCTTACATTACGACGTAATGATGTCAAAAAGTTTTCAAAATAATGTGTATTTATTTGTTTATTTATTATGTCATGGTTTGTAGGCGACCTTTATGTAACGAATACCATTATGACCTAATAATGGTCGATTTTGAGTCATTAGAATCTGTTTATAGTAGCAAGATTCGTACATTGTACATTACCTAAACTAAGTGGGAAGTAGGTTGTACGTACGGAATAGAAAACTATTATTATTATTATTATTCCTTTATTACCTAAAACATTTCACAAACGTGTACTGTATAGAAGGTTTTGCATGTACTTATACTTTGAATATATAAAACATTAAAGAATGTGATAACATGAATCTGTCTTAATTGAAATAACGAATAAAATTCCTACCGACACGGGCAGTTGAGGTTGTTAAGAATTCTTGAACGGAGGTGCGCAGTTCAAATCCCGCCAGGGCCATTCTCCGTAACTGAGATTTTTTCCAGGTTTTCCTCAGTCTTCACAACTGGCAAATACCGGTGAGGTACCCTAACTTAGGCCTGGAACGTTTCCTTCCCAAATGCCCTTTCCCAATTATCATTTGATTTCATGTATCATCAACGTACAATGCCTATGATGCCGAATTTAGTAAGAACGGGAGTTCTTACTCTGATGGGGAGATGGGGTGGAGTCATTCCGAAGCCTGTAACAAACAGAATAGACAGAAAATGGCGATTTTTTTTCAACAGGCGTCCTTTAATCAGATATTATGGTATCCTTGTGTAAGTCGCTCACCCCAAATTTTCTATAAATTATGTAAAATTCGCTTCCACGGTGTGTGACGTCAAGAAAACTCATGATGGTGCAAAAATAATATATTGTGAATGATTTGCATCCTTAATAAACGATGTTTATAACTTTATTTAACAAATCTAAGTTGCTTGGCAGCTATGCTGTTTCTTTTCCATTAACTTGGCCCATTCTTCCCGATAACCGCATCCTTCTGAACAGAACAAGGAAACGGTGATGCCAGATCTCTTTTTTGGATGTTGCTCATATCATCCTGAAGAACGGTAAGAGAATCGATATTTGCAATAAAACACGTTCCATTCGAACTTTTTCTTAAGGGAAAGCTGAAAACCCTGTTGCAGCAATGTTGAATCTATTAAATTCATTACCCATTATCTGACCTTGTGTCCGAAAATGCATAGTTTCCACGGTAGACGGCACTGAAGAACGACATCAAACAAAGAGCCCTGGCACACAATACATGACCTGAAACCCATCCATGTTCACAATGAATGTTCAAAGTGGCCTCCATGGGATGCAATGCCCGCGTTCACACGTCGCAACAGGGATTGCCTCACTCGCTCGAATGTTTGGATTGTGTCCGAATATCGTCACAGGCTACGTGGACACGCTGTTAAAGGGTCTGAACATCAGAAACAGGCTCACCGTACACAATGTTTCTCAATGCTTCTGCCCCCACAAGTAAAAACTCGGGGGGGTTTAAGTCCGATGATTGAACAGATAATGAAACAGGGCCTCCACGTCTTATCCAACATTAATGCGAAAGTGGGCTGGCGTTCCATCGTGCTGCAGCTACATTCCCTGTCATATTGCCAAAGGCGCATTCTCCAGCAATGGAGGCAGAGTGCTTTGCAGGAAGTCTATATACGTTTTTCCATTCAGACATTGTGGAAGAAGAACTGGTCGAAGTAGGCGGTCGCCAATAGTCCCTGCCCAAACATTGATGCTGAACCACTGTTGACGAGACCCTTTAATCATTCTGTGAGGATATTCTGTAGCCCTCAGATAACGATTATGCAGATTAATATGACATCTCTTCCAAAGGTCACTTCATCGGTGAAGAGGGCTGAAGATGTAAACCCCATAATGGCCTGTTGCACAAACTAGCGACAGAATCTTTCCCGTGGAGGAAAATCCGCCAGTAATAATCTCTGCACAGCTTGGAGGGCGATAGGGACAATAGTGGTTGTTACAAGCCAAAGAACGGTTAGATAACCGTTCTTTGACTTGTATCAGGGTTGTTCTCAATATCATGGGAAACATGTTCCTCCATATCTGAAGTACGCACAGTCCGCGGCCGCCCTGAACGTTCATCTGTCTCAAAGGACCCATGCTCACATAAACGTCGAAAAATGGCTCCAAATGTTGTGTGATGTGGGCAGTGCTGTCTGTCAGGGTACATGGCTCGGTGCATCCGTACTGCCTCTAGATCGTTTCCACCTGCTTGGCCTACACGAACACCATCTCGGTTTGTTCCTGGAATGAATACCGGACCATTGTGTTTCAACGTTGCTTAAGTCACACTATCTGTAGCACACAAAACTCACACTACAAGATATGAGAGAATGTCATCAGTACCATCTACTGTGGAAACTATGTATTTCCGGACACAAGATGATATGAACTTTTGTGCTCCATTTCCAGTCAGGAATCATCCCCTGAAGTTTGTCAGTGGACTTAAAGCTCACCTGTATATAACACTCCAATTTATAGGACTTCACAAAAGACTAAAGCCCATCCCCATGGTGTGGGGGTGGCGCGTCTCCCTCACATTCAAAAGGTCACGAGCTCGAAAGAGTGTTACTCGGATAAGGGCTTTTCCGGGGTTTACCCACAGAATATGAATGTCGGTTAACTCTAAGCTCTAGGGCCCCTGGTTTCTTTTGAGAGCATTTCACTCATGTCATTCATCCATCGTCCGATTAGACCTACCCAGTTAAAGGACGTTAAAAAAAAAGAAAAGGGTAATTGTTGGTAATTTTCGCCATTTAATCTGTCTTAACCTGCAAAGGAAGAGTGATTTCGTTCACACTTGAATACAAAGTCATGTGATTCTCGATCACATCTAGCGACTGTTCCCGCTCAACGGAGAGAGAAACAGGAAGTATCGAGGCCGCTGGGAGACTGAGAAACCGCAGAATTTAGCTGCCCCATATCGGACCGGTGACTTAGGGAAATAGCTACACACTTGTGCAACTTCTGTAAATGCAAACGTGCTGTGATACACGCAAACTAGGCTTTCTCCGAAGTTGCTTGCTTGGCAAAAGATCCTTCTGCCACATTGTTTCTAGCGATAAAATGATGTGTCTGCTGACAAAGAAACCCAAGAAATGCATATTGGGATAGTTTCTCTAAACCTCCTCTTCACTTTGAAAATATTTCCCCTAATCACCTTAAACACTTTCTCAGGGAGTTTAGAGTCATTTTTGAGAAAATAAAAAAATAACTAATGTTTCCATGTTTGTTTGTTTGTTTGTTTGGGGTGGGGGATTTTGTTAAAATTCTTGGTGTAACATTCTTGAATGATGGTGAACTTAAATGCCAAGTTTGGTATTTAACCGACCTTTTGTTTTTGAGTCGTGATGTTCATAAACAAACACGAGCTAACACCTTTTTTTTTCCAAAAAAATGCTTTGTTTTGGTTCAGGGATCCTAAAACGTACATTTCTGGGAAATCTCGAAAACTAATTTCTCGGTGAAATACCACACTTCTTCTTACCTACTAAGGTTACATGGTAGAGAAAATAAAACTGCTGTTTTGGGTTCAGGAGACCTCAAAACATGTATTTTTGGTTACTCTGCCTAATATAAGAGGCACAGAGAAAATAAAAATGACTGGCGATTTGGGTTGTTTAAGAATGTTTGCATTAGTAATGATATGTAAATCTTGAATTTTAATCACTGAATTTTATATAATTTCGTATTATAGCTAAAACATTAAAGATAAAAACTTAGCACACGTAATACGTGGAGCTATTTGAAACATACCATTTATGTCTAATTTTCCTTGTTTGTATATCATTAGCAATTTTTATATTATTCATTGTACATAGTTGAGTTTCTACATGTTGAACTGTCATGTGGCATCCACAAAGCATGTTAAAACACGTAATTCTTCCTTTTATTCTCGTGGGTTCATTATTAACAAAATTTGTCTTAAGATATGCGACCAGCTGTGTTTTGTTTTCCTTTTAGTGTTTCCAACCAAGCTCATATTGCTTAATTTAAGGTTATTTCTATTAAAGTAGTGAGATGACATGAGATTAGTACGGTAACGTGAATGCAATTATTTCACTTTATGGAAATATTATAATATAATAAACAAGGAGTATATAGGGGTGAGAGTATTGCGGTGAGTTCGAGAAAGCCATGTTAACGTACACATTTATGTTTACTAATAGTAATTTAAAATAATTTTGTTAATGCTTATTACCTCTTTACTCGTTTTCTATTTATAGGTATGGATGACATCCATTCCTACTAGTATAAGCTATATAATATGGTAGGTATACATACTAGAGCTTCAGAATTTGAACAAATGAGGTTCTTTTAGTATTCTGTTTTTCGAGCACCTTCGAATCATTTCTTCAGTAACTAAATTTCGAAAAAGAGTTTCTGTCATCTTTGGTATCGTTTTACTGGATGAAAGCAGGATGTTACCTTGGAAGTATGTAGACTGTAGCTCTTGGCAAAAGTATCGCTCCGACCAAGGCCTTTAAAGTTTAATGGAAACCGGTTTGGGAGAAAGTGATGAGATGATCAGTACGGGAATATTATCCTCGTTTGTATTATGTGGTTCAGAGTATTTCATGGATTCTACGGACATAATTACAACATATTCGCTGGATTTTATATTGAAAAGAAGGAGAATTCTAGAAATATGTTCCAGCCATCTTAATAGGACGCAATCGACATCATCGTATATAGTAAACATCTGTCTCTTGTTTTTAGTTAAATATACTAAATTGGGCACAACTAACTTAAGGAATATTAATTAATTATACATCATCAAAGCAATCATGTACAATAATGTGTCCAGTTTAGCCGTGCTTGGTAAGAAACAAATGTCCCGCATGATGCTATCGTGTGTAAATTTACTGAAGAATAGACACTAAAATATGGCACAAGTTTTTATGGTTTTGGATATGTCGTTAAAATGTACTTGCATCTATAAGGAATTTAATGGTACATAACTTATTCAGACATTCTGTTTGGAAGTTCCTCTTTTTGACTATTGATTGAAAGTTTTATTAACGATGCATATCATTACGAACTTTGAGCCAAATATCCGTTATCCTGTATATTAACATTTTCAGGCACTATAAATTATTTTTTATTCTAAATCGTTTGATATACACATATACATGCATAACACGTTCTACAATCCTACTAAACATGTAGTAGTATGTAACTGCACATTTGCTTTGTGCTGTTTAAGTAAACTGATCAAAATGCATTTTTAAAATTTCAGAATATAGAAAAAAATAGACTTCAAACTTAATACATATTTGCACCCGAACCATTAAATCTTCACTAAAATCACACCGCAGTTCCATATAATACACTGTCGACTAAATTTTAAGCTAGTAAAAAGTCTATTATCTTTATTTTTGAGCTAGTAGTTTGATATCTTAGTTTTATATATACATTTCAATTAGTTACGAAATTTACCTGTCATGTGGTACAACACACAGATAATATATGGTTAAAGCTTATTACAATATATTACTGAATGTAGAAGTTAGAAACGTCAATAGCATGTACAGTTTTTAAAGGGGCCGTGTTGCTGAATTATAGATATCATAACTTAAATATGGGCATCTGTTTGCCAGTTTATCAATACACTGGCTTCCTCCCACCGATGTGTACAGAATGGCGTAGTAATTAAAATGCAAGAAAAGAAAAAGAAACACTTCACTCTAGAAATTTAAAATTGACAAGAGGTGTGAATTCAGAATAAACGCCCTTGACCAATGAATATGTTTATTTTTCTTTTACTTCACCACAGTTACGTAAACAACAACAAAAAGTAATGAAACAACTAAACTTTGGGGATAACAATTAATTTACATATTAGTTGACATATGATGAACGTGATGTATTTAAATATACTTTTCATAATCTACACGTATATTAAAACCTCAATCGAAATGTTTCAGGAAAATTTTAGCTTCGGAGAAATGACCTACATGTTACATAATTAGTTACACTGAAGTCAAAAATCCCAGTTTATATTTACTCATTTTTTCACTCGAAAGTTGAACCTGTTGGTACACTCAGTCAACTCAATTATGTGTGAAGTATCACAGCCACGTGAAACATAACACCGTTTCGCAGATTCATAGGTAAGGGGTATAGAGGGAAAGGTACGTTTTCTGTCCTGAAATATGCCCCGCTAGTCCTCTAACAATAGCTTCGCCTTTACCCTTACATACCCTACAGTTCTATCTGAATTCCTTTCTTAGAGCCGCGACAAGAAAATTCTTCTTCTCTATTGTCACTGGAAATTGATGCATAACATACCTTAGGTTCCATCAAGAGGGTAGATGATAGACACCCTAATTGTTTCTTCCAGGGGTTTATGTAATGGGGCATAACTTATAAATAATTAAATATTTATCCTGTTACGTATTGACTTTTAGGTAAACAATTTACAAATAAAAATTTATAAGCGAATTCTTTCTTATTATTTTGTTGCTTCAAACATTTCGATGGAATGATGAATAATGAGATAAAACAATTTTTATTTAATATTATTTTTTAACATAAGGCATTTGGGTATGTATTAAAACTCTGTAACTTCTCTGTCGTTTTTGGTTATCAAGGAAAATCGTACATAGCTAATCCTATAACAATCATTAGCAGCACACATATGTTTGTTTTCTTTAAACCATGCAATTAAGGTTTAGTTATTAATTATTATTAATATTACAGAATAAGCAATTTTACTACCGGTTTTCGAAACATCATGACAAGTACATTGCACAGAGAGGTTTTGGAGACGAAAGAGATAATCAGAGAGAAGCAAAGGGTGACATAGTTGGAAAAGAGGAGAAGAAAAGGGGTCTCTGCAATTAACATACAATGCGAATGGAGCTGGGGACCCTGCTAGCGAACAACATGCTCAAAGCGATGTTATTTTCACCAATGCAATATCGCTTTTTTAAGGTTAAACTTCCTATGAGGAGATCATGTCGGACGATGAATGAATGAAATGGGTAGAATGATATTCAAAAATGTGCTTAGCGTCAGCTTAACGATATTAGTCAACTGGTAATAAGGGAAAAGCCCAACCGAGGCTAGAACTCGGAACCTTTTGAATGTGAGCCAGACTCGTTACTCCCACACAATGAAGGTGGGCTTTTAATGTTTTACAGGCGACTCTGTATGGAATGTAGCATTTCCGATATTCGCAGAAGGTCTTGAATGTATTGTTCCATCCAATCGAGAATTGAAGCCGGTTGTGGTTTCAGAAACCAGCACACTGGCCACTAGACCGCAGAGGCAGTCACATTCAAGTCAAGGGCATTTAAACTTACCCGCAGAACACAAACATTAAATCCTCTACCAGTTGCAAAACCTGGAGTTCTGGCTACCTCGCGTTGTACAGTAGCGTGTTCCTTGAGAACACACTCCGAGAAACACAAATCTACAGAGTGCAGCTTCACAGGCTTACCAAATTATATGGGGGTAGTCACAGAATTAAAACCAGAAATACTTAGTTGCACCAACATTGTTCCGAACAATTACCTTGGAACTTAATGACTGATTTCCAACGTTGTAGTATCTGTTGTCGTGCTGCATAATTCTCGAATACATCAGGTCACAGCTGTATTCAGGTCATAGCTTTGTAAAACGCTGATCCAGTCCTGAATTTTTTAGTTTGAGAGAGCATTCATTAATAAATGGACTTATATCCGAGTACAGGCTCGTCGAGGGAGCGTTTTCAAAGTGTAATCGGTCTAGGCATGCCCCAACTTCTCACCGATTTAGGTCTCGCGTTAACGTGTAGAAGTAGTTAACTTCCTCTTTAGATGACGCTCTATTCAAGTGCTGCATACTTTACCATATTTATGGGCTATCTATTCAAGAAGCCATCGCCCAGTCTACTTCCAAAACATTTATTATTACCTCTGTAGCGACGTTTGTACATGATCTTGGTCTTTCGGGCAGTTAATATTATGAACACCGAGAAACGACATTACATATGCTATACATACAATTCTCGAAGCAAGTTATAAATATCTGTCGGCGCGCATCTATGTAAAGCTTTAATTTTAATGAAGCATCTTTGCTAACGTGATATAATTGAATTTCGTTATCTATTTAAAGTTTCTAGATAAAGAAATTTACATCTGCTTACAGGTAACCGAAGTCCTAGATTCCTATATCGTAAAACAATACCAGAGATATTTGGTGATGCGACAAAACAAATGCATATAGATATTGGTTATACGACGGAGGGGAATACCTCAATTATTGCAACCTGAATAGATCTATTGTGACCACCACCCCTGGAGGAAGGGATGAAGTGAAAGAACCACAAAAGGCTGCAGGCCGCAGGCAAACAGACCACAGGGAGAACGGGAGACATGAAGTCCCTAACAGTTCCAGGCTCGAAGGTCCGTCCCACCGCTGGAGCTGCCTAGAGAGGGCGATGAACGACCCGTCGAATAAGCAGCCCTCTAGCGTCCTCGGGGAGTACTATTTTCTTTGATCAATCATCCGCGCCATCTTTCCGGCACCGCTATACACCACGAAACCTAGAAGCACCCTGAAAGTTGAGAAGGAAACGGAATGAAAAGGAAATTTTACAAAGGAAGTCGTTGTAGATGAGAAACCACCACAGCATTCTCTATCGGCCAGGGAAAACCACGAAGAAACACAAGGTTAGAGCGGATGGTCGACGTGAATCGAACCTGTGACCTCCCGAATGCGAGTCTCACACGTTACTGTGGAGCCATAACTTGGGGGGAGGTCCTTTGTTTAGAACGGCAAGTTGTCTCTGTGTTTGAATCCATGACCTCGGAATTAGCCTTACACCGCTACCTTCTGACCCATTTTGTTCGGTATCTTATCTTTATTAATCGCTCAAGGTCTCATGGAGGCATCTCTAGTAGACATTTCTAATCAGCAGAGGTTCTCTAATACCGATTTAGGCTCCTTTACCATTTATATTTATTTGATCCAAAATAAATGTATTGTAAAACATTATGTCGAAAATCAATTTTAATCCTAAATATTGATATGGTAAACTTAATGTTGGTGTCTTGGCTATTAGCCATTCAATTGGTGACTAGACTGTAGTTGAAATAATCTTAGAACATCATTCCAACGTCTTAGGAGGGCGCCAAGCGATATTTTCGATGGCCTGGCTCCCTTTTTGTCTGCAGTTGTCAAGTGCTACTGAAATACGCATTTATCTATCGAATGCTTCCATCAGCTCGGTCGCCACAGAGATTTATTTTTTGATGATTATAGTGGGTAATATTTCAGTGGATAAGATTTGGTTAATGCAGCGAAGCTATAGAGATATTCCCTTCTCGTATGTTCTACAAGTGCACAGTGTTCCTGATGCATGTTATATCTCTGCCAAGGATTTTCTAATGTGTCCGATGGTAAAAAGAAGCTGAAGGCCGTGAATAGATAGCAACCAGCTTCAGTCTCCTTTGACAGCTAATGGAAATTTGTGTGCGCGCGTGTTTTTCTTCTAAACCCAGTAAGTTTTGGACAACAAGTTTGAATGTTTTCTTGCTTTAAAATCCATTTTAGCCTTTAGAAAACAGATCGGCTTTTTGTATTAAAAGGATAACAATTGATTGTTCTCTTTCAGATTTTACAGGAAAGCGTTTTTCCAGATAATAATTAAAGCTGTAACTTTTCCTTTATAGTATGGCTAATAAACAATATGCTATATTTAAAAACAGATTTGTTCACTGTGAACATTTGAAAATTATGTACCTCTATGGAACCTTAATGGTAAGGTTTAGTCTGAAATAAAACATAGATATATAAACAATAAATTATGTTGCAAGGCCGTGTTACACACATACACACACACACACTCACACACACACACATATATATACACACACACACACACACACACACACACACACACACACACCAGTTGGCCCACACGAGCCGTCCTTAGGGAAGTTTGTTTATATCGGATAGCGCGGATACCAAAGGTTTGCATAAGCAGAACTGTAAAGCGGACTCCATACCGACAGAGAGGAGACTACTAAATGAAAGACCAATGCTTAAAACGAACACTTTAACTGCTATTACAGGTCCCAGAACTCTTTCGGTAGAGGAACTGCCTGCTATATGAGGTGCTCCGGGCTCGATTCCCGGCTGGGCTCCAGAAGGTTGTCTTTAAACTAAAACATTGTATGGTGTGCCCAGAGCCTGGTGTTTGAATCTGAAAGTACCTATGTGTGTATGGACGGGGGTTATTGGATATTTAAGAAGCAATTCGCTCATTAACAAGAATTCAGGATTGCCGCTTGACACAAACCTGAGTACACGTGTTAACTCATTTAGTTCTATGACAGTTAATCTACAATCAGTACAACTATAATGTACCAATTGGTGCCGTAACTATAACAGGATTAAACAAAATTCTACTTTTATTATATTTGTGTACCCTTAAAGGTGCGTTAGTATTAAATTATTTTCTATTAAAGCATTATTCATAATAAGCATGTGCAAAAAATGGCCGCTTTTGTGAACGAATTGATGCAAGGGCCTCTCAGGCCCACGTTCTATCTGGAATGATCCATAATTTCTTAATATTATTTCTGTACATCAAAAAGAAACCTGCGCAGAAAATAGATTCGCGTCTGAAAATGTTCAGAACATTGCCTTCGAGCCTCAGCTGCATTTTGGTACGTCTCCGCACAGATCGTAACCATACCTGTGTGTTCGTAATTGGTGAACGTTACCTTTTCGTCTGAATTACCTGGCTCGAACTGCATGCAGGTGACCACGCGGCGCTGATCAGAATAAAACTACCACCAAAACACCTGTAGACAGCAGCACTACTTCAGTGACCTTTCGCTTTGTACCTGCACTGCCCCTTTAACAGAGATGCAGCAATTTCTTTTGCACCTGTGTATGTGGAAAACATAAAACTGCAAAGGACGGCTTGTTTGGGCCGCCTGGTATACTGCAGTTTAGATTTTAAATGAATAAATTTCGTGTGCGATTCGCATTCGCGAGGTCACGAGTTTTAAACCCTCGGACCGAGAACCTGACCGAAGGTTTTTTCGCGGTTTTCTTTGGTCGCTAGGCAAATACTGGGTTGGATGATTTGATCCGCGAATTTTCCTATCATTCCTTTTATCACTAGATTTCATTTCCTTCTTCACCGCCATACCAGGCATTGGGCTAATCATCCATCCTCGATATGCTATGATCCAGAGTTTGCTTACTCCTCGACAGGCCATTGACCCAAGGCATCGGCTTGTAAGTCCTTCGGGGTGCAAGTCCTACAAAGAAGAGGGCAATCTGTTAAAGAATAAGGAGATTTTCATAGTGAGTTTTTAACTTTGTTCTTCAGGACAAACACATAACTCAGAAAACGGCGAAGGAACCACGGCACTGTGACCATAGTCCGGTTTATTCTACCCCTGTGAGAGAAAGATAAAGTGAAGGATTCAAGGAGCGGCTAGGATCTAGGCAACAGCGCATGATGCATGTATGGCATCATTGTTTAGAGAAACTACCGTCATCTCTTGATCAGGCAAATCCGCAATTTTCTTTCCAACTCAATATCTAGATCTGTTTTCTAATGCAACTTTCCTGTAATTGTTGTTATGCTGCCATTCTCTTGCATATTAAGTTGCACTAAAAGTTCACAAAATGGATATTACAGGCTGCTTCATTTGCCAGAAAGAAAATGAAATGGAAACAGAATGTAGCTATGGGTACGAAATACTGGCAGAACAAGTCTTCCACCAAATGCATAGGTACATTTTGCCTGTTATGTTTACAAACATTTTAATTCCGCTTGCCTCAGTTAAGCAGATATTGCTGAAAATACAATAGAACCTCACCTACACATTACTTACTTCTACGTTTTTCGCAGATATACGCTAAATTTTTTAAGCACCGAAATTTGTCATAGATATTTAACTAAATTTTAATACTATTCTGGTTATACGTTTTCTCATTAATAGTCACATTTTTCTGGTCCTCGTGTACGAAATATAATAATTTTGTCACACATTTATTCGTTATGTTTATTCTGTGATAAGGTATACATATTATCTATGGTTTTTGTATACTGTATTCTTGCTCGCAGCACAGAACAGCAGGCATGTTAGGCGAGGCAGCAATTCTTTTCAGAACGCATTATAGATGTGCACTTGTTAGTAATAGGCCGAGAAAGGTTGTATCTGATGATACTGACGATGACGGTGATGAAGAAGTAGGCCTGAATGATAGAAGTATTACCAGTGTGTAAGAGGTAATTCAAATTCTAGAAATTACACAAAGATTAGACAAATTCTAAATAATGACAGTATTTCTGTGATTAGTGCACATAATCGATAGTGTATGACTGTGTGGAAGAATCAAAGAAATAAAGAAAAACCGACGATTTTTTAAAACAGCATAAAGCACCAGTATTTACTCAGAACTTTTTTTAGTTTGAAATATGAATAACAGTCCTGGAATACATGTAAGTGCTCTAAACAATGTACTATGTTTATTATTTATGCGTTTGTTTCATTCATTGCTTCCTTATATTAAATGATACACAATTAGAGCATTAATCTAATAAAATTGTTTTAGTTCCATAAGAAAATTCACCTTTTCCTTTTCTCATTTATATATTATTTTAGCCGTCTTCCTTTAAAAACATATAACTGAGGTTATACTGTGCACAATTTCCTTCCGAATTCCAAAACCTCGGTCATATTTCAAAAGATGTTGAAAGAGGGAAATAAATAATTTTGAATAGTCAATATACTGTCTAAATAAGTTAGTTGCCTCTGAAGTTTTTTAAAGATCTGGACCCATTTAAAGGTTCTGATACTGGAATTTTATAAAGTAGAAACCTTGTATTATTTCCCACTTCTCATCCTCCATGGGACATTCTAGAAGCTCTGTGTGGCCTATAAATATGTAATTGTTAGGCGGAAAAATAATGAACCATAATAACTCCCAATAAAGTGCAACCAGGAATTTTTATTGCTACTAAGAACTGCAATTTTCTAAATACTCATAATATTTGTATCTAAAGATAACATAAATATTTCAATGTCTAACTGCATAAAAAGTGCAAAGAATTCTGCGTGTTAATTGTGAATAATTATTTATGACTACTGGTCATTTCTGAGTAAAGTCGTGATATTTACGTGTTTACCTACTATGAGTAGATCGTTTGAAACAGCGATTTCCATAGAGACCAGGGTTCTCTTCTGTTTAAGTGGGAAACGTCTCAGTCTAATCTATGGAAAAATAAAAATAATTATTCCGCGTAAGAACTTCACGCTTATTCACATGGCATTATTAATACTCAATTTTCCGACTGTTGGCTCTAAAATTTGTTGATCTGAGCTTTATTATGCTAGTTATAACAACAAAATAATTATTTCAGTGCCAAGCTTGCAAAAAAAAGCAAATAAACTACTTATTTTGCCATTACCTCATATGGCTGCGTGTTATTACTCAACTGACAAAAAAATGGTGACCAGCGCTCGGATGGCGGTACTCCTTTATAATACAGTAATTTTAATACACGCAGAAAGCTCAATGCTATCTGTTGTCGCTATCAGGACTGCTAATCATTCTTGTTGATCCCTACAGGATCAGGGAGAACAGGGAGAACTTTTCCAAAGCTCAAGCTCTGGTTACGACATTTCTCCAGGCCTCACTAACTCGATGCACGCCCTCAAAACGGTCTAATGTAAGGTTGTCGCTGGAAGGAACAGAAGGTTTAACCCTTCCCCCTGTTTTGTCCTCTGTTTACTTACCGTCCAAGGAGCTTCCATTCTATTAACACTGTGTCGCCGTAAATTTCGATGTCTCCCAACGCAAAGTTGGAGGGAGAAAGGAGGAGAATGGCACCGAATGATACAAAACAGCATCGCTGGCCTAACGCTAAGGGATGGAATGGAAATGAAATGAAACGAATTGGAATTAAACTGGAAGAAAATGAAGGACCGCTTACAATATCAACTCAGCATTAATCTTACAACAAAGGAAAATCACGAAAAAAGTATTCAAGTTGGTCATTGAAGTCTGAATCAGATACCTTCCAAACCGGAGTGTTATCCTCTGGAGCCTTATAATACATGATTCAGATTTAGGAGAATGTCACATAATCACATAAGCAACGTCAAAGACTAATAATAAAATCAAATAAAAAAGCTGATGTCTTACACTCACATGACTTTCTCTACTCTTGTACAAACTATTTTTACAAACGCTTATTCTCCATATGCTTCATGTTAATCGAGATATCGAGATGTCAATCTTATTGCTAATTTTCTTGTAGATGCAAGGGGAATTGGTAGGCTTTAAGCGATAGTCATCTTTTAAGCGCTGGTTGCTATGTGGCGGATTCCATTCTCTTTGCATGTCCAGGACATAAAAAAAATGAATAACGAATTTGAGAAAAAGTATAAGTATTGGAAAATTTAAGGGAATAACAAGCAATATCTCAAAAATGGTTCACTCAACAAAAAAAATGTATATGACATAAATTGTGTATTTTAACGCGATCTACAGTTTTTGTGTAGTAAAATGTTGTCTATCTCTTATGGTTTACCGGTTATGCAAAATTCGTTCACAATGAAGAATACTTTTGGAGACATTCCCAGAAAATTCGAGATATACATTTCATTTGTCATAAAAACATCTTAAGCATATGATATTTTAATCAAAATCATTAGAGCAATTTTTGAGAAAATTAAAATTTTCGACAAATGTTCCATGTAAAGGGTAATCTGGGGTGGAGGGATTTTCTTGAAAACCTTCGTGTCGCATCTCTGGAAGATACCTCCTGAATTCAAAAAAAAACATTTTTGGAAACATGTTCGTGTGTGTGTCTTGTGTGTCTGTGAACAGCATAACTAATAAACGAACAGTCGGATAACCACCAAACTTGGTATTTAGGTTCAGTATCTTCCAGAGATGCGACACGAAGGTTTTCAAGAAAACTACAAGAAAATTAGCAATAAGATTAACATCTCGATATCTCGATTAACATGAAGCATATGGAGAATGAGCGTTTGTAAAAATAGTTTGTACAAGAGTAGGGAAAGTCATGTGAGTGTAACACATCAGATTTCTTTTTTGGACTCAGGGGCCTCAAATCATGTATTTCCGTTGAAATATCGGTATCGAATTTTTTAGGAGAATGCAATACCTTCTCTAGTACATAGCAGGTACGTGGCAGACAAAGTAATAAGTTCCTGACTTAACATAAAAACCTTCTCTCATTAGCTTATAAACTGAATTATCAAGCACGTCTGATTCACTATAAGGCAGATTACACATTGGTTATCTTAGCTTAGATAAATCCAGCATTTCTGTTATTCTTGGAAGGAAATGTAAGAAACAATTGACCTTGCAAGTTAAATTTATCAAACCAGAAATGGTGACCAACTTCCTCTTCTTTTGGTAATACCTGTCCTTCATACGCTAAGTTGACAATCTTGCTTTAATAGCTCCTTTTGCAGCAGTTGTTTCAGCACAACGAAGTGGAAATCTTAGAAATGTAAGGAGTTCAACTTGACTTTTTCTGTACTCCATAAATAGTGTTTGGTTTTTTACTTCGCAGGAAACGTGTGAAGGTATATACATACAGAAGGCTTCATTAAAACTACTTCACCAGTGCACACTCGCACAAAAATATATATAGAGGGAAAAATGAAGCCTTCGCACATCTTTGCCAATTTCGCTTAAAGGTTCTTCAGTACAAGTTTCACGTTGTCAGTACCTCTGACGGTAGAGAAGTTTGAATGGTTAACAGAACCGTCCTCAGAGACAGATATGGCATAAGCCTAATTGTTACCATGATTACATCGGAACTGAAGTCGATTCGTGTACACATCCCGCAATAAATACGATACGCGTTTCCATGTTAAATTCAATACATATTGAGATATTTCGCGTACCTAGCAGGTAGAGAAGGTATTGCATTCCCCAAAAAAATCTAAATAAGATTTTTGTAGTGTGTAACACCTGTTCTTACTGCATACGGTACCACAGGCGTTGGACTCTGATGATACATGAAATGAAATGATAAGAGGAAGGAAATTTGGGAAGGAAACGTTTCAGGCCTAAGTTTAAGGTACTTACCCCAGTTTGAGGATTGAGGGATACCTGTAAAATCCTCAGTCAGGGAAGATGGTCCTGGCCGGATTTGAACCATGGATTTGCTGCTCAAGAGTCCGTGCTTTAACAAGCTCGACCATCCATGTCGGTCTCTATGTGTTAGCGGGAGGTTCTGAAGCTAGTGTATACCGTATAGCTTTGTAGAAAGTCTGCGACGTTAATGATAAAGGCGAGGCTGCTATATCTATTATAGAACCAGTTTCTGGCAGACTTATTCTTCCTGCAGGAAAAATGGAAGCATGAGCAACGGACTCACACGAGGAAACTAATTTTCTCGCTGCAAAAATACAGACCTAAAACTATATTTCACAATACTGCTTTAGAAGAAACGATCGAAAGATAGGCCTGTATATTGTGTTAAAGAAAGAAGCAAAGAATGATGGGAATATATAATTTGCTTTCATTTTAAGGAGAAAGATTGACTAGAAGATTTCGGAATGAACCATACCACCTTTAAAATAATGCTCCAACGGCTTGAACTACATTTAAAGTACATTAGAACGTTTGTGGGAGCTTCAATGCCTATAGAAAAAAAAGAAACGATGAGCGATCAGCGTATTACGAGTCTTGCAGTAGACATAAACACGATTTCAATATTAAATAATTATATGGAATAGTGTTAAAAGTGATGTGCTATGTATTGTAGTAATTCCCTGGTTGACGTTTTTAATATGTTGGGATAATTTCCAAGATGTCGGCTGAGAAAAATAATGAGGTAGGATAGAAGCAGACGAACCAAATACGAACTTCTCACAACACAGGGCCGTCATTTCATCTTCTGCTGGACACACAGGGTCAGAGGAGGGGAGAGTAGCAGCCTTAGTCGACATGCCACGCTGAAGATAGGAAGGACGCTTCCTGAAAACGTTCTGTGACCACCAACCAGAGCCGAGTGATGTGAACTGAAAAAGTCGACCAGTAAATTACTACAACGATTTCAGTATGTTTCTTTGCAGCAGAAATTTGATCCGATCCTACTTTTTAAGAAAATCTAATCTACGGTTCATAGTAAGTTTTAAATGTTATTGCTATTAATTTTAATTGTTAATCTTTTCTAATCTGTTACATAGTTACTGTATTTAAAAAATAGGGATAGCTGGGTCTTTTGTTACACGGGGCTGATTGCCACAGTTCAATTTTAAATTACCCGCCAGATTAACGGTATTTCTTTTTTTGCCAGGTGGTACATCCGAGCATTCCCGCTCGAGGTCTGAAGCTATAAAGATGATCACAAAAAAAAGCATATCTGATTCCATTATACAGGAAAAGGAAAAAAAACAATCAATAATCTCGATATGTTAAGTCAAGTAGCTTCTCAAAATCTGATAGCTTTTCAGGACAATAATGTGTCTCACGTCTCGCGTAATAAATCTGCAAACAATAAAGCAAGTCAGTTCACTCAAGTGTTTAAGAGAAAAACTGGCTCTCCAGGTCAAGGGACACAGAAAATTGGTAGAAGTCATAGTGATACTTCCAAAGTTTTAGCTTTTCCTAATGGCAGATCACACTCCACACTCTTCAGCTACTTGATTTCTCCTTGTAAATATTTTAAGCATTCTGGAAACTTAGAAACATCTGCTTCTAATACTGTTAATTTGGTCAATCTCAGTGAGCAGAATGTGGTTTTAAAGAAATTTGATTTGATCTTACAGAACGATCTGGATAATATTAAGATTGCTGTATAAAATCTAAAGGAAGGAATATCATCAAAGATTTTGAAATCTGAAACACTTCCATCAAATGGTCAATAGAATATCAAATCTTTTCATACTCTATTGGAATGCCAGAAGTGTTTCAAACCAGAAAGAAGAATTAAAGAATGTAATTAATCGCCGTAAATATGACTTGATTTTAATTATAGAAACTTGATTAAGAGACAATTCCAGATTTAATATCCCCAACTATAAATTGATTCGTTCAGATCGTCCTTTTAGAGATGGTGGTATTTTGGTTGCAATAAAGAATGGCTTATGTTTGACTCAATATGAAATTTTAACAGTTTTGATTATTCGGTTCAAGTTATAAAATTTGTTATTAGCGATCTTCAACTGTTCCTTGTTTATAAAGATCCAAACACAAATGTTCCACTGACATATTGGAAAAACATTTTACAGCTTTCTTCAGTTTATGAAGTTCTAATTTTAGGTCACTTCAATTACACTTTTAGAATTGATCAAAGTTCATTTGGTGATTTTGGCTATCCTCTTATTCAATACTTGTCATGTGATATCTATGTTTTAAATGATGGATCTCCCACAAGGATTGGTTCATATGGTCAGAATGTTTCCTCTACTGATTAACGCTTGTTTCAGGATCATTAATAAACTCTACTGAATGGGAAGTAACCTCTAAGTAACGACAATTTCCAGATTAATGTCACCATAAGAAATAGTAGACTAAATATTCTTGAGAATGTCGTAAAATTTCAGCTAAAGATAAATAGGAATAAATTCCAGGACTTCCTTATGTCTGCACTCCAGAATAAAGGGAACGTTTAAGCTGAATATTCCTGCCACTTCATCTATCATATACTAAATTTACGCATGGACACCTTTCATCCTTTAGTTCGGCAGTCAGGAAAAAAGCTTATTAAAAATCTATATGGTGGACAGTGCAATGTAATAAAGCCATAGCTGTTCGGAGAAAGGCCATTCGATCCTTTTAGAAATGTAAATCCTTAGAAAAATATTTAATTTAAAAAAACACTACAGCTTCTACTAGAAGAATAATCCAAGAATCCAGGTTGGATCAAATTTTGTAATCAATTATCCCCTGAATTTAAACCTACAGTTTTCATATGGAAATCCGTACGTTAGTTTACTAAAGGGATAATTCAAAAAAATCTCCGATTGATGATATTAACTTCAGAATACGTTTTTACACACTCTTATCCCTGACTGTGTTGCTTTAAACGCATTTGACAATATTGAAAATTATTCCCATAAGCTCCCGTTTGGCCACGAATTAACTCAATTTTTGATTGAACCTTCAAAATTAGCAGAACTGGAAATAAAAATTCAGCCCCAGGACCGGATGAAGTCACGTATTTAATGGTTCAGCTTTTACCTTCTGGATATTTAGATCTACTAATTAAAGGGAAAGTTAGAATCAGATGACTGAAAAATTCAATGCTATAGCCGGGATTTGAACCACGGATCTCCGGTCTCCGTCCGGTTGCTCTAACCACTGAGCTACCATGCCAACATGCCGGCAGGCCATTGAATTCTCCAGCTGACTCGCATTAATTCCATTAATTGACCTAATAGTGGTTGAAACTAAAAGCCCGGGACTTAAGTACTTACAAAGAATGTAAGTCGCCATTGGGGTATGACATCTCAATATAATTTGAGATCTCCTTGTGGTTTACCGGGAAAAATGCGAGTCAGCTGGAGAATTTAATGGCGTGCCGGCATGTTGCCATGGCAGCTCAGTGGTTAGAGCAACCGGACGGAGATCAGGAGATCCGTGTTTCAAATCCCGGCTATGGCATTGTATTTTTCAGTCATCTGATTCTACCTTTCCAACCCTGTCCAACACACGGCTTGTGTGAAAGAACAATTAATTCTACTAATTAAATGTTGTACAAATATTCCAAAAACAGCAGTTATTCTAGAAACTTGGAAGCATTTCCCTATTATTCTCGTGCCTAAACCTAATAAGAATTCAAGAAATAGTTATGGTTACCGTCTATTGCTCTCCTGTGTCTTCAGAAAGATATTTGAAAAGATGTTGATGAAGGTATTACATTTCTTTCTAGAAAGATATGGCTTTTGGCCTAAGGAGCATATGGTTTTAAGTCAGGATATGGAACTGTGAACAACTTAGCCCTCATTTCCATGAATATTCTTTCCGGTTTTCAGAAGAAACAGATGATGCAAGCTTTAAGCATTGATATATCTCAGGTCTATGATTCTGTTCAGCTACCTTTATTGATACTAAACCCAATTAATTTAGAACTCCCTCCAGACACAATCCATATAATATATAATCTTTTATCAGACAGAGTCATCTCCTTTCATCTCAGATTCAATAACTCTCTAATCAACCTTCAGTGGGACTTCCCTATGGATCGGTTTCTCAGTCCAATTTTATCTGCTGCTTATATTTCTCAGCTTCATACTTACTTTAATAAGACCTTTAAAGGTTTATCCTATGGAGATGGCCTTTTAGTTTTTTCATCTACATCCCATAAAAAGGCATTGGAAAATAAACTGGAGTTTGAACTCTCTCTCTCTCTGAAGGAAGTTATACGCTACTTTAAACGCTTGAGTTTGGAAGTAAACTTCTTTAAATCCGAATGTATTATATTTAAAAAAGGAAAGCCTTCTACTTATTTAAGATTATCTTTTGGAAACAAACTTTTTGTTCCCAAATCTTCTATAAAATTTTAGGAATTGATCTGGGCTACAAGATCTCTTGAAAACCCCATTTTGAAAACATCACTAAATTAAACAGCAAATTCAATATCTTCAGATTTCTTATTGGAAGAGAATGGGGTGCTCATCCTTTAGCCTTGATGACTCTTTTTAATAACATCGTTCGTCCGATATGGAATACGGCTGCATCGTATTCCACAAATTACCTTTGTTGTTCCCATGAATAAAGTGAATTCGTCAGTGTACAAAATTGTAGAACTAATTTTTGGAATATCAGGCAATTCAGAGACGCAATCCACTTTAAATGAAATGTATTTATCCAATTACTTATTCGGTAAAAAGAATCTTGCATCGAAGTTCATTAGCAAACTAATCACAAACACTCAAGAGAGGTTGTATATCTCCTAAAGAAGTATTCGACAGTGAACACGGGGTATTTATACAATCCTATCCCCCACTCAACACTTTAAGTTTCTACTATATTATTGGGGCATTTTTCGCGGGATAGTAAGCGTCAGTCTAACATTTCGTCATATCTCGAACATCTCATTGGCTACTTATTCATCGTATGACTTTTTCCTCGCGCCACATGTGTCTTTCCCGTTTCAAGTCAAAATCTACTCTCCCACGTGTCTGGATAGAAGACCCTTACTTAATCCTTGACCCAACTAACAGAAAGAGTGTTCCCACATTCCAGCGCTCGTGGACAGAATTTTTTTGACGGAACTGTAGGACTTAAGGCATCTATCAACTAGAGGACCAGGAACATTATACACAGGTTAAATATTACTCTGTACTAAAATGAACAATTACACATGATCCAGATTACTATACAATCTATATATCAAAATGATGGGCAAAAAAAAAGAAAAAAAAGACAGACCACAAAATACATTTGGGTGCCATAGCTAAATCCTGCCTCATATGCCCCAATCGTGGATGATAAAAAACAAATGAAATTGTTGATTTTTTTTATTTACATCCTAACGATTTCTTCCACTGTATATCCTTACCTCTATGTCTAACATCAACAAAATGTTAATGACATCACATATTCTAAATCCCTTCAAATTCATCAATGGTTGTTTAATACTATGTAACTCCCCCTCCCTTTCTACGTGGGTTTAACCAACTGACGTCGACTTTCACTAACCTTGAACGTTCAGCATGAGTACGGTTCGTGGTTGAAAGAAGAAAAACAAAAATGTTGGTCTCTCACCCGCTCAGCACGTTTAAATGACCAGGCATCTTTCACTGTATACACACGGCACTTTTGAGGTCACTGACACTATCACTCGCGTTTTGCGTGGTTTTCCGACGTTGTAGTTTACAGGTGTCCTTATAAATGGACATTCACATGTGCGGACTTTTTTTCATAGGTATGCTCGTACACATACAGTATAAATAGCCCTTATTCACAATATATACACAACATTCAATACAAGATTTTAATCACCTATAATTTCCAAGATTAGGTTCATGTAGCCATTCAATGGAAACACAAGTTAAATATCATATTGCCAAGCTAATGGTTTTCTGCCGAAGCAATAGAATATGTGATATTGATTTGGCGCTTAACTTTTGTATTGACGCAATAACTGTGTATGGAACCTTATAATATTGCAATTATGCTCAGGATCAGTAAGTTCGTACGAGTCTGTACTGAGTTTCATACTTATAATAAATGGTCCCCTAAATATATTATGCAACCTGAAGTATTCCTTCTTTAATGTGTTGGACTTCACTTGGTCCTTTACTAAAACATAATGCCCTATGTTGATCTGCCATTTCTTGCGTCTTTTCTTTCTGTGGTTTGCTTCTTGCTTTTCGGCTTTACGTTCCAGCCGTTCTTTCGTTTTTCTGAACATTTCAGTTTCGGTTATCTCTGGCTGGTCTTCCTTTTGGATGGCTTCAGGAATTTTCTCATCTGCTTCGTTGCACATTTTTCCTTGCATCAAATCTATTGGTTTATAATCTATGGGGTTTACCGAATAATTAAGAATATTTTCATTCATTTTAATATAAATAATTGACCCAACCAGCGTGTTTCTGGTTTGATAGTATACAGAAGTAAATCGAAATATCTTGGAGGATACGCTCGCACAGATTGTTTGAGGTCTGTACTTTGAGTAGTGGTATAATTTTGTTATTGTCCTCTAGCGTTTTAACAAACTTTCTGCTGGTGAAAATCGTCATATTATCAGTCAAGATAGCCTCCCTTTTACCATGCTCTGGTAGGTATATAATGATCTAGGATTTAGCTCAAACATGAGGCGCTGGTTATTTCCCTTACTGGGCATATCTTTACAAATCTAGAAAAAGCGTCCAGTAAAACAATAATGTATATGTATCCAAATTTTCCCTTCGGCACCTCCCCGTGGCAATACATACTTAACAGTATTCTCGGTTTATCCCTCAAGATCGCATTGGTCTCGTAATCGTAGGCGACGTTTAATGCTTTTGCCTTCAGTATCGCGGGCGGCGATACTTTAGTGCACCTTGTCTCAACCTGGGGATGTACAAATTTTCTTCTGATTAGCGCCGTCCTGTCGGTGCCTGAATGAACTAATGATGTATAGTAGGTCTGTATTATTTTCCTTTCTGGGCATTGCGGTATGTACGTCTTCCAATTATGGATTTCCCTATTGCATAATTTATACAAAATGCCATTTCTCAACCTGAATTTCCTTTTGGGTTGCGACCTATTTCTGGGGCTTTCTTCAACAGTTTTGTAATTTTTAAGTGATCTTTTCGTTTCCCTTTTACATTTTTCAGGTCGGCCGAAAGCTCCTTGTCCATTATGATTTCTAAGTTCCTAAGGATAATTTCCCTTTTCGGACGCTCATTACATACGGATATTTCTGCTTCGTGGTACAGACTGGATAGAAAGTCGCTGAAGATACTTTCCCGACCTGGGATGTATCTTACTTCCACGTCGAATGAAAGAATTTTGTGAATGTACCGCGATATCCTCGTACTGGTCAGCTTGCACTTCCGCATAAACAACAAGCTTACGTGGTCGGTGAAGATTATAACCTTCTGCCAATATACATACTGCTTGAACTTATGGAGAGCGTAGTATACAGCTGATACCTCTAATTCCGCCACGCAGACGTTCTTTTCTGTCGGGCTATGGCCTCGCGACGCTGTATTTATTACATAGAACTCCCCATTTATTTCTTTTTGTCCCAATAAAGATCCACAGCCTAAACATGATGCGTACACGTGAATTTCGTAAGTTAAGTCGTCTCTGGGTCTTTCCAGTAGAATAGTTCTAACAAATAGTTCCTTAATCTTTTCAAAAGCTGCTTGGTGTTATGGTCTCCATTTCCATTTAATTCCTTTTGTACCATTAATTCCGGTTCATTTTGCTTTTTAAGGAATATATCACTTCTTTAAGTTCACCACTTAACCGCTTCTCGAGCTGTTGGCTAACATTTTCAAATCTTTCCTTACTACTTATGACCGCATTTCGTATCACAAACAGTTCTGCTTCAACATTTGAGCTAACCTTCTCAACTCTAGTTTGCAAATTTGCTTGCTCTGCCTGAATGACATCAATTCTCTCCCCCTGTTTAGCCAAATTTGAGTTTATTTTATATTCAAGTTCCTCATGCATAGAATCTAGATAGTTCTTTGCTTGGGAGCTAATTACTTTGATTAAGCTACTAATCTGCTGCTGTATATTTGAATTGCTGATCATCTGTTCTTAGATACATTTATTATTTTTCAGCATGCTTTTGTTGTGCAATTTTAAATTTGTTATCGCATATTTTTATTAAAGCCATTAATCTGCTCGCTCAACTGTTTAAACAAGTTTAAGAATTGCTGTGTTCCAAGGGAAACGTATTTTGAAGTAGGTGAAATATTGTAGGTAAAAGAATCCTGGTATTTCGGGTTCAGCGTTCTGACCTACTTCCGACCATATGTTTTCAACCCCGTTCCTTGTCTATCAGCTGGCTGCTTCTTGTCGGTATCCCTCGTCTGCTGCCTCTATGCTAGCATTCTGTTTGTTCAAATGTGTGTTCCCCTTCCATTTTCCTGATGTGACTTATGCCTACTAGTCTTCTACTTCGTAGTAACTTTAACTAACTAGTACTTATAAAGTTGAGTTTCCATGCATTTCTATTGTCACTATACACAAAAGTATGAGGAAAGTTCAGTCACTCTTACATTTTGAAGTGGCGTCTTGTCCCACGTTGAATGCTGTTTGTTATGTCATGAGTTACGATTTTCTCACATGGTAGTCTAGACGTTCCAGAAGTTCTCTCGTGTTCGTGTTGTGCCCCTTCCTTTGAGATCGATAGCTCGAACTCGGGACTTCTCCCTCTCGTCGTCTTTTGACATTTCCACTCTCGCCTCAAACGTTGGGAAGCCACGTATGAGGCTGGATTTCTAACGCCTCACTTAGAAGCCTACGTCCGAGAGGGACACGGTGCACGCTGCGGTCTGTGGTTCGTATCTCGCATGGGTACGGGTCACCGCAAGGCGTAGCTATCTGCAGGCACGGTAGAGGTAATATACAGTTTCGAAGTTACCGTACCTGTTTTGAGGTCCTCTCGTCTGGTCTTCTTCTGTTGCTACCTCCGTCGACGGATAATGTGCTTGTAATCATTTAGTTTATTGTTTGCCTTGGCTGGGTTGATTCTCAGTGGAGATATGTGCATGAACTCTGCCTATCAGAAAAGGATAAGCTTTGGCGATCCAGGTTGTGGGATAAAGGAAATTTCAGGGAGAATTGAAGAAGCACCACAGAGTTCACTTGAACTAAATTCTATTACCACTAGTAAAGACACTAGGTAAAGTTCCTGGTGAGTGGGAGCTGACAAATGTTTCGCGCGTCTCACGGCCCTTTGTCATCTCGCTGCGCGTGGGCATCACTGAATCTTCGACACAGCACTGCAATTACACGCGACGATGTGTACCCTCAATCCGGAATGTACTTCGGCACTTTGGGAGAAACTACCATGCTTTCAACGGGCCCATATTTGCGCGCCAACTTCTGCTCACAAATGAGTAGAGTCTGCGTCCGTGATTAGATATCGACTGTCTAATTTCTGGGGTGAACATGGGATGTTTATACAATCCTATCCCCCACTCAACACTTTAGGTTTCTGCTATATTATTGACGCATATTTCACGGGATAGTAAGCGTCAGTCTAACATTTCGTCATTTCCCGAACATCTCATCATGTGACTTTTTTCTCGCGCCACATGCATCTTCCCCGTTCCAAGTCAAAATCTACTCCCCCATGTGTTTGGATAGAAGACCCTTGCAAAAATATTAACTCTTGACCCGATTAACAGAAAGAGGTTTTCCACATTCCAGCGATCGTAGACAGAATTTTTTTGACGGAACCGTAGGATTTAAGGCATCTACCAACTAGTGAACCAAGAACATTATACACAGGCCAAATATTACGCTGTAATAAAATGAACAATTATTAATCCAGATTACGTGTACAATCTATATATCAAAATTATGGGCAAAAACAATGACATATTAAAAAATAGATTTGGGTGCCATAGCTAAATCCTGCCTCAATCACCAGTAACGATATTCCAAATCAAATGTTAAGTGCCGCCTTGGAACTTGCTCAGAGTTTTTCTGCACCAATTAATGGGTTGTTGTGTTTGTTCGGGAGTCAGTCAGACAACAAAGTTTTCTCACATCTAACTCTTGATGTAAAATGTTTTGGATTTTATTCACGCCAATTTCCAATGTCGCCCGAATAAATTCATAAGATGTCCCTCGATCTTCTTCAAGCATTTCTCGAACAGCGGCAATATTTATGTCAGTAACAGGCGTCCTTCTCAAATTCATCACTAGGAAAAAATTGATATCTTTTGAGTTCGCTGTACCAACTATAAATTGTTACTTTATATGGGGCTTCTTCGTCGAATGCATTTCTAAACCGATCTTCATATTGCTTAGGCGTTAATGACGATTTAAAATCCTAAGAAGTCATAGCCTGAAAATTTTCTCTAGTCAAATTCGTTTTTGGGTGAACACAAAATCTTTAATTGATGATAATTAACAAACTATTAAAGCAAATCGAACAAACTACACAGCAATCTTCCATTTGTTTTTAGAAACATGCATTTAACAAATTTTCAATCGCATTCAATAAACGAATTTCATAAAAACCTATTCGAAATAAATTATGTGATGTGTTCTGAGAATGTTTTATTTGATATGAATGAATTTTAAATTTTTTAATTCGCACAACATGAATATTGAGTAAAACGCTTCCCAACTTTTGCCGCCAGAGGGTTTGTCTCAAAATAAACAAATAAAAACAAAAAGCGTATTCTAGGAAGTTTGCAGAGAATAATTATATTAATTAATTAATTATAATTGAAACACAAAGAGGATTTCACAGAGTATTACTATAAAATTCCATATATATATATATTTTATTTGCCGTAAAATATCTTAAACGTATGGCATTTTAACCAAAATCCTTAGAGCGATTTTTGAGAAAATAAAAAATAACGAAACACTAAAGTGTAGTTTGGAGTAGGGGGGGTTTCTTGAAAATCTTCGTGTCGCATTCTTGGAAGTCGCTGAACTTAAATAGCAAGTTTGGTATTTAACCACTTTTCGTTTTTGACTTATGCTGTTCACACATACACACAAACACCTTTTTCTGAAAATGCTTTTTTTGGGTTCAGGAAATCTCTAAATTTATTTCCGTAGAACTCTTGGTATCAAGTTTTTGGGTGGAATGCAATACTTCCTCTATTTAGTAGGTACGTGGTAGAAAAAATAAAAATATCAGGAGAAATAACAGTTGTACAAGAACAAATGAATAGATTTACAAGTGGCACAACTTCGCGATTTATGTTGTTGCGTCACTATGCTACAAATTTCTATCGTTGTAAATAATGTTAGCCTCATCATAGTGTAATTTTCCAGCTGACGTTTATGTTATAGTCACAATATACATAAATAATAAATAATGTTTGAAACAATGTTTAACTATCAACAGGAAGCTGCTTAAAGCAAGCAGTCCTAAGTCTGTTAAAACTGAGAAGGAAAATGTTGCGGGAAGCAGCTCGGACCTCGCGGCAGTAACTGACGCGGCAATTAAGTCATTCGGGAAACATCATAAAGGCTGATTCACAATAATCCGAGAACGGAAACCAGGACGGAACTGGAAGCAAAACGACGTATAACATTTTGGTTAACAATAACCCGGGAACGAGAACGGGAATGCATACCGATGATCGATAGCAAAATGGAAAGTCGATCTCGCGTGTTGGGAATTCATTTATTTGTAACTGACCAATTACATTTTTTCACCTCTTTCCAATTCAGACAACATAAAGCAGGTTAGCCAAAGTCAAAACTACAGTGAGTAAAAACTTTTTAAATGCAGATCCTTTACTATTTCAGATTCCTGTAGTTGCTTCATGCTTTATTAATGTCGTACATTAAAGTGGTTAGTTATTCTTTGCCATTATCTACCGGTGTTTGCTATTGCTTTTTAGATAATAGCCAGTTTTAATTGCATATAAACAACTAAACCTTTTTCGCTATACGCTGAAAGGAGAAGTAAACAAAACTTAAATGTATCACTCCGCCGAGCACATGGCAGCACCACGTGGAGGATGACGGGAACTAAGACCCGTGAGAGGAAATTGCTTCATACAGAATGCGAATACAGTATATTGCGCAGCTTGGGGATCATTAGCTTTTAAACATTGTATGTCTTATTGCTATATTTTGCCTTACATCCTAAGCTTATAACACACAATACTAAGAGTAGACAAATAAAAGTTGTACCTGAACAGTTCAGCATCTGTATTTAAAGGTACTGGATTTAACTGTTCTTAACTTCATGCTTTAGAAGTCATTCATTTAATGACTAATATCAGTATACCCCCTTTGCTTTAACCTTTTATGAGTCAACAAGTTAAATAACGATTAGCACTATAGGTTAAAACACAACAGAAAACAAACGCCACCCAAGCTATCCGAGCAACAATTCTGCATCACTAACAAAGAGGTTCAATTATTGCTAAACAATGGCCAACCATATTCATTGTCGATTAAAGGTGGATACTTTTCACAGAATTTGTTAAAAGCATTTAACACAATTGTCTTCTTTCCATTTCCCTTGTTTATGTTTTCTACAGTGGCAGAAGATTCTGAGCCAGAAACCGGAAACGAACTACAGCGCCTGCGCATAGCCTCTTAAACCCTCTGATATAACGGTTCATGTAGTTATAGGTGAATGTGAGCAAACATATTTAATTTCATAAATTGAACTGTTACAATAATGAGTTTTTTAAATTTCTCTGCACCAGAATAACCACAAAATGTTACGATATGAACCGAACTGTTTTTGTAGAGGAAGAGATGACATGCTAAGCGGGAAAGGTTGTAATTTGTCCACCAGCCAACGAGGTGCTGTCTTGTCACGTGGTTTTGTTTACTTCTCCTTTCAGCTTATAGTGAAAAAGGTATACAGATGACGCTTTCGCTAGAAGAACCAACGCTCAATGGATCTGAGGGAACAGGACGTACATTTGCTGGAGTTTCTTCCGATTTCGTTTTCCTAGTTGTAGCTAGAGAGAGTGCTAAAGGCTGCTTTCACGGCCGCCTTCAGTATTTTCTGAAGTGATGGATCTAATAGTTATACCGTGCCCGGGAACGAGAACGAGAGAGTTAAAATTTGACTAAGTCTTATTTCCCATTCCCGGGACTCGAGAAAGCTTCCCTTAATTGTGAAGTGCACATTATAATACATGCATTTTAACTTTATCGTTCTCGCTCTGGTTTCCGTTCCCTATTATTGTGAACCAACCTTAAGGAGTTACGGCATACACTAAGTTAACATGAAGTTTTCTTGCGAACAGCCTGTTCGTTTCACTGACGATGACTCATTTTGTCCGTGTGGGCAGGCCACAATTTGTTTTATTCGCAATAACGCGCTCTACAAGCTAATGAACTTCCGCTTGTGAATTTCCTTACCGTATTACTAAACGCCGCTTACCTACGGAAGTTATATCACTGATATCAGCTAAAAATAATACTTCCGCTGAGAAATCGTGTCTTAGAAATGAAAGATTAATTTCGCCTTATTTTCAATTCTACGCACACGTATTCCAACATTTTAGTTTTCCTATGAAGACTTTATTACTTCCTCTACTGCTTAACTGTTGGCAGGTATAGGAGGTATTGCATTCCATATAAAACTGAGATTTCATCGAAAGCAAACGTTTTGAGGTCCCCGAATCTAAAAAGGCAACTTTAAAAATGGATCTATATGAGTGCATCTATCCCTATGAATATCATAACTCTAAAACAAAATGTCGAATAAGCACCAAATTTCATACTTGAATCAGAACACCTTTTAAGTATGCCAGAGGAAGATGCAAAGAAAATCACCTCACTCAAAAACGGCTTTACGATTTTGATTCAAATATCATGTTTGACATATTGGCAGGAAGAATAACATTTTTAGCTTGAATTTTCTGTGAATATTCTATGAATTCTGTTTGAAGTTTTATAACTTTTTATGACTAGGAACCATATGGATATAGAGATGGAGGCAAAATTAGTTCAGAAGAAATTAAAATATATAAGTTACGTCAAATAATTTTTACTTTCTCTACCGTCTACTTGTAGTGGGTAGAGGAAATCTTGTATGTGGAATGCGTGTTAAATCTCTTCTTTTCTGTAGCTTTAATCGTTTACTAGATATTTCCTGTTATTGATCGGAATTTCACACTTCTACATTGCTCTTGTAGACCCCTCTCTCTATCTTTCTCTCATCAGGCCATGCAAAGGGTATTCAATCTATTAAGTCTACCATACATAAGGCGAGCTTCATTTTAAACATTTGGCTATCATTCTTTCTGTATGCTCATCCAGTATACCTTTATGTATCTACAACTAAATTTGTAGTGAAACGATTTCGAAAAACATTTATCATGATTAACAATAAACAGAAAAATAAAGCTTTTTAAAGGAATAATTTTCAGAATAGATGTGAAAGTAAACTGCAGTGGGTAGCGAAATTTATATGATTGTAACACACAAGATTTATTTTAATAGTGTTAAATGTTTTCGAAGTATTTTGTGTGGTTAGATTTCCCCAAACATAACTGCATCATCCGAATTAGATGCTTGAATATTTCCTGTTCTTCTTTTTCCTTTTCCTCACAACAGCCGTTGCTACGTCTATTTCTTCATGACTGCGACATCTAACTTTATTCCTCCGTGCTTCGATGCACATTTGAACGCTGTTTCCTCATATAGTATGTAACTGAGTACTTATTACCGAAGTCGCTTATAGGCAGAAATGCATAATGAATAATGTAACATGAGTAGGAGAATATATGTTTTATTAATTATAAAGCATATTAGGTATATATGCGAATCTGTAGTGGGTAAAGATAGTTGTAAGCATTTCATAACATAACAAGAACGACGAATGCAGTGATTATGACTGAGCACGCATAGAAATTCTTAATGCAGTTGGATTCAAGTTATCTACACTCAAACTATTATGTCAATACAAAGAATGTAAACAACAGCGGCCAGGAGTCACTGATGGACAGGTCAACTCGGTCTGGTGAGTGCTGTCTGCAAACTCAATAGACTATAGGAGGGATGGGGGTGGTTTGTAACTTGCGACGTGACTAAGTATAGTTCAGTTTTATTATTTTTTTGTCCTCTTAGAGATTCCTATGGCTGCTACTGGGAGTTTCAAATGAGCGCAGATCATAGTTTTCCCACATTTTTCAATTCAGGATAAGTGAAAAACCCGGTAAAACCTTATCCAGACAATTCATATTAGCTTATATTCGAACTTGGCCTCCTATGAATACAGCTGTTCACTTTTGTGTACACGTTCTTTCTCGTTCATGGTGTCACGCAAAACGATTTTGTGTCTTCCAGCTATGTAGGTATTGCTTTTAGGCGCGTACGCTGCTGCGGGGAACTATTAGTGTATCTTTCTTTGCCTTCCTGTCCGTTTGTACGCATGTAACAACCTGCCTACCGCTGCAAGTACGGGGTTAAGATGTTTATCGATACACTTAAATTTGTTTGAAAGGGTACAATAATAGAGGCAGAGAGTCTCCTACAACATTTACAATTTTTAACGAATAACTGCGCCTACGGAGCTGAAAGTTTATACGCAGTTTGAACAAAACTTATCGGCACACTTCAGGTTTGGTTAAAATCGGTACGAAATTAAGTGTATTTAAAATAAAGACCTTCCGAATCAAGGTTGTAGCTGAATACTTTCCGAGCCGAAACTTTCAAAGTTTGCTGTCAAAAAGAAATACTGCAATGAAATACGTAAGTGAGGTATATATGAGGAAATGAATAATTGTTATTATAGTTAAAAACAGTGATAATGAAATCTAAAACAATGGCTTAAATGCTATTAATGTGCTTATAGAATGCTCTTCCAAATAATTGCTATGTGATTAATGGCTTGTGCCTCGCTAGTTCCGCGGAAAACCGGGGCTTGATACTAAATTGATATTAAAATTTTAATCTATCTTAATAAGCCTTAAATAAATTAAATGCACTCCAACTCTACTGAAGGACATAACTGCGTTTTTATTTTAAGTTTATTATCTAGAATTGAGACTTTAAACATCTCAGGCACATGCTCAGAAATGTCAGGTTTTCTGGGCTTTCTATAAGATATCTTCATGATTTCAAACAATACAAACTACTATTAAAAGAAAATAAAACCTATGGGCATCTCATAAATTTTCAAAACACCCTATTACACAACGTAACAGCATAACCTCATTCATGTAGACAGACTTGCAAAATGCAAGCTGCACGCTAGTGTAATGAAACGGCAATGTGTTATGTGGTTATTACTTAAATTACCAGAGAACAAATTAAGGTGTTAAATAAAGAATGTCAGCAAAGACCAAGAGAATATTCATAGATGCAACTTTAAGGGATAGATAGAAATTTAAGCGTAGTTTAAATGGGGATTCTGCTGAAAATGTGTGACTTTTAGGATTGCTTCCCAAAATGTCTACTAAATACCAGAATGCAAGAGAAAATGCTGCGAGTGAATCTGAAATATAACACTTTGTGTACATCTATCTTGTTTACGTACTAGCTGTAATGGCACAAATTAAGATAAACTATGTATAGCAATACATTGGCAGACTTCACTATGAACGTTTATGTATATATACTGCCGTTCGTGAAAATTGCAACACCAAGAATTGCAACGCATGAATTCAGTGAATTCAATACCACAGGTTAGGTACATGACAAGTAACAAATGATAAACTTCTCAAATCTATATGAGACCTTTGAGCCCTAATATTCAGTATTTGGTGTGGCCTCCATGCGCTGCAATTAGAGCTGCTATACGTCTGGTATTGAATCAAAAAAGTTCTCAATAAGCTCTTGAGGGATTTCCCTCCACGCAGTTTGTATTCGAGCCCATAAATCCGTGACACTGGTTACTGGAGGACCGTGACGCACCGGGTGCCGACCAACCATATCCCAGACATGTTCGATGGGCGACATGTCAGGCGAACGTGCAGGCCAGGGAAGCAATGGTATCCGTCGCTCCTCGAAGAAGGCATGTACGTTCCTTGCAATATGTGGCCGGGCAGTGTCCTGTTGAAATGTGGTCTGTGGAGATGCCTGAAGCAGGGGGAGTACCTCAGGCTCTACAACCCCGTTAGGTACCGGTTGCTGTTCAAAGTGCCCTCAATTCGTAGAAGGCGAGATCGGTTGTTGTAACCAATGACGCCCCAAACCATCACACCTGGTGTTTGTCCGCTATGTCACTCACCAATGCAACCCTCCAGGTTGCGCTCACCACGGTACCGACGGACACGTATGCGGCCATCATTGTAGGACACGTTGAAGCGGGACTCGTCCGAAAAGACTACATTTTGCCACTCAGCGCCCCAGTGATGGTGTTCACGTGTCCATTGCAGTCGGAGGAGCTTGTGGTTTCTGGACAATGGAAGCCGACGTAATGGCATTCATACAACCAGTCCAACCTGCAGCAGACGGCGACGAACCGTTAATGCAGACAAGTTCACACCTGTTGCAGTGTTCCAGCGTCGAGCAGTGGACGAAGCTGTACGGTCCGTTATGGCCATGCGGACAAGATGACGGTCATACCGTGCTGTGGTCATGTTCCATGGTCCAGTACCCGCTCTTCGCTTCGTAACGACTTTCATCTATCCACTGTTTCCATACATGCATCACTGTCGTAGCAGCCCTGTACGAGCCAAAATGTCACGATATGACAAACTTGCTTCCCGGAGACCGATGATTCTGCCCCGTTCGAACTCACGAAAATGCCGATATGGCTCCCTTTGACGTCAACGAGGCATACTGGCACTCACTTTATTGTTTCCACCTTGTTTGACAGCTCTGCACTGACTACACTGGGCGCAACACTGACCTTACCGGATCGACACGAGAGGGCTCTGCTCGGCCTGCGTGTACTCCATCTCTCTGCAAACCTAATCACCTATTGCTTACACACTCTTCTACGCTTCCACCAAGTTTGGAGCTATTCGGGAACTTCTTTCTTGGTGTTGCAATTTTCACAAACGGCAGTGTGTGTACATATATAATGTAGGAGATGATCAATAGCTCTTGTGTATTCTGCCTTGTTTAGAAGTTTGTAATGAACAAAAGACGTACTAAAATTTACCACCAAATGTTCTTTATGTGATGGAGGGTAAGATAGGTCGAGTAGCTACAGCATTAATGCAGCTCAGTGTGCTCTTCCGTGTTCATATGGATTTGTGTGTTAAACGTAGCAAAATAGGTTATGATAACGGCTTAATTTATGTAGTAGACTGTGAAATAAAATTAACGTTGCAAGGTTAAAGCAAGAAATGAAAACGGCATTGACCATCCTTAAAAATGCAAGGCTGCAATTGCATCGCAAGGATTTCCCGTAATTTCCAAGTCCCCAGATTCCTGTAGTGGAAGAAATTTCCATAGGCGTGACGGAGGTGACGTTTACTTTTAATCAGTGATATTCGTAGAAACAAAAACTTCCAGAAAAAAAGTCCATTACAAATATAGTACTATTTCGGAAGTAGGAGAATTATGTGTAAGCTGTCCTCGAAACTAATTCAACAGTATTTCTGTCGAAATCAGATCGGCCTTTTCAAGTAAAATTAGCTTCTGCATTTGAAAAGTACGTAAAACAGTCTAGCTGATTTGATCCTTAGCTAATGTTTCCCAATCAAACCGTAATGGACATAATAATTTTATTTCAGTATTAGCAGAACCTGCAGCTCTAGTCGCTGGTTTTTCTCTGTGCCACTCCCTATCTCACTCTCTCACCGTCTCTGATTGCTTTTTCTCCCTTTTCCACCCTCTCTCTTCCCAACCGGCTTTCTCTCTTTCTCCCATTTTATCCTTTTTCACCTCTCATTACCGCTTTCTCCCCGCACTCCCTTTTCAGTATCCAGCCCCCTCTGTCACCTTCTCTCTACGTAACCCCCTCGCCCTTCCTCTGTGTTACAGCCAAATCTGTGCATTACAGCCCTTGTGGACCTTGGCTTACCAACTCGGCTGTACACCTCACTCCTACATACCCAAGTTAGGGGTGGAAGATCATCCAGTCAATACAGGGAAAAAGTTGTCTTTCGTGACCTACAGATTGCTACCTATCGTAACTCCTCTATGCATCACGATGTTGACTGGGTCAATACAGGGGCCGAAAAATCCCCAGCCGAAAAATCCCCAGTGGGCTCAAACTAAGGCGCATTCCGCGCCTGTAAAGCGCAGCAGTATGCTCCAACCCACAGTCTTAACAGTGAAAATGGAGATGGTAAGCAAATGGTGTAAGACAACAATTTACGAAAGAAGGAATTAAACACAATTAATCCCGGGTAACGTCAACAGCAGCTGTACATACTTTTCTTCAAGATAAACAAAACTGACCTTCACGTTTATAAAAGTCTAATGTATGCAGAGAGAATTATTTACTTCAAAGTCAGGGGTCGCTTTTATAATATACAAGTTATCTGTGTTTTCGTTTGTTTGTACACATGATCAACGAACATGCATATCGTTGTTCAATTTCTCCTCTGTATGAACGATATAAAATCGAGACTTTGTTTAGAAATCCTGTATGTTGTATGAAGACAAAATATACAGAGAAGCATAAAGATATTAGAGCATATTATACGACATTACTAAAAGAAAACAATTAATATTTGCAGGAAAATAGTTATTTACATTACCCTTACAAAAATTATGAATAACGAGTGAAATTTTTACACCGAACTGTAAGTGTTACGTCTGGCCGACGTCGTTACGGCACGGACTCGTGAAGGGAGAGTTGCGGTTCAACACTACCAGCAGCATTCTCCCGACTGTTCTTTTATTCCTCAGTTTTCATAATTTGCAAATGCCGGGAAGGTACTCTAAACTATGCCTGGAGCATTTCACTCCCAAATTTTCTTTCCTAAGTAGCATTTAATTTCATGTAAGAATGGACATTAAAATCTGAGCCGTAGGTGAAAAGGGAATTTCATTATGTAAAAGGAAAGAGTATTATCTTAGAATTTTTTCCACACATTTTGGAAACGAAGAGTATTTGCGTCAAATTGAAACTATATTGAAGATTAACGATATTAAAGATGTAAGTAGAAATTTCAAGCGTTACATAGCAATGCAGTAAAAGCGGATGTATTACATTCACATGGCGATCTCTACCCTCTATCGTTTATTAGTGGGTATACAAATTATTCTTACGAAAATTTATTTTCCCATCTACTCCATTTTAATCGAGATAAAAATTTCCAGAAATAGATGCAATACACATTTCGTTATAGATTAGAAGGGAATAGCGATAGGCAACAGTTTTACCTGGACGCTATACGTTGGCCTTAAAATTCCATATTCTTTCCATGACTTCGCGAGAAAAAAAAACCGAAAATTGACAGAACTTTAATGAGTGCTGAACAATTTGAACCATTAGTAACATATCTCGGAAATGGCTGATGCCACAAAACAGTTTTGTTTTTAAATCATTTGTATGCTTTAAAGGGCTGTACGTTTTTGTGTAGTATGTTATCGTCTACCGCTTAACGTTTACCAGATGTACAAAATTACACAAAATTTTATTTGACATGTAAATATATTTAATTACGGTATTTTGATTAAAATCATTAAAGCCATTTTTTAGAAAATGCAAAATTTCGAAAAATTTTCCATGTAAAGGGTAATTGGAGAGGGGGCATTTTCTTGAAAATGTTCGTGTCGCATCTTTAGAAGATATTGAATTAAATACCAAATTGGTATTTATCCTACATTTCGTTTTTGAGTTATGCTGTTCACAGACACACACACACGCAAGGTCGTTTTTCTAAAAAATGCGTTTTTGGGGGTTCAGGGGGGCCTCAAGACATATATTTCCGGTAAAATCTCGACATAGAATTTTTGGGGAAATACAATACTTCCCTTACTTAATATAGGTAATAGAGAAAGTAAAAACCGACTGGTAAACTGGGTTTAGAAGATTTCGGGAGCTACAAATAAAATGTTCTATTCCTATTTGTGTAAGGACTTTGAAAATCTTAAATATTGAAGTACGAAATGCATGTAGTTTGCAACGATTACTTTCTCTAATGGTTTCCTATGATAGGTAGAACAGTTAGTATACTCCAACAAAACAATCGAAATGCGAGATTCCCCTAAAATAGACATTTTGAGATCCACTGAAGCCAAAATAGCATTTATAGAAAAAGATGTCTCTATATGCATGTGTGTGTGTGTGTGTGTGTGTGTGTGTGTGTGTGTTTGCGCGTGCATGAGCAGTCTACCTCTAAAACGAAGAATCTGATAAATGACAAATGACATGTTTATTTAACTCCAGCATCTTTCGAGGAAGCAACAGAAGGTTTTAAGAAATTCTCGCCATTCCAATATACCGTTTACATGAATTATGTTTTGTCAATTTTTTACTTTCTCGAAAATGACTAAAAAAATTGATTAAAATATCAATAATCATGTGTGTTAAGCTATTTATTAGACGAATAAAATGTATGTCTCCAAATTTCTATTAATAGTTCGGGATAGAATTTTGTATAGTTTTATACACTGGTAAACCATAGACTTGCTCTTACTACATAAAGAATATAGAGTTGACTGAAATATTTAATTTATGCCAAATAGGGTTTTCGAAAAATTCCTTGCTACATGTACATATAAGTTTTCCGCTTTGAAATACCATGTGGCATCTATAAACATCTTAAAGATATTCTTCTTTTATACCCCTCATGGGTTCACTACCATAGAGGATCCTCCATGTCACTACTACAAAATACATTTACATGGCTTTCCCTACCCTCTATCGTTTATTACTGGGTATACAATCTATTCTTATTAAAGCCTATTTTTCTATCTACTTCATTTTAATCTAAATAAACCTTTGCAGAAATAGCTACATTACACATCTCGTTATAGACACAAAGGGAACAGCGATAGTCAAATGTTTAAGAACTCATTCTTTTAATTTATTTATTTATGGACGCTGTATAACTGCTGTGATTCTTAGCGTCCCATTCTATATTAGGCGTGAAAGACCGGTAAGTTTGCTCAGAGGCCTCTTTATCAGACATGAGGTTCTTTTACTTTCCGTAAATCTACGATGGGACCACAGGCTTTACTTCCTTTCCGAAGAAAGCCATGCTAAGGATTTTTACGCCCGCAAAAAACCTATCGCCCTCCGCCGGATTTGAACCCGCGACCTCGGGAACTAGAGGCTAAAATGGTAACCACTACACCATGGAGTGTGACGCTTAACAACTCGACGCTATATGCCAGCCTTAAAATCTCATACTGTTTCCATGCAATCGCGAGAAACAACCGAAAATCGATGGGACTTAAAGAATGACAAAAGTACTGAACAAATCGAAACATTAAAAACTAATATCTGGAAATGGCCGATTTTACAAAGAAAAATTATTTGAAATAAATTGTGTGTTTTAAAGAGATTGCGTTTTTTTTTTGTGTAGTACGTTTTCGTCTATCGCTTAACGTTTACCAGTTATATAAGATTATACATAACTTCTTCCAAATGAAGTGGACTTAACCGGCTTTTCCCAGAAAATTCAAGATATACAATTTATTTGTTATGTAATTATCTTTAATATATGGTATTTCTAATTAAAATCGTTAGAGCCATTTTTAGAAAATAAAAGATTTTGAAAAATCTTCCACGTAAAGCGTAGTCTGGGGTGAGGGGGATTTTCTTGAAAATATTCGTGTCACGTCTTTGGAAGGTATTGAACCTAAATACCAAGTTTGGTATTTATCCAACTTTTCGTTTTTGTGTTACGCTATTCACATACACACACACACCCAGGACCTTTTCCTAAAAGTGCTTTTTTTTTAATCAGGGGCCTCAAAACCTGTATTTCCTATGAAATCTCGACATCGAATTTTTGGGTGGAATACAATACTTCCCCTACTTATTATACGTAGTAGAGAAAGTAAAAATTGGCTTGAATATGCGCATAATTGTGTCTTGTTTACCATATTGTGAAACAGCCAAGACTATATTGTTTAATTTGAGACATTTCTAGTGAAACATCTATCGTGAGTAATGTAATATGAATAGAAGAATGACTTTTTATGTTAATATTAATTAATATATAAGGGATCATGAGAAGTTTAAATGGATGGAGAAAATCATGAAAGTGTGACACAACAGATTTGTTTTATATTACTAAGAAGTATTTTCATAATATTTCAATCAAACATTCCAATCCTAGATTCTCCTGTCATATTTCAGCAAGAATATAGTGTAGAAAATAACTACAGAAGCAAAAAAGTACATCTTCCCTCTTTATTTTTGTCTGAAAAAACTGCAAGTTTCGACAGTATGGCACAAAACATTGACTAACCACCTGTAAAAGGAAAGACGAAACAACGCAAATGGATAGAGCATTTTCGAATGTTTAGGACAATCATTGTAAAGGTTTACTTACCGATCTAGTAACTCAAGGTGTCACATCACCTTCTCAAGTGTGCTATAAGTTTGTCCGGGAAAAGTTGTTTTATACGTCGTAGTACATTTACTCACACGAAACTATCAGAGTTTAGCACACTTAAGTGCCAATGCCCCAGAGCGGGATATAACCCGTAACCTTAAGCACGGAAAACCGGAGCTCACCCAGTGGCGTCCCAGAACTGTGATCTCATGTGTTTAGATGCTGTATTGCTTGGTCATATTCTGTCTACAAAGATACCGTTATTCACAACTTCACTGACAGATGCAAGAGGCTTAAAATATTTCAAAATGGGCGGCAAAGCTAAAGCGTTAACCATGACATCAGAGCTGGATTTATGGCGTCTGGAGGGGTTTTCCTTGCGCCTTGAGTTTGCAGCTGTTTAGTTAACTACCTCCATTTTTTAATGCATGTCTGCCGAAATGATGTAATCTCAGTGAAACGATGTAAAGCTACAGCAACTGTTTTTGTTTATCATGTGAGTTCTGGTCGCTAATGAATACATTCCTTACCGCCCCAAGACGTAAAGACTCTTCTGCTAACCTCCTTGAAGCTGGTGTTAACTAAGCAACCATATTTAATAATAATAATAATAATAATAATAATAATAATGCCTATTATCTAGCAAATTAAAACTTATATCTCGTTTTGTAAGTGCACCGCAGACAACAGGGTAATTTCAGCTATGCCACATTCTGCAGAGCAGTTTTAGCAAATCTCTTCTTCTTCTACTTCATGACAGGGATTAGGCCAATCGGCCTGTTCCGGCCTCTATCCATCTTAATCTAGGTCTTTCTGGGCCTCTTCTACCTATTGGTCTATAGTTGAGTATCCTTTTTAGGGTCCTTGAATTATCCATTCTGTACAGATGTTCTTCCCAATTTTTGCTGTTTTCTATAATTTATCTTGTATTGCAAATATATTTAATTTTTCCAGTGTTTCTTGTTTTCTAATTTTGTCTAGTCTAGTGTGTCCTAATACTGATCTTAGAAATTTAATTTCTGTAGCCTGCATGCGGCTATTATTTTTTTGTCGTATTACCCAGGATTCGCTGCCAAACAATAATACCGGTACTGTCATTGCTTTATAAAACTTGAGCTGAGTGTCGACCCTTGTTTTTAGTATTCTTCTTATAGTACCGCACATTAGCTGATATTTACTCATTTTATTATATATCTGTCAGTATCAAATGAGAGTTCATATCCCAGATAATTGAAACATTGGATTTGTTCTAAGATATTGTTCTCCAAAATAATTTTTGTTCTTATTGGATGTTTACCCTGGAATGTCATTGTCTTGGTCTTAGGAACAGAAATCTTAAAATTGTATTCTTTACATATCTGGTGAAACATTTAAGTTCCTTTCTGAAGATTCTCTTCTGTGTTTTGTATAATTACCAAATCATCTGCATAGGCTAAAACATTTAAATTCCTTTCCCCTATTAGTATTCCAACTGGTGTACATCCTTTCCATCTACGTAAGATGTCCATATAGATATTAAAAAATGTAGGTGATAATACACATCCTTGTCTGTCCCTTTGTTTAGTTATCGTGCATTCTCCTTTAATATGTGGTTTATTGAGCTATGCCACATTCTGCAGAACAGTTTTAGCAAATTTAAAAGCTACAATTAATCCTCGAATGCCTTGGCTAATCGACTAGATTAAGGTAAAGGTATAGGTACTGACGAACGGAAGGGGCCCCCGAAACCGGGAGAGAGCACTGCACGCGTCCATCCGGCCCCTTGTGCCTCTACCAATGCCCCTGGGAGGGAGGAATGAGAAGAGAGACTCAAAGGGCAACCAGATCCTAATGACGAGGGGCAAGCACGGACGGTGTCCCTAATGCTTCCAGATTAACGCCTTCAAGTCATCCGAGCCCAGCCATTGAGACCGAGCCTCCGGAGTAATCCCCGTCTGCCCGAAAGCACCCAGAGATGGGTATCCAACTTAGCAATCCCTGGGCGACGTCAGGAAAAATCCTCCACAGAGCGCATAGCCACCATCCAGCCGCAACCCGCTGAACACCGTCGCCTGGTCCCATAACTCTGAAACAGAGGGCAAGAAGATGTTGGGTACAGGAAACGAGGGGCAGGAGAGTCGCGATAGAAGATGACCCCAGCATTCTCCTGCCAAACCGGGGAAACCACAAAAAACCCATGAGTCAGAGTGAGAGGTCGCGGGACCTCCCGAATGCGAGTCGCACTCGTTACCGCGGCCACCTTGCTCGATATCGACTAGGTTAGCTCAAAACTATAGTAATGCTGACTGTGCCATTCACTGACAAGAATAATGTTCCAAATATATTCCAAGACCTCGGTAACACTTCTTAGTTTAATACGTAAACACTACACCTGATTATAGTGTTGTATGCACTTCATATGAGTTACAAAGTCAGATACTTTGTTTTACAAAAACTCAATGTGGGAACCAGGTGTAGCATATAACTCGGAATATGTTCACACGATAATCGAACTCTTGCCATAACTTTCCAGCATATCCTCCGTTAGGATCACCACTGCATTGCAGTTCCACGGCACGTAAAAGAACCTCAAGCCTGATAAAGAGGCCTCTGAGCAAAATTATTGGTCTTTCACGCCCAATATAGAATGGAACGCTAAGGACCACAACAGTTAAAGAGCATCCATAAATAACTCAATTTAATTTAATTGCAGTTCCATCTAAATTCCTGAGTCCCGTTGCTGGACAAACCACCTTTCTTAGCATTGCAGGCCGGATATGTTAATTTACATGGGCAGCAGAGTCGATATTCTTCGCAGAATTCACAGTAATAGGCCTTAATATCGCGATAAGCAAATGCTTTTTCAACCACAGCTAGTGCAGGACACCATATTGGAAATTGTAGTTTTCCAAAAGGAACTCCCCCTCCATATTTTGCACAGATCATTTGTGCCATATTTCCACTTAAGTGGATTGGTAGAAAATCACGACCCATTTGGGCTCCATGTTCCCCGGATGTCATTCCCCTCTTCCTTGTTGTATGGGAAGATTAGACTGAGATTATAGTGGCAAGTATAGGATCAAGATAAATTCCAATACTAATCTAAAGGAACATACAACATGCGGTGCTCAACATCACGTTTGCAAAGCAAGAGAAGGTATTTCCTGAGGTGTGTGTGTGTGTGTGTGTGTGTGTGTGTGTGTGTGTGTGTGTGTGTGTGTGAAACTGCACGTTGTTCATGTAAATGTGGTTGAGAGAAAACTGTGATGGATTACGTGTTACTATCTTAAATGACGAACATTGCTAAAAAACTTATATTTTGACTTTTTGTGCAGTCTTATAAACTGGAATTGTCTTTTTAATTTGATAAGAATTTTATTATTTTAGGCACAATACTGGTATTTTAAATATAGTTTTAAAAGTATTCCTGCACCTGCTATTTTGTATTATGAATTCTTCACCTTTTCATAGCTTCCTCGGCGTAGAGAGGTAAATTTTAGCTCATCTTTTAGGAGCAATTAAGCTCTACAAATTGGTATCACTACTAAATATATATTCGAGTTACCGTATATCCAAGCCAAATGGTTTCTTTCTTTGGTAATACATGTAATTTTTCCTCCGGTTTTATTTTGGACAGTTGTTTTTCTATGAATGCTATTTTCTAATATAAATGATTATTTAGCTCAGGAGCTATTGAAGATAGTTATGTGAAATGTTAGGATGATAAAAACAACATCTTAATGTTGCTGTGAATCTAATTTGGTGTTAATAAGCTAGTTGGTTATTTTCTGAAAAAAAATGTAACTGCTAATGTTTTTATAAAAGTTGTATAATATGTAAGGTAACAATTCTATCTTATTGATAAACCACACTATCGAATAAAAGCAGTTCAGTGAACTTAGAAGGCTTGCAAATACATCCTATAAAATTTCACTCCAATGTCTTAAATGATTTTTGAGATAATAGGTCGTGAAGATAGTAATTTTAATATTGGTGGGATAGGGCTTTTAGTTTTCCCTTAAGGCTTTCATTGATTCGCATACCAATGAATGTTCTGATACTTTATAAGCACTCTGTATATCCAGAAATGAGAAAGCCGCCAAAGTCTCTACCTTATTGTCTGAACAGCTCAACATTACCGAGCAAGATTTCGCTGAGTAACGCTGAGGCTCGCGTCCTAAAGGAATTAAGGTCGAAGTCCTTATTACGACCAACCTCAATAGATTTCTTTATCAAGCAGCATAGGTGAATGCCGGGGTGCTATATAATTTCTAGTCGCGCAAAGTTAACACGACAGCAAAAATGAAATAAACCAAAGTGAATAGAACAGTAGTTAGCTCTATAGATGGTCACCGTCAACAGTGACATAAAAACAGATGTTACAGTAGGCAAATCTAACGCCATCTTTTTTGGCACAAGTGAAATGTTTCCAACAAATGTAATTGAATAAACGCATGAGGTTGTTGGGATGTGACTAAAGTTAAATTGACAGTGGTAAGCGTAAAAAGTAAATAAAGGGATTACTTTCTAGTTTCTCATCATGATAGTATTAAAAACCTACAAGAAAGCTCCTATAAATATGGAAACTGAAATGGAAATAATTTAGATATAAGATCCGAAACTCAAAAGAAGAATTTAAAACAATTATTTAGTTCAAATCTGTAAATTCGAAAAATCATATTACGCAAGGTACAATCTCGTAGTACAGAAATCGCGCAGTCATATTTTAATTTCCATAGATTCTAGTCTAACGAGAGAAAACGGCACCGGAACACTGTCGCTAATTGCACAGTGCCTGTTATATCATTCGGGGGTCCAGAAGGAGTAGTGTATACCGACACTAAAAGAACGCTGGCAGAGACAATACTCTTGCAGCTCGTATTGCAATCATTTTTCATCGTTTAAGATTAAATTGAGTTTTTTATTTATGAATGCCATTTCACTACTATGGTCCTTAGCGTCCCATTCTATATAGGGCGTGAAAGATCGGAAACTTTACTCACAGGCCTCTTTATCAGACTTGAGGTTCTTTTACGTCCCATAAATCTACGATACGGTACCGCCGACTTTACTTCCCTTCCGAAGGAAGCCATGCTAAGGATTTTTACGCCCGAAAAAATTCATCACCCTCCGCCGGGTTTGAACCTACGACCTCGGGAAATTTTAATTTTCTCAAAAATGGCTCTAACGGTTTTGATTAAAATATCATATGTTTAAGATATTTTCATGACAAATGAAATGTATATCTCCAATTTTCTGAGAATGTCTCCAAAAGTATTCTTCATTGTGAACGACTTTTGCATAACTGGTAAACCATAAGAGATAGACAACATTTTACTACACAAAAAATGTAGATCGCGTTAAAATACACAATTTATGTCATATACATTTTTTTTGTCGAGTGAACCATTTCGAGATATTGCTTGTTATTCCCTTAAATTTTCCAATACTTATACTTTTTCTCAAATTCGTTATTCATTTTTTTTGGAATACTCCACATAGCAACCCGCTCTTAAAATATTTGACTATAGCTTAAAGCCTACCAATTCCCTTTGAATCTACAAGAAAATTAGCAATAAGATTAACATCTCGATTAACATGAAGCATATGGGGAATAAGCGTTTGTAAAAATAGTTTGTACAAGAGTAGAGAAAGTCATGTGAATGTAACACACCAAATTTTTTTACTTTCTCTACTACGTATAGTAAGTAGGGGAAGTATTGTATTCCACTCAAAAATCGGTACCGAGATTCACCGGAAATATATATTTTGAGACCCCCTGAATCCAAAAAAAGCATTTTTGGAAACATGTCCGTGTGTGTGTCTGTGTGTGTGTGTGTGTGTGTCTGTGTTTGTGTCTTGGTATTTAGGTTCAGTATCTTCCAGAGATGCGACACGAAGGCTTTCAAGAAATATCCCCCCACGCCAGATTACCCTTTACATGGAACATTTTTCGAATATTTTAATTTTATCAAAAATGGCTCTAACGATTTTGATTAAAATATCATATGTTTAAGATATTTTCATGACAAATAAAATGTATATCTTGAATTTTCTGGGAATGTATTCAAAACTATTCTTCATTGTGAACGACTTTTGCATAACTGGTAAATCATAAGAGATAGACAGAATTTTACTGCACAAAAAATGTAGATCACGTTAAAATACACAATTTATGTTATATACATTTTTTTGTTGAGTGAACCATTTTCGAGATATTGCTTGTTATTCCCTTAAATTTTTAATACTTATTTTTTAAAATGGGAATTCGTTATTCATTTTATTGTCTTGGATATGCAAAGTGTATTAATCTGTGGCAAAGAGAATGGTGCTGCACCTAGCAACCAGCTATTAAGATATATGTCGATGCTTAAAGGCTACTGCATTTCTATATTGCCCTTGCAATTACAAAACAAGGGGAACATAGTACGCCTTAAGCGATAGTCAAATATGTTTAGAACTAGTCGCTATGTGTAAAATGCAATTCTCTTTGCATGTCAAAAGATCGTTTCTGCAAATGTTTAACTCGATTAATATGAAATAGATGGAGAATAAGAGTTTGTAAAAATAGTTTGTACAAGAGTAGAGAAAGTCATGTGAGTGTAACACATCAATTTTTTAAATAGCTTGCTCATCATTCTTTGTTTCTTATATCATACTAACAATAAGAGCATGGAATTTCAAAGCAAACATAAAGCGACCAGCTTTTTAAATATTTAACTATCACTTCAGACTCCTGCATCCCCCTTGTACCTACAACGAAGTGTGTAACGAAATCATTTCAGCAAACGTTAATCTAGATTAACAGAGGCAACAAGAAGAATGCGCTTTTGAAAGAATAATTTGAAGAATATATATATATATATATATATATATATATATATAAACGATAGTGGATACAGAAAGTCACATAAATGTAACACGTAATACTTTAAACAAACATATATACTTTATGCCACTGAGTAGAAGTTGTAAGCTTGCTTTTAAAATCTTTTTATTTGTAATGTCCCCTTCTTTTTAAAACGCCCTGTATAAGAGCTAAAAAAATATGTCTTCGTATGTTTAATTTTTTAATGTAAAAATAAAGGTAGTTTATAAGCAGAATTTCTTAAAGATGAGCGAGTTTTGCATATATTACTGCACTATAGAGTTGGAATTTAATGCAGAGGAGCTTTATGGACATATTTCAATTTGTGCTGTCATCGGTAGAAAATTGAAGGCATACGTGGATTATTTTCCAAAATATCAACAATAATAATAATAATAATAATAAATATTACGAAGCTATAGCATTGTATACGTCACAACACGAACGCGCCTGAATATTGACACCATTCATACATTTACGAATTTGTTGATAAGTTTAATATTTTTCACATGTTGTCATTTTAATTTCATGCCCTCCAAGAATTTTTGCATCTAAATCCTAAGCCTACTCATTCCCACCCACATTCCCAAACGCTTTTAACTGTTTAATGTGCACAGTTCTTGTCCATCTCGGAGATGCTTCGCCAAAGTTAACGCCTCAGCAGCAAAAATACACGCCCTTCATAATTAATCGTGGTAGACTTGAGAACAGAAAGCATCATTTCGCCTGGCTCCAGACGTGTAAACGTCTTAACGCAAGATCCTGACAACTCAAGTGCTTCGGCATCCGCTTTAAGAACAGTTGCACAAGTGGAATTTCATTTTAACGACTATTTATCCTTATAGACTATGGTACTTCTATATTTCATTGGTTCCATCTATTCATCATGCGATACCTTACATGAAACAACAGCAAGAATCTCCAGAATTTGCTGAGATTATTTCGGGTTTTCGCGAGTAGCCATCGTGTCAGTTGTGAACCCGGCTGCCTGTAAACTAGAAGCAATCTTCACTTAACTTTGAAGCCACTCAACCTTGAGAGGAAAGAGGCTACATAAAACAGTGTTTACGGGCTTCACAGAAGTGCTTAATAGATACCACGATATAACAAAGTTCTGCATTATTACTCTCAGATTAGGATATGTATGCATTTATGCGAGTACATATTTGCAGATATTATTCTTAGAATATGCAGTAATATGCATTCAACGTAGGTGAAAAATGATACTTGAATTTAAAGCAACATGGAAAAAGTAATACTAATGTGCGAAGTTTACTTTCAGAGCTTATCATCTTTAGGTATTTATTTATTCTGAAATTAGTGTAATTGGTTTTCTGTAAAAGATTAGAAATCTCAGTTACTATTCTCGGAATGTAACACTGTCTAGAACAGACGGCGCTTCATTTTGTTACAAATCCTGACATACCAGGTGAATCACCTGTCCTTGGGTTTATTTGAAATTATACAACCTGCTAAACGGCAAATGTGTCTTACGTCCGTCTTCGTTTCTAACTTTACAACACATTCACGTACCATATAGACATAAGTCCCACACTCGGCGAAAAAGCTGTTGAGTGGACATAAGCTACTCTTACTTGAAATCATAGTCTCCTCCGCCGGAGATAAACAGTTTTCTAGCTGATTTTATACACTTGTTCTATACAATGTACCTAACTAAAGAAGCTATAAATTAGTCAGTTACTACTATGAATGAATGAGTTTATTTATCAACTTTTCCATACATAGCCTTTTTTTTAAAAATATATGTAAACTTATTGCTGATAATAGCGTTTACAATTCGAATTTAACCCTCAATTTATGGAGTTGTATTCCTTCGTACCTCATAATTAATACCAGGTTGTATATATGTCTAACGGGGGTATATATTGAATCCTACATCCTAAAACTTTAAATTTGCTTGTATATATTAACCTCATACAACATTATCACCATTGCCATTCTCATTGATATTGCGCACCCTCCATTGCCATTTTTGTGTTACCTTCTCGATGTACTTTCCAAGTTCTTTTATATTTTCCTCTGATATTAAATTTAAAATTCTTCAAACTCTTATTTCATATGGTAAGTTTTTCCCTTTGGTAAGAGAAACTCATCCCTATAAATTTATTTTGTTTGCATTCCAGAATGCAATGCCAAGTACTATCTGCTTCTTCATCCATTGAACATTTTCCCTTAATGTATTCATTCCTTATCCCACTTGAGCATATTACTCCTGTTCTAAACCATGGCAATCCTTTCCTTCTTGCTTTGTCCAAATTTCAATTTACAGGATTATTACAAAAGAAGTAGACGCTTTGAAGTCCTGTGAAACAAAAACTAAGCGTGATATCAACATACATTTTGCGGTGTTATGTTGAGAAACTCTGGAAGTTTGCATTGGTAGTGTTGTGGTTGGTAATCATGTAAGTCATCGTTGTTGCAGATGCAGAAATGGCGAATCTTGTGGATAAAGCATATTGTGTGCTAGAACTTGCTAAAACACATTCTGTAACTGTTGTGCAACGATATTTCACAACACGTTTCCAGAAACCACCACCGACTAGGCAATCGATGCATGATTGGCACAGAAAATTTGAGACAACTGTGTGTGCAAAGGAAAAATCCTGAATATCAGAAGAGCATGTTGAATATGTTCGTGATGTTTTCGCAAGAAGTCCACAGAAATCGACAACAAGGGCAAGCTTGGAGTTAATTTCCACAATCACCCGTATGGAAAATTTTTCGAAAGCGACTAAAATTGACTTCTTACAGATTGCAATTCTTGTAGCAGCTACATGAAGACGACAAGCCCCAACGTCAAGATTTCTGTATAGAAATGTGACATAGTCAAGAAGACGATGGCTTCAGTGAACGAATGGTTTTCAGTATTGAATCAACTTTCCACTTGAGTGGAAAAGTGAATAAACGAAATTTTCGAATATGGGGAACTGAAAAACCGAGGGCTGTGGTGGAACATGTGCGGGACTCTCCCAAAATTAGTGTTTTGTGCGGTATCCCACACCAAGGTGCATTGCCCCTTCTTTTTTGCAGAAAAAATAGTAACAGCACCTACATCTCGATATGCTATAGCTTTGGTTGATGCCCCAACTGTACGAGGAAATGGAAAGGAAAACAAGATGGAGCACCGCCTCACACAGATGTTAGACTTTACTTGATGAAATTCTACCATAGCGTTGGATTGGCCGTGCTACAGACGACAATAACGCTTTGCTACGTTGGCCACTGAGGAGTCCGCCGTGTGACTTTTTCCTTTGGGGATTTGTCAAAGGTAGAGTTCTCGTTCCTCCACTTCCACACGATTTAGATGACATGAAGGAACGTATCAGAAGAGCCGTGGCAAGTGTCGATGTAGACATGTTACATCGGGTTTGGGATGAATTGGATTATCGTCTTGACGTATGTCGTGTGACGCAGGGATCACACATTGAGCATTTGTGAGTTCACAAACTAAACTTCAAGGCTTCCTCTACACGACAGTGCAAACAGATTCATTGTATCATTAATATTCATGGATTTATAATACATTGCAATTGTCTATTTCTTTTGTAATAACCCTGAATTTGTCCCGTCCACAATAATTTTTAAATGTTCTATATTGTTTCAAAGATCTTTACAGTCAATTAAGAGGAACATTTATACAAAATTGGGTGCTGTATATTCGTGGAAAAAGAAAGATTTTGTATAAATATTTCGTTTCTGGTTTGGATTGTACATCCTATACAAATTGTGCAGTATGACAAATAACCGAAAACGTTTTAATACAGGTACTTAAAATGATACTGAAAGTTTGTAATTACAAGCGAAACTTCAAAGTGGTAACAATAATTCTCCTAACATAAAGCTGGTTTAGGACTATTTAAACGGTGTTTGGTATCAAGGTATTAAAGAACTCAGCAACACCATTATCATTTATTCGTCATAAAGCAGTTGCGCGTTCGAATCTTTCATAGTGGCGGTGCATTTCCTTGCTGCTTTGGATTTGAGATTGAACATTTCAGCATAAAATGTTATACAAAACCTATAAATGAGTTATATCGCCTTAGACTTTTCAAAATTAGTATTTGAGATACTATCCTGAGAAAGAATTAACACGAAGTTAATAAAAATGAGCTTACAGCTCCAAATACAGTGCACTACATTAATAATTATGCGATAATAATTGGTGAAACTCCTCAGCTTAATGGATTAAAGGACTAAAGCTTAATAAAAAAAATCTGATGTGTTACACTCACATGACTTTCTCTACTCTTGTACAATCTATTTTTACAAACGCCTATTCTCCATATGCTTCATGTTAATCGAGATATCGAGATGTCAATCTTATTGGTAATTTTCTTGTAGATGCAAGGGAAATATGGTAGCTTTTAAGCGATAGTCAAATATTTTAACGCTGGTTGCTATGTGGCGAATTCCATTCTCTTTGCATGTCCAGGCAATAATAAAATGAATAACGAATTTGAGAAGAAGTATAAGTATTGGAAAATTTAAGGAAATAACTAGCAATATCTCGAAAACGGTTCACTCAACAAAAGAAATGTATATGACATAAGTTGTGTATTTTAATGCGATCTACATTTTTTGTGTAGTAAAATTTTGTCTATCTCTTATGGTTTACCAGTTATGCAAAAGTCGTTCACAATGAAGAATACTTTTGGAGACATTCCCAGAAAATTCGAGATATACATTTTATTTCTCATGACATTATCTTAAACATATGATATTTTAATCAAAATCGTTAGAGCCATTTTTGAGAAAATTAAAATTTTCGAAAAATGTTCCATGTAAAGGGTAGTCTGCGGTGAGGGGATTTTCTTGAAAACCTTCGTGTCGCATCTCTGGAAGATACTGAACCTAAATACCAAGTTTGGTGTTTATCCAACTGTTCGTTTTTGAGTTATGCTGTTCACAGACACACAGACACACACACACAGACACACACACACACACACACACACAGACACACACACGGACATGTTTCCAAAAATGCTTTTTTTGGATTCAGGAGGTCTCAAAACATGTATTTCCGGTGAAATCTCGGAATCGAATTTTTGGGTGGAATGCAATACTTCCCCTACTTACTATACGTAGTAGAGAAAGTAATAAGAAAAGGTTTTGGGATGCAGCGATGTTTCAACCGCCGATTATCCGGTTCAGCGTATCGTTAATCCATTCGACAATTAATGGTTTAGTTGCCGTGTTCTACAACGAGACATTTCTGTATCATTCCATTTTCAGATCAAGGCCAAAATTTGTTTTTTAAACTTTTTGTAGTCTCTTTGTTTTGGTGTATCCATTAATAAAATGCTGGTTAGGGACAGGAACAAATAAATAATTACGAACATCACAGCTGCAGAATAACGCTCTTTTTTTTTTTTTAAAAAAAAAGGACCCGGCGTTTTACATAAGATATAATCTGTAGGTAATATAGACAAATAAACTTATGTGAGACTGATTCGCACGCAGAAAGAATCGAAATTAAAACTCTCCTTTGAAAGCTGTAAATATTTTTGCATGATTATTTAGCCTAATTTCTTCAATACCGTTCTTTTGGTACATGATGCAGACTGATGCTCAGTTGTATTTGTGGGACAACCAGCCTTAACATTCAAAATGATTAAGTCCAAGCTCGTCAGCTCAGGAACTTTTATTGAGCGTACTTTCTGCAGCCTCAGGTAATGAACGCATTCGCAGACGTGCAGCACGTGGGATTTAATTTCATTAAAAGCCTTAAGTAGGTAGTATTTTTATAATCGCTCTCCTGAGATCTGAATGTACTTTATGAAATTAATTCAAAGAATGTTTGAACTTCAGTCATAAAAAATGTGGCTTTTTCATTCTGTTGGTTTACCGCAGAATACAACAAATGTCCCTTGTGCACGCTTGTCATTCGTCTAAACCAGGAAGAGTTATAATAAAACGTGTTTTTTTTTACAAAATTGAGGTGGAAAGGAAAAATGCTTCAGAAACCTTCAAGGATAAACACAAATTAGCACCTTGTATTAAAGGTTATCAGCTTCAAACTTATCATACGTAATTCCATAAGAGGTTATGAGTTTATTACGTCTAATACATGAATAACATGTAATAATTACTTTCTTAATTGTATTATCAAACATAAAATCACCAGTGGTGAACCAATAGCGGGTATGAGAAAATAGTTAACCTCAAAACAACCTAAAATTAGTACACAATCAAGACACCTTTTTTAAAGAATATAATTTATTTGGAAACTAACGTTATTTGAATGTGCATTGGGTAAAAACAGCTGGATGACATAGCCTATTTATCACTGCATGCTGATACTTTATCTGATAAATTTGCATGTATGCAAGCATACTATAAAATAAATGATCGTGATTGGTCGATATCCGAGGCAGTGCTAAACCTTATTGGTCAATGTCAAATACGCGACGTATGAACGGAATAGTTACGTCAAGACACTGGGTGTGCTTCTGGCTTAGTTAACATCCCAATAGTTATACCAGGTGAATCTGCCATCCCTAGGTTTCTGTATCAACCCATAGATTATAGTTTGAAGTGCAAACATCGCCTTTTTTGCTAAATAAATACGTTCGACAGCCACAATCCTTATAACGAATTCATTCCGTTATGACCCTAACTTGAGTCAAGTACTAAGTTTTGCTCACTTGCAAAGACGCTGCAGAAAACTTAAAAAGCAATAGCTTGGCGTTATCCAAAAGCAGGGCGTTAAAGAAATGTTTCATTATTTTAGTAAAAGTGCGTTGTGGTCGAGTGAACTAGCGCAGACTCGAATTTCGATGTGTCAAACCTCGTTTTTTATTTATTTCATTTTAATCCTGTATCACCTCAACAGTGATTTTCACTAAACACTAATTATGATTATGTAATTATGAATGTAAAGTTCTTTATTCGGTACTTTAGATATATGTTTTTAATTTTTTAAAGTTAACTATTTCTTAAATGCAGTTAGTTTTTTTTCCTTACCCAAATTATAATCTAACCGGTGTAGCTTATTTGCAACTTTCATAGACTATTTTATGCCAAAATTTGCAATCCAAAGTCTAAAGTAATAAATAAAAGGGAGGTTTCAATTTTCTTCCTATGCAGGATTCAAAACCGTCCTTTACTTCGTAACATTGAACACATGGCCATTTTACCATTCAGATATTTGGTAGATGGAATCTCAGCGTCTTTCAAATAGCTACAATCTAGCGTTATACCACACGAGTGTTCGTTTCCACTTCGAAACGTTGCTTGTATGTTACTGTCTTTTAAGGTGGCTTTGAATCTATATTAGAGGTTTTTAAATTTTTAACCAAATAGTACAAGATATTACGAAGGGTGTATCAAATGCCAGAGGTGTAATTTATGCCGAAACTGATACATTAATGCAATCTCTCCTGTTTTGGTTGATTGTACAGCACCCATACTATGTATAGGCGTGTTTCTTAATTAGTTTAACCGATTTTGACATTGGTGCTACATGATAGGTGTTTCACTCATCATGAGTTTTCGGAGATGGTTGCAAAGTACCGTATGTACTACGCTTATAAAATTGGCTAGGGTTTTTCTTTTCTTTCTTTTTTTCTAGTAGAAGAGATTAAGTTTTTGAGATGGACATCATTCCAGAGTTTATCATAACCTTTGGCAGTTTTCTCACTGAGTATCAGGCCTTCGAGTGTATAAACACGTGAGCTGTAAGGCGTGACAAACATTGGCCTAAAGCTCATCTACCTTTAAAGGGGTTGTATAAATTAATAAAACCTAGGGACAGATTCACCGGTATTATTAAAATATCGAACACAGACTCAAGTCCCTCAGAAAATATCTTCGATTGCTGATGGTGATGATGATGGCAATAATAATGATGATGATAATAATAATAATAACAACAATAATATATATTGTTTCCTGAAACAATTGTTAGTTAATTTGTTTCTCTGTTTCAGCTTTCATAATCTTTTTCGCGTTCCTCGCAAGTTTCTTCTGGCTGAATGTGATGTGTTTCGACATATTTTGGACATTCAGGTAAGTAACCATTAGCCTAACTGCATCATTTCATGTGTATCTGGCAAAAGTTTGTATATACAGATTTCATTGCACTTCTTATAAAAGAAACCAAGGAAGATTAACCGGTTATGAGAATGCCAATATAGCACAGGACGAGGTTTAGAGATCCCAAAACATACATCATCCGCCATTCTGTCTGCACACGTTATTAACGATATTATATGCTTTTAGCTTATTTTCCGGTTTCAATGAAGTAAACTTTCAGTTTATAGCTCTACAACTTAAGAAGAAGATGTACAACTTTGTGGTCATTGATTTTGGTACTACCAGTTCTGGCGAGGCTTTGCGAAAGAATTTGTTGAATTCCTTTGAAATCGTTCAGCGTTGACATACTATGCTTATATTTTGGGAGTTAATAACTTTATTTTTGTTTTGATTTTGATAGAAATAAGGGATACAAGGATCACTAGTGTACTTCAAACATAAAAGGTGTTCTTTTTTGTCCAAACGTATTTCGCTTGTTTTTGTTTTACCTATGTACTAAATATGTAACCCTGATGATCAGCACTTTAAGTTAACATGCAAAGATTATCAGGTTCGAATGCTGGACGGGGAGAGAGAGTTTTCAATACTGGAATCTTCCTTCCTATTATACGATTGGATTATCGATGTCACTTCATTTACATACTGCGATTGACAACGAGAGTTCAGCCCCGCACGTAGGCCACTGTATGCTCCTTGTGACTTACGTGACCCCTGGGTGGAAGCGATAATGGAAAGACCCCAGGGCAACCAAATCCGTACGACGTTGAGCGCTAGCAAGCACGGGGTCCCTGCGCTTGCGCCAGCGCCATCTTCAACCCGGGGGTCCCGGGATAAATGAAGTCCCCACCCCCAGGAAGGAGCATCAGGCGGCCATCCAGCGCCAGGGAGAAATCTTTACACAGCGCAAACTCCACCGTCCCGCCGCAACGTACCAATCGCCGTCGCTTGGTCCTACAACCCTGAAACATACAAAGATGTAAAAGATGAAAGGAAATAATGGACAGGAATTTCGTAGTAGAAGAGGAACCACTCCAACATTCGCTACCGATTTGGGAAAACCACGAAAAGCCCAAGGTCAGAGTAGCCAACCTGAGGAATCAAACCCAGGACCTCCCTCACACGTTACCGCGGAGTCATCTCGCTCAGTACACATCACATTGCCCGATGTATTATTATTTGAGTCATGGTTGCCATCAATGGGCGAGCTGCCTTCGGGAATAATAATAATAATAATAATAATAATAATAATAATAATAATAATAATAATAATAATAATAATAATAATCTACTTTAAACATAATATATCTTAAGAGCTTCATTGCTGCTGACTGTCCGAAACGTGCCACTGGAAGTTGTTGCAGGGCAGTTCTACCCATTATCCTACTTCCTAGCTGTATTTCTGTAAATATCCGGGGCGTGGTTCAGGTTGGTGCCACACTAAGCCAAATTAATAGTCTGGCATTGTGTCTTTCATTTATCCTCTTATCGAATTTGCCCAAACTTGTTTACGGCAATTAAACAATCCTCCTTTGCGTGTTGGGATTCCCTCTAAGCAGTAAGGTCTCGGAAATCCACACGTGCTATGGGATTTCCTTGGTTAATTAATTATGGTGGCTCACGCTTTAAAACTATTAAACTGTCTGTTGGCAGTATTTAGGTACCCATTACTTAATTCGCTGGCGTTGTAGTAGTTCTAATGCGATAATTAGAGACCGGCAAAAAACTTTATATTCTAAACCAGTGAAGGACAATCATGATTGGAACTGTGAACCTCCGCCCTCTCGTTGCCCTATCTACCTATTCTCCTCATGGCATACATTGGCTCGCAAGTAAATGAGGTCATTCTAACAACCCCAAAAAGGGTTTCTTAACCCTGTTCTAAATTATGTGTGGGATCGACGATTTTTGTGAGTTATACTGTGTGTATTTGTGTATGTGCACCTTATTGTGCACGCAATAAAAGACTGGGTGACAACAAATACAGAGTGAGCCAAAAAACTACGAACCGCCTGTGCGGTGTTTTTCCTGTCCGCGTCTTCGGCGCTCGTTGCCGTCTGCCACTATCAAAGAAAGGCGCGGATCAAACCATACAAAAATTTTAAAACTACTTTTAAAGGCTTTACTTACCAACTTTATGAAAGGAAATGCTGAAACTGGCCACCGTCGTTGTCCGTACATTTTTGGCACCTCTTTAGGAAACTATCCATGATGGAACTAGCCACCGTCGTTGTCCATACATTTTTGGCACTTCTTTAGGAAACTATCCATCACTATCCATGATGGAACTGGACAACGATGGTGGCCAGTTTTAGCATTTCCTTTCATAGTGTTGGTAAATAAAGACTTTAAAAGTGGTTTTAAAAATGTTGTATGGTTTCATTCGCGCCTTTCTATGATAACGCCAGACGGCAACGAGCGCCAAGGACGCGGACAGGAAAAAACACCGCGCAGGCGGTTCGTACTTTTTTGGCTCATCCTGTATAAATCCAGAACGACTTCAAGTTTCTCGTATCTCCTAGCCTGAAGAAGAACTTGTGTCGTGTCAGCTAGCTATTGTGATCCTTCCGGATATTTGTGTGTGTAAAAGTAGTTTAATTCCTAAAAAGAATTCCCTGAGTTATGATTTGAGAAAACAAATTATAGATATTGCATGCTTGGTATTATTCTATTAATAAAATAAAAGAAAGAATGCACAAGCTGTAAAACTTGCAAAAATTAGAACTATGCCGTGAATGAATATATTTGGTAGCAGCATTATCATGCTTACGGTTTTGTTTTAGTTCAGCCTGAAAAAACGTTTATTTTGCAGTAACATTCTTTGTTTCTCAAACATAAAAATATTCCGAAGAAGGCATGGGAGACAAGGGAGACCAAGCCGGTCCTTTAAAAAACTACATTGTTAGATTTTGTCTTTGCGAACAGTTCTAAGGAGGAAAGAACTGAGAGAGGAACGGTTTTATAGTAAAAGTGGCAAAAGCCAAAATCTTTACCGCAAGATTCCTCTCAATCTGTGGTTAGCGGGGTGGTTTAATCGTAGGGCAAGGCTTTCCACTAGTGAAACAAACAATATAAAACTCCATATAGAGAAGTTCCAGATAGGATAATTCGATTGTGAATTGGGATTTGTAAACATCCCCAAAGAACGTCGTTTTCCTCCCTCGAAATCTACTTGTTCTGTATGTACCAAAATGAACTCAAGTGACCGACCCAAGCTGGCATTAATCAAGCCAATTTCCTCTTACGATAACAAGGCTGAGCAATTAATTAGTCCCATTACCTAACAAAAAAACATAAACACTATGTAGAACAATTTACTTTCCCTAGCCCGCATTTGTGAGGAACACAGATCACTGATAAGCATCTCGGGCAATACGGCGTAATTAGCTATAATGGAAGACCAGAGCTAGAATTTGCCGTTGTGTATTGTCCTCCTGAAAAAGTGGGCAAGCAAAGCGGAAACCTAACTGAAAGCAGTTTCCATTCAAAGCGGAGTAAGAATCTGCTTTAAGTGTCTTTTCTACTTTCTCTACTGCTTAAGGTAGGGGAAGTATGCGTTTGAACCAACAATTTATAATAGAGAGATCACTGCAAATAATCTTTTTACTTTCTCTACCACTTACCTATCACAGGAGCAAGAAGCATTAATATATCATCAGAAGTACATGTTTTACCGACCCTTAATTTTTAATAAAAATGTCCGTGTGTGTGTCTGTCTGTAGACAGCACATTTTTAGGTTTTCTAGGAATTCTTCCATCCAAACTAACCTTTTTATATTAAAAGTATGTTATACTTTATTTTTTTAAAAAATGGTTCAATTAAAACATACAATGTTAGACAGTTCAATGATGATTGTTTGACCAGTAAAAACGTTCTATCCCTTCGCACTCTCGAGTTATATGAGGTGTACTACCTAGACCGCCTCGCGACCCACCAATATTGCCATTGCATATTCCTTAATGACGTCATCCGATTCAACGCAAGATGAATTTACACATATTGATCTTTGATTTGTTTGTTGGAACAATTTTTTCCGGTTTAAAAACCATAAGCACGATTTAATGAGCCGTAAACGTGTCGACTTAGTTTTCTTTGGTGGCACTCTTGTTCTCAATTCAATTTATGAAAGCAGTCGTGAAGAAAATTAATTAGTTTCATGTATTTCCTATGGACTGTCCGGTACCAGGGCCTTTCCAGACAATTTGTTATTTGAGAATAAATGTGCTTATCGTGGGTAGACTACTGACCTCGTATAATAAATAGGCTGCAATGCAGACTGTGTCACTTACGTAACAGCTGATTGAGGTAAACTTTTAACACAGAAACCAATTTTATCCTGGTTGATCATTGTTTTATGATCATTCCAATCTTGGACCCGTATACGCGCAAATATTTTCTAAACGCACGCCCATGATTAACTAAGGTCTCGTAAAATTTAACAGGAGCTTTGATGCTATGGACGCGTGCGTACTCTTATCCAAATGCTCGATATAGAAATGATATACTCATGGATTGACTTATACAGTTTTTATATTGCTTATTGAATGTTATTTTAACTTCTAGGTTCATATCGCGACATCTTAGTTGCCTGTTCGAATTCAGTTGGGGGAAGTAGTTAGCTCATGCCAGACGGATAGCCTTAAAGTTGGCCGCTCTATCACTTGATATATTGTTGTTCATGGTGACTAGGGGCTTAAAGTTTCCTACGAGCTGTTCACCTTAGTTTTTGTAGCTGTATGTATTTGTGGGTCGCGAAAATCTCGAAAAATCCCAATCAAGTCGGACGAAACAAGGATTTCAAATTTAATTCCCCAACATTACTATTGGTTCACGTTGCTCGGTAATATACGAGGGCGGATTGATAAGTCGTGACTTTTTAAAGAAAATAACATTTTCTTTTCCAAAAAATAAATTTATTTCTCAACATTTCTCTCCCTTTCAATTCAATACACGTTGTCCAACGTTTCTCCAATTCTTTTAACCCTTCCAAAAAATATGATTTTTCGAAGTCTGCAAAATATGAGGTTGTTTCTTCCATGATGTGTTCACTGGACGTGAATTTCTTCCCAGCGAGCCAATTTTCAGGTTTGCGAAGAGGAAGAAGTCGCTCGGAGCCAAATCTGGAGAATATGATGTGTGAGGTAGTAGTTCGTATCCCAATTCCACAAATTTTGCAATGGCAATGACTGACTTCAGCAAATGGGGCCATTTCTTTAACAATTCCTTGTGTAACTGATCCAGCATTGCGGCATAATATGAACCTGTGATCGTTTTACCGTTTTCCAGGTAGTGGATGTCTATCACTCTTTGTGAATCCCAAAAGACAGCTCCATGATTTCTCCTGCCGATGGAGTGGTTTTCGCTTTCTTTGGAGCAGGTTCGCCGCAGGAAATTCACTGCTTGGATAGTTGTTTGGTTTCAGGTTGATAATAATGGATCCAAGTTTCATCAACTATGATATAACGCTGCAAAAACTCATTTGGGTTTCGCTGGAACATGTTCAAACATCCCTGTGAAATGATCACACGATTCCGCTTGTTCTCAACTGTGAGCAGTCACGGCACCCATCTTGCTGACAGCTTTCTCATACCCAAAAATTCGTGCAGAATGTTATATACCCGTTTACTCGAGATGTCTACGGTCTTGGCTATCTCACAGATTTTCACTCGGCGGCTTTCCAACACAATAACGTGACCTTTGTTCACCATTTCTTCAGTTGTGACCTCAAACGGCCGTCTTGTGCGCACGGCATCTCTTGTGCTCGAACGGCCATATCGAAATTCTGTGCACCACTTGTGAACCATGCTATGTGGTGGAGCAGAATCGCCATAATACTTGTTCAGCGTTTCTTCCGTTTCCTTCAATGCCTTACCACGTAAAAAGTAGTGCTTTATCAGAACACGAAATTCACTTTTCTCCATTTTCTACAAAGCAACACACATCTGCTTATTTTAGACCCTCTCAACAATGTTCTAAGAAACAAATGACGACGAATTTCTGCAATTATACCCAGAATAGGTGTAAGACTTGGGTGCAAACAATAAACCTGTGATTAGAACGCTATCTTTCGTCAAAGTCAAGGACTTATCAATCCGCCCTCGTATAAGTTTACATTTTCGTTTTCTTTTCCTTGTGTGTGCGCGCGTGCGTGACGTATATATGACATAAATATCCCCTTTTTTCGATGGAAATGACTACAAATTGCTTTTGCTTTCATATTTCATATCTGCAAGAAAATCAGTTGGTATGGGACAATAGCTTATTGAACATTATGGGGAAATTCATAAACGTTTCCGTTGATATAGGCAGAAATTTTTATTCACATAGCTATGTTAAAAGTTTATTGCATGGATAATATAACATATAAAGCCTGAGAAACCTACTTGCTATTATGTATTGTATGTTTGAGCTGACTTACGTGCTCCACTGTTGTGCAGCTTGTACTGCCTATATGTATTGGGAAAGTGATGCAGCAGATAATACCGCTTCCTTTTGGTAAAAGAAGATAAGATATAACTAAAGATGAGCATGTTGTTCCCACTAAATTCAAACCTCAGGTAAATCCAAAGTGCAACTGAAAGAAAAGCAAAACTTAAACAACAAAGAAATAAAGAGATTCATCATTAACTGCAAAGAATGTAGAAAGTAAAACAGTTGTAGTAGAGGAATGACTACATATAGAGAGAAAAAACAGAAAGAGAAACATAGTACATAAGAACCTCGTTTATCCGGCTCGCATTAATCCGGATTTCCGGTTTTTCACCCTAATTTTATTCTAATTTTTTTCCCTACTTTTGTTTAATGTGTTTTTAATCTTCACAAACACAGCACAACTTTGGAACAAAATAAACTTACGCTTTATTTCAGAAAACAAGTGAGTACCTACAGCATCGAGTGTCAAAAAGCGTTTTTTCTTATTGTTAGTTCCAAAATAAATAATTGCATATATTAGTATTTTATATTCATTTAATAGTTTGTTTCCGGATTATCTGCATTTTGTTCGGATAAGCGAGGTTCTTGTGTGCTTCAAATTGCGGTAAGACACTCCAGAGGGCTCGAATAAGGGTTGAATATATAAGAAGTATAATTAAAACCCTCTATTAGTATGATTAATGTAACAACTAACAAAAAATTCAGAAACGACGTTTTGGCCATACCACACTCCCCCATATTTTATATCCTTCTGTATCAAAATTTTCCTGCGCTAGTCGGAAATAACAAACTTATTGATGAGCATGTTAGGGAAAACTCGTTTAAATAAGTAAACATACATAGGAATCTGATAAATCACATGAGATAGCCTTGCAACAACTGGTGACAGAAATAGAAACCCCACCAGTAAGCAAGAAATTGCTTTAGGGGCTTTCCTGGGCATAGAAGAAGCCTTCGATAAAGTGTTTTCTAAATCAATAATCGGTGCGTCTAAAAGATATGGTATTCGCAGCACATGTTTCAAGTGGATAAAGGTCATTCTTACAGACAGGTGGATCCAGACAACCAAGTTAAACATACCCATGCAGATAACCACTAGTGAGCACTCCGTAGTATGGAGTATGTTGTTGTTGTTGTTGTTCGCCAGTGGCACTGGGAATTAATTGATCTGCATCATTTTCCCTCTGACTTCCCAATATAAAGTCTGTAAGCCATCACTTTTAAGGCCTTTGCATTTGACGAGATACTGTTTGTTTAGGATGACATCTTCTTCACAAAGAGTACACTTGTAGAGGAGTTCTGCGAGACAACCGTGGCCAGTTGCCATCCTAAATAAGGCCACTGCAGTTTTCCTTGGCATTTTTTGTATATCAACTCTATCTTTAATATTCTTATAATCTTTATATTTTAATTTATCTTCTTCATCAAGTCTCTGCTGTCTTTGTAGTATGGGGTATTGTCCTCACTTTTGTGAAAAATGGTGGTAAGTGAGTGAGTGAGGCTCATAATTATTTATGGCTCCCTGGTTTGTTGGTTTAAAGTCACTCAGAGACTGGCAGCTAAGAACTTACCAGTGTTCAACGGTTTGCCTGCATAACCGGGGGTATTAAAGTCACACCTATAATGTATACCAAGGGAAGAGCAAGGTTGAGTGTCTACAGACTGAAACAAAATGGAAACTGGCATGACCTCAGTGTGTTGGGCATTCCAGAATAATGGAATTAATCACAAGTTCTAGCCTTAACATGAGAAGTGCTCAAATAACTCTATACTATTTTCATGTAAATTATTTATAATTGGACTTGAATGGGATCAAGAAAACATGCATTGTCCGTTGGAAGTAGTCTGGTACACAGATGGCTCCAAGCCCGACACTGGATCAGCAGTAGGAATTTATCATCTGGATACTCTTAGGTAGTCAGGCGGCTATCAAATCCCTTGTAAGTTACCAGATCAAATCTAAATTGGTCTGGGAACGCCTACGAAACCTAACGAAACTGGCAAAACACAACAATGTTACAAATTGGGTGGGTGCCAGGACACAAAAGAACTGGTGACAACGAAAAGGCAGATTCACTTACACGGAAAAGATCCTTAGAGACGCCAGCAGAACTCATACCAGTTTTGGGAATTCCATTAAGGTCCAAAAAGAAATTCATAGACGAATAGATTACTAAAACCTTAAAATATATCGGATCAGAGCGAAGGGAATAAGGACAGTAAACGAATGTTTGAGAATATTTCATTGAATGGTAAATAAAGGTACTCAGCGTTAGCGGATTCCAAATGGTCTGCAGCTGGTCCTGGACGAGCCGTTGCCCTCTCAGAAAACATTAACACACATTGGGAAAATATAAGAAAAACTCTCTCTGAAGATTACGTAATAATGAAGAAAGCACAAGGTACAAACTCTTTGGAGTCACTAACCGAGAAGAAGAACTTTCTAAAAAGAAACTAGTCAGTAAACTCTCAAGTCTAATGAATAGAAAAATGCTTTTTAAAACCATAACAAATAAAGATCGGAAATAATACCATAAAACAAAAGCTTCAATGTTAGGTTTAACAATCTTATCCTTACTCACGATAATTTCACCACCTACTACAATTAAATATATTCCATTATACATTGCAGTATTGATATAACAAGTTATTCTTTTCACCTTACGTTAACTCCGATGAACTTGGGACATACAAGACACGACAAAAAATCTTCGCAAGTTGTAAGTTGACTTTAGTTTCCTATGAATCCATGAGGGAAAGAAAAGAATCCCATAAGATGCCTCATGACAGCTCAAAGTAGGAAAATTCAAAGATTTAACAACGATTATTTTGAAACCGCTAGGAATTATTTAACGCTGAATAGTTTTACATTTTTCGTGTAATAAGCTGTTGTCTATCTCTTATGATTAGAGACAAGCAAAATATGAAACTTTATATTCTAATCCATGCTTGCTATCATTAGAAGAACAAGTAACTTTGCGTTTTGCATTGTACAGAATTCAATGCACTTAAATAAAAATTACTTATTTCATAATGTTTTACTAAAATCTTCATACGTTGCAATATCTACGATTTTTTGTTTTTAAAATAACTTCTGTTAGCAATGAACTGAGCTTTCCAAATATTCTATTCGGGCAGTTTCTGTGAAACACATTTAGAAAACCCAAGCCACTATTTGCAACAAGCCAGGTACAGCTAAGAAAATGCAACAATTCCTCTATGTGACATCATGTGCGAAATTAAAGGGCCTATATTCTTGAAGAGCTTTTATTTTCGCCAACCGGTGTTTTTAGCGGCATACTGTAATTATTATTAACAAGAACAAATCAACCAGTAACTTCTTTGTTTTTCTACGTTTAAGGGTTCCACAGTGAATAAAATCTATAAAAGTCATGTAATTTGTTGTATTTCGTCTGATATCTGATTATTAAACATAGACAAGGATTTACAAAGCCTATTTTTAAACTAATGATGTGAATCTGCTCCAAACTTTTAAAGTATAAGATGCTTTGGCTTTAACATAATGAAACATACCTATATATAAATTTAATAATATTTTTGGGTTCTTCTTTATATTTTCATAGTTTAGCAAAAAATCATAGGTTGGCGAATTTTTCTTCGTACTTTGCCTGTCTCTGCTCATGATTTACCAGGTTAACAAAATTATTGAAATTTCGTTCAGAATGAATAAAGATCCACAGGCCATTTGGAGAAAATTCAAGATATAGATTTTACTAGTCATTCAAATAACTTAAACGTATGTCATTTCAATCAAAATCGGTACAGTGATTTTGAGTAAATGAAAAATAACAAATTATGTTCCATGCGAGGAATATATTGGGTGAGAAAACTTTCTTGAAAATCTTTGCTTGACATGATTAAAAAAGTTTCTGATTGAAATATGAAGTTTCGTATTTAGCAGGCTCTTTATTTACAATTTACGCTATCCAACACACCCACCCATCCCACCCCACCCCACCCCACCCCACCCCACCCCACCCCACCCCATCCCATCCCATCCCATCCCATCCCATCCCATCCCATCCCATCCCATCCCATCCCATCCCATCCCATCCCATCCCATCCCATCCCATCCCATCCCATCCCATCCCATCCCATCCCATCCCATCCCATCCCATCCCATCCCATCCCATCCCATCCCATCCCATCCCATCCCATCCCATCCCATCCCATCCCATCCCATCCCATCCCATCCCATCCCATCCCATCCCATCCCATCCCATCCCATCCCATCCCATCCCATCCCATCCCATCCCATCCCATCCCATCCCATCCCATCCCATCCCATCCCATCCCATCCCATCCCATCCCATCCCATCCCATCCCATCCCATCCCATCCCATCCCATCCCATCCCATCCCATCCCATCCCATCCCATCCCATCCCATCCCATCCCATCCCATCCCATCCCATCCCATCCCATCCCATCCCATCCCATCCCATCCCATCCCATCCCATCCCATCCCATCCCATCCCATCCACACCGAGTGTTTTTTATTTTTTCGCTTCAGTGGAACTTATATCGTGTGTTTCCGGTGAAATCTACATTTAGAATTTTTGGATGGAACATAAGACTTCCTCAAAAAGGTTACATTCACATGACTTTCTTTACCTACTAAGGTTTTTTTTTCTATATAGTCGATTTCATCAAGATAAACGTTTACAGAAATCATTTCATTACACATTTATTTGTAGGTACAAGAGGTATAGAGGAGACTGAAGTGATAATTATATCCTTAAAAATAAATTGTATATGTTTGCTTTGAAATTATGCTCTTTGCATGACGACAGAAGAAACAAAAGAATGGTGACTTACACACATTCGAACAGTATATGAGCACCAGGTCCGTATACCATTGGAAAATTCAAACCAATAGCAACAGATATCTTTAAAATATCACCAAATACATTTTTATACTAACTGTGTGTCTTAATGTGATCTACGCGTAGTAGGTTCTGTCTATCTCTTAGGGTTTACCAGTTGCACAAAATTACACGAGATTCATTCAGAATAAAGAGGATTACACAGGCTATACGCAGAAAGTTCAAGATATAACTTTGTAATCATTCAAATATATTAAAAATTTGATGTTTCAATCAAAGTAATTGAAATCAGAGCAATTTTTTAGAGAAACTTGTTCTATATAAAAGGAAGATGCTTAAATACTAAGTGGTATTTACCCGATATGTCGTTTTTGAGTTATACTGCTAACAGACACACACGCAAACACACAGATATAGCTAGTTTTCTAAATGAGATTTTTTTATTTCCTTTTTTTGTTTTGTTTTTTGTTTGTTTGTTTGTTTGTTCAGAGAGCCCCAAAACATATATTTCCAATAAAATATCAGTGTGGAATTGTTGAGTGGAATACAATAGGGAGTAGGGAGTAAGACTAGTTACGGAAGGGGACTTAGCACCTCGACCTACAGGATCTCTTGTGTCTAAGCCCCTGGTGGGGTACCCCCGGGAGGGTGGGGTGAGGTAAGAGGAGACAAGAGGTCGGAACAGGAGGCACGAAACAGACGAGAGCGGGGTTCCTACCTTTTACAGATTGAAACGTTCCGGATAGCAACTGGTGCAAATTGATCCCCTCTCTCCTGCAGGCTTGCACATACCACTGGGGGGGGCACGATTCGGAGACCGTCCCTATTCTGGGGGACGAAGGGTTATAGAGCATCCTTTTCCCCTAACAAGCAACGTCGAGACTCCCGCCGACAATTTCAACCTAAAACAGACATAGCAGATGAAAGGTGAAGTTAAATGAGAATGGAGGTGAAATGGAGGGATAGGAAATTCGGGGGATCTAATGAACCGCACCAGCCTCTGCCTAGCGACCCAGGGAACCTACGAAAAAAACCCATGGATCAGGAAGGTCGGCAGCGGGAATCGAACCCACGACCTGGAATACAATATATCCTCCAACTATCCTAGGCAAGTTGTGTAGAAAGTAAAACACCTTTTTAGGTTCGGTGGACCTGAAAAGGTGCATTTCCGATGAAATCTCCATATTGAATTATGGATTTTTTCGGGCGTAAAAATCGTTAGCACGGCTTCCTTCGGAAGGGAAGTAAAGCCGGTGGTCCCGTGTCGTAGGTTTACGGCACGTAAAAGAACCTCAAGCCTGATTAAGAGGCCTCTGAGCAAAATTACCGGTGTTTCACGCCCAATATAGAATGGGACGCTAAGAACCATAGTAGTTAAAGAGCGTCCATAAATAAAACTCAATTTATTTCAAAGAAAATGGTTGCATTAATTTATGTTAATAAAGTGAGCAAGTTTCCTTCTTCGCCATATTTAAATTTTAACTTGCCTATATTATGGACGTTAATTAAGAAACTATTATTTACTAAACATTTACGAATGTTGCAAGCTCATTGCGAAAAGATCGTTCTTTTGTTGTAAAACATTGTACCTGCCTAAGTCGTATTTCTTTTGTTAAATGATGAATACAGATCTCATTTCCGCTATGTTAATAGTGAATCACGATAAGGAAATGAGATTTAAAATGGGATGTGGTTGTGGTTTCTTGTAGCAATGACACCTTTTTAAACATGAAATCTTATCAGGCCAGAAAATATTAAAAAGTATGAGTTCGGTGTTACAAGCATTTAAACTCCGTTCATAAATGTACTTGAGTATCAAACGCGCAAATCTTAACATTCTTCTACTGTAAATTAATATTTTTATTTTGTTTATTATTATTTTAGCAATTTCCGGATGTCTTATAAATAAATTGTTTTAAGCGGCAGTCAGCATTTGAACTGCTAAACAGCCTTAGGCAACAAGTGATTTAAAAAAATGCATTTTAAAACGAAATTTGCCATGTACACACCGATTCAAACTATGTTTCAGTCAAAGCAGAAGTTTCTGCCGTGCACCTTAAAATGTATACGTATTGTGTCTTTGTCCAGTTTTTCAACCGTCACTCTCTCAGTTCTCATTGTCACTATTCTAAGTTCTTAGCTGGTACAACTTCACTCAGGAAGTTGACTTTCTTCACACTATCACTTCACTAAGGTGAACTAGTTCAATTCCCCGTCAGTTCATTTCGTGACGTAGCTTCTTCACGCCGAACGGTTCACTTCACTCGGGAGTCGAACACAAGATCCCCACAATCCGTCGCTCCGCAGCTGCACGTCACAACAGTCGTCACCAATTCGCTCGGAGAATCGCTCTTGGTGTCGCGCAGTCGCTAATTCGCTCGCTGACGACTCAACTCAACTCTCGAAACGCACTGACTGCTTCCCGCGAGAGCGCTCGCTTATGTAGTCTGTGGAATATTTCCAAGTGGTTCACGAAAGTTCTAGAACTATTTCGACACCCTTTCTGGAGAAGGGGGGGGGAGATAAAGCCTCGGGAAAGTTTACTCCGATAGTCCGAGCTGACCTCCCGATAACTTTGGGCCATAGCCGCTGCGTCACAATATCCTCTGATATTTATATTCAGTTAAAAGGGATTGAAACTGGGTGATGTGAATATGAAAAACACCCAAGACCTCCAGTTTTAAACTTTTTACAAATATTTTATAACTATGTCCGTCCAGAAGAACAATGCTTTTCAGTGGTGAAACAATTATCAAAATAAGTTGAGTGATTTCTGAAATTACCCCATTACATACACAGTCACACACACAAATACACAAATTTTCTCTCTATAATTTCAGCATATCTATATAGATTAGAAATGTCTCTAGTTCCAGTATTTCTAAACTGACGCTGCGTACACGTCTTGTTAACAAAATTCAAAGCAGTGAATCAAGATGGTACCTAAGAGCATCAAAGACATGCTCGGCGATTAGAGGTAGTCCAGACGGCTCAGAACCATAAAAAATATGCAATAACTTGTAAATTAGAACTGAAAATACACTAGTTTGAGAAACGGCAGGATCTCTTTCCCCATAAAAAACAGAAAGACTGAGAAACGTCCCTCTTGACAATAAAAGAAAAACATTCAGAAACGTTCTATAAACAAACACTCCGTAGGAGTCCTGATCCCCATTTTATTTTTGGAGCTGTTTTAATTAGCATTCCAGATGCGTAAACATTTTCTAAATGGATTGACAGCGGGATATGAGAAGTTTTTCTACATCAGATTAATTTTTGGGATAAGAAAATAATGTACTGCTTTATGCGGTTTAAGAAGTTATACAAGCTCACTTAAGGCCATATGTTGTTCATGCAGTATGTCTTAACCTTATCTCAATAGGCCTGCATTTGATGCCCGATCGGCACTAACTGTATGGAATTAATTTCTTTCTCATTCACTTCTTCTCTTATTTTACAAAGTTTAATGGTCGCTTAAGACTCGTTTACGGCACCTATCCTTTAAAATAGCAATCTTCAATCTCGTTAGAAATGTCAGCTAAATTCTAGAATTTTTACTTTCTCTACCACCTACCTATAGAACGTAGAGGAAGTATAGTGTTCCGCCTAAAAATTCCACATAGAGAAATGCACATTTTGAGGTCCACTGAGGCCAAAAACATATTTATAAAAAGGCCCATGTGTGTGAGAGAGAAGGGGGAGAAGGAGAGAGAGAGAACATAGCTCAAAAACGAAAAGTCGAATAAATACCAAACTTGGTATTTGAATTCAGCACGAAGATTTTCAAGAAAATCCCTCTCTTCTCTAGCTGTCCTTTGAATTGGAAAACGTTTAATTACTTTTTACTTTCTCTACTGCTTATCAATAGTAAGCAGAGAAAGTATGGTACTCTGCCCAATACACAGACTCCAGCAGATAATTATTTATTTATTCATTCTACACGGAACTCAAATTACATAGTCAAAGGCGATTAGAAAGCTGGTTCACGCAACAGCTAGTTGAGGTGACGTCAGCAGCCGGCTAGACCTAAAGTACCTCGAAGAGTTAAAACTCGTAGATGTGCGATAGAGGTCCAGGACAGGACTAATTAAGGAGGGGACATCTAGCACCTCGACCTACAACGCGTACACCTCCGGGAGGAACGGATGAGGTGAGGGAACCGTAAGAGACGTATGGGTTCCAGATCGAGGCCTGCGCAAATCGACAGAGACGCGCAGGGTTCCCTAGCAGTTCCAGGCTTGAGCATCCGGCCACAGGAGGGTCGCTCGGGAAGGCTCCTCTAGTAGGACCGCGGAAACACGACCCAGCAGTGGAGGCTTGACAGGCTTCCCTCTAGCAGAGCCGAGAAAAAGTTCCAAATCGCAAGCCTCTGCGCCATCTGCCCGACACTGACCGAACCACAGCCCCGGAGTCAACCTGAAACATGAAAGGAAAATGAAATGAAATGGAAGGAAATGGAGGAGAGAGAAAATACATGGTAGAATACACCACTCCAGCAATCGCCCATGTCATTCATGGAAAACCACGGAAAACCCATGGTCAGAGTGGACGCCCACCGGTAATCGAACCCGGGACGCGAATGCGAGCCTCACAAGTTACCGCGGAGCCATCTCACTTGGTGACAAACGCCCATAAGCAATACCTTAGTGACTAATTTAGGAAAATAATCTGTTCCATTCACATGACTTTCTCTACCCACTCTTTTACAAATTGTTCTTACAAAAGCTTATTCTTCTATCTAATTCCTAATAATCGAGATAAACGCTTTTAGAAATGTTTTCTTTTGCAAATTTCGTTGTAGGTACAAGGGTAATGCAGGAGACTTAAGTGTTGGGTGGTGTCTTTGAAATGCCACTCTTTGCATGGCCGAAAAAACAAAATATAAATAATATAGCTACCTGAAAATTCAAACCAATAAAAACGAAAATCTTGCAAATGCTAAATGTCACAGATATTTTATTTAGTATGCATTGTGTTTTTTAACGATATCTACATTTTTTTACAGAAAGGTTTTACCTATCTCTAACGGTTTACAAGTTATATAAAATTATGCAAAATTAATTCCGAATGAAGAGCACTTTACGGGCAGTTAGTATACACATTTTATTTCTCATGTAAACATCTTAAACATACGATTTTTAATCAAAATCTTTAGAGCTATTTTGGAGTAAATAAAAAATAAAACATTTGTACAAATAAAGAGTAGTTTGAGGTGGAGAAATTTTCTTGGATATCTTTCTGTTGCATTCTTGGAACAGGCTGAAACCTTTGGTATGTATCCAACACTTCGTTATTGAGTTATTCTGTTAAAAAATAATAATTTAATGGATTGTTTGTAGAATAGCTCTGAGAAAGTCTTGTTAACTTTTCGGATTCTCTAGTTCTTTTAACACCTATTCTCATTTTAGGGTTCGAGTCTCAAACCCTACACATTCTTCCATTCATTCTCAATAGAAATGGCTCTCGCGTCAACATTAGCTTCTTTTGGAAATATTTTCTTAAATACATTTCACTGAAAACAAAGAAACGTCTGCCTCACTTTACCGCATATATGCCCTTATTCCTCTTTTCAACAATTAAGTGCATTTTGACTACATTTTGTATTAATCATAATGGTCAAAAGTTTACAACTATCTAGCCCAAAGTCTAGATTTTATATATAGGTATTCCTTATGCCCCTAGTGCGTTTTTCTTCCTAGATTTAGTGCGGTTACTAAACTATATGTACATTCAAAGATGCTTTGCTCAATCAAATTTCCAACCACTTTTTGTAGGACACAAGTCATGCTTTGGAGCCGCAAAACGCCATTTCAGTGATCTCTTTATGTCTCGCCCTCCCGCATCTTAAGAATGTTACGCTAGGTTTATTTTGTTTCCCTCCACATGACATAAGCGGCTTTTAAGATATCATCTGAAGGCTTCTTTGCAAATCTAGCGAGCTTTTGTATTTCAGCTAACGATTCGGAACCAACTTCGCGTTTCACAACAATCCAACCTTGAAAACGCGGCATTTCTATTCATTTCTTAAACACAATATGCATTTTGAATTCGCTCCGTGTTTCTTGTATGACGTAGGTACATGCAGATTTGCAGAAAAGTGGAAGTTGACAAACGTTGACCATAAAAGCAATGCAGGTTTTTTTCGATAGAAAATGGCATCAAATTTTGAATTTTGTAAGAGAAATTCAAAAGAATGCTTATATCTGTATTTTCATACATCCCGCAATTCTGTGCATCATGTTGAGCATTCCAAAAGCAAACATAAAAATCTGATGTGTCACACTCATATGATTTTCTCTATGCGTTTCAGCTTCACATAATCCCTAAAATATTTTAGTATTCATTCAAGTGATTCTTTTATTCGCGTTACGTTACTCACGATAGATGTTTTACCAAAAATAATCTTACATAAACTATACGATTTTGCTTGATGCATGAACAGGGGAAAAACACAACTGTATGGTATCGTACGCCAATTTTTTTGTTGGTAATCAACTCAAGCAGGAAAATCCTGATGCAATACATGCACACTACTTTCTCTTCCCACGACAAATTCACATGCAGGATGTTTTTTTAAAAACTACTGTTTAGAAATTAGGAGTAGGCAGACGATGACACCAATCCTGACGCCAGCTAAGGTCGTTCCATATAACTTTGCCCCCATTGTTGTCAGCCACCATATCGACTTTGACAATATTAAGATTTTAGCTGTATGTGACCGCTTCTCGCGTAGAATAGTACGAGAAAACGAAGAAAATTTTAAACATAAAAGTTTATTGAATAGAGATGGTGGAAAACCCATTAATGAAGCATGGAAAGCACCGCTCACGGACCACAAAATTAGTAACAAGCTACCAGCCAATTAGGAGCTTGAGTAGGAGGGACTGCATTTTGTAGTATAAATATGGGCGCAAACAAGAGCACAGTGCTCTCAACATGGACGAAATGTCGGTAATTTTATCAACGTGACGCGGCCTTCACCGGAAGACAAATTATTAAAGTAGTATCCTTATTTAACCTGATTATTTACCTTAATATATTCGAGGACAATTACAACATTTACATTTTATAACCGTATGAATTAAATATACTCGAATTACGTAATAGAGTTAATGCATCTAAAATGCATGCAAATTCTTAGCAACAAATAGGTAGAAGGATCCTTCGGTTTAAACCTTTCTCTTAGAATGATGAAAGCACGTGCATCTATCATCACAGTATTTATATTGCTTTTATCGCCTATCCTTGCACTGGGTACGGCTTGTTTGTTACCATTCGAAGATGTACATTAGCCAACCAGAGGAAAAGGGAAGGAAACGCAGCGCGGAAGAATGCATGTATGCGGGGCAAGGTTATAAGAAACAGGGTTTAGCTCATCTTAAGCCACTCGCAAACCGGAAGTCCCATGGGGAGACAGCTCCCAGGAAGGCGGCCTCAGCAGTCCCACCAAACGCCAGAGAGAAATCTTTCCAGAGCGTAAATTCAACCGTCCTGCTGCAATACATCAACCGCTGTCGTCTGGCCCTACAACCCTGAAACAAATGAAAGGAAACATGGACAAAACATTCGTGTTAGAAGGGAAACCACCCCAGTATTCACCTACCTACCCGGGAAACCACGTAAAAACCCATGGTCACAATGGATGGGAATCCACGCCGATAGGAATCGAACTCGAGACCTCCCGAATGCCAGCCATCTCGCTCGGTTTCCAGCTGATTATCGCGAAGAAAATATTTAATGGTGAATGTTTCTTCATTTGAGGGAGGGCAGGGAATAATGTCTTTAGTTACATTTTATTTAGTGCATATTTTCAAGGTCATTTCTGATCATCTCAATTTTTTTTAAACAGGAACCTTAATTTTTAAACCTATTTTAGTTTGACGCATAAACGCAAACAAATTTTGTCTGAAACACTTTATATTAAACCAACCATTATTTTAAAAAAAATTTATTGATACATTCACATGACTTTCTTTACCCTCTATCTTTATTTGTGGGTATACAAATTGTTCTTATTAAAGCTTATTTTTTATCTGCTACATTTTAGTCCAAATAAACCTTTGCAGAAATAGCTATATTACACATTTAGTTATAGATTCAAAGAGAACAGCGATAGTCAAACGTTTAAGAACTGGACGCTGGCCTTAAAATTACGTTTTCTTTCCATGCAATCGTGAGAAACAACGGCCAAGTAATGAACAAGTTGAATTGTTAATAACGGATATCTTATAAATGGCTTATTCCACAAAAAGCTTATTTGAAATAAATTGTGTGTTTTAAAGATATCTGCATTGTTTGTGTAGTACGTTTTCGTCTATCGTTTAACGTTTAGCAGTTATACAAGATTATATAAAATTCCTCCCGAATAAAGATGACTTCAAAGACCATTCCCAGAAAATTAAATAGATATACATTTTATTTGTCATGCAAATATAATTAATATGTGGTATTTTAATCAAAATCGTTAGAACCATTTTTAGAAAATAAAAAATTTCGAAAAATCTTTCATGTAAAGTGTAGTTGGGGTGGGAAATTTTCTTGAAAATCTCCGTGTTGCATCTTTGGAAGGTACTGAACCTAACTGCCAATTTTGGTGTTTTTCCAGCTTTTCGTTTCTGAGTTATGCTGTTCACAGTCACACACACGGACCTTTATCTAAAAATGCTTTTTTTATTCAGGGGGCCTCAAAACACGTGTTTACGGTGAAATCGCAGCATCAAAGAATTTTTGAGTGGAATGTAATGCCTGCTCTATATACTAGGTACGCGGTAGATAAAGTAAGAATATTTAAGACACATGCGACTTATGAGCTCGTGTGGTCATACTAAAGATCTGATTCAACCCAAATTTAACATGTATCTGGATATCAAAAGAAAAGTGTTTCTTTTAAAATGTCAAAAATTACCCTTATCCGTTATTTTCAACACCTAATACACAAAACTACTCCGCTTGGCAATCGGCTCACATATTTGCTTATTTGAAATACAGGACTTGAACAATTTTTTTCAACTCCTAAAATAAATTAAATTGAGTTTTGTTTATGGACGTTCTTTAACTACTGTAGTCCTTAGCGTCCCATTCTATATTGGGCATGAAAGACCGGAAATTTTGCTCATAGGCCTCTTTATCAGGTTTGAGTTCCTTTACGTGCCCTAAATCTACAACACGGAACCACCGGCTTTACTTCCCGTCCGAAGGAAGCGATGCTAAGGATTTTTACGCCCGGAAGAATCCATCGCCCTCCGCCGGGCTCAAACCCGCGAACTCCGAAACTAGAGACTAGCATGGTAACCAATACACCACAGAGGAAACTTTTCAACTCCTTACGTTCAAACCTGTACCAATTCAGGTAGTGTCGGGACAAAGGTTTGGGCAATTACGCTTTAGGTTTCAGCGAAAATTGCAGGCCTCACGAGTTTCAAAAGCTACCCCATACTTTTATTAAGTCGCTAACAGATATTTCACTCTGTGACCAATGTAGACAGAAGTTTGCACTGGGTGGCTCGGATAGATACTGAGCTGTAGGTTGGGTGGCCTAGTTATACAGGGGCTGTACGTGCTCGGGAGGGCACAGCTGCCATAACTTCTTGGCGGGCACATGCTGAAGCTTGACAACTATGTCACTAGCCCTCCGTTATTGTTATTACTTCTTCACTTGTGTTATGGAGCGGCCACGATACGGAAACAACGAATTAATTGATATGTTGCTAGTGTTTGGAAAGTGTCAACGTAAAGACAGACAAGCACGAGCACTTTATATCCAAAGGCTTCCAGTTAAACAACTGGACTAGTTTCCATGAGTTGTACGAACAATGCAAAATCATGGTCGGCTGCATGCATTAAATTGGCCGTTGCGCGTGCAACAGAAAGACCCTGTAAATGGCGTAAGAAAAGTTATCACAAATACATATACCACCTGCAGAGCTCTTGCACATGAGCAAGATGGATCTTATTTTGAACATTTTCTCTGATTTTCTAGTACATCACAACAGAAGCCCCTGCAGCGACCGGGGAGAAGACCATCCATCCTCACCCAGTACACTTACTGTGTTCCTCTTACGAGACTGTGTCTGTAAGGAATGTGTTGACATCAAAAATTCTGTCGCTATCTGAGAAAGATTACGGCTCTACTTTCAACATATCAATAAGACTTAAGGCCTCTTAGAAAATACACGCTCCTTTGCTAGTAATGCTGAATGGTCAGTTGCTTTTGTTTGCTTTCTCGTCACAGATTTTAACAACATTATCAGCTATTTCTCTGGCTTGACTGTGTAGAGTTCTTCCTTTCTTACTGGACGTTGTAAATAACTGATAAATCACTAGAAAATACTTACACACTGCTCCAAGTGAAACAGGCTGGAATACTAACGTTGCGCCATGTTTTTAATGTGGATAGTAGATCTATTTACATCATCGTGAGCTGCCACGTGGTAGTTGCCCCCCGCACGTGAGCTGCCCCCTCACTCCTCCGGAGAGCAGAACACCCCGCAAACGTTTTCTCCTCAGAGGCTGTGTAATGTACGCTGTATTATAATGCAACGAAAATTATACCCTGAATATTTTTCCTTTTACCAAGTTTCCTAATTTAGAAGTTTGCACCGTTTAATATATCTGGACAAAATATTGTGCAATTATACTATACGACCTGAACAAAATCACACACCACTCTTATTTTAAAAAGTAGTGCCCTGAACTGTTTAAAAACTATCCTTATCCTTATTTTCAATCGTTTATGTATGTCGCAGGCTTTTGCCGAAATCCGTAATTTCGCAAAGATCCTAGGCAGATAATGAAAACCGATGTGTGCTGAAAACATGCGAAAGGGCGCGTACTGCCGAGGTTCTTCATGAAATGATGGGGTTATTAAGCATAATATAGCATATCTCTAACCTAACTCTAACTTAACCTAATATTTCGCTTTCTGCCGGCTTAGAGGCCCCGTCAGATGGTGTACAGCAGCCTGGCGAAACAGTGCTACGCGAGTCAATTTGCGCTTCAGTTGACTCGCGCACTACCCCTCCGTAGCTTCTCCCTCCCCTCCACCTCCTACTCATGTCAGCGTGGTCAGTACTACGTCAAACAGTGGCGGCTAGCAATGCCGCTTGCAAAGCAACGTTCGAAGAGCAGAACATTTCATGGAATGGGAGCAGAAGTTTTTCGTTGAGGATGGTGGCAATGCAAAATGTTTTATATGTTCCAAAGCGGAGTAATGCAATTCAACATGAAGCGCTATTACAATGCTTATCATTCCGAATATGCCAAGTTACAAGGCAAGTTGGGTCTGCAATTACTATTATTAAACATTTTATTTAATGAGACTTCAATTCTTATTTAAACTACAAGTCACACTGCTAATTTTCCATATGTTCACAGGACGCGAAAGAACGCAAGAAATTTTGAAATTGATAAAAAACAATGGACCTAAACCAACTACAAAGACTCAAACTATGGCAGAGAAAAGAAATCACGCTAGTTATATTGTTACCCGGGAAATTGCAAAGGCCTTAAGGCATTTCAGGAAGGAGAATTTATTAAAACATGTTTAATAAAAATTGCTGGGTTTTATGTCCTAAATTTCGAGTGTTGGCATATTTTCCGACAAACCATTGCAAAGAAAGTTGAAGTGCTTTCTGCCGATGTAATAAGGCAGATGGATTTGAAAATGGCTGACTTTGTGAAGTTTTCTCTTGCACTGGACGAGAGTACGGATGTAACTGACACCTCAATTGGCCATTTTCATTCGAGGTGTTGATAAGGAACCTAATGTTGAAGAGTATTTGCCCGATTTAGTCCTACTAAAAGGCAGTGCTACTGGCGAGGAGATATTTAAAGCTCTAAAAATTAGTATTGAAAGATATTGTTTGCAGTGGTCAAAATTAGTATCAGACGGAGCAAAGGCCATGGTTGGGGAAAAAGCGGGTTGATTGACAGGTTAAAACATTTTTTCAGTGATAAAGGTATTTCGAGCAATTTTTTGCCATTGTCTGTTGCATCAAGAAGCACTTTGTGCCAAGTCGGTTACACTACAATAGTGATGGATTGTGTTGTGAACAAAATAAAAGGAAGTGCTTTGAAACACCGACAGTTTCGAAATATGTATACTTAAAAATATGGGAGAATCATTTAAGATATTAAGTATTTGTGTGATATTAGATGGCTTAGCAGAGGTACAATGTTACGTCGGTTCTTCGACCTCAGAGTTGCATTCCCCGGATTCATGAAAGAAAAGGCAATTTATTTTAGCTTTACATTTACATTATTCTGATATGCTTTAAGGTCATTTTATTGTAATTTTATTGTTTCCTTTTATTTTAGGGAATGGAAATTTAGGAAAACTAAATAACAGGTCTGGGTCTGCGACTTAGCTTTCTTATGCGATATATGTACGCACTTAAACAAACTGAATACTACATTTCAACGACGCAATCAAAATATTGTTGATAAGTATAGTTCAGTGCAGACGTTCGTAAACACACTTTCACTCTGGGTAGATCACTTGAAAGAGGGGCAGGTGTACTATTTTCCATGTTTAAATCTCCTTTCAAATTTCTCCTCAGATAAATTCAGTACTTACATTAGTATTCTCTTCACACCTGTCTATCCATTAAACATAGACTAAGAAAGGCCAGAATCAATCTGCAAGAGGAGCTGATTCATTTACAGTCTGAAGAAATCATGAAAGTCAGATGCAAGGATTTAATAGGAGTGGAATGTTTTAAAATCTTATGCAACAATAAATATCCGAAGCTTCGATCATATTCAATTTCCATGGAAGCAATGTTTTGTACGTCTATAAATAGTTATTTTCCATGATTAAATTAGTAAAAAGCAAACGCAGATCCCGACAGACGAACGAAAATCTTCATGACCAGTTACGTCTAGCTGTAAACAACATAATTCCCGATTTCGAATCTCTCATTGTAAACGACATCGGAGAAGCTTAATTTACTTTAAATACAGAGTACAGGACGCCACTGAATCAGTTCGTTCTTTACCACTACACCGCTCGCCTTCCAAATTCTCCCCCTTCCATAGCTTTGTTATCCAGGTTGCATAAAGGTGCTTCGGGGCAGGCTTACAGTCTCGCCATGCCTGGTGTACAGTATGAAGTTACGCTGTACGCCGGCTTTTGTTGATCTGCCTAGGATCTTAGCGAAATGACGGATTTCAGCAAAAGCCTACGACATCTAAAACTCGCCAATCGGCCAATTATAATACAAATTTATGCACTTGCACCATGAGACTCGGGAAAAAATTATAGAGTACCGTAAACATGCTATCCATAATCATATTTTCAACCTATTACCTACAAATCAGCACCACTGTCCAATGTGGACAAAAGTGGACACATATGCTTTAGTTCCCAGCTAAAATAATAGCTTATTCACGACTTTCAAAAACTATTTTTGTACCTATTTTCCACCGATTACTTACAGAGTACCACAGTAATGCCGGTTAGAGCAACTATGTAGCCTTCTATAAGGCAATAAGATAAATGAATGAATGCACGAGTGTATTTATTTAAATAGAAGTATACATATTAATCACACGGATCCACAGACTGCACGTGCTTTTATAACACATAGAATAATACTCATGATTAAAACGATAAAAAATAGAAGGAAAATAATAAATACCACCACAAGAGAACATCATTGCACGAAAAAATAAGACAAACGTATTTAAATAAAGCACCTTAAATACAAACAACCCACAAAACAACGGTAAACCGTATTACGATGTATTATTATGTCCTATTATAGTAAACAAAGAAGAATAAATAAGCACAATACACTAACAATGAGTGATAAATGACATAAAAATATAAAGCATCAACCCAACGTCTAGCTCTTCTTACACCCCACGTGTTGGACGCTACTGGCAGGCAGGAAAGACGTGGAGGAGATACGTAATTTTCTACTTAAGGTGGGACAGCTGCGATCTTGAGAATGCTGATAATAGGGAAGGTTGTTAAAGTTTATAAGCAATTCACTTTAACTTAATATAAAGTCCAATCCTTTCAACCGTCCATAAGAAATTCTTGCTCAGCTGCAGTATGTATTGTTTACGGGAACTGACAGATCAAATCCTTTTTAGATAAAATGGACCCTTCCATCGCACTTACTCCACCTATTTCTGATCCGTTGACATATCTTTCTTTATTAGTTCTTGAGACAGCTTTTATAGTACAGCAAATTCGTGTGAAACGCAACTCATCGCCATCATTTATCAGTTTATTCATTTTCACAGTATTTCTGATACCTCCATATCGTTTCTAAATATTAAACACCATAGTGCTTGAAAGGACGGACGCCAAAGTCGAACAAAATGTTCCAAATTAGCTAAACTTGTCCGATTAAAATCTTAGAACATTTTTCAAAAGTTACCCCATATATGAGACATTAATTTCTTTAAATTTTTATCTAATAAAGTATATGAAACATGTCTGAATTGTTTTAGCACCATTTTTGGATGCTGGGCACTATAAACAAATCTGGATCAATGGCAATCACAGCAGCGTCCTAATGGTAATCATCGCAGTAAATGAGTATTGAAGCTTGTGTTTGTGGCTATAACAGTAATGTTAATGTTGATAGTTGTGTGGTGGTGCTGATAGTGGTGGAGGTATTGGTATTGAGGTTGAAGACAGCGATATTTCCTAACACTGTACCCCAAGAGGGGAAGGCTGAGGGAAGTGAACTCCACTGTGATTTAACCTAGCCTAACATCTAGCAATCGTTGCCAAGGACATTATTTATCTTATGGTTTTCAGTAAACATCCAGAGCTAGCAGTTATGTGGATCTACATGTCAAGCCATCATATTACGTCATACTGTGACATGTGTTCTACAAATGAGTCATTCAACATAGCAAGAATCTTAAGTGGATCAAAGAAAAAGATTTGCTGGCTCGTTGCACTTTGTGTCGGATGTGACCTCTGGCATTCTAAGGAAGTGGACTGAGCTGATGCTAGGTGCCACACAGCGCTGAGTAATGCACTTAGTGAGAAACTATTGTGCATTTCATCAGCAGAAATGTCCTACCAAAGATGAATCATATGCTGGGGTGTTCTTAGGAGACCAAAACAGGCGTCGACTTGTTATACGTTTGGTGGGGGCAGGATTGTGCAAGAAATTCGGGTGTTAATAAAATATTTAGTGCAATTGCGAAAGTACTAATAAGGCATTTAATAATAATATAATACAGATGCCATCAATTTCCTGAATATTAAATAAATTGTTCATTAATTTAAAGATTTAAGAAAAATAGTGCTAGGTCTGTTTTTCCGGCAAAAGTTTTTAATTCCTACCGACAAAGGTGGCCGAGGAATGTGCTCCTGACAGGGTTTTTTTCAGGTTTTTTCCAGTCTTCATAACTGGCAAATCCTGAGGAGGTGCCCTAAACTTATATCTGGAAGATTTCCTCCTTCCAAACTGAAGAAAGTGTAGTGCCTATGTTTAAGAAAGGGATATGGATAGGCAGGTAGCACCTGCCCAAACACAATATAAGTGAGATAAACAAGGTAGAGTTGTCACGTTTCCGATCCAGTCACTGCACTAATCGTTAAATATATAACAATGTTTTTGTACGTGATGCCCTTTCTTCTATTTCTTGTTTCTGTAATTACATGCATATTTTAATTAGTGTACTACCAAAACAGATTCACTAATTATTGGTTATAAATAAGTTGTATATATTGAACAATAATACTGATTATACAGATTCTGAATCTGCTTGTAGTTTACTGAAACTATGGCGAGTTTTACATTGCATATTTCGATACTGTTTATGCACATCTGGAATCAATGTCTTTTATAATAAAGGTTCTCATTCACTCTCTATCAGATCATGCATTTCATTAACATATACTGCCCCCAGGGCATTTCAAGATTTTACTTTTCTTTTAAGTAAAAAACAAAATATATTCAGTGAAGGAACACTGATATGACGATGTAGCGAGAAATCGTTCATCAGTTGCATCTGGAAAGCGTTGCTCGTCTTTTTTATGTTTGCTGTAGTGTTCTTGTCCTCGGCTGTTGCTGCTCGTCAGCTGCGTATTCTCCATTCCTAATCATTACCTATCTAACTTAATTTCTCAGGGTTTTCGTAGGTGAGGCAAATTAAAATACACTGCATTTCCCTTAATAAACGTGGTTTATTATCAAATCAAAATTTATGGGCGGCTAGTTTTCCCATTATACCAACTCCCACCATTAGAATAAATTAGGAGCCTAAACTAACTGCACACGTCTTCCCACCCATATGCACACACGTGCATTTTGTCGTCCAGAGAGTAGCACTTTATCTCGATGAGATTCTAAAACAGAGAGTGAAAATCTGGGTCTTTCCTCCCCTTTTTATACCTAAGCCTAGTGACGCTTACCTCCGCGCCTCAAAATGTAACGATGTTTCTAATTGGTCCTCAGATCGCGTTACCTTGTAAATGGGAATATTCTGCTCCAAAGTTTTGCGCCTACGCGTCCCCATGATTCGTAGAAGCGGATTCAATATCTTTGTCTCTTTCCTTCCTCTATGTGTCTCCTTCTATTTTTCCTTACTGCTTCCAATTCCCTGCTCATTAGCTTGGTGAAAAGTGGGCTCTACCTAAATGATATTTTACCTGGAATTTGCTAGCTCGCCCGTCTCTTACTTATCTACGTTACAATCTGCTTTTGTACAGTTCTTGGTTGTTAAACATTTTAACATATTTCTTGGTGAATTATATTATTAATATGTAAAATTTTTGTTTAATATTGATTTATATGTCTATGTGATATGTATACATGTGTGTAGTGTATCTCCTTTCAACGACTTCCATAAAACACTCTTGCCATGTTCTAAAGCTAGCGAAAATTTTTCTTTGTTTCGTTTAGTTATAATTAAGAATTTGAAAGTTGTTTTTCTGTACACTTTTATTGATAATAGCTTTATTTTAAGCTCGCTCCTCAGGTCAAAAGTACACGGCCAACTTGTACATTATCCAAGGCTCGGATTTTGATGACCTACACATTTTTGAAAAACGACTCTAAAATTTAAAAAAATGATAATCACAGATATTACCAAAAAAAACCCTTATATTTGTTTACTTTATTAAAATCAGTGCACAGAAAGCTATAAATTAACCTATATATGGGTATGAGCGCTATATAAGCGGAAAAAGTAGATATAAGAATAACATAAATAATTTAGAACTTAATTAAAAATGAATATTTGTTTCATGTTCTTGTTTGAAGGCTCTGAAAAGAAAGTTAAGAAAATTGTGTTTGAAGCAGATCTTAACAGACTGTAGCATTAACTCTTTAGAGTTCTCGGATTATACAAAATTCATATAGAATGAAGAGGATTTCGCAGCCTACGACACGACTTAAGGATAAGGACAATAACAGCCTGAATGTTTGCACTCATTGACGTAAAATGAGGAAACTGTCCTGCTTCATCCCTATTTGGGACGTGAATTCATAAATCTCCTGACAATAATCATTCCTTCACCCACAAGTAACCTTTTCCACACTAAGCATTAAACAGAAATATGTTTTTTCTTTCCAAGAATGCGAGTAAAGGATGTACAAACCTACTCTTATTCCTCAGTTGAATAGTGAAATTTGTGGTGTGTGAAAATATATCCTTATTTAAAATGTCATTAATACAAAACACTTTATATACTTAATGTAAATGCAAGGAAATTACTAAATAAAGCCGTAAAGAGAAAGAAAATAGCAAAAATAAAGCCGTAATATCGGGGGGGGGGGAATGCCTTGAAAATAGAAAATGACAAAATGGCCAAAATGACCTAATAAATATGCATTTTCACAACCTGGGACTCATGATAAGGATTTATGTATACGTTAGCAGTACCTATGATGCAACAATTAAAAGACGACATGTCATCAGAATCTGTGCCTGGTTATCACAGTCCCACAATACAATCCTACCTAGAACACAACCGCCAGGACTCTGCCCTACTCTGTTACTCCCACCACTCTCTTCAAAAGTTCCCCAATTATCATATTGGGTATAACGATTATAACGACTTATTTTTATTTATGATTTAAACAGTATTATTTGTTTAAAGTATAGCGGTACCTAGTGCGTACTTTTATTTATTTGTAAATTGTGTATGTTGCAGTGGAATCAGGCCCTTGCGAGGTTCAGCCAAGGAGCGAGAAAATAAGAAGTTTGTAATGTATTCATGCTATGCATGGGGAGCACCTTTTCTTCTGCTAGCAGCCTGCATCATCATGGATTTTGTGCCTGGCATACCTACAGATGCTATCAAGCCTGAGTTTGGACTCACAAAATGTTGGTTTAGCAGTAAGTATTTCTTATTTCAAAAAACCTACGTGCTTAAACGCGTTCAACATAAACAACTGAAATGCTTATCTCATTGTACAAAAAGGAACGCAAATTATGTTTATATTAGGTAATTTTAGACGCTATTATTATAAAAAAGAAAAAACATTAATGTTGTTGCCAAATGCTCGCCAAAGAATAAATAACTAAGCATACGTTGTTTGGCAAAGCAGTCGGTCAAATATGTAGAAGATGCAAGAGAGCAAATGAAACAGTATTTCATTTGCTGTGAGGCTGTAAAGCTCTCTCAGATCTTAGGGTAAAACACTTTAATCAGGAAATCATGCATTGCAAGAAGTTCACACTAAGACTTGCAAACTTTGCAAAGGAGACAAAGATCTTAGAAAATTAAATGAAGGGAAGGAAGATAGATATAGATCACAACTGGTCGCAGCGCATAGGGCATTTATTGCCCTCCCTTTCATTTTTTGCTTTCTTTCTTTAGCATACGTTTTGACTAAAAAGAAAAATATGATGTTGAGTAAAGCATATATGACATTCTCCCATTGCAAAGTTGCGTGTATACTGCGTATACTATACTATTCAAATAAAAATGGTTAAGCTATCCATCACTCCGGCTAGAGACAGAATTTCACGCTTTCAATCATATCCGTTAAGTGACGTTTAGGAAGGGTCTAAACTTTCAACGTGGAGCATTTCAAAAGCGACTAACACTTTGAAAAGACTGATTTGAAACAAATTATGTATTTTAATGGTATATATATATAAAATTCAAATAAAGGGTAGTTCATAAGATTTTTACAGAAAATGTAAGATGCATTATTTTAATTCTCATGTCATTACAATAAACATGTGATACTTTAATCAAACTGTGTGACTCGTTTTTTATAAAATAAAAAATAACGAAAAGTTTGCCACGTAAAGGTAGATCGGGTTGGCAGAATTTCTTGGAAATCTTTTTTTCTCACCCTTGGAAGATCCTGAATTTAAATACCAAGTGGGGTGATTAATCAACTTTTCGTTTTCGTTTCCGCTGTTCACGCACAGACCCCCCCCCAAACGCCTGTCCGCGCGCGGGCGAGTCTACTTTTAAAAATTTCCAATTTTTTTTTTAATTCAGGAGACTTGCAAACTGGTACTTCCGGTAGCATTTCTATATCAAATATTTGGATTGAGTGCAATATTTCCCCTAACCGAGCGAGTTGGCGTCGCGTAACGTGTGCGACTCGCATTCGGCAGGTCCTGGGTTCGATCCTAGCGACTGCCTACTCTGACCCATAGGTTTTTCGTGGTTTTCCTGATCGGCAGGCGAATGCTGGGGTGGTTTGCCTTCTACCACGACCCTGCCCCTCATTCCTTATACCCATCATCTTCCTTGTCATCTGTTTCAGGGTTGTAAGACCAGGTGACGGTGTTCGGCGGGTTGCGGCTGGTCGGTGGCTGTGCGCTTTGTGGAGGTTTCTTCCTAACGTCGTTCTTAGGATAACTCGGTTAGGACCCGCCTCCAGGTGCTTTCGGGCAGGTGCTCCTTCGGAGATCCTCCGGAGGCTGGAGGCCTATGGGTGGAGGCGAGCGTCATTGGATGCGTTCAATCGGGAAACATTAGGGACCTTATCCATGCTTGCGTCCGTCATCACCCCTTTCTGGTCGCTCTTCGGATCTCTTCGTTCATTGCTCCCTCACAGTGGTAACAGAGAAGCACAAGGGGCTCGTGGGCCTGCATGCGGTCTCTACCCCGGTTTCGGGGACTCCTCGTTCGTCAGTACCTTTACCTTTTACCTTAATACGTCCTCTACTTGATATAGGTAAAGTATTAGAGAAAGAAATAAAGAAAAACTTTGATGTGTTACATTTTAATACAACTACATTACACATTTCGTTATAGATACAAAGGGAACAGCGACAGTCAAAAGTATTACCAACTGGACGCTATACGCTGGCCTTAAAATCCATACTGTTTGAATGGAATTGCGAGAAACAACCGAAAATCGATGGGACTTAAAAAGAATGACAAAAGTATTGAACAAATCGAACCATTAATAACGGATATCTCGGAAATGGCTGATGCCACAAAAGCTATTTGAAATAAATTATGTGTTTTAAAGAGCTCTACTTTCTTGTGTAGTACATTTTCGTCGTTTACCAGTTATACAAGATTATACAAAATGCCTTCCAAATAAACAGGACTTTACAGAACTATTCCCAGGAAATTAAAAATACACAGTTTATTTGTCGTGTAAATATATGTAATATGTGGTATTTTAATCAAAATCTTTAGACATTTTTTAGAAAATAAAAAATTTAGAAAAATGTTCCTTAGTAGTAGTTTGGAGCGGGTGGCATTTTCTTGAAAATCTTCGTGTCGCATGTTTGGAAGGTAGCAAAAAAGTTGGATAAATACCAAGTTTCGTTTTGAAGTTATATGTTCACATACACATACACACACACATGGACCTTTTTCTAAATATGCCTTTTTTATTCGGGTGTCTCAAAACATGTATTTCCGGTGAAACTTCGGTATCGAATTTTTGGGTGGAATGCAATATCTTCTCTACCTACTAGGTACGTAGTAGAGAAAATAAAAAACAACTTTGATAGAATCATTACCCGTCCTTTGTATGCAGCCCGGAAGGTTTTTGTCTTTATTAACTATAATACAAATTTCTTTGTACAAAATGAAATACATATAACATTAATTTACTTAGTTTCAATTAGGTAATGATATTAATAACGCTGATGCCACTCTTGAAAATAGTAATGCTGCTGCTGCTGATGATCAGACTGCCGATAACAGCAAATGTCTTTTTTTCCTGTAAGAGATGACGAACCCTTTTTTTCCAACCTGCCTAGGAAGTCCAAGAATCATTCTGCTATCTTATCTTTTTTCTGTAATCTTTCACACTATGTAAATGCCTGAAAAGAATCTTCCGCCTATTGTGGTTACCTCGATGTTCCTTAGATCTGCCAAATATCTTCTTGAAGAGTTTATGACCAAGTTTAATTAAACAAAAGTAAAGTTAATTTTAATTGGATGAAGACGAAAACAAAAATCCAAAACCTCAGTAAGCAATGTTTACAGAGATTCAGCCCAAGCGTGCCGACAGGTGACCGCACTGGAAAGGTCTTAAAAATAGCCATGTATTTTTGCTTTATCTACCATTTACCTGAGTAGGAAAGGTATTTTGTTTCTATCAAAATTTCAGTATTCAGATTTCATAGAAAATACTTGCATTTTTAGGAAAATATCCATGTGTGTGTGAAGATTAACTTAGAAACGAAATGCCAGATAAATACTAAACTTTGTAAGTCCCTTCCAAGTTTCCTACACTAAGATTTTCAAGAAAATCCCCCAACCTAAACTACCCTTTACATGGAAAAGTTTTCGTTATTTTTTATCTTCTTAAAAACGGCTCTAACGATTTTGATTAAAATACCACATCCTCTTCAGACTTGAGGAGAGTCGCTTCTAAGCTCCATGCTAAGTTATGGTTAGAATTTAAATAGACATTTAGGCATATATCCCAAAGATGACACCAGGAAAAGGAGGATCAGTTTTAAATATTTATATGACTAATAAAATGTATTTCCTGAATTCTGAATGATCTTTGTATAATTCCGTATATCTGGTACATTAAAACAACAAAACCTTACTATACGAATCATGTATTTGTATATGAGTAGCCTAGTTACGAACGTGACCATATATACCTTTATTGGTGTCATATATTTGGGGGACGTGTTCCTGACATCAAAACAGTAAAATAAGCTCATATGAACATGCGTTTTAAAATCATTTATTTCAGAGTTATAACACAAAATCTAAAGTTACAAAAATTGCTCGAAGTGGCTTTCTCTTGCTTCGATGCATGCAGTAACCTACGTTCCATGCTCTGGCGTACTCTGTTGAAAATTTCTGATGTATTTTGTATTTGGTCAAATCCAGTTTGGATATGTCCTCTCAAAATGTCAACATCAGGTACAGGAGTCGCATAAATCAAGGACTTCAAATGTCCCCAGACGAAGAAATCCATTGGATTCAAGTCAGGCGATCGAGCAGATCATGCAATGGATTCCCCTCGTCCAATCCATCTTTGCGGAAATCGATCATTCAAAAACTTACGAACTATCATGCTGAAATGAGCTGGAGCACCATCGTGTAAAAACCACATTCGTTGGATGATGTCCAGAGGCACATTATCAGTAAGTGATGCAACTCATTTCTGAGAAACTGGAGATAGGTTTGTCCATTCAGATGCGGAGGGAAGAAGTAGGGACCAAACAGGTAATCATGAATATTTCCCCCCAAACGTTGAGAGAGAACCTCTGTTGATGGTTGTGCTGTCGTACTTCATTAGGATTTTCATATGCCCGATTATGAGTGTTATGAAAATTGAAGATGCCGTGGCGAGTAAAACCAGCCTCATCCGTGAATAAGATACACGCTAGGAGATTGATGGACACAGTGCACTACCGTAACATGCGTTGACAGAAACGCTCTTGGCTCAAAGTCCGCCTCATTTCATCCTTGCATTCGTTGAAGGTGATACGGGTACAGAAGATTTTCATGCAGAATTCTCCAGATAGTCATATGACTAACTCTTTCCTTACAGCCCTTACGTCTTGTGTTTTGTGATGGGTCTGCATCCACAGCACGAATCACTCGTTCTTCAAGCTCAATGCCTCGTACCGCTCTTGGTCTCCCAACATCCCTAGTAGTCCTCTCAAATGCGCCATTCTCTCTCAAGCGTTGGTGAATTCGTGCGAATGTTCTTGCACACGGTAACGGCCTGTTAGGGTACCTTTCTGCATAAAGTGCACGTGCTCGTGCTGCATTGCCGTCTGCACGGCCATATGTGTAGTGCATATCCGCCTGTTCATTTATGGAATACATCTTCTTTGACCTATAACAACGAAACGGTTGATTTTCAGACCCATGTACATATGCACTTTTTTACTGTTTTGATGTCAGGAACACGTCCTCCAAATATATGACACCAATAAAGATACATTCTGTATATAGTTAAAACACATGTTATATAATTTTTGTAGCAATAGGCACTTCCGTCTTATTCGTTGCTCTTGGTTTGATTTTCCAACACTTTGTTTTTAAAGTGCTTGGTTACCATTCCTTTGCTTCTCGTGAAGACATGCTAAGCACAAGGAGTTTCAAAGCCCGCATACAGCGACCCGCTTTTCACCATCTTTTCAGCCTCCTGTATCCCATTTGTACCGACAACAAAATAATTACGCAATGAAATTATTTCTGCAAACACATATCTCGATTAACATGAAGTATACAGAAAATCAAGCTTATGTAAGAATACTTTGTAGTAAACAGAGAAACTCATGTGAATGAGACACATCAGGTGTTTTGTTCTGTAATTTCGGTGAAGTTTCTGCAGATAGTCCAACAGAATAAGGCCAATTGTTCATTTACGTAATATAGAAGTAGAGTAAATTTGAAAAATCTGATGTGATACATTCACATAACTTTCTCTACCCTCCATCATTTATTAGTGAGTATACAAACTATTATTTTTCTATCTACTATGTTTTAATCCAAATAAACCTTGGCAAAAATAGCTACATTACACATTTCGTTATAAATGCAAAGAGTCAAATGCTTAAGAATTAGACACTAATGCTAGCCTTAGAATTCCATGCTCTTTCCATGCAATCGCGAGAAACAATTGAATGTTCACAGAATGACCAAGAAATGAACAATTCGCACCATTAATAACCGATATTTCAGAAATGGCTTAAATTGGCTTACAAATTATTTGAAATAAACTGTGTTTTTTAAAGAGATCTATTTTTTATGTAAAGCAGGCTTTCGCCTATGGCTTAACGTTTACCAGTTATACAAGATTATACAAAACTCCTTCCTAATGAAGAGGACTTCATAGGATATTTACGGGAAATTCAAGATATACATTTTATTTGCCATGTAAATATCTTTAATGTATGGTATTTTAATCAAAATCGTTAGAGCATTTTTTGGAAAATCAAAATTTACAAAAACTGTTTCATGTTTGGGGTGGGGATTTTATCGAAAATCTTCGTGTCGCATCCTTGGAAGATACTGAACTTAAATACCAAGTTTGGTACTTATCCGACTTTTCGTTTTTGAGTTATGCTGTTCAGAGGTACACAGACAAACTGGCACACACACGGACCTTTTTCTAAAAAAAATTATGTGATACGTTCACATGACTTTCTCCACCCTCTTATCTTTATTAGTGGGTATACTATCTATTTTTACTAAAGCTTATTTTACTATCTACTACATTTAAATCCAAATAAACATTTGCAAAAATAGCTGCATTGCACATTTCATTATAGATACAAAGAGAACAGCGATAGTCAAATGTTTAAGAACTGAACGCCGTAACTAATTCCATACTGTTTCCGTGCAATCGCGAGAAACACCTGAAAATCGACGAGATTTAAAAGAATAATAAGTATTGAAAAATTCGAATATTGAATAACGCATATCTTAGAAACGGCTTATGTCACAAAAAAGTATTTTAAATAATTTGCGTGTTTTAAAAAGATCTACATTTTTTGTGTAGTGCAACTTCGTCTGTCGCTTAACGCTTACCAGTTATACAAGATTATACAAAATGTCTTCAGTGGTCTTCACGGGCATTTCCAGAAAACTCAAGATATACAATTTATTTGTCATGTAAATATTTTTAATGTATAGTATTTTAATCAAAATCGTTAGGTCCATTTATTAGAAACTCAAAATTTTCTAAAAATCTTCAATGTAAAAGGGTAGTCTGGTGTGGGGGGATTTTCTTGAAAATCTTCTTGTCGCATCTTTGGAAGATACTGAATTTAATTACCAAGTTTGGTGTTGATCCGACTTTTCTTTTTGAGTTATGCTGTTCGCACACACATACACACAGAGATCTTTTTCTAAAAATGCTTCTTTTGGTTTTGGGGGCCTCAAAACATGTATTTCCGGTGAAATCTCGGTATCGAATTTTTGTATGGAATGCAATAACTTCTCTACCTACTGTGTACGTGGTAGAGAAAGTAAAAATTTTGCGTTAGGGGTAGGACTCGAAACCACCGATCCTTGATTTTCCGTGCTGATCCTTAACCGTAAGCTACCGCGATTGATGTCTCTGAACGCGCAATGAACTTCTCTCATCTGATTCATGACTACACTCTAAGAAGAAAATAATGGACCGGCGTAATTCCTAAGCCCACGTTGCGGGACACTGCGCATGCTCAGATGTCGAGAGTCTGCTAAAAGATAATACTGCTCACTTCATTATCGAAACTTCCCCTGTCAGGAGTGCTATCGTAACAGATACATTTCTCACGTATGTGTATACGCAGGAGTTTGAAAATCTGTTGCAGAATCATCAACAATATGAAATGCTCCGAAATAACAATGTGAGAGTTATTAGCAACTGTTGTGCCGGCAGAAGTGGCCCATTTGTTTTGGCAGATTATTCCAGTCTCGGTTTACGTCCTCCAATATTTTGGACACTTACTGTTTTTATGATCCATATCAACACAAACTTCAGGTCATTCATTTCATAGAAGTGGTTATTCTCATCTGAATTACACGTTTTGGAACCATGTTTTACAAAATATTTATGAACAGCGTTATCCACAACATAATGCCCTTTGGCAAGAACTTAAGTACCTACGAGTATATAACTTTAAACTAAGAAGCTACGGATTGTCAACGGTTTGAAGGAAAGAAAATAGCACCCCAAACGCTAACAGGAGCTTCGGCAGCCAAAACAATGATGCTCCTTGGTGAAACGGAACAATCCCTTATAAGCACTCATGCCATTTTGTGTCACTCGATGCCATTCTCCTCTTTTCTCCAACTTCGTGTGTTGGGGTGATCGACTTTACGGCGACACAGTACTAGTGGAATAGAAGCTCCTTGGACGGTAGACAAACCGAGGAATCAAACAGGATGGGTTAAACCTCGTATCCTTTCGAGTGGCACACCTGTTTCTAACGAAGTCACCAGCGTGACAATCCTCAAATGCTTTGGCGAAGGTTAATAGTACCGAAAGTGCCTCTGTGGTCTAGGCATGCTAGTCTTACAATCCAAAGGTCCTACGTTCGATTCGCGACAGCTGTATGGGAGCTTTTCCTTAGCCAAGATTGTTTCGTATGCTCCCTAGAGTTTGGAAGTGTGAATGTGTGTAACACAAAGTAAAATACAAAGGTACCTAAAAATTTCTAAAAGTTGCTAGAAAAAAGGTTTGAAAATGTGCATGAGAAGAGGAAGCGTTAATAACTTTAAAGGTCCCTTCTCTCCGTTGGCAAATGAAAAGGTTATGTGAGAAGCTATTTGAATCTGACCGCCCTCTATATCCTTCACTTTACCCCTTCCTCCTGGAGGTTTCCAGAAGCACAATAGGTCTTCATCTGTGCTTAAGTGCCGAAATCCTCCTCCGCTTCCTGGTAACCACACCATGTAACCGCCCAAAGAAACCCCGGCTGCTGTCTTGAACTAGGTCATGATCTTTCAAAATAAAACGTATCAGCTTCATGGGATGTCTTACAGCTTCTCAGTCAACCAACGAATGCTGATATCAAGAAAATTCAACTCATTGACCTAATATACTCCTAGCCTACAACCAAGAGCACCTTAATATATCGTACTTGGCACAGAAAATGTTGGTTGCGAGTGCAGGAAGCTCTATAATGGGTTCTTAGAAACAAAGGAGGCTGTGGTTAGCAGCGTACTCATATCATATTTCCCACCTTCTTCGTGCGGAAATTTACTTCCTCTTCTGCTGATAACAATGTGTTTACAGAGCCTAGCATTTTCAGGGCGCATGGTAGTTTCGGATTAGTGAGTCTTTCCCCAGCACATTCTACAGGTTTTCTTTTCTTGCTAAAAGCCACACATTTAACAGAACTATGGAAATCTTACTCCAACTTCAGATACGTAACTACGTAAAGTACATTAGTGAATAATAATGTTGGATTTTTTTCTGCAATCTAGCTAGGGTATAAAATCTCGTCCGATAACAGGGGAAGTACTCAGGCAATTAGCTTAGAGTAAAATCTGATATACAACAGCCATACCACTTCTCTACCCATTATCGTTCAGTACCCATCATCAGTACTTCGTCTTGTCCTCCGTGGTGTAGTGGTTACCATGCTAGCCTCTAGATCCCGAAGTCGCGTCGCGGCTTGAAATCCGGCGGAGGGCAATGGATATTTTCGGGCGTAAAAATCCTTAGCATGGCTTCTTTCGGAAGGGAAATGAAGCCGGTGGTCCCGTGTCGTAGATATACGGCATGTAAAAGAACCTCAAGCCTGATAAAGAGGCCTCAGCAAAGTTACCGGTCTTTCACGCACAATGTAGAATGGGACACTAAGGACCACAGTAGTTAAAGAGCGCCCATAAGTACAATTCAATTTAATTTAGTGCTCCGTCTATGTTAATCCTATTAGAAGATTGCTATTTTATCGACTTCACGATAATCACGATAACTATTTGTTTCCACAAGTTACATACGTGATTCTATTTACAAACCATAAAAAATATTTACAAAAAGTTTTGCAAATCAAAATGAAAATAATATATTGTAAGATTTAAGTTTAGAGCCCGTATTGAACACAAACTGAATAGCGTACACAATTTGTGTTTAAGACACTGCATTTGAAAAATCTGTGGTTCTCGCACTTGAAACTATTTAGTTATGCTATGTTTTTATTATTGTTGTAAGTGAAAAGCTTTTTTTAGCTGAGAGCGCTTCAAATCCCGTCAAATGTCTATTTTGTCACTAAAATACAAAATGCGCAGATTCTGGCCATTAAAATCCACTAGATCTAGCGGAAAATCCGATAACTTTGCAACACTGAACAGCAGAAAGAGGAGAAATTAACAAAAATGTCAATTTGGCTCTCTCTCAGTATATAATACAAATATTTACAAAAATATACGTATGTTTTTCTCAATAATTGCACCCCTCACCCTTAGTTTCTAAGTTGTGCTGTCAGTTCACACCAACACACACATGTAAACTTTAGTGCTGGAAAAGTCTTTAGTTTTACTCCTTAGGAAGGACCATAACTGGTCCGGAATATTGATTTTAGACAGTGTGGTCTAAAAGTAGGACTTCTAACGCAGTGCACACGGCCTAAAAGCTTTAGATTATCCTACTAGTGCGATTATCTTCATTGTGACTAACTTGGTTTTAAAGTGCAATCACATGGCAATTACTCTTTGTATTTGCACATGTATAGGTAATAACTCGTCTTGGTTAGATTAGGTTTTACTTTCCACTATAGTCTTTTTACATGATTAATTGTTCATAGCGCTCGCATAATCTTTTTACCTTCTCTACTACGTATAGTAAGTAGGGGAAGTATTGTATTTCACCCAAAAGTTCGATACCGAGATTTCACCAGAAATACATGTTTTGAGACCCCCTGAATCCAAAAAAGGCATTTTTGGAAACATGTCCGTGTCCGTGTGTGTGTATATGTCTGTGAGCAGCATAACTCAGAAACAAACAGTCGGATAAACACCAAACTTGATATTTAGGTTCAGTATCTTCCAGAGATGAGACACGAAGGTTTTCAAGAAAATCCCCCCACTCCAGATTACCCTTTACATGGAAGATTTTAATTTTCTCAAAAATGGCTCTAACGATTTTGATTAAAATATCATATGTTTAAGATATTTTCATGACAAATGAAACGTATATCTCGAATTTTCTGGAAATGTCTCCAAAAGTATTCTTCATTGTGAACGACTTTTGCATAACTGGTAAACCCTAAGAGATAGACAAAATTTTACTACACAAAAAATGTAGATCGCGTTAAAACACACAATTTATGTCATACACAGTTTTGTTGTTGGGTGAACTACTTTCGAGATATTGCTTGTTATTCCCTTAAATTTTACAATACTTATACTTTTTCTCAAATTCGTTATTCATTTTTTTTTGTCCTGGTAATTCAAAGAGAATGGAATACTCCACATAGCAACCACCTCTTAAAATCTTTGACTATGGCTTAAAGCCTACCAATTCCCCTTGCATCTACAAGAAAATTAGCAATAAGATTAACATCTCGATGTCTCGATTAACATGAAACATATGGAGAATAAACGTTTTTACAAGAGTAGAGAAAGTCATGAGAGTGTAACACATCAGATTTTTTCAATACAAATCGTCATACTTCAATTTATAGCAGTTCGTTGTAGAGTAAACCTATACATTATACTGGCAGCCTTCTGCTCATTTAAAACATTATTTTATCTATTTAACCTACAGGAAGATTAAAGGCGGGAGTTATGAATTCAGAAGAAACTGTAATGGAAGAGCCAGCTGAAATTACAGAAGCAGCAGAAAGAACATTAGAAGTACTTACCCAAAATATCCAGAAAGCAATATGATATAGCATTTAATCGCGTCACTGGCTGGTGTAACGCAAACTTGTTGAGAACAACTTCACTGAAAATGACTGCTAGCAACTCAACAAAACATCAAAACATTTGACATCTCGTTTTTTAACGTCATTTCTCTTGTTACAAGAACTGCGTTCTAAATATGATCTTTTTTAGTTTCAGGAATCAGTATAATATTAATATTTTACAAATTCGAGCGTTGTCTAAAAATAGTAAATGCCATACGTGTTAAAAGTGGTTTTGTTTTGCTCATAGGATTGCGAAACGAAGGCCTTTGCGATCGTTCCTACTCACAAAATAAAACCCTACTTTTACCCCTTGTATCATAATCTACTATTATGATGTGCTTTATTGCATTTGTGTTTAATGAATTTCAATAAAACCCTGTGGTTTAATGTTATCAAATCAATCCAGTATTTGCATGTTTATCGTGGCATATATGGTATTAATTTAATGAGTTATTTCATGAAGAAGGTAAATTTTTGTCCATCTAATTTCCCAGTTACATAAAACTATGTAAGAATAAACAGGATTCACCTGTTATTTACAAAATTCATATAAACTTCCATTCGTCGTGCCTTAATTCTATATTTTAATTAAACATTGGAGCTAATTCTGAGAAATTAAAAAGTAGCAAATCTTTTTGTACACGATATTTATTGGGAGAGGGAGATTGAAGTTTTATGAAAATTGCCTTGCATCCTATATTTCCAGGGGAGTCTCTACTTCGAATTTTTGGGTTAAATAGAATACTTCCTTCATCTGAGATAAGCAGTGTCAAGATTGTCTTATTGGTGAATTTCTTGCACTTTTGAGTGTTTTAATCATTAGATCACACAGATTCACATTCTCATTCATACTTCCAGACTCTGGGGAGGTTAGGGAATAATCTTGGCTAGAGAAAAATTCCCACCCCCAGCCGGAAATCGAACCCGAGACCTCTTACACGACAGGCAGTTGCTCCACGACTGAGCCAGCCCTCGTAATCTTATTTTCTTATGTTTTTTGCCATTTTAAAATGCTACCACATGATACAATTTTTATTCCTTTCTTTCACATTTCCAGTATAAGATTGCTAAAGAGATATAAAGGGCCATTTCTTTATATGAAGTTTAGTTTTGGATTTAAGGTGTTAGTAATTTAATACATAATTTATTTCTTGAGAATTAAAAGTGTTATGTAACTTATTTTTTCAGGAAAAGCTTTACAAAACTCTTAAACATTTAAGTTTTCAAAGTTTCGAGACTCAATTTTTATTTTCTGAGAATAATTTTCTTGGAAATTTAGCTTCATAGGATCATAGAAATTGGACATAAAATTAGTGATGTGCTGGATATGTGCATAATTTTGTCTCCTCTGTATCTATAATACAAATATGCAGATGTTTAGAATTAAACTCAAGTTATTTGGTTGAAAGCAGACTAAAATGGCACAGCTGCACCTGGTATCATGCTTACAGAAAGTAAATGTAGATGTATCACTTACTGCTTCTTTTGATTAATTATTGTTTGAGGAGAAATAAAATATGGTTGAAAACAGTCCAACAAAGAATACACTTTTTTTGAAAACTAAAATAGAGGAATTTTTAGCATTTCTATGACAAATTTCATGCTTCAGTTCCCAGGTCTGTGGCTGCTAAATTTCTTAAAATGAATTACTGATGAGTGATGACTATGATGAATAATTGATACAAAGCTGCAGAATTTTGATGTCTAGCTCATTCTCAGGTTTGAAGAGAACAAAAAAGCACTATCTGTGTTATCCCCATAGATAAGTTAGGTTTTTATCTCTTACAGTGATTCATAGTGAAAAATCAGTATTGTGTGAAATATCATCTAAAATAACGTTTGAAAATAACTTCCAAAGTGTGGTAACCATTGAAATATTTACTCAACAACAATAACAGTAATTATATCAGTTAACTTAATGCATATCTGTTGAAATACAAGCAGTTTCAAAGCAATAGTTTCCCTTAGGTAAAACAACTTGCTAGACCACTGACATCAGGGATTTAGATTCAAAAAATTAATAAAAAGGTCAACTTTATCAAAGCTCCATATGTTAGAGGCAGTTCAACTTTGTGTGCAAAATAGTATGCAGTATATGTTATACATTTTATTTTGCTGAAAACTTGTGCGTGAGATAACTTTGCTATTTAAAGATGCCAGAGAAAACTTAAAATCATTGACCTGAATAGAAAAACTGAATCCGCATTTATATGTCATACATATATGAACAGTGAACTCAGACTGATTTCAAAACCTTGTGTAAAATTTTAGTTCAGATTCATTTGCAAAAAAACTTATGTGTTACATTCACATGACTTTCTCTACCCTCTTATCGCTTGTTAGTAGGTATATAAACTATTTTTACTAAAGATTACTTTTCTATCTACTTCATTTTATCCAAATAAATCCTTAAGAAGTGGCTACATCACACATTTCTTATAGATACAAAGGAAACAGCGAGTCACATATTTAAGAACTGAACGCTACATGCTAGCCTTAAAATTCCATACTGTTTCCATGCAATCACAAGAAACAACTGATGTTGAAAGGGCTTTAAAGAATAACCAAGTAATGAACAATTCGAACCATTAATAACAGATATCTTGGAAATGGCTTATGCCACAAAAAATTATTTGAAATAAATTGCATGTTTTAAGGAGATCTACATTTCTTGTGTAGTACCTTTTCATCTATTGCTTAAGGTTTACTAGTTTACTAGTTATACAAAATTATACAAAATTCCTTCCGAATGAAGAGTTCTTTAAAGGTTATTCCCAGAAAATTCAAGATATACATTTTAATTGTTATGTAAATAACATTACTACATGGTATTTTAATCAAAATCGTTAGAGCATTTTTCTAGAAATTCAACAATTTTGAAAAATCTTCCATATAAAGAGTAGTCTGGGGTAGGGGATTTTCTTGAAATCTTCGTGTCACATCTTTAGAAAGTACAAACCTAAATACAAAGTTTAATGTTTATCAGACTTATTGTTTTTGAGTTATGCTGTTCACACACGCACGCACGCACGCACACACGCACACACACGCACACGCACACACACACACACGCACGCACACACACACACAGCAGGACCTTTTTGTAAAAATGCTTTTTTTTAATTCAGAGGGCCTCAAAACATGTATTTCCGATGAAATCTTGGTATCAAATTTTTGGATGGAATGCAATAACCTCTGTCTATTATGTATGAGGTAGAGAAAGTAAACAGAAAGACGGTAAGAATGGCAGACACCAGTTCAGCAAGTCAGATAACAAAGGCATCTGGTGCTCATAACAGGCTTGTAATGACCCCTTGATATACAAACTATCTTGCTTCTGTGGGTATGCAAAGCTGAACAATTTATTTTCTGCTGCCGTTGTCATTTTCAAATCAAAAAGCCTATGATATATATTTAAAAAATCTGATGTGTTACACTCACATGACTTTCTCTACTCTTGTTTAATCTAATTTTACAAACGCCTATTCTCCATATGCTTCATGTTAATCGAGATATCGAGATGTCAATCTTATTGCTAATTTTCTTGTAGATGCAAGGGAAATAAGGTAGCTTTTAAGCGATAGTCAAATATTTTAACGCTGGTTGCTATGTGGGCATTCCATTCTCTTTGCATGTCCAGGACATAAAAAAATCTGATGTGTTACACTCACATGACTTTCTCTACTCTTGTACAATCTGATTTTACAAACGCTTATTCTCCATATGCTTCATGTTAATCGAGATATCGAGATGTCAATCTTATTGGTAATATTCATGTAGATGCAAGGGGAATATGGTAGCTTTTAAGCGATAGTCAAATATTTTAACGCTGGTTGCTATGTGGCGCATTCCATTCTCTTTGCATGTCCAGGACATAAAAAAAATGAATAACGAATTTGAGAAAAAGTATAAGTATTGGAAAATTTAAGGAAATAACAAGCAATATCTCGAAAACGGTTCACTCTACAAAAGAAATGTATATGACATAAGTTGTGTATTTTAACGCGATCTACATTTTTTGTGTAGTAAAATTTTGTCTATCTCTTATGGTTTACCAGTTATGCAAAAGTCGTTCACAATGAAGAATACTTTTGGAGACATTCCCAGAAAATTCGAGATATACATTTCATTTCTCATGACATTATCTTAAACATATGATATTTTCATCAAAATCGTTAGAGCCATTTTTGAGAAAATTAAAATTTTCAAAAAATCTTCCATGTAAAGGGTAGTCTGGGGTGGGGGGATTTTCTTGAAAACCTTCGTGTCGCATCTCTGGAAGATACTGAACCTAAATACCAAGTTTGGTGCTTATCCGACTGTTCGTTTTTGAGTTATGCTGTTCACAGACACACAGACAGACACACACACAGACACACACACACACACACACACACACAGACACACACACGGACATGTTTCCAAAAATGCTTTTTTTGGATTCAGGAGGTCTCAAAACATGTATTTCCGGTGAAATCTCGGTATCGAATTTTTGGGTGGAATGCAATACTTCCCCTACTTACTATACGTAGTAGAGAAAGTAAAAATTGGATGTGTTACATTCTTATGACTTTCTCTACCTATTCTGGTAATAAGCTTTTATTACAGAAGCTTATTCTTCTATCTACTCCATGTTAATGCAGATAAATATTTTCAGAAATCGTTTTATTGCATATTTCCTTGTAGGTACAAGGGTATTAGAGGAATACAGAGGCTTAAGTGATAAAAAAATCTTTAAAGAGCAGGTTGCTATACTTTAAAAATTCATTCTCTTGGTATGACCACTAGAAAAAAATTAATAGGAATTTTTCTCTTGAAAAAAGTGTAAATATTTGAATATTCAAACCAATAACAAAGAATGTCTTAAAAATGGTTAATGCCAAATAAAATTGTTTTTTGTATAAATTGTGTGCTTTAAAGAGATATAGATTTTTTGTGTAGTAAGATTTTGCCTATCTCTTACAGTTTAACAATTATACAAACTCATTAAGAATGATGAGGGCTTCATAGGCTATTTCCAGAATATTCAAGGTACACATTTTATTTGTCATGAAAATGTTTTAGAGGAGTTTAATCAAAATTGTTTGAGCCATTATGTGAAAATCAAAAACAATGATACCTTTTTCAAACAAAGGTTTGTTAGGGTTGTGGGGCATTTTCTTGAAAGTCTTTGTGACACTTCTTTGGAAGATACAGGATTGAAATATAAAGTTTGCTAATTATTGGATTCAGCATTTTTGAGTTATGCTATTCTCTCTCCCTCTCTCTCTCTCTCTCTCTCTCTCTCTCTCTCTCTCTCTCTCTCTCTCTCACACACACACACACACACACACACACACACACACACACACCACTCAGACCTTTTCCTAAAAATGTTGCTTTTAGGTTTAGGGGGCCTCAAAACATGTATTTCTGTGAAATCTCAGTATCAAATTTTTGGGTGGAATACAGTACTTCCTCTAAGGACATGCTAGAGAAAGCAAAACCAAACAATTTTAGAACTCTTTGTACTCAGTCTATGAATATTTTAAACAGTAATACTAATACTAATAATACTACTACTACTACTACTACTACTACTACTACTACTACTACTACTACTACTACTACTACTACTACTACTACTACTACTACTACTACTACTACTACTACTACTACTACTACTACTACTACTACTACTACTAATAATAATAATAATAATAATAATAATAATAATAATAATTAGTAACAACACAACCTGAAAGCTAATAAGACCTCCAATTTTCCTCAAGTGTGTCAGTGGATGCAGCCTTAATTGAATGTTATAGAGTTATTTTTATTAATTTCAAATGCATTGCTTAATTTTTTAATAAAGAACATTGTTATGTTTTGTTGCAGATGATCCAGCTCTGACAGCTTACTTTTTTGGCCCAGTGGGTATACTGCTGGTCTTCAACATGTTATTCTTTATAATTACAGCCATTAGAATTTTCCAGCTGAAAAAAGAGACTGCTATGCTTAAAAGTGCAGACAGCAGAAAAAGTGATGATAAAGCCAATACACAAAGGTGAAATATATTCTACAGTATTTATTTTAACACAGTTGAATTTTAAGCGCAATCATAATTTTTACATCATGAAAAATGTTTTAAGTAACATCTCAGAAATAATACTCTTTTTTTTTCTGTGATAAATAATATTTTACTCAGAGAAGTTGTTGATTGCAGTAAAGAAGTTAAATGTCTGAACCACCAGTATTCGTAAAGTATTCCCCATTTTCAAATCAATGATGCAGCTACCAGTTTGCATAACTCCCTGTTATAATGTGAAGTAAACTGGATTTATTGAGAACTACTCAAAACCAATATTGGACTCAGTGGTTATTTGATTCTATAAATAAAATATGCATGGCTGTATTACAGGGATGTCCTTTTTCAATTTCTGCTTGAAGGGGGGCAAGACTGCCTGAAGCAGTTTCCTAAATTTTCATTTGAATTTTAACGACACTTAGCCTAAAAGAAAATCTTCTGTTATTTCTTAAATGTGCAATATTTGTATTAAAAGTACAGTTGTCATAATTGTTCCTTTTGGTAAAGCAATAATAACCAGTAACCTAATCATTTCTTGTAACTTTGGGGGCATAGTTGACCCCCTGCCCCCTTCTAAATGATGCCCCTGCTGAATTACAATTCATTTGTGGTATTTAAGGGAAAAGGCTTGTATTTCTATATTCAGAATCAGACCTCTGAAGTCTACATTAATATACCCAATTCCAATATAAAACATGTTTCTACTGTACCAAGTGGAAAAATCTTGCAATTATATATGTGAATATAATACAAATTCTTTGTTCTATACTCAGGAACTCTGGAGTATATATAAAACCAAAATGTTCAGTTAGGAAGAACAAATCTAGGAGACTGTAGGAAAACAGTCAGGGAAACAGGAAAACAGAAAAACTGATTCAATAATGTTTTGCCAGTTAATGGTGTTATAATAACACAACCCTGCAAATCTGCATTCACTTCACATTCTTATCAAGGCATTTGCCTAAAAAGTATACAGCAGTGCATCCTGTAACAAGAGAAAAACAGAAGTTTATTATGAAAATGACTCAGTATTCATCATGTTAATGTAGATCATTTTATGAGAATTTGCTCTGCAGCTGATGCTGGGGATATTAAGCACAAATTAGTTTAAAATGTTAACTTAATTCTTTATACATGAATATTTAATTTACAATTAATGTTGTTGTATCTTTTGCAATGCTTTTACATTTCAAACAAAACAAAATATGCTGTTAGGGTGACTTTGTGTTCAGGTGGTCAGCAATGTGACCAGTGGTCAGCATTTATTATTTTGAAAGTAACTCAGTATTTACCATGTAAATGTAGATCTTTTTAAAAGAATTTGCTCTGCAACTGATGCACAAGGAAAACAAAACATGCTGCCTTAGACTGCCTCTGTAGTCCTTGGGCTTAAATCTGGGGTTGGGAAAACTGTTTTTAAGCAGAATAATTCCCTACCCTTGTAGAGTTTGGAAGTATGAATATAGAAGTGAATATGAGTATGTTTCATGGTCAAATTAGTAAAACCAATATTAAATGAAATAAAAAAGTTACACCATCAGTTGTTAAAAAAAAGTTGGTAATGTCTTCATAATATAATACAGACTTGATTTATATTAATGAAAAAAAATTACAGAATACTGTTAATGAATAGTGCAATTTTCTTAAAAAAAATCACTGCACCAGACTTTCTTTTTCTTGAAGTAGAATTTTAAATTCAGCGCTTTTGTATATTTTATCACTTTTTCAAACTTGCTATTGGAGTGTTTGCGTGAGGGTTTTTTTTCTTTCTTTTATTTCTTCTTTCTTTCCTTCTATCTTTCTTTCCTTCTTTCTTTCTTTCTTCGTTATTTTAACCTTAAGTACATGGTATTTAATTTTTTCTATAATAAATTATTCCAGAATCCTGTAAAACGTATATAAATGCTTTGAAATGTATTCAAATATAAATTGAATTTTTCATATCACATATCATTTTTGGGGGAGGGGCATGCAAAAAGGATATATATAATATTTGAGTTTATTTCTAGTTTTTAAGTACAATTTAAAATGCTTGAAATCATGCAAACTAAGAAACAATCTCAATTCTACAGATGCAACAGTTTATTTTGAACTAGGAAATTTCAAACATACCTTATGATTTTATTTTCTCCTCCGCTTTGTTGAAAATGAATGCTGAGTTGACTTGTGTTTGTGGTCCTGACAAGGGTAATCTCTAATTAAACACCAATAGTAGTCAGCCATCAAGGAGACGTTCCATTGACCCTGGTACCTTGTTCCCATCTCCTTTTTGTTCTGGTGGAAGCTCTCTCCCTGTTCTTCACTTAGTGCACCCAAGTTTTCAGGAAAAAATTCAAGATGCAAATGCAGAAAATGCAATTTTAAGCTCATATAGCTTCCGAGTGTCTTTAACATTTCAAGCATAGTTTTAACAATATGCTCATATTGGTCATCTTTAACATTACACACAAACTTGTTTATAGCTTCATTGAATGAGATTCAAGCTTGAAGCTTGATATTGCACAATTCTTTTTTTGTATATAAAAATTTTAAAGCAACAAATGGCTATTTAATTGGTCCTGTACCATTTAAGTAAAGCACTGCATTGAACTTGAAACACCTTTTTCCTTGATACGGTAATTTGTATCACAAATTACTTAAAGGTAAATAATGATTGTAATATAAATATGTATTTTTATGTAACATTGATTTCAGAGGTTTAATAATTGTAATTATTATTGGTAAATAATAATATACGGCTCTACTGAAACTGTCAACAATAACGCAATAATGCAGCAATGGGTGAGTTGTTTATCGTTACCGGGAACCAGGAAGTTACGTAATGTTTCGCGCCTTTTCGGTAAAAGCTTCTAGAATTTTCCCTAAAAGTAATATGTATTAGTGGTTTTCATTGGATGTTAAAATAGACGCTAATGTGGCGCGGTTTATTAGCGAATAGCATTTCATTTATAATCTTTAGGCGTATCTTGAGGTAAGCCTATAAATAGTGTAGATTCAAGAGAGCGTTCCCCAGTGTTCAACAAGATTCTCAACACATAACACGTCAGCCCGCAGTTCAACAAGATTCTTAGTACACTACACGTCGACCCCCAGTTCAACGGAATTCTCAGTACACTATACATCGCCAGTTAGTCCTTCATTTCGTCAAGTTACGCGCAGCAGAAGTACGAGAAATCTTATAAAGTATTATACAGTTAAATACACAAAGTTGAAGTACGTGAGTTAAAAGTGATAAGAAGTTATTACAAACAGTTTCAGTATGGCGAGTATCAAGATAAATATGTGAAAGTGTTCGTGAACGTGTTCTGCAATAAAAATTATAAAACCAATTTCTTCGTCAATATCATTTATAGACAAAAGATTCCTTTCCGATTCACAACCTGTAAGAAATACATGCCTACCAAGATCAGATGATAGCTAGCCGGTGGACATTTAAAACTGATACAAATTGCTACGCCAGATGGAGTTAAACGAACCAACAAGGAGTGACGTCACACAAGATGGCTTCGCGTGAAGTAAACACATATTTGCTCTCGTAAATTGGCTTCCACAACGTGGTGCTATAAACATATATACAAATTTGCTATTGCAAATTGGCTCCCAAACGTGGTGCTATAATAATGTTACAATAAATACAACATTAATACAGCTTCAAATTGGCACCCAGAACGTGGGGCGAAGTAACCAGGAAAGGAAGGCGAAGCGACCAGGAAAGGAACTCGAGTAACCAGGAAAGGATCAGAAATAACCAAGAAGAATTGAGAGGACCAAAGGAGGAATGCAGCGGTGAAATCATCTACAAGACCCAGATTCAAGAAACAACAGGAACAACAGACTTCGATCGTAATTCCGAGATTACGAGGCAACAGGGAATTCAACGCAAAAGCATCGAAACGACGTAGATTCATCACAACACAACGCAGAAGCGACATCAAATCTAGGAGAATGGGGCAGAACGCTGGACATCAAAGTAACAGCAACATACAGCATCACAAAGGTATCGTAATTTTTTTTAGAAAACAAAAACAATGGCTACTAGTAAGACAGAAGAAATAATGATGGAAGGAGATAGTGTAACAGTTAGCTGTAATTCAATACAGGGTACAAAAAATAGCGTAAACAATGTAGTATTGGAGAAAAAAAATGTTAGTGCAGAAGGTGAGAATAGAATAGCAGGAAATGTTAATCTTGATACTAGTATGATTATGGAAATACTGAGAAATATAAGGGAAGATATGCAAAAGAATAATGAGAAATTAAGGGAAGATCTTAGTAAGAGTATTACAGATCAAAACAGGGAAGATATGCAAAAGAATAATGAGAAATTAAGGGAAGATATGCAAAAGAATAATGAGAAATTAAGGGAAGATCTTAGTAAGAGTATTACAGATCAATTAAGGGGAGATATGCAAAAGAGTAGTGAAAAATTAGAACAAAAACTAACTCAGAATATGGAAAGGAATAATAGGGAATTAAGAGAAGATATTCGTAGGAGCTTTGAACAAAACAATAAAAATATTGGTAGGAGTAATGAGGTATTAGAGCAAAAAGTAGATCAAAGCAGTGAAGAAATTGAAAAGAAAGTTCTGAAGTTAGATAGTAGTATGCCAGAAATGAGAGATGAAAATGAGGAAGTAATAGTAAGTGAGATAGGAGAAATTTCAACAAAGAAAATGTCAGATATGAGCAGGGAAATAGGTAACAAAGAAAGTGAGGTTAATACTAAAAGTGAGGTTAATGTAAAATGTACAGAGTCAGATAGTAGAATGAGTAGTATTACAAGTGAGCTAAGAGAGATAAATGAGGTTATGAATGTAGATGTGAATAAGGCGCAAGTAAATTTCAGAGCGGAGATATCAGAAATACAAAAAGAATCAGAAATGCAAAGAAATAAATTGTACCAAGATGTTCAAATTGAAAACTCCAGTCCAGTACAGTTTAGTACAGATTTGTCAGAGTATTCTCAGATTAAAATGATAGTAGAAGAATTGAAAATGAAAGTTGTTAAAAGATGTGTTGTTCAAGAAACTGTAGATTGTTTTCAAATATTATCAGGGAACGAAATGTCATATGAATACAAGAGGTTATTCATGAACAATAATTTGAAGGTTAGGTTACGGCTACGAGTAATGTTTAGCCACACACAATTTGATCCAGGAGGGTAAATAGCAATGAGATGTAAAGTAAATGCTGGATAGTTAAAGACGACTTGCATAGAAATGTATTGGAACGTAAGAGGGTTAACTAAATATATATGTCATTTGAAAAGAGAAATAAGTTATAAAAATTACAATAAAAAGAGAAATGTTTAAAAAAAAAAATAAATAAATAAATAAATTGAATTTTTAGTAACTGTAACAACATTTGAAAATTAAAAATGCAAAGATTGAAATACGATATTAGATTAAAAGTACGTAAATACAATTCAAAGAGTATTGTTCAGATAAAGTACAAAATCACAAAAATTGGTAAATATTAAAAAAAAAAAAAACAAATATTTATGCAGTAAAAAGAAAATGTGACACAATGCCTAGATTTAAGAAATGTAAATATATGTAGAGGGTGAATATTTTGGTAAATATGTATAGTAATTACAAAAAAATTCTTGAATTGATAAATTTTTGGTAACAATATAAGAAAGTAAACCATTTTTTGTAACACTAATTAAATAATTTAGGGTAAAGTATTTTGCTATAAAAAAATTGTAATGTCAGATTAATATCAAAAAAAAAAATTAAACCAGAGCCAGTAAGTAGTGGCAAGATAGGAGATAAAACATATGTCGTGTGTTAAATGCGTATGAAGTGTTAAGTGAAAGTGATAACGTGTGTTCCAAGATTTAGGAGACTAAAAACAAAATTATAAAATTTCCAAACAGGTTATAAATATTTATAATTATGTTTCTAGTGGGGCATATGATACGGTAATTTGTATCACAAATTACTTAAAGGTAAATAATGATTGTAATATAAATATGTATTTTTATGTAACATTGATTTCAGAGGTTTAATAATTGTAATTATTATTGGTAAATAATAATATACGGCTCTACTGAAACTGTCAACAATAACGCAATAATGCAGCAATGGGTGAGTTGTTTATCGTTACCGGGAACCAGGAAGTTACGTAATGTTTCGCGCCTTTTCGGTAAAAGCTTCTAGAATTTTCCCTAAAAGTAATATGTATTAGTGGTTTTCATTGGATGTTAAAATAGACGCTAATGTGGCGCGGTTTATTAGCCAATAGCATTTCATTTATAATCTTTAGGCGTATCTTGAGGTAAGCCTATAAATAGTGTAGATTCAAGAGAGCGTTCCCCAGTGTTCAACAAGATTCTCAACACATAACACGTCAGCCCGCAGTTCAACAAGATTCTTAGTACACTACACGTCGACCCCCAGTTCAACGGAATTCTCAGTACACTATACATCGCCAGTTAGTCCTTCATTTCGTCAAGTTACGCGCAGCAGAAGTACGAGAAATCTTATAAAGTATTATACAGTTAAATACACAAAGTTGAAGTACGTGAGTTAAAAGTGATAAGAAGTTATTACAAACAGTTTCAGTATGGCGAGTATCAAGATAAATATGTGAAAGTGTTCGTGAACGTGTTCTGCAATAAAAATTATAAAACCAATTTCTTCGTCAATATCATTTATAGACAAAAGATTCCTTTCCGATTCACAACCTGTAAGAAATACATGCCTACCAAGATCAGATGATAGCTAGCCGGTGGACATTTAAAACTGATACAAATTGCTACGCCAGATGGAGTTAAACGAACCAACAAGGAGTGACGTCACACAAGATGGCTTCGCGTGAAGTAAACACATATTTGCTCTCGTAAATTGGCGAAAGCATCAAGAATTATGGATTTAAAACTTGTTGTGTTCTAGTTAAAAAAATATCAAATAGTTCAGCTAAAATTATTTTCCATAACTCAGATTGAAAAGGTTGAAAAATTCAATAACATGTGAAGAAAACAATCTGATGTGTTACACTCACATGACTTTCTCTACTCTTGTACAAACTATTTTTACAAATGCTTATTCTCCATCTACTTCATGTTAATCGAGATAAACATTTGCAGAGTCTATCTTATTGCTAATTTTCTTGTAAATGTAAGGGGATAATATATTTACAAGGGCAATTTGGAAATACAGTAGCCTTTAAGCACATACATATCTCTTAATAACTGATTGCTAGGTGCAGCACCATTCCCTTTCCCACAGATTAATACTCTTTGCATATCCAAGACAAAAAAATGAATAACGAATTCCCATTTGAGAAAATAAGTATTGAAAAATTTAAGGGAATAACAAGCCATATCTCGAAAATGGTTCACTCAACAAAAAAAGTGTATATGACACAAGTTGTGTATTTTAATGCGATCTACATTTTTTGTGTAGTAAAATTTTGTCTATCTCTTATGGTTTACCAGTTATGCAAAAGTCGTTCACAATGAAGAATACTTTTGGCGACATTCCCAGAAAATTCAAGATATACATTTTATTTGTCATAAAAATATCTTAAACATATGATATTTTAATCAAAATCATTAGAGCCATTTTTGAGTAAATTAAAATTTTCGAAAAATCTTCCATGTAAAGGATAACCTGGGGTGGGGGAATTTTCTCGAAAACCTTTGTGTCGCATCCTTGGAAGATACTGAACCTAAATACCAAGTTTGGTGTTTATCCAACTGTTCGTTTCTGAGTTATGCTGTTCACAGATAGACACACAGACACACACACGGACATGTGTCCAAAAATGCTTTTTTTTGGATTCAGGGGATCTCAAAACAGTATCTCCGGTGAAATCTCGGTATCCAATTTTTGGGTAGAATACTATACTTCCCCTACTTACTATACGTAGTAGAGAAAGTAAAAATGTATTTCTCTTAAACTAATTAAAATTAAGAAATGCCTACACAGCAATTTCTTTATGATTGTTTACTGAGCTCAAATTAAAATTTTGGTAGTAATATGATAAACAATAGGGTCCAAGGAGCATTCCATATTACCATAGCAAAAAAGGAATAATTATGAATAAAAAATTAATTTCTTAACAATGGTATGGCATAGCTCAATAAAATTTTGTGTGTACTGTAGGTTTTATGTCCTAAGTATCTGCTAAAAAAGCCAGAGCTATCAGAACTGATGCATCACCTTAACTACAATTATACATGCAAAAGTTTATTTTCTACATTCTTAAAATTACATCTTAAATTTTTGTATTCATATTTATGGTGCTGCAAGCAATATTTTGGCAGGGCTTCACTTCATTAAGTGTATTATTTTTTTGGGTTATTAATACGTATTTACGAAAAATTTGCATAATATTTTAATTAATGACAAACTTCTATAAAATCAGAAACAGATTTAGTAAAACTTTACATACTGCCTTGTAGTAATTGACTTACAGTAATTGCAGTAACTGACTTACAAATGGAGAAAAGCATTTTCATATTTACCAGATACCCAAAATTCAAGAATTCTGATTACCCTTGCAAACATTTTATTTGTTATCTAAAAAGGTGTAAATTGAATAAAAAATTTCATGCTATATTTTTTGCTTGGTTTAGAAAACATGCTTTAAGCATTGCAATATAATTTACAGATTCATTTAGTTTTGAATATAAAGAAATATAGTGGGAATTGAAGCATAGGAAAATACCTTTAAAGATTTGCATGTTATTTTAATGTTACTGATAACAAACAACACTACTGCTAATACAACTGATAATTAGGAGTAGGCCTTAAATATGACATACTTAGGGATAATTGCAGATGCTGTAGTGCTTCAAAATTTCATATAGTAGTGCTCACTGAAGTTACCACAATGTTCAAAGTGTAAAAATTATTCCATTGAAAAACATCATTTTATAATTGGTTTCTTACTACATAAGTACATTTGGTTTTATCTTCATTATAAAAAAGAGAAAAGTAAGCATTTCGTTCAAAATCTGAGGTTGTGTGTTGTCTATCCAAATAAAATCTATATTTTCGCGACCAAAAATAAATTGCATCACAAAGTGCAGCTTTCCAAAACTTCTGGCTGTACAAAAGGAAGTGAAATTGAGTGTATACAGAATACATGGTTACACAAGCATAGACAAATTTTTCAAACATTTAACAAGTAAATCACTATCAAACTTTTTTTTCTCCTTTAAAAACAATTGAACAGTGTTTTTAAAATTAATTAAAGATCTTGAATTGCTTATTCAGTCTTTTCCTCAAATTAATTATCAGAACCTAACCTGTTTAAACTGCAAAGCTAATTTTATATTTGATTAACAGCCTAACTAATTTTATAGTTTATTAATTTTTAGATCAAGAGAGGTGGTATTATATTTTGATTTTAGTAAGTAGGTGGTAAATGGCAGAGACTCCATTGAGTCCAGATAGGATAATTTACAACTTTAGTCTAATGGTAGAACTGTTATTGTTACAGGTTTAAACTTTACTTGAAGCTGTTTGTTGTGATGGGAGTAACATGGGTGATGGAAGTAGTTTCATATGTGGCTGGAGGTCCTACATCAATGTGGTATGTTCCAGACCTTTGCAACACTCTCCAAGGCCTTCTCATTTTCCTTCTCTTTGTTTGGAAGAAGAATGTAAGAGCCTTGCTTGCCAGAAGGTTTGGTAAGGAGTCTGAACCAAGAAGTACCACTGGAAGCCAAAGGTCACATATTCCATCATCTCGTACAACATCTATTACAACATTAAAGGACAGAAGTTCCACAATTGTTACAGATGCCAACAGCATACATCTAAAACCCATAAGAATGAGCTCTAATTTCCATAATTAAACTTCCTTGTTTGTGTAACAGAATTTGTTCTGCCATATTTGCTCTCTTATTTGTTTGGTACCTACCTATATTGGTAAATAGTGAGACCTTAAAGGGCGCTGTTTGATATAATTTAGGTCACTTTGTTAGTCACCGAGGATTTTTGACTCATCATTTGATTAATTAATTTATTTACACAATTAAAGCATTAAAACTATAAATGTAAATACTCTAAATGCATAACTATGGTGAATATCAGAAGTATTCTCATACTACCTCAATATAAGAAGGAATCAGGTGTAAAATCTGAAAAAATAAAATTTGTGCCATTTAATTAACACTAAATCTGAACAAAACTAAAATAATTTAAAAAATACTCTACCTGGGTATATTAGATTACTGCATTTTAACTTTAGGGAACTCAGGAACAAGTTGTGCCAAAAGTATCACGGTTTTTAATATGATATCAATGGAAACCTTATTTCACTTTAAGTTGTAGAATGATTTAACAAAGCCCAAAGAAAACAATGGAGTTAAGAATTGAGGTCTGAAAACTCTTCTAGTCTTTATTCTTTTATTTGGCTACTTTATTTCCACTAAGCCTTGTGTTGGTTTTAAATAAAGCAAGATTCTTATTCTCATTGTATATTATTATAATCTATGTACATACAGTATATTCTGCTTACATAGGATGAGCCAAAAAACTACGAACTGGCTGCGCAGCATTTCTCCTGTCCGCATCCTCGACGCTCGTTGCCGTCTCCGCTATCATAGAAAGGCGCGGATGAAACCCTACAGCATTTTTAAAGGCTTTACTTACCAACTTTATTAAAGGAAATGCTGAAACTGGCCACCGTCATTGTCCATACATTTTTAGCACCTCTTTAGAAACTATTCATCACTTGCTTAAATGATTGCAGAAGGAATAGAAATATGTATTAGCATATTATGTTTATCTAAAAGGTGGGTTGAGGCGCAAATCCAGAAATCCCATAACTGTGGTAAGATTCTAAAGTTAAAATTCAAGTTTAAACCAGTATATGAGAAATGATCTTAGGGTTATAGTTGTAAACATGTTGACATCATCACCAGTATAATCATTAGTGTTTATGTGTGAGAAGAGATAAAGTTACTCTTGCTTATAAGGCATTGTGTAAGATAAGTCCACATGAAAAAAGACAAACAAGAATAATAAATACAAAGAAAAGCATATACATATATTAGAGATAATTTGTGAAGATATGTAGTAATGAAAATTCTTCTGAAAATGTATTTTTTGAGACTCATTCCATTTAATGGTAAAAGTTAATAAAAGTTCAGCAGCTCATTCTGGAGTTTCAGTCATTCATTTTTCAAGTTCAAAATCTTCAAAACATTTAAATTAATTTATCATCATAAGGTATGAAAAAACTTTGAAAGTATATCTTTTAATCTCAAACCTGTAATGTCCTCATTCAGCATGTACAATAGGTTACCTTTACAATCTATGTCATGGAACTTTAACTGCCTCATTCTTTCATAATCAGTAGACACATGTTTATTTTGATTGTTATTTGTAGTTTGGCAGAACAATATCAGCACTTGTTAGTAAATTTTGCCTTACTATAGTTCAATATGTCTAGTGCAGTATCAGCCTTCACTCAAACTACTGTAGTTTTGTAGTTCATTAGATACATATCTAATGAAGATTCCATAGTGGCTTTTATTACTATTTTATACTAGCAATGAAAAGGTGGCAGGAAGTTAAACCATAAGTAGAAGATAATGTAATGTGTATCATATAATACATTTGGATAAACAGAAAGCAAAACAAATCTTCTGTAATAAACAACCAATAAAATGTGAGGAGCATTGTTTACAATCATATTATGTTCAAAAAATACAATTTTACAGGAATAACCAAAAACAGATTAGGTACTCCTTATCTGGGCAAATTTTCACAAAGTGAAAAATGTAAAGTTATTATGCCTCAGGCATACTTCCAGGAACTGAAACCACTTTTCAATAAAATTGTCTTCTTCAATTGACATTACAGTTTCAATATTAAACATTTTGATATACCACAACTTTTGGTGGTGTCATGATGTCTTTCATGGGTTGATTTGAATGCATAAAAACCACCATTATTCTCAAAACATTAAATTGTTAATACAAAAAAGAAATCTACTCATTAAACAAAATTTTATGTAGACCTAATAGCCTGATGCATAGAAAAGAAGTAAGAACCTGAATATTTGAATGTTGACTTAGTATTGTATTAAATTAAAATAATGGAATTTCTACACTGACTAAAATATTGTCGGTGTGTAATAAATGTTTGTAGCGGTGTCACAAAATCTTCTTTCTTCATTAAAATATATTTGTAGCGTATCTTGCTTCATATTTTAGTTTATGTGCATATTTTGCTTGCCTTTACCTCTTCCAGTTTCCTCTTGAATTGTCATCTACAATAATAATTTTCTTGTACCATATTGGAAGCAACTTCTGTCACACAGCTCACAAGGCAGGAATTGTATTGTCAATATCTATTGAATAAAGTAGTTGTCAAGCAAAGTGTGCCAGATTTTCAGTATAGCCAACATAAGAAAGCTATTAAGTTTATTTAACATTTTATAAAATTAATATTGGATATAGTATGATATGAAACAGACATTGTAAAGGGCTGAATGCGATTTAAAACAACTGCTATTTTTAAGCAGTTCATTTACACTGTTAGCGAAAGTGATTTGATACAATCAGATATGTTCATGGGCATGCCTGGCTAAAAGAAAATATTGTGGGGGTGGGGTGGGGGAGGGAGATCTTCCGATTTTCGTCAAGTGTGAGGAAAATGTATGTTCTTACTTTACATTCAATTTTAACCATGGTTAAATGCATAAGCTGGTACTAGGATTTCTCATTGTTCTTATAATATTTTATAACTTACTGATGTTGATTCTTAAGAGAGATGCTTGCAACTTATTTGAATTTACAACTTTACAAATATTTGTTTCCACCTTTCATTACTACTACAAAAGTGTTTATTATATTCAAGTTTCTAACTTGTCAGCTTAGTCTATTCTGTATTGTGCTTCTGAGATATGTTTTCAGTCTCCTGGGAATACTAAATGGTTGTTCTGCCTCGCAAGAAGAACTTGGCAACACAAGTTATATGTCTTAGCAGAATTTCATTGTTACTGAACAATTTCCTACAATAAAATATAAAAATTACTGGAGATATATATTACAGTGCATATTGGTGTTTGTGAATTTTAATTCATACACATTTTAAAGACAGGCAAGCTTTAATTTGATAATATGTAAGGCATATGTATAATATGGAAATATATGATACTCTACAATTTTATTAATCATATCTCATATCAGCAGACAATCCTCTGAAAACGTCGACTATAGCACTGAAAGAGTCATAGCAGAATTTCTTCTTGTACATCTTAAGTTCCACATTGAGTGTCTCTAAATCAAGTCAGGATAGATTTGTAAATTTCAAACCTGGGAATTTCAAAGCTGTCCTTTTCTGTTAGGATTTTCTCCATGCATTTCACTTTTCTTTAATCCTTCTTGATCAAAGCATGTTTCCAATCTGGTCAAAACAGCATCGAGGACTTAAATATACCAAATAATATTCCTCAGCACTTTCTGCTGAATATTACACAGAATCTCTTTGGTGTGTTTGTTTTCCTGGAAAGTGTAAATATTACAAATCCAGTACTTCAATCTTACTTTAAAAGGTTCATGAAACTTATTTTCAGCTCTATTGTTTAAAATTGTACATTTTATCAATTTAACTGCTGACATCAATCCACTAACAGTCTCCTGTGACCTGGAAGAGTTCAGTTCAAAGATTCAAGAACATAGACTAAATCATTGTCCATCAGAAGTCCTAGAAGCTTTGAGCCATCTTACAGTTTCAAAAGTGCAATTGTTTGACCATGAGCGGTGGAGTCTCTTGAAATAACTATATTTATTTAGACTTTACAAGAAATCAAACCAGAGTGCACATTTATTGATTGAAAAGATTCAGAATAGCCTCCTTTACTATGGAAATTAACAGTGCTATTGTTGTTAAAGGTGGTCATACTGATCTATATAAGCTATCTCTTTTTTTACCCTCATGAAATATTAGGGCTGGAGATACAGCAGCAGTACATCCTAAAGTATGCTTCAGAAGCAGAAATCAAACAAACTTATTTTATACACAAAACAACAATACTTTACTTATTTATGACAAAAAAATCCAGTATGGATACTGATGTCAAGAGGAAAAAAAAAAAACGAAAGAAAGAAAGAAAGAATACATGATTCAGTATAGTTAATCATTTTCTGTTGCAAAAAAGTGCACCTTTTCTGTAGAGGAACAGAGTTCAAATCATTTAAAATGGTAGATGGCTTTGAGCTAAGAAATGGGGGAGGGGTCCCACCAGACATACCCATGAATATTTTAAATACTAAAGTGTTCTTTTTTAATGCTTTTTTTCTTATTATATCTTTAATCATCTATTTATAACATTTAAAGTGTAAATACTTCTTCAATGGTACTGGTAAGCTTTATCTTTTTGGCAACCCCTAAATTGAGAAAGTTGTAGTTCAGTTCTACTGAATAAAATAAAAATAACATGAGAGATCACATCTGAAGCTATGTGACAATATATCAAACTCAGTTTTGTTCACCAGTGGACATAATATGACTTGAAACAATGCTCCTCTTTTCTGTAACCAATAGGTCAAGTTTAAAATTATAATTATACTAGTCATATTAATTTGCTCTACGATAATTAAGACTGATGCACCTTATGACTTTCAAGATCAAATCTGAACTAAAAATAAAAATACATCATGCGTTACAATACTCTTCTATAGAGAAACTTTGGTAGGTCAATGAAAACAGTTATTGTTGCTGTGAAAATGCCTGTTACAGACTTACAGATGCTAAAACTGTAAGTCTGCAGGGCATTAATACTCACTATAATAACCTGTATTTAATCTAAGGAGACAGTGCAAAACTGGTAAGATAGTAATCTGTAAAAGAAGAATGCTACCATGTCTGATATGCAGGATAAAACTTTTCCAGTGCAGCCTAAATGCAGTCATTGAGTGTTCCATTATACTCTGAATTTGTTCCCTTCTACTTCTAAATGTAAAGCATATTTTGAAAATAATCCTGTAGTTTACTGATTATTCTTTTCACATTTTTTTTTCTTCCTTCACAATTTTGAAATTAATAGATGTGCACTTTTTTTTAAGAATATGTACAAATTAGAGCTTTTGTAATTATTGTTTTATTATTTAAATTAATATATGTAACGTTTTGCAAGGTAAACTGTGTTATGAACTAATGCACATATGAAACCAAAAGAATTTCCAGAAACATAGTGTTATTAGCACAAAAGTACCTAATAGAATATTTTTACATATGTAACATTCTAGTTAAATGTAAAGTAAACTGTAAAATGTAAACTGTATACTCTGTAGTCTTTTATATACTCCTATGCAATAGTACTTAAGAAAAAATATTTTGCAATACCCTTTGTGTATAATATTATGAGGTATTCTTCCAGAAGTATTTTTTAAAATAAAATATACTATTTCTAGTCATAGTTTCTAATGTTATTTTGAAGTGGTTACCACAATAAAGTTTACAAGTGTGTAGAAATTTTAGTTTTTCTCAGTATAACTTAAGTATTCATATTTTAGGTAAATACTCTTTAAAAAATCTCTAATATAGCAAGGAACTGCATTTTTCACAATATTCCAATGGTTTACAGTAAAATAAAATGTTGGGACTCTGTTCCCACACTTATGATTACAGGGTGCTTTATTTTATATCCAGTATGGATCAAGTATTGAATGGAAAGATTCCAGCAGCATAGCCAGAAAAATATTAAGGATGCGGCGGTTATGTATAGGGATCCATTTTTTAAACAATTTGTATCAATTGAAATGATAAATATGAAGTTGAAATTATTTAAATAAATTGATTTTATATTCACAGATTAAGGAGCAGGAATTGGAATTAAAATTAGAATAGGATGTTTTGCATAATCTAAGTGGCAAATGTGTTGCGACAAAAATTAATGATCTTTGTGAAGTATTTTATATTACCATTGTAGGCCATTTTATTTCACTACAAAATAGGGTTTCTAGTTATGTTCTAAAATGGGAGATATTGCACTCATTTGGAAACCACTCAAATTTAGTAATAGAATGAAAACATGCCCATGATATGTTAACATGGTTATACCAACACCACCTAAAATACAGTTTCTGTTGCTGTCACTTTTGGCGATATTGTCTAAGACATGTGGGCAAGGCCATATTTAGGGTGTGTGATGCCCCTGTGCAGTAAATTATTTTACACCCCCCTTCCTAAACTTCAGCACTGTTATGTATTTATGACTACCAACAATAAAGCTGCAGAATCATTAACTTCAATTTTAAACTTTATTGATGTATTTAAATAACATATAACACAAAGCACATATGTAAGTTAAATATTCAAAAGTTATAAAATAACTACTGGAGTTCAATAGCCCCTTTTACTGAAAAATTGCCAAGAAACATCAAACTTGGGCACGATATACAATAAAAACACAAAGAAAATCACTACAGTTTAATACACTATAAAAAAATTAATTTGGTTACATGATACAATACCATTTAATTGACCTTTTCCAAAACATAGCAAAGTTGGAGAAATGACTTTCTTCTCATTTTTGTATTTGCAAATTCATTTATCACTTCCTCAAAATCCAGACAGACTGTCATGTCTGATTCTGTGGCTAGTACTCCAAGATTGACCAATTGTTTTGATTCTCTGCTGTCCTTAGGTAGTTCTTAATCCATTTTAAAACAGAAAAGTACCTTTCAGCAGAACAGTTTGCTGCAGGAATAGAATTTTATATCTTGAGTGCTGAGTACACATTTGGATAGACATCACTAATTTTTTTTAAACCAACATTCTACAGAGAAATGGAAGAGAGGACAACTTGTCCATCTTCTTTCTTCATAGACAACAGATAGCAATCATCACCTCCCTAAGCTCTAATAAGTATCAGGAGTCCATTGATTAAGGTTTTACTACATACTATTTCATCTGGATAAACAATTCCAAATTAATTGTATCAGTTCACTTCCAGTGTTTCACACTAGAATATTAAGTGTGAGGCCATTTCCTCCTCTACACCACATATCCTGCATCTTGGGTCTTCTGAAAGCCACATTATCTTCATGACCATGACCAGTCATCAAACCCACCATGAGCCTCATCTGCCTCCTACTTAATTAAGGACTGCAGTACTCCTTCTAAGACATGGTTGTTGCATCACAAACTTGCAATATCTTTGTTCCTGGACATATCTCCAGTATTCTCTATGCCGCCTTTGAATTCAGTCTAATAGATTTGTCCTTACCATTAATTTTTTAATACTCAAGACTGGTTCTGGTCCTATAAATGGGGCTAATGCTCCCACTTTGCCAACCTGTCTGCATTTTCATTTTCAGTTATGCCAGCGTGACCAGGGATCCATGCAGTGCCACCTGGCTGTCTGAGTATAACCAAATACTACAATTCCTGTAGCATCTGTCCCCACTCTCACTCAAGCCCTGTTGGCCTATAATTCTGGCTGGAATACTGTGGTCAAAACTCCCAAGGGATACCACTCCTCCAGCTTGGGCTGCTTCCATATATATCAGCTCCTGTTCCATTTTTTGTTTTGGATCCGTCAGTGAACCACACAATGCCCCCTGATTGGTGTTGATTAGCCTCCCAATGCTGTCTACCTTCAATTATAACAGTGAAGGACTTATTAAAGCAGACAGCTGGCATCTAAAATCTCCTGACATTTCTTCAACTGGATTTATCCCGTCATCTAATATTCTGGTATGATGTCCCAGATATCCCGTGGGTTTCCAGTTGCACCTAGTCTTTAACCTATATGCTCCAGCCATTGCTCCATTTTAACCCATCGGTGCAATGGAGGCAAACTAAGTATAGTTTCTTTTTCCGGCTGTAGGTATGCTGTCAATTCCACCGGTTATGGCTAGATAGGCTAGTCTCTGTACCTTCACCAATTCCGTGACATCCCCTACCTACTCATTCTTTTGCCACTAAATAGATAACCAATAGCCTCACTACGGTGATATAAATCCACTGGATGATCTCGGACTTAAATCGCAGCTGCTACCACAGCCTCTTTTGGTACTTATTACTGTCATTTTAGCTTTGGTCCATGTTGCTTTAAGCTGAGGATTCCAAGTGAGTTCAGATACCTCACTTGCTCTTTCACCGGCAACATTTCACCAAATAATTTAAGCTCCCGGTATGTTTCTGGAATGTGCTTCTTTGTAAATGGTATTGCCACAGTCTTCTTGGAATTGACTGCAAGATCCTGTTTCTGGCACCATCTCTGTACAGTATTTAAAGCACGTTGTGCCAGTATTTTAACGGTGTTTTCATATTTGCCAAAGGCCAGGATGATCAAGTCATCTGCACATCCTTGATAATATAACCCGCTACTGTTTAAACCCCTCAATGAGGTCTCAACTACGAGGTTCCACAACAATGGAGACAACACTCCCCCCTGTGGACATCCTTTGCGACGATGACTACCATACTTCCATCTAAGACGGTAGCCGCAATTCTATGACTTTTTTAGCATGGTCTCAATCCATCTACATAGTGGGATCTACTCCATGCTTTTCCGCAGCCTTATACATAGCTTCGAATGTCGTATTGCTAAAAGCCCCTTCAACATCTAAAATATTCCCAGAGCAATCCCTTGGAAATGTAATGCCTTTTCTAACTTAACACCCAAGTGGTGAAGGGCTGTCTCGCATGATTTTCCTTTCTGAGGCATGTTGGTTTAGGTGTAGTGGGACCATTGTTAACCTCGACTCCCTTATGTGCCTATCAACTAGTTTTTCTAACATATTTAATAGAAAAGATGTTAGACTAATTGATCTTACATCTTTGGCCGTGGTATAATTAAGCTTCCCTGCCTTTGCAATGAAGACTACTCTCACTGGCCGCCAAGCACTTGGAATATGTCCTGTGGCCAGACTTGCCCTAAAAAGCTTGCACAAGTATCGGATTAGTTCAATCCCCGCCTGCTGCATTAGAACTGGACTCGGCAACTTATACGATTAAAAAGACCCCAAGGCCCACCGGACTTTCTGAAAATCAACACACTGCTTAGATACTTCCCATTCTTTATGCTTGGGTCTCACAAGACATCTCTTTGGCAGGTCTATAGATTGGTCTACATTCTCTATTATAGTGCGTTGTGGAAAATGAGCACCTTCGGCGTATCATGTGCTGATCTGGTGTATTCCCAAATTTTATTTTGTACAGCACCTCCTGGATTTGTTAGCACCTTAGTGAGGACCTTTTGGAGTTTGGCTCTTGCAGGAATCTTCTCCACTCCCTCACAAAATGCTTTCCAGGAAGTTGATTTGGCATTCTTAATTGACCTATTGTATTCATCCAGGGCATCCCGATATTTTTGCTTTGTTAAACAGTCTTCTTACCTGTTTCCTTTTCTCTTCCAGGGTGTTGTTCCATCAGGACACATTCCTATTGGTAGTTTTCCTTTTAATAAGACAATTATCTAGATACGAGGGCATTATAGCTGTCCCAAGCTGATCAGCTATATTCTCTATATCTACCATATTCCTAAGTGAACTCTTCATTTCATTTAGGTATCGAGTAAGATATGCTCTATATGAGTCCCAGTATCTTTTCCTGAGATTCCTATAGATTATGGTCTGTTTTTCTCGCATATCTATCTCAAACCTAATGTACATGTGATCAGAAAGGGATGGATCCGTTACACATGCCATGGTTTCACATGATCTCGCATCAAATTAGTCCCAAATGAAATGTCAATGACTTCCTCCCTTGTTGCATTACGGAAGGTGGCTTCCTGTCCCCTGTTAAATATCTCTAGGTTTCTTTCAACCAAGTACTCCAGTAAAAATCACCTCTTATGTTGACGTCCCTGCTCCCCCACGCCAAGTTGTGAGCGTTCGCAACACACCCCACCAGAAGTTGTTCATTCAGCCCTTAACAGCTGTTAACTAGTTGTCTTACTTCCTGAAGGAGGAAAGCTATTCTCATAAGAAAAGTATGCTGAGACCAGGACAAACTCCCTGGTACTCCCTTCCATGTGTAGTTTAAGCCGAATGGTCACCAAATCCCTTGAACAGAAATGTATCACTGATATGTATGAAACACAATTCCTTACGTACGTATATGCAAGTTTGGGACTTATACTCTTCCCCTAACCGCATAGAGTTCTTGTATCAGGGCTGCGTCCATCTGCTCCTTCAGAAGCAGCCTTTGCAGTGCGGATGATCCCCCTTTACTGTGTTGCAGGTTTATCTGCAACATTCCAGGTTCACCTTGCTGTCGTCTTTAATATATTTTATCACCCTGACATTTACCTACGAAAACCCCAAATATACCTCGAGGCCATGTGTTCGCAGGGCTTTCAGATACTTTTCGTCAATGTCAACCACAATGGTTTGGACTTTCTCCTCCACTTGCTCCATCTCTCTACCTCTTGTGATTGATGGATTCTGTCTCCTAATCTTATCAAACAGAGTCGATGGAGGAACATTTTAAAATAATTTAGGTATCCATAAGGATATCTTAATGGTCTTTAGGAGCTCCCCTGCTGTCTTAACCAACAGTTTAGCATCCTTCCACCGGGAACATTGAATACCATTTCCTTCAGCCATTCAGTTGTCTCTACTCCTCCACAGACAAAAATACTACTATAGGTATAGGACCTAGATTCAGAAGAGTCTCTTTCGATACTACTTTATCTAAAGAGAGTCTTCTGAATCTAGGTCCTATACCTTCCCCAATCTTTCCAAAAAGAGCTATTTGAGTTGTACCTTTTGTTCAGAGGTATTTGCACCAACGAATACCCCTACTGGACTACCGCCATTCGAAGATCCGAGGCGACAGTACTATAGGTCTGTTTCCCTATTTCCTGTCTCAGTTTCTTTGAAGGCAGCTTCTCCCCTGAGCTCGGAGTATCCGAAGTTCTATCCTCTACGGATCTTTTTCTCCCTTTAGATGTTAAGGGAGTTTCCTTAGTTGCCTTTATGGAAGACTTGGGTGGAATCCCGTGCTTTGCCCCCATTCCTATTGCGGCAACCATTCTTTTCCTTCCTTAAGTCTTCGTTCTTTAAGGAGTTTCCCATTTTGAGCCCCTATTAATCCTTTAATCATAACCAGGTCTAATTGCTCCGGTATTTCCTCAGCTGTATCTAAAGTCTTATCCTCCGTTGATATTGTTTCCATCGCTTTGACCCCCTATGTTGCTGCAGGCGTGGATTTCAAGGTATCTTTCTCAGCAAGTCCCTTTTTTATTCCATTCTACAAATTAGATTTCAGTGCCTCCAATGTTCTCACGAGTATTGGGGAAATATAGATCCAACCAGAGGAGCCCCAATCTCGTACAAGGCTAATTGGGTCGCCTGGTATCTCTGAGGCTCCATTAATGGGTCGCCTGGTATCTCTGAGGCTCCGTTAATGGTACATATCCCATGTACCATGCACCCCATCGGCATGGATTGCATGACACCTTAGGTTTGGGCGAGTGCTTTTGTTTTCTCCTTCTTGTATACTGTCTATCAACGGTCCACTCAACTTCCCAAGAGAGGAGTAATGACTCCCCTCACCACTAAAAGGACCTGATATGCCTGGAGGTCTTGTCCTCCACCCATATCAACAGCACTCATGAGGGGAAATGACTAAGTTTATCTGCAGCATCATAAACTTTAACACCTTTTAGTTCAATAATATTTGAGAGAAATGAAAATCTTAAGTTATATTCTTTGTAGACATTAACTCTTTTCTGTAACTCTTCAGAATACGAAGTTTTCATTCTTTTCTAGATATCAACACAATCTGATCTGTTTTTTCTTCAGGGCATTTGAATTCTTCTTTTGAATTAGATAGTTAAAAAATCTCTTGCGTTTAATTTGACACCTCCTTTTTTATTCTCAGCAGGTGAAGGAGGCGGAACTGGTTCGGAATTCCTTGATCCCCATAAGTTTCTTTTCAGCTGAACCCTTGCGAATTGAAAAAAGATGTCTGAAGCTCAGTTAAAAATATTGTAAGAGAGTCATACATTTCCACAGAAGTAGAAATATTTACATCCTCGGCTTGCGGTTTTTTCATTGCTTTGCCAAACTGTTGCAGAATACAACCCCACACTGGTGTCATGAAAGCTCCTCAATACTATTTAAGCAATACTGCTGCAAGCATTTTTATAAAACACACGAATCCTTTAACTAAGTGCTCATTTCAGTTACGTATCTAATGATTATACTTAACTGCTCATTATGGGATATATCTGGCGTAGAATGCTATGACTGAAAAATATTTAGAACAAATAACTTCATTACCTATTTTTTTTATCACTGTCTTTCCCATAAGACGTACCAAATCTTCATAAGGGTGACAAGTGCGAATTAAATCCTTTCCCGAGGTTATCAAACCTTATATGGTCAGCCAAAAGGAATCATTCTCTGCAATTAATTCTAGATACACCACCACGACATTTCTAATTTTTCACAGAGCGAAACACCTCTTTGCCTCCACGAAATGCAGATCTCTAAAAGCTAGCTTCTTAACTATAGAAATAACTCTTTTAGCACATTTCTCAATACGTAACTTCATGTTCATGCTGGGTGAGCAATCGTTTGTCAATTCTATTAATCTCGTTACCCATGTTTTTCAATTTTTAACAAGTAGTCTCTGTAGGGGTAGAATTTTCATGTTCAGCTATTCGTATTCCAACATGGCTCCAATAACTGAAACCAGATGTTGGAAATTGAGATGCACCACCGAATAATTTACAACATGCACAGAACAACGATCCTTGGCTAAGAGAATATACAAGACTGATAATTTCCCCATTCACCAAAATCCTCTGAAACTGTTTTTGCTGCAAAATCGCTGAGATTCGTCAGGTATCGCCATGAGGACATAGAAAAATCAGGATTTTTGTTTTGATTAATACAAGTTTAACCAAATAATCCAGTGTCTGGTCAGTGTTTTCCCAATAAAATGCGTCATTAGTGGGATCCGAAAAATCCTCTGCTTTAAGAGTGTAGATTCTTGACATCCTTCCGAAACTCCGAAAATTAAATCTTCCGCATTCTGTTTAACATTTAGAATTCTAATTTCGACTGTGCTTTTAGAGCTATAGTTCATTGTTACTGTTTTGAACCACAGCTTCACCTGAATGTTCAGAGCTATATGGTGTTATTTGTCGAGGTATTTTCTGTAAAAGTTTACTATCCCTCTGTCTATTTTCTTAGCTTTACTTCGATATGCAGCACCACTTAACCTAGATCGTCCATCCCTAGCGCTACCGTGAACTCAAAAAGAAAAATCTGCTATGTAAAGTATTGAAAACTGAACATACTTTGATTATATAAAATACAGAACCAACTTCACTGTGACGAGTTAGTACTCGAATTACATACCTTGATTTTAAGTTGAGAACCACGTGGAACGATGGAACCGCCAAGTCACTTGTATTGTGTTAGACACCAACGTAACCATGAATGGATGAAGAATTGAAAAACACGCCTGACGCGAGATCTTGTGGGCTACGCGACTACGTGGAGAACTATTGCTAATTTTCTTGTAGATGCAAGGGGAATATGACTATGAAGAATGCTTTTGGAGAAATTCCCAGAAAATTCGAGATATACATTTCATTTGTCATGAAAATATCTTAAACATATGAAATTTTAATCAAAATCTTAGAGCCATTTTTGAGAAAATTAAAATTTTCGAAACATGTTCCTTGTAAAGAGTAATCTGGAGTGGGGAGATTTTCTTGAAAACCTTCGTGTCGCATCTCTGGAAGATACTGAACCTAAATAGCAGTTTGGTGTTTATCCGACTGTTCGTTTTTGAGTTATGCTGTTCACAGACACACACACGGACATGTTTCCAAAAAGGCTTTTTTTGGATTTAGGGGGCCTCAAAACATATTTCTGGTGAAATTTTTCTCATAATACATATTTAGTACTTTTCAAGCATTGTGTAAATGAATATTTTCGATAATTGTTCCACAAGTATTAGTCATAAGAAAACAGTCATGATTCAGGAAGGGAGTTTTCGTGTAATGAGTTTCCAAGCCAAATTTTCGAACTTTTTCAATAATTTGTCCTATTATGAAAATTTGGCTTGGAAACTCATTTAGCATTTGTTGATTACGAGAAAGCTTTTGACAAGGTAAAAAAAGAAATCCTTTTGTGGAAAATATTACAAATAAGACCTTATTAGTACTACAAAGAGTCTATGTAAATCGAAAATACTTCAGGTTTAGTGTTGTAGTTTATCATCCACTTTATTCATTTATACGTAGACGACCTAGTTATGAAGTGAAAAAATTAAATACAGTTTGGAATTAAAATATGATTAGCACACCACTAAATACTCTATTATATGCTGATGACCCGATAGTTATACAAGAAAATACGATAATTTACAAAGAGCCATATACAGATTAAGCCAAAACGCAATACACTACAATTTAATTATGTGTACAAATAAGACAAAGATATGGCTTTTAAAGCAAAGAATAAGGTCAGATGGAAAATAATAACAAATAAGAAAACGTTAGAACAAGTATTCCACCTCAGATATCTAGGTTATGGTACTAGTTTTAAATACAACAAAGACATAGAGAAGAACGTTAATAGATTTCAAACTATCGTGAAACAATTGGAAGAACGTTAGGAAGAAAAACAAGAAAGGAAACACAAATGAATTCTATAAATTTATGGGTGTACCTACTCTTGTATATGGTTCCGATGTGGACAATAATAAAAGAAAGAAAGAAAGAAAAGAAAAAAAGGGAAAGATCACGCATACAGGCAGCAGATATGAAATTCATGAAATATGTAAGGGGATGTACTAAAATGAATAAAATAAGGAGCGAAACAATAAGATCAGATTTTAAAACATTTTCAGTCAATGATAGGATAGAAGAAAATGAAATGGAAGGATCATGTTGACGAAGTGATATAAAATAGATTACTTCCCAAAGTTATGAACTACCTTCTTATGAATTACAGCTATAATTAATTCTCTTTAATTGGAAAGGGAGATCTAGGTAAACCTCTAAGAGGTGGATGGATGATAGAAACCGGAACAGGTGATTATAATACCTAATCCTTGAAAGGAGAAAAAGAAGTATTAGTCGGTCACGATGTGAGTCCGCTTGGAGGAGGGCGCCACTGTTTTGTTGACAATGCTTAACGTCATCAAGGCTAGGGATCAGAGGAGAGTGAGGAGCAAGGCGATAGGGGAATGTAATTGCACAATTAAAATAGTAGGTGCTATATTTGCAGACCTCAGCCTCGGATTTCTCTTTATCTGACTGTCCTTTACCAATGCCTTTTCCGATAACTCTTTACCGATGCCCCGCCCACTTGTTCCGTAACTGTTTAGTTTCTCTTCCTGACGAACGCACTCATACCGTGGCCGACTAGTATATATTTTATCATTTAGCTCATTCTCTTTACAACAAAAACCTTTATCTCATAAGAATTCATTATCCAGGTATCCACTTGATGTTTTCTTATTTGGTTGCACATGCGAGCAGGGAAGTAGGTACAGAATTCCATCCGAGATTACATTATATCTGCTTGTTAATGCTGGCTAAGCAGTGCATACTACCATTGCTTAAAGTAATGCATAGTAGATTGTCTAAGGAAGTCAGCAGCAGTAGAGTTTGTACCATTTGCTTGTACTGTTAGTTACTACTCGGGACATTTAGCAATAGCGCTGGTTTGGTGGCATGTTATCGCGTTTACATTCAAGTAGCCTTTACTCGCTATATACGTACTATGGGGATAGCCGCTGCGTTCCCCGTAAGCAAAGATAATATCCTGAGTAATGCAATCAGTTCACTAAAGCGTTTGAGTGTTTTAATTACAGTCGGCACCAATCAAGAAGGTGATTGACAGTTACTAACCACGTGGCGGAAAGCTTTAAATAAATGGGAGGGGATGGATACGTCATAGCGGTCGCCATTGCAACGATTAGAAGGGTCAATTAGAACTAAGAAGTTTCCATAGCAATGATAGACGCAAAAACCTTGTTGCCGATACTGTAACACGATTAGTATGACATACCTGGCGAGCAACCGTTGCAGTAACATGAACTGCACGTCTTATGTTCGTTCTGCTGTCGCTGCAGTTATAAACAATGCTTCATTTTGCCACAGCTTAATGTAGGTACTTACATCAGTTTAGAGATTGCCTGTGTACTGAGAAGTTATTTTGCATCATCCTATGTGTACGGTTATTTGCTTTTGTTTTTACGTGTGTTTGAGTCCGTGTATCGTGCGTGGGTTGAGCATTAGCAATTGTGTTAACACTTTTAATGGATATTTGACAATACAAAAAATAGTGAAGAAGACTGCGAGCTAAACGAAAAACTGAGCGTACTCAGTAACCGAATAAAATGCATTTGGTAAATGTATCCCAATTAAAAGACAAGCACGGGAAATAATATGTTCTGTGAGAGAATCAGTGGCATTTTCCCATTAGAGTAAGTGTCAATATTTCACAGGTATGTCTCTCTTGTTACGCAGATCTTTACACTGCTAGATTCTTGCATGTTATATCCTTTGCTTGCAGATTCATTATTTCATAATTGTCTTCATATACGAATATAAAGAATACCCGCCCTACAATGCAGATGCAACCCAGTCGCCTTCGTACACAATTCTAACGCGCTCTCCACGTGGTAAGTCGCCTCTCTCTCCGCGAAATGTCAATCCCTTTCTTCTTTGGCAGCAAGTTTTTTTTTATAGCAGTGAGAATTAAAAATACCAAAAGTGAAATCGAGTGTAGCTGAACGTTTGCATCAGTACGCACTATAGCCCAAAAACACTTTTCATGGGAGCATACTATTTTGCATCAATGTTCCCATTATCAGCAAAGCAGGTAGCAGCTGCGTCACGTGATTTTTTCGAGGCAATTTTATAGGAAAATAAACCTTATCCACGTCTTCCAACATACCAAAACTTCAGAATTTTATCCAGATTTGTGTAAACCTTTTATTTCAGCTGACATTCTCCTTCATAAGTTAGAACAATCCTAAGCTCATAAAGTTTCTTAGTATATATACGAATAAGTACAAGTCCTTCTGATGAGTTGACGCTAAGGAAAAATTACCTTCCAAAGTGCTACGAAAAAGTATTAAGTCACTAGTTCCACAAATGAAAATTAAAAAAATCTGGGTCACCATTGATGAAACTATCGATACCAGTGATAGAAAAGTGGGAAATCTAATAATAATGCATTGAAAAATGACGAAAACATTTTCAAACAAAAATTCTTGCTAGCCTATAAAGAAATGCCAGCTGCAAATCATATAACAATAGCTAGGGTGTAATTGAAGCTTTGGAAACCGTGTGGCCGAATGTGTGAACTATTACAATGTACCTATTATTTCTTGTTACGGACTCCGCGGCATATAATATATAAAGAAATCTGCCCAAGGTATTGTAGGTTCTCCGAATATGATTTATGTAACATGCATCGTTTACGCTCTGTATAGATTGTGTGAAACCATCCGAACCCTTTATGGACAAGTTAAGTCTCTAATTGAAAAAAAGTGTTCGCAAAAGCGCCATCATGGATTGATAATGCACGTGATACTAACCTAAAATGCGGATTGGTCTTCATATTTGCCAATTTTAGTTTTTTTATTCATTCAATAAATAAACTAGAAATCTGTGTTTACTTACTAAATAATAAAGAAGTACAGCTTCTTGGAAAACGACTTAATACTATCTCAGCTTCGAAAGCAGAAGCTGTGAGAAACAATTTCAGGTTTGTTTGAGAAAAAAACAGTAGCTACCAAACCCCTCTGTAAAATCACTCAAAATTTGTAAAGACCAAAACATAAGTAAACTTAAAAATGTGTCTGTTAGAGATATTCCATCTTTAAGTATGCAAGGTCAACACAGTGCGATCTAGAACGTTCCTTTTCTCAATATAAGGCGTTACTCTAAAAATAGGCCAGGTTTGTGATACACAATCTGGAGATGACGTTACTGTAAAAAAAAAATTAAATTGAGTTTTATTTATGGACGTTCTTTAACTGCTGGTCCTTAGCGTCCCATTCTACAGGACGAATCACCTAAAACTTGCACCGCAAATATTTCGGAAATGGTAAGTGCTATTGATGTGCAGTTTTCACAGCATTGGTTGGTAGTCAGAGGCTCGTACATTTAGCCTATAAACAGATTTTAATAATACTGAGAAAGTGTATTTTTTTAGCAAAAATACAAGTTTTAAATGGAACAATGCCTAGTTACATCAACAGAATAAAGGTAGGGTAAATTAGAATGTCAATGGTCTTTGTTACAGGATACTAGTGCAAGTGGTTTACGAGAAATCGTATTTTGAAAAGTTTCCACCCCGACAATTGTTTGTCCCATTCAACCTGCTTAGTTGCTAGGTACGATGTTGTTATGTTTGTTTGCATTGTGTTTTCTGTTCATTGATTGCATTGCAACTTTCTGGTCAGTTAGTTTGTGGCAGTTCAAGCAGTAAGTCGTGAGTGGAAGATGGCGTTTACTAATGCAGAAAAAGTCGACATGCTCATGGTGTATGGAGAGTGTAGGAAAAATGCAGTTCGTTCCAGTACGGTATATGCGGTAACGTACCCCAATAGACGTCAATCATCTCGGCAATTATTTATCAACCTCTTCAACCAATTACGTGAAAGTGGTATTGTAACACCTAGAAAACGTAACAGAAACAAATAGGTGACTGGAGAAGATGCAGAAATTAATGTTTTGGCTGTCGTTGCAGTAGATCCGCAAATTAGTTCCAGCACAATCGCTCGTGGAAGTGGCATAAGTCAGGCAAGTGTACTGCGCATTCTCCATCGACAAAGGTTCCATCCCTATCACATCTCTCTCCATCAAGAGCTCCATGGAAATGATTTTGTGAATCGTGTTAACTTTTGTGCATGGGCATTAAGACACGATAGTCCAGATTCATCATGTATCTTGTTTAGTGATGAAGCAACATTTACTAATCACGGTCAGGTAAACCGCAGATTCATGCACTATTGGTCTGTTGACAATCACCGTTGGCTTCGTCAGGTGGAACGTCAGCGTCCATGGAGTTTAACCGTGTGGTGTGGGATAGTGAACCATCAGCTCATAGGCCCGTTATTCATAAAAGGAACAATGAACTCGCACAAGTATCACAGCCTCCTGACAGACCATCTGCCACAGATGCTAGAAGACGTTCCTTTGCAGACTAGGAGAAACGTGTGGTTCCAACATGATGGCTGTCCAGCCCATAGTGCACGAAGTACTACAGCTTGCCTTAACGGATTGTTTTCAAATCGTTGGATTGGACGAAGAGGACCTGTACCTTGGCCGGCCCGTTCACCAGATCTGACCCCTTTAGACTTTTTTTCTGTGGGGAAGGCTGAAAGACACTGTCTACAAGGATGTACCAATTACACCAGAGGATACGAAACGACGTATTACTGCTGCCTGCTCTGAAGTTTCCGCTGAAATGCTAGAATGTGTACAGCAGTCCTTCCATAGCAGACTGGAAGCGTGTATTGAAGCTGCCGGTGGCCATTTTGAACACAACCTTTGAAGGACTATATTCTCTTTACTTGTAAGAATCCACAGAAGTATTGCAATTCCCTTTTGTTTTTCTTTAGTTTGTGCTACCACAGGTTGTACAAGTGTTGGTGCGTAAAAGTTTCAAAATAAGATTTCTCGTAAACCACTTGCACTAAAATCTTGCAACAAACGCCACTGACATTCTTATTTACCCTAACATTATTTTGTTGATGTAACTAGGCATTTTTCCATTAAAATTGTATGTTTGCTCAAAAATACACTTTCTCAGTATTATTAAAATCTGTTTATAGGCTAAATGTACGAGCCCCTGACTGCCAATTAATGCTGTGAAAACTGCACATCAATAGCACTTTCCATTTCCGAAATATTTTCGGTGCAAGTTTTAGGTGATTCATCCTGTATATTGAGCGTGAAGGAGCGGTAATTTTACTCAGAGGCTTCTATCAGGCTTGAGGTTCTTTTACGTGCCGTAAATCTACAACACGGATGACGTTACTGTATCTGTACACTGTAACTCCAATGAGAAATTTAAATCTGATGTCTAGCTGCAAATTGGCGTGCTTCAATATTCATTTTTCTAGTAACTTACACGTTTTCTTAAGTTTTTTTAAATTTATTGGTTAAGTAGCGCAAGACCTTACTGGCGCAAATACTATACCCACAAAACTTATATTTTTAAACCACATCTTCAAATGTAGCAACTTTTCGTATTATTTCTAGACCCTCGGACACACGGTTAAAATGTAGGACATGTTCGAAAAGTTTAATCATCCTTGTATAGACATATGGTATTGCTCTCTTGAAGAGAAGCATGAAAACCCTTTGATAGCAGTGCGGTGTAAGGTTTGCATACTGGAATTCCACAACGCTTGTAAACCCTATTCCGTACAATTTTGCCCTATATCTCTTAACTGTCACGTGCAGTGGTCACATCTCATTGGCTGCTGTCGTGGTATAGGTTGATGGCATTACAAATTATTTCCTTATTTAACACGATCATGTATCTTAATATATTCGAAGGGAATTGCCAGATCTATATTTTCGTAACCGCACCAATTAAATATATTACGTAACAGAGCAATACTCTGGAATGCATACATGTAAACTCTTATCAACAAATAGGTAGGAGGATCCTTTGGTTCAAACCTGCCTCTCAGGATGACGAAAGCGCGTGCATCTATCGTGATAAAAGCGTTTTATCGCCTGACCTTGCACTGTACACCTCGCTTGTTTGTCATACAGCGCCATTCAAATGTGCACATTATCCAATCGAGGGAAAGGGGAAGGAAAGGGAGCGCGGAAGAACACATATCAGCGGGGAAAGGTTATAAGAAACAGGGTTTAGTAAACAAACCTTGGGAACTGCGCTCAAACCAGAAGAAACAGTATTGCTTTTCATCATATCTATGAGCGCTCTGTAGCCTATTGCAACCTTTATTATTATTCGTTTATTTATGAATTTAAAAGGAGGAATATAATTTTGTAACGGTTTATTCCAGAGCGGAACAAGAAGTCTTTTACCTTTGCGACACATAAGTATGTATTAATGTGCAAATATTCCAATGTGCGAAGTTAATGGGAACGCAGCCACATGTGAAAAGCACTGGAAACAAACGAGAGCGTTCAGTAAAAAAAGGGAGTTAAACAAAAATCTATTACCCATATGATAAAGATATTTTGCAGGCAACTTAACCCTTGAAAAGTGGAATTGTGCAGAAATACGATGCCTACAGACTAACAGTCCTCCTCTGGTAAAAAGTTTTAAGTTTCCAAAAGAATGGAAACTGCTGAGGTGTTTGCAGGGATGGGCTCCTGTAAACTAAAACATGCCTCATAGCTTGCGATTTATAGCCTCTTTCCATTAAACTCCTATCACCTGCCTGTACGTGGCGGAGCTGCTTTTACTGAAGGTGAAGGTGTGCCTGGCGAGTTTTCGGCGCCATAAAACCGATTATCTCAGGGGAGGTGGGTCTCTTTAGCCTTGGTCGGCAGTCTACCTATGCACTCCTAAATAAAATCCGGTCCTCCAGAGTGGGAGTTGTGCAATGGGCTGGTTACCCATTCACGTAAAAAAAGTAAAAACTCATAAGTCTCTAAAGAATAAACCGGACAGATATCAAATAAGACGACAAGGCTATGGCAAAAGGCGAAGAGTTGGTATAAAAGATATTCTACATATAGGAACCTGGAATATAAGAGAAGGATTTAATATAAAGGAATTGGAGCTCATACAAATCTTGAAACAACGAAATATTAATGTTGCTATAATAACAGAAACAAAGAAGAAATTGAGAGGAACAAAGGATTTAAATAATTATACATTAATCTATAGCGGAGTCGAACAAACGCAAAGAGCAGTGAGTGGAGTAGGCATCCTTATAGATGAAAAATGGAAAACAAAGATAGAGTTTTATGCTCATATAAATGAAAGAATAGTTATTGTTAGATTTAAAATTGATAGAAGACATTTATGTGTAACAGGAGTATATGCACCTGAAGAAGGTAGACGTGAAGATACTATTCTATGAAGAATTACAAAAACAAGTGAATAAATATAATAAAACTGATCATATGCTAATACTAGGGGACTGAATGCGAGAGTGGAGAATCTACCAATAGCAAATGCAGTAGGTGCTTATGGTGAATTAACTCTGAACGATGACAAAACAGTAAGAACTTTTTGTCACTTTTAACCAGCTTAAAATTACCAATACGTTTTTTTTTCGAAAGAAGGACATTAACATCGAGGATCACGCTGGATAATTGACTATGGAATAGCAAACAAAAAAATAAGCCCCCAAGTTCGAGATACTCATCTATTTAGAGGTGCTGATATAAGGCTCCGACCACTTTTTGAATGTGGGCAAAATGGAAAAAACAAAGATGTTCAATTAACCCTCAAAATAAGATTTTTAAATTTAAAGTTCATCTTCTAAAGGAACAGAGTATAAGAAATTTATACCAACAAAGACTTACATATGAACTACAAATGATTGAAACTAAAGACAATATTGAAGAAGAATTGATTAGGTTAAAAACAGCAATGTTGAAAATAGCTAATGAGGTTCTTGGGAAAAATAAAACATGGAATCGGAAAAGGAGCCTAAAATATGGAACTCAGAGATAGCTAATAGTATTAAAGAAAAACACAGTGCTTATAATTATTACTTACAAACAAGAACAGATGAAGCGTGGGAAATATACAAACAGAAAACAAATAGAGCAAAAATTTGATTAAAAGAAGCCATAATGAATATTGGGAAAGATTAGTTGCGAATATTGAAACACGACATTCACGGAAGACAGAACATAGCATTTAAGCTAATGAAACACGTGAATAAAACGGAGAAAGGTGCTGTAAATATTAATGTGATAGCAGAAAACCAATGGAAAAATCACTACAGAAACTTATTTTTGATGAAAACAATGAAGAAAATTGTTTATAGAATATAACAGCAATTTTGTTGATCAAATAGATATAAAAGAATTAGATGAGGCTTTAAAAGCAACAAAAAATAGAAAAGCCACTGAGCTAGATGAAATTAATGCTGAACTAATCAAATATGGTGGAATGATATTAAAATTCAGTTTTCTTCATTTTTTAAACATATGCTGGAAGAATTGCTCAGTAGCCGTGGAATGGAATACAGCTAAAGTCATTTCTCTATTTAAAAAAAAAAACAATGAAAGATATACAGGGAGCTATAGAGGAATAAGCTTATTGAGCGCAGGCTAAAAATTTATGGGAAAATTCTAAATTAGAGATTACAAACTATCACTGATGCACTAATATCAGAACAACAATCGGGCTTTAGGAAAGGACGTTCATCTAGTGATAATGTATTCATAATCAGACAAATTATTGAAAAACGTGAATTTAACCTAGAAACTCACGTAGTATTTATTGACTATGAGACAGTCTTTGATAAGATAAAAGGCCCCTTTTATGGAACATTTTAGAGACAAGAGGATTTCCTAAACATCTTATAATGCTATCAAGAGTTCGTGTGTAAATACCAAAATAATAATTAATTCTGGTTTTAAAATGTCAGCTGAAATCTTAACAAATCAGGTGTTTGGCAAGGGTGTAGCATATCCCCTACTTTAATTAATTTATATATTGACGATCTAGTTTCGAAGTGGAAAGATAAAATACAGTTCGGGATCAAAATGGAATTAAACACACCTCTAAGCACAGTACCATATGCTGATGATCAAATAGTTATACAAGAAACAGAAGATAATCTACAAAGAGCAGTATATAGATTGTCAAAATGCAATGCATTATCTACAAATAAAACAAAGACAATGGCTTTTAAAGGGAAGAATCCCGTTAGATCAAAGATACTAATAAATGGTAAAATATTTAAATATGAACCCACTTCAATTATCTAGGATGCGACATTAATTTTAAGTTTGACAAAGACATTGAGATGAAAGTTAATAGGTTTCAAACCATTTGTGGAAAGATCAGAAGAACTCTAGGAAGAAAAACTATAAAAGAAATACAAATTAAGTTCTATAAGATTATGGCTTTACCTGCTGTATTATATGGTTCCGAGTCGTGGATAATAACTAAAGGAGAGAGAGAGATCACGTATTCAGTCTGCGGAAATGAAATTTTTGGTATGTAAGGGGATGCACTAGAGCTGACAAATAAGAAATGAATCAATAATCAATGATTTGAATATTGTATCAGTAAACGATAAGATTGATGAAAATAAAATAAATTGGAAAGAACATGTTGATAGAATGGCAGATGATAAAATACCAAAAAAGATAATGAATTACCAACCTGCAGGGAGGAGAAGTTTAGGAAGACCACGCAAGAGATGGCTAGAGACTGGAACAGACGATATTACCTAATCCTTGAAAGAAATTTTTCAGTTACGTTTATATATGCTCTTTTATTGACGAATAAAGCTATAATAAAACTCTTACTCAACCTTCGCAGGATAGCGTGTCCATCATATAATCTGGAGGGTCTGAGTTCGACTCTGTTGGATAACTGTAAGTTTCACATTTTACGGGCTGAATGGACACTCATTTCATGCACTTAATCACACCCTCTCCCCCGATATGACCGCTGGTTAAAGGATCAAAAGAATGAACCCCTGAAGCTGGTGGAATGTTCAATTCTTACATAAGTAAAGATGCAAGATACGAATAAGTTCCATTAGCTTTCCTCGCTGATTATGACCAGAAACTGCGCTACAGATACGCTCGTATATCAGAATGTTGCAAGTAGCGAAGTTTCCAACCACAGCTTCCTTCCTCTTTTAGGTCACATGCTGTATCTAACCTATTTCCCTTTTATTCACTTCGTGCATAGTCGGTTATATTGCAGTGCGTTCCTCCCGTTGTACAATTTCTGAGTGAAAATGCGGAAACTGAATGCAGTGGTGTCTGTGGTCATCATGATAGGAGTGATCGGACAGTCCGTTTCTACCCCTACTAACAACAGGTTCATCACAGAAGAACTTATACCGGCAAAAAACAGTGAAAATAAAAATGTTTCGCTTTCTTTTTTCACAAAAATAGGCACAATTAATCAACAGAATAAAGATACTCAACGGTTTGTAAACGAAAATAAACCGAAGGATGGAAAAAGTGTGATAATAGTGAGAGAGAAAAATGAATTAAAACGGTTACAACCAACACGCAAAATATTTGAAAAACGCAGTAAAGCTGAAAGTACCTACGCAGAAAGATCACTTTCCTCACCAAATCCCCATAGAGGTGGCGAAATGCGTTTGAAGAGAATTAAAAGCAATATCGTCGGTAGTTCACGTGGAGTTAAAACGCGAATCCGTCGAGCTGTTCTACTACACGATACAAGCATCAATGAAGATGACTACTTTGAATATCAGAACTACATAGATGATTACGAGGAATGGATGCTTACTTCCAACGGTGTGAGCGGGACCACAACTACCTCTACAATAAATAGGACAACCGTGAGAAAATGCTGTCCAAAGGGGGAAACATTCCTCCAGAGCAGAGGTTTGTGTTCCAGAAGCCCCCATCCACTGCTTGGACACTTTCATGTAAAGTCAACAGCTGGAACACGATTGGAACACATAGACAATTCACCATGTACTTTCGGAGGTTATCGCCTTCTCCCTCATAAAGACAATTACTCTGTTTCTGATGAAGGCTTTCTCTCTTTTCAAAACAGAATCCTAAGTCCAGAAGAGTTTTGCTTTGAAGCATTTTTGGACAAAGAAGAAGTTTATCCAGTGGTGTGCTATAAAGACAATTCTTCAGTGTATGTTCATATCATTATTGGGAAAGCTATAACTATACCTTTCCTACTGATTACACTTTTTGTTTACATTTTCATAGCTGAACTGTGCAACGCTTTTGGCATAGCTACATTATGCCATACTGCAACTCTTCTATTTGCATACACTGTGTTCATTATAGTGGAGCATGTAAACCCACATATGTCATTCAGCAGCTGCAGAAGTTTTGGTAAGATAGAACTACTTTATATGTTTTAATAATTTCATGTCTAAAATTAAATGTTATATAAAATGTGATATTCAGGATTGTATTTATGAATGGACTAACTTGGAGTATGATTTGGGATGGCAACATTTTAGGAATGGCAAATTTTGCCATTCCCATTAAGACATTGCCAGCAGAAACATATAAATTTAATGTGTGCCACTAATTCAAGCTTTTATATTAATATATAAAAGTTTAAATTCATTAAACAAGACTAATTTTAAATTCAACCAGTTGTATTTTATTAGCCCACAGTATAGCTATATCATCATGTATCTGTTTCCAAGAATTTAAACATGTAACTTGCTTATTGTTATGAAGGAGGATCACATTACTTCAGGGGAAACCAGACTTATTTAGGCATTACTGGTTTTATAACTAACTTTTTATAACTAAAATAAAAACAGTATGTATAGATAAATACATATAACTGTCATATACTGATGCCAAACATTTTATTCAAAATGTATTTAGCCTGAATTTCATTCTTATTTCTATAGTGAGGACTTTATGCCTTACATTTTAAAATTATATATGTTTAAGCTTTTAGAGATGTTTATCAGTTTACCATGCTAAAATCTAGATAGCATGGCATTGTCCTTTAGCTTCACCAGTCAGTGGTCAATGCAACTCTTCCATTAATTTTATGGTATGGTGAGAGTGTGGAGGGGGGTGATTGGGGTGAGGGATTGCCTTTCTGAATCATTTGCAGTCACAGATCAAAAGTCTGACCAAAATTAAAGAAACAGAAATAATACATTACCTCATCAAATATATCACATTATAATGAAATCATCATCATCATCATCATCATCATCCTGAAAGGTTGTAGTCCTCAAAGAACTGTTACAGTTTACTGAATTTTTCTCTCCAGCTCTTCATGAGGTGTCCCAGTGATCTTTCCCTATTGGTGTACAGTTGAAGGTTGCTTTGGGAATTCTTCCTCTGGCCATTCTGTTAACATGTTGTCTCCAGTTCTCTTGACACTAATGGATACAATATTAGACCAATTCCATCATATCCTGCTCTCATCTGCTTTCTATAAGGACTGTTCACTTTTATAGCACAAGATGGGTCTTGCCAGGATTTCATATAGACAAAGAGGTGTGTGTGTCTTTGGACTAGGGATGAATTCATTATTCTGTTTATGATTCCCATTTACCCTAAATTTAAGAATTTTTCCAGGTATATCTAATTCTTCCACAAAAAAGAGTTTGTAACCAAAATGCTCAAATTCATGTACTCTTTCTAAAATTTTGCTGTTAATTTAAATTTTGCTTGAAACTGGTTGTTTGCCACAGAAAGCCATTATTTAGCTTCCTCTGTTGATATTTCCATATAAAGTAGTTGTCTGCTACCAGTTTAGGTTAAGTGCTGATCACTGTAGATCATCTTCTAAAGAAACTAATAGAACTACAACTTTGTATATGTTTGTAGGTATATAATATGAGTAAACTGTATGGGAATTTGATCCAGTGGTAGTATGTTTAACCATTTATTATGGTTTACCTACCTGATCGAAAACTTTCTTGAAGTCCACAAATACAAAGTGTGTTTCTATATTATATTCCCTGTGTTTTTGTTATATAACTCTCATAGTAGGATATCCATCACAACATATGTACCCTTTCCTAAAATCATTTTGCTGTTCCCCTGAAATCATCTCATAATGTCTGTTTAGTTTACCATTAATGTAAAAAGTTCGTAATAGGCTAATAGATTAATAGGCTAATGTTTGTTACAATCATTTCTTCCTCCTTTCTTTTATATAAGTATTACCAGCTTTTCATGGTTCTTCCCCATTCCAAAATATTATATAAAAAGAAAGTAAGTAGGTTATTTCATCAGGAACATTTGCCCTCCATATTTGAACAATCTTATGTTAATGCAACTTTTACCTGTGCTTTATTACTTTTCATGCTTTCAAGTGTATCTATAAATTCTTCCAATGTAATTGGCTCAATATAGAAATTGTCTGAATGTATTAATGTCAAAGGAGGTGTACTTTGAATCCAGAGATGTTGATAATAATTTATCCATAAGTTTTGGGGAATTGTGTTTAGTGATACTGTTTCTATCTTACCCTAACCCAGGAATTTTAAGATTTTGTATACCTGTAGTTGAGGTCCTGCAATATAATTTTCTAAGAATTTTACAAATTGTTCCCAGGTTTTCTTATGATAATTTCATACTCTTGTACTTTATCAATACTGCTTACTGATTTATTGTTAATAGTTAAATGGAAAGGTTCAATAGTTTTAGAATGATAAAAATGATCATAGCCTTCTCACAGAAAATTCAAGATATACATTTTATTTCTCATGTCAATATGTTAAACTTTTAATATTTTAATCAAAATCATTAGAACGGTTTGAGGAAATAAAAAAATAAAAAATATGAACACTTCTCCATGCAAGCGTGGTTTAGGGTGGGGGAACTTCAAAAAAATCTTTGTCACATCCTGAAATATGCTGGATGTATCACCAAGTTTGGTATCCATCCAACTTTTGGTTTTTGGGTCTCTCTCTCTCTCTCTCTCTCTCTCTCTCTCTCTCTCTCTCTCTCTCTCTCTCTCTCTCTCTCTCTCTCCATTTTTATTTGTTTGAAAATGAACTCTACCTCTCTGTCTTTTAAATATTTTCAGCATTTGTAATTTTCATCATGTTCCAAACAAGTTTCTTCTGGCTGAACGTGATGTGTTACGATCTTTGTTGGTTTATAAGGTAAGCACACAAAATGCTTTTTTTTGGGGGGGGGGCTTTTATCTCAAACCATGAACACTGCTTAACTGAGATCTGATTTATTTCAATTAGAAAATTGAATCGAATCAGATTTCTGCAGCATCCTTTACATTATTGAATATAATATTACTGGATCAATCAAGAAAGAAAACACATTTTCCACATACTCATGATAACCATTTAAAGATACCTGCTTTGCATTAATTGTATTACTATATTAATTGCCAAAGTATAATTAATAAAACAACCATGGCTTATAAAAGCATAAGAGTATACTTACTTATGAAAATTTGACAGACTGTAATATTTAATACCTGTTATACTTCTTATTACTTAATTATAAGTCATAAATCATTTTATTCAACCTTTAAGGTATATAATAAAGCACATGAACATTTAATTATATGTACGTGATTACAATGAGATTTTTATTTACAAGTTATATTTGTACTTTTCTATGCTATAATATACATTCCCAGATAAGTATTTTTTAATTGTTTTATAGGAACTTTAGTGTTACTTATTTCTTTTATTTTTTAAATTAATTAATTTATTTGTGTATATTCTTTTGTGTTATACAGTTCTTTTCCCCTGCATTCTAAGTCCCTATTGTTTAGTGCTGTTCTGTAATGATCTTCAATGTTTCTCAAAATATATTTATGTATGTTACAATTTTTAGATATAGTTTGCTCTTGTAAAGTGTGTTTCACACTTTCATATTTATGCATGGGACAGTTAAGACACTTAAAAATTTTAAAAACATCCCTGCAAGCTTGTCTTCTATCCCTATTATTCTAACTGATTTTTTTTTTTTTTTAAGTTTAAAAACTTTTTCATTTCCACTGCTGTAATATTCTCCCATAGTGTTATCCCATATTCATGTATGAATATATAAAGGTGTAGTAAAACTGTTTTATTATCCACTATTTTCCTAACCTGCCTCATAATATTTTCCTAACCTTTATTAAATTTTTTTATGATATGTCTTATGTATGGCTTCCAGTTTAGATATTTATCTATTATTACTCCTAGAGAATTTGTACATTCCATTTCAGGGGTAATTTCTCCATTTATTTGTAATTTAATGCAGCTTGTGAAACAGATTCTAGGTTCAAAATTAATCTTTGTAGTACATATTTTTAACATGTAATATCACATTTAAACTGGAGTAGTATTGTCTTATAGTTGTCAGTATAGCATTTGCTTTTTTACCCAATTACAATTCAGTTTTATTTCTAACTATAATTCTCAGATAATCTTCATATCCTATTGCTGTCCCCCCCATTTCTATGGCTTAATTCAAAGATATAATTTATGTATACTAAAGACAAAAATGGACCCAATTTTGAACCTTGTGGAACTCCTTGACTAACATTCTGAAAATCTGGTTATTTTTTTTCTGTTTTGCACACTTTTCCACACTTCCACACTTTTTTTTTTAAGTACGAGATAATCTACTTTAATGTCAACCCTTGTACTCCACGGTTTTCTAGGTTGTTTATTAGGATATCTATATTTACACAGTCAAAAGCCTTTGTGGGTCCTAAAACTATTGCAACAACCCTTCCTCTATAATTTCATGCATTTAATATAAAGCTATTTATTTACTAATTGCATTTGTGGTTGATTTCTACTCCTGGAAGACATACTGTCATTTAAGATAATGTTAAATTCTTTTAAATATGCTTATAACTTTTTTAAGCATATACCCTCAATTACTTTTGATAGAATGGAACATAATGTAATCAGTCTATAATTTTCTGCATCAATTCTACTTCCCTTCTGTTTGAATAATGACTAACACTTACCTTTTTCAATGTATTTGGGAATATTCCTTGATTTAGTGACGCATTTACTATATGTAATAAAACCTCAGCTACCTTATATTTGAGGAACTTTAAAATGTTGTTTAATATTTCAATCCATTTGACTTTTTATTATTTAGCTTGTTTATTTCCTGAGACATTAATCCATATGCGGGTAGGAGATATGAAATGTTAAGAAACTTACGGAATCAGGGTTTCAACATTGTAACATCAAGGGTCCTAAGCCGCAAGGTATAGCCGAGGGATTGAGGACCCTCAGCCTTAAAGCATAGCTGCGGGATGCTTTTTAGAAGGAGAGGAGTGTAGCAGTTGCGGCCGGGCCACAACTGCGAAGCAACGACAGAGCGTAGCCAAGGGATCTGCACATCTAAAACTCGAATGAGAACCCAGGATACTACACAATCAACTCTACGTATTAAAAAAAAAAAAACCTGATTCCGTAAGATTCTTAACATTTCATACCTCCTACCCACATACATAATAATCCTCTTACCCGCATACAGAATAATGTCCTCCTGGGATACTACACAATCAACTCTATGTATTAAAAACCCCTGATTTGGTAAGTTTCTTAACATTTCATACCTCCTACCCGCATACGGAATAATGTCCATTTCGTGTATTATATCTTTTGCATTTTCTTCTATTCCCAAAGATTGTTTCTGACTTCTTGATTTTATTAATTTATCATTTATGATTTGCGTTCCCTTGTTTGTATTCAACTGATTTACCACATAAATATAGTAATTGTTAAAAATATTGCATATTTCCTTTGGATTTCTTATCTCTTTACCTTCTTTTTTAATTACTATATTTTCTGCTTATGAGTATCATTCTTCAAATTGCTTTTGTCTTATTTTCAGCATTCAGCATTAGGCCCGTATTGAACATTGTTTTAATATGTTGTATAACGTCTCTGAAATTCTAATTCTCTATGTATCTTAATGCTTGTTCCCCCATATTTGGATGCTTTATTGAATTTAGAAATTTCATTCTTTACCATGATATTAATATTCCTTTTATCAACCATTTTTTCCTGCTATTCTCCCTTTTTATATCATTTAAGTTTAGCTTTCCATAATGGAATTGCAGTGCTAAGATGACTATTTTGTAATATCTGATTAAAACTTTCATATTTCAAGTATATGCTTACTATGTAATTGAAGAATAGATAGCAAAAACCAGAAAAGTCACTCCCAAAAGAAAGAAAGAAAGAAAGAAAGAAAGAAAGAAGAAGAAAAGAAAAGGAAAACAGAGATATCTGATCTTCAGCATTTAAAGCAGCAATCTAACATACATTGTACATAAAGCCATTATACATACTGAAAGTATCATTTTTGCATTCTCTGCATATTGTAGATGAAGAAAACATTTTAGGCAAAAAGTAAATTTATTTACCTTCACTCATAAAATGAAACAAATAAGGAGAAAACGTTTTATTTATGGTGTTAATTAAAATTATGAATGGTTATAACAATACACAAATAATTATGCGATGATAGTGTTTTTAAATAACCTTTCCTAAAGTAGAAAATAAGTATGTAGTTAATTCATAAAAAATCTAAACTTGTTGACAAAAAAAAAAATCCAAGGATTGTCATTAAAGAAAATCAGTAATATATGTCATATAAAATAGAGTAAGAAAGGAAATACATCAAGAAAACTAAAATAAAATTGGAAAATAACAGGAAAGCATGATTCAGGAACATTCAATTAAAACAAAAAGTCAGTAGTAGTTTATTGTTGACTCTCCAGGTAGTAGTGCCCTCCTTCAGCCAAAATAACCACCAAATCAGACCTGAAGCCACATTTTTCAAGCAAACTCAAAATCCACCTGGGGAAGAATATTCATTTTAAAATGCCAAAGAACTGCCATTAACTTCAGCATTACAGTTATTAATCTCAGCAGATGAATTTAAATCAGCTTTCCACCAGAGGTTACCATATATGATACAGGAGCAACCATGTTTTCAGTGAGTGTTAGTTCAACAGCTGATGATGGGAACCATGGCTCCTAAAAATATCATAAATTCTAATAATAACTAAAGTGAGTCACACTTTACCTTTTCTATGCATTTTATAATTTTATTGATTTATTTTTTCACTGCAAACAGCTTCTGCATGAAGAAAAGTTATCTGGTATAACTCCTCATTTTGTTCTTTCCTTCTTCTTTTAATTCTCTCTCTAGATTTGTGCTTTTCAGTTTTTGTATTCTTGGCACACTGAGTGTAGCAAATACTGAAAAATATATTTAAAATAGGTAAAAAACTATTCTCAATTAAACATAAATTATTACAGATACATTTTTGTTTATTTCACCCATTACTGCTGTCATCCTCAAGTTCAAAATTCTCCTCATTATGAGGCTTTTTAACTTGAATTCCTCTCAAAAATATAACTACTTTCATAGAGTATTCATTTTACTGGCTCAGAAGTCATTTTCTTTAGAAGGCAGAATTACTACATATTAATTATTCATGCATCTTTATTAGTTCCTCGGCCAAAATAATGTAAATTTTTCAAGTTCTACCATCGCTATATCTTTATGTTCATCTCACAGTCCAGCTCTGTCATATTTTCAGTCTTACTTTAATCTGCAAAACAATCTTTGCATTTTAATATAAAACCTTCATTAGTTATTCTCACGTTCTTGATATTATCATTTTTATAACATAAAATATTCATTGTAGTGTTTGAAAAGGAATTAGATTTACTATTCATTTTTCCAGTTTTTCGTAGAAAAGTGTTGGTACATCACCAAAGCACTATTTTGCAGATATGCTAGATTTTCATACTTTCAATGGCACAGTTTCACTTATATAGGGACTTCTGATGTCAATAGGTATGGCTCTTTAAGTAAACAAGAAAACATTATTCTTATGAGATGCATATACATACCCAGCAAGATGACTCGGATGGTAACATCTAGGCTCACTTTAGGGAGGATACAGGTTCAAATTCTGTGTGCCATCCAATCTGCCAGGAGCTTTTTCATGATTTTCCTTGATTGCCAGGCAAATAACAGATTGGGTATTCAATACCACAGGTTTAAGTTCCATTCACAGACTAAAAAACTAGAAATAAAAGGAAAGTAACTATGCAGCTAAGGCCTTCTATCAAGTTATCCAAGCAGATGGTACAGGAGGATGACTACATGACTAAGGATATCTCTTTGGAATCATGCTGACTATATGCATATATCCACAGAACAGCATTCCCACAGTCACTAAAGTCCACCTTCTAATTAATTCAATATCCCAGGAATACAACTCTGCAACTAAAGCCATATCTCTGGCACACACTGAATGAAGTGATAAAATTCCCTACAGGCAATCATTATGATATGAACTAGATGTTCTTTAAAGAGAGAGACAAAAATAAATGAATAAATAAAATAAAGAAATACATTTTTCTCAGAAAATTAATTTTTGGACTTGTCTGGTTTTATTATAAACCCTTCAAGTTTAATACTCATTTAAATTCCCTAATTAGAGAAGCTCTAAACTTAATTCAATTGTAGATAATTACTTATTCTAGTTTTATATGCAGATTCATGCACAGCATAACAAGGCTTCAATGAATAGAAGTATTCATTAATGACTTTTTGTAAATTTGAACTTGTAGAACCTATTTGAACTTATAAGAAACTAACAATTCCAAAGTAGTTCATCACTGTACTGGCTCCATCCTTAAGTATTGATGTTAATAACTACACAGCATCTAATACATGTATTCATCCTTTCTGTTCACAGCATGTTGAAAACATTGAGTAAGAAGGCAAAAATTATCCTGTACTCATGTTATGCTTGGGGAATGCCCATAATACTATTGATCGTTTTACTTCATAGAGACATTGTGCCAGGAATTCCTGGATATCATCTCAAACCAGAATATGGTAAAGGAAGATGCCGTTACAGTGGTGAGTATGAATTACATGCAAGCAAATAAGTAGATGATCAACACTTGTAGTCTAAGCCATTGCAAAAGCTTCATTTTCAAAAATGGACAACTATGTAGCAAAACAATGCTTCCAAGTTTAAATCAGTAACTGAAGCAGTGGTGGTGGTGGTGGTGGTGGTGGTGGTGGTGGTGGTGGCACTGACAAAGGCAACATAGTGATAATAACAACACATTAATGTTTCTAAGAACATATTTTATGGGCGTAAGCCATCACACATTTCACTCACCATTTACTCTACCAAACCTAGATCTGCCTGTGCTGTATAATGCCAAAATATTTAATTTTATGACATTAACATTTATCTTCTTTATTTGTTTGTTTATTTATTCAAATGTTGAAACATTAAATTATAGCCTTAATAATGAAAACGGGGAACCTGTTTACTGGGAAAAAGATATTAATAAAAAATGGAATTATTTTATCAGATTTTCAACAAAACTTATTATAATGCATGTCCAATACTTAAAAAGTGATAAAATGTAACAAGACGCCTAAAGTAGTCCTTAACTCTGAAACTATTATGTTATGAAATAAAATAAAGGACATGTACATATTATACAAGTTGACTAAACTTGAGCATTATAACAAGGAATATAAGAAATATTGTGATATGTATCACCAACATCCTCAAAGCATGCAGTCAGATTATTACACTAGCAAGATTTGTAATTCGTCCAATATATCTAAAACAGCTTGGAATATAATTGGAACACAGAAAACAAGATAAAAAACACGAAAATATTAATTTGAGTATAGTAAAGTTGTTTCTAATCCTGTTTTGGTTGGTAACCATATGAATGAATGTTTTACGAGCTGTGCTAATGAATTAACTAAAAACATGAGCGAACCGTCCAAGCTCAATATCATAGCTAATGATAAATCACTTTTCATGTACCCCACCTTAGAAGAGGAAGTTATAAAAATCCTGAATACAATGGCTGGTAAACTTTCCAGTGGATGGTATGGCATATCTTCTAAAATATTAAAACAGTGCAAAACAATACTGGCAAAGCCACTTGTTAATTTAATAAATGCCAGCATTGAAGCAGGTGTTTTTCCCGATATCCTTAAAATAGGTGTCATTAAGCCCATTCATAAAAAGGGAAATAAAAAGATGTCAACAACTATAGACCTACAATATTAACTTCAAGTATAGGTAAATTCTTTGAGAAAATAATATTACTAAGACTGTAAAATTTTCTACAGAAAAATAACATTATTTCACCAACTCAACATGGATTCTGCAAATTCTTCTCCACCTCAACAGCTATAATTACGTTCATCCATGACATAATGGTAAAAATAAATAAAAATACAAAAGTAGCCAGTCTAATGGTGGACTTATCTAAAGCTTTTGACCGCGTAAGGCATGATATTTTATTAAATAAGCTTGAATTGTATGGCATTAGAGGCCTAACTCACAAATTAATTGCATCTTATCTAATGGGGAGATTACAATGCTCAGAAATAAACTATATTAGTGGTTGCAGCCTAAATAAAGTAAAATCGACTTTCTTACAGATAAAACATGGAGTGCCTCAGGGTTCTGTTTTGGGTCCTTTACTGTTTATTATTTATATAAATGATATCCCTAAAGCATTCATTTCACTACAATCAGCTTGCAGATGATACCACAGCACTCTGCTGGAATGAAAACTTAAATTCTTTGGCTAATACCATCAAATCTAGTACCCACTCATTAATACACTATTTTGAATCTAATAAACTAAAAGTAAATGAAGAAAAATCCAAGATCATGATATTTAGTCTAGGTGGTAGAGATGAAGTAAACGAATGTCCCGGAGATAGGCTTACTCTGACCATATCCCATCCCTTGCTAGGTTTAAAAATTGATAATAGGCTATCCTGGTCAGAACAAGTTAATAATGTTTGTAATAAAGTTAGTAGATATATATATTTATTTAGATTTATGAGAAGGTATGTGAATGATCACACCATGAAAATTATGTATTATGGGCTTATTTTTCCATAACTCAGCTACTGCTTGGAAGTTTGGGGTGGAGCTGCACAGGTGCATATGAATAGAATATTTATATTACGGAAAAAATGTACAAGAATGATATTCAGTATTAAAAGATTAGAAACATGTAGAAATATATTTATTAAGGAAAACATTCTAACTCTTGTTTCATTATATGCTTGTCAAACAATACTCTTAACTGTAAATAGCTCTAAAGACATACTAACAAATTGTGATGTACATCAGCATAACACCAGACATAATATGGATTTTCATAGAGTAGCTGTGAATAAAAAAAAAAGGTCAATACTGATCCTTATATTGTAGGTAGTATACTTTATAATAAGGTTCCTTTAGAAATTAAGTTCAGTAAAAAAAATTGTTTTAAAAGAAATCTAAAGAAATATCTCATTCACAAATGTTTGTATAATATTGATGAACTGCAAATCTATCTACTCCTTAATCATTATATCATTATAATGTTAATCATTGTAAATACTGTAATTAGCTCATGACAGTAATAAAACTCACTCACTCACTCACTCACTCACTCGCATATAGAATACACCAATGAGCTGACAACTCTAAGGTAGGACTATCTCTATCAATGAAAATATGGCAGCTAAGCTATTATAAAGGGAAAAACAAACAAACAAAAACTAGCTTATGTGACTGTAAACCTAATATGCTATGCTAGACAAACATTGTAGATAATATACTGGATAATTTCTTTGTCATAATTACTTGGAGTAAAGTACAATAGCATAAGATGTGCATACTATTAATTATTTACCTTTTAATGTATAGAATTTGTCCATTGGGTGTATTGATTTTTTCCCCCTTTCTTTTTCTGCAGAGAATTCAAAACAAGGTCAAAGACTTAACTACACTATGTAAAACTAAGTAAGAAATTGGTGCTATATACAGGGTGGACCATTTAAACTGAGACTGTACAATACCTCCAAAACTCAACGTTGTAGAAGGAAATGTCATGAATATAAGTTGCTGATATTATGGCGGAAAGTAAATCCCATTAGTTGTGTTTTATTTGGAGGACGTTGTGATGGTCATTTTAGGGTCAATTTATATTGACCCTAATTGTAGGTTACCATTAAAAAAAAATTAAATTGACCCTAAAATGACCATCATAACGCCCTCCAAGCAAAACAGGACTAATGACATATACTTTCTCCCATAATATCAAGCAACTTTTATTAAAGACATTTCTTTCTACAATGCTTTATAGATGTTTTGGTAGCTGAGTGTGATGAACTAGTTTTCTTCTTGTACATATTGTGGGTTGATGGTTTTCTTGTTTAGTTTCTTTGTGGCTTTGTACAATATGAAGTACAGTATTTCTGGGCAACATCCTCTTTATTGAGCCAAATATTTGATGGTGTTCATTTCATTGCTATAGTCTGTTTTGTCCATTGGTATATTTTGTGGATCACTGAATGGAGAGCTGCATGTTTGTGCTATATGCAGAGATTAGATGTGTTCTGTATGAGAGTTTTTGGGATTATGGTCTTCTGATTATATTTTGAATTTATGTTTATTTTCATTTTTAATTATTTACCCAGGAAGTATAGGGATTTATTATATTTAGTTTTGAGAGTAAATTATATTTTTAGGTATAGCCTGTTAATGTAGCAGTGTAGTGTTCTACTTGCCTGGTGTTGTCATTGTATAGGAATAACATATTGTCTGTGTATATGTACCAGTATACGATTTTGTGCCTGTATTTGTGTTGTTGTTCTGAAGGATATGTGTTTGTTTTTTATTTGTGCATAGTATTTACTTTATATGTGAAATAGCATATTCTGATTATGTCTCTTAAGTGTATTATTTTGATATGTGTTTCTGGCACATTGTTGTGTTTTAGCATTTGTTCTAGTATTGCTGAGGTTTCTTTATTGTTATGTTGATATACAGATTGGCCCACCTTTGTGATGTGGGGGTAACATGTCTTCCTTACATTCAAGAGCTCCCACTTCAAATTTCGTTTAGGGTGAGTTATGTGGATCTTATTTTTTTCTGGGGTTTTCCCTTATCCTGAGAAGACAAATGTTGGGTAACTCTAACAAAACTCTAGGAACCCTGTGCCCATTTAAGCATCATATCAACCATCATTCACCATCCAATATGATCTACCCAGTTAAAGGACATTAATTAATCATCAAAGCAAGCAAGAAATATGACATCCTGATGACTAAATTTTTCCTTAGCCGTAGCCCCCTCCCCCCCAAAAAAAATGTGTGATGTCAAATGAGTCAAGTTATGCAGTTGTGTGTGGGATGTTTGTCCTTGTTATTGATGAGATCTGTTAATGAATTTTATGTTTGTTCTTATTGTGTTGTCCATGTGTTTGGCTAGTATGTATTTTGGGTAGGACGTTTAATGTCAATGATTGCAGATTTGTGTTACATAAATAATAATAATAATAATAATAATAATAATAATAATAATAATAATAATAATAAATTATTATTATTATTCTGTTTTTGGATATTGTATGACAGTTTATGCTGTTTCCTCAAAGAATGTGTTGGCTTCATCATTTAAGTCTTGCGTTTCTATTGCTGTAGTGCAGTTTCCTTTGTCTGCTTTTGCAAACGTGAATTTATGAAAAATCAGCAGCAGGGGCACATTTTTGGCAAGAAAATCATGAAGTAAACCCAGATCCAGAACTGTTAAAATATATCTGATAACAGAAAATTCTCAACATAGGAATGCATTTTGATCTTTAAACATAAACACCATTTAATCAACTTCAAGATACCTATTTAAAACAACCTCGCAAGAAGTTCTTGAAACATCACCAGAGAACAGCAGCATCTCCACATTTCCATCCAGTAGCAGTCAGTATTCAATTGAGGATAAAAGCAAATGCTTCTGAAACATGTCCTATTAGAACAGTATTACAGACATATTTATTGAGCATCTAATTCGACTCAATCTCTATTCAGTGAGTTCATGTTTGTTACTTTTGCTTCAATTCTCTGAATGTTTATGTGATTTCTTTGCTTTATAGATGCTATTTAAATTTCTTTTTATGTTTTGTTTCATAGATTCTTGGTGTTTGATTTTTGTGCTTTGTATTGTAGTTTCAATGTTTGTAATAATTCGTAGTTGTTGCAAAGAGTTTTTGTGTTGTGGTGTATGCTACATTTAATTCCATTTTGAACAGCTCCATTTTCATTGTGGCTGAATGCTATGTCAATCTTAACAATGCTAGGGTGGAATTTATTTTTCATTTAATATGTTATTTTATCATTGTTTCTCACAAGGAAGTGAGGTATCAGACCTGGCATGCTGAAACCCACTCTAAAATTTCTGAGACAAGGCAATGTAGTATAAGGATGCCACACCTAAATCAACTGCCAGTTTTAATTGTAAACCCCGGAAAATTAATGCCAAATCTCCTATATAAATTACATGGAAATAAAACTTTTATGAACTAACTCAATTGGATAGCCCTGACTGTTTACTGGATTGTCACATGGGATATGAGGACAGGAGTTGAGATTATCAGTTTCTGTGTTGTGAGAGGGGGTGGGAACAAGGTACTCCATCCAGTTATTTAAGCTCTACAAGCTGCATGCACACCTCTGAAGTGAGGATGTCCATCTACATCACATACTGGGTTGCTGTTGAAGGATTCCAGATTCAATTTTAGCATTCTGCAGCATTGTTTTGGTTATGATCTCCTTATACTACATCACTTCTTTCACAGGAATTTGATGGGGGTTTTGTTATGAGGGGTCTGATACTTCCCTTGTCAGTATGTGATTGTGGTGCTTCTCGACATCTTTGCATGTGTTATTGTTTCTTGAGAGAGAGCAAGAGTGAGATATTCTTCTTTTAGTTATGTGTAGTGTATATTGTTGTGAGGTTATCTTGGTTTTTTACTCTGTGTAAGTGGTTTACACTGTTCTTTATGTATAATATTTCAGTTGTTCCTTTAATTTCTGTGCTGGGTGTGTTGCATTTCTTATATTAATTTGTGATTACTGGGATGCTAGTTTGGGCTGGATTGCAGGATGTATTAAGGGATATCTTAATGATGTTGCTCCTCATACTGATGGATCAACTGACATGTTTTGTCATTGAAATTCATACTTTCCTACTTTTTCACTGTATTTGAATAATTACAGAAATAGATACTTTCACGTGCACATGTCTATTCTATTTTATTTATTTCTGATGAAACCTCAGTTCTGAATTTTTGAAATACAGTACTTTTTCTAGCTACAACAGATAAGTGGTAGAAAAAGCAAAAATCACACTAAGAAACAAACTGGGAAAGAATAGGTAAAACTATAAATTTTCTGCAAATGATTGTATAAACTTTATTGGATTTGTTTGGTTTACATGCATTTTATTTGATTACAGCCCACATGGATCACTTCTATCCATCTGTCATTATACTACAAGTGTGCAATATAATTCTATTTACTATTACTTTCTTTAAAATGCTGTGCAGCAACAAAGATAAGCTGGAAGGTCAGAGACAACAACTTGTTCAAAATAAGCAACACTATGACATGTAAGTAAAATATGTCTAATACTATTATGTACTTACCTCTATTAAAAACCTAATCACATAATAATCCAGAAGCAGCAATAAGATTTCAAAAAGAAGAGGTCAACATTTCTGTTAAGCTTTCATGAGGAGTTTATTTGGGCTACTTCTATTTGAAATTGGAGGATATAAGCAGAATATGTTCTAATATGCACTCAGTTCATGTAAAGACAGCGGGAAGGATTTTTTTATTGCTTTATTGTGCTAAGAGATTTGCAATTTGATTGTCTACTGAACTTTGACCCTGGCTACTCATTCTGTAGGCAATCACTACATTTTTTTCTACATTTTAGAATTTCCTGTCAATAAATTATCTTGCTTCAGTTTTTCATGTCCCATTTTCACTTGTTTTTCACTTGTTATTTATTGATTACTTTATCATCGCACATTCACCATAGTTTTCCATTCAAGGTAAGATACACTACCTCTTACTTATCTCTTTCCACTGTCCAAAGCCATTTATTTTTGACTTTACACAAAAAGTGACCAATGCTCCTAACGTCCTTGCACATCATTTCGGTTATAAGTGTATTTCTATCCCCCTTCAACCACTTCTTTTTAATAAAAACTGCTAGTTATCTTGCTCATGATGTTGTGTTAAAGGAAGTCATAGGTACAACAACAGAATAAATCAAAAAGGGACATCTTGAATTCATTAAGTTGTGACAAAATTCTGGTTCCATTCATGAGAATGAACTCTGTTTGTATGAGAATGATGAATTTATAAAAGAAGGTGGTGAAAATGCAATCTATCCCACAAGCTAGAGATACAGCTACACAGACAGTCCCAATGTAATTACGAGTGGACCTTAGCGTCACCCCTGCATCAAAATATGGAGGTTACCAAACAAAGAATTGGAACCCAAGATCAACATAGTTATTGATAGAACATATTTTTAATAGAGTTCAACAAAACCTTCAGAAGAGGTAAAATACTCAATTAATTTCCAAAAGGACAATGATTGCAAATTCAGCAATGAAACTGCCTGGACTTGAACCATATTAAGTACATTCCATTCAGTGAAGATGACTGCTCAAACTCCAGACTTAAACTTCATCAGTAGAACCTAAAAGAATTAGTAGTGGGCAAAATTATTTTGGAAATAAGAGCTGCTTAAAGTGATTATTCAAATAGAGCACAGGAATATAGAATTCTGGGAGACTGAAAATCATGCTCATTGCCCTGAAGAGCAACTAAAGTATTCTTCTTGTTGTTCCTAACATCATCATTGCTGTTATCATCATTATCACAGTTGTTGTTTGTCAAGTATACACATCACAATTCAAATGAATTACTATACCAGATTAACAATCGTGTATTTCTCCAGTCTCATTTTTTATTTTTATTCCATTTATTTTTTATCTTGTGCAAGACCAGCTTTCCTGATCTGTTACACTCTGTACTAAGTATCTCATATATTGAAATTTTTCTATGCATTTTAAACCATTTATCTCTAATATGCCTTCACTCATTAGTACTATCACATTCAAATACTATATGTTCTAAATCTTCTCTTCCTCCACACAGTGAATGCTGACCTTACATAAAATTTTCCCATTGTTCCTTCACCTCCAAATACCTGTTCCATCCCTTTCATTTTTATTCCCATTGTCTATACATTTTTTCTTTTCCCATCTGCTTTTAATTTTGATATAAAATACTAGTGATGTCTTTTCTTCTATTCCATTTAAAAATTTCAGTCTAATGATGAAGTTGGTGGTGCAACAGCTTCTCATTAGTCACAAGATTAGGCCTATTTTTAACCTCTTCACTCAAATCTTGCTTACTGCACCCAGTTAATGCATTACCGATGGCAATTTGTTTCTTTTTCCTCTTGAGAACTGCTTTACTTTTTATTGTTTAAGATTTTCATTATAACATTTACTAACAAAAAAACAACATTATCCACACCAAAAGAATCTGCAACTATGGTTTTTATATATGTAATTATATTATATTATATTATATATCACTATTCTAGAAGCATAAATAAGTAAATGTAGGTGTTTTACAATAAAATGTTACATGTACATTAACTTTTATGAGAATCACATTAGAAACAAACATAGGTATGTTTAAATTCTACAATCATGTTTTTACCTCAATAGCAGTTGCCATCTTGTGAGAAAAAGTAAAACTGTTCTACAGTAGCAGAAGTATGGTGCTAAGAATAATGCTTATTTCACAATGGAGCGATACTGGTGATGCAACATGAGCAAGAAAACGTTGAACTGGAGTTAGCATTTAGCACACAGCATAGTGGCGTTCACAGAATTGGCTTGTGTGCTCCTATAAAGATGGAATCAACCTCTAGGTAAAAGCATTCTTTTCGAGAAGAAATATTAAATGACCCCAAGTGTATGAATCGAGTTCAAATACATACAAAAATACAATTAAAAGGTGTGTGCTTATGCCTGAGCATTATACAGAAATGTAAAATTGTGTCACACCATTGTGAACACTAGATTTTGAGGAACAATATCATGTTATACATTGCTTATGTCATGTCGTAAGTGTAGCTCCATTGTGAATTTGGACATAGTGTACTACCAAGAATCTAAACCTGTATATGTACTGCATGGAATGAAACAGTGCCAGAGCTGTGCTGAGTATGCAGAGTTTTAAAAATGGGTTAAAATAAGGCATAAATAGAGTGAATTTTGGTGAACAAATTTAGCAGGCTATGTTAAAAGAATAATTTTAAAAAACATGGAATTTCCTTGAAAAATTACACATTTCAATAGCACATCCCCTTAATTAGTTTTTTAATGTTAATCATTATAACTTAGCTTGATGGCACAAGTGCAAAACCTGGGGCTGGATATTTAGTGATGTCAGCAGAGAACATCTTAAGACTGTAAACAATGTACTGGCCTCTTCAACCAGATGTGTGATAGCAATCATTGCTCTGTTGGTTAGTGCTTATCTCTCAGATCTTAATGTGCAACTATGCCATGCGTCATGTAAGCCACTGAATTAGTTGATTACAATCTGATGTTAACAGTATTTTAGCAATGGAAGAGTAAAAGTAGTTGTATTCATATGGTAACAGTTATTAAAGTTAAAATAATTTAGTAAGCTGACTCCAACGGATGATTTATTACCAAAACTGTTTACAGTTTTGAGAATGACTTGCTATGCCACAGCTTCATATGTCTCATTTTCTGTGATTACCTTTTCTTATAAAGTAAAATTTATCCTATATGAAGTAAGCTAGATATAGAAACATACAAACTGTTAAACTCCCAAATTTTTGGGCCATAAGTCACTATAGCAGCATGCGTTGTGTTTTTCTAACTCTCGTTTATTAGGTAGTTTGTAGACCTGTTTCTTTCTCTTCTCATTTTTTTTCTTTCTTTGTTCTTTCTATTTTTAAATTAAGTGGTACTGCTTGATAAAAAGAAGATTATGAAAACACATGTTTTTGCTATTACAAATGGAAAATGTAAATATGAAAGAATCACACTCACAAATAATCTAAAGTAAAATAATGTAATCTTGCTCCTTAAGCTCAGTTATTTTGGAATGACTGCTAACTAAAAAAGTAATTATTTTCTTACAGGTACATTCTTAACTTCAAACTTTTCCTGGTGAAGGGAATGATAACTGTACCATTGATTGTAATGTGGGCATTGGATGCACAAATTATTATGTGGTACCTCATCAATATACAAGAGATATTCATTTGCATTTCACTGGTTTTTAATGATAGTATCATGAACTCAATAGAGAGACAGAAACATACTTTCAATCATGAAATTAACCATAGTTTTAGACAGAGACCTCATGAATACTATAGTGCACAAAATATGGAGGAAAATTCTAACACTTCATCCATTCACAATGACATTAAGAACAGTTCTGCAGACCTGAAAATGAAGAAACTTGACACAAACAATCAGGAAAATATTCAGTAGATGTAATGAAGTAAGCATTCTGCTGCAAAAATGCAACTGTTTAGCACAAATCATGATTGTGTATTTTATGATGATAGATACGTGTCATAAGTTATATGCCTGCTATACAAAAAAGGCAGATACTCAATTTGTTTCATATCTAAAGGATATAAACAACACTTAAAGTTATTTTTCAGAGTTTTGAGAGACACATATTTTTAAGCGATAAGTACTTAATACTTAGTTATATTTAAGATTGCAATATGTCCTGGTGAGTTTTAATGATGAAAAAGTTGTCCCCATTGTTTAAGTAAAAGCTATAGATTTTTTGCGTTTTATCTCAAGAGTGCATTATATTTTTTAAACACCAGTCAAGAAACTAAGACCACTTTTTAGTTTGGCACTGACTCATTCAGATATGCACTGACTTACCTTGGCTTAGCTATCTCTAGGTATAAGATGTAACATCATCTATTTCATGGTTATTTGCATTTATATTTCAGGCATTTGGTTGAATGTGTTGGAAGGTTCAGAGATGCAACAACCATAAGGGATGTTGATAATCATTTAATTATTGATTTAAACATAAATTACAAAACTTTTTAAAATATTTATCATTGTAATTGACAGTCTGGTACTTTGTTAACAGAAAAATATTGCTATTGTTTTTATAACTTACAGCTTATGTAAACATCTCCAAATTTGCAGAAGGTGTATTCAGTGTTCAAGTTCCATCAAGCATTGGAGAGTCCTAAAATGTATGGCCTTTTAATCACTTGAACTGCAACGACCTTTAGTGCTTTTGCTTCCTGAGAACTCTCCATGCTAGTTTGTTAATTTGTATAAAGTTAAACTTTCCCTTCTCATCTTTTTTCAAACCTTTTCCCTTTAAAACAGCCAAGCTAAAACTTGTGAAACCTAAGATTAAGGGAACCATCCTCTGTGCTCAGAGTATAAAACATCTTTCTATTTGTTTGCACACATCAAAATCTGTTCTTGCCATAATTTATATTCTGCTTGTAAGGTTTTTATTTTTTATCTTGCTTCATACAAAAATATGCATAAGACTGGCTCTAGTAGCCATAAATATTCTGGAGCATTGCTAAAGATTCCCAGCTGCTGCTGCCTCAAATGTTACAAAACAAGGATATTGCTAAGTTAAAAGATAACTAACATTGCAAAATTATGCAATACTTTCTCAAGCACAGCTGTTCTTCATGAAATATCAGCCAGTTTTTAATCTGTAATATTTTATAATATTAACATTTGATGCTGCAGTACCTGGAAAACTTTAGCAACACAGTTATCAATGTGAAAGCCTTATAAAGCAAACATTCAGAATGAAAATATTAACCTTTTCTTTTATAAGTAATTCAGTGAACAAAAGTGAAGACAGAAAGCATTCTACTTACTATCCTTGAGGTTCACAGTAGAGCCTACAATATTACGAAGTAGATGGATTTTTTTGAATAAAAGAAATAAATTGTTTGGTTCTGTGCACAGTCAGTCTTATGTTGCTTGCTACAGACACACAAGGAGCATTTGCAACAGAAGTAATACCATTTCTGAACTTTCCATGCCTGCTGCTATGATTAACATGAATTGACATAATGAGGCTTCACTTTCCAATGGATTTCAATAGGTTTCACACACATGCTGCTTAGAAAATACATGATAAAAATGGTTCCTTTTTGGGGCACACTAAAGAGATTCCGTAGTCTTTGTACCAGCCGACAACACTTTGTTTTCTCGACCATACTGTCAACTACAGAGCATTTCTTATAGCAATGATAATAATATTATCAACTAGCAGAACAATGGCGCAATTACTGCCTCTGTGGCTTAGTGGTTAGCATGCTACCCTCTAATTATCAGGGTCTTGGACTCAGTTTCCAGCTAAAGGGAGAAATGCTTCCTTAACTAGGATTATTCCCTATCTTCCTTTGAATCTGGAAGTATGAATGACAATTTGAATGTGTGTATAACTTTATGTTTAAAATCCTCCAAAAGTAATATAAAACCCAATAATTAGTGCTAACTGTAAACACTGGAATACTATTGGTGATGAGCAGTACCTGGTTTCATAGTCAAAGTTATTGTTAGAAGCAGCAATTAAGTAAGAAAATATGAGATAACATTTTGAATTTCTGTCCCTCTTCTTACGTTTTTATTTCACACATCTTTGTGTATAATATACTCTACAACAATGGTGGTGAAAGCGCAACTCGCGAGGCACTGTGACTCGCTGGCGCAACTCCTTTTCTAGTCGTCTATTCATTTCTTTTCCATGTGCTGCTGAGTGGTGTAGTGCATGTTGCATATTTGATGACTTGAGAGAGAAACGCATTTTCGCCATCCTTGCTCTACAGCAAGCCTCCAAGGTGAACTCAAATTATTGTGCAAGTATTGTACCCTCAACCACTACTGCAAGTATTTTTATTACTGGACTTTGAACCACAGGCAAACATTAGTTTATATAATACACAGTAGAATCCTGCTTAACTAAACTAAAGAGGGCAGAGCCATTTTGAAAATATTCTAAGCAGCAAAAGGAAAAAAATAATAATTTGTGTGCCAAATCCATGTGATACTGTCTAATAAAAAGCTACTTCAGTAAACAGTATAAAATATACATTACAGTATTTGCAAAGACTATTTCATAAAATCAGTAATTTTTTTCTGAGCTTTCTTCTCATAACACCTGCAAGCTGTTATATCATGCCACCATTGATAAGATTTATATCTGTTGGTGTTGATTCATTGCTTTGTACAAAATGCAAGGAAACCTAAAAACAAAACATTTTGTGTTATTGATAGTGCCATAATTCAATATTTTCTGTTAAGCTTTGAATACAAGTTTGTAGTCTTTAATACCTCTTATGCCTAGAAATCCTTGTCTGCTGTCACTCTGTTGCTAACGACTTCGAGTTTCTGTTTAATGCTTACTACAACACACTTATTTTTAAACACAAATAAACCACTGTGACCAACAGTAAAATAACAGTAGGGCTCCGTATGTATGTAAAGGGTTAGCACTTCTTATAACAGACAATATTTCCTGAAATGTGGAATGCGGGGGGGGGGGGGATTAACTGCATACAATACCAAGTGCCTATATTGGAATTTAGGATTGGGGCAAAAGAATATCGCCAATTGTTACAGTAGTATTGCCAGGGCAAATTTGAGCATCTCGTATGTTTTTGTTGAGTTTTTTTTACTTTCTTTTCTTCCTCCTCCCCCTCTGCAATTTGATTGAGTGCAGTTTACTTCAGCAGGGTTTTACTGTATGTATATAACTTGTAGCTCAAGGTCCATGGTTTGAATCCTGGTTATGAAACTAAATGTTGCAAATCTTATATAGTTTGCCATATAATTCCTACCTCCCTATAAGTTTTAGCTAAAATAATTAATATCAACTTGCGAGGGCTAAATCATGACATACCATAAGAAAGTGTGATTGTTTTAGCGTCATTTTTAAGTGATATTTCAACAAATGGAACTGAAATCTCTTCCAGATGCAAAGTGGAGTTATGCTGGTTACTTCATCATTCATTTCATAATTCTATAACATAAAACTATATATTTGAAACTTCATATTACACTGTATTTTACATATTTTTGTCAACAAAAGTTCATAAATTAATCCACAGTTTTGAAACTCACAGTTGGTATTTTAATTAGGCATGGGTTTCTTTAAAATAAATATATAAGAACCTTCCATTTAATGAAATGTGTACTATAGATGGTATCTCACAAGTAATGTCGGTTTTTAAGCAAAAATTTATTTGAAATGTTTTCTGACAAGAAATGAAACTTCTCTCCAAAGTAGAGATCATCAAATTCTATGGTCTTTAGTCATCTTTCAGCAAGGCCATGATCATACCAGTCTCTGGTTTTTGATCAAAGGATCCAGTGAGACCCACTTCCACAGCTTCAATGTTTTCAAAATTTCTTCCATGCAAGAAACGGACCATGATTGAAACAGATGGTAATACGAAGGCACAAGTTCAGGGCCATGGTAGTTGATGCAGTATGGGGTGTTGCATTGTCCTCCATTTTGGTTAAATAATGCTGGGTATCTCTGTCTCAAAATTTCATGAACTCATTCCAGTTGTTAAGAATAAAGATCTGCATTGACTGCATGTCTTTGGAACAAAGTCCCAGTGAATGACTCCTTCAAACTCATAACATTACTTTGGGGTGAACTTTTTATTATTTAACAATGACTTTGGCAGGTTGAAGAACACTGAGCCACTGTTTTGAGGTGTCAGGGTTGCATTAACAGACCCATTTTTCTCACATGTGACAATTCTCCTGATAAATCTATCTTCCATGGAATTACCGATAAGCTGACAACAGATATCCAATCTACATTGACCCTTTTGAGGTGTCAATTCATGAGGTACAGATCTACAGCTTCTGTTTGATTTTCCAAGTTTCTTAATCTTGCAATGTATGGTATCTTTTGATGGATCAAGTTCTTCTGACGCCTGCAAGCACTTTTTTGCAGATTTTCTTCCAAATCTTTGCATGTTTTCTCAATATCCCATAACTTAGTTCTTCCAGAACATGGTAAATCTGTAATGTTTTCTTCTCCAGTGTTGAAACGTTGGAACCATCATTGTGCCCACACTCACTAACAACATCTTCTCCTCCCACATCACATATTCTTGGAGCCATGGCAGCAGCTTTATAATTTTGTTTCCAATAATGCTTTAGAAGGACTCTAATCTCAAACTCTGTAACTTCCTGTAAATAGCATTGGCGAACCAAAGAAAACCAATTCTATCTTATAAAACATCAAACTTAACCACCAAACTTAAAAACCAACATTACTAATGAGACAGCTAATAAAATAGTGCAAATGCCTATTTTTCTGTTAAACTTGCACATGAAGAGGAGTTTGTAAGATCTAAATATGGCAGAATCATGCATTACAAAGCGCTTATTTATTTTTACAAAAACTATGCATTTTATGCTTTTGCCAGGTGAATTCTGTTTATTTCCAAAAGGTATGTCCCAGCTATGTGAAAGAGAACTGGGCATAATTCTTTTATGCTTATGAAGCAGAAAGCAAAAAATGTGATTTTCTTAAGAATGCAACAACTTATAACTGTCTTTACAGTGCAGTCATCAGCATGCTAGTTTATAAATCCAGAGGCTCTAAATCAATTTTCAGTTGAGGTAGGATTTTTGTTTAATTAGAACCTTCTCTACCCTCCCTAGAATCTGGGAAATATGAATGCAATATGAGTGTGTTTCAAGTAAAAGGAGAAAAAAGTAAAGTAACCTACAACAAGAAGTTACTAACACAATCAGTTGTTACCTTTCAAGTCAAAGCCATGTATTTGACTGTAGAAGTTAAAAGTCGCAACAGTGGAATGTAAAATTAAATTTGTGTTTAATACGTTGTAAAAAATGCAGATCTGAATGTTCATCTTCAATTTCCATTCTTGTACTTCTTATAAGCTCATGAAATTGAAAGCAATGACATTAGTTAATCAGCAAATTAAATTGTTTAATGCAAACACAAACCATACTTTCACACATAAAAATGAAAAGTTAGTTGTTAAGATTGGAAACATTCTAATTAATAATACAAAGCTGCAGAAAATATGTATGTACAATGAAATGCAGATGCAGAAAGAATACTTTGATCAAAGGAATTTACTAAGTTTTCTACAGAACTAAATGGAACCTGATCAATTTTTCACAGAAGCAAATGGAGTTCGATTATTTTTCCCAATTGGCATGAAACTTTGCTGTTTATTTTCTAAATTCTGATTGTTTTAATACAAGCTTAACTGAATGTTTGATAGCACTAGATCTTATTTGTTAAATATTACTTTTTTACAGATCTTGATTATTTCTTTCAGTATCCTATAGCTAAGTCAAACTTGATTATTTACAGAAATGTGTATCTGCTCTATCTTTTGTTTCAAAAGTCATATTATCTGTTTGTGCATTAGCAGGATGGTGCTATAAAAACTGGACATGAGAGAGCATTTAACTTCTCCATTGATGAAACCTGAGGAGAATCAGTTTAGAAAAGTAGTATTTTGTGTTAGTTGTGCACAGAAATGAAATCAAAACCACATTTAAAATGTTTAAAGGTAGCATGATCATCAACCTTTGAACTGAAGGTTGGTATGAATGGATGGCAAACATGTACTTAGTATTGGTTGATTGGAATAATGTAAAATGCATAAATATAGAAAAATGTATATGTGTGATTAATGGACTCCCTTAATCCTTTTAACATATATTCTGTTTATTCATGTGCAGTTAATTTAAATTCTACACCCTAAAATAAAAATGGTACCTATATATAACATGAGCTTAAATTCCATTTTCACAAATTCATTCAAATAAAAATTTATGATCAACTATACTCCTTTTAGGGGCTGGTCATACCTGACACAATTGTGTATGGCTGCCTCTTCCCATTCCATAAGATTACTTGTTTTATGAAGATGAAACTAATCTACAAGTACTATCAATGTGTGAACGTTATAGTGTAACTAAATGCATTGACTAGTCCAATGAATTTCTGCCAGTGTTTCTATCTTCCATAGTACCCTAGCAACATCCTTGTCCAGTTTTGTACACTTCTATGGGCTTGCACTTAAGGCTATGCTGCTGTCTCATTGCTTCTCAAGCATTAAACAGTTGGCTACTTGCTCAATATTTTAACAATTCTGCTCACTCTACTGGATTTGTATCTTACACTCCATAAGTTGTACTCTAAGTGCAATTTACTCGAAACTAAAATGCCTAAGACTCAATTAGGCCAACTTTTGAGGCTTGCCTTTTATATACTGTTTAGTTTCCAGGAGGCTCTAAAATCCAGAATGTGCAAATACAGCACATTCAGAAACTTCTGCAGCCACAGACATCTTTTTCACACTAAACACAACTTCAACGCAAAGTCACACCTCTGATTTGGGAATTAACACCCATAAACCCAAAGTGCTTCCCCAGGGGTGGTTTACATGATTAGTCTCACACTGCTGGAAATTGTGGGTCACAAAAGTTTAGGTATTGACTTTACCTCAGCTATGACTTCTATGAGCACTATGAACTGTCAAAATCTGAGTGCATGCTCAAGCTGCGGCCAAAATCAGAGTGCATGCTCAAGAATTGTACTACCATGATCCCACCATTCACCCTACAGTCACAGTGCTGATACTTAGCTCAAGGGTGCTACCATTATCTGCTATGCATGCAAGGCAAATCACTGTGTCATTTCCTGGTACATTTGGTAAGGCTCTACCTTTAAATTACCAACGTCAAAATTGTATCTTCAGAATATGGCAGATGGCCTTGCTCTGCTAGAATCCTATACTTCAACATCTAGTACTGTTTCTTAGCAGATATAAGCAAGTTCACGTTATACAAGGCTGATTCTCTGCAGCATAGCTGGAGCATTAGATTACTATGAAAGATTTATGAAATGTTTCAGATTCACAATGAATACTTTGGACTCTGATGTATCTTTGCACTCTTCTACATTGAGACTAATTATTGGATATTTCTTTGCAAAATATCAGGCTACACCTAAACTGCATGTAAACATCAGTTGCATTTATAAAATGCTTCTTGGGTAACCAACCAGGTAAATAGTAATGATCCTGCTTTGAACTTTTGAGAGCTGTAATTTCTCTCCTAATCAGGGAGATGTTGGACTTGGGGTAAGGTTGTCGCATTTACCTGGTTAGTTGCTGAGAAGAGTTTTGTAGATATTGCCAAGAAAGCTTTAAATCAAGTTACAGTTCCACCAAGATGACTAAGTTGCAGAGCATCCTCAATTGTCAATTTTGACTATCGGAAACTGTGGAAGAAAACTATTGTAGCTCAACTGCCTATGGATGTTAGTTCCATGTGTGGTACATGATATTCTGTCTACCTTTATTTTCCATCCTCATGGTCAATTCTGAATTATGCCCCACTGTAGCTGAATGAAATTACCATTTCATTATCTATTTCCAGTATAGTCTGTCTATACATTAATTTCCACTTATCTATAACAGATAGGCCTAAATCACTTTCTCCATCATTTGCTTATCCTTTCTATTTATTTCCTTATCCCTCTATTCTCCAAATAAGAAACAATCTGATGTGTTACATTCATATGACTTTCTCTACCATCTATTGTTTATTAGAGGTATACAAATTTATTCTTATAAAACATTATTTTACTATCTATTACATTTTAACTGAGATAAACCTTTCCAGAAATAGCTGGATTACGCACTTCGCTACAGATACAAAGGAATAGTGATAGTCAAATGTTTTAGAACTGGACACTATATGCTGGCCTTGAAATTCCATACTCTTTCCATGACATCGTGAGGAACAACCGAAAATCAACAGGGCTTTAAAAGAATGGCTAAGTATTGAACAATTCAAACCATTCATAATGGGTATCTTGGGAATGCTAATTCCACAAAAAAAAGTTATTTGAAATAAGTTACATGTTTTAAAGAGATCTGCACATTTTGTGTCAAACGTTTTCATCTATCGCTTAACATTTACCAGTTATACATGAATATATAAAATTCTTTCTGAATGAAGAGAACTTCACAGGTTATTCCCAAAAAATTCAAAACATACATTTTATTTGACATGTAAATATCTTTAATATAGGATATTGTAATCAAAATTGTTTCAGTCAATTTTTAGAAAATAAAAGATTTCTAAAAATGTTCCATGTAAAGGTTATTTTGTGGTGGGGGACTTTTCTTGAAAATTTTTATGTCACATATTTAGAAGATATTGAACCTAAATGCTAAGTTTGGTATTTCTCCGGCTTTTCATTTTGAGTTATGAAGTTCACAGAAAAAAAAAAACACACGCACGCACGCACCCACGCACACACGCACACACACACACACACAGACCTTTTTCAAAGACAATATTTTGGGGGGTTCAGGGGACCTCAAAACACATATTTGCACTGAAATCTCAACTTTGAATTCTTGGATGGAATACATTACTTACCCTACTTACTATATGTAATAGAACCAGCCAAAAATGCCTCCTGCACAATATCTGGGAAAAGAATCTTAACTGCATGACTTCTGGCCGAAGTGTTTTCTCTAAAATATCTGGATGAAGAGTGCCTTGCTGGTGTATACTCAAATATAACTATTATATATATATATAAACTGTAAGGTCATCATATTAGAAAGCAGACATAAAAATCAATATATACTGAAATATAACTACAATATATATAAACAGACAGATCATCATATTAAAAATAGACAATAAAAATCAAAATATATATATATATATCTATATATATATAGATATATATACATACATACATACAAATGTAACTATAATGTATATATAAAAAGATAGATGTTGGATAGATAGATTGAAAAGTAAACAATAAAAATTAATATATACTCATATGTAACTACAATGTATAAAAAAGATTGATCACAATATTAGAAAGTAAAAACCAAAAATCAATATATATGCAAATGTAACTGCAATATATATCTATAAAAAGATAGATCACATATTAAAAAGTAAACAGTAAAAATTAATATATACTCAAATGTAAACTACAATGCATATAAAGAGATAGGTCACCATATTAGAAAGTAAGCAATAAAAATCATTATATACTCAAATGTAACTATGATATATATGAACAGATAGGTCATATATTAGAAAGTAAACAATAGAAATGAATGTATACACAAATGTAACAACAATGAATATAAAGGGATAGGTCACCATATTAAAAAGTAAACAAATAGAATCAACATATACTCATATGTAACTACAATGTATACAAACAGACAAATCAACATATTAGAAAGTAAACAATAAAAATTAACATATACTCAAATGTAACTACAATCTTTATAAAAAGATGGATCACCTTATTAGAAAGCAAGCAATGAAAATGAATACATATTCAAATGTGACTACAATGTACATAAACAGATAGGCCACCATATTTGAAAGCAAATAATAAAAATCGATATAAACATATTAGAAGCTAGCCTCTAGTTCCCGAGATCGCGGGTTTAAGCCCGGCGGAGGGTGATAGATTTTTACGGGCATAAAAATCCTTAGCATGGCTTCCTTGAAGGGAAGTAAAGCTGATGGTGCCGTGTCTTAGATTTACGGCACGTAAAAGAGCCTCAAGCCTGATAAAGAGACATCCGAGCAAAATTACCGGTCTTTCACGCCCAATGTAGAATGGGACGCTAAGGACCACAGTAGTTAAAGAGCGTCCATGAATAAAACTCAATTTAATTTAATTTGACCATATCAGAAAGTAAAAAATAAAAAGCAATATTATACTCAAATGTAACTACAACGTATATAAACATACAGGTGACCATATTAGAAAGTAAAATAAAAATCAATCATACCTTATCTATAGTTAAATATATCTCGTTGACAACATCTTGACAACGCTCTCAGCTATCGAACCATCCGAAACCCGCAGGGGCAAGCACAATCGTGCGCAGATTTTTTTTAAAAATAAAGCTATCATTTAATCCCAGGGCACTAGCCAGGGCCTTGGTGTCATGGCTGGGTTCTGATAATTTCGTATTACCCGCTCCTGCCCGCCGCAGCAGCAGTTTTCACTAGGGTTAAATCTGGGGTGTTCATGTGGAACCCTGCACATCTTCCTCTCACCACTTCATTCCAAAGCCACAATTTAGCCCCCCCTCCAAAAAGATTTTAGACCTCCTCTTCTTTTGGGCTGTGTTGAACCTTCTCGAGGTTTCGTATGAGTATAAGAGTAAGTTTGGAAGGTTATAGTGAGGTTCAGTGCTGTCTGCATGCTGTGTTCGACGCGTCAGTGAGCGATAGTGAGAGAAGACGCTAGAAGGCGAGTCTTGTGAGCGACCGGAAAACAGAAGAGGCTGAATTGTGCGTCTTTAATTGCAGCGTTATGCGTAACAGAAAAATGAAGTGACTGACAGAAAAGTGGACGAAGTTAAACTTTATAATAGAGGAAATACTTAAAAAATTGGTAGCAGTAATGAAGATCGTGAAATCGGTATGGAGAAGATAAGAACCGAAATGAAGACCGTGAAATCCAAAATGAAAAATCTGGAGACGGAAATTAAATCTGGAATGATGGAGATGGGAACAGAAATGAAGAACGAAATAGCGAAAATAAAACTGAATTTGGGGTAACATTGAGAACGAAATGGATAAAATGAAATTTCAAGATCTGTGCCGAAGTTATAGCGGGTTCCGCGGTTATGAGACCCGCTTTGTTAAAATGGCGAAACCTCCGAAATTCGACGATACTCCGTCATGGATGGTGTTAAAACCACAGGTTGAGGCAATTGCTACCCGCAATGATTGGATGCGGAGAAGGCACAGTTCTTGGCTGCTCAAAGCAGACGGAACTCTTCGCACTTTTCCCACCAGAGGTTTCGTTTACGACCTAATCAGATCGTTGGAATTGCACTATGAAGACCGCCACTTAAGCGGTCCGGCTGAAGACGAGTGCAACAACCTGGAAAGACCGTACAGGAACTCGCCATGAAGCTTCAGCGGCTGATGCAACAGCTATGGCGGATTTCCCACCAGACTTTATTTTCAGAGAGGCAGCGCACACATTCATCAATGACCTAAAAGACTGGGAACTGAAACAGGGCTTCTCCTAGATGAAAATCGTAACATCAAGGACGTCATGGCAACTGCCCACCGAAGGAATAGAAGAAAAAGACAAGGAAGGGGAGGAACTAACGCTAGAATTAACATGAGGAAATTTTATTAAAATGTGACGGATCTGACTGCTATTTCTGCAAAAGCTACTGTATATTGGGTTCAAGTGGGTTAACTTGAGTCTTAAATCAGAAGATGTATCAAGTCTATTTCTGTATATCCATTTCACTTGAACCAAAGAAGAAAAATCTCTTTCCTTACAAACGATATCGAATTGAACGAACATCTGAATAATCTATAAACCTCAGAATATTCACCCTCCAGGGGCACATCAAGAGGGAAATTGGGGAAGTAAATCCCTTAACCCGAAATCAAATTAAATGTTTTTTATTTACTTTAATCCTTGCTGTTGAGAACCATCAGGGGCATAATAAAATCCGTTAGAAATGTAATTTTGGTGTTATTGCCTGTATGCAAAATCTGGAATCTAGCGTTTTTAGATCAAACACTTGTCAATGGACATGTGAGGCATGACCGACTAGGCCCAAGGATGCGCCGACTTGAACTACTAATCAATGATCGAGTAAACTTGAGCTGATGGTACAGCTTTTTTGATGTTGGCAAAATTATAACAGGCTAAGATGCATAGGCGCCGAGTTAGAAGGGGGCAAGGCACTTTTGCTCCCCTAACTTACAAAACGAGGGACATCGCCCCAACAATTTTAGTGAAGGGGTCTGGTCTCCCCAAAATGCTAAGATAAATCTCTCATTAAGCAAAAAATAAAAAAAAAATGTTTAAATAGTCGGAATAGGGTTGCAAAGGACAATCTTTATTTCAATGCAAAGTTCAACTGTAAAACAAAAGCAATGATGACACAACCTAGGTTTAGTTAACATCGGATTATAATCGGAGCACACAAATACAGAATTGTTCTTGTGTTGACACATCCATAGTTTCATTACCAATTATATAAACATATTTTGCAGCTGTAATATCTGCGATCAGTTTTCGAAGTAAGGTGTGATGCAAAATGCAATTCATTTTGTATGTCGTGAGAAATCCACTTATAGGAAGCGCATACCATCCATTTTTCGAGTTTATGACTATCCTCATACCTAAGTAGTAGCAAGCTTTTAAAATTACTTCTGCCATTTGTGTGGCCACGGATTGAAATTCCTTGCATTTGGCTAAACGCTGTTGCTGTCATTCATTGTCATCGTGAAGAAGCCATGAACTTAGATCTTCATTCGTGGCAGACGAGTTTCAAGCAGGAATTAACGTTTTTAGTAGTGTTTAACGCCCACTCTTACGCATAAGGCACTACAAGCGATGTTATTGGTGATACATGAAATACAATGATAAATGGGAAATGAAATTTGAGAAGGAAATCATCCAGGCCTAAGATTAGGGTACCTTCCCAGGATTTGCCAGATATGAAGACTGAAAAATTTGAAGAAAAAAAACTCAGTCAGGGAGCACGGTTCTGGCGGGATGTGAACCACGGACCACCCGTTCACAAGTCCTTGTCTTAATGATGTCGGCCATCTTTGTCAGTAGGAATTGACTGAGACACAACTTTCGCCCGAAAACAGTAAGGTAAGAGTCAACAGACGTAGCATTATTTTCCTTCAAACTTTAAATTAATTAATTGATCTGCCACACACGTCTGTGTAGAGTAAGGCTGGAAAGTTAGAATCAGACAACCGAAAAATCCAATGCCATAACAGGATTTTAACCACGCATCTTTCGGTTGCTCTGGCCAACCATTTATTTAATTTTCAGGCAATTGAAAGCATCTGCATTATATACTTTAGTAATTGCACTAAACATTTTATTAATACTCGACCTTATTGCGCAATCTTGACCCCCAAATAATGTATAATAAGTCGGCGTCTGTGCTAAAATGCAGCATAACGCTAACGTCAACAACTGCGTCTGAGAGGAAACTCGGAATTAGATAGCGATTTTGCTGATGTATGCAACACATGGTCGATCACCTGCTTTGCGTGCGTGAGAATATATTTTTACCAGTGTAAAAATAACGCAAAAAATAAAGAAGAAGGACAGAAGTCGCAAGGTATAACAGAAAACAAAACAAAACAAAATAATAAAGCACAATAACTGCAAGCTGAAACCAATAACGGAGAATGAATATAATTTACGAATAAACACGGGAAAGTCAGTGAGTTGGTAAGTGCGTTTCTGGCATCAAGTGCGGTTCTACAAGTGAGTTGGCGACGAAGTTGTGACGTACAGTGAGTGTTGCTTCCGCGAGAGATTAGAGACGTCCTGTATTCGACTCCCCAGCGAGTGAATCGTCTCGAAGAAGAGGCTACCTTGTGGGTATTTCATTACGCCGCTATGTCGTGAAGAAAGTGAAGTGTAAGGGAAAATTGAACTAGTTCATATTAGTGAAGTGATAATGTGAGCTAAATGAAGTTACAGTGAAAGTTGAACTAGATCAAAACATGAAGTGACAATGAGAACTTAGTAAAGTGACAGTTAAAAAGTGGACAAAGTCACAATATTGTTATTCTTCTTCTTCATATATGCGGGGGAAAACCGGGTTTCGCTTAAAATTTTCTTCTCTCAACAAATAACATTCATTATATGTAGGGTAGAACTAGATTCATTTCCCCACAGTGTCTTTGAGGAAGAGAATGCACGATTTTCAGTTCAGTACCTACAGAGTACATACGGCTGAAAACCTCGGATATTCATTTTGAAATTTGTTGAACTGCCAGTATTGAGTACTTACTGATCCAAATAAAACCCTACCTGCATTTACTTGCATTTACAGCGAGCGAGATGTCTCCGCGGTAACGTATAAGTTTGCATTCGGGAGGTCCGGATTCGATTCCCGTCAACCGCCCACTCTGATCTTCGGTTTTTCGTGTATCTTCCTGGTTGGTAGGCGAATGCTGCTGTGGCTTCTCATCTACCATGATTTCCTTTTCATAATTTTCCTTTCATTCCATTTCCTTCGCATGTTTCAGATGCGCTTCTAGGTTTTGTGGCGTATGGCGGTGCCGGACAGATGGCGCGGATGCTTGCGCAGAGGAAAGAGTACTTCCCGTGGACACTAGAGCACTGCTTGTTCGACGGGTCGCTTATCGCCGTCTCCAGGCAGCCCCAGCAATGGGACGGGTCTTCGAACCTGGGACTGTTAGGGACCTCTGCGCGTCTCTGTGGCCTGTCCGCCTGCGATTTGTAGCCTCCTGTGGTCCTTTCACTTCATCCCTTCCTCCTGAGGTGGTTGCCACACTAGATCTATGCAGGTCGCAGTGTGTGCCCGTTGTATAACCTATATCTACACTTTACGATATCTACACAACATTTACACTGTGTTTTCGAAAGAGAGTCTTTCAAGGCAATGGAAAGCATCACGTGTACATTAATTATAGACGCACTTTCGCTAACGGGTGAGCGAGTGTAACATTGGATTCCGCTCCCAAACAAAAATCCCATTCTCAGAGGAATCCAGTATCCACCTTGTCTCTCGATGACCTTGTCTTGCGCGGAAGTTCTGAGCTGCTCATGCAGGAACATCGACTGTTTCACTCTCTCATTGACCGCCGGATCCAGTGGATCTTCCTGCGGCCAGAGACGTTTGCGTATTGCGCGGAATCACAACTCGACCGCAGTTCAGAGGGATAAGCCACGACACAACATACGGTAAGGTTCTTCTTTATTACATTTTCCTCTGTTACTGGTAGGCTTGTAAACGTTTTATGTTAGTGAGGTTGACAAAAGTTTAACTGCGAATAGGCCTGGGGATATCGTGTAGCGTGCTTTAGCAATTACATCTCGTGCAAGTGCTTTAGCTATCTGGAAATCCCACTATTTTAGAGTAAGAAGGTCAGACTTGTATGACATTAAGTTTCCTTCATCACATGCTAGGACAATTTGATTACCTAGTTAGGTGGGTTATTACCTCCCCCCCCCCTTTTGCTACAGCTGTTATATTCGGCAAACGCACACGCTTTCCTCATTCGATACAGTACTACAATGTTAGTCGAGTTTGGTGTTTAATCAAGTAACTACTGAGAAAAGGGTAATTTCTCAAGAATTCGACATCCATGGTGGAAGCAATCGTTGTGACACACTCAAAATAGAATTTTACAACAGGTGAGTCATTTCAGAGTTATTTATGTTACAATGAGACTATATTTAAAGTTTTATAACAATTTACCAAATTTTAATTGACATATAAGTATAAAATTATTCATCTGGCATGTGTAACTTTTCCTGTAAACTTACATCATTATACATCATAGTATTGATTTGTTTGTTACGTATGTTACAAAAAAGAAAATGCTTTTATACATAATATTTTAAAGCTACAAAGCTCTATGAAGGCAAATTTCTAGAATCACAATACTTTTGGGAGCAGTACAAGAGGTTCTATACTAAGCGGATATACCTCAGAAATGGTTTACAGACAAAAAAATAATTTCTTAATGTTCCGTACGTTACACAGGATTCAATATATGCTACATTCTAATCGTATTTAGATGCGTAAACAGTGGATTTAAAAGTACTCACAGAAAGCAAAAACAACTTAATTAGTTCTAGATTGCGGTTTACCACTACCAGTGTGTTTGGAAATATATAATTAGTTCTCAATTCAGTCTTGTTCAATGCAGGTTGAGGAAAACGTTCGATTGTCTACTCTACATGACAAATAGACTTTCTATATTATTTATATAAACCACAAAAATATGGCTATTTAAATGTTGCTGTCTATATGAATAAACAATGTTTTTGAAAAGTTAACCCTCTGGTTCATTTTTACATGCGATGCATCAGGTACAAACTTTAGTACGCGTTGTCTCGTCTAATACATATTACAACAATGTACTCAAAAGCCTGATAAAACATCTGTACCTATTCCACAAATAAATTAATGAATAAACCCTTACGTAAAATTCACCCTTTAATTACAATTTCCAATAAAAACTGCTCCTATTGAAAGAACATAATGGAAGTGGGCTACTACATAATAAGTGTCATGAAAGGCAGAAGTGGAGGCGTTAGTTTCAGAAACTATAATATTACTGGGGTTTTATTAAAATTGTATTACTTTCTCTACCACTTGCCAATGGTAGGTACAGGAAATCTTGCACTCCACCCAAACATTTGATATTCAGGGTTCACCGAAATAGGCATTTTGATATTTCTAAATAAACAAACAAACAAACAAACCCTTGTGTCTGGCTTTGAACAGCGTAACTTAAGGAAAGTAGGGTAAACACCAACTTGGTATTTAAGTTCAGCATCTTCCAAGGATGCGATATGAAGATTTAAAAAATCCACCTGCGCCAAGCTACCTTAATATGGAAAATGTTTCGTTATTTTTATTTTCACAAAAATGGCTTCAACGATTTTGATTTAAATATCATATGTTTAAAATGTATGCAATATTGACATTTTCAGGTTTAACTACAACAATGTTGTTTTTAAAGCCTCATAAAATAAATTTAAAAACAAGAATTTTTAGAAAAAGTTCCGTGTGTATGTGTGAACATCATAATTAAAAAACGAAAAGTCGGATAAATACCAAACTTGGTATTTGAGGTATCCTCCAAGGATGCGATACGAAGATTTTCAAGAAAATTCCCCTAATCCCGACTACCCTTTAAGTGGAACATTTTTCGAAAATTTTGATTTTCTCAAAAATGGCTCTAACAATGTTGATTAAAATTTCATATATTTAAGATATCTTTATGGCAAATGAAATGTATAACTTGAATTTTCTGGGAATATTCCCAAAAATCCTCTTCATTCTGAATAACTTTCGCATCACTGGTAAGCCGTAAGAGATAGACAAAAGTTTACTACACAAAAAATCTAGATCCCGTTAAAACCACAATTTATGTCATATACTTTTTTTTGTCCAGAGAACCATTTCCGAGATATTCCTTGTTATTTGTTTGAATTTTCCAATACTTGTTTTTTTTTTTTTTTTTTTTTTTTTTTTTTTTTTACTTTCTCTACTACGTATAGTATCTAAGTAGCGGAAGTATTGTATTCCACCCAAAAATTCGATACCGAGATTTCACCGGAAATACATTTTTTGAGACCCTGAATCCAAAAAAAAGCATTTTTGGAAACATGTCCGTGTGTGTGTCTGTGAACAGCATAACTCAGAAACGAACAGTCGGATAAACATCAAACTTGGTATTTAGGTTCAGTATCTTCCAGAGATGCGACACGAAGGTTTTCAAGAAAATCCCCCCACCTCAGACTACCCTTTACATGGAACATTTTTAGAAAAGTTTAATTTTCTCAAAAATGGCTCTAACGATTTTGATTAAAGTATCATATGTTTAAGATATTTTCATTACAAATGAAATGCATATCTCGAATTTTCTGGGAATGTCTCCAAAAGTATTCTTCATTGTGAACGACTTTTGCATAACTGGCAAACCATAGGAGATAGACAAAATTTTAATGTACAAAAAATGTAGAGATCGCGTTAAAATACCAATTTATCTCATATACTTTTTTACTTTCTCTACTACGTATAGTAAGTAGCGGAAGTATTGTATTCCACCCAAAAATTCGATACCGAGATTTCACCGGAAATACATATTTTGAGACCCCCTGAGTCCAAAGAAAGCATTTTTGGAAACATGTCCGTGTGTGTGTCTGTCTGTGTGTGTCTGTGAACAGCATAACTCAGAAACGAACAGTTGGATAAACACCAAACTTGGTATTTAGGTTCAGTATCTTCCAAGGATGAGACACGAAGGTTTTCAAGAAAATCCCCCCACCCCAGATTACCCTTTACATGGAAGATATTTCGAAAATTTTAATTTTCTCAAAAATGGCTCTAACGATTTTGATTAAAATATCATAGGTTTAAGATATTTCTATGATAAATAAAATGTATATCTTGAATTTTCTGGGAATGTCTCCAAAAGTATTCTTCATTCTGAACGACTTTTGCATAACTGGTAAACCATAAGAGATAGACAAAATTTTACTATACAAAAAATGTACATCGCGTTAAAATACACAATTTATATCATATACATTTTTTTGTTGAGTGTACCATTTCCGAGATATTGCTTGTTATTCCCTTAAATTTTTCAATACTTATTTTCTCAAATGGGAATTCGTTATTCATTTTTTTGTCTTGGATATGCAAGGAGTATTAATCTATGGGAAAGGGAATGGTGCTGCACATAGTAACCAGCTATTAAGAGATATGTATGTGCTTATATTGCCCTTGCAAATACAAACAAGGGGAACATATTAGGCCTTAAGCGATGGTTAAATATTTTTAGAACCGGTCGCTATGTGTAAAATGTATATCTCTTTGCATGTCAAAGGATCGTTTCTGCAAATGTTTATCTCGATTAATATGAAATAGATGGAGAGTAAGCGTTTGTAAAAATAGTCTGTACAAGAGTAGAGAAAGTCATGTGAGTGTAACACATCAGATTTTTTTTTTGTTGTGTGAACCATTTTCGAGATATTACTTGTTATTCCCTTAAATTTTCCAATACTTATACTTTTTCTCAAATTCGTTATTCATTTTTTGTCCTGGTAATGCAAAGAGAATGGAATACTCCACATAGCAACCAGCTCTTAAAATATTTGACTATCGCTTAAAGCCTACCAATTCCCCTTGCATCTATAAGAAAATTAGCAATAAGATTAACATCTCGATTAACATGAAGCATATGGAGAATATGCGTTTGTAAAAATAGTTTGTACAAGAGTAGAAAAAGTCATGTGAGTGTAACACATCAGATTTTTTTTGAAATAGAAATTCGTTATTCGTTTTTCTTTTTTCTTTTTGTTTGTTTTATGTCTTGGATATGCGAAGAGAATGGAATGCTCCACATAGCAACCAACTCTTTTTCGTTTACAGCCCACCATATTCCCCTAGCACCTACAAACAAATTAGCGAAAATATAGTTTCTTGCAAATATCTCGATTAATATGAACTAGATGGAGAATAAGAGTTTGTAAAAATAGTTTGTATAAGAGTAGAGAAAGTCATTTGAGTGCAACACATCAGATTTTTTTTAATAAAACACACACACACATTCTCTCTCTCTCTCTCTTTCTACATATATAAGAGGATTGCATGAAGTTTTAAGGTGAGTGTAACACATCAGATATGTGCTGCTAGCTGAGGTGAAAAATAAAATAACTCTGTAAAATGAGATATCTTGCATTACTCTCTAGTATCAAACTAAGGTTGTTGGCTACCTCAAAGTGTCACAACACTCAGTGGATGTTACTGCTATTGTGCGCAACCAAAGTGTGTAAATCAAGTATATTCTTTATCCAATTCACGGTTCTTAAATATAATATACTATCATTTACAGTTGTAATTTGTGGTAACCAATGCTTTTGTGTTTTTCCTGCATCTAATTTTAAGTAAAATACAAGTGAACCAATTATGTAGAATAGCGTAATTAAAAAAGGATGGTGCAAAAGCAAAGCTTATTTATTTTTCACTCAAATGACATACAGAAATAAAAGTGATATGAAATGACAGAAGAAGATATTTTAGATCGATATAATATTACTGATATTTTACTAATTCGAGCGTTGTCTAAAAAGCACTATATGCCACACGTATTAAAAGTGGTTTTACTTTGCTCGTAGGATTGCGAACATTCCTACTCGCAAAATAACACCCTACGTTTACCCCTTGTATCATAGTCTATTATCATCTACTTCGTTTTAATCGAGACGAACCTCTGCCTACGTTACACGATTCATTACAGTACAAAGGGATAGCGATAGTCACATGTTTAAGAACTGGACGCTATATGCTAGCCTTAAATTTCATACTCTTTCCATGCAAACGCGAGAAGCAATTGAAAATCGGGAATTTCAAAATAATGACAAAGCATTGAACAAGTTGAACCATTAATAATGGATATCTCGTAAATGGCTGATGCCACAAAAAAGTTATTTCAAATAAATTGTGTATTTTAAGGAGATCTACACTTTTTGTGTACGTTTTGGTATATCACTTAACGTTTACCGATTGTGCAAGACTATATAAAATTCCTTCCGAATGAAGAGAACTTCACAGCTATTCCCAGAAAATTCGAGGTATACATTTTATTTGTCATGTAAATACTTTTAATATCTAGTATTTTAATCAAAATAATTAGCCTTTTTTTATAAAATAAAAAATTTCGAAAAATGCTCCATATAAAGAGTAGTTTGGGGTGGGGATTTTCTTGAAAATCTTCGTGTCGCATCTTTGGAAGATAAGTTAAATACTAAGTTAGGTATTTATCCGACTTTTCGTTTTCGAATTATACTGTTCACACACACACACACACACACACACACACACACACACACTGAAAGAGAGAGAGAGACATGTACCTTTCTCTATAATGTTTTTTTTTTGTGGATTCATAGGTAGAGAGAGAGCCAAAAAACTACGAACCTGTTGCGCGTGTTTTTCTGGTCCGCGCTGAAACTGGTCGCTGTAGTTGTCCATTCATTTTTGACACCTCTTTAAGAAACTATCCATCACTCGCCGTAGTTCACGTAGAGAAATGCTGGCAGATATCTTGCTTTAATTCTTCCAGGGTGTGTGGCTTTGTCTTGTAGACTTTGTTTTAAGTTACCCCAGAGATATAAATCGCAGGGGGTTAGGTCGGGAGATCGAGAGGGCCAAAAATCTCTACTAATAATTCTGTCCCCAAACACACTTTCAATTGTTCTTATCGAAATATTGGCCTATGAGCTGTTGTAGAGTCTTGTTAATAAAAAGCAAAATCACACTCCCTGGCTGTTAATTCCTTTAAAAAAGGAGCCAAAATTGTATTCACGTATGCACGGGCTTAACTATTGACTCGAAAAAAAATTGGTGCCCAAAATGTATGGACGACGACGGTGGCCAGTTTCAGCATTTACTTTCATAAAGTTGGTAAGTAAAGCCTTTAAAAGTAGTTTTAAAAATGTTGTATGGTTTCATCCGCGCGTTTCTATGATAGCAGCAGACGGCAACGAGCGCCGAGGACGCGGACAGGGAAAACACCGCGCAGCCGGTTCGTAGTTTTTTGGCTCTCTCTGTATATATGAATTTCTACTTTTAACTGTCAACAGATACAGGAGATAGTGGTTTATTCATTCACGGCCTTCAAGTTTGCTATCCCCAGACACTTTGGAAGAAATGCGTGGCAGAGACGTACACATTTTTGACTCCAAGAACTGTATTTTTAGTAGATGCTTGAGGCTTTTACAGTAGGATGCAATGCGCGTGAGAAACTGCTGGCTTCCAGTCTTGTCTTTGTCATTGTTCAAATTGTTGGGTACAGCTTCTCATGCCACACATGTTGTTAGTAGTTCCAACGCATCTCTGATATTTGTCTTGACTTTGGAAGTTTAAGATATATATTATTTTGATGATATTCTTTGGATTTATAAGCTTTTGTTTCGTGGTTGAAGTTTTAGATGTTGCATTTACTGTTGCATGTTGCATTTTACCGTTCTTCTTACCTTAAATCTACACTAATACTATAAACAGAGAAACAGAGAACATTCCTATATGGATATGTGCGCGTGTACGCATGCGTATCTATGTCTAGCCTCCTGTCTGTGAAGTACAGGGTTCAAAAGTGAAAAGTCGTATAAATATAAACGTTTGTATTTGAGTCAGATACTGCTTAAGCATGCAAGGAGAAGATTTCCAAGAAAATTCACCCACCCTAAACTACCCCTTGCATGGAAAGTGTTTCGTTGGATTGGATTGGTTTGGATTGGCTACGGAGGGGACTCGGCACTGATCCACATAGAGGATATTGTACCTACGCCCCATAAATGGCAGGGTCCCTAAGTTTCCAGATAGAGACTTCCCGGCAGACCGGGACTCCACCCTGCACAGAGGGAGTCCAACGACTCTCAAGGGGGTTCGGATACCCCCGGCAACCAGCTGAAAGCCGAGGGACGGAGAAAGAGACACAAAGAGCAACCTTTTTCCCTGCCACACTGCACTGAAACACCATCGTCGACACTTCGAACCCTAAAAGAGACCAACGGATGAAAGATGAAGTGAAACGAGAATGGAGATGAAATGGAGGGACAGGAAATTCGGGGGATGTGAGAATCCTTCCCAACATTCGCCGTGCGACCCGGGAAAATCCCCTAAAAACTCCATAGGTCAGGAAGGTCGGCCGCGGGAATGGAACCCATGACCTCCCGAATGCGGACCACAGGCATAACCGCCTGAGCTCGGTAAGTTTTTCGTTAGTTTTTATTTTACCAAAAATGACTAACGATTTTGCTTAAGATATCATATCTGGAAAATATATACGTAACTAATACCCTGCTATTAAGTCCTCATTCGGAATATATTTTATACAATTTTATATAACTGGTAAATCATAATAGATAGAAAAACTTACCGCACAAAAAACGTAGAATTCATTTAAATATACAGTGGCCTACACGAGCTGTCTTTCGTTGAATTTAGTTTATCCCGGATAGTGCGGATGCCAAAAGGTTTGCCTAAGCACAACTGTAAAGGAGATTCCATAAAGACAGAAAGGAGGCTTTGCTAAATGAAAGACCAATGCTTGAAAACAAACACTAACTGCTATGACTAGTCTCGTAGCTCAGTCGGTAAAGCATCTGCATATTATGTTAGGAGTCCAGAACGATTCCCGGCTGGGCTCGAGAAAGCTTATTTTTTTAATCAGAAACTTTTTACGGTATGTCCAGGATCTGGTGTTTGAATGTGAAGTGAGTGTGTGTACGTGTATGTGCGCGCGCGCGTTTTATAGGCTATTTAATAACCAATTCACCCATAAAAAGAATTCAGGATTGCTGCTAAGCAAAAACCGAGCACGTGTTATGTCATACAGATGAAGTTAACATTATAGCTAATCTACAGCTATATGACAACAAATGGTGTTTACAAAGTTGACAAGATCAAATAAAACGCTATGTTTTTATGTATTTATGTTCCTTTAAAGCTACGCTACAATTAAATTATATTCTATTAGTGCGCCATTCATAATAAACATGTCCATATACATGTCCGGCTTGGTAGATGCATTGATATAAGCGCCTCTCAGTATCAGCATGGACACGTCTAAGCATTTCTGGTGATATTGAAGCACGGGCATGGCTTATCCTTTCCTATAAAATTTCTAGATCTTCTGGATGCTGGCTTTGATATATCCGCATTAAAAAAAATCCAGGGGACGATCTCGTAGGCTACCGAATGCAACTGCCGTCCGGAGTACACATTCTTGAAGTTTTCTTTAGCTCCTCTAGAAAAATGGAATGGTGTACCATTATACCAAAACCAGTAATTTAGGGCTAACTAAAGTGAGAAGTCTTTTAGAAGGTTCTCAATAATCAGCCCATTCTGGAGGAATTACAAATATAGCTGCCCAATACGCCTCGGAGCCAAATAAACTGGCCCAATGATATCTCCCGAGTGCCGTACCACGTTACACCCCAATGAGCCTGCGTGTGATGCAGTCGTAGCCAGTGAAGATTCTCAAGAGCCCAGTATTGGAGTTTATGTTTGTTTGCATTGAGTCACTGACGAAATAACTTTCCCCATAAAACCTGCCTGGTCAAATCCGGATTTTAATTTTATTTTGAGAGCCTTCTGCAAACCGCGATTCTGGCAATCGTTTCCATAAAGCTGTTGGTGTAACTTAGGGATGCTGTTTTCGCTCCTGTAGAACCCGTTGTGTTGACGTCCTTGAACTGGACTGTTTGCCTGAATGACTGGCTCGAACTGCAAGCAGACGACCACGGGACGCTCACCAGTACGAAACCACAGAGTAAGCACACGCAGAGAGCAAGCACTATCTCGCTGATCTTTCGCTTCGTACCTGCACTGCCCCTTTGAAAAGCAGTGATGCTGCAACTTCTTTTGTACTCATATATGCACGAAACATTAAAATGCAAAGAACAGCTTGATGCAGTAATTTGTATCACAAATTACTTAAATGTAAATAATGATTGTAATATGAATATGCATTTTTATGTGACATTGATTTCAGATGTTTATTAATTGTAATTATTATTGGGAAGTAAGTTTATACGACCTTACTGAAACTGTCAATAATAGCGCGCAATAATGCAGAGAGGGGGGGTGAGCTATTTATCATTATTGGAAACGAGGAAGTTACGTAATGTTGGCGCGTTTTCGGTAGAAACTTCTGGAATGTTTCCTCCCTAAGCATATGTATTCATAATTTTCATTGGATATTAAAATGGACGCTAATGTTGGCGCGTTTTATTAGCCAATTGCAGTTCAGTTATAATCTTTAGGCGTATCTGGATGAAGGCGTATAAATAAGGTAGGTTGGAGGTAAAGTCAGTCAGTCCTTCAGTTCGCCGAAAGCATTCATACATTACACGTCGTATTTAGGGCAGTTCATCAAAAATCTGTGTACACTACACGTCGTCTTCAGTCAGTCAGTTCATCGAGAGTATTAGTTCGTCATACATCGGATATAGATTCACAAGTTACGCGCAGCAGAATTATGAAAGATCTAAAATATGGTAAAGTTAATTATACAAAAAGTTGAAGTACGCAAATTAAGAAATATCAGTAAGAAGTTATTATAACAGTTTCAGTTTGGCGAGTATCTAGATCAATATGTAAAAGTGATAGTGAAAGTGTTCGACAATAAAAATTATAAAACAAATTTCTTCATCAGTGTTCTTTTTGGATAAAAGATTCCTTTCCGTTTACACAACCCTGATCAAGACACATGTTCGACCCAAGATAAGATAATAGCTAGCCGGAGGACAATAAACAAAATTTAAAATTCTTTCAAACACTGATACTAGGTACCACAAATTGCTAACACTAGATGGAGCTACAAACCGAACAAATGAATGACATCACAAGATGGCTTCAACACACGTGATGTAAACAAACATTATAAGTAATACCGTTACAAATTGGCTACCCATACGTGGGGCAGTTAAAATTATGTAACCAAGCAAAACAAAAGCAGCACAATATAAGATCTTCAAGTTCTAATAATTTACGTAAAAACATATTACGTAAACATGAAACACTCGCAAATTGGCGCCCAAACCTGGGGCTCAACAAATTAAAAACATTTACAATAATGTTACTTCAAGCTTGTTAGGGTCACTTGGTGTAATTGGTGTCAAGTAATTTCTTTGAAGCATTGGCTGCAATCAAAATACTCGATATTAAGTATATCTTTAAATTTTCCCAAGTCAACTATAAAGTATGTTACCGATTCTTCTTTTTTCCTGCACGAGTTCAGTGAATTACCCCCCCACCCAAGATACGATCCTATGCCAACAAGAATGTGTTTTGTTTTCCATATCGTACTTGCAACCAAGTCCACACTACTTACTTCGGTATTATATATTGTGAACAGAAGAATCATTTTTATATGAATGCTTTAATATACAGGACATATATCAAGCTGTAATGGGTAAATAAAGTCACGGGAGTGTAACCTATAAAATTCTTATTGTTAAAAATGTTTGCATTTAAAGTACACAATCGCTGCCATTTAATAATACACCGATAATACATAAACGAAAATACAGTTGAACGTTGATTAAACACGTAATGTCGATTAAACTCTTAATGAAGAGTTATTAATTTGAAGTTATTAATTTTAACGAGGAAAAGGTGTCAGAGCTCTACCCCAAACGTGGCTACCCTTATTTTTAACCCCTTACATGCAAACGAATACATGACTTATATGGCCAAAACTGTGTACACTAGTATACTTTTGGGCCCAACGAAAATTATAGGTTGCCTTACAACTCTCAAAAACCACCGCTCCATATTAACTTCTTGTGTACAAATTTGCACTGTTTAACGCAAAATATTGTACTACAGAACCTGGCAAAACCATAGATTGCTTTACTAATTCCAAAAAATACCTCAACCCTTTTTTTCCATTCATAATGTATCTTAAAAGTTTTGAAAGTTACCCTTACTTTTGTCCCCTGTATGCGTTGGCCAAATGGGACACAAATTTGTGCACTTGAGGTGTAGAACTGATTATTATAGGCTGGCTTACAACTTTCAAAAACTATCCAATATTGATATTTTCAATCCTTTGTTCCATCTAAAGCTTTGAATCTTTGCATTTTAGGTTCCACGAAAATTTTAGACTACTTACAGCTTTCAAAAACTACTTTATCCTTATTTTCAGCTCCTTATTTACATACTTTTAATTTATTGACCATATAGATGGAAATTTCTATAGCTACGCTCTAGGATCCGGCGAGAGTTTGCAAAAAATTGCCTTTATCTATTTTCATCACTTGAGTAGAAAATGTGCACCACTGTGTGACAAAAATACATTGTACGTGCCATGCAGAAGAAGTGCCAGGTCGAAGTCGCTTCGATTTTAAATACTAAGATGTTACGAGGACTTCACTCAGTAACAAATGACTCGTGATATACGCAAGGCCATGCATATAAACCCAATCATCATCAGCATCATCATATAATTCAGCTTGTTCGTGTATAACTTCAGTAACATATAAATGAAAGTGTGGTATTCTTATTATTAAGGAATAAAATTATTTGCATAATTAAAATCAATTCACCTTAAATAATTAAGTGAACACGTCATAAGAGTCGCATTTACATACACACGCCAAATTTGCTTACGTTCTCGGAAAACGTTAATACACCGATCGTATCGGCATTTCTTTTGCAGCCCAATGTACAATTATTCTATAAGAACTGTCAAAAATCATCTGTTGCATTACAACTTCCATAAACTATCCTGGCCCTTATTTTCAATTATATAGTATCCTGAACTTTTCAAAAAATTACCTTTATTTTAGTTCAACTTCTTATAATTAAAACTGCACCGCTTCCCGGAGTACAAACTTTTACACTTACTTTAAAAAACTTACTCTTGGTTCTCAGTGAAAGTAACAAGCTACGCGTGTCTTTAAACAAATTAGTATACTAATTTGAAATATGAGAATGGAGATGAATAATAAGCAAGATATTTCCATCCTTTTTATTTTGTACACATTATTTCTCCCTTTGGAGCAAGTAATAGGATATGCCAAATAGTCTATATTCTAAGTGAAATTAAAGTATATATATAAAATGCCATTATAGGTTTGGCCATTCTTGCGTGAAGAGGCGCGCGCGCGCACACACACACACACACACACATACATACATAACTACATACATGCATGCATGCATGCGAGCACGCGCACGCGCACACGCACACACACATACATACATTACATACATACACCACAAACAAATAACAAACAAACAAAAATTCTAAAAATAATACTTTTGGCGTCAAAGTAACCTCTCATGCATATTAGTATCAATTATCCATCCAAATTCGAAAATTGCCTATTACGACTTTATTTATTACGTGCAGCTATAAGGGATTGTTTATTTTGCCTCTTCTTAATTTTTTTAGCACTGGGCTTACCTTTAACATTTATGAAAATTAATGTGGACAATAATGTCACAGATTGTCTGGTCCCTCGTCATTAAATATGCTGGATATTTTACATCATGTGTGTGTGTGTGTGTACAACTGTTTCCGTTTTACTTTCTCTACTACGTATAGTAAAAAGGGGAAGTATTGCATTCCACCTAAAAATTCGATACGTAGATTTCACCGGAAATACATGTTTTGAGGCCCCCTGAATCCAAAAAAGCGCTTTTAGAAAAAGGTCCGTGTGTGTGTCTGTTGTGAACAGCATAATTCAAAACCGAAAAGTCGGATAAATACCAAACTGATATTTAGGTTAAGTATCCTTAAAAATGCTACAGGAAGATTTTCAAGAAAATCCCACAACCCAAACTACCCTTTATATGGAACATTTTTCGAAAATTTGTATTTTCTCAAAACTGGCTATAATGATTTTGATTAGAATATCATATATTTAAGATATTTTCATGGCAAATAAAATGTTCAACTTGAATTTTCTGGGAATGTCCCCAAAAGTCACCTTCTTTCTGAATGGCTTTTGCATATCTGATACACTGTAAGAGATAGACAAAATTTTTATATACAAGAAATGTAGAGCTCGTTAAAACACAAGTTATGTCAAATACTTTTTTGTGGATTGAACCACTTCCGAGATATTCTTTTTTATTTGTTTAAATTTCCCAATACTTATACTTTTTGTCAAATGGGAATTTGTTATTGGTTTTCTTATGTCCTGGACATGCAAAGAGAATGGAATGCTCCACATGCAACCAACTCTTAAAATATTTGACTATCGTTTATAGCCCACCATATTCCCTTTGTACTTACAACAAAATTAGCAATAAGATAGTTTTTGCAAATGTTTATCTCGATTAATATGAAGTAGATGGAGAAAAAGCGTTTGTAAAAATAGTTTGTGCAAGAGTAGAGAAAGTCATGTGAGTACAACGCATCAAAGCTTTTTTTCTTTTAATTGTTTCACCCTTATGATCATGTTGGGGGCTTTGACCTGAGAAACATCTGATGGTGTTATTACTAGTTGAACTGTAGGTTTTATTAAGGTTGGTTTTTTTTTATACTTTACTATTAAACGCACTCACATTCACTCTCACATTCATACTTCCAGACTATGCGAAGAATAGTGATTGATTCCGGTTAAGGATACCCATAAGTAAAATATCTAAATATTGCAGTTTTATCTACACTTTTTTCAACACTTTGTCACATACTGCTCTACCACAATTATAAGTGTATTTAAATTTCATGCAGATGTCGTAAAGGCTTTAAATGAAAACATATTGTTTTACTTGTATTATACTAATTAATCAGGTGTTGCACATGATGTAGAAATCGTAATGTTAAAATATAACAATAATACTACATGTACTATTTAAATGCTAGTACATAAAACTTGCATATAGAAATGCTATCACTCTTCTGGCTGTTTCAGAAAAAAGTTTAAATCTTTAAATATAATTTTTGTAACAACATATCCTCAGTGGTCGAATTAATTATGTCATATCCTGAGCAATTTAAAACTGTAGCAAAAACCATGTGCATTTTTTTACTTTATCACGTACATAGTAGGTAGAGAAGCTATTGCATTCCACCCAAAAAAATTCGACACTGCGATTTCACCGGAAATACATGTCCTGAATACAACAAAGAAAAAAGGCATTTTTAGAGAAAGGTCCGTGTGTGTGTGTGTGTGTGTGTGTGTGTGTGTGTGTGTGTGTGTGTGTGTGTGTGTGGGTGTCTATGAACAACATAATCAAAAAACGAAAAGTCGTCTAATACCAAACTTGATATTTAGGTTCATATCTTCTAAAGATGCGACACGAAGATTTTCAAGAAAATCCCCCCACTCCAAACTACCCTTTACTTAGAACGTTTTTCGAAATTTTTTGTTTTCAAAATGCCCTAACGCTTTTGATTAAAATACATGTATTAACGATATTTATGTGACAAATAAAGCGTATATACTCAATTTTCTGGGAATAGACTATGAAGTTCTCTTAATTGGAAGGAATTTTGTATAATCTTGTATACCTGATAAACGTTAAGCGATAGACGAAAACGTACATTACAAAAAATGTAGATCTCTTTAAAACACACAATTTATTTTAAATAAGCTTTTTTTGGCATAAACCATTTCTGAGATATCCGTTATTAAATGTTCAAATTGTTCATTTCTTGGTCATTCTAAGTCCTGTCAACATTCGTTGTTCCTCGAGATTGCATGGAAACATACGGAATTTGAAGGTGAGTATATAGCATCCAGTTCTTAAACATTTGACTATCGCTGTTTCCTTTGTATCTATAATGAAATGTGTAATGCAGCTTTTTCTGCAAATGCTTATTTGGATTAAAATGTAGCAGATAGAAAAACAAGCCTTAGTAAGGATAGTGTGTATACCCATTAATAAACAATAGAGGGTAGAGAAAGTCATGTGAATGTATCACATCAGATTTTTTTTAACTTTCCCTACCACGTACGTAGTAGGTAGAGAAAGCATTGCATTCCACCCAAAAATTCGATAAGGAGATTTCACCGGAAATACAAGCTTTGAGGCCCCCTGAATAAAAAAAAGGCATTTTTAGAAAAAGGTCCGTGTGTGTGTGTGTGTGTGTGCGCGCGCATTACTTAAAAACGAAAAGTCTGATAAACACCAAACTTGGCATTTAGGTTCGGTACCTTCCAAAGATGCGACACGAAGATTTTCAATAAAACCACTCTACCCCAAACTACGCTTTACAGTAACATTTTTCAAAATATTTGATTTTCTGAAATATGGCTGTTATGGTACATAACAAATAAAATGTATATCTTGAATTTTCTGGAAATGGCCTGTGAAGTCCTCTTCATTTGGAAGAAATTTTGTATAGTCTTGTATAACTGGTAAACGGTAAGCGATAGACGAAAACATACTACACAAAAATTATACATCTCTTTAAAACACACAATTTATTTTAAATAAGTTTTTTTGTGGCACAAGCCATTTTTGAGATATCCGTTAATAATGGTTCGCATTGTTCATTACTTGGTCATTCTCTTGAAGTCTGTCAACTTTCAATTGTTTCTCGCGATTGCGTGGAAACAGTATGGAATTTTAAGTAGCATATAGCGTCCATTTCTTAAACGTTTTACTATCGCTGTTCCCTTTCTATATATAACGAAATGTGTAATGTAGCTATTTCTGCAAGGATTTATCTGGATTAAAATGTAGCAGATAGAAAAATAAGCTTTAGTAAGAATAGTTTGTATACCCACTAATAAACGATAGAGACTAGAGAAAGTCATATGAATGCATCACATCAGATCTTTTAATTTTTTAAAAATGTCGGCCAAATTTCAGCTAGGGGTAACCTTAAAGAAAAATTCCCGCACTTGTCGGGGATCAAACAACGGATCACTGTTTTGAAAAACCGGATTACCAACGTTTGTCTTTATATATGCAAATTTCGTGCAACTTTGGTTATTTCCCGTCAACGTTTTAATGACGTTTCCTTGTTTCTTCACATTTATTTCAGCATTACAAAGAGAAGTTTAGTGTGAATCTTTTTTATTGTTTCTGTGCATAATTCGATTTTGCTAAACAACGGAGCTAGCGGGTTTTTGATCTCTCTGATTCAATCGTCGTCCATCAGATCTAACCTCGGAAGCGTCATCTCGGTTTGAACGGATAACCTTGGGGTAAACACAACTTACATAAACAAGCAGCAAAAACATTGGCTGGATTTTTGGCACGACTTTCACGTATTAGATGTGCGGGATTGGATGCTGGTTTTTTTCCTCTTATATCAAACGTGTCCCTGCTGAGGAACCGTAGGTAGCCGTGAGCATGTTATTCAAACCTTTATACCAATATAATCTGGTCCGTGGCCAAAGGGAGGCGGCTGGAAGGTAGGGTTTGGGATGGAATATTCTCTTTTACTGGCCCTTCTGATTCATACTTTAACACTATAAAAACTGTGTTGGAAACTTGAATTAGACTTGAAAAATTCAATGCCACAACTGTGACGCGAAATACTTATCTTTGGATTTATTCCACACACGAAGGTTTATTTAACTTGCTGAAATTGTAGATAATTAATTGACATTCGTCTGTTGCAAGATGGCTTGACTTTTTTTTTGGGTGGGGGGCTTGAAGTTTAACGTCCTTTAACCGAGTAGGTCATATCGAAAGATGAATGAAATTGATGAAATGATGCTCAAATGAGCCCGGGAGCTTAAGGTTACCCGACATTCTCAGTATAAAATCAGACGCCGGAAAAACCCTTATCCGTGTAACTCATCCTGAGATTCGAACTCGGGTCCTCTTGAACTTGAGGTAGGCACGCTAACCCCCAGACCACAGAGGCGGGCTTTTGAAAAGTTTATTCAAAATACAACTATACAATTGTTAATATTTTCTAAGCCGAGCTTAGGAAAATCATACTTACATTATTATTTTATTCTTTAAATGGGTAGTCCGAATAAATATCATTCGAGGGTCTGGGCTTTCCAGATAAATTCATGAATGTAGAGAGTAAGATTATCGGCAATCTCATACCCTCTTGTGATATTTGTATAATTTCCGTTGCCAAAATGTTACAACTTCAAAAGCATACAGTTCGCTAATAACTTCAGGCCTCCACACCAAGTAAAGGAAGTAAAAAAAGAAAAGAAAAAGTCTTACTTCTGAAAGTCACACGACTTTCTCCACCCGCTTTCAATTCACACACACACGCGCATTTGTACTCTCACTCATACTCCCAGAATCTAGGGAGGACGGAGAATAATCCTGGCTAAAGAAAAATTCTGAACCTTCAGGCGGGAATTGAACCCGGGATTACTAGATTTGGAAGGCAATATGCTAACCACCAGCCACTGAAGTAGTCCAAATGCTTTGTTTGTACCTTAGGATTTTACCATCTATTTCTTACTGAATAAAATGATGTTCTCAAGCTGCAATTTTAACGTCATTATTAGATGTTAATACCAATTGGTATTTCTAAAATCAGTTGTATAAATGTAAAAAGACTTTATGAGCTCTCAGACAAATTTAATTTTGGAATAAAAGTACGCTTGTAATTTAGCAAATATCATGGACAGACATAGGTATATGTTGTAGAAAGATGGGTACACCTCGCACACCGCAGTCTACCTAGATCTGTTGTGATCTTCCTCCAGGAGGAAGAGATGAAGTGAAGGAATCACAGGAAGCTACGGGCCGTAGGTAGGCAGGCCAGAGACGCGCAGAAGTCCTTAACAGTTCCAGGCTCGAAGACCTTTCACAATTGGAATTCTGAGAGAGGACGATGAATGACCCGTCAACCAAGCGGCCCTCTAGTGTCCATGGGGAGTTTTCTTTCCTTTGGACAAGCATCCGCGCCATTTGTCCGGCACAATCATACGCCACAAGGCTAGAAGGACATCTAAAACATGAGAAGGAAACGGAATGAAAGGGAAATGATAGAAAGAAAATCGTAGTGGACGAGCATTCGCCTACCGACCAGGGAAAACCACGAAAAACCCAAAGTCAGGCGAGAAGACGGGAGTATACGAGAATAGAACCTCCCGAATGCGACAATAAGCTCGACGATATTGTGGATAAGAAAAATGCCAGATTATAATTTAACTGCAAAATAAAAATGCAATTACAAGTAAATCTGGTCCTTAGTGATGATAGCATATAAATTATGAATAAGACGCTAAACATATTATTGTTTTTGACTGATTTAACAGCTTTCATCATGTTTTTGCTGAGCTTATACGAACTTGAACTTTAACTTCATATTTAAAAAGAAAATTATCAGTGAACGCTTTGATATTTATCATACTGAGAGCATGTGCCATTAAGTAGCTTTCCATAAACTAACTTTTCTTGAAGTACAGCAAACATTTTCCTACTGTCTTGTAATTCATAGAGAAATAACTTTTCCCTAACAGAAGGAAATTTCGCCGAAGTCATTTCCCCAAATATTCAAAATATAAACATTACAATGGTGCTGCATTATTTCCGACACAAAGTGAGCGCACCTGAAATTTAACGCCATGCATACATTTATTATCCTGTTTAAATCTTATTGTAACTAATTCATGTGTATACCAGTTTCCTTATACTAACGGCGCCAAGTACAAATACTCACCCTACTGCTCTATCAGCAGTAGAGTTGTAAATACGGTAAAATACCAAAACGCACTGTATAACACACGCAACCTTCACTGTCGCAGCGATCGCCGTTGTGCATAACCACCAGGTGACTGTCTTTATCTTTAAGCAACTTGCTAGGGTATACCAGTGGAATAAATGTAGCTAATTTAGCCAACTTTAAAGCTGGTGATGGCAGTTTTTCTCGAGACACTTCATGGGCTGCTGTTCAACATGTCGCAACTTCTACCTGAAGAAGAGGAAGAAGAAGAAGATTGAGTGGCAAACAACCGATAAATTCCTGGCATCGTAACTTATAAATGCACCACCATCAGTCGCAATTGCTCTACTCATGGGTAAATCCATACAAAAACCAGGAACAGCCTTTCTCCGGCAACAACCGAACAACTGCTTTTGGTACAAGGGAATCTCCCATATAAGAATGACCATGCAGACACCAAAACTATTTAGGAATAAAAAGCTGCAGTTGTCAACTGATTAAGAACTCGATTAATCCTGGGAATTGTTGGATAAAAATTGCCTGTGGACTTTTTCATTGTTGATTACCTTCACTTGTTGATCATTTTTCTTGGCTGCTGTTAATAAAAGCACCACAATCCTGGCATAAAATATTCTAGTTTTGCATTCTGTGTTTTAGTGGAATCTATTGTTGAAGGGCATTTAATGTTATTTTTTCTTTCTTTTGCAAGAATGAGCGCAGTTATTTTTCATTAAAATATAAGCCAACTCAAAATGTAAAATATTGGAACTGTCGTTTTATTCTTATTTCTCTATTCTTAATATTGCTACTCATATATTTATTTAAGAAATAATTAATTTGTGTTTCTTTAGAGTGTATGTATGATAAAGCTATAATATTATTGGCATGGTGAAATTAATATCACTTTTCAAAACGAAAAATGTTCATATTCCTTACAAAATTCATATCAATTCAACTAATTTTACCAATGATACCACATATTGTACTGTATTAAAATTAAATTGAATCTTATTTATGGACGCTCTTAAACTACTATGGTCCTTAGCGTCCCATTCTATATTGGGCGTGAAAGACCTGTAATTTTGTTCAGAGGCCTCTTTATCAGGCTTGAGGATCTTTTACGTGCCGTAAATATACGACACGGGACCACCAGGTTTACTTCCCTTCCGAAGGAAGCCATGCTAAGGATTTTTACGCCCGAAAAAAATTTATCGCCCTCCGCCGGGTTTGAACCCACGACCTTAACTAGAGGCTAGCATGGTACCACTAGTCCACGGAGGACGACTTACTGTACTGTATGATACCCCGATTTGGTATTATACAAAATGCAGCTCTGGTTTTAAACGATGGCACAACTCCAATCAGTAACACAATTACTAACGTCTGGACGCGTCCTCTAGGTTGACGAATCTGTAGTAATAGTCTTCATCTTCTTCAACGTATTACCCTCCTCTTTGTAGAACTTACACCCCAATGCCTTGAGTCAGTAGCCGTCGAGGAGCAAGCAAACATATATCCAGGATGGGTAATCAGACCAATGCCTTGCAATACAGTAAAGAAGAAGGAAATTATGATAGGGATCAAATCATCAAACCCAGCATTCGCCCTGCGACCGAGAAAAACTGCGAAAACCCCTTTGGTCAGATTGGTTGGCACCGAATGCTAAACCCGAGACCTCCCAGACGTTAGCGCCTGAGCCATCCCGCTCGATTATAGTAGTAGAGTCGAAAATTTTAATGTTCAATGGAAGTATTTCACATGTGATCCGTTAATGTGGTGAGAAATGGCCACCAGTAGCGGCAATTCATAAAGAATATATGTATAGAGGAGACTCAATAATTAATATTGGACAACATTGTAGGATGTAGGATGTGTTTATCGGAGGGGATACCTCGCTCACTGTGACCATTTTGATCTATTGTGGCTACACCCAACCCGGGAGGCAGGGATGAGATGAAGAAGCCGCAGGAGATCCCAGGTCCGCAGGCCCACAGAGACGCGCAGAATCCCTAACATGTCCAGTTTGAACACCGAAAAACCGTTGGCGAGGAATCGCAAGAGGACGACACAGCAACTCTAACAGGCGGGATATCCACTCTGACGTTCACGGGGAGAAATCTTTCTAACGCGCGAGCATCCGCGCCATCTCCCCGGCACCGCCAGAACCGAGGACCTGAAAGCACACTTGAAACTTGAAATGGAGACGAAACGAGAGGAAATGGGGAAAAAAAGAAATTGTGGTAGAACTTCCCCTGGTCGCCCGCACGAAAACCATGGACGGTCACCGGGAATCGAAAACGCGACCTCCTGAATGCCAGGCACAAACGTTGCCGTCTGGGCCATTCCGCTCGGTTGGGCAACGTTGTTTTCTCTCATATATCACTTTGAAGGCTGCATGTCATTAGAAAGTGATAGAAATCAGCCTTTGCCGAACTGTAATGCGGTGAAGATTTTGTTATTTTTGTTTTTCTTACTTTTTACTTTCTCGAGTTCTTATCTATAGTAAATAGGAGAAGTATTTGTATTCCACCCAAAAATTCAATATCGAGATTTTACCGGAAATACATGTTTGGAGGCCCACTAAATAAAAAAATCATTTTTAGTAAAAGGTCCACGTGTGAGTCTGTGTGCGTGTGTGTGTGCGCGTGTGTGAATAGCATAACTCAAAAACGAAAAGTCGGTTAAATACCGAACTTGGCACTTACATTCAGCGTCTGCCAAGGATGAGATACAGGCCCGCTCCAAACTATCTTTTACATGGAAATATTTTCGTTATATTCGACTTTTTAAAAAAAATGACTAACGATTTTGATTAAAATGCCATATGTTTAAAATATTTTCATCATAAATCAAGTGTATTTCTTGAATTTGCTCTGAATGGCCTGTAAAGTCTTTTTCATTCTGAATGAATGTTGTGTAATTTGTAAATTAAGCAATAAAATAGTCAAAAACAAATTATGTACCTACTGCACAAAATATGTAGATCTCATTAAATCAAGATCTATCAATCGAGAGCTGGTGTGAATTATCAAATACTTTACATTTCATCAACTTCAAGGCCGCTTTTGGTCTTTTTTCTCGTGAAAGGACGGACGTTCAAAATCATATAGGGACCCGCTGTTAAAAAGTTTGACTATCGCTTAAGCCTACTGTATTTCCCTAACCCTGTTGTACCTAGAAGGAAGTAAGTAATAAAACAATTTTGCAGATACTTATCTCGATTAACATGAGACAGATAGAGCAATAAAGTTTTGTAAGATTAGTTTGTAGAAGAGTGGTTAGAGAAAGTCATGTGAATGTAACACAGTAATTTTCTTTTTAGAAAGATCCACGCGCGCACAGCATAACAGCATAACTTAAAACTGAAAAGTCGTTTAAATACCAATTTTGGAATTTAGGCTCAGCGTCTACCAAGAATGCGACACAAAGATTTTTAAAAAAATTCCCAACACCCAAACTACCGTTTACATGCCAAATTTTTCGTTAATTTTTGTTTTCTCAAAAATGGCTCTAACGATTTTGATTAAAATACAATATGTTTAAGAAATCTGCATGATAAATAAAATGCATATCTTGAATTTTCTGGAAACGGCCTGTGAAGTCCTCTTCATTCGGAATGACTTGTATAAATAGTAAATTGTAAGAGATAGACAAAATCTTACTACACAAAAGTATAGTTCTCCATAAAGCACACAATTTATGTCAATTAAACTTTTTCTGCAGGTTTAACAATTTCCGAAGTATTCATTGTTATTGGTTGAACTTTCAAATACTTACTCTTTTTTTCAAGGGGTAAGAGGTGGCTCTTCGTTTTTTCTCGTGGTTGTGCAACGCAAATGGAATTTCAAAGCCATCACATAAGACCTTTTTTAAAAGATTTGCTTTCGGATTCCTTCAGCCTTCTAATCCCCCTGTACCTACAACGAATGTGTATTAAAAGCATTTCTAGAAATGTTTTTCTCGATTAACAAGGATTAGAGAGAAAACTAAGCATTTGTAAGAATAGAATAGTTCCTAAGAGAGTGGGAAGTGAAAGCCATGTGAATTTAACACAGATATTTTTCTTTTCGTGTAGTGCGGTTATTAAGATGTGTTCCTTTTGTGGGAGACTATATATGTATATATATATATATATATATATATATATATATATAGACTCGTGAGTTTTAACATCTTACCCCAACCCTTCCGCTGCGCCATTGAAATATGCAATGCCCAACAGATATTACTTCCTGTTTTCATAAGTGAGAGGTCACAGGAATTCCCTGTACGTCATCATATCATATCCTTACTGTGTCGCATTTCCGTCTGTGGCTTACTGTATAATGTTTCCTTAGGTTGTAGGTGGTTTATCTTGTAGCATGAAATCTCTCACTAAGTGACCGCTTTAGTGACGTATGAGACATTTATAGAATATGTCTTATCACAGGCAGATATTGCTAAATTCCTTCATGACATTCGTATACATTTGCATTTGCAAGAAGACAGCTTTGTTATTTTTGTGCTTAAATCAAGTGCGATAAACTTGGTCAGAATTTGTCGCAAGGGAGTTTTATTAGTTGGTATTATTTATTTATTCTGCACAAACCAGGGTTTCAGAGGCAAGTCAATGCTTTATAGCTAAGAAGTGTGCATCTACACATATGTGACCGCGGCGCGGAGTTACCTAAGAGCCGTTTTACCTGTTCGGTTGGGTGAGGCTAATAGCCGGCCCTCAAAACAATAGCGCGCGCAACAAATCTATTATGTGTCGCTTCCCCATAGTTTGGGCAATTACTGCTCTAGAAGATTCCTTTCGGCAGTTTCGAGTAGCATCCCCTTCGAGAACGTTCCGTTTCGTATGCGGAAGCTATACGAGGAGATGTTATAGTTTATTAAGAAGCTAGAAGTTGACGAGTTTGGACAAATTATTAAAATAGGCACTATTTTAACTTTTTCTGCTACTTACCTGTAGTAAGTATAGGAAGTACTGTGTCCCACCCAATAATTTGATATCGATATTTCAATGAAAACACAATGTTGAGGTCCATTGAATTAAACAAAATTAGAAAAAGATCCGGGGTGTCTATGTCTGTCTTTGTGTACAAGTGTCTGTGAAAGTTACAACTAAAAATCGAAGAGCTGGATAAATACCGCATATCATACTTGAGTCAGTCACTGTCTGAGCGTGCCAGCCAAAAGTTTTCAAGAAAATACCCAAAATCAAACTAACATGGAAAAAATGTTCGTTATTTTGCATTTTCTCAACGATTTTGATTAAAATAGCATATGTTTAAGATATTTGCACTATTAATAACATTCATAGGAGTGAATGTTTTGTGAATAGCCCGTGAAATCTCTTCATTCTGGACGAATTTTGTTTAAATGGTAAACCACAAGACCTAGACAAAAGTTACTACACAACAAATGCAGAGCTCATTGTGCCACACAATTTATATTAACACTCACCTTTTTACGCTGTGAGTGCTAGACGTCAAACTAGGGGACACATGTAGTCTACCGAGTCTAGCTACAGAATTACTAGAAAAAATAAGTGAAATGGACAGAACGATGTAACGTAGTCCAGGCATCAATCATTCTCAGCTGTGATATCAACGCATGTAACGTTGCACTAGGCCAGTAGACACCTATAGAATCACCTGCATTTAACGCACAGTTAAAATCACCATAAAAAATATATCATTCTGAAAGGTTACAAAATAGATAGGGCACTTCCGTCTGAAGGTATATTAATAAACAGATGTCCTTGAAAACTAACACTAATACTTGTGCCGATAGAAGTTTCTCAAGCGATTCAAGAGCACGCCGACTTAGAATCGCAGTTCCTAGCGTCTCAGTGCTAATGTTCACTTAAACCGAATAGTTAGATATCATAGAAAAATCCGAGGTTTTGACCTCCTGTAAAAATAAAATATCAATGTCATGACAATTTAGAAACGTTTGTAAGGACTTTGGTTTTATACCAGAAGTAATGCTATTACAATTAACAGTAGCTATTGAAAATGTTTGGGGCATTAAATGAAACCAAAGAGTTGCAAGGGTCTCAGAAAAAATAGTAGGTACCACAAAAAATTTACTGGGAAATAGAAAACCCAACCAAATAACTGAAGTATAGCAGCTCAAGGACCACTAAGACACGGACATTGGGATGCCCTTCTGTGGAGGTAATCGACGTCACTGCCAGAGGGGACTTCAGATGATGGCAACTCTCATGCATCCGGCGAGTCGGCATCCATATCATCATTCCAGTTGCTAAAAGGATCGGCAGGAATTGGGGCAATATAGTCTGTAGACATAGCCTCTCGCGGAAGGAAGGAAGGATGTGGGTGGTGTCTTTAACTCGCTGCACCTTGCGTTGTGTACTACGACGACCGCCCTTGCGACGCTTACTAGTCGCTAGCGGGGTGGTGACTGTTCCTCGCTGTCACTGACGCTAAGCGCAGTATAATGGAGTTCCCCTGCTGAGTGTCCGTTCATCACTTAGAATATCAGAAGCTTCCGAGATAGGAATCGCTTTGTCACAACTCCGAGATACGTATCACTCACAGCCGAGGCAATCAGTCTCACAGAGGAAGACATACTTTTCTGGAGACTAATAGGAGCAGAAGGTGTACACTTCGACGTAGTAACTGCAACATCAGAAGACGTGGACAAGTGTCCCAAATCAGGCGGGCACAGTGGCAGCACTTCCACTAACAAAGACTCTGTCGTGCCAACGTCCGTAACACAAGAGGGCCTCGCCGTGGGGAATAAAACAGGTAACAGACTGGAATGTCGTAGCACAGGAAATTCCCGTTTAGAATTTAAGACAGTCCAAGTCAACTGCTTTCTATGTCGACTCCCTAGGTATCTGTACAATACCTGTTTCCGTGGACAATTACTCTTCAAATGTCCAGTTAGGTGACAACAGGCGCACGTGAACGGCTGACTAGGATAAACCACTATAATTTGTCTCAACCTTATAAGATAGTGTGGAGGTAAAGTTGTCAAGTTTCTAATAAGTAATAACATGCTGTAAATATTAGTTTGTTATAAAGTTTAGCTTTGAACACGTATCCTATGCAGAATAGTTTTCTCTGTCAGACTATATCATTTTTGAAGCCTTTATAGATTTTTGTGAGCAAAACTTTCTAATAAAAACGAGTTTTTCAGTAAAAGTCCGATATTTGCTGTCTCTATGCTTATCACGCAGAAACTAAGTGTGTAACGTAGCAATACTTTTTCTTAGCTGGAGTAAACTAGTGTGCTGATACCTGCCCAGTTTGAATTCTCTACCATTAATAAGATAAGCGTCATAATTTTTTTAAATTAAATATTTGCGGAAAATTCTATGCAGTAGAAAATTATCCAACGAAAAACGTTTTTGTTATTGGGTTTACAATGGGGATCAAGCGAAAGAAATGTTGAGGAGGGTTGCGGACAGTTTTTATAAGAAGCTGGAATCCTGCAACTTCTTGCATTTATTGCGTATGACAAACAAAAGTCTCCAACTATTCAGCTAACAGGCCAGGCGCGATGTAGAAGTCAGTAAAGGTCAAAATGAGTTGTAAGGTAATGTAAGGTGCACTTGTGTAAAAGAACTTATAAAAGAAAATGCTTGCGAAGAAGACTTTGACTTATGTTGAGAATGTCATAAAAGTAGAAAAAAAATTTTTGTTAGCCCACATTAAATTCGTGTAAAATAAGACAAATACCGCGGATATTTCATTCCAAGCAATATCTCCAGATGGTCGGGATTTGAAACTAAGAAAAAAGAAGACACAGCAAAACAAAGAGAATCGAATTTGCTTATAACGTTACGATACGTATGAGAAACCGATGCCAAAATCTTTTAATGTAAGAAAGGTTTTGCTTTGTTTCCTTTGTATTTTCTAATCAGTTGACAGGGTATGCTAAATAATTGTATAAAGAAAGAAAACTGTGTCCAGCTAACATAAATCAGTCAACCAATGTTTTATGACGATTATTTTTCTCGATGGTCATGACTTTGGTCTTTTCCAACGCGGTTGGCCTGGGAGTGGGAAATCTTCATGTTCACGAGTTTCACCTCCATTTTGTTATATATGTTAAGAGTTTCTGTATAATGTGAAAACTGTATGACTTTAAATATCTATGGGACCAAAGAGGAGGTACAAAGGTTTAAAATTTTACCTATTGTGAAAATTATTTGACCATTCCAATCCATGATTGCTCCACCGCCAAAGAGTACCTTTAGTCTATCCAGATTTCCAGAACTTTTAAGATATCCGGGAGGAGGTTAAGGCAGTCAGATGTTCCGCCGATGTTCCACATTATTATGCGTGAATACCAGAGGATATTTCATCCGTTATTAGGAATTTTAGGGGTTGTAGAAATTACATTTATATGGGTAAAGAAGAGCATTTCTCATATAAATCTTCTAGATCACTATACTATAATTTTATAAAGAATGGGGAGAGTTAAATGAAATTAATTAATTCGCCATTCGAGCTTAAAAAGGTAAGTGACTTGAAAAACACATTAACAGCTAAGTGGTTACTTTAAAATACACCGATATAGAGGAGCTAATTTCGTTTCCTCCGTGATACAAAAAATAAGTGAAGATACTAAACAATAGATATTAGCCATACCTTAGGTATGATACTAATATAAACATGATTATCTGACAATTATTATAAGGAAAAGGGAGAAGGAAAATAGTATTTTCTCGTAATTTCATAAACCCGAAATGATGCAATTTTCTAGTCTATATCACACAACTCATTTAAAATAAAAGAGACCTTCAGTCTTGTACGCACTTCGAAGTTACACAATAAGATTCATCATCATCCTGACCTAGAAAAGAATCGTCTTGTTAAAATAAGTGGAAGTTAACATCATTCAGCGTTTCAGTATATCTTATACGTGTACACGTCCGGCATGATAACATCTACATTGCCGTTTGTAAAAATTGCACTACCAAGAAGGAAACGCATGAATTCAATGAATTTAATACCACAGGTTAGTTACATGACAAGTAACAAATGATAAACTTTTCAAATCTATACATGACCTTTGAGCTCTAACATTCAGTATTTGGTGTGGCCTCCATGCGCTGCAATTAGAGCTGCTATGCGCCGTGGCATTGAATCAAAAAGGTTCTGAATAAGTTCCTGAAGGATTTCCCTCCACGCAGTTTGTATTCGAGCCCACAAATCCGTGACACTGGTTACTGGAGGATCGTGACGCACTAGGTGCCGACCAACCATATGTTCGATGGGCGACATGTCAGACGAACGTGCAGGCCAGGGAAGCAATGGCACCCGTCACTCTTCGAAGAAGGCTTGTACATTCTTCGCAATATGTGGCCGGGCATTCTCCTGTTGAAATGTGGCCTGTGGAGATGCCTGAAGCAGGGGGAGTACCTCAGGCTCTACAACCACCGCTAGGTACCGATTACTGTTCAAAGTGCCCTCAATTTGTAGCAGGCGAGATCGGCGCCCCAAGCCATCACAGCTGGTGTTTGTCTACTATGCCGTTCAACAATGCAGCCCTCCAGTTTGCGCTCACCACGGTACCGCCAGACACGTATGTGGCCATCACTGTAGGACACGTTGAAGCGGGACTCGTCCAAAAAGACTACATTTTGCCACTCAGCACCTCAGTGACGGTGTTCACGTGCCCGTTGTAGTCGGAGGAGCTTATGGTTTCTGGACAATGGAAGCCGACGTAATTGCATGCATGCAACCAGTCCAACCTGCAGCAGACGGCGACGAACCGTTGATGCAGAGAAGTTCACACCTGTTGCAGTGCTCCAGCATCGAGCCAACATGTGGATGATACTGTACGGTCCGTTATGGCCATGCAGACAAGATGACGGTCATCCAGTGCTGTGGTCATGTTCCGTGGTCCGGTACCCGCTCTTCGCTGCGTACGACCTTCATCTATCTACTGCTTCCACACATGCATCACTTTCGTAGCAGCATGCCCTGTACGAGCCGAAATGTCACGGTATGACAAACCCAATTCCCTGAGACCTATCATTCTGCCCCGTTCGAACTCACTCACATGCCGATATGGCTCCCTTTGATGTCTACGAGGCATACTGGCACTCACTTTATTGTTTCCACCTTGTTTGACAGCTCTGCATTGATTACACTGGGCGCAACATTGACCTTGTCGGACCGACACGATAGGGTTCTGCTCGGCCTACGTGTACCCCATCTCTCTGCAAACCTAATCACTTATTGCTTGCACACTCTTCTACACTTCCACCAAGTTTGGAGTTATTCGGGAAATTCTTTCTTGGTGTTGCAATTTTCACAAACGGCAGTGTATGCTGCCCATATTAAAAGCCGACCGCTCCTGAGATTTACTCCTATGCGTAGAAATGTCTTCTTTAAATCACCATTTTCCTTTTTTTTTCATTCCTGCATTATTGAAATGTAATAATAACTAGAGCCCGGATATTTAAACATTTATTACAATCAAAACAGGAAGACAAAAAAGACAATAAAACATAAGGTCACGCTAAATTTAAAAAAATATATACGATTAAAAAGTAATAATCATAATAAATTTAGTAAACAATAATTGGTGGAAAATCATACAAATTACACACATTTATTGTACACATTAAGGTACTGCTGTAAATGTGTTAGACTCTGCCGGTATCAACTAATGATTTACACAAATATAACGGAAACTGTGACTATCTGTTGTATGGTAACGACTGTTGGAAATAGTTTCATTTTCATGTCACCACTCTTTGAAGCAAGAACAGATTTGTGATTTGTTGTTACCATAATATATTGATTGGTAAAACACGTTTCTCACCGATTAACTATCTTTACACAAACTTTAAATAATAAAACTGATGCATCAGTTGAAAACACATGGGCTCCAAATTCACTAACATAACTATGAGGTTTATTTTTCAAATAGTTGACTTAAGTTATACATCATAACTAATGGTGTTATGTCTGCTTTCATGCGGCAATAACTGACCATTACAATTCGTCAACATGTTTTCCTGCACTGCTTCCTGATACTGGAGAACACACTTTCAAAGAGATTTGCTGAGCCCTTAGCAGGTAGCAAACATTACATTAAAAAAGATGGTCGCATTCCAACGTAAATGATGTCTAAGTGGGGTCCATTATTTAGAGTTCCCTGAAGATAATAGAAAAATTGAAAATAAATTGAAAAAGTTTAAATTGATTTTAAAAAGGCAAACATTGACATTTATAATTCAAATAGGCAGATATACTTTAAGAAACAAAAAAGGCAAAATAAAAACTGGTTTTATAACTTCAAAATACCTCAAAACACGATTACATCTACATAATTTTCTATTTATTACCAACCAGTAAAAAAAATCATTTGGGTCTAACATCCGGGCTATAGTAATAAATACAATAAAAGCAAAAGCAGAAGTTTCGAGGCAAAAACACGGCCAATACCAAAACCATAGCGAACAAACATATTCTATATCTGGAACTCTGAGCCTCGGCATCTAAGTAGTAAATTCGTGACATCAAGGCTTCTGCTCCGGAATATCTACGTTATAACCGTATTGAATCAAAGGGAGAGCAGATGTCATAGTACAGGTTCCTGCCTGAAAACACATAGAAATTAAAAAAGTTTTATGAAAACAAAATTATGTATAAATAAAATAAACAATTGTCTTTCTTGTGTTTTAATATCACATGTTTGTTCTAAAAAGACGCCCAAGAATTGATTGTTATACACATGCCTTTCTTTAAAAAAGCAAACGAAATAAATTACGGCTTAACTGAATGACCGTTTTCCTCAAATTATTTTTGTGAGTAGTGCGAAATCTTTATGCCGAAGGAAAAATAAAACAAAATTCTTATCAGTATTTTAAGTAAACACGCCAGCACGTTTATGTTACATGACTTGCTGTAATGCAGGTACATACATGGACAGGCATTATTGTACATTTAAGTACATTATCTGTACCTGTTAGATGCAATTAACCGTTGCAGATTCGTCGTTCACACCGACTGAAGTTAGAATAAATACATGCACTGCAAAGGTTAATTAAGTTAAGAAACTATAACTAAACGATACATCTAGGAATAAGTAACCCGATCTTTCACCACCATACATATTTATGTACTAAATATACGCTATGTGATCAAAAGTAGCCGGACACCCCACAAACATATGTTTTTCATCTTAGGTGCATTGTGGTGTCACCTACTGCCTGTTACTCATTATCCGCGACCTCAGTGGTCATTAGACATCGTAAAACAGCAGAATGGGACGCTCCGTGGAACTCACGGACTTCGAACGTGGTCAGGTGATTGGGTGTCACTTGTGTCAGAAGTCTGTACGCGAGATTTCCACACTCCTAAACATCCCTAGGTCCATTTTTCTGATGTGATAGTGAAGTGGAAACGTGAAGGGACATGTGCAGCACAAAAGCGTACAGGCCGACTTCGTCTGTTGACTGACAGAGACCGCCGAATTTGAGGAGGGTCGTAAAGAGTAATAGGCAGACATCTATCCAGACCATCACACAGGAATTCCAAAATGCATCAGGATCCACTCCAAGTACTATGACAGTTAGGCGTGAGATGAGAAACCTTGGATTCCATGATCAAGCGGTTGCTCATAAGCCACACATCACGCAGGAAAATGCCAAACGACGCCTCGCTTGGTGTAAGGAGCGTTAACATTACACGATTGAACAATGACAAAACGTTGTGTGGAGTGACGAATCACGGTACACAATGTGGCGATCCGCTGGCAGGGTGTGGGTATGGCGAATGCCCGGTGAACGTCATCTGGCAGCGTGTGTAGTGCCAACAGTGAAATTCGGAGGTGATGGTGTTATGGTGTGGTCGTGCTTGCATCCCTTGTTGTTTTGCGTGGCACGATCACAGCGCAGACCTACATTGATATTTTAAGCACCTTCTTGCTTCCCACTGTTGAAGAGCAATTCGGGGATGGCGATTGCATCTTTCAACACGATCGAGCACTGTTCATACTGCACGGGCTGCGGCGGAGTGGTTACACAACAATAGCATCCCTGTAATGGACTGGCCTGCACAGAGTCCTGACTTGAATCCTATACAACACCTTTGGGATGTTTTGGAACGCCGACTTCGTGCCAGGCCTCACCTCTCCTCAGTTTCGCACTCCGTGAAGAATGGGCTGCCATTCCCCAAGAAACCTTCCAGCACCTGATTGAAAGTATGCCTGCAAGAGTGAACGCTGTCATCAAGGCTAAGGGTGGGCCATCACCATATTGACCTCCAGCATTACCGATGAGGGCGCCACGAACTTGTACGCCATTTTCAGTCAGGTGTCCGGATACTTTTGTTCACGTAGTGTACTCTGGAGATCCATGGACACAAATAATTTAGTCATTATTTTGACATTCAGTTGGTACATGAAATGATTCATGGTTATCATCATCATTCAGCAGAGTGCGGGGTAACAAGCAGAACGCAAAAAAGAACACGCTGTCACGTTCAATGCTGAGTCGCAAACTTGGAAAACAAAAAACCGGTTTGAGATTTCTAGGTAGTTCATGAGGAAGAAAGAAAAGTCGAAACACAAGCAAATAGTAAAAGTTACATTTACTAAAGGTGCAAATATCTGTCTTCTTCTTTTCTTAGAAAAAAAACAGCGTTAAGGTGAGCATCTCATTGTGTGGACGACTGATGCCGTATTCTCGAAAGCTAAAATCAAGGGAATTCACGTGCCCTGACTCGTATCCGATCGTATTGCCTGCACATTTTTACTTTCTCTACCGCTTAGCTGATGGATAGAGGTAGTTCTGGTTTCCACCCAGAAATTGGGCATCGAGTTTTCACCGAAAACACTCGTCTTGAAGTCTGTCCCCTCCAAGAAAAACCTTTTTAGAAAAAGGGGCCGTGTGTGTGTGTGTGTGTGTGTATGTATGTATGTATGTATGTGAGTGTGTGTACACACGTGTGTGCGTTTGTGTGAACAGCATACATCAAAGCCGAAAAGTCGGATAACTAATGAACTTCGTTTTTAATTAACTTCTTTTAAAGCTGCAATTAAAATTACTCACGAAGTTCCCCACATTCCCGAATTATCCTTTACTCGAAAACTTTTTCCCTGTTTTAGGTATTATCTCAAAAAATGGCTTTGACGATTTCGATTAAAATAGCATATGTTTGTGATGAATGAAAAATGAAACCTATGTCTTGAATTTTCTGTAAATAGACTATGAAGTCTTCTTCATTCTAATTGAACTTTGAAGAATCTTACATAATAGGAAAACAGATAAAAATGCCCTACAGAAAAATTCAGAATTCATTAAAATATGCAACTTGTGTTAAATTATATTCCCTACAGTTTGAGACCTTTAGGTTTCATTTGCTGATATTCTAGTGCACATCCAAGGCCTTACGCAGAGTGTTCGGGAGGGGGTGCTAAAACACACACACATCAATCATACCTTCATCCCGTTGTTACTTTTAGAGATTTATCTAAGTGAGGGAGACACCAATTAGACCACTGTATACGGTATACTGAGTACAGAATTTGATGTTCAACTTTACCAATAACCAATTTTAAGTATTTATAGGACAAAAGGCAAACATGAGTATATAAAGACTAAACTTCCCCAGCCAGAACATACCCAGTCAGGTGTGTTAATCAATAGACTACGAAGAGACCCCTCATTTCACTACAACACATAAGATGCTCTGTAACCAGCTAGTATTTATGACTAAACCTGTGACTAAACGTCTGCGGCTAGTAAAATGAGCGGAGCGAGCCGTTTAATCAATGTTGCCAACCAACAATTGGAATGATAACTTTAAAAAGTAACGGTTTAAATTCCCAGTTATGCCCAATATTTACCATTTTAATGTATAAAGTATTTTTATTTACCTGTTTAGTATCAAGTAAAATGTGGTATACTAAATCTATAAGTAAAGAGTTACATAAAATAAAAATGAGGCTGAAGTGCTTCGATATTACAATTTTGGAAATCTGAGGGGGGAGGCTTGAGCCCCCTAGCCGCGCCACCTGCCTGTGCCCCTGTACACCTTATATCTGATGTAGTCACCTCTAACAATTTAGACTAATTTATCCATATGTCAGTCATCTGATACAGACCACTATAAAATGTCAGATATCAACCAATCGCGAATCTCTATACCGATAAATGAGAGGATGCCCTTTATCGCTAGACAATTATCCCTATTTCCTTTAAGAACAGGTATAACGAACATGCGTACATTGGAAACCAGCGCTAAATCCAGCAGTCAAAATGACGTCTGAAAGATTTGGTCAAGTCACGAAACATAATAAATCAAGCGAAAGGTTACGAACTGGAAAAGCAAACATTAACACGTTGCAAGAATTGGCGGCTGACATGATAAACGTAAACGGAAAAGATGACAAGGGTTTATTAGAATATGCAGTGTCACGTTTAATTTATGATCAGAATGGATGTGTTCAAAAGCTGCACTGATCAGTGTTTTGAGGTTAGTTTATCACTTATTGTAAACATTAGAAATATTATCTTGTTTTAAGGGTTTTCTTAGTTCATGTTATTCGTGAAATACACCGCCGTTTGTGAAAATTGCAACACCAAGAAAGAATTTCCCCAATAACTCCAAATCTGGTGGAAGTGTAGAATAGTGTGCAAGCAATAACTGATTACGTTTGCAGAGAGATGGGGTACACGTAGGCCGAGCAGAGCCCTCTTGTGTCGGTCCGACAGGGTCAGTGTTGCGCCCAGTGTAACCAGTGCAGAGCTGTCAAACAAGGTGGAAACAATAAAGTGCAGTATGCCTCGTCGACGTCAAAGGGAGTCATATCGACATGTGAGTGAGTTCGAACGGGGCAGAATGATCGGTCTCCGGGAAGCGGGTTTGTCAGGCTCGTACAGGGCATGCTGCCACGACAGTGATGCATGTGTGGAAGCAGTGGATAGATGAAGGTCGTACGCAGCGAAGAGTGGGTACTGGACCACGGAACATGGCCACAGTACGGGATGACCGTCATCTTGTCCGCATGACCATAACGGACTGTACAGTTTCATCCACAGTGTTGGCTCGATGCTGGAGCACTGCAACATGTGTGAACTTGTCTGCATCAACGGTTCGTCGCCGTCTGCTGCGACTGGACTGGTTGCATGCATACCATTATGTCGGCTTCTTTTGTTCAGAAACCACAAGCTCCTCCGACTACAATGGGCACGTGAACACCGTCACTGGGGTGCTGAGTGGCAAAATGTAGCCTTTTCAGACGAGTCCCGCATACGTGTCCAGCGATACCGTGTTGAGCGCAACCTGAAGGGCTGCATTGTTGAGTGGCATAGCGGACAAACACCAGGTGTGATGGTTTGGGCGCCATTGATTACAACAATCGATCTCGCCTCCTACGAATTGAGGGCACTTTGAACAGCAACCGGTACCTAACGGTGGTTGTAGAGCCTGAGGTACTCCCCCTGCTTCAGGCACCTCCACAGGCCACATTTCAACAGGACAATGCCCAGCCACATATTGCGAGCAATGTACAAACCTTCTTCGAAGAGCGACGGGTACCACTGCTTACCTGGCCTGCATGTTTACCTGACATATCGCCCATCGAACATGTCTGGGATATGGTTGGTGACACTTGGTGCGTCACGGTCCTCCAGTAACTAGTGTCACGGATTTGTGGGCTCGAATACAAACTGCGTGGAGGGAAATTCCTCAGGAACTTATTCAGAATCTTTTTGATTCAATGCCACGGCGTATAGCAGCTCTAATTGCAGCACATGGACGCCACACCAAATACTGAATATTATGGCTCAAAGGTCATTATAGATTTGAACATTTTATCATTTGTTGTTTGTCATGTACCTAGCTTGTGGTATTAAATTCATTGAATCCATGCATTTCCTTCTTGGTGTCGCAATTTTCAGAATCGGCAGTGTAGTCCTAGTAAATGCACTCAGGATTTTCAAATTCTCTAGATAAATCTCTCCTCGCTTCGTGACTAGAGGATTTGCCGATAATTTGAAAATCACTCATTGGATTATGTAGGGTGGCGGAAATTAGCATAAAGGAACTTATTTATTCTTATTACATTTCTGAACAAATATTACATAGTATACTTAGGAATATAACACGACACCGATTTTCCCACTGCTCACTTCAAACATTCATAGAAACAAACAAACCGCTGTTTTATAGATGGAAAGCTAGTTCAAAAGGCACCTTTGCTGCAACCTCAAAGAGGGCGTAATTTTGTGGTTCACTGTAAACAATTCACTGTAATGTCTGTGTCTGTGAGCATCGTTCATCAGTACATGCTAAAATACCACGTGAAAATTCTCTATCAGATACAGAAAAACAATTAATGATTATAAAGATTAAGCCCTAAGTTATTTAAATTGCGTTACTAATAATTGAGCACACAGTATATTAAAAACGGGAATTATATTTGGACAAGAAAGCTGTAGGAGCACGCTTAATCAACTTAACCTGCGCAAAACCGAGCGAGATGCTCTGCGGTAAGCTGAGAGGTTTGCATTCGGGAGCTGCTGGGTTCGATTCCTAGGGCCGGCTACTCTGGCCATGGGCTTTTCGTGGTTTTCCCTGGTTGGCAAGGCGAACGGTTTCTCTTCTACCACGAATTTCCTATTCATCATTTCGCTTCCCCTTTCAAGTATCTGGTCGACTTAGGGGCTGCACAGGTAGGTCGGTCGGTGTCGGATAAATGGCGCAGATACTTGTGCGTTGAAAAGTTCTCCTCGGCCCTACCAGATGGCAGCGTTTTCTAACGGCCTGTATTACGATCTCCGGTTAAAAGTCATGGTTTGTAACCTATCAGTTATCGCTACCTGAAGGTTAGGTGCATTGCCGCGTATTACAAACGCATATCAACCGATGGTTAGTAACCCTAAGGTTTATGATGCTGGGCGAGAAGTTGGCAACACCAAAGAGATATGTATTTCTCCTTGGCAATAGTTTTCTGAGTGATTTCACTGTTTATACAACGCTATCTCGTGGTAATCTGCAACATTATAGCGTCATTATTGGTCATTAGTAACAAGGCGAGCGGACAGACTATTATAGATTGTGAACGGTTTTGGAGATTTTTTAGAGAATTTTGACATGAACATAACCTAAAATGTAATTTATATACATGTCATTGAGCACACAAGATGCGGTTCTAGTACGTTATTGGATTACTGAGCTACAATAGGATACCGTAAACAATAGTTATAATTACCTTTTTACTAGCTTTTCCGTTCGCGAAAGCTATTATATTTATAGAAAAGCAACATCGATGGTTCTAATGTTGATTCGGATTTACACATGTTGCCTGACATTTAAGTTCAACACAATATTTTTAAGTTTGTTGCATCTTTCTAATACCGTTCCTTGGTTATTCTATTTGGAAAACTATGCCACACTTCAAAGTTTCGTTAAAAATAGTGTTAAGAGTTTTGACGTAAAAGTTTTACGAATATCACTTTAATAACCGAAAACCATAGTCTTTTGACGCAAACATTTCATGAATATCACTTAAAACTAACGTGGAAAGCCATTCGACAATTTTAAAAAACAACCTAAATATAAACTAACACGCAAAATACGTTTACCTTTGCCCACACTGCTTGTCATTTAACCTAAAATGTTTGGCCTTCCAAAAACAATCCAAGCACAATGGTTAGTTCCTTACGCCCTGACAGTAATATTTAAGACTGGGTGTTGGAGTGAACTATTCTAATGTATAGATAACATTTCCAAAAACTTGAAAATATATTCTGAATCACTCTCAATAATCAATCTCTGCCGGTGGTACGCCATGTTTCATTCGGAAATACGAGTTAACTCCAAGGTATCATTTTATCCACCACTTGAGGTGGTGGTTAGTTTACCTCCAAAAATAACTCCCGGGTAGCCCTTAACCAAAGATTGTAATACAGTCGCAGTACGTAACTCTCAGGTAAATCTTACCCCAAACCTTAACCGGAGATCGTAATACAGGCCGTAAGTCGCCTCTGGTGGAGAGAAGTTCTACACTGAAGAAGAGTTCTCCCCAGTTCCGGCAGGGGGAAGCCTTCTTGAGCAATCCGGCAGTGTGACTCTTCAAACTTGGAATCTGAAGGGATCTCTGCACATCTCTGTTGGTCGGCCTGCCAGCGACCTATAGCCTCCTGCAGTTCTTTCACCTCATGCGTTCCTCCTAGTGGTGTTAACCACAAAAAATCAGTGTTGGGTAGAAGTGCAAAGCATCCCCTCCGTTCCCTGGTCATACTCATACTCAACTTGCGCAAAGCAAAAGTCAATAACGTATTTCATTTTCAAACGATTACTAATTTAAACTTAGCGTTCGCTACTGGACGTACAAGAGGAATTCTGTCAAAGACAAGAAGCTTGCCATTAAGAAACTACTGAATAAACTCCTTTAAATTACCAAAACAAGGCCATAATACACCTCGCTGAAAAACACATGCCTGGATCTCAGAATAGAATCAAGTGATTTTCAGTGACGAAAAGAAGTTCAATTTATATGGACTAGGTGCTTTTCAGTATTATAGGCTGTCGCAGTATCTCAATGACTTATGTTATCTTTATTTGTAGGGCGATTCTTGTTTTATTATTTTTAAATTTGGATTATTTGTCCTCCTGCTAGCTATTGTAACTCAGTCGAGCACGTATCTCTAAGCAGGGTGTGTAACGGAAAGGAATTGTTGTTAAAAGATAACAGTCATATAAACATCTGAATGTTTATTGCCGTCACGTTTAGTTTAAGTTAATAATTGACATATTTAATTTTTATACAGGCCTGCCTGAAACTGTTATATTTCTAAACGTAACTACAGTCGTTTTAGTTGCCGCGCCAATTACTTCGTACGTTACATTTTGTAACTAACTCTGCGACGTGCACTTCGTGAAAGATTCTTCAGAACTATGTGGCACTTCCTTGTGGCTTAAGAATATAAACTCTTTCATCTCAAACTGCCTAAACATTCTAATATAGCTCTTATCGGTTATCAACTTTAGCGTCTCTTTTGGTCAGCCATTCACTACTACTGACATATATGCTCTAGGGAAGATATTCCCTCCATTTCTGAAAAAGACACGATACCCTGACCTCAATTCCGCCTTTCTCTTCTTGGTGACAAACAACTCACCCCCTCGGTTTATTGTTACCCACTTTATTGTCAGTTTCAGTTAGGCACTGCAAACTTATTTCCTAACAAATCCTTATGGCTAACAAACATCTAAAAGCATGTATATACAATAATATTAATTTACACTATAATCACTCTGGCATTCACAGCATGTTCTGATACAAAATACTGCCATAAGGCAAACCTCCGTAAAGAGGACCAAGTTCGAAAGAGTAGAAATGTTATCGTCAACATTCTGTTCTCAAGGCACATCAAACTCGGTGTGCTTGCACATCATGATGAAGACTCACACAGATATGCTTGAACGATTCAGATGTATGAAAAACTTTTCAGATGACGCTGCCATTCATGCGTCTGCTAAATCGGAGGAGTGGTTTCTACAGAAAGGAATTGCATTTCTGAGCTGGCCAGATTTAAAACAAGTCCAAAATCTATGCTGGATCCCGACAGTACATCTGTATTGCAATTTGGGGGAGATCACATGGGAAATTTGCCAAAAAGATGACATTTTTAGTTTTTGTGCAGTCTTACAAAATGAAATGTCCTCTTTAATTTGATATGTATTAAATAATTATAGGTACTATACTTATATTTTAAATATATTTTTAAAACTGGCACTGCATCATAACTCCTACACACTTTGGAGTAGAGAGGTAAACTTTAGCCATCTTTTAAGCGAATTTTGCTCTAGAAACTGGTACTCCTGTTAAATATGACAGCTACTGTGTACTCAAGCCATGTTATTTCTTTCTTTGCAAATAAATGCCAATTTGTTTTCCTCAGTTTGCTTTGAACAGCTTTTACTATGAAGGACATCTTCTGGTATGAATGATCCGTTTTCTCAGAAAATATTGAAGATGCATAAAGAACATTTTAGGATGAAAAAAGCAACCTTTAAGTGTTGTTATGCACCTACTTTGGTGATCAATTTGAGATCTCATTATTTACCGGAAAAATCGCGAGTCAGTTGGGGAATTTAATGCCGTGCTAGTAGGTTGCCATGTTAGCTCAGTTAGAGCAACGCACGGAAAGTGGAAAATCTTGGTCAAAATCCCGCTATGGATTTTTTACTCTGATTCTACCTTTCTAACCTTGTCCTACTCACGACATGTGCGAAAAAAACATTAATTACCATTGATTGACTAATAGTTGGGACTTAAAATGCTTACGACATTGTAAGTCGCCATTGGGCTATGCTATCTGAAAATTACTCGTAACTTGAATTGGTGGTTTACTGGGAAAAACCGAGTTAGTTGGGGAATTTAATATCGTGCTGGCATTTTGCCGTTGTAAACAATGACACGGAAAGCGGAAGATCCTGGTTCAAATCCCTGCCGTGACGTTCAATTTTTCAGTCTGATTCTACCTTTCTAATATCGAAGAGCATTTTCTAACTTAATAAGAGGAACAAAATAAAATATATAATAACCCTGTTGCGATGCGTCTATTAATTGTGTTTATTTTATTCTGTAAAATACAAATATACTTTTATACTGACTTCCACCCTAAGACGGCGTTCTTCACATTTAATGCATTATTTTCAAAGCAAAATGAGACATTAATTTTGGTTTGATTTCTTAATAAATTTATGCTCAATATTTATAAAGTATGCACGAGTAGATACATGCGTAACTTTTTCAGCCAAACAATTGCCTTATGATAATTTCCAATACTGCATGATAATTTCAAACATTGGTTGTATAATTTCCCCATGTTAAGAGTAGGTATTTCATTGGACAACTACAGCACCTAACTGAACAATTATAGCCTTATGTTCCGGAAGAAAGTTTTGGCATGATGAATGGAAAAAAAGTGAGTTTGAGCCTCGCCCTTTCTTTAATATAATTACACACGCACAGTTACTCACCGGATATTGCACGAAAACCTGGACATATGATTCGCATTTTAGTGTTCGAGACTCAGTACGCAGAAGGCTGATGTTTCCTGTTATTCCTTTTGCCTATGAATGGAAATACTGTCTGAAGAGCATATGATCGTTTGAGGTAGGTGAACAACTACAAGATACAAATATGGTTTTATCTTCAGTTAGTTTCGTACTATATCTTAAAAAATGGACTACATTCATTCAGTAACAAAGCTGTAATTTAATGCTTTTAAATTAAAAACAATGTTACATTCACGTTAGCTTCCCCACAAACTACATACAAAATCTTTGTCTTCTATTTCTTTCTTGTTAATAATTTTCATTGCACACTTAATATTTCGTTGTGGGTATAAGAAGAATACAGAAGGCGAGTCAAATTTTTAAAAAGCGGGTCTTTTGAAATTCCATGTTGCTTGCATCACCACGAGAAAAAAAAATCGGAGAGCGGTTAACCACATTAAGTGTCAAAGAATATCTCGGAAATAGTTATGGCAAAAAGTTTATTTTACAAGCTGTGTGCTTTAACGAAACCTATATTTTTTGTGTAAAGATTTTGTCTATGTCTTCTGTTTACCAACTATAGAAAAGTCATTTAGAGTCAAGAGATTTGCAATGGTTATGTGCACAAAACTCAGCATATAAAATATCTTTAAAATATTATGGTATTTTAATGAAAATCGTAAGAGCCATTTCTGAGAAAATAAAAAACGACGAAAATTATTCCATGTAAAGGGTAGTTTAGGGTGCAAGGATTGTTTTGAAAATCTTCACACACGCATGGACCTTTTACTAAAAATGTTTTTATTAAGGGGACCTCAAAATGTATATTTTCAGTGAAATCTCGTTATAGAAGTTTTGGATGGAATGTAATACTTTCTCTGTCTACCCTAGGAAAGTAGTAGAAAAAATAGAAGGTCAGCACTTTCATAATCGTGTTGCAAACTGAGAGATGATGGACAAAAGTAACAAATTTCAGATAAAGATACCGGTGTTTAAACAGTGCCGGCCCTCGTAGCCGTGATCGCCGGAGTGTATAGCTCTGGCGCTCTGCCAAGCTGAGAGTCGCGGGTTAGAGTCCCGCCATGGGCATGGGTGTTTGTGTGTGCGTGTCTGTGTGTTGTGTAATTGCGGTAATAAGCGGTAACGAAAACAGTAAACCGGGTACAAGGGAACTTAAAAAAAACAAACAAACAAAGAAACGCCCGTCAAAATCTAAAAGCCAAAACCGTTGTTCATAGCTGGTAGGAGTTACATATGGCTATACACCTCCAGTGTGCTCTGGAAGTCTAATTGCTTCGTTTCTTCATGTTCTTTACTTTCTCTACGAATTACCTGAAGTAGATTAAGTAATGTATTCCATCCAAAAATTCGACATCGAGATCTCGCCAGACACATATGGTCTGAGATTCCAGCACAGCAAAAACATTTTTTTAGAAAAGGTTCTTGTGTGTGTGAAGCTATCCCTTACCTTACAAAAAATTGTTCCTTATTGCTTATTTTCTAAACAGTGGCTATCGTTTTTGATTAAAATATCACAATTTTAATATAGATGCACTACTAATAAAATGTACAGCCTGTGACAAAATAAATGAACAACAGCCAATGAGAGAGTTCGATTCGGAAAACATCGGAAGCACTCGCTAACGCTGCGTTCACAATACACGATTTAATAACACCCTTCGTTAATTTCAAAGCAGTGCTAGAAGTAGGAAGATGCCTTTCAGTTTGACTGTATGCATGGTAGCCGAGCGGGAAACTCATGTGTCTCATAATTGGAAGAACGTGAGTTCGAATCCTTGGTATATACATTCTTTTTATTATTTAAATTTTAATTTGTTAAAAATATATGACAAGCAGCCCGTAGCTGAGGGTTAGACCGCTCGCCTCCCACCAAAAAGGCTCGGGTTCGATTCCAGGGACCCGCATGTGAGGATTTGTGATGGACGAGCGACGTCTGGGTGGGTTTTCTCCGGTTTCCCTCACCGTTCATTCCACCAGTTGCTCCATCATCACCTTTCCTTTCATCCATTTCTCCTTCACCATATCATCTTCTTCCCTCACTCTCATTCCTGGGTACGGGCCGATACCCCGTTCCGGGTTCTTCATTCTGTGATTCAATGCTGACTGCTCCTCTACAGCTTGTAAGTCCTACGGGGTGTAAGTTCTGCATAAGAGTAGGGAAGTCGACTAAGTGAGTAAATATATGGCAATGCTGTATGTTTTCCATGCATAAGATATTTACCAATTTTAAGACATTCATGCATAAATACACAGGCAAATTGCTGTTTTCGTTTTCAAAATAAATGGCATATTAGTAAGGATTCGAAAGTGAAAAATAAACCAAATACTTAAATGACTTAATATTGAATGTGCAAATTCTCTGTCTCATTCTTCAGTGTTATGAATGACGCTGGTATGATCATGCGCGCGCTACTCATAGCGTTGTAGTTCTACATGATATGTTAGCAGTCATACTGACTTTTGCTATGGCTGAACGCACTCATAAACGAAGTTACAAGGAGATGTCCTTACGTTAGTGAACGTTGCTGGATACTCTGTGTCTCAGGCAGCAAGAACACTTAAACTCGTCCTCCGTAGTGTAGTGGCTACCATGCTAGCCTCTAGTTCCCGAGGTCGCGGTTTCATACGCGGAGAAGGGCTATGGATTTTTTTCGGGCGTAAAAATCCTTGGCATGGCTTTCTTCGGAAGGGAAATAGAGCCGGTGGTCCCTGTCGTAGATTTACGGCACGTAAAAGAACCCCAAGCCTGATAAAGAGGCTACTGAGCAAAACTACTGGTATTTCACGCCCAATATAGAATGGGACGCTAAGGACCTCAGCAGTTAAAGAGCGTCCATAAATAAAACTCAACTTCAAGAACACTTTAAGTCCTATATCAACGGTTATTACGATGTAGATGTGGTTATCCAGGAAGGGATTGTTCGTCGTCGATCTGGTTCGGGTCGAAAACTCAGCAGAACACTGCACTTCTATAACAGGCTGACAGAAATCTTTTCCAGCATGTCTCTACAATTATTAGAAGTAATTTTAATTTCCCTGGATCGAACCACACAGCCTTGCATCGTTTGACTACAGCAGGGATCTGTACTCGATCGGCAGCTAAGAAGCAGCATCTTATAGACGATCACAGATTATGTGGCCTTGCATTGGCAGAAGAAAATGTTAGCCATAACTGGGATAAGGTTATATCCACAGACGAGGTGACATTTTTACCTATAAATGGGGGTGGGATAAGTGCTTATCGCCCCAGGGGAAAACTTTACGACGCAAAACACTTGGCACAAATGGATCGTCAAGGTCGCGTATCTGTGTCGTGTTGGGGTTGGATGTCACGTGATAGTGGCAGCTTGATGGTACATTAAACAGCCACCAGCATAAAGACTTCCGTGAAAACATCATGGTGCCTTCTGTAAGGACTGGGTATTCCGATTGAATGATTGAATTCCATCAGGATAACCACTCTGTCCACACAAGTCAGCAGGTTTCAAAATGGTTCTCGAAAAGGCAAGATATCACAGTGATTGATTGAACTTGCTCACCAGATTTGAATCCTATTGAAAACATGTGGGTAGAGGTGAAAAATGTTTTGCAGTTAAATTGGCTCGCAAGACAAAAGAGATTTTGTGGAATCAAATACAGATGCTTGGAAGGAATTTGACTAGGCACTTTATATCATCCATGCTCCTTAGAATGAGGGCAGTAATAGAAGCAGATGGTTGACACACCCGATATTAAGTTCATTTCTATTTCATTTCGTTTTCATGTAGGAATATAATATTTACTTATTTCATATCTAGTTTGAAAATTAAAACCAGAGAGTTTCAGTTTTTATGTATGAGCATGAATGGATTGAAACAAATAAGCCTTAGCAATTGGAAATTATATTATAATATTCGTAATAAATAATGTGTTTTTCTGCAGAAAAAAATCAAATGGTCAGGATACGAACCTCGGTAGGCCTCATTATTACTTACCTGCTTATAACTACTGAATATGCGCTCGGCTGTCAGCACATATTCAGTGGCTGGAACTCAGTATGAAAGGTGATAGTAGAACGAAGCTAAAGGCACGCGTCCCGAGACACCATTGTGAACCGGCCACGGAAATGATTAGGACTTCGACAAATATACTCTTCAAGATATTTTTTTTGTCTTAGGGTGTATATCTCGAATTTTCTGAAATAGCCTTAAAATCCTCGTTATTCTGAAAATGGTATACGATTTTGTGCAACTGTTAAATCGTAAGAGATATACCAAATTTATATACTAGATCTCGTTAAAACGCACAATTACTGGAAAATAACATTTTTTGTGACGTTAACCATTTTTAGTTTCTCTAGCATGCACTTTGTATACATAGTAGGATGAGATTTCACCGGAATTCGAGTCTTGAGGCCCGCCGAATAAAAGAAAACCATTTTTAAAAAAACGTCCTGGTGTGTGTGTTTGTATACATTTGTCTGTGTGTATATGCGTGTGTGGGTGGGTGCGTGAGTGGGTAGGTGTGAACAGCGTAACTAAAAAACAAAAAGTGAGATAAATACTGAAATTCGTATTTAAGTTCAGCATCTTTCAGGGATGCGACATGAAGATTTTCGAGAAAATCTCTCCACCCCAAACCACCCTTTATTTGGAAAAGTGTTTGTTATTTTTATTTTGTTAAAATGGCTCTATGATTTTGATTAAAATCCATAGTTTTAAGATGCTTCCATGTTAAATAAAGTATATTCTTGAATTTTTTGCGAATAGTCCGTATATATATAAAACACACATTTACTTCAAATAACCTTTTTTTGTGGCACCAACCATTTCCGAGATATCCGCTGTTATTGGTTTGCAATGTACTTTGTCATTTTGTCATTCAGTTGTTTCTCGCGATATCACGGAAATGATATGGAGCTTCAAGGCCAGCATATAGCAACCCGCTTTTGAACATTTGACTATCACTTCGCTCTCCTGCATCCCTCTTGTATGTACCTACAACGAAGTGTAGGTACAAACGTTTATATCGATTAACATTAAGTAGATAGGAAAATACGCTTTTGTAAGAATACTTCATGGAGACTATATGCAAATAAAGCACAGTGGGTAGAGAAACTGATGTGAATGGAATATTTCTTTTAAGTGCTATGCCGTGCAAAGAGTATGGAATTTCAAAGTCAGTATATAGCAACCCACTTTTTTAAAGATTTAATTATCGCTTCAGCCTCCTGGATCCCCCCTGTAGCTTCAACAAAATGTGTAATGAAATAATTTTTGCAAATGTTTATCTCGATTAAAATGAAGTAGATAGAAAGTTTGTAATAACAGTTCGTAGAATAGATATAAACTCTTCTATAGTGGATAAAGAATGGCTTGTGACTGCAATATTAATACTTTTCAGCTCCGATCTTTATTTTTACCTGTCATGTATAGCTAAAATAAAAAAAATAAGTACATTGTCTAAGCAAGGTTGCGATATCAAGACACCCAAGGTATGAAACTACTCTCTCTCCCATCCTCATTACCGCAGAACTCGTCAAATTCGTTTTTTCAACACAGGGTTCTAATCCACCAATGATATCTCGACGGATAAGGATAGCCGAGGACGTTAAGGTGAGGTCTCGTGAACGTGAGGTCTGCAGCTTAAATCCCGCCAGCAACCGAGGTAATATCCAAGTTTTTCTCAGTCTTCCTAACTGGCAAATGCCGGAGAGTTATCTTAAACTTAGCCTGAAAAGTTTCCTTCCGAAATGTTCTTTTCCAATTATCATGTCATGTATCATCGGTGTCCACCGCCTGTGGTACCTTATACAGTAAGAATGGGAGTTAAACACTGTTTAAAAAGGTAGTATCTGGAATTCAGCTGTCAGGATTATCTTGTAAAATATCAGTTTTCCCTGCAAGCTTTCTGCACCCGTTAAGCGTCATTACTAAAATTTGTTTTTATTTTATCAAGGTTTATCGGCATGAAATGAAATTGAGTTTTATTTATGGACACTCTTTGACTGCTCTTTCTATATTGGGCGCGAAAGACCGGTAATTTTGCTCAGAGGTCTCTTTACCAGGTGTCTTTACTACGACACGGGACCACCGGCTTTACTTCTCTTCCGAAGGAAGCCATGCTAAGGGTTTTTACGCTTATAAAATCCATTGCCTCCGCCGGGTTTGAACCCGTGACCTCGGGAACTGGAAGCTATCATGGTAACCACTACACCATGGAGGACGACAGGTTTATCGCCCTTTAATCGGATGGGTCGTACCGGACGATGAAATAACGTAATGAGTGAAACGCTCAAAATATGAGCCTATGGCTCGTAGAGTTATCCGACATTCGCCTTCTCAGCATAAGGGAAAACACGCCCGGGGGGGGGGCTCATCCAGGTAACTCAATCAAGATTCGACTCGGTATGTGAGGCAGTCGCATTGTCCCAGATCATGGGTGGATGATAAAACGTCGCCTGTACGTAGAGGGAACTGGGGAGTAGCTACTTCATACTGTCTGTACATCGTACTACACCTCTGGTTTAGAGCTTGTATTTGTGCGTTATTTACTACACGATTTCCTGAAGAGAGCAGTGAAATGGAATATGCATTTGCATCACTGACAGATATGATGTTTGTTTACGAACAAGCAAATGGAAACAGCATTAGTGAAGTGGAAACATTCTATCGTGTAACAAGTCCACATAGGAGATATCCGGCTCATAAAATGTCTCCAATACTTTTCCAAATATTATGAGGAACGGGATGATACTATGATGCTAAGTTTTCTGCGTGTTGTTGTCCTAACACTCCTGTAACAGCCCTATTTACCGTAGAGCTGAAGGTTCCCGGAACCCTAACCAAGTTATGGTACAACACTGAGGGAACAGACTGTCCCAAAAATTCCAAATATGTACAACCCCTAAAGAAAGCATTCGTCTGCACTTTAAAAAATTCTAGCAGCCAAATTAATGAAGGGAAAATCTATTTTTTTAGACATAAAGATTAAATGGTAATACAGTTTACGTGTTTTGGCGGTTTTTTTGATCGTTCATTTTATCAATTTTATAAATTTTGGAAAAATATGCCATAATTGTAACTCCTTTGCACGTGTTTTCAAAATTATCTTACATGTATTGAGCTGAGAAAATTTGTTCGTGCATTATTTGATTTTGCGGTGAAAATAGGATTTTATTGGCGGAGGAATAAAATGTCAAAGTTGGGAATTTTCAACGTTTTTTCTTTTAATTCCCCATTTTCGGTTCACTTTTTACGATTTCACGTTTTTTTTTCTCCACCAATTTAAGCCACATGTCGATGAAAGTGTGTGGATGTATGCACAAAAGATCCTCGATCAAATGCACGAAAAATAATTCTGAAAACACCACGTACAATAAGGTTGCAGTTTTGGCATATTTTTCAAAAATGTATAAAATTGTTAAAGTTAACGATCTGAAAAACTGCCAAAAACACGTAAAATGTATTACCATTTGATCTTTATGTACAAAAAAATTAGACTTTTTCCCTCCATCAATTTGGATGCTAGAATTTAAAGTACATACGAATACTTTTATGAGGGATGTAGGTATTTAGGAGAACCTAAACAGTTTACATCATAATAAATAGAAATATGCAACATTAATATATATCTTCCTCTTGATGCACGTACAATGAATTAGTTAATGGGAATCAACCTGCATTTTGAGTTTTTCTGAACACTAGGGTACACTGCACTGCACGGGTAATTACTCGCAACGGAAATTTGAGCTTGTTCCGAAATACGGGTTTACTAAATTCAGTAAAAGAAGAAATTAAAAATGTCAAAGAACAAAACTATTATTCTACAAAACACTCTGGCATCAGTCCAACTCTTTTGACCAGATATAATGGCTAAACAAATTATCAAACACATTAAAACCTTAATATGAGCAATAGGATGTAAATACAAAATAACTCTCCTGTTTGACATGTGTAAAAATAAAACACTAATAAGACAGGCACAAAAACCCCCAACGATCAGATTATACCTGAGCTAACTGCCAAGTTACATTTACGGACAAATTTAGTTGGCGGTAGACTCACCTAGCAGATGTAAACAGATCTGTATCATACATTCAACTCAGCGGTAGTGATCTGAAACTTCAACCAGGAAGGTTCGAGAGCGATCGTCACACTACACGAACATAAAACAAAAGAGAAACGAAAGACGCGGTGATTAGTTACCGAACAGGCGCGCGACCATAATTTAGAATTTTATTGAGTGTTGCCTATACACTGCAAATAATCAGTAAAGAAGACAGACCTCGAGGAAGCGATACCAAGGAGTCTTCAGTATTTGATTCCTTAGCGTCGCGTCGTCGCGATCAAACATCTGGACGCGGTTACTGACACGCACTACGGCAGACGATTGCATAAGTCCCTAGGAAGAACGGCGCTAACTGCTCTGTACAGCAGTTCGTCAGTAGAAGTTGTTGGCCTTGTTTTTGTTATTTCTAACCAATGGATGACATTAAAACGAAATCAATACATTCCACTGCTTAAAGCGGGATCAGCGTCATATTAACCAACGGAACAGAATGTTAGCGAATTCTTCAGATTAAACATAATCAGTTCAGGTAGGTGAAGATGGGATCATTCAACGAGATAATAAACTGATAACACAGGCAGTTACATGGAGCAGGTATCAAATAATTAACTGCAGATCGAAAAGTATTCGGTTCCAGGCTAGCAGCATAGGAACAACAGCCAGTCCTATATCGGTCTGCGCGTCTTCCACCAAGATTCAATGTCTAGAGGTGTTTCAGAACAAGGCGTTGCGAACATCTATGAACGCTTCATAGTATATCAGCAATGCTCAACTTTTTCACGAATTGGGGATAACCAGCATCAGGGATTACACCTTCATTTAGACCATCAGATTCTTTGTTCACCTCCTTCAACTGGGATACCGTTGTGTCTACAATCAAGCTACGCTTGGAGTACATATTCACTTAAGGGCAAAATCCCTCTGATGACGCATTTGTTACTTGTATTTTACATTAAGAGATCAGTTTTGTTTTTGAGAATTCGCATGTGACCACCCTCTTTCATTGTATTAAGTGTTACTCGGCGTATTCTGTATATCTGTAGTTAGTACAGCAGTTCGCCGTGCTGAACAATTGAATTAATTAAAAAAAAGTATATGCTGGATTCACACGACTTTCTCCACTCACTCTTCTACAAACTGTTTTTACAAAAGCTTATTTTTCTATCTACTTCTTGTTAATTGAGACAGGCGATCATTACACATTACTTCGTTGTAAGGTATAAGAAGGATACAGTAAGCTAAAGCGAGTCAGATTTTTAAAAAGCGGATCGCTGTGTAATGGTTTTAAAATACTATGCTCCTTGTATGATCACGAGAAAAAACGAATATTAGCAACTTACCAGTTAAAAAAAAGCTGAAGTGCTTGAAAACTGAAATCAATAACCAAGAATATCTCGGAAATCGTTAACATCGCAAAAACGTTTATTTGACATAAATTATGTGCTTTAACGAGATTTAAATCTTTGTGCAGTAGGATTTTATACGCTTATAGTTTACCAATTATACGAAAGTTATTAACATGCAGAGGATTTCACAAGTCATTCACGGAAAATTCAAGATATATGTATATTTTGTCATGCAAATATTTTAGACATTGGTATTTTAATCAAAACAGTTAAGGTCATGTTTAGAAAATAACGAAAATGTTTTCATGTAAAGGATAGGTTGTGGTGTGAAAATCTTCGTGTTGCATCCATGAGCAACCGACCATGAGCATATTTAACCGACTTTGCGTTTTTGAGTTATGCTGTTCACAAACACATACACACAACCGCAACCAAACACATATACACACCGACGTTTTTATAAAAATTATTTTTTATATTCAGGGAGCCTCAAAACGTGCATTTTCGGTGAAATCTCGGTATCGAATTTTTGGGTGGAATACAATAAATAATTCCTCAAAAGACGCATTGATAACAAGCGTCTGTTGATGAAACGCACGAATTTTAATGACGCCTTTAAAATTCAAAGCCGAAGTTGTTAACTGATGTTAGTCGATATTTAAAGAAGGTCGCTGAAATCGGTCACTATTTTCCACATTTCTCTTTATTCTTTTTCATTACTATTCCCGTAACTATAAGTATTATCACCAGGGTTAGGATGTTTAGGTGCGCACCTTTTTTCTTAGGGTAAGTTAAAGCTGTGCGAAAAGATACCACAGTGACAAATTTTGTTTCTAGTTGCGAAAAGAGGCACTTTTTCTCGCGCCTTTTTCCCTTTTTTTTGGGACCTTTACCCCTTTTTGACACCTTTATCCCATTTTCCCCCAACCATGCCCATAATCCCCCTTTTTGTCTATTAAGTTTCATTCCAATTTATTCTTTAACTTTCAATTAACGTCTTCTCAGCTTGTTGTGTACGTGCGAATAGTAAGCCTACCTCTTTCGGTAAACGCCGCGCGGGAATTAAAAGCACACCCGCAACAATGGAAAATGATTGTGTGTTCGACGAAAACCTCTTTCACTCGCTTTACCGCTATAAAGTAGCCCGCAATAATACAATTGACAATGAGTGATTCTATCCCACCAGAATCAGTAACCTGCTGTTCGTGAATGTGAGTTTGTTACTGTGAGAGACGTCGTCTGTTTGCGTGGAGGCGAAGGCTGGGCACGCAGAGACGGCAGTAACATCACCCACGCAGTTCCGAGGATTATTAAGACTGGGTTCTGCTCGAAACTACTAGAAAATGCTGAGACTAAAGTTCCAGCATGAATGAGAACATTCTGGGAATTGTCGCGGTGTTATAAGAGAATTTTAACAGCGAATGGGTGCAAGAGTGAGTTGTGTGACAGTCGCATTGTGTTAGCAAGTGAACTAGTGTTGGTTCTATGTTACATTACCAAACGAGTGTACTAGTACTATATTTTACCATGTCAAAGGTGTCCAGTGCTCGATTTATTGTTCTGGCTGAGGAATCCAAACAAGATTTCATAGACACTGTTATGCGATGTACTATTTGTGATTCAGGAATTTTGTTAGATGATAAACACCAGCGAGATCGCATCAAACAACACATTTCCAGTTCTAAGCATCAAACAAGACTCTTCAAGCAAACAAATCACGGCAACCTCTATTACGAAATGCGTTTCAACAGAGTTCTTCAAAAAGCCAAAATTTGAAGGAATTAAACATTGATTTGTGTGCAGCTCTTACACAAGCAGGTTTTCCACTCAATAAGGTGAACCACCCAGCCTTCAAGGGATTTCTTGAAAAATACACAAAGATGTCAATGCCGATGAGAGTACTTTAAGAAAAAACTACATGGAGCCTGTTTACCAAGAAACCATAGAAATAATCAAGGAGAAAGTGTCTGATTGCGATGTGGGAATCATTGTGGATGAAGCCATAGACTCAATGCAACGATATGTTTTGAACATTTTAGTTTTTTCCTTAGCAGGGGAGAAAGTTAAGCCCATGTTGTTAAAAATGTACGAGCTGCAGAAAGCCAATGCCAGTACAGTAATGCAATCCATTATGGACTTCTGCCAAAAACTCTGGCCTACTGGTATCGAGTTTGAAAAACTTCTTCTTGTGGTTATGGACCAGGCTTCATACATGGTTTCAGCTGTTAACCAATTGAAACCTTTATTTCCTAACTTGAAGCATGTGACATGCTTGGCTCATGCCCTTCACAGGGTTTGTGAATCCATAAGGAACGAATACGACATCGCAAATCAATTCATCTCTGCCCTGAAGAAGATTCTACTGAAAGCTCCTAGCCGTGTTGTTTACTACAGGGAAATCACTGGCCTGCCCCTTCCAAATTTCCCGGTCATTACTCGCCAGGGATCTTGGATTGAGTGTGCCGCTATGTTGTGTGAGAATTTTGACAAAATTAAAGAGTTTGTGCTTTCTTTGGATCCATCCGACGCAGGTGCAATTTCCAAGGCACAGCAACATATGTTACCGGAGAAAATACATAATTTGCAGACAGAACTATATTGTGTCCATATTTACAAGTACCTGCCTGCAGTTATTAAAGGATTGGAAGAACAAATTCTGGAAAAAGAAAAACAATGGAATATTTTTACTTCCGTGAGGGAGCAGTTAGATGGATTTGCCAAAGACAAACTTGAATCTTGTCTTCAGAAGAATCCAGACATTGAGGAATTCGCCACATCTGTAGAGTTGACATTCCGAGTGAATACAAGGTTTGCCCCACTGATTTCTGTAGATGTTGAAAGAAGGTTTAGCATCTACAAAGACATTCTATCTCCTAATAGAAACAGAGTTACTTTTAAAAATGTGGAGATGCTTAAAGTCTTGAAGTACAACAGCTTCATGTTTTTCCTTCTTTTGATGAGTGATAATTTGATGTACTTGTTTGTAGTTCAATAAATTAGAATAGAGGAAAGAGAAGTCAAATTAGTTAAGGGAATGCATAACTGAAATTAGCCCAAAATCTAAAAAAAATCTAAAAAAAAATGATGTTTCCATAAAATATTTCAGTTGTGCATCCTCTTAAATAAACCAGCACCTTATTGTCCCTTTTTTCACCTTATTTGAGCACCTTTTCCCTTCCTTTTTTCATCTGAAATTTGCACTAAAAATCCTAACCCTGATTATCACTGAACTCATCCCAAGGGAATCAGTACTGAAAACATGAATTAAAATATTAGTGTAGTTTGAGATTCAGAGGCCCTCGCACCTCGACTTACACATCTTTTGCGCTACCCCATGTACCCAGAACGGGAACTCCCAGACACAAATACTTATGCCAATGGCGGGATTCGAACTCACAATCCTTTGCGCCATAGAATGCCAAAGTCAAACGCGCCAGCGGCCGCGGCTAGGCGGGACCCTGAAAGAAAATAAGTATACACAAGCTTTAAGATAGCAACACCAATGCTTTTATCTCAGAAGGCACGCAAACTTAATTAATTCTATTTTTACTTGAGCAGAGAGAAAATTCACATCAGCATTTCTACAAAGAAATTACCGAGCGAGGTGGCGCCGTGTAACGTGTGCGACTCATATTCGGGAGATCCCGGGTTCGATCCCTGGCAACCGCTCACTCTGAACCAATGGTTTTTCGTGGTTTCCCCGGGTCGACAGGCGAATGCTGGGGTGGTTCGTCTTCTATCACGACTCTCCTGCTCCCAGTTCCTCTGCCCATCTTCCTTAACTGATTCAGGGTTGTAGGACCAGGGGACAGTGTTCGGTGGTTTGCCCCTGGGCGGTGGCTGTGAAAGTTTCATCCTGACGTCGTCCAGGGACTGCTGCTCGGCTGGAACCCGTCTACGGGTGCTTTCGAGCGAAGTTCCTTCGGGGGACCCTCGGAGGTCCGAGGCCCAATATAGTGGGCTCGGGCGGCGTTGGAGGCGTTCAATCTCGAAACATTAGGGATCCCATCTGTGCTTGGCCCGTCGTCATCCGGATCCGGTCGCCCTTCGGGTCTCTCCCCTTATCCCCTTCCCGGGTGTCGCGGTAGAAGTACAAGGGGCCGACCGGCCTGGTGCGGTGCTCTGCCTCGGTTTCGGGGATCCTCCATTCGTCCTTATCTTTACCTTTATCTATAAAAAAGCTGATATGCTACAACCACAAGGGTTTCTCTAGTCACTATCATTTCACAATTTTCAATGCTATTCTTCTATCCATGTTACATTACTCACGATAAATGCTTGCGTAAAATTATTCCAGATCAACCAATTTGTGCTACTGTTAATTGCCACGGCTCGGACTTTTATGGCATAAAATATTTGAAATCCCCTATAAAATGACTCCAAAATTTAATAAAATGAAATAATAATTACAATAAATTGCCAAAAATCTGAGATTTATTTAATTTGTTAAAACTAGAGTAGAGAAAGTTATACCTAAGTTAATTCTTCATGGGCATGACTGCTATAAAAGTAGGAAAAGTAGGTATAAGAATAATGATGAAATAATTCAGAAAATTAATTACAAAACATATTTATTCCATGTTCTTGTTTGAAGAATATGAAAAGGAAATGAAGAGAATTGTTTTTCAAGCAGCTGTTACAAAACTGTAATATTAACTCGAGTTCCCGGATGACAGAAAATGCATAGCGAATGAAGAGGACTTCGCAGCCCATAACACGACACAGGGACAAGGACAACAGCAATGCACGCACTTACTGGAGCAAAAAAGAGAAACTACCTGTCTCATATCCAGTTTGGGACATGAATCATATCCGCTCCCAATAGCCAACCTTCCACCCACAAGTGCAAGAATGCGAGTGAAGGATATTCAAAGTTACTCATATTTCTTAGTTGAATAGTGGCATTTCTGATCTTTCAAAAGTTATCCTTTCGTAAGCGAGCGAGATGGCTCGGCAGTAAGAAGTGAGACTCGCATTTGGGAGGTCCCGGGTTTGATCCCCGGTGGCCGCCCACTCTGACCATGGGTTTTTCTTGGTTTTCGTGATTTTCCCGAATGCTGGAGTAGTGCATTCTACCGCGAATTTCCTCTCTCCCCCATTTCACTTTCATTTCATTTCCCTTTTATGTTTTAGGTTGACTCCGGGGCTATAGTTCGGCCAGTGTAGGGCGGATGGCACAGAGGTTTGCGATTTGGAACTTGCTCTCTGCCCGGCTAGAGGGAAGCCTGCCGAGTCTCCACTGCTGGGTCGTGCTTTCCCGGTCCCAGTAGAGGGATATCTCCGAGAGACCCTCCTGTGACCGGATGATCAAACCTGGAACTGTTAGGGAACTATGCGCATCTCTGTCGACTTGCGCCGGCCTCTCTCTGCAACCCATACATCGCCTGTGGTTCCCTGACATCTGTTCCTCCCGGGGGTGTATGTATAAAAGATCCATTGGGGGTCGAGGTGCTAGGTGTCCTCTCCGTTAATTAGTCGTATCCTATCCTTTTGTAAGCCGAGCGAGGTGGCGCCGCGGTAACGTGTGCGACTCACATTCTGGAGTTCCCGGGTTCGGTCCCCTGCGACCGCCCACTCTGACCCATGGTTTTTTTGTGGTTTCCCCGGGTCGCAGCGAATGCTGGGGTGGTTCATCTTCTACCGTGACTCTCCTGTCCCTCATTTCCTGTACCCATCATCTTCCTTGTCATCTGTTTCAGGGTTGAAGGACCAGGCGACGGTGTTCTGTGGGTTGCGGCTGATCGGTGACTGTGTAAATGTTTCTTCCTGACATCGTTTCAGGTCAGTTAGGACCCGTCTCCGGGTGCTCTCAGGCAGGCGCTCCTTGGAGGACCCCCGGAGGTTAGGGGCTTGTTGATGGGTCTGGGCAACGTCGATTCGATCAATCTGGGATATTGACTCCGTCCACGCTTGCACCTGTCGTCATCCGGATCTGGTCGTCCTTCGGATCTCTCCCCTCATCCCCCCTTCCCAGAGGTCATGGTAGAAGCTCAAGAATGGCTTGCGTGAGATGATCTGCCCCGGTTTCGGGAGCCCGTAGGTTCGTCGGTACTTTTACCTTTATCCTTATGTAAAACTTCAACAGTATAAAATCTTATAGTTAATGTACTTATACACGTAAAATTGCTTGTAGTTAATGATAACGAAACGTCCTGAACTTCATATATACGTCAGTCAGGAAATGGACGTTTGGCCGGATGTCAGAAGTTTATTTCGATACTGTGATTAGCGGATTTCATGAAATATAGTGTTTCCTTTATTGATTTGCTTAACCATCAGAAGCACCCGACCTTACAAAGAAAACACAACAATTTTGGGGAAAAAAATCGTTATTTCTCTATATAGTCTTTCCGCTCGATACACTTTTCCCAGCGATGTTCAATAGCTTCGATACCCTGTTTATAGTGAGAACCGTCGAGTTCTGCAAAATAGCCATCAACTGCAAACTCCACCTCTTCATTGTTGGCAAATCTTTTACCACCAAACCATTTCTTCAACTTTGGAAATATAAAATAATCAGAGGGGGCTAAGTCTAGCGAATAGGGTACATTAGGAAAGAATTCGAACTTTAACTCATTGATTTTAGCCATGGTGATAGTGGATGTGTGAACTGGTTTATTGTCTTGATGAAATAGAACCTTTTTTTCGCTAAATGCGGCCGTTTTTGCTTGATTTCATTAGTAAAACGCTGCAATAAGTTTGCATAATACTCGCCATTGATTGCTTTTCCTTTTTGAAGATAATGAAAATTATCCCACGCGCATCCCAAAAACAAAACTGACGCCATGACCTTGCCTGCAGATGAAACTGTCTTCGCCTTCTTTGGAGCCGATTCTCCCCTTTCAATCCACTGTTTTGACTGTTCCTTCGTCTCAGGTGTGAAGTGATGGACCCATGATTCATCCATGGTTATGAATCGACGCAAAAACTCGGCTTTATTGCAGCGAAACATTGCCAAAACACTCCACTGAAATATCCTCACGATGCTGCTTTTGTTCCATTGTGAGTAAACGCGGCTCCCATCTTGCGCACAACTTTCTCATGTTTAAATTTTCAGTTAGTGAGCAATGTACAGCAATTTTTGAAATGCCTACGATGTCTGCTAGCTCGCGCACTTTAATTCGACGGTCATCCAATACCATTTTCTGGATTTTCTTCACAATTCCTGGCGTGGTTACTTCATTTGGTCGACTACTGCGATGTTCGTCTTGGCAGCTCGTACGGCCTCGCTTAAACTCTGCCACTCAATATTTTACTGTTGTAAACGAAGGAGCAGAGTCCCCCAGAGTAGAATCTAGCTCAGGTTTAATATTAGTTGGACTAAGACCTTTCAAATGAAGGTATTGTATCACATAACGATGGTCAGTTTTATCCATGTTTACAAATTCATGAGAGAGTTCACTATTAATGGCTGCCAAACAGTTACTAAACAACGTAGGATCGTCAAACTTCAAACTTAAGCTTTATAATGGTGGTACTTTCTACCACAGTCATTTATTTGAAACAACAACCGCTATATATGCGTTAGGTCGGGTACTTCTGGGACTGCCCTCGTAACAGCAGAAAATTAGAGACGGGATGTCTAATATATCTTTAGTCATACCTGGATGCACAGTAGGACCGTGAAAACATTCCACAATCAAATCATTCAGGCGATGAACAAACTCGCTGGTATCAACTGACCAACAGGGACCGTGCGAATAAATATGGTTGCAACCTGGCGACAACTAGCCTAAGAGCTGGTGGGAGAATAAAATTATTTGCTAATTAATTAATTAAATTGAATTTTATTTATGGCCGCTCTTTAACTGATGTGGTCCTTAGCGTCCCATTCTCCATATACTTAGCGGAGATTATTTCTTTTCTTTCTTTCTTACTTTGTTTGTTTGTTTGTCTGTCTGTAAGTTGCTATTTATCAACACTGAATCCAAAAAGGATGAAGATATCCATAATTATTGATAATTACGTGCAAGTAATCCAATTACATTTAGTCTCTGCATCCCGCATCATCGATACCTGATATCCGAAGTTAAATCTGTATTTGTAACTATGTTCGCTTCTTTTTTGCCTTGACCGAAGTTTACTCTTCTAAGTCTAGAGACAGAGTACGTGAGGTTTAAGTTGAAACGCGATCATTTCCTCATCCCTGCCTCCTGGGATCAAGACAGTTGCAGTGTCCCCCTCCGATAAACACATCCTACAAAGTAAGTAGAGAAGGTATTGCATTCCACCCAAAAATTCTATATCGATATTTGACCGGAAATACACGTTTGAGGCCTCCTGAATTTAAAAAAAGAGAAAAAGCATTTTTAGATAAGGTCTTTGTGTGTGGGTGTGCGCGCGCGCGTGTGTATATATGTCTATCTGTGAACAGAATAACTTATAAATGAAAATTCAGATCAATACCAAACTTGGTATTTAAGTTCAGTGCCTTTAAAAAATACGACACGAAGGTATACAAGAAAATCTGCCCACCCAAACTACTCTTGACATGGAAGATTTTTGATTTTCTGAAAAATGGTTCTAACGATTCTGATTGAAATACCACATATTAATGACATTTACATGACAAATAAAATGCATTATTTTGAATATTCTGGGAATATTCTGTGAAGTTCTCTTCATTCGGAAGGAATTTTATACAATCTTATAAAACTGGTAAGCGACAGATGAAAAGGTATTGCACAAAAAATGTAGATCTCTTTAAAACACACAATTTATTTCAAATAACTTTTATTTGTGACATAAACCTTTCCAGATATCAGTTATTCGTGGCTCGCATTGTTCAAGACTTTTGTCATCCTTTTAAAGTTCTGTTTATTTTCAGTTATTTCTCGGGATGTCATGGAAACAATATGGAATTTTAAGACCAGTTCTTAAACGTTGGACTATTCACTGTTTCCTTTGTATCTATAACGAAACGTGTAATTTAGCTATTTCTGCAAAGGTTTATCTCGATTAAAATGAAGCAGATAGAAAAATAAGCTTTTCTAAGAATAATTTGTACACCCATGAATAACGATAGAGGGTTGAGAAGGTCATATGAATGTAAACATAAGATTGTTATTATTAGTATTTTACTTTTTCCACCCTAACATTTGGTACATTAATATGATAAGTGTGCTAGGTGAATAATGCCGAATCTAATATGAAGTGCAGTATATTTGGATTGTGTTTAATGTATATATAAAACTATTAGGTAATACCCTTTCGTTTATGAACAGGGGTTTGCAATGTGCATTATGTACAGTACCCAATAAGATACGGATTGCCTTCGGATAAGAATCCCAAATGACATAATACTGTAAAAAAGACAATAATAAGCATTTTTCAAAAATTGCTTTAGAACCACACCTTTTTGCTGTCTTAACAGGAAAATTACTCTAGACAATCTGATACAAACTTCCGAAATATGGTGTTCCTATGTCAATGGAATCCAGGGTGATGACAATAGTTTAACAATCATAGATTTAACATTAAGTTTTTACTTTCTTTACTACATATAGTGAGTAGGGGAAGTATTGTATTCTACACAAAAATTCGATACCATATTTCACCGGAAATACATGTTTTGAGGCCTCCTGAATCCAAATAAAGTATTTTTACTTTCTCTACTACGTATAGTAAGTAGGGGAAGTATTGCATTCCACCCAAAAATTCGATACCGAGATTTCACCGGAAATACATGTTTTGAGACCTCCTGAATCCAAAAAAAGCATTTTTGGAAACATGTCCGTGTGTGTGTCTGTGTGTGTGTGTGTGTGTGTGTCTGTGTGTCTGTGTGTCTGTGAACAGCATAACTCAAAAACGAACAGTCGGATAAGCACCAAACTTGGTATTTAGGTTCAGTATCTTCCAGAAATGCGACACGAAGGTTTTCAAGAAAATCCCCCCACCCCAGACTACCCTTTACATGGAAGATTTTTCGAACATTTTAATTTTCTCAAAAATGGCTCTAACAATTTTGATGAAAATATCATATGTTTAAGATAATGTCATGAGAAATGAAATGTATATCTCGAATTTTCTGGGAATGTCTCCAAAAGTATTCTTCACTGTGAACGACTTTTGCATAACTGGTAAACCATAAGAGATAGACAAAATGTTACTACACAAAAAATGTAGATCGCGTTAAAATACACAACTTATGTCATATACATTTCTTTTGTAGAGTGAACCGTTTTCGAGATATTGCTTGTTATTTCCTTAAATTTTCCAATACTTATACTTTTTCTCAAATTCGTTATTCATTTTTTTTATGTCCTGGACATGCAAAGAGAATGGAATGCGCCACATAGCAACCAGCGTTAAAATATTTGACTATCGCTTAAAAGCTACCATATTCCCCTTGCATCTACATGAATATTACCAATAAGATTGACATCTCGATATCTCGATTAACATGAAGCATATGGAGAATAAGCGTTTGTAAAATCAGATTGTACAAGAGTAGAGAAAGTCATGTGAGTGTAACACATCAGATTTTTGGAAACATATCCGTGTGTGTGTCTGTCTGTGAACAGCATAACACAGAAACGAACAGTAGGATAAACACCAAACTTAGTATTTAGGTTCAGTATCTTCCAGAGATGGGACACGAAGGTTTTCAAGAAAATCCCCCCACCCCAGATTACCCTTTACATGGAACATTTTTCGAAAATTTTAATTTTCTCAAAAATGGCTCCAACGATTTTGATTAAAATATCATATATTTAAGATACTTTCATGACAAATAAAATTTATATCTTGAATTTTCTGGGAATGTCTCCAAAAGTATTCTTCATTGTGAACGACTTTTGCATAACTGGTAAACCATAAGAGATAGACAAAATGTTACTACACAAAAAATGTAGAGAGCGTTAAAACACACAATTTATGCCATATACATTTTTTTGGTTGTGTGAACCTTTTTCGAGATGTTGCTTGTTATTCCCTTAAATTTTCCAATACTTATACTTTTTCTCAAATGGGAATTCGTTATTCTTTTTTTTGTTTGTTTGTTTGTTCTGATAATGCAAAGATAATGGAATACTCCACATAACAACCAGCTCTTAAAATATTTGACTATCGCTTAAAGCCTACCATATTCCCCTTCCAACTACAAGAAAATTAGCAATAAGATTAACATGATTAACATGAAGCATATGGAAAATAAGCATTTGTAAAAATAATTTGTACAAAAGTAGAGAAAGTCATGTGAGTGTAACGCATCAGATTCTTTTAATAAAACAATATGTGCTGGGTTACCAACTTGTTCATTCCAAAAATATTCACTTGGAATCAATTAGTTACCAACTGGAGAACCAGAGCTATAGTTGCTGTTAAAGACGTTAGTGGCAATATGTTATCATATCGATGATAATGGTGATGTCAGGGGTGGATCTGGTAGTGTTGAGGACTGAAATAAATCCCGAATGTTATTATCATGTACACAAAGGTTCAGCTGCATGTTATCTGGTAACCCAGGAAGCACTTATCAGCAATGAAGTTAGCTTGCAGAGAGAATTGTTTCAGCAACCTTAGCTGCGTAGAGTTTTAGACTTGCGCTTCCAAATTTCATAAATTGTTTTAGTAAGTAATAAAGATTGACCTGAAGATCTGACAAATGTTTAAAATACACATTGTGCACGTGGAAGTATGTTAAGACTTTCAGGTGTAAGAGAGGTGACCAACGTGAATAGATTTCAAATTACTTACAAGTTGAAGCTCCAGTGCAAATCTTACTTTTGATGGTTAGGATTCTTTTATATTTTATGGTGATGTTTTAATTGTTAATGCATAATGCTTTGAATAAACATTTGCAGTGTTATAGTATAACATTTAATATGAGTTGAAATGTTTCCACTAGGCACGTGGAAACGGTATAGGCTTCAACGGCACGTTACAGATTGTCTCACGCGTTCTAAGATACCAGGAGTTTTTCTGATTATCCCACAGACAATTTTATTGTCCTTGTTACTTGGTCTCTTCTGAATCGATTGATGTGTCGTAAACGAGGTCAGTAATATGACTGTACATCATCAAAGCCAGCATTAAACCAAGAAGGAGGGTATATGTTTTATTTCCTAAGTCTGTCAGTTTTCCCCATCTTTTATGTTTTTAAAAAGAGAAATGGTTCGGAAATTTGTACAGGAAGCAATAATATGAAAGCTTTTCTACCAAATGGAGTATTCTCTAACATGGATTTCTATATGAAAGCTTTCACAATGATCCCCTCACAGATGACACAGATACAGCCTGTGTGCATTGATTTGTAACATATTATCAACAAAAACAAATGGTCCGAAAATCAGCTAACATTTAATATGTTCTCAAAGTGGCAGAAATGGTTAGCAAGGGAAAGAGTCGTTTTGTAACAATGTTTCACTCCTTGGAACTATGGAGAAACAACTCCTATTTAATCATTTGACAGTTCCAAAACTTCAATCTATAGTTCGTTGCATAGCATTCATTTCTTCTCCTTTGGAGCTGATTCAGTAGCATTCATTTCTAACTTATTTACTATAAATTTGGGGTTGGCTCCAAAACATTCTCTTGAACTTGCCTCTCTAACCTAAAGCTATTTCAAGCTTTTAATTTGCAGCTATGTAAAGAAAGCACCAATTAAAACAAGCTGTGAGGGAGACTGAAGTAACATATACCTGGCTGTTTCGGTGAAACTCGCACCAAACTCGGTCCGAAAATACGTGAAGTGCTTATTGCTGACGCCAATGCGTTAAAGGTCTAGTTTAGTAAAGATTAAATTAATGTTTTTCCAAATTTTATTTTGCATTAGGTAGAATTTGTGCTTCAATAAAAACATTCGTCGTGAATGATATGTTTTAATAATAACACTCACAAGTGATTTTGTGATTCCCCTTCTAGTTTCTAACTTCTCTTTAATCCATTATGAAGTTGAAATATTTTACAAACTACAAATTACAAGTGATGTTATCAATAATATTAGTTTGTATACATCATTTGAGTCATGATAGCGGAAGTAGTTGAAAATGTCTTCTGCGTAGTAAGGTAGAGGGGTTTACGAGATCAATGAACAGAGGGGAGTGACTTAGAAGGTGGAAGGCGTAGGGCTGAGCAGCAGTTGTTCCTGCTTGTTGGCGAGAGGGAGTGAGAGGGATTGGAAGAAGTACTTTCGCCAGATCACGCCATACCTTCCCTCCGCCTTCATCACTTTCATGTGCGCCAATTTGCTTTCAAGATAGTGGCCACATCTTTAGTTTATTATGCAACGTGTACCGAAACACTGAACCCGAAAGTTGTCACATCACGTGAATGCATTAAGAGAGGTTTACTGTCTTCCTTCTGTGGCCCTTAGCGCCACAATATGGTGTACATGACTGTGCCATCTGGTACAGAAGATTCTTACATGTTTACGGAGTGAGGCATTAAATGAAAGACGTCATTACGAAAGCGCTCAGGAATGATGTGCTTTGATATTTTCAGAGGAACTACTTCCTTGAAAGGAACGAGCATTACTTCATACGAACGACACAAATAGGAAGGAGGAGTGAGGGAAGCAGTTTCCACGAAGACTTTGGTTCGACCCGTCACCACAGAGAGGTCTCACTAGAAACTGCCGATATTGCGAAATAGAAGTTTTGTAAACCTGCCGAGGTAAATATTAACCGAAGTCATGACATCACTTTCTTGAACAAACCTGAAGATATGTCTTGATTTGCTACTGCAGTTAACAGCAAATACAATGCTTACGTATTTTGTTTTTGTTAGCATTCTCAACAGCATCAAGATTTTGCCTCGCTTGTTACGTTACTGCCACTTTAATTTCACACAATAATTAAGAATATATCGCATTTGTAGCATACAATTCTTCACCAAACAGATGGCTTTCGATGTTCCTTTTTAGGTATCTTTATTTTCTGTATTTTATAGCACAATTTAGTAGCAACCGATTCCAAGAAAATTACCTTCCCAAACATACGTAAAATTGGTGTACATGTCTTCTTAAGATGTGATCCTATGTAAAATGATGAATGAAAAATTATGACATTCTCTGAACTCATTCAGCTCATTTCCGCACTTTTCATCAGAACGATGAAAGTGAGTCTTTCTGGAGTATATGAAGAACAGCAACTGGTCTACAGTATATTTTGTTATTTTCTTTTAGTTTTCCTCGACCGCTAGGCAAATGGTGGATTGGATAATTTGATCCGCGAATTTTCCTCATTCCTTTCATCACTACAGTTCATTTCCTTCTTCTTCACCGCCATACCAGGTATTGGGCTGATCAGCCAGAATGGATATACGTAAAACCTGCCTTCAACGGACCCCTTGTTAAACGGAAATATTTCATGGTCCCATGAATTTTGCTGTGAAAAACATGCTAAATTCCCTTTATTAAGCGGAAACTGTCATATGCGGACAACGGAAATCAAAGTAGTCTTTTAACGGAAACCTTCCACTTCCGGAGTGCAGAGTTTAGAAAATTTTCAGGCACTTGTGAAAATCTGGGTTGTCTGCTCTAAGTATGTGTGTGATGTTTAAGTTGAAACATTTTGCTGCTACCTGGCCAGTCTAGGAGAGGGGGGCGGGTGCGCTAATGGCGGTCGGAATCTTGAGAAACCTGTCACACTCATCCTTCACTGCATAGTTAACAATAATTTTATTGTTGTCTCTTTCCTTTCCATTTTCTGCTCTAATGACTTGTCATCTCTAAGTAGTACACCTCTAACTTGCATAGGTGATGATGATCTAGTTCAGCAATAGTCACCATGGCTTCGAAAACAAGAGTTGTGCTAGATCTTAACACGAGCGTGAGTGATTTATGCTGATGAACGTGATAAATTGAGTGTACAGCAGATCATGAAGGTGTTCAACGTAGGCAAAACTCAAGTTTATGAGAATCTAAAGAAGAAAACAGAAATTCTGAAGCGGTGGGAAAATTATGCTAATGGAAAAATAAAGAGAGAACTTAATTAACTAGAAAGAGGTATAAAATAACAAGAAACAGAATTCTAGAGAGTTTTGCAGGGGACAACTTCTCTCCTTCTTAGGGATCAGTCACGGTCAGGCGAGGGTGAGATATCTTTTGTGCTTAACTGAAGAAAGCATGTCAAGGACGAGGATGTCCCAAACGCTACGTAAAATACACATGCAGTAGAGAAAGTCAACAAATACCATTTGAAAGTAGCCAATAAAATTTAAACTAAAATATCTGAAACTTCGATGTTAGGGGGACACGAGAAGAGAGAAACGAAAGAAAGGACTTGGAGAATATAATCGGTGTCAGACGTGCTAGAGAAAACGTCTCCGCGAGAAGAAAGGGCGAAATGAGATGTCGGAAATCAAATAGTTATCGTGTGGATAGGATATTCTGATTAAGAAAGCCCATACGCGATTAGTGGTTTCGATAAATTATGTAATAACTTCAGATTTCTAGTACTATATACATTTTACTAATGTGGTGGTAATAAAATGAAATAAATAGTGATGAACATAACGTGTCGTCGCATTCCTTGTTGGACACCGAGGATTCTTCGCAATTCTTACAAAAAAAACCCTGAGATTACCTAATCTATTTCCTGAATATTTCGACATCGCCACACATAAGATATGAGGCGGGCACCGAGAGCCGTCGTGATGACGCCGACGTCCGCCTCACAGGGCATTAATGAAATAGTGTGGGAGTGGTTCTTAGTGTTAGGTCAAAAAATCACCGTATATCGCGGCCTATGTTATAGGAATATGCTAAAAAGGAAGCTGAAAAACTGGGTAAGATTGAATTCAAAGCATCTAATGGATGGTTGGAGAGTTTCCGCAAAAGTCATCAGATAATTTTTAACGAACCTTGTGGTGAATCGAATGCCGTTAATATTGAAACCATCGCTGATTGGATTGCTAAACTACCTTCAATAATCGAAGGATACGAACCTGAAAACATAGCAAACGACGACGAGACGGGATTATTCTTCCGTGCGTTACCGAATAAATCATTGTGTTTAAAACGTGAGAATACGTGTATGTTTATGGTTTAATTTTGCTAATAGCCTAGGCCTACCTTCGTTGAATGGAAACCTATCTTTAACGGAAATGTTCGAGAGCCCCGTTCAATTCCGCTGAAGACAGGTTTTACTGTACTATGATCCAGAATTTTCTTGCTCCTTGACAGGCTACTGACATAAGGCATTGGCTTGTAAGTCCTTGAGGATGTACTTCCTACTCATAGGAGGGCAATTCGTTACAGCAGAAGAAAAAGAAGTTATTTTCTTTTAGTTCCTTAAGTGCCTCTTTTCACTATGATTTAGAATTTCATTTTCCTACAAATCGTAATTTGCGCTGGAGTTGCGACGTCGAAACAGGTTCTGAATAACTGACCACATACACCCCTCACAGATCTAAAATATGATATTCCTCTTCCACAGTCTTTTAGGAGTTTCATATACGAGTTCTTATACGTTATATAGGAGATTGCCAGTATTGTACACTGTTGTTATTTCCTTTTATTGGAGTGTAAATAAAAAAAATCTTGTTTACATTTACATGTCTTCTCTACACAGTTCTACAAACTATTCATGCGAAATCTTATTTTTCTATCTACTAAGTAAGCGAGATAAACCTTTGCAGAAATAGTTTATTAAACATTTTGTTGTAGGTACAAAGAGGATTCAGGAGAACAAAGTGAGTCAAATTTTCAAAAGCAGATCGCCATATACTCAATTGAAAATTTGAACTGCTTTGTATGACATCGCGAGAAACAACTGAATGGAACAGCACTGATCATTTCAAACCAATAACAACGGATGTATGCGAAATGGCTGAAGCCACAAATCAATTATTTAAAATGAATTCTATGCTTTAAAGCCATTTACATTTTCTGTCTCTCTCCTATAGTTTATCAGTTATCAAAATTTCTTTCGAATGAAGAGGACCGCAGAGGCAACGCCCAGAAAATTCAAGATATGCATTTTATTTGTCATGTAAATATCTTAAACATTCATTCATTATCTGTTTACCCTCCTCTTATGTAGGACTTACACCCCCAGGACTTACAAGCGGGTGCCTGAGGTCAGAGGCCCGTCGAGGAGCAGACACTCGTGGATCAGACAGAGCATCCAGGATGGGTGATCAGCCCGATGCCTGGTATGGGATGAAGGAAGTAGATGAAACGAAATGTTGGTGAAATGGATGAAAGGAAAGGCTTCGTCAACCACAAATCCCACATGCAGACCCCTGGGATTGAACCCGGTCCGCCTCGGTGAGAGGCGAGCGGTCTAACCACTCGGCCACGGTGCCGCCGGTTAAATATCTTAAACATATAATATGTTAATCAAAATTGCTTAGGACGTTTTTGAGAAATCCAAAGCTAACGGAAAATGTTTATACAAATAGTATGTTGATGGGGAATTTTCTCGAGAATCTTTGTATCTCATCTTTGTAATATCTAAACATATGGTATGTTAATCAAAATTGTTTGGAACTTTTTGAGAAATTCAATTAACGGAAAATGCTTATATAAATAGTATGGTGGTGGGAAATTTTCTTAGGAATCTTTGTATTTCATCTTTGGAAGATACTCAATATTACTAACTTTTGGTATTTGTCGGAAATTATGTATTTGAGTTATGGTATTCACATACACACACTCACAAACTCACACACACACACACACACACACACACACACACACTCGCATATACACAATATTTTATTCATGGGGCCTCAAAACATGTAGTTCTAGTGAATCAAATTTTTGGGTGAATGCAATATAGGGTATCCGGCTAACAGGTTTAACATCACAAACGTTTGTAACTTTAGGTTATCATATTCGGATAAAAAATTCTTTCATAAATGATTTGTAGGTCTCTTGCAATTTATGAACATTGCGCGCAACAATGACAATTGCTGGTTAGAATGTGCAAAGATGGTGATGTGGACACCACAACAAAAGGTTTTCTGGTTCTTGGACTAGCTGAAAGGAAATTTTCGTCGTGAATTTAACCTTGGGCGTCACGACGTCCCCACCTATGTAGCATCGTTAAATGCGACACACAGGAAAAATGGTAGTCTTTTGTCTCCTCGTGGGAGGTATAGCAAACGGAATGTGCCTACGGAAAGTGTGGACAGACGTTTGCTACAGAAGCTTTGTATTAAATTGAAGAGGACGCTGCTTTCCTAGATAAAGTGAGCTTCTCTGATGCACTTTCCACGTGTGTGGGATAGATAGCAGACAGATGTAGTGAAAATTCTCGTGAGGTTTTTCGTCAGATCGAAAGAGACTCGCCAAAATTAAAGCTTCTGTCGTTACGTTTGTCCTCTGGGCAGCTTCATCGATATAACTGAATCTTTTAGGCCCGTAGACATAACCTTTTGTAGACTACATCATGAACAATGGACCGTGGAATGGCAAGCTCTACACTGACGCGTCGAATTGGTTTCGACTTCTTAAGAATGTTGTACAAATCCTTTCCACATTTTCCGCAGACATATTCCGTTTGCTATGCTTCCCACGAGTAGATAAGAGACTACCAGTTTCTCCATAGTATCTGACCCATTTGACGATGTTCACATAGATGGGAACATCGTCGTGACGCCCAAGGTTAAATTCACGACGAAAATTTCGTTGTACACGTTTTACAGATTTCGTTTCAGCCAGTCCAAGAATACAGAAAACTTTTTACTGTGGTATCCACATCGCCATCTTTGCACATTCTAATTAGCAATTGTCGTCGTTGCAAGCAATGTTTATAAATTTCAAGGGACCTACTAATCATATATGAAATAATTTTTTATTTGTAAAACGATACAACTAAAGTTACAAACGTTTTTAATGTTAAACCTATAAGCCGGACACCCTGTACTTTCTCTGCCTATCTACCTACTACGTACGTGTTAGAGAAAGTAATAACATCTTAGTTGCTGCTATTATTGCATTTCCTCAATCTTAAATAAAAATATCTATTTTCCTTTATTTGTTTTCAATGAACACTTCCAATAGCACCAGAACAGTTCTGTATCTTATAGTTAGAGAAGCTGCAGATACTTGCTTTTTACATATAGTGCATTTTATTTAAGTTGAAACATGGAAAGTAGAAAGAGATAGCACTATATTCCACACAACAGTTGCCTAATCTCAAAACCTTCACTATTGAAACTTACTATTTAAAATTTGTGTTAAGGTTGGAACATGAAATTTAGAAGAGAACAACCAAAACCCACTTGTAACAACACGAAAGCCAGTGAAGCAAGGACGGCCGAAGAAATCGGTATATTTTTCATATTTCATTGTCAAAAGGCAACTGGCAACAACACTGTTTCAACTACAACTGATACTGAGAGACTAGGCAGTGAAGAGTGACTGTGACAGAGTTTCTCAGCATTCGCAGCCCCCTCTTAGACCGGTCAGGTAGCGTCAAAATGGTCATGTTTCAACTTAAATCACACGTACTGTACGTTCATAATAACTAAAATTTAATTTAAAACATTTATTATTTATTACTCCATTCAAAATACAAGAAAAATCTTTGATATAGACCTTCTTTCATTAAACACTAAGGATTTCGCTGAAAATACACAAAATACGTATATTGGTAATTAAATTCTACTAGCAAAGTTGATAAGAGTTCCCGTAATGCAGAAACCAATTCGCTGCGGCATCGAAGACAAGAGTGCATTCTACTCTGTGGTGGGCCCGACCTTACACGACAAGCATGACTTCACGTTGCATTTCAAGCCATTTCTCCAGACATTTATGAAACATTACACAAAAGTTTTCATAAACCTGATGTATTCGTCAAGATCTATCTCTGATTTAAAAGACGTCATTTATACCCTTCATATTCAGTTCACGTTTATCACGATAGAATTTGCCTAGAACTGTTGCAAATTAAGTACCTAATATGGACAGTTATATGCACGTACTAAAACACAACTTACCTGTTTATCTTACAAATCAGTTTTATTAATGAGGTCGTCCAGAAAAAACACAAGAATCACACTTTGTCACGTATGTTCCATTACATAATACACCTGCATAGACTTCGAAAAATGTAAGCACACAGTAAATATTTTAGAAATGGAATGCTATGAAATGCCTATTGACATAAACTGCGTATTTTAACGAGCTCTAAAGATTTTTATCTTCAGTAAATTTTTGTCTTTTCTGGATTACCATAAATATAAAATTTAGTGAGAATGAAATAAGGTTAATTTCAATGGCTATTCACAGAAATTCAAGATATACAGTTTATTTGCCAAGCCAATATCCCAAACATGTAATATTTTAATAAACATAATTAGATTCTTTAAAAATAAATAAAATGCACATTTAAATAATTGTTTGGGGTGGGGATATTTTCTTGTAATCTTTGCCTGTCATCCTTAAATGGTATGTAACTCAAGTATGAAATTTGGTGTTTATTCGACTTTTCATTTTTGACCTAACATTTACAAACAGACAGACACAGACAGACGAACACGTATTGACATACATACGCACAAGTGCAAATAAAATGCTCGTTTTGATTTCAGGGTCTTCAAAACCTGCATTTTCAATAAAATCTGGATATTGATTTTTTGGGGTGGAATGCAATATTTTCGCCACCGTATTAAATCAGCAAAGAAAACAATAGGTAAATTACCGTCAGAACAAATTAATATTTGAAATAATAGGAAAAAGAAGACATTGTATTAGTAACACCTAACGGTTGTAATGGCAATGAGCTGTTCATTATTTTTGTAGTTATTTAATTTGTTATTAAACTCTCGCTGTTATTGTACATAGATATGAAAATGAGGGAGAAACACAGATGCTGGGCTCTTCTAGAGTTAGAATCACTGCACCACCTCCAAGGAAGAAAGCCAAGGAAAATATCTCAGAAGTAGAAAACGAATTTGATGTAACTGCCTCTGTGGCCTGGTGGTTAATATACTAGCTTCCAAATCCAGAGATCCAAGTTCGATCCCCGGCTGAACGATGGGAATTTTTCTCTAGCCATGATTATTTCCCATCCTCTCTAGAGTCTAGAAGTATGAGGGAGAAATGTGTGCTGAATTTAATGTTTATAAAGAAAACCTAACATACACAAACCCCCAAGACACACAATAATAAAACGAGTAAATGTCATTGTCAATGAGTAGTTGTACTAAAGACAAGCCCACCGTGTGGCTTAAATGTAAAATGCGGCATATAAATAAAGAAATTAATTTCACATCGCTTTTTCTATCCACCATCGTATGTTATATAGCTTCTACAAACTATTCTTACGAAAGCTTATTTCTCTATCAACGAGGGCAGTCCCAGAAGTACCCGACCTAACGCATATATAGCGGTTGTTGTTTCAAAAATGACTATCATGGAAAGTACCACCCTTATAAAGCTTAAGTTTGAAGTTTCACGATACTACGTTGTTTAGTAACTGTTTGGCAGCCATTAATAGTGAACTCTCTCAGTGAATTTGTAAACTTGGATAAAACTGGCCATCGTTATGTGATACAATACTTTCATTTGAAAGGTCTTAGTTCAACTAATATTAAAGCCGAACTAGATTCTACTCTGGGGGAGTCTGCTCCTTCGTTTATAACAGTAAAATACTGAGTGGCAGAGTTTAAGCGATGCCATACGAGCTGCCAAGACGAACGTCGCAGTAGTCGACCAAATGAGGTAACCACGCCAGGAATTGTGAAGAAAATCCAGAAAATGGTATTGGATGACCGTCGACTTAAAGTGCGCGAGCTAGCAGACGTCGTAGGCATTTCAAATAGTGTTGTACATCGTATACTGACTGAAAATTTAGACACGAGAAAGCTGTGCGCAAGATGGGTGCTGCGTTTACTCACAATGGAACAAAAGCAGCATCGTGAGGATGTTTCAGTCGAGTGTTTGGCGATGTTTTGCTGCAATAAAGCCGAGTTTTTTCGTCGATTCGTAACCATGGATGAAACATGGGTCCATCACTTCACACCTGAGACGAAGGAACAGTCAAAACAGTGGATTAAAAATTTCGAAAAATGTTCCACGTAAATGGTAGTTTTGTTGTGGGCGTTTTCTTGAAAATAAATCGTCATGTCGCATTTGTGGAATATACTGAACTTAAATGCCAAGTTTGGTATTTATTCGACTTTTCGTCATTGAGTTACGCTGTTCACAGAGTCACGTGCGCTCTCGCGGAACTTTTTCTTAAAATACTTTTTACTTTTTCTACTACATATAGAAGTAGGCAAAGTGTTGCATTCCACCCAAAAATTCGATATCAAGATTTCACCGGAAATACATGTTTTGAAGCCCATGAAAAAAACAGCATTTTTAAAGAAAGATCCGGGTATGTGTGGTTGTGTCTGTGCCCCCTTGAACCTACAAGAAAATTAGCATTAAGATAATTTCTGCAAATGTTTATCTTGATTAATATGAAATAAATGGAGAATAAGCGTTGGTAAAAATACTTTGTACAGGAGTAGAGAACACATTAGAGAATCATTTTTTTTTTTTTTTGATTCAGGGAGTCTCGAAATGTTTATCAACGGTGAAATCTCGATATCGAATTTTTGGATGGAGTGCAAGAATTCCACTACTTACTATAGGAGTAAAAATCTAAAACGCCAAAAATGTATTTAAAAATCTGATGCGTTGCACTCACATGACTTTCTCTACTCTTCTGTGGTTCCTTCACTACATCCCTTCCTCCTAGGGTGTGGTAGCCGCAATAAATCTCCCGTAAGTCGCATTGTGCGAGGTGTCCTCCTCTGTTGTATACCCTATATGAGCGCTAATTAAAACATCCAGGCCCTGAGCGACTATAGCAGGTTTAAAAATGAGCTAATCCGCGACGTATTTCAGCTAAGGCTACCCCCAGGGAATCTTATTAAAAATAGATTTTAATCTTAGTTGTGTGAACGTCAATCAAAAGCCTTTGGTGAAAACATTGGAAGTGAAAATGTGTATAAAAGTATTGTCTTCACACGTTCACTTGAGCGATGTTTATCTCAAGCTGAAGAGGAAGCGAAAATCCTAGGTCAAGCGTTTCCGTTTATTATTTCCGTAGTCAGGATATCTATATCTGTCGTGACATTTAGTGGCCGTTTGGCTTGGTTATATAATAATCAAAATTACTTAGTTTTTCACTCTTCTACCGCTTACTTATAGTAGGTAGAGGTAGAATTGCATTCCACCTAAACGCTCGGTATTGAAATTGGACAGAAAATATGTGTTTGAGGTACAGTAAATTTAAAAATAAAAATTAAATTTAAAAAAATCTGATGTATTGCACTCACATGACTTTCCCTACTCCTGTACAAACTATTTTTACAAACGCTTACTCTCCGTCTACATCATGTTAATCGATGTAAACATTTGCAATAAACTATCTTAAGGCTAATTTTCTTGTAGGTGTACGGGGAATATGATAGACTTTAAGTGATAATCAAATCTTTTAAGAACTGGTTGCTATGTGGAACATTCTATTCTCTTTGCATGTTCAGGACTTAAAAAAAAAGAATAATAAATCCCCATTTTAAAAAAAAGTATAAGTATTGGTAAATTCAAAACTTATAGAAAGGAATATCTCGCAAATGGTTCGCTCCACAAACAAAAATGTATATGGCATAAATTGTATGTTTTAACGACAACTACGTTTTTTGTGTAGAAAAACTTTGTGTGTTACGGTTTACCAGTTACGCAAAAGCACTTCAGAATGAAGAGAACTTTTGGGGACATTCGCAGAAAATTCAAGATATAAATTTCATTTGTTATGAAATCTTAAATATGTGATCTTTTAATCAAAATTGTTAGATCCATTTTTGATAAAATCAATTTTTTTTAAATGTTCCATGTAAAGGTTAGTTGGATGGGGGAATTTGTTTGAGAATCTTCATGTCTCATCTCTAAAATACAGTGAACCTAAATACCAAGCTTGGTATTTATCCAAGTTTTCGTTTTTGAGTTATGCTATTCACAGAGACACATCCACACACACGGATCTTTTTTCGATTTTTTTATTCGGGAGACCTCAAAGCATGTATTTCCGGTGAAATCTCGATATCGAATTTTTTGGGTGGAATGCAGCACTTCCCCTACTTACTATTCGTAGTAGAGAAAATAAAAAAGCCTGTGCGCGCGCGTGATCTCAAAAACGAAAAGTCCGATAAATACCAAACTTTGTATTTAATTTCAGCTCTTTCCCAGGATAAGACGAGAAGGTTTCAAGAAAATTCCTTACCCAAACTACCCTTTATATGGAAATATTGTTGCTATTTTTATGTTTATATAATAATAATAATTAAAACAATTTTATTAATTTCAGATTACATCGAATCGCACCATAAACAATTCTAAAAGTTGCTACAATCGGGTTGCAGTACTAGGTTTCATTAAATTTTTAAATTAATTTAATGAAAAAAATGCGGAAGTGTTACATTCACATGGCTTTCTCTACCTATTCAACAAACTATTATAACAACAAACCTTATTCTGCTATCTAGTTCATGTTAATCGAGATAAACATTTGCAAAATTGTCTTATTGCATATTCCTCCTAGGTAAAAGAGGATTACAGGAATTCGGTAGGTAGACTTTAAGCGATAGTCAAATCTCTTAAGAGGGGGTCGCTATGTGATTTTGAAATTCCGTTCTCTTTGTATGACCAGAAGAAAGAAAGGGGAAAAAACGAATTAGGAGCTTTAATTTGAGAAAAGTATAAGTTTTTGAAAATTCAAACCAATAATAAGGAATATATCAGAAATGGTTGACATAAACTGTGTGCTTTAACGAAATATACATTTTTTGGTAGTAAGATTTTGTCCATCTCTTACGGTTTACCTGTTATGCAAAAGTCATTGAGAATGAGGAAGGCTTCAGAGGATACTTTCAGAAAATTCAACATATATATTTCATATATCATTAAAATATCTTAAACAATATGCTATTTCAATCCAAATGTTTGAATCATTTTTGAGAAAATCAATATTTTCGAAAAAGCTTCCATGTAAAGGGCAGTTTGGGGTGGGGGGATTTTCATGAAAACCCTCGTGTTACATCCTTTGAAGATGCTTAACATAAACATGAAGTTTGACAGTGAACCGACTTTTCGTTTTTGAATTATGCTGTTCACAGACACCTTACAGACACGCGCGGGCTTTTTCTATTTTTTTGGCGGGGTTCAGAGGCATCGAAATATCTATCTATATATTTTCGGTGAAATATCGACATCGAAATTTTGGTTGGAATACAATATGAGGCAGTTTTCTGTGCGGAAACAATAATATGTTAATTATTAAGTGTATTATAAATATTTTATCTTATCATATGAGTAATTACATTAGTTTAATTGCCAATTTAACATATTTTAGCGATAATTTTGGTATATGACGCAAAGCAATTTTCCACTGGACTTGTTTCACGAACGAAACTACATCACACACAAAAGCTGGGGAAAGTTTCGAAAAATCACAAAGAAACTTTGTTCACAGAGCGCGCTATATAGGCATAAGTTGCTACTTTCCGGATATTACCACGATATTTCTCAGGAAGGAAATTCCTCTTTGTGTTAAATCATGTGACTTTCTTAAAGCCAATAGGGAAGAGCTAAAATCCCCTCCAGTATTCTAGAATTTGAGAAATCGCGGGATGAACCAGCCAATAAGAAAATTCAACGTAAAATACGGCCGACAGACTAGTATACTATATAAGCTGAGGTCTATAAGAAAAATCATGCTGTTCTGGTAATTGGCTCACCGAATGAATCTGCACTACTAAGTGTAAAAATTCCGCGCCAAAGAAAAAAAATTAAGGAGTATAATGATGTAAGGAAAGAATTTCGTGTGCGCGATGAGAACTGTTGCAAGTGAAACATTTGTGCTAATTACGTAGACGTAAAATTTACTAGCTTCAAAGAAATAATTCCGCGTTCCGAAATCAGTGCATGTCGAGACAAAGAAGTGCCGAGTGCGTGAATAAAATAGTTTACTAAATGAGTTTATGTGAAGTGAATAATCTGCAGTGAACAAAGAGTGTACACTAAAGCATGATCCAAAGTTCATCAAGGTGGAAAGCGTCAAATTCTTGCTAAGAAAACATTGTAAGCGGTTGTTAACAACTTAAAGTTTCTTGCAAAAGTGATTAAAAGTAAAAAATCATCAGTTCAAATTCATTAGTGTCTTCATTCTAGCAAGTCTACTTATGAGGCACACCTTGAGATACCTATCCAGTTTCTTGCTCAACAAGATTTCTTACAGCCTACTGCAGCCGTGGACACAGAAATTCTATGCAGCAGCTGGAATGGAAGGCACGACCTCGTAACTCGCCGATTCAACTAAGAATCACGATTTCAACACTTTTCATTTCACGAAAACAACATCCACTTAGTGATTTCGTTGGGTTAGGTAAAATTTATGCTGGCTGGTCATCCTTCGACATTTATGCTGCATTACTAATGATAAATAACCAGAATTGACAAGAAGGAAACCAACGCAAATACTTCCCCTACTTACTATAGGTATGTAGTAGGAAGTAAAAACACACAGAAAGTTCCTCATGCATGATTTGTTCCCTTTACTGTCCACATCGCCATGTCGTGGATAGAGTTTATTGGCTGTAGAACGTTATCATGGTCCTCACAAGTTTAAAACTAATCCGGATGATAGCAAAGTAGGGGTTTCCTGTTTAAGTTTCCTGTACAACTGTTGTTGCTGCCAACAAATAATTGTGTAACAATTTCTGTTTCAGTTGTCACAAAAATCCACGTAGAGAACATCCTTTCCGAGATGTCTGAAACGATTAGCGTGCTCATAATTTTGATGCTTCTGCACAGAAATTCAGTGGTCAAAGGAACGCAAGGTATGACAGTTAATACTGTTTCTTAATTTAGAATAGCGTTAGCTTGGTTTGAAAAATTTCGAACTAACAAAACCAACCAAAAGTTACGACGTTCTTTTATTCTATAAAAAGTCCACTTTCTTGTAATACCGGCGCAAGACACTCTTTATTTGCACGCAATTCATTAGGATGTCAAATGACCAGCGATTGACTGCAAGAACTTTCTGCTTAATCATGCACAGAACACAGTGCTATCACTCTCCTGAGATTAATTGCCACATTCTACCCTTGGACTTCCATCTTCGATTTGTTCTGCAGGATTTCGTTTTGGAATCTCCCCACCGGCGGGAGAAAATGACAGTCCTTTTAGCCGCTTAATAAACGTCATCTTATTCCATTTCGAATTAGAAGACGCAATTATTAATTTAAACTCAAATATTTCCTTATTAGGTATACTGGTGGGTTCTTCGAAGAAGGCCTTAAATGTGAGATTTTAAATCCTGAAGTTCAGTACAGTCGCTTCCATTTATGCTGTCACCTCAGCTTTGGGGGGCATGCCACTGGCCTTCCCTTCACAGATGGTCTATGTATCTATAGCAAGGACGTGTGAGTTTCTGTTTACTTTTTCGCGCAAGCATTTATTATTCGCATGGGTATATACTTTTGAGCAATAGCTTTACTCGTCATCAATTATAATAAACATGTTTAAGTATATAACCAAATAAAAACCTGTTTTGCACAATATCTCCACGAAAAAAAAAGAAGTATTACTTTCTCTACTACGTAAGCAAGTAAGAGAAGTATTGTATTCCACCCAAAAATTCGATGTCGAGATTTCACCGGAAGTACATGAGGCCCCTGAATCCAAAAAAATATTTTTAAAAAAAGGTCTCTGTGTATATTTGTGTGTCTATGAACAGCATAACTCAAAATCGAAAAGTCGGGTAAATACGAAACTTGGTATTTAGGTTCAATGCCTTTGAAAGATGCGACACGATGATTTTCAAGAAAATCCCCCCCTTCAAACTACCCTTTATATGGAAGATTTTTCGAATTTTTTTATTTTTTAAAAAATTGCTTTAACAATTTTGATTAAAATACCATACATTAAAGATATTTACATTACAAATAAAATGTATATCTTGAATTTTCCTGGAATAGCCTGTGAAGTCCACTTCATTTGAAAGAAAGTTTGTATAACCTTATATAACTGGTAAACGTTATGCAATACACGAATACGTACTACACAAAAAATGAGGATCTCTTTAAAACACACAATTTATTTCAAATAAATTTGTGTAGCATTAGCCATTTCCTAGATATCCGTTATTAATGGTTCGATTTGTTCAATACCTTGTCATTCTTTTTAAGTCCCATCGATTTTAAGTTGTTTCTCACGATTACATGGATACATTATGGATTTTCAAGGCCAGCATATATAACGTTAATATATGTGTTGTTTTTTTAGACTAAAATGTATTATGTATTTCAGTTTTACATTGTTGTCATTAGAAATATTTTTTCGCGGAAATATTGTGCAAAACAGGTTATTGTTTAGTTATATATTTACATATGGTTATTATAAGTGATGACAAATAAAGCTAGTGCATAAATTTATATGTTCATATATGAATAATCCAGAATTGTGAAAGTAAAACTGGGCTCCATTGCATGCGCGAAAAGGTAAACAGATACATACATCTTGCTATACATATTCCACTTGCGAAAACCTATAGAATGTCTCCCGAAGCTGCGGTGACGGCATATGGAAGCGGGTGTACTAAAGCTAAGAACTATTGTTGATTATGGTTTCAGTTTATACTCGAAAGATAGTTAAATCTCATATATGGCGTTGGAATATAAAACAACTATTCGCATATAAAAATTGTACACATACTGTTAAAGTTAAAGTTGTGCCAACAATCAGAATTATAATTTCATAAATTGTTAAATTGCAATATTTTACGCCCATTACAGTACTTGTTTATTGTAAATAAATTTCTGTCTAGTTACCCTCTTTATGTTCCTCCTCCTTTCACATCGATCCTCATCTATCTCCCCATTATTAGTTTTTAGCCACTAAGGTGAAATGAAGGATGCGAATAATTGATTAGCAAATGATTCAATGCTCTATACTGACGACAAATTTTATTTACCTAATTTTACAGTACACTATAAGCAAACATTTGTTATTGTTTCACACTCCTTTTTAGGGACCAAACAATGATAAAAAAAATCTGATGTGTTACACTCACATGACTTTCTCTACTCTTGTACAAACTATTTTACAAACGCTTATTCTCCATATGCTTCCTGTTAATGGAGATATCGAGATGTCAATCTTATTGATAATTTTCTTGTAGATGCAAGGGGAATATGGTAGGTTTTAAGCGATAGTCAAATATTTTAACGCTGGTTGCTATGTGGCGCATTCCATTCCCTTTGCATGTCCAGGACAAAAAAAAAATGAATAACGAATTTGAGAAAAAGTATAAGTATTGGAAAATTTAAGGGAATAACAAGCAATATCTCGCAAACGGTTCACTCAACAAAAGAAATGTATATGACATAAATTGTGTATTTTGACGCGATCTACATTTTTCGTGTAGATTTTGTCTATCTCTTATGGTTTACCAGTTATGAAAAAGTCGTTCATAACGAAGAATACTTTTGGAGACATTCCCAGAAAATTCGAGATATACATTTTATTTGTCATGACAATATCTTAAACATATGATATTTTAATCAAAATCGTTAGAGCCGTTTTTGAGAAAATTAAAATTTTCGAAAAATGTTCCATGTAAAGGATAGTCTGGGGTGGGGGGATTTTCTTGAAAACCTTCGTGTCGCATCTCTGAAAGATACTGAACCTAAATACCAAGTTTGGTGTTTATCCGACTCTTCGTTTTTGAGTTATGCTGTTCACAGACACACAGACAGACACACAGACACACAGACAGACACACACACGGACATGTTTCCAAAAATGCTTTTTTTGGATTCAGTGAGTCTCAAAACATGTATTTCCGGTGAAATCTCGGTATCGAATTTTTGGGTGGAATGCAATACTTCCCCTACTTACTATACGTAGTAGAGAAAGTAATAAGGGACTCAGTATACATTGTGCAATCATGGAAACAAAGGAATGCTTACTTCGTACCGTTCAAATCACTATGGGGCTTGCAGACAGATCTTATTCAGAATACTGAAGTACGTTAACCGTCGCAATCCTTAACGGATATTACAAATGAGACCCCTTGATGTTAAGCAGGGCCGTATTTAGAGATGGGGGGTTAGGGTTCAAATCCCCCCCCCAAATTTCTGACAACTTTATTTATTTAAATTCATATCAAACCAATATGGGAAAATGTCGTTAGATAACAGAAGGTCTACTGCTAGTAGCACATTTACAAGAAAAAGGGAAACTTAATATTTTCACCTTACATACTCTATGTGATCAAAAGTATCCGGACACCCCCACTAACATACGTTTTTCATCTTTGATGCATTGTGCTGCCACCTACTGCCTGGTACTCATTATCCGCGACCTCAGTAGTCATTAGGCATTGTAAAACAGCAGAATGGGGAACTCACGGACTTCGAACGTGGTCTGATGATTGGGTGTCACTTGTGTCAGAAGTGTGTACGCGAGATTTCCACACACCTAAATATCCCTAGGCCCACTGTTTCTGATGTGATAGTGAAGTGGAAACGTGAAGGGACATGTACAGCACAAAAGCGTACAGGCCGACCTCATCTGTTGACCGACAAAGACCGCCGACATTTGAAGAGGGTCGTAAAGAGTAATAGGCAGACATCTATCCAGACCATCACACAGGAATTCCACACTGCATCAGATCCACTCCAAGTACTATGACAGTTAGACGTGAGGTGAGAACCCTTGGATTCCATGGTCGAGCGGCTTCTCATAAGCCACACATCACGCAGGAAAATGCCAAACGACGCCTCGCTTGGTGTAAGGAGCGTCAACATTACACGATTGAACAGTGGCAAAACGTTGTTTGGAGTCACGAATCACGGTACACAATTTGGCGATCCGATGGCAGGGTGTGGGTATGGCGAATGCCCGGTGAACGTCATCTGCCAGCGTGTGTAGTGCCAACAGTGAAATTCGGAGGTGGTGGTGTTATGGTGTGGTCGTGTTTTTCCTGGAGGGGGCTCGCATCCCTTGTTTTGCGTGGCACGATCATAGCGTAGACCTACATTGATATTTTAAGCACCTTCTTGCTTCCCACTGTTGAAGAGCAATTCGGAGATGGCAATTGCATCTTTCAACACGATCGAGCACCTGTTCATACTGCACGGGCTGTGGTGGAGTGGTTACACGACAATAACATCCCTGTAATGGACTGGCCTGCACAGAGTCCTGACTTGAATCTTATAGAGCACCTTTGGGATGTTTTGGAACGCCGACTTCATGCCAGGCGTCACCGACCTACATCGATACCTCTCCTCAGTTCCGCACTCCATGAAGAAACCTTCCAGCACCTGATTAAAGTATGCCTGCGAGAGTGAACGCTGTCATCAACGATAAGGGTGAGCCAACACCATATTGACTTCCAGCATTACCGATGGAGGGCGCCACGAAATTGTACATCATTTTCAGCCAGGTGTCCGGATACTTTAGATCACGTAGTGTAGGTGAGGCGATCATACGTTCCGGTTTTCGAAGCAGTCTCGATGTTTTGTGCTCTAAGGTAGAATATCTTCATTCTGGTGAGTTTTTACGGTCTATATAATGTCTCCAAGGAATTTTCTTATCCACATAACGTCTATATACCACAGAGTAGGTATACATGGTAGCTGTGTGGGGTGCTGTTAAGTTTAGATCTAGTTATGGAAAATCCTCCCCGAAATTTTTTTCTGGGTACGGGCATGATTGTTAAGCACTTTCCAAAACCAGCAAAGCTGTCAAATCACAGGTAAACGTTGCTCCATTATACCAAGAAGCAGGTTTAACATTGTGATAAAACTAATAGCGACTTTGACATGAAAAACGCGAAACTGAGAACGCTATTGACACCTGATGAGATGAGACAAAGAGGAACGCTGTGGTAGGCCCTGTAAGATTTAATATTTTAAATATGAAGCCGTAATTTAAAAGAAGTTTAAACAACTAAATTGTTTAGGCACGACCTCATCTAAACAATGTTCTGATGCGCCTTTCCCCAAAGCTCTTGGAACCCTAGCTTCCATATTCAACACGTTAGCTTAGCGGCTTTGATTCTTTTTTCCTTTTATGAGTATTTGAAAACATGCAAAAGTTATTGTTTATACAGAAACCTGGAAAATACCCTTCAAATACAACAAATTACCGTTCTGAAACCTCCTGTCCAAGTTATTTGAAAATAAATCATTCATATCAATTTGGTTTTTCTCGAAGTTATTTCATCACTCAAGGAATTCGCTTTAAGGCTGGTTCACAATAGCCCGAGAACGGTAACGAGAACGGGAATTCATATTTATGATCATAACGGTCACAAAGTGGAAAGTAGATTTTACTCATGGGATTTCATTTGTTTTTAACTGATCATTTATATTTTTTCACGTTCTTCCAATTCAGCCAACATAAGCGTGTTAGCCAATGACAAAATTCGATAGTAAACATTATCTAAATGAGATCCATTAAATTTCCGATTCCTTTAGTCGTACTAAACCTCCATGCACGTATTTAATGATATACATTAAAATTGTTTATTGTTCTGTAGTTTCTACCGGTTTTTTTTTGCCTTTTTTGTAGTTATCACTATTGTTTTTTTAGGTAATAGCCAGTTTTGAGTTGCATATAAACAAACTACAGATGATCCTTTCACTAGAAGAATCAAAGCTCAATGGATCTGCGGATGTCAGAATCTGAAGTTAGAACCCGCATATGGGACATTCCATGTGAAATCAAACCGCAAAAAACCTCGCATGTTTTGTTCACATTGTAATTTTTTCTATTAATAAGAAGTTCAAAGGAAAACATATTTATCAAATATTAACATTTAAAATCCAACGGTTGTCACGTTATTGAGCGATAAACGTATCGCATCAATTCATTTTGTCACATTTTAAATGCGCATAGCTCCGCAACCGTTTATTTCGGAATATTGTACCAAATCTCATTTTGTAGTTAAAAGTCCGCATTTCATTACAGCATATAATAATTTTTTTTATAATATTCACGAAAATATATGCACAGTTTTTACTTATTTTAAACGTCTCCGGATTTTTACAAAACTAAATTATTAGATTGAGAATAATTCATAGCGTCATTAGAAGTCGGCAATGTTGGCCAAGTGGTTACGTTTGGGTATTCGTAGTTATAACACAAAAAGTGTATAAACGCAACGATTTATATAGATGATACACGATGATCACCAAGCGTTCTGTGACTCTGTGAAGAAATACTCAGAACCGCATACTGCTTAGTAAGCGTTCTCATTGTTTAACAATGCACAGCAGCTTCTTTGACCTACAGTTCAAAACAAATGTGCGAGAGCGACCATGAGCGCGTAAAGTAATTTGCTTCTTTAATTATTTTAGGTGAAACCTTATCGGCAACAATTACAGTAAAATATATGTTTGATTGTGTTTAAATTACGGAATCTAACCTTATATAATAAAATTATTTTTTCTTAATCCGTAACGTCTTCACTTGCGAAATAGAAATTTCTTCACTTAAATAAAAACAAGAACATTTTTACTCATTACTATGAAATTAAGGCTTAGGAAATCAAAATAAAGCTGGATTTAAATAATTAGATTTAAAGATTTCAAAGCTATAAGAGCTTGAAGTTGGAAATTTTAGGAAGATACGATAAATTTTAACAAATTATTTAATTGCAAAACTATAATGTTCTAAATTTTAAGCGTTTGCATAAAGCATTGTATCGGGCTTGTCTACATATACAAAAAGTTTCGTTTCGTTTAATAAATGCAAGGACGATTTTCCTTTTATTTCGGACGATTTGAAATGGAATGTCCCATATGGAGAATTTCTTCCTTTATGTTTCCAGTTTGCGACTAGAGAGAGGACTAGCGGCTGTTTCATATCACGGCCGCCTAAAATAATATCTAGAGTGCACAATATGGATCTAATGTCGTGCCCTGGGAACGAGAATGAAAAAGTTAAAACTTGGCGAAGCTCCCATTAATATACATGTATTTCAACTTTGTCGTTCTCGTTCTGGTTACCATTCTTGGTTGTTATGAACCAGCCTTTACTGAGCAACATGCGCTTTGAGAAGAAAGAATACATTGCTGTCGTATTCCTCGATTTCACTTAGGCATTCGACAGGATATATCATCAAGCACCTCTACACTAATTTTTGTGAATGGTGTCCCGGTACATGCGAGGCGTGTTTTCAAAGTAAGTACCGATAATTTTTTAAAAAATAGCAGAACATTATTTTCCCAATACGTTATTAACATTCATTACCTTACACTACTTCTCCACATAGTCACCGCCATTATTCAGACACTTGTCGTAACGGGATACCAGTTTTTGCATGTCTTCGTCAAAGAATGATGCCGCCTGCGATGAAAATCAAGTATGCACTTCTTGTTTCACAACATGGCGTCGTTGAAATGTTTTTCCATCAAGGAAGAAACAGATGAAAATCACTTGTGCCCAATCCGGGGTGATCGAATTGTCCCCAACCAAATGATGCGATCAGATCTTGAGTTTGTTTTGCTGTGTATGGCCGGGCATTGTCACTCATTATTGTTTCCCGATAAACCTCACACAATTGGCGATGAATGTTTGCTGGTGTAACATTTCTCGCATTCAAAAAACGAATCACTGATCTGACTTCACACAGTCGGCGGATCGTTCGATTGTTTTGAACATTTTGTAGCGTTGTAACAACAGGAAAACACAAAGTGAGGATCGCTCACAGCTGCATCTGGCTTCCTCATGAATGGAGAAAGTGATCGCTCATGCTCAAAATGGCGAATGCAGCGGCAAAATATTAAAACGGTACTTATTGTAAAAACGCGCCTCGTAATTTCCATTGCCGCACTTCGCTTCGAGATCTCATCGAGTAAACATGAGCAAGAAGAGATAGCACCCACCGCAGCTGCCAAGCTACCTTCCCAGGTGGGAATTAAAGCTCCCAGCACAGCCGAGGACCAGCTTGCCGCCACTTCACCGCCGCCAGCCGAAGCGGCCAGCACCAGCCTGCCACCTAGCCCAGTCAACCACTCGCCGCCGCAACACCTGCCTTCCCGCTTTTCAGCCATGGTCAGGGGAGTTCATCGCCATCTCTCTGCCACGTTGTTTCTCAACGCCTCTGACCTTCTGCGGCAGGGTGACAAGGAATCGGAACGAACGGGGACCTACACTGCTGGTCTGGGTCGAGTTTGTGGACGAGGGTAAATACTCGGCGGCAAACCCTGCAGCTCGAGGGTAGTCGCAGTGTTCGCCCTGTGCCGTGCCGAGCTGCTGCCAGTATGGACATCTCGCAGACACATGTGATGCCGCTTCCCGCTGCCACTACTTCGGGAATTCGGCTCTCACCGCCGATTGCCGGACACACGACCTTTCACAATGCCGCCACTTCTGCGCCTCCTGTGGAGGCAAAGGATACTACACCGTGTGCCGCATGCCCACTGTATCCTCGCAGACCTTCGCCGACCATCTTACTCCGACAACGCAAAACATCGCTCAGGCTCACCTCATTACCTCCGAAACTGCCATCTGCAGAAGCTGGAGGATATGTAGGCGGAGCTTTTGAATATCACAACAAAACTCACCTAAATGGAAGGAGCATTGGCGGAGCTACAGTAAGACAGCGAAACCGTGCTCTTTAACAGCCAACTAATTCCGCACATTCCGAGCAAACTTGTGATGAAAATATACTTTCACGAACAGTTTCTCTCGGTCAGAAAGCTCATCAGGGAGGAGTTAGCAGCCCTCCAGACGGGACTGGACAACCAACTGCCTATTCTACACCAAGATCCGCCCGATTGGTGGCACACTATGGAGGCTCCAACGCATCACTATCGAGGCCGTCGGAGACCCAAATAGACCATACACTGCTTCCTTTATCCTTGACACCCAAAACTTCATTTATCACTGTGAATTCCCCAGGTTGTAAGTAGGGTTTCGCCATACTTGCGCCCTGGTTCCCATTTCACCTGGCTTAGGCCAGTTGGGCCGGTCAATATATCCGTTCTTTGAATGCGCAGGTGCAATAGCGGTACTGCTGCATATCCTCTCCAGAGTTTCTCTTTTCCTTCTTTTATCCTTCCGGTAGAGGAGTTTATTAATGGGTGTGGCCAACTACTGGCAAGACCCACCCTCACAGCCTCCGACTCCCATCGGGGCTGTGGTTAGCACGTAACTGTGTTTTTCTCCTCCACTCGAAAAAATACAGTTATTTAATCATGTCGCACATTTTTAATTCAGATAGCTTGCGGATTTTATTCTCCATTAAATGCTTTGGTGCAAGCATTCCTCAAGATTCTATCCTGGGACCAATTCTCTAACGTGTGCACTTCAGATATTCCTACAATAGCCATGATATAAATTGACATATATAGTATACAATGTTCGTACAGCCTCAAAGCCTCTTTAAGAAGCTCGGAATAGCTAGATAACTTGTTATATTACCATAAATGTGAAGCACTAATCTTCACACTGTGTCTACCAACCAGAATTCCATCAATAATGCTCATACTTAATAAAATAGCTTGAAAATCTCGAACGAAATCAGCAAAATATATCTGAATGCACTTTGAATAGGCGATTAACAGGAAAAGACCGAAAAACATCAAACTTAAATTGGATGAAAAACGCGATATTCTTCCCATTGCTTAACCGATATCTTCATTACAGCTCAAATAATGCCAGCTGATCTAAACTGCACTTCTTCGAATGCTGTTACTCTGCGCTTGTTCTGTTTGGAGTGGAGGACCTCCAAATAAAACCAGAGGTGTTCCCGTATTACAAATTATTCGTATTCAAATAACGTTTTGTAGTTTGTCCAAAATAACTAACTATAGAAAGAAAAAGGTTACACTATCATTCAACAGTTTATTTGCTTACAGGCGGAAACGTTCTGTAATACACTAAAAAATACCTGGTCAACCCGGATAAGGGGTCGTCTCCCCATGGATAAAGCATTACATCAATATAAATCACAAATTGCAACATTATTTGAGCTCAATTGGGCCCATTTCATTGATATTTGTGTTACTGCATTTATTCTTCACGCATTATTCTGCATTATTCGATAGAACATCGAGCAAAAGAAAAAGAAGAAGGTTGAAAGTTGAGTTTTTAATATGCATATAGCAGCAACGTTTCCACTCGTGTTCTTGTAAGGCAGGAAATACAACTTAATGACATTCTAGCTCAAATTATTCTCCAAAATTAAGCTTTAATATCCCTATTAAGTTACTAGCTTTTATGGAATGGGTTTCTTTATGCTTTGTAAAATACAAATTTGCTGCTGAAAATAATTTGTCGGATGAACAACTACATGCGAATTTTTGCAGCTTTCCTACGTATACAAATAAAAGTTATGAATTTATAATTATAGTTTTGCTATTTGAAATTGCAAAAAGGTACATTTTAAATGGCAACTCATGTGTTAAGCTACATACTATATTTTCACGAAGCTCAGGATCTTATTTTCAAAATTCATTGTTTTGATTTTCCCATATGTGTGCGTCTGTCTGTCATATAGTTCAACATTTATCAAACCAAGCTGACTATTAGTAAACTAAGAAGGGAATAGAAAAATAGTGACCACTATTCTATATTTGCAGGTGAGAATGTTCCTGCGCAGTCATTAAAAGGAGTACAGCCGCAGAGTATACAAAGTTTCTCCAGTGATCAAAACTCAAGCTTCGTAGAAGACCTCCCACTTTATGGCTATCAAAGGGAAGCAGTAAAGAATAATAGTAGCAGCAATAGGCAAGGTGGAAAAAACCTTGAACAAGTAGTTTTTCAACTTTTACAGGAAGGAAATGCAACGAAAGTGCAAGATTCTTTTGAAGACGGTGATCCAAGTGATGATACTGATCCGCTGACTGATGAAATGAAGGAAGCTTTAGCAAACAAGAGCAACATGGCGAATATTTCGCAAATAATAACATATTCAGATGGTGGCAAAATCAAAATAAAAGACTTAAAAGTGACTGAGGAAGACACAAAAGTTTCTAAAACCACAGAAAAGAATGAAGCAGTGTTACAAATCACGGGCCTTGGGAACACTCCATGCAGTACGTTACTTAGTGTTGTAGTGAAATCAGGGCATCTCCTTGCGGATGGCAGCCTGCAATCCCTTGATGACGATATGATGTACCCTCCAGGATACTTCTGGAAGACATCTAACGATTCCTATCGCGGCTGTTATTGCTCCCTACGACCATGCGTGAGGAAGTGTTGTTCTGAGGGAAAAGTTCTAAGCCAGGACCTCACAGATTGTGAACCAAGTGATTCTGAGCTTTTGTATCCATTCAGTCCCAATTACACCGATAAAGCTGAAGAATATCCACGGTTAGTCTACGGGTTACCATGCACAGAAGCTGTCTATATACTTGATCCAGAAGATGATGAACAGGATGAGTACTATCTCTATTCCAACGGTAGCCTGTATGAGGTATTTGCACACAAATACTTAAATTCTACAGAGTTCTGCCTGGAGGTCTTTGAAGAAGAAGGAGGTATTTTTCCACTCAAATGTACACCCAGCACTGAAGTCAAACCCCTGCCAGAGCGCGGCATTCATTACGCCATTGGCATGATCATTTGCATGCCATTTCTGGCAGCAACATTTGTCGCATATGCACTTCTTCCAGAACTGCGAACTCTTCACGGGAAATGCCTCATGTGTCACATTGGATGTAATCTTATCGGATACATCCTCTTGGTTGTGATACAGGTTGGGCAGGATGATTTTACGGACACAACATGCACCGTCTTTGGTAAGTTGGCATTCTGTTAACTCTTGTAAAATTTCATAAGTTCTTAAGGAAATTGCTCTTCTAGCCCCATTTTGGAGCAAAATATTACGGGACAAATCTTATTTGAAACAATCACGCGAAGTTCCCTATTTATTATCGCGATTCAGGCTGTTCATAAAAAATGTTTAATTTTTTATTCATCTCATAAGGGTGAATTTTGGAAACATCTACGATACATATACGAGCTGATTGAAGTTTATAACAATTATTACACAGGACAATAAACTTTTACCTAGTTTCATACTTCTAGCTTAAACAGATATTCCTGAAAATGAAACCTTTTTAGAAAAGAAAAAGTAATATGATAATTTAATTGGTTTCTCAGGATCTATATAAGTTTTAAACAAGTGAGCAAAATATATAATGTATAATAAACACATGACTTTCTGTACATATTGCCATTTATTTCCATTGTTGTTTTATAAACTATTTATACAAAAGATTTATCTACATCCTTTCATTCATGATAGTATTCAAGAAATGATTTCAATACACATTAGCATGTGTATACACATACATACTTAAGCTTGTAGGAGGTTATGAGAACATTCAGCATTTTAAAAATCTTATTCTCCATCTACTTCAAGTTAATCGAGATAAACATTTGCAAAAACTTATTCCTAATTTTCTTGTAGGTGCAAGGGAATACGGTAGGCTTTAAGCGATAGTTAAATGTTTTAAGAGCTGGTTGTTATGTGGATCATTCCATTCCCTTTGCATTTCCATTTGAGAAAAGGTATAAGTATTAGAAAATTCAAACAAATAACAAGGAATATCTCGGAAATGGTTCACTCGAAAAAATGTATATGGCATAAATTGTGTGTTTTAACGAGATCTACATTTTTGTGTAGTAAGATTTTGCCTATATCTTACGGTTTACCAGTTATGCAAAAGTCGTTCAGAATGAAGAGGGCTTTTTGGGACATTCCCATAGTATTCAAGATATACACTTCATTTGCCATGAAAAAATCTTAAACGTATGATATTTAATCAAAGTGGTTAGAGCCATTTTTGAGAAATTCAAAATTTTCGAAAAATGCACCATATAAAGGGTAGTCTGGGGTGGGGGATTTTCTTTGAAATCGTCGTGTCACATCCTTGAAAGATACTAAACTCAAATACCAAGTTTGGCATTTATCCGATTTTTCCTTTTTGAGTTATGCTGTTCACAGACTGACAGACAGACAGACTGACAGACAGACAGACAGACACACCACACACACACACACACACACACACACACACACACACACACACACACACACACAGGGACATGTTTCCAAAAATGCTTATTTGGATTCAAGGAACCTCAAAACCTGTATTTCCGGTGAAATCTTGGTATCGAAGTTTTGGATTCAATGCAATACTTCCTCTGCTTATTATACGTAGTAATGAAAGTAAAAAATCTGATGTGATACATTCACATGATTTTCTTTACCCTCTATCGTTTATTATACAAAGTATTCTTACTAAAACTCAGTTTTCAATCTACTACATTTTAATCCAAATAAAATTTTGTAGAAATAGCTACGTTACACATTTCGTTATAGGTACAAAGAGAACAGCATAGTCAAATGTTTAAGAACTGGACGCAATGCTGGCCTAAAAATTCCATACTGTTTCCATGCAATCGCAAGAAACAACTGAATGTTGACAGGACTTAAAGAGAATGACAAAAAAGTATATGAACAATTTGAACCTTTAATAACGCATACCTCAGAAACGGCTTATACCACACAAAAAACTTATTTAAAATAAGTTGTGTGTTTTAACAGAACTACATTTTTTGTGTAGTACTTTTCGTCTGGCTTAACGTTTACCAGTTATACCTACCAGATGATGCAAAATTCCTTCCGAATGAAGTGGACTTTACAGGCTATTTCCATAAAATTCAAAATAAAAGTTTTATTTGTCATGTAAATAACTTTAATATATTGTATTTTAATCAAAATCATTACAGCCATTTTTTTAGAAAATAAACATTTTCTGAAAATCTTCCATGTAAAGGGTAGCCTGGGGTGGAGGGATATGCTTGAAAATCTGTTTGTTGCACCTTTGAAGGTATTGAACCTAAAACCATGTTTTATATTTATCCGACTTTTCGTTTTTGAGTTATGATGTTCACAGAGACACAGACAGACACATACACGGACCTTTTTCTAAAAAATTTGGGGGGGGGATTCAGGAGGCCTCAAAGCATATATTTCCCGTGAATTCTCCGTATCTAAGTTTTGGGTGGAATGCAATACTTCCTCTACTTACTATACGTGGTAGAGAAAGTAAAAAACAGTCGATAAATACCAGCCTGCATATTCCGTACTCCTTGCCTGAGGTGGTGATAAACAAAAGAGCCTCCACTGAGCTGCTTAAAATACTGAAAAACTCCAACAAACAGTGAATATTCCGAAAATAGCTAATGCGTGAAAACATTATTTGACATAAATTGTGCATTTTAATGAGATGTATGTTTTTCTTGTAATACACAGAAAGCCAAAAAACTACGAACCGCCTGCGAGGAGTTTTTCCTGTCCGTTCTCGGCACTCGTTGCCGTCTGCCACTATCATAGAAAGGCGCGAATGAAACCATACATTTTTAAAACTACTTTTAAAGGCTACTTTCAATGTCTGTGGAAAAACAATTTTCTACAATTCAATTGTGTTTCAATTTTGTTTATCTTGAATATCAGTTTCACCTTTTGAATATTGGTTGTAACAAGAACTTCTTGCGTTTTCCATTGTTGAATGGTTGTTGGAGCAATAGTTTCGCTAGAATGAAAGAGCACAATACAACACTATGTTTACAATGTTCTGATAAAGCTGCTTTACATTCAAATCAACCTTTTATTATGTTCCTGTCAGAGTCCATCTGAAAATAGCATTCATATACAAAACTACACATAATGCCGTATGAGTAAAGCATATGTATTATAGTCTAAATAACGATCACATACACTTTAATTAAACACGATACATCTCTATATAACTATAAAACAAAGTAGAAGAAATCTAAATTTGATTTTAACATATTAAGCTTCCTAATTACTTGTTTCCCGTAAACGCTCGTCGGATATTTCTTCTCCTAAGTTTTTTACGTCAAATATATGTTGACTAATTTGAAGCTTTGTGCCTTCTTTAAAAGCGGAAGGCCTAAAATATAAGTCCCAATTTATTTTTCGAAACCCTACACATATTACAGTGGATCGCAAATTAGTTTCAGAAGCCATATCTCAATCATCAAGGTAATGTCTGCCTGGAAGGAACGAATACAAGTCACTAAAATGTACGCAGAGTTGCATACAGTTGCAGACAAAATGAAATTAATTTTACTGCATTCAGATTATTTGTAGTATTATTTTGATTCACAAATATTTTTGCTTATTACAGTTATATAGTTGCTGACTACAAAGTTGCAAAAGCATGAAAAAAAATATATACAGGCGTCTCAGTGTAATACAGTAATCCTGCTCCAACTTACAATTCAAGGTTAGTGATTTCTTCGTACTTATAAACTAAACATTATACAACCTGTTTTTTTTCATTTGTTCTTTTGCATTAAAAATCAAATAAATACAACAATCGGGCTTTCACGGTTATTATTGTCCTCGCCGCAGTCATCAATCCTTCTTGCAATCCAGCAATCGAGAACAAGTCGCCCAGGTTCACCTGGGCGGAATGTAATCGCCACAGCACCTAGCCGCAGATGCGGCTTTACCTGTGCGATAAATAAGGTATAAAGAGTTTTCACAAGCTATTGATTTCTGACTGAAGGCGGGGTCTAGCTTTCTGCGCTGCCCTTGGCTGGGTCTCGGTGATCCCACCTGGGCGGACTAGCGTCCATGTGGTGACCGAGTCCAATACTGCTTAACTTGGGCGACCGCTTGTGTGGTTGTCAAGCCAAGGAGGCCGGAGTGGCAGCAAAGCAGGATGGTAATTTAGGTATTGGTGTAGGGAATATCTAAGTTGGGAGCAGGGCGGGTCACTCATCCAGCTAGTGGCCAAGTCCGATGCTGGTTAACTTGAGGGAAATTGTGATGTGTAGGATTGGCAGCCTTCAGCCTCGGAGGCCCAAGCCGTCCTTCGGCAACCGGTAATTCTTTCTTCGCCTTGGCGCCTTATGGTCATAGCGACCCAAAGAGTGCACCAGCTGGTTGGTATGGTGAGTAATTTTCGTGTACATGGTACGGGTTCTCTCCCGCACCACCTCCACGACATATGGGAGACCAGAGTGGGTATGTAGGATGTGTGACGGGAATCTACGCCCGGTACCATAGATCATCCGAAGCGCCCTGTTCTGGACGGTCTGTAGCCTACGGATGGTGGACGCTGCCGCGGATCCCCAGACCTCGCAGCCATAAAGGACCAGGGGCGGGATAATCGCCTGATATAGGCGTAGTTTCAGGTGTGTGGGCATTGTGGAGCGGAATACAGGGTACAGCTGTTTGAGCGCGGAGTGGCCGAGGCCGACCTTGGCCCTGACATGTGGAGCGAAAGTGAGGCCGCGGTCGAGGGTGACTCCGAGGTATTTGGCGGAGGTAACCCAAGGGATTCTCCTCTGCCGCAGCCTCAGATACCGCTCGGGCCGCCAGCTACGAACCTTCGCCAGGAGAAGTACCTCGCGTTGCATTCAAGATGACGTCACTGCGCAGACCGAATGAATACGAGCAGCGCTTGATGATTCCACCATTGGTTGGTAGAACTGTTTTCCTAACAGTGGGACAGGTCGCAGGCATAAACTGACCATTTTAAGTTATGCCACGTTGTATCATAACTTGTTGCGCGACATGAAATCGCATGCATAAATGAGGCCTTAGAAATAGCAGCTAACGAATAATGTTAGTAAAGGCTAACAATGATATTAAGAGTAACAAATCCAATAATTATCTAAATTGTTGCTTTATTAAATGACTTATTTGTATAATGCAGATTGGGTTATGCTATATTTTGAGAAACAGTACTTAAATAAATTGTTAAATCAAAGGTCTTGTAAAGATGAATGTGAGTTTGTGTCATTTCTGGAAATATTATGTTAAATGTCTGTTATATTAAACAACAGTACAAATACACTGAGGTTTTGGTTACACTCTCTCTCTCTCTCTCTATATATATATATATATATACCTAGGACGAAAGTAGTTTTCGCATGCTGTGACACTGCCAAGTAACACAGCTCGATGAAACTTGAATCATGCATAGAGGGAACCTACGGTATGCCACAGTAGGCAACTAAACGAAATGTGCAATGAGACGAACAGAAATGCCACTTTTATCCATAGACCATAAGCTACACTAAAGTCAATACGACATATGATGACTCTCTAGATTCACAGAAACAGATACATGGTGCTTAAAAGGGTGTATGATCATCACTTACAGCAATGCAAGCTCTGCATCGTGCTCCCATGCTGACAACAAGGTTGGTAAGCAGTTCTTGTGGTAGGGCGTTCCATTCCCACCAGCGCTGTTGGCAACTGTTGAATAGTCGTTGGTGCATGTGGATGTGCTGCAATGCGTCTCCCCAAAGCATCCCACACGTGTTCGATGGGATTTAAATCGGGGGAACGGGCAGGCCAGTCCATTCACCGAGTATCCACTCGTTCCAAGAGATCATCCACCTGCGCTGTTCGATGCAGTCGCACATTGTCGTCCATAAAAATGAAGTCAGGGCCGACTGCATCCCTGAAAAGACGCACATGGGGAAGGAGTACAGTATCACAATAACGTTGATCAGTGAGCGTACCGTGTTCAAAGATTTGGAGGTCAGTGCGCCCATGCAACAACGCCCTCCCCAAACCATAACACCCGAACCACCAAAACGATCATGTTCAAGGATGTTCCTAGGTTCATTACGTGTTTCCACCTCTCGCCAGATAAGGGTACTTCGAGAATCACTACTTAGACTGAATCTGCTCTCATCCGAGAAGAGCATGCAACTCCATTCCTCGTTGGTCCAATTTTGATGCTCTTGGGACCATCGCAAACGGTGCCGCCGATGTCAATGGAACACAACTGGCCGTGGGACAAAGAGACCACCTCTGTGTAGTCGCCGTGTCACTGTGTAACGTGAGATTGCGTGCCTAGCTGATCTGTTAAATGTGGTTGCAATTGCATCCGCTGTTTGGCGTGGATCCTTTCTTGACTGTTGCACAATGTAGCGGTCATCTGCTGTTGTAGTTGAGCGTGGTGGACCACCACCTCTCCTTGGGGCAGCGGTGTCTATGGTTTGGAAGGTTCTCCATGCAAGTGAAACAATGCTGTGAGCAATTCCAAACTCCTGAGCAACACTCGTGACACTTCGCCCTTCTTCCAGTTTCCCGATGATTCTTCCCGTGTGAGGTTATCCAAATGGTGTCTACGGGCCATGTTGCAATGAAGAAAACCACTAAAGTGCACCGTAACAGCTCGCTAATTGCCACACACCGTCTTGTCCAGTTTCGTCAACTGCCCCGTGTTGCGAGACCAGACCAATTTGGCACTAAAGGCTCGCTACATTCACGCCATATGACGTCCAGCTTTCTGTGTACGTGTGAGAAACCTCTGGCAACATGCCCCCGCACCTTCATCTACTTCCACCAAGTAGTTCATTTGTTATATTACTTTGCCCATCTCGTTCTTAGGTTTTTGCACACCAGTGTATGTTGGACGTGAAAGATCGAAAATTTTGTTCAGAGGCCTCTTTATCATGCTTCAGGTTCTTTTACGATATATATGTTATTTTATATCATTTTATGTTATGTCTATGTCAAACATTTTTTTGTAAAGTGAGCCATTTTCCAGATATTCCTTGTTATTTCTTTGAATTTTCCAATACTTACACTTTTTCTCAACTGAGAATTCGTTGTTCTTTTTTTATGTTCTTGACATGCAAAGAGAATTACATTTTACACATAGCGAACAGTTCTAAAAATATTTGACTATCGCTTAAGACGTACTATGGTCCCCTTGTTTTGTATTTGCAAGGGCAATATAGCCTTTAAGCATAGACAAACGTATCTCTTAATAGCTGGTTGTGCAGCACCATTCTCTTTGCCACAGATTAATACTCTTTGCATATTCAAGACAAAAAAATGAATAATGTATTCCCATTTGAAAAAATCTGATGTGTTACACTCACATGACTTTCTCTACTCTTGTACAAACTATTTTTACAAACGCTTATTCTCCATATGCTTCATGTTAATCGAGATATCGAGATGTCGATCTTATTGCTAATTTTCTTGTAGATGCAAGGGGAATATGGTAGGTTTTAAGCGCTGGTTGCTATGTGACGCATTCCATTCTCTTTGCATGTCCAGAACATAAAACAAATGAATAACGAATTTGAGAAAAAGTATAAGTATTGGAAAATTTAAGGGAATAACAAGCAATATCTCGAAAATGGTTCACTAAACAAAAAAATGTATATGAAAAATTGTGTATTTTAACGCGATCTACATTTTTTGTGTAGTAAAATTTTGTCTATCTCTTATGGTTTACCAGTTATGCAAAAGTCGTTCACAATGAAGAATACTTTTGGAGACATTCCCAGGAAATTCAAGATATACATTTTATTTGTCATAAAAATATCTTAAACATATGATATTTTCATCAAAATCGTTAGAGCCATTTTTGAGAAAATTAAAATTTTCGAAAAATCTTCCATGTAAAGGGTAATCTAGGGTGGGGGGATTTTCTTGAAAACCTTCGTGTCGCATCCTTGAAAGATACTGAACCTAAATACCAAGTTTGGTGTTTATCTGACTGTTCGTTTCTGAGTTATGCTGTTCACAGACACACACACACACACACACACACACACACACACACACACACACACACACGGACATGTTTCCAAAAATGCTTTTTTACTTTCTCTACTACGTATAGTAAGTAGGGGAAGTATTGCATTCCACCCAAAAATTCGATACCGAGATTTCACCGGAAATACATGTTTTGAGACCTCCTGAATCCAAAAAAAGCATTTTTGGAAACATGTCCGTGTGTGTGTCTGTGTGTGTGTGTCTGTGTGTGTGTCTGTGTGTGTGTGTGTGTGTCTGTGTGTGTGTGTGTCTGTGAACAGCATAACTCAAAAACTAACAGTCGGATAAACACCAAACTTGGTATTTGCGTTCAGTATCTTCCAGAGATGCGACACGAAGATTTTCAAGAAAATCCCTCCACCCCAGACTACCCTTTACATGGAACATTTTTCGAAAATTTTAATTTTCTCAAAAATGGCTCTAACGATTTTGATGAAAATATCATATGTTTAAGTTAATGTCATGAGAAAGGAAATGTATATCTCGAAATTTCTGGGAATGTCTCCAAAAGTATTCTTCATTATGAACGACTTTTGCATAACTGGTAAACCATAAGAGATAGACAAAATTTTACTACACAACAAATGTAGATCGCGTTAAAATACACAACTTATATCATATACATTTTTTTTGTTGAGTGAACCGTTTTCGAGATATTGCTTGTTATTTCCTTAAATTTTCCAATACTTATACTTTTTCTCAAATTCGTTATTCATTTATTTATGTCCTGGACATGCAAAGAGAATGGAATGCGCCACATAGCAACCAGCGATAAAATATTTGACTATCGCTTAAAAGCTACCATATTTCCCTTGCATCTACAAGAAAATTAGCAATAAGATTGACATCTCGATATCTCGATTAACTTGAAGCATATGGAGAATAGGCGTTTGTAAAAATAGATTGTACAAGAGTAGAGAAAGTCATGTGAGTGTAACACATCAGATTTTTTTTTGTATTCAGGGGGTCTCAAAACATGTATTTCCGGTGAAATCTCGGTATCGAATTTTTGGGTGGAATACAATACTTCCCCTACTTACTATACGTAGTAGAGAAAGTAAAAACGGAAGGGGCGGCTGACGCTCCTGGTATATTCAAACTAGACTCTATTAAGACACTACATATTCCTACATGGACGAGCCCATGCACACAGCTAAGAAGGCAACCAACCTTTATATGAATGTGGGTCCTCTGCCAGTACAACCCAACTATAAAACTGTAGGTGAATCTGTATATATACATATATATATATATATATATATATATATATATATATATACATGGCACTGCTAACAACTTTTGATTCTTAAACACCCCCTGCAAGTTTGTTTGTTTTCCATTTTGCTTATTATTCTAATGGCTTTTTTTGCAGTTTAAATACTTTATCCATTTCTCTTGCTGTAATATTCCCCTTAACGTAATTCCGTATCTTACATGCGAATATATAAAAGCATAATAGACCTGTTTCATTGTTATATTGTCTAATCTATTAAATCCAATTCAGTTGTGATATTCAGAATGAGCTTCTGGACACGGAACCACAAAGCTTTGAGTTATTCATCAACACTAACTACTAGAGTAATAATTCATATCGACTGACGCAAATCTTGCGCTACTTTATTCGTTGTGCATTTAAAGCAAACATCTCATAAAAGAAGATCACGCTTATTCCTACTTTTCATTTCTATCATTCGTGTTGTCATAATATTACTCAAAAAATCTGATGTGTTATACTCACATGACTTTCTCTACTCTTGTACAAACTATTTTTACAAACGTTTATTCTCCATATGCTTCATGTTACTCGAGATATCGAGATGTCAATCTTATTGCTAATTTTCTTGTAGATGCAAGGGGAACATGGTAGGTTATAAGCGATAGTCAAATCTTTTAAGCGCTGGTTGCTATGTGGCGCATTCTATTCTGTTTGCATATCCAGGACATAAAAAATTGAATAACGAATTTGAGAAAAAGTATAAGTATTGGAAAATTTAAGGAAATAACAAGCAATATCTCGAAAATGGTTCACTCAACTAAAAAAATGTATATGACATAAATTGTGTATTTTAACGCGATCTACATTTTTGTGTAGTAAAATTTTGTCTATCTCTTATGGTTTACCAGTTATGCAAAAGTCGTTCACAATAAAGAATACTTTTGGAGACATTTCCAGGAAATTCATAAAAATATCTTAAACATATGATATTTTCATCAAAATTGTTAGCGCATTTTTGAGAAAATTAAAATTTTCGAAAAATCTTCCATGTAAAGGGTACTCTGGGGTGAGGGGATTTTCTTGAAAACCTTCGTGTCGCATCCTTGGAAGATACTGAACCCAAATACCAAGTTTGGTGTTTATCCGACTGTTCGTTTCCGAGTTATGCTGTTCACAGACACACACACAGACAGACACACACAGACAGACAGACACACACACGGACATGTTTCCAAAAATGCTTTTTTTGGATTCAGGGGGTCTCAAAACATGTATTTCCGGTGAAATCTCGGTATCGAATTTTTGGGTGGAATACAATACTTCCCCTACTTACTATACGTAGTAGAGAAAGTAAAAAGTAAAGTATTGGAAAATTTAAGGGAATAACAAGCAATACCTCGAAAATGGTTCACTCAACTAAAAAAATGTATATGACAAATTGTGTATTTTAACGCGATCTACATTTTTTGTGTAGTAAAATTTTGTCTATCTCTTATGTTTTACCAGTTATGCAAAAGTCGTTCACAATGAATACTTTTGGAGACATTCCCAGAAAATTCAAGATATACATTGTCTTTGCATAAAAAAGTCTTAAACATATGACACTTTAATCAAAATCGTTAGAGCCGTTTTGAGAAAATAAAAATTTTCGAAAAATTTTCCATGCAAAGGGTAATCTGAGGGGATTTTCTTGAAAACCTTCGTGTCGCATCTCTGGAAGATACTGAACCTAAATACCAAGTTTGGTGTTTATCCGACTGTTCGTTTCTGAGCTATGCTGTTCACAGACACACACACACACACACACACACACACACACACACACACGGACATGTTTCCAAAAATACCTTTTTTAGATGCAGGAGACCTCAAAACATATATTTGCGGTGAAATCTCGGAATTGAATCGACGCTATACGCTGGCCTTAAAATTCCATACTCTTTTCATGACATCGCGAAACACAGCTGAAACTCGACAGGGCTTTAAAAGAATGGCTAAATATTGAACAATTCGAACCATTAATAACCGATATCTCGAAAATGGCTGATGCCATAAAAAAGGTCATTTGAAATTGTGTGTTTTAAAGAGACCTACATTTCTTGTGTAGTACGTTTTCGTCTATCGCTTAATGTTTACTAGTTGTGTAAGATAATACAAAATTCCTTCAGAAATAAGAGGACTTCACAGGCTATTCCAAAAAATTCAGGATATACAGTTTATTTCTTATATAAATATCTTTATTAAATGGTATTTTAAACAAAATCTTTAGAGCAATTTTTCAGAAAATCAAAACAGTGTAAAAATGTTCGATGTAAATAGTTTGGTGTGGGAGGATTTTCTTGAAAAACTGCGTGTCGCATTTTTGAAAGATACTGAATGTGTAAATACCAAGTTGAACATTTATCCGACATTTCGTTTTTGAGTTATGTTATTCATGGACTTACACACACAACGCGCGCACATTTTTCTAACAATGTTTATGTTTTATTAAAGGATTCTAAAACACGTATTTCCGGTGAAATCTCGATATGGAATTTTTGCGTGGGATGCAGTACCTTCTCTACCTACTATGTGCGTGGTAGACAAAGTAAAACTGAAAGCGGTTCCTTTGGAACTATTTCCTTGGAGTGGAACTGGAAATATTTCCGTTAAACGGTTCTGAGTGCTAAGTGGGAGTGGTGGAAGAGTGTAGTAAATGAAATGGGCCAAGTATGGGAATTCCCTATTTCCCGAATATTATCCAAGGGGTTGTCCTCTTGATCCAGGTATTTTCAAACGACTATGGTCTAGAATTCAGACCTTTAAAGGAACAAGCACTTTGGGGCACATTAGATATCGTGTTTTTTTCTGGGCAAACTCTAATTATTATGCGTTATGGGTAAATTAATATCACCTCATTTAATTTCCGGATGTAATTAATTGCTTCTAATCGCATTACTAGTCATAATGATGTGACAATTCCTAGATCAGATATCATTGCTGTAATATCCTCTATAACGCCTGGTCTCCAAGGAAGACGTTTAGTACTCATCCTGTATATAAAACCACAAAAAGGATACACACTGCATATGTGCATGCGTAAGACAGGCGGACTATTACCCTGTACTAATTAATCATATTTTCATGTTACAGCAATGGTGGCATTCTTCGTGAATATCACCAGCTTTACGTGGCTTAGCGCTATGTGTTTTGATATCTGGTGGACATTCAGGTGAGTACAATGAATTATTGCTCTAGTCTACAGAATAAAAGCTGTATTAGATGTCCATAGATTAAGCTATAATTGTATATGGTGTACTGAATGAAATGTTATGCTTTTTTTTCTCCGAGCTCTAAATTCACCATGAAAATTATATTATATTGAGACTTCGTCATGTGTTATGCTGTGATGCCTTTGGGTATAAAAACATGCTTAAGATACAGCAATTTAAAAGAAACAGAAGATATTTCCTCTGTATCTTTTTGTTTAATCATAAGGATTCGCACAATTTGAAACAGACTTTTCGCATGATCTTAATCCTAAGTTCTGCTTCATATAACTTTACCCCATATCTCTTAACGGTCACCTGCGGTAGTCGCCTCTCATTGCCTGCCGTCGTTGAATAGATTGTTGTGCGGTACAAATTAGTTCCTTGTTTAATATAATCATTTTCTTAATATTATATTCAAAGAGAATTTTCAAGCTTACATTTTCATAACCGAATGAATCAAATATATTACGTAACAGAGTTAAGGAATCTGGAATGCATGTAACTTCTTGTCACGAAATAGATAGGAGGATCCTTTGCTTCAAACCTGCCCCTCAAGATGATAGCACGTGCTTCTATCATGAGTCATGACAGAGTATTTACCGTTTTGGCCCAAAAATAAGCCACACCCTTAAAATACCAGAAAAGAGTTTGGCTTGAAAATAAGCGTCATACGGTTGAGGCAAGACAAATGAGTATAAACGTTTTATTTTCTTGTACTTACATGTACGTAAACATTCTTTCTAGCATGTGGTACATTACGTGGCACCAAACACTTGGCATATTTTGCGTTATTCATCATCATCACTACTAGTACCACATTCTCCTCCCACAATGCGTCATCCTGGTTGCATTTGATAGAAGATAATGGAACAATATACACAAAATCTATTGCACTCTTTTTCTGCCAAAATAGTTATATTAATAAAATTCTCTTTAAAAAAATTATTTTAAATATCTGGTCCTCTCGTACTAAAATATTTAACAAAATTAAAGATAGAAACCTTCAAATTATTTTTCTGTGGGCAGGTGTAATTTCTTAATTTATTCAAGAAACCATGTTTTTAATAACCAAAACGCCAATAGACGTTTGCACTGCTGCGTAATAAAACGCCGGCAGTTTCAGTTAGGATTGTTGTAAATGGGCATAGATTTTTAACAGCCAGGGGAGGTAAAAAGTCAGGCTAGCGAATATAAAGCCGCAATCCGACTTTTTGCCATTGAAATTTGAACCAAAAGTGCGACTTATTTTCGGGCCAATACGGTATATTACTTTTTATCGCCTTGCAGTGTCATACATCGCCATTAAAGTGTACTGAGTGTCAGAATTAGTAAGTTAAGGTTACCAGATTTCCAGAACCAAAATAGGGATACTTTGAATATTTCAAAACTTAAAAAGGAACAAACACGAGACACTTCTGATACAATCTACTTAAAAGTTGGATAACATATGATTATATTAAATAAATACGCTGAACTTAAGTTAAATACAGAATTAAAGCGTTTATGAATACAGTTATACAGTATCAGAATTATCATTATATTTGTGTGAATTTATTATGTCCTCCAAAAGCTTTTCTTCTTTCGCTATTCTCTCATAAGAGTCAATACATGAAATACCAAAGTGTCTCTTGACTACAATCATTGCTTTCACAGTCTTTATATTTATCGATTCTTTTCTTCTAACCACAAAGAACTCACGAGAGAAAAAAATTTTCTCCACAGCTGCATTTGTTCGTAGGATTGCCTATCAAGTTCAACAAATGTCAGTAAGTTTTTGTAGTGGATGTCTTATTCTTGGAGTACCTTACACACATCACGCCACTTTTTGTCCACTTCAACGTTTGTGTCCTTCCAGTCTTCTTTCTTGGAGTTCAAAACATTATTTACATGATTGACTTCATTAAATGCCCTTCATCAATGATATCGAATATGTTTCTATGGACATCACTGATTATTTTTAGTGCTTTGAACTTCTGCTCAAGCTGATGGAGTTTGCAACTTAATTGAATGCTTTTAGTGGTTGGAAATGGTGGGTTCATTTACTTAAATAGTCAAGGAAAGTGTCATAAAATAAATTTGTAGTAGCTAAAAATTATTTTTCATCAAATATGCTCTCATGTTTCAATTCTGAAATAATCGACAACATTTTAAAGGTTTGAAATTTCTCAGCTTGCCTATTTGTAATTTTATGTCTAATTCCAATTCTTCTACCACTTCAGATGCCAAAATGCTTCTTTTTCTATTTTCATTATCCTTGCTGAGAATATTTCCAGCTGGCTTTGAATAAAGTGGAGCCAAAGGAGAGATTGCTGATGTTTAAAAAAATTATTTCAACAATGTAGGACATTTGTGTTGTGATAAAAAGTAATTTATAAGTCCATCATACATTCAATAAATGTTCACAGCCGGTAGCAGCAACAACCATCTTGTTTGAACGCTACCTAGAACACATTTGTATTCAATCTTCACAAATTCACAGAATTGTTTCAATTGTTGCACTCTCGCGGTGCAAATATGGAAATACTGAAATATTTTATTTAGAACTGTTTCGATATCCATGGGCAAAATGTCACCAGTTGTATGGACACCCGTTACCAAGAATGTTCAGTTTTAATTCTGTTCTCAGCCTTGAAAATATTTGTATCCCCCGAAATTGGTTTTGCGGTTATCTGCAGAAAACACAATAATTTTCTCAGTCAACTGGTAGGTACATTCACAAAATACTATCTGTGATATGGTTTGCAAGCAGTTCTGCTAATTCTCCTGATATGTTCTGGAATTAAATAACTTCGGCCTGAATACCTTTAATTGGGACGAAGTACCTAATAAGGATGGGTACTAACTTCATATCTCTATGGCTTGATGTATCCACCATAGCTGAAATATATTTGGCTTTTTACTTTCTCTACTACGTATAGTAAGTAGGGGAAGTATTGTATTCCACCCAAAAATTCGATACCGAGATTTCACCGGAAATATATGTTTTGAGACCCCCTGAATCCAAAAAGAGCATTTTTGGAAACATGTCCGTGTGTGTGTCTGTCTGTGTGTGTGTCTGTGTGTGTGTGTGTGTGTGTGTGTGTGTGTGTGTGTGTGTGTCTGTGCGTCTGTGAACAGCATAACTCAGAAACGAACAGTGGGATAAACACCAAACTTGGTATTTAGGTTCAGTATCTTCCAGAGATGCGACACGAAGGTTTTCAAGAAAATCCCCCCCACCCCAGACTACCCTTTACATGGAACATTTTTCGAAAATTTTAATTTTCTCAAAAACGGCTCTAACGATTTTGATTAAACTATCAAATATTTAAGATATTGTCATGACAAATAAAATGTATATCTCGAATTTTCTGGCAATGTCTCCAAAAGTGTTCTTCATTATGAACGACTTTTTCATAACTGGTAAACCATAAGAGATAGACAAAAGTTTACTACACAAAAAATGTAGATCGCGTTAAAATACACAATTTATGTCATATACATTTCTTTTGTTGAGTGAACCGTTTGCGAGATATTGCTTGTTATTACCTTAAATTTTCCAATACTTATACTTTTTCTCAAATTCGTTATTCATTTTTACTTTCTCTACTACGTATAGTAAGTAGGGGAAGTATTGCATTCCACCCAAAAATTCGATACCGAGATTTCACCGGAAATACATGTTTTGAGACCTCCTGAATCCAAAAAAAGGCATTTTTGGAAACATGTCCGTGTGTGTGTCTGTGTGTGTGTGTGTCTGTGTGTGTGTGTCTGTGTGTGTGTGTGAACAGCATAACTCAAAAACGAACAGTCGGATAAACACCAAACTTGGTATTTAGGTTCAGTATCTACCAGAGATGTGACACGAAGGTTTTCAAGAAAATCCCCCCACCCCAGACTACCCTTTACATGGAACATTTTTCGAAAATTTTAATTTTCTCAAAAATGGCTCTAACGATTTTGATTAAAATATCATATGTTTAAGATAATGTCATGAGAAATAAAATGTATATCTCGAATTTTCTGGGAATGTCTCCAAAAGTATTCTTCATTGTGAACGACTTTTGCATAACTGGTAAACCATAAGAGATAGACAAAAGTTTACTACACAAAAATGTAGATCTCGTTAAAATACACAACTTATGTCATATACATTTCTTTTGTTGAGTGAACCGTTTTCGAGATATTGCTTGTTATTCCCTTAAATTTTCCAATACTTATACTTTTTCTCAAATTCGTTATTCATTTTTTTATGTCCTGGACTTGCAAAGAGAATGGAATGCGCCGCATAGCAACCAGCGATAAAATATTTGACCATCGCTTAAAAGCTACCATATTCCCCTTGCATCTACAAGAAAATTAGCAATAAGATTGACATCTCGATATCTCGATTAACATAAAGCATATGGAGAATAGGCGTTTGTAAAAATAGATTGTACAAGAGTAGAGAAAGTCATGTGAGTGTAACACATCAGATTTTTTTATGTCCTGGACATGCAAAGAGAATGGAATGCGCCACATAGCAACCAGCGATAAAATATTTGACTATCGCTTAAAAGCTACCTATTCCCCTTGCATCTACATGAACATTACCAATAAGATTGACATCTCGATATCTCGATTAACATGAAGCATATGGAGATTAAGCGTTTGTAAAAATAGTTTGTACAAGAGTAGGGAAAGTCATGTGAGTGTAACACATCAGATTTTTTCATTTAGGCTGCTATTTCTCGCATTGCATATGGTGTCAGGATATTCACTAAAATTGATTTGCACTTTGTTCGTCCACATGTAAATTTCTTTTGAAACAAACATCTCACTATTGCAGAAGTGCAGGCCATTGATCTCAAAGAAAAGTTTTTTTGTGAAAAATGATTTAACATCAACATGTTAAAAAGAACTTTAACTGAAAGCAGCGACTGCCTGATTATGTTTTTGCTTGTTCTAATGTTGTTTCACATCAGAACGGCCTCCGTGTTCAATCGAAAAAAGCGAACGACACACTGTACATATCAACTTGTTTATTATTACGTCTTCTCTCAGGAAGTGAGGTCTTCTTTTAAATCCGAGTGAAATACTCATCCTTTTCGGCATGATTAAAAACCCAAGATGGAATATCACGACTCTCACACATACACACACTTCACTATTCCTTTACTGGCCCTGCACTGCACACAGACTAACCTAACATCGGCATACGCGCTCGATGTAGCAATGCAACCAATCGCTTCCCCATTTTCGACATATCGTAAAGAGAGTGTGTTCACAAAGGTGGATAGTAGTTGTAGTATGGATGTTTCCTACTTCCAAAAATAACCAAGTAATGCTATGAATTTAAGATAAAAAGGATAAAACGGGTTCAAAGTCTACAAAAAGGGACAATAAGCGTCCCGTTAAGGCTTCGTCGGGACAACGGCACCGGAGCCTAAAAGAGGGACATCTGGTCACCGTATAATAAGTGATTGTTTATTGTGCGTGTAATTACTGCATGACAGAATCTGCCGCGGGTTTTTCACTAAAGCATCGAAAGCGTAAACCTTTACGAAGAGACGAAAATGGAATTGCGGTATATGGATTTAATGTACTCGCAGAGAAGAATCCGTCTTTACCAGTGGCAGAAATCAAGCAGCTCTGTTCTAAGCTTACACGTGTAGGTTTTCGATCCGTATACACATCGCGACGAGAATTGGGGACAACATTCTCCATAAAAGTGTGAGATGGGTTTCATTACAAGGTTTTATTTTTGCATTCCTTCACATATTTGCTTTATTTTGTTCCTGGAAATTGTGACGTTTACTGTAGTTTCAACGAGGGGTGAAAGCCCCACCTATAGCGCCAAGAACATTAGCCAATCAGGTAAAAGGGGAAGGGAAATAGTGCGCAGAAGAATACATATCATCGGGACAAATTACAAGAAACAAGCTTTAGTAATGTATTATCTGGTAATGCAAATATGCAGCCCTTTTCTCGCCACTCGTCACGCAACCCTGGCCTTTGTTAGGCAGGTTCCTTGGATGAGGTAGAGTAGGTAAGATCAGTGGCACTAGACTGCAGCGAGAAGAAAACAAATGTCGAAGCCTTGTGTAAAGAAGTTAATTTTATAAATCGGGACCAGTTAAAACTGTTTCAATTAGCGCTGTAGATACTGGTGAGTCTAATTAGGCTAAATTTTCTAATCAAAACTTCCCACATCCCGGAATATTACTCTATCGTTCTACAACATGCAGGAACTGCAATCTTTACACCAAGAGAGAGGATAATAAAAAAAAGGTAAATTGGTTGGAATTTTTGCACAATTGATTTAGAAACGTTAACACATCATAACTTTATTGTGAACAAACACTTTTGTCTTTAGAAAAGTCTCAATATTCCAATGTAAGGTATTTTGAAATACAGATACGAGGGCTGTCCCAGAAGTTCCCGACCTAACAAAGAAAACACAAAAATTTTGGGAAAAAGCATTTTTATTTCTCCACATAGTCTCCTTTCAGCTCGATACACTTTTCCCAGCGGTGTTCAATAGTTTCTATACCCTGCTTATACTGAGAACCATCGAATTCTGCAAAATATCCATCAACTGTAGACTCCAGCTTTTCACTGTTGGCAAATCTTTTACCACCAAGCCATTTCTTCAACTTTGGAAAGAGAAAATAATCAGAAGGGGCTAAGTTGGGCGAATAGGGAGCATGAGGAAGCAATTCGAATTTTAATGCATTGATTTTTGCCATGGTGATAATGGATGTGTGAACTGGTGCATTGTCTTCATGAAACAAAAGTTTCTTTTCGACTAAATGCGGTAGTTTTAGCTTGATTTCATCATTCAAATGCTGCAATAAGTTTTATTAATACTCGCCATTGATTGCTTTTCCTTTTTGAAGAAAATCAATGAAAATTATTCCACACACATTCCAAAAAACTGACGCCATGACCTTGCCTACAAATGGAACTATCTCACCTTCTTTGGAGCCGATTCTCCCCTTCAAATCCACTGTTTCGGTGTTCCTTCGTCTCAGGTGTGAAGTGAAGGACCCATGTTTCATCCATGGTTATGAATTGACACAAAAACTCGGTTCTTGCCATCGCCAAAATCTCGCCTGAAACATCTTCACGATGCTGCTTTTGTTCCATTGTGAGTAAGCGCGGCACCCATCTTGCACATAGCCATCTCATGTCTAAATTTTCAGTCAGTATGCGATGTACAGCACTTTTTGAAATGCCTACGAGCTCGCGCACTCAGTCGACGGTCATCCAATACCATTTTTTTTCCTCACATTTTCTGGCGTGGTCACCTCATTTGGTCGACCAATGCGATGTTCGTCTTGGCAGCTCCCACGGCCTCGCTTAAACGCTGCCAGCCAATATTTTACTGTTGTAAACGAAGGAGCAGACTCCCCCAGAGTAGAATCTAGCTCAGCTTTAAAATTAGTTGGTCTAAGATCTTTCAAATGAAAGTATTGTATCACATAAAGATGACCAGTTTTATCCATGTTTACAAATTTGCTGAGAGCCTTCACTATTGATGGCTATCAAACAATTACTAAACGACGTAGCATCATCAAGCTTCAGACTTAAGCTTTATAAGGTTGGTACTTTCTACCACAGTCATCTGTTTGAAACAACCACTATCTATACATCAGGTCGGGTACTTCTGGGACTGCCTCGTAGTATTCTGATTTCGGTGACTACATCACGACATGAACTAGAAACTGATTACAGTGTAGTCACGTTTCTCAAACATGTTATTTTCCACTTTCGGAATAAATATGTGAGATCACAGAGGAAAGTGCATGCCAAAGGATGAATGTATTTTCAAGAAAGATTTGCCAGAAACTTCGTTTTATGTGATTTTGATTTTACTTGTATTTTTACTTAAAGAGTTATTCCCAATCTCACCTGAGCATTTGTTTTCTATTATGTATATGCTTTATACATTTATTCCTAATGTATTCATCAATGTAAGGATACAACGCAAAAGCTTTGTATGCACAAACTATTTACCCTCCTCCGACCAAGAGGAGGGTAATGTACTAGTCGGCCGCGATATGAGTGCACTTGAAGGAGGGCACAGTTGCGTCATTAAGGAGGGGCAGGGAGTCAATCCCCCCAAGTTACGAGAAATAATTAGGCTACTGGTTATTATTACTCTATCAAAAGAAAAAATACAAGTGTGCTTGTAATACAAATATTTCACATTTGAAAATAAAAGTTAATTTTCTTTTATGCTAAATGTTTTGAAAAAATTCACATGAAAATTTGGGAATTGTTTCAGGCAATCTTGCACCCCCTTTAAGCAGAAACTGAAATGACGCACCTAGGAGGGCGCCAGTGTTTTTGTTGACAATGGCTAGCGTTATCAACGCTAGGTATCAGAGGGGAATGAGGATTAAGGCGATAAAGAAATGTATTGTTGAACAACGAAAACAGAACTACATTTTGCAGGCCTCAGCTTTGCTAGTAAATGCAACTCAAAACTGCGGATGTTTCCTTTATCTGACTGTCCATTGATGATCCACGCACTTGTTCTGTAATTGTTTAGTTCCTCTTCCCACCACACGTACTCATATCCTGGCCGACTACATGCCAGGGTTCACCAGTTGCTTATTTCGTAATCTACGACAAGGCTGTTAAACATTTAAGTATTTAGGCTTTTTTAAACTTTGTGCATTTTTAATTTACAACAATTTACATAGGAAAAAAAAACAATAAGTTGAAGAGATTCGCCATTGCAGAAAGTTCACGTAATGTTCATAGATAGAGCCACAGACTTGGCTGGTTTCCATTAACTCCTCTTCAGGTATCCAGTGAACTAGTCAGGAGGTAGCAGTCCAGAGCGCTACCAAATGAAGACGAAGTACCCAAGTAGCCACAAAGAAGCGTTAAATCGCTGATTGAGGGACAGCTTATGGTCAGGAAGTATAAACAACTGTTGCGAAAGGCAGGCTTTTGTAGTGAAGATCAGTGGAAGTCATCATGTACACCGATTGCATTTGAGAGCAGGAATTGAATCGATGAAGAATGGTATTTGGTTGGGTACAATGAGAGCATAAATCGCAATAAACCACATGGACAGGATACAAATGGTGCTTGGTGGGCAAAATATCATTTACCACAAGGTACCACACAAAGCACACATCCACAGGCATAAGGGACATGCTGAGGTTCCTTCACAATTGTATATAGTTGACAGAAGAAGGTGCTATACGATGGAGTCGGATTGGGGGGACTGGTATGTTCTTCGAAAACAACTGGTAAATATGGCGGCCAAATGTTGGGAAGGATGGTCTCCTGTTAAGGTAACTCCATTCCTGTAAACAACTCTGGAGATACTTCAGAGCCCGAGGAAATCACCTCAAGACAGATTCATTGCAGTAATCAATGGCGTGGTTCAAACTCTTGAGCCATGCTACACAAAGCGCATTGGGAGATGAATGCGCTTGCCTCTGCTAAGAAAGGAGGCAATATATTTATGCTCAAGTTTGGGTGGAACAAGACCATCCACCTTATACTGGAGGGAAAGTGTGGACAATGGTGCTCTAAAACTTATGTTTCCAGAGTACCAAGGTAATGAACAAGTTATTTGTCGCTCAAATGTGGGATAACCTTACACATGTGCCAAATATCAGTACTGCGACATCAGGTAGGTTTGCACTATCCAAACACCCTGAATTAGGGAGATACCACGGTTGTACAGATATTGAACCTTTGTTATGATGGCGATATCATGCCAGTTCATGGTACTCAGTCGTAACTACCGGGGCAAAGGCAATGCCTGAGGTTCTATGATGGTCCATAATTTTCAACGGTGGTAGACTGGCTGGTGTAGGCCATTGACTAAGGTAAGCAACTTGGATTTTCGAGTATTTATTCCTTGACCAGATATGCAGTTAAAATTTGGAAGGGCATTCCTCATATGGGAAAGCACAAGGGAGATCTCATCTGCATAGGCTAATACTACTAGTTTCGTGTTTTGAAGATATATTCCATTAATCTCTGTGGATATTCTCCAAAGAAGGAGATTAAAGCCGAAAGTAAATAAAACCATCGAAAGAGGACACCCTTGTTCTACCAACCGTGGTAAAAAAAATTGGAATGGAGGCAGAGTGAAAGCCATTGATCTTTACAACTGCCAAAATATCATAATATAAGCCCTTTATATGCGAGAAGAATCATGAACTGATGCCGTACCACTTCAAACAGTGAAAAGGGTAATTTTGTTCCTACACTATCATCAAAGATACATCTGAAATCTAAGGACACCAAGATACCCTGTTTACGATGGAGTACCGTTGAAGCAATCCTCTCTCTCCCTCAGGGAGCAAAGCACGTTAAAAATATTGTGATCAGGTATCCCACAATGCTAGGCAGGGTGGATAATGGAAGACAACCGTGGATAAATGCGGTTCCAAGAATGCGGGCCAAAGTTTTGTAGTCCAAGGTAAGAAGACTAATAGGTCGGTAAAATTAAGTTAAGTTTTATTTATGGACGCTCTTTATCTGCTGTGGTCCTTAGCATCCCATTCTATATTGGACGTGAAAGACCGGTAATTTTGCTCAGAGGTCTCTTTATCAGGCTTGAGGTTCTTTTGCGTGCCGTAAATCTATGAAACGGGACTACCGGCTTTACTTCCCTTCCGAAGGAAGCCATGCTAAGGATTTTTCGATCCATCGCCTTCCGTCGGATTTGAACCCGCGGCCTCGAGAATTAGAGGCTAGCCTGGTAACCACTACACCATGGAGGACGACAATGGGCCGGTAATCATGCATCGTGGAAACATGAGCGGACTTTTTCTGTAACACTAATATCATGTCTTTATGTATCACAAAAGCTACGTCTGTTTAGGACCGTGTTAAGTACAGTAAAGCCCTCTTTAATAGCAGTGCAGCATGCAAGATAAAATTCCTGAGAATACCGTCAACTCCTGGAGTCTTGGACGGTCTCCCCTGTTTAATAGCCTTGTATATCTCATCTGGAGTAAGCTGGTACTCTAAGATGGCGTAAATGCCACACTCTTCATTAACGGAGGAGGCTACCAGTAATGTGTAAAATAACTATTTAAAATGCAATCTGTACGAAGCACTGATGCCACACCGAGTAGTATATACATGTCCTCCGGCATCCCGAACTTTGTAAATCAGAGGAGTGGCGCCATTCATAGTCTCGGATTAAGTGATGTAGGTTAATCCTCTCATCTAATCCCGGTATGTACCCTATCGTAAATTATCAGGCCCTGCATAGATCTTCTCTAAATAGGGAGTATTTTCGCTTTCAGGAGGACTACTGCGACTACGTCGCTCAGAGAGGGTCGAAAATGTTGTTGAATATTATGTAGACAACGGAAATAAAAATAAAAAATCAATAGGGGTTCCTCATTCTGGAAGGCTTCATATGCTTTTCATCTGAAAAATTAGCGGATTTGCTTCCCCACATAGTAATTCCAATAGTCTGCACAATAAAAGAATCTTACCTTGCACCAATCCTAGCATAAGTGGGTAAACTCCTCCAAGACTCCAGGTCCGGAAAAATATGGGTGTTTCTCTTCCACTGATGCCTCCCCTGTGCACATAAACAGTCTGTAGCCGAATCCGAAGAAATAACATTGAATGATTAGAGAAGGGGACAGCTCTCAAGGTCACCTTAGAGACAGCATCCTGTAACGCATGTGGAATATAAAACAAATCCAAACGTGAGGTGAACGAATGGAGAAATAGATTAATCCAGGGTCAGAATGCAACAGCGTTCACGCCTCCCGCAACTGAAGCTATGAAATTAATACTTGAAGGGCCCTACACGGTTTAAAATACCCAGTGAAATCCTCCGAGCGCAAAATAATATGCAAGGAACGAAGAAGGTAGAGTAAAACAGTCCGAGAAAAAACCTGCCGTTCAATGCTTGCAAGCTTGGAATATGCCACTAACCACCTTCGTCCGGATTGCAGGTTTTCAACAGAATGTACATAGAGATTTCGTGAGGATAGCAGTTTGTTCTCCAAGGCTTAGGTAGACATTATAATCGCAAAGGTACGAAAGACCACAATTTGTAGCACAAGAACATCAACATCGTGAATACATACGATCTGTTGTAAGTATAGTTTCGTTGGGGATGAATTTCCATCAAATTTACAGCCACCAGAGTAAGCGTGAGAGGTATACTAACACTGAATGATATAAACATTGAACATGCACCAAACCGATATTGCCGAACCTGCGAAACCTGTATGGTTCCAGTAACCTTGTAGGTCGATGTTTACTGCCACTCTTAGCGGGTTTTTATAAACCATGTCGGGAACGCCGTCAGATTGAACCGTCACGCCGTCTTCCTACTCCGTTTGACCGATCCAAGAATGCATGTTAGAGATCGGCAGTAATTCATTCACATCACCAGTTACGGCAGAGGCAAGGTAGTTTCTGCAACCCGATCAATTACTCTCAGCTTCACGTGTCCTCGTGTCTATGGACGGGACAGAGGCCTCCAGAGCATTGTTAGGCAACCATTATTGTGGAGTTTCATCCATCGAAGTGGCATCAGTGCTCCTGATACGGACTCGTGGAAGAGAGTTTCAGCAGCGGCATCGTCACATTCACCGGTATCATCTACGGAGTCGATATCACATGTATTTGGGTATTCGAATACCTCCATGTGATCCTCGTCGTTCAATGCAGTGTCCAACCTCTCCAGGTCACCCATCGGGAAAGAATTTAAGTCAGATGGGAGAGACGCAAGAGGGGATTTTGGTAATTTTCCCCATTGAAATACCAATTTGAGTTAGGTCATCTCGTGCAGTAGCACAAGAACCAGCCACAGTAGGGACCTTAAAGAGGTCACTCATTAACATCGGCACAGGTGCCGTCAGTTGTGGACGTGGACTTACACGCGTAAATATCTGACACTACCACAAAGCATGGTTGTTCCCGTCCATGATATGTTATGTATGCCTTGTTTCCTGCAAATGTTATGGTAGATGGAGTTGATTTATTTGCTGTCATCCTATCAACACGAATTTTAGTCTCTATTTTATAGCGATATTTCCGTGACCAGAGCTCTTTGTCACCTATTGAATTTTCCCATAATTCTGTAATACATGGCCCACTCTGCATGTGAAATCTCTAACGACAATACGCTCACAATGTTCAATTGCTTATCACCATGGATAATATTTATAGTCGTTACTTCCACATTAACATAAATTGAACCGGTCCTTCAAAGGAACGTAAATAACGATTAAGATGTCGTCAGCGTGAAATTTGAAACATGCGGCATTCTTCTGTATTGCTTCTGTTTCATCATCACGCGCCTTTAAGTAATCTTCAATTTGATGTATATTTCATAAGCAGTTGGTCGGATTTACTTAAACTCCACGTTTAACGCATTCACTCGGATAAGCTTGGTATCCATGACGTATACACACGTAAAACCAGCACAGATAAAGAAACAGAAACACAACACTGCTCGTTACCAAGAAGCATTGGAGCGGTAAACTACTCCGCCGGTCTCTCCCCGAAGACTCCTCCTAAGAGATGCAATGGTCGTCCTCCGTGGTGTAGTGGTTATCATGCTAGCCTCTAGTTCCTGAGGTCGCGGATTCAAACCCAGCGGAAGTCGATGGAACTTTTTCGGGCATAAAAATCCTTTGCGTGGCTTCCTTCGGAAAAGAAGTAAAGCGGTGGTCCCGTGTCGTAGATTTATGGCACGAAAAAGATCCTCAAGCCTAATAAAAGGCCTCTGAGCAAAATTGGAGTAGCTCAGTGGTTAGAGTAACCAAACGGATACCGGCAGATCCGTGGTTCAAATCGCGGCGAGGGCATTTAATTTTAAGTCGTCTGATTCTACCTTTCCAACACACGGATTGTGTGGAAGAACAATTAATTTCATTAATTGGCCTAATAGTTAAACTATGAAGCCCGGGACTTAAGTACTTACAGCATTGTAAGTCGCTATTGAGGTATGTCATCTCAATACTATTTGAGATCTCCTTGTGGTTCACTGGAAAACATCCGAATCGGTTGGGGAATTTAATGCCATGGTAGCTCAGTGGTTGCAGCAACCGGACAGATACCGGGAGATCCGTGGTTCAAATCCCGGCGATGGCGTTAAATGTTTCAGTCGGCTGATTCTACCTTCCAATAGAGTCTATTTCCTTTGAGCTACCAGTTAACCGAGGTTTTGTTGTGCACTATTGCGTTTTTAAATCCTCTCTTTTAACGATCTTTAACCATTAAAAAAACATCTTTTTGTTCCATACTTAAATTAGGTGTTGGTATTTTACGTTTTATCTGTAATTTGTCTTCATAATTTAGTCTGTAAAAATAAATTGCATCCCTTATTAGAAGATCCACAAGATCCTCCGGTAAATCCATTCTTGTGAAACTATCACGATACTTCATAATCACAATGCAGTTAAAGGCGCGGTATAAATGGAACCTCTTTAACAAAAAAAAAAAAAAAAAAAAAAAAAAAAAAAAAAAAAAAGTGCTAATGTTCAACGCTTGCTTAGGCTTGCCTTCGCGGCAGCAGGCAGCGGCTGCGAACCTCCTCTCCTTGGCAATCCGCAAACCACAAAAACTTTGAACACTCGGACGCATGCGTGAACAAGGCAAACCGTCTTTTGTTTTCGTCTTCCTTTGCAAGCTCCAGCTACCAACAACGCTTTTCTGTGAATTGCACGAAACTCGCAATGAATCAGGAATTACAACTGGAGAAAAATGCTATATTTAGAGCGTATTAAAATTAAAGCAAAACAAAAGTGGATTTGATACTTTAGGGTAGGCCCAGACTTAATGCACGTTTTGCCTCTGCTAACTATACCTACGATTTATTATCGCATTCTCTGATGGATCCGTCCAATATGGCAGCGGAACTTGCAGACGATGCTCGAATTCTCAGTACATGGCGTACATGGTAAGGGTAAGCGATCCAACGAGTCTCTAGGGAGTCCTCACCTACTGCGCTTGCGTACGCGCATGTCTGTCCAAGCAGAGGACACACAGCTTCTGCACTTGGTTTCAATGATAGACAGCTCTTGCACGTTTTAAGTGTTCTCAGGTGCACAGTAAGAATACTTGCTTTTTAGGCAGAAAGTTTGTTAGTATATGAAATTGACACTTAAACAAGACGCTACGTATTAGCAATACCTACTTATATTTGAGCCAGAAGGTTTGTTAGTATATTAAATTAAAGCTTAAAGAAGTCGCTATTTCTATAACTTTCAATGCGATACGGAAACTAAGATTAGCGAGATATTTTAAAAGCAAATTGGCACTAACATATACATAAATACATTAAAAAAATAGTTCATGAAGGCTGTAATGATGAGATTCAAAAGTTCTTAGTAAGAAAAAATTAACAAATAAAAGGTCATACGGAACTGCGATGCAGTAAAATACATTTTGTTTTCTTTTGTGGAAAGCTGAGAGTTTTTTTTTCTACTACATACTTGCAGAAGTGGGGGAAGTATCTATTGTATTCCACTAAAAATTCGATACCGAAATTTCACCTGAATTACGTGTTTTGAAGCCCCTGAATTCCAAAGCAGCATTTTTAGTAAAAGTTCCGTGTGTGCGTAAACAGCATAACTCAAAAACGAAAAGTGGGTTAAATACCAAACTTGGTAACTAAGTTCAGTATCTTCCGAGGATGCAATATGAAGATTTTCAAGAAAATCTTCCAACCCCAAATTAGCCTTTTTCGAAAATGTTCATTTTCCGAAAATTGACTCCAACAATTTTGATTAACATACCGTGTAAAATAACTACATGGCAAATAAACTGTATATCTTGAATTTTCTGGAAATAGCCTCTGAATCCTCTTTATTAGGAATTACTTTTGCATAACTGGTAAACCGCAAGAGATAGACAAAATCATATCTCGTTAAAGGCACACAATTTATGTCAATCTTTTTGTAAGTTAATTACTTTCGAGATATTCCTTGATATTGGTTTGAATTTTCCAATACTTACATTTTTACTTTCTCTACTACTAAGTAGGGGAAGTAGTGCATCCCACCCAAAATTTCGATACCGAGATTTCACCGAAAATACATGTTTTGAGGTGCCCTGAATCCAAATAAATCATTTTTGGAAATATCCTTGTGTGTGTGTGTGTGTGTGTGTGTGTGTGTGTGTGTGTGTGTGTGTCTGCCTGTGAACAGCATAACTCAAAAACGAAAAGTCGGATAAATACCAAACTTGGTATTTGAGTTTAGTATCTTCCAAGGATGCGACACAAAGAATTTCAAGAAAATTTCCTCACCCCATACTACCCTTTAAATGAAAATTTTTTCGAAAACTATTTTCTCAAAAATGGCTCTTAACGATTGTGATTAAAATATCATATGTTTAAGAATTAATTAAATTGAGTTTTATTTATGGACGCTCTTTAACTGCTATGGTCCTTAGCGTTCCATTCTATATTGGGCATGAAAGACCGGTTATTTTGCTCAGAGGCCTCTTTATCAGGCTTGAGGTTCTTTTAGTGCCGTAAATCTACGATACGGGACCAACGGCTTTACTTCCCTTCCGAAGGAAGCTAGGCTAAGGATTTTTTACGCCCGAAAAAATCCATCGCCCTCCACATATGTTTAAGATATTTTCATGGAAAATGAATAGAATTTTCTAGGAATATCCACAGAAGTCCTCTTCATTCTGAATGACTTTCCCATTACTGGTAAACCGTAAGAGATAGACAAAATTTTACTACACAAAAAAAAGTAGACCTCGTTAAAACATATGGGCCCATTTGACCCATTTCCGAGATATTTCTGCTTATTTGTTTGCAATTTTCCAATATTTATACTTTTTCTCAAATGGGAATTCGTTATTTTTTTTTTTTATGTCCTGTACGTGCAAAGAGAATGAAATGCTCCACATAGCAACCAATTCTATCGATTAAAGCCTACCACATTCCCCTTGCACCTACAAGAAAATTAGTACTAAGATAGTTTCTGCAAATGTTTATCTGGATTATTATGAAGTAGATGGAAAATAAGCGTTTGCAAAAATAGTTTGTATAAGAGTAGAGAAAGTCATGTGAGTGCAACACATCAGATTTTTTCAAATGGGAAGTCACTTTTTGCTGGCTTTTATTTCTGGTTATGCAAACAGAACAGAATTTCAAATCCATCAAATAGTGACCCGCTGTTAAAAGATTTGACTATCACTTAAAGCCTACTGTATTCCTCTATTTTCACTGTACCTACAAGGACATATAAAACATAACCATTTCTGCAAATGTTTATCTGGATTAACATGAAGCAGATAGAAGAATAAGCAATTATATGATGGGCTTATTGAATAATGGGTAGATGAGTGATATGAATGTAACACATCAGATTGTTAAAAAATGCTTTCAGGTTTTATTGACTTGCGTTTTCGGAATGTTCCTCAAACACAAGTCCCGTTTGGAACTTGGAGAAATGCCGTTTCAATGTAACGCCTTTGAAATGGTTTGTAACACACGGTGCACTTTAATGGTGGAGGCATTGTTATAGAGCGCAAGTACACATCTAATGACACTGTCAAAACTAAGCCAAACACCGCAGTTCCCGGTCAAATCGCGCGCGCAAATTCACAGCTGTCCGGGCGCAGGTGCTGTCTATAGAATCTCGTAGTGAGCCAGTACATACTCGTACATACTGGCCATGAGCTGTTATATAAATCCACGACTGGCTTTTTTTTTTTTTTTTTTTTTTTGATAAAGAAGGTGTGTTACTGGGTGTTATCTAACAGGGCACATCCACGCACAGTCAGGCAGAATTTGTACATGGATTTATACAACACCTCTACCTCCTGAATTTGTATAAACTTTGTTCAATCACTTGGTTCAGAACACGTTCCGAATACCAACAAATTCTTATGCAAATGCGCCAGTCGAGTACGCTCTCAGAACTAATTCGGAATTTAGTGTAGTTGGGTTGGAACACTACCTGAACCTCTCTATCACAGCCTTCATCACTCCACAGTATCAATTACAAAGATGAAGGGTATTCAACCTAGCTTTGCTTAGAACTACATACCTAACAAACACCTTTGATATTCCGTATTGTAGAAGTAATCACGCGTGGAGAAATAAATTACATACCTATTAAAATTTATTCCTCCAGGTAATAAGGCTTTTTCTGCTGAACACAGAGAAATACTATCTGGAGAAATACAGTCTCAACCCTATTGAAATCGTAGGTCGGAGCAAGAGGCAGGATCCCCCAAATTCTCGTCCACTTCTGTAAGAGATTCGGCCTAGGCAGCCAACTAATTAACGTTTCACTCTTGGCCATTACAGGATACGTTTTGGCTTTAAAAAAACATCAAAATACTGTACCCCTTTAACTGCCTTTTGAAATCTCTTTTGTTAATTTTCGTTTTGGTTTTATTGTTCCATTAATTTTATTATTGTTATTGTGCCTTATACCATTTTGATGCATTTTATTATGTTTTATATGATTATTTTTCTACCTGTTTCCTTGTTTAGTGTTTAAGTCATTTGTTTGTTACCTTTATCTATATGGCAGTCTCAGAATGAGAAAGCAGAAAGGCTTTCCTTTCAAAATAAAATATCACTCTTTATACTCTCTGGCATGTTGTGCCAAGCGATTAGAATCGATTCTGAATTAACTGAGTATGCGCAGCAGACTATACAATTTGCTCATGTCCAAAATGTTCAGTTCCTATTCTTGATCAAGAATGATTTCACTCATTCCGAACTAGTTCCCAAATACGTAGAAACAAGTTGAAAATTCAGAACTAGTTCTGAACTGATTATCTGTGGTGTTGGAACGCTGCTTAACTACTGCGCAAACTCAGATAAATCAGAATCGATCATGGATCGTGTGGGAACAAACCTGTAGAAACAAATGTTGTTAACGACTCTCCAGGAATTATTTTCTATTGGTTTCAGAAAACCCAACAATATGTGTTTAAACTGAATTATGAAAGAAATCTATTTACCCTTAGGTATAGTTTCATTTTACATTTAGTGGCATGACTGTACAATAAAGAGTATAATATATTTGGATCTGTATAAATTATATTACTTATTTTAATGGGACCAATAAATCCTACTTTGTATAGATTTATTAACAGTTGATTTCATTCTGGTATGTTTGGCAACCAAACAACTTATGGTCTAGATTTGTATTGACCAGAGCCACAAGAATGCGTGTTTCTTTTCTTGATTTTAAATTCATATGCTGATGTATTTACTACTTTAAATCTAATTTTGCTCATTAGGACAATATCGGTTCTTTGGGTGTTCAGATTCTTAAACCAGCATAGTTTGTTAGTGTATCCCTATTGAGGCGAATCTTCGGTCAGCAAATATTTTATAATGTCTCGAATGCCATATTTAAAAGGAAGTTGGATTTTAGCAGGAGTACCTGCAGTTCCAACTATTTTCACTAACGAATCAGCCTTAATGTTACCAAGGATGTTACTGTGTTCTGGTATCCAGACAATATTTATTTTAATATTTTCATGTTGGACTTTGAAAAGAAAATATTTTACTTCTATTTCTAAAAGCTGTTAACTTTATGACCATCCCACGTTGCTAGATTTTGCGAGAAACTTTTTGGACCAGAAAAAATTATACAATGGGAGAACTTATTTTTCCGGATAAATTTTTATCGCCGTTTCGCATGGTTAGCAATTCCACAGAGTATATTGCCCAGGGTGCATTCAATTTTACAACTTCATCAGATTGGTTGTTCATGTGGTATACTGATGCTCCTATCCCTGTCTATCCTTAGATCCATCAGTGTAGAAATGTTGCCATTTTTGTGCAATACACAGTTCCTGTTTGTTAGAAAATGAAAGATCATTATCAAATGCAATATACAGGACCTCCCAGTCCACTAAATATCCAGGATACTTGGGGATGGGGTATATTTCCGGATGATTTCTAAATGTCCTCCTACAATGGGGGATTTTAAGTTATTTTATGATTCAAGACAGTTTTTAACGTTGGATTGGAAACATTGTAGTCTATTATATACACTATTGCTAGAAGTTTGCCATACTTTTACAATAAAATTGCTTGTTAATTTGATTTGCCTTACTCGATATGGTTTCCATCCAATTTCCTCTAATGTGAGAGTGTGCTGGATTTTCCATGTATTCCTAACACAGTTTTGCTATGTTATATCCGCCGATATTAATTTTGACTCAACTAATTTGGGAATTTTATGAAATATTATACATCCATAATGAAGAATTGAGTTATCAGTCTATTATAAGGGATTAACAGCCATTTTGGTTGAGCTCCCCAGCTAAGTTCAGATAAGTATCTGAAAATATTAGATAATCCTTTTACTTTGGAAATTACCTTTGGAAAGTGACTTATCCATTTCAATTTGTAGTCGAAGGTAATACCTTAGAATATTATTTCATTAGAAGGAGAGATTGTTAATTTTAATGTCAATATTATGCACTGTTTCGCCTATTTTGAAGATGACCCATTTAGACTTAGACGCATTAAACTCTTAACCCTAGATCCTAAACGAACTGATACACTGTGTTTAAGGCATTTTAAAACTTTGTAATATCTTATATCAATTCCTTCTGAGTAATTGTATTAAAAATCTGATGTGTTACACTCATATGACTTTCCCTACTCTTGTACAAACTATTTTTACAAACGCTTATTCTCCATATACTTCATGTTAATCGAGATAAACATTTGCAGACTCTATCTTATTGCTAATTTCCTTGTAGATGTAAGGGGAAACTATATTTACAAGGGCAATATAGAAATACAGTAGCCTTTAAGCACATACATATCTCTTAATAGCTGGTTGCTAGGTGCAGCACCATTCCCTTTGCCACAGATTAATACTCTTTGATTATCCAAGACAAAAAAATGAATAACTAATTCCCATTTTAGAAAATAAGTATTGAAAACTTTAAGGGAATAACAAGCAATATCTCGAAAATGGTTCACTCAACAAAAAAAATGTATATGACATAAATTGTGTATTTTAATGCGATCTACATTTTTTGTGCAGCAAAGGTTTGTCTATCTCTTATGGTTTACCAGTTATGCAAAAGTCATTCACAATGGAGAATGCTTTTGGAGACATTCCCAGAAAATACAAGATATACATTTTATTTGTCATGAAAATATCTTAAACCTATGATATTTTAATCAAAATCATTAGCTATTTTTGAGAAAATTAAAATTTTCGAAAAATCTTCCATGTAAAGGGTAATCTGGGGTGGGGGGATTTTCTTGAAGACCTTTGTGTCGCATCCTTGGAAGATACTGAACCTAAATACCAAGTTTGGTGTTTATCCGACTGTTCGTTTCTGAGTTATGCTGTTCACAGACACACACACACGGACATGTTTCCAAAAATGCTTTTTTTGGATTCAGGGTGTCTGAAAACATGTATTTCCGGTGAAATCTCGGTATCGAAATTTTGGGTGGAACACAATACTTCCCCTACTTACTGTACGTAGTAGAGAAAGTAAAAATGAGATCATCAGCATAAACTAGATATTGGCAATCTTCATGACATATGTCATCCAATTTGGAAATGTATAAATTGTACAGTAGATGGCTTAAAGATGATCCTTGTGGCAGCCCATAAGAAATGATTCTGTATCCATAGTCATTTAATTTTGGGTGGAAATATACCCTTCTATTAATCAACAGTTTATATATCAATGTTATTATATATTTTTTTAAGTTTAAATCCATAAGGAGCACTGTGGCACTACATTTGCTTGTTCCATTATGTCACTTTCTTCAATCTCTAGGTCCACACCTCTAATTATTCCCTTTGTTACAACATTATAATTTGGGATGGAGATGATGTCATATTTCTCATCAATATCAGATTGGAGTAGTTTATTACCTCAGAGTGAAGTGTGAATACACTTCAAATTGGTCACAACTGTAGTAAGTATCTGATCCATCTGCAACCCATTAGTGAAAAACATCTTACCAAATTTCATTGGATGCATATGATTGATTTGTTGGTTTTCCCCATTACATTTACTATATATGGACCAGCATCTTTGTAGTTATATCGGATCTTTTTTGTAGACTCTTTCTCTGTGTGTTCTATATTTTCACTATCTCTTACATACTTATCATTATTGTTAATAAAAGTTGGATTTACTGATTTAGAATTAACATAATTAAGTTTGGAACCACGTATGGTACCCAGGTTATGTAAACTATAAAAACTAGTAACGCAATTAAGGTTATTTCTATATAAATTATGTAACTAATGTAAAACAATAAGTCCCTAAATAGTAAGAAACTAAAGATAATAGACCACTTAAGAAGAACACAGATGATCCCTGAAATGAATTGCTCAATTTAAATTGACCGCCTGCTTGCAGGAAGGACACCGCCCTCTGAGAAATAAATATTTGTAATGAACGACACTTCTCAACTTCCGGCAGCTTTGCCAATACCAGCAAAAAGTCGCTAGATCTGGTTAATTACTATTCAGCACTGCATAGTCTTTGCTTCAATCTTCTCTATTGTGGAGTCGTCTAAGGGGCTTAAAAGTGCACCATTTGTTTCTGGTTACGTAATTTAATGTTATCTTTAAAATTATTAAACATTTTACGTATACCAATAATAATTAGTTAGTAATTTTGTAATGGTGAATTTTTATTTAGAATTTGGAAATTTTTGTCAACAGTTCGTAACACTGACTTCCGGTATGGACCAAAATATGCGGTAATGGCTAACCTAAATAACACGTGTATAGTTCCTCCTGCGGAGATTTTGAATGTGCGTGCAATTCTGGAGGAGAAGTTTGACATGGCACAGCTTTCTGTAGAACTAGCAACACCAGAGAGTGCCTTGCGCTGGTTGGCACATCGTCGCCTGCTACGCAATCAGGTGGAGTGTGTGAAATGTAAGTTGCCGTGCCGCTTACAAGCAAGTGTCCGGAGCCGTGATGGTAAGCGATGGAGTTGCTCTCGTTGCAGAAAGAAGAGAAGCGTAAGGGACTCTTCTTTCTTTGAACGTAGCAACCTGACGTACAAACAAATTGTATTGTTTGTATACTGCTGGGCGTCCAATTACAAGCAGCACCAGTGTGCCCATGAGGCCAGCTTAGGCCGTTGGCACACCTCAGTGGATTGGGCCAACTATTGTCGTGAGGAGTGTGAAATCCATATAGAGAGGCATGCCTCTGAAATTGGCGGGTTGGATGAGAATGGTGTTCCCCTTATCGTGGAAATTTATGAATTCAAGTATTTCCACCGTAAGTACCGACAGGGGCAATGGAAAGATGGACACTGGGTTTTCGGCGGAATGGAAAGAAAATCTGGGAAGAGCTTCTTGGTGGAGGTACCGAATAGGAGAGCGGAAACACTGCAAGCCCTAATTCAGAAGTATATCTTGCCAGGGTCCCACATCGTCTCCAGCGGTTGGGCTTCATATGCTAATGTGGATAACATAAACAACGGTATATACCTGCATTCCGTTGTTCCTTACAACAAGAATTTCGCAAATCCCTACAATCCAGACGTGCATACCCGGCGGGCAGAGAATACGTGGATTAAGGCTAAAAGTAAACTTAGGAGGCAGTGGGGTACTTCCCGGGAGCTGCTCCTTCTCGAGTTAATGTATAGGAGTAGCTGTCCAAATCGGAGAGTGTTTGCGAGTTTTCTTGTGACGCTCTGTGAGAATTATCCTGCTGCTTAATTATCGCAGCAGGATAATTCCTGCTTTGATGTTAGTTTTTCACCTCTCCACCAGTCTTCTCTAACACAGGTACGTATATATATTGTTTGACAGTCACGATTAGTGAGTTTTTAATGTGCATCATTTAAAGATACACATGGATGCAAACCAATAATTTTTCGGAGATATTTCTAAAGTTCTGTTTGAAGTAGTAGTACACACTAGAGTACAGCTTTAAAATATGCCTCATTATGTCTTCCAGTCCTTTTGAGAAAAGGTGAAACTGTACTAGGTGCAGTGTACCATATCAACATCACCAGTGAGGGCATTAACCATTTTGCATGTATTTTGTGTATATTTTGGTACCTCACATTGCACATGCATCTCACTTTTCTCTCTTTACCCTAACAAAATTTCAGGGCCGGAGACACAGCAGTGGTACTGAAACTTAGTGTTTTTATTTATTGGTGCTCTTTAACTGCTGTGGTCCTTAGCTTATAATTGGCGCAACAGTTCTAGACAGTGAAAATCTTAATGACAGCTATGAAGCGAGTTACCAGATCAGGAGGTGTCCGATCGTCTGCATGCTGCGGGAGTGTGTGGGACAGTCATTGTCAAATATCCACACATCAGTTATGCATTGCATTGTACTACACTACACTGATAAACTTCTAGTTATATACAGTATATTTAAATCCTTCACTGTAAGAAGTGCTTAATATAAAAACCTGTCAAACATCTGGCTCTAATTCTTCCACACTTGACAGCCTTTCCTCTTCTGCGGAATCACTCACTCTTTGCCGTCATCACTGCTATTGCTACTTTCTGCGCCATCATCCTGGATGAGAATTCTTTCTATTTGATTTTCTGCAATTCCATCTTTTTCAAAATAATGAGTCTCAATTTATTTAACATGTTGACATAGATTTTCCCATTCTGGCCTTCCAATTTCTGAAAATCGCTGCAGGCCACTGATTTTTTCACATCCGCCCAGATTAATTCTATTGGGTTTAGATCTAGGTGATACGGTGGCAGTCTAAGTACATTATGGCCATGTATTAAAATCTGGTCAAGTATATAGACTTCTGAAGCAGTTTGTTGGCTTTAATTAAGTTATATAGCTGTGTTTACTCATGCTTTCATCAAAAGCTATATTATGCCTAAGTAACCAAGCTCTCATTTCTTCTTTCAATGAATTTGAGGTAGGATGTTGTATGACTGTTGTGTATGTATAAGTCATCTTCATACACTATAGTTCGATCCTCTAATTTATACCTCTGAATAAGGTACTCTTCCAGCTGAGATCGTATGTCGTGCTTTTCTATTAGAACTCTTCTATTTGATTTCATTTTCTTCCACTTGAACCGTAAATCTTTTATAATTTTTCTGGAATTTGTAGCACTACCGTGAAATTTATGTGATATAAGTACATATAAAAGTATAGACATTTGGAAAGGCAGAATCAGACTGAAAAATTCAATGCCATAGCCGGGATTTTGAACCAGGGATCTTAGGCTTTCTGTGACGTTGCTCTAACCGACTAAGCTATCATGACAACATGCTCAAAATCCGTGGTTCAAATCCCGGCTATGGCATTGAATGTTTCAGTCTGATCTGATTGTATGTCGTGCTTTTCTATTACAACTCTTCTATTTGATTTTGTTTTCTTCCAGTTGAACCCTAAATCTTTTATAATTTTTCTGAGATTTGTAGCACCACCTTGAAAATCTATGCTGCCTTTCAGCTTGTTGAGCAATGTGCTCATTGTTGTCCAGTTTTTTCTTCCACATAGAAATTGTGAATCGTGCTTCATGAAGTCGAAGACATTTGCAATTATTTCCCTACTTTGACTATGTAATACCTTACCGCTTAAGTTTGAAAACGTAGAAGCCATTGTTATAAATATGACAAATATAAAATAAGCACTATTTAGGTGCTGCTCTCTTTGAAATTACAACCAGATGCAGACACTTTCTATGCAGTGTGTATGTGTTACGCACTGTGAGTAAGCAAAGGTATTATATCGCTTTCATTGATTAAACTAAACATAAACCATTCCTAGGCTCGGCAGCTGGGGTGGCAATCAAGGTTACGATTCCAGAAGTTTTGCGCCAGCTATACCATTCTATTTTGAGCGTGAAAGACTGTAATTTTGCTTAGAGCCCTCTTTATCAGGCTTGAATGCCGTAAATCTATTACATGGGAACACCGACTTTGCTTCCCTTCCGAAGGAAGCCATGCTAAGGATTTTTACATCTGAAAATCCATTGCCCTCTGCCAGGTTTGAACCCGCGGCCTCAGGAACTAGAGGCTAGTGGTACTATAGCTGTTTCATTTCAAGTCCAAAGCAAAAGTACATATTTTTACACCTTTATGTATCACACTGCCTAGCACATGGCAACAGCACATGTAAGGATAAGGGGAACTAAGTACCCATGAGGGGAAATTGCTCTACATTCATGCGAATATGGCATATTTCCACAGCTTGGGGATCATTAGTTTTTAAACATTTTGCACGTGGTATTTCAATATTTTGCCTGACATCTTAAACTTCTAACACAATACTAAGAGTTGACAAATAAAAGTGATATTTAAAGAGTTCAGCAGCTCTACCTCTCTGCTATTCCACCTGTAATTGGTAAAAGATGCTGGATTCAACTTCTGTTAACTTAGGTTTTAGAAATCATCAATTCAATGACTAATATCAATATACTACTCTTACTTTAAACTCTTATGAGGTGTTGACTTAAGAAAATTATGAGCATTATAGGTTAGAAAATACAACATGAAACAAATGTGATGCAAATAATCCAAGGAACAATTCTGCATCACTAACAACAAAGTTCAGTTATTGCTTAACAACACACTAACTACATTCATTGCCAATAAAAAGTGGGTACTTTGTTGAAAACATTTAATACAATTGTCTTCCCTTCAGTTTCCACGTTTGTGTTTCTCCATTAGCGGAGGATTCTCAACAATGACATTTTCGAAAGTAATATTTTCTCAACACATGCACATTGACTCTAAATGCTCTGCTTCAGTTAGTTATAGGTGAATCTGAATAAATACACTTTGTCTACAAATTATTGGACGATTTCATAAGGCTATATTTGCTCCAATACTTAACATAAGTAAATTATCGTACTACAGTTTGAAAGAGGGAAGTTTGAAGTTATGTTGTACATCTGATTTTTATTTGTCAGCTAGTGAGAAACATGTACATTGTTTTTGGAGAAAATGGCTGCTTTACCAAGTTATAGTAGCTGGTGTGTGCTTGAATTTGCGCGAATAGACAGTGTTGTAGCAGTTCGTCAGGTATGTAGATGGCAATGTGGATGTCCTGCACCTCCCACAGTGTCAATTTGAGGTGGTACAAACAATTTTGCAACAGAGGATGTATCTGTCATCAAGGGAAAGAACACGTGGAAGGGCCAAGTGTAAATGAAGAGATGATTGACAACAGAATCCATAAAAGCTTTATACAGAGCCCTAAAACATCAGTACAAAGAGCCAGTCAGCAGTTGCAGATGCCAACATCAACAGTGTGGAAGATTGTACAGAAGGGATTGAGGTTATTCCCATACAAACTGCAGCCTGATAGTCCAGCAAGGAGGTCAGCATTTTGTGAGAATTTTATGGCCATGATCAAAGAGGTGAGGGTTTGCCAAACGAATCAATGAGCAATAGACGACATTTCATTTATCTGGAAAAGACAATAGACACAATGCCCAGATTTGGGGATCTGAGAACCCCCACGCTATGGTTCAGATTGAATGTGACAGTCCTAAAGTAAACGTGTTTTGTGGTTTTGTGCTGTTTCAAACAAACGTATGTTTGGTCTTTTTTTTCTTTTTTTTTCTTTCTTTCTTTCCTCACTGAGAATGCTATCAATTGAAACGTGTACCTGGACATATTGCAAAATTGGTTAATGCCACAACACTTGAATGAAGAGGTGCATGGATTCATTTTCCAACAAGATGGGGCCCTTCCACATTGGCATATCAGTGTCTGTGGGTACCTCAATCAACACCTGCTAAGTAGATGGATTGGTTGTGCAACAGCTGCAGACAGCACCTTCTACACATGGCCACCCCATTCACCGGACCTTACAGTGTGGGGTTACATCAAGGATAGTGTTTACATCCCTCCACTTCCAGCAACGTTGGTGGAATTGAGAAGGTACATTGCTGCAGCCATCAAGAATATCACACCAAAACATGCTTGGGAGGGTTTGGCATAAATTGGATCATCAACTGGATGTCTGCCATATTACATGTAGCGCTCACATCGAGTGCATCTAAGGTGAATAAAAAAACTTCTAACTTCCCTCTTACAAATGGTGGTATACTTATTTATGTTAAGTATTGGGGAAAATACATCCTTATAAAATTCTCCAATAATTTGTAGACACACTGTACATTTTGTTTCATAAACTGAACTGTTACAATAATGGGCTTCTTAAATTTCTATGCACAAGAATAACCACAAAATATTACTATGAAACAAACTTCTTTTTGTAGAGGAACAGATGACATGCCAAGCAGGAAAAGTTGTAGTCGCCCACCAGTCAAACGAGGCACTCCTTTCTCACTTGGTTTTGTTTACAACTCCTTTGGACTTAAAGTGAAACTACATTATATAAAAGGTCCTATGGCAATGGTTTCATCAATTAGATTACCTAATCAAAGCATTGTATAACCTATTTTGGATAAACTTTGATATTGGATTATGGGCAGTATCACTATACATACGTAACACACATATACACTGCACAACTTTTATTGATTTCAAAACATAATCACATGTAATAAAGAACAAACAACATGGTGCTTTAGGTATTTCATGAATATATGGCATGTTTTGTTACTTTTGTTCCGTATTACTATCAGAAGTAGCATTGCATATATCTCACCTGTGGCATCATGGGAACATTGGTTGAGTTGTCTTTCCGCTGCCAGCATTTGAAATCCTAACATAGCTGAGAATACGATTGAGGGCCCTAAGCTGCAAGACGTAGCCAAGGGATTGAGGGCCCTCAGCCTCAAAGCGTTGTTAAGGGGTGTTTTTAGGAAAGGCCAAGCCTTTGCAGCCAAGGCCACAACTGCGAAATGAGGGATCTGCGTGTCTAAAACTCGAATGAATCACATTGGCAGCAATTCCTTCCAAAAGTGGCCAAAACCTGCCAAAAACAACCACTTAAGAACAGTCGCATAAAAGGGAGAGTGGATGGGTAAAACATTATCGCCGGAGACATCCACTACAATAAAATGTTCTTAATTAAACAAGGATTACTTTGAATAGTCAAAAGCCTCTATTTTGACCATAATACAATATTGAAGTAGTACACACATTTCCAGTAGCACATCCAGTAACAAGCAAACAAAAAATGGCTAAACTGAAATAGATGCAAAAAGAAAACTGAAATGTGTTTAGAATGCTTTAAGAAAATGTTAAGTTTTTTAATTTTGTTGCAGCAACTTCCTACCTTCAAGAGATGGTGTAAAACAAGACCGGAAGAAATTTTTGTTTTATTCTGCCTATTCTTGGGGTATTCCCACCATAATACTGATCATCTGTATTATTATGGACTTCTCACCAGGCATTCCTGAACACTACATCAAACCAGAATTTGGCAAAGACAAGTGCTGGTTAAGCAGTAAGTATAAAAATTGACAGTAATGTAAATGTTTTATTTGATGAATAAACCTGAAAACCTTAATGCTGCCTAAAACATACTTGCCAACTTTGCTATTATTCCATATGCGTAAAGGATCCATGGATCTTTTCAGTGACGGTTCAATGAATCAGATCTTTTGAATGATCCTTCGATCTGTTGTTTATAGTGAACATTTTAACACACTTAGGCTTTTTTTTTTATTATTTCTTTAGTTTCAGTTTCTAAATTCATGAAAGGTTAGCTTTAGGTTAGTTTTATGATTCACAGAAGATTAGCATTAGGTTGGTTTTTTTTTTTTTTTTTTTGTTTGTTTGTTTTTTTTTTTTTTTTTAAATATAAGCTTAGGTTTCTGAATTCATGGAAGGTTAGTTAGGTTAGATTTTTTTTATATGAAAAGAGTAAAGTGTGTTAAAATGTTCACTATAAATAACAGATCGAAGGATCATTCAAAAGATGCAATTCATTGAACCTTTACATGTACAGAATTTTGTCCCCCAACTTTTACAGTTTGCCCAAAAATTTACAGGAATGGAGACTTTTTACGGCATTAGATGCCTTCTTTACTTTGGGGGGGGGGGTGCTGATGTAATGTGTTGCAGATTTTCAGCATGGACATGACAAAACATTCCTCTTGCATTACATTATCTTTTTTTTATGATAATAATGTAAGACCTCTCACCAGACACGGTTCATCCATAACAGATGCAGCACCTTGTTTTTGTAACTTGAGAGGATTGTTTGCACCTATTTGACATATTTCAGTATTACACAACATGGATATGTTCCGGTTAGGGACATTTTCCGGGTGAGCGTATAAACTTGCCAACTGAACAATATTTGACTATCTCTGGCATCTCAGTGCTGCAACGATAGGTAGATTCTTATATGCACTTTCATGAGGATAAGAGGATAGAAGGGATTTGAGTGGTAGGCATAGAAAAAGTACAGTTTTTTTGTACTGCATGTGGCTGCAGGCCTTTACAGATTAGACAGAAAACAAAAGTATTTTTCTCCACCCTTTGGCCCCATCCTTAATGATTGTAATGCTATGGGAAGTGGATTCTTTACTTTCTTCAAACTAAATGGCAGATATTTGTTCAGAGTTTGGAATAGCATTGTAGAATGTAATTGACTTATGGTAGCCAAATTCTGACATAATATTATATTTCTAGCTAGAATATCTTCTATTTACTGAAGATGACTGCACTAACAGAATTCTTATAATGTTAAATACCAAGGGCAAGAATCAAGTGCAGGTTTCCAGATTTAGGGAATTTCTACAAGAGTGACCACCAGTCATTAGCCCTGTATAGCTGTGCGTTTCTTTGCTGTGACAGCTTATAGTAACTCGTTTCAATTAATGAGCGTTTCCAAACTTCAGAGCAGATGAATGCACTTCAATTCCAGGAAATATATTTTCAGATACGTTCATTTATTGTTACTATTGCATGGAGCCAAATATAAGTACAAAACCCTCAATTAAAGAAAAAAAATCTGATGTGAAGCATTCACATGATTTTGTCTACCCTCTATCGTTTATTACTCAGTATACAGACTATTTTTACTAAAGCTCATTTTTCTGTCTACTGCTTTTAAATCCAAATAAACCTTTTCAGAAATAGCTACATTACACATTTCGTTCTAGATATAAAGAGAACAGCGATAGATGTTTAAGAACTGGACGCAATACACTGACCTTGAAATTCCAACTGTTTTCCATGCATCATGAGAAACAACTGAATGTTGACAGGACTTTAAGAGAATGACCAAGTAATGAACAATTTGAACCATTAATAACGGATATCTCAGAAATGGCTTATGCCACAAAACAGTTTTTCGAAATAAATTGTGTGTTTTGAAAAATCTTCATTGTAGTACGTTTTCTTTTATTGCTTAATGTTTATTAGTTATACAAGATTATACAAAATTCCTTCTGAATGAAGAGGATTATACAGGCTATTTCCAGAAAATTCAAGCTATACATTTTATTTGTCGTGTAAATTGTATTGAATATAATACATGATATTTTAATCAAAATCATTAGAGCTATTTTTTTAGAAAATCAAAACTTTAAATAAAAAAATGTTCCATGTAAAGGGTAGTTGAGGTGAGGGGATTTCCTTGAAAAGCTTCATGTTGCATCCTTGGAAGATACTGAACTTCAATACCAAGTTTGGTACTTATCCGACTTTTTGTTTCTGGGTTAATACTGTTCACAGACGCACACGCACACCTTTTTCTAAAAAAAGTTTTACTTTCTCTACTACGTATAGTAAGTAGGGGAAGTATTGCATTCCACCCAAAAATTCGATACCGAGATTTCACCGGAAATACATGTTTTGAGACTCACTAAATCCAAAAAAAGCATTTTTGGAAACATGTCCGTGTGTGTGTCTGTCTGTGTGTCCGTGTGTCTGTCTGTGTGTCTGTGAACAGCATAACTCAGAAACGAACAGTCGTATAAACACCAAACTTGGTATTTAGGTTCAGTATCTTCCAGAGATGCGACACGAAGGTTTTCAAGAAAATCCCCCCACCCCAGACTACCCTTTACATGGAACATTTTTCGAAAATTTTAATTTTCTCAAAAATGGCTCTAACGATTTTGATTAAAATATCATATGTTTAAGATATTGTCATGAGAAATGAAATGTATATCTCGAATTTTCTGGGAATGTCTCCAAAAGTATTCTTCATTGTGAACGACTTTTGCATAACTAGTAAACCATAAGAGATAGACAAAAGTTTACTACACAAAAAATGTAGATCGCGTTAAAATACACAATTTATGTCATACACATTTCTTTTGTTGAGTGAACCGTTTTCGAGATATTGCTTGTTATTCCCTAAAATTTTCCAATACATACTTTTTCTCAAATTCGTTATTCGTTTTTTTGTCCTGGACATGTAAAGAGAATGGAATGCGCCACATAGCAACCAGCGTTAAAATATTTGACTATCGCTTTAAACCTAGCATATTCCCCTTGCATCTACATGAAAATTACCAATAAGATTGACATCTCGATATCTCGATTAACATGAAGCATATGGAGAATAAGCGTTTGTAAAAATAGTTTGTACAAGAGTAGAGAAAGTCATGTGAGTGTAACACATCAGATTTTTACTTTCTCTACTACGTACAGTAAGTAGGGGAAGTATTGCATTCCACCCAAAAATTCGATACCGAGATTTCACCGGAAATACATGTTTTGAGACCTCCTGAATCCAAAAAAAGCATTTTTGGAAACATGTCCGTGTGTGTGTCTGTGTGTGTGTGTGTCTGTGTGTGTGTGTGTCTGTGTGTCTGTGTGTGAACAGCATAACTCAAAAACGAACAGTCGGATAAACACCAAACTTGGTATTTAGGTTCAGTATCTTCCAGAGATGCGACACGAAGGTTTTCAAGAAAATCCCCCCACCCCAGACTACCCTTTACATGGAACATTTTTCGAAAATTTTAATTTTCTCAAAAATGGCTCTAACGATTTTGATGAAAATATCATATGTTTAAGATAATATCATGAGAAATGAAATGTATATCTCGAATTTTCTGGGAATGTCTCCAAAAGTATTCTTCATTCTGAACGACTTTTGCATAACTGGTAAACTATAAGAGATAGACAAAATTTTACTACACAAAAAATATAGATCGCGTTAAAATACACAACTTATGTCATATACATTTCTTTTGTTGAGTGAACCGTTTTCGAGATATTGCTTGTTATTTCCTTAAATTTTGCAATACTTATACTTTTTCTCAAATTCGTTATTCATTTTTTTATGTCCTGGACATGCAAAGAGAATGGAATGCGCCACATAGCAACCAGCGTTAAAATATTTGACTATCGCTTAAAAGCTACCATATTTCCCTTGCATCTACAAGAAAATTACCAATAAGATTGACATCTCGATATCTCGATTAACATGAACCATATGGAGAATAAGCGTTTGTAAAATTAGATTGTACAAGAGTAGAGAAAGTCATGTGAGTGTAACACCTCAGATTTTTTTATATCCTGGACATGCAAAGAGAATGGAATGCGCCACATAGCAACCAGCGTTAAAATATTTGACTATCGCTTAAAAGCTATCATATTCCCTTTGCATCTACAAGAAAATTACCAATAAGATTGACATCTTGATATCTCGATTAACATGAAGCATACGGAGAATAGGCGTTTGTAAAAATAGATTGTACACGAGTAGAGAAAGTCATGTGAGTGTAACACATCAGATTTTTTAATTTTATTCAGGTGCCTCAGAACAGTATTTCTGGTGCAATCTTGATGTTGAATTTTTGGGTGGAATGCAATACCTTCTACTTAGTATGCACATGGCAAAGAAAGTAAAAATAAACTATACTCCTTTCATACAAACGTGGATTCTAAGTATTTTAAACATACTTCTTGAAGCGATTGACCCTTCCATTTAATTGCTATTACAATATAAGCAGAATCGAAGGAAAATGTAACCTAGGTCAAACAGTAACGAACTGCATATAGATCACCAAGCAAGATGACTATATATATTGAGTTTATTTGGTGCTACACTTATAATCGCCGTATTATAACTTGTCCCTTGAGACATGACAGTGGCGGTCACTGCAACTACGTGTGTGACAGCCAATCATTGTCGTTAACACCCAACACCCCTTCAACTCCTCCTCTGTGTTAATGCAAAGTAATTATATGGTTTCAATAAATCTCTATAAGTACAAAATACTGATGTATAGTGCATGCTTTCTCTTTAAAGGCAGTATTTAAGCAATACAAAAAGAAAGAAACAAAGTACAAAAAAATTACCTTTGCCTTTATAAATGTTATCTGTATATACGAGGTCTGTTCAAAAAGTATCGCAAATTTTGAATTTCCGCAGGCTACATATATTCGATTTTTTTATTGTTTTGTGGCGTTATGTTGGTACTCATGTCCCTCACTTATGTTGACAAGCTCAGCCATTTTGAATGTTCAGTTAATTGTTGACAGCAATTTTGCTTGGACGTGTTTTGGCTCGTCTTTGATTTTTGCCTATTCCAAAAAATGGAACAAAGAATCTGTATCAAATTTTGTGTGAAAAACAAAATTAAGTGTGTGGATGCATTCCGAATGTTGACCGTGGCATATGCTGAAGCTACCTTGGATCAAAGCAACGTTTATCGGTGGTACAAAATGTTCTCAGAGGGTCGAGAAGATGTTAACGATGAAGTGTGTCCCAGATGTCCGAGCTCAACAACAGACGAAAACATTGAAGAAGTGAAGAAAATAGTATTGGCCAATCATTGAATCACCGTTAGAGAAGTTGCTGAGGACCTAAACACATCAATTGGCTTGTGCCATTCGATTTTTACCAATGATTTGGTCATGAGACAAGTCGCTGCAAAATTCGTACCAAAGTTGCTCAATTTTGACCAAATTGGCTTTTGCAGCATGATAACACCCCTATCACACATCGTTGCTTGTGCGCAAATTTTTGGCCAAAAACTACACACTTATGATGCCACAGCCACTGTACTCCCCAGACCTGGCCCCCTGTGATTTTTTTTTTTTTTTTGTTCCCAAAACTGAAGAGGCCCATGAAAGGACGACGCTATGCCACGATTGAGGAGATAAAGACGGCATTGAAGGAGGAGCTGAACAAGATCGCAAAAAACTATTTTTTGAAGTGCTTCGAGGATTGGAAAAAATGGCATAAGTGTATAATATCTGGTGGGGATTACTTTAAAGGGGACAAAATAGATATTCATGAATAAATAAATACTTTTTGAAAAAACACAACATTTGCGATACTTTTTGAACAGACCTCATATACACATTTTCATCCTAAATCATGCAGAGCATAACAGGAAGTATGTGCCTCAAACTTTGTTGTGATAACTGCTGGTACCTTATATATGTAATAGATTAATTCTGTGATATCTTTTACTTCATTATTCTGATTTCTGTTCCTGACTAGAATCATATCGCCAATCAATCCTTGGTGTCCATTTTGCCTTATGTCTATATGCTTTCATTTTCTCACTTCTGCCTTTTGATTCTTTCCAATGCCTTCTGGCATTTTTGTAGTGCTGTATCTTCTGTCATAGATGAACACTTTACAATATGTCTAATAGCCTTGCAGTACTTAATAAGCACTCCCTATTCTTATTTTTGTGAAACTAGATTCATGCTCTGAATTTTCCCTTTCTTCATAACAAAAATAGCATCCTTTATTTACCTTTTTAGTGACTGATGTATTCGTTCTGGAATGCTCTGGGAGCGTGAAAGAATTTAGCTTATGAGCATCGATTATCATCCTTAATTTGCCCACCCCCCTTGCACCTAACACAGAGGATCCATATAACATGACTTGCATAATTCTATATCATCTCTAAGCATATCTTGAATTTCTTTTTCTGCCTGTTCCCTAATGGCAAATAGAAGATTCCTACATTTATGTGTCTAAGGTGCCATGGATTTTACTTTAAAAGAGTGCATCTAAGCTGTATAATTTCCTGGTTTAGGGGAAAATATTTATTCTCCATAATACCTGTTCTAATACGGCTTTATGTTTATCACCACTAGCAATTACCAGCAGTAACCAATAACTAGTAAATGGGCATGAACATTTAGTAGTGGATCATGTGAATTTTATTGTTAAGTCAACTCTCGCTCAAAAATTACTTCTATGACTGCAGGATAAAGTTTCACCTATTTTGTGACAGGTTATGGTTATAGTTCATGTTATGAATTGTAAAATATGGACTAGAAATTTGTGTATAGCTAGGAAGTGGTATTCTCTGCTACTATTTAATATGTGTATCTGTGGTAAAAGAAAGAATTTCAGTATGTGTGACAAAGAAATACCAGGTCTTGAAGGATTCTTATAAAACGGAATTCCCATTTATTTTGCATGTAGCTCTTGTACATTTACTACACTGGTTTACACATTCTAAATTTTATGTTGTCATAAAATTATTATGCTTTGCTGGATGAGGGAAAGTTTTACAGGTTTCAATTTCAAGAAGTTGGCAAGTATGCTAAAATAAAAAAATTCAGGAACATAAAATTGCACTTATTAGGCACTACTGCTGAAGTTCCTGTTCTGACTAAACTTTCTATAACTTCTTGTGAGTTTCTCCCCCATCTTTTTCTTTATTTTTCTTTTCTCTAGCTAATATGTGAATATCAGATTAGTATACAATTTTCACAACCCCTCTTCATGGCAGTAAAAAAGCAGATAACCCTAAGATAAATAGTACAATAGGAAAAAGTAGGCCACCACTGTCAACAGAAGCAAAACAAATGGCTCATTAGGCAACTTTAAGGTTATCTATCTGGCATAAATAAGTTATTTCCCACAAGCAGATTTGAATAAATGCCTAAAGACTGCTTCCCTATATCTGATTACAAAACCAAAGTGTTATATTTTAAATTCTAGTATATATTATAAGCTATAGGTCTGCATAGGCTTGGGTCAGCCCCTTATAACAGCCTGGCTCATTGACCAGAATTGGTTTTAAATTGATAAATACTTGTTGGATTCAGGGCTGATAAAACATTAATTTATTACATTTTTTGTCTATAAATAATTAATTTAGAAACATTGAAAATACACAAAATAACAGAATTTCACATATACAATTTTGGAAAAATGGGTCTAGGTGGGTGGTAAACTGTAATGCATTTTTAGTCTTGTATTGGCCTCAGGTTTATTTCCTAAAGGATCAAGCATATGAATCTTGATCCATTCAGAGCTGCACCACAGCCTATCTATGATCCGTGTAAAATATAGTTACAGTGGAGAAATAAAATACAATACAATACCTAATGACATGAATAGACGTTACTATTTGTGCATTTTATGTACTTACCTATATGTTGGCACTTGCAATCGATATTTCCTCACTTCTCATGTACAAGGGAGGTTTTGATGCTGAATGATGCATTCAATCATTTATCTTTCTCCAAAGTATAGAGAAATAACCTAAAAAAATGATAAGCAAAAAGTGGTTATGACCAATCTTCCATCAACTAGTTTTGCAGATTCCAAAGTTCCATACCTCAGTGCTTAACACAACATTTCCTGCAAATATTCCATTTATGTATTTATTTATTTTTGTTGCATTGATTTCATTATATTTTATTTTTTTCTTGCAGGTTCAGCAGCATGGATGGCATATTTTTTTGGTCCAATAGCTATTATTATGTTTGGCAACTTTGTGCTATTTATTATAACTGCAATTAAAATCCAGCATATCAAGAGAGAAACAGCAGTGTTAAAAAATAAGGAAAGTAAAAGGCACAAAGATGACGACAAACAACAGTATGTATATTTCTGTGTTATATTAATATTTTTCATGTTAACCATCAGCACGATTATCGTCACCTTTTTATTTCACTATGTTTCATTTTGGTACTTTACAGACTAATAAACAGCACTGTAGTATTCAGACAAGAATCACCACTGTAGCCAAAATTTGAATAAATAATAGCAAACTTAATTAATAATTTTTTACAATTAAACAAGGGAAGAGAGCAATAAAAATGACATGGAGAAATCAGGATTTACTTCCAGATTATTTTGTAGTAAACAACTAGGGTATTCAATAGTAATTATAAGGGCTCCTAATTTACTTTCCTTCGTTTATCTGTCTTAACAACTCTTTTTTGGTGTGTGTGCCCGCACATGTAGCTTTAATGCATGTTCTTGCTACATAAGGCAATACAGGCAGTGACACTGGTGATATATTTGAAATGATAATTGCAAAAGGAAATGTTTCAGGCCTAAATTTCAGTACCTTGCTGGCATTTGCCAGTTTTGAGGTATGGAAAAACACAGGGAGGATGGTCCCTCTAGGGTTTGAACTGCAGACCTCCCGCTTATGAATGTGGTTTAACAAACTCAGCCACCTATATCAGTATCAACTCTTACATTGATGGTCCCACAAAGAGTGTAGATTTTACCAACTTCAACATTATATGCATTAGTATTTATTTATTAAAAATAAACATAGCTGAAATAACACATTGCACTTTACAGGGAGCACAACTCCTGTATCTCAAATTACCAAAAGATAAAAATGCTTGATGCGCATGTCAACATTTTTACTTTCTCTACCATGTACATAATAGATAAGGAGGTATTGCATTCCACCCAAAAATTCGATACCGAGATTTCACAGGAAATACATGTTTTGAGGCACCTGAATACAAAACAAGCATTTTTAGAGAAAGGTCTGTGTGTGTGAACAGCATAACTTAAAAACAAAAAGTCAGATAAATACCAGACTTGGATAAACCATTTCTGAGATATCCATTAGTAATGGTTCAAATTAATCATTACTTGGCCATTCTCTTGAAAACTTCTGTCAACACTCGGTTGTTTCTCATGATTGCACGGAAACAGCATGGAATCTTAAGGCCAGCGTAAAGCGTCTAGTTCTTAAATATTTGACTACCACTATTCTCTTTGTGTCTATCAGGAAATGTGTAATGTAGCTATTTCTGCAAAGGTTTATTTGAATTCAAATGTAGTAGATAGAAAAATAAGCTTTAGTAAGAATAGTTTATATACTCACTAATAAATGATAGAGGGGTAGAGAATGTCATGTAAATGTATCCAAAATTTTTTTAGCTTATGTTAATAAAAATATATTTATATAAGATGTTAAAACGCTGGTCAGCAGATTAAAAACACTAGTTGCTCCACTTAAACTTAACTTACTTAAACTATTGACATGCTCCACTGTTTTACACTTCATTTTAATTATTAGTTTTATATATATTTATATACTCAATATAACTAGAGAAATCACCAGACAACCTAAAACTAGTACTATTTAAGTTTTCTGTTAGTATTATAAGATTTTATCATATATTTCATGTCATTGTGATAAAATTGTAAATATATAATTGCAGTATGTTCTTTAGCATATCTGCATAAATAAACAAATTTGCCTGATGCTGTGATAATTTTTTTTTTAGAGCATGGTTTTTTGGCACATTTTTAAACTTTACAGCTGCATACATTTCAGTTTATGCCAGACAAATGTCCTTACATCTGGAATCTCTTTCATGTACCAGCTGCTGAAAAGTGGCAAAGGCTGCATGGTTCAGCTACGTGTGTCATATTTTAGTGTCACTGATTTCATACGAGTGGTCATAGCAATGATGTATCCAGTTCCATATTTACTTGAAATCATAGATTCCAAGCAGATTAGTCAGTGTACAGGATTTGAACCTGAGACCACCTGAATGTGAGCTACAACTAAGGCACATGCTATCAATGAATCTCACTATTATATTGCACAGCCAGTTCTTTGATTTTACAAATTTCTTTATCTCCAATAAGTATACAATTACAAATAAATATACACAACACACTTAAATTCTAGTGCAGCATTCATTGGTCTTGTAAACTCTACCTATAATCGTTTCCTTTTAGAACCCAACTTGATGTAAACACATGTCATTAACTATTCTGTGATATGTGAGAAACCACAGCACACCATAACATATAGTACCTTAAATACGCACGATTATTTGTAGGTTTTCAAGAAATATGTTAATCAAAAATATTTTGAAACTTTTAATTAATATGAAATACTAAATAATATGAATAGTAAAACTGCAACTTCTGTTTAATTCTGTGTGGTGTCGTTCACCTATTTTCTGTATGCATATTCATTCATTCATTTATTATTTGCTTAAAGAAATACATACGTATTCATAGCATCGTCAAGGAAATATGTACAGAATCATACAGTTTTATATATACATAGATAAAATTTGTGGTAACATATTTACAATAAAAGTTACATATTATACACTATTACAAGTTAATATTATATCAATACTAAATTATTTGTCCCATATTATCTAAGATATTCATCAATTGAGTAGTAGCAACCTTCTATGCAAAATTTCTTTAATTCTTTCTTGAATACATTAAAGTTATTAATATTTTTCAAATAGGCAGGGAGTTTATTATACCATTCATGGGCTGCAGTAGTAGGTTTATTTTTATGCATTTCTAGCCTATGTGACTGAACATGAAAGTTTGTGTTTCCTCTGGTATAATGCTCATGTATTTGTTTGTTTGTTTGACCTGCATCTTGCCTATTGAACAATTGTACTATTACTTCATACATAAATAGTGAGTATAGCGTTAGAATTTTTAGATCTTTGAAGGCTTGCCTACATGAATCTGTTTGTTTCATTCTCAGAATTATCCTTATCGCTCTTTTTTGAAGTAGGAATACTCGTTTAGTATACTTTTTAGCACAGCATCCCCACACTGTTATCCTGTATGATAGGTGTGGGTAGATTAATCCATAATATAGCATTATTTGTGTATTAACGTCCACTATATTTGTCACTTTTTTCATTACAAATAACCCTGAGCTTATTTTATTACAAATATAATTAATGTGTTCGCTCCAAGTAAGGTTTTTATTCACAATTACCCCTAGAAATTTGCCTTATCGACTGCATTTATTTCTCTATTTTCAATGACTATTTTTGTATTTGCCATTAACCTATTCTGAGGAGTTTGAAACTGAATGTCATTTGTCTTATCTAAGTTTATGTGTAGATTATTAGACCTAAAATATTGTATAATTTGTGTTGTGTTACCTATTGTCACGTTTTCCAGAGCCTGAGAACTTATACCCGTGTTTACTATTGAGGTATCATCAGCATACATAAATATCTTTCCATCAGAGATATTTGGGATATCATTGACATATATTATAAAAAGAAGAGGGCCGAGAACAGAACCTTGTGGAACTCCAAATGTCACAAATTCACTATTTGAGTAGCATTCATTGATATGTTGATTCCTAGTATGTACAATTTTTACTTGTTGGGATCGTTTGCTCAGATATGTGCTAATTAATTTGTTCGGTATTCCACGTATTCCATAATGATTCAATTTATCTAGTAAAAGCTTGTGTTCAACACAATCGAATGCTTTCGAAAGATCCAAAAATATACCACAGTTGATTTCATTGTTGTCTAGCTTGTCGATTATGTGGTCTATTATTTCTGATATGGCATGTTTTGTTGACTTATTTTTTTAAACTCGTATTGGAGGTTAACCAGAATTTTGTGTTTGTCTATAAATGATACGATTTGATCAGCTATTATTCTTTCCACCAATTTGGAGAGTGATGAGATAAGTGTTATCGGTCGGTAGTTACTTGTTTCACTCTTGTCTCCTTTTTTATGTATAGGTATGACTATAGATTTCTTCAGGCAATCCGGGAATGTACCTGACATAATAATAGAATTGCTTAGATTTAATAACACTTCTAACATAAAAGGAGCACATTGCTTCAATATAGTATTAGAAATACCATCTAATCCAGAAGAGACTTTGTTTTTCAATTTTTTTATGGCTACAACTAATTCTTCCATTGTTATTTCCCTAAGATACATAGAGTTACTAATTGTCTTTGTTTTATAAGGATGTATTTTATTCCTGTCTTTATTTAATATTACCTGATTTACACTTCCTAAAAAATAGTGATTAAATGCATTACTTATTTCTATTGGATCCTCAATTCTTAGTTGGCCTTTGTTTATTTGCATGTTATTATATTCATAATTATTTTTCCCACATTCATTGTTGATAATGCTCCAAGATTTTTTAACTACATTATTACTAACACTTAACATGCTTTTTATCTGGTTTGATTTTGTTTTCTTTAATAAATTTTTATATTCCTTCTTATAACTACGAAATACTGCCTTACTTTTCTCATCATTAATGGTTTTATATAAGATATAATATCTGTTTAGTACTTCTTTAGCTCGCTTATCTCTTGGTTTATCCAGGGTTTATTTGTGGGACATTTCACTACCTTGGTGATTATGGGGCAGGCGATATCTAGGTAGTAGTTGAAAATAGTATAAAATGTCTCCCATTTAGCATGAATGTCATCTTTATTAAATACTTCTTTCCATGTTTCATTGGCTAGTAGGGAGCATAGACCATTTACACTTGCTTCATTTGTATTTCTAACTTTTACATAGCATTTCTGCTGTCTTGGTGTATAGCAGTCAATTTCTATACTTTGCGCGTAATGATCAGAGAGAAGGCTTTTTATTATATTTGTCCTGTACATATTGACGGGGAGGTTTGTAATAACTTGATCTATTATAGTAGCTGATGTATCTGTTACCCTAGTTGGTTCATTAATTGCGAGCTTTAATTTGAACATATTTGTTATGTCTAATAACTTTTTGTAATTGCTGCTGTTTTCGTCCTTATTTATATTAATATCGCCAAGTAATATTATATTCTGTCCATCCAGTTTATCTAATGTGTTTATTATTATATCGAAATATTCATTAATATTAGCATTTGGGGATCGATAACAAGAGATAATTGTCACTTTATCTTTATTTAGACTCATTTCTATACCTGATATTTCACAAACTTTATCTATACTACTGTTTTGTATCCATTTTTTGGGTTTTATGTTAGTTATTTTATTAGATACAAACAGTGCCGTACCACCACCTTTATAGTTACGCCTACAGTAATAGGCTACATTTTTGTATCCTTCTATATGACATAGTTCAAGTTCACTTTCCTTTAGTCCATGTTCAGAGATGGCTAGGATATCCGGTCTATTTTCATGTAAGAATACAGTGATTTCTTCTATCTTATTGCCAAGATATTGTACATTTTGGTGTATAATGTTAAATTTACTGTTTTTGTTTATATTAATGCTAAATTTACTGTTTTTGCTTATATTATTAGCGGAGTGTATAGCTGACTGAGCCTCTATTGACTCAGTCCCTGTACCGAGTTTCCGTGGTCTGTTTCCATATAATTAGATTTATACACTAAAGGAATGACAGGCAGGATACTTGTGCTAGTGTTCTTAATTAGGTTTGCTAATTTACTTACCAGTAATTCCTTCCCCTTCCAATTTAGGTGCAGCCCATGGGCTGTATGACACTCCCTATCAAAATTATTTATCCTAATTAAACTTACATTCTTATATTTACTACAGATGTTTGTTATTTTCTTGTTACATTTTTCACTAGCGATATTTACACAAGAGGTCACTTCCAGATCGTGCCTTTTGGGAATATTCACTACCACCACGTTTGTATGATGCAGTTTTGTTAGGCATCTGACAAGAGTTTTACATGCTTTGCTCCCGTTGTTTTTTGCTATATCGTTTGTTCCCCCGAGTATGATCACATGATCTTTAGAGGTTAGGTTGCCACAAGAGTTTTCTTGATTTCTAATCACTTCTTCTAAAGGTGCACCCAGCTTCACTACACTTTCTACTGCAGAATTTTGGAGTTTTGCTGATAACAGACTGCTCAGTCCCCTGCCATGGCTATCTGCGAAGATCTTTACGTTATTCGTCTTCTTAGGTCTTGCTCCTTGTACTTTATACGTTGTTTCCTTACTCTGTGATTGGTGGTTTTGTGTCTCTGGATTCTTTACGTTGTTAAGGCATACAAATCTATTTTCTATCATTATTGTACCACTCGCTGTTACTGGTATTTGTTGTCTGTTGGGTCGCGCCGGTCGGCGAGGCCATTTCCAAGGATTTTCTTCTTTTGCGACTTCCGCTTGCTCTGCTTCTTTTAACTTCATGTTCTCGTCTTGTAAGTGCTTTATTTCAGATTTTGCATCTTTTAAATCATTGGTTAGCATTTCTATAATTAAATGCAAAGAGGCGATTCTTTCTTTCTCTCCACTTCCACGTGTTGCTTCTGTGTCCGACATTTTTTGTGTCTTCTGGCATCAGCACATTTCAGTCAAGTTTTGATCCCCTTTTACCGCGTTTTCACTGCTGTCTTCACTTGTGTGCATAGATGGGATGTTCTTGTTCATTTTAAGGGTACTCACGTCCTTATTAGACCTATTTATACTATTATTATCTACATGATTACGTAGCTTAGCTTTGTACACGCCATCACACGTCGCCATCTTGATATGAAAAGTCGCCATCTTGATAGTGAGCAGTTTGTTCCTCAGAGCTGATACAAACATGAGGCTGATGCAGAGGGATACACAATGTTTTGTTTACACCAAGACTGGTTTTAAGGCTGGGATCGACTATAAGTATAATTGACATGGAAAATTGAGATACATTATAGTGGCTTTATAGAGGTTAGGGTATCCATGAGATAAAGCTTTGGTGAGTCAGCAGTCGGTTGAGTACTGTGTCACCATAAAAAGGGTGCCAACTTAATGGGTACACTATAACTAACCTTTGCAATATATATAACAGCCTAGATTTGAGGAAGAGTTGCCAGTTATGATTGGAACCTAACAACTCAGGTCAGGCATCACCAGATTCTAGTATTTATCCCATAATGGTGCAAAAATGTCAAAGTTGTACTTCGTAACCTTCAATAAATGTAAACACTACACACATTTGTTTTTTAAATTCCAGCCGAAACTCAACTTGTGCATAAAACCTCACTTTCAATCCTTGTAATGTAAATTTCTTCTTCAGCTCCTCATCCTTCCCCCCTAGAGATTCGTACTGCATCACAATTTTGCAGTACCACCCAGGGGAATAACTCCCTCTGTTTATTGAATTTTGTAAAATGAGGAAATCTGAAAACATAGTTAAAACCTTGCAGCAAGAAATATGTAAAGCTTATAAAAATATACAAATTATTTAAATAAATTTTTTCATACCATTAGCCATTTTGAAAATATTCTTTGTTTCTTTCCCTAAATGTCATCTAATGGACATGTGTGCATGCATGAGAAAGAGAGCACCTCAAAAATGAAAAACTGGACAATTACCAAGGTTGATGTTCAAGCTCAGCATCTTCCAAAGATGTGAAACAAAGATTTTTCACCCCAAACTAACCTTTATGTGGAAAATCTTCTGTTATGTATGATTTTCTAAAAAAATGGCTGTAACACCTTTGATTAAAATACCATATTTTTCAGATATTTATGACTAATAAACCATATCTGGAATTTTTGATGAATAGCCTTTTAAGAACTCTATATTTGTCTAAATTTTGTATAATTTTGTTCAACTAATAAACCAGATAGAGATAAACTTATGGAGCTTCCTGATGCATCTCAACAGCTTCCGACCTCAGATCCAGCACTGCCATTCTTGAACATTCTGATTTTAAAACACAGTAACAGTACACTGGGCATGTAGTCTACTAGAAACCAACACATACCGACCTCTACTTGAACATGCACAGCTTCCACCACAAATCACAACGAATCAGTGTCCTCAACAGCTCTGGTTCACAGAGCAGTCTCTACCTGTGATCCAAGCCACCTGCACTGGAAATGCAACACCCGAAATACACCCTCCGCCGAAATGGCTACTCTGACTATGACATCACAGCACTCACTAGAGCCAAAAAATGGAAATCTCTCACACAGCAATTATCAGAAAAGCCTACCACCAAAGCCTGCATCCCATGCATCGGCAACCTATCTGGCAGAATCATCAGAATACTATTCAAGCACAATATCGGGACCATTCACAAACTGCTTCCAAAGATAAAGAACCTATGAGAATGGTGAAGGACCAGCTAGACTTCAATGTGCTGGGGGTACACTGCATTCCCTGTGAATATGGGGCCCCATATATAGGACAGACCATCAGTGTCAAGGAGCATGAGAGGACCATCTGTTTGATGCAGCCTGATAATTCTGGACTGGCAGAACTGCTTTGAAATGAACCATAGAGCCATGTTCCGTGACAATCATTTTGGCCAAATGTGACGGTTACTGGGAGCACAGAGTCAAGGAGGCGTTGGCCATATCCTCCTAGAGGGGCACACTGAACCGGGATGCTGGGCTACAGTTCAGTCCTGCATGGAAACTGGCCATGAAACTTGAAATTGAATGACTCAGAAAACACAAAAAATAGACAACCTAAGTAGCAGCCAGAGTAGGTGGGTTCTCTACAAGGTTCGCCCCAGCAAGACTGCCTCGCGTTTTCCATGAGGTCTGTGCTAGCCACTGCGTCGGACACTATATATACAGGCCATTTCACCCAATCAGTCATTCAGCATCCTGAAGTTGGGATAAATGCATGCTCCCGAAACGTTGATGTATCAACATCACCTCACCTCACCTGGCTTGAAGCCCGAGAATGTCTGAGTATGAGAAACAACTGAATGTTGACAGGACTTCAAGACAATGACCAAGTAATGAACAGTTCAAATCATTAATATTGGATATCTTGGAAATGGCTGATGCCACAAAAAAGTTATTTTTTCTTGTTTAGTACATTTTCATCTTATTGCTTAACGTTTACCAGTTATACAAGATTATAGAAAATTCCTTCCAAATGAAGAGGACTTCAAAGGCTATTCCCAGAAAATTCAAGATATACATTTTATTTATGTAAATGTCTGTAATGTGGTATTTTAATCAAAATCGTTAGTCATTTTTTTTAGAAAATCAAAATTTTGTCTCTGAATTATGCTGCTCTCTGTTTCTCTCTCTCTCTCTTCAGTGGGCCTCGAAACAGGCATTTTCAGTGAAATCTCTATCAAATTTTTTGTGCGAAGTGCAATACTTACTCTATCTACCAGATGCGTGTAAGTAAAACGTAACGTTTCAATCCTATACAATACTAGGCCGTGTGCATGAAGTTACCTACAGACCAGCCATAGGAGCACTTTCCAGCTCATGTACCTCTCTGCAGATGGGGTTAATTACTGGTCCTCTTCAGAATAACAGCCCATTATGTGCTGCTTCCCCACTCTGAAGTATAACTTTTGGCCATTTCAAGAAACTTGCTCTTCTAGAGTCCCACTTTCTATGCAGGGACTATATAAGGGTCTGCTCTTGCCTGGACAATTCATTTCTGTTAGTTAAGAAGTGAAGAAGCTAAGTGCAGTCAAGAAGTTGAAGCATTTGGATAATTAAAAGTGGACAGCGAGTGCAGTTCAGTTGTGAGTCAGGAGTTGAATGGTAATTCGATTCGATGGATCAGTGTGTTCTGTTCTGAATGTTTTAAAAGTGTACCAAGTATAAAGTTTGAGCTACACTGAGCTAAGTGACAAAGTGTGTTTAGCAACGACTGGTGTTGTCATGTTAGAATACAATCACTTTACACAGCCCACAGTTCTACAAACCAAATACATAATTTTTTGAAACGTAGAATGGTCAGTAGTTTTACATTTCAGTTATCCTATACATCGCATACATGAAAAGAAGGAACTTACAACATCAAAGTAAAGCTAATATGTACAAGTAACATCCTAGAGTGGATTCCAAGATGACAGTCAGCACAAAAGCCATGCAATTCTTCTTTCACAAGCGGGGAAAAAAATCATGCATTTAAAAAAATGTTCCATGTAAAGGGTAGTTTGGGATTTTCTTGAAAATCTTTATCGCATCTTTGGAAGGTACTGAGCTTAAATACAGAATTTGGTGTTGATTAGACTTTTCTTTTTTGAGTTATGCTGCTCACAGAAAGACAGGTACACACATACACATGCACCTTTTTTAAAAAAAATTTTGTTTGTGTGTGTGTGTGCGTGCGTGGGTGTGTGTGTGTGTGTGTGTCCGAAAACATGCATTTTTGGTGAACTCCCAGTATAAAATGTTTGGGTGGAATGCAATACCTTCTCTAACTACTGGGTATATGGTAGAGAAAGTAAAAATATTTGTTGTTTTGCATTTGCATATTTATGAAATTGTATTATAGGTATAAATAAATATTCAATTCAATATAACATGATTATCTTGCTGATAAATTTGTTTTGCTTCTTTGCAGGTCTAAGTTATATTTCAATCTTTTTATAGTAATGGGAGTATCAAAAATGGCAGTCATGATTGGTTGGGCAATTCTGATAACTATGGAGCTAAGTGGTGTCGTGTACATGTGGATTATTATACACTTGCTTGAAGTCGGTATGTGCATCATGTTCATATGCAAAAGACAGTTCTGGACACGTTTGTTACAAACCATATACTGTTGCAAGTATTTCTCAAAAAGCAAAGAATCCTCTCCACAGGAAAGTGGAGGCAGTAACAGCACGAATGTCACTATAGAATCAAATGAGGGTGCCATTGAAATGAGAAAGGTCAGTTCAAGTAGCACAAAATGTGATGATGAACCATGATGTTTTTCATTTATCTGTATGACCTGAGTCAAGGAATAATTGCTTCTGTTTTGAAGAGCAGCTAAACCACAAAGAGGAAGCTGATATCAACTGAGGTGAGGCCCACAAAAAAGCAGCAGGAGAAGGGTAGTGTGTCGTATAAGTTGTAATTTTGGTTAAAACTTAACTTACTTCCTAATCTGATAATGGAAATAGGTTTATAAGCAACTTAGTGTCTATGAAAGTATGAGAAAAAGGCCCATAAAACTTTGTTTTCTTTCTCTTTTAAATTTAACATCTGATATATACAATGACAGTGAGTGAAATTATTAATAAGTGTTCAGCTGAGTCCACAGTCCAAAAGGCTATTATCTAACACATTTTTTTAAAGATAAGAGGAAATCGCAGAAAAAAACCTTATCTAGGAAAATCACAACAAATAAGATTTAAAGTAATGCCTCTCTGAATTACTAGACACACATGCTACTTTTTACATCATGGAAGTGGGCAATGAAATAAAGGTCATATTATACTGCTGTGTCATTAGGTATGACAGTTATTACAAGCACAGAAACAAATATGAAGCTTGATATAACCATAATAGAACTTAATTTTGCCAGTTTTAGACAAATATTCCCATTAAGTGGAGTAGTTTGTGAAGTGATATTGTTTTAAAACAAAGTGAGTGAGTGATGTTTATAAGAAAAAGTGACCAAAGACAAGAAAAGTTGTAAGTTTGCAGACCTGAGCAAATGAAGTACAAAATATGTGCATTTATGACAGATTATAAGCTAAGTCAATATTTGTTATTGAATTTGTTTTATTTTATATAGAAGGTGCAAGATGATTCTTTTAGAACCAAACCCAATATTTTTTGAATAACTAATAAATAAATTAATTCAATTAGTCAAGTTTGTAAGCATGATACTGTAGTCCATGTGAGATAGTTGTACATGATAATAGATGCTAGAAGTGACCATCTGTTGTTACATCTTGTTTTGCTTTATGCGTCTTCAGGTCTCGTCACTGCTTTTAATTTCAGTTCTGATGTCCTCTAACTCTTAAAGCCTTTACATTTTGTTGCAGAAGACTTTTCTTTAAGATGGCTTATAACACCAGGCAGTTACAGTGGCTATAGGCAGAAATGTCTCAGTTTGTCATCATTGAATAGCGGCAAGCAATGGGCAGTGCTCCCCAGATAGTTTGAGTGCAAGCCGCCCGTCACCATCCAGCACTCATGGGCAGTGGACCTGGACGCCTGCTGGCTCACCAGGAAATGTCCAGTCCAGACACTGTTGAGTGAAACTGAGCAAGCAATGGACTTAGCTTCCCCTTCTAGCTTGTTTTTGGTTTCTACTAACACTAGGAGCATGTAAAGAGCAAATAACTTTCTTTCCTGTGCTATTGGACAGACTGACAGACATTACCACAGTGGGTTCACAAGATCAGAGCCAAAGATGAGGGCTTCCAGTCTGAAACCTAGGGCCGATATTGGCTTGCACAAGCACCTTTTCTAAGGAGTCCGGTCGTGAACAACTGGATGGCAACTTCGCTGACTAGACAAATTGATGAAGGGCAACAACCTAGCACCAATACCTCTGTACCCTCCCCTGAAATGGCAGAGCTTCACAGAAGCATAGCAGACTGACCACCCAGAAGAAGAAAAGCATCACTCCTCACCGTAATATGGCAGCTGCAGCTCTCCCCTCTATGACGTCTCTGCCAGAGCCAGATAAGGTTGACTTGGACAATTCTACTGTTGTGCAGGGAAGAAGGGCAAAACTGGTTTCCTCTGATCTGCAGCCACCCCAGCAGATATAGCACATCATACTTCAACGGGCAGCTGTGTTTCGGGTATCTTAAAAGATTTATAATAGACTAATATCTGGAACTTCAGGAGTTGAAATATGCCTCATTTGGGAACCATGTGATATATTTTTGGGCTATTCTGAATGAAATGCTGAAAATGACAAAATCATATTCGTTTTGCTGTATCAGGTTTCTTTAATTCCTGTCGTAATTATATTTCCATTCCAGTTTTTGGGTTAAATCATATTGTTGACTTCAGTGAGCCAAACTTTGTTCCGAACTGTCAATGGGCTACAAGAAAAGTTCCGGTTACGTCATATCGAACAATGAATTAAATGGGTGAAATGATACTCAAATGAGCCCGGAGTCCACAGAACTTAAAGTTACTTCACCTTCATCTTATCATAATAAGGGAAAACCCCAGAAAAAAAAACCTTATTTGGGTAACTCACCCTACCTGAGATTCAAACTTGGGACCTCGAGTGCGAGGCAGACTGAAAAGAATTTGACCCAGTGCATAGAAACCAGAGAATATCCCATGTTTATTCAGCTGTTTTGAATGTGGATGGGATACTATTGTAAACTATTGATAATTTACATACAGTGAAATCAAAAGTGGTTTAAAATGAAATAGTTTTACAGCTCCTATTTAGTATCTTTCTGGGTTTGGTTCTGAGAATAGCCCTGTACTTCTATGAATTTACAATAAGCAATATATTTACAGCCAGAGTGATGCAGTTGGCTGAGTACTGGTGTTTGCAACCCAAGGAAGTGGGTTTGATCTCATGCCAAGGAGAGGGTATTTAAATGGAGAAGACTGTCAGTAGATTTGGCGTACATCAATAATGCTAACATGATTCTGAGAGTTACTAGCATAATTGAATCAACTTAATTACTATCAGCAGTATAACCATTCATTAAATGCACTGCCAATAAAACGAGACTTTAAGCCAGTCATGTGTTTGTTGAAACATGTGAGGTTTTTAAGAGTTGCTTCAACTGTTGACTTTTGAAGGTTTCTATTTAAGTTCTGAGTTACTACTTTGTTATTTCCCATAAGTGACACCATCAACTAAATTAGCGTATTTTATTTGCCAAAAAGGAAGGAAAATACATAAGTACCCAAAAAATGTATATGCATTTGAACATGACAAATGCCTGCTTAAGCACTTCAAAGAGAAGCTTTAAGTCAAATTTCATTTCTGCAGTCATTGAAGGAGCTCACTCTTTATTAAATGGACTTTATCACCACTTGACAAATCTTCCCTTATAGAGTCCAGATGAATTTTAAATCTTCAGATCTAGTGTTTAGATGCATGCTTTCAGTAAGACTGTTATAGTATGTACAATTTTGAAACAATCACTGCTGGCTAAAAACTATATTGTTTATAAAATCTTTTATGTTGAAAGGATTTTAAGCATTTAAAAATATACCAGAAATGTAATAATGAACCTTGGGGTTTAACATTTTATTTGCTTCAATGCAATAGGCTTTTGTTACTGTTTGAATGTAAGAATATAAACTTTTTCAAGAAGAAATGGCAACACAGTATTTTAAGACCAAGATATGACAAGAAAACATTTTTAATCACTATATTATGTTCATGCTGCAATATAAATGTTTTCATTCACTCCTTTGCAATGTTATTACATATGTAGTGATAACTCAGGCATATGCAGAAATAAACAACATTCTGCTGACAATATAGGATTCTTTCAGGAATAAACACTATGCACCTAAGGAGATCTATAAATCAGCCACGATACGAGTGCATTTGGTGGGAAGGGTAACTAAATAGTTATGGAACAAGTGGGCAGGGCTTCAGAAATGCAGTAGGTAAAGAAAACACCCACAGAGATTGTACGTTCGAGAACTAATGTGAAGACATCAGCAGGTTAATACTGTTTTCATTTTTTACTATACTTTCCACTATTGCCTTGCCCCTCAGATGTCAACAAAACCATGACACCCTCTTCCAAATGCACTCATATCATGGCTGACATCATAAGGTTTCAAGGGTACACAATAAAGCTATGAAATTTGTAAAAAATTTTATTGGGGATTGGACTCACATGTACATAAATCAGTCTCCTTTTAACTGAAAAATTGAAGTTAAGTATTTTTTCAGTGTGATTGCTTTGAAATAAAATATGCCACATCATGTGTTAGAACAAACTACAGTGATTAGAATTTATTTTCATTGGAGACAAATTTACTTATAAATGATGGTTTTCCAAATGTTGAAGACAGTATGAGGACCTTCTGCCTCTGTTGGAGAGATCTCTTACTTGACAAACCAGAACCCAAATGTCAGATGTGTTACTTTCTGATCCACTGCTAGTAATTCTTTGGATGTCCCGAGGTTCAAGCTCAAGCACATCCACATCCATGTTTTAATCAGAATCACAGTTTGTGAGCCACTGTATCCATTGTTTATTCAATTGCCACTATGACAGCTCAGTTATGCATTGGAATTTGATTATCACATGGAAAATGAACAAGCTAAGTCACTTAACTAATGTATAACACTGCTAGACACAAAGTACATCCATTCCCTTGGTCCTTACATAGATATTTAAAGAGTGCTGTGCAGTTTAATATATTAACTGGCTGTCCAATTGAGCATGGAAATGGCTTCTCCACATTATTAACCACAAAATATGATGACTGAACCTCAACTCTCTGGTTAATAAAGATTAAGCTCTTTGAAGACCATGAAGTTTTACAGTTTATTTTACATATGTAGCCTCATTTTGTAACAAAGTGCAGGTTTTGGTGGGTTTCTTGCATAACCTGTATATATCCAATTATAGTGTTATTTGGGATTGGTGTGCCATTCTGTCATTTGTTGACTTTCATCATGGCCACATAGTTGCTATCGCAATTTTCCACTATTGGCACATTTAAACAATGTATTGTTATATGATACTATTTAATTTGTATTTAAAAATTAAAACACCAGCAACTTATATGTGTATTGTTTTTGAGCCTCTGTATAAGTATATGGGAATATAATGCTGTTATGTTTTTACAAAACCTTCATTGTACAACAAACTGTTCTCCAAAAATGGAAATATGTCAGATTTTTAGTTTCGTTGTATTGTATGTATAAAGATGTCTAGCACATCAATGATATTATCTTTTAAAAAATAAAATTACACAGACGTTTAGTGTCATAAAATAGGTGCTTTGATTTAACATAAAATTTGTCTGAGGTTTTCAACCTAATGCTAATCTTGCTGCATAATCAAGTGCTTCTGTTTTAAGGCTGGTTCAGAATAACTTGAAAACTGGAAACACAGCACCATACAACATTTTGGTTCATAATACGCAAGGTACGAGAATGGGAATACATGTCAGTAGCAAAGTAGAAAGTCGATCTTACGCATTGGGACGTCATTTGTTTACGATTGACCAGTGATATGTTTTCACCTGTCTCCAGTTCAGCCAGCATCAAAATTTGATGGAGTAAACATTTTCTAAATGCAGTCAATTATTATTTCTCGTATCAAGCTTCATACTTTTATTAATAGCATGCATTAAAATTGTTTGTTTTGTTTAGTGATTTCTACAGGTTTTTGCTGTTCTTTTTGGAATAATAACCAGTTTTGAGTTGCATATAAACAAACTACAGGTGATGCTTACACTGAGTGAATCTGCATTCAGGATGCACATATGTTGGAATTTCTTCCAGTTTCAAGAGCTTTAGCCTTGAATAATTTCTGCAATGAAGAGTAAAATGGATCCAATATGTGGTGCTCTAGAATGAGGAAGTTAACTTGACCGTCTTCTTTCACATTCCCAGGACAACTTCCCATTAATTGTGAGCACCCATACCATAATATGTGTATTTTAACTCTGTTGTTTTGATTTCCATTTTCGGTTATTGTGAACAACCTTAACTTTACAAGTACAGAGGAGGTGGACAAAAATAGGTATACAATTAAACATGTAATATGAATGGACAGCAAATGGGAATTCTGTTTTTAGCAGATGCTCATTAAGCATCAATTGTGCAACACCTTTTAAGCGAAGGATTTTCAAATAAGGAAATAGGACTAAGGGAATCAATTGAATGGCCACCAATATTCCAGTTATTACACCTGTGAATTACTTTCTTAAAGATAAGGGTGTTTTTTTAATATTATTATAAGAAGTTTACATACTGTTGACACAATTCAGTTCATTAGATAGGCATGCTAAAACACTTGGCAGTAACATGTGCTCGAGTGTTAAATCTCGACTACAACAGTATATAAATGCTAAAGATCCAACAGTTGAATATTCTATGTTAATGTTTCTTTGTATACCTACCTTTGTCCATCCCAGTATTTATTAAAAAATGAAGAAGAAAAAGCTGATCTTGTGCAATTATATACAGCATAAGTTGCCAGAAAATTAATTTAGGAGTTTTTGCTTATATTCTGGCATATCAAAGGAATTAAAAAATCATGCAGTCTCAAATATCATGATTTTGTTACGCCATCAAATTTGATTCAGAAAACTTGCAGATGACGTTTTCATTGCCCCCACCAGGGGAGAAAAAACCTACAATACAAACAGCAGACTATCAAGAGAAGTGGCTGAAATGATAGGTAATGACACATCTGGTCATCCCTCTTTACTCCCTACTTCCAAGAGGTTCATGTTCGTAAAATTGGAGCCTAATTATAAATTTTAAAATATGAGATGAAAGCAGCAATGATTCATGCCAAAATTATACTAATTTAGCATAAGCCAAAAAATAATGTAAGTAACAATGTGACATTTAATAATTTCCATTTGCTTGCTGCAAGTTGTAGATGCATATAGTACTCATAAGAAAGACCTATGTGAAGCTAAAAGCATTAATTTTGTTACCTTTCACAACACAAACATGCAAGACCCACAGGCACCCAATAGCTGTTGTACAAGAATACAATGTAGTGCAGCCATCACAAACCTTTTCTGCAGTACAAATTGTGAGAACTTCTCATGGTGAACTCACAGTATTTACTCTTAACAATTGACAGCATGCACTGCCATTTTCAAGCAATAAATTTTATGAGATGAGTACTGTTTGCTGGTGAGTTGGTCACTGAACACTTGTTGAGGATTTAATGAACCTAAGAGTTGGAATTTACTTTGGCAGGATTTCGAAATTCACTGTCCCCCATCTCAAAGGTGGCTGCACACTAGCAAAAGCTCTAGCATCATTGTAATGTGCTTCCTAGCTAAGCAATGTTAGTTTAGTTTAAGAGTGTTTGTATGAATTTGCTTCCTCTTTAAGTGAAATTTGATACTTCACTAATAATTCTGAGCTATAAATCAACTCTGTGTGGACCTATCATACTCAACCTTTGGAATTGGGACTCTTAAGGAGAATCCTCCTTTCTTGGTTTACGTCCCTATTTGGAGAACTTACAAGCCAATGCCAGGGTTCAGACACCTGTTGGGGAGCAGACACACTTTTTGGATTGGATAGAAGAACCAGGATGGGTGATCAGCCCAAAGCCTGGTATGAGAGAGAGGAAGAAGACAATATGAAAGGACGGTGGAATGGATGAAAGGAAAGGAGATGATGGAGCAGTTGGTGGAATGAATGGCGTGGTTAACTGGAGAAAACCTTTCCAGATGCTGCTTCACCCACCACAATTCCCACACAAGTTCTCCGAGATCGAATCCAGGCCAGTTTGGTGAGAGGCAAACAGTCTAACCACTCGGCCATGGTACCACCTGCTGAAGGAGAATCTAGTGATGAAAAATAGTTATGTAGTGTATTAACATTTAACAACAAACTGGTTCATTCTTAACAATGTTAAAACTTTATTGTTACCAAATAAATATTTTCCTGGAAAAAATTTGATAGAAATGTCCTAACAGTGGTCATGACACTTGCATCACCCATTGCTGCGCATACTGTCAGCGACTCAGGAGTTTAGCTCTGACCTTGTGGTTGACGTAAGCGAACCTGAGCCAGCGATGTATTGTTCTTCCCTCTCGCTCTATTGTTGCACACCCTGTTCCAAAGGTACTTATAGCCTTTCTTTCCCGGAACAATAAATATTACGCGAAGTAGCATCAGTTAAACATTATATTACTGCATCAAACAATGCAATTATGATTGTACTTCCAATAATTAAACCTGTAAAACCTGTATACATGTAAACCACTATATTTATGACCATATACACGTGAAACATTATTTTGACTGCACCTGTTGACAAATGTTTTGAACTGCTGGTGATAAGCTATTTGCATCGCAGGCAAGAAGCTCCCTAGTCCACTGCACGCTTGCAGTTCAAGGACAAAGCCAATCTCGTGAGTCACTCACAGTAGAGTATTAGTTGTTCTCCAAGCAGAATTGTGTCCATTTAAATTCTGAGCTGCTACTACAGATGTTAAACTAAAAGTGGCCTATATACACCCCTAATTATATGTTTTAGTAGCTAAATGAAATTGATTAATTAATAACTCATTTAAAATTGGTTTGAAGTAAATAAGATTAAATATTATTTCAATAATTTAAAACTGCAAACATCAACCCCTTTGTAGACAAACAACACTTATATACATGCACCCCTTTGCAATGCATCTTTATAACTCCGCAATATTAATGGCAATGGAATTCGTTACTTTAGGGTATTAAAAACCGGAATAAAATCTGCTATACTTAAGTAAAATAAATACAATAATTTCTGCAAAATTATTATGGTACTCACCCTTAAAATGTTTACATCCCTGCTACCATTGCAGCGAAGATATTGCAGCATGTCCGTAACATGTTAGACTATTCTCTTGCACCATACAAATGTTATATATACACTTAAGATTATTAATGGTTGCCCCTTGTATTAGTTTTGAATTTCCACCCCCTTTGCCTCATGATAATTGAGGAGCACCCAATTCTACACAATGCAATGTCACACTGTTTGCACTTGTGTTGTGACTGTATGCCACGACCTGATGGTGTTTTCCTTTTCTTCACTATGCACTGAGCACACGATTTCACCCGGCCTTGAATTTTTACGAGGGTGTGAAGAGAACTTGGTAGGGAGTAGCAGAAGGTAGGCTACGCTGAAATCCCACTCGCTTACGCGACGTGAAGTCTGCGATTAACTGTTGCACTAAGTTTTGCCTGTAGTAAAGAAGCCTATTGCCACGAGCTGTATAAATAGGTCTGTTCGAAATGTCGTATATAATAAAACTATTAACGATAGCAACACTCACTACAAAACTGAACAGATATTTCCACCCTTTTTTTTTAGGGTCGGCGGACACCGTAATACTCCCTCCTTTGGTCTGCCATATTACGAGTTTGTAGATAAAAGAACGTCCCTATTATCATGCCAAACAACCGCAGTTTGCGAGATTAGCCCCTTTTCAATTTCAGTTGTTTTGGCCAGTCTTTCCTTCCAGCACGAGTTGTACCACACGCATACATTTTACTGTCCAAAAATAATTTCATTAGCCGCGTCGAAGTAAAAAATTATCAAAATATACGTGATGCCAAAACCCTGTATATTTTTAACACATGTCTAAAACAACCTGTTCCCCAAGTAGAAGATCGCTGTTTCTCGCCTCCTTTTTTCCCAGATAGATTTTACATTTCAATAAATACCCACTTTTACTGTCTGCAATACCTCATGCCTTTATCTCCCATTTTGTACATTTAGCAGGCATATATTGTTTTAGAAAGACGCGTCGTTTGAAGCCTATCATCGCTTCGTCAATGGAAAGTTCACGATTTGGTTTGTAGACACTCGCAAACTTTTTGATTATGTCTAAAGCAGGTCGTACTTTATACAGATAATCGCAAGAATCTACCCCTAATCGTGGCCTTGCAGATTCGTTCATTCAGGTGAAGGTACTGCGATATCTTTTGAAAGCGGAGCAACGTCATTGCTTGTCTTACAATTGGACAAATGCAAAAATCCCCCCAAAAGTAATCTCTGGTTTCAGGTAAATACATCATCCCCATATATATCAAAATACCTAAATAAACCTGTATCTCCCTCGAATTTGTAACTTCCCATTTTGGATCCGCCTTTTTAACTTGAATCTGAGCTGCATATCTGTTGGTTTCCTCCGCGATTTTCCGCAAAAATTGGAATCTATAAAAAGTTCAAGATAATCTATTTCTGGACTTCCTGTAGGAATAGAATGATTTACACCTGTAGGGGATGAAAATGTTTCTAACTTACTGAAAGTCAAATTAGAGGTCCACTGTGCCGGTACTGCTTTAGTTTTAATTTGTCTTTCACTAGCTTTAGCCCCCTGTTCTGCTGCCTGCCTCTCAGCACTCTCACTGTCACTTTGTTCGTATCACTGTCTTGCACTAACTCACCAAACCAAGATTCGTCAGAGCTACCTTCGCGATCTAATTCCTCGTAAACTGCTGCAAGTATTTGCTCGTCTATTACCAATACCTTTTCACTACAGCGTTTTCTAGACCGTGATGAACTTGGAACAGCCTCCATGGTGCTGATATGGCTATAAATGCGACAGGTAACTGCACCCTGCTGTAAACAGTGATATTTATGGTTTGCTATTACACTCATTACACTCTTGGCTTGCGAAATCGCTGGAACAATGCAGCAAGAGTACGTTTACATCGACACAGCTCCTAAAAGCTGAGGTCAGCATAAGCAGAACCTATATGAAACGATAAACACATTTACTATTCTACTTCGCCACAGATTTACTACGCTATGCGCAGCAGGGCGTTTATCATTTTACTACGCTATGCGTCGCAAAGGGTTAAGGAGCAATTCTAGATCATTCAGCTTTGAAAACTATTTTTAGAGAAACAAGGTTGGAGGTTTTCTGTACAATACATTAAAAACCTCAATGTATTGTTCCTGAAAGAGTCGTTTTCCTGCATCCATTTAGAAACATTGGTAACAAAATAACTCTTCTTAAATTATAATTTTCAAACCAGACTACTTCAGACAGTGTTTGCATGTTGTATGTAAGTCACTTATCAGATCACTATGCATTGCAAATCCAAATCTTTTTTAGAATCACTATATTACAAAATAGTGAGGGAAATTGATAATACCAATGTAATGGTTCTTTGTGCCATGTTATAAAACGAGCAATAGGAAGAAATTTATAATGAAGTGAATCTTGACAAGAAATGGGAACATTTTTATACCATATTTAACTCTTATTTGGAGATTGCTGGTCTATTAAAAAGGAAATAAAAACATAGGAAATCAATGGAATTGTAAATGCATAATTACAGCAAAATTAAAACACTATTAAGACAAGTATAGAATTACAAAACTAGACATAGAGAAACATTTTTTAATTTTTAAAAGAAATGACAAAAAATTAATACAATAAAAATAACTCAGAATACGTACTTAAAACACGTAGCTGAAAAATCAAATAATGTTTCAAGGACAACCTAGTATCTTATTTATGAATGTGGTAAAGGAAAAAGAGAGCATAAGAATATTGAAATAAATGGTAACAATATAGTAAGAGATCCCAAAAAAAAACAAGTAACGTATTTAATAATGGCCCCACTGAAAATATTAACAAACTACTAGGTAAAAAAGATACCTACCACTTTAGAGTACATAAACCTAAATAAACATATCTCTTCAGAGGTGGCTAATAAAAGCTTTTAAAGGCGATAAAATGAAAGGCAAAAATTCAACAGGCATAGATGCTGAAATCTCAACCGTTCCTTTAAAACAATGTGCTCCAAGCACATTAAAACCATTAGAAGAATTGATCAGTGCAAGTATAAATTCAGCAATATACCCTAACTGTTTAAAAAAAGTTCTATTGTAAAACCCTTGTATAAAAACGGCGGTATCGCTCTGAGAACTATTGTCTAATAACATTGGTTGCATCACTTTCGAAAGTAATAGAAAAAAATCATACGTAGTCAAATCATATCATTTGTAGAAAAACAAGATTTTAAATAACTTACAACACAGTTTTAGGAAAGGGAAATCAATGAAAGATGCAGTAATAGAAATAGTTGCATATCTTATTGACAGTGTAGAAAATAAGGAACAAAATAATTGCATATTTTTGTAGTAAATAAAGCTTTTGATTACGTTAAGTTGTGAAATATTAAATAACCTATAGAGTATGGTATTTGCGGAATACCATTTAAACTAATAAATTGGTATCTATGTGGCAGGACAGAACGAGTTAAAATTACACAAAAAAATTAATTGGCAAATAAAAGAATACTACTCAAATAATCATACTGTGAAATATGAGATTCTGCAGGGCTTAGTGTTCAGGCTCCTGTTATTCAAAATGGGACAATTAATGCATGTGCAAAAAAACACTTTTATAGCAAACAGTGATAAAAGCGTACAAAAACTATACATTACATAAGCAAAATATAAAACAAACTGCAGTTTTTTAAATTTAACAACCTTTACAAATGGGATTCATGAACAGACAATTCAAAACAGAAAAAATACAGCTAAATTTTAATATAAATAAATCAGACTTTTTAGGTCTTATGGAAACCATCTTATGGAATCAGGAACAGTGCACACACCATATCCACGAAGAGATCACCCTGTCTGTGACCAAGCAACGACAATGGATCGTATGACTATGTCATTAGGCATCCACATTGTAGTACGAGGGCATTCTAGAAATTCTTAAGCAGTTAGCTTCAAATTATCTACACTCAAACCACTAAAACAAGGATATAAACAGTGACTATGAGTCACTGACAGCAAGGTAAACATGTCTGGTAAGTGCTGTCTGCAGATGTCAACAGACTATACAAGGGATGAGGATAGTTTTGTAACCTGCGATATCACTGCATTACTACAACAAAAGTTCAACTTCATTTCCTTTCGTCCTGGCTTTAATGCATAACAATTACTATGCCTGATAATTACCAATACCTTTCAAGCAGCATGCAATGTCTTACTGGCTCAGAAACAACAAAAATCATGCCTATCTAGTGTATATAAAAAGGATTTATGCTATCGGCTACTAAAAACAATGGGAAAAATGCAGGAAGGAATAATGGTCAGTGCCTATACTTCATCCAGCCCAATAAAGGTCCTGGTGTAAACAAATGCACATACCACCACTGCAGTACACCTTTCAAGCGAATAAAAATAGTTCATTACTGCACTGCATGTTTTATCACCCATTTTGTACTTCAAATAAAGAAAATGATGAATAATGATAGTATTTGTATTACTCATTTAAACATAACTTAAATAACTAGCTTTTATTTATCATCATGGCCATGCAGCCATCGTTAATCCCATGTTATTTATTGGCAAGAAGTAACGGTCGTGATTTCATTTCATTTATTTATCTGCCAATTAAAATTACATGAATTCATGGCATTGTCAAGAAAAGGTGAAGTACAAATGAAGTTACATTATACAATACATTAAGTTTTACCTATATACAATCCTATGTTTACAAGCTATTACAAGGAAATCAGTGCTGTTTATGTTGCAATTATGGCTATATACGTAACAGGTAAGGACAGTGCAATTAAAAATAAAAGTGGCAAAGCCCTTGAAAGTATTGCAAAATCAATAGCTTTGAATATGTTCAACTTTTTGTTCGAGTGTTATGATACCCTTGTTAAGATATTAATAAACATTGGAAGCAACTGATGTGTCTGTGAATATTTTGTAACCAAATTATTTGAAAGCTCTTAAACCAGAAGTCTGACAATGCGATGGTATACTTTATATTATATTTATTTATTTGTTGAGCCCCACGTTTGGGAGCCAATTTGCGGCGGTATTACTTATAATGTTTGTGTATTTGTGTTTACTCCACGTGGTGAAGCCATTTTGTGACGTGATTCTTCGTTAGGTTTGTTAGCTCCATCTGATGTTAGCAATTTGCGGCAGTATTAGTGTTTGTTTGAAAGAATGCTACTGTTATTTTATTTAATTTCTGGTTCACTGTCCTCCGGCTAGCTATGATCTCTTTGGTCGAGCACTTCTCTTTATACAGGTTGTGTAAACGGAAAGGAGTCTTTTATCCAAAGATAACACTGATGAAAGAATTCGTTTTACACTTTTTATTGTCGAACACATTCACTATCACATTTACACATTGATCTTGACACTCGCCAAACTGAAACTGTTATAATAACTTCATTACTGATCATTCTTAATTCGCGTACTTCAGCTTTTTGTATAATTAACTTTACAACACATTAGATTTTTCATAACTCTGCTACGCGTAACCTGCAAATCGATAGCCGACGTGTACTGTACAAATGTTTCTGCTGGACTGAAGGCGACGTGTAACGTACAAATGTTTTCGACGAACTGACGGACTGAAGGTGACGTGTAGCATACAAATATTTTCGGTGAACTAACGGGGTCTACCTCTAACCTAGCCCTTTTTATACTCCTACACCCCGATATGCCTAAAGATTATAACTGTGCTGCTATTGGCTAATAAAACGCGCCAACATTGGCGTCTATTTTTATATCCAATGAAACTTATGAATACATATGCTCTAGGGAAAATGTTCCAGCAAATTCTAAAGAAAAACGCGCCAACATTACGTAACTTCCTCGTCTCTAATAATGATAAACAGCTCACCCCCTCGCTGCATTATTGCGCGCTATTATTGTCAGTTTCAGTAAGGCAGTATAAACTTACTTCTCAACAATAATTACAATCAACAAACATCTCATATCAATGTCACATAAAAATGCATATTCATACTGTAATCACTCTTTACATTTAAATAATTTATGATACAAATTACTGCATCATATGCCCCACTAGAAACATAATTATAAATATTTACAACTTGTTTGGAAATTTTATAATTGAGTTTTTAGTCTCCTAAATCTTGGAACACACGCTATCACTTTCACTTGACACTTCACACGTATTTAACACACGACATATGTTTTGTCTTTATCTTGCCACTACTTACTGGCTCTGGTCTAATGTGTTTAGACATTAATCTGACATCACAAATTTTTTATAGCAAATACTGTACCCTGAATGATTTGGTTACTGTTACAAAATTGTTTACTTTCTTATATTGTTGACAAAAATTTATGCATTCAAGAATTTTTGTAATTATTAAACATATTTACCAAAAAATATTCACCCTGTACATAAATATATTTGCATCTCTTAAATCTAGACACTGTTTCACATTTTTCTGTTTGCTACATAAGTATTTGTTTTTAATTATTTTTAACCCATTTTTGTTGTTTTGTACTTTATATTAACAATACTCTTGGAATTGTATTTACGTACTTTTACTTTAATATCATATTAAGTTTCAGTCTTTACATTCTTAATTTCAAAAACTGTTATAATTACTAAAAAATGTTATTTTCCTTTTAAACATTTAGTTATGTCCAAAATTTTATTTCTCCATTATCATGACGTACATATTTATTTAACCCTCTTACAATCCAATACGTTGCTCTGCATTTCATCTTTAACTATCCAGCATTTACTTTACATCTAATTGCTATTCACCCTCCTGGATCAAATTGTGTGTCGCTAAACATTACTCGTAGCCGTATCCTAACCTTCAAAAATTTGTTCATGAATAACCTCTTGTATTCATATGAAATTTCGTCCCATGATATAATTTGAAAAAAATCTAAAGTTTCCTGAACAACACATCTTTTAACAACTGTCATTCTCAATTCTTCTGCTATCTTTTTAATCTGAGAGTACTCTGATAAATATATCATAAACTGTACTGGATTGGAGTTTTCATTCTGAACAGCTTGGTACTTGTTAAATTCAGAAGTTAGATTTTGATTATTTATAGGCAAAACTTTAACTTCTTCGTACAATTTATTTCTCTGCATTACTGACTCCTTCTGTATTTCTGATATCTCCCCTCTGAAATTAACTTGCGCCTGATTCACATCTACATTCATAACCTCTTTCATCTCTCTTATCTCACTTGTAATACTACTCATTCTACTACCTGACTCTGTACATTCTACATCAACATATTCACTTTTAGTATTAGCCTCACCTTTTTTGTTACCTATTTCCCTGCTCATGTCTAGCATTATCTTTGAAACTTCTCCTATCTCACTTGCTATCATTTCCTGATTTTCATTTCTCATTCTCATCATACTACTATCTAGCTCCATGAATTTCTTTTCAATTTCTTCCATGTTTTGTTGTAAGCTCTTACCAATATCTTCCCTCAATTCCCTATTATTCTTTTGCATATCTTCCCTTAATTGATCTGTAATACTCTTACTATTATCTTCCCTCAATTCTTTCTTATTCTTTTCCATATCTTCACTGTTTTGATCTATTTTCTTTTCTAATTTCTCATTATTCTTACAAATTTCTTCCCTTAATTCTCTATTATTCTGACTTAGGTCTTCTAATTTCTCATTAGTCTTACCAATATCTTCCCTCATACTCTTAACAATATCTTTCAGCATTTCCATCATCATACTAGCATCAAAATTAACATTTCCTGCTATTCTATTCTCACTTTCTGCACTAACATTTCCTCCCTCAAATCCTACATTGTTTGAGCTATTTTCTGTAACCTGTATTGAATTACAGCTAACTGTTACACTATCCCCTTCCATCACTGTTTCTTCAATATTATTAGTAGCCATTGGTTTCTTTATCCTATCGCTCCTAAGGTACATTTAAATTTTTACACTTATTTTTAGAATAAAAATCACACTTTTCTAACCTTTCTGATGCTATCTGCTGATGTTGCTTTGATGTCCAGCTTTCTGCCCCTCTCTCCTAGATTATATGTTGCTTCTGCGTCGTATTATGATGAATCTACGTCGTCTTGGTGTCCTGTAATTGAATTCCCCTGTTGCCTTGTAATCTTGGAATTACGATGTCCACTCATCCGCGTCGTCTGTCGTCCCCGTAGTTGTTTCTGGAATCTGCGTCTTGTAGTTCAGTTCACTGCTCCTTTCGTTCCACGTCCTGGTTCCTTCGCCGCTTCCTGATTATTCTGCTCCTTCCTGGTTATTCTGATCTTTCCTGGTCATTCTGCTCCTTTCCTGGTCATTATGCCCCACGTTGGACGACAATTTGCGATGGTAACTTTTGTTATATTTATTTATTTGTTGAGCCCCACGTTGGGCGCCAATTTGCGATGGTATACTTTATATTATATTTATTTATTTGTTGAGCCCCACGTTTGGGAGCCAATTTGCGGCGGTATTACTTATAATGTTTGTGTATTTGTGTTTACTCCACGTGGTGAAGCCATTTTGTGACGTGATTCTTTGTTAGGTTGTTAGCTCCATCTCGTGTTAGCAATTTGCGGCAGTATTAGTGTTTGTTTGAAAGAATGCTACTGTTATTTTATTTAATTTTTGGTTCACTGTCCTCCGGCTAGCTATGATCCTTTTGGTCGAGCACTTCTCTTTATTCAGGTTGTGTAAACGGAAAGGAGTCTTTTATCCAAAGATAACACTGATGAAAGAATTTGTTTTACACTTTTTATTGTCGAACACATTCACTATCACATTTACACATTGATCTTGACACTCGCCAAACTGAAACTGTTATAATAACTTCATTACTGATCATTCTTAATTCGCGTACTTCAGCTATTTGTATAATTAAATTTACAACACATTAGATTTTTTATAACTCCGCTACGCGTAACTTGCAAATCGATAGCCGACGTGTACTGTACAAATGTTTCTGCTGGACTGAAGGCGACGTGTAACGTACAAATGTTTTCGACGAACTGACGGACTGAAGGCGACGTGTAGCATACAAATATATTCTGTGAACTGACGGGGTCTACCTCTAACCTAGCCCTTTTTATACTCCTACACCCCGATATGCCTAAAGATTATAACTGTGCTGCTAATGGCTAATAAAACGCGCCAACATTAGCGTCTATTTTTATATCCAATGAAACTTATGAATACATATGCTCTAGGGAAAATGTTCCAGCAAATTCTAAAGAAAAACGCGCCAACATTACGTAACTTCCTCGTCTCTAATAATGATAAACAGCTCACCCTATCGCTGCATTATTGCACGCTATTATTGTCAGTTTCAGTAAGGCAGTATAAACTTACTTCTCAACAATAATTACAATCAACAAACATCTCATATCAATGTCACATAAAAATGCATATTCATACTGTAATCACTCTTTACATTTAAATAATTTATGATACAAATTACTGCATCATATGCCCCACTAGAAACATAATTATAAATATTTACAACTTGTTTGGAAATTTTATAATTGAGTTTTTAGTCTCCTAAATCTTGGAACACGCGCTATCACTTTCACTTGACACTTCACACGTATTTAACACACGACATATGTTTTGTCTTTATCTTGCCACTACTTACTGGCTCTGGTCTAATGTGTTTAGACATTAATCTGACATCACAAATTTTTTATAGCAAATACTGTACCCTGAATGATTTGGTTACTGTTACAAAATTGTTTACTTTCTTATATTGTTGACAAAAATTTATGCATTCAAGAATTTTTGTAATTATTAAACACATTTACCAAAAAATATTCACCCTCTACATAAATATATTTACATCCCTTAAATCTAGACACTGTTTCACATTTTTCTGTTTGCTACATAAGTATTTGTTTTTAATTATTTTTAACCCATTTTTGTTGTTTTGTACTTTATATTAACAATACTCTTGGAATTGCATTTACGTACTTTTACTTTAATATCATATTAAGTTTCAGTCTTTACATTCTTAATTTCAAATACTGTTATAGTTACTAAAAAATGTTATTTTCCTTTTAAACATTTAGTTATGTCCAAAATTTTATTTCTCCATTATCATGACGTACATATTTATTTAACCCTCTTACAATCCAATACGTTGCTCTGCATTTCATCTTTAACTATCCAGCATTTACTTTACATCTAATTGCTATTCACCCTCCTGGATCAAATTGTGTGTCGCTAAACATTACTCGTAGCCGTATCCTAACCTTCAAAAATTTGTTCATGAATAACCTCTTGTATTCATATGAAATTTCGTCCCATGATATAATTTGAAAAAAATCTAAAGTTTCCTGAACAACACATCTTTTAACAACTGTCATTCTCAATTCTTCTGCTATCTTTTTAATCTGAGAGTACTCTGATAAATATATCATAAACTGTACTGGATTGGAGTTTTCATTCTGAACAGCTTGGTACTTGTTAATTTCAGAAGTTAGATTTTGATTATTTATAGGCAAAACTTTAACTTCTTCGTACAATTTATTTCTCTGCATTACTGACTCCTTCTGTATTTCTGATATCTCCCCTCTGAAATTAACTTGCGCCTGATTCACATCTACATTCATAACCTCTTTCATCTCTCTTATCTCACTTGTAATACTACTCATTCTACTACCTGACTCTGTACATTCTACATCAACATATTCACTTTTAGTATTAGCCTCACCTTTTTTGTTACCTATTTCCCTGCTCATGTCTAGCATTTTCTTTGAAACTTCTCCTATCTCACATGCTATCATTTCCTGATTTTCATTTCTCATTCTCATCATACTACTATCTAGCTCCATGAATTTCTTTTCAATTTCTTCCATGTTTTGTTCTAAGCTCTTACCAATATCTTCCCTCAATTCCCTATTATTCTTTTGCATATCTTCCCTTAATTGATCTGTAATACTCTTACTAATATCTTCCCTCAATTCTATCTTATTCTTTTCCATATCTTCACTGTTTTGATCCATTTTCTTTTCTAATTTCTCATTATTCTTACAAATTTCTTCCCTTAATTCTCTATTATTCTGACTTAGGTCTTCTAATTTCTCATTAGTCTTACCAATATCTTCCCTCATACTCTTAACAATATCTTTCAGCATTTCCATCATCATACTAGCATCAAAATTAACATTTCCTGCTATTCTATTCTCACTTTCTGCACTAACATTTCCTCCCTCAAATCCTACATTGTTTGAGCTATTTTCTGTAACCTGTATTGATTTACAGCTAACTGTTACACTATCCCCTTCCATCACTGTTTCTTCAATATTATTAGTAGCCATTGTTTTCTTTATCCTATCGCTCCTAAGGTACATTTAAATTTTTACACTTATTTTTAGAATAAAAATCACACTTTTCTAACCTTTCTGATGCTATCTGCTGATGTTGCTTTGATGTCCAGCTTTTTGCCCCTCTCTCCTAGATTATATGTTGCTTCTGCGTCGTATTATGATGAATCTACGTCGTCTTGGTGTCCTGTAATTGAATTCCCCTGTTGCCTTGTAATCTTGGAATTACGATGTCCACTCATCCGCGTCGTCTGTCGTCCCTGTAGTTGTTTCTGGAATCTGCGTCTTGTAGTTCAGTTCACTGCTCCTTTCGTTCCACGTCCTGGTTTCTTCGCCGCTTCCTGATTATTCTGCTCCTTCCTGGTTATTCTGATCTTTCCTGGTCATTCTGCTCCTTTCCTGGTCATTATGCCCCACGTTGGGCGACAATTTGCGATGGTAACTTTTGTTATATTTATTTATTTGTTGAGCCCCACGTTGGGCGCCAATTTGCGATGGTATACTTTATATTATATTTATTTATTTGTTGAGCCCCACGTTTGGGAGCCAATTTGCGGCGGTATTACTTATAATGTTTGTGTATTTATGTTTACTCCACGTGGTGAAGCCATTTTGTGACGTGATTCTTTGTTAGTTTGTTAGCTCCATCTCGTGTTAGCAATTTGCGGCAGTATTAGTGTTTGTTTGAAAGAATGCTACTGTTATTTTATTTAATTTTTGGTTCACTGTCCTCCGGCTAGCCATGATCTTTTTGGTCGAGCACTTCTCTTTATTCAGGTTGTGTAAACGGAAAGGAGTCTTTTATCCAAAGATAACACTGATGAAAGAAATTCTTTTACACTTTTTATTGTCGAACACATTCACTATCACATTTACACATTGATCTTGACACTCGCCAAACTGAAACTGTTATAATAACTTCATTACTGATCATTCTTAATTCGCGTACTTCAGCTTTTTGTATAATTAACTTTACAACACATTAGATTTTTCATAACTCCGCTACGCGTAACTTGCAAATCGATAGCCGACGTGTACTGTATAAATGTTTCTGCTGGACTGAAGGCGACGTGTAACGTACAAATGTTTTCGACGAACTGACGGACTGAAGGCGACTTGTAGTATACAAATATTTTCTGTGAACTGACGGGGTCTACCTCTAACCTAGCCCTTTTTATACTCCTACACCCCGATATGCCTAAAGATTATAACTGTGCTGCTATTGGCTAATAAAACGCGCCAACATTAGCGTCTATTTTTATATCCAATGAAACTTATGAATACATATGCTCTAGGGAAAATGTTCCAGCAAATTCTAAAGAAAAACGCGCCAACATTACGCAACTTCCTCGTCTCTAATAATGATAAACAGCTCACCCCCTCGCTGCATTATTGCACGCTATTATTGTCAGTTTCAGTAAGGCAGTATAAACTTACTTCTCAACAATAATTACAATCAACAAACATCTCATATCGATGTCACATAAAAATGCATATTCATACTGTAATCACTCTTTACATTTAAATAATTTATGATACAAATTACTGCATCATATGCCCCACTAGAAACATAATTATAAATATTTACAACTTGTTTGGAAATTTTATAATTGAGTTTTTAGTCTCCTAAATCTTGGAACACACGCTATCACCTTCACTTCACACTTCACACGTATTTAACACACGACATATGATTTGTCTTTATCTTGCCACTACTTACTGGCTCTGGTCTAATGTGTTTAGACATTAATCTGACATCACAAATTTTTTATAGCAAATACTGTACCCTGAATGATTTGGTTACTGTTACAAAATTGTTTACTTTCTTATATTGTTGAAAAAAATTTATGCATTCAAGAATTTTTGTAATTATTAAACATATTTACCAAAAAATATTCACCCTCTACATAAATATATTTACATCTCTTAAATCTAGACACTGTTTCACATTTTTCTGTTTGCTACATAAGTATTTGTTTTTAATTATTTTAACCCATTTTTGTTGTTTTGTACTTTATATTAACAATACTCTTGGAATTGTATTTACGTACTTTTACTTTAATATCATATTAAGTTTCAGTCTTTACATTCTTAATTTCAAATACTGTTATAGTTACTAAAAAAATGTTATTTTCCTTTTAAACATTTAGTTATGTCCAAAATTTTATTTCTCCATTATCATGACGTACATATTTATTTAACCCTCTTTCAATTCAATACGTTGATCTGCATTTCATCTTTAACTATCCAGCATTTACTTTACATCTAATTGCTATTCACCCTCCTGGATCAAATTGTGTGTGGCTAAACATTACTCGTAGCCGTATCCTAACCTTCAAAAATTTGTTCATGAATAACCTCTTGTATTCATATGAAATTTGGTCCCATGATATAATTTGAAAAAAATCTAAAGTTTCCTGAACAACACATCTTTTAACAACTGTCATTCTCAATTCTTCTGCTATCTTTTTAATCTGAGAGTACTCTGATAAATCTGTCATAAACTGTACTGGATTGGAGTTTTCATTCTGAACAGCTTGGTACTTGTTAATTTCAGAAGTTAGATTTTGATTATTTATAGGCAAAACTTTAACTTCTTCGTACAATTTATTTCTCTGCATTACTGACTCCTTCTGTATTTCTGATATCTCCCCTCTGAAATTAACTTGCGCCTGATTCACATCTACATTCATAACCTCTTTCATCTCTCTTATCTCACTTGTAATACTACTCATTCTACTACCTGACTCTGTACATTCTACATCAACATATTCACTTTTAGTATTAGCCTCACCTTTTTTGTTACCTATTTCCCTGCTCATGTCTAGCATTTTCTTTGAAACTTCTCCTATCTCACATGCTATCATTTCCTGATTTTCATTTCTCATTCTCATCATACTACTATCTAGCTCCATGAATTTCTTTTCAATTTCTTCCCTGTTTTGTTCTAAGCTCTTACCAATATCTTCCCTCAATTCCCTATTATTCTTTTGCATATCTTCCCTTAATTGATCTGTAATACTCTTACTATTATCTTCCCTCAATTCTTTCTTATTCTTTTCCATATCTTGCCTGTTTTGATCTATTTTCTTTTCTAATTTCTCATTATTCTTACAAATTTCTTCCCTTAATTCTCTATTATTCTGACTTAGGTCTTCCAATTTCTCATTAGTCTTACCAATATCTTCCCTCATACTCTTAACAATATCTTTCAGCATTTCCATCATCATACTAGCATCAAAATTAACATTTCCTGCTATTCTATTCTCACTTTCTGCACTAACATTTCCTCCCTCAAATCCTACATTGTTTGAGCTATTTTCTGTAACCTGTATTGAATTACAGCTAACTGTTACACTATCCCCTTCCATCACTGTTTCTTCAATATTATTAGTAGCCATTGTTTTCTTTATCCTATCGCTCCTAAGGTACATTTAAATTTTTACACTTATTTTTAGAATAAAAATCACACTTTTCTAACCTTTCTGATGCTATCTGCTGATGTTGCTTTGATGTCCAGCTTTCTGCCCCTCTCTCCTAGATTATATGTTGCTTCTGCGTCGTATTATGATGATTCTACGTCGTCATCTCATATCAATGTCACATAAAAATGCATATTCATTCTGTAATCACTCTTTACATTTAAATAATTTATGATACAAATTACTGCATCATATGCCCCACTAGAAACATAATTATAAATATTTACAACTTGTTTGGAAATTTTATAATTGAGTTTTTAGTCTCCTAAATCTTGGAACACACGCTATCACTTTCACTTGACACTTCACACGTATTTAACACACGACATATGTTTTGTCTTTATCTTGCCACTACTTACTGGCTCTGGTCTAATGTGTTTAGACATTAATCTGACATCACAAATTTTTTATAGCAAATACTGTACCCTGAATGATTTGGTTACTGTTACAAAATTGTTTACTTTCTTATATTGTTGACAAAAATTTATGCATTCAAGAATTTTTGTAATTATTAAACATATTTACCAAAAAATATTCACCCTCTACATAAATATATTTACATCCCTTAAATCTAGACACTGTTTCACATTTTTCTGTTTGCTACATAAGTATTTGTTTTTAATTATTTTTAACCCATTTTTGTTGTTTTGTACTTTATATTAACAATACTCTTGGAATTGCATTTACGTACTTTTACTTTAATATCATATTAAGTTTCAGTCTTTACATTCTTAATTTGAAATACTGTTATAGTTACTAAAAATGTTATTTTCCTTTTAAACATTTAGTTATGTCCAAAATTTTATTTTTCCATTATCATGACGTACATATTTATTTAACCCTCTTACAATCCAATACGTTGCTCTGCATTTCATCTTTAACTATCCAGCATTTACTTTACATCTAATTGCTATTCACCCTCCTGGATCAAATTGTGTGTGGCTAAACATTACACGTAGCCGTATCCTAACCTTCAAAAATTTGTTCATGAATAACCTCTTGTATTCATATGAAATTTCGTCCCATGATATAATTTGAAAAAAATCTAAAGTTTCCTGAACAACACATCTTTTAACAACTGTCATTCTCAATTCTTCTTCTATCTTTTTAATCTGAGAGTACTCTGATAAATATATCATAAACTGTACTGGATTGGAGTTTTCATTCTGAACAGCTTGGTACTTGTTAATTTCAGAAGTTAGATTTTGATTATTTATAGGCAAAACTTTAACTTCTTCGTACAATTTATTTCTCTGCATTACTGACTCCTTCTGTATTTCTGATATCTCCCCTCTGAAATTAACTTGCGCCTGATTCACATCTACATTCATAACCTCTTTCATCTCTCTTATCTCACTTGTAATACTACTCATTCTACTACCTGACTCTGTACATTCTACATCAACATATTCACTTTTAGTATTAGCCTCACCTTTTTTGTTACCTATTTCCCTGCTCATGTCTAGCATTTTCTTTGAAACTTCTCCTATCTCACTTGCTATCATTTCCTGATTTTCATTTCTCATTCTCATCATACTACTATCTAGCTCCATGAATTTCTTTTCAATTTCTTCCATGTTTTGTTGTAAGCTCTTACCAATATCTTCCCTCAATTCCCTATTATTCTTTTGCATATCTTCCCTTAATTGATCTGTAATACTCTTACTAATATCTTCCCTCAATTCTATCTTATTCTTTTCCATATCTTCACTGTTTTGATCTATTTTCTTTTCTAATTTCTCATTATTCTTACAAATTTCTTCCCTTAATTCTCTATTATTCTGACTTAGGTCTTCTAATTTCTCATTAGTCTTACCAATATCTTCCCTTATACTCTTAACAATATCTTTCAGCATTTCCATCATCATACTAGCATCAAAATTAACATTTCCTGCTATTCTATTCTCACTTTCTGCACTAACATTTCCTCCCTCAAATCCTACATTGTTTGAGCTATTTTCTGTAACCTGTATTGAATTACAGCTAACTGTTACACTATCCCCTTCCATCACTGTTTCTTCAATATTATTAGTAGCCATTGTTTTCTTTATCCTATCGCTCCTAAGGTACATTTAAATTTTTACACTTATTTTTAGAATAAAAATCACACTTTTCTAACCTTTCTGATGCTATCTGCTGATGTTGCTTTGATGTCCAGCTTTCTGCCCCTCTCTCCTAGATTATATGTTGCTTCTGCGTCGTATTATGGTGAATCTACGTCGTCTTGGTGTCCTGTAATTGAATTCCCCTGTTGCCTTGTAATCTTGGAATTACGATGTCCACTCATCCGCGTCGTCTGTCGTCCCCGTAGTTGTTTCTGGAATCTGCGTCTTGTAGTTCAGTTCACTGCTCCTTTCGTTCCACGTCCTGGTTTCTTCGCCGCTTCCTGATTATTCTCCTCCTTCCTGGTTATTCTGATCTTACCTGGTCATTCTGCTCCTTTCCTGGTCATTTTGCCCCACGTTGGACGACAATTTGCGATGGTAACTTTTGTTATATTTATTTATTTGTTGAGCCCCACGTTGGGCGCCAATTTGCGATGGTATACTTTATATTATATTTATTTATTTGTTGAGCCCCACGTTTGGGAGCCAATTTGCGGCGGTATTACTTATAATGTTTGTGTATTTGTGTTTACTCCACGTGGTGAAGCCATTTTGTGACGTGATTCTTTGTTAGGTTGTTAGCTCCATCTCGTGTTAGCAATTTGCGGCAGTATTAGTGTTTGTTTGAAAGAATGCTACTGTTATTTTATTTAATTTTTGGTTCACTGTCCTCCGGCTAGCTATGATCTTTTTGGTCGAGCACTTCTCTTTATTCAGGTTGTGTAAACGGAAAGGAGTCTTTTATCCAAAGATAACACTGATGAAAGAATTTGTTTTACACTTTTTATTGTCGAACACATTCACTATCACATTTACACATTGATCTTGACACTCGCCAAACTGAAACTGTTATAATAACTTCATTACTGATCATTCTTAATTCGCGTACTTCAGCTTTTTATATAATTAACTTTACAACACATTAGATTTTTCATAACTCTGCTACGCGTAACTTGCAAATCGATAGCCGACGTGTACTGTACAAATATTTCTGCTGGACTGAAGGCGACGTGTAACGTACAAATGTTTTCGACGAACTGACGGACTGAAGGCGACGTGTAGCATACAAATATTTTCTGTGAACTGACGGGGTCTACCTCTAACCTAGCCCTTTTTATACTCCTACACACCGATATGCCTAAAGATTATAACTGTGCTTCTATTGGCTAATAAAACGCGCCAACATTAGCGTCTATTTTATATCCAATGAAATTTATGAATACATATGCTCTAGGGAAAATGTTCCAGCAAATTCTAAAGAAAAACACGCCAACGTTACGTAACTTCCTCGTCTCTAATAATGATAAACAGCTCACCCCCTCGCTGCATTATTGCACGCTATTATTGTCAGTTTCAGTAAGGCAGTATAAACTTACTTCTCAACAATAATTACAATCAACAAACATCTCATATCAATGTCACATAAAAATGCATATTCATACTGTAATCACTCTTTACATTTAAATAATTTATGATACAAATTACTGCATCATATGCCCCACTAGAAACATAATTATAAATATTTACAACTTGTTTGGAAATTTTATAATTGAGTTTTTAGTCTCCTAAATCTTGGAACACACGCTATCACTTTCACTTGACACTTCACACGTATTTAACACACGACATATGTTTTGTCTTTATCTTGCCACTACTTACTGGCTCTGGTCTAATGTGTTTGCACATTAATCTGACATCACAAATTTTTTATAGCAAATACTGTACCCTGAATGATTTGGTTACTGTTACAAAATTGTTTACTTTCTTATATTGTTGAAAAAAATTTATGCATTCAAGAATTTTTGTAATTATTAAACATATTTACCAAAAAATATTCACCCTCTACATAAATATATTTACATCTCTTAAATCTAGATACTGTTTCACATTTTTCTGTTTGCTACATAAGTATTTGTTTTTAATTATTTTAACCCATTTTTGTTGTTTTGTACTTTATATTAACAATACTCTTGGAATTGTATTTACGTACTTTTACTTTAGTATCATATTAAGTTTCAGTCTTTACATTCTTAATTTCAAATACCGTTATAGTTACTAAAAAAAATGTTATTTTCCTTTTAAACATTTAGTTATGTCCAAAATTTTGTTTCTCCATTATCATGACGTACATATTTATTTAACCCTCTTTCAATCCAATACGTTGCTCTGCATTTCATCTTTAACTATCCAGCATTTACTTTACATCTAATTGCTATTCACCCTCCTGGATCAAATTGTGTGTGGCTAAACATTACTCGTAGCCGTATCCTAACCTTCAAAAATTTGTTCATGAATAACCTCTTGTATTCATATGAAATTTCGTCCCATGATATAATTTGAAAAAAATCTAAAGTTTCCTGAACAACACATCTTTTAACAACTGTCATTCTCAATTCCTCTGCTATCTTTTTAATCTGAGAGTACTCTGATAAATCTGTCATAAACTGTACTGGATTGGAGTTTTCATTCTGAACAGCTTGGTACTTGTTAATTTCAGAAGTTAGATTTTGATTATTTATAGGCAAAACTTTAACTTCTTCGTACAATTTATTTCTCTGCATTACTGACTCCTTCTGTATTTCTGATATCTCCCCTCTGAAATTAACTTGCGCCTGATTCACATCTACATTCATAACCTCTTTCATCTCTCTTATCTCACTTGTAATACTACTCATTCTACTACCTGACTCTGTACATTCTACATCAACATATTCACTTTTAGTATTAGCCTCACCTTTTTTGTTACCTATTTCCCTGCTCATGTCTAGCATTTTCTTTGAAACTTCTCCTATCTCACTTGCTATCATTTCCTGATTTTCATTTCTCATTCTCATCATACTACTATCTAGCTCCATGAATTTCTTTTCAATTTCTTCCATGTTTTGTTCTAAGCTCTTACCAATATCTTCCCTCAATTCCCTATTATTCTTTTGCATATCTTCCCTTAATTGATCTGTAATACTCTTACTAATATCTTCCCTCAATTCTATCTTATTCTTTTCCATATCTTCACTGTTTTGATCTATTTTCTTTTCTAATTTCTCATTATTCTTACAAATTTCTTCCCTTAATTCTCTATTATTCTGACTTAGGTCTTCTAATTTCTCATTAGTCTTACCAATATCTTCCCTTATACTCTTAACAATATCTTTCAGCATTTCCATCATCATACTAGCATCAAAATTAACATTTCCTGCTATTCTATTCTCACTTTCTGCACTAACATTTCCTCCCTCAAATCCTACATTGTTTGAGCTATTTTCTGTAACCTGTATTGAATTACAGCTAACTGTTACACTATCCCCTTCCATCACTGTTTCTTCAATATTATTAGTAGCCATTGTTTTCTTTATCCTATCGCTCCTAAGGTACATTTAAATTTTTACACTTATTTTTAGAATAAAAATCACACTTTTCTAACCTTTCTGATGCTATCTGCTGATGTTGCTTTGATGTCCAGCTTTCTGCCCCTCTCTCCTAGATTATATGTTGCTTCTGCGTCGTATTATGGTGAATCTACGTCGTCTTGGTGTCCTGTAATTGAATTCCCCTGTTGCCTTGTAATCTTGGAATTACGATGTCCACTCATCCGCGTCGTCTGTCGTCCCCGTAGTTGTTTCTGGAATCTGCGTCTTGTAGTTCAGTTCACTGCTCCTTTCGTTCCACGTCCTGGTTTCTTCGCCGCTTCCTGATTATTCTGCTCCTTCCTGGTTATTCTGATCTTTCCTGGTCATTCTGCTCCTTTCCTGGTCATTTTGCCCCACGTTGGACGACAATTTGCGATGGTAACTTTTGTTATATTTATTTATTTGTTGAGCCCCACGTTGGGCGCCAATTTGCGATGGTATACTTTATATTATATTTATTTATTTGTTGAGCCCCACGTTTGGGAGCCAATTTGCGGCGGTATTACTTATAATGTTTGTGTATTTGTGTTTACTCCACGTGGTGAAGCCATTTTGTGACGTGATTCTTTGTTAGGTTGTTAGCTCCATCTCGTGTTAGCAATTTGCGGCAGTATTAGTGTTTGTTTGAAAGAATGCTACTGTTATTTTATTTAATTTTTGGTTCACTGTCCTCCGGCTAGCTATGATCTTTTTGGTCGAGCACTTCTCTTTATTCAGGTTGTGTAAACGGAAAGGAGTCTTTTATCCAAAGATAACACTGATGAAAGAATTTGTTTTACACTTTTTATTGTCGAACACATTCACTATCACATTTACACATTGATCTTGACACTCGCCAAACTGAAACTGTTATAATAACTTCATTACTGATCATTCTTAATTCGCGTACTTCAGCTTTTTATATAATTAACTTTACAACACATTAGATTTTTCATAACTCTGCTACGCGTAACTTGCAAATCGATAGCCGACGTGTACTGTACAAATATTTCTGCTGGACTGAAGGCGACGTGTAACGTACAAATGTTTTCGACGAACTGACGGACTGAAGGCGACGTGTAGCATACAAATATTTTCTGTGAACTGACGGGGTCTACCTCTAACCTAGCCCTTTTTATACTCCTACACACCGATATGCCTAAAGATTATAACTGTGCTTCTATTGGCTAATAAAACGCGCCAACATTAGCGTCTATTTTTATATCCAATGAAATTTATGAATACATATGCTCTAGGGAAAATGTTCCAGCAAATTCTAAAGAAAAACACGCCAACGTTACGTAACTTCCTCGTCTCTAATAATGATAAACAGCTCACCCCCTCGCTGCATTATTGCACGCTATTATTGTCAGTTTCAGTAAGGCAGTATAAACTTACTTCTCAACAATAATTACAATCAACAAACATCTCATATCAATGTCACATAAAAATGCATATTCATACTGTAATCACTCTTTACATTTAAATAATTTATGATACAAATTACTGCATCATATGCCCCACTAGAAACATAATTATAAATATTTACAACTTGTTTGGAAATTTTATAATTGAGTTTTTAGTCTCCTAAATCTTGGAACACACGCTATCACTTTCACTTGACACTTCACACGTATTTAACACACGACATATGTTTTGTCTTTATCTTGCCACTACTTACTGGCTCTGGTCTAATGTGTTTAGACATTAATCTGACATCACAAATTTTTTATAGCAAATACTGTACCCTGAATGATTTGGTTACTGTTACAAAATTGTTTACTTTCTTATATTGTTGACAAAAATTTATGCATTCAAGAATTTTTGTAATTATTAAACATATTTACCAAAAAATATTCACCCTCTACATAAATATATTTACATCCCTTAAATCTAGACACTGTTTCACATTTTTCTGTTTGCTACATAAGTATTTGTTTTTAATTATTTTTAACCCATTTTTGTTGTTTTGTACTTTATATTAACAATACTCTTGGAATTGCATTTACGTACTTTTACTTTAATATCATATTAAGTTTCAGTCTTTACATTCTTAATTTGAAATACTGTTATAGTTACTAAAAAATGTTATTTTCCTTTTAAACATTTAGTTATGTCCAAAATTTTATTTCTCCATTATTATGACGTACATATTTATTTAACCCTCTTACAATCCAATACGTTGCTCTGCATTTCATCTTTAACTATCCAGCATTTACTTTACATCTAATTGCTATTCACCCTCCTGGATCAAATTGTGTGTCGCTAAACATTACTCGTAGCCGTATCCTAACCTTCAAAAATTTGTTCATGAATAACCTCTTGTATTCATATGAAATTTCGTCCCATGATATAATTTGAAAAAAATCTAAAGTTTCCTGAACAACACATCTTTTAACAACTGTCATTCTCAATTCTTCTGCTATCTTTTTAATCTGAGAGTACTCTGATAAATATATCATAAACTGTACTGGATTGGAGTTTTCATTCTGAACAGCTTGGTACTTGTTAATTTCAGAAGTTAGATTTTGATTATTTATAGGCAAAACTTTAACTTCTTCGTACAATTTATTTCTCTGCATTACTGACTCCTTCTGTATTTCTGATATCTCCCCTCTGAAATTAACTTGCGCCTGATTCACATCTACATTCATAACCTCTTTCATCTCTCTTATCTCACTTGTAATACTACTCATTCTACTACCTGACTCTGTACATTCTACATCAACATATTCACTTTTAGTATTAGCCTCACCTTTTTTGTTACCTATTTCCCTGCTCATGTCTAGCATTTTCTTTGAAACTTCTCCTATCTCACTTGCTATCATTTCCTGATTTTCATTTCTCATTCTCATCATACTACTATCTAGCTCCATGAATTTCTTTTCAATTTCTTCCATGTTTTGTTCTAAGCTCTTACCAATATCTTCCCTCAATTCCCTATTATTCTTTTGCATATCTTCCCTTAATTGATCTGTAATACTCTTACTAATATCTTCCCTCAATTCTATCTTATTCTTTTCCATATCTTCACTGTTTTGATCTATTTTCTTTTCTAATTTCTCATTATTCTTACAAATTTCTTCCCTTAATTCTCTATTATTCTGACTTAGGTCTTCTAATTTCTCATTAGTCTTACCAATATCTTCCCTTATACTCTTAACAATATCTTTCAGCATTTCCATCATCATACTAGCATCAAAATTAACATTTCCTGCTATTCTATTCTCACTTTCTGCACTAACATTTCCTCCCTCAAATCCTACATTGTTTGAGCTATTTTCTGTAACCTGTATTGAATTACAGCTAACTGTTACACTATCCCCTTCCATCACTGTTTCTTCAATATTATTAGTAGCCATTGTTTTCTTTATCCTATCGCTCCTAAGGTACATTTAAATTTTTACACTTATTTTTAGAATAAAAATCACACTTTTCTAACCTTTCTGATGCTATCTGCTGATGTTGCTTTGATGTCCAGCTTTCTGCCCCTCTCTCCTAGATTATATGTTGCTTCTGCGTCGTATTATGGTGAATCTACGTCGTCTTGGTGTCCTGTAATTGAATTCCCCTGTTGCCTTGTAATCTTGGAATTACGATGTCCACTCATCCGCGTCGTCTGTCGTCCCCGTAGTTGTTTCTGGAATCTGCGTCTTGTAGTTCAGTTCACTGCTCCTTTCGTTCCACGTCCTGGTTTCTTCGCCGCTTCCTGATTATTCTGCTCCTTCCTGGTTATTCTGATCTTTCCTGGTCATTCTGCTCCTTTCCTGGTCATTTTGCCCCACGTTGTACGACAATTTGCGATGGTAACTTTTGTTATATTTATTTATTTGTTGAGCCCCACGTTGGGCGCCAATTTGCGATGGTATACTTTATATTATATTTATTTATTTGTTGAGCCCCACGTTTGGGAGCCAATTTGCGGCGGTATTACTTATAATGTTTGTGAATTTGTGTTTACTCCACGTGGTGAAGCCATTTTGTGACGTGATTCTTTGTTAGGTTGTTAGCTCCATCTCGTGTTAGCAATTTGCGGCAGTATTAGTGTTTGTTTGAAAGAATGCTACTGTTATTTTATTTAATTTTTGGTTCACTGTCCTCCGGCTAGCTATGATCTTTTTGGTCGAGCACTTCTCTTTATTCAGGTTGTGTAAACGGAAAGGAGTCTTTTATCCAAAGATAACACTGATGAAAGAATTTGTTTTACACTTTTTATTGTCGAACACATTCACTATCACATTTACACATTGATCTTGACACTCGCCAAACTGAAACTGTTATAATAACTTCATTACTGATCATTCTTAATTCGCGTACTTCAGCTTTTTATATAATTAACTTTACAACACATTAGATTTTTCATAACTCTGCTACGCGTAACTTGCAAATCGATAGCCGACGTGTACTGTACAAATATTTCTGCTGGACTGAAGGCGACGTGTAACGTACAAATGTTTTCGACGAACTGACGGACTGAAGGCGACGTGTAGCATACAAATATTTTCTGTGAACTGACGGGGTCTACCTCTAACCTAGCCCTTTTTATACTCCTACACACCGATATGCCTAAAGATTATAACTGTGCTTCTATTGGCTAATAAAACGCGCCAACATTAGCGTCTATTTTTATAGCCAATGAAATTTATGAATACATATGCTCTAGGGAAAATGTTCCAGCAAATTCTAAAGAAAAACACGCCAACGTTACGTAACTTCCTCGTCTCTAATAATGATAAACAGCTCACCCCCTCGCTGCATTATTGCACGCTATTATTGTCAGTTTCAGTAAGGCAGTATAAACTTACTTCTCAACAATAATTACAATCAACAAACATCTCATATCAATGTCACATAAAAATGCATATTCATACTGTAATCACTCTTTACATTTAAATAATTTATGATACAAATTACTGCATCATATGCCCCATTAGAAACATAATTATAAATATTTACAACTTGTTTGGAAATTTTATAATTGAGTTTTTAGTCTCCTAAATCTTGGAACACACGCTATCACTTTCACTTGACACTTCACACGTATTTAACACACGACATATGTTTTGTCTTTATCTTGCCACTACTTACTGGCTCTGGTCTAATGTGTTTAGACATTAATCTGACATCACAAATTTTTTATAGCAAATACTGTACCCTGAATGATTTGGTTACTGTTACAAAATTGTTTACTTTCTTATATTGTTGACAAAAATTTATGCATTCAAGAATTTTTGTAATTATTAAACATATTTACCAAAAAATATTCACCCTCTACATAAATATATTTACATCCCTTAAATCTAGACACTGTTTCACATTTTTCTGTTTGCTACATAAGTATTTGTTTTTAATTATTTTTAACCCATTTTTGTTGTTTTGTACTTTATATTAACAATACTCTTGGAATTGCATTTACGTACTTTTACTTTAATATCATATTAAGTTTCAGTCTTTACATTCTTAATTTGAAATACTGTTATAGTTACTAAAAAATGTTATTTTCCTTTTAAACATTTAGTTATGTCCAAAATTTTATTTCTCCATTATTATGACGTACATATTTATTTAACCCTCTTACAATCCAATACGTTGCTCTGCATTTCATCTTTAACTATCCAGCATTTACTTTACATCTAATTGCTATTCACCCTCCTGGATCAAATTGTGTGTCGCTAAACATTACTCGTAGCCGTATCCTAACCTTCAAAAATTTGTTCATGAATAACCTCTTGTATTCATATGAAATTTCGTCCCATGATATAATTTGAAAAAAATCTAAAGTTTCCTGAACAACACATCTTTTAACAACTGTCATTCTCAATTCTTCTGCTATCTTTTTAATCTGAGAGTACTCTGATAAATATATCATAAACTGTACTGGATTGGAGTTTTCATTCTGAACAGCTTGGTACTTGTTAATTTCAGAAGTTAGATTTTGATTATTTATAGGCAAAACTTTAACTTCTTCGTACAATTTATTTCTCTGCATTACTGACTCCTTCTGTATTTCTGATATCTCCCCTCTGAAATTAACTTGCGCCTGATTCACATCTACATTCATAACCTCTTTCATCTCTCTTATCTCACTTGTAATACTACTCATTCTACTACCTGACTCTGTACATTCTACATCAACATATTCACTTTTAGTATTAGCCTCACCTTTTTTGTTACCTATTTCCCTGCTCATGTCTAGCATTTTCTTTGAAACTTCTCCTATCTCACTTGCTATCATTTCCTGATTTTCATTTCTCATTCTCATCATACTACTATCTAGCTCCATGAATTTCTTTTCAATTTCTTCCATGTTTTGTTCTAAGCTCTTACCAATATCTTCCCTCAATTCCCTATTATTCTTTTGCATATCTTCCCTTAATTGATCTGTAATACTCTTACTAATATCTTCCCTCAATTCTATCTTATTCTTTTCCATATCTTCACTGTTTTGATCTATTTTCTTTTCTAATTTCTCATTATTCTTACAAATTTCTTCCCTTAATTCTCTATTATTCTGACTTAGGTCTTCTAATTTCTCATTAGTCTTACCAATATCTTCCCTTATACTCTTAACAATATCTTTCAGCATTTCCATCATCATACTAGCATCAAAATTAACATTTCCTGCTATTCTATTCTCACTTTCTGCACTAACATTTCCTCCCTCAAATCCTACATTGTTTGAGCTATTTTCTGTAACCTGTATTGAATTACAGCTAACTGTTACACTATCCCCTTCCATCACTGTTTCTTCAATATTATTAGTAGCCATTGTTTTCTTTATCCTATCGCTCCTAAGGTACATTTAAATTTTTACACTTATTTTTAGAATAAAAATCACACTTTTCTAACCTTTCTGATGCTATCTGCTGATGTTGCTTTGATGTCCAGCTTTCTGCCCCTCTCTCCTAGATTATATGTTGCTTCTGCGTCGTATTATGGTGAATCTACGTCGTCTTGGTGTCCTGTAATTGAATTCCCCTGTTGCCTTGTAATCTTGGAATTACGATGTCCACTCATCCGCGTCGTCTGTCGTCCCCGTAGTTGTTTCTGGAATCTGCGTCTTGTAGTTCAGTTCACTGCTCCTTTCGTTCCACGTCCTGGTTTCTTCGCCGCTTCCTGATTATTCTGCTCCTTCCTGGTTATTCTGATCTTTCCTGGTCATTCTGCTCCTTTCCTGGTCATTTTGCCCCACGTTGGACGACAATTTGCGATGGTAACTTTTGTTATATTTATTTATTTGTTGAGCCCCACGTTGGGCGCCAATTTGCGATGGTATACTTTATATTATATTTATTTATTTGTTGAGCCCCACGTTTGGGAGCCAATTTGCGGCGGTATTACTTATAATGTTTGTGTATTTGTGTTTACTCCACGTGGTGAAGCCATTTTGTGACGTGATTCTTTGTTAGGTTGTTAGCTCCATCTCGTGTTAGCAATTTGCGGCAGTATTAGTGTTTGTTTGAAAGAATGCTACTGTTATTTTATTTAATTTTTGGTTCACTGTCCTCCGGCTAGCTATGATCTTTTTGGTCGAGCACTTCTCTTTATTCAGGTTGTGTAAACGGAAAGGAGTCTTTTATCCAAAGATAACACTGATGAAAGAATTTGTTTTACACTTTTTATTGTCGAACACATTCACTATCACATTTACACATTGATCTTGACACTCGCCAAACTGAAACTGTTATAATAACTTCATTACTGATCATTCTTAATTCGCGTACTTCAGCTTTTTATATAATTAACTTTACAACACATTAGATTTTTCATAACTCTGCTACGCGTAACTTGCAAATCGATAGCCGACGTGTACTGTACAAATATTTCTGCTGGACTGAAGGCGACGTGTAACGTACAAATGTTTTCGACGAACTGACGGACTGAAGGCGACGTGTAGCATACAAATATTTTCTGTGAACTGACGGGGTCTACCTCTAACCTAGCCCTTTTTATACTCCTACACACCGATATGCCTAAAGATTATAACTGTGCTTCTATTGGCTAATAAAACGCGCCAACATTAGCGTCTATTTTTATATCCAATGAAATTTATGAATACATATGCTCTAGGGAAAATGTTCCAGCAAATTCTAAAGAAAAACACGCCAACGTTACGTAACTTCCTCGTCTCTAATAATGATAAACAGCTCACCCCCTCGCTGCATTATTGCACGCTATTATTGTCAGTTTCAGTAAGGCAGTATAAACTTACTTCTCAACAATAATTACAATCAACAAACATCTCATATCAATGTCACATAAAAATGCATATTCATACTGTAATCACTCTTTACATTTAAATAATTTATGATACAAATTACTGCATCATATGCCCCACTAGAAACATAATTATAAATATTTACAACTTGTTTGGAAATTTTATAATTGAGTTTTTAGTCTCCTAAATCTTGGAACACACGCTATCACTTTCACTTGACACTTCACACGTATTTAACACACGACATATGTTTTGTCTTTATCTTGCCACTACTTACTGGCTCTGGTCTAATGTGTTTAGACATTAATCTGACATCACAAATTTTTTATAGCAAATACTGTACCCTGAATGATTTGGTTACTGTTACAAAATTGTTTACTTTCTTATATTGTTGACAAAAATTTATGCATTCAAGAATTTTTGTAATTATTAAACATATTTACCAAAAAATATTCACCCTCTACATAAATATATTTACATCCCTTAAATCTAGACACTGTTTCACATTTTTCTGTTTGCTACATAAGTATTTGTTTTTAATTATTTTTAACCCATTTTTGTTGTTTTGTACTTTATATTAACAATACTCTTGGAATTGCATTTACGTACTTTTACTTTAATATCATATTAAGTTTCAGTCTTTACATTCTTAATTTGAAATACTGTTATAGTTACTAAAAAATGTTATTTTCCTTTTAAACATTTAGTTATGTCCAAAATTTTATTTCTCCATTATCATGACGTACATATTTATTTAACCCTCTTACAATCCAATACGTTGCTCTGCATTTCATCTTTAACTATCCAGCATTTACTTTACATCTAATTGCTATTCACCCTCCTGGATCAAATTGTGTGTCGCTAAACATTACTCGTAGCCGTATCCTAACCTTCAAAAATTTGTTCATGAATAACCTCTTGTATTCATATGAAATTTCGTCCCATGATATAATTTGAAAAAAATCTAAAGTTTCCTGAACAACACATCTTTTAACAACTGTCATTCTCAATTCTTCTGCTATCTTTTTAATCTGAGAGTACTCTGATAAATATATCATAAACTGTACTGGATTGGAGTTTTCATTCTGAACAGCTTGGTACTTGTTAATTTCAGAAGTTAGATTTTGATTATTTATAGGCAAAACTTTAACTTCTTCGTACAATTTATTTCTCTGCATTACTGACTCCTTCTGTATTTCTGATATCTCCCCTCTGAAATTAACTTGCGCCTGATTCACATCTACATTCATAACCTCTTTCATCTCTCTTATCTCACTTGTAATACTACTCATTCTACTACCTGACTCTGTACATTCTACATCAACATATTCACTTTTAGTATTAGCCTCACCTTTTTTGTTACCTATTTCCCTGCTCATGTCTAGCATTTTCTTTGAAACTTCTCCTATCTCACTTGCTATCATTTCCTGATTTTCATTTCTCATTCTCATCATACTACTATCTAGCTCCATGAATTTCTTTTCAATTTCTTCCATGTTTTGTTCTAAGCTCTTACCAATATCTTCCCTCAATTCCCTATTATTCTTTTGCATATCTTCCCTTAATTGATCTGTAATACTCTTACTAATATCTTCCCTCAATTCTATCTTATTCTTTTCCATATCTTCACTGTTTTGATCTATTTTCTTTTCTAATTTCTCATTATTCTTACAAATTTCTTCCCTTAATTCTCTATTATTCTGACTTAGGTCTTCTAATTTCTCATTAGTCTTACCAATATCTTCCCTTATACTCTTAACAATATCTTTCAGCATTTCCATCATCATACTAGCATCAAAATTAACATTTCCTGCTATTCTATTCTCACTTTCTGCACTAACATTTCCTCCCTCAAATCCTACATTGTTTGAGCTATTTTCTGTAACCTGTATTGAATTACAGCTAACTGTTACACTATCCCCTTCCATCACTGTTTCTTCAATATTATTAGTAGCCATTGTTTTCTTTATCCTATCGCTCCTAAGGTACATTTAAATTTTTACACTTATTTTTAGAATAAAAATCACACTTTTCTAACCTTTCTGATGCTATCTGCTGATGTTGCTTTGATGTCCAGCTTTCTGCCCCTCTCTCCTAGATTATATGTTGCTTCTGCGTCGTATTATGGTGAATCTACGTCGTCTTGGTGTCCTGTAATTGAATTCCCCTGTTGCCTTGTAATCTTGGAATTACGATGTCCACTCATCCGCGTCGTCTGTCGTCCCCGTAGTTGTTTCTGGAATCTGCGTCTTGTAGTTCAGTTCACTGCTCCTTTCGTTCCACGTCCTGGTTTCTTCGCCGCTTCCTGATTATTCTGCTCCTTCCTGGTTATTCTGATCTTTCCTGGTCATTCTGCTCCTTTCCTGGTCATTTTGCCCCACGTTGGACGACAATTTGCGATGGTAACTTTTGTTATATTTATTTATTTGTTGAGCCCCACGTTGGGCGCCAATTTGCGATGGTATACTTTATATTATATTTATTTATTTGTTGAGCCCCACGTTTGGGAGCCAATTTGCGGCGGTATTACTTATAATGTTTGTGTATTTGTGTTTACTCCACGTGGTGAAGCCATTTTGTGACGTGATTCTTTGTTAGGTTGTTAGCTCCATCTCGTGTTAGCAATTTGCGGCAGTATTAGTGTTTGTTTGAAAGAATGCTACTGTTATTTTATTTAATTTTTGGTTCACTGTCCTCCGGCTAGCTATGATCTTTTTGGTCGAGCACTTCTCTTTATTCAGGTTGTGTAAACGGAAAGGAGTCTTTTATCCAAAGATAACACTGATGAAAGAATTTGTTTTACACTTTTTATTGTCGAACACATTCACTATCACATTTACACATTGATCTTGACACTCGCCAAACTGAAACTGTTATAATAACTTCATTACTGATCATTCTTAATTCGCGTACTTCAGCTTTTTATATAATTAACTTTACAACACATTAGATTTTTCATAACTCTGCTACGCGTAACTTGCAAATCGATAGCCGACGTGTACTGTACAAATATTTCTGCTGGACTGAAGGCGACGTGTAACGTACAAATGTTTTCGACGAACTGACGGACTGAAGGCGACGTGTAGCATACAAATATTTTCTGTGAACTGACGGGGTCTACCTCTAACCTAGCCCTTTTTATACTCCTACACACCGATATGCCTAAAGATTATAACTGTGCTTCTATTGGCTAATAAAACGCGCCAACATTAGCGTCTATTTTTATATCCAATGAAATTTATGAATACATATGCTCTAGGGAAAATGTTCCAGCAAATTCTAAAGAAAAACACGCCAACGTTACGTAACTTCCTCGTCTCTAATAATGATAAACAGCTCACCCCCTCGCTGCATTATTGCACGCTATTATTGTCAGTTTCAGTAAGGCAGTATAAACTTACTTCTCAACAATAATTACAATCAACAAACATCTCATATCAATGTCACATAAAAATGCATATTCATACTGTAATCACTCTTTACATTTAAATAATTTATGATACAAATTACTGCATCATATGCCCCACTAGAAACATAATTATAAATATTTACAACTTGTTTGGAAATTTTATAATTGAGTTTTTAGTCTCCTAAATCTTGGAACACACGCTATCACTTTCACTTGACACTTCACACGTATTTAACACACGACATATGTTTTGTCTTTATCTTGCCACTACTTACTGGCTCTGGTCTAATGTGTTTAGACATTAATCTGACATCACAAATTTTTTATAGCAAATACTGTACCCTGAATGATTTGGTTACTGTTACAAAATTGTTTACTTTCTTATATTGTTGACAAAAATTTATGCATTCAAGAATTTTTGTAATTATTAAACATATTTACCAAAAAATATTCACCCTCTACATAAATATATTTACATCCCTTAAATCTAGACACTGTTTCACATTTTTCTGTTTGCTACATAAGTATTTGTTTTTAATTATTTTTAACCCATTTTTGTTGTTTTGTACTTTATATTAACAATACTCTTGGAATTGCATTTACGTACTTTTACTTTAATATCATATTAAGTTTCAGTCTTTACATTCTTAATTTGAAATACTGTTATAGTTACTAAAAAATGTTATTTTCCTTTTAAACATTTAGTTATGTCCAAAATTTTATTTCTCCATTATTATGACGTACATATTTATTTAACCCTCTTACAATCCAATACGTTGCTCTGCATTTCATCTTTAACTATCCAGCATTTACTTTACATCTAATTGCTATTCACCCTCCTGGATCAAATTGTGTGTCGCTAAACATTACTCGTAGCCGTATCCTAACCTTCAAAAATTTGTTCATGAATAACCTCTTGTATTCATATGAAATTTCGTCCCATGATATAATTTGAAAAAAATCTAAAGTTTCCTGAACAACACATCTTTTAACAACTGTCATTCTCAATTCTTCTGCTATCTTTTTAATCTGAGAGTACTCTGATAAATATATCATAAACTGTACTGGATTGGAGTTTTCATTCTGAACAGCTTGGTACTTGTTAATTTCAGAAGTTAGATTTTGATTATTTATAGGCAAAACTTTAACTTCTTCGTACAATTTATTTCTCTGCATTACTGACTCCTTCTGTATTTCTGATATCTCCCCTCTGAAATTAACTTGCGCCTGATTCACATCTACATTCATAACCTCTTTCATCTCTCTTATCTCACTTGTAATACTACTCATTCTACTACCTGACTCTGTACATTCTACATCAACATATTCACTTTTAGTATTAGCCTCACCTTTTTTGTTACCTATTTCCCTGCTCATGTCTAGCATTTTCTTTGAAACTTCTCCTATCTCACTTGCTATCATTTCCTGATTTTCATTTCTCATTCTCATCATACTACTATCTAGCTCCATGAATTTCTTTTCAATTTCTTCCATGTTTTGTTCTAAGCTCTTACCAATATCTTCCCTCAATTCCCTATTATTCTTTTGCATATCTTCCCTTAATTGATCTGTAATACTCTTACTAATATCTTCCCTCAATTCTATCTTATTCTTTTCCATATCTTCACTGTTTTGATCTATTTTCTTTTCTAATTTCTCATTATTCTTACAAATTTCTTCCCTTAATTCTCTATTATTCTGACTTAGGTCTTCTAATTTCTCATTAGTCTTACCAATATCTTCCCTTATACTCTTAACAATATCTTTCAGCATTTCCATCATCATACTAGCATCAAAATTAACATTTCCTGCTATTCTATTCTCACTTTCTGCACTAACATTTCCTCCCTCAAATCCTACATTGTTTGAGCTATTTTCTGTAACCTGTATTGAATTACAGCTAACTGTTACACTATCCCCTTCCATCACTGTTTCTTCAATATTATTAGTAGCCATTGTTTTCTTTATCCTATCGCTCCTAAGGTACATTTAAATTTTTACACTTATTTTTAGAATAAAAATCACACTTTTCTAACCTTTCTGATGCTATCTGCTGATGTTGCTTTGATGTCCAGCTTTCTGCCCCTCTCTCCTAGATTATATGTTGCTTCTGCGTCGTATTATGGTGAATCTACGTCGTCTTGGTGTCCTGTAATTGAATTCCCCTGTTGCCTTGTAATCTTGGAATTACGATGTCCACTCATCCGCGTCGTCTGTCGTCCCCGTAGTTGTTTCTGGAATCTGCGTCTTGTAGTTCAGTTCACTGCTCCTTTCGTTCCACGTCCTGGTTTCTTCGCCGCTTCCTGATTATTCTGCTCCTTCCTGGTTATTCTGATCTTTCCTGGTCATTCTGCTCCTTTCCTGGTCATTTTGCCCCACGTTGTACGACAATTTGCGATGGTAACTTTTGTTATATTTATTTATTTGTTGAGCCCCACGTTGGGCGCCAATTTGCGATGGTATACTTTATATTATATTTATTTATTTGTTGAGCCCCACGTTTGGGAGCCAATTTGCGGCGGTATTACTTATAATGTTTGTGAATTTGTGTTTACTCCACGTGGTGAAGCCATTTTGTGACGTGATTCTTTGTTAGGTTGTTAGCTCCATCTCGTGTTAGCAATTTGCGGCAGTATTAGTGTTTGTTTGAAAGAATGCTACTGTTATTTTATTTAATTTTTGGTTCACTGTCCTCCGGCTAGCTATGATCTTTTTGGTCGAGCACTTCTCTTTATTCAGGTTGTGTAAACGGAAAGGAGTCTTTTATCCAAAGATAACACTGATGAAAGAATTTGTTTTACACTTTTTATTGTCGAACACATTCACTATCACATTTACACATTGATCTTGACACTCGCCAAACTGAAACTGTTATAATAACTTCATTACTGATCATTCTTAATTCGCGTACTTCAGCTTTTTATATAATTAACTTTACAACACATTAGATTTTTCATAACTCTGCTACGCGTAACTTGCAAATCGATAGCCGACGTGTACTGTACAAATATTTCTGCTGGACTGAAGGCGACGTGTAACGTACAAATGTTTTCGACGAACTGACGGACTGAAGGCGACGTGTAGCATACAAATATTTTCTGTGAACTGACGGGGTCTACCTCTAACCTAGCCCTTTTTATACTCCTACACACCGATATGCCTAAAGATTATAACTGTGCTTCTATTGGCTAATAAAACGCGCCAACATTAGCGTCTATTTTTATATCCAATGAAATTTATGAATACATATGCTCTAGGGAAAATGTTCCAGCAAATTCTAAAGAAAAACACGCCAACGTTACGTAACTTCCTCGTCTCTAATAATGATAAACAGCTCACCCCCTCGCTGCATTATTGCACGCTATTATTGTCAGTTTCAGTAAGGCAGTATAAACTTACTTCTCAACAATAATTACAATCAACAAACATCTCATATCAATGTCACATAAAAATGCATATTCATACTGTAATCACTCTTTACATTTAAATAATTTATGATACAAATTACTGCATCATATGCCCCACTAGAAACATAATTATAAATATTTACAACTTGTTTGGAAATTTTATAATTGAGTTTTTAGTCTCCTAAATCTTGGAACACACGCTATCACTTTCACTTGACACTTCACACGTATTTAACACACGACATATGTTTTGTCTTTATCTTGCCACTACTTACTGGCTCTGGTCTAATGTGTTTAGACATTAATCTGACATCACAAATTTTTTATAGCAAATACTGTACCCTGAATGATTTGGTTACTGTTACAAAATTGTTTACTTTCTTATATTGTTGACAAAAATTTATGCATTCAAGAATTTTTGTAATTATTAAACATATTTACCAAAAAATATTCACCCTCTACATAAATATATTTACATCCCTTAAATCTAGACACTGTTTCACATTTTTCTGTTTGCTACATAAGTATTTGTTTTTAATTATTTTTAACCCATTTTTGTTGTTTTGTACTTTATATTAACAATACTCTTGGAATTGCATTTACGTACTTTTACTTTAATATCATATTAAGTTTCAGTCTTTACATTCTTAATTTGAAATACTGTTATAGTTACTAAAAAATGTTATTTTCCTTTTAAACATTTAGTTATGTCCAAAATTTTATTTCTCCATTATTATGACGTACATATTTATTTAACCCTCTTACAATCCAATACGTTGCTCTGCATTTCATCTTTAACTATCCAGCATTTACTTTACATCTAATTGCTATTCACCCTCCTGGATCAAATTGTGTGTCGCTAAACATTACTCGTAGCCGTATCCTAACCTTCAAAAATTTGTTCATGAATAACCTCTTGTATTCATATGAAATTTCGTCCCATGATATAATTTGAAAAAAATCTAAAGTTTCCTGAACAACACATCTTTTAACAACTGTCATTCTCAATTCTTCTGCTATCTTTTTAATCTGAGAGTACTCTGATAAATATATCATAAACTGTACTGGATTGGAGTTTTCATTCTGAACAGCTTGGTACTTGTTAATTTCAGAAGTTAGATTTTGATTATTTATAGGCAAAACTTTAACTTCTTCGTACAATTTATTTCTCTGCATTACTGACTCCTTCTGTATTTCTGATATCTCCCCTCTGAAATTAACTTGCGCCTGATTCACATCTACATTCATAACCTCTTTCATCTCTCTTATCTCACTTGTAATACTACTCATTCTACTACCTGACTCTGTACATTCTACATCAACATATTCACTTTTAGTATTAGCCTCACCTTTTTTGTTACCTATTTCCCTGCTCATGTCTAGCATTTTCTTTGAAACTTCTCCTATCTCACTTGCTATCATTTCCTGATTTTCATTTCTCATTCTCATCATACTACTATCTAGCTCCATGAATTTCTTTTCAATTTCTTCCATGTTTTGTTCTAAGCTCTTACCAATATCTTCCCTCAATTCCCTATTATTCTTTTGCATATCTTCCCTTAATTGATCTGTAATACTCTTACTAATATCTTCCCTCAATTCTATCTTATTCTTTTCCATATCTTCACTGTTTTGATCTATTTTCTTTTCTAATTTCTCATTATTCTTACAAATTTCTTCCCTTAATTCTCTATTATTCTGACTTAGGTCTTCTAATTTCTCATTAGTCTTACCAATATCTTCCCTTATACTCTTAACAATATCTTTCAGCATTTCCATCATCATACTAGCATCAAAATTAACATTTCCTGCTATTCTATTCTCACTTTCTGCACTAACATTTCCTCCCTCAAATCCTACATTGTTTGAGCTATTTTCTGTAACCTGTATTGAATTACAGCTAACTGTTACACTATCCCCTTCCATCACTGTTTCTTCAATATTATTAGTAGCCATTGTTTTCTTTATCCTATCGCTCCTAAGGTACATTTAAATTTTTACACTTATTTTTAGAATAAAAATCACACTTTTCTAACCTTTCTGATGCTATCTGCTGATGTTGCTTTGATGTCCAGCTTTCTGCCCCTCTCTCCTAGATTATATGTTGCTTCTGCGTCGTATTATGGTGAATCTACGTCGTCTTGGTGTCCTGTAATTGAATTCCCCTGTTGCCTTGTAATCTTGGAATTACGATGTCCACTCATCCGCGTCGTCTGTCGTCCCCGTAGTTGTTTCTGGAATCTGCGTCTTGTAGTTCAGTTCACTGCTCCTTTCGTTCCACGTCCTGGTTTCTTCGCCGCTTCCTGATTATTCTGCTCCTTCCTGGTTATTCTGATCTTTCCTGGTCATTCTGCTCCTTTCCTGGTCATTTTGCCCCACGTTGGACGACAATTTGCGATGGTAACTTTTGTTATATTTATTTATTTGTTGAGCCCCACGTTGGGCGCCAATTTGCGATGGTATACTTTATATTATATTTATTTATTTGTTGAGCCCCACGTTTGGGAGCCAATTTGCGGCGGTATTACTTATAATGTTTGTGTATTTGTGTTTACTCCACGTGGTGAAGCCATTTTGTGACGTGATTCTTTGTTAGGTTGTTAGCTCCATCTCGTGTTAGCAATTTGCGGCAGTATTAGTGTTTGTTTGAAAGAATGCTACTGTTATTTTATTTAATTTTTGGTTCACTGTCCTCCGGCTAGCTATGATCTTTTTGGTCGAGCACTTCTCTTTATTCAGGTTGTGTAAACGGAAAGGAGTCTTTTATCCAAAGATAACACTGATGAAAGAATTTGTTTTACACTTTTTATTGTCGAACACATTCACTATCACATTTACACATTGATCTTGACACTCGCCAAACTGAAACTGTTATAATAACTTCATTACTGATCATTCTTAATTCGCGTACTTCAGCTTTTTATATAATTAACTTTACAACACATTAGATTTTTCATAACTCTGCTACGCGTAACTTGCAAATCGATAGCCGACGTGTACTGTACAAATATTTCTGCTGGACTGAAGGCGACGTGTAACGTACAAATGTTTTCGACGAACTGACGGACTGAAGGCGACGTGTAGCATACAAATATTTTCTGTGAACTGACGGGGTCTACCTCTAACCTAGCCCTTTTTATACTCCTACACACCGATATGCCTAAAGATTATAACTGTGCTTCTATTGGCTAATAAAACGCGCCAACATTAGCGTCTATTTTTATATCCAATGAAACTTATGAATACATATGCTCTAGGGAAAATGTTCCAGCAAATTCTAAAGAAAAACACGCCAACGTTACGTAACTTCCTCGTCTCTAATAATGATAAACAGCTCACCCCCTCGCTGCATTATTGCACGCTATTATTGTCAGTTTCAGTAAGGCAGTATAAACTTACTTCTCAACAATAATTACAATCAACAAACATCTCATATCAATGTCACATAAAAATGCATATTCATACTGTAATCACTCTTTACATTTAAATAATTTATGATACAAATTACTGCATCATATGCCCCACTAGAAACATAATTATAAATATTTACAACTTGTTTGGAAATTTTATAATTGAGTTTTTAGTCTCCTAAATCTTGGAACACACGCTATCACTTTCACTTGACACTTCACACGTATTTAACACACGACATATGTTTTGTCTTTATCTTGCCACTACTTACTGGCTCTGGTCTAATGTGTTTAGACATTAATCTGACATCACAAATTTTTTATAGCAAATACTGTACCCTGAATGATTTGGTTACTGTTACAAAATTGTTTACTTTCTTATATTGTTGACAAAAATTTATGCATTCAAGAATTTTTGTAATTATTAAACATATTTACCAAAAAATATTCACCCTCTACATAAATATATTTACATCCCTTAAATCTAGACACTGTTTCACATTTTTCTGTTTGCTACATAAGTATTTGTTTTTAATTATTTTTAACCCATTTTTGTTGTTTTGTACTTTATATTAACAATACTCTTGGAATTGCATTTACGTACTTTTACTTTAATATCATATTAAGTTTCAGTCTTTACATTCTGAATTTGAAATACTGTTATAGTTACTAAAAAATGTTATTTTCCTTTTAAACATTTAGTTATGTCCAAAATTTTATTTCTCCATTATCATGACGTACATATTTATTTAACCCTCTTACAATCCAATACGTTGCTCTGCATTTCATCTTTAACTATCCAGCATTTACTTTACATCTAATTGCTATTCACCCTCCTGGATCAAATTGTGTGTCGCTAAACATTACTCGTAGCCGTATCCTAACCTTCAAAAATTTGTTCATGAATAACCTCTTGTATTCATATGAAATTTCGTCCCATGATATAATTTGAAAAAAATCTAAAGTTTCCTGAACAACACATCTTTTAACAACTGTCATTCTCAATTCTTCTGCTATCTTTTTAATCTGAGAGTACTCTGATAAATATATCATAAACTGTACTGGATTGGAGTTTTCATTCTGAACAGCTTGGTACTTGTTAATTTCAGAAGTTAGATTTTGATTATTTATAGGCAAAACTTTAACTTCTTCGTACAATTTATTTCTCTGCATTACTGACTCCTTCTGTATTTCTGATATCTCCCCTCTGAAATTAACTTGCGCCTGATTCACATCTACATTCATAACCTCTTTCATCTCTCTTATCTCACTTGTAATACTACTCATTCTACTACCTGACTCTGTACATTCTACATCAACATATTCACTTTTAGTATTAGCCTCACCTTTTTTGTTACCTATTTCCCTGCTCATGTCTAGCATTTTCTTTGAAACTTCTCCTATCTCACTTGCTATCATTTCCTGATTTTCATTTCTCATTCTCATCATACTACTATCTAGCTCCATGAATTTCTTTTCAATTTCTTCCATGTTTTGTTCTAAGCTCTTACCAATATCTTCCCTCAATTCCCTATTATTCTTTTGCATATCTTCCCTTAATTGATCTGTAATACTCTTACTAATATCTTCCCTCAATTCTATCTTATTCTTTTCCATATCTTCACTGTTTTGATCTATTTTCTTTTCTAATTTCTCATTATTCTTACAAATTTCTTCCCTTAATTCTCTATTATTCTGACTTAGGTCTTCTAATTTCTCATTAGTCTTACCAATATCTTCCCTTATACTCTTAACAATATCTTTCAGCATTTCCATCATCATACTAGCATCAAAATTAACATTTCCTGCTATTCTATTCTCACTTTCTGCACTAACATTTCCTCCCTCAAATCCTACATTGTTTGAGCTATTTTCTGTAACCTGTATTGAATTACAGCTAACTGTTACACTATCCCCTTCCATCACTGTTTCTTCAATATTATTAGTAGCCATTGTTTTCTTTATCCTATCGCTCCTAAGGTACATTTAAATTTTTACACTTATTTTTAGAATAAAAATCACACTTTTCTAACCTTTCTGATGCTATCTGCTGATGTTGCTTTGATGTCCAGCTTTCTGCCCCTCTCTCCTAGATTATATGTTGCTTCTGCGTCGTATTATGGTGAATCTACGTCGTCTTGGTGTCCTGTAATTGAATTCCCCTGTTGCCTTGTAATCTTGGAATTACGATGTCCACTCATCCGCGTCGTCTGTCGTCCCCGTAGTTGTTTCTGGAATCTGCGTCTTGTAGTTCAGTTCACTGCTCCTTTCGTTCCACGTCCTGGTTCCTTCGCCGCTTCCTGATTATTCTGCTCCTTCCTGGTTATTCTGATCTTACCTGGTCATTCTGCTCCTTTCCTGGTCATTTTGCCCCACGTTGGACGACAATTTGCGATGGTAACTTTTGTTATATTTATTTATTTATTTGTTGAGCCCCACGTTGGGCGCCAATTTGCGATGGTATACTTTATATTATATTTATTTATTTGTTGAGCCCCACGTTTGGGAGCCAATTTGCGGCGGTATTACTTATAATGTTTGTGTATTTGTGTTTACTCCACGTGGTGAAGCCATTTTGTGACGTGATTCTTTGTTAGGTTGTTAGCTCCATCTCGTGTTAGCAATTTGCGGTAGTATTAGTGTTTGTTTGAAAGAATGCTACTGTTATTTTATTTAATTTTTGGTTCACTGTCCTCCGGCTAGCTATGATCTTTTTGGTCGAGCACTTCTCTTTATTCAGGTTGTGTAAACGGAAAGGAGTCTTTTATCCAAAGATAACACTGATGAAAGAATTTGTTTTACACTTTTTATTGTCGAACACATTCACTATCACATTTACACATTGATCTTGACACTCGCCAAACTGAAACTGTTATAATAACTTCATTACTGATCATTCTTAATTCGCGTACTTCAGCTTTTTATATAATTAACTTTACAACACATTAGATTTTTCATAACTCTGCTACGCGTAACTTGCAAATCGATAGCCGACGTGTACTGTACAAATATTTCTGCTGGACTGAAGGCGACGTGTAACGTACAAATGTTTTCGACGAACTGACGGACTGAAGGCGACGTGTAGCATACAAATATTTTCTGTGAACTGACGGGGTCTACCTCTAACCTAGCCCTTTTTATACTCCTACACACCGATATGCCTAAAGATTATAACTGTGCTTCTATTGGCTAATAAAACGCGCCAACATTAGCGTCTATTTTTATATCCAATGAAATTTATGAATACATATGCTCTAGGGAAAATGTTCCAGCAAATTCTAAAGAAAAACACGCCAACGTTACGTAACTTCCTCGTCTCTAATAATGATAAACAGCTCACCCCCTCGCTGCATTATTGCACGCTATTATTGTCAGTTTCAGTAAGGCAGTATAAACTTACTTCTCAACAATAATTACAATCAACAAACATCTCATATCAATGTCACATAAAAATGCATATTCATACTGTAATCACTCTTTACATTTACATAATTTATGATAGAAATTACTGCATCAACAACAATGGGATTAGTGTGAAAGAGTGTATGTTTTTTATCTTGGAGTGTATGCAGCAGTTCCCTCAGCACAGGATTTGACATAATGCTATGAAATTGAGCAAATATGCAGGCATTGCTGAGTCAGATACAGTGCAAGATAGATCTATTGTGCCATGATTTTCCTGCAGTGATATATTATGACTTCAAAAAAAGTTCTCTAGTACATGTTTTTGGTGAGTCTTTCCCTTATCCACTGTTGGAAATTGGTTTCGTGAATTTTCAATGGGTCGGGAGTCTCTTGAAGATGAACCTCATGCTAGTCGGCCAGCAATGGCAGTGACCCAAGAAAACATTGATGCTGTGAGGAAAATGATAGATGATGATCCTCATCTCACATTTTGTGACATTGAAGGGATCCTAGATATCGGATCGATTGCAGTGCAGACCATTGTTCATGATTATTTAGGCCTCAACAAGAGATGTGCCTGGCGGTTACCCATTCCCTGACAGAAGCCCAAAAAGATGCAAGAGTGGATTGGTGGTGTTTTATGGTTGAGAAATTTGACAAAGGACGGTCCAAAGACACTTATAATATCCTCACAGGTGATGAAACATGGGTGTACCATTATGACTCCAAAACAAAGAGGCAGTCTTCAGTATGGTGCTTTCCAGGTGAGCAACCATCCCAAAAGTTCGGAGAAGTAGAAGCTCTGGAAAGAAGATGGTGGCCACTTTCTTCACCAAGATGGGTCATCTCACCTCTGTGACCTTGGACACATATCGCACAGTCAGTGCTGAGTGATATGTTACTGAATATCTGCAGAAAGTCATCGCCACATGGAGCTCACAACACTAAGTTGAACAGTGGGCACCTTCTTCTACAACACAATACCTCAGCACACACACACAGCTGTCAGAACAGTTACACTAGGTTATAAATGAAAACGTTTTTCTGTGGTACGATTAAAAATAGTCGACTTACTAATTCCGGTGCTCAGAGTTCAAAAATGCATTCTGTTTTTCTATAGCACATCTCATTTTGGCAATACAATATTCAATGAAAATGTAATTGTAAAATTTGAAAAAAACATTACACACTCATATACAACTTTTAAAGAAAATAGAGAAGAGTAACAACATGAAAGGGTACCTGAATTTGAGAATGTATGTCAGTTATCTTGTGTACCCCTTTTTCTTTTCCCATAGAACTTCAAAGTATATAATTTTGTCGAGTGTTCTTTGGTAGAGTCATCGCGTGCAAGACACCAGCAGTAATCGGTCATCATATGTACGTCCGTACATACCTGATAACGTTGTTCAACATCTTTCAAGTCCTGGTGAAATTTTTCATTTGCTCTTCACACACAGCTCCTAAATTCAACAGGAAGTAGTCAAGATGTGACTTCAAATGAAACTTCAGATTCATATTACAGCCAAGCAATCTGAAATTTTCCAGCATATTTCTGACAACTTCTTTGTATTGAAGGTCTTTAATATTGTCCAGAAATTTCTTAACCACCTCTCTGAATCCATTCAATGCAACTTTTTCAATTTCATTCATAGAACTGGTAAAATTAACATCTTTCATCAATTTCCTTATATGTGGTTCATCAAATACTCCCTCTCAGATTTTAGCCTGTGACAATGATGAAAACTTGCAGAAGTACTGGAAGCAAGGGCAACTTTTGTCAAGTGCTTTCACAAATTGTTTCATCATGCCAAGTTTTGTGTGTAATGGAGGGAGTAGAATTTTTTGATGATCAACAAGAGGCACATTAGTAACATTCTTTGATCCAGGTTCCAGTTGCTGCCTCTCAGGCCATTGGTCAGTTTCCCAATGTTTGCCCTGCTATCCCATTTGCAAAGAAAACAAGGCAATTGTGTGTCTCCTCCCTGTTGTCCTTGTAACAGACCAATGACTTTCAAGTCACCACATATTTGCCACTCATGGTCGCAGTACTTAATTTTCTCAAGAAGACGCTTCAGAGTTTCACAAGGCTTTCTTAGGTTCATAGAATGTGCAAGTGGTATTGAAGCTAACTTGTTGCCATTATCAAGTAGCACTGCCTTAACACTTCGTTTGGAAGAATCAATAAAAAGATGCCAGTTACTTGGCCCATATGTTTCCCTGCCCAACTGTTGAATAAGATTACACACAAAACAGTTGATCATCTGCGTAGTACTTATGGCACTGTATTTTATGATTCCTATACCACGAAAATGTAATGGTAGGTGATAAATTCTTCTCCTGTAGTCTTGAGCCCAATAATTCACTTTTTTGTTTTGTGAGTCCTAAATCGATCAATAAATCATTTAACTCAAATTGATTAAACTGTAGTAGTGAATTGTCAAATTCTTCTAGATCAGAAGGCAATTCATTGTCGGAAGTCATGAGCTGCTTTCACTAAAATTGAGGTCCGTTGGTGGTGTAGGTATGGGTAGTTTGGGTCCATGAGGAATAGGCCGTGTAGCTGAGATCAGATTTGGATATTTAATTCCTGCCTTATTTTTGTTGTTGTAGGCAGCAACTTTGCACATGAAAAATTAAACAATCGTGGTGATTCTGCTGCTCTCTCATATCATTGGTTTGACAAACGGCATTGCTTTCTGTTTTCCTTCATACCAATAGCGTAAACCCTCAACACAACTGTTACATGCAATACGAGGCATGAACGATTTATCCTGATACCAACTTTTTGAAATATGAGTAATATAATTTCCTTGTTTGTGAGTATTTTACATACCTTCCCATCAAATATGTAACACCCACAAATGTAACAAACTTCTGAAGACTTTGTAGACACTGTCTCCTGCGTAATCCTGATGTAGAAGTTATACTCAAACTTTTATTTTAGTACTACACATATAGAAGACAAACATGTGTATTAATACAAGTTTTCAGCTCAATTGAAGCTGAGATCTATGATAGCTGTAAATGTATGAGGGCAGATTGATACGTCCATGACTTTGACGGGAGATAGTGTTCTAATCACAGGTTTCTTGTTTGCACCCTAGTCTTACATCTATTCTGGGTATAATCGCAGCAATTCATCATTTGTTTCTTAGAACATTGTCCTTGAATAATCGTTCAACAGAAACCATAGGAAGTGAATTGTTCAATAAACTACCAAATGAAATAAAGAATATAAATAAAACAATAAAAAGGGTGAAAGCCATAAAAGCATATTTAATTGAAAATACATTTTACAGTATAGAGGAGTTCAAATATGGAAAAATAATGTAAAACTTTGTATATAATGTAAATAGATTATACTGACGTGTCCTTTAAACATATGTAAAAGGATGAAAATAAATGAATGAATGAATGAATGAAAGCATCTAAAATAAACAGGTGTGTTGCTTCGTAGAAAATGGAGAAAAGTGAATTTTGTGTTCTGATAAATCACTAATTTTTGCATAAGACAGAGAAGGAAATGGAAGAAAAGCTGTACAAGTAATGTGGGGACTCTGCTCCATCACATGGCATGGTTCACAGAATTTCGATGTGGCTGTTCGAGCACAAGAGATGCCCTGCGCACAGGATGGCCGGTTGAGGTCACAACAGAAGAAAGGCGAACAAAGTTCATTATATAGCGTTGGAAAACCGCCGAGTGAAAATCCGTGAGATAGCTAAGAGCGTAAACATCTCGAGTGAATGGGTGTATAACATTCTGCACGAATTTTTGGGTATGAGAAAGCTGTCCGCAAGATGGGTGCTGCGATTGCTTACAGTTGAGAACAAATAGAATGTGTGACCATCTCACAGGGATGTTTGGACATGTTCCAGCGCAACCCAAATGAGTTTTTGCGGTGTTATATTACGGTTGATGAAACTTGGATCCATTACTATCAACCTGAAACCAAAAATAATCAAAGCAGCGGATTTCCTTCGGTGAAGCTGCTCCAAAGAAAGCGAAAACCATTCCGTCGGCAGGAAAAATTATGGTAGCTATCTTTTAGGATTCACAAGGGGTGATAAGACATCAACTACCTGGAAAAGGGTAAAACGATCACGTGTTCATATTATGCCACAATGCTGGATCAGTTTCACAAGGAATTGTTAAAGAAACGACCACTTTCAGTGAAGAAAAAGGTTCTCTTTCACCAGCATAATTCACCCGCACACAAGTCAGCCATTGCCATTGCAAAATTTATGGAATTGGGCTACGAACTGCTACCTCGCCCACCATATTCTTCAGATTTGGCTGAGTGACTTCTTTCTCTTCGCAAACCTGAAAAATTGGTTTGCTGTGAAGAAAAACACGTCCAGTGAACACACATAGCAGAAACTTCATATTCTGCAGACTTTGAAAAATCATATTTTTTGGAAGGGTTAAAGAAATTGGAGAAATGTTGGACAATGTGTATTGAATTGACAGGAGACTATGTTGAGAAATAAAATTCATTTTTTGGGAAAAATTATTTTCTTTAAAAAGTCACCTTATCAATCTGTTCTCGTAAACATAAATACCTCACAAGAAGACAGGCCTGACCCATAGAACAAAACTGATAAGTGCTGGGAATATAAACATAAACATCTGGGTGATAAGGGAGGACGGAAATGAGCCAATTAATAAGAAAATCAACTACAGATTTAGAACAGCATAATGAAACGTAGCAGTAAGCTGAATGAATTTAGCTCCATAGACATATATGCACATATCATAAAAACTAGATGTGATAGCCCAAATCGGATTTTATTTTTTAAATCAGGCCACTGATTTCTATTAGTCACGTATTTTCCTTTATACCGCAGATCAATGTTGACAGTGTCTTCTTGGAGAAGGAAAAGGTGCAAATCTTGTCACACCCAACCTATTCACCTGATCTGGCTCCATGCGTCTTCTTCCTGTTCCCAAAGACACAGGAAAAAATTATGGGCAGCATTTTTCATCCGAAGAAATGCCCATCGCAACATAAAACAGTGCTCTAAGTGACAAGCTTGGACTGAGACATTTTCTGTGTGGTTTCAAAGGATAGAAAAATGTATAAGTGTTCAGGGAGTGTATTTTGAAAAGTTGTAATAATTATATTCTAAATAAAATGTTTTTTCGAATCTCTATAAAACTTTTGGCATAACCCTCGTAAACAGGCTGCTTATAAACCTGGAAGATGACTCAAGTGATATCACTAATTCCGAGCTGGGTGTCTTTGATAGTACCCGAGGACTCTGATCAGCATGTAAGTTTTTACGAATATAAGATATTTCTTACCATTTTTTATCCATTCTTGAATTAGTTCATTTATTTTAATAAGTATAGGGATACCTATTGCTTTCTCGTGAAAGATAACACAAGGTTAACATAACATTGGGGCAATTTCTTGAGCACCTGTTGAAGATGTAGAGAGGAAGCTCCACCATGCTTTCATGAAATGTCAAAGTGTGGAGTGATACTATATGCATTGTTTCTGTAAAGACCAATTCTCAGGTTGGAAGGACTGTAGTTGCTTTTGAATATGGAACACCTAATACTATGCTAAGCTCTGAATATATCCAAATATTGGGAAGCTAGAAGAAAAATGACTATTGTGAAATCTCAGCATTAAACACACACAGTACAGTTGTGCTGTCTGCTATGTTCCTGGAGAATTAATCACTTCATATGATAATAATTCACACCAGAATTGGCTCAAAACTAAGATGCCATCATGAAATGAACAAAATGTTCAAAGAAGGAGAAGGCAATTCAACAACTAAGCAGTGCTGATCTTCACCAACATTTACGAAACTTTAAAACACTGTACAAAAAGCATATTAATCCATGGATGAGCATTTCTTGACACTCAGTAATGGTAACAAGCAGTGGTACATTTTAAATGTGGGTAGTCCTGTTATGTCAATGAAAAAGAAACAAACATTAAAAGGTTTTTTCCAAAGAATGGGAACAAGGACAGTCATTAAAATACATATCTAATATTATTTTCCCATATTCATTATCTTTTTACCTGCTCTCTCTAAAAACATACATTACGTGATCAAAAGTATCCGGACACCTGGCTGAAAATGACGTACAAGTTCGTGGTGCCCTCCATCGGTAATGTTGGAAGTCAATATGGTGTTGGCCCACCCTTAGCCTTGACGACAATTCACTCTCGCAGGCATACTTTCAATCAAGTGCTGGAAGGTTTCTTGGGGAATGGTAGCCCATTCTTCATGGAGTGCGGAACTGAGGAGATCGATATAGGTCGGTGAGGCCTGGCACGAAGTTGGCGTTCCAAAACATTCCAAAGGTGTTCTATAGGATTCAAGTCAGGACTCTGTGCAAGCCAGTCCATTACAGGGATTTTATTGTCGTGTAACCACTCCGCCACAGCCCGTGCAGTATGAACAGGTGCTCGATCGTGTTGAAAGATGCAATCGCCATCCCCGAATTGCTCTTCAACAGTGGGAAGCAAGAAGGTGCTTAAATTATCAATGTAGGTCTGCGCTGTGATCGTGCCATGCAAAACAACAAGGGGTGCAAGCCCCCTCCTGGAAAAACACCACTGCTGAATTTCACTGTTGGCACTACACACGCTGGCATATGATGTTCACCGGGCATTCACCACACCCACACCCTGCCATCGGTTTGCCACATTGTGTACCGTGATTCATTGCTCCACACGTTTTGCCGCTGTTCAATTGTATAATGTTGACGCTCCTTACACCAAGCGAGGTGTCGTTTGGCATTTTTCTGCGTGATGTGTGGCTTATGAGCAGCCGCTCGATCATGGAATCCAAGGTTTCTCACCTAATGCCTACTGTCATAGTACTTGGAGTGGATCCTGATGCAGTTTGGAATTCCTGTGTGATGGTCTGGCTAGATGTCTGCCTATTACTCTTTATGACCCTCTTCAAATGTCGGCGGTCTCTGTCAGTCAACAGACGAGGTTGGCCTGTACATGTCCCTTCATGTTTCCACTTCACTATCACATCAGAAACAGTGGACCTAGGGATGTTTAGGAGTGTGGAAATCTCGCGTACAGACTTCTGACACAAGTGACATCCAATCACCTGACCACGTTCGAAGTCCGTGAGTTCCACGGAGTGTCCCATTCTACTGTTTCACGATGTCTAATGACTACTGAGGTCCAGGCAGTAGGTGGCAGCACAATGCACGTAAGATGAAAAACGTATTATTGTGGGGGTGTCCGGATACTTTTGATTACATAGAGTATGTTGACTGTACAGGCATGTGCACACACTATCTGGTATAATGCACCCCTGACAGTGAAGTCAACTAAAAATACAATATCTCTTAAGAAAAAATCTGCAAGTCACTATCTTCCATTACAAAATATGAAAATTTCTCCTCCATAATTTTAAAAATCTGATGTGTTACACTCACACGACTTTCTCTACTCTTGTACAAACTATTTTTACAAACGCTTATTCTCCATCTATTTCATATTAATTGAGATAAACATTTGCAGTAACGATCTTTTGACATGCAAAGAGATATACATTTTACACATAGCGACCGGTTCTAAAAATATTTAACCATCGCTTAAGGCCTAATATGTTCCCCTTGGTTTGTATTTGCAAGGGCAATATAAGCACATACGTATCTCTTCATAGCTGGTTGCTATGTGCAGCACCATTCTGTTTGCCACAAATTAATACTTTTTGCATATCTAAGACAAAAAATGAATAACGAATTGCCATTTAGAAAATAAGTATTGAAAAATTTAAGGGAATAACAAGTAATATCTCGAAAATGGTTCACTCAACAAAAAAAATGTATGACAAATTGTGTATTTTAATGCGATCTACATTTGTTGTGTAGTAAAATTTTGTCTATCTCTTATGGTTTACCAGTTATGCAAAAGTCGTTCACAATAAAGAATACTTTTGGAGACATTCCCAGGAAATTCAAGATATACATTTTATTTGTCATAAAAATATCTTAAACATATGATATTTTAATCAAAATCGTTAGAGCCATTTTTGAAAAAATTAAAATTTTCGAAAAATCTTCCATGTAAAGGGTACTCTGGGGTGGGGGAATTTTCTTGAAAACCTTCGTGTCGCATCCTTGGAAGATACTGAACCTAAATAATACCAAGTTTGGTGTTTATCCGACAGTTCATTTCTGAGTTATGCTGTTCACAGACACACACACACGGACATGTTTCCAAAAATGCTTTTTTTGGATTCAGGGGGTCTCAAAACATGTATTTCCGGTGAAATCTCGGTATCAAAATTTTGGGTGGAATACAATACTTCCCCTACTTACTATACGTAGTAGGGAAAGTAAAAATTAAACAGAACTTCTAGTTTAATTTCAGTAACACATTACATGCCACCTTAACCAATGATGTTAAAATGCTTTTATGTGCTGCATTTCAATAGTCATGCTTTTCACACTTGACCTGTAATGTTCCCTTTAAAAAATTTGCTGCGATGCATTCATATGACTTTCTCTACCTTCTATCGTTTATATATGGGTACACAAACTATTCTTACTAAAGCTTATTTTTCTGTCTACTTTATTTTAAGCCAAATAAACTTTTGCAAAAATAGTTACATTACACATTTCGTTACAGATACAAAGAGAACAGCATAGCCAAATATCTAAGAACAGGGCGCTATATGCTGGCCTTAAAATTCCATACTCTGTCCACGCAATCAGAAGAAACAACTGAATGTTGGCAGAACTTAAAGAATGACCAAGAAAAGAACAATTCAAGCCTTTTCAACATGAATTGTTTTAAAGAGATCTACATTTTCTGTGTGGTACTTTTTCGTTTATTACTTACGTTTACCAGTTATAAAAGTTTATACAAAGTTTCTTCCAAATAAAATGGACTTCACAGGCTATTTCCAGAAAATTCAAGATATACATTTTATTTGTAATGTAAATATATTTAATATATGGTATTTTAATCAAAATTATTAGCCATTTTCTAGAAAATAAAAAATTTTCAAAAATCTTCCATGTAAAGTGTAGTTTGGATTGGGGAATTTTCTTGAAAAATCTTTGTCACTTCTTTGGAAGGCACTGCACCTAACTACCAAGTTTAGTATTTATCCAACTTTTCTTTTTGAGTTCACAGGCACACACTGTTCTTTTTCTAAAAAGGGTTTCTTAAATTCAGGGTGCCTCAAAACATAAATTTCTGGTGAAATCTCAATATTGAATTTTTGGGTAGAACACAATACTTCCCTTCCTTACTCTATGTAACAGGGAAAGTAAAAAAAGTTGTATGTATATATATATATATATACATATATATATATTATTTGAGGATTATTAAGCTTTTATCCAGGCCAAAACAACATTAACAATTATGCAGGAAACTTTTTCTAGGTCAATGATGCCAAGTAGAAAATATGCATAAAAACAGTTTTTTATCATAGCAGCTTTATTTTAAAGAATTCAATTAGGAAATTTCACGAGTTAGATCCTAGCTATTCTGTTCTATTAAATGCCTAAATTCTTTTCATTCACATTAAATAAACACTGCAAGTTTCATATTCAATAATAGCATATAATGACTATAACCAAAACAAAATCAAAAGCCTATGCACTAAATCACTGTAATAGATTACAATTTGATTTATTTTGCTAAGAGTTTTACAATTTGATTGTCTACTGCACTTTGACCGTGGTCACTCATTCAGTAGACAATCACTACAGTTTATTTACATTTTCCCGTCAACACATTCTGTAGACAATCGCTACAGATTATTTACATTTTACAATTTCTTGTTAATAAATTATCTTGCTCTTTTTTTTATAGTTTTTTTTCATGTCCCATTTCCACTTGTTTTTCACTTTTCATTTATCAATTACTTAACCATCACACATTCACTATAGTTTTCCATTCAAAGTAAGATGCGCTACCTCTTGCTTTTCTCTTTCCACTGTCCAAAGCCATTTATTTTTTACTTTACACAAAAACTGTCCAATGCTTCTAGCGTCCTTGCATATCATTTCAATCATAAGTGTACTTCTATCCCCCTTCAACCACTTCTTATTAAAATATTCTTTTCTCCAATTTTCTGTTCCTTGGCACTTAAATACTGTGTGTTCAATGTCTTCATTACCACCACATATCAGACATTGGTTCTGAGGAATACCCTGTCTTAACCCTCTTAGCCTCCATGCTCCGGTTCTTACCCATGCAATAGATTCTCTCTCTTCTTGATTTACTATGTTTATATATTTTTCCCTACCCCATGTATTTTTCATTGGCCTATAACAAACTAATGAGCTCTTTTCGGCAATCTCTCTGAACATGATTTGTATTTCTATATCTTCCAGTCTTTTCCTCGCCTTTTTCCAAAAATTTTTCACCTTATTTTCTCTCCTCCACATGTCTCCTAACCCATTTTTCTCCAAAATGTTCCGTAATTTACATACCCATCCATCATTCATTAAGCTATTCTCTTGGTATTCAATACATTGTCTTAACACATTACTTTTTCCTAGATTTAAAGTTCTGAACCAAAATTTCAAAGCTCTTTCCATTATCTTCCCCTTAGTTGGCACCCTGCCCATCTCTAATTGTACTACCTGTCTTACAATTGACTTCGGTAGCCCTAGTATTTCTCTACAAAATATCCTGTGAACCACATCTATACATTCCCATCCTCTATCTAATCCCCATATTTCTATACCATACATCATTTTTGCCTCCACAACATCTCATTAACTTTTTCCAGCCATTTAACATTTATATTAGGTACTTTATATTTGCAGCTTCTAATTGCTGCCATCGCCCCTTTACCTTTTGCCAATGCAAACTTCTTTTGTTTCTCCCATTTATTACCTCCATCTATTTTTACTCCTAAATAGATAGTCACACACTACCCTGTAATCTTTATTCTCCCTCTTCCACTTTTCATATTTGCCTAATTTTCCCCCCTTTTTGAAAACCACAATCTGTGTTTTCTTTGATTCACTTTTAACCTCCATTCTTTACAATATACATCAATTGCTTGTAATGATTGTTTTAAACCACTTACTGTAATAGATCCTACCACTAGGTCATCTGCAAAAAGAAGTCCTGGAATTTGGATGTTAATTACTGGTGCACAGTTATTATTCCTTCCAATTTCTAGTAAGACATCTATGTATAAATTAAATAAAACTGGACTTAGCTTATATCCTTGCCGAAGGCCTTTCTTTTGTTTAATTTCTCTTGTTACACAGCCTGTCTCCACCCTTACACAGAAGGTGTTCTCAAAATACAATGCTTTAAGTATATTCACCAATTGCTGACTTACTCCCTTACACACTAATTTATGCCACAGAAGTTGTAGCTCAATTCGGTCATAAGCTTTCACTAAGTCTACAAAAGCCATATACAATTTACCCCTTTTTTCTTTTAAATATTTGTCTGCTAATGTCTTTATAATAAATAAATTATCAATTGTTCTCCTTCCCTTGCGAAAGCCCATCTGGAATTTCGAAAGGATATTATATTCTTCAACCTAAAATTGTAGTCTCGCTGAAATGCCCGCAAAAAGTTTTCCTATATTCGATAATAATGCAATACCTCTGTAGTTATTAGGTTTATCGACATTGCCCTTGCCTTTATATATAGGATGGATGATAGCTTCCCTTCATCGTTTAGGTACATAACCCTTTCTAATAATTACATTAAATAAATCTAATAAAATTTGCACTCTTCCTGTTTCATTACACCACTCCTTAAGAGACTCTGTTGGGATGCCATCTATTCCAGTAGCTTTATTTTTCTTCAGTAACTTAACTTGTTTTATTATTTCCTCACTCCTAATTTCACCATCCAATATCTCTACAAAAACAGTAAGTTTTGAGTCACCTTTATCCTATTCAGCTCAAATTGCAAGACATGCTGTCATTTAATGCAGCTGGGAAAATCTTTTAAGGATATTGGACGCTATGGTTGTAGGGAATATATTGTTTATTATAATCAACACATTTACATAAAGTAAGTAAAGATGCTATACATTACAACTTATAGTAATATATAATCCAACAAAATGTGTGATTTCTTTAAAAATCTTAATTGCAATTTGATGAAATGACCATATGCTTACAATGGAAGTCTTTGCTTAAATAAAAGGTATGTTGATGTATATGACAAACTATTTACAACACGCTTTTCTCCAGCACACGTTTCCTTTCTCTCAAGAGTCTACGCATACATGTCTTCACGATCTGCACCCACTCCATCTCCATCCTCCAAAGAAGAAAAGTTCAGAAAATGTGCAGGCCGATGTACTTCATGGTAGAACTCTTTGGGGTTACAGAGCTGCAGCTCATATTTCATGTTTGGATCATGTCGTACCCCTAAAAGCAAAATTATTCACAAAAGTGTCATTTCCTTTTAATGTCAAAGAATCTATGCACAAACTATGTATCTACATTTAGTTGAGGATGAAGGCAGGTTGCTGTCTTAAGTGTGTAATAATCACTTGTTGGAAAATCACAGTGAAATGTAATAATGCTGAGAATTAATATTGAATGGAACGTCATACTCAAGTTAACTATTGTTGCAAATTGCTTTTGAACATGATTTGGAGGAAAGATGCTTCCAAAATATGTCTGAAGCTGATTTGTAACAACAGTGAAGTCAAATATAATGTTCTATTCAATATTAATTTTCCATATGTTCTAAGCACTTTTAAATGATGTGAAGTACTAAAACTGACAATTTTTAAATGAGGAAAACAGGATTTTCATAAAAAACAAATAAGCAAAACTTGACATTTTTATAGTTGTAAATTTAATATCAATGCATTATATTTTGCAGCATTGAAAAGTAAAGAAAAGAAGCTTTGAGATTGTGTAATACTTATATGAAACAGATTTTTTGGTTAAGTTCAGTTCCTACTTTTTCATTCTCTGAATGAGGGGTCTACAGTCCAAACTGGGCAAGAGTAGAAGGAAAACTTGCAATTGTTGGGATTCAAGGAAATGCTGTAAGCACTATCCAATACATAATACAGATTAGCCTGTTTCTCCACTTCAGCAGCAGTGGTAGTAGTATTCACCATAAGAATATGCAATATTCATGGCTTCAACAAAGAATACAATAGTTAATAATTAAATTACATGATAAATACAAGTAAACAGACTCAAGTAAAATAGCAATTTGATTTACACATCTTTTTCTTTTTTTTGTAATTCTAACAGATATTTTACAAATAAAATCATTACCTAAATTAACATTTCTGGCTAAAAATTCATCTGTTGTCTTTGGTATTATTTTTAGTAGAATACGTTTTATAGCTTTTTTAAAATTCTTATTTAGATTTTTTACCCTAACTAGGAGTTTATTATATAAAATGGTTCCTTTGTGAGATATAAAATCTAAGCTCTGAGTGAGGTGGCGATGATTTAGGTGTATGTTTTTACTATTCCTGGTATTATGTATATGATAATCACATGTCCATCATGAATTTTTCTTAAATGTCTTCTTCCCTCCAAGCTACAGTGGCCAAGCACAGGGACAGAGAATTTAGAACATGCTATATTACTCTGGAGAGAACAAACTTTCTGACAATAAGTTCTTTCCTGCCTATAGGACACTAACCTTTTCTCAAGTAATTGGTTAAGGTTAAAAGTAGACTCCAGTTGTTTAACTGCTATGAAAAAAGCAGAATATGTGGAAATTTGGTAATTATTTCCCAGTGATTGCTGCATAAAATTTGCCTTCACTTTTATTTACTTATAAAGCAGTGTGATGCATACAAAGTCTGAATCCAAAAAAGCAGGCTGCTGAGAGCCAAACACACATGAAAGATCCAAATTAATTATAAAGGAATCAACACAGTGAAGCACATGAATAAATTTAATAAGAGTATAAGTTGAATTTTCCAGCTTCACTTACCACTATTTATCATTATACAGTAGAATCTAAATTTTCCTTTATAATGGAGAGGTTGGGGTTGACCGAAAATGGCGGATAACCCATCTTACTTAATGTAAACAGTAGGTTTGGTAAGAAATTACGTAAACAACTCACTAAATACACAAGTCCTGTTAAATTTCTTGTATATTTACAAAAATGGCAATAAAGGTGGTTGTTGTCCATGGGCAGGGCTAAGCAGCCAAGACATAACAGACTTTTGTTCCAAAAACCAATATAACTCTGCATGCTTACTCACTTGCATAGTTTTTCATCAATTTTATAAATATCTCACTAGGCAAAAACAGTACATTATGATCACTATGTACTATTGTCTCATTGCATGGACATTTTGTGATTTAAAACTTAAGTAATATACAGCTGAAGGTATCAGAACAACCTGTTGATAGGAATACATGCATGTTCATTCTGTATTAAATTTGTAACATTTCAACATTTCTATAGGGAATTGAAAGCGATTTGAGTACACATTTCATATTGATTACTGCTTGGAAATGCAGACACAGATCAAACTAAATCTTAGATTAGATCCTCTTAGAAAATACTGTACTCATTGTAATATGCTGACTGCTTGTCTTTTCTTTTTTCTAGTGTCATTAAAACTTGTAAAAACTTTTTGGTGTGCTGTAAATATGGCTCAAGCCGCTGGAATATGAATTTAAAGGTGGCATGGCTCATTCTGAACTTTTCTAGACAATCTAGCCATTTCCACCAATCTTTACTTCTTTCTTTAACCCAACATACAGACCTACATTTCACCGGTTTCTTCTGAAGCAGAGTTGTGAAATACAAGTTTTGGGTCTTAATTTTCGCAAGAAAATGTCCTTTTTCTTTTGTTGTACCTGTCATTCATGCTACAACTTTTTATGAAGAAACAATAAACCTGGCAGAAACTGGTACAATAATAGACACAACATAGCTGCTTTAAACATTTCCATATTAACGTCATGTATTCTTTACAAAACCATAGAACACTAACCTCAAAACATTTGCCTAACACACAGAACAACAAACTAACATTTATATTTAACAAGCTCACCCTTTGCCAAAGTAGGTCCAGTTTGCATATTCAAATTGATTCAATACACAATGAATTTAACATGAAAATGTGGATCGTATTCAGTACAGGAATGTGTACTCAAATCAATTTCAATTCCCCAGTGAAACGTAGTAATTGCTGCCATGCTCACATGGGAAGCAATTACATATACTTTTGTTCCAAAACAAGTCCATTTTTGAGTGCACAGGAAATTTTCATCCCAGAACACTAAACAAAAAGAAAGAAAAGATCGCGACGGTTAATAAGCTGAGCAGTGATGAATAATTGAGGCTCTATATGTTTATCTTGCCTCCAATCTGTAGCTGATGGGATCAAGAGCCTTCAAAACTTGTGCTGATAAACAAGGTACATAGAGCTGAATGGTGAGTGTTAAAGTACACCTTCTAATAAAATGAATGTTTATTCATTTATAAAAGTTATAATAGATGCCTAAGATATGAACGAAAACCAGTTCTTACTGGTCTTCAGAGCTGCACAAGTCATCAGAAACATTCTTTCTTTCACCTCTGCATCAGAAGAACGAAAGTTTTGTTTGAGCATCATATGACTCGGAGGGCTTTTCCCTTTTCGTCTTATCAGCCAGTTAAATTCCATACCATAGCACACAAACATCCTCTGAGATGAAACTATGTGAATTAATTTAAAACAATTACCCATAAAGTTGTAGTTCCAGGAGCCCTGAGTGGGTACCATGAAGAATCCAAGAAATCGGTCAGATAGCAGCATCTGTACCTTTTCATAATGGCTAGGCAAGTAACCCTTTGGATTGTTGCCCTTGTCTGTGTTCTGCCGTCCCCATTCATACCCACTGAAAATTGGAATACACAGCATTAGTAAACAAAGAAAATATGAAAACTTTTATGTATTTTTTTTTATTCCACTGATTTAAATGCAATGAAAATTTAAATATAAATCAAGAGTTCAGACAATTATAATAATACATCATTTTGTATCCAGATGATCCAAACATTTTGCCCATAACTGTAACAGATGCCTTTAGTGCTAGATGAGTGTTTAGCTGCAACTTTTGATTAAACATGGGGGGCCTATATTTTCAAGAGATGATATTTTGCACTCAAATGCTGATTAAGAAAGGCCCTAGCTTCTTCCGCCTTAAGATATTGCATTTCATTTGTTGCTTTTTAGCATTATGTAATGTGTTTTTACTGTAGCATAGGAAAAATACTGAAATGTACCATAAAATGACGAATGAAAGTGTAATAATTCTTTTGAAGCAGCATTCAAGAAGAAAGTCAGCTTTCAAGATGACAAATGTATGATGTCAAAACTACAGTAGTTTCAGTTAAAGAACTGCATACTGAATCATTGTTTTAAACAAGGTTGCATCACAGTTAATCACAATGTGCTCATGTATGTGTTTCTACCCTCTATTGTTTATTAAAGGGCAAATTATTCTTACAAAAGCTTATTCTTCTATCTAGTTCATCTTAATCAGACAAACCTTTGCAGAAATAGCTAAATTACACATTTTGTTATAAGTACAAAGGGAACAGCATTAGTCAAATGTATAAGAACTGGACGCCATATGCTGGCCTTAAAATTCCATACTGTTTCCATGCAATCCCGATAACTGAATGTTTGACAGGACTTTAAAGGAATAACAAGACTGAACAATATGAACCAATAATTAATGAAAATCTTAGAAATTGCTCAGGCCACAATAAAAGTTATTTGAAATAAATTGTGTGTTTTAAAGAGATCTACAATTTTTTGTGTAGTAGATAGATAGATAGATTTATTGTACAATTTGTTCTACTGTTTACAATACATACAAAGCATATTCATTTATACCCCTACATCTGTTGTACAATTTGTCTGGTGCCTGTTTCTTTGTTAGGCCACTCAGGTTGTTTGGCTCCCTGGCCTTTTCGCTCACTGAGCGGCCCTTACTTTTCTATACCATTTTCTTCCCTTTACCTTCTTTATTATTCTCTCAAGTTCTTGGTTTTTTTGTTTGCTTGTTTGTTTTTTTAAAGCCTTTTATTAAGTCAATCATCTCTATGGTTTTTACCCCAATTCCCCATTTTTCACACTTTCTTGAATTTCATTTATCGCACTATCAACGATATGGTGCCTACCATAAAATCGTCTGCATATATAGAACCTGGACCTGGAATCTCCTATTACTGAATAATGCTAATTTCTTATTTTTACTCCTAATATCATCTATGAATAGATTACTAATATGAGCTCAATTTACATCCCTGTCTAACTCTTATTTTCTTTTGTATCAATTTACTTCCTTTCCCTATATGTAAATTTCTCCATTGCTTTTCTGAATCTAGTACGCCTGGATATCGGTTCGACACTTTCCTCCCCTTGTAGCATTACCCTCGCTTCTCTCAAATCTATTATTTTATACCGTCCCCCCTCCTCCTTGCAATTTCTTCCGCTTCACTGACCGTTCTCACTCTTATTATTTCCCCACTTCTCACTCGTGCCTCTCCCTCCTCCACATACATATTTCTTGCTGCACTATTTATCAACTGTTCACTCGGCTTCTTCCCGCTTCTTCTTTGCATTTCTTCTCGCCCCGCCTCTGCAACCGATGTTAGCTCCTCCCCCTCCATAGCTGCTGCTTCTTCCTCCCTATATTCTTGTCAGCTTCTCCCCACTTCTCCTTCTTTGCATCTCTTCCCGCCCTGCCTCTGCTACCAATGTTATCTCCTCTTCTCCCTCCATGGCTGTTGGATCTTCCTCTCTATTTTCTTCTTTCATGGTTATTTCTTGCATCTGTTGGTTTTATGATTTGGTCAACTGTTTTCTGCTTTCTTCAATCTGTCGATTCAGCTGTTCTCTCGGTTCCTTGACTTGTATGTGTCCTGGGCCATTGTTTCTGCTGACATTCGCACTTTTTTCTCGTTCATTCCTCCTTATACTCATACTCTATTCTTCTCCTTCCACGAATAATTTTAAGCCTTTCAAAGTTGCCTTTTTCCCAGCTGCTCTTGCTTCTCTCATCCTGACAATTAGTTCTTTTCTCAGAATTTGTTCCTCTCTCGTATAGTCATGCTCTATGAAAATTTTTGTGCCTCTTAACTTCCTGGTGTTCCTTAAAATTTCCTTCGTTTTTTCCATTGTCGTTATTCTTATACAAATGGGTCTACATTTTCTTCCTCTTTTTCCGATTTGGTACACGTCCTCTATCCCCCAACCAGACATTTTTATACCTAGTCCTTCTTCCATGATCGCGTACACTACTTCTAGGTTTTTGTATTCTTCTGTCACTCCGAAAATTACGCCATTCTTTTTTCTCTGTCCTGCTTCGAATCTTTTCTCTATATCTTCAATTTTTTTCTTGTAATCCATTATGTGCTGTACCAACTCTTCTCTCTGCTTCTTCATTACCTCTTCGAGTCGTCTTAAGTTTTCCTCGGATTCCATTAGTGGTTCATTTCTATCGCTCCTGTTTTCACCTCCACTCTGTCAATTTTTCAGCTCTCGCTCCGCACAACCTTCTCCTACCGCTGTCAGCACCAGACTCCTTATGTAGTATGTTTTTGTCTGTTGCTCTATGTTTACTAGTTATACAAGATTATATAAAATTCCTTTCCAATGAACATGACCACATCTATTTTCAGAAAATTCAAGATACAGGTTTTATTTGTCATGTAAATATCTTTAATACTGATATTTTAATCAAAATCATTAAGAGCAATTTTTCAGAAAATCAAAAGTTTTGAAAAAATCTTCCATGTAAAGGGTAGGTGGTGGTGAGGGGATTTTCTTGAAAACCTTCGTGTCGCATCTTTGGAAAATACGAACTTAAATACCAAGTTTGGTATGTATCCAAATTTTCATTTCTGAGTTATGCTGTTCACAGACACACAGACCTTTTTTTTCTAAAAATACGTTTTTTTGGATTCAGGGGGCCTCAAAATTTCTGGTGAATTCTTGATATTGAATTTTTTGGCTGAAATGAATACCTTTTCTATCTATTATGAGGAACATTCAATAACTTATTTATCCCAGTATCTTATATAGCTACACCAGCATGACCTTGCACGTGCAGGTTGGGACATGTTTTGACATGTTGCAGATCCAGGTACAAATCGGTCTGAAGTAAGCGCAGTGGCGTGCGGGTCTACAATGAACGCGAGGGATTTGTTCCACGATAAAATTCCTCACAAAGGAAGGGAAGAAGCCGAAAGAAATCCATGAAAGGATAAATGGTGTATATGGCGATGCTTGACCGTCCTACTACCAAGTAAAGTTTTGTTCAAGTGATTTAAGTGGGGCAGGGAATCGATTGAAGGTGATCCTCATTCAGGTCAGCCAATGGAAGCATGTTCAAACAAAATGTGCCAAAAAGTGGAGGACATGATTTTGGAAGCTAATTGTGTTAAGATCAATGTAATAGCTCATGAACTGGGCATTTCAGCGGGCACAGTTATCAGCATCCATACAGTCTTGATGTCAAAGGTCAGTTCCTGATGAATGCTACGAATTTTGACATCTGAGAAGAAAGCATGCCCTCGGCAATTTTATGAAGAGAATTTAGACATTATTAGAGCAAACCCAGAAAACTCAAGAACTGTTACAGGGGATGAAACATGGGTCAATCACCATGATCCAGAGACCAAACAAGAGTCCATGCAATGGAAACACAAGGGGTCTCCCACTTCCAAGAAATTTTGTGTGCAACAATAGCTGTAAAGTTCATGGCAAAAGTTTTTTGGGACTCAGAAGGTGTTTTACTTTTGGAATTCACAAGACAACCATTACTGGAAACACCTATGCTTCCACAATGGTAACTTTACGCGAGAATATCAAACAGAAACGCTGCGGAAAGTTGTCAGCTGGTGTTCTGCTGCTTCATGACAATGCACTTGCATTCAAGTCGCACATATTGCAGGTTGCTATCCAGGGCTGTAGCTTCATAGAGCTTAACCATCCACCCTACAGTCCAGACCTGGCTCCCAGTGACTATTTTCTGTTCATAAACCTTAAAAAAATTTCTGCGTGGGCAACAACGTTCTGATGACAATGCAGTCAAGAAAGCTGTAGCAGGGTATTTTGACATCCAAGATGTTTCATTTTTTTCTGAGGGTATTCAATCACTGGAGGCAAAGTGGAGTAAGTGTGTTGCAGTCAAGGGGGACTACACTGAAAAATAATCAGGTGAGTTTCACCATCAGATTTAATTTTCATCCTCAGTAGATAACTTATTGAACGCTCCTTGTATGTCCATGGCAGAAAAAGTAAAAAGGAGACTCGTGTTTTAATAACAATGAGGAAATATAAAAGATAATAAAAAGCACCCTAAAATGATTTTTTTCCCACAATCCCTGTAACAGACTAGGATGGTTGGCATAAATGTTGCACAAAGTGAAGTAGAATGTTAACTCATGCAATCTGTGATTTAAATGTATATAATATATTCTTTCTGATTAGAAAGCTATGTGGTCCCTGCAGTGGAAAGATTTGTATAGTTGTTAAAAATAAAAAATTTTTACTGCAAGTAGTAGAGCTAAAACCATAGTAATTTGTTATTTATTTGCTCTAAGCATTAAATAAATGAATATGACTGGCATTTAGTTCATGCTCTTTGTCTCATATTCATGATTAACTATTTTATTTTTTAGTTCCTTAGTTCTAAATTGCTATGGGTTAGAAATCCCTCCCTTGCATATACTCTTCTTTGATTCTCCATCACCTAATTTCCCCCACTTAGGAAATTGTGTTACTCATCTTTATCAAACCATTCCTCATCCCTTCTGTCGACTGTTTTTTTACATTTTCCTCTCTAGCCATTTGTGTAACATTTAAGATGTCAATTATGTTTTTAATTTCCTATTTGACATGAAACTTCTGCATTGACACATCTGCTATAGACCAAAGCAATTGCAAACCATTAATAACTGCTCTGATTATACGACTGTTGGCAATAAGCAACGTCCCATATTTTTTCTCAAAACTGTTATTCCACAAAAATTAAATTTACACATATGAAAGAATGATCTTTTGGTAGTTAAGCATTATGAGTAGAATTTGGGATACATTTGTTTCACTTACTCTGTAATTATACAGGACATAGTTTCAGAAGCTATCACTTCCATTATCAGCTGTAGGTCAACTCATTTGACTCCTAATACCTAGTACTGAATCTCGCCTTCACTGTTACAAAGCTTGTAAACAATTTAATTGAATGCTCTTTTATCTGCACACTATTCTATCCTACTCTATGGAACTTAAGTTCATTTCATTCAATTCTGGCAGTTTCATCTTTAATTGCCCTTAAATAAAGTCAGTAAAGTCAGTACTTACGTTAACAGCCAGCTTTCATTACACATTGTAGTTGGTAATGTGAAATTCATATTATATCTAGCTTATTCTATCTGCTAAATTAATGATCTTCATAGACATTGATGACAACACAATCATCCCTGCTCCTCAAATTAAATTAAATTGAGTTTTATTTATGGACACTAACTTCTATGGTTCTTAGCATCCCATTCTATATTGGGCATGAAAGACCGGTAATTTTGCTCGGAGGCCTCTTTATCAGGCTTGAGGTTCTTTTATGTGCCGTAAATCTATGACAAGGGACCACTGGCTTTACTTCCCTTCCAAAGGTAGCCATGCTAAGAATTTTTACGCCCAAAAAAATCCGTCACCCTAATGCGGGTTTGAACCCACAACCTCGGGAACTGGAGGCTAGCATGGTAAGCACTACGCCACAAAGGACAACTCCCTACTACTTGAAATGTCATCACAACTGAGAGTGCATGCTACTTCCGATATTATTTTGCCCAGTTGGACAACATGAATTGCAGGTATCAATGCTGGGTTAGTGTCTCTATGCTCCCCAGACTTAACTCTTTGCCTTTTTATGCACATTGAAGCACAAAACTTAAAGCTTTATTAAAGTTATATCCATACGGGGAAATGCCCTGAGACTAAAAAAATCAAATGGAGAATAAACTTCTTCTAACTAATGATTTAGCCTTAGAATACTAGCAACAGAGATTTACATTTATCACTACTTTATAAGTTGTTCGATTATCGTCCCTTCTAATCTTCGAGCTGCATTAAGTGCTCTGACAACTCAGTAAGGAATTCAGTGAAAGTATACATGCAGTGGCAGCAAAAAAATGTTAAAGCAAGGCTACTTAGTAGCATTAGTGTTTATATAAAACAAACTACCTAAAGAACATGGATCATTAGTACACTAGATTACACTATACCTTGCACATTTTAGCATTTGCATGTACTAAATAAATATGTCAAAAAATATTTCAAGTTGGGGAACGTGGCATAAATATCTCATGCCATGCATAAGATTAGCCTATATTTCATCATATTTTCTGAATAACAGAGAAGGTATCAATCAATATGAATCAACAAGAGAAAGAATGCTTGCATTTTAAAATGCACTTTTTGCTGTTCCAGTTAGGTTCCAAAAGTTTTGTTTTATACTACAAACAGACTAAGACAATGGACGTGACTTCCTTTAAGCAGAGTTAACTGAGTAGTAATTAAAACAAGTACCACATTTATACAAGACTCTCCTCCCCCCCCCAAAAAAAATGTTTGTTTTAAAAACCACAAGTTGTTTTGCATTCACGATATGCATTTTCCAATTAGTGTGCAGGAAAAAGTATGCTTCCAATTTCATAGGTATGGGATGGGTGTCGGGGATGAAAGTTAGCAATTTACCAACATGTCTAGAAAAATTATCAGGCTTCCTATTGGAAAAAGGCTTTCTTTTACGGCTAAAATAGAAGTTTCCTTGCTACATCTGCGGCTGTAATATTCTATTAGTATATGATAGTTAAACAGTAAAAAGATTTATATTTCCATGCTTCACCCATCACATGCATTTCTGTGCAATCTGAATCATAACTGTTTACAAAAATGCATTGTACACCGTCTAGACAGAAGATCACATCCATCATTGTGTTGCTGTCATTGTAGTATATGTTAACAACTGGAAAAGATTTAAAACAATTACAACTGTTAAATTCCAAATTAGGTTCTGGAAAATGGGGGTCCTCTCGCAATTGAGGTCGTCTTGTATTAAGATAAATATGTTATTTATATGTAACACATATGTATTGCTTTAGAGCACATTGCAAATTCGTGTGGGCTGATTAAATGTTTATTGGGAGGTTCAGGGGAAGGGAAATGAGCTTACAGTGAGCTCTTTCCTTCTTTAAGCTTAGCTTCCCTATGAGAAACTACTATAGCATAGACCAAAAAAAAAAAAAAAAAAAAAAAAAAGATTTTACGGTTAATGCCATTTACTTCACTTGCTTGAGGTAACATAAAGGAAACTATTTGAGGTTACTAAAATGAAGGAGTAGTTAAAATTTACATTTATCATGATCATTATTAAACCTGAAAAGTGCTTACCTTGGAGTGAGCTTATAAGCTGTCAGAGAACATGAACCAGGTGTAAAGCTGCATGTGATGATAATGGTTTTCTCTCCATCCCAAGATGCATTGTCTGCCATGACTTTGGCATGGGTGGTGATATCTTGTGGAGAAAGCTGCGGTAACTCATTTGGCTGCGTGTGGATCCAACCAAGAGGCTCCATTTCCTTCAGGTACTGGTGCTGAGGCAATTGATTCGGCAGATGAACTGTCTGATGTGTACCCCATTGTGGTGCCATTACTATACACCTGATTTCCTTTACTTGTGGGTTGTCAGGAGGGCTGATACCATAAAGATAACCTGCAATCTAAATCACTCTTCATGTAAGTTAATTGAATCAGTAGTGAAATAAGGTGTTAATCTTTAAATAATAAGTGAACACAAGTACATTAATTTTCACGAAGGTTATACAAGAGTTACACACAATATAATGAACTAAGTTTTCAGAAGACTTTATATAGCTAAATAAGATATGTGAAGAATATGATTTTAAAATACCTAAGAAAAATATGATGTGTTACACTCACATGATTTTCTCTACTCTTGTACAAACTATTTTTACAAACGCTTATTCTCCATCTACTTCATGTTAATCGAGATAAACATTTGCAGACTCTATATTATTGCTAATTTTCTTGTAGATGTAAGGGGAATATATATTTACAAGGGCAATATAGAAATACAGTAGCCTTTAAGCACATACATATCTCTTAATAGCTGGTTACTAGGTGCAGCACCATTCCCTTTCCCACAGATTAATACTCTTTGCATATCCAAGACAAAAAAATGAATAACGATTCCCATTTAAGAAAATAAGTATTGAAAACTTTAAGGGAATAACAAGTAATATCTCGACAATGGTTCACTCAAAAGAAAGAAAAAAAAAAAAAAATGTATGATAAATTGTGTATTTTAACACGATCTACATTTTTTGTGTAGTAAAATTTTGTCTATCTCTTATGGTTTACCAGTTATGCAAAAGTCGTTCATAATGAAGAATACTTTTGGAGACATTCCCAGAAAATTCAAGATATACATTTTATTTGTCATAAAAATATCTTAAACATATGATATTTTAATCAAAATCGTTAAGAGCCATTTTTGAGAAAATTAAAATTTTCAAAAAATCTTCCATGTAAAGGGTACTCTGGGGTGGGGGATTTTCTTGAAAACCTTCGTGTCGCATCCTTGGATGATACTGAACCTAAATATCAAGTTTGGTGTTTATCCGACTGTTTGTTTCTGAGTTATGCTGTTCACAGACACACACACGGACATGTTTCCAAAAATGCTTTTTTTGGATTCAGGGGGTCTCAAAACATGTATTTCTGGTGAAATCTCGGTATCGAATTTTTGGGTGGAATGCAATACTTCCCCTACTTACTATACGTAGTAGAGAAAGTAAAAAAAACTAAAATAATAGCATTTTGGAGAAATGAACATGCAAGATCAAAAATTGTGATTCATAAGCAAATTTTAAGCAAGTAGCAAGAATCAGTTATTTAGGATGCAATTTTAGTATAAATGAATATTTATTTCTCAATACTCACAATTACATAATTAAATCAGACACATTTTAGATTATAATAATATTTGAAATACATTAGGCTATTTACACTATAAATTTACTTCTTGATTGCTTGCCTATGCTTATCTATGGTCTCTATAGACACAACTCCTGGTTTTTCAATGTATTGATGACCCACTGTCTTTGCTTACATTATTCAGCTATTTTGTCTGTCTTTAGCTCGCATCTTCTTTGTAGCCATTCTTAAAGATATCTCTTTAACCTTACCCAAATAGTTATCCAGAGCTTTTATATTTTTATTCTGTTTTACATCAGAATCTTTCTTATTAATATTTCTCCATCCAAGTTTTTCCATTTGTGTTGCCAAAATTGTTCTTTCCATGTTTTTGTTTGATTACAGTGTAAATCCATGTTCACTTCAGCACATATCAGATATTTTACTATGTCCTTGTCATGCCTTATGCCTTGGGTTTCTAACTCCTATTCTTGCCCATGCAAATCCTTCTCATCCTAGTTTATTACATATCTCTAAATACTTTTCCCTCTCCCATACTGTTTTTATTTTCCTATACATCCTCAAGGAGCTTTCTCTCTTGTACTGCCGAAAATATTTTGTCAATATCTTCTAGCCTTAATTCTACTTCTTTCCAAAAGCCTCTAATATGATATGCTGCATTTATTCATGCATCTCCCATACCTATTTGTTCCATTACTTCCTGAATTTTTAATAACCATGACCCTTTCCACTTTTCTTTTGTATATAAAAACATTCTTTAACAATATTGATTGCTATCTTCCAGATTGGAAATTCTATGTAAATATTTCAAAGTTCTTGTGAAAATTTTGATTTTGGTGGAATACCTACCAAGTTCTAGTTGTGCTGCCACATTTGGTGATGCTATCGGTAGGCCTAAAGCATATTTGCAAAAAGATCTATTGACTTTGTCAACCTCTCTACAAGCATCATCTACTCCTATACTTCTGCCCCATGCAACATCTTACTTTCTACTGTGGCAGTGTAGATTTTTTCACGCCATTTGACATTTATGTCTGGCAATTTTTTCACATAAGATCTTATAACACTCATGGCCATTATACCTTTTTCTCCAGACATCTTTTTTTGTTCACTCCAACTTCCGTTCGAACTTAGTCTTACACCCAAGTAATCAAATCTCCTTATCACTTCTATTTCTCTTCCATTTATATGCCATTTCTCATCTTTACATAGTTGATAATCTTTTTTAAAAACCATGATCTTCCTGTTATTTTCAGTCCCCATTTTCTGCAAAACTAACTTACTGTCTCAATTGCCCTCCTTAGCCCTCCACAAGATACGGACCCAACTACTAAGTCATCTGCAAACCATAGTCCTGGAATTTCTTTATTATTAATATCTGGCCCTTATATATTGAGATCTCATCTAGGATGTCATAGTATAAATAGGAAAACAGAAATGGAGATAAATGCGAAGGTACCTAAATTCCAAATGATGTGCGGAAAGATTCACAAAACTTTAAAAAATAAAACAAGGAAAGATACAATATTAAAATTTTATAATGCTATGGCTGTTCCTTTGTTAATTATGGGTGAGAGGTCTGGGTAAAGACAAAGAAGTTGGAAAGTAGAACACAGGCTGCAGAGATGAACTATCTCAGAAGAACCAAAGGCTTGTGCAAAATGAGATAGAACACAGTGAAATCTTAGAATAACATACCTCACTATAGCGTCTGTTTCACTTTTATGTATAGATTCTAAATTCCCTGCTTAAATTCCATACGATACAATGCAAAGAACTTTCATTTTTACGTACCTGTTATTTATGAACATTTCAAATTTACATATCCACTTTTTACTTTTTCTACTACATATAGTAAGTAGGAGAAGTATTAGTAATTATGGGGAAGTATTGCATTCCACCCAAAAATTCGATACCAAGATTTCACCGGAAATGCATGTTTTTGAGGTGCCCTGAATCCAAATAAAGAATTTTTGGAAACATGTCCATGTGTGTCTGTCTCTCTGTCTGTGAACAGCTAACTCAAAAACGAAAAGTCGAATAAATACCAAACTTGGTATTTGAGTTTAATATCTTCCAGGGATGTGATACAAAGATATTCAAGAAAATCCCACCACAACTACCCTTTACATGGAACACTTTTTGCAAATTTTTATTTTCTCCAAAATAGCTCTAACGATTTTGATTAAAATACCCTATGTAGATATTTACATTACAACTAAAATGTATATCTTAAATTTTCTGGGAATAGCCTGCAAAGTCCACTTTATTAGGAAGAAATTTTATATAATTTTGTATAACTTGTAAACGTTAAACGATAGACAAAAACGTACTACACAAAAAATGTAGATCCCTTTAAAACACAGTTTATTTCAAAAAACTTTTTTGTGGCCTCAACCATTTCCAAGATATCCATTATTAATCGTTCGATTTGTTCAATACTTTGTCATTATTTTTAAGTTCCACTGATTTTCAATTGTTTCTCGCAATTGCATGGAAACAGTAAGGAATTTTAAGGCCAGTATATAGTGTCCAGATCGTAAACGTTTTGATTATCTCTGTTCTCTTTGTATCATATCAAGAAAAATAGAAGCAACATCTGGAAAGAATGGAACCAATTACCTTAATCAGCATATGATTATAAACCAAAGGATAAAAGAAATTTAGGAAAACCCAGGAGAAGATGGAACAACTGTGAGGGCAGATATACAATGTATTATCAATCCTAACATTATATATTGTGAATTAAGAGTAAAATGCAAATTATTTTAGTTTAGCTTTGTTGTTAAAAGATTCAGGCATTCAGGTATGTAAGTATTATATCACCCTCCCTAGAGCCCGGACCTAGCACTGAGCAACTTCCATCTTTTCCCACAAATGAAAACTAGTTGGAGGGACAGCATTTGCATTCTGAGCTTAAAGACAATGTACAGACCTGGCTCAAGAGACAAGTGGAAACTGTCTTTCCAGAGGATATTGAAAAGTTGGCACATAATAACAACAAACATTTAAATCTTCTTGGCGATTGTATTGAAAAGTATTTATAGGTGTAGTTAGCGTTTGTCAGCGAAACAATTTCACTATTCACTGTGTGCGTGTGTGTGTACAAATTTATATATATGCAAGCCTATATGGCCCATTATTCCAAATTGGTGACACAATGAATAGCTTACCTGTGCTCTCAAATCAGATATGGTAACAAACTTCTTGAGTACATTCTTTGGCAGGATGTAAGTATATCCTGTTTCCTTGATGTCATCAGAGGAGACATAAATGTGGTTTGTACGTAAATGGAGATTAGTAGCAGATATGGCTCTAACTCGCCATTCTGTTTTGGAACTGTAACATAGGAATTTTAAATTAATATCAAACTACTGTAAATTTTATTTATATATCCAAAATCAAGTGTAGTAAACTACAACCCTTCATCTTTCAGGTAAAGAGAGAAAGAAATTGTTCATGACATTAAACCATAAAGAATCAACACTATTATAATATATTGAAATTGTGAGTGAATTGATACACTGTAGTTTCACTTACTAAGTTTTCACTCAGAACCTGTTTCAAAGATGCTCGTCTCCATTATAATAGTTATTCCAAAGATTAAGAGAACTTTAAATCATAGTAATAATCTTCATTTCTAATGCTTTATTTCCAGCAAACAGAGCTATGCATTCTATTGAGACTCCTTATAATATAGTAAGGATTTTGCAATAATTTACAATCTGCAGGCGCATGCAGGAAAAATGTTTACTCAGTGAGATTTTTTAAACAACCTGGGCACATTAAACTTTCAGATCCATCAGCATGGAACAAAAAATGCTATATTCGCCTGGGCATCTCTTAAGATATCTTTGCAAATTAAAACAATACAAAAGTTACCATTAAATGCATATATTTACAAGAGACCCCATCACACAATATAAAATGGTAAAACCCTCACTCATGCAGGTAGGCTTCAAAATTCAAACTACACGCTGTTGTATTTAATTAAATGACATCAGTCATGTAGATATTTAAATGGGAAGAGAACAAGTAAAGGTGTTATAGCATAGTAATAAATGCTAAGTGAATAGTGATGGATGTAATCTATTTGAAATTGATAGTAATCTATATGGGGAATGTGCTAAAAATGTACAATTTTAGGATTGTTTTCTAAAATGCCTATTAACACCAAAATGTAAGACAAAATTATGCGAATGCACAAAGTATAACTCTGTGTACATTTATAATCTTGTTTTAACTTTCAATTTAATTGTATATATTTTGATTAGGACAAGATAATGGTAATTCTTATAATGGAAATGAGATAAAAATTAAAATGGCATACATGTATCCCAAACCCGAATTGATGGGGAGAGTTCCAGCATGTTGCTTAATATACCATCTGAGTCACACAAATGATAGCATTTACCTTACATTTCAACTTACACCAAAATAAATGAGGTAAATATTTTAGGTAAGTACATACTGTTTTCTGTGCCTTTGCAACTTTTAAGTACACATTATCAGGTTTCCTCTTAAGTAGAGAGCATTTGTACATTACACTTGTGTAGTTTGTCATAACAAGCAATTTTTAAGGAAGCCATGAATAAGTTTAATCAGTGGCATGTTAACCTTTAACAGATATTATTCTATTGCATTGTATTTATAACTCCAAGCTTTCCATCTCAGAATGTCTATTACCCCTCTCCACAATCCCTGCAATTTATTTGGTTTAATTCTGGGACACCTTGCATGGTAACTGAAAAGTAAAACATAATCATAATGATTTTTAAACTGCAAGGAGTATATTAACATTTTTTTATATCTTTCTTGGGATTTTATTACGACAATGTTCTGTTGATAGCAATTACTAAAATGGTCTTTTGCATTTACTGGAAATATATAACTAATATTCAAGTGGCTAAATAAATAAATTAAATATTTTTGTGCATAGTTTTAACTCACATAGTTTATGCACCTTATTATTAAAATTTGTTTTAATGCATTTATTTTTCCAAAAGTGGATATTGGCAAGGTACATATGTCAGGTAATTAATTCTTTTGTTAATAGCAGTGAAAGGAGAAGTGGATTTGAAAGGCAGATTGGCATGCTTGCTTGGTTCCTTGAAATTACTTGGAGCTGTGACCATTCTTCGGCAGCTGCTGCTGGGATAAAGATGTTTTCACAGTCAAGGTAAGTGCATTTTCCAGTTTAGCTATAAATTTGCCACTCTGCAGTGTATATTTTGCTTTGCCAACTACTAGCTGTTTATGTGCAAAAAGTCAAGTTATCAGCAGGTAAAATTAACTTACACAGCAATTTTTAAACTCCACATGATTTTATATGCAGAAGAAAAAGGGCACCGTGCAGCTGAGAGCTTGGTGCTCCCAAAACTCAGGTGCAATACGAAACAATGTATTGATAAGTTAAAGTGAAATGAATTGCTTTAATGCAAGTCTAATGGTCAATTCAGTCATCGTTTACTTCAAGGAAGCAAGCAGCAATTTTCAATCCACACATATTACTTTTTCAGGCAAATAAGAAAATGCTTATTCATATAAGAAAGCTCCAACCTCCACTTACATGCAGTAAGAGCGGATGCCATTTTGAATCAACTGCCTACAATGGAGGTTAATGATAATAGCTATTTCATGGAGTATATGGAATTTTATAATTAAATTGTACTGCACTATTTGCGTAATTTGCAGAATCCATTGAAACGTACAGCGATGTTGAATTTGAGAAGCAATATTGGTTTACCAAAGCTGCTGTTGTAAATAATCTAATGCCTCTGCTACACAATGTAACCTTATCCAAGGGTAATGAGATTGCAATATGAGACAGGCTTACTTGAAAACATGATCCATAGGATCTCAGTGCTATAACTCCATATAATGTTTCTGTTCAAACGTTTTCTCATTTATGATGTCCAAAATCATTTCATCCCTATAAAATGAGTTTCCGCTGCATTTATTCTAAATCATTTAATAAAATCCTAAAAATAAAATGCAGAAATATTTCTGCAATAAATAAAGTACATCTCTGCTGTGTTTTTCTCCATCAAATTGCCTATTTTGCCTAATCACTATAAACGTAATGGATCACTGAACAAGTCACACTTCTTTACCATTAATTCTCAAACATACATTGGGTTTAAAATAAAGAGAATTGAAGGTTGTTACACTACATCACTAAAATGAACAACTCTCTTTATTTTAAATTATGACACATCACTGTTACTAGCTTCTCAATCTTCAAAATTAATTAATACATTGGGTTATCAGAATCTTGAACTCAGGTTTACCGATTTTACATGTAAAACCACTATTCAAGCCAAGCATTGTAAGTTATTGGCTCTTTTGCTTTTCTGCTTACTACTAGATGGTGCAGTAATTGCATTTGTAGTTTGTTTCCATGCATTCATATGCACAGTGCACAGATTGTTGTAAATACTTCTAACACTTCATGCTAGAAAGTCAGGTTTTCAGTTTTAAATCAGTCTAGAGTGAATACCATTTAAGGTTAGTACATCACACAGCGTCCAATTGCTTACATTTTACAATATCTATTTCAGCACCAACTCTTTTAGTTGGTTTCTTTCCTGCTCACTGAAATGTTTTCCTTTTCACATGTTTTTGACCTAACTAATGTAACTGTATAACTAATATTATAAATTCAAACTAACCAAATTTACAATCTGCGTGAATTTTAAAATAAAGTAAACTAATTAATAAATGTACTATTCAAAACGCCCAAATCTTTACCATGTGCTCAACAGCTGTTGTAAACAAAACACTGAATATGGAAATGGCAGCTAGCTATGTGGTTCACCTCATGTTTGTTTACACATTTCTTTGTGCATCCAAGTGGCTGTGAAACAATTGAACCATATTGCCATATGTGCTTCAGAAAGAAGTGCTTAGCATATAAGTATACCAAATGGTAATAATAAGCATTTCCTTTACATATAAGCAGCAACTATGAATTAAACCATAAGATGATCTTTTCCTCAAATAATTCACCTATCCTTATTAGTTATTACCAACCCATTTTTGATCCAAAGAAGTGGGAAAAATAACACAAAAGTATGGTGTCAATAATATTAAAATGTAAAATTACTTTCCTTGTGCTGTGGCTAATAGTAGAGAATGCCTTTATGATGAGTAAAACAGAAAAAAGAAGGACTGCATGATCTGATTTCCAATGGAGTAGTCTAGAGAAAGGACTGGGAAACAGAATCTATATTCAGACATTAGACAGACTGTGTACATAGCTTAATAAAGACAAGCAGAACCAGTCAATTCCTTCTTTCAAACGGGTAGTCATGATCAGTTCTCAAGAGGGGTTTGCAGGTATTTTAATTTGGATTTTATAGTCTAATACAGACCTGAATGTTTGCGTCTCATAGTTGGAAGTAGTGGAAGTGATAATTTCATCTCCATGCTTGTTGACAGTTCTTGTAGTTGTTGCTGTGAGCTGCGACTGTTCCTTGGTCTGCTTTTCTATTTCAGCAATTTGCTGTCTCTGTGCTGATGGTGCACTAATCTCCATTCCAAGAATAATATCTCGAATTTCTGACTGAGTCAATGAAGCCACATTTACACTGTAAACACAAGTTATTCAATGCTTAAAAAATCATTGTAATAAATAATATACTATAAGAATGCTCTAAGCACAAAAGATTTAACTTGCTACTGTATCCAGTGAATGGATTATGAATTTTCTGTGATGCACCCGTGCTGAAAACCTTTATAGTTACACGAGTCTACTTTTCTCCAAACTTCCACTCCTATACTAATAATATGGGGTGTATTGCAAAACTAAGGCTCCAGTGAACAATATTTAATAGATGGTAGGCTTGAATGGCGTTTCATGCCTGCAGTGCTGTCTACAGGTCCTGAGGAACCTACTACAGTGTTGGTGTGATGCAGCAGGGTTTGCCAGTCGGTGAGAGCAGACTGCAATCGTTGTGACAATCATAGATCCTGCCAGTTGTGCAGTACGTGATGTGATTAGATTTTTGCTGGCAAAAGGATCGTCAGCTGCAGACATCCATCGTGAGTTATGCCTCGTGTATGAACCAGACATAATGAGTGATAAAAACAGGTTCGACATTGGTGTCAAGAATTTCAAAACAGCCGCACAAATGTGCATGATGAACAGAGGAGTAGTAGGCCCAGTATTCGGACTGACGATATCGTTGAGCAAGTGAACCAAAAACTTCAAAGTGATCGGCATCTGACGATTAGTGGTCTGGCTGATGAATCCCAAAATGTTGCTTGAACCTCACTTTACAGGATTGTCACTGAACAGATTAGTTATCAGAAACTCTGTGTGAGGTGGGTGCCAAAACTGCTCACCAGTCAGCACAAAGAGCAACGAATGCGTAGCGCACGACAGTTTTTGGAGCACTATAGACAAGATGGAGATGGTTTGTTTTCCCACATTGTTACGGGTGACAAGACATGAATAGCATATACCAACACAGAATCGAAACAACAGTCATGCAGTGGTGCTGTTCCGGTTCACCCAAACCAAAAAAGTGTAAGCAATCACCGTACACGAATCCCAAAATGATGGCTACCGTGTTTTGAGATAAAAAGGGCATCCTTTTGATTGATTTCATGGACTGTGGGTCAACAATTATAGCTGGCGTGTACTGTGCAAGGCTTAGCAAACTGAGACATGCAATCCAAAATCGACACTGCAGGAAACTGCCGTTTGGCATCATCCTCCTGCACAACACATGCCCGCACACCGCTGCCAAAACCAAAGAGAAGATTCAAGAGTTTCGTTAGGAACTCTTTGACCACCCTCCATACAGTCCAGACCTGGCACCAAGTAACTATTTCCTCTTCTTGCATTTGAAACGGTGGCTGAGTGGACAACGATTTCAAACCGACGAACTCAAGACAAGCGTTACCAACTGGTTTAACTCCCAGGCAGCAGACTTCTATGCCAAGGGGTTAAAGAAGCTGGTACAGCGTTACAGAAAGTGTAAAGATGTGAACGGCAATTATGTGGAAAAGTGAAGTACATATGTAGGCACATATTACTGTCAATAAAAATCTTATCTCATGAGCAATGTTGTTGTTATGACCAAATGGACCTTAGTTTTGCAACATGCCTCGTACTACAAAAACAAAAGGATTACAAAGGTAGAAACAGACTGAAAAATGTATGCCATAGCCAGGATTTGAACCACAGATCTTCTGCTTTACGTGTGGTTTTAAAAGAACATCTTACCCAATGCAATGCAAGGAGATATGCCTATTATCCAAGACAAAACATATCTGGCATTTTGAATTAAGAATGAGTCTCACTAGTTTTACACAAAACCTTCACTTACTAAATTAATAAAAAAAACTTTTCAAGGGCATTCGTCGTCATCATCAGCAGTTTGGTGACATATCTGGCATTGACTAATGAAGGAAAGTAGTTCCCTCTCCTTAAGGCTTTAAAAGAACATCTTCACCCATGCCATGCCAGGAGATATACCTATTATCCAAGACAACACATATCTGGCATTGACTAACAAAGGAAAGCAGTTCCAGCATTTTCTTGCATAACATAGTTGGTATTAAACGACCTATAACCATAAATTAATTGAATCTTAAGTTGGTGGATACACTAAAACTTCACTTATTTGAAATTAACATATAACCAGTTTTCCTTATTTACTCTGCATGTCAAAAAACATTGCACCTAAACTTCACTTACTAGTTGCTGGATGCATCAACACTATTTGCAATAGAAATTATTTCTGTGTTTAAAAAAAGTAGTTTGCCTTTATATATTTGAAGAATCACAAAAAATTATATTATTGCAAGCACATGTTTGAAATTATTAGAGAGAGGCATAGATTCATTTGTATATTAGCACCACAGGATTGCAAATTTGTGGAGGTTACTTCTCAAGTTTAAACTTGACTCATGTAGTAGAAGCCACATGCAGTTTGATTAGATTACCACAGGTTATTTGAGGTGTGTCATTTCAAAACATATTAAATCCCCTCGCAATCAAAATTTAGCTTGATGCAATTTTCTACTCTTAAGTAAGTGTTCTACAGTACTATTGATCAAAACCGATGCATTTCGTATTTGTTCCTATCTTTTTTCCTTGTTGAAGTTGGAGTGTCGGAGGAAATTGTATTCTTTTCACAAAACTGATCGGTTCAAAACGCATTAAGTTTTAGTGCGAATTTCTGATGCTTGTAAGCCTGCTCAATACCGCGAAAATTGTTTCTATACTGTTAGTGTGACTTAGCTGCACATTGATTGTTGGTTCATTCTGTATGTGCGCTGGGTGTTAAAATGGAAGGTTCTGCTGCTGTCAATGAAAGATCAAAGTAGGAAAAGAGTTCGAGGAAAAACAAAACGTGAATCTGAAAGAGAAGTAAGGTTACTTAAATGGAGTGTTATTATTAATATTCATATCTACACTATTAATCTGTCATTCAGAGCATCTTGTGTTATGGCAACAATTAAATTTTCATGCCTCATAATTTATAAGCCTCTACATTCCAATACTCTTTATAGGTATGCAAACTCGGATCTACATTTAACAAATTTTGAAGTCCCATGCCATCGTAAGAAAGGACGATACAGATGTGGCACTATTCCAGCATGCTTTTTGGTGAAAGCAAGGAAATTGGTATATAGTGTACCAAACAAATTAGGCCAAGATGTTCGACTGAGCCTTATGATAACAGTATCTTCACCAAAGAAACCGAAACCAGGAAAAGTTCCGAAAAGTGAGAGCAAGAAACAGTATTGTTGTAAAATATGAGGTTAGTACTTGTTGGTTAACAATGAATAGAACAATGTAAATATAGTTTCCTAAGCAAAGATTAACAATATAGTCTTCTAATGATTATTTAATTATTATTATTATTATTATTATTATTATTATTATTGAGAATGGCACTGTTACTTAACTTGAATTTAATTTCATATTCCTGTTCTTTTTCTAATCATTGTTTTAGCCTTTTTTCCTTTAATATCAGGCTTAGTAAAAGTAATAACTAACTTGCCAGTTTTATCAAATAAAAATATTAATGTTTTATTAACTTTGAAAACTGCATATTTTAGGAAACTCCGTACTTAGCTATTTCTTTATCTTGAATAAATGCAGTAATTAATTTTCAGGTGAAAATGGGAGATCAAGCATAGTCTGTGTGTGCCCAATTTTTCAAGAAATTTTTGGCATAGGACAAACAAGACTTAATAATATTGCAAAAGGGTTAAAGTCAGGTGAAGGTATAAGAGATAAAAGAGGAGGGAACCGTAAAAGTGAACGCTATGCAGAGAAAAAGAAAAAAGTAATTGAATTCATTATGAAATTAAAAGTGAAGGAGTCTCCTCATAATCGAAATAAAAGCCAACGACTTTACTTGCCTGCTGACTTAAGTATCAGCAGATTATTAAAAATCTATAACACAAGTGTTTCTGAAAACCTGAAAGGAAAAATGTGGTACTTGCAAAACATTTTCCGCACGAACTTCAATATCGGTTTTGGATCACCAGCAACTGACGTATGTAGTTACTGTAGCCGCATGACTTTTCAAATTAAAAATATAGAAAAAATGTGTCATCTGTAAAGAACTGCCACCTGGCTGAACTGGGTGTACACACAGCAAGATCCAAAGCATTTTACAAACTGGAACAGTGTCATATTGCTTTGTAGGTGCAACCATTGCCAAAGCTGGCTATTGGCGAGACATACTATTCCCGTCAATTAACATTCTTCTCTTTGTGCATTACTGATATCACTACAACTTCTCCTGTATTCTTCACATGGAACGAGACTGAAGCAGGAAGGGGAGCAAATGAGGTTGCATCAGGAGTACTGTCATTTTTAGGAGAGGTAGATTTTGATGACAGCACCTCATGTGTCAGGTTGTTGATGGTTGTGATGGATGCAGAGGGCAGAATAAAAATACCCACACTGTCCATGCTCTTGCCTTCTGGCTTCAGTGCGAAGCACCTTCGCATATTCGTAAAATTATAATGCACTTTCCAGTCAGGGAGACTCTTTCCTACCAGCCGACAGAATTTTTGGAGTGGTAGAAAAGATGTTGCGTAAGAAAGAAGAAATTATTTCGCCAGAAGAATAAGGGCTATCTACCAGACTGTAGGCACCATCAAAACATTTACAGAGAATTGGGTGGTAAGGGACTATAAAGAACTAACATCATAGCTCAAGAAAGTGGAAGGAATAAAGGAGATGAAGAGGGTAATACTGAAGAAAGTCCACAAAGGCAGAAAAGTACAGATAGTTCTCAAAATGGAGCCAACTTACAGATGCAACGATCCAAGCAAGCTTTATACCACGATTTTGAAAAGAGGTATAAGAATAATACGTGAGCCATCTGTCCTTATCAACCCGAAGAGCTGTACCTGATGTAAAGAAGTCAGATGTAGAAACTCTTCTCAAAATGAGATTTGGAGATAACTGGCAAAGGGTGGATGCTCTACAGTTCCACATTTCTGCTTTCAACATCGATGTTGCACCTGATGGCAGATGCTGAAGCATGCAACTGTCTGCATGAAGGTGGTTTAGGGAGATTGTGAGACAACATAACATCCAGTGTGTTCTCAATTCTATTCAGTGTTCTCTTTCTATTATTATTATTATTATTATTATTATTATTATTATTATTATTATTGTTTTATTTCAAATTCTCATAGTTTGTGTCTTAACTGCAGTGTATTGTTTCATACAATAATTTGAGCATGATTAAAAACTGATAACTATAGTAATGGAACATACACTTTGGTAGAATGTCACTTCAAAATGCCAAAAGGCTATTAAATCCCATAGACGGATCAAAATGTATTCAATGAAATTAAATGGCTATTAATTTTCCCATGATTGGAACAAAATGTATTTCATTCCAATGTGCTGCTTCAAAATGTATTCAGTGGAATCTTGAATTTAAAATTACTTACGAATAAGCTGGTAAACATATTTCAAATTTCATATGATTTAGTTACAATTGTCTATACAAATATTTACGTACCACATTTTTTCTGAAACACTGCATATTTTTCAAGAAAAATGTTTTATCGTTTCCTAAAAAATTAGGAAAGGGGGACTTAATACGATTTGAAATGATGCTCCTCATTTATTGCTTGGTGTTTGACCACAGATTAACGCTTAAGTTGAGCATAAAGCTGAAGTACATTGAGTGTTACTTACTGATGACTGAAAGTGCGCAAGTTTTCCATATATCATACATAAATGCTGCATAATGGCAAAATCCATCTCAAACATCTTAAAGGAATACCCTTATGTAGTGGTGAGAAATAAATCCAACTCTACCAGTACGACAAATTCAGGAGCTTGTATCTGAATTTATAGGTTTACTGCTCGCAATGACATGACACACAGGCTGCGCAGAACCAACACATAAGGGTAGACAGGAAGGGAGGGAGGGAGGATAAGGTTTAAGAGGGACAGCAGACAACAACTAGCCGTGAAGATACCGAGTGTTGTTCATTCCACCCTCTCCCTTTGGGGGCAGGAGGAATTTTTTTCCATTTAGTCTACTGCACATTGTAAACATATGTGTCATGTCATTCCGAATGACCAGTAGATTTTATAACAAACCAGAAGTATTGCTTATTGTGATGTTGTATGATACTTAAAGTTTGAGTTGGAAAATATTAATTCACATCACATAAATGCACTAGTTGTTACCGTAGGAGCGCTTTCGAGAGATTTGTTTCTCTCATCTTCAGCTGAGTAACAACTAGCGCATTTATGTGATGTGAATTAATATTTTCCAACTCAAACTTTAAGTATGACCAGTACATGTTAAGCGTTTAGAGAAATCCTGAAAGGAAATTAAAACAACTGGTAAGTTCTTCCGATAGTGAAGCTGACATCACAGAATCAGACTCTGGCAAGGAAGAAATTGTGCCACTAGCAAGTATTCCATGTAATTGTACATTAAATATTATTTAATAATAATTTACAATTACATGCTTCTGACACTTCATTTGTACGAGTGCATGTTGTTACAATTCAATAGCTGCTATCTCATCTCTCATCTGTTGGCCTCACAGTCTCCATATCTAAGGAAATGAACAACTTTAGCTAATCAGGGAAAAGGGGATGCAAAATAACACACTTTGGAATGTTTACATGTGGAGTAAGCTTAGAAGAAAGAGGGTTTAAATAAAACTGACTTGAAACATCCTTGAATTAAACTTAGGGAAAATTAAAGACCAATGAAATTATATTAATTACTGTAATGCTGGAAAACAGTCAAATCTCCAAGGAAATTATTTCTTCATATTTGCTATTATGTGCAGTTTTTCTATCTAGAGAGTCATTTAATATTAACAGCTTGAGCCAACAGTTCCCAAATACATACAGAATTACTTACTTGTTCTTTTTGCCATAATCAGCAAGTATCAAATCCTTTAGCTGAACTTCAACTTTAATCCATTCTTCATCTGATAAAGTTGGCCAAATGTGGTGTGGCTCAGTGATGGTGGTCTTATCAGGTTTCAGTATAACCTTGGTGCGCTCTGTATTGACATGAAGGGCACGCAAGATCAAGATGAGACGGGAGAAAGCCTGTAAGAAATTAATGAGTTTTCTTCTATAGCATAATTTATCAGTTCTACACTGTATTAAATTTAATACCAATCAAGTAAAAAATCAGTTTAAATATTTATAAATTAATACTGATATAAAGAAGTGTGAAACATCATAACCACTTAAGACTGAATGTAGTGCTTAATTTCAGTTTGTCTTATATTTTACCAAAGGTTACTAACATACAACTTTGACAATTCTCCACCATTATGGATGTCACTAGAATCTGGTGATATTTGTGTTGTTAGGTTCCATTTATTACCAGCAACTCTTCCTCAAATACACACCTGTTACACGTACTGCAAAGGTGGGTTATATTTTTCATGTTATGCTGGTACCCTTTTTATAGAGTTACAGGAGTTTAAACTTTACGTGCTGTCCATTTAGTCACTAAAGCTTGGCTCTCCCATATCTTCACCCACTATAATGTATCTAAAGTTTTTATGTCGATTATAGATATGGGAGTTTACAGGACCAGTGAATGTTACACTAGAATTTAAGTGTGTTGCACACATTTATTTGTAATTGTATAGTTATGGAGATAACTACGTTTGTAAATTCAGACTGGCAATGCATGATACATCAATTCATTGATAGCCCTGCTCGATTTGTTTTAGCTTGCATTTGGGAAGTCTCAGGTTAAAATCCCTTACCCTGGCCAATCTGCATTGAATTCTTTTATGGTTTCAAGTAAATAATATGGAATTGGATACTTCAGTGCCATGACCCAAAGTTTCAGCACTCCTAAGAAATCAATGGCAATAAAACACGTGGCAAACATAGTGGACCAAGGCAGCCTTCACCACTTTTCAGCAGGTTATTCATGCAGATGGTATAGGAAAGAGACTACAGCCATTTGTCTGGCATAAACTGACATGTATACAACTGTAAAGTTTAAAACTGCACATACAGCCATGCTCCAGAGGAGAAAACAAATAATCCTGGATCGGGAGAATTATTTTATTTATATAGATACACCAAAGAATCTATTAGTTATATATACACCATATTTATGTTAATCTAATTCGTACCCCATATTTGAAACTTAAAATTATGAAAAAAAGGGTTTGTATCGAATGTAAAGCGCATCAATGACAGAAAATAGATAATAGGTGCTTTATTTAAATTTATTTAATACAACAATGTATTTATTGTATATATAAACCAAATTATAGAATTGAACGTGCCCTATTGTTAGGTGACACATTGTTAAAGAACAAAATTACTGTTACATGCTGTTTTTCGCACCCTGTTCTTTTGATAACTTCCTTTGTCCCCTTCTCAGTAATAGTGTAGTTCCACAGCATATCAAACCAAATTGACATCTCATCAGCATTGCTTATTTGCCCCATGGAAAAAAAAAAAATTTCTTCTGAAGTGAAATGACATACCGCTGAAATGTTTATAGTTTGTCCTCAAAAACTGCAGGAAGCTTCTGGCACATTGTTGTACGGCGTCTTAGAGATAAAACCGTCCACCCATCCACGGCTAGCCTTAAACTCTTGTTTTGGAATACCAAGAACTTTAGCCTCCTCTTTAGCTTTCCTTCGTACAGTGTCACTTGTCACAGGTTGCCCATTCTTCCTCCTTTCACTCACAAATTCCAACACTTTTTCTTCAAATTCAGGATGTCTACCTTTGCGAGGATCCGTAAATTTCTTCCTACTAGCTTTAGTAACAAATAATTCAATTTCTGTTTTCGCCACAGTGAATATTGTTCTCTGATACATTGAATTTCCTTCCTGCCTTTCTATTACCATTTTTTTTTCAGCATAAGGGATTACTTTACGCTTTAAAGAAGCATCAAAAGACGTTTATCTCTGTTTGCCTTTGCCCTCCATATCGTAAATAAAAACGCTCAATAATAGGCCAATGATAAATGCGACTAGCTTGTCGCGAATTTCCGGATGGATATTAATGCCAGCAATCCATTGTGACGTAATAAACAAAAAATTTGAATAAAGTTACTGGTGTTCTACGGAACGAATTTACACTCGAATCTAATGTGCACCATGATTTTGAGTACTACATTTGGTCAAAAAAGGTGAGCATTAGATTTGCATAAATACGGTATATATATTAGTTTAACATAATAATGGCATGAAATATATAATGTCTCGTAATACTAGCTGAAAAATGAATTAGTATGTCTACTGTAAATAGTTTGTGTGGTAATTTCTCTGATTATATATGTAGTGACTAAAGTTAAAATGTTGGCCACCCTGACATGCGGAATTGGCCATATTTGCTTTTTGGTAAACTAAATAAAGCTGTGTACTCTATGTGCACATTATAATCTCAAAGGCAAGTTATTAATGCAAACATTTACATAGACTTCTTACCAGCGAATGACTGATTAATGCCCATTTTCTGACTGACGAGCACATCTTCACATTCCAGCAATACATTTAAGCGATTGTCTGTGATGTAAGCAGATGCACTGTTTCTATACTGAGCATCTTGCGCAGACACAATTATAATCTGTCACACTTATGTATAGTGAAAACAGCTATTTCTTTTTGATGTTTTCAATCTATCTGTGTGATTCACATTCAAAAGTAATGTCACATAAAAGTTAAAAAAAAAAAAATTACAAAAAATGACATGGAAACATATATTTTACGCTGGGCTGATACACTGAATTAATAATATTTAACAAGTAGCTGCACACTCGCTGGAGTTGGAAATGTACACAGACTCATTAAATATTACTATACTTTGCTGTAACTTTTGCATTTCAACTTTATTGAGCTAATTAAACTTACTGTGTACGATGAAATAGTCTTCAGCCAATCATCATAAAGGTTGAACAAAACCATCTGTGGCTCTGTAGCTTTCAGAATCAAATCGCCAAACTTTTCCACTTTTAAGCAGGCTTGGAATGGAAGCTGAAGTTCAGATCCTTTGATGACAATATTTGGGAAATCCAATAAATGTACCTAATAGAAATGCAGTTTGCGTTAATTATAGCATAAAGTTTTACAACTTAATGTGTCCTTCAGCACTAAATATAGACAATATCAGAAGAGTATGAAATTGTTGAATATCCTTGTTATTACACATACAGAGTGGTTAAATAAAAACAAGCTTCAATCAGACTGCAGTTAGGGATGGAGATATCTGTGAAACATATCCCAGGTAAATTAAAATTAATCTGGTAGTCTATTTACATTAAATGAAAATTACTAATCTACCAAGCATGATATCTGAGGTACATTTCCTATCATTTTTGTACAAATCACTGAATTGTTTAGAAATCAAAAGCAATTTATTCCTTATTCATTAGTTTCTCTACTACATATAATAAATAGGGAAACTATTACATTCCACCCAAATATTTGATACCGAGATTTCACTGAAATACATGTTTTGAGATGCCCTAAATCCAAATAAAGCTTTTTTGGAACAGCTGTGTCTGTGAACAGTATAACTCAAAAACAAAAAGTTTGATAAATACCAAACTTGGTATTTGTGTTTAGTACCTTCCAATGATGCGACACAAAGATTTTCAAGAAAATCTTCCCAACCCCCAACTACCCTATACATGGAACATTTTTTGAAAATTTTAATTTTCTATAAAATGGCTCAAACGGTTTTGATTAAAGTACCATATATTAAAGATATTTACATGACAAAATGTAATCTTGAATATTCTGGGAATAGCCTAGGAAGTTGTCTTCATTTAGAAGGAATTTTGTATAACTTGTAAATGTTAAGCAATAGACGAAAATTTACCCCACAAAAAATGTAGATCTTTTTAAAACACACAATTTTAATTTTTTTTTTTTTTTTTTTTTTGTGTGTGTGTGCATAACACGTTTTTGAGATATCCATTATTAAAGGTTCAAATTGTTCAATACTTGTCATTCTTTTTAAGTACCATCGATTTTCAGTTGTTTCTTACGTTTGCATGGAAATAGTATGGAATTTTAAGGCTAGCATATAGTGTCTAGTTCTTAAAAATTTGACTATTGCTATTCTCTTTGTATTTATAAAAAAATGTATAATGTTGCTATTTTTGCAAAGGTTTATTTGGATTAACTGTAGTAGATAGGAAAATAAGTTTAGTAAGCATAATTTATATACCACTAATAGAGATAGAGGTAGAGAAAGTTGTGAGAATGTATCACATCAGATTATATATATATTCTTTTTTTTTTCTGCCTAATTCCATCTCCATACAATACAGCAAAACAATGATCAACCGCTTTTCACTGCAGATAAAAATAATTATATAATAGAAAGCAGAGATTCTAGGAAACTATAGAGAAGAATGGAGTGTGTGACTGCCCAAAACTAATGAGCTTCATGAAATTATTCATTCATACAATAGATCAACATCTAAGGGAATTGCATGAAATGCATAACATTGAATTGCAGCCATGATCTCGATTATAAGCTCTCTGCTTCCAGGAAGGGCAAATCAAAATCAAGTGCTGCATTACGACAGCTTATCATTACATAATCATATACAAGTGAAGATGTGCAAGTTGTGTGCAATGTATTAATCCATCAGAAGCATAATTTTAGGTCAAAACCAAGGAGCAACAATTTTGCATTAAAAACTCATTAAAAGTAACTAGTGGATTCCTCCCATTTGACAAGTAACTACAAGTTGCTCTACGATGGTAACATAATTCATATAAGTTTGAAACTGAAGCAAGTTTTAAATAGAGCATAATTTTCAATAGACCAAAAAATATTAAAATGAATCTGTGTTACATTCATATGACTTTCTCTGCCCACTCATCTACAAACTATTCTTAGAAAAGCTTATACTTCTATTTACTTCTTGTTAATTGATATAAATTTGAAAAAATGGTTTCATTACACATTTTATTGTAGGTACAAGAGTTATATACTAGGTTTAAGTAATAGTCAGATCTTTAAAACATTACTTAGACTTGGGAAAAAAAAAATGAAAACATTTGAAAATTCATACTAGTAACAAAGAATATCTTGGAAATGTTACATGAGAAAAAAAATAGACATAAACTGTGTGCCTTAAAGAGATCTATATTCTTTGTAGTAAGTTTCTACATGTGCTTATCAATTATACAAAATTCATTCTGAATAAAGAGGGCTCACAACTTATTCAAAGAAAATTCAAAATATATATTAGCCATACAAATATCTCAAACATGGAGTTTTCAATCAAAATAATTACAGCTATTTTTGAGAAAATAAAAATTGAAGAAAACTTTTTCATCTAAAAGGTAGTTTGGGTTGGGAGGGTTTCTTGAAAATGATTCATGTCCATCCTAGGAAGATGCATACTAAATTTGGTAGAGCATTTTTAACACGTAGATACATATGCCAGGTGACACATGTATCAAAAATTTTCTCCAAAAAGTTTGTTTTGGAGTTATGCTGCACACACCACACACATTTTCTAAAAAATGTGGGTTTTTTTTGGGGGGGAGGTTTCCAGGCAACCTCAAAAAGTGCATTTCCTGTGAAAACTCAGTATCAAAATTTTGGGTGAAATATAAGATCTCCTCTACTATAGAAAAGTATTAGTACAGAAAGTCAAAACTGTATAACTATCCAACATGAACAAACATTATGTAGGCTGCCATATACAAGTGATGATGTATGAAGTTCATTTGAAAAAGTCACAGAATGATGCTGCAGAGTCTTAATTGTTCTTATTTTTTTCCTTTGGCATCAATGGAATTGGTCACTGATGATCCACAACCTTTAGCCCATCGCAGAAGTCAAGATTCCTCCAGATGTGCAAAGCGCACCCCAAATGACAATTAAATTCTTTAACGGATAAAAATTTCTATCAGATGGAAGACTGATGGAGCTAAGTTAGGAAACTAAGGTAGATGTGGTGACAAATGAAACCTATTTGGTTGATTTCAGATGTGTAAAGGCAAGCACTGTCTTGATACAAAATGACTTTCTTTTTGGCCAAACTCAGCCTTTTCTCACATATTTTGATCTTCAATTGGTCCACAAGGTTTGTATAATATGCTCCAATGACAGATTTTTCCAGAGGTAAGATAACCAATTAGCAGCTCACCCTTGGCATCCCAGAAAACCGATGTCATTATCTTCCCAGCCAATTTCACATTATTGGGCAGTGGAGAATCATGGTGCTTCCATTACAGTTTTATTTCAAGTGTGTAGTATGCACCCATGTTTCAACAATTGTAATAATAATGATGATGATGATGATGATGATGATGTAGTAGTAGTAGCCCATTGAGGCTGGCCCTGGTCATTTAGACAGGCATCTGTATTACAAACTCATACAAAGCTTATACACATGATAAATTTCCTGTATACATATAAAGCACACATACATAGTTATTATTCCTTTTTAACAGTCCATTTCGATTAATTTTTTACTTTGAGTAAATACTGATCAATGTTCTTATATTTTTTTTTCTCAAAAATACGCTTTAAAGCAGTTGTTCTACTCATTTTAAGCCATTTTTAATCTACAGTTTCAATTCTCCATATCACAGTTTCTTTACATTAAAGCACTATATGCTCAACATATTCTCTTGACATATGCCTTGCATATACCTATTCCTTTGCCCCTTTAACCTCCTAACCATAGTTAACAATGCAATCCCCACTCTTTCTTCTTAACTTGTGTTGTCTATATACCTTTCCCTTTCCCAGTTGCATAAATTGTTACAAATTGATGCATAAGGTTGCTGGGATCTCTCTGAAAGCAAGCCAAATGTGCTCAGAGATGTGCACTCTGATTCACTTTTGATCTGGAGTAAGCAGTTGAGGCACACATCTTGTACATAATTTTTTTGTCTTCTATCAAAATGTGAAATACACATTCTCCTGATATGCCCACAGCTTCAGCAATTGACACCTTCATTTGGTGATCCTGCAAAACCATGTCATATACTTTATTGATGATTTCTGATGTCATGGCAGATTTCTATCTTTTGCAGGTGCATCATCTTCCAAACTTTCATGACCATGTTTAATCTCTGTGTACACTCAGAATGGTTAAAAATGATGGTGCAGAGCCCTCTAAATTGTTTGTCATATCAATATGAATTTCTGTTGCATTCATACTCTTACTTATCAAGTACTTAATAACCGCTCAGTGTTCATTATTTGTCATTTTTCCCAAATACACAAGTTTGGACTGGAACAAACAGCTACACTACTTTTTTTTTTTGTTTTGTTTTATTGCATAGATTTATTCAGCATTAAAAATGCTATTCACAATCAGGATAAAATACGTAATAAACAATATAACTTAATCTGATGTCAGCCTAGTGAAGCCCTTCTGGCATCACAGTTACAGATAATAATATTGCATATATGGTTCACTGATTCTTCTAATTCGAAATCACTTCTGGAAGAAACCAACAAGTCCTGCGGGAGATGACTCTTGATCTGGGAAACTGCATAAAATCTTCATCCCAAGGAGAAATATACTGTGCCAGGTACTAAATGACGATGCTGAAAAAATATGTGAGCCTGAGAGCGAATGTATGCAGAGATGATACTCAGTCCAAGTTCATGATGTATCTGGGTGTTTCTGACACACCAAGGTGCATTCAGGTGTGTTCAAGGAGCCTTGTAACTTTATTTTTAAAGACTACAGATGATTAATTTTCCTTGCAGATGCATCTCTCCAAATTGGACAAGCATATGTAAGATAAGGACAAAGTAAGGACTTACACAAAAGAGAAGCGTATAGTATTTGCAAAGAAGACTTGCAATTGAGAGTAGGATACAATTTGCATAATCTGAAGTAAATAAGATTTAATTTTGAATTAAATGAGTGTTTCAGGTCAGTCAATGATACAAATGTAGGCCAAGATATTTAAGTGTCATCAGCACATTTCCAGGATATAAGAATAGTTTCTGAGATAGTTTTAGTGCAAATTGTATATATGTTTTAGAGCACCACGTGGTGGAACCAATTTGCAAGAGGACAAATTGTATATTGTTTACTTCACCACGTTGTGGATAATGTTTCTCACGTAATGTTGCTTACCTCACGCGTGGAACCATCTTGTGTGACGTCATTCGTCGGTCGCCTGCTAACTCCATCTGACGTAGCAATCTATATGAATTAGTTTTAAGGTTATGTATATTGTCTTCCGGCCAGCTATTTAGGTAGGCATTTAATTCTTGCAGGGTGTGAAGCGGAAAAGGAATCTTTTATCCAAAAATTACTAGTGAAGAAATGTGTTTTATAATGTTTTATTGTCGAACACGTGCACTAACACTTTCACAAATTTATCTTGATAATCGACATACTGAAACTGTTTCTAATAACTTCTCACTTTTAACTCACGTACTTCAATTTTTGTATATAAATGACTTTGTAATATTTTAGATCTTTAATGATTTTCACTGCGTGTAACTTGGTGAACTGAGCGGCCAACGTGTAATGTACGGAGAATTTTGTATAACTGAGGGAGACGATGTGTAGTGCTTCGTGAATCTTGCCGAACTGGAGGACGATGTGAATGCTTCGAGAATCTTGCTGAACTGGAGGACGATGTGTACTGTGTCGAGAATCTTGCCGAACTGGAGGACGATCGCTTTGAATCTACACTATTTATAGGCTTACCTCAAGCTACACCTAAAGATTATAAATGAATTACCATTGGCTAATAAAACGCGCCAACATTAGCGTCTATTTTACTATCCAATGAAAACCATTAATACATATTACTTTTATAGAATGTTCTGGAAGCTTTTTTACTGAAAAGGCGCGAAACATGACGTAACTTCCTGGTTCCCGGTAACGATAAACAACTCACTCCCTTGCTAAAGTATTGTGTTATTGTTAACAGTTTCAGTAGAGCCGAAAATTATTATTTACCATTAATAATTACAATTATTAAACCCCTGAAATCAATGTTACATAAAAATACATATTCATATAAAAATAATTATTTACATTAAAGTAATTTGTGATACAAATTACCGTCTCATATGCCCCACTAGAAACATAATTATAAATATTTATAACCTGTTTAGAAATTTTATAATTTTGTTTTTAGTCTCCTAAATCTTGTAACACACGCTATTCACTTTCACTTAACACTTCACACGCGTTTAACACACGACATATGTTTTATCTCGCCACTACTTACTGGCTTTGGTTTAATTTGTTTTGATATTAATCTGTCGTTACAATAAAAATTTTTTTTTTTTTATAGCAAATACTTTACCCTAAATTATTTAACTAGTGTTACAAAAAAAATGGTTTACTTTCTTATATTGTTACCAAAAATCTATCAATTCAAGAATTTTTTTGTAATTACCATACATATTTACCAAAATATTCACCCTCAACACAAATATTTACATCTCTTAAATCTAGACAATGTTTCACATGTTCTATTTACTACATAAGTATTTGTTTCAATTACTTTTAATTATATTTACCAATTTTTTTGTTATTTTGTACTTTGCAAATATATTTACATCTCTTAAATCTTGACAATGTTTCACCTTTTCTGTTTGCTGCATAAGCATTTGTTTTGAATTATTTTTTTTTTTTTTTTTTTTACCAATTTTTGTTATTCTGAATTTTATTTTAACAATACTCTTTAAATTGTATTTACGTACTTTTAATTTAATGTCATATTAAGTTTCAATCTTTGCATTCTTAATTTTTTTTTTAATTCTTGGAATTGTATTTACGTACTTTTACTTTAATATCATCTTAAGTTTCAATCTTTGCATTCTTAATTTCAAATACTGTTACACTTACTAAATTTTTTTTTGTTTTTTTTTATAATTTATTTCTCTTTTCAAATGACACATATATATTTAGTTAACCCTCTTACGTTCCAATACATTTCTATGCAAGTCGTCTTTAACTATCCAGCATTTACTTTACATCACATTGCTATTTACCCTCCTGGATCAAATTGTGTGTGGCTAAACATTACTCGTAGCCGTAACCTAACCTTCAAATTTTTGTTCATGAATAACCTCTCGTATTCATATGACATTTCGTTCCATGATAACTTTTGAAAACAATCTAAAGTTTCTTTTACAACACATCTTTTAACAACTTTCATTTTCAATTCTTCTATCATTTTAATCTGAGAATACTCTGACAAATCTGTACTAAACTGTACTGGACTGGAGTTTTCATTTTGAACATATTGGTACAATTTATCTCTTTGTATTTCTGATTCTTTTTGTATTTCTGATATCTCCGCTCTGAAATTGACTTGCGCCTGATTTACATCTACATTCCTAACCTCTTTTATCTCTCTTATCTCACTTGAAATACTACTCATTTGACTTCCTAACTCTGCGCCTTCTACATTAACCTCACTTTTAGTATTAACCTCACTTTCTTTGTTACCTATTTCCATGCTCATGTCTAGCATTTTCTTTGAAATTTCTCCTGTCTCACTTACTATTACTTCCTCATTTTCATCTTTCATTTCTGGCCTACTACTATCTAGCTTCGTAACTTTCTCTTCAATTTCTTCACTGCTTTGATCTACTGTTTGCTCTAATTTCTCATTACTCCTACCAATACTTTCTATTAATTTTCTATGACTCCTGTCTATAGCTTGATTTAATTTCTCAAAACTCTTTTCCACAGTCTGAGTTAGTTTTTGTTCTAATTTTTCCCTACTCTTTTGCATATCTTCCCTCATTTTTTCTAATTTCTCATTATTCTTTTGCATATCTTCCCTTAATTCCCTATGCATATTTCTCATCATTTCCATCATTATCATACTAGTATCAAGATTAACATTTCCTGCTATCCTATTCTCACTTTCTACACTAACATTTTCTCCCTCCAATACTACATTGTTTGAGCTTTTTTTTGTAACCTGTATTGAATTACAGCTAACTGTTACACTATCTCCCTCCATCATTGTTTTTTCTATGTTATTAGTGGCCATTGTTTTTATTATCCTACCACTTCTCAGTCTCATTTAATTACCTTTTTGATGCTGTCTGATGCTGCAGTTTTGATGTCCAGCGTTCTGCCCCATTCTCCTATGTTTGTATGTCGCTTCTGCGTTGTTTCGTGATGAATCTACGTTGTCTCGATGTTTTTGTAGTTGATTTACCCTGCTGTCTTGGAATCTGCATCTTGTAGATCGTTCCACTGCTGCATTCGCCTTTTCCTGGTTAATTCTGCTACTTTTCCTAGTCGTCTAGCCTTCCTTTCCTAGTTGTCGCTCCACGTTGATGCGCCAATTTGAGATAGTTTTAGTGCAAATTGTATATATGTTTTAGAGCACCACGTGGTGGAACCAATTTGCAAGAGGACAAATTGTATATTGTTTACTTCACCACGTTGTGGATAATGTTTCTCACGTAATGTTGCTTACCTCACGCGTGGAACCATCTTGTGTGACGTCATTCGTCGGTCGCCTGCTAACTCCATCTGACGTAGCAATCTATATGAATTAGTTTTAAGGTTATGTATATTGTCTTCCGGCCAGCTATTTAGGTAGGCATTTAATTCTTGCAGGGTGTGAAGCGGAAAAGGAATCTTTTATCCAAAAATTACTAGTGAAGAAATGTGTTTTATAATGTTTTATTGTCGAACACGTGCACTAACACTTTCACAAATTTATCTTGATAATCGACATACTGAAACTGTTTCTAATAACTTCTCACTTTTAACTCACGTACTTCAATTTTTGTATATAAATGACTTTGTAATATTTTAGATCTTTAATGATTTTCACTGCGTGTAACTTGGTGAACTGAGCGGCCAACGTGTAATGTACGGAGAATTTTGTATAACTGAGGGAGACGATGTGTAGTGCTTCGTGAATCTTGCCGAACTGGAGGACGATGTGAATGCTTCGAGAATCTTGCTGAACTGGAGGACGATGTGTACTGTGTCGAGAATCTTGCCGAACTGGAGGACGATCGCTTTGAATCTACACTATTTATAGGCTTACCTCAAGCTACACCTAAAGATTATAAATGAATTACCATTGGCTAATAAAACGCGCCAACATTAGCGTCTATTTTACTATCCAATGAAAACCATTAATACATATTACTTTTATAGAATGTTCTGGAAGCTTTTTTACTGAAAAGGCGCGAAACATGACGTAACTTCCTGGTTCCCGGTAACGATAAACAACTCACTCCCTTGCTAAAGTATTGTGTTATTGTTAACAGTTTCAGTAGAGCCGAAAATTATTATTTACCATTAATAATTACAATTATTAAACCCCTGAAATCAATGTTACATAAAAATACATATTCATATAAAAATAATTATTTACATTAAAGTAATTTGTGATACAAATTACCGTCTCATTTCTAAAGTAATAGGGGAATAATGGAAGAATGTAATGTAAAAATCATGGTTTCACATTTCTTGTGGTTCAAAGAAGTCCTCCAATTGTCAATCCATGATAGCAGAATATTAAGAGACTCTGTAATCAGTGGTATTTAGTTCATAGTGGATGATAAAAATGGTGATATAGCGTACATGGCAATGTTGACATGTGATAAGGCAGGTATGTGTTAGGTGAAGAAACTGAACAGCACAGGTGCTAAAATGGAACCTTGAGAAACTCCAGATACGACTGGCTGCATAGAGGATAAGAGCAGGACCAATCTGTACCTGAAAAGTACGATGTGAGAGAAAACTAGCAGTCACACTGTAAAAATAATCCGATAACCCAATGCTCCAGAGTTTGTAGAGCAGACGGCATGTCACACTCGATCAAAAGCTTGTTTAAAGTCCAGAAATGCTCCAACCACATGTTGTTTACGCTAAAAACTGCAATCACCTCAGTTAATCACAGAAGCTGATGGATTGTAGAGTGGTGTCTGCGAAAACCAAATTGTTGTGGTGATATCAGTGTGTTTATTAGAAATTTGCTTAAACTTTGCGGATGACTTTTTCAAAAAGTTCGGAAAGTGTAGGCTATAGGCTAATAGGGCAACAACTAGAGGGTAAGGAAGGCAGTGATCCAGGTTTAGGAAGAACGATAACCACAGCAGTTTCCATGATAATGGAAAATATCTGAGGCAAAAAGCAGCATTAAATATGGAGGCCAAGTAGGCAGAGTCTTAGTAGTAAGGTGATTTAAAACAATATTGGGATAAGATAATGTCTTGGAGCTTTTTTAGTGGGTAGGTCATGAAGGAGACACCGAAGTTATCAGGTCGAAATGCTGTTGAGCTGTTCTGGAACCAAGGAATAGGCATCAATCACATTTTCAATATCCTGACTGAACTCAGCATTCATACTGGGATTGAGCTTGAAAGCAGTTTGGAAAATATCTGCCAATAGCTTCACATTTTGCAGCTTCAGATTCATACACATGGTCCTGGAATTTAAAGAGTGGGTTCCCGAAGCACGTTTTGTCTCCGTCCATACAGAGCAATCTACACAAAAGGTTAGACAAGTAGTATTAATATGTAGCATAGCAATATTTGTCTAGAGCTCACCAGGTTTGACAAATTGATTGATTGAATCTTTGTAGCTGCCAAAGTAATCTATATATATAAAAACAAACAAAATAGACAATAAAAATAAATAAATAAATTCAGTTTTACTTATGGACACTCTTTAATGCTGTGGGCCATAGTGTCCCATTCTGTATTGGGTCTGAAAGACCGGTAATTTTGCCTCTTTTACGTGCCATAAATTTACTACGCAGAACCACTGGCTTTGCTTTACTTCCCTTCCAAAGAAACCCATGCTAAGGATTTTTACGCCAGAAAAAAATCCATTGCCCTCTGCCAGGTTTGAACCCACAACCTCAGGAACTAGGGACTAGCATGGTAACCATTATACCACGGAGGACAACAAGGTAATCTATGAGATTGCCATTCTTGTCGCATCTTAAGTTTGGCTTTCAACAATGCTTCAGTTCTTAAGGGAAGCACTTGATGATGTGGAGTATTCCCATGAAAACGCAGCATACAACTAGCAGTTTTCACCGATGTATATAAAGACAATGTGAAATGCTGCACTGCTGCATCAATATCAGAAGAGGTTTATAGGCAATATGCAGCAACTCAATGTCCAATTGCTTCTGAAAACATTCCCAGTTCACCATTCGTTGGATAACGCGAGAAGAAGGGAAGCGCATGGCACTTCACAACGAAATGTAGAGATGACAGGGCAGTGATCAGATTCCATCACAGCAACAGAGTGCACGTATAAGGGCTGACTATGTTCTTCATAAATGCCACATCTAAGATGTCCGGTACGGCAGCAGGATTGTAAGAATAGTAGGTAGGATCTGTTGGAGCTAGAATGAGTATATTGTTGTGGTTGGGAGCCAAGAGAAGATGTCTTCCGGCAGGAGTGGTTACACAACAACCCCATTGCTCCCGCTTGTTTAAATCACCAAAAAAGATTACAGGAGAAGCTGCAGATCTTGTTCCTACAACTGAGCTGAGGGTGGTCGATAAGCTCCAATTATAAGCATCTCCAGACAGTTTTATTGTTGGAGCTTGATTGCGCAGGCCTCAAGACTTGTCAATTGAGGAAAAAATATAATTATGTGCCAACTTGCATTTCACAAGACTGGCTACGCCTCCAGAATCAATCCAGGCACCACAGTCAGATCTATAAATATGGTAATCAGGAGAGTGAATTTTTGAAAAGAAAATGGGTTTCAGGGATACAGGCAATATCTATATTGTATCTAGATAAAAATTCCAGAAAAGTAACTCGCTTAAATTTTAAGCCGTTGGCATTCCAGTTTAGAAAAATAAATTCAGAGGATGAAAGATGAACAGAACTATTCATTTCGAAAAATCTCATTGAATAACAAAATTAGAAAAAGCCTTTGTATGAAAGAGGTATAGCTTGGAAGCCCTCGTCAACACAGGTAGAAGGTGAGGATAGTCAGAAGGATTGGAAATAGAACTTTCTCTAAGCATCCGAATGCTGTGAAAAGACAGAGGTGTTCTGTCAGGAGGCCATACGAGAGGCCAAGTATTTACACTGGCTGTGTTTGGCAAGTTAGAAAACTGCTTTGCATTAGACGAAGGTGTGTTGGATTAGGCACATTAAAGTGTTCAGAATTAATCTGCAATCGAGAAGGTTCACTAGTAGCTTTAGTGCAAAGATTTAAGTAATGAGGATAACCTTTGTAGTTCACAGCATGGATTCCGATGCAATTCATGCACTGAGGTACTTCCTGTTTGGGTTTAGTGCTTCCTGTGGTGGTGAGATTCCAATAACTTAACACACCATGCATTAAGATGATATTAATTTTTTGTGTAACCATACCATTGACACCTGGTGCACTGAGGCACATCCAAGGGTCTGTGGCAATATTCAACAGAGACTAATGAATGTTGTATATGTCGAAGGTTAAAGATTTCTTTAGCTTGGTCTGAGTTCTCCAGTCAACCACACACAAAGCTATAGGTTGTTTGTCCTTATAAAACAGTCAAACTTTAGTAACTGGAAGCTTTTGAGAGAGAAGTTCTGAAAAGATTTAATCGGTTATAAAATATGGAACATTTAGAATAACAACTTCCAGCTTTTTGGAATTGGGATCACGAAAGATGTGATACTGTAATTGAGATTCGTCAAAAAAGCCAATCACAGCATGAAAATCTGAACTCGCGGTAAGAGCAATTTTTAGAGCTTCCCCTTCTGCTGAGTAGTAAATTCAATGGTCATTATTCAACGTAGATCAACCTATGAGTGCTTGATAGTTGTTTGCCTCATGCAAAAAGATTGGGGGAACACGCACTGTTTCTAAAGTTTGGATCTGAGAAGCCATTGCTGTAGGATCCTCCATTTATTCCAATGGGGCATATTTGTTGTGAACGTCCATTAGGTTCACTACATATCTTTGGTTAGCTTGTGAAGCAGGCACTGTATATTTGTTTTTTGGAAGGCTGAAATCGTCTTATCAATGCTTGAACGTTAGCTTACCAGGCTGTAAAACAGGCCTTGATGAGTATGAAGATTGCAAGAGAGGCTCTGTGTTACTATTAGACATTGCTAGGAACACAATAACAACATAACTGCACTACACACACACACAGAATCGTAGAAGAACTCAATACAATGCTTTGTAAACAGGCAATGCAATGCAAACTTAATCTGATTGGATTTAATTTAGAGAGCAACTTAATTTGATTGGATTCACGGAAAATCTGCACTGTAAAGACACTATAAAATCTGCACCAAGACAACATGAAATTAACAATTGTTCTCTCTCATCTAGCACATATGAACATAACTGAATGTAATTGATTTGTTAAAACTTCAGACTTGGATGAAAAATTGGAGCAAGAACTGTAGAAATGTGTAACTTCTTCCAGAGCCACCTGGAATCCCCCTATGACTATTATGATTCTTGAACATTTTCTGTTACTGCACAAATGTTTCCATAAAACATGGCTGGTTTTGAAAACAAAACTGCATCAAAAATGCTGTTGCAATCTGTGTGTCATTTCAAGAACTTACGATCCTCATAAAATGAAAGACAAAAGATAAAAACAGATGGGAAAAGTATAACTGCTTATTCCTGGGGCCAAAATGAATGGATGATGAGGAAAACCAATGGTAAGGATAACAATAGATTAAGATTCCACTGTATATCAAAGTGAAACATGAAAATGCAATTAGGTGTAAAACTATTTTGGAAAAATATCTCTCATAACTATTGCATTGCTGACATCAAACAAGCAAATGTAAGAAATGAGGGTTGACATCCAACAGAAAACAATGAAACATCCAATTTTTTCGCTTCAGCAGCTTATGGTTCGCTTAACAGTAGGAAAAACAAAAACATACAACAGGCAAAAGTAAAAGGGTTGCAGAAAATAAACAAGTTACCAGATTATTTTTAAGTATACATTTTTCCCCTTAGAAACAGATAGCACTTCTATAATTTATGCCTTACTCATAGAAACAGATAGCACTTCTTCAATTTATGCCTTACTCAAAATACAACTTATGCCAGGAGATCTACATAATCACTGTTTCAGATGTCAGGTTTCAAACTTACCTCAAGAGGATCCAACATTCCTTTTCTTGTGACAATGATCTGTTTGGGCTGCTCTTCTACTGGTAAGGATCTAATTAAGGCTGCTACTTCCTCAGCAGTCTTCCATTTTGCCAGCTGTCCAAGACGCTTCTGTCCAGCCCACACTGATGTGTGGATGATCTTGAGGAACAATTGACCAGTGCGAGGATTAAAAATGAAGATTGCTCCATTTATTGGCTTTGTAGTCAAGTTACCTTCAAACGTTTTGTGGATGGTCACTCGATACACATTTGTATCATCTACAAACCTATATTAAAACATAAAATTCAATTACAAAACAAACTTGTGTACTTAAAAAGAAATCACAAATATTTTTTCTTTCATTTTATTTAGTTCTTAAAGTGTTACATCTTTCAACAGGAGAGATTCTATATAACAAATGAATGAAAAAAAATGACATTGAGGACCTAAAATGAGTTAGATTACTTAATATTCAGGGCAAGATCTGTGAATACAGGCGAGGAGGGCTGGAAGATTGGCACAATGTATTCAAGCCTAGGTTGGTAATAGGCATTTTAAGACTACTAAATCATAGTGCAACCAACCAAGCCAAAGACTACCATATAGCTACTGCATCCTCTATCTCCATCCACAAAGTACGTCAGATTATAGAACTAACACTTTTACAGAGGGGGAGGGGAAATCTGATATATTACATTCACATGACTTTCTCTAACCACTATCCTTTATTTTTGTATAGCTTCTAGAAGTGCTAAGTAGTGAAGGAGGAAGGTTGCGTTCATAAGAGCTTTTGAGTTTGAGGAAAAAGGATCTAAGGAATAATGGGAGTCGGCATAACAGTGTATAGGATCAGAACTGAACTGTTTAGGAGAATGAAATTTGTGAAAAACAAAAGTGATTTCGGAGAGTCAATGTCAAAGATACTGGTTATAGGAATGTGTACTAACAGTATTGCTAGTGATTAGAGGAATTGAAGTAAATTCTGGCCCTGAAGAAATTTAGGAACTGCTGGGAAATCTCAATGAGAAAATGGATAAAATGGAAGGCATGGAACAGCAATTGTGTGATAAAATGAAAATGTTAAGGATAGAGGATGTCAGAGATCAAATGCAGGTGACAATATGGTAATTAGGTATAGTTAAAGGAAAAAGGGAAACATTGGAGGAAAGGGAGAGAAGATTTAATTTGGTCTTCTTAGTAATAAAGGAGAGAAGAGAGACATGGCCTGCAGAAGAAGTAATATAAATAATGAGGGAGAAGCTATAAATGGAGATGCATGGATGGCAAATAGTTTCAGAGTTGGAAGACAAGTTGGGAAGAGGGCAATAGTGGTGAGGCTAGCAACAGTTCAGCTGGTAATATGAAGTGCTCAGAAGAGCCAAGAAACTAAAAGGAACAGATAGGTTCACCAATAAAGATCTTTCACCGAACAAAAGAGCAATACAATGTAATTTAATTCAAAAAATGAAAGAAGCAAGAGCACTGGGGAAAATGGCATATATTAGAAGCTTTGGGTCAATGGAGAAAAAATATCATATGGATAAGATGGCTACAAGGGCTTATTGGTGTGACAGAGAGGAAATTAATCAGCAGTTGTTAGTGGTGACTACAGGAAATGGCAGGGTGACAAATAAGGAAGATAATGGAAAGAGCTCTAAAATATTGGTTTACAATCTTAAACTTAGACAAAAGAAATGTGTTAAGGCAATGCTCAGAATACCGAGAAAAAAGCTTAAAGAATAGTGGATGGGTAAACAGTGTACAGAGTAATTTGGAGAGTAGTGGATAGGCAGATTTAAAGAAGAAGATAAAATAATGTAAATAACTTTTGGAAAATGGCAAGGGAGAGATCTGAATTTATACAAGTACAAAACCTATTTAGCAAGTTAGCTGAAAAGAGATCTTTATATACCTATGAAAAACACATGAGGAAGGGAAAAATATACATACATAACAAATAAAGAAGAGCAGGAGAGCATTGCATGGGTAAGAACTAGCGTGTGGAGGTTAAAAGGTTTAAGGAAAGGTATTCCACAAAATCAATGCCCCATATGTGGAGATGATGTTGAACATATAATATTTAAGTGCAAAGGAGTAGAAATTTGGAGAAAAAAGTTTATCAGAAAGAAATAGTTTAAGATAGAAATTTTGCTACAACTGAAATGTTTTATAAGAACAGGAGGAGTTTAGGACAATTTTTAAGTAAAGTTAAAAATAAATGGATTTGGACAGTGATTAGAAAAAAATAAGTAAGAAATTAAGAATTAAAGGAAGTTGACTATGGAAAATATTTAATTTATTAATATAACCGGTAAAGAGCCAGGGCTGAATGACGATCTTATTTTTTTATGTTGTATATGGCTTAGTACAATAAATTAAATGCACTGAATATATATAGCTTCTACAAACTATTCTTACAAACACTATTATTTCTGCTTGCTTCAAGTTACAGATAAACGTTTGCAGAAATTGTTTCATTACACATTTCAATGTAGGTTCAAACAGGAACATTTCAATATTTCAGGGGATAAAGGATACCGAAGCAATAGTAAAATTTAAAAAATGGGTCAGCATATGCTTGGCCATACTCCATACTCTTTCTATTAACATTGTGACAAACAAGTGAACGGCGACAAGCACTTCAAAAAATGAAAAGAACTGAAAAATTTTGATCAATAACAATGGATATTTCAGAAATGTCTGATGGCATAAAAAGTTATTTGAAACAAAATTCTGGGTATTAAAGAGATCTACATTTCTTCTGCAGTAAGTTTTTGTCTTATGGTTTACCAATAATACAAAATTAAAGATTTTATTTTGTCATATAATATATGGCATAAGTCTCTTGCTATCTCTCTCTCTGGCAGAAGGCCTTATTTTTTTAATTCAGAGGCTTCAAAATATATTTCTGGTTAAATCTAAAAATTATTAAGTATTTGAAAATTCAAACCAATAAAAAAGTATATTTGGGAAATGGCTAATGGTAACTAAAACACCTTATTTGACACAATTTGTGCATTTTAACAAGATCTATAATTTTTGTGTAGTAAGCTTTTGTCTATCAATTATACAAAATTGTACAAAATTCCTTTAAAATGAAGAGGACTTCATAGGGTATTGACAGAAAATTGAAGACATACATTTTATTCGTTTCTCTCTCCCTCTCACACACATGCATGCGCATACACACAGAGAGATACCTTTTTCTAGGTTTTTTTATGTATATGTTGAATTCACAATTTCTCTACCCACTCTTCTACCAACTTTTCTTAAGCTTATTCTTCTATCTACTTCAAGTTAATGTTTAAGAAATGCTTTTATTACACATTTGGTTCTAGGTATATGAGGAGTAGAGGAATACATAAGGCCAAAGCGATAGTCAATGTTTTCAAAGCAAGGCGCTTTTCGATGGCTTTAAAATTCCTTGTTCTTTGCATGACCAAACAAAAAAAAGGAATATGGACTTTGCACTTCAAGAAAGTCAAAAGTTTTTGAAAATTAAAACCAATAACAAAAAACCAGATATGCTACCTTCACATGACCTTTTCTAATCTTGTGTTATTTATTATGGGTATAAAAACTTATCTTAGTAGGCTTATTTTTCTGTATGCTTCATTTTAATTGAGATAAACCACCGTAGAAATAGCTACATTATACATTTCATTCTAAGTGCCAAGGGAATAGCCATAGCCAGATATATCAAAACTGGATGCTATATGAAGGCCGTATATGCCCTTTCCATGCAGTCGCAAGAAACAAGTGAATGTTGACAGGACTTTAAAAATAATGACAAAGTACTGAACAATTCAAACCATTAAGACAGATGTCTTAGAAATGGCTTATGGCAAAAAAAGTTTTTTGAAATAAATTGTGTGTTTTAAACAGACCAATGTTTTTTTGGGTAAGGTACTTTCATATATTGCTTAAAGTTTTCAGTTATACAAGATTATACAAAATTCCTTCCGAATAAATAGGACTTCACAGACTATTCCCAGAAAATTCAAGATATACATTTTATTTGTCATGTACATATAAGGTATTTTCATCAAAATAGTTAGCCACTTTTGAGAAAATAAATTTTTTTTAAAAATGCCCCATGCAAAGGGTAGTAGAGGCTGGGAGAATTTTCTTGAAAATCTTCGTGTCGCATCTTTGGGAGGAACTGAACTTAAATACCAATGAGTTATGCTGTTTTCTCTCTCTCTCTCTCTCTCTCTCTCTCTCTCTCTCTCAAGCATGCATATGTGTGCACACACACATAGACCTTTCTCTAGCAATGCTCTTTTTTGGATTCAGAGGGGTCTCAAAACATATGTTTCCAGTGAAATCTCAGCATTAAATTTTTGGTGGAGTACAATACTTCCCCTGCTTACTATATATTAGAGAAAGTACAAATACTTCAGAAATGGTAAATGCCACAAAATAATTTGACATTTTTTGCATATTATGCTTTTGTCTCTCTTATGATTTACCAATTACAATAAAATATATCTCCCTCCCCTCTATCTCTATCTCCCTCCCTTCTATCTCTATCTCTCTCTCTCTCTCTCTCTTCATGCCTGCACACCTTTTCCTAAGTTTGTTTTTGATTCAGGACCTCAAAAAAATGCATATCTGGTAAAAGCTCATTATCAAAATTTTGAATGAAATGTCATACTTCCTCTATGAACTAAAGTAGGTGCTAGAGAAAGTACAAATTAACAAGCACAAAGCAAAACACTGTGCATAACTAAAAGCTGCACTTAGTGTACAGTTTCAAAATTCCTAGGATCTTATTACCTCGTAAGCTATAAATTTCCTTATTTATGCAAACTACAGTCGAACCTCAATCTATTGTTCAATTTATGCATTCATCCTTCAAATTATGTGGTCCTAGCCGTTTTATATTATAATTATGTGATCAAAACCTATATTCATCAATCCTCAAAGTATTGTTTTCCTGCATTATTCATTAAAGAATTTCAGTCCTAAATAAATTCTATCCTCCAACAATTTTTTTAAGCTGGAATAACTGACACAGTGATTATAATTTACACATAGTTGCTGATACTTCTTGAGTAGTCTGTACCAGCTGAAGTGAAGAATTCAAATAGCAACATTCCGACGCATTTGATTATGGCACAGGTAGATAGATATGTATGCCATTTGCTATTGAAGCTGATGTGTATGAACTGTACAGGCATTCTTCAAAGTTCATGACAGTGACAGAAGTGAGCAACAGAATGTGTTTAAAGTGAAAAGTTTGTTGTTTTGCATGAAAGAAAAGCAACTAAGAAGCAAATGTCAAACACTTTTTTTAAAAAAAAGTGACAAACCTTAAAGATTGACCACAAAATATTGCAGCATTTAGCAACTTATTTTACTGTATTTGGAGGGAACTGCACATTCGGGGCTTGGCAGCAGTGACTGCAAGTGATACAGGCATTAGGGGAGGGGCAAGCAGATAGATACTGGTACGAAGCCATCTCTCTTCCTCTTTCAGCGGTGAGTGGATATAGAGGCAACTATGGGGGAAACATGTCTCTCTAGGTAACACGTAAGGTTTTATAAATGTGCCTATTTGTTTGAAATGGATTAGTTATTCAAAAGTACATTTTATTCCCTTCCTGTTAATGTAAGAAAGACAACATAACTCACTGAGATGCTTCAGATTTAACTTGGATAATTAGCAATGTAATTAGCTCTCCCCCGATGTCTGGCCCAGTCAAAAGTGAAATCATTTAAATTATAAAGTTCTGCAAGTGTCCTACCCGTGTTTTACTGTGGGCCATGAAAATAGAAAATATAGTGTTTGCTTTTATATTGGCATTATTTATTTTTGTACACTTCCCATATTCATTGTTTTCCTGCATTCATTTTTTTTAAATCCCCTTGGTAAACAATGAATCAAGGTTTAACTGTACTACCTTCTCAAATAATTAAGTTATGAAATTTATGGGCATTACTGTTACCAGAGAAAAAGAGTATGGGTCACCATCCTATTAATACTACGGTATGCAGTGAATCATAACATCCAACATGCAATTACCTTATTAGAATAAAACCTCTTATTCTCCAATAATGTTTACAGTTTTCTAAATATACACTTACATAACTACAGACGACAGAACTTACCAAATAATCTGATTTGAGAAGAGCTCTCCATAGTTTTGTGATGAAAGATAAGGCTCAGTGGGCTCTGAAGAGTACAGCTGCAGAGCTTTCCTTATACGCTCACGCAACACATACAAGGCTGGATTTGCCTTCATTATTTTTGCCATTGCCTGTTGAATCAGAGGTTTGCAACCTGGATACCAGTTACCATATGCACTGGAAAAAAAAAGGAAATAAATGCAACCTTTATTATAATGCCATGCATTAAGAAGAAAATTCAATTACAATCCATGTTTGCTATATGCACACTTAACAATCCTGGCCTATTCAATTAAATCATTCCTTTAACAAATTATTTCTTTTACAGCACTTTTTGAATGGAGTTGATATGATAAAACGTAAGTGCCATAAAAGCTTAATGTCATTCTCCAAATACACTAACAAAAAGTTAAGCACCTGAAAGAAATGGTCCAATGTCAATGCAATGTTGTATGTGTACATACTGTCAGTGGGTATGTAGATGATTACAATGACAAATGTTAGGCACCTAGAAGGAGTCGAGGAAATTAAATAAAACTCTGTGTGTTGAGGAGTTATGTGACTGACTATATTTCAGTGATTACAAAATAAGAGTGACACATTCAACAAGGTTGGCAGTAGGAGTTCACTTGTCAGTAAGATGTTGCACCTCCTCTGTGCTTGAATTCAATTGGGAATGGTGTCATACAGCTGTTGTATACCGTCCTGAGGCCAGTTGACACACAGCTGTTGTAACTGGTCCTCAATATCCTGGATATGGGTACTTAGGCGGAGTTGACGTCTGAGCTGGTCCCACATGTTCTATTGGGAACAGATGTGAGGATCTTGCTGGCCACAGGAATACCCCAACCCCATGCAGGCAGTTCATAGACATATGCCATGTGTGGACAAGCATTACTGATAGATGGTAGGATATTTCGCATGAGAGGTAACACATCAGGATGCAAGATTTATGTGACGTACCATTGTACTGTCAGAGTCCCTGAATAACTACCCGCCGTGACCTAAACTTATATCCAATGACTCTCCACAACATTTATTCAGATGATGTGTAATTTTTCTGCATTCAAAGATTTATTGTGGATTTTGGCAAGTAAAGATCTGCAATGGCTAGTATGGCTGCTTGAGAATCTATCAATATAACAGCTCCTGAAATCTGTTTATTCTATACAAACAGTTCTACTAACATGTATGAATTGCACTTACTTCTCCATAAAAATTTGTTGCATTAGTTTCCAGATTAGAAAAATAAATGAGAAAAGTGGACATGTGTAATAATTTCCTGTGCTTTCTATGAGGCGTGTTTTTAAAGTAAGTACACGTAATTTTTTTTACAAAATAGCAGAACATTATTTTCCAATTTTCCATTCCTTACGTTACACCTCTACTCCATATACAATAGAATCTCGTTAATATGTTTTTGCAGGGACCCAAGGATCTGGACATCATATACGGGAAAAGTGTTGAAAATACAAAATCTGCAATTTAAGAACATAATTATGTAATAGAATCAAATAATTGTTTCCATGGAGAATTGAAATCAATGAGTACAATTCCATGCTGAATACGATCCATATTTCCATGTTAAATTCAATATGTATTGAGAAAGATTTGGATACACAAAGTCCAAGAATAAATAATTCAAGCTTTTATGTTGGTCAACTTGGATTTAAGTTGGCAAACCTGTTAAACATAATATGTTAGCTTCTCTGTATAATTTAAGCAGGTTTTGAGGTTAGTGAATGGTTTAGAGAAGAATAAATTGCGAATTATGGAAGCGATAAAAGGGCTTTGCTGTGTGTTTTATTACACACATGTGATAATTTCCGCTAAAAAAAACAAAAACAAAATGATGAGCATGCATCATGTTATGAGTACAATAGAAGATAGTATCTTTGATGTATACAATATGATTTGAATACGGTAGGTGTTTCCATGCAACAAATTTCGATCCAATCCTCTTCCAATCCTACTTTCCAAGAGGAAAGTTTTGTTTTAACATTTTTCCCTTCTTCAAAAACAGTTTCAATCAGCTTACGTTTGCTAAAAATTGTGTTTAAGGTTGACAAAGGAATGTTTGGCTTCCGCGCTATATCCACATGTCATATTTGCAATCTATTTCAAGGATTTTAAGCTTTTCACTGTTGGTTATTTGCTGCACTTTTTTTTTCTCCATTGCAAACAAAAAGTTAAAATACAATCTACGTATGTTTAGTCAACACTCAATGCTAGAAACTATTGGCATTTACCATGCGCCAAGCTAAAGTATTCTCTATCCCACCCACACAAATCGCATCACACAAATATACATACATGCATGTTATTGGCTGTCGGTCTCCACCCTGTGACCAAGGATTGACCAAAGTGGCGATTGAGTACATTAAACTTCAAACGTTAAGCGCCTACTCCCACTTGACCAACAAAGGATTGGCCAATACAGCAAATGAGGACGTCAAACTTCGAATGTAGTAAGTGTGACCGAGAAAACATACTAAATAAACGTTATTTAATACATTTACTGCATTTTACGCTGGAACTTTTATAATTCAAGGTAATACATGAGGAATGTGCTAACAAGATTCCACTGTAGTCATCACTGTTATTCAGGCACTTGTCATAACAGGAAACCAGTTTTTGTATACCTTTGCCAAAGAATGATGCCGCCGTGATGAAAGCCAAGTCTGCACTTCTTATTTCACAATATTGTTGTCGTTTAAAATACTTTCCAATAAGAAATTTCTTCAGATCAAGAAACAGATGAAAATCACTTGGTGCCAATGCTTTCTTCCATAATTTGCACTACTTCACCCATGATCACAGACCGTTGGCCACTCCATGGCTCATCCCGCAAATTTTTATGACCTTTTGTTTAACTAAGCCACTTCCTCACCATTCCATTACTCATTATTGTTTCCCCATAAACCTCACACAATTGCCTATGAATGTTTGCTGGTGTATATTTCTTGCATTAAAAAAACAAATCACTGATCTGACTTCTCAGCCAGCAATCATTCGATTGTTTTGAACATTTTGAAATGCTCTAACAACCGGAAACCACAAAATGATGATCACTCACAGCTGTGTCTGGCTTACTAATGAATGGAGGAAGTAACACGTATGCTCAAAATTGCAACTGCAGCAGCGAAATATTAAAACGGTACTTACTTTAAAAACATGCTTCATAATTATAATAATTTACCAAGGTATGAGAGCAAATCTAAAAGTCTTTGCCCCTATTTTTTTTCTGGTAACATAAGATACATACAGCCAACTAAACATGTAGATATTATTCCTTGTACGTTTCACTATTTTTCCACATAGTCCCCATGCCAGTTGAGACATTTGTCCCATCACAGCACTAATTTTGCGATGCTGCTGTGGTAGAAGTCGGCCATCTGACTACGGAACCACTGTCGCACTGCTGTCTTGACTTCGTCATCGCAAGTGAATTGTTGTCCTGCCAGGAACTACTTCAGCAGACTGAAAAGATGGAAATCACTAGGGGTAAGATCCGGGCTGTATGGTGGATGCTCTAGAAACTGGAAAGTTCCTTAGCTTGCCGACGGTCTTGCTTGCCACATGTGGTCTCGCATTGGCGTGGAGGATGATCACGTTGTCAAGATTGAGAATCCCGAGGCGCTTCTTTCTGATCACAACCCGCAGAAGTGACAGTGTGGAACAATATCTGTCAGCATTGATGGTCCACCTCGCAGCATGAAATCCAGCACGAGTGGTCCACGGCAATCCCAGAATGCCGTTAACATCACTTTGTGAACAGATGGCACAGTATGGAATTTCTTTTTCACAGGAGACTGCGGATGTTTCCACATCATACTCTGCTGTTTTGATTCCGGCGTGTAATGCAGTACCCATGTTTCATCGCAGTAACAATGCGATCCAAGAAATTGTCACCTCCTCGGCATATCGTTGCAAATGATTCAAAGAAGCAATCATTCGCTTGCCTTTCATCACATCATCCAACTGCTTAGGAACCCATCGACATGAAACCTTCCTGCACCCTAAGCACTCGTGAATGATGTCGAAAGCACTCCCAAAAGAAATGTCGAGCTCCTGAGCAATGTCTATGATGCACACGTGCTGCTCTGCTTTAACCATCACATCCACGCAGGCAATATTGTCATCAGTCACCGATACACGCGGTCTCCCTGCACGTTCATTGTCATGCAGATTTGCACGGCCATTTTCGAACTCAGAACACCACCATCTCACACTTCTCAAAGGAAGACACCTTTCCCCATATGATGGCTGCATTTCCCTGTGGATCTTGATGGGTGTTTGTCCCTTACTCCATAGAAAACGGATCACACTTCATTGCTCGTGGACGTGTTAAGCACACCTGCCATTTTGAACACACTGCCGGCAGCAGCTGGAAACTCTATGAGGACCGGCCCATGAAAAGTCCACTACTTCGAATGTATATGTTGGTTTTTGTTTTACATTCGTAATTTGGCCGAAAAAAAATAGGGGCAAAGACTTTTTAATTTGCCTTCACACAATTGAATTTCATGTGGCAGCACATTCAACTATTTTTCTTTCCATCTGCTAAGACTAAATACAGATGTGGTGTGCCTCCAAATCTGCTTTTAATGAAATCAATTTCCTTCTCCTTAATTTTTTCATAAGTAGACACTGAAGCTACAAATTTACAAGAATCAGCTAAAAAAATCTGGCAATAATGTCCTATTTAGTAGTTACACCTATTAGGAAGAATTAAACAACACAATAGCAGATTCAATCTTGAAAGGGCAAGATATGCTAGTTTTAGTAACGGTGAAGCAAACTAATAAAACAGGAATACATTTTCACTTTACATTATTGAGGTTATTTTTAACCAACAAGGTGAAACTGTATGTTGTGGTATTCTGGTTCTGTTGCAAAATTGCATAAGTGCTTACTGTCATTTTATATTTCTTAAAATAAAGATCAGGTTCAAAGTTAGAAAAAACTCAATGCAATGGATACAGGGTTGAAATTTGGACACTAGACACTATTATTGATGTTAGAAGGAAATTGTGATAAAGTTTCAAATTTTAATGGAATATCTGCTACTGATTATAAACACCTGGTTTCAGGGTCTTATTGTATAACAGTCCTAGGAAACTTATTCCCTAAGTCAAGATTTCACAGAATTGGTGATTTTATGGTTTTATTTATACTGTTGATGAAAATATAATTTTAACAATTTAAATTGAATAATCAGTTATTAAAATAATTCCTTTTCCTTGCCATGAAACACTATTTATTGGGATATATAATTTGTGCTAATTAAAAGTAATGTTTTCAGAAAGCTTAAGTTATTTCATAATAGTATTGCCATTAATTTAAGCCTTACACCTTTCTTACATTCAGAATTTAAGTCCTTTCAGAACTTCTTAATTTCCTATTTTGCCATCCCCCCAACTGCAATACCTTTACTTTTGACCATTTCACTATTTCCACTACTCAAAATATGACTAAAAATTGCATTTTATTTGTGGATGCTCTTTAACTACTATGGTTCTTAGCATTGGATTCCATTCCATATTGGGCGTGAAAGACTGGAGGCCTCAAAATCAGGCTTGAGTTTCTCTTACGTGCCATATCTACGACACAGGACCAACAGCTTTACTTCCCTTCCGAAGGAAGCCATGCTAAGGTTTTTACAGTTGAAAAAATCCATCGCCCTCTGCCAGGTTTGAACCTGCAACCTCGGGAACTAGAGGCTAAGACCTTAGACCATGGAGGACAACTTATAAATACCTGAAGTAGCCTATAAATGCAATTCTTACCTGTGCAAGTTGTATGCCAAATCAATAGCAATCAGCAGCCCTGTTGGTGATGGATATATTGACATATTGTCTGTTGTGTAGTCTAAGAATTTTGCTCGAGCATATCTCTCTATATCATGTGAATCGTAGTCTCCCCACCGAAGCTGAACATCAATCCAGTACTTCTGTGTGGTGGTATTATCCATTGTGTCCCTTAAAAAGTATTAAAAACATTGGTTTTCAACAATGTTATAATAAAAAATCTATACAAATTCATGACATAAAATTAACATAGATCACTTTTTCAGGGTCACATTATTCAGTTAATAAGTTTTCAAGTTTAGAAATCCCACTTATTCCTCTTTTGGCCTCATAAAATGTTCATTACTCAAGGGTTCACTTTTAAAAGTTTTGAGAATGAAGACAACAAAATTTTTAAAATTTAAATCTGAAAGTGGATCTGTTCAAAGTATTCTCCATTGCATTCTAAATAATGCCTCATCCTTCCAAACCGCTTTTCAAATGCAGAACGCCATTCTTATGTGTGCAAACACATTCTTCATAAGCAGCTACTGCAACTTCAATTGATTCAAATCATTGATCTCAAATTATTTTCTTTTAATTTGGGGGTTACAAAAAAAAAAAAAAAAAAAAAAAAAAAAAAAAAAAAAAAAAAAATGTTGCAATGGGCCTGATCCGGACTGTAGAGAGGATGGGACAAATATTTGACTCCTACAGGAATTGAGTTGTTTTTTCTAATGTAGTGTGGGCAGAGATGATGTGGTGCAACAAAATTCCATGGAGACCAAGTCTTTGTTCTCAGTTCACTGAAAACTTGTGGCAGACATTTTGTGGTGTATACCATCTGGCAAAAACAGTCTTTACTCCTTTAAGCAGAAATGTCAAAATATGGCCACTAGCTGAGAAAAATGCCAATACTTTTTGCCCCTTCACTTTTATTGGAGGAAGACCCAGACCCAAACCAATGACTGTCACTTGGTTTCTGGGGGATACTGGTGTAGAAAGCTTTAGTCACCTGTTAAGATGTTAAATTTGCTTTAGGATCTTCCCCCATCAAACATTTTTATCATTTTCTGCTCATTTGAGAGTTTGGGGGATCCAAAGAGTTTCCTGACATGCTCTTTGGTCAATATGGTCAGCAATATTCAGTCAAATCCAATATTCAGCGCTTCTCGAATCTGATATGCGCAACAATGATCTTCCTGCAATATGCACTCTGCGTTCATCACATTTTCATTTGTCATTGCTGTAAGTGGCCATCTTGTGCAGTCTTCAACTTCAAAGGACTCCCTTCCTCTTCTTAACTCTGCAAACCACCAATAAATCGTTGACTGCAAAGGGTAAAGATCCCCAAATGCCCAATGCAGTCTTTCAAGGCATTCTATCACCCCTAAATGCCTTTGAAGTCATAGAAAATCATAGCACTGAAATGCTCTCACTTGAGATCCATCCTAGAATATGGTATGGCAACATTTGCATGCACATACACAGAAATCATAGTACTGAAATGCTCTCACTTGAGATCCATCCTAGAATATGGTACAGCAACATTTGCATGCACATACACAGAAATGCTGACACAGCATATTGTTGGGGAGTACCCAGGCTTGTGCACATTACTATATGAACTTCAATCTAAAGCTAAGAAGACCTGCTTTGGCTTATCACAACTTACTATTGCCCATTCTCAAAACTTTCAGAGTAATCCTTGTAGTTGAGTTTTGGGCAAAAACTTAAGTATGAGGGTCAACTCCTTTGTATACTCACCAAAGCAAATATGAAAACAGCATGATATGAACTTCCCCCAACTTCCTAGAAATCTATTTCAAAGTTGTTGGGACAAACAATTGGACTTTGAATTATGTGATTTTCAATTAACCACCACCAAATCATAATTCAGAAATGCTAACCCCTGTTGCATCACAAAACATTCTAAGATGCATGAATGCATGCAATCACTTTGATTCACAGTTTACGCCTTTCAAATGTTGTAGAAAAAACTATATGTTCCAAATGTATGAAACAAGATGCATTTATTCAAATACTGCACTTGAATAACTCAAAAGAAACACCAGACATTGGCAAACATAACCTCATAACAGTGAAAAAAGAAAACCCATGATTCAAAGACAATCAGAAATCTATGTACGACACATATTAATCCAATGAATAAAGCACTTGCACAGGGGAACCAACAGGAGTGTCAAATTATTGGAAAGACACTGCACAAGTAAACAAACTAGAAAGAAAAAATCTGATGTGTTACACTCACATGACTTTCTCTACTCTTGTACAAACTATTTTTACAAACGCTTATTCTCCATCTACTTCATGTTAATCAAGATAAACATTTGCAGACTCTATCTTATTGCTAATTTTCTTGTAGATGTAAGGGGAAAATATATTTAAAAGGGCAATATAGAAAAACAGTAGCCTTTAAGCACATACATATCTCTTAATAGCTGGTTGCTAGGTGCAGCACGATTCCCTTTGCCACAGATTATAACTCTTTGCATATCCAAGACAAAAAAATGAATAATGAATTCCCATTTGAGAAAATAAGTATTGAAAAATTTAAGGGAATAACAAGCAATATCTCGAAAATGGTTCACTCAACAAAACAAATGTATATGACATAAATTGTGTATTTTAACGCGATCTACATTTTTTGTGTAGTAAAATTTTGTCTATCTCTTATGGTTTACCAGTTATGCATAAGTCGTTCACAATGGAGAATACTTTTGGAGACATTCCCAGAAAATTCGAGATATACATTTTATTTGTCATGAAAATATCTTAAACCTATGATATTTTAATAAAAATCGTTAGCCATTTTTGAGAAAATTAAACTTTTCGAAAAATCTTCCATGTAAAGGGTAATCTGGGGTGGGGGGATTTTCTTGAAAACCTTCGTGTCGCATCTCTGGAAGATACTGAACCTAAATACCAAGTTTGGTGTTTATCCGACTGTTCGTTTCTGAGTTATGCTGTTCACAGACAGACATGTTTCCAAAAATGCTTTTTTTGGATTCAGGGGCTCTCAAAACATATATTTCTGGTGAAATCTCAGTATCGAATTTTTGGGTGGAATACAATACTTCCCCTACTTACTATACGTAGTAGAGAAAGTAAAAAAACGGAGGAAAAAAAAAACAACAACATATATTTAACATAAATATCAACAGTGCTTAATAAATGCCTTTGTACAATATACAAAAACACACAAATGGTTAGCACTCCAGTAGTTTTTTTTATCGCACATTAGGCTTACTACCATTCAAAAATCTAATGTGATATATTCATACAACTTTCTCTATCTTTATTAGCGTGTATACAAACTATCTCTATCTTTATTAGCGTGTATACAAACTATTGTTACTAAAGCTTATTTTTCTATCTACTGCATTTAATCCAAATAAACCTTTGCAGAAATAGCTATATTACACATTTTGTTACAAATACAAAGAGAACAGCAATAGTCAAATGTTTAAGAACTGGTTGCTATATGCTGGCCTTAAAATTCCATACTGTTTCTATGCAATCACGAGAAACAACTGAAAATATGTAGGACTTTAAAAGAATGACAAGTATTGAACAATGCAAACCTTTAATAACGGATATCCCAGAAATGTCTTATGCCACAAAAAGACTTATTTGAAATAAATTGTGTGTGTTTAAAGATATCTACATTTTCATCTATCACTTAACGTTTACAAGTTATACAAAATTCCTTCTGAATGCAGAGGACTTCCTAGGGTATTCCCAGAAAATTCAAAACATTCATTTTATTTGTCATGTAAATATCTTTCATATATGCTATTTTGATCAAAATCATTACAGTCATTTTTTAGAAAATCAAAATTTTTTAAGAATGTTCCATGTAATGTGTAGTTAAGGTGGGGAGATTTTCTTGAAAATCTTTGTATCCATCTTGGAAGAAACTAAACTAATGCCAAGTTTGGCACACACACCCACACGGATGGATGCGTTTCCAAAAATGCTTTATTTGGATTCAGGGTGCTTCAAAACATTTATTCCCATTGAAATTTTGGTATCAAAATTTGTTTGGAATACAATACTTCCCCTATTTACTATAGCTATACATAGTAGAGAAAGTAAAAAAGAATGGATGAGAGGTTACTTCATCTTTTTACTGTGAACAGCATAACTCAAAAACGAAAACTCAGAGAAATACCAAGTTTGATATTTAGCATAATTTTAACATAACACTCCAGCGGCTCTTAGCTGATGATGAAGACAAGTTGTCTTCGAAATGCGTACAATGTAATTATCTTGAAAGAGTGAAGTTAAAGTGTGTTGCCACTAGATTTTTATTAATATTTATTAACATTTGGTATTTAGGTTCAAGATCTTCCAAAGATGCGAAACAAAATCCTTCCATTCAAAACTAGCCTTTACACAGAACATTTTTTTCAAAATTTTTTATTTTCTAAAAAATGGCTGTAACAAGTTTGAATAAAATACCATATATGAAAGATATTTACATGGCAAATAAAATTTATATTTTTAATTTTTGGGGAATAGCCTATGAAGTCCTATTCATTCGGAAGAAATTTTCTGTAATCTTGTATAACTAATAAACGTTAAGTGATAGATGAAAACGTACTACACGAAAAATGTGTATCTCTTTAAAATACACACAATTTATTTAAAATGTTTTTTTGTGGCATAAGCCATTTTTGAGTCTTTTATTAAAGGTATGAATTGCTCATTTCCTGGTCATTCTTTTTAAGTCCTTTCAACATTCAGCTGTTTCTCACAATTGCATGGAAACAATATGGAATTTTAAGGCCAGCATATAGCACTCTGTTTTTAAACATTTGACTGTTGCTGTTGCCTTTGTATCTATAACAAAATATGCAGTGTAGCTGCACATATTTCTGCAAAGATTTGTTTGGATTAAAATGTACTAGATAGAAAAATAAGGTTGAGTAAGAATAACTTGCATACCCATTAATAAACAATAGAGGGTAGAGAAAGTCATGTGAGTGTGTCACATTAAGATTTTTTTGTAAATAGCAATGACCTATTCCACAGATTCATGGTCGGAATTGTTGCATCATCATCATCACTTGCACTTATCATATAGAATCCAACACAGCTAGAGCAAGTAAATAATTTTTCAGCAGAATAGTTGTCGCCTATGCCACATCATCTTGTAAGGCATCAGCTGCAGTTGCACTTCCCTCTGACATAATGCAATCATAGCTGATCAACATGATAGGATCCCCTTCTCTGAAGTGTCTCCACATGGTCAATGCCTATTTATTTGGAAAAAATAATACCAACATCAGTCGCCAGAACTTTTACCATTCATTTTCATCATCTTCAGCTTCTTTGCTTAGAACACCAAATCCACACTTGACAAAGCAGTTTCTGAATGTCAATGAAAGACTAGCATCTTCTCAGAGAACATTCACACTTTACATAGCTTGCATTACATTCCAATTGCACACTTCTTTTGCCAGAGCATTTCTAACAATTTCATGGAGAAATTAACATATCAGTCACTTTCTGTAGGTGTTTCAGAGATGAAATACCTTGATCTAGGGTATGTAGTGTTGGCTGACTGTAATACCCTGCAGTTGGCTGGCAGAAAAAGAAAATACAATTTTTTAAAATTAATGTATGCTTGTGCAGTGCACTGATCTAACAAGAGCAGTTTTTTTTTCTACCCTGGAATGCCATTTTGCAATCAAGGCACTTTTCGAAAGTTTTCCTGTCATCCAGGCATTTTTAGATACCTTACACTTGCACAGCTCTTGAAACTTGTAGCTTCTTAATGAGGGAGAGAAGGCTCCATTCACAATGAAAACTAACCATAAGAATAATGTAAACTTAAAGCTAGAGGCTATGTATTGTAATGGAACCATTCACAATGAATGACATAAAAATGAACGTTGAATTGGAAGCTTGCAAGTACACTTAGAAGCTTGCAAATTCCAAGCTTTTAAGTTTATAACTACGTCAAACATAAGAAACTAGACAATCACAGAGTGATTCTCATCACTGATTGTTCTACCATCTCCCATCAGATTTTCCATCGTCATTTGTTCGATGAGCTAACAGACTTTCCATGTAAGATGATGGTCCAAGAATCACTGGGGTACATATAAAAGTCACAGTAAAAACAATTGTTATTGTAGCTGATGCTTTTTTGAGAGTTTAACATTCTTTAACTGGGTAGCTATCTCTTGCTTATTTTGATACAAGTACATAATCCCTTTTGTTCAATGGTCACTTTGCAGATCGCCTTATTAGCTCAGCTGTTTAACACTCTCTTGTAATTGGCTTCAATGTGAATGACAACACCGCATTAAATGTACTTCTAAGTTTCAAGTCATTATGTTAATGTTTATAATTTTCATTATGAATGACCGCAAAGTCTGTTGCTTGCAACACAGGACAGTGACCATATCCTTCTATCATGATGTGGAACATTTTTTCATTTAAACTATGCTGTAAAATACTATTTTTAAAAATTAAAGACAATTTTGAATTAAAAGTTGAATTACGATAATGGGACCAATATTGTTCTTCAAATTGGGAATTATCCATACTTCAAATTAAACAATTTAAATAACATGCAAAATCATATCTAAAGTTTCCAGGAACAAGATGTTCTTTGTATTTTGAGGGATTTTGAATTAACAAATTTCAAATTATTGAGGTTCTGTTGCAATAACATCTGTTGTTTTTTAATTACCTAGAATCCAGGATTGGAAGATAACTGGTACCCCTCTGCTTCCTCACACCCATACCTCCCGCCCTCCCATAAAAGTTTTGAAACAGTTTTTGTTTATACCATTGCCGCTTGTTTTGCATTAGTATCGCAAAGATAAGATGTCTTGTTTCAACATTTATACTGTCGAGAATTGCTTGATGCCTTACAAAATTTGAATCATATTGAAAACTGTTATCTTAATAACAACATTGCACAAACTTCAGGGCTAATATCTCTTAGATCATTAAATGAAAATATATACCTGTAATTTTTAGAATTGCAAAATAGTCATTAGAGGAGTAACAAAAGACAAATGTGTTTTTATGTTGATACCAAATATGTATAACTTATTGAGCAGTACATTTTTTGGTGAAGATAAATAATTTTTAAAACAAAATGGGAAAAGAAATATACTTACTTAGAATCTGCAAGAAGAGATGGTCTGGATACATTCCATTTATATGCAGCGAACAGCAAAATGTCTGCACATGAAGAATTCATTTTGTATGATTTTCGAGGATGGATTGTTTCTTTCTGTACAGTTTCAATTTCCAATGCATCCAACTCCTGATCAAATACCTACAGATTTATAGAAAGAAGAATTAGTGCACTGAACAAAAGAGTTCATATATCAAAATACGAATCAGTGATAAATCCTTAACAGTTTTAAAACAAATTAAATTTGAACCATTATTTTCAACTTGTACTACAAAATTGGAAGTGCTTTCATTACTGCTAGGCCAGATTTCAACAACAGGTGCTAAAAATAACCTCACATGTTTATTATTGCACCATTTCCGTCACATTTCACCAAGCTTTTCCTCAAAATGCTGATTAACATGCTATTAATCTTCTGAACAAAGCCTCAACAATGTCTGTGTCTTACGTCCTCTGAATCTGCTCTATTCGTATAATCTCCAACTGTGATTTCCATATTTATTTGTTTTATACTGATACAAGATTGGACTCTTATTTTAAAATGTAACTACCACAATAAAAGATACTTTTTCAAGAAGTATTCATTATCACCAAAACGGAATACCTTCATTAATGGTTCTGTTTTGCTGTGCAACCATGGCACATTCAATTTTCAGCCAATTTTGCTGTTCCTGTTTTGTGCATAGGGTGAAACATAATAGCTTAGAGCAGTAACCCAGAGGAGATTAACTTATTCATGCCACTGAGCATGTACTTTGAGTCTGACAGAAGCCCATTTACTGCAAGGTACGTCAGATTAACATGTAGAAATGACAACAATTAACTATGTTTTGTTTTGATTCTATTGATTTTGCAACAACCCACATATCTTTCCTTATCAAATGTTTTTAAATTCACCATCACTCATTGTTATTTGTCAAAAAGTTGCAAATACGGCAATTTGCCAATTACTACAGCTTGATTTATTGCAGCCAATTTTTATCTTTTGCTTCTCTTCAAATGTTTTAACATATGGGAAACTTAACATTAACTTACTATGAGGTTTAACATACTGCTAAGATTAAGGGCAGAATGCAAAAACCAAGAATAAGCTCTACTTCTGTAGTAAACTGTTAAAGTCAATACTCAACAACTTCCATAAAAGGGTATGCTACTTTCGAAGTAACTGACTCCTTTAAGATACTTCCGTAGTAAATAGAACAAAATATAAGTTGGAATTTACTCTCAAAACCTGGATAGAGTAACTCATCTGTGGATCGAACTATGAATCCATATCGTATATGGGAGTAAGATGTGTTCATGGATTACTTAGGACGGTGTACTAAAGCATTACCAAAGCATTTCTGAAGCCACTAGTGAATTATGAACCTGTGAAAGCCAAGGGATCCAAGTACTTAGTTTCTGTGGTAAAATTTTCCATAATATACAGTGGAATCTCGTTAGCATGTTCCTCATTAATATGTTTTCACGTGTATTACTTGAATTATAAAAGTCCCAGCACAAAATGCACCAAAAGTAATAAATAACATTTGTTTAGTACATTTTCTTGGCCCTACTTACTATGTTTGAAGTTTGACATCCTCATTCGATGTTTTGGCCAATTCTTGGTCGGTCCAGTGGGAGTAGGCACTTAACATGTACAAAGTTTGACGTCCTCATTTGCTACTTTGATCAATCCTTAGCCATGGAGTAGAGTCCGGCAGCCAATGACATGCATGTATGTATGCATATTTGTGTGGGCGGGATAGAGAATGCTTTAGCTTGGCATAGAAACACTACATTTTGAACTTTCAGCAAATATATTTATGGAGACATCATGAAATGTCCAAACTTGAGTCCAATTCACTTTCCAAATTACCAGCAGCAGTACAATCAGATCACTCAATATTTATGCAACTCAGATTATATACAACAAAAGCTGCTACTGTTACCTCATCACAAACTGAATCTATTCCTTCAAACACTTGGGGCATTACTTCAAAAACATTATCCATGGATGTTGTGTGTGACCTAACAACAGTTTTAAACTTTTGTCAGGTTTCTGCAACTTTTTGCTTTCAGGTCTCCAAAGAATTTTAAGGTGCTCTTCAGCATCACCAAAAATTAACTTGTCATGACTTTCCAGGCATTCCTCTTCTTAACCAACTACCTTTACATCATTTTTTTTCCCCCCACTCGATATTCTTCACATGAATTTCATTATCTCTACCAACAAACATTTCTCTCTTTCACTGATGTCCTTGATCACTTCAAGTAAACCAGGCAAATATAAAATACTCAGCAAGTAATGAAAACTACTTCCATAGTGGTAACTAAAAGAGTCAACTGTAGTTGAGCTCTCTGAGATTACTTCTGGAATAAATTACTTCCATAGTATGGACTTCTTTATTAAACTTTACTTCCAAAGTGATTTATTCTGTGCTGCACAACACCCTGAACAGTTTTTTGTTAATTTGTAAAGCTGTTTAAAGCCTTGCTAACTCTTAATACTTTGAAACTGGACTTTAAATAAACATATTTAAACACCTAAATGTCAAAAAAATATATGTTCTCTTAATTAAACTAATTTATATATCCTTAAGCTTTATTGATTACAAAAAAAAAATTAGACATTTAATTTTTCTAACAGAAATTACCTGACAAAGATCCATAACTATTGATTCATGCACTTTCTGCCACAAGTGAGCTCTAAAGATCTGAATCAATGAAATCTTCAATGTTGGAATTTTGCCATGCATGAAAATTCCTGTCAAATCCAACTGCACCTGAAATTCAAACACAAAAATGCCTTTTTAAGTCCAAAACTATACCAATGCGTATAAATGTATATGCAAACTGTTATAAAATCCTAGATAGTATACACTTACCTGGAAACCAACATACACATTAGCTCGGTTGATGGTTGGAGACCACCACAATGTGAATCTTCTGTTGGGGATTTGATTCAAACCAGATCTCTGTGCATTTGTCAGCTTTTTGTACTTCATTGATTCTTCAAATCCAGAAGCTTTCTCCCTAAAAACAGAAATACAAATATTTGTATTCCCAAGTCTATCTTTTCTTTTAATCAATCAGAGTTTGTTAGCAAATTCACAAACATTTGTAATTATACATTAAATCAGTTGCCACTCACCAGAAAAGACCTTCCCAGGTAGGGAAATAAGTTCCTTTGAATAGTGTGTGTTCCAGTATTCCTTCCACACCTCCAAGAGCCTGGATCATATCAGTACGATAATTGTTCAGATTCCACAATTTTCCATCATGGCGCTGATGGGTCCACCAGAAAGGATTCTGTTTCAAAACCTAGGAAATAAAAATACTTTGTACAAATTGTAGTAGTATTAATGTTACAATGTGTTTAACATTATTATAGCACCACGTTTGGAAGCCAATTTGATGCGGTATTAAGGTTGTGTGACTTCATGTGTTGCCATCTTGTGACGTCACTCCTTGTTTGGTTCGATTTGTAGCTCCATCTGGCGTAGCAATTTGCATCAGTTTTAAAATAATTCACTTTAAATGTTCTCCGGCTAGCTATTTGGGTCGAGAATGTATCTCTTGCAGGGTGTGAATCGGAAAGGAATCTTTTATCCAGAAATTATACTTAATGAAGAAATTGGTTTTATAACTTTTATTGCCGAACACGTTCACAAACACTTTTACATATTGATCTGGATACTCGCCAAACTGAAACTGTTTGTAATAACTTCTTACTTATCACTTTTAACTCGCATACTTCAACTTTGTGTAGAATTAACTTTATAATAATTTAGATTCTCGTAATTCTGCTGCGCGTAACTTGAACTGAAGGACCGACCGACGATGTGTAGTGTACACGAAATTTTGATGAACTGAGAGGCAAGCTACCTCGGACCTGGCTTATTTATACGCTTGCCTCAAGATACGCCTAAAGATTATAAATGAATTACTATTGGCTAATAAAACGCGCCAACATTAGCGTCTATTTTAATATCCAATGAAAACCACGAATACATATTACTTTAGGAAATGTTCTAGAAGCTTCTACCGAAAAGGCGCGAAACATTACGTAACTTCCTTGTTCCCGGTAATGATAAACAACTCATCCCCTCGCTGCATTATTGCGCTATTATTGACAGTTTCAGTAAAGCCGTATATTATTATTTACCAATAATAATTACAAATTAATAAACATCTGAAATCAATGTCACATAAAAATACATATTCATATTACAATCATTAATTACATTTAAGTAATTTGTGATACAAATTACCGTATCAAAATATCATTACTTGACATTGGGTTAGCAAGGTTTCTTATTTCTGAATACAAAAGCTTGTTTGGGGGACATAGTAGCTAATAATTTTCTGCTGTAACCATTTATAAGCATCACTACGGTGAATGAACACAAACACACCAGCATCTCTTCTATGCTATTGTTTTTAATCATTAAGAGGATTAAAATTTTTAAATTATGATATTCCACAAATCTCAAAATTCTAGAATGTATGAACATAGATACATTTTTTTACAGATTAACATCGGCAAATTGAGCCCATGGTATCAAAGAAGAGCCATTGGTATCTAAGAAAAGGCATTTGGCGAACCAGTACATCTATATGAAAAAGACCACATTTTGTTGTTTTTCATTTGTGAATAACTGAATTTTTAAATTTGAAGCAAAATGCTTGGGTAACATTTTCGAGTCACTAAATATGTTATAGTTATACATCAAAATGTAGGAATATTATTTTTTGGAAAAACAGAAATGGAACAATATTGTACACATTTACTTTCAATAGTACAATACAGTCCTGGTTATTTGACTTTTGCTAATCTGACCTTATGTTTAATCTGAGTTGGTTGGCAGATTAAAAAAAAAATCACAAATTGTTAAGCATACATGCATAATCACATTTTTGAGACTACACAAATGATTGTTCATCGCCACTTAGTGGGCCATTATGTGATGCAACTGGCTACCAATCAACTGTTACAGCATAACATTGTTAGGTTTACAGAACAGTACGTACTAGTACATATGTCATTTTTTAAATAATAAATGTACTTTGTCAGCTTTAATTATCATATTTGTTACTTTCCACATCATCCGACCTTCCCGATCATCCACCACGGTATAGCCCATTTAAGTCAAATAATTGATACTCTATTGTACTGGCAAATATTATAAAGAGTATTTGTTTGAATAAATATTTGTGTAGTGTTAATGCTTTGCCTCAAACTATGGCAATTCATGCCGATTTCAAAAGCGACATGAAATTCTGCATAAAGACCTGTGGAGATGCTTACCTGATACTGCTTAAACTCTGTACGAATTCTCCATCCCTTATCATAAGCTAGTGTGTGTCTGTCTTTCTGGAAGAGTGTGTTAATGCGGGGAATGCCCCTGTCCCAGCTGTCTTCCAGATCTTCTAATGTTAACCTTCTGTTCTGCGCATTTGCTTCTTGTCTCTTGAGAGCATATTCTGCCCACACTCTCTGGGAGTCAATGAATTCAGATTCCCATGGCTGAATGTAACGATACAAGTTAGGAATCAGTTGATCCTCATCATGGCTCATACCAGAGCGGAAATGTGTGATGCCAACATCTGTTTGTTTTGACCAACGCAGATCAGACTGTAAAACATAAAAATCTAATAATGACAACTCTGGAGAATGACACAAATAACAAATCTTACTAACAAACGAGTGTTTGTCCAGCAGAGACAAGATTGTAAAAAACAAAGTGCTCTTAAATGCAACATAACAACATCACCCACAAATATCAAATAACCTTAACCAAGGATTTTTAAACATCATGCAATACAATGCCTTATACAGCGGAATCTCATTAGCACATTCCTCATTAACACGTTTTACCGTGTATTACATTGAATTATAAACGTTCCAGGACAAAATGCACCATGTAATAAATAACATTTGTTTAGTACCCTTTCTCAGTCCCGCTTACTATGTTTGAACTTTTGACGTCTTCATTCACTGTTTTGGCCAATCTTTGGTTGGTCCAGTGGGAGTAGGCACTTAACACATTTGAAGTTTGACATCCTCATTCGCCACTTTGGTCAATCCTTAGGGTGGAGACTGGCAGCCAATGACATGCATGTATGTATGCATGCATGTATATTTGTGTGACACAATTTGTGGGGGTGGGACAGTGAATGCTTTAGCTTGGTGTGGTAAATTGCGATAGTTTCTACTGTTGAGTGTTGACCAAACATATGTAGATTGTATTTTAACTTTTTGTTTGCAATGGAGAAAAAGAAAGAGCGGCAAATAACCAACAGTGAAAAACTTAAAATCCTTGAAAAAGTAGATCGCAATCCAAATATGAAACATGTGGATATAGTGCAGAAGTTAAACATTCCCTCGTCAACCTTAAACACAATTGTTAGCAAACGTAAACTGATTGAAACTGCTTTTGAAGGGAAGAATGCTAAAACAAAACTTTCCTCTTGGAAGGCAGGATCAGAAGAGGATTGGATTGAAATTTGTTGCATGGAAATACCCACCATATTCAAATCGTATTGAATACACCAAAGATACTAATCTTCTACTGTACTCGTAACATGATGCACACTCATCATTTTGTTTTTTTTTAGCGGAAATTGTTATCACATGTGTAATAAAACACACAGCAAAGCCACTTTTATCACTACCATAATTCACAATTTATTTTCTGAAAAACATTCACTAGCTTAACAAACATGCTTAAATTATACAAAGAAACAAACTAACATGTTTAACAGGTTCATCAACGTACATCCAAGTTGACCAACATAAAAGCTTGAATTATTTATTCTCGGATTTTGTGTATCCGAATCCATCTGAATACATATTAAATTTAACATGGAAACATGGATCATATTCAGTATGAAATTGGATTCAAATCGATTTCAATTCCCCATGAAAATGTAGTAATTATTAGATTTCATTAGCTAATTATGTTCTTAAATTGCAGATTTTGTATTTTCATTAACACGTTTTCCTGTCTATGATGTCCAAATCCTAGGGTCCCTGCAAAAACGTACTAATGAGATTCTACTGTATCACAAGGGGATATGCAATTTCTAGCACTGAAAAGCAAGTGTTAGTTCAGCTCCATTTTTCCTTAGGTGAGATTTAACACTGCCTGTGTGTAGACACTAAGTTGGAAAGTTGCATTCAAATTGAAAACTTCAATGCCATGGCGAGTGAAAGCATGCATCTTCAGCCCTGTGTGCCAATCTCTTACCACTTGAGCTACCCTTACACACATTAAATCCTCTCATCTGATTCTTGAGCAAAACATTCAGGGCTATTCTGTAACTTTCTGATTAAGAAGATTGTTACCCTTACTATTTAAGATCAAGAAGCATTAAAACTGTGATTGGTGGTGATGGGGATGGCGGCGGCGGTGGTGGTAACATGGTCTCAGCTTTTGGTGTCAATCATAGTTTTCTTCCTCTTAACAAGATGTTATTATGAAGTTACAGAATACCAAACAGTGTATAGCAACTGGTTAGAGGCTTTAACAAGTTTTAAACTTTAATGGGTGTGATTCATTCAAACCACAGATCTTCCGGCTCCATGTCACTTGAGCTACAATGTCAAGGTATCCCATACATACATTAAAATCCTCTGATACGATTCTTGATACTTAAAATGGTTTTCTCAATTATGTTACAGCAATTTTCAAACCCTGATTATACCACATGCACAATTACTCAAAAAGGCAGCTTCTCGTAGTGAAAGAATTGAGATTCATATGTAAAACTCATTAATTTACAAGAAATTTAGGTATTTCAGTTTTGCTATTTTTTATTTGAAAACTAAAAATATATTTAGAGACCTATCCCTCTCAGGTTTATAGGTGTCTTAAATTTATTCTTTAAAATATTTAGCTATGCTTCTTGTTTTTTTAACAAAATGAGACAGAGGTGTATTATTCTGGTCATTTCTCATGATTATTTGTACGTATGTGTGAAGAAAAAACCTTCATGAAAATCTATTCAGTAATTTTTGATTTGGTAAATATGCTATTAACCAGTTTTTTAGCATGTATGTTTAAGCGCTTGGTATGAATCTTGCCCAAGTCCGTCCTTCGCTATACTTGCTGATAATTTATATTCTATATCTGCATCATTCATACATCATTTTTTATTACAGAGATACACTTTTCTAATTGTTAATGCAACACTGTTGCTTCTAATGGGGCATTGATAACACATTTTTGAGAATTACCAATGTTGTACTTGAAGCAGTTCATCTTCCAAAGCTTTATTAAAGTACTGACATGTATTCCCAGCACATACTCAACACTTTGGCTCACTGTTATAAAAACATACATTTGAATTGCATGATTTCCAAACACATACTCAATACTTTGGAACATTGCATCTTAAATCATTAACACACATTTCAGTTTTGCATTTCTTAACTGTAGTTCACACTTCATGAATGAATGCCTGCCTGCCTTCCTGTATTTATTTCCATAATGCTATACAGAAATCTTACAATTTTTAATACATTACTTTGAGTTGCTATTTTTTTTTTCTTTAGTCCATCATGCATTTTAACACCGTGGTCATTTATGCATGGTAGGTCAATACAAATTCATATTGCTTTATTTTTCTAAACCATTTTTCTCTTACTCTCCCCATATATTCTCCTATTCTTTTTATATCCCTGTCCTTTTGTATTTTTACTATCCTAACTTTTAATACTTCTTTGTTAACATTCTCCCATTCTTTAGGTAAAAACTGATCTCTCCACAACTTAGTTTCTTCACATTCAATTATATACTGCAAATCATTATCTGCGTCTCCACAAAGATGACATCTATCCAAATTCGCTCTCTTCCCATCTCTCCTTAGCCTATGTGCACTTAATCTAGACCAGGCCCACCCTTCTCTCACTAACCTATTACCTACATCCACATACTTCTTCCTTCCCCAGTCCACTTTTAATTATTTATGTAGTTCCAAACTTTTCTTTCCTTCCAGACTTTGAAGTAATTCTTGTTTCTCTATATCTTCCACTCTGTCCCTCACTTCTTTCTAGAAACCTTTAACTAACCCCTCTCTCTCCTCCCATAAATTATCCATCCTATTTCCTGTAAAATTCTCCTTATTCCTTGAGGCCAGTTCATCCCAGCACTGGATTTTCCTTGGATTATTAAACATTGCCTAAAGATATTATACTCATCCAATGATTTCAATCTATGCCAATATATAAGTATCCTTTCTACTATCATGCCCTTGTTACCTACTCTTCCCAACTCCAACATGGCTGCTCAATTAGGTGATGAAATAGATAAACCAACATACATTTGCAAAATGATCTATGTACTTTATCAATCATCTGCCATCCTTTGTCACTTCCCCAAATCTCTGATCCATAGACCATTTTTGCTTCAACTACAGCTTTGTAAACCCTTTCCAACCATTTAATTTGCATATCTGGCATTTTCTTTAAGCATATTCTTATAGCAGTTATTGCTAATCTTCCCTTAGCTAAGGCACTTATCTTGTGATCATTCCTCTCCCATTACTAGTTATTCTCATTCCCAAATAATCAAACTTGTTTACTAAAAGCACACAATAAGGACATGATGAATTATGAGAAGATAAGAGATGTGACATTTTGGATCTATGGTCTCTGCTTTTAGAAAACTTGAACAAGCCACCAATACAGAGATAAAACTACCTAACTTTGTAATTTCAATACTGTTGCTTCTAATAGGGCACTGGTAACACATTAAGAGTTACCAATAATGTACCTGAAGCACTTTGTCTACCAAAGTTTCATTAAAGTACTGACATATACTGGCCAGCACATACTCAACACTTTGGACTCATCGTTTCTGCCTCAAGTTAGCATAAAAAATATGTGTAAATGTATACCAACTAACCTGAGGAATGAGCACATGACCCATAGAAAGCATGCCAAGACCTCCCAATTCTTTAGGTGTATAGAACACAACAGGAGGAAACCTTGAAGGCATCTTTGAATTCAGACCAATCTTAATACGAGTCTGAATTTTGTTTTCACACTTCACCAAAAGATCCAATAGTTCTTGTGTGTTAACAACAGCTTCTCGGAAGTATGTCATGAGACCAATCAATGCAGTGTTCCATTTGTTCACAATCTGAAGATAAACAAACAGGGATTAAGGGTTTCACAGACACAAGGTAAAACTTTAATATCATTCACTATATCTTACAATACATGCAAACAAAATGAACAGTGAACTAAGTGACTTGGTTTTATTACTGATTTAATAAAGGCCTTTCATGAAGACTGTCTAAAATTATTTCCATGAAAAACATGAGTGTCAGCTATCCTTGTCATCCCATAAGTAACTTTGATTGCTATGAATTCATCTCACTTGTCACAACAATAATTATAAATAACTCTGCCAACAAAGCAAACGCTGTAGAGAAAAATAACTTAACAGATCATTTCAGATTACCTTTGTGAAAGTTGTAGAGCCACTAGCCATGAGTATCTGTCTCACTCTGTTATGGAATCGCTGAAGAGATTCCTCATCTACACGAAGGAAGCACTGGGCTGTTCTCTCCTTTGTTACTTCATTCTGAAGATTCCATACACCATCACGATGTGTGAACTCCTCATGGGTAGTTCGACACTGTAAATATGAGAAAAGAAGAAAACTTGCACACAGTGACTAGGAGGTATTCCTGTGTCTTATGATTATACCATAAATTTGCATGATTTAGGCCATGCCATGTGCTTATACCATTTTAAATTATGTTATGCCATTTTTATATATGTGTTACAATAACACAGAAAAGGTAAAAAATAAAAATAAAGAATAAATAAATAAAATTAAAAAAAAAAAAGCCATGCACTATGTACATCTAGATACACTAACAAACAGAAAGAAAATGTAAAACCTGTCAAGGAAAATTGCACAGAATGATTAATAAGAGAACAAAATTTTTAGTTAACCCTTACACAGTGCCAATGGCAAATCAGTTTACCACCATAAATACTCGTAACAACCCTATCCCACTTGTCAATTACTGAATTGTTACCGATGTGTAATGCTCCCATATGTTTCAACATTTAAAGCAAAGCCCAACTTTGCAGCAAAGTTTAAAAAGAAAACCCAGAGAAAAGGAAGAGTTTCTACATTTTCCCTATCAAGCTTATCAAAAAAATTTTGAATAGAGCACCCAAAAAAAAAAAAAAAAAAAAAAAAAAAAAAAAAAAAAAAAAAAAAAAAAAAAAACTTGAGACCTTAAAAAACAATAAATATATTAGAGGCTCGCGTGGTTAAGTCTGTGGCCGCATTCGGGAGGTCCCGCGTTCAAGTCACCAAGGTAAATACCGGATTGGATATTTAATACCATGACCCAAAGTTCTACCTTAAATCTAAAACAATAGTAAAATGAAAAATAAGTGGTAATAGCGAATGCTATCTACAGACAATGTAAGCAGTTAAACTGGACAGCACCCTAATGCCATCTGCACAGCACGAAGCAGAAGATCCGGCTTCCATGCACTGGGGGTCTCTGTGGACATATGATGAAGCACAATGGCATTTCCAGGGATGAGACCTAGAAGGCTAACTGTCCGCCTTTCTGTGTGAGGGCGGGGGTTGGACTGGACGGCACCCTAATGCCATCTGCACACATGAAGCAGTTGGTTGCAGGGATGAGACCTAGAAGGCTAACTATCCATCACATATCGTTCTAAGAGTTATCCACCAACAGATCCGTCGCAATATGACCAAAGAGTTAAAGCGACGTAAAATAAAATAGAGAAAAAAAAAAAAAAAAAAAAAAAAAAAGAGAGAGAGAGAAAGAAAGAAAGAAAAAAGAAGAAGAAGAAAAAAAGCTGAGCATTATCCTTATTTTGTCGCTGGCATGAGATGTGGATGAGATAACAATGCTGGATACCATAAGTCAAAGCATAAAGAGTGCCTGCTACAGAGCTATACAAAGTTGCATAAAGTAACTGCTTGTAGTTGAATTTAGCTGCTCAAGTACGAAAGAGGTGAGATTGAGGAAATTTCAGCATCTCAGCCTTAGGAAGTGGACTGCATCACCAGCAAAATGCCATGAGTTCAGAAATCTATCAATGGATATGAGGAAGTTGATAATGAAGATGCCTGAAAAATCCACCTTGACTCAATATCCAGCAAGATTTCAAATTTGACTCCAATTAGCACCCATATGAAAAAATATAATAATAAAAGTATTACTTGGGACATTTAGCAATAGTGCTGGCTTGGTGGGAAACTTATCGTTTTTACATGCAACTAATCTTACTCGCTATGCACAACACACAGTTGCTATGCTGGCCACAAGTAAATAATGCTATTATTACTCCACTCTTAGAACTAAAGCTGATGTCAAAACTTGAAGTCATTATCTAGTCTGCGATATGTGAAAAACCAGTGTAACATATGCACATGTTCACTGAAACTGATTTGTATATTTCTCACCTCTACATTTTTTCACCTATACGTTGCATATTGTGCACTTCTTGAATTTTGCATGCAAAGTTACCCCACTTTCACATTTTTTATTTATACTTTCTCACATTTTTATGCAATTATTTTTACTCCCCCACAGTCACTTTTGTCATACTTATACATTGTAAAGTCCAAGAAATTTTCACAAAACGTTTGCATATGATGTGGTCAGCTGATTGTTGGTTTGCTGTCTGCATGCAAACTCGCAGTCATTATTGCACACTGTAACTACAGTATACATGGTAATGCTGTTGTTCATGACCTTGTGGCAGTCGGTTTCAGAGATAAGGAGGGGGTTGAAAGCGGCCTGCAGTCCAACAAACACAATAGCACTGGTATGCAGTTGACAGCAGTGTGAGCAGGTGCACAGTACAATGAGTGAAACTAGAAATGTTTTTGCAAAGCGTGAACCCATTTTTTTTTTTTTAAGTGTTGTTTCTTTGTGCATGCAAAAATGATGAGTTTGTCACAAAACAAAAGCTGTCTTTCCATTCAGGAGAAAATAAACATAACTGAAGAAGTGCAAAGAAGTCCTAGTGAACCTTAAGTGAGCATTGCAAAACATCTCAAAATCCCATATTCTACCTTAACTATCATACTATGAGGCAGTATTTTTAACACTTAAATGATTTCAGTCTAATTGTATAATATAAAAAAATAACAGCCTGCCTTAAAGCGATGTGTATAAATAATATATAAAATGTATGTAACAGTCATTGCATTAATGTTTATATTATTGTGTACATGTATAATAATGTTGTGTGAATATATTACGTAATTTAATAATGTAGGAGCTGTGAGAATAGAAGCCTAAAGTTGCTAACAATGAGGTAACCTTGAGGCAATAATGAATTGGAAAGTTTAATAATGCTACTAGTAATTCTTGGAAACAATAACATAATATTACAACACTTTATAAATAGCCAATCAAATATTAGAAAAGCTGAAAGTTAAATAAAAGTATTCTATTGGAGTAAAATTAGCCAAACAGAGACATGAAATAGAAAAATTTACAAATTTAAGCGGTAAACGCCAGTTGCTAGAAGGCAACGTACCTGAGCAGTTCATTAGCTCGGTACGTATTCAGTGTGAGACATATAAAATTCATTACGCCAAGAATATTATAAAGTTTACGTGTTAAAAAGTGCAAGTAATTAATAAATAATCTCACAGTGCTCTATATCAGTGAAGTGTTATTTAATCGTGTCAAGGATTAATAAAAGGAGTGAAGTAAAAATTATAATTTGTGTAAGCCTACATTCTTTAGCCGCATCATCCCCTGCAAAGAGATACATGTTTCTACAAATTAATACTGACACAGTTGAGGTAAACATAAATATATATATAATATTTAAAGAAACATTAAAATACAAAGTTGATTCTTAAATGTTGGGGCGAAGGCCACCGGAAACTTTGCATTGTATGTGGGGCGAACACTCCAAGAAACTATCTCAAGTTTTTGGCTCCCCAACAGTCGAACTACAATACAACTCCTAAAATAAACCTTCAACTAGCCAATAAAATGCAGATAAGATCTAGTGCTTCAAAAGCCAGGCCAAGCAGTAAAAAATGCACACTTATCCAGAATGAAAAGTTTGCAGACTTGGAGAAATACCTACCAGCTTGGTTTCAACACCAGCGTACAGCTAATGTGCCTATTTCAGGCACAATACTGAAAGAAAAGGCTTTACAATTTGCTAAAACGTTAAATGCCGAAAACTTTCCTGCTTATTCTGTGTGGTTACACAGATTCAAGGTATGATGGGCATTACTGGCGACAGAGTTTGTTGTAAAGAGCCACAGAATGTTGGAAAGAGTCTTCCAAGTCTAACTGCAAAATATAGTCTGAAAGATATTTACAACACAGATGAAACAGAACTTTTTTTTTAAATTATTGCCAGACAAAACATTGGCATTTAAGAGGGACCCCTGCTTTGGGGAAAGAGAAACAAGCAAAGAGTGACGGTACTCTTCACCACAAAAGCAGAGAGCTCTGAAAAATTCCCACCACTAGTGATTGGGAAGTCAGCAAAGCCTCAATGTTTCAAGAGAGTAAAATCGTATCCCACCAACTATGACTCAAACAAGAAGGCATAGATGACTGCAAACCTCTTCAAGAGTAACCTCGAAAAGCTTAATGGTCGCATGTGTTGTAGAAGAGGAAAATACATTTGCTTCTGGACAACTGTTTGGCTCATTCTCTGGCTCAACAGTTCAGCAACACAGAACTGGCATTTTTTCCAGCAAATTGCATGATCCATCTTCAAACTGTGGACTTAGCATCACTCTGCTACAAAAACAAAGTACAGGAAGATGCTGGTTCAAAGTGTCATTGTACATCTGGACAGTGGGATGGAAGATCCTAAACTGGCTGTGTTGCAGGTAAGCCAAAGAATCACATTGTGCATTAGGATACTCTTTACACATACCCTACATATAGCGTTCCTGTCATTTCCCTATGAACTTCACTAAAACTTTTAGAATAGATCTATAAATTAAATTAAATACAGTACAGTTTTTGTCTTCTATTATACATGTAATGGGTCAATCTATTATGCACAGTACAGTACGTAATAGATTTTTAATTTATTTTTACCTAGAGAATGCAGTACATAAGGGCTGCTTGGGATCAGTTAAAACCAAGCAAATAAGCAAGTGCTTTCAAAAAGTTGCCATCTTAAAACATGAAGCTGAAGTGAGCCCAAATATGTTGAAGATGTTGATTTTGATGTACCAGAAGACAATGACTGGCCTTCTAATACAAATGGAATTGACTTTGATGATTTTATTGATTGTGATGCTGATACTGCCATGTATTGTATGCAAAATGATGAAATAGTAACAAAGTTGTGCCACTATCACTGAAAAAATCTGATGTGTTACACTCGCATGACTTTCTCTACTCTTATACAAACTATTTTTACAAACGCTTATTCTCCATCTACTTCATGTTAATCGAGATGTCAATCTTATTGGTAATTTTCTTGTAGATGCAAGGGGAATATGGTAGGTTTTAAGCGATAGTCCAATCTTTTAAGAGCTGGTTGCTATGTGGCACATTCCATTCTCTTTGCATGTCCAGGACATAAAAAAAAATGAATAACGAACTTGAGAAAAAGTATAAGTACTGGAAAATTTAAGGGAATAACAAGCAATATCGCGAAAACGGTTTACTCAACAAAAGAAATGTATGACATAAATTGCGTATTTTAATGCGATCTACATTTTTTGTGTAGTAAAATTTTGTCTATCTCTTATGGTTTACCTGTTATGCAAAAGTCGTTCACAATGAAGAATACTTTTGGAGACATTCCCAGAAAATTCAAGATATACATTTCATTTGTCATGACAATATCTTAAACATATGATATTTTAATCAAAATCGTTAAGAGCCATTTTTGAGAAAATTAAAATTTTCAAAAAATGTTCCATGTAAAGGGTAGTCTGGGGTGGGGGGATTTTCGTGAAAACCTTCGTGTCGCATCTGTGGAAGATACTGAGCCTAAATACCAAGTTTGGTGTTTATCCGACTGTTCGTTTCTGAGATATGCTGTTCTCTCTCTCTCACACCCACCCACCCACCCACGGACATGTTTCCAAAAATGCTTTTTTTTGATTCAGGGAGTCTCAAAACATGTATTTCCGGTGAATTCTCGGTATCAAATTTTTGGGTGGAATACAATACTTCCCCTACTTACTGTACGTAGTAGAGAAAGTAAAAAAATAGTTCTGAGGAATCTGAAGAATCAGATGGTGAATCTGTGGACCCTCCCAGTCTGTCAGAAGCACTTACTGCATTGGAAGTAACATAAACATTACACAAGATCAAGAAACATTAGTGTGACAAGATGTGCACAATAAAATAAATAAGATGAGTTTCATTTATGGATGCTCCTTAACTACTATGGCTCTTAGCATCCCATTCTATATTGGGCACGAAAGGCCAGAAGCCTCTTTATCAGGCTTGAGGTTCTTTTATGTGCCATAAATCTATGACATGGGACCAGCAGCTTTACTTTCTTCCAAAGGAAGCCATGCTAAGGATTTTTACACCCAAAAAAGTCCATCACCCTCTGCTAGGTTTGAACCAGCGACATTGGGAACTAGTAGAGACTAGCATGATACCCCTAAACCACAGAAGATGACAATGTGCACATTATACCCCCGCTGTTGAATCTTTGCACTTGACAGTTCATGTGGCTTCACATAATGTTGGCTATATTGTGGTTGCAACGTTGCCAGAATGGTTAGTAAACAACAACAGCTGATTCTTCTCCTTTCTATCGCATCTAAGCCACATACAAAAAGTACATAAGTAGCAAACGTCATTGAATAATAACTATTTCATATTATTATTATTGCTAATTGAAAATAAGTCAGCATAAACATTGCAACGTATGTAGAATAAATTAGCACTTTTGACAATATAGAAACTAAATAATGCAAACGATGAGGTGAAATAAAACAAACTATAAGTTGCTATAGCAAAGTTATTTTCACACGCTGCGTTCCAGATGCTTCAGAAATTCTGTCCTCCTTCTCTAGGAGTTTCACTCCCTTGTAAACAACAGTTCTTGTGATTAGTTCAAGAGCTGCTGCAGTTCATTGTACGACTTTATCAGTAGGAATGGAGGGATGCCCATGAACCTTCACGTACTACTCCTGTTCAAAGGATTCCCGGGTCCTTCTTAACAGTTCCAATGCCTGACTATTAAGTGGCACATCTCGTCGCAAAGGATTTTCACTTCGTGAATCTTCACTCAATGATCGGCATCGTTTTTGAGACATTGTCACACTTCAAATCTTGCATAAATAATATGAGTGAATTATATACAAAAAAGATATATATATAAATATATACATAAATGAACACCAACAATAACCACAAATATAAATAGCAATGAACAATATTAGCTTGCAAAGAACAACTCGACGTACGTGCTAGAGATTCATAAACTGAAGCACGTGGTTGGAAATAGCTACATTTGGCAACAGCGACGCTTCCAGTTCTACTTCCACTTCGTCACAGACCACCCGAAATGCTGCCTTGTGATTGGTTTAGGAAGTCTAACAGTTAAAGCCCTTCATCTGTTTTTTTGCGAGTGTACCAACTTAATCACTAGCTGTCAAGTGCAACGTTTCAATGACTGGGGTATAATTGCATATGAACACTTGATCTAGAATGCAGTGTTGCTTCTAAAAAACAAATCAAAATTGCTTCTTTCTTTAGGCCTAAGTATTAATTGTCTATGATTTAGGCGTTAAGCCTATACTGAACTACTGTACTTACTACTAATGATGTGCAGTCAGAAAGGTGATAAACATGGCTGCATCTACAGGGGCTGTTAGATTGGTGAGTGAAAATAAAGGTGAACTAGTGAAGCATTCAAAAGCAAAGCCGTTAAAAAGTGGCAAGAAATGAATTGTTTTGAATATTTTTAACAAATTAAGCAAAAGAACACAACTGCCATTGTGTATAACAAAGTGAAATTACATGCAGATTATGCCGATATTTCAGAGTAGTGTGTTGCATATGCAGGTAACGGACTCAAAACTGGAGCATTGCAAACACCAAGTAAGAATAGAAACAGACATAAACCAGAATTACAAAAAAAAACAAAAAAAAACCATAACTTTACTAAAAGTGCTATTTATAGAAAAGTGCACAAGTTTTTCTAAATAATGAACTGCTAACGTTAGACAAAGTCTTACATTCCATGAATAGTGAACCAACAATGCTTTCTTTTAAGGATTCACGTTTCATAAATTATTGATAGAAATTCGATTTACCTTTGTGAAGTGAAATAGTGAATTGCTGAACAGAGATGACATTGCATGATGGAGACCCAGAGTTTAACCTCTTCCCAATAGTGATGCAGCTATAGATTCACTTGAGTTTTATTTTAATTATACTGCATTTAATTTCAACTCAGTTTTTATTTTAGTGTATATTACGAAGGGCGTTCAATAAGTAATGCAACACATTGTTTTTCTTGGTCAATTTCAGTTGAAAAAAACTGGAATTTTGTTTGGGACATCTTTAAATATTCCCATTTCATCTCATATAGTTTAATTTCCAACAGGTGGCAGCCTTATAACTAGCCTTCAAAATGGCTTCTGTAATGGAGGTGCATTCCAAACAGAGAGCGGTTATTGAGTTTCTTTTGGCGGAAAAAACCAGAGCATCACAGATATTTATAGGCGCTTGCAGAATGTCTACAGACCTGGCAGTGGACAAAAGCATGGTGAATCGTTGGGCAAGGTGTTTGTCATCACAAGGCCGAGCAAATCTGTCTGATCTCCCGTGTGATGGCTGGCCGCACACAGCTGTGACAACTGCAATGTTGGAACATGCGGACACTCTTATTCGAGGTGATCGACGGATCACAATCAAACAACTTGCTGCTCAACTTGACATCTCTATTGGTAGTGTTCATCACTTGTTCATCAGTTGGAGCAGGTTTGTTCCTGCTGGGTTCCTTGATGCCTAACTGAAGACCATAAAGAGCAAAGAAGGACCATCTGTGCAGAATTGCTTGCTAGTTACGAGGCTGATCGTGACAACTTTTTGTCAAACATTGTCACAAGTGATGAAACATGGGTTCAGCACTTCGAACCTGAAACAAAATGGCAATCCGTGGAGTGGCACCACACCAACTCTCCTTCGAAGAAGAAGCTCAAAGCTGTATCCTCAGCTGGTAAAATCATGGCTATGGCCTTCTGGGACTCTGAAGGGGTTATTCTGTTCAATGTCCTCCCTCATGGTGAAGAGATCAACTCTAAGTGTATTGGGCTACTATAAGGAAATTGAAGAAACGACTTCAGCGTGTTCATAGCCACAAACATGCAAATGAACTTCTCCTTCTCCATGATAATGCAAGGCCTCACATAAGTATGCGCACCCAAGAGCAGCTCACGAAACTTCAGTGGACTGTTCTTCCTCATTCACCCTACAGCCCAGATCTCGCACCTTCTGACTTCCATCTGTTTGGCCCAATGAAGGATGTACTCCACAGGAAGCACTACGTGGATGATGGAGAAGTTACTGATGCAGCAGAACATTGGCTCTGACGTAGACCAGTAGAGTGGTACAATGCAGGCATACAGGTCCTCCCATTAATGTGGTATAAGACCATAGCACTGAATGGAGATTATGTTGAAAAATAGGGTTTTGTAGCTAAAAGATTGGGGAATAATATGGTGTATTTGAATCCTAAATAAGACAACCTACTTCAAGAAAAAAAATGTGTTGCATTACTTACTGAACACCCCTCATATTACTCAAATAGCACAGCATTCTAATGCATTATTAACATGACACTTGACTCCGCATGGCATTTGTTTATGTTTACTCCTCGCAGCTGATATGAACATGAGACTAATGCAGAGGGATACAAAATGTTTTGTTTATGTCAAGCCTGGTTGTAAGACTGGATCAACTATAGAGATATACATCTAGTAATAATATTTATGGCATTCCAAATTACTCAGTGTTTATACAATCTTTTTAACATGTTACTTACCTTGGGTAAAATGCGGCATTCAAACCCACTCATGTTGAACAACAAATTTGGATTGTCCTTGGAATACACGCTGACAAAGCTATTCTCCCACTGGATTGTTGTTGTGGAACGTGGCAATCTGTTCTTTATGTCCCAAAATACAGCTCGACCCCTGAAATACAATAACTCTAACTTTTAACAAAACATGATTTGTTTTAATTTAGATATTGTATTTGCAAGTTACACTTCCAAGAAAAATCTCTCAGATAACGTGTCTGCAATACTTACAAGTTAACATCATGTTTCATAAGCCTCATTCTAGCATCTCGAGGCCAACATTTTTTGTTGTTGTAACCAACGATGTTCTCATTGTTGGGATCAGGATGTTCAGTAAGATATCGCTGAATTAGATCCCTTGCTTCTTCTGCTGTAAATCTGCAAAAATAGTTAATGTGGTTCATAAATTAAAAAGAGAGATATTACAAGAAAAGCCCATTTTTAATATGGTATGAGAAGTATGGTTGACCTAACAGAAAAATGGCATTTTTGCTGTTTACAACTTTATTACTGGCATGAGATTATTATTTGCCCTTCACATAAAAATATTCATTAACAGCATTATTGGTATATAGGAAAAACTTGTCCACAACACTGTTCTACCCCCTTTTGGAGAGCAAACTCTTGTCACCTTACTTAATCAAATGTGAGTTGAATGAACACTTTAACTGCTTCACTAAAACCTTACTTACTGGAACAAGTGTTCATTCACCTTGCATTGTGATTTAGTAATATCATTTGTGCTTCACTGTATACCGCTTCCAGTGTTTGTTTCTTGTGATCTTGCTTTTAGCCATTGTTCACAACAAAATTTGCAGCATTGCATAACATAATAGGCAATAACACAACTGCTAAAGTGATTCATTGCTTATGTATGATGTCAACAATGGAACTAAGATCATGAACTAAGAATAATACTAGCTGAATAATAATTTTATTTCTGTACAAAACTAGGTCTATTTTAATCAAATACTGTTGAACCCCTCTTTCACATTTGGTTCCAGTGAAAATGTTGCACGGTAAAAATGCAAACTGGGAGAGACTTGATTTTTTAAACTTTCTGATATGAGTATCAGAAATCTAACAACCCAATAAGTTCGTGCAGAGACATAGCAAGGTTTTCTGTAATCAGTCAACTTTCAAATACTATCTGCTATCTGCCCCTAGATCCTGCAATGAGTCTACAAGATGGTGTGTGGAAGAGGTGTTTCGAGTGTTAATATGACTGACAATTTTGCTCCGAGACACTTTCTCTCAGCATCTGACAAGCTGGCCAAGTTTATGTGAAAGTATGCATAAGAATGACACCTTCCGAGGTGTACATCACAATTCACAAGTTTCTGATTGAGTTAAAAATATGGAAGAAGACTTTTATAGCGAAGAAAACCATTGATAAACAAAATTTTAAATTACCAAGAGGAAGAATCCGATTAAAAAAATCCTCCAATTACCACTAGAGGAGAGCTCAACACCAGAAGAAGAAAATGGCAATGGATAACTACCTGAAGATGGGGTAGCAACCTAAAAAACTATGTTAATTTGTTTCCAGATACACTGACAAAAAAAATGGAATAAAAGTATGAAGCTATGAGTTTTCTCATTTTAAACAGCTCCAACATGGTAATGACACAAAGATATGTGTCTAATTTCAGAACTTAAATCTTGTAGCTTTTAATGGGGCATTAGTAATACCTTTAAGAATTACCAATGTTGTACTTGAAGCAGTTTATCTACCAAAGTTCCATTAAAGTACTGGCATGAATTTCCCAGCACATACTTAACACTTTGGTTATCTGTGATTACAAAAGTAGCTTCTGCTACATTTGTAAGTAGATCAATTTACACTGCTTATTGAATGTTAAGTACACTTACAGAATACGCATCCTTTACACTTTCAAAACAAAATATGAAGCAACCGATTAGATTACTACAAATAAAGAAAACAATGCATGTATGTACAATATTTTTAAAAATTCCTTCTAACTTCTAATTTTGTACTACAGGAGAGAAACAAAAGCATTATTACTCTATTGGGCAAACTTGTGTTGGTTCCCATCAGCACTGGGAATATTTCGAACTACTCTATTCCAATATCTGTCATTTTTTTCTGTGATACTATACACAATACAGTAAAACCCTGTTTTAAAGAGCCCGCTTTTAATGAAATTCCATTTTTAACGAACGCTTTCAGAAGCCCCGCAAAAGTCCCATAAGTGTAATGTTATTTAAACCTGCTTTTTACTAATCTCACGTTAACGTTAAGCCCGTTTTTAATGAAAATATCTTTCCCGAATTTGCGATCGCATAGCTTCTTCTGCATAGTTAGTGCATTACAATTTTTAGAATGCAGTTAACGTTACCTCCACTATAATGGGCAATGTTACGCCTTTTTGGATACTTTCAAATTCATTAGCCTCTGTGCGTCACTTCGTGTTCCGCTTTAGTTCACATTAAACTGCAAAAGTTGGCAGCTCTGCAATCATGTTTTCAAACCTGTTAACTTCTGTATCTTTGACTTCCGAGTTCTGTTTTGATTTTCGCTTCCATTCTAAAGTTCACCGGGTGGCATGTTAAGTTGTGTTGTCTTTGTGAAAGCGATTTATGTTTCTCATTCAAAAAAATGGCTGCTAAACAGAAGCATATCATCCACGACAAGATTACAATAATTCAAGAAGTGGCAAACAACAGCGCAGCTTCTTTGACCGATATGGCAAAGAAATATGATTTGGCTCCTTCCACGCTGTACAGGGTAATTAAACAGAAAGATGCTATTCTAGCCACAGAAGTACATTGCGGTGAAAAAGCGAAAGAATTTTCCTAGCTCTCCATTTGAAGAAATCAAAAACATTTCAATGAAATGGTTTGAAGCCAGAAGAAGCGACAATGTTCCTATCGACGGAAACAACCTAAAAGAAAAAAGCTCACCAAATGGCACTAACTCTACATGTGGACAACTTCTGTGCTTCAAATGGTTGGCTTGATCTTTTCAAGAAGTGGCATAATCTTTCATGGCAAAACATGTGTGGTGAAAGTGTAGATGTTAAAGATGACTCCATTGAGTTTTGGAAAAAGGAGGAAAAGTTCATGGATGACTTCAGAAATATTTCTTAAATATCTACAAAGCCTGGATACCAAAATGGGATTTCAAGGAAGAAAGATTGCTCTGCGATAGACAGGTGTGCAGCTCATTAATCTTTAAATTCCTTTCTTAGTATTACATGTGTATATAATTATTTAAAATTTCTGAAAATAATAAGTTTTACTATTAAAATGCTCAAAAACACAATGTACATATTCTTTCTGGCAATTGAATGCTCAACCTTATGCTAACCCCCTTTTAAGGAAAACCCCTATCTAGGGAAAAAAATTTAATTCCCCCTGAGATTCGTTAAATATGGGTTTTACTGTAATCTGTATCCTGTCTAGGGATTTTCATATTTCTTGCTGGATGGCTTGTTTTGATTGCTTCAGTATCACTGTTATTTAAGATAACCGAGCAACTAGTTAATGCACTCAGATGCAGGAATTATGGCAGTAGGAATTGTACCACCTGATATAACCTTAAATTTTTTGGCAATGGTTTGGATTGAACAGAGAAATGAGGATTCTCATAAGTTAATATATGTACAAATTTTCTCAAGCATTAAGGTTCCTTTTGCTTTATATACAGCTCTGGAACAATAATTGTTCTAGCATTTAATGATAGAACTATGTCCTTATTTTTGTGGCAACAAGATTTTAAGCTTTCAACTGGTGAGATGGCTTCCATTTTAGGGAATGATGTATTGGTACCTCACTTAATAGCTGTTTGTACATATAGCCAGCAGCAGGGCCTGAAGTATGCTCACAATTGGTGTGCGTTATGCCACATACTGTGAATGGTTCATCTTAAACCAGACTACTGAGGTGGGTTGGCTTTGCTTTAGTATGTTGCTCTGCCTTGGCCAAGTTTTATACTACGAGGCGCATCCAGAAAGTAAGTTTCCCAATTTTGTTTCCTTTAAAGTAAGCCTATTTAGCTGGGAAAATTGTTAACAGATCTATGACGTATCAATCATATCCCGGCCAGACAGATCCCGGGTGGTGCTAGTAGCATGGCAGCAGTGGCCCAAAATGGCCTCTTATCCATTCTCCCACCGCCTTCAAGGTTCGGTCAGTCATAAAGTTTCTTACTGCACAAAACATAGTGCCAATCAAAATTTATCATCAGCTCTGTCAGGTCTACAGGCCGAACATCATGAGCAAACTGGTGTAGGCAGTTTTCTGAAGGTCGTCAAAGTATCCATTATGGAGAGTGCAGTGGGCAACAGTCCCTCATCAATGATGACCTTGTTGAGCTGGTGCAGCAGTACATCGTGGAAAACTGTCCTTCATGATTACGGAACTCAGCAGCCATTTTCCACAAATATCGCAATCCCTGTTGCATGAAATTGTCACTAAGCACCTGCTCTTCAGGAAATTGTGTGCCAGGTGGGTGCTGAAAAACCTGACACCCGAACACAAAACGAAACGCTTAGAAGCAGCACTGACATTTCTACAGCTTATTATGATGACAGCGATGAGTTCCTCGTCATGGGCAATGAGACGTGGATTTCGCACTTTACCCCGGAAACCAAGCAGCAGTCAATAGATTGACATCACAGTGGATCTCCAGTTAAGATGAAATTCAAACAGATTTTGTCGGTGCAGAAAGTGATGTGCACGGTTTTCTAGGATAGAAAGGTCATTCTGCCCATTGACTTCTTGCCCAGAGGTGAAACAGTGAACACTGACCATTACTGTGAAACCTGCGGAAATTGCAACGTGCCATTCAAAACAAAAGGCATAGAATGTTTACTGCAGGTGTTATGCTGCTTCATGACAATGCTCATCCACATACAGCTCGGCACACAGCAACTGTTTTGCAGGAGTTTGGCTGGGAGCTGTTTGATCATCCACCATCCTGATCTTGCTCCCAGCAATTTCCATCTTTTATTGCACCTCAAGAAACTCCTGTCTTCCGGTCAGCATTTTGACAATGACGAATAGCTGAAGACGACTGTTACACGCTGGTTCCATTCACAGGCGGCACACTTCTACAACACAGGAATACAAAAGCTGATCCCACAATATGACAAGTGTCTCAATTCTTGTGGTGACTGTCGAAAAATAGTTCAAACATTGCTGTACCTGTTGCCAATAAAGTTTTTCATGTAACTATGTTTTCTTTGTTTTAAAAAAAATAGGGAAACTTACTTTTTGGATGTGTCTCGTACTTTATAAGCCACAATAAGTTGCTTATTTGCCTTTAACTGGCACTGTTTATGTTGTTTGGTTCTTCAAGTCCTCCCACAATGCACACTAATAGCCAAGTTCATTCAAGATCCTCCAACAGGCCATTTGTATAAAAAAATATTTAGTTAGGTTCCAGTATATCAATCCTGAAGCAGAGGGATGTTAGCTCCCAAAAGGCTTGAAATCTCTTGTGGACATCTCTGACACTAAGTATATCAAATGCAAGAATTATTCAATCGAAAAATAAATCTCACCAACTGTTCAACGGAAATGTGTTTTTGTTATAATTCATTTGTTTCATTTCCTATTTATTATCAACACTAAAGTCCTGATGGTTTAAATTTGAGTAATCTATAAAACAATTTAATATTTATTTTTTCAGGAATGCATTCATCTAGCCTTTGCACTGAACATTGTTGCTTCCAATGGGGCACTGATCATACATTTAGGAATTACCAATGTTGTATTTGAAACAGTTGTCTTCCAAAGTTTTATTTAAGTGTTGGTATGAATTTTCATGCACATACTCAATACTTTGGGTGTAGCTACCACTTATATACATTTTATGATATGAGAACCAGAGTGAACTATCCATAACTTTTACGTTTTTCAAATTAAATAATTGTTATAAGTAATCCCTATCATAATCAAACATTGTTCTATTAACCCTTAGTATTATATAGGTTAAGCTTCTGCTGTACATACTTGATCCTCTATTTGACCTTAAACTTTAACTTCTCTCCTGAAAAATGTACCAAAAGTCAGTTTTCTGACTGGTTCTGACTTTCTGATTTCTACCCTAAGTTAAATGGTGACAATGTCATCATTGTTATTATATGTGAAACAATATACAAACATATACCTAAAAAAGATGTGCACTCTGTCAACATAGCGACAATAGAGACGAATAGGATGAGCAACTTCTGATGCAACATCTTGGAATGTAAGGAAGTCATTTGGCATTTGTGGTGGACCAGCCATTTCAGAAGCACGCTGCAAGCCCAACACCAACAGATCCAAAACAAGCCCATAGTACTGAACAATAAATGATGCAAACTGCAGTCCACGGATGATGCCATAACTGTTGGTGTGATTCATGTCCTATAAGAGGAATAAGAAAAAAACATGTCTGAAAGGAGGCAAATGCAAGAATTTGAAGAATCTTTAGATTCAACAAAATTTGCTTCTCTTAGCAACAATGCTACACATCTAAGAATATACATATTAATTTCTACATGGATCATATGAAAGCCAAAGCAACAATTTTTATACATTACCAAAAAATGATAAATCAGGTACATTTTTGTAATGTATAAATTATTGACAGTACAGCACATCATTCATTCTTTGCTGTTTGAAAGCATTCCACCCATATATGTAATTCTGTTAAGTGTAAGCAGTGATGATACCCTATAAAATTTCTCAAGGGCCACTTTGAATCAACTCATAAATGATTTGTGATTCGAATATGAAAACAAAAGGTAACAAGTGTGTACTAACACAAAGAGATTATATTATCTAATGGTGACATAAATATCTAAAAGACCCCCCCCCCACAAAAAAAAAGTTTACAGTCTGGAGGAAATCAATTGTTTATACAGATGATTCATGGGTAAAGGCAGGCCATACAGTGACAAAGGCATGGAGGGATATCAAATTTAAAAGTGCTCAACAAGCAGCAATGAAGGAGCTATATAGAGGACTCAGGTCATTCTGATGTAGATCAAGGTTTGCTTTGGTCCATGCCGGAAATGAATAAGGATTCGTCAGAAATGTTGAATATAGAAGACAAAATGGAAGAAATCATGCCATTATCAGAGGACAATTTATGAAGCTTAAAGGTAACTAACAATTTATTAAAGCTTTTACCATTTTATACCTATATATTCATTTATTATATATTTTTATGCTGGTAAAATCGCATTTCAAAACATTAAAAATACAAAGAGATGATCTAAAATGCACATGAAAATTATATGTCTTACAATAGCTTTGAAAGGCAGTGAAGATATTTCACAATTTGGTGATTTTTCATTCACAAGATGACATTAAATTGGTAGAACGATCGCATATGGGTGCCAAAGTTGCAAATTTGTGTGTAATACATGTCACAACAGGGTGCCCCATTTAACCTATACTGGTCTTTAAGCATGAGGTGCATTATAGTATCAAAATAGTCAGTAAAACCTATTTTTGTTTTTAAACAACATTTCTCAGTGCTAAATATTGTATTGTACTGCACTTACTGATACAAAATTGTGTTGTAAAACCGACAATTAGATAAGTGGGGAACTCTTTTTAATTTGATTTTAAAATGAAGATAATTTCATAGTTAATAGTGTTTCTGTTTTTAATATTTAAACAACAAAACCAAATAAATTAACACGTGAAATACAATGGCTTCTACACAACCATTTAGGTACCTGCATGATAAGGCTTGTGTTACCAACCTAACGGCTGTATCAGCACCAACTTCGGCCATATCTTTACTTTGGTATCTTCTAGGAGCAGTTGCTGGTATTGATGTCAACTGAACAGAATGTCACCAAATGTAACCAGAGAGCACTTTAATGAGGTAAATTTGTCACAGTTGGCTTTTGGTGAATTCCAATATTTTGCGTTCTCTATAGCTAATATAAAATCAATTTTGTTTCCATTGGTCAAAATTCTGTGACTGAATTTCTCATTAAAGAAGAAATCCTCACTCATAAATTTGCAAAGACTTCAGCAGGCATAAGCAAATATGTGCATGAAAATCATGGAGGATGACAAATATGTACATGGGCACCTACGTGAAAGGAAATGGTAAAGCATTTTGAAAAGGGGAAAAATATACATCAAAGATCAGCCTTATGATGGCTATCATCGTAATGGCTCTAATGAACACGAGAAGCAAAAAGGAATGAAAACATTAAAAACCCCACATATATGTCTGATTGATTTAAATGAGCTATGAATGTACAATTGTAGAAATCTGCAATTGTAAATTTAGAAAAAATAAGACTGACTTGTCCAAAACCGATGTAAAATTGATAACTGGATGCAAATAAATTACATTACATAACTGTGGATGAAATTACCGCCAAACAGAATAGACAGTCCAGGACATGATCAAATTAAGAATATTGGAAACAATTCTCCTTTAGTGATAGGCAGCAACAAAATTCAGGGAAAAACCACTGCTCAAAAACTTCTTCACAGATGGGGGAGATGTTTTTTGCTGACTACTGTGAGTGATTACAGTTGGTTCCATCATCATAGACCCAAAACAAAATGGCAGAATATGGTATGGTAGCACTGTAATCCCATTAAAAAAGAAAGCCAGGGCTGCCATCAGTTGGAAAAGTTATGGTCTCTATGTTCTGGTATAGAGAAAGGGATATTATGATGGAATTCCTTGAACCTGGGACACCAGTAATCCTACTCGATATCTCACTGCACCTCATAAACTCGATCATGTTTATGGGATAAACATTATGGAGATATCATACTTCGGCATAACGATGTGAGGCTCCACATTGCTCATCACAACATGGAAGTAATTTAGAAAAATTGAATGGGATGTTCTTCCGCATCCTACCTATAGCCGCACTTTTGACACCCACTAGTTATCTTTCTGATGTTGTGAAGGAAGGTATATGGGGCTAACACAATGGGTTGGAGGACATCAAGAAAAAAGTGATTATAACTTTCTCAGGGCTGAAATGGGATCCTATCATAACAAATTTTCAAGTTCCCATAACAATGGTAAAAATGTACCCAAAAAAAATGGTGAATACATGAAAAAACAAATTGTTGCTCATGACTTTCAGTATAGAATAAACAAGCATATTTCACCACCAATAACAATAACCACTATTATCATCAACCACCCACCTTTAGAGATAAAAATGAATTTCACTCACCTTATAGTTTATGACCACATTGTTTTTTGCTGTCATGTAGTCAGCTATGTTATGATCCACAATAAGACGGAGAAGCCTGTTAAGCAGTGTCAAATCAATTTTCTCATACATTTTCTCAAACTTTGACTCCAACAGCACATTGCATTCTCCTTCTGTTACATCCCAAACATCTTGCAAATTGTTGATGCCTGAAACACAGTAGTATAGCAATGAGATATTGCTTTAACTAGTAGCATTACGTTCAATTTTTAACTTCCACACAGCTATACCCAAGCTGAAAGCAAATTTCAGTGTTATGTCTATTTTCTGGTACTGTGTACCAGGATAAATAAACATTGCTCTAGGATGCTTGTTCTTTCAAAAAAATATCATATCTTTATTTATTATCATCCTTTTAAATACATTTAAAGGACATGTCCAATTACAAATATAAAATAATTTGACAAGTACAGTTTATAATTTGACAAGTACAGTTTATAATTTTACATTACTTCTTTTACATTGCATGTACATTAAGTTTACCTTAAATATCATTTTCACTTTACGTTGCTTTACCATATCTAAATTCATCTAGATTATAAAATTCATTTTCTATTAAGTATTTCCTTATTGTTTTCATCATTACATTTGGCTGGTTTATGTTCTTTATTTCTCTAGGTAATTTTATCAGTTATCAGTTATATTAGGTTATCACAAAAACCTATTACATTTTGAAAAAACATTAGAAAGAAGTTGAGAATAACAAGTGTGTAACAGGCATTTCCAACCCACTTACACAGCTGACCAGTTCATTTAACTAAATTTTTTAAGAAACCAATGTAGCAGAATTTTTATAAAAATATTTTCTCTCATTTAAATAAATTACCTTGGAATTGATAGTGGTTTAATTAATTTGTTGTTGTTTGTGTATTTGTGTTTACTTCACGCGTGGAAGCCATCTTGTGACGTCATTCATTTGTTCGGTTTGTAGCTCCATCTGGTGTTAGCAATTTGCGGCAGTATTAGTTTTTGTTTGAAAGAATTTTAATTTTATTTTTTTTTATTTAATTCTGTTTCACTGTCCTCAGGCTTTTGGGTCGAGCACTTCTCTTTATATAGGTTGTGTAAACGGAAAGGAATCTTTTATCCAAATATAACACTGATGAAGAAATTTGTTTTATACATTTATTGTCGAACACGTTAACTATCACATTTATACATTGATCTTAACACTCGCCAAACTGAAACTGTTATAATAACTTCATTACTGATATTTCTTAATTCGCGTACTTCAACTTTCTGTATAATTAACTTTATAACACTTGAGAATTTTCATAACTCTGTTACGCGTAACCTGCAAATTGATATCCGAAGTGTGCCGTACAAATACTTTCGACGAACTGATGGGAATGCGACGTGTAGTGTACAAAGAATTTTGATGAACTGACCGACTGAAGGCGACGTGTAATGTATAAAGATTTCTGATGAACTGACAGACTTTACCTCAAACCTACCCTATTTATACTCCTACACACCGATATGCCTAAAGATTATAACTGAGCTGCAATTGGCTAATAAAACGCGCCAACATTAGCGTCTATTTTAATATCCAATGAAAATTATGAATACATATGCTCTAGGGAAACGTTCCAGAAGATTTTCAAGGAAAAAACGCGCCAACATTACGTAACTTCTTCGTTTCCAATAATGATAAACAGCTCACCCCCTTGCTGCATTATTGCACGCTATTATTGCCAGTTTCAGTAAGGCATTAAAAACTTACTTCTCAACAATAATTACAATCAATAAACATCTCAAATCAATGTCACATAAAAATGCATATTCATATTACAATCATTATTTACATTTAAGTAATTTGTGATACAAATTACTGCATCAGAATTTATTTAAATGAGAGAAAATATTTTGTAATTGGAAATTTAGTTTGGCAATGAGAACTCTGAGCAAAATTACTGGTATTTCATGCCCAATATAGAATGGGATGCTAAGGACCACAGCAGTTAAAGGGCGTCCATAAAAAATTAAAAACTATCAATAAGAAGTATATTTTAATTTTTTCAAATCAAATTCCTCTTATTAATATTTTTGGTAATCTTCCGCTTTACATTTCTTCTTACATAATTTTCTTCATAATTTTGTTAATTATATAACAAAGGTGTTGTATTACCTTGGAACAATATAAAAATCTTTATATAATTTGAATATAAATGATATTCAAAGCTACATCTTTCAGATGTTGGTGTAACACAAATGTCTGGATTGAGTGTTAGTGAGTTAATATACTTTCATGGATAAGAAAGTTATTTATTGCTCCTTGGCAACATTTATTGTTCTTTCACTATTCTTCTTTTGTATTGTAAAGATTTGTTTATTCCATGGTCAAGTAAATAAACTTGTAAAAGTTTTTCTCCACAGATAAATTTTTATCAAAGTTGGCCGTGGTTGCTACCTAAAAAAATTCAACTTCTAAATACAAATATAAGTTAACAAGGAAGAAATTCATATTCCTATAATAAATACAATGCAATAACCATGATGATGATAACATCAAAAATATGCATACACAATGCATAAAGACATTATATTAAACAAATTCCACATATCTCATGCCCATATACTCAGGCAGGTAAGTTATGTATTCTTTTTATGAGGTTTATGAATACTGTTGCTTGCATAAGCAAAAAAAGTGTTGATTTATTTTACAGAATGTCTACAAAACATAAGACCATAAATTTTTAAGGGTAGTTACAAGCCTTGTGTAAGATGGGACTGAAACACTTAATTCAATGCACTGGTATCATAGATACCAACTGAAAGAGGTACAGATGTCGCCTACGTAAGTGATTCTACGTAAACCTCTATTTCTAGCATACAAGCTCTCAGAATAGCATACAAAAAGCATTAGTCACTACAGTAGAACCCCGTTTTAACGAAATTCCATTTTTAACAAACATTTTCGGAAGCACTGGCAAAAGTCCCATAAGTGTAATGTTATTTAAACCTGCTTTTATGAATCCTGCATTAATGAAAAGCTGTTTTTAATGAAAATATTTTTCTTGAACTTGCGATCGCGCAGCTTCTTCAGCGTAGTTAGTGCACTAAGATTTTCAGAATGCAGATAACATTACCTCCACTATAATGGGCAACATTACACCTTTTTGGATGCTTTCAAATTCATTAGCCTCTGCACGTCACTTGTGTTCCACTTTAGTTCGCATTATACTGCAAAAGTTGGCAGCTCTGCAATCCAATCACATTTTCAAACCTGTTAACTATCGTATCTTTGACTTCCCGAGTTCTGTTTGATTTCTGCTTCCATTTTAAAGTTCACTGGACGGGGTGTTGTCTTTGTGATAGTGATTTATATTTCTCATTTGAAAAAATGGCCGCTAAACAGAAGAAGCTTACCATCCATGACAAGAATACAATAATTCAAGATGTGGCAAACAACAGCACAATTTCTTTGGCCAATATGGCAAAGAAATATGATTCGAGTCCTTCCACATTGCACAGGGTATTTAAACAGAAATATACTATTCTGGGCGCAGAAGTACAGTGAGGATCTGTGGCGAAGTAGCGAAAGAATTTTCATAGCTCTCTGTCTGAAGAAATTGAAAACATTTTAAGCAACAATGTTCCTATCGACGGAAACATCCTAAAAAAAAAAGCTCACCAAACAACTCTGCTGTATGCAAAATGGTGATGAAACTGAATAGTTACCTCCGCTAATGCGAAAATTAAATAATCAGAGGTGTTTCAAAAGCATTCGTACACTTCCGTGCAAATATGTTTTCCAGAAAAGTTCAGAAATATTTGTTAAATATCTACGAAGCCTGGATACCAAAATGGGATCTCAGTGAAGAGAGATTGCTCTGGTGATAAGACAGGTGTGCAGCTCATCCATCAGAGCCATCATTCTTACACAACATAAAGGTGATCTTTTTACCGCAAACTGCACCAGCTGTCTGCAGCCTTTACACTTGGGAATTATTCATTCTGTTAAAGCAAAGTACAGGAAAGCCCTGGTGCAATTAGCTGTATCCTTCTTAGAAAGAAAGCAAGATATGCATTTGAATATACTTCAGGCCATGCATATGTTTGTGGCACCATACAGCATAGCTTTGGGAAAGCTGGATTTGGTTCTTGCACCGATGTCTTCAATGAGGACAATGATACCGAAGAAATTTGTATGCAAGAAGAGTGGGAAATGCTACAGAAGGGCACAAGCATAACCTTTGAATATTTTGTAAGTTGTGACGACAGTGTCGTAACCTCAGAAGCATCTGTGGATGTTGTTGAGCTATGCAATGAGGCAATGAAGCAACCAGAAACAGAGGAACCAGGAAAACAGGATAAAGAGGAATTAGCAGTACCAACATATGCAGCAGCAGTGGAAGGATTGGATGTCATGAGAAAGTACCTATGCTCCTTCCCTATTGATGAGGGGCTACTCGGCAGCATTAATCACATTGAACACAGGATTCTAAATGCCAGATACCTGGGTAGGAAGAAGCAGACCACTCTGCTGGATTTAAGAAATGAAGGTTAATAACTTCACTAACTTGTATCTTTACCGGGTAATACTGCAGAATTCTGATATCCATTTTCATTTTGTTTGTTGCAGATTAAGCGCAAATAGCTGACCATGAAGTGATGTTAATATTAATATCAGTGTTTTCTGTTTTTGAAACTAGTATAAATTTAAAGCTATTGCAGCATTTTAATTCACTGCATTTTGTTCATTAATTCTTTAAATTCCTTTCTTAGTATTACATATGTACACAATGATTTAAAATTTCAAAAATAATAAGTTCTGCTATTAAAATACTAATATGATTTGCATATTATTTCTGGCAATTGAATGCTTAACCTTATGCTAACCCCCTTTTAAGAAAAACTCCTAAGGAGAAACTTTTTAATTCCCCCCCGAGATTTGTCAAATATGGGTTTTTCTGTAGCCTTCTTGGCCCAATCACAAGGCAGCATTCTAATTGGTCTGTCACAAAGCAAATGGTGAAGAAGCACCTCTGTGGCTGGATTAGTTATTTTCAAACGCATGCATCATTGCTACACGTGCATCTAATTCTTTGAAAGTTATGTGCATATTTTATTTAAATTATTCTCACACGTGTAACTTTTTCTATAAGTGCGTGTGAGAGAGAGAGAGAGACACGCAACAATTTGGATATCATACACAGGAAAACGAAAGTACAAAATCTGCAATTTAAGAACATAATTATGTAATCAAATCTAATAATATGTTTTCATGGGGAATTTAAATCGATTTGAGTTTTATTCCGCACTGAATAGGATCCGCATTTCCATGTTAAATTCAATACATATTGAGATTGATTTGGATACACAAAGTCCAAGAATAAATAATTCAAGCTTTTATATTGGTTAACTTGGATTTACACTGGCAAACCTGTTTAACATATGTTAGTTTGTTTCTCTATAATTTAAGCAGGTTTTGAGGTTACCAAATGTTTTGAGAATAAATTGCAAATTATGGAAGCAATAAAAGTGGTTTTGCTGTGTGTTTTATTACACATGTAATAATTTCCACCAAAAAAACAAAATGACAAGCGTGTATTATGTTACGAGTATAGTAGAAGATAGTATCTTAGGCATATTCAATACGATTTGAATACAGTAGGTGTTTTCATGCAACAAATTTCGGCCCAATCCTCTTCCAATCACTTTCCAAGAGAAAAGTTTTGTTTTAGCATTTTTTTCTTCTTCAAAAGCAGTTTCAATCAGTTTATGTTTGCTAACAATTGCGTTTAAGGTTGACGGAGTAATGTTTAACTTCCACGCTATATCCATACGCTTCATATTTGGATTACAATCTACTTCTTCAAGGATTTTGAGTTTTTCACTATTGGTTACTTGCTGCACTTTCTTTTTCTTCATTACAAAATGAAAGTTAAAATACAGTCTAATATGTTTGGTTAACATGCAACAGTGGAAACTATCGTTGGCGTTTACCATGCCAAGCTAAAGCATTCTCTATCCCGCCCACACAAATGTGTACACACATGCATGTCATTGGCTGCTGGTCTCCACCGCAATCAAGGATCGACCAAAGTAGCGAATGAGGACATCAATCTTCGAACGTATTAAGCGCCTACTCCCACTGGACCGACCAAGAATTGGCCAAAACAGCAAATCAGGACATAAAACTTTGAACGTAGTAAGTGGGACGGAGAAAATGTACTAAACAAACATTTATTAAATTTGGTGCTGGAACTTTTATAATTCAATGTAATACACAGCAAAACGTGTTAATTAGGGAAGGTGCTAACGGGATTTAATTGTATGTGGTAGAGAAAGTAAAAATAGCAACTTACTGTGGTAAAGGCTAAGCAACCAAAATAAATGCTTATGTTTAGATTCACATTGATTTTTCATTTCAAATGTTGTGGACATGTTCCAGAACACAATCAAACATTTTCATTTGTGAAGACAAAATGTCAGTTTCCAAGATTTCTTGTAAAACCTTATTGTGTCACTTTCTGAGCTTCATGCATTGCCACGCATGTAGACTTCTAACACTATTAGTCCTAACAAATTTTAATTGAAACAAAGTAAATACCTTGGCACCATTTATACACCAAAAGAGGTGGTGGTTCTGTATCTGAAGGTTTAACCCATGGCGGAAAGAGTCTTCTCTTGTCTGCTTCATACCAGAGGTACTGATCTAGATAGGCATCAGTGATTTTCTCCAAAGGCTCTACGTCATATACAGGCACCAAATGACTGTACAAATCCATAAACTCTATTCCAACCTGCAAAAAGAAACATATGTTACTAATTTTTCAAAATGAACTGTTTCCAAGAAAGTGTGTTTTGTCTACAAAAAGTAAAATCAGTTTCCTTGATAAACGGAAGTCTTTACTATTAGTTCTCAATTAATGCACTTCAACACAATAGAGAAAGAAAACAGTAAAACCGCTTTTCAATGACTTTTCAGGAGAATTTCATATCTGTTCCTTAAATATGAGCTTTTCCTTAGATGGGGGTTCATGGAAAATTTGTGGTAAGTATATTACAAGAAAGAAGAAGAGATAAGTACTAAACGAGAAGAAATAGATGCACTGTTCGTTTATAACAAGCAATAAATCATTTCTTGCATGCTTTGCCCCTACAGTATTTTTCCCTGCGAACTGCGTATGTTTTATTTGGAAGCAAATTAAACAATACACCTGTTTCATCCACATTAAAAATATCTTTAGGGTCATAGCCCTCAAGATGATGTAATGCTTCAATTTTTTCAAAATTCAACAGTTTCTTCATGTACACTGGCAGTTTCACAACACGTAGTTTTGGACGAAAGGTTATGTTCCTTTTTAAAGCGATCATATCATCCATTTGATATGCTGAAATTCTCCACGCCTATCTTAGCACGATTTCCAACACTTTTTCCCACAAAATATTTCCATCAAGTGGAATGTTTTCACTTCTTTTTCCCTCGAACCACTTCATTAATATATTTTCTAATTCATCATACGATGGAACACACGTATTCTTATGCTTCTTGACCACAGAACTGCACTGCACCTCTGCATTCAAACTACAATCCTTTTGTTTCAAAATGCCAAACAAAGATGTACGAGCCATTTCGTATTTTTTTGCCATGACCGACATCGAAATTTGTGGATTCATTTCCATATCCTTAATAATGGTCAGCTTTCCTTAGAGTGTTAACTTCTTTCACTTAACAGGCATTTTGTATGTCTTTAAATACTACTGGAACACACATACCATAAATGAATACATGCTGAAAGTGACGCCACGCTTTTGCTTAGGCAATGCAAATATGAGCTGGGCCAAAACTGAACAGTAAGTGATGCCACACTTTTGATTTTTAAGAACACCAATTATCTGCTAATTTCCGTGCTTTTACTGAACCAATCGATCGGATATACTCTTAGTGGCACATACAACCGAATTGATATATCCACGCAAAGGATGAGATACCTGCCTAACATCCATTATGTTCCTTAAAAGTGGACTTTTTATTAAAGAAAGGTTCATTATTAGCGGGTATACTTTAACAGTGTGCTATGGCATTTTGCCGAGACTTGAAAATATTTATTACAAATGGAAATTGCTTAAAAGCAGGGACATTAAAAAGGGGTTCTACTGTACATGGCTAATAAAACACAAAAATGAAATAAATATACAATTTCTGGGCAAGTTAGTGACTTACTTCATTTATCTTTTTAAAATAAATTCACATGTTTTACAAAATAAACTCAGCACAAAACATTTTATTAAAATATATAGAGTGAAACCTTATTAACATGATATTCATTAGTAGGTTTTATTGCTTACCATGCCATAATTTTTAAGTCACAATTTTCATTAAAGTAAATTAATGTAAAACTGCCTCATTTGTCACATCAGACATTTTGCTGCTTTTGTTCAGTACCAGACAGGAAATAAGTAGCGGAGAAAAGGACAAAAATATCAACAACTTTATACCAAAATACAGTTAAAACAAATAAGCATTTTGGTGTGCTAATTTACTACTGAACAATATTGCAAGCCTCTTTGAATGCTATGGAAGCAGAGAGAATGCTACTGTTTACATGGAATTATTAGGAACAGACAGGAAATAAATACAGGAGTAAAGGGCAAATATATCAATTTTATGATCAAAATATAGTAGATCTTCAGTTAAACCAAATGAACATTTTGGTGTGCTATTTTACTACCGAACAATATTACAAACCTCTTTGAATGCTCTCTGTGTCAGCAAGTGTCGCTTAATCCTTGAAAGTGCCTCGTGTGGATTGTCATAGGCTTGCTCAATGAGTCCTAGTTCTTCTCGCTGGCTCTGATTCAGTCGAGATTTCACACTGCAATTGAGCAAATGTGATTTAATGAAAAAGTATTACTTTAACAGAACACAAGCAATAACCAATGAGCATAACTTGCAAAGCCATAACACTGGACAAATACTGTCTGCCTTTTCTCATATCAAATATCACAAGCTTATTCACTGCCAAACTTCTATAATAAAAAAAACTACTATCAAACACATTTATGAAGGATTTCATGCATTTCTTTCCCTAAATGTGTGTAAAATGTATAAAACTTTCAATAGTCTTTTATAAGCACAAGTAATATTCAATGAAAAGCAATACTTTTGTTATGGAATGCAATGCTGAAAATTGCTACAGAGAATAAGTCTTTAAATCAGTTTGGTGTGGGGAAACCACAATGATGAATCCTCCCTACCACGTGATATTGAAGAATGATCATTGCAGTTCAATGATTTTATGTAAATTCTAAAAAAACTTTTCATATACAAGTTAGCAGTAAGAGCAGAAGGGTGGTTAAAGTGGCATGCCAGAATAGGGTGATTGTCAGATTAGTAACTTCACACACTTTGTGACCTTGGGTTACTTTTGTTCATCTCTCAATCTCAACAATAACAGTGTAGTTCAGGTCTTACAGTTTTTGAATTTATGCTGTTGTAATACAAGATAAGCACACATTACAGGTACTAAATTTCATGTATGATTTCTATGTAATTACATTACTTTACAGGGGTGATAGAAGACAATTTTTAACACAATTCCCAAGTGTACATCCTCCAAGCAGAGAATAAACAGCTTGTGAATAAATTTAGGGAAATCCGTTCGACTCTCAATAAGAAGCAGAGTAAAGCAGAGTAAATAAAATTGAAGAGAAATTAGACAAAGTTGGAGAACAAATTGGATATTCTCCTCAAAAATTTCTGCAACAGCTTTCACAGGAAACCACAATTTACTGAGCAATGATGTTGTGTTTTTGGTTTGTCCCATAGTTATGAAGCCAAATGACGTGATTATGTGATGCTGGCGGTATACTTTAAATTGCAGTACCCATCCAACTCAGAGGTCTCAAAGCATTAATATATCTCTGCGATGTATCACACTCACTGTATATCTACTTCTGCGTCAAATCTTGAGCTGTGTGGTGGATTCTGAAATGCCTGAGCTATGAGATCTCTACTTTCTAATCTCAGGTCGTAGTACGGGAAAGAAAATCTTAATAAAATTGATAGCTCCAAAATTTTCTGAATTTATTCCAAATTATTCAGAGATTCACAAAAATAATCACTATTAAGTTTTTCACTGCCGATGTTCGTCCGGAATATGAATATTTAAATTATTATCCGTCATTGTGAATGTAACTCACGCCTTGAAACAAAGTGATGCTACCAGTGACTCCCCTCTCTTCAGCACATCCTTTTATAGTCTTTATGGCATTGCCATGGAAACCAAGTCAATAAGTTTGTTGATGGACCTTTCTAGATGTTTTTTCAACCAATAAAATTTTTTCCATAATATGGGTAACAATGTTGGCTATGGAATCTATTAAATACTTAATATTTTTCTTTGAATTTGATATTCCAGACATTTTTAACTATGCAAATTATATAAAAATATTTCTCTTAATAAAGAAATAACTTATAATAATATTTGTCTCAACATGACAAGCCTCAAAACTCTTAAAATTGAAACCAAAGAAGGTCACAATTCAATTGTCCACAAACTATCATATAATAACCAGATTGACTGCATTTATGTAACTAAACTAACCAATATTGAAGTTCAAGAGAAAACCATTTACATGGCAATGTTTTAATGCAGTATAATTACATGCTGAGAAAATTGGGGTACAGTGTACAGTAAAGGCATGCAGAATAATTGGACCAATATTATTTGCAGTTACCAGAAATGCAGAATATTACTGGAATGACCATTTTTGAACAGCTGACTAATACTGAATATTAGATTCTGCCACCATGCATGCATTGTAGGGTCATTGAATTTCATTCTGGAAATGTAATTAGTAAGGGGTTATGATCCACATGGTACCCAGACTTCACATTATGTGATTTTTATGTATGGGAAAACTTAAAAAATAAAGTGTTTAGGTCAAACCTCATATGTTCAAGGAACCACAAGAATATATTAACAAAGAAAATAGTTCTATCTTGGAAGCTGAAATGTATATATGAAAGACAACTTTCCAAAAATGTGCGAGACATGTGTGAATTTAGAACATTTCCAACAATGTAGTAAGTTAAGGACTTATTTCCATTTTAATTGTACTTTAATTGTAAGAACCTGAATCACTATGAAGTTAAGAGGTTGCAGTTGTTGAGATATTTCAACCGATTTCACGGAAAAAAAAAGCTCTGCATACTGCAGCCCACATCTGTCATATGACAGACCAACTCCCACGTGAAAAGCACTGTACCAAACAAATTCTTCTAAATGCATACTAATGTCAAGCATCTAATTGTGACTATAAAGCAGTTAAATTTCTCTTTCATGCTAAACTTTAAATGTGCTTACATTTTTTCACAACTTACCTATAAGCTTCCTTCAGTCTTTCAAGAGACAAGATCAGGAGTTTAGTGTCATGCTTGTATGATAATGGAGGGAAAGGAATGGGTGCAAATCTCCTGGACTCAAGCCAATGCACAGTTGTGGTGTAGATGGCCACAGCTTCTTCAGGAGAGATGTATGGACCATCCTGAAAACATGTTAAGTTTTGTTTATAGTAATAATCATGCTAATAATCATGGATAAATGAATCTAGAAACAACAAAGTAAGATAAAAATATATAACTAGATTGTGTATTAATAGAAGTTCTATATACATTTTTAAAAATATTTCTAGTGTTGAAGTTAAAACCTGCAGCTTTAGTTACTATGAAATTCAGCTATGCAATGGTTCAGTATGTAGTTTGTCTTTATTCGCTCTCTCTCAACCAAGATGACTGAAATGCTTAGAACAGTACAATAAACTGGGACACTAGTTAAAATGGCTATGGGAAAGCTTGAGTTCCTATACAGTAAGCTCTTTTCTCTTGTTGCTATCAGAGCTCAGTTTCACCAACCGATGTTAAAAATACATCTTGTTTGTTAACATTATGCTGAAACTTGCATTTCATCAAGCTTTTACAGTAAATTACTCTTAGCTAACATTTTATTAATATCATGGGCAACTGCAAAAACCCGCTTTTAAGAAGGCAGTGACCAAACTACACAGCTTCTGCCAATGTGCTTGTCTACACATTGCAGTGCTCCATATTTTCAGTAGTAGAAAACTAGCTGCATTCATTGAAAATTATCATGTGATTTACCTAATGTCTGAGGAATTGCACTGTCAACTGAAAAATCTATATGTAGAGGAACTACATAGTTTATAGAACTGATTGCCAAGCATAGATGAAATATCGAGTGAACAAATTAAAGTAGTATGCAGCCTGGGAGAAAATCTGCAAGGAATTTATTGCAATGTACACATTTCTCCCAGGCTCAGTAAGCATCTGGTAATTTTATGCCAACATAAAACGTAGCACCAAAAGCACCATATGCAAAGAATGTTTACAACAATTTAAAACTTGTGGTGGGCACTACATTGAAACTAAAGTAAATGAAAGTGTGTTATCATTGAGAATCAAGGAGACCCAAATAAAAATATTGTTTGCTTCGGAAACCTTCTGGATAAACCTAGAAACAGTAGCTTTGGAAATTCCAGCATTACACTTACCATTAAATGAAAATGGCCAGTAGCATACAACCTAGTAATTAACAGTTGTAGCATGTGAAAGAAGCATGCTTCTATTGGTAGTATTCTAACCTCTCTCATATTTCTTCACGACAGCTTTGGATAGTCTGTATGCCTTTAAAAGTTCTTCAGTTTGCAAGTTTTATAAATCATTAAGACTTGGTCTTGTCTTCTGAAACTTGACGTAATTAATCTTTCAAATGTAACTTTCACCAAAGCAGAATTATCGGTATTAAACCTTGGCCTAAAAACATGTGTTGGCTACACAAAAACAACCGATGAAATAGTCGCAGACATTGAGATTGCTACTTACAACCTAAATGAAAATAGTAAAACCACTATAAAAAAAGAATGTGAAATAGTTCTCCAAGAAATACAAGCAGATAAACATAACAATTTCCCAACCAAACATGTGATCAAAACATTAAAATCAAAACCAGTAGTATACACAAAAGCTGACAAGGGAAATAAACTAGTTGTACTTCAAAAAGATGATTATATTACCAGAGTAGAAAATATGCTGCAACAAGAAAATTACATACAAATTCAAGAAGACCCATTAAAATCACATTTAAAAGCCTTCAATCAAACCATCCAGGAAAGCAAAACTATAACAGACACTGATAAATCTAGATTAAAACCAGACCACCCCATTTTACCAAGAATGTATGCTCTACCTAAAATACACAAACCGGGTAATAAGATGAGACCAATCGTCAGCAATATTGATTCTCCTACCTACAAACTGGCAAAATGGTTAGTACAGAGATTCTCTTCACTACCAAAATTCAACAGCAAAAACATAATGAATTCAGAAGATTTAATACAGAAGATAAAATCCCTGGAACTCGAACCAGAAGACAGATTAGTTTCCTTTGATGTCACTGCACTATTTCCAAGTGTCCCTACAGATCAACTCCTGCGTCAATTAAAGAAATGGCTACAGCAGACTAACCTACTTGAAGAAGAAATAGAAGACCTCATACAACTTACCAATTTATGCATTGGACCAAATTGTTTTAGTTTCAATAAGAAGTTCTATCAACAACCAACTGGTCTAACCATGGGCAACCCACTTTCACCCTTCTTGGCAGATTTATTTATGAGCTACTTAGAAATACACATAACAACTTCCTTTCCATACATGTTTAAAGTCTGGCACAGATATGTTGACGACATCTTCGCTGTTGTCCCTAATAGGTTCATACAAGACTCCTTAGCCTTACTAAACCTACAGAACCAATCAATAAAATTCACCATAGAAATAGAAAAAGAAGGCATGCTACCATTTTTAGACCTAAAAATCATCAGAGAACAAAAGAACCTAACCTTTGGCATATACAGGAAGCCAACACACTCTACTAATTACATAAAAAATAAGAGTTTCAATCCAACCACACACAAACATGCAGTACTAAACAGCCTAACACATAGACTGGTATATACCCCCTTAAATAAAAAAGAATACCAGTTAGAATACCAGCATATAGTAGACACAGCAATACATAATGGGTACAACAAAGCAACTATTGACAAAAAAGTTGCAAAATTCAAACGACAGATGCACATCAGAAACACAACTAATCTCGGCCAGCAAGATAAAGAACTAAAGTTCAAGAAATTCACATACCACCCAGGAACATTTCACAAATTTAAGAAGATTTTCATGAAACATAACATCAGCCTAGCTCCACAGAACAAATTTAACATAGAGAAATTACTTTGTAACAAGTTAAAAGACCCCATTCCACAAGACAAAAAAGCTGGAATCTATAAAATCAATTGTTCAGATTGCAATAAAGTATACATTGGTAAGACAAAAAGAAACTTAGAAACTAGGCTAAAGGAGCACATGAGATGTATTAAATACAAACAAATGGACAAATCTGCAGTTTCACACCATTTTTGGATCACTAATCACAACATCAAACCCAATATTACATTAGTCAAACCAGCCAAATTTGCAGCCGAATTAGATGCATGGGAGAAGATCACCATTCTAAAACACAACACACATCTAATGAATTTTGATTTGCCGCCACCAAATCCTCTCTGGAAGTACATTTCTCCACCACAAGATGCCACCACAGATCCAGTCCAAAAAACGGAAACACCAACAACACGGGCCAGTCGAGTAAACCTTCTGAGGATGGGAACAACGGTTTCCCGAAACATGTTAAGTGAGTAAACTTAAGTGATGTTAGTGTAACAATTTCGACTCACCTTTAAATAAGTTCTTTGTTGTGCCTAATGAAATGACATAATTTTGAAATAATATACTAAACATCTCTGTACACTTCTAAGGATACAGTGTACAACACACCTGACAATTGCATTATGTTCATGTTCATTTTCATGCTATGTGAGAATAAGCGCACATTAAATATTAATAGTTTTAATACCTTTTCACCCTGTATTATTTTATTCTAGTGCTTGTCTTCCATTTTGTATCTTTTAAATCCCTTAGCGTGATGCTTTAAATGCCCGTACGTAATATATTACCTATATAGAACAAAGCTTTAAAGCTGATTTTTCCGCTTTCACTTTCGTTATATTTCCAAAATTTCAAAATCCACTACTCGACAAATGTTTTTAATACTATTGCGAAACTTTCAGATAACAGATTATTCAGGTTAGTACCATATTTAATCTTAAGTTCTTATTTTTACTCTTATGTTTATTTTAACTCTAAATTAGATAAGACAAACTTTGCATTTAAAAGTGTGAAGTAATTGTGTTCTTTCATAATAACTATACATATGGCGATGAATAGCATCTACTTGGAAGGCACCTAGATCTGTAATAATTTTTGACGATGTTGGGTTTTTCCTGGAGTTTCTAATATTACTTTTGAAGATCCAGACTGCGATTTCTCAGCTTATCCCTCTTTTCTTTCTTGTTCTTTCCCTATATTGACAACAGTCCATTTACTTATTCTAAGTACAGCAGCTGTCCTATCTATGACTTTATTTACATCAATCATTGGTCCACCGTTTTCTCTTTCCAGTTCGAAATGTACCCTTAAAACACACACTATCTCACGAGGTTGGGCGCAAATTGCAATACCTTGTCCAAGCTTAGCATATTTTTTTCTTTGGGGAACGAGTTTGTGGTCTTCCCCTACGCTTTTGCCCGGGATCAGGCATTGTCAATCACACATAAATTTCAGCACAGGTTATATATTTCAAAATATCATAACCACAACACTGTTTTCACTATACTAGAGCTACACGTTTAGGACTTGAAAAATAGCCTTAATACTGCTACACTGCAACAATACACAAATCACACAAGGATCTGATAAATCAAACAAAACAATGTTTGCCATGTGGCAACACTTCCTCTGAGCTCTGATGAAGGCTGTGGAGGGCTTAAATGGCGATTGGCTACTTCAAGGTCAACCCTGGTTGTCATGACAACAGATGCACATACACGTGTGGAAAACTTGCAGAGCCAACTGTCAGAATTGAGAAATTATGTTAATTCAAGTATAATAATACACTTGCTTTTAATTTGTTACATGTTTTTGGAACATTTGCTCCCATTCTCAGCTACTGCTCGACATTAGCACATGAATTAGTATATATATGAATGTCTGTTATTCATTACAGAATTTGCTGATAAACATCAATATTCTGATCACTTTTGATATGTGCTCTGGAGACAATGAGTGCCAGAAAATCATCTAAAATATCCCACAGCATTCCCTACAAGGTGTACAAATTCCACCCTGGCTTAGTATGTCTTCAAACATCAACCCCTCACTAATCACCTTTTTACTACTAGTGATTAAAGAATATATTGCATTCATTTCTACTACCTGTACTGAAAGTACTAAGAGTTCCATGTTTTATTTGGTATCCTACACCAAAATGTTCTACCTATGAATTGACTTTGAAACCACAATGTGTTCAAGCAAAACAGTTAATTGTTTATCTTTTTACTTACCTTCAAATAGTTATGCTGTCTTTCCTGCTCAGCTTTGAGGTACAATCGTGTTAATCTACCAAGATTCTTCTTGCACACAGTTTTATCAACTGTGGCACCACGACGAATTCTTTCACGATTATAATGGGCTGTGTTAGTCCACCAATCAGCTTTCATTTTCACATACCGCAGAATCATATTCTCAATAGGTGTTGGTAAACCAGGTACCTGTAATTTCCATAGACATTTGCTAATTATGTCTGCAATATTACTGAACTAATTGCTGTGATTCACTTTTTGAAACCAAGTTTTTAAATTAATATAGAAACAAGTATTGAAAAACATGTCAACCTTCAAAAGCAAAAAATCAAAATTTTTACAACATATTACAACACTTCACAGAAAATATGTAATTGATATAAAATCATACCACATATGCCTGATAAATCTCTGTTACATGGTCCTCTTTATTTGGTCTTTTATATGTTGTTCCACTTAATGAGTGGCATACTATGTTTCCTATTTTGCATGTGCCATTATGGTCCACATAAAAAAGATTTGACTATGTGATATTATGTAGAATGCAAAACTGGTTCCATCCTTGAAAAATTCACATACATAAATTCCTCTTTATAAATATTTATTAACTCTTCATATGGAATGGCAAAGATTGATGTACATAGTTCACAGAATATTTTGTAGGAAAGCTCTAGGATTACCTAAGAGCTCATCAAGGGGCATGGCACTAGCAGAGTTAGGAAGGGTATGGAGAAAAGGCATAATAGCGGAGAGAATTTTGAAGTATTGGTACAACGTATAAATTTATATAAAAGTGATACAATAAGAGAGGCATGAAGTTCCAAAAACTGTACTGGAAAGAGAGATGGGAAGATGTGAAATGTGTTAAAAGAAATTGGCATAAGGAATATTTGGATATTAAAAACAATTGTAGATTTTGGAAAGAAGTGAGAATAAGGGTGGAAGACATACAGAAACAAGAGATATGGGCAGTTTTGAGGATAAACGTTTGTGCACTTTGTATAAACAGTTAAAAGAAATTCGGGGAGGGAGAACTATGTAGGCATATACAATTAATCTGAAAGATTATGTCTTGCTTGGATGCACACAGAAATGCTATTTTTAAAAATCTGGTGATACATTCACATGACTTTCTCTACCCACTATCTTTATTAGTGAGTATATAAACTATTCTTACTAAAGCTTATTTTCTATCTACTACATTTTTATCCAAATAAACCTTTGCAAAATAGCTAAATTACATATTTTGTTATAGATCGAAAGAGAACAGCGATAATAGTCAAATGTTTAAGAACTGGACACTATTTACTGGCCTTGAAATTTCAACTGTTTCCATGCAATCGCGAGCAACAACTGAAAATCAATGGGACTAAAAAGAATGGCAAGTAGTGAACAATTGGAACCTTTAATAACAGATATCTCAGAAACGGCTTATGCCACAAAAAAAACCTTGCTTTTAAATAAATTGTGTTTTAAAGATATCTACACTCTTTTATGTGGTACATTTTCATGCATCACTTAATGTTTACCAGTTATACAAGATTATACAAAATTTCTTCTGAATGTGGACTTCACAAGCTATTTCCAGAAAATTCAAGATATACATTTTATTTGTCATGTAAAGATGTTTAATACATGGTATTTTAATCAAAATCCATTTTTTAGAAAATCAAATTTTTTAAAAATGCTCCATGTTAAGGGTAGTTGGGGGCGGGGAGATTTTCTTGAAATAAACTGCACACATCCCAATTATATCACCTGGTGGGAATAATGCTGAGATTTACAGAAATCATCATGGTTGGTTTTCTTTAAATGTTCAAGTTGTCTGCAACTCACAAATCTTGATGCAATCTTGGAAGATACGAACTCAAATACCGACTTTAATATTTCTCTGAGTTTTCGTTTTTGAGTCCCTCTCCCCCCCCTCTCTCTCTCACTCTCTCTCACACAAACACACACTAATGCACGCACACAAGATTTCTAAAAATGCTTTATTTAGATTCAAAGTTCCCATGTAGGATATGTTATAAACACAAAACAATGCATCCTACCAAATGTCAAAGAGCTTAATTGAGTTTTGCAAAAAATTAAGTTTATTAAACGAAGTACAAAATACATAACATGTTAACTAATGCCTTTTTCCTCTTAAAAGTAAATCAATATTGAATATTGTGCGGCATAACCCCTTCTCTGTCAGGCACTCAATTATTCAAATAACTACAAAAAAATTCATTACTTACCATTTTATTCAAAGCTGTTCTATTTATTTCTTCCTTATTTAAAAAAAAAAAAACAACTATTATGCAGCTTCTGTAGTTCTGCTGATCCAAGTTCAATCAAGTTAACTGAAGAAAATTCACCAGTCGTATTTGATCTTAGACCAAGGTGCCATTAACTTAGGTCAATGCTTATACAACCAAAATTCTAAGCAGAGCTTGACTTGAGATCATTTTCAGGTAGTTAAACTCAGATTAACTTTTATGCAACCGGGCCTAAGATTTATATTTAGCAGCAGGCTTAGTACAACAAAACCAGAATGACTCCTGCATAAGTATCCATTTCCAGATTCATTTAGTTTAAGAATAAAAAATGGCAACCATATCACTTTTAAAAACTGTTTACCAAACTGAAATGCAGAAGTTGGCAAACTTACATTCCACACACAAAAAAAACAAAACAAAAAAATCCTCATTCGTTAATTGTAAACAAAAGATATCTAAGTGAACAAAATCTATTTTTCACTTTGTTTCTGGTTTCTGATATACTAATCAGTCAGCTTTTCAATTTCCATCTACAATTTGTTGTGAATTAAAAGGCCTCGGCCTTAATGTAACCTTCCGCATTTCCTCAAACCATTAAATGTGAAACTTAATTCTTTCTGAAATCTATTCAAAAAGTACGTATTACTATGTATGACCTTTGGTTTTGAAGGTGAATACTTTGGGAAACAAAAAGAGTGCCAGGGTAGTTCAGCGATTTCATTCATGGTTCAATTTAAAGTTCTGGTGTGGTAATTTTAAGTCAGCCCTATCTGTGTTTTCACTTTTGACTAGATCATGTGGAGTATACCCAAGGGCCATATGGATCCATGGTGAAAGTTGTAGGTCATCTTGTTCCATTGCCATGCTCAATATCACCCTACCATCAGAGGTAATGGACACCATCTCCCTGGGTGCGCTCAAGTAATACCATTGCTTGGTAGAACAAGGTTTCCCCAAAGGTCACTGATCATACAGGAAGCATTGAAAAACTATTACTTTAGAAAAAAAATTACTGTCTTGTATTCGGAGAAGTATAATATAACAAATTTCACCAAAAATTGATATGAATCATAATCATCAAAACTATACTTTGGAATAAGCTCAGATAGCGTGAATCCAGCCCAACCAGTGTGAGATTTCATCTCAGACAAAATCTCAAGTTGCACTGAAAGAGCTGTCAGCCCACATAAATGGCTGATTTCAGGACCCCTACGCAATTCATCACTGCTAGTATCATAGATGTTACAAATGTATTTTTATGTGCTTGACTGACCTTCCAAGGAATGTTGGCCTTCCAACAACGCCAAGCTTCGGAGAGGTGCTGAAGAATTGTCCTGGCTTTATTCTGCTTTATTCCTTCAGGCATCATATCCACAATATCATGCATTACCTGTAAAACAAAGTAACTGATGTGAGTCAATTCACAATGATGCATGTCATCTCTAAAATCAATATACAGTAGAACCTTGATTATCCATCACTAGGTTAACCATCGTCATCTTTTCTTTGTGTGTGTGGTGGGGGGGTGTACATGTACAGGAATGAAAATTCCATATTTGCAGCAAAAATTAACTTGAATTAAATGAATTGAATTGCATTTATTTGTACAATATTTACAATTTTATACAATATTTTATATCATACAAAATCTCCCAATCTCATATACCTTGTGTACAAATTGTCTGGCGCTTAACTTCCTATTGGCCACTCAGATTGCTTCGTTCCCAGGCCTTATAGCTGAGTGGCTCATTCCTTCTCACATCTCTTAATTTTCTAGACCATTTTTCTTTTACCTTCCTTAAAAACTCCCCCAATGGCTTTGATTTTTCTTATCTTGTCAGCATTTTAATACTTGTTATCTTCCTATCCATATTTTCCTACTACTTTTCCCCACTTTTTCTCTCCACATCTTTATTTCTTTACATTCATCATATAATACACTATACTTTCCCTTCTGCCACACAGCTCGCATATTCTTCTTCCCGTGCCTCTCAACCCTCTTAAGATACATTTCTCCCGTTCTCATCCATGCTAAACCTTTCTTGCCTGTTACATTAATCAACATATCTCTCTCTTCCCCATCCTTCCTTTATTATTTTATAAAACTTAATGATCTTTTATTTTCTATGCTTCCCCTTACCTCTTGTCATTCTACATCTTCCACTCTGCTTCTTACTACCTTCCAGAAACCATTTATGTTTGTTTCTTTTGATCTCCATATATCCCCCATACCTTATTTCCATTGTTTTTTTCCATTTCTTTTCACCAGCTGCACCATGCATATCCCTAAAATTTCTCCTCTTTTGTTATGCACCTAAACCAAAATTTCAAATTCGTTCTATTATTATACCTTTCCTTCTAGTTCCATAAGTTGGCCTCCCCTGATACTGCTCTTGTCAGTCTGAGTAATTTTTTACAAAACATTTTATACATCTAGTCAATTATCTTGCTTAATTTGCCTCCCTCCAAAATTTCTACCACATAAAGCATTCCTGATTCTACCAATGCCTCAAACATTCTCTCCAGCCATTTAGTCAACATCTGTAGTCTATATTTACCTATATGGCTGCCTTCCCTTTACCTAACTTCTTCTTCCTAACATTCTCCGTTATTACGCAATCTTACTCCTAAGTAGTCAAAATCTTTAACTTCCTCTAGTTTTTGTCCACCCATGAACAATATTTCTTCTTTTCTCAATTTGCTTCCTTTTTTAAAAAACTATCACTTTGGATTTATTTATATTTACCTCAATTTTCCATTTTATACAATATTCTTGAATTTCATCTATTTCTTTCTGTAACCCCATTACAGATATAGCACCTACCATAAGGTCATCTGCATTATATATTAAACCCAGGATCTCCTTATCACTTATTACTGGACAGTGCTGATTTCTTACTTTTACTTTGATCAATACTTCATCTATGAACAGATTAAATAATATGGGACTCATTACTTCCATTTTTTGTTGAACATACCAATCTTTATATTGTAATGAAAAGAAGCTAGAAACAGTGATGTGTATTGAATTTATTTAAAGGTGAGTCGGAATTGTTACACTAACATCACTTAAGTTTAAGTGATGTTAGTGTAACAATTCCGACTCACCTTTAAATAAATACCAATCTTTGTTTGAATTTTTTGCCTGTTTTATCTCCATGTCTGTCCCCACTAGTTTTACTAATAATTTCAATAACTCTAGTGCTTTCTCTGTTTTTCCTTCCCTTAGATCCACCATTATTTCACATTCTATGATTTGACTTACTTTTGACTTTCCCTTGCTCTTAGTTCGTTTTTTTCTCCTTCTGTGTAGCTTCCTAGTAATCTACCATTTTCCCTTCCTATCCTAGCATTAAAGCTTCCCATTACAATAAACTCTATATCTGGCCACTTATTTCCAATTTCTTCCATGTCTTGGTCTATTTTGGTGAATTATATACTACCCCAACTTCTATACTTATATTTACCTTATTTACTTGTTTTATCATTATCTATAAAACTTTGCTGACCTTGTTTCCTATCACTTCTGTTTCAATACTTATATCTGTATCTTTTTTAACAAATATATCTATTCCTCCAGAAGCTCTTCCTTTCTATCTTTTACTTGCACTTTTGCCCATAAATTTGAAATCTTTTAACTGTATTACTTTTTTTTTTCCTAACCACGTCTCTGCCAACCCTACAATGTGAATATTTCTCATTATATTTTGCATTTCCCCACTATATATCTTGCTTTTTATACCCTCAACATTCCAAAACATCATATTTATCCTTTTATCTTTGATTTATCCTGAAAGTTGAACTTTTCCATCACTTCCCACCCCCTGCTGCATTATCCTGCCTTCAATTAATTGTTTAGGAACAAAAGTCTACGGTACATCGCTTCCTGTGCAAGCACAGCAACAATGTTGCGAATTGAATACAAAATGAATATGTACTCCAGTCCAGAGGTTGTTCTGATGCCTTCAGCTATGTACTGCTTTAAGTTTTAGTTTCAAAAAGGCCACACAATCAGACCAATGCACTAGTGTCACCTAGCAACATACCTACAAAATTGATGGTAAACGGATGCAGGTGAGTAAGCACATGCACTTATATTGGTTTTACGGAACCAAATTATGTTACTCTTTCAGCAGTCCTATCCCACAGACAACAATCACCTATACTGCCATTTAAGTATAAAAGAAATGTAACACATGACTCAAGTCTTTAATGTATTTTTTGTGTAATTGCTTATTAAACCCACTGTTTATATTAAGATTATCTGTAAACTTTTGTTAACCATCAACCCCACCCCCTCCATTATAATGGTTAGAAAGAGTTCCACTATAGTATAAATTTAACATGGTTTTAAAAATCACTTACTGAAGCACGGAGTTCCAAATCAAAGTGACTCTCCACACGCTGCTTGGTTACTGTTTTAGCTACACCTTTCGAGTGACGACCTTCAAATTGCCGTGACAAGAGATTTCCCAGCCATCTTTCCAAAAGAGGGGTGATTCCTCGCATGAAGAAAAGCCAAACTCTCCATCCTGGAGCCCAAAATCCACAACCTGGACCTTTTCCCACTGGACCCTAAAAAAAAAACTAAACCTGTAATATTCAAAAAGCATAAAAGTATGTAGAATCATACCTAAGAGATACAGAGAAAAAACAAATCATCAATACAGCCTGAATTCATATGCAAAATGCATGTTCTTTTTTAAATATATTTAAAGGTCTGCAGGAATTATATGCTTTGTAAGTCACACTTTCTCAGACAATCCAAGGAGTGTTTGATAATTTATATAAATGCATATTCTGGGGAAACATACATATTTTAAAATTTTTAATGCAAAAATGCATGTTTTACTCTGGAATGTGCTATTAATTACAATTTTCTCCTTTAGCTAATCAGTAATTACTAGTACTTAATAAAGTCTCTGCAGTCAATATATAATATGAAAATGGATGTGTATTCCAGCATAACTCTGGAATGCCTGGAGCAATTTCAACCAAACTTGGCATACATATGACTTACAATCTGGAAAGCAATACTGTGGGAGTGGGAAGGAATGACATGCAGAAATAATAAAAGAACTACCAATATTAGTGTCAAATCCATAATTTTCAGGGTTGTTGAGATGAACAGTGACACTACCGATTCCATATAAGTCCCAGTTCATCCCCCAACAAAATGAGGGCTGTTTACAAAAAAAAAAAGTACAAAACATCAAGAATAGTGTCAAATCCATATTTTTAGAGTTGCCAAGATGAAAACATTTTCTCATAACCAATTTGAATCTGTTTTACCTATACACTAGGCTATCTCAGATTAAATTTCAAAACCAGAGGACTGAGGTTTCACTGCAGCTCACTACAGCTTGTCAGCTGTGCGCTAATAGGGGCGAGGTACAAGGGCCCTTACTTGTGTTGGTAAGAGATTACCAAACAAATAGTTTGTTTTTTGCTCATTTGTTTTTGCATATTATAATGCATACCTTTTACATTCTTGTGAATATTTGCATGTATTATTTTATTTGATTATGTATATAAACCTGAACTTAAGTCATCATTGAGTGTACAATGAATACTTTATTAGCAGATGCACAAATTAAAAAATCTGAATTTGTAACATTATTTCATAACATTTGTGTTATAAACTGATGTACTTTGTATTCACTTGTTCCTGTTTTCTACATAGTTTCCAAAGATTTCAGTCTTGGACATCTGGCAAACTTACTAGTTAAAACTGCATCTCAAGAGCAAAATTATCTTAGTGAACCCCCACTTTTTATACTTTTCAGGACTCCAGTAAAAGGCATCGTTATTACTCATTAAGTTAACATTCTTTAATCACGCTACACTGTTTTCTTACTATTAAGGCTCATTTCACACTGGGGTACCGGCGACAGTCATTAGTAACGCTCACCACTGATTGCAGTGAACACTCCTAGGTCACTGGTGTCGGACATTGCAAATATTGCCATCACTGGTGTCAGACACTGCAAATATTGCCAACTAATTGTTAATGAAATGAACAGCAAGGAGAAACATTTGTTGTTAATACTTCTACACAGGAGGAGGAGGGGAATGAAGAGAAACATTCATTACACGTACATCCACTGCTCATGATCGGCTGGGGAAAAAATTGTTTTACACTCTGCATGAAGATCTGAGACATATTCTAAATATTTCCCTATATCAAAAACTTCATTTGATGAACTACTAAAAAATACGAAAGAGTAAATCACAGGAATTGACACTATACTAAAGAAGGCTATCCCAGCAGAAGAAAAATTTATGTCCCTCTTAGCAGGACAATGTTATACTTAACCTATAAAATCTTCTGTGTTAATCTAAACTCATGATTACCAATAATACTCTGGGCACCGCATACAGAGTTTATTGAATTGAATAATTTATTTGAGCACTAAGTTATTACATATTTAGACTGCCTTCTCTATTCGGCCCTGGCCACTAAGATGAGCAGTCGTCGTGAATTACAATTACTATATGAGTTAAATGAGCAGGGGAAGAGGAAGGTTGTGTTAGCAAGGAGCTCTCTCACAGAAGAAGAAAAGTGAAACAAGGGACAATGGGAGTTGAAATTACAGTATACAGAATGAGAATTGGACTGTTTATGGCAAAAAAGCTTTCCAAATGTAAAACTGATCAAAACATGATGAATTGGCTGACAACAGGAAGTGTGATACTTATGCTCCTAGTGATTGGAGAGATCGAACTAAACCCAGGTCCAAAGGATATGCAAGAAATGATGGAGGATCTCGTAAAAAAAAAAAATCAACAACATGAACGGAATGGAACAAAGCATAAAAGATAACTTAAATAAAGTAGCCGAAGAAATAAAAGAAAATGTTAGTAAAGATGTGCAAGGAATAAGCACAGAAGTAGACAGAATCAAAGAGAGGATGGAAAGAATAGATGAAAGGAGGAGGAGATTCAATTTGGTATTCGCAGGAGTAGAAGAGAGAAGAGGTATCTGGCCATATGAAGAAATAAGGAAAATTTTAACAGATAAACTAGAAATGGATCTAATAGGATGGGAGATTGTGGAAGCATATAGAGTGGGTAGGCAAGGCAGGAAAAGACCAATAATAGTGCAATTTGCAACATCCAACATAATATACAAAATTCCTAGGAAGGTCAAAAACGCTAAAAGGAAGTAATATATTTATAAACAAAGACTTAACTCCAGCCCAGAGGGACCTAAAAAGAAGCCTAATACAGAAGATGATGAAGGCAAGATCAGAAGGTAAACGAGCATTTATTCGAAACCTACAGCTTTGGATAGATGATGTAGATGTAACATATACCAGCAAAAAGTATCTATGGTGGAGAGAACCAGAATGGAAGGAAACAAGTCAGCAAAATAGTGGCGCAGCTAAATAGTGGCACCAGACGCAGCTAATGGAAGTACAAAGTCTGGAACAGAGCTGAAAAAAGGAATGATGACAGACTCAATACGAAAGGAAAATGACGTAAATATAACAGATGAAGGTACGTCACAACATATGTATGATGCAACACAACCACCAAACTGAAGGGAAAGGAGAAGTCCAGAAATGTCACGGCATACGTCATCGCCAAAGAAGATAGTGTCACCGAGAGAGGAGAGGGAAACTGCATGTGCTCTTGCAGTGAAGGGGAAAGAGGCGTGGCCACAACGTGCAGTGGACAGTATAAAAAAGCATACGGCGAGGAACGGAAATGGAGTGAATCGTAGGAAAAGTGGGGAGTATTCGGAGGAAGGAGAAGAAAACATCATAACATCTCCGCATGGAAATATACTGGTGCTCTAAAAAGAAACGCAAAAATCAGTAGAGGGAATCAAATTGAGATGTAAAAAAACTTTAGAGAAGTTTACACCCTCTCGTAACAGAACGGGATCACAATAGTGGTTATTAAGGAGATTGGGATTTTGGAATTGTGAAGGCCTAAAAAATAAGATTTATACCGGTACATTACAGCAATTATTGTGGAACTTGATTATTTGGCAGTAGTAGAAACCTGGATGAAAGAGGATAATATAGAAATCAAAGGTTTTATTTATCTTGGAAAAAGGGGAGAAATGATAGCTAAGAAAGGGAGAGCGTCAGGAGGATTAGGTTTCTTTATTAATAAATCTTTGAATGTAACCATTAAAGAAATATGGGATAAAAGCAAAGAAATTCTATGGGTTGTAATGCAAGACAAAGAGGTAAAAGACAGTGTAATCTGTATAGGAATAGTATATAATCCACCGGTCGCTTCGCAATTCCACAATCCTGGACTGTACCATTTTTTTAGAGGACAGAAATGTTAAAGGAGAAATATCCGAATATAGAAATTATAATAACGAGTGATTTCAACGTCAGAATAGGGGAAAGTGTTATAAATCTAGTAAATGACTGGGAGAACAATGGAATAATACAAAAAAGAGACAAACATAGACATAGTAAAGATAAAGTACTAGATAGAGGAAGTGATAGGTTTATTGATTTCTGTGAACTAAATGCTTTAGGCATTCAGAGTTTATAATAACAACTAAACTCTCCAGAGTTATACATTTGATTAGGAAATTGAAAATGCATGTTCCAGAAGTATATATTAGATCTGCGTATTTCACCTTCTTCCACAGTGGTATTTCATATGGCATTTCACTTTGGGGCAACAGTACTCACATTCATGACATTCTTGTATTACAGAAAAAAGCTATTCGCATAATGTCTTATGAATCAAAATTAGCTCATTGTAAACCATTATTTAAGAAATTAAAAATTTTGACAGTAATTAATTTGTACATCTAAACTGTGGAATTGTTTATAAAACAACACATATTAGAATTACAAAACAGACAAGACATTGATTCTTATAATACCAGATCATGTCAACAGATTGATATACCATATTGTAGATTGACTACAACACAGAAGAGTTTCGAAATACTTGGTTCTAAATTGTATAATAAGCTACCAGTAAAGTTAAAACAAAGTCACATACCTAGTTTTAGGAATAAATTGTATGACTGCCTTGTTACTAATCCTTTTTATTCACTACAAGAATTTTTTGATGAGTAGATACATCTTAGTACCAATAATAATATAAATATAATTTTGTAAATAGCCTGTACTAACATTATATCATAAGACATTGTCTATTACTGTAATAGTTCAATGACAGTAAAATTATTCTTATTCTTCTTACCATAACGTAGGTACAACATCGAGTATGCTTAAAAAATGACTGCCTATCTCAAAGGCTTTGTTTCTGTTGGCAAATCTGCAACACTGTGTCTGTGATCAGTGTCCCAGTGCGAACACTCCAATTCATGTGGGGCGATGACTGCTCTGAACACAATGACCTTGTCCGTCACATGTGGCGAGGGTGAGATACTGCTGCATCACAGTGACTGGGTGAGGCAGCAAAGTGTCCCAGAGTGAATGCTCCAATTCTTATCAGTGACCATCATTTGACTGTCACCAGTGTCCCAGTGCGAAACAAGCCTAATTGTAAGAGGCAACTGAAGTGCAATAAAAATACAAACAGCACATCATACGAAGAGAACTCAAAGATTATGCCAGAAAGAAACACTGAAGAATATCACACTGTTCAAATATCTCTAGCATAAGATGCACAATAATATCAAGTGCACACTAAGGTTTAGCTTAATATGTTTAAAAAATGCTGCAGTTACAATACTGCTATGTACATGAAGGTTGTGTAACCACATCTATAATCATAGATCTTGGTACACCTTAATTAATGCTTCATATTTATTGACTCAATGTCTAAAGCAATATCCTGTCCCTCATGAGCACAATACTGACCATAAATGAAAATGAAGACTGGCAATTTCAACTAAGTGTAACCACAGCCACAATTCCCATGTGGCATAATAAAATTAATCCACATGCTCCAAAATGAAGTAAATTGAAGGAAACTCAATATTATGCGAGTGTAGTTGCTAGGTTAAAACACATCATAAACACAGGGAAGTCACATTGATCATAACATATTTTGTAAATGATGGAAAAACATTAATGCCAGAATGTAAAGGTGGGGGGGGGCCTTATACTGTACATTGTTGGTGTCTTGTCTAGTCTAATGCACAAAACGCTCAATATGTGTTTTCTTCAACTTTTTGTCATTTGCTAGTTAAAACATGTCATCAGTAACTTTCTTTCTGTCACTTTAACATCAGAAGAACGAAAGTTTTGAACATCATTTGACCATGTATGGTGAACAGAAAGCATGCATTTGCAGCAGTAATAAGTGAGAGAAGAACGTTGGATTGCACTGATTTATTAGCTGCTGCTGATCCTATAAATGTCAATATCAATTAACACTGGAAGACTGCAGATAATGGGGCTTTCAGAAGACCCAAGATGCAGGATGTGGTGTAGATGAGGAAACGGCCTCACACTTAATATTACAGTATGAAGCACAGGAAGTGAATAGATACAATCAATTTGAAACTGTTGATCCAAATGAAATAGTATCTAATAAAAACCTAATCAATGGATTCCTGAGACTTATTAGAGTTTAGGGAAGTGATGATTGTAAAAACAGGAGAAACCCGTACAGGTTTCAGTGCAGGCAGGAAGGGGCATGTCTCTCCTGTTCATCTCCCTGCCAAATCTAATCTAACAATGCAAGAGCATCCTATATTCTATTTTCACTTTCTCTACTGTTTACCATGTAAGTAGAGAAAGTATTGCATTCCATCCAAAAATAAGAGACTAAGATTTCATCAAAAATACGTGTTTTGAGGATCCCTGAATCAAAAGAAGAAAAGCACTTTTAAAACAGCTGTCCATGTGCATATGGATGTCTCTGAACAGCATAACTCAAAAACGAAAAATGGTTACTACCAAACTTGGTATTTAAGTTTAGAATTTTCCAACAATACAATACTAAGATTTCAAGGAAACCCCCCCCCCAACACAAAACTGCCCCTTAAACGAAAAAGTTTTTATTTATTTATATTCTCAAAAATGACAAACTTGGAACTATCACTGAATACAGAATCTTCTGAAGAACACATTTAGTTTTTCTGCAGCCATCTCAAATGCTCGTCTCAAGACAATTTGTGCATCACCTTAAGGATCCTGACTAAAATCCTGACTCCGTACGTGCATGCATGTGTTGTTTTTTAAGAGGCCGTTAATGACATTCTTTTCGAGTCATCAGTTATGTTCTTTCTTTCACTTTTCAGTCAGCAGAACGAAAGTTTTGTACATCATATGACTCTACAGCTGAAGTTCAACTTCTTTCATCAATTATGTTTCTGTTATCAAAGTATAGAGATAGCAGAAAAATAACTATCAGTTCAGCTATGCAATTCCAAAATAAGTCCTTCAACTTTTGCTCTAAAATGGTCATTCGAGTATTCATAAAACTGGTTCCAAAATTAACTCTGATTGTAGAATTAAGAGTATGTACATAATGGAGATGACAAGAACTTGAAACCATTCCTACTTTACTGTTTCCAGGTTTTAAGGGACAGTATTTTTACATATTTAATTATATTAACACAGAAAGTACCAGATGAAGGGTTCAGTCAATATGAGATTTCACTTTACTTAAAAACACAGAACCAAATTTGCTAAGTTACTTTCTGCTTCTTTCTTATTCCTGCTCATATTAACAAAACTATAAATATTACAAACCAACCGAAAGATGATGAAAGGAAGTAATAGCATATCTGGGCATTTTGCTTTTACGCTTATGCATAGATAGTAATAATTGTGAATGTACTTGACTGCTATTTTGGAATGGTTATATGGAACCCAATATTTTTTAGAACTGAAATAGGTGAAATTATTATTGAAAAATAACTACTATCTTTCCCACCTCTAAATTTTTGTTATTTTAAAATCATGTGCTATACCTTTGAAATAATTTAAAATGTACTTGAGGTGCAAATATGACAAGTCTTAAAACAACTAATTTTATTAAAATCAATTCTCTCTCTTTTAACCAGTTGCCTTAGAAATGACATTAACACATTCAGATATAAAATTAGAAATGCTACAAAGTACTGGCAACATTGTAACATCATGAACTGCAATTCCAAAGAATTGTTCATGCTATACTTACAGTGTTAAAGCGATAGTAGATAAGGTGCTTCAGATCCTTGCACATACGAATCTGTCTCATAAGCTTATACTTGTATCGGTACATGCCAGTCAGCTGTCCTACATGTGCAAAAATATACTGAATACCATCAGCTAGCTGGAAGGCATCAACGTTGTTTAGACGATACTGAACATGTGAGTCAACTATCAGTTTGGTCAACCGCAGGATCTCACGGCACAAATGGAATGCTGAAATAAATAATTGCATACTTTTTTCTAATGCAAGCAGGTAAGTAAACAAAAATTTTACACTACTACATTCCATAAAACCTACCAAATCCTTTGCCTGGTTTAAAAGGTAACCCTCTGGCAAAATTCATCACCAGACTTTTGAAAATATTACGCAAGAGGGTTACCCTTAATGGATTACACATTTATTTGCAAAAAAGTTCTAAACATATTGTAACCCAATGCAAAACCAACAAAGTTCAAACTGTGTCAATTTTAAGTTATGACTTTATTGATGCACAATTGCACATTCTCTACCTAATGAATTGTTAACATAACCACATTACTCCATAACATAAACCACATTACTCCAAATAATAAAAAATAACTCCTCTTTTGCATTTTTTAAGATTCCAACAAAAATGTTTTAATGAAGGGAAGAAAATGCACTTTTTGGCCATGTGACATTCCAATATGCATGTAATCAAAAAATAATACTCTATATATAGTGTAATAAGCAAATATATTTGTATTAATCTCAAATGCATATTTTTGTCAAGAAAAGTGTTTTCATCTGCCATGTGTTGCGGTATTACTTATAAATGTTTGTGTATGTGTGTTTACTTCATGTGAAGCCATCTTGTGACGTCATTCATTTGTTCGGTTTGTAGCTCCATCTGGTGTTAGCAATTTGCGGCAGTATTAGTGTTCGAAAGAATGCGACTGTTATTTGATTTAATTTTTGTTTACTGTCCTCCGGCTAGCTATTATTTCTCGGTCGAACATGTCTCTTGATCAAGGTGTGTAAACGGAAAGGAATCTTTTATCCAAATATAACACTGATGAAGAAATTTGTTTTACACATTTATTGTCGAACACGTTAACTATCACATTTATACATTGATCTTAACACTCGCCAAAATTGAAACTGTTATAATAACTTCTTACTTATCACTTTTAATTCGCGTACTTCAACTTTGTGTATAATTAACTTTACCACACTTTAGATTTTTCGTAACTTGTGAATCTATAGCCGACGTGTCTCATACAAATATTTTGACGAACTGACGAACTGAAGACGACGTGTAGTGTACAAAGAATTTTGATGAACTGGCCTCAAGCTACCTCTAACCTACACTATTTATACCCCTTCATCCAGATACGCCTAAAGATTATAACTGAACTGCAATTGGCTAATAAAACGCGCCAACATTAGCGTCTATTTTAATATCCAATGAAAATTATGAATACATATGCTTTAGGGAGAAAACATTCCAGAAGTTTCTACCGAAAAACGCGCCAACATTACGTAACTTCCTCGTTTCCAATAATGATAAACAGCTCACCCCCCTCTTTGCATTATTGCGCTATTATTGACAGTTTCAGTAAGGCCGTATAAACTTATTTCCCAATAATAATTACAATTAATAAACATCTGAAATCAATGTCACATAAAAATGCATATTCATATTACAATCATTATTTACATTTAAGTAATTTGTGATACAAATTACTGCATCATATGCCCCACTAGAAACATAATTATAAATATTTACAACTTGTTTGGAAATTTTATAATTGGGTTTTTAGTCTCCTAAATCTTGGAACACACGCTATCACTTTCACTTGACACTTCACACGCATTTAACACACGACATATGTTCTGTCTTAATCTCGCCACTATTTACTGGCTCTGGTCTAATGTGTTTTGACATTTACCTAACATTACAATTTTTTTTTTTATAGCAAATACTGTACCCTGAATTATTTAATTACTGTTACAAAATTGTTTACTTTCCTTAAGTTGTTGACAAAAATTTATACATTTAAGAATTTTTGTAATTACTATACATTTTTACTAAAATATACACCCTCTACACAAATATATTTACATCTCTTAAATCTAGGCAATGTTTCACATGTTCTGTTTACTACATAAATATTTGTTTTTAATTATATTTACCCATTTTTGTTATTTTGTACTTTATTTTAACAATGTTCTTGGAATTGTATTTACGTACTTTTACTTTAATATCATATTAAGTTTCAATTATTACCTTCTTCTTTTCAAATACTGTTACAGTTACTAAAAATTGTTATTTTTTTTTTAAATATTTATTTCTCCCTTTTTTTTTCTTTTTTTTTTGAATTAAATTTCTGTTTTCTCATGACATATATATTTAGTTAACCCTCTTACGTTCCAATACATTTCTCTGCAAGTCATCTGTAACTATCGAGCATTTACTTTACATCTCATTGCTATTTACCCTCCTGGATCAAATTGTGTGTGGCTAAACATTACTCGTAGCCGTATCCTAACCTTCAAAAATTTGTTCATGAATAACTTCTTGTATTCATTTGAAATTTCATCACATGATAACATTTGAAAACAATCTAAAGTTTCCTGAACAATACATCTTTTAACAATTGTCATTTTCAATTCTTCTACTATCTCTTTAATCTGAGAATACTCTGACAAATCTGTACTAAATTGTACTGGATTGGAGTTTTCATTTTGAAAAGCTTGGTATTTGTTAATTTCAGAAGTTCGCTTTTGATTATTTACAGGCAAAACTTTAACTTCTTCGTACAATTTATTTCTTTGCATTACTGATTCTTTCTGAATTTCAGATATCTCCCCTCTGAAATTAACTTGCGCCTGATTCAAATCTACATTCATAACCTCTTTCGTCTCTCTTATCTCACTTGAAATGTAACTCATTCTACTACCTCTGTACATTCTACATCAACATGTTCACTTTTAGTATTAACCTCACTTTTTTTGTTACCTATTTCCCTGCTCATATCTGACATTTTCTTTGAAACTTCTCCTATCTCACTTGCTATTATTTCCTTTTCATCACTCATTTTTGGCATACTACTATCTAGCTCCATAGATTTCTTTTCAATTTCTTCCCTGCTTTGATCTACTTTTTGCTCTATTATCTCATTACTCCTACCAATATCTTCCATTAATTTCCTATGACTCCTTTTCATATATTCCCTTAATTCCCTATGATTCTTTTCCATATTCTCATTAGTCTTTTTCATATCTTCTCTCAATTCCCTATGACTCTTTTGCATTTTCTCACTAATATTTCTCAGCATTCCCATAATTTCCATCATCATACTAGCATCAAAATGAACATTTCCTGCTATTCTATTCTGACTTTCTTCACTAACATTTCCTCCCTCAAATAATACACTGTTTAAGCTATTTTCTGTATCCTGTATTGAATTACAGCTAACTGTTACATTATCTCCCTCCATAATTATTTCTTCTGTATTATTAGTAGCCATTGTTTTCTTTATCCTACCACTCCTTTTGAATGTTACAATTTTGTTTTCAAAAAAAAAAAATCACTATACTCTGACCTTTGTGATGCTGTCTGTTGCTGTTACTTTGATGTCCAGCTGCCTGCCCCTCTCTCCTAGATTTGTATGTCGCTTCTGCGTTGTGTTATGATGAATCTATGTCGTTTTGTTGTCCTGTAGTTTGAATTTCCCTGTTGCCTTGTAATCTCGGAATTACGATGTCCAATCATCCACGTAGTCTGTCGTCCCTGTTGTTTCTGGAATCTGCGTCTTGTAGATCATTTCACTGCTGCATTCGTTCCACGTCCTGGTTCCTTTCCTGGTCATTTTGCTACTTCCTGGTCACTCTGCCCCACGTTCTGGGTGCCAATTTGTGGGTGTATTATTTATTTAACATTATTGTAGCCCCACGTTGTGGTAGCCAATTTGTAACGGTATTACTTATAAATGTTTGTGTATGTGTGTTTACTTCATGTGAAGCCATCTTGTGACATCATTCATTTGTTCGGTTTGTAGCTCCATCTGGTGTTAGCAATTTGCGGCAGTATTAGTGTTCGAAAGAATGCGACTGTTATTTGATTTAATTTTTGTTTACTGTCCTCCGGCTAGCTATTATTTCTCGGTCGAACATGTCTCTTGATCAAGGTGTGTAAACGGAAAGGAATCTTTTATCCAAATATAACACTGATGAAGAAATTTGTTTTACACATTTATTGTCGAACACGTTAACTATCACATTTATACATTGATCTTAACACTCGCCAAAATTGAAACTGTTATAATAACTTCTTACTTATCACTTTTAATTCGCGTACTTCAACTTTGTGTATAATTAACTTTACCACACTTTAGATTTTTCGTAACTTGTGAATCTATAGCTGACGTGTCTCATACAAATATTTTGACGAACTGACGAACTGAAGACGACGTGTAGTGTACAAAGAATTTTGATGAACTGGCCTCAAGCTACCTCTAACCTACCCTATTTATACTCCTTCATCCAGATACGCCTAAAGATTATAACTGAACTGCAATTGGCTAATAAAACGCGCCAACATTAGCGTCTATTTTAATATCCAATGAAAATTATGAATACATATGCTTTAGGGAGAAAATATTCCAGAAGTTTCTACCGAAAAACGCGCCAACATTACGTAACTTCCTCGTTTCCAATAATGATAAACAGCTCACCCCCCTCTTTGCATTATTGCGCTATTATTGACAGTTTCAGTAAGGCCGTATAAACTTATTTCCCAATAATAATTACAATTAATAAACATCTGAAATCAATGTCATATAAAAATGCATATTCATATTACAATCATTATTTACATTTAAGTAATTTGTGATACAAATTACTGCATCACATGATGCAGGTGCTGTGGCGCCTTAGCACTTGAACTTCTGATGTGTTGGGTTAAAAACTGAGTCCTTCCTTTGGGGAGTTGGATTGAGTTGGTCTCAACAAGGCAATGTTCCTAAAACATAGTAGATTGAGAACACCCAGGCAGTGATATTAGGACAGGTTTGTGATATGCCCAATGTCTTCAGGTACCAGCCTGGACAACTGGAAGACAGCAAGCTAGACTCTTGTCGCCCCAACTGAAGTTTTCTGTAGCCTTCCCTTTGGGTTGAGACACGTGTAGGCAGTGCCTTCACTTCTATCCCTGTGCAAGCGGTGGGGTGGGCCTTTGTACAGGGGAAACAATTTAATGGCAGTTCCCAACAATATGAAGTGGCCAGCTTTACAGTACAGTACTGCCAACCTTAAGATGGGAATTGTTAATTTAAAGTCAGTTATTAAATCAAACCTTGTTTTGAAACAAAACTAGTTGATTAAATCACTTCCCGACACTAAATATTGTATTATATTGTATTTAATAAAAAGCTGTGTTGTAGAAACAACAATTAGTAAGTGTGAAACACATGTAAGCATTAAAATCATACCGAATAAAGCAACATGAAGAACAACAGCCTCTACAAAACCAAGGATTACTTCCTTTAAACTCAACAGTTGATGTCCTGCAAGATAATGCCTGTACTGCCAACAGCTGCAATTAACACCAACTATGGCAATATCTTTACCATACATACATTGTATTTGCTCGGCTATAGGACACCATCACCTATAGCACTCCCCTAATGTTTAAGACAAAATTAAAAATTCTAGGAAATTGTCGAATTCCTTACTTCAATCAAAGTCAATCTAAATCTGGCGTTGCCTTATTAGCTTCTGTAACAAGAATACAGCATGGTAAAATCAACCCCTTCATGGTTAATCCCACTCGTGTGGCCTCTTGGTTTACACTTTCTTTACATGTCCAGTCTTTATCTTCAATGCGTGCTGTGAGTGTGAAAACTTATAAAAGGAGTACTGGGAATCACAGGATAAGTTTTACAGCCTTTATTAATTAAAGTGTTGTCAAACTTGCAAACAAAAATAGCATAAGAGCAGCATCTCGTGAATTCAATGTACAACCCAAAATGGTTTCATATTGATGCAATCAGATATTATAAATATTTTCATGGAATCCGGAAAGGAAAGTACGAAGAAGTCGATAAAAGTGTTAAGAGTGAATTGTTGAAACAAAGAATGATCACACTGTAACACATGAAATGCTGCAGTTTAAAGCATGCAAGATTGCAAAAAAACAAGGGATCTCAGAAGGAGCACTTCGCTATGCCAACGGCTTCCAGATGACTACACAAAGTCAGAGAATTTCATCATTTCATAGGATAAGACTCTGATAAGAACATAACTTTCTTTTATTGCAAATTGGAAACGCTGAACAAACTTCAGTTTTTTTTTTGACATGCCAACAAGCACAATGATAAATACAATTACAACAACAAGCATTTTAGTGAAAATCACTGGAACTAAAAAGTTACGCTGTACTGTGATACTACATGTAACTGCAGACATCAGGAAACTCCCACCATATTGCATTTTCAAGTGAAAAACTCTGCCAAAAAGAGACTTTCCAAAGGGAACTCACATCCATGTTCAGAAGAAAGGGTGGACTGATATAGATCTGGTGAAGGACTGATTAAGAGCTGTGTGCAAATGACTCCAGGAGCTCCCCTTAATAAAAAGCCCATGCTTGTACTGGACAGCTTTCACGGTTGACAGTGTTAAAACACAACTGAAGTTAACCACATACTCCAGCATTTTTGGTTGGCACAAAGCTTTGGCATTTCATAGCACACATGTCGATTCTTAACTCTATCAGGGAATCAGTAACAACCAATACTTCTTTTTACCCAGAATTATTTGCACAACCATAAGCACTGCACACAGCCATTCTTGACCTTACACCTTACAGGACACTAGGAAAGGAAAACTGTCCTACAATCACAAAATCACAACAGGAATTAAGCGCAACACAAGATTAATTAATGCAAGTGACAAGTAGTGTGCATGCTCCCAGACTGATGACGTCACCACATGGTGAGGATTAAACATAAAAGTGCTTCCATAATGAAACTGAGAAGTCATATAACACAGTTTTCAACAATGTGCTCAGATTTGTTTATATTTTACTGTTGGCGATCTGCAATCGCAAGTACTTCAGTGCTGGGTATTTACGTGTTTCTTAAGGTTTTACTTTATTATTATTAGATATATGATTAATAGAAATTAACCACTGAGATTGTCATCTCGAGTGAGATGCCTTGGTGGTCTGTCTGGGAACAAAACTTGAGTCAATTAGGGAATTCGATGTCCCACCAGCATGTTGTCACAGTAGCTCAATGGTTATAGCAACCGCACGGAGAGCGGTAGAACCGTGTTCAAATCCTGGCTGTGACATTGAATTTTTCAGTTGACTCTATTAATATATAAATTGTTTTTCTGACATGATTAATACATACATATTTTGGACATCCTCATAGAGAAGTATATTTTCCTAGACATATGTTATGAGTAGTTTAAAAAGGAATACTATATAAGAAGATCGCATATTTTATTTGTTGAAAATTCGTATATTTATTGAATTCAATAAAATACAAAAAGAAATTAAAAGTAGTGTAATAATTTAATTTTTGTTTATCCGTACCATGCAAACCCATGCAGATACAAAAACTATGCATTACCAACCATAATAAAAAACTGCTGCATATGGCTCCCGCACGTGGGGCTTGAAAAGAATAGGCAATTAAAAAGAATTTACAAAAACTTGAAGAGGAGGATGGCATCACGGCTCCAGAGATTCCAGGAACTTCACGACATCACAACTCCAGGGACTTTTCGACTTCACAGCATCATGAGTTCCAGGAACTTAATGCATCACGACTATGGGAATTCCAGGTACACCAAGGACTTCACAACTTCAGGGACTACAAGACCTTCAGGCAATGCGACACCAAGAGAAATACAAGTAAAGACGACGAAAAGTAGGGACAAAAACTTTAAATTACATATTTATGAAATTAAGAAGTGGAAAGAAAATAGGATCATTAAGTGAGTAAAGAAACTGTAAATGAAGAAATACCACAGAAAGAGGCAAAGGTAGAGGCAGATATAGAAAAAGAAACAGTACAAATGAATGATGTAGTGGGGATAATCTAATAAGAAGAATGTTTGAAGAAATGATGAAAATGGAAGAAATTGTAGAATTAGGGCAGAAAATGGAAGCAGGTGGAAAGGAATCTAAAAGAGAAATGGTAGAATTAGGGCAGAAAATAGAAAAAAAGGAGAAATGATTTGAATCAAGAAATAAAAAGATGTATGAAAGAATTACAATCAGATCTAGGAAAGAAAATAGAACTAGTAGAGAGGAATATGGAGATAATGGAAAGTAGTATAAAAAATGTACAATGGGAAATAAGTTGAACTAAAAGCATACTTGAAAATAACATAAAAATCTTAGGAAATATGAGTAGTTAAGAGACTGAAATGAGAGAAAGCAAAATGATGTTAGAAGAAGAAATAGGGAAATGCAAATGTGAAATGACAGAGTGTAGGGCTAACCTAGAAAGCAAAATTGACAATGTAAGAATAGAACTTACTGAGGAAGTAGAAAAATTAAATGCAAGCCAAAGTAATTTTGAATCAAAACAGTTGGAAGAAATTAATGCATTAAGTAAAGAAATTGAAATAATGAGAAAGGAAGTAGTAAGTAGAGATAACATAGAACATAGTATATCCTCTGAAATCAAAATGGTGGATGATGCACTGCAATTACAACAAAAAACAATAAAGAATATGAAGCAAAGTGAAATAGAAATAAGAAATGAGCTGAAAGTAATGTGTGAAGATTTACAGAAACAAAGTCTAAGAAATGTAAATAAGGTTATGGTTATACTGCAGACGCAAAATGAAAATGTAGACTTAGATAATACTTCAAATACAAATGATGTATGGCTACGTGACATGTATGATGCACGCACAACTCTTGTTACACAAACAATGCACTACACGAAATCACTCCTCCCATGTTCGACAAAGATAAATGCCATGATCCGAAGTTATCTATCAGAGAAATGGAAGAATACTTCAGGGTGAAGAGAATTCCAAACGAACTAAGAATGCTAAAAGTTAAGAAAAGCCTTAAGAACAAAGCACTAGATTGGTTAAAGTTAACATTGCCTGGCCAAGAGACACAACTCATTCAGAAATTGATTTCTATCTATATATTGGAGCCCAGCAAAGCAGAACCAGACAAGGGTTGAGTTAGCAACAGAGAAATATGAACCATCGAAAGGATCATCACTAGTTGACTACTTTATAAAAATAACCAACAAGGGGAAACTACTGGAAACGAACACGTCAGAATCAGAATTAATAACAAGCATAAGGCATTTTCCAGACTCAGAACAGGGCTAATTGTAGCAAAACCAGTAGATTTTCAGATGTGATAGAACTTTTAACAGCTTTCAAAACACAAAATGGGAAACAAACAAACAAACAAGAATGGGTCACACAACCAAATGCAAAATATACACTGAGGCACAATGGCAAATACACCTCACAGTTAAACTCAGAGGAATCTATACAACTCAAATGAGAGGAGAGATGCAAGCCACCCAATATTATCATGTCACAACAATGAAACACAACAAAACATAAGAGAAAGATACTATACTTGCTGCCAAAGAAGAAAGGGATTGACATTTCGCAGAGAGAGGCGACGTTGCCGCTTATCGCAACCACGCGGAGAGCACGTTAGAATTGTGTACGAAGGCGACTGGGTTGCATCTGCATTGTAGGGCAAATATCATTTATATTCGTATATGAAGGCAATTATAAAATAATGAACATGTATGCAAAGGATAGAACATGCAAGAATATATCAGTATAAAGATCTACGTCAACAACAGAGACACACCCGTGAAATATTGATACTTACTCTAATGCGAAAATGCCGCTGATTCTCTCACAGAGCATATTATTTCCCGTGCTTGTCTTTTAATTGGAATACCTTTACCAAATACAGTTTTATTCGGTTACTAAGTACGCCCAGTTTTTCGTTTGGCTGGTTGTCTTTGTCACTATTTTTTTTGGATATTGTTAAATATCCATTAAAAGTGTTAGCACAATTGCAAATACAACACACACAGAAATACGGACTCGCGTAAACACAAAGCAAATAACTTCTCCGTACACAGGCAATCTCTAAACTGATGTAAATGCATTAAGCTGGGGCTAAAGGAAGCATTGTTTATAACTGCAGTGACAGCAGAAGATAAGACGTGCAGTTCATGTTAGTGTAACGGATGCTCACCAGGTACATCATGCAAATCACATGTTACAATATCGGCAATAAGGTTTTAGCGTCTATCGTTGCTACGAAACATCTTAGTTCTAATTGGTTCTTCTAATCGTTGCTGTGACATATCCATCCCCTCCCATTCATTTAAAGCTTTCCACCATGTGGTTAGTAACTGTCTATCACCTTCTTGATTGGCGCCGACAATACAATACCAAAGAATGAATTAAACATAGAGATCGTATTTCAAGATTTCATAACAGACAAGCAAACAGGAACAACCACATAAATCACAAATTTCTGTAGAGAATATTTAAATAATCAGAGGATAACAAACAGAAGGGGAAAGAAAGGAGGAAGGAAAGAAACCAAGAATGAAGGAAGGAAAGAAAGCAAGTAAGCCAGCCACAATTTGAAAAACAGAACAAATAAAGTTGAGTAATAATTCCAACCAAATAAACAAGAACAAGTTTGTGTGTTCCTAATAGAATGGCTAAGAAAGAAAAGGTTAAAAATTTGGCTAACTAAATTCATTTAAAAGGCATCAATAAGAGACATTCAACAAAAAACAAAAAAAAAACAAAAAATGTTTAATCATTATTGTACCAAGGTAACAAAAATGCTAAATGTGATATAGATAAGAAAAATGTCTACAATGAGATACAAATATGTTTTAACATATAAAGATGTCAAAAATAGAAAGGGATATAGAATTTGTCTTCGATGAAATAAATATAAATGAGAATTCTTTGTTTTAATGAAATATGCAAAAAGTAGGATAAAAAGAAGGGGGAAAAATGCTTCTATGAAATTATAGAAATGTAAAGGGAGGAATAATGATAAAAATATTAATTTTCTCATGAAGATATTATACAAATATGCAAATGCATAAAAACAACTAAGGGCAATGACGAATAAAAATAAGAGAGAAAAATAACACAATAGAGAAGTGATGCCAGAAGTAAAATGAGCCAATAACATGTAAAGGAATAGAATTAGTAAATAGAATGCATGGAATATATATAATAAACATTAGTTGGGATTAATAGAAATGTATATGAAGTAAATATATGTGTTAAGTAATATCAAACATCGGATAACTTATATTTAATAAAAGGAATATTTCAGAACGTCCTGTGGTGTAAATCATAAATAAGAATACATACCTGAAGATGTAGAGTGTGAGAAGATAAATACAATATAACTTGTACGTATTACTCCTAGCTTGAAACCAACTTTAAACTCAAGTTGCCTTTATTTCATCACATATACCTCCCACAATTCTCTATTTTATATGCAGCTATGTACAATATGTAATATAAACAATAAAATATTTTCATTCCTCATTTTGTTCACCTCTTGATTACATCTACATAAATAAAGAAAAATAATTACCATTTCCAAATCTTGACTTTTTTCTTTCCTTGGTAGTCAGAGTCTTAACAGGTTTCAGATTGAAATTGTAATCCAAGTGCAAGTAATTCAAATTCTTTCGATGAATCAGTAGATTCAGCATGTTGTAGCCTTGACGGCATACCTGCAAACCTGCCTCTACCCAATCCAATGTTGTTGTCTGGAAAAACTTTGTTGATTTAAATGACCTGAACAGGTACCTGTCAAATACAGAAAGCATCATTAATCACTAGAAACTTAGGAAAACAACAAATGTGTTACGATTCAACTATATTAGTAACTATAAAAGCAAAGCCCTATGCAAAGGGACATCTAGTTCTTTTAGACAAGAGTTTTGGAAGCAAGTAAGACTAAATAAAGTAAGTACAGAAAGGCAAGAAATTATGGCTTGTCTTAAAGGGACAAGGTAGTCTGAACACATGGAAATTACACCTTAAGTGTGTTAAATTACCACTGATCTTAAAGTTCTCAATGGTTTTTCCTGAAATTTTTGTGAATTATTCTATAAATCATGACAATTATTTCAAATGGTTGTTTGCATTGAGCTTATGTAGTTGAGTCCGTAAAAATCATTTCATTCAGCAAAAAAATAAAAAAAATTTGCTCTTAAAACATGTGAATTCATATACCTTTTTCTCTGGTACTACTTGCAATCAGAATCACACTTTTGCATGCTTGTTTTTAGTATAATCAGCTATCTTCTGAACCCTCAATATATATCAGCTCAATAGAAATTGAAAAAAAACGATTTGCAAAGTCAAAAGTAAAAATGGGAAAATTTGCAATGTTGTTGCTTAATATCACTAATATACATTATAAAATTATGACTGTGGTTCAGAAGTTTAACTATGTGTTCTACACATGTAATAAAAATTTCAACTCTTTACTTCTCATACTTTCAGAGAAAAAGGTACATAAGTATCCAAAAATGTTGTCTTGAGGAAACTGAATTTAAAGTTTGAACATTAAAATTCTGATGCACTTCAGTACATTCCAGGGTCATAATCATCTGCACCTTAATTCCTGGATTACTTCAACTTTTCTGATTGCCTTCTCTTAGTCCTGGCCTCTTTTGTTGGTTGCTGAACTGCTCACTGGGCATGATATAGTCCTTCGTTGTTCAAAGTTACAAAAAGTTCTAAAGAGGGGCATTGCATGACAGCTTTAAAGGAATGCAGACTAGCATTTAAATGGTATTTAAATGCCCTAAAAACCTCTTTAACCCCCAAAAAGTATATATTTTCTGAAACTGGAAATAATAGAGATTTTATTTAAAGGCGAGTCGGAATTGTTACACTACTATCACTTAAGTTTACTCACTTAACATGTTTCGGGAAACAGTTGTTCCCATCCTCAGATGCTAATCCGACAATGTAATAGAGATTTTATTAGTGCCCAAAACAAAAAATGTGATTTTTGACCATTTCAGAGTACCTTGTCCCCTTAATAGAGAAAAAATGAGACACTAAAATTTTGAAATCTGACTAGGGTGAGCGAAAAAGTGTGACTTAAGTAAAAAGTATGTAAGAGAAGGCTTTGCCTGAGCAAGATCTGGAGTAGCAATGTAAAAGGTCTTAGGCAAGGAAAAGGATATATGCCCAGTGTGTGGAAAGAAGGATAATGATATCTTGGAATGTAAGGAAACAGCAACAGATTTGGCAGAACAAATGGGATCACTTTAAATGGAAATTTGGGTGTTACAATTTTTTTAATGTAAAAGGGGAGAGAAAAATATAGATATATATGATAATTTGGGGACAAAAGAGAAGGAAAGAAATCTGATGTGGTACAGTCATAGAACTTTCTCTACCCAATATAGTTTATTTTTATACAGCTACTACAAACTATTCTTATGAAAGCTTATTTTTCTATCTTCCTCATGTTAATGGAGATAAACATCTGCAGAAATAGTCTCATTACACATTTTGTTCCTATTACAACAGGGATAGAGGAAACTGATGTCAGATGTTTAAAAGTCGTTCACTATATGATGACTGAAATGCCATACACTTTCCATATATTACAAGTGAATAGTGACAGCACTTTATAAATTCTTATGCTAAAAAGTTATCTGAAATAAATGTGTTTTTTATAGCTCTATTTCTTTTTGTATTAAGTTTTACACTTTAAAAATATCTTATGCCACAAAAAGCTATTTGAAATAAATGTGTTTTTTCAGAGCTCTATTTTTACTTTTCTCTACTACATATAGCAAGTAGGGGAAGTATTGCATTCCGCTCAAAAATTTGATACTGAGATTTCACTGGAAATATATGGTTTGAGGCCACCCGAATCCAAATAAGGCATTTTTGGAAACATGTCCATCTGTGTCTGTGAACAGCATAACTTAAAATGAAAAGTCGGGTAAGTACCAAACTTGGTATTTAAGTTCAGCATCTTCCAAGGATGCGACACAAAGATTTTCAAGAAAATTCCCCTCCTCCAACTACCCTCTGCATGGAACATTTTTCAAAAATTTATTTTCTAAAAAATGACTGTAACCATTTTGATTAAAATGTCATATATTAAAGCTATTCACATGACAAATAAAATGTACATCTTGAATTTTCTGGGAATAGCCTATGAAGTCCCTCTCATTTGGAAGTAATTTTGTATTATCTTAAATAACTGGTAGACGTTAAGCAATAGACAAAAACGTACTACACATAAAAATGTAGATCTCTTTAAAACACACAATTTATTTCAAATAAGTTTTTTTGTGTCATAACCATTTCTGAGATATCCTTTATCAATGGTTCAAATTATTCATTTTTTTGGTCATTCAACATTCAGCTGTTTCTTATGTCTCATGTGCAGTTCTTAAACATTTGACTATCGCTGTTTTCTTTGTAACCTAACGAAATGTGTAATGCAGCTAGTTCTACAAAGGTTTATTTGAATAAAAATTTATTAGATAGAAAACTAAGCTTTATTAAGAATAGTTTGTATACTCACTAACAAATGACAGAGGGTAGAGAAAGTCATGTGAATGTATCACATCGTTTTCCTGTTAGACATGATTATACCAAATTCCTTTCAGTGGACTTCACGGGCTATTCCCAGAAAATTCAAAATATAGATTTTGTAATGTAAATATCTTGAATATATGGTATTTCCTCTCACTCACATACGCACACCATACTCTTTCTTTTTCCTCTAAAGATACCTTCTTTTATTCAAGGGGCTTCAAAACATGTATTGCTGATAAAATCTCGATATCAAATCCTTGGGTGGAATGCAAAACTTCCTCTACCTACTAGATACACGGTAGAGAAAGTAAAAATATTCTTGCGAGTACAAAGAATAGATGTTAGAGTTTAACTTAGCTCTGATACAAATTACAAGATAGTAGGATTTCATTATGTATGGTTATGTATTTGTCATTTTTAAAAAATAATGTTTCACCTTCTTGTGGGAGATATAATTAATGCCGAGTTGCTTATTATCTAGTCTGTTATCAATAAAAAATTTATTTTATATACCTTTTCTTTTGCGGCTTTGGTGGCCTATGCTTTAGAGCATTTAATACAAAATACTTCAACAACTTCTGGTAGCTAACTCGCACCTTCACTGGCTGACCAGGGGGACAATGTTCTCTGTACCATGATTTTACCAGAGGAACATCTATTGCTCTTCTTGTGCGACCTAGCAACAACAAAGTATCATCATTCCACATTACTTATTTTGTTAAAGCTGCATTTTTTCTAAACAAATATGTCAACTCAGTAGGTAAAGTATGTCATAGTTTGAAATAAAATCTCATATCAGAAAGTTTCTGTAAGACACTGACATGCTACTTGGAATATGTCACATGGTAAACAAAATGAAAAATAAAATGCTCCAAAACACAATAACACCATCAAAAATTGTCTGTGCTTTAAGCTTACAAAAATATTAAGGGATTTTGCACCCTTTCTAGATTAGATAATTTAAGTATTTACTTCTCATCTGACTCTACATTCTTCTTTGTGGTAACTTTACCTTAAAGAGCATTTATGAATGAACACATTACCTGATCTTATGTTGAATGGTCTGGGTGCCCACAAAAGAGCTATACCATTAGCTGTGTTATCTGTATACAAAGGTGTTTCTTGAAGGAATGGTTGAACTTCCTCTGGCAACTCAAAATCCTCATCATCTTCTGGGAGTGGTTCTGCAGCCTGAAAATGTGCATTTTGTTTTATTTTCTATTTAAAATATTTTATCATATTGAATATAAGGGACTTCCTAGCTTACTGATGTTCATTTCAACAATATGTTAAACACATTTACACAATTTCATGAATGGCATGCAGAACATAAATATTTATGTTGCATAGCCTGCTGTAATGTAAATAAATAGGCAGCTACATGTTTTTCAATAGATTACTTTTAAACACTTAACTTTCTGGGGGTGAGGTTTTCTCTCATTCAAAGCTGGTTCACAATAACCTGAGAATGGTAACCAAAATGGAAATGAGAATGGAAAACAGAGCAGCATACAAGGTTTCGGTTCACAATAGCCCGGTAACAAGAATGGGAATGCACATCAATCACAAAGTGGAAAGTCAAGTTTGTGCATTGCGATTTCATTTTTAACTGACCAATTTTTTCATCTGCTTCCAATCCAGCCAACATAATGCAGGTTAAGCAACATCAAAATTCGATAGAGTAAAGATTATCTAAATGCAGAACCATTACATATCACATTCCTCTAGTTCTACCATTTCTTTCATTTCTTTATTTAATGGCATACATTAAATGCAGCCATTTTATAATTGCTACCGAGCCATCTTTCCTTTATTTCGGCCTCTTAATGAGGTCATCTTCAGGGCTGCATTGTGCAGCATGCTGCGGATTGTCAGCTTTTTATACAAGAGAACCCGAGAAATCCCACCTACCCATTCACCTGGATGAACAACCAATCGCAGAGGTGAAGCATTCCCTACTGTATGACTGGACATATGTTCATGGCATTCTTTGCGTTTTCTTGCAGGTCATGCCAGGGAGTTGGGCTGCAATCTGACACGGCCCATGATTGACTCGCATACAAATATGATACTTGTAATGTACGACCCAAGTATTACTATAGGACACAGGGCTACAGTGTGGACAGGACCTGGACGTACCACATTTTATTAGTTAACAAGAGTAATACTCTGAGATATCCCAACATAATGCATGAAATTCCCTCTATTCTCTCCTGCACTCCGCTAGGGGACAGGTTGGGCCTCTGGCCAAGCTTGTCTCCCAGCTGCCAATTCTTACTCCACTGGATTCCACGCTGTCAGCCAGTTATGTTCCGCATAGAATGCGTGGGTGCTTAAGGCGGTACTACAGCAAACCTTCCTACTCTGGTGGAGGAGTTTTTTAGGGATATAGTCATTCTCGGATGGTGAGTCACACACTCTCAAGTCTCCAAAAGGGTCCGGGAGAAATACATAACTGCATTTTCCTCCTCCACTCCCCCCCCCCCTCAAAAAAATGAAAGAAAAAAGAGCCCACTGTGCTGCTGATTGGCCCCAAATATTAGCCAATGGAGAAGCTACATGGACCCATGAGAAAACGCAAAGAATACCATGAATAACTGGCCAATAATAGAGCAGGGATGGTGTCATCTGCTATAGTGGTTCATGCAGGTGAATGGGCAGGTGGGATTTCTCGGGTTCTCTAGTATAAAAAGGTGACAATCCGCAGCACGCTGCGCAATGCAGCCCTGAAAATGATTTCAACAAGATGCCAAAAATGTTGCACTGGAGTGAGAAACTATGATGCAGCGGCAACCAGAAAACAGCCTCATAAACACTGGCCACAGAAGCCTAAGAGAAAGGCATTGTTCCTTGTTAATTCTATCGGCTTTTGCTGTTCTTAGTAGTTTTTACTACTGTTTTTGAGGCAACAGCCAGTTTTGAGTTGCATATAAAACTGCAGATGACCCTTTCACTGGAAGAACTAAGACCCAACGGATCTGAGGTTAGATGCACTTATGTTCTAACAGTATCATGTTTCCAGCTTGTGACTAGAGAGAGCAATAGCAGTTGTTTTGTATTATGGCCACCTAGAACAATCTCTTCAGTGAAGAGTCTAATATGCTCACTATGAATCTAATATGCCGTGCCTGAGAATGAGAATGTTAAAACTTGGCCAAGTCTTCTTTCCTCAGTTATTGTGAACCAACCTTCAACCTTGAGTGGATACCAGATGCATCATCAGATGGCAAATAGCTGGGGCTCTATTCATAGGCCTGTCTTTGAATATCCAATAAAAGACTGCCAACCAACTCTCCAAACCCAAAATGGTGTGACAAAAGTCTTCAACCATGCTGTCACATGGATGATGTGTCATTCACGGAGCCTCCAGGAGACTGTACAAACTCCTGGAGTATTTAGCCTTAGTTAAGCATGTAGCGCTCTGCCTAGGTGGGCCAAGAGATTTCCATAGCTTCTCACGGGAATAAGATGGAGAAATGGAGAGTTTGGAAACTCCTAAAGAAAGCAGGCAGTTTCTGCTGGGGCTCCTTCGGGGAAAGTAGCATTCCAGATATCCATGGATTTGGAAGGGCTCATAGATGATGTGGGCAGGCTCAACAAGAAAAGAAGGTTAAGACTTACACTGTGCCCCAAAAACAGGGACCTCAGTAGGACCACAGGGTGCCTCCACCTGAACCAATAAGGGGAAGAGACTCTTGTCCAGGTCCACCCCTGAACAACAGCAGGTGATGAAATCTAGACTGCACATCACCAAAGAGAGAAAGAGCTACGCCAAGACTGTGAAAGTTGGGCTCAGGATAGCTAACATTAATGAGGTCTATCCAGGATGGCAGTAGACAATTGGGAGGATGTCAAGCTCACTGTAGTGAGATAGGATGACCTCCTTAGCTTTCAAAAGAGTAATGGCCTGCATTCCAGTACATAATGTAACAATCTTTAAAAATCTGGAGCACCAGAATTTGAGTATTAGTACCCGACGGAGGACATTCTGTCACAAGGACAAGAGGGATGTCTGACTTGTGGCTTTGATGGTCTCCAGAGCAGCTAATCAGCTGGTGTCAGCTGAGAATATATTTTGTGGGGCCCAAACTACTGTTCACTTGATCAACCCAAAGGGAACCAAACAGAAGACAGATTGAGACTGTTAGGAGGGCCTACAGTTAAGTGTCATTACTTTTATTGAGACTAACCTAAAGAACAGTATGGCAGCCACTAGAGCAAGAACTTTGGCTCTATCAAAGCTTTAACACGTCACTTAGATCAAGCTCTTTGCTGTAAAGCTGACTACTATTATGAGGCCAGTGTCCGCATCAGTTAAGGGAACCAAAGCATGGCAATACCCGAGTTTCTTATAGAAACCTGGTAGCGCCCTTATAAGATATGATGAGAGAGAGGACAAGAGGTCAGTTGTTTATTTTATCCAACACACGTCTGCAAGCTGCACTGTAGTTATAGGCATCCAAACAATGTAGACTTATTTCCACGCATAAGAAATAGATCTCTATTTGGTTTCAATTAATAAATAAGGATATAAATATATCTAATCAGGTTGAAACTGTACAATTAATTTGCTTCTTACTTTAATATGTAATTAAATAAGAACCCTCCAATTAGTTTAATAGATATTAGAACAGATTAATTAATATTCCAATTCCTATTAAATATTCAAAAACCTGTATACTAAAATGCTTGGAAAAGCATTTAGTTGTAAATGATTCCAGATTCTTTAACTTGTTACCTAAAGAAACAAAAACAGCCCAGGGAATTTCGTTTAAAATAAAACTCAAGAAATACTGAGTTGAAAAGCCTCTGCACAAATTATACGAATTAGGATCCACATAATATTAACTGTATGCAATTTAACTATTCAAGAGGACAGTAATTGTACTATGGAATTAGGATCCACATAATGTCATCTGTATGGAATTCTAGTCATCCTCTATGGTCTAGGGTACCATTCTAGCCTCTAGTTCCAGGTCACGGGTTCAAACCCAGCAGAGGACGATGGATTTTTTTTTTTAGCGTAAAACTTCTTAGCATGGCTTCCTTCAGAAGGGAAGTAAAGTTGGTGGTCCCATGTCATAGATTTACAGTGATAAAAGAGGTCTCTTAGCAAAATTTCCAGTCTTTCATCCCAATATAGAATGGGACGCTAAGAATAGTAGTAGTTAAAGAGTGTCCATAAATAAAACCCAATTCAATTTTTGTGTGAAATTCTAACTATTCCAGAGGTCAGTAATTGTACTACAGAGTAGTATTATTTAAAAAAATGCTCAAATAGAAACTGACTGTAATATTTAGAATTAAGTATCATTGTTGCTTAATCAAGCTAAAAGCTTGTATATGAAGTAAAATGACAACATGATGATTATTATTACTATTTCTCTGTTTCTTTACTTTGGTTGTTAGCCATTAGCATGGTGTCTATGATGTTTAAAAAATGTCTTAGCAACTCTTCACTGACCTGCAGGGCACATTAGTCATGACAATTTTTAAAATAAACCTGAAGAAAAATGAAATATGGCTGCAAGAAATTTAAATTTTTGGCAATTTCCTCATTATTACTATTACATAATTTGGTGGTTTGTTTAAATTCACCAATATTAGCATGGCTTAAAATACAATAAAAATGACAAAAATAAGGTTAATTGATACTTTTTTTTAATATAAATGTAATAAGCATGTATCACCATAATACTAACAAAGTCCTATAAACATTCAATCACCATTTATTTTAGATGGGCACGCCCAATTTGTAACAATATCATGCCTATGTTTGTATTTATTGATTTTCTTTTATTATATATATGTTTGATTTGCTTGGATATGATGTTTTATTGAAAATGTTATTAATTCTTTTATGTGGTAACTGACATTCTCACATTTAATCACTTCATGTAAACAACTGACTACATGTTTGACAACATGGTGATAAGCAGTTACTAGGTTACTATGATAGAAAAGATACATACTTTTCCATAAAACAATTTAAGCCTTACTCCATATGAGAAAGGCAAATTGGGTAATCCCAAATTATTTCAATCATATTAAACATGGACTTATAATTTAAATCTTCAGAGGGTGTTGATTTGAGATATAAAAAGATTTGCAAATTAATTCAATAATTTAGAAAATATAATTAAATCCAAAAGAATAATACATTTTAAATTAAGAAAACATATGCCTACATTGAATTTGCAATTTCTAGAGATATCAGCATTATTAATCATTGCTCTACTGAATAACTGCCGAGGATATCATATTTATTAATTTTCAATCCAGAAATTATTACATCAAATGGCACTCTGTGTGGGGCTTACACAATCCATAATTCTTGAACAACACTCTTTATCACAGATTTGATAGCACTACAGTGAGGTTTTGAACCTAGCTGACATCCAACTTTGAAATGCTGGCCAATGATGTTCACACTTGAGCCAACTGAGGTACAAACTTGAGATGAGGTAGCAAATGTCTCTAAGCATACATGTATGTGTATATATATATATATATATTAATTTTCCAGAACCCAATAAGATAATCTAAGTCTTAAGATAATGAAAAATAGCCATCTGTATCCTAAATTTCTTGCATCAGCAGTAACACTTGTAAATTTAAAATCATTGGAACTCTCACACACTAGCAAATAATTAAATTATGGAAAATGAATCAGCATTAAGCACTCGACAACTTAACATAATTTAAGTAACACTTGTGATAAAGTTGATGTTCAATGTTGCCATGCATGGAGCCTACACCTTCAATGACGTACCATACGCAGCATGTCTCTCACTTACACACTTTAATCATGGTACTAAATATTTTAATAAAAGCTACATTATAAAGAATTGCTTTCAATGCTCTCATTTAAGAGTATTTGGTCATTAACATGTTGACTGCATCTATTGTTGCAGTTCTTATATCTCATTTACTGTGTAGGTCTCCAATGCCCGATATGCGTGATGATTTTATTGCGAGAGCAGGCTGCAGAGTCCAATACACCTTACCAAAAGCTACCATCTAGCAGAGTGTAGAATTACTATGACATTTTAATATCAATGTAACCTACAAGCTAGCAATATCAGCAGAGTGGTATAGGTCTGCATTGTGCGATACCTTACATAGGTGATTTTCATTAATCTATCAAATTATTACTGATACTCCTCAGCTCCTTAATATTTACTGTACTCTTACAAACGTATTTATAAAATTAAATCTCGTTATTAATCCAATCTCTTTTAAACACTACAAGCAGTAATATAAATGTTGTAATGTCTACTTCTTTCCATGAAACAATTGAAATCCAGCTTCCTGTTTTTCTTACTTCCTTATAGCATACTCTGTACTGCTTTCTCTTTTTTCTTCTTCTCCCTGTAGTTTGATGAAGGTATGAACTCATCTCATGACCCAGGGTGGCATAATGGGCTGCTTTGCAACTAATTCTTGAGCAAGGATTTTCCTGAAGTTTATTATTGATGATTTGTTTTCATTGGTCATACCGTAAATGATGCATGAGTTAACAACTGCCGTACCAAAAATAATTTCGAACATAAATTTACTGTAACACTTCAAACCTCTTCATAGCACAGAATGATAAGACATCTGATCACTAATGTCCACACCTTTCTTGGCTTTATTGTTATCTGATACACACAGGGGCTTCAGTACTGGATTTCCCTGCCTTGATTCTTTTCCACAGTCAACAAGATTTTCTCCATGTGCAATGTTTGTAGTAAGCATGAGCACTTCACGTTTGTCTGCCCACTTCATTATTTTCATTGCTCCATACTGAAGTTGTATACTTCTCCCTTCATCATCTTCTGCTTGAAACTGTCAGGAACATCTTTCCGGTTCTGGTTCAATGTTGCACAGAACACAACTTTCTCACTCTGTAAAGCCATAGCAAGTGTAAATCTGAATAAAAATTATCTGCATACAGAAATCTGCCCTCTTTTACATCGATTCATGACAAAATGCACAACTGCTTCTGAATGACTCTGTACATCATTCCTTTCATTTGTTTCGTGTATATTTAGAGTATAACCCTCAGAAGCACAGGGTTTATAAAGTATGATGCCATATGTTTTTTATTTGGGATATACTGTTTAAAAATTAGCCTTCCCCTAAATGCTACCATGGACTCATCTATTACAATGTCTCTTCCAGACTGAAGTTTATTTTGAAAATTGTTCAAAATTATTATACAAACTTTCTCTATTTTGCACAGGTGGTGTTTTCTCAGCATTGTTGCAAAAATGGAGATTTCTTAACATTGATAAGAATCTATCTCTTAGCATGATGTGTGAAACAAACTCATTTCTAAAATTTTATCTTTAGATCTATAACAGAATTTTATATTGAGTTTCAACGTACAGCTCTGTCTGTTTATTGCTGGATTTTTATTATGATTTTGCACTGAGTAGCTGGTTGTGCACTGTCCTTTAAATCTCAGTACTTGCCAAAGTTGATCTAGACGCGTTGACATATCTCTGCTATGTATCTCTCACTGGGTTCCTGTTTTATTCTTCCGTTGCTTCTCGTGCAGCATTTTATATTTTGTAGTGCATGTAATGTAGTGCCATGAGTACTGTTTTATTAATACCTTGGATCGTGGTATGAGAAGGTATTATGAATAGTTAAGAATTCTGAGAAACTTCTTTATTCTGAAAACCTTGATATTTCACCAAAATAATAACTGATTCACAAATAATAATGACTTTCTCACTCCATTATTTAATTTCTTAGATATTATAACTCCCGATGTACACCGGAATATTGATTATATTTGCTATTCGCGATTCTGTTCACTAATTACATTGGCCAACGCTGTTTCTGTGGTGTAAAGGAAAAGAAGTGACTTTAATGGAAATCAGTGTCCTGATTTCAAAAATTATGTCTGTTTTTGGCTATCACATCTAGTTTTTATGCAATGTGCATATATGTCTATGGTGCTCAGCTTATACAGCTTACTGTTACATTTCATTACAATATTCTAAATCCGTTGTTGATTTTCTTCCTAATTGGCTCACTTCTGTCCTCCCTTATCATCCAGATGTTTATGTTTATATTCCCAGCACTTATCAGTTTTGCTCTATGGGTCAGGTCTGTCTTCTTGTGAAGCATTTATGTTTACATTACAGCTATCATAGATCTCAACTTCAGTTGAGCTGAAAACTTGTGTTAATATGCATATTCATCTTCTATGTGTTTAGTGCTAAAATAAAAGTTTGAGTATGACTTCTACATCAGGACAGTGTCTATAAAGTCCTCAAAAGTTTTTTACATTTATGGGTGTTACGTGTTGTCGTAAAATAGACTCTCATACAAAGAAACTATATTACTCATATTTCAAAAAGTTGATCAGGATAAATCGTTTGCACCTCATATCGCATGTAACAGTTGTGTTGAGGGATTATGTTATTGGTATGAAGGAAAACAGAAAGCAATGCCATTTGCCAAACCAATGGTATGGAGAGAGTAGCAGAATCATCATGACCATCGTTACTTTTGCATGTGCAAAGTTGCTGGCTACAACAAAAAAAATAACACGTAATTAAATATCCAAATCTGAACTCGGCTACGCAGCCTATTTCTCATGGACCCGAACTATACTTTTTTCACTCTAAGTTTAAAGGAGAAGTGAATAAAACTTAATGTAGCACTTCACCAAGCACATGGAAGCACCACTTGGAGGATGACGGGAACTAAGTACCCGTGAGAGGAAATTGCTTCAGACAGTGTGCGAATACTTACACTGCGCAAATCGGGGATTGTTTGTTTTTAAACGTTTTATGTCTTATTTGCGAGTGTATTCTTATAATGTTTGTTTACATCAGTGTTGAAGCCATCTTGTGACGTCATTCATTTGTTCGGTTTGTAGCTCCATCTAGTGTTAGCAATTTGTGGTACCTAGTATCAGTGTTTGAAAGAATTTTAAGTTTTGTTTATTGTCCTCCGGCTAGCTATTATCTTATCTTGGGTCGAACATGTGTCTTGATCAGGGTTGTGTAAACGGAAAGGAATCTTTTATCCAAAAAGAACACTGATGAAGAAATTTGTTTTATAATTTTTATTGTCGAACACGTTCACTATCACTTTTACATATTGATCTAGATACTCGCCAAACTGAAACTGTTATAATAACTTCTTACTGATCACTTATAATCAATGTACTTCAACCTTCTTGTATAATTAACTTTACCATATTTTAGATCTTTCATAATTCTGCTGCACGTAACTTGTGAATCTATATGCGATGTATGACGAACTAATACTTTCGACGAACTGACTGAAGACGACGTGTAGTGTACACAGATTTTTGATGAACTGCGCAAATGAAGGCGACGTGTAAGGTATTGAGATTTTCGATGAACTGAGCGGAAGGCGACGTGTACTGTATGAATGCTTTTGGCGAACTGAAGGACTGACTGACTTTACCTCCAACCTACCTTATTTATACGCCCTCGTCCAGATACGCCTAAAGATTATAACTGAACTGCTATTGGCTAATAAAACGCGCCAACATTAGCGTCTATTTTAATATCCTATGAAAATTATGAAAACATATGCTTTAGGGAGAAAATATTCCAGAAGGTTCTCAACGAAAAAAAAAACGCGCCAACATTACGTAACTTCCTCGTTTCCAATAATGATAAACAGCTCGACCCCCCTCGCTGCATTATTGCGCTATTATTGACAGTTTCAGTAAGGCATTTTAAATTTACTTCCCAACAATATTTACAATCAATAAACATCTGAAATCAATGTCACATAAAAATGCATATTCATATTACAATCATTATTTACATTTAAGTAATTTGTGTTACAAATTACTGCATCATATTCCTATATTTTGCCTTATATCCTAAACTTCTAACACATAATACTAAGAGTAGACAAATAAAAGTGGTACCTGAACAGTTTGGCATCTGTGATTAAAGGTAATGGATTAAACTGTTCTTAAATTCAGGTTTTAGCAATCATTCATTTAATGACTCATATCAGTATACGACTTTTGCTATAACCTTCGAATCAAAGAGTTAAGAAAATGATTAGCACTATAGCTTAGAAAAACGAATGCAATCCAAACAAAATTCTGCATCACTAACAAAGAAGTTCAATTATTGCTAAACAGCCAACCCTATTCATTGCCATTTAAAGGTGAGTACTTTTCAGAGAATTTGTTAAAAACATTTAACACAATTGTCTTGTTTCCATTTTCCGCATTTATGTTTTCCACAGTGGCAGAGGATTCTCGCCATGACACTCTTGGAAGTAATATTTTCTCAACATGTGGCAAAGAGTACACTGATGGCTTATCTGGAAACAAACTTCAGCGCCAGCGCATAGGCTCTTAAATCCTCTGCTATAATGGTTATTAATAGATAAATCTGAATATAGACATTTCGTTTCATAAATTTAACTGTTATAATAATGGGTCTTTTAAATTTCTCTGCACAAGAAAAAACACAAAATGTTACGATCTGAACCGAACTGTTTTATATAGAGGAAGAGACTGCATGCTAAGCGGAAAAAAATTGTATGTTTGCCCACCAGCCAATGAAGTTCTCTTGTCATGTGGTTTTGTTTACAACTCCTTTAAACGTAAAGTGAAACCGCTTTATCCATACCTACACCACTAGCAGACTTCAATTTTAGTAAATCTGAAAGCAACTTCAAGATTTCTGACAATGAGATGGTTTCTGAACCAGAAGAATTTGACAATTCACCACAACAGTTTAATCAATTTGGGTTAAATGATTTAGTGAGGGATTTAAGCCTCACAAAACAAAAAGGTGAATTACAGGGCTCAAAATTAAAGGAGAGGAATTTAACATCACATGGCGTTACATTTTCATGGTATAGGAATCGTGAAATACAATTCCTTAAGTACTATGCAGAAGAAGATCAACTTGTGCTTTGTGTGGATGTGTGTAATCTTATTCAACGGTTGAGCAGGGAAGCATAGGAGTCAAGCAATTGGCGTTGTTTTATTGATACTTCCAAACAAAGCCTTAAGGCAGTGTTACTTCATAATGGCAACAATTAATTTCAATACCGCATGCACATTCTACAGATCTAATAGAGTCTTATGAAACTCTGAAGTATGTTCTTCAGAAAATTAAGTACCGCGTCCTCATATGTGGGGACTTGAAGGTCACTGATATGTTACTAGGACAACGGGGAGGATACACAAAATTCTTTTGTTTTCTTTGAGAATGGGATAGCAGGTGAGGGATAAATATTGGGAAACTGACCAATGGCCTGAGAGACAGAATAGAACCTGAGTTAAAAATGTTACTAATGTGCCTCTTGTTGATCGTCAAAAATTTCTCCTCCCTCCATTACGCATAAAACTTTGCATGATAAAATAATTCATGAAAGCATTTGACAAAGCATTTGCTTCCAGTATTTATGCACAAAGTTTCCATCATTGTCACAGGTTAAAATTAAAGAGGGGGGTATTTGATGAACCACAGATAAGGAAACTGATGAAAGATGTTAATTTTACCAGCTCTATGAATGAAATTGGAAAAGATGTGTGGAATAGATTCCAAGGGGTTGCTAAGAAATTTCTGGATAATGTCCTCAATACAAAGAAATTGTCAGAAATATGCTGGAAAATTTCAGACTGCTCAGCTGTAATACGAGTTTAAAGCTTCATTTCCTCAAGTCACATCTTGACTATTTCCGTCGAATTTAGGAGCTGTCAGTGAAGAGCAAGGTGAAAGGTTTCACCAGGATTTGAAATATGTTGAACATTATTGGGGACGTTGGGACGTACTATGATGGCCAATTACTGCTGGTGCCTTGCATGTGACGAACATACCAGAGAGCATTCAAGAAAATCATGCACACTGAAGTTTCACGGAAAAAGAAAAAAGGGGTACACAAGATAACCTACATTCTCAAATTCAAGTACGCTTTCGTGTCGTTATTCTTCTTTATTTTCTTTAAAAGTTGTATATGAGTGTGTAACATTTTTGCAAATTTTACAATTATATTTTCATTGAACATTTTCATATTGTCAAAACGAGATCTGCTATGGAAAAACGGAATGCATTTTTTTAATTATGCGCACTGAAATTAGTGAAACGCACCTATTTTTAATTGTACCACAGAAAAAAAGTTTTAATTTGTAACCTATGTTACACAAAGATGAGTAATGCAAAGAGACACTATGAATGTCCCCTTCTTCTCTGTACAAACCTTGCACAGTACTTGACATTGCTATGGTTACCAAATCAATAAGCATTGTTCATTGACTCCTCTACATAGTAATTCAAGTGACACAAATTGTTTCTTAATACTGAGTTTCCTTATGATTATCTACTAGATTTATTTACTATAATTAATGGTTTTTCCTCTTTTCTTAATAACCCAATATTAATTATCCAAAACATTTACAAATATTACCTTGAATTAATTAATAAATGTTACAATCTCTATAAACTATTAATTTAGCACAAATTAATATTTAAAAATCTTTTATATTCCTGAACAAGGTCTCCCTACCCTGAATTCTATTCCCTTTCTTAATATACAAACAATCTCCCATTAAAAAATTCTCAACCTCTTAATCTCTGTCTCAGACCAATAGCAATGTAGGAATGTCAGATGTACCAAACCCATAATAATTGACAAAAAGTTACAAATTTTTTCTGTATCCATATCTTGGCATGAAGTGTTTCTTGACTTAACAGGCCCAGACTCTGCTTTTTGTTTTGATGCATACCTGTTGATCTCCTCTATAATTAAATCAAAAATTTCTGTAGTATTCACATTTTTAAACATCTTTAGAAGGTGTATTTGTCTCCATGTTAGCATTAACTTGTGACCTCTCAGCAAAATATTCTAATACTGGAGCTGTAATCTGAAAAGGTTGCCAGGGGTTGACACTGTTAATTGTTTCCTGTGCAGCCTCTATAGGCTCTTCTGAATCAACCTCCATTTCTTCTTTTGATACATCTTCTGAACTTGATTCATCAGTCTCTGTGGGTTGGTAATTTTTGTCCTGAATGCTATCATCACCACTAAACACATCACTTTCAGTTTCACTATTACTGGAATCGTTAACTTCATCATTTTCAAACATATTCAATGCTAACTCGACTAACTTCCTACTCCGTGACATTGCGGCATCGGACTAATACTGTGACATACATTACATAATAATTCAAACTCAACTGGAATAAACAATGATTTGCTAAACATTTAAATAAAAAGCTGCAAAACCGTATGCATGTCTGTCAGTCGAAATGTATACCGCACTATATTTATGCAAACTGGCATTCATAAAATGTGGCCCATAATGGAACGGAGCTATTTATGTTGGTACTGACAAAATCTAAGGCCACTCCTCCTGATCACCTCAGTTTTTTCGAACATGATTCTAGACACTGGATTGGCAAGGTACTTTATCTCCCCCAAAGTATGGCTGAACTTCCGAAGGGTAACTTAAATCTTATATTTTCATTCTACACTAGCATTGTCTCCATGTCACTGATGAAAGCTAAGTAAATGGTGGTGTTGTTCACCAATGGCACTGGGGATTAATTGATCTGCATCATATTCCCTCTGGCTTCCCAATATAAAGTCTGTAAGTTATCACTTTTAAGGCCTTTGCATTTGGTGAGATGTTGTTTGTTCAGGATGACATCATCTTCACAGAGAGTGCACTTGGGTGTAGGTAGGCATTGTAACTTGTAGAGATGTTCTGCGAGGCAATCGTGGCCAGTTGCCATCCTAAATGAGGCCACTACAGTCTTCCACAGCATTTTTTGTATATCAACTCTATCTTTAATATTCTTATAATCGTTATCTTGATGCAGTAATTTGTATCACAAATTATTTAAATGTAAAGAGTGATTATAGTATGAATATGCATTATTATGTGACATTGATTTGAGATGTTTGTTCATTGTAATTATTGTTGGGAAGTAAGTTTATACTGCCTTACTGAAACTGACAATAATAGCGTGCAATAATGCAGCGAGGGGGTGAGCTGTTTATCATTATTGGAAACGAGGAAGTTACGTAATATTGGCGCGTTTTTCTTTTAGAATCTTCTGGAACATTTCCCTAGAGCATATGTATTCATAATTTTCATTGGATGTATAAATAGACACTAATGTTGGCGCGTTTTATTAGCCAATAGCAGCTTAGTTATAATCTTTAGGCATGTCGGAGTGTATGAGTATAAAAAGGTAGGTTAGAGGTAAAGACTCCGTCAGTTCATCGAAAATATTTGTAAAGTACACGTCGCCTTCAGTCAGTCAGTTCGTCGAAAGTATTTGTACGGCACACGTCGGATATCAATTTGCAGGTTACGCGTAACAGAGTTATGAAAAATCTCAAGTGTGATAAAGTTAATTATACAAAAAGTTGAAGTACGCGATCAGTAATGAAGTTATTATAACAGTTTCAGTTTGGCGAGTGTCAAGATCAATGTCTAAATGTGATAGTAAATGTGTTCGACAATAAAAGTGTAAAAAAAATTTCTTCATCAGTGTTATTGTTTGGATAAAAGATTCCTTTCCGTTTACATAACCTGTATAAAGAGAAGTGCTTGACCAAAAGGATAATAGCTAGCCGGAGGACAGAGAACCAGAATTAAATAAAATAACAGTAGCATTTTTTCAAACAAAAACTAATACTGCCGCAAATTGCTAACACCAGATGGAGTTAACAAACCTAACAAATGAATCACGTCACAAGATGGCTTCAACATGCTGAGTAAACACACATACAAATACATTAACATTAAACTACCACAAATTGGCTCCCATACGTGGGGCAGTTAAAATTATGTAACCAAACAAAACAAAAGCAGCACAATATAAGATCTTCAAGTTCTAATAATTTACGTAAAAACATATTACGTAAGCATTAAGCTACTTCAATCTTTTGATTTATCTTCTTCAACAAGTCTCTGCTGTCTTTTGAAATGTTGTTTAATATTATTTAATTGTTTATTTATCTCTATTCGTCCTACAGGTTTTATTTGTTGTATTGCACCTTTCTTTGCTAATTGATCCGCATGTTCATTGCCCAAAATCTGAGAGTAAGTATATGTTGTAGCTGTCATTCAGTTTAACCATACATGCAAATAATTTTTCACCTTTTCCTATAGAAGGCTGAATTGTTTGTAATTGGTTCAGCCTTTCCTTGTGTACCTATTGTAGCATAGGGTGGTTCATTATCACAGAGGTGATAATCAAACCACTCCTTCATTGCACATTGATTATATAACACCATTCATGGTTGGTTAGTTTGTACGTCCTTAAATTGTTTTTAGGCCAGTCACACAGAGAACTGAGTTAGCTTACGTAGAGAAATCTAGGAGAATGGACCATTTTTATGCAAGACAGTGTACATGATTTCATACGGTAATGGTCCCTAAAGAGTGATACAACATAAGTATGTATAATTAATATAGAGATTTCAACATTTCTTTCCATATATTTAAAAACTTTGTGGTATAAAAATTGCAATTTATATTAGCTTCCTAAGTTAGATAAAAGAAGCAAACCTAACGGTACATAAGGGATGAGTGATATTGAACTTCGACAACTGATTCGCAGTCAATTTAAGAAAATGTAAATGCATACATACCTTAAGTGAATGTCTATGAGAGATGGGATTAATTAATGGATCAAAGTAAAAGGCAGGCAAATCAGGATCCTCTGTTTTGATGTATACAACATTTGGAGCATGGTACCTACAAAAATAAACAAAATCATATTGAAACTCTGGAAGCAATAATAAATTTTTATAGATTAAAGTTGAGTAACTTTCTTATTTCTATCTGTCATTAGATATACTTTTTTATTTACAAGTTTGAGTTTAATATCTGTGCATCTCAGCATGAAAGCTGAGCACTTCAGCTAACATAAACAACTGCCTATAATGAATTCACCCGTAAGTTGAACTCACATTACTGCCTTAATTTTTCAAAATATAATACAGAAGCCATCCATAAATCAAAGAAGTCCATGTTGATCTAAATTTCAAAATAAATTTATAAACAGATTTCCAATCAGTATTTATCTGAATTGCTAATCGGAACTTCAAAGTAAGAGAATCCATTTCACAGAAGTCATATGAGGTCTGTGTGTCTGGAGGGACCTACTTTTGTTTGTTTGTACTTGTTTAACACTATGAGAGCCAGTGCCAAACATTGTGCTCTCTTTGACTTATAAGAAGGTGAAGACAAGCAAGTTTTGTAAGAAATATCCAATTCTTGCAATTCAAAGCATCTCCTAATTTAATGTGTTTCTGCTGCAACCGTCAGTAGTACTTGTAAAAAGAAAAGTAATGGACAAGTTACTTAGAAAAAGAAATGAAGAAAAAAGAAAGAAAAAGGTCTGATGAACTGCACTCGTACAACTTTCTCAAATGTTTAAGTAATAACAAGCTCACAAGACTAGCATTTTAGCTAAGGGAAAACTAGCAATGAATGTTGTAAGATCATGTTTGCAGAAAATACCAGAAATGCAAATTATTTGGTTAGAAAGGGTGTATATAAAATGGTTGTGGAAGCAAAATTGGTCTATGGCTCAGAGATTTGGGGAAGTGATGACGGATGGTGCATGGTAGATAAGATACATAGACCATTCTGCAAACAGATATTGGGTCTACCCACAGCATCAGCAAATGGTACAGCAATGTTGGAAATGGGAAGGGGTGGGTTGCAAGGGTATGATAGTGGAAAGGCTACTGAAATACTGGCATAGATTAAGATCATTAGATCGAAATATCCTGATACAATGTTTAATACTGCAGGAGAAAACCGATGATGGAGGAAATTGGGCTCAGAGCTAGAGGAGAATCTTATAGAAATTGGAATGATTAACATATGGGAGGAGAGAGATGGTCAAATTAAAGGTTTCTGAAAACAAGTAAGGAACAGAGTTGAGGATATAGAGAAACAAGAATTATTTCAAAGCCTTAGAATTAAGAAAAACTTAATAATATATAGACAAATGAAGATTAGACTGGGGCAGAGAGAAGTATATAATAGATTAGGGAGAGAAGGTTGGCATGGACTAGATTAGGAGTGCATTGGCTAAGAGGAGATAGGAAGGGAATGAACTTTTAGATATATGCCCTTTATGTGGGGGGGAAGATGACTTGCATTATATAGTATAGGGTCTTTCAACAAGAGTGTCCTATCTTTAGCATGTGATAGCTGCCATTGTTATTGAGTAACAGCAGTCATACAGTTGTTATTGACAAATGTTATGGAATGTTACAGCATTCAGCAACGCGTAGAAATTGTGAAAATTTATTATCAAAATGCGCAAAATTTACGGTGTGCATAATCACCCCTGCAAGAGAATGATTTGGCGTTTGATCGATAAATTTGAAAGAAGTGGTTCTGTCAGCGATCAAAGAACGCCTGTACATAATCGACGTAAGCACTCCAACGAAAACATAGGCGCTGTTCGTGAGAGTGTACACGAGAACAGAAACAAATCAATTGCTCGTCGAATGCAAGAACTGGGGCAAATCCTGCATCTGGACTTGGAAGTTTCACGCTTACAAAATGGTGTTAACTCAAGAACTGAAGCCCAACGACCGTAGGTTGCGCCGTGTATTTGCTGGCTGGACTATGGAGCACTTGGAAGCTGACCCGGATTTTTGTCAAAAAATCATCTTCAGCGACAAAGCCCACTTTTGGATGGATAGTTGTGTTAATAGACAAAATTGCCACTATTGGAGCAATCACAATCCAATGCAGATTCAAGAACGACCACTTCATCCCTAAAAGGTTACTGTGTGGTGGGGATTTTGGTATGTTGGAATCATTGGTCCATATTTTTTCCAAGATGAAGATGGAGAAGCTCTGTCAATGGAGAAAGATACCAGGCTCTCATAAGGGACTATTTTTGGCCTCAATTGGATGGTATGGATCTCAGAAACATCTGGTTCCAGCAAGAAGGTGCCACATGTCATACTGCTCTTGAAACAATCAATCCTTTGAAGGAGAAGTTCAGAGGTTTCATCACTTCCCATGGTGGTGATGTTAACTGGCCCCCGAGGTTACGTGATTTATGGCCGTTGGATTACTTCTTGTGGGGTTATGTTAAATCTTGAATTTATGTCAACAAACCAGAAACAGTAAATGATCTTATGAATAACATCACGTGTGTTATTTGTGAAGTTAGACCTAATTTACGTTCTTCTGTCATTGAAAATTGGGTCAACCATATACAAGCAACCCAACAAAGTTGCGACGGTCACTTAACTGATGTTCTCTTCCACACGTAATGACATTAATTATATTCGAAAATAAAAAAAGAAATAAACATCTATCATTTATAGAACGTGTTTTATTTAAATTCAAAGATAGGACACACTTGTTGAAAGACCCTATAGGATGTGGAGGAAACAACATACACCAAAAAAATCTGATGTGTTACACTCACATGACTTTCTCTACTCTTGTACAATCTATTTTTACAAACGCCTATTCAAATATTTTATCGCTGGTTGCTATGTGGCGCATTCCATTCTCTTTGCATGTCCAGGACATAAAAAAATGAATAACGAATTTGAGAAAAAGTATAAGTATTGGAAAATTTAAGGAAATAACAAGCAATATCTCGAAAACGGTTCACTCAACAAAAAAAAATGTATATGATATAAGTTGTGTATTTTAATGCGATCTACATTTTTTGTGTAGTAAAATTTTGTCTATCTCTTATGGTTTACCAGTTATGCAAAAGTCGTTCATAATGAAGAATACTTTTGGAGACATTCCCAGACATTTCGAGATATACATTTCATTTCCCATGACATTATCTTAAAACATATGATATTTTCATCAAAATCGTTAGAGCCATTTTTGAGAAAATTAAAATTTTCGAAAAATGTTTCATGTAAAGGGTAGTCTGGGGTGGGGGGATTTTCTTGAAAATCTTCGTGTCGCATCTCTGGAAGATACTGAACGTAAATACCAAGTTTGGTGTTTATCCGACTGTTAGTTTTTGAGTTATGCTGTTCACAGACACACACACAGACACACACACACATGGACATGTTTCCAAAAATGCTTTTTTTGGATTCAGGAGGTCTCCATGTATTTCCGGTGAAATCTCGGTATCGAATTTTTGGGTGGAATGCAATACTTCCCCTACTTACTATACGCAGTAGAGAAAGTAAAAATGGGAAAATACTAATACAGAAGTTCTAAAAATTAAGGTAAAGAAGGAAGAGGACATAAGAGTGTTAGGGGTACTCATGTGAAGAGCAAGAGAAAAATGGTACAGCAAAATAAAATCTTCTAAGTTAAGGTCCCTATACATAAATAACCACACAGTTAAAATGTATGGGGGCCAAGGGATACAAAGAGCAACTCAAAATAATGTAAAGGAAAATTTGTAACACTTAATGTACGGATTATGGAAATTAAATAAATACATATATACATACAGAACAAGCTCACAAGAACGGAAGGAAGAAGAATTGCAAACTTTCAAAAATGCTCCATCAGATTGTATACTTGGGAAAATATAAACTAATAGTATGGAATATTTAAAAGACAGTTCATACTATGAAAAATAAACATTTTAAACAAATTGTATTATAGAATGTTAAAAAACTTTATCAACTTTTTGCTCTACTTATTTGTCAACAGCAGGACATGTTTCAAGGAGACATCCTCATCTTCAGTTGATCAGTCGACTGCTTTTAACTTCTTTTTCACTATTAATTTTAAATTGTATTGTTTTAATGAGGTCTATCAAGAAATAAGCTTATGTCTATATCTAATGTTTTCCCAGTTATAAAAAATTATACAACTTTGATAAGAATAAAGACCATTTATAAGATACTTGCAGAAAATTCAATACATTTAATTAAAAGTGTTACAGCATTCTTGGGAAAAATAATGCTTTTTTTGTCATATTTACAGTGGTATGGGAAACGCAAGCACGCAATTCTCTACCTCCCACTCATTTTCAAACTAGAATAATTGATGCAGCAGTGATGTTATTTCATACATAACTGCACATATATTTTAAGTAGCCTGTACCAGTGGGCCTGAGCGTTTCTTTGCTAGCTCAGTCATAACATAGATCATGTTCATCTTACATATAATGGATAGGGACCTATGTAAACGGTTATTGAAAATGAGCAGAAAAATGTTGGAAGGAATAATGGTGATGTTCATGTTGCATCTGTAAGTCATTTCACTTTCAAGCTTCAGATGTGATCTTGGGTTGTGCAAACTACCATCTGCCACGGTATGTACAGCACAAAACCAGATGCACTGTCTGATCTTTGCCAGAATGACAATGAGCCATGTGAGAACTGTGTCAAAATTCAAGTTGTCATCACTTTTCTTTAACAGGCATAAAACAGAGAGGATATAAAAGAAGCCAAAAGCCTTTACAAGATAGGAGAGACAACATAAAAGCTGAAGTGGTGCTTAGAAGCAGGAATAACATTCACTTACAAGCCACCAGAACGACAAAAAAGGTTAACTCTATATTACATACAGGAATCCTGATGTATAATTTAATTACAACAAAAATTAATGACAAACATCCACCTAGGTTCAGAAAGCAGGTTAAGAGGTTTTTAATTGATAACTGCTTTTATAATATACAAGTCTTTTTTGAGTTCTTTAGCTACAAGGTATACATACACAATGTAAATAGGATCCTTAAAGCAATGTTTAACTTCTTTTTATGTATATAGTAACCTACTGAATTGTTTATATTTGTGATGTAATTCTTTGTAGAAATAGATTAATCTACTGTAATTGACGAAGCCATGAGATTGTAACAAATTTCCAATTGGTGAATAAACTATCTATCTATTTATGTTTGCTGACATTTACTAAAGCGCTGAGTTTATGAATTTGAATGAGCATTTATTGAAGCACTAATAAGCTTTAGAACATTTTATTTAGGAAGTTCATTGCTCCATTGAAAAAGAAAAGCAGGAAAAATATTTTCCAAGAAGTGGAATGATATAATAAATTATAAAAATAATGTATTCATTTTTTTCTCTTTTTTTTTCTTCTTTTTTTGACATGTTTCCAACAAAAACCAAAGAAATTGAGGTTCAACTGTATATGGATATTATATACCTTTTTTCTTTTTTTGTGCTCTCCACTATTAAAATCTCCAACCAGTATATTTAAGTGTGCTCTACTGAAAAGACAGTATTTCTAGCACAAATGGCAGGCTACATTATGTTGTTTACAATATTGTTTAGAACCAATCCAAGAATGAATGCAGAACCTTTAATGCAAGCATATGTTTGCTGGTTGTTTGTGATAGCAGACACTGCACATATGCTGCAAATGCTAAATATTCTATCACTACATTTGCTCTATCACACTGCTAGTTGCTGGTTGTTTGTGACATCAGCAGACACTGCACATATGTTGCAAATGCCTAATATTCTATCACTATATTTGTTCTATCACACTGCTAGTGAAAATTCTCTATATCTGAAGAGAATTTCAAAACTGGTGTGAATTTTAATTTATTTGAAATTAAGTTTACACAATACGCTATTAACCCTCTGTGGACAGGCTCCAAATCACTAGAATCTTAATGTCTCAATTGTTTTAGACTGAAACTGTATATGTTTATAAATAAATGTGCATCATCCATGAGGTCACCATTCCAACAGGATAGCCCAGAGACTGATGGGAATATACCTTGCATTCAAACAGGCTGACTCTACAGCAAAGGAAATTAAATTCAATTATTTAATTTCATATCTCTGAAAGATGTACAAAAATGCAATTATCTTTTTTTCTCTTTAATACTTCAAAAATCTGCCTATAGATTTTTAACAGTGTTAGGTTTTGTGTCTACTGTACCTTGAAACTCATTAGTAGCAAAAACATGCACTGCAACAACAGTATAAGTCTATCTAGTAAACACTTTATTTTGTTTACTTTTATCTTTTGGGGCCACTGCAGACCATCCAATATTTCCATCCATCAGATTTGACAATTCTGATTTTAAAAAATTATTTCTCCGCTCTGCTTGCTGTTTCATTATGTTTGTTCCAGTATTAATCCCGAATATGCACATTAAAGATGCCCAAATGGTACTGCATTCACATACTGTATGCAGGCATTTCCAACAAACATCTGATTCCACCTAGAGCGCACCAGGATCAGTACATAGCAAATAGTAAGTATCAACTCTCATTGGCAACTGATGCCAAACCCATACTTGTCCATTGGGCATTCACAGAGCATATGTGAATTAATCATCATAGACTGGTATGTTGGAACAGACCTAATAGATTTATCTGAACACGTAGTTTGTAATGTCACTCTAACAAGCATTTTGGCATAGACAGGGAGGGGAAGGGGAGAGAGATATGATATTTGTATCTCTCAGTTTCAAATGATTTTAACAGCTATTGTGCAAAATGCATATTAAAGTGTGCTAAAATCCAGAAGAGCATTTAAACCTCTGGTTAGCAGCTGCCTTTCAAGTAAACTTACTAGCTAAACAAATACATATATAGCTAATGCTCTGGAGTTTAAAGTGAAGGTATTCTCCATACTAGCTAAACATATCTACAGCTAAATGCATGTCCATATGGTACTGCCACTTCCTATATATTACAGCAGAATCTTGCAAATTTGAAGTTCTGTTAAATCCGAGCTACTTGTAGAAACAATTTTTTTTATATATATATATATACCAGAAGCTAGTCATCAGTTTACATAGTCCTGATATGTATCTACATACTTTTGCACCTCCTTATCTCTCACCTATAGAATGTTTTACCTGCCAAAAATTAACTTCCTTTCAACTAGAGACCAGTTGAAAACTAGAAAAACCCTTCCCTAATATATACATACATTGTAGCAAACATTCTGCACCGGAAATACTTTTCAGTTGCAATAATAACACACTCACTAGTTTATGACTGCAAATGCTTGTCAGCTACTAAAAGAAAGCAGCTAGCCTTAATAGTTAACATATGTTTTGTTGAGAGGAAAAGTATCCCTTGCAGCCCAAACAGCAAGCCAGGGTTGTGTCAAGTTAAAGGAGTGTTTTATTTTAGTATATTTGTAGCCTTCTTTGTGGATAGATAGGTTAGAAGTGGTTGCACAACTTATTCCTAACTTGTTTCAACAATTAGTGCTAAATGTAACAGGAAATTTGTACCATTAAAAGTGAAATTACAAACTTTAAATAGACTGGATAAAGAGGGGAAAATTAAAAAGCTAGCAGTGGAATACAGTGTTGGGGAAGTAACAGTTGGAGACTGGCGATGAAACAGGGATAAACTGGAGAAGTGTTCAACAAAGTGTTCAGATAACTCTTTTAAAAGAAAGTGTATGAAGAGACCAAAATACGAGAAAACTAGTGAAGCATTGTTTGTTAGTCAACAAAGGCAGAATGGAAATCCAATTTCTGGCCCAATGCTGCAAGAAAAGCATTATTTTTTTGAGGCAGTTTAAAGAAGCTGAAGACGATTTCAACGCAAGTGTAGGTTGGTTACAGAGATGGAAGAATAGGTATGGTGTACAACAGCTTGAGATTTGTGGAGAAAAGCTTTGGTGATTCTGAAGCTGCAGTGAACTTCTGTAAAAAATTTGAACTCGTAAAAAGTGAAAACCTCACAAATGATCAGTTATACAATTGCGACAAAACAGGGCTCAACTTTAAAATATTACCTTCTAAAACACTTGCTTCATGCAAAGAAACTTCATGCTCCTGGCCATAAAAACGCAAAGAAAGAGTGACAGTACTCGCATCAAATGCATCAGGTACACACAAATTAAAGCTTGTCATCATAGGCAAGTCCGCGAAGCCTAGAGCTCTCAAAGACACTTCCTTGTCTGAAATGCCTATCTCTTACAAGAACCACAAGAATGCCCGGATGGATAGAGGAATATTTAAGAAGTGGTTTTATGAAGTACATGTTCCAGAAACTGAAAAGTTTCTGAAGAAAAATGGTTTGCCCAGTAAAGCAATCTTATTGATGGACAATGCTGGATTGCATTCAAAGAGGAAGTGCAGTGTGATAGAACTCAGGCTTTGTATTTCCTGCCTAATGTCGCAAGTTTGGAACAACCGATGGATCAGGGGGGCTTTGGAATGGTTAAAAAACAAAAAAAAAATATTGACGCCGCCTGTTGCAGTCACTTCTACAAGCAACGGAAGAGGATGGAAACATTCACTAATTTTCTAAAATGAGTAACCATAAGGGACGTAGCATATTGGTTAGCAGTCATGGGATGAAGTGAAGCCTGAGACACTTATGAAATCGTGGAAGAAGATTTTAGAGAGCAAATCAACTGATGAGAGTGAATTCAATGATGCTGATGAAGATGGTATACCCGTCACACCTAATCGCACAGCTTCCAGGTGGTAGTGAAAGTAGAGTTACAGAATGAATGAAGAGTGATGAACAGTTTGAACTTAAGGAAACATCAATTGTTGAGATGTTGAATGAGCCGACAGGAGAAAGTGGGGAGGACCGACAGAAGAAAGCAAGGAGGAAGACATAGAAGAGAGAACACCACAGATGAGTCATAATGAAGGTTTTGCTGTGTTGGAGGCGGCATTCCGCTATCTAGAACAACCCAGAGGCAACACTGTGTGATACCATGTTACTCAAATGATGGCGTGACATTGCCGTGCAAAAGCAATGCAGTATCCTGAAGCAGAAGAAGCTTAAAAGACTTTTTCAAAAAAATAACCCCATGCATATATGTACATATTGTGTTTATTTCTATACAAAATCTTTAAAAACTTGCAGTAAATTTGTTATTGGTTTCATTTCATCTTTAACGAGTTTTCCTATGGTGCTCCATATAGTCCAAGTTATCCCAAATCTGAGGTACCTCCACCTCCCCCCCATTACCTAGGATTAACGAGACACTACTGTATTACAAAAAAGACTGACTGGAGCAGATACCAGAATGCTAAATGATGTCAAGAGTTCTTAAATTTGAATGCTCTGACAAGCAGATCAACCATGAAATGTGCTACGGATGTCTTTGACATCTATGGAGATCTACAGCAACCAATGGCGCATACATTTGAAATTTTGACACAATATACTGCAAAGCTATTCTTTGAGAATAAAAGAAATGTGAACTCATACTGTTTTATGAAAACATATTATTCATATAAAAGCCACATAATTCTACAAAACCCTGCATTAACACAAATGCAAAGCATAAAATGAAGGTTCCTGCTAATCACGGAAAACATCACAAAAATCATAGCTTAAAACATGTAGATAAAGCAACCATAACATTCAGAAATATTATGTAGATACATATAACTCTTCAGAAGATATAAATGTGCAGTAAAAAATCATAAGCAATAAAATTTCATATACTCTTTAATACATAGGCATAATCTACTCACCATGACAGATGCACATAATGTGGCATGTTGTTATACAGGTAAGGAAATGCAATTCTGTATTCTGTTCGAATTGGCTGGCGAATGATTATCTTATTAATGTCATTGAATTCATTCCAGTCTTCATCACTGTAAGCAAAACAACATTTTAGCAACCAGTTAAGTTTATATTGAAATACAGTAACAAAACATTATTGTATTCTCTCCCAGATAACATTCCAATACTTACGCTGGATTAGAATCTTTGATAAGGGGTTCAAATTTAGGTCCACCAGGGATTGCCATGTTCAGAGCTTTAGCTGTGAAGAACGATTTATGGTCAAAGAGATAAAAAAAGTTGGAATCTACTAAATCTGTGAGAAGCTGATTTGCAAGTCGATACAATGTTGCCATCTGTGGCAAGGAAAGATTCCATCGTCTGTATGTAGAACCATTCACATGTCTGTAACATAAGAACATTTAACCTAAACAAGAGCTCAGTATAGGTAACTCCAAGCCAATGACCTACAACTCTGACTACAAGCTTCCCTCTTCTCATACACACATTTTATATAAAAAAAATTTTCTAAGCCCCAAAATGCGCATTGTTTATGAAAACTGGATATAAAATTGTTGACAATTGTTGTGCAATACTTACTCTATCTTTGATAAGCAAGAATATTTCAACTTATGTTTTACTTACTTTGTTCCCACTAGTGGTTTATGGTCATAAAACCATTTATATACAGCTGCATCTTCTTCTGGATCTAGTTCAATCTGTATAGCCTCCAGTGGCTCTACATCCAGAACGTTATCTGCATAGTCTAATGGTGGTTCTTCATCATCAAATGGAGGAAACCTCATTCTTTTAAAATGCCGACGATCTCTTTTTTCACGACGCATCATAATCCACATTGTTCTGCAATTTAACATTAAAAGTTCTCAGTCTAATTCTGTGCTAAGCTATAAGTAAAGCATAAATAAAATATACAGCACAAAATAAATGCATTATTTCTTGAAGCAGATGAGAATAAAGTGCTATTGTAAGACAAACATTAAAATGCACTAAACTTTGTATACAAAACACCAGAAAGTCACATTTTACAAACCTTCATATAAGCTTTCCACAATTTACATTAGACTTATTAACTACATTTGTATGATTTATTACAGCTTACAAGAGTCGATGTGTTGCAAAGATCCCAAGAATTCTCTGAATCACTGAAAAAGGCTTGTCTACAGACAAGCAAGTGCAATTGTAATGCAGTATTACAAGCTATGCATGGAGATAGTTTTTATGAATGGAATACAAAGTGGAAATAACTGCATAAATGGGGCATGCCATGTAATACACCTCATACCAGGGCAATTTTGCAGGAATGGACAGAAAAAAGGAGAATTGTTGAGGAGAGAATATGAGACAAGAGGAAAACTTGTTCTACATACAGGTAACACATCTTGGAGTATGTATCGAGCTTCAGTATTTGGACATCACATTATAAGCTATGGGTAATGTCTTCTCTACTTACATCAATGAAAGAAGCAATGCAGTAACTAGATCCATAAATGACATTAAGTATCTGAATAAACTATCAGGACTGGCTTAAAACTATAAAGAGCGGAAGGTTTCACTCAACATACAGTTTGGAATACGTCTGGCTACACCTAAAGCTGAAACACCTATACCCAGTTTCCCATACTTTCTTCACATATCAACAAAAGCACATGCATCTAAATCTTCTCTCGTTGCTGGATGCATAACCACTTACTGCAATAGAAATTAGTTGTGTTTAGCCCTCCATCAGGTGCAATACCTATTGTTACTTGATCGGGTGCAATATATCTGAGAGATAACATTTACATGTCTGGCTCGTACTGAAAGTCTTACTAAATGTGAATTTTTTGTATTTCATTGTGTTTTATTTATATTTCAATATTTAATATTTTATTTTTCAGTACATCATGTATGTTTCAAAAATGTAAGTTGCATAAACTGTAGAAAGTAAACTCTATACTAATATACAAAATGGGAAAGGGTAATGTTATATTGCAAATAAATGGATAAGCAATAACCTAATCAGTTCTTTTAAATTTCATGAACATCATTACAATTAAAAAAATATTTTAACTACATTTCACATTTCTTGCAGCAATATCTTGAAAGTCACTTCTTTTTTTATTCTTGGGAATGCTTTTTCAAAATTTGCATTTATTTTCCGTGGAAGGATCGGAAAAATAATAGTCAGTTTCTGTAAGCCGAAATTTGTTAAGACCTTCTTGAAGTGTACTGGTTATTCCCTTAATAAGTACTCCTTTTAGACAGCTAATCAAAGAACAGCCTCCTGCTCTTTATTTCATCTCCATTGCCCAGGAAGAGAATTTGAGCATTCAATGCAGATATTTTCAGCCTAGCAAAACATATAGGCTATCTGCGACAATTTCTAGCAACATTATATGTGGCACACATTTTGCCTACCACATCTACTCCAGATTTTGTTTCATTTTAAAACATTATCTCTGGCTTTTGCTTTTCACCAGTTTTGATCAATGCCATCGTCAAATTGTTGATTAGATATCATAAGGGCATTCTTACCTTTCTTAGGAATGCAGGAAACAAGGGTGGCCTCTTCTCTAAATGCAAATGTTAATATCTTCCTTTTATATAGCAAACTCCACTGGAAGTTATGGCTTAGTTTTCTTCAGTGTTCCGACAAAGGACAATCTCTCTTTCAGCAAATTTCAGCCACTGAACCAATTATCTGCAGTTATGTTTCCTCCCCTTCTGTAAATCAGCTGTGCCAATAATTTCACAACTTCTGAGGGCTTGTTGCTAATGCAGAATTGTCTACCAGGCTGCTTCCTGGCCTAAACTTTAAGACTGTAACGGTAGAATATTTTGGCATAAATTTTAATTTAGCTGGAATATACTATCTATAACTTCATCTCCCCCTAAAGCCTACCAGCATCTTGTCGAGTGTGACATTTTCTCCCATGAGTAGAATTTCTGGCAGTTGCTGACAAATGTTGTGAAAATGTCTCTCACTGCCGAAAGATGATCTAATTTCTTTTTCTTTCTTCAAATCTGAGGCAGTGAAGAAACTTGAAATGGTTCAAATTCATTACCAATCTAGGCTTGGCAAGGAGGCTAGAAGATGAGACCCACAGACACATGTTTTGATTTTGCCACACATGATTTCCACAGTGTAAATTAAAAAATTCCATTACCCAGACTCAGATTGTGTTTGTGAATGTTGTGTCAAGAGTAGCAAACAATATTATGCCATGAGCTGTGCATTCAGGCACAAGTCTTTAAAAGCTTTCTGTAGTGACAATGATACCTGTTTATATTTAATACGTGCATTATGCACAATTCCTCTTTTACTCATCTCTGAACATAATTTGAGGTATGTACACTCCAAAGCACAAATGATAGTGAGGCCATCCACAAAAAGATATCCTTTTATGTTCACCAAAATAAGTGAATATAAACAGCTTGCAGCACTGCATTTGAGGATTGCACACTGTTGCCAGGATACTTTTAACTCAAATACACATGTAATGATGTCTGTCTGTTGCTTTGCTGCAACTTGTTTTTCTGTAAGCACCTTTATATTGTGGGGTGTCCAAAACTGAAAAGAATATTATCACTTTAAATAATAACTTAATACTTCATATATTTTAAAAAATTAGCATGTTATTTTAAATAAATTAGAATAATTTTCTTGAATGAAAGCAAACTCATTACTGGTTACGTGGATAGTTTGCATTGCTGTGAACTTACTTAGTTGGTCTGTTTTAAAGATAAAAATACTGGATTTGGGAATACAAATAGTACTGTACTTTACATATCGGAACTGAAAGTAATCTGAGCACATCAACAGCTGCTGATATAAGAACAACCTTTACCTATTATGGATCATATTAAAAAACTACACCATTCGATAGCAATAACCCCCTGCGATTTTAACCCCACAAGATGGAAAGTTTTTTAGTTTTCAAACACAACAAAATGTCCAAAGTTAGCTTTTCATCATAGGACATAACACACAATAATTTGAAGAATGAGAAAGCTGAAAAAGAGTTTAGACTAAGAATTCTGTCAGTATCTTGGTGCACCAAAACTTACACGATTGGGGTCAAAGCTTGAAGTTGCATATGAATGATTCTGTGAAGTTCACACCAGTTATTTTATAGAATTCCAATGCTACTAACCTATATCACATCTCATGCTTAGTGATGATGATGATGATGATATGCGGCTTAAGGGCGCTAAACTGCTGAGGTCATCAGCGCCCTTACAATGTAAAAAATAAAGTCAAAAGATAAAAACAGGTAAAAAACCGCATAATTAAAAAACGGGACGTAAACCCGCGATGTCCAAAAGGCTAAAATTAACAATAAGAGAACAATAACAATAATGATAACAATAACAAGAATAACAATAACAATAAAATCAATAACAACAATAAAATCAATAACAATAACAATACAAATATCTGAAAAAACCAACACACTAAAAGCATAGGCAATAAACGATTAAAACGTGTCAGGAACTATGGAATGCGAGGGACATGAGCGCCATATGTCCACTGGGGAATAGAGTCCCCATAAAAACTGACAGAATAAAAGTAATAAGCTAAAAGACGCTCAACGCATTAAATGCGCAGATTAAAATCACTGTCATGAATAAAACGTAAAACACATTCCACAGCATGCGTGTCGTCTGCCAAAACGTTGGCTAAGCCAACAGGCAGACCTACACGAGCACGCAATGCAGCGAAAACCTGACACTCTGTTAAAATGTGACGCACCGTTAAGGGCACGTCACACTGCCCACAGAGTGGTGCGGGGTCACCACTGAGCAAATACCTATGACTAAAAACACAATGTCCAATTCGTAAGCGGGCTAAAAGTACCTCCTCCCGACGACAAGAACGAGAAGAGGTACCCCAGATTAACGGGAGAGGCTTAACCTCCCGCAACTTGTTCCCCCGGAGGGCCGTCCACTCATCGCGCCAGCGCGAGAGGATGCGGCGACGTAAAAGAGCACACGAATCTGACGAGGGAACTACAGAGGTAAAAAATCTGGGTAATAAAATCGCCGATTTCGCAGCGGCGTCGGCAGACTCGTTACCTGAGATGCCCACATGACCTGGAATCCACATGAAGGAGACGCTGATGCCAGAGACGCTGATGCCAGAGACACCGAGCGAGTGGAGCAGGTCATGTATGCGCTGTACGAGTGGGTGGTAATTGTACAGCGCATGAATAGCCTGAAGGGCACTCAGAGAGTCCGTACAAATAAAACAGTGCCGTAAGTCGTGCCGCTGAATGAATAAAACAGATTGATAAATGCTAAAAAGTTCGGCGGTAAAAATTGAACATTGTTGAGGTAAACGAAAAGTAAAACTCCGTACACCAAAAACAAAGGCACATCCTACTCCAACATCAGTCTTAGACCCATCAGTATATATAAAATGACAGTCCCTGAACTGCGCCTGTAGTTCTAAAAAGGCGGATCTAAGAACAGAAGCAGGGGTCGCATTTTTCGGCATCGACGTTAGCCCAAGGTGGATGTGGGCCTCAGCGCGCGACCATGGAGGAAAACGCGTTTCCCCTCGGGTAAGGGCCGGCGCTGGCGTAACGTCCAAATGCCGAAGTAGCAATCGAAATCGAACCCCTGGGGGGAGCAATGCAGAGGAGCTAACGAAATATTGTCGATCTAGCGAATCCTCGTAAAATACATGGAAGGACGGGTGGTTAGGCAAGCTTGAGAGCCGACAAGCATAGCTACATAGGAGCATCTCACGCCTGAAAGACAGCGGAGGCTCTGCAGCCTCAGCGTAAAGACTGGGCACGGGGCTAGTTGGAAAGGCCCCTGTAGCGACTCTAATACCACGATGATGAATGGGATTCAAACGACGTAACACAGATGGACGTGCCGACGAATAAACTATACACCCGTAATCAAGTTTGGATCGGACCAAAGAGCGATAAAGGCGAAGAAGGACGGTCCGATCAGCTCCCCAGGATGTGCCACTTAAAACACGTAAAACATTAAGAGAACGGTCACACTTTGCTTTTAAAAAGGAAACGTGCGAGGTCCAACACAACTTCCTGTCAAAAATCAACCCCAAAAATTTCGCCTCGTCTGCAAACGGAAGTATCCCTGGCCCAAGATGGAGAGAGGGCGGAGGGAAATACTTCCGGCGCCAGAAGTTGATGCAGACGGATTTCTCGGCGGAGAAATGAAAGCCGTTGGCGTTACTCCAGGCGTAGAGACGGTCGATACAGCTCTGGAGACGGCGTTCGAGTAGACAGGTCCGCCGTGAACTGCAATAAATAGCGAAATCGTCAACAAAAAGGGACGATGAAATGCCAGGTGGAATACAATCAACAATGGGGTTGATAGCAATCGCAAAAAGTGTGACACTGAGTACAGAGCCCTGCGGTACTCCGTTCTCTTGAATAAAACGACGAGATAAAACCGAGCCCACACGTACACGAAAGACGCGGTCCGTCATAAACTCCCGAAGAAATATGGGAAGACGACCACGGATATTCCAATCGTGAAGTGTACGTAAAATGCCGCCCCTCCAACAAGTGTCATAAGCTTTCTCCAGGTCAAAAAATACAGCCACGGTTTGACACTTTCTCAGAAATCCATTCATAATATGCGTCGACAAGGACACCAGATGGTCGACGGTAGAGCGATAGCGACGAAACCCGCACTGAGCGTTCGCTAGAAGTTTCTGAGACTCAAGCCACCATGTCAACCGCCCGTTGATCATGCGCTCCATCACCTTGCAAATGCAACTGGTGAGAGAGATAGGGCGGTAGCTGGAAGGTAGTTGGCGATCCTTCCCAGGCTTAAGTATTGGGACAATGGTGGCTTCGCGCCAAACGGAAGGAAAAATGCCATCTTGCCAAATACGGTTATAGACCTGTAAGAGAAATAGTTTACTGTCGGCTGAAAGGTTCTTTAACATCAGGACATGAATGCCGTCCGGCCCGGGAGCGGAGTGCCGAGAGCAATGAAGAGCGTGCTCCAGCTCCCTCATTGTGAATAGTTCGTTATAGCATTCATCATTAGCAGACCGAAAAGTATAGGATGCGGAATCCTGCCGGTCTTTAATAGAGCGAAAGCCGGCGGAATAATGGTCTGAACTGGAAACCGCCTCAAAGGCAGAACCCAGAGTGTTAGCGATGGCAGCCGGATCCACTATGGTGGCATTAGAAACCTGAAGGCCAGAAACAGTACAATGTGACACTTTACCTGAGAAACGACGAAGTTTATCCCAAACAACGGATGAAGGCGTAAAACGATTAAAAGACTCGACAAAACGAGCCCAAGATGCCTTCTTGCTATCCTGAATAATGCGACGAGCCCTGGCGCGCGATTGTTTAAAAGTCACCAAATTATCAAGTGTAGGGTGGCGCCGAAACACCCTAAGTGCAGTCCTACGGGCACGAACGGCGTCCCGAACAATCCTCGTTCCACCACGGAACAGGTGGCCGCCGAGGTTGGGAGGATGAACGGGGTATTGCACGTTCGGCGGCTGAGAAAATAATAGACGTAAGGTGCTGCACTAGTTAATTAATGTCGGAGAAGGGCTGGTCGTCAAAATGCACGAGGCTGGAATACCAGCTCCAGTCGGCTTTTGCGAATATCCATTTAGGTACTCTGGAATGCTGTACGTGGTGCGACAGAAGAGAAACGATGCAGGGGAAATGGTCGCTAGAGTAGGTGTCAGCGACGACGTTCCACTGAAGGCGGCGTGCAAGCTGGATTGAGCAAAGAGCAAGGTCCAGGTGAGAGAAAGTACCAGAAGAATCAGAAATAAAAGTAGGTGCACCTGTATTGAGGATGGAAAGATTGAACTGATAAAAAATGTCGGAAAGAAGAGTTCCCCTCGCACAAGCCCTTGGCGAACCCCATAGTGGGTGATGGGCATTAAAATCTCCCAACAGAAGAAATGGTGTTGGGAGAGCGGACAGGAGAGATCGAATGTCCGCGGGAGCGAGGGGAGACGATGGAGGTGTATACACAGAACAAACAGGAAAGAAAAAACCGGGTAACTGCAGTCTAATGGCAACAGCTTGCAAGTCGGATGTAAGTGTGACAGGTGTAAAATGAACGTCGTTACGCACTAAGAACATGACACCTCCATGAGCAGGAGTACCCTCCTCCGGTTCAAGGTCGTAGCGAACCGGAGTATATCCTCGGAGATCAAAAGGATCGTGAGGGCGAAGCTTAGTCTCCTGCAAACATACGACCATAGGCGAATGGGAACGCAATAAAAGTTGCAGTTCCGCCCTATGCGATCGTATACCACGTACATTCCAGGTCAGGATAGCCATTAAGAATAAGGGGATAAACTGTCTATTTAGAAGGGCGGCTTAAAATTACCTTTTGTTTAACCTTTGGGCTCGGGCTTTTTGTATGGAGTTGGTCAGACTCCATAGCTTCCTCGGAGGGAGAGCCCACGCGCTCAGTGCCAGAAACCGATTCAAGCGCCGTGAATCGGTTCTGGGTGGCGATGGGTGAAGGGTGCCGCTGAGCGCGGCTTGTCCCAGGACCATCCTGGGACAGCGACCTCCGAGGAGGAGAAGGTGAACTCTTGTTACCGCGCACACGCGGAGGGTCTTTCAAAAAATCTTCCCCACGAAGTTTCTGCTTGGGCTTCTTTTCAACGGCTTGCGACTTCATTGACTTGGGACCAGGTTTATACGGCTTGGTAACTGTAGCCTTAATAGACGGCCGGATGGTAGTGGCGGTTAATCCAGTCAAGGTCCAGGTCTGAGTTTCGGCATCTACTCGTGGTACTGGCGAGGCAACAACAGAACTAAATGTGCCAGATCGCAGGAGTGAAGGTTGGCGCGCATGGAAACGCCTCCGGGCTTCAGCGAAGGAGAGTTTTTCCTTTACCCGGATCTCCTGGATCGCCTTCTCGTCCAAATACCGCGGACAGTCGGCAAACGAAGCAGAATGTGACCCTTTACAATTAACGCAGACGGGGGCTGTTGAACAGGTACCTTCGTGTGAGGGCTGGCTACATGTTGCACAGATGTTAACGGCACTCTTACAGGAGACTTGCGTATGCCCAAAACGTTGGCATTTAAAACAACGCAGAGGTCTAGGAATATAAGGCCTCACAGAAATCCGTTCGTACCCTGCGGAAATGCTCGTGGGCAGATCGACGCCATCAAATGTAATAAACAGGGTACGAGTGGGTACCAACACGCCGTCGCGTTTGGCCTGCACTCGATGAACCGCTGTCACCCTCTGGTCTGCAAGATATTCCACCAGGTCTTCGTCAGAGATACCATCGAGGCTATGCGTGGTGACGACGCCTCTACAAGAATTCAAGGTGTGGTGCTTCTCAACACGGATAGGATAACCGTGGAGAAGCGTGGCGCTCAACAAGGACTTACTTTGTGCCTCGGATTTGCTCTGAACCAATAACGAACCATTACGAAGCCGAGTGCAGGAAAGAACTGGACCAGCAATTGAGTCAATGCCCTTCTGGATGATAAAAGGGTTCACCTTCTCGAATGATTGTCCTTCCTCTGTTCGGGTAATCACTAAGTAACAACCAGCTGTTGGCGGTGCTACTTCTGTTACTAAAGTTTTACGGCGCTTGTTGTTAATAATGGAGAAAGGGTGCTCCATAGCGAAAAAAATCCTCCACCATTGCAACCGTCTCCGACCTCGGGCTCTGACTTCTCGGGCGTTACCCCGGCTTGGGTGAGTGGCCTATCTATACCAGACTCACCCCAGGGTCACACCTCCCAGAACATAGACAGAGGGACCCAATCGCCGTCAGAAGTCAGCAGCTCATGCAATGGCCCCCCCGCGGGACTGCAGTTGAACAGCGGATACGAACAACAACCCTACATGACGACCCCGGGTGGTGGGGATGACGCCATTACCCACTCACCCAGCTGCGCACGCGGTGCGCGGGTATCCGTCAGGCTGTGTCCACGGAGGATTTAAATAAAAAGATAAAAGAAACTAAAACTGTGTGGGCGTTTCGCACGCAAGGTAGGCCGGCGGGGAAGAAAAAAGAGATATGCGAATGTCGTGGTACGAAATGGCCGGAAAGTGATTAGGCAAGAAAGAAACGAAGGTGAGGTGCGGTATGTATGGAATGCAAAGAACGCACGAGAGCCTACCTTGGGTCCACCGGTCACTTGAAGAACCCACCGCGACCGGATGGGGGTGAGGGGATGAATGTGGCGATGATTGGCTCGGGAACCCCCGGGTGCGCCAAAAACCCGTACTCACATAAGGTGAGCCCCTGAGGGGATCTCATGCTTAAAAGACAATACAGATTAAATGGGGCACACTGATGCCACATGTACTACATGTATGCTTGCAAATTTGGTGCCCAACTGCAATTGATCTTATGATTTAATGTCATCTTAAGAATGATACATCACCAAATAGTGAAATTTCTGCACTGCTATTTAAGGCAATTATATAGCATTTAATTTTCACCTGCACTTTTATGTCTCCTCTTGGTATTTTTAGTACTTTTAAATACGATCTTACAGGTATTATGTTTATCAAAGAAATATGGAGATACAATGATAAAAGATATAATTTGGTAGGGTATCATCACTGTTTGCCCTTGACAAAATTACATTCAACTGAAATGCTTTCGAACAGCAAAGAATGAACAATGCGCCACACTCCTCTTTGCGCTATTCTATTATACTGCGTTAACCTAGTAGGCTTTTGCTTCCCCCATCTTTTTTTACATTCTTTCTTATGGGTCCTTAGAGGTCTTTTATTTGTTTCTTTTTTCTTTTTATCCTATATACTACTGTTTCTGAACAAACGGCTAGCCTTAGCTCTTTCTTTTACTGCCTTACTAACACTCATTTTATCTGAATAAAAACCTAACACATTAATTATTACTCTTCTTAGTTTACCAACATTTTGTCTCCTCCTACATTCTCCCTCCATAACCATAAACATTTAAATAAAATGCTAAATAAATAACCTACAAAACACTTCACACTATGAATGTAGCCACTTACTTACAACTGATGTTAAACTTCACTGGCTTCTATGTCTCTCCTGGCCAGTTAGCTGAATAGATGGACAACCTTTTTGTCGTACACAATGAATGCAAAAAGTTACAGGATTCCGGCTTATTTTAAAACTATCTCTAACCCTCAACATTTTCTCTCGCTTGGTCCCAGGTGTAAATCCAATAACAAAAAAGTTTCTCGCTGGCTGACTTTTCTACTGTATAGGTATAGAATTTTCGGAAAATATTTAGTTTAAAAAATTATAACACTCATTTTATTAAAGGCAGAGAATTCAACCTGGGCAGGTATCAGCACACTAATTTATTCTAGCTAAGAAAACAATATTGTTCCATTCTACAATTAGTTTATTAGTTACTGCATGATAAGCATAGAAACAGCAAATATCAGGCTTTTTCTGAAAAACTTTGTTTGCTTTAGAAACATGTGCCACGAAAATCTATAAAGGCTATAAAACCGATATAATCTGATAGACAAAAATATGCATACGATAATATGCTCAAAGCTGAAATTTATAATAAATACTTATAGCATGTTATTACTTATTAGCAATTTGGCGACAGCGTGAGAGTAGAAAAGGATGAAGCTAATGGCAACATGTATGTATTAGATACAGACAGAGATATCCCATTTACCTCCATACTGTCTGCTAAGGTTGAGACTAGCTTTAGTGTCAGGCCACAGTGGCAGCATCAGGGGTGGTGGTACTGTTTGATAGATCCCCCCCTCCCCCAAAAAAACATACCAATGGAACGTAAGGTTGGCATTTATAGTATTAACTGTGGACCCTGTGAAAAACTGTCAGGAAATGTAGGAATTAGGCTTAAGCATTTTTGAAATATTCAAACAAAGATAAATTGGTAGTAGCATACCATTTTTGGGAAGAACATGATAAAGAGAATAAAAGCTATCTATAAGGAAGCATTCAGCAAGCAGCAGAGTTAACTGCATGGAAGGAGAAGATATGCATGGTGAAATTAATTCATGTTGACGTTCCATTGGATAAGAATCCCAATTTGTTGTCAAACTACCAAGAACATCTGCAGCAGAATATCCAACAGCAAGGCAATCAAAAAACTGACAATGCTCACAATGGATATGTTAACCATATTCTAAGGCAATAACCTGTTTTATGGAGCATAAGTGTATGAGACTGTATTTTATTAGTTTCAATTTTACTTGTGCACCTCATTCTGATGATTCATTACTATTCTAACCAAGGTGGAATCTACATGTTAATTCTAAGATAGCTAGATGCATATTATGTCAGTGCAGATGATAAAAATGCATCAAGCTTCTACTATAAGAAAAGGATCTTCAGCTAAAACCTGAGCAATACAAATGATTAAAATACATTTTCATCTTACCCCCACTGTGCTATATATACAGGTTCAATGACCCAAGGAATTTCGTTGACAAAAGTGATGGCTCCAGTAATGTGATAGAGCACTTTTACATCACGGATTTGTTCCCAGGGCATAGGCATATTTTCTAAGAGCTTCATCACTGCATGTGGCATATACTTCAGTGCCCTGCAACAACAAATTTATAATTAAAAACCTAAAATTCATAAAACTGCATAACTTTACTGAATTTTAATGGATACATACCCAAGATAGACACGTTTATCATGCCTATACTTTCGGCTACTCATATCTCCATGGTCTCGAATAATTTTACGAATGTGTTCAGGTGGCATATCTTCTTTCTGGGCATCCACAAACCCAAACTTTCTTTTCTCTGAAAATCTTTTGGACTGAAGCTGCTGCCATTTTTGAGCTAGAGTAAAACAGAAACAAAATTACCTTCAATCTTCATATATACTTCTCTAATCTTCTCCACAACGTAGAAGTTAGGAAAATATTGTTTAGTAATTACTGATAGTTTTAACCATAGGGGTGATGGTTGTATTGGATAAGTGGAAACAGAGGGCACTAACTCCCCACATGAACACGGTGTGTCACTAGTTGTACTTTTGCAGGAAAGGCGAATTTTCTGATTGGCTGTTTCAAGTTTCAAAGTTTGTAACGAACTAAATGGCAGGCACGAAGAAAGAGACCATCTTGGATTTTTATAGCTGGAAGTTTTCGTCCGAAGTTTTTTCACAAGGAACAAAGCCGAGACGGTAATCATACATTTACGCTATTTCTGAATGAATGTATATTTGTTGTAATATTGGTATTTTCTATTAACTTCAGTGATATTCGTAGAATGAGGTAGAAAACTGATAGGTTATTGTGTGTTGCAACATTTTTATATAACAAATTAATTTTCAGATACATTGAGCCGTCCAGACAGAGGGGATACGCCTACGATTTACATTCCTTACAGTGTTGTGGTTCAAGTCCCGAATGGTGACATAGAATCTGAAGGTATGTTATTAAGTTTCCAGCATGAGAGTGCTGGATGAAAGGTTAAGTTTTTAAGAGCTTCTTAGTGTTGCTGAATTTTATATTGTCCTGATTTACTTTTCAGATATTGTGAGTCATCCAGACAGTGGAATATACGATTAATTTTCGTGTTTGCACTTCATAATTGATGAGCCAAAAGTAGGTAAGGTAAAATCAACCTTTAATGCAAATTAATTAGCATGTTACTGTGCTAATATTCAAACACATAGATGCAGATCATGCGAGTGATACTTGTGTATAATTAAAAAATGTAGGATTATTGGTGGACTGACACACTAACTGTCAAGGATAGCATGCCAATGATACTATAATTCTTTTAAGACAGTGCCCAAATGAAATTTTCTAATACAGAAGGAAGAAAGATATTTGATATCATTCATATATTTCAGTAATTCACCCTCTTTTGGGCATTTTTATCTAACTGCCACTATATCCTTTTTTGAACTGGGCATGGTGTATGAAAATAGAAATTCTGGTAGCTTTTTTAACAATTAATGTCCTTGTAATCTTTATTACAGATGCTCAAAAGCATTTGTTTCCAAGAATAACTGAAGTGTTTGTTTTGAGTGAAATTAGCAGCTTCAGTATGTGTTCTGAAGCTTTGAAATTCCAAAGTGGTTTCAATCTTTCGTGTCTGTTTTCTACCATTTAAGCTTTGTAGCAATTTTGATGATACAAAATCCTTCCCTTAAAGATACATTGTGCAGTAGTAATTAAGTTGCAGGATATTATAAGAAATGTATAGGCATTTAAATGATCGTGTTGTTTTTGTGCAAAAATCAAAGGTTTTGAAGTAATGGGCATTTAATATTTTTTAAATATATTGAAGCCTTTTAAGTTAACACATATGATAAACATGAAGTTGATCACGATATATGATGAATCATTTGTAGAATACTTATGAAAATAGCTTACTGTGAGTAGAGACAGTCTTAGATGGCAGAGCAGTGGTATGGCAAGTTAAAGATTGCTGGTTTGAATCCCAGGCATGGCATTGACTTTTTATCTGATTGTATATACTCATCCACTATTATGTATATGCAAACAACCCATGGCTCTTTTCAGTGAAGGTTCCATGAATCTTTTCAATGAATTGGATCTTCCGAATGATCCTTTGATCTGTTATTTATAGTGAACATTTTAACACACTGAGTATTTTAAACGCTTTTCATATACAGCGCATTGCATCCAAGGTACTATGGGAGGTTAGGTTTTTTTTTATATAAGCTTAGGTTTCTGAATTTATGGAAGGTTAGCATTAGGTTAGTTTATTTATATTTATATATATATATAAAAGCTTAGTTTTCTGAATTCACAGAAGGTTAATAATTTTTTTTAATGAAAAGTGTTTAAAATTTCACTATAAACAACAGTTTGAAGGATCCTTCAAAAGATCTGATTCATTGAACCTTCAATGAAAAGATCCATGGTTCCTTTGCATATACTGAATTTTATTTTGTTCAAGTAACACAAAGTGGTGGTGGTTTTACAATAAAAAGTGTTATTTCCTTCTCATTTAGCACTTTATCAACCAAACTTTTTTGCCACTTTTTAACGGTTTCCCAGTTTTGTGTTAAAACAGCTTGAATAATACACTACGCACTTCTTCCTTTGCCATGGCAACTCAAACACTAACTGATAAAATCAAAGATTTGACCTGAGCGCTAGCATATTATGAATGAATGTTTGCTTATCATATTTCCTGTGTTATGCAAAGTTTATTTGGTACTCAGATAACACTGCTGCGAATTCATTGCTGCATTTCTCATATAGGCAAGAGAATAGCAGTCATCCATACAGTTGGTAATTAACAAAAAGATACTCTTTGATTGTTAATGCAATAGCAGGTAGAATTAAGAAAATCATATTTTGTCATCTCTTAACAGTTATTATATATCCATTACCTTTAACAATGAGTTCTTACGATAACCGCAATAAAATGTGTAATTCTATACCTTTCCTACCCCAATATTTCATGATACAATACGTTTAAGGAACTATTTACATTGGCGTAAGCATAGTGCTTAGTTTCATGACAAGAGGAAGCATATGCTTTGTTTACATCAGAGAGAACTCTGGTTTACAGTGGATAGTGTGTGTAATATGATCACAAGGTGTTTGTAACCACAAATTTTTCCTTAATGTAAGCAATTTCTCTTTTCAGAAACCTACTTTTAAGGGTAGTTTAAACATGTGTGTTCTATTTGATTCTAGGATATACACAATGGAAAGTTGGAGTTAAGTTGTGGCTATTTGTGTCCAGTGATGGTGCTTCAAGTCAGAGCACAGAGAGTGACAATAACATTAATAGTGTTAAATGGTGTGGTGAAACTTGCTAATGACATTTATTGCACTGCTAATAGCGATTTAGTGAATGACAAACAATAGCTACACTATTGCATATAATGTGTGCAGAAGTTTCTTTGTAGGAAATGAAATTAAGTTATGTCAAATTGTATTGCGCTATCTAGAGTAGAATAAAATAACAAGTGTCAAACGTGTGTTATTCTTCCAATTTTCCTGTCAAATTCCACATCCTACTGTTGGTTGGAAGATCAAACAAACCATGGAGGCAGTTTAAGTGCAAAAGATTTTACTATGAAGCATGCAGAAGAAATTATTGCAAGGTGCTGGATCTCATTCACTCTCAAAAATTTATATGTGACCATTATGTATTATGACATAGAAACATTCAGCAACCACTATTAACCCCAATAATATTATATAAAAAGCAATGTATGTGCCGACTATTGGATAATTTAAATAAGTTACACAGGAATAAACAGTTGTGTTTTTCATACTAGCCTAGCTGTGAGGTGTTCAACTGATCATAATTGTGTTCTAATATTGTATTGCTACAGATGACAGTGACAAGTTATTTTATGTAAGCTTTAATCGACTCCTTTAAAAAGAAATATGAATAACTCAAAGTGCAATCACGATTATTGAAGCTCACGTAATTAACTTTGTACATCGTCAGTAGCGATACAGTATTGGAACATATGATCAGCTGAGCAGACAGCTAGGCAGGTATGAAAAATACAGCTGTAGTAGCTACGAGTGACATCATCATCCAAGAGCACGATTTTTCATAGTTTAGTTCCATCCCAGATCACTACTCACGCTGCGATCGCCCTCGTGTTTCTAACGTTTAACACGAGAGTTGCACTTCTAATACTTTGGTGTTCCGTGGTTTTAACTAAGGTATTTTATAAGTTCAGTTTAACCTTAAATATATTCACACTCCCTACCTAAAAACAAAACATGTTATTGTGAATAATATGCATGGACAGCAAAACTGCTTGTACGAAGAACTAAGGGCTGGTTTATCCAACTGATATTAAGGGTGGAATTCATAGTCATCACTTATGTGAATAGAAGATACTTATTACCATTTAGTATACATAAACGGTACTTATATGCCCCCAGCGCTATGAGTTTTCTTATTTCAGAAATACATGTAGCAACATGGTTCAGCTGTTTCACAGCCACTCGGATGCACAAAGGAATGTGTAAATGAACATGCAGTTGATCACATAGCCAGTTGCCATTTACATATTCGATAGTTTGTTCGCTACAGCTGTTGAGCACGTGGTAGAAGTTTGCGAGTTTTAAATAGTGCATTCACTGATTAGTTAAGTTTAGTTTAAAATCAAGTAGATTGTAAATTTGTTAAAGGTTTGTAGTAATAGTTATATTAGTTAGGTTGAAAACATGCCAAAAGGAAAACATTTCAGCAAGGAGGAAAGAAACCAACTAAAAGAGTGGTGCTGAGAATCATAGAATGCAGGTTATCACACGCTGTATGATGTACTAATCTTAAAAGGTATTCACTCATGGATTGTTTTAAAACTGAAAACCTGACTTTCTTGCGTGAAGTGTTAGTAGCTAGAAGTATTTACAACAATCTGCACACTGTGTATATGCATGCATGGAAGCAAACCACAAATGCAATTACTACACCATCTAGCAGTAAGTAGAAAAGTAAAGTAGCCAATAACTTACAATGTTTGGCTTGAACAGTGGTTTTACACGCGAAATTGCTAAAGCTATGTTCAAGATATTGATAACCCAATGTATATTTGCGAATTAATGGTAAAGACGTATGACTTGTTAAGTGATCCATTGCACTCATAATAATTAAGCAAAATAGGCAATTTGATCGAGGAAAGTACTGCAGAAATGTACTTTATTGCATAAATATTTCCACATTTTATTTTAAGGATTTTATTAAATGATTTTGAATAAATGCAGTGGATTCCCGTTTTTTAGGGATCTATGATTTTGGACAACATAAATGGAAAAAATGTCTGAACAGAAAACATATGGATAGTATTATATCACTGAGATTCTGTGCATTATCTTTACAAATAAGCCAGTCTCACATTGCAACTTCATACCCTCTGTTTGTTAAGGTTACATTGTTTAAGAGGCATTAGATTATTACAACAGCAGCTTTGATAAAACAACATCGCTTCTTAAATTCAGCATCCCTATAAGTTTCAGTGAATTTTGCAAATCAGGCAAATACGTTTATTAATGCACAGTACAATTCCATTATGAAATTCCATATACTCCACAAAATCACTTTTATCATTAACCTCTGTTGTAGGCAGTGATGCAAGTTGGCGTCAGCTCTCCTTATTGCATATATGCAGAGGTCAGAGCTTCCTTATATGACTAAGCATTTCCTTATTTGCCTGAAAGAGTAGCTTCTGTGTACTGAAAATCGCTGCTTAAGGACTTCCTTGAAATAAGTGTCAACTATGAATTAAACCCTATAACTACTATAAATTTTGTTTGCTAACATTATGTTAAAAGTTTAATATAATCTTAAAAGTATTCTGTTTCATCAATCTTTTACAGCAAATTCTTAGATAACATCACAGGCAACTGCAAACAGTCCCAAGAAGGTGGTGACCGAACTCAGAACTTCTAAATGCACTCTGATGCACTTTGATCTATGCACCAGCGCTCTCGTTTCAATAGCAGATAACTAATTAAGTTCATAGACTACTGCCATGTGATTTTCTGATTGTTTGAGATTAGATTGCAATGTCAATGAAAAATCCAAGTGCAGAGGAACCAATGTTTCACCATTTGAAAAGTTGCTAATTATAAAACTAGTTACTAAATATAGAGGAATTATTGAGTGCAAAACAGCGAACAGACTTAAAAGGAGAAGTATACAGCCCGAGAGAAAAATCGGTGAGAAATTTAATTGCAATGCGCATACTCTCCCAGGTCCAGTAAACAAATGTGGTAACTTTATACTGACATAAAAAAAAAAAATTGGCAGGTGCGAAGAGCATTTATGAATTTAAAACTGGCAGTGGTCACTACATTGAAACTAAAGTTGACCAGGTGTGTTATCACTGATGATGAAGCAGACCCTTACAAAAATAGTACCAGCTTCAAGTAATTGCTTTGAAAACCATCAATTCAATTTATTAACCCTTTTAAACTAAATACTATACATTGCACTGATAAATTAAATTGAGTTTTATTTATGGACACACTTTAACTACTATGGTTCTTAGCGTCCCATTCTATAGTGGACACGGAAGATTGGAAGTTTTGCTCAGAGGACTTTTTATCAGGCTTAAAGCTCTTTTACATGCCATAAATCTATGACACGGGACCACCAGCTTTATTTCCATCACAAAGGGAGCCATGCTAAGGATTTTTACACCCGAAAAAAAAATCCATCGTCCTCCGCCAGGTATGAACCTGGTGGACAACTGTTACACTAATACAGGATACATCAAAAAGTAATTATATTGCACGTGATTGTATATATCAAAGCTTATTTATAATAAATAATTGTACGAATGTAATGAATCTTAACACATCAAATAAATTAATAAATATATATTCAAGATGCTATAGAAAAAAATCTGATGTGTTACACTCACATGACTTTCCCTACTTTTGTCCAAACTATTTTTACAAACTCTTATTCTCCATCTATTTCATATTAATCGAGATAAACATTTGCAGTAACGATCTTTTGACATGCAAAGAGAATTACATTTTACACATAGCGACCAGTTCTAAAAATATTTGACTATCGCTTAAGGCGTACTATGTTCCCCTTGTTTTGTAATTGTAAGGGTAATATAGAAATACAGTAGCCTTTAAGCATCGACATATATCTTAATAGCTAGTTGCTAGGAGCAGCACCATTCTCTTTGCCACAGATTAATACTCTTTGCATATCCAAGACAAAAAAAATCTGATGTGTTACACTCACATGACTTTCTCTACTCTTGTACAAACTATTTTTACAAACGCTTATTCTCCATATGCTTCATGTTAATCGAGATGTTAATCTTATTGCTAATTTTCTTGTAGGTGGAAGAGGAATTTGGCAGGCTTTAAGCTAGAGTCAAATATTTTAAGAGCTGGTTGCTATGCATTTTCTTTGCATTACCAGGACAAAAAAAATTGAATAATGAATTTGAGAAAAAGTATAAGTATTGGAAAATTTAAGGGAATAACAAGCAATATCTCGAAAATGGTTCAGTCAACAAAAAAAAATGTATATGACATAAATTGTGTATTTTAATGCGATCTACATTTTTTGTGTAGTAAAATTTTGTCTATCTCTCATAGTTTACCAGTTATGCAAAAGCGGTTCACAATGAAGAATACTTTTGGAGACATTCCCAGAAAATTCAAGATATACATTTTATTTGTCATGAAAATATCTTAAACATATGATATTGTAATCAAAATTGTTAAGAGGCATTTTTGACAAAATTAAAATTTTCGAAAATGTTCCATGTAAAGGGTAATTTTCTTTAAAACCTCTGTGTTGCATCTCTGGAAGATACTGAACCTAAATACCAAGTTTGGTGTTTATCCAACTGTTCGTTTCTGAGTTATGCTGTTCACACGCACGCACACACACGGACATGTTTCCCAAAATGCTTTTTTTTCAATTCAGGAGGTCTCAAAACATATATTTCCGGTGAAATCTCGGTATCGAATTTTTGGGTAGAATGCAATACTTCCCCTACCTACTATACGTAGTAGAGAAAGTAAACAGAGCAGCACAGTTTCATATTATTTTGATGTAAGTTTCGCCAATTCATATCAAGCCGCAATTATTGCTTAATTATGTTTATGGTTTTTGGCTTTTAATTATACTTTTTGAAGATACCTGTTGCCATTTAATTTTTTCTGAAATTTTAATTATGCTGTTTTGCACATTCCCCTCGCCCCACTACAGTCCAGATAATCGTGACCAGAAAGGATGATCCTACTCTAGAAGAAATTCTTTAGTGACCAGAATCATGGAACATCACAAAAGTTTGGGTCATCATATCAGCAAAATGAAGTACCTGATGCCACCACAGGGATTAGCTCAGAAAGAAGACCAGTTCCCAAGATGTCACTGCATTGGGAAGGGCAGCATGATCACCAGTTATCCTCCAACTCCCCAGCTGGATGTGAGCAGGTCGACCAACAGGAGGAAGAAAACAGAGCCTAACTTGGCCCCGTTGGCAACAGACAACACTTTCTGGTGGGAACTTGAACAACGGACATGATGTACATCTAATTGTTTCGGCTTATTCACAATTCAACCATAACCACTTTGTAAGTAGAAAAGTAAAAAATTTAACTTTGCACGCATATGTACATGTAGTTTTGAAAAGACAGATACTTAGACAAGCGAAGGCTATACCAAAATTAAAGACAATTCTTTTTAAAGTTTGTCTTTTCGATAACAATATGTTGGTCAAGATTTTGGCAAGAAATTGATACATAAAATGTTTAAGCGAGGGAACGAGTTGAATAGTTACATCGGGATGAAGCTTTATAATAGTATATACTATTTGGGGAAATCTGATTTGTTGGAATGAATCTTATCATTGATTTGATTTATAATTTTATACATAGGGCTCTTGGTGTTAAATTTATGCTAATGTGTTGTATAACTAAAAGCAACATTTAAAGAATTCTTATTAAAGTTATAATGTAGAAAGGACTTCAAAGTGAATTTTATATATATATTTAAACCAGGTTTACCTTATACTGCAGTCATTGGAAAAAATATCCTGCCATTATCTGAGCCCACGTCGTTTTAGGCCTGTAAATTAACCCATTTAACGAAGATACAACCTTAGAATTGTGATGTGAGTTATGTCAATTTATATAGAAATGCCACATTATATAATGTATACCATCAAGCATAAGCATTTATTTTCTTATTCATGATTTGGCAATGTTTAGCTTTAGTTCAGTTCTGTGAAAACGTTCTTGCATCTTAATAGTCTTTGAATGGAAATCATAACTGGTATCTGATAATATCCATATTATTTTAAGTATTCGTTAATTGGAAGGTCGTAGTGAAAAGAAAGGTTAGTTTCACCAATAGTGTTATGTGGGAGAATGTTACAGCTACAAGCCTTTTATTTCAAATTATTTTTCATATGCAAATTTATTAAATATAAAATTTCACTTTATAACCCAACTACCTGCCTCCTGTTACTCTTCCAGCAACATCAGCATAAATTCAACTTTCTATGGTCACAAGAAGCTAGTAAATAGCTTTCTGCTAGCCACTTCTTTTAGTAAATTGGAAATTATCTTAGTGATTCTGGAAATGAAAACACATTCTGCAATACCCTACAGCTCTCAGAAGTGCTCAGTTCCTAATCTTAACCTAAAAATGAGCCAAATATATTCCTGAATCATGCAATCAACATAAGATCAATCACTGTTTGAACCTAAAATTCTTAAATCAATAGTTTTTACTTTTTATTATGATACAAGATTACACAACATTTATTTTGCCCTTAATCACTTAACGTTGTTGCACAGAACATTGCTTATTAAAACATAATCTGTGACATTTGTATTTTACGGTACAAATAAATAAACATTTGATAACTAAATTATACAGTACTTTTCCTCTTACAGCAACATTAAAACATCTATGCAAACCTGTTGTTTAACAAATGCAGCAAGAGGTCTCAGGGTTAGTTGCATTCAACAACCAAAAGTTTGTACTTAAAGTTCTTTTGTTATGAAGTTTCAGAATGCTGAATAGCACATAACATTGGTTGCAGCTTTAACAATTTGTTAAGCTCAACAAAACATGACAGAACAGTTCTGACTGTCTGTCTACTAACTGAAGGTCCTTAGGGAATAAAGGGAAGAGAAGAGGTACTTTATACATAATCTTATGCGAGAGCCTATAAGTATCTCTGCTATCACAGTCATAATGCTGTTGCTTAATGCTGTCAATATAGCACATGTTTCTTACAAATTACTGATAGCTGCTATACCTCTTACTTTGACTTTTATTATGAGTAACTACTGTAAATGTCTTGCAATAATTAATACTAGCAATGTAGGGAAGGGACTGAATTTATGCAGGTAGTGTCTGTAGGTTTCTGAAAAATAATCTTGTTTACAAGATTAGGACAAATGAAAATTACCACCATTGACAAATGAACCATCTGAACTTTGAGGTAATATTTTATATCATAACATGCTGTGAATGCCAGAGTGATTGTAGTGTAAATTAATATTACCGTATGTACAGGATTTTAGATGTTTGTTAGCCATAAGTATTGTTAGGAAATAAGTTTGCATGGCCTAACTGAAACTGACAATAGAAGTGGGTAACAATAAACCGAGGGGGTGAGTTGTTTATCACTAAGAAGAGATAAACAAAATGACATCAGGACAGCGTGCCTTTTTTAGAAATGGAGGGGATATCTACCCTAGAGCATATATGTTAGTAGTAGTGATTGCCTGACTAAAGCTAAAGTGGGCGCAATTTGGTAACCAATAGCAGCTATATTATAATGTCTAGACAATTCGAGGTGAAGGAGTATATATTCTCGAGCCATAAGGAAGTGTCGCACAGTTCTGAAGAATCTCTCACAAGGTGCACGTCACAGAGTTAATTACAAAAATGTAAAGTATGCAAAGCAATTGGTGCGCGGCAACTAAAACGACTGTAGTTACATTCGGAAATATCACAGTTTCAGTCAGGCATGTATAAAGATTAAATATGTCAATTATTAAAGTGTGATGGCAATAAAAGTCTAGATTCAGATTTTTTTTATTAGTGTTATCTTTTATAATCGGCGCAACAGTTCTAGACACGTGAAAATCTTAATGAGAGCTATGATGCGAGTTGCTTACCAGATCAGGTGGTGACCGGTCGACTGCATGCTTCAGGAGTGCGTGGGACAGTCATCGTCAAATATCCACACCGGTTATGCACTGTGTTGCGCTGATAAACTCAGTTATATACAGTATATTAAAATCCACGCTGTAAAAAGCACTTAATACAAAAAACGCTGTCAATCATTGCCTCCAATTCTTCCACATCTAACAACCCTTCCTCTTCTGCGGAATCACTCACATTATTGCCGTCATCACTGCTGTCACTACTTTCTGCACCATTATCCTGCATGAGAATTATTTCTATTTGATTTTCTGCAATTCCGTATTTTTCGGAATAATGATTCTTAATTTATTCAGCATGTCGCCATACATTTTCCCATTCTGGCCTTCCAATTTCAGCAAATTGCTGGCGTTATAACTGCTCCACATATTTTAATTTAAAAGTGATATTTCTGCATGCCACCCATTTTTTGATATCAGCCCAGATTAATTCGATTGGGTTTAGATCTGGGCGATACGATGACAGTCTAAGTACATTATGGCGATGTATTACTATCTGGTCAAGTATGTATGACTTCTGAAGCTGTTTGTTGGCTTTAATTAAGTTATATAGCTTTGTTTTACTCATGCTTTCATCTAAAGCTTTATTATGTCTAAGTAACCAAGCTCTCATTTCTTCTTTCAAGGAAGTTGAGATAGGTGGTTTGTGAATTTGAGTGTTGACGGATTGTGAAGCATTGTCGATGACCAGAACAGACCCAGCAGGCATATTAGGTATCAACATGGCATTGCTTCACTTCATGTAATTTTCTGTATTCATTTCTTGATGAAAATCTCCTGTTGTTTGTTGCGACTTGTAAAAGAAGGGCATTTGGAACGAAGCCGATCTTTCCAACAGCATGAATGATAATAAGTATTTGCCCTTTGGCAACAGGTGCCTGCAAACCTAATTTGCTATTGTCTCTCCAACTTTTAGATGCTGTATGACTTGTGTATGTATGACTCATCTTCATACATTATAGTATTTTTCTGAAATTTGTAGCACCACCTTGAAAATTGATGCTGATATAAGTACACATTGATATAAGTACATATAAAATTAGTCATTTGGAAAGGTAGAATCAGACTGAAAAATTAAATGCCATAGCCGGGATTTGAACCACAGATCTTAGGCTTCCCGTGCCGTTGCTCTAACCGACTAAGCTATCATGGCAACATTTACTTTTTATTTTTATTTCTATTTTTTTTTATTATTATTTCATTTTATTTATTTATTTATTTTGCTTTTCTGTTAGGACTCTTCTATTTGATTTCAATTTCTTCCACTTGAACCCTAAATCTTTAATAATTTTTCTGAGATTTGTAGCACCACCTTGAAAGTTTCTGCTGTGTTTCAGCTGGATGAGCAATCTGCTTATTATTACCACAGTTTTTTCTTCCACATAGGAATTGTGAATCGTGCGCCGAATGACGCATTCGAAATCGTCTATTTCTGTAATACGTTTAGGGACCTTATGTTTCTTCCCAGGCGTGTCAAATGGCATTCTTTCATCCATATGTTTTTTTTCTTATCTTTGAGAACTCTGGAAACGGAACTCGGTGAAACACCAGTTGCTTGACTACTCTTTCTTTCTCTCTCTTAAGGCTTTTGTGGAACTCGGACGAACATATATTTTCTTCCTTCATCTCTGCTTCTTGCTTCATGAAGTCGAGGACATTTGCAATTATTTCCCTACTTTGACTACGTAACACCTTACCACTTAACTTTGAAAACATAGGAGCCATGGTTATAAATATAACAAATATAAAGTAAGTACTATTTAAATACTGCTCTCTTTAAAATTACAACCAGATGCAGACACTTTCTATGCGGACTGTATGTGTTACGCACTGTGAGTAAGCAAAGGTGTTATATCGCTTTCGTTGATTAAGCTAAACATATACCATTCCTAGGCTCGGCAGCTGGGTTAGCAATCAAGGCCACGATTCCAGAAGTTTTGCGCGAGTAATAGTAACAACTCCTTTCCGTTTACACGCCCTGCTTAGAGACACGTGCTCGACTGAGTTATAATAGCTAGATGGAGGACAAAGAACCCAAATTTAAAATAATAAACCCAACAAATAAGATAACACAAATCATCTGAGAACTGCGACAACTTTGAAAAGTGCCTCCTAATTTGTCCCTTTCTTCTCTTACAGTCTTAGTTAATGCTCCATAACACACTGTTGAGGCACACTTGCTCTTATAGACATTCCACAAAATCTGCTATGATATGGTTGCAACACAAAGAAGCTCAGTACAACAGCTGTATGCAAAAATCAGAACTGTGAAAGCTGATTGAAATAAACCTACAGAAAAGCTGTTTAAAGCATATGCATTTTCAATTTAGCGCTTACCTTTTTCCTGTAATTTCTCTTCTGTTAATATTTCATGTTGTTTATGAGGCTGCGCTAAAGGAGGATGATGGTGAACTTGATGAGCTTGTGCCTGGAGATGTGCCTGCTGAGCAGCAGCATGAGCAGCCTGGGCATGAGCTGCAGCCTGAGCATGAGCAGCTTGGGCATGTGCAGCTTGAACATGTGCAGCCTGAGCATGTGCTGCCTGTGCATGCACCGCCTGTGCCTGTGCCTGAGCTTGAGCTTGGGCCTGTGCCTGCACCACTTGGGCTTGAGCTTGTGCCTGGGCTTGTGCCTGAGCAGCAGCAGCCAACTGAGCATGTGCCTGCTGCTGGGCCATCATTGTGGCCCATGGATGTGGACCCAGCAGGTACGGTGGAAGCGCCATTGTTAATCTTTCTCTGAAAAAGAGACAAATAATAGGAATTTACCTAACCAGCATAAATATAACTGGAAAATTCTATAGATCCTGGGCAAAGTTCCGTATATGTCAAGGAGTTGATTCAGTATGAGCATGGGTTGTAATGTTTTACTTGCAAAATCGGAGTTATGGAGTATCCACCATGACAATAAAAGGTAAGAAACTTGAATCATTCCAGCTTTAGCCTCGCAGACCCTACAGCTACACTTTGCAGATTAGGTCTCTCAACTTTGGGCTACACCTTGTGGCTTAGGGACCTCAATAGCAATTCAGATGCGCGAGTGTTATTAGCCCTATTGACACATACGGACATTAAAGACTGGTTCACAACCAACGAGAACGGTAACCAGAAAGAGAACTTGAAATACATGTATTCAAATGGGAGTGTTCACAATCGACGGGAATCCTTCCCGGGGTCCGGGAACGGCATATTTGATCCATATTGTGCATATTAGACTCTTCACTCTATAGGTTATTCTAGGCGGCTGTAAGATGAAACAGCCGCTAGTGCTCTCTATGGTCGCAAGCTGGAAACACGAAACTGGAAGGAATTAGTCGTAAATGTGCTTCCTAACCTCATCCCGACAACCGCAAATCCAATGAGCGTTGGTTCCTAAGGTGATTCAGTCATTTGTAGTTTGTTTATATGCAACTCAAAACTATGGATATTCTTTAGATTACGTCCCGCAAGAATTCTGGCAAAGTCCAACACGGGATAGGCGTACGAGAGCTGCCGAAACCTCCCGAAGTTTCCGTGTAATTGCAGCGCTGCAAACATCGTTAGTTGTGAATGCATCTCCTACCAACTTCTGCACAATCACCCCAAGCATCTGTTTCGCAAATGTTTGAAACTTCACATGTGCGCAACAGATGTACTATTGTTAGAAAGGAAGCAGTTTTACTGTTAAATCTGAAAATGGGTATCCTACCTGGCTCTTGGCAGTCAGTATATAAACTTACTAGGTGGAAGTTTCGTACGAGCAATGACAAGGTTTATAAATTTTATTGACCTAGCACCTTTGTGCAACAATGAGCAAGAGTGTATGCAGTTTCTATACGACGAAAGCTTGCTTAGAACCCGAATGTTATGTCGGGAATGTGATGCCGTCCTACATCCCGTAACAAAACGTGGTCGAAAATTTCAAATATTTTCATGCAGGAGAGGACATGCAGAGCAGTTTTCAGAGTCCGTGGCAAAAGGCACGTGGTTCGAAAATTCAAGACTGCCACCTGCCCAAGTGCTGCTTCTTACTTACAGTTTCGCAAGTAAGTTATCTTACGAACAAACTGTAATTCAAAGTTCTCTCAGTGATAGTAACATAAGCCACGCAACAATAGCCGATTGGTTTAGTTACTGCCGAGAGGTCTGTATCTCCTCAATGGACGACAAGTACGCCAACAGGGGTAAAATAAGCGGTGCCGGCCACGTCGTACAAATCGACGAATGCAAGATCGGGAGAAGAAAATACCATCGCGGCCGTATCGTGGAAGGAAACTGGATCCTAGGGATGATTGACGTGGTCACCAATGAAGTGCGAATGACAGTGTGTCCCAACAATAGAAGAGATGGTGCCACCCTCTTCGCATTAATTGAGGAACACGTGGAATTCGCCAGCACAATTCACACCGACTGTTGGGGCGGATATAATGGATTAATGGCTGGGGGTTTTGCAGCGCACCTGACGGTGAACCACAGCGAGCATTTTGTGGACCCCGTAACGAATGTCCACACAAACAATATCGAGTCGCGATGGCGATCTCTCCGGCATCGCCTATCCAGGGGCGGCATCAGAAACGCGCAAATGGATGTCCATTTGTCAGAATACCTGTGGCGGCAAGACGTAAAAAACAGATTAGCAGATCCCTTCCAAGAACTGATCGAGGATATTCGAAAAGTTTATCCTGTTGTTTAGTGCATCAGCTCCAAACTGTAAATGAAACTTTGGATTAGATATTAGTTTTAGATCAGGACAAAACTTTGGATTAGATTAGATACTAGGCAACAAAAACTAGTGTGATTGCAGGAGCAATGTTGGTAGCAATGAAGATTGTCTGCTACTCATCTCAGCGCATGCGCAGTAAGTACCTTTGGACTTTGATTTTTATACGGGAAAAAGTTGCGGGACGTAATCTAAAGAAGAGCCAAAACTATTACCTAAAAAACTATGGCAAAAGCTACAAAGGACAGCTAAAACCGGTGGAAATTAATAAAGAACAACAAACAACTTTAATGTATGCCACTAAATAAAGGAATGAAAGCTTGGCACAAGTAGAGGGATCGGAAATGTAATGGAATTGCATTTAGATAATGTTTACTATATGGAATTTTGACGCTGGCTTGGCTAAATTGGAAGTAGGTGAAAAAATATAATTGATCAGTTAAAAACAAATGAAATTCCATTGCACAAAATCGACTTTCACTTTGTGATCGATATGCATTCCCGTTCTCGTTACCGGGCTGTTGTGAACCAATATCTTGTATGCTGTCTTGCTTCCCATTCTCGGGCGGTTGAGAGCCAGCCTTAACTAAGAATTACTGTGGATAGCAAAAAAAAAACCGATTTCGTAAGTTAAAAGCTTCTATTTTCACCATAGTCCAATATCAAAGTAGAACTAAATGGGATAGTCATAGACTTCATGGTACATCATGGTACCGACCAAAACAATGCTATGTGTATCAAATAATTTGGAAAATAAATCATAAAGGTGGTCAATGCAAACGGATTTTATTCGTTTCGCTGCGCCATATTAAGTGTTCCAAAAACTAAAATGGCGATGTTGTAAACATGATTGAACTGCTGGAAGAACAATTACTTTTCTTGCAAGCACTTAAAATAATCTAAAACAAGCATAATCTTTCTTAGGTTAACCTTAGCTCTTTTTCCAAACTCTGAAATCCACAAACTCAACACTACACTCAAAGCACGCTACTAGTCATGTTGTTTATACTTACTTTCCTTTTTAAATAAACACGTAATACCTCACATCTCCAAAATGTATCGTTCCAAATATTTTGGAATTCCTGGAGAAAATCTACAAATCCATCACATTTTCATCGAAAAAAAAATCAGACATTCACAAGATTTCTTCCACGTTATTTTCTTTCAAAGCTTAACTACAACACGTTCAACACTCATAAAGTGCTCAGAAGCATGAACCACAGAACAGAGAACAGGAAAGAATGCTCACGTTAGCAAAGAGTAATAAATTAACTAGCGTCATATCTATTATCCAAAGGGAGTTTACTACACCCCGATTAGGCCGATATTTGCTAGCAACAATTCCTAAAATATACTATTCTTAATATTAATAATAATAATAATAATAATAATAATAATAATAATGGCAGTGTATTTGGTGCAAACCAGCGAAAAGTAATAGGACGGTCATCCGTTCATAAAAACTAAAAATAAGGTTCAAAAAAAATTAAAACTGATTCATTATTTGTATTTCAGCTAGTTGATTTTAATCTAACTAATTGTAATGATAACATCCCCTTTAGACAAGATGATTCCAATCAAATTCTTGAATATTTATCAGTTCCTAAGAATCTGTAATTTATAAACATGTACTTTAAGCTACCTCCAGCTATATATATATATATGTGTGTGTGTGTGTGTGTGTGTGTGTGTGTGTGTATCCCTTCAATAACTTTTGCTTTAGAAATAATTCCAAAAGACGACAGAATTCAAATGATGATCCTTGGTTAAATTGTGATTTCGAAACACTACTGGCCATGTTAACCATTCTTGATCAAATCTTTGTTGATCAAGTGTCACTGAAACGTAATCAAACATTGGCCGCGGTTAAACTGCATGCTTCAAAATTATTAATGTTCAAAATTATCACTCTTTAAAAAGTTTATAGTTTTTTCTTTTAAAACATTCCCTGTTTGTGTACTTTAGAATCCGGTAACCGCTTTGTTTTAAACCATGTTTGTATGTACTAAATAATACCCTAGGTATATTTTGAGGTATTATTTTTTTGAGCCAAAAGTCAATTTTATAAATAAAATTCAATGTTGCTACCTTCATCCTCATTTATTCCCATCTACCGCTATCTACCCCTCAAGTCCCTTAGAGCACATTCTCATCCTGACATTTACAGCTTGTCTATAAGCCACTATTATCATCTGGAGAAATACGAAGATTGTTGTTGATCGGTCCTTTAGCGTTCTTGGCCGTTTCTCATGTTGCGATCCTACGTTATCAATTGGGTTTTTATATATACCTTTGCGTTTCAGATCTGTCCAACAAAGGGACCTATCGGTGAAAATTGGGCAAAAATGATCAAAAATTACAGTTTAGGCCTTTTAACTTATTATTATGTCCGATTCACTGAAAACGTTTCCATGTAAATATTTTTAACATTGGAGTGAAAATAAGGAACTTACGCGACGATTAAAACAAGCCTGAGCGAAGAGCGTGACATCGCATATGAGGCTCTTTTTTTTTTTTTTTTTTTTTTTTTTTTTAATATTTTACATTTTTCCAAGATTTCGTGGACTGCTTTTATAAAGCTTGCTACGCATATCTCAATCAATTTCTAAATTATAAGTTTTAACTAAAACTATTTATAATATTTTACGAAAAATATATAACGAGAGTATCAGGCTAGTTAATATGAGTGAATTTCTTAGTTCTAAAATTTCAGACGCATTTAACTATTTAAAATGCTCCTTACGATACAGTTTTTAAGTCATCAGAATGAAACTTCGGAAATAGTTTTTCAATATATGCTAACTAAAACTTCCTATGCGGTTATTAATACAAAGCAAGTGTGTTATGCTACCAAGCTCAAACAAGTATGCAATTATACGTATATTTTGTATATCTTTAACAAATTTGAAACTCACAATTGAACAAACATTATTTTTAAAAAAGCAATTCATTTGAAAGTACGGTTCTTAGTAAATTTATGCTCTATTTTAATAAGTAACACACACACACACATATATATATATATATATATATATATATATATATAATGCCGCTTAAACATTATAAAAATTATACTGTAAGGAGCATTTTTTTTATAAAATAGTTTAAATTTTGTAATTAAAGATGTATTTTCTACGAATACCTTGGTATCATGTACCAAAACTTGCAACCGCACTTCATTATACCGACGTAAGAATTGGTAAAAGGTTTAAAAACTCAGTACTTTGGGCTTTGGAAAATTCTCCGTTCGGTTGTCTTAAACATCTTTTGTGAAAGGTGCATTCTTATTTCTAATAAGATCACAAAAAGATAAGCTTATGTTGTCATGTCACATGCTTATTCTGTGAGAAAATTAAATTTCAAAGCATAGAAAAATTTTAAAACAAACCGATGGTAGACATGTATTTAAAAGAAACTGGTAGTGGAAAGTGTTATCATAGAAATCTATAAAGACAGGAAGTAGGAGAGTTACGGTGATATAGATATAGATATGCTGAGATAAGTGAATCGGAGATGCATCGCGCGGAAAATAGTAGTTTTGGATAACAAGATAACCATAGTTGTATTTTTGGAAGTAGTGAAAAATTAAATTGAGTTTTATTTATGGACGCTCCTTAACTGCTGTGATCCTTAGCGTCCGATTCTATATTGGGTGTGAAAGACCGGCAATTTTTATCAGAAGCCTCTTTATCATGTTTGAGGTTCTTTTACGCGCCATAAATCTACGACACAGAACTGCCGGCTTTAATATCCTTCCGAAGGAACCATGCCAAGGATTTTTACACCCGAAAAAATTAACGCCCTCCGCCGGGTCTGAATCCGCGACCACGGGAACTGGAGGCTGGCATGGTAACCACTACACCACGGAGGACGACTTCGGAGTAGTGAAGTTAAATTGAATTTTATTTATGGGCGCTCTTCAACTGATGTGATCATTAGCTTCCCATTATATATTGGGCGTGAAAGACCTGTAATTATGCTCAGAGGCCTCTTTAACAGGCTCGAGGTTCTTTTACGTGACGTAAATCTACGACATGAACCAGCGGCTTTACTTCCCTTCCGAAGGAAGCCATGCTAAGGATTTTTACGCCAGAAAATTCGGAGTAGTGGGGAAGTACAGTAAAGCCCAATGTGATAGTAAATATCGCTGAATCAAAAAGTGGTATCATAATGCATTGCTTTGGATGGAGCATTTATTGTACATTTTCATAAACATACAAATACAAAAAAGAGCCACATAAATATTCTTATTTAACACTGAAATTTGCACCTGACTAAAAATAGGTTATTCCAATAGATTTTTAAGCACAAATTTCAGAACTGAAATCCGCTTTGTAATATCACGTAATGTTTTTGAGATATTGCCCTTTTTGTGATTTGCAAAAGTCTGCTGCTCTACGCCGCTCCCACCGCAACCTTTATCGGTCAGCTCAATCTCTCAACAACTGTCATTATTCAGGGTTGATAAGGATTGCATTTTGACAGGGAGCTTAACTATGACCTGTTTAAAAGGCTTTGAGAGGGAAAGCAGATGTCATCTAGCTGTAAGATACTGGAGCACTAATGGCAAAATTCTACAAGAATGACATGACGTTTCTTGCATTTGTTGGGTATTGCTCCTTTTTGCGCTAAACATCAACCTTTTAACTATACAACCATTCTCCACCGTCTGTAAACGAAAACTGAATATTGTTCACCCTACCCTCCTCCTCTAAGGGCTGGAGGAATTGTTCCATGTTGTCTAGTGCTCGTTATAAACACATGTGTCAGGTCGTTTTTTCGAGTAGAGGGAAACATGCATTTACGTACTAACCCCATTGTGGGAGTGTGGGGCTCCACCGCGGTGCGAGCCGCGGCCCTACCCACCTAAAAACCTCCACCGGAGAGCATTAAGGTGAAGTGTAGCAGTACCGCTTCTAGGACCTGCGGACTCAAGGAGCTGGTGTATTGGCCGGTCACTAGGGCCTAAGCCGGGTAAAGGTGCGAGGCCAGGACGTATTCATAACCGAGGCCCTGAACACTCCCTGGCGAATTCTGGAGAGAAGTTAGGATAGTCTGGGTGTTGTTGAAAGTCGATGCACTGTGTCCTCTTGTATTCCATGCGTTGTGCGTTCCAATTCTACACTTGTTCTTGAGTTCAGGTTCTTGAGCCAGTGGTTGCGTCCCTGAAATAACCAACTTAGGCATGCATACAAATAAATTGGTTTATCCAAATATAAATTCTTAGTACATTTATGATTTTCTATTTGCAATTCGATATATCATTTATTTAAATTAATAGTTAATGCCGTGTAGCTTCGCCTTATATAACTGTAGTATTTTAAGTGTTTGCCTAATGGCGTCGTCACATAATTAAATCATTATTTGGTTTTCTGTTATTTTCTGCCATTTTGGCATTGTCGTATCACATTTATTGTGTCCATATTCAAGCTTAGTCGTGTAGGGTGCACAACCGGCGGGCTGCCTGCCTGAAAGTGCAGGTGCAAGCCAGTGCCACCCCCAGGGCCGCCTTTGCTCAGAGAGCAAGGACTTCGAGGGCTACCAATGGTTACGTAGTGTAAGTCTACTCATGGGTAATGCTTATGGATATATTACTAGGGCATCAAGGTATTCTTTTATGTTGATTTCCGTTTCTCCCAGGCCGAAGGTTCTGTCAAATAGTGACAGCGGTCGTTTGTTTTCGTTTGTTTCGTATGTTCCTAATTATTGTATTAGTGCATTGTTGTGCTTTTCTTTGCGCTGTATAGGTTAATGTTTTGACTCTTGATGAATTCTTCAATTGAGTGCAGTTTTAGCAGATGTAGGAGCGCTACCGGCGGTTGTTTTAGCTATTATTCTTATTATCCTGTTTTGGAGTGCTTGCAACTTATGCATGTGTGTTTTGACAGCGTATCCCCATACCGGGGCCGCACACGTAATGATAGGGCGAATTAGGATTTTGTATAACCTAAGTCCCATATTTAGCTTAAGTTGACTGTTAGTATTGAAGAGTGGGAATAGTCTGTTCAGCTGGCAATTGGCCTTAGATCTGAATTTAGCTAAGTGTTTATTCTAAGTAAGACCTTGATCCATAATTAGGCCTAGGTAGGTCAGTTGGTCTTCCCATTCAATTCTTTCGCCTTGATAGTTTAGGGGTTGTGGTGCATTGTTACCTTTCCTATGAAGGAGTCTTTTTGTAAAGCCATTGCTTGGGTTTTTCTGTGGTTTTCCTTAATTCTCCATTTGGTGAACCAAGGTTCGAGCGTGTTTAATGTATTTTGTAGTCGCAAGTGTATAACTCGAGGTTGAGTAGACTGCGTTATTATGGCGGTATCGTTCGCATAGATGTATTTATTCGTTCTAACTTGATCAGGCATGCCGTTTATGTAAAGATTAAACAGAGTCGGCCCCAAGAGACTTCCTTGTGGGACTCCGGCTTTCATTTATTTGGTGCTTGATACTGTTTCCTCCACTTTTGTGTGAAAGCGTCTGTTGTGGAGGTGGTGCCTAATTTGGGCTACAGTAGAGTCCGGAAAGTGGTATTGCTTTAGCTTTCTGAGAAGCTCTGCGTGCCAGACTTTATCAAATGCGCGTTCAATATCTAGATAGATTGGGCCTGTCGATTTGTTTGTGTTAAATCCTTTCGTAATTTCTTCAGTCATTCTTAGTAGTGATCGAGTGTCGCTCTAAACCCAAACTGTTCGGGTTTAGAGCGTTTATTGCGTTTATGTATGTGTTTGTTTATTCGTTTTAGTATTACTTTTTCTAATACTTTGCTTATAGTGTTTAAGAGGCTAATTGGCCTATAATTGATGGGTAGTGCTAGACTTTTATTCGCTTTGATGAATAAGAGTATTTTGGCCTCTTTCCAAGAAGGAGGAAATATGCCGTGATCGAGTGTATAGTTGAATATTTTAGCTATTAGCTTTAGTGCTCTGTTTGGGAGTAGTTCGGAACGAGCAGTAGTTATATACAAGCATCTACCTTAGTGCACTGCAGTGAATGTTGTGTTAAATTGACGTGTATTTGTGAACTTTGTTAAAATTTCGAAAAGCTTTTAAACAGTCAGACATCTTATAATTATGTTTTGTTGTGTACAATGGGCCGTGGCAGCAGTTGTTTATTTAATTACGAATTATTTTAAAATGTCTCGTAAGTGTTTAAATTCTGCAAACCTATTTTGTTATATCTGTGGTGAATTTGCGACAAACTCTCAACGAAAATGTTTAACTCCCAAGGTAAAAAAGACTCCTGAGTTATATTTTGAATGTAAAGCTCCGGACGAAGGGAAGTGGTGGGCACCAAGTATATGTTGTACTAGATATTCACGAAACCTTCAAGGGTGGTTAAATGGCACTCATAAATCAATGCGGTTTACTTTACTAATGATTTGGAGAGAACCAAGGTATCATATTGCAGATTGTTACTTCCGTTTAACAAAAGTAACTGGCTTCTCTTCAAAATCAAAACGTGCCATAGAGTGGATTAGGAATCGGAAGGGAATTGTAATGATGTACGGGTCTCATAGCTGACGAATATTTGGATACTCTCTGACACGCTTTGATTTTGAAGCGAAGCCAGTGTTAACTGCATAATGGTGACTCTTATCTTTCCATCCCTTTACTCATGCTGTCCAAATGAAAGAAACCTATGAGAATTTGAATAGTTTTGAAAACTATAAAATATGAAAAGTATGAATGACAAATCTGTGGGAATTTTAATGTCATAGGATTACTCCTGGGAATACACAGTGGTTTCACCAAGTTTTGTTGCTTTATATGTGAGTGTGACAGTCGAGCTAAAAAAACACTATAAAGTAACAGAGTGGCCTGTAAGGGGTGCTTTAATACCAGAAAAAAGTGTTAAGTATGAAGCATTAGTTTATAAAGACAAAATTTTGCTGTCGCCGCTTCGCATTAAGTTAGGCTTAATGAAAAACTTCGAAAAGGCTTTGAACAGAGAGAGTAGGTGTTTTTAGAATTTGAAAGAAAAGTTTTCAAGAAGCAAAACTAAAAGAGCGTATTTTTATTGGCCCAGAAATACGTAAATTAATGCAAGATGGGCTCTTTGAAGAACTACTATAGGAGAACAAGAAAGCAGCATGGGTGGGATTCAAAATAGTGTGCAATAATTTCCTGGGAAATATAAAAGCTGACAACTACAAGGAAACTATTGAGAACATGCTAAAGCCATATAAAATTTAGGGTGTAATATGTCCTTAAAAATTCACCTTCTACACTCCCATTTCGACTTTTCTCTTCCAGCCCGTGGGCCGTGAGGGATGAAAATGGAGAACAGTTTCATCAGGATATATATCCCATGGAGAAACATACAGCGGAACGTTAGCTGACTGTTGTTGTAAGGGAAGTTTCTGATGCCGCTACAAGCGAAAGTCTTCTCGAAATGTTTTTAAAAACTGTGAGTAAAATTAATATTTTAGGTTTTTGCATAAAATTGCAAAAATATTGATTGTAGTTCATTTTAACGGCAATTTATGGATTCTGCATACTAGTTTGGTGATAATGCTGACTGTATGAAATAATTCCACCTAAAGATTGATTACAGTGTTTTAATTAGATCTATTTTATGTGTTTTTTTAATTGAAACCAATTTATCCAAATAAACAAAAACCATACGTGATACGGAATTTTGGATTTCAGATCTGAATTCAACATAGCCAATATGTACAAAATCACCTATTTTCGTTCGAGTTCAAAAAAAAGAATTACAATTGTTGTTCAGTGTAATTACAACTAAAGTGTTACACTTATATTTGCAAAATAATAAGGCTGAAAACTATCTATGCGAGGGTTCCTTACAAACAACTCCAGGGTTATCTTATAAGGAAATCCCCTCACTTTTTAACAATTTTATTAATTTATATCTCAATCCCAGCACCTCCCCTTAATGGTTGGATGACCGCTATCTCGCTTACGTGCCATCAGTTAGGCAGGCCAAGGACCTTCGCGGGATGTAGTGCCACAGGATTTATTTTTATATATCTCAATTCTCTCATCTTTTTTAAAGGGAAACGAAACACACTAATCATGTTTCAACCTAAATGAAGGATATGACTTGTAAAATGCAGTGGTAATATTGTTTTCTTACTCCGCGGCACCATTTTGCTTCGCAAGCGAAATATTCATTCATTCATTCATTATCTGTTTACCCTCCTCTTATGTAGGACTTACACCCCCAGGACTTACAAGCGGATGCCTGGGGTCAGAGGCCCGTCGAGGAGCAGACACTCATGGATCAGACAGAGCATCCAGGATGGGTGATCAGCCCGATGCCTGGTATGGGATGAAGGAAGTAGATGAAACGAAATGTTGGTGAAATGGATGAAAGGAAAGGTGATGATGGAGCAGTTGGTGGAATGAATGGCGGGGGAAACCGGAGAACCCGGAGAAAACCCGCCCAGACGCCGCTTCGTCCACCACAAATCCCACATGCGGGTCCCTGGGATTGAACCCGGGCCGCCTCGGTGGGAGGCGAGCGATCTATCCACTCGGCCACGGCGCCGCCCCAAGCAAGCGAAATATAATCACGTTATACGTCATCAGAGCCATCCGTGCGCTGCAAGCAGTTGGGAGATCACAAGAAAGTCATTCCTGCACGTGCAGTAATATGTTTTCGTAAATTGTTCTTGTGTATATTTAAGCTCAAGAGTAGTGTACTCTGTGGCCGTGTTTTGGTGATGGCGTTATTGAGTTAGTTTAGTATTATACGAACAACATAATATTGTGAAAAATAAAATGCCTCATTGTTGTAAATATGGCTGTAGTGTGAAAAGGGAAACACACAATAGAACTCATTTTCACGCGTTTCCAAACAGAGACAAATCTCCCAAAAGATATAGAATATAGGTAGAATTTTACAAAAGAAAGAATTTTTTTGTCTGGTCCCGGTGTTCATTTATGTTCCTTCCATTTTAAGGACACAGTTTATTAAAAATTATAAAAAAAACAGCTTATGCGGGATGAAAATTTCAGAACTCCTTTATTAAAACCTGGAACTATTCTACTATACAGAAAAATGAAGAAAAGCTCCAGATATCAAGTCGAGTAAGAAAATTAATCCTTGGTACCTTGCTGGTATCTTTCAAATAAAAGAGGTCCAATTCGCTCTTCTTTGCGCTGATTTAAATAATCGATGTACAACAGCTCATCTTGAAAATCATTTCTCTAAACAACTTCGCCATTTTATTTAGATTTAACGCTTGTAAAGCTTTTAATGGGCAGAATACCTCCATTTAAAGTTTAGGGGTTGGGTATTTATTTGAATCTTATTAGGGTTGATGCACCAAAGAAATGAGTTTACAGGCATTACCTATAATATATAACTAGAGCAACTTACGCCCGTTATTTACTAACGTCAATTGGTGCACCTAGCCCTTATTGTTTTAATTTTCGCGCCGTTAATTTCCTAGGGTTAAAAGGTCGGCAGGATGTAGATATGTGGTGTTGATTTGGTTCAGTTAGTCCAATAAGGAGAGTATATTACTTGTAAACGGTCTTTCAACATGAGTGTCCTATCTTTGAACTTAAATAGAACACGCTCTATAAATGATAGAGGTTTATTTCTTTTTTTATTTTGGAACATAATTAATGTCATTGCGTGTGGAAGAGAACATAGTTAAGTGACCGCCGCGACTTCGTTGGGTTGCTTGTATACGGTTGACCCAATTTTCAATGACAGAAAAACGTAAATTAGGTCCAACTTCACGAATAACACGCATGATGTTATTTATAAGATCATTTAATGTTTCTGGCTTGTTGACATAAACACGAGATTTAACATAAACCCACAAGAAGTAATCCAACTGCTTAAATCACATGACCTCGGGGGCCAGCTAACATCACCACTACGGGAAATGATGAAACGTCTGAACTTCTCCTTCAAAAGATCGATTGTTTCGAGAGCAGTATGACATGTGGCACCATCTTGCTGGAACCAGATGTTTCTGAGATCCATACCAACCAATTGAGGCCAAAAATAGTCTCTTATAAGAGCTCGTATCTTTCCCCATTGACAGTTACAGCTTCTCCATCTTCATCTTGGAAAAAAATATGGACCAATGATTCCACCATATCAAAATCCACACCACACAGTAACCTTTTGGGGATGAAGTGATCGTTCTTGAATCTGCATTGGATTGTGATTGCTCCAATTGCGGCAATTTTGTTTGTTAACACAACCATCCATCCAAAAGTTTGCTTCGTCACTGAAGATGATTTTTCGACAAAAATCCGGGCCAGCTTCCAATTGCTCGCTAGTCCAGTCAGCGAATATACGGTGCAACCTATGGTCGTTGTGCTTTAATTCTTGAGTTAACACCATTTTGTAAGCGTGAAACTTCAAGTCCAGTTGCACAATTCGCCAATTTGTGGTCGACGAAAGCCCGAATTCTTGCTCTCGAGGAGCAATTTATTTGTTTCCATTCTCGCGTACACCCTCGCGAACGGCGCCTATGTTTTCGTTGGAGCGCTTACGTCGATTACGTAAGGCGTTCTTTAAACGCTGACAGAATCACTTCTTTCAAATTTATCGATCAAACGCGGAATCGTTCTCTCGCAGGGACGATTATGCACACCGTAATTTTCACGCAATACACGGAGGGTTTAGCGAACAGATAATCCATTTTGATAATAAATTTTCACAATTTCTAAGCGTTGCTGAATGCTGTAATGTTCCATAGCTATTTGTCAATAACAACTGTAACCACATGAAAAAAATCTGATGTGTTACGCTCACATGACTTTCTTCACTCTTGTACAAACTATTTTTACAAACCCTTATTCTCGATCTATTTCATATTAATCGAGATAAACATTTGCAGAAACGATCTTTTGACATGCAAAGAGAATTACATTTTACACATAGCGACGAGTTCTAAAAATATTTGACTCGCTTAAGGCGTACTATGTTCCCCTTGTTTTGTAATTGCAAGGGCAATATAGAAATACAGTAGCCTTTAAGCATCGACATATATCTTAATAGCTGGGTGCTAGGTGCAGCACCATTCTCTTTGCCACAGATAAATACTCTTTGCATATCCAAGATAAAAAAAGTGAAAAACGAATTCCCATTTGAGAAAATTGTTGAAAAATTTAAGGGAATAACAAGCAATATCTCGAGAATGGTTCCTCAACCGAAAAAATAGTATATGACATTAATTGTGTATTTTAACGCGATCTACATTTTTTGTGTAGTAAAATTTTGTCTATCTCTTATGGTTTACCAGTAATGCAAAAGTCGTTCATAATGAAGAAAACTTTTGGACACATTTCCAGAAAATTCGAGATATGCATTTTATATGTCATAAAAATATCTTAAACATATGATATTTTAATCAAAATCGTTAGAGCCATTTTTGAGAAAATTAAAATTTTCGAAAAATGTTCCATGTAAAGGGTAGTCTGGGGTTGGAAGATTTTCTTGAAAACCTTTGTGTCGCATCCCTGGAAGATACTGGACCTAAGTAGCAAGTTTGGTGCTTATCCGATTGTTCGTTTCTGAGTTATGCTGTTCACAGATTGACAGACACACACGCGGATGTTTCCAATAATGCTTTTTTTGGAATCAGGATGTCTCAAAACATATATTTCCGGTGAAATCTCGGTATCGAATTTTTGGGTGGAATACAATACTTCCCCTACTTACTATACGTAGTAGAGAAAGTAAAAAATGACTTTTGTAACTCAATAATAACGGCAGCTATAACTGGCGCAACAGTTCTAGACACGTGAAAATCTTAATGACAGCTATGAAGCGAGTTACATACCAGATCAAGAGGTGACCGGTCGTCTTCATGCTGCAGGAGTGCGTGAGACAGTCATTGTCAAATATTCGCACACCGGTTATGCACTGCACTACACGATAAACTTATAGTTATACAAAGTATATTTAAATCCACCGCTATAAAATGCGCTTAATATAAAAACACTGTCAACCATCTGCCTCCAGTTCTTCCACACCTGACAGCCCTTCCTCTTCTGCGGAATCACTCACGTCATTGCCGCTGTCGGTAATTTCTGCACCATTATCCTGGATGAGAATTTTTTCTAATTGATTTTCTGCAATTCCGTATTTTTTGAAATAATGATTCTCAATTTATTCAACATGTCGATATACATTTTCCCATTCTGGCCTTCCAATTTCTGCAAATCGCAGGCGACATAACTGCTCCACATCTTTTAGTTTAAAAGTGATATTTCTGCAGGCCACCCAGTTTTTGACATCAGCCCAGATTAATTCGATTGGGTTTAGATCTGGGTGATACGGTGGCAGTCTAAGTACATAATGGCGATGTTGTATTAATATCTGGCCAAGTATTATGAGTTATGACTTCTGAAGGGATTTCTTGGCTTTAACTAAGTTATATTTGTTTTACTCATGCTTTCATCAAAAGTTATATTATGCCTAAGCAACCAGGATTTTATTCCTTCTTTCAAGGAATTTGAGGTAGGTTGTTTGTCAATTTGAGTGTTACCACATTGTGAAGTATTGTCGATAACCAGAATATACCCAGCAGGCATATTAGGTATCAACATTTTGTTGATCCACTTCATGTAATTTTCTGTATTCATTTCTTGATGAAAATCCCCTGTTTTTTTGTTGCGACTTGTAAAAGAAGGGCATTTGGAACGAACAGCATGAACGATAATAAGTATTTGCCCTTTGGCAACAGGTGCCTGAAAACCTAATTCGCTATCGTCACTTCAACTTTTAGATGTTGTATGATTGCTGTGTATGTACGACTCATCTTCATACACTATAGTTTGACCCTCTAATTTGTACCTCTGAGTAAGATACTCTTCCAGCTGAGATCGTATGTCGTGCTTTTCTATTAGAACTCTCCTATTTGGTTTCGTTTTCTTCCACTTAAACCCTAAATCTTTTATAATTTTTCTGAGATTTGTAGCTGAATCTTGAAAATTTATGCTGATATAAGTACACATAAAATTATTGTCATTTGGAAAGTTAGTATCAGACTGCAAAATTCAGTGCCATAGCCGGGTTTTGAGACTTGTAGTACCACCTTGAACATTTATGACATCTTTCAGATTGATGAGCAATCTGCTTATTGTTGGCACAGTTTTTTCTTCCACATAGAAATTGTGAATCGTGCACCGAATGACGCATTTGTCTAAAATCGTCTATTTCTGTAATACGTTTAGGGACCTTATGTTTCTTCACAGGTGTGTCAAATGGTACTATTTCATCCATATGGTTTTTCTTGTCTTTGAGAAATCTGGAAACGGAACTCAGTGAAACAACAGTTGCTTTGGCTACCCTTTCTTTCACTCTCTTAAGGCTTTTGTGGAACTCGGGTAAACATATATTTTCTTCCTTCATCTCTGCTTCTTGCTTCATGAAGTCGAGGACATTTGCAATTATTTCCCTGCTTTGAATACGTAATACCTTACCATTTAACTTTGAAAACGTAGGAGCCATGGTTATAAATATCACAAATATAAAATAAGCACTATTTACGTACTGCTCTCTTTGAAATTACAAGATGCGGACTCTTTCTATGGAGACTGTATGTGTTTCCCACTGTGAGTAAGCAAAAGTATCATATCGCTTTCGTTGATTAAGCTAAACATAAACCATTCCTAGGCTCGGCAGCTGGGGTGGCAATCAAGGTCTCGATTCCAGAAGTTTTGTCCCAGTAATATCAAATGTTAAAGATAGGACACTCTTGGTGTCGTATCCACAGGTTATGTGGCAGTATCTGTACTCTGTGTACTTGACTATCTTGATCAATGACTGATCACAGTTTGATGTTCTGTGGATCATCAAAAATAGCCAAAAATCTTTGTTGTTCTGTGGCGAAAATACTTTGGTATTCTGTGGTAGCGTGATCCAGAAGAAGGAGCGAACGGAGCGAATTACTAGGCTTCAGGAACATTTTGAAGGTTAAAAATGAATGGAATTATAAAAGCAGCGTTAGGAGCTTCATCACTCAGAGGCGTTAGTGTTAAATTTGCGCAAAAACTTGTAAGAGGAGACGCAGTTGTTTCAGGACACCAGCTTGCACGAAGCTTCAGGCACATGTGTTTCTCCAAGCCGGGTTCTCCAGGAATGTTGGGCGTAAAGCTGCAGACGCCAGGCATCTATAACAGCAACAGCAGGAGCAAACGTTTTCAGCATACAAAAAGTAAATTGCAAATTATAAATATGGGTAGTATTGCCTTTTTTTTTGGGTGATGAAATAAACCGGTAAGGTATAAATATGGCGTCAAGTAAAATTGCCCAACTGCGATCAGACTAATTGGGGCTGGCCTAGCCATAGGCATAACCAGAGATGGGGCAGTCGACGATCGGATAACAGGATCCACCACTCGCAAGTCATGCAATAGTACGACTTTTGGGGCAGCGAAGGTCGTGGTTGCGTTGGTAATCACAGCACCCGTCCTGCCCACAAATGTAAACATTAATTATCCCACTCAGTAGCCTCTACAGGCAGTTAGTACTTCAGGGACTTAGTTTTCATTGTTTATTGCCAGGAAGGTTTATTCAGGCTACATATCAGAACACTATGTAACCCTTTCATTCCTGAGAGGAATCTGTGTACAGGGACTGAAGTAGAATTTTAACAGTTCTCGATACTCATGCCATGTTGGTATGCATGGGAATGCTGTATAAGACTTTCCTGCACTATTATGGTCCGTTTGAAAATGTGTTTAAAACTTAAAGGAAAGTAGTTGAATCACCTTAGTGTGTTTTGGAGTAGATGTTGAGTTGCAGTAACAGTTCCATAAATAATATCGGCTAGTCGCTTGCTCTTATCAGATATGCCTAGTAGATGCTACTTATTTTCACAATGCAAAACAAAGTATGAATGACTTAGTTATATATTTCGGAAAACCTTATCTACTTGAAATGTGATCCTACTACAGATTTCACTGATGTCGCCCTCTAGCTGCTTGCAGTTTCCAAACGTACAAACAAACTGCTGTCAACATATGAATAGTAAACACTGCTAATGCGAGTGGAGTGAGCATGCATTCTTAACAGTGTGTATGATTCACTATTTAAATAAGCTTAGGTTATATATATAAAATCTTAGGCTAATTAGCAACCAGTCACACCAAAGCATGCTAACAATGTTTCATCTATGATATGAGCTTAGGTTTCTGAATTCACGGAAGATTAGCCTTAGGTTAGATTTTTTTTTATGTAAGCTTAGGTTAATTGGTAATAGCGAAATTGTCAGGACCCTGCACTTACCTGCCATATTCAGCCATTTTCCAATTCCCTCCTTACAAGATAGTTCCCCCACCATTGAAGTAGCCCAGGGTGCCATAGGTCACATGGTCGGAGGTGCTAGTGGAGTGAGCCTTATCCATAGTGGAGGAAGAAAACATTGGAATCTAAATTTGCAACAATGTGATAGATTTATCATCGTTCACATTGACACTTCCCTTTTGTTAAACAATGCGTTTTAAAGGAAGGGTCAAGGAAAGAAAAGTTTGCACATGAAAGGAATACATTGTAATTTATTTTAAAGTAACAGGGTAAGGGAAGGATAGTTTGCACATGAAAAGAATACTTTATTTTAAAGAAATCACACATGGGAAGGGTAGTTTGCACGTGGAAGGAATACCATTTAATTTATTTTAAAGTAATGGGACACAGGAAGGATAGTTTGCATGTGAAAGGAATACAGTTTAATTTTAAAGGAATGGGACAAGGAAAGGATAGTTTGCATGTGAAAGGAATACAGTGGAGAAATTAAATAGCAATGGGGACGATCACGTGTTCACATGGTTAGGTATTATGGGTAGTCATATGGTATGGTAGAGGAAACAGTAATGGGTGCAGCTTCTTGTTCTCCCCTTCAATATCAAAAAATTAATTTGGTTTATATCATCAAAATATACGAGAATTAAAGGATAAAGTAGAGGAGCTAAGCTTACATATTCAAGATATAAATTATGATATCACAGTAATCTGCACAACAGAGAACCACATGACAGAAGCAGAGCTTAAAAGTGTGAACTTCAGTAAGTACACATTATGTTCCAGTTTTTGCAGAAGTAGATTAAATTGTGGAGGAGTGAGTACATTTGTTAAAAGCATGACAAAGCTCACCAGCATAAATGTTGCATCTTTTTGTGAGGAAAAGGAATTTGGTAGGGAGACTTACATTATTATAGCAGTATATAGAGCTCCCACAGGGAACTTCCAAGGGTTTATAAATAGATTAGAAAGAACTGTTTCATACATTTACACTCAAAATGCTAAAATAATAGTTTGTGGGGATTTTAATGTTAACACACTTAATGACAGTGAAAGGAAAACTCATCTCATCTCACCTCCCTATTACATACATTTAATTTGGAATATGTGGTTCATTTTCCCACCAGAACTTATATGAACACTGCAACAGCTATAGACAACATATTTCTAGACTTAGGAAAAATTCCAAATTATACCATAATTCCTATTTTAAATAGCATGTCAGATGATGATGCTCAGGTATTGGTGGTGCCTGTCATAGCCAACAAACAGATTAATACAAAAAGTAAAATTACAACAAGAATAATTAATTATGAACATATCAATAATTTTAAACTAGCATTAAAAAATGAAAAATGGGCTTCTGTCTATTCCAGCACTCAAGTAAATGATAAATTTGATGAATTCCTTAAAACAGTGCTATTAGCATTTGAAGCTATTTTTCCTAAGAAAACCATAAGCTCATCACAGGTAACAAAAGTCAAACCCTGGATTACTTCAGGTATAAGGAAGTCCTGTGCAAATAAAAGAAATTTGTTCTTACTATATCGCACAAGTAATGATTCAAACATTAAAGCACACTACAAGACATATTGCAAAATACTTAAAAGAGTAATTAATGAAGCTAAAAGAAAGTATTACTCGCTAGGCATTGATGATTCCAATAATAAAATTAAAACAATGTGGAATATAATAAAAACTGAAACAGGTAGAATTAAATCAAATAGTAATATTATTCACAGAACTACTGAAAATAAAGAAGTCATTAATTGCTCCGCCATCGTTAATGCCTTTAACACATATTTCCTTGTACCAAATAGCAAAATAAACAGATCTGACCCAAACCCAGCTGCACTTAAAATGCTAAAAAAGGCACATCTCAAAATTAATTGTGAATTTAAGGTTGACTCTACAACACCTAGGGAAATAGAAAATATTATTAGCTCATTGAAAAGCAAAACCTCTCATGGTTGGGATGAGATAAGTACCAAATTGTTAAAACATTGCACAGAAGAGTTAAGCAAGCCTCTTTGTCATATATGCAGTCATTCCCTTATGTCAGGGATATTTCCAGAAAAAATGAAACATATAATTGTTAAGCCTCTATACAAGAAAGGAGACAAAAATGGCTTCCAATTATAGGCCCATCTCTCTTTTGACAGCCTTTTCTAAAGTAATGGAAAAAGCAGTATATAATCGGGTTATAAAATACCTGGAGTTCAACAACATTCTCTCAGTATCCCAGTTCGGATTTAGGAAAAAAATGTCAACAGAAAATGCAACATACATGCTCACTTCTGAAGTATTAACAGCCTTGGATAAAAAGGAACTACCATTAGGAATATTTTGTGACTTAGCTAAGGCATTTGGCAGCATAGATCATAACCTCTTGCTACAAAAGTTACAAGTTTATGGCTTCAGTGATATCACTATAAAATGATTCAGATCTTACTTAACAAATAGGATCCAGAAAACCAGAATCAATGGTTGTGATTCAAAACCAGGTATTATTACTAGAGGTGTCCCACAAGGTTCTATACTTGGTCCTCTGTTATTTTTAATATTTATAAACGATCTGCCATACTATCTTATCAAAGATTCAATAGCTGTGCTTTTTGCAGATGATACCAGTATACTTATATCTGCAAAGTCACATCAGCAGTTAAGAAATTCTGTCAATAAAGTGTTTGAACAGCTCAACTTTGAAGCTAATAAGCTTTCATTAAACTATGATAAAGCCAATTTTATTCAATTTCAAACAAAGCATAAACAAGTGAATGAATTAACAATCAGGTACAACAGTTACACCATAAATAAGGTATCTGATACAAAATTTCTTGGGCTTCAAATAGATGGAGAGCTCAACTGGAGAAAACAAATAAAAATCATGCTGCCAAAACTCGGCTCAGCTTGCTTTGCCTTAAGAAACTTAAAACATTTCCTCTACCAAAATGCCTTAAAAAAGCATATTTTGTCTACTTTCCCTCCCTGTTGCGATATGGAACAATGTTCTGGGGTAATTCGGCACATAGCAAGCAAGTATTTATATTACAAAAAAAGGCCATGCGTATTATCTGTGGTGTTGGGTCCCGTCATTCCTGTAGACCCTTGTTCAAAGTCCAAAAAATTCTTACTCTCACTGGTGAATACATATATTCTCTCTTGAGCTACCTTACAGATAATTATGATAACTTCACAATGAACCTTGCTGTGCATGACCACAATACAAGGCATGTAGGCGATTCGCATAGACCAGCAAATAGCTTAAAACTGTTCCAAAAAGGATGTTACTATTCTGCAATAACAATTTACAATAACTTTCCATGCTACTTAAAACTATTGGGCAAGCCTAATCAACATAACATCTTTAAGAAAGTCTTTCTTATATACTCACTCTCCATACACTATGGAGGAATTTTTTAATATGTCGTGCAATATATAAATATTCAATACATAGGGCAGATGGCATATGATAGTGACTTACACTTATTTGTTATTGTCCTACTGTAATGCATGTTGAGATGTTTACTCTTGGGGGGAAAAAAGGAAGAATGGTGATGGTTTGCAAATTTTCAATTCTTAAATAACGCATGGTATGGAGAGGGAGAAATGTTCTTGGTGTTGGGTATGTTTATTAGTTAAACAAGTTCTGGGTGCTGAGTATGTTATTATTTAAGAAGTTCTTGGTGCTGGATATGTTTATTAGTTATGCTGCATATTTTATAATTGTATGTGTTCAATGTCCCTGAGCGTTGCTCACAGTGGCACCAAATGAACAAACAAACGAATGCAGGGTTCCAACAGTTTCACTATTACTGGTTAATTAACAACCAGTGGTTTCATCAAAGCATGGTAACGATTTTTCATTTTATGATATAAGCTTAGGTTTCTGAATTCATGGAAGGTTAACCTTAGGTTAGGTTTTTTTTTTATATGAGCTTAGGTTAATTAGCAACCAGTAGTTACACCATCAACAATTCACTGCCTTCACATTTATATCAGCGGGAAGCGAAAATGAAGAAGTGAGGAAAACGTAGCCAAACTCGCAAATTTTGCTTCTCATTTAGGTTGGCAGTTCTCGTTGTGCATTTGCAGTAGCGACAAGATGGCAATGTTTGGTGTCATTACAGTCAGTTCTGTTATAAAAGTAAGGCACCTATGGTTGTCGCCAATCAAGAAGGTGATTGACAGTTGCTATCCACGTGCCGGAAAGCATTAAATGAATGAGAGGGAATGGCTACATCATAGCAGTCGTCATAGCAATGGTTAAAAGAACCAATTAGAACTAAGATGTTTCCATAGCTACGATAGATGCAAAAGCCTTGTTGCTGATACTGTAACACATAATTAGCATGACGTACCTGGCGAGCGACCGTTGCAGTAACATGAACTGCACGTCTTATCTTCTGTGGTCGCTGTGGTTATAAACAATGCTACCTTTAGCCACAGCTTTATGTATTTACATCAGTTTAGAGATTGCCTGTGTACTGAGAAGTTATTTTGCATCCTATTTGTACAGTTGTTTGCTTTATGTTTACATGTGTTTGCGTGTGTTGAGCATTTGCAATTGTGTTAACACTTTTAATGGATATTTAACAATATCAAAAAAAATAGTGACAAAGACAGCAAGCCAAACGAAAAACTGAGTGTACTCAGTAACTGAATAAAATGCATTTGGTAAAGGTATTCCAAATAAAGGACAAGCACGGGAAATAATATGCTCTGTGAGAAAATCAGCGACATTTTCCCATTAGAGTAAGTATCAATATTTCACAGATGTCTCTCTTGTTACGCAGATCTTTACACTCCTATATTCTTGCATGTTCTATCCTTTGCTTGCAGATTCATTATTTTATAATTGTCTTCATATACGAATATAAATGTGTGTGTGTGTGTGTGTGTGTGTGTGTGCGCGTGCGTGTGTTTTTTTTAAAGAAGCAAAATTGAGCCCATACAGTGATTTACACTTATTCTCCATTGTTATTGTAAGATTGGGCTGAATGTGAACAATAAATATCCATGTTCTGGAAACCTTCAAAATGGATCCAGGAAAATATAATGCAAAAGCTAGACAAAAAGTTTTTGTTAAGGTATCATACATACCAAGAAGTTCGACTTGCTATACACATAACACACACGTGTCTACATGATTATTTTATTAACTATGATCAGTACACATAAGGAACACAAATTATACTTGCTGCCAAAGAAGAAAGGGTTTGACCTTTCACGGAGAGAGAGGGAGGCGATGGTGCCACTTATTGCGACCACGTGGAGAGCGCGCTAGAATAGAGTACGAAGGCAACTGGTTTGCATCTGCATTGTAGGGCGGGTATTACTCATATTTATATTCGTATATGAAGACAATTATAAAATAATGAATCTGCAAGCAAAGGATAGAACATGCAAGAATATAGGAGTGTAAAGATCTGCGTAACAAGAGAGACATCTGTGAAATATTGATACTTACTCTAATGGGAAAATGTCGCTGATTTTCTCACAGAGCATATTATTTCCCGTGCTTGTCCTTTATTTGGAATACCTTTACCAAATGCATTTTATTCAGTTACTGAGTACACTCAGTTTTTCGTTTGGCTTGCTGTCTTTGTCACTATTTTTTTTTATATTGTTAAATATCCATTAAAAGTGTTAACACAATTGCAAATGCTCAACACACGCAAACACATGTAAACATAAAGCAAACAACTGTACAAATAGGATGATGCAAAATAACTTCTCAGTACACAGGCAATCTCTAAACTGATGTAAATACATTAAGCTGTGGCTAAAGGTAGCATTGTTTATAACTGCAGGGACAGCAGAAGATAGGATGTGCAGTTCATGTTACTGCAACGGTTGTTCGCCAGGTACGTCATTCTAATCATGTGTTACAGTATCGGCAACAAGGTTTTTGCATGTCGTTGCTATGGAAACGTCTTAGTTCTAATTGGTCCTTCTAATCATTGCTATGATGTATCCATCCCCTCCCATTTATTTAAAGCTTTCTGCCACATGCTTAGTAACTGTCAATCACCTTCTTGATTGGCGCCAACTATAATGTTGAACATAACATATTTTAAAACATTTATGTTGTGTATTGATACTTTTGTTCCTTATAAATAAGCTGTCACAACACTCATCACACGCATCCCATGCAAGTCATTATGGGAATGTTGCCTGTGTTGTCCTGCTGCCAACATTGCCAATCCAAACATAGCGGAAGTGCAGGGTACTGCCAACATGGAAGTGGATCGTGGCACTTATTTAGGCCTCTAAGCTGCAAAGCATAGTGAGGGCTGATGGCCCTAAGCTGCAAATCATACAAAGGAATGCTTTTTGTAAGTAGAGGACTGCAATAAAAGTTGACTGATGGTGGAGTATCATTTGGTACTGAAAGTGAAACTTAACTCATGTCAGATGTGGCAATTTTATCATCTCAGTGGTTATTCCTTCAATTCATTTTGGCAAAAAAATAAAATATATAGAGTATGTGAAAGATTTGTCATTGAAGCTGAAACACCATTGTTGGGGATGAGAGAGTTAAATATAAAATCCAGGTAATCTACTTGAAAGCATAAATAATCTCCAAGCTTGCTTTACAATTCCAATATGAGTGCAAGTGAAGTTTCAGTGTTATGAATGTGATCTGCACAGATCAAAGAACCTCCCCTGCTACATTGAGTATATCACAGCTATACCTTTTTCACTATAAGCTGAAAGGAGAAGTAAACAAATCCACATGACAAGAGAGCACCTCATTAGCTGGCGGGCAAACTACAAGCCTTCCCACTTAACATGTCGTCTCTTCCTCTACAAAAAAAACAGCTCGGTTCAGATCGTAACATTTTGTTATCCTTGTGCAGAGAAATTTAAAAACTCCATTATTGTAACTGTTCAATTTATGAAAGTAAATGTGTTTGTTCAGATTCACCTATAACTAAATGAACCATTATAGCAGAGGGTTAAGAGGCTATGCGCAGGTGCTGCAGTTCATTTCTAGAGAGCCGCCAGTGTACTTTTGCAACATGTTGAGAAAATCACTACGTTTCCATGGAGAATTGAAATCGATTTGAGTCCAATTCCATATTGAATACGATTCGCATTTCCATGTTAAATTCAATACGTATCGAGATCGATTTGGATACACAAAGTTCGAGAATAAAATAATTCAAGGTTTTATGTTTGTTAACTTGGATTTAGGTTGCCAAACCTGTTAAGCATGTGTTAATTTGTTTTTCTGAATATTCTGGGTTTTGAGGTTAGTGAATGTTTTTGAGAAGGATTGCGAATTTTGTAAGCAATAAAAGTGTCTTTGCTGTGTATTTTATTACACATGTGATTAACGATTTACACTAATAAAAACCAAATGACGAGCGTGCAGCGTGTTACAATTATAGTAGATGGTAGTATCTTTGGCATATTCAAAACGATTTGAATACAGTAGGTGTTTCCATGCAACAAATTTCGATCCGATTCTACTTTCTAAGAGGATCGGATCCAAGGTTCAAAACGATCTCAATACGATCCAGATCCGCATTTTCATGCAGTATTCAATACGGAAAGTGTACTCAGATCGATCTCAATTCCCCATGGAAATGTAGTATTTAGAGAGTGTCATTGCTGAGAATCATGTGGAAAACATAAATGCGGGAAATGGAGGGAAGATGATTGTGTTAAATGCTTTTAACAAATTCTGTGAAAAGTACCCACCTTTAATCGACAATGAATATGGTTGGCCATTATTTAGCAATAATTAAACTTTGTTGTTAGTGATACAGAATTGTTGCTTGGATAGCTTGGGTCACGTTTATTTTCTGTTGTGTTTCAACCTATAGTGCTAATCGTTTTTTTTAACTTGACTCCTAAAAGGTTCAAGCAAAGGTGGTATATTGATATTAGTCATTAAATGAAGGATTTCTAAAGCCTGAAGTTAAGAACAGTTTAATCCAGTACCTTTAATCACAGATGCCAAACTGTTCCAGTACAAATTTTATTTGTCTACTCTTAGTATTATGTGTTAGAAGTTTGGAATGTAAGGCAAAATATCAGAATAAGACATACAATGTTTAAAAGGTAAATGACCCCCAAGCTGCGAAATATACTTTAATCACATTCTGTCTGAAGCAATTTCCTCTCGCGGGTAAGTCATCCTCCACATGGTGTTGCCATGTGCTCGGTGGAGTGATACATTTAAGTTTTGTTTACTTCTTCTTTCAGCTTATAGTGAAAACATTCATGCTTATAAATGTTCCATCTTTGCAATGATGGAAATCAGAGCCATACTTTAAAAAATGGGTGAAGAGCCATGAATACTGCTGCAGGGTTCAACAGGACAAAAGCATGCTTTGGGACTTTCTGTAATGATCTAGGCTAGCAAATTATCATTTTTACTATCTCTAATTGAAGTAAGTAGAGCAAGTATTAAAATTGGACTATGGCTTTAGCCTATTTAACTTACAACGAATGCGTAAATGTATAATGAAAGTTTAGGGCTTTGTTCCATATCTATCCTGCACAAATTATTTGACTGATATTGTTCCTTATCTGTCAGTAGACCCACGATTGCTATACTAACACCACTCGTGCATCTGAATTGCTATTGAGGACCCTAAGCTGCAAGGTGTAGCCCAATGTTGAGGCTCCTAAGCTGCAAAGTGTAGCTGAGGGATGTTTTTTTAGAAGTAGAGGAGTGGAGCGGAGCAATTGGGGCCAAAAGTGATGACAGGGTGCAGGTGTAGGATCTGTATGTCTAAAATTTGAATGATTCACATTAACAAATATTCTTACCTTTTATTGTCATAGTGGATACTCTATAACCCCAATTTTGTAAGTAAAACATAACTTCTCCCATGCTCGCATACTAAATCATAACCCCCTTATTGGCATATATGGAACTTTGTCCTTTTTTGACAGTTCAGCCAGTAGTAGATGCTTTGTGTCTCTACAGTTCTTCCGGAAGAGCTGTCAACATTTGAGCGAAAAACACTGCAAGATATGCAGGACAAGGATGACACTAAATGAATATGATTAATATTAAATGTCATTAAACAACAAAAGAAAGGTAAATAGAAAGAAAGAGATGAGTGTGAGGCAAAATTTAATCCAAGGTTAGGTTTACAGTATTAAGAGTAGTGTGCTTATATGAATTGGTTTCAAATAACAAAGTAAAAATATCACTGTTTTTGCAAATTACACTAATAGAGTTGGGTTAGCAGTTTTCTCTGTGTTTGCGCAATTAACAAAATTGAGTGCTTTAACATATCGCAATGAATTAACAAGGGTCATTCCGAAACTAATGCCTCCTATTTTTTTGTGTTGACTGAGTATCCGAGCCAGATTATGTTGGTTACTATCTGTGAACCTTCCCACTAGTGTCCTGTTAGTTTCATTGTCCTGCGACAGCAACAATAGGGGAGCATTCCTAAATAGCAACTGAAATCGAGGTGCTTACAAAACCGAGATGTATGATTGAATTCCTTACTGCTGAACAAATTGAGCCAGTTGAAATCCATCGACACTTGCTAAAGGTGTATGGGTACAATTGAGTAAATGCAAGTAATGTGAGTTGGTGGGTAAGAGCATTTCAGTAGTGCTGGAAACGATGTGCATGGGCAAGCCACGCCCCAGTCAACCCTGCTTGGCTGCCACTGTGCATAATGAACAGCGTATCAACTCAATGTAATGATCGGTGGATTACGACCAAGGAATTGTGTGCAGAACTGAATATTGCCTGTAATGCCTTAGACAATATGTTACACAACCTTAATTATCACAAAAGTGCGAGTGGGTCCCGTGGATGCTTACACAAGACGAAAAAAAAATCATTTGTCATCCAACATGTAAAAAATGTTAAGGTTAACAACAACAAAATGGGAAAAAAAGGACAGTTACAACAAACCAATTTGAAAACACAAAGTTTCTTATCAAAAGTTATAAGAATAAAAACTAAAATTAATTTTCTGATTTTCTGAAATCAAAAGAAAATATTTTGATCAGAGAAAATCCTTCTAACTTTCCAACCAATTAAGATTCAGTTAGACTTAGAAGAAACCATTATTAAATCTGAAAGACCCAAATCTGTTAACTATTAAAAACAGAAGCACTACATACAGTGAAGTTTTCTTGTTTGATATTCTTCAAGCTATAGATTAGTGTAACAGAGAATCATGTCCAGCTTAAAGTGTGTCTTATATTGCCCACTAAAAATCTGAATGATTGGAAAAGAGAAATAAGTCCAGGACTAGTTTCTCTTATATACTCATAGAGAACACTGACAAATTTCTGGATTCATTATATGGGCTGTGATTAACAATAAATTACTAGCAATGTGTGAATTGGTAATACTGATCCTCACACAGCAGAATTTAGTGTTTGTAAGACATTTATATGCCTATTGTTTTATTAACTCTCTTCAGTGAATATTCCAGAATTTGTTAGCTATCGTGTGTCATTTATTATGGATAGTTCAGAAGGCAAATCTCCAAGAAAGAGTACGAGGAAAGGTACTTGAAATACTGATAATTATATGCATGAGAAGAGGAAAAGAGCTCATTTAACTGGGAGGTAATATGTTGCCGGGAAGGGCAAGGTTATGAAAGCTAAGCAACCCAGTCCTGATTGCAACTGCCGATTGAAGTGCACAAATAAATTTTTTGATATTGATAAAATAGCTATTCTATCACAGTCTCTGTGGATGTACTAAAAATGAACAAGATACATTTTTAATGGGACTAATAGAAAGTACACCAGTGTAGAGAAGACGTCCGAGAAAAGAAGATGGTTCACAAAAAAGAAGGTCATTTATCTTTCATGTGCTGCTAGGTTCCAGTAGAGTTCAAGTTTGTAAAGAAGCATTTCTGAACTGTATGCTGTTTCTGGAAAATCTGTGTACCGCTTAACGTACATCCTACTTCAAGGAAAGTCTCCCATTGATATGCGTGGGAAGCATTTAAATCGTAGCAATGCAGTACCTGAAACAGCACGTCATAAAATAGATGAGTACATCAGGGCATTTCCTACACACAAAACACATTACTCAAAGAAACCTATCATATATCTTGATCCTCAATTTAATGTTAAAACAATGTATCATCTCTTCTGTGACAAGAAAGGGGATTTAATAAGCATGGTTAAGTATGAGTACTATCTAAAGTATTACAACGAAAACTATGGATTTCGATTTGGTCGGCCACAAGTAGATGTGTGTTCTACATGTGAGGCTTTAAATGTGAAGATCAAGTGAACTGATTATCCATAAAAGACAAGCAGCTAAGTTTTATAAGAAATTGGATGAAGTAAAGAATATGTGAAGAATATGATACTGTAGTAGCTATTGTTTGGGATTATATGCAGAATATTCAGCTTCCAGTTTTGCCTGTACAGGAAATTTTTTACCTGAGAAAATTATGGCTTTATTTATTCTGTATACATGACATCAAATCAGATAATGCACACTTTTATTTATATCATGTAGGTGTGGCCAAACGAGAACCAGATGAGGTGTGTACCTTTTTGCAAGACTACCTTTGTCATCTTCCACCAACTGTGAAGACACACTATTTAGTGATTCTTGCGGAGGTCAAAACAGGAATCATACTGTTGTGCGATTTTTATTATCATTGACAATGACAGGAAGATTCAATGTCATTCACTAATACTTTCCAGAAAGAGGTCACTTTTTCTTGCCGTGTGACTGCGACTTTGGTCTCATAAAGCGTGTTCTCCGTCATCATGATAGAGTGTATACACCATTTGAATATCTTTTACTGTATTATCAGCTAGGAAATGCCCAAATGCTTTCATGGCAACAGTAATAGACATTGAGAACATCATAGACTTCAAAACCTGGTGGCTGAACTATTTTAAGAAGACAACCAAGGCTGTCGCTCGTTCTGGCAGCTTTCATTGTGAGCCTGGTGTGACTCTTTCCAAGTATAAGCATCTAACTTATGATAGAGAACATTTTGGTTACCTTGTGGCATGTGAGTATATTGATGGGCTTGTCCAGTGGTCTTTTATGTTGGCACGCCCAGATCTGCATTTCAAGAAGGTTTCTGGCACACCTGTTCTCCCAATCAACAGAAAGAAAATAGTAGATGTTCAAAAAATAGTACAATACATCCCACATGAACATCTCCACTTCTACCAGAAAATTTTGACATGGCCACAGACTGAGTTCATGCTGATATTAATTTAGTAAGAGTATTTCCATATAGCACAATATGTTCATTAACCATTACAGATTTATTGTACAATTACATTGTTTCATAAGTCCAAAACTGAACAAATAAAAGACAATTATGTTGTTTTCTACTAAACATTCCATAATTATTTTAAAAGGGAAATAAGTCCAAGGTATAAAAACATTTCTGTATATCACAGACATGCTAATTTGAGGTCACTGAGTAATCCAAGCAATCAATAACGATTAGTTCTATAAGTTTTGTGTAGAGCATAAGTGTACCAGATGTCAACTGTTGACGTTATTAAGTTTTTTTTGTTTTTCTCAAAACTATGGAACAAGACTTATTTCTCTTTTAAAATCACTGATTCAATTAAACTTCAAGAATTTTCTAAGAATGTCAAAAGATTTCAATTTGTTGCTGACTATGATTTTACCAGCAATTGGAAAACAGGAGATGAATTTCAGAGCAGCCATATCAGCTGAAATGAGATTAGGCTCTTAACCTCTTTGTTTGTTCTTTCTTTTTTCTCTCTCTTTTCTGTCATCAAAAATATGGGCAAGCTCACATAAACACTTCTTTTCTTGATTTTATTTCCATAGTCTTTTAGGGATGCATCCCAGATTCTTGCATGAATCTCATTAACTTATTGTCTTTGCTTTCTTTCCACTCCATTTTCCTTGCTAGGAAGCAATGAATAATATGCTTGGGTCAGTGTTTATCATTTGTGACTGAAGTTAGTCAGGTCTCCACAAAGTGAGCCAAATACATATTGCACTCAACATATTTTCCACTGCCGGTGAAAAACAGTTTGTTTAGCCAGGACATGTTGTTCAATGGAGACATTTGTTTACCACCGACATGTTGAATCAACATATTTTGTTGATTGTTGAGGTAGTGAAGACCCGCCTTTAAAACAAGTTGAAGGCGAAGGTAGGCCGTTGGTAAGCCACTGTGAAATCAAGGAGTTCTGTGTTTTCTAGTCTTAACCCGAGGTTAGCCTTAAATTTAATGTGTGTATACATCAACTGATGTTGCTGTGGTTACATTTCATGTGAGAATTTTGGCTGCTAAAACCTGTTGCTGTGACATAATTATAATTTATAGTTATACATAATTATTGTAAAATCACTTCATATGCACATACTTTAAACCTAAGGCTAAGCTTGAGTTTTGTCTAAAAGATGCAGGATCCCTTGGTTTTTCTGTGGTTTGCTATGGTCTGATGGCTTACTCTTGCCTCCTCATTTTAAGATTAGAATAAGTTAAATGTCATCATAGCACATGTAATAAATTGTGTAACTCCAAAGAAAACTAGTAACACATAGCATAAAACAATCTATCAGTAACACCAGATTTCATTTATTTTTTTGAGTGGCCAAACTTCTACATAATTGCATTTGATTATGATTGTTCAGAAGCAGAATAGTTGTGTCTAGACACAAAATAAAACTTTGAGAATTCAGCTTTCCAAGTCGAATAATAATAATAATAATAATAATAATAATAATAATAATAATAATAACAACAACATAATAATAATAAGAAGAAGAAGAATGCACACACACACATGTACACAGGGTCTTCAGATTTATTCGGTCGTTGCCACCAGTTGGTTGTCTGTGCATGACATCAATACTTTGAAACGAGTTTATCACCCGTGCCACTGGCAGAGGACTAGAAAAAGATGAGTCAAAGGGGTGGATGTCAACAGTTTTGAGGTCACCATAGTGAAATGGAACCTGTAATTTACCTTTCCAGTATTTACATTTGGAACTTGCATCTCATAAACTCGTATTCTTAGCATGTATGCTGATAAGTGACTCAAATAATTGGACAGGTTTTGCAACATATTGTGTCTTGGCTTTAATGGCACAACTTTTAACTTTCGTAATAAAAAAGATAGTTGTTTTATTTTTTGCTAATGAAAATCAATTTTTTTTTAATTCCCTACTACATATATTAAGTAGGGGAAGTATTGCATTCCACCCAAAAACTTGATTCTGAGATTTCACTGAAAATACATGTTTTGAGGCCCCAAAATTAAAAAAAAAAGGATTTTTATAAAAGATCTGTGTGTGTGGATGTCTGTGAACAGCATAACTCAAAAGTTGAATAAATCCAAACTTGGTATTTAGGTTTAGTATCTTTCAAAGAAGAAAATCCCCCACTCCTGACTATCCTTTGCATGGAACATTTTTCGAAAATGGCTCTAATGATTTTGATTAAAATATCATATATTTAAGATATTTTCATGACAAATGAAATGTAGATCTTGAATTTTCTGGGAATGTCCCCAAAACTCCTCTTCATTCGGAATGGCTTTTGCATAACTGGTAAACCGTAAGGGAGAGACAAACTTTTTGTACACAAAAGAAATAATCTCGTTAAAACACAATTTATGTCATACTTTTTTTTATGGAGTGAACCATTTCCGAGATATTCTTTATTTGTTTGAATTTTCCAATACTTATACTTTTTCTCAAATGGAAATTTGTTATTCTTTTTTATGTCCTGGACATGCAAAGAGAATGAAATACTCTACATAGCAACCAGCTCTTAAAAGATTTGACTCGCTTAAAGCCTACCATATTCCCTTGCACTTACAAGAAAATTAGTAATAAGATAGCTTCTGCAAATGTTTATCTCGTTTAACATGAAGTAGATGGAGAATAAGCGTTTGTAAAAATAGTTCGTACAAAAGTAGAGAAAGTCATGTGAGTGTAACATCAGATTTTCTTTCTTTCTTTCTTTCTTTCTTTCCATGTTTTGTTTTGTCTTGGGAGTTGATGAAATTCTGGGCAAGAACAGAAAAAATCAGTATTGTAACGATAGACTCCCCCTCATATCCTTCTAGTTTGGAAGTAGCACTCACCCATGCAAATTCTGTGATCACTCCCATCTTGTGTGCAAAGAATGCATAGATTGTCCTAGTGAAAAGCAGTTTTACACCGCCACAGTACATCAACCTGTTTACATAGTCAGAAATGCATGCAGTCTGAGGTTCAATTTTGCACCTCCCTTGAAGACAAGGGGCTTGCTGAACTAATAATGTTCTCATTAATTTAAACCAACTGGTAGTAAAGGCCGAATAAATCTGAAGACCTTGTTTCATATATATATATATATATATAAGTATTCTCAGCACAGCTCAGAATGCCAATTTGAACTAAACTGAATGCCCTCTTAGGCACACTTTCATGAATACACTTGTAATGTCTAGTATGCTTTATATACAGTGATGGTTCTTTTTTCAAGTTCACATTATTCTGAACTAAACTGAATGCCCTCTTAGGCACACTTTCATGAATACACTTGTAATGTCTAGTATGCTTTATATACAGCGATGGTTCTTTTTTCAAGTTCACATTACTCCATGTATTCCATGATAGAAACTACAATTATTTCAAAGCCTTGAACCGATCAAACAGGAAATAGATATATGGATGAGGGAAGAGCAGAGAAATGCAAGGTAGCTTACATATCAATGTTACTGCATTCTGCTTGTTTTTAAGTAATGAATACTATTATTTCACAATTACAGCTTCACAAATAAACACCTTTAATGGAATTCTTAAAGTTATTAAAATTCGAAGCACTATTGAAAGTGAAAAGATGTACATATTAAAACTTATAGAGTGTCTCATGTTAAAACTTACTTCACTTAAGTCAGATGGTTAAAATCAGGAAACGTTTTTTGAAGATGTTTGTCTCCATCCTCAGCTGTTGGTACAGATGACGGCTGCCATCCCTCTTCTAATACACTATAACCTTGATGGTTATATAGGATTATTGCTAGAGGGCACCAAGGTCATGATGTATTAGAGGAGGGGCGGCAGCCAGTCATCAGCCACCAAATAGCTGTGGATGGAGACAAATGTCTCCAAAAATATTTCCTGGGTTTAACCATCTGACTAGTGAAGTAAGTTTTAACATGTGACTTTCCATATGTTTTACTATCTCTTATGAAATTTGCAGTTTTATTATAATGTTCATTATTATGAAAAGAAACAAATTGATTGCAAATACAAATGTGGCAACAAGCTAAAAGCAGCAGTGTTGCTAGATCTATCTGATGCTACATGTGCTATTTGCTTAGTCTGTTCTAATTTTTTCATGTATGAAAACACACTGCATCCCTATTTAGTGCTTTGGGTTTTAAATAAAAAATATTCAGTTCACATAAAGTAATTGCAACATAATGCAGAAAATAGAAGATTTACTGCTGGATGGTCAGTGATAGTGTGCACTGACCAGCACTGCAAGCATTCTATAAATATTTCCCCATGTTGCAGAGTTCAAATCTTGTGTCAGCAAACCGTTGTTATTAAAGACATTGTTCTCAATCATACAAGAGTGCTGAATTTGTATATTTATTGGTTCCAGTTGCAGAATACCTTCATTTCCTGTAAAATTTAAGATAGTTATTCATGTCATAGGTTAACAATGCTTGCATTTACCCTCTCTTTACCTTTACAACATGTAAGGACCAGAGACAGAGGCAGCGAAACTGTAGTGTATGTTATGATATAACAAGTCTTAAAAAAGTTTCAATAAATTAATTGAGTAAAATAATTATGAAATTATAATGCATAATACAAAAGCCTTACTTATCAAAATTGGGAAATATATTTATTATTTCACAATGCAATGTTTACTTGCCATACAACAAATAAATGAGTCAAATTTTGCTGTATGGCATTATCATAGATATATTTTGTTTAATTTAGTGTATATTTCTGTTCAGGATGAAGAGTTTTTGCAAAACAATCACCCTGAATAATGCAGAGTGAGCCAAAAAAACTACAAATCGGTTGCACAGTGTTTTTCCTGTCTGCATCCTCGGCACTCATTGACATCTGCCGCTATCATAGAAGGGCGCAGATGAAACCATACAACATTTTTAAAACTACTTTTAAAGGCTTTACTTACCAATTTTATGGAAGATGCTGAAACTGGCCACCATTGTCCATACATTTTTGGCACCTCTTTAGAAAACAATCTCACTTGCCATAGTTCACGTTGAGAAATGCTGGCAATTTCTGACGGATATTTTGTTTGGATGACGGTGGCCAGTTTCAGCATATCCTTTTCATAAAGTTGCTAAGTAAAGCCTTTAAAAGTAGTTTTAAAAATGTTGTATGGTTTCATCCGCGCCTTTCTATGATAATGGCAGATGGCAACAGTGCTGAGGATGCGGACAGGAAAAACACAGCGCAGCCATTTCGTAGTTTTTTGGCATGTGTGTGCACGCTTGGTATTTTAGTTTAGCACTTTCCGAAGATGTGACAAAGATTTTTGAGAACCCCCCCCCCCCTCACTACCCTTTAAATGGGGCATTTTTTTAAATTTCTGATTTTCAATATTAGACAATTGCCATTCCCTTTGCATTTATAACAAAATGTGTAATGTAGCTGTTTTAAAGATCATTTATCTTAATGAAAATGAAGTAGATAGAAAAATAAGCTTTCATAAGATAAGTTTTTATACCCATTAATAAAAGATAAATGGTAGAGAAAGTCATGTGAATGTAACATATCAGAATTTTTTTATATTGTGGCCATGCAAAGAATGTGAAAGCATGCACATAGCAACCCACTTTTAAAAGATTTGGCTAATGTTTTACTCTACTGCATCCCTCTATATGTACACTGAAATATGTAATAAAACATTTGTGCATATGTTTAACACAAAGTAATTTCTTAGCTTTTATAAGAAGAGTGGGTAGAGAACATTATTTGAATGTAATATACAAGATTTTTTTTGCTTTCACTAAGTTTCTTGCTCGTAGTAATTGCAACAATATGATATTTCCCAAGGTTGCAGGTTCAAACCTGGCGGAGGGCGATGGATTTTTTTTTGGGCATAAAAATCCTTAGCATGTTTCCTTCAGAAGGGAAGTAAAGCTGGTGGTCCTGTTTCGTAGATTTATGGCATGTAAAAAACCTCAAACCTGATAAACAGGCCTCTAAGCAAAATTTCTAGTCTTTCACACCCAATATAGAATGGGACGCTAAGAATTATAATAGTTAAAGAGCGTCCATAAATAAAACTAATTTTTTTTTCACTGTGGTATAATATTCACTCAAAAATGTGATATCAGGATTTCACCAGAAATATATGTTTTGAGTTTCTCTAAATAAAAAAAAAGGGGGGGGAGAGGGCAGGGCATAACTCGGAAACTGAAAGAATACCAGTATGTAATAAGTTGCTATCAGGCTTTCTCTCTCTCTCTCTCTCTCTCTCTCTCTCTTCCTGGTCTTGCAAAGAGTAGTATTTCAAAGCGAACAATCACATTAACCCAGTTTTTAAATATTTGACTTGCCTAAGCCTCCTGTATTTCCTATGTATTAGCGTAGTGCCTTTTCACAATGAGATGTGCAAACATCTCAATTTACAAATAGTAGATAGAATAAGCAGAATAAAGTTTGTAAGAGTAGTTTGTAGTAGAATGGGCAGAGATAGTAATATGAATACTACATCAGTTTTTGTTTTCTTTAGGTGAGCAGGAATTAGTCCAATTTCTAGCAGAAGAAATAACAGCAGAATGTAAAGCAGTCAAGATGAAAACGCTTCCTACCAAAATTGATGACTTTGAGGTGAAACTTGATGGTGCAGAGGTCACTTTGACAAAAACCACATCTAAGGAAAGGCAAGTTCTTTTAGATGAAAGCCTTTTTATTTATTAGTTAAAACCTTTTATGAAGAATTTCCCTTTTATAACTTACTGTAATTGCTTTCTTTAACTCTCTCCAAAGCATTGGCATGATTTTACATTGATACAAGTGCAATTGTTGCTTGGTATTTCCATGTTTTGACATCTGGACAGATGCTTAATGCTTCTATTCACACCAAACTTGGTTGTGTGAGCTGGAAATCTTATTATTGCCTGCAAAATGTTTGTCCTTGACTTTGAGCAGTACCTATATTCAGTAGTCATTTGTGTGATGGAGAATAACTGGAGTCTTAATGTGTTGTAACCATACAGCTGAGGCTGGAAAAAACAGACATATGGAAACAAAATACAACAATGCTGGGAAGAGTTAGAGTTTTCAGCATCAGTTCTTACCAATATGATAGAAAAAAAGGGTCCATAGCTATAACTTTTTTTATTGTAACAAATGAAAACGTCAGTCAGTTGTTGCTAAACACACCTTATCACTTAGGTGCTTGGCACAGCTAAGCTTTACACTTGAGATACTTTTGACACACATTGAGAACAGAGTAAAACTGATCATCCATTGAATTGAATCATAAGTGAACTCCATTTAATTTCGTAACTTCTTATCTAACTGCTCTGGCAGTCCCTTATATGGGACCCGCACACAAAATGGGAATGTTCTAGAAAGGGAGACTACTAGAACATGCCGAAAGGAATGTTCTGGAAAAGTAAAAACCCCAGGAGCACTGAAGCATAACGTTGTCTCTGCCGAGTTGTAAGACTCTTACTGACATTGACCGTTGTGGTTGCTGAGGGTATCCAGTCCCAGTATCACATCCTCAACCATTGTCGTGCAATGAACACCCACAGGCTTGCAATACTCTACCCCAGCTCAACTCCAGCAAGGTCTCTTCCACAGGCAAGGGGTCACCCAATGCCGTCACTATCTGATAGGGCTGATCTGGTTTCCTTGACAGTAAGCCCTCTGCCACATCAGGTCTGATTACAATTTGGGTACACCTGTGTTTACTAGTATTCGGCATAGCTTTCCTTGTATCAAGCCAACTGTGACGAGGCTGTCATTCATTCTTCTGTCTAAGGCACACAGTGTCAATTGAGGGGGTGATGATGATGGCCCTGATGTGCACCTCACCACATCAGTCTTATTCATTTCCTGCCTGCATATCGGTTTGGTTGAGGACAATCCTTCACAAGGTGTCCTGGATGGTCACACTCCCAACACACATCACTTAATGACCTTTGACATCCATGGGTTGATTCTCTGTCCCCGGATATTGAATACTCCTAGGGCCGAATTCATAGTTATTGCTTATATGAAAAGGAGATGCTTAAGCAAAAAGTATTTCCTTCTGATAAGGAAACACTCATTACCATTTGGTATACACTTATATGCCCATGCTATGAGCTTTCTTATTAGCACATGTGGTAACATGGTTCAGCTGTTTCACAGCCACTTGGATGCACAAAGGAATGTGTAAACGAACATGCAGGTGACAGCCAGCTGCCATTTTCATATTTGTTATTGTTTTGGTCACAACAGCTGTTGAATACGTTATATAAGTTTGAGTTTTAAATGGTACATTTATTAATTAGTTTCTTTAGTTTAAAATCAAGTAGATTGTAAACTTAGTTAAGGGTTTGTAGAAATAGTTATACAGTTACATTAGTTAGGTCGAAAACATGCCAAAAGGAAAACATTTCAGCGAGCAGGAAAGAAACCAACTAAAAGAGTGATGCTGAGATACAAAGACATCATGGAATGCAGGCAATTGGATGCTGTGTGATGTACTGGCCTTAAGTGATATTCACTCATGGTCTGTTTTAAAACTTAAAACCTGACTTTCTAGTGTGAAGTGTTAGTAGCTAGAAGTATTTACAACAATCTGCACACTGTGTATATACATGCATGGAAGCAAACCACGAATGCAATTACTGCACCATCTAGCAGTAAGCAGAGAAGCAAAATAGCCAATAACTTACAATGTTTGGCAGTTTTATACACGAAATCGCTAAACCTCTGTTCATGATTTTGATAACCCAACGTATATTTGCAAATTAATGGTAAAGACATAAGACTTGTTAAGTGATCCATTGCACTCGTAGCGATTATGCAAAATAGGCAATTTGTTTGAGAAAAGCACAGCAGAAATATCTCCGCATTTTATTAAATGATTCTGAATAAATGCAGCGGATTCTCGTTTTCCAGGGACCCAAGGATTTTGGACAACACAAATGGGAAAACGTCTGAACAGAAAACACATGGATAGTGTTATAACACTGAAATTCAATGCATTATCTCTTTAAGTAAGCCTGACTCACATTGTGACTTCATAACCTCTGTGTGTTAAAGTTACTTTGTTTAGCAGAGGCATTAGATTATTACAACAGCGGCTTTGGTAAACTGATATCACTTCTTAACTTCCCTATACTTTCAAGTGAATTCTGCAAATCACACAAATACGTTTATTAATGCGCAGTTCAATTTCATATATTCTATGAAATCGTTATCGTTAACATTGTTGGAGGCAGTTGATGCAAGATGGCATCAGCTCTCCTTATTGCATATACGGAGGTAAAATCTTCCTCATATGAAAAAGTATTTCCTTATTACCTGAAAGAATAGTGTTTGTATATTGAAAATCATTGCTTAAAGACTTCCTGGAATAAGCGATGACTATGAATTCGACCCCTAATCTACAAGGTGGGACTAGCTGCTCCCTTTAGGCCTGTGCTATCCTGTCCATCTGCAGGCACTGCCTGCTCTTTGGCTTGGTGTGAACCGCGCTTCAATAGTTGTCCTGGCAAGTCACACCCCCAACCACACCTTTTGAACTTTGTTGACGTCCCTGGGCTGATCCTCTTTTCCTGTTGTATCAAATACTCCTGGTCTCCAAGGTTGAGGCGGCTGTTACCTTGGCTGCTTCCATCCTCAACGCGACTGTTAGCGCCTCGTGGATGGTCTTGTAATCACTGAGCATCAGATGCTGTCGTATCTCGGCATCACACACCCTGTCAACAAAGGAGTAGGCATCTTTCTGGGACATGTAACTGGGCGGGAGGTTCACCACCTGTTCAATTGCCAGGATGAACTCCTGCAGCGTCTCCCCTGGCTGTTGTAGCCATGACTTGAGCCGACTATGATAGGCTGCAGCCAAGTGGACTTGGACTTCAATCTGGTAGGCTTGTGGTGAACCTATGTGAGTTTTGCTATGTACCTACCCTTGGAAGGGCTTTACCATAGGTAGGATGGATTGTTGTAGGGTGACGGTTTGGTGTTGATGTTGGGGATGTGATGGGAGGTAGCTCTATGTTTTTATAGGCTTTTCAGGAGCAGTGCCAGTGCCCTGCTCCACTGGTGTTATTTTTTGTTTAAATTTTGATTGGTTGAATTTTGTTGAGGGAGGGGGAGTACTTGGTGACAGCGTGTTTTTGCCCGCAAGCCATGCAAGGAACCCGGTAGCGTCTGTATTGACGTTCTTGAGGTAAGTAGTGCCCCAGGGATCTGACAAGGGCGTTCTCAGGTGAATCAATTTGCCATAGAATTTTGTTGCCCAGTGTCTTTCACATCCTCCAGCTACTAGCAAACGCCACCACTCTCAAGGTTCTGATGGGCCATCGTGGCCTCCCACGCTTGCACCCTGTGCTCATGCAGTCGGTCATGGACCTCTTGGCAAAGATGCCGCATAAGCTCTCGATTGTGGGGCGTTCGGTGGTGCTGGTATAGCCTTCGGGCTGCCCAGGAGCGGCGGATAAGGAGTTCTAAGTCCAGTGGTAGGACGTCGGGTTGAGGAGGGAGAGTTGTTAGGATGGTGAGGTTATGAACTGTTCGCACCATTGTGGTTGTGAAGGATTTGACTGCTGTCTCTACGGAAGGAACATCTATAATCCTGGGGTTAGGCGGGATTGTTGCGTGGAGGCAATCCTTAACGCAGTCCCAATCAATTTCTCTGGTGTGACCAGAAAAATTGTTACTGGCAACCCGTGTGTTGATCTCTGTCAACACAGGGTTGTGGTCGGAATGGAGCGCTGTGAGTAATGTGAGATGAGATGATAAGGGTAGTGCTTAATCGCAAAGTCGATGACAGAGGGTAGTCCTCAACCTTGCGGATGATGGGTGGGTTGCCATGGATCCGGTACTCGTAGCTGTGGGTCTCTATCATGTGAATTAGTTCATTGCCTCTTGGATTTGCATGAGGGCCTGAATGCCAACGCTGATGTTTGGCATTGAAGTCCTCCGCCAAAATCACGCAAGGATGAAGGGCTAATATGGATTGGTAGTCAGCAGGTATGAACAGCCTAGCAGGTGGGAAATAGAAGCTATAATAACCTCAATGCCACCCAGTTTGACACACACTGCCATCGCTTCAAGGGTTTGCAGGGGTGAAGAGGAATGGGTTTGTGGACCATGTTTTGCCTCACAAGTACCGCAGTACCGCCTCCAGGGCCAGGCACTCAATCACTGCGATGACAAACGTAGCCAGGTAGACGGAATTGGATGTTGGAACGCAAATGTGTCTCGGAAACTAAAATGAGGTCCAAAGCATAGAGGTTGGCAAAGCAATGGAGCTCATCCCTCTGGTTCCTTACGCCATTGGCATTCCAAAAGACGAAGCGGAAAGAGGTACGAGACCTAGTTCCATCTGCCATTTTGTAGCAATGGTGCAAGGGAGAGCAAAAAGGTGAGTCCCTCAAAGAGGACATCGCCTTGCTGGTTGGGTCTGTGGCGTGAAGGAACTTGATGATGAGTTCCTGAACTTGACGACCGTGGTCTTGCAGTAACAGCTGCAGCCACTGCACAAAGCCCACAAAATCAACACCAGAGGTGGTTGGTGTGGTTGTAGTCGGGTTTGGAGATGGTGTAGGGATGGAAGAGGCAGAGGGCGATCCCCATCCTCCCCGGCCCTGGAGGCACACGATGGCTGAGGCGCAGGATCTGCAGCCACCGGCCGCTCCCGGTCCGAGTCAGTCCCGGGGTCCAGCCTCCTCTTCTGCCTGGGTGGAGGTTTCTGCTGAGGTGGTTGGTCATGTGTGTGTGTTGGTGATGTTTTGTGTGACACCCTGACCAGAGACCTGCGCGTATGAGACGCCCCTAGGTGTTGCTGTTGGCGCTGCAGCCAAGTGATGGTTCCCAAACTAATTTTCAAGGACCTGCCAGATTTCTCCGAACTTTGCAGACATTGGAATCGCATTCAAAACTTCTGGAGGCTGGCTATCAGCTGTGTGACTTCTTCCTCTGCTGACCACTGGTTGTGGGAGGCAAATTGTCAGCGGAAGACTTCAAAAGTTGAAGTTCAGCTGTATTTGGGTAGCTTGACACATGCAGAAGTTGTGTCACATCCTAGCATGTTGGCCTTCAAGCCCTTAAGTCTTCTGCTGGCATTTTTCCATCATGGCATTCAGTTCCTTGGTGCTACTGTTGACTTTCTTCCAGGGCGCTAAGCCATTCCCCAAAGTCTTCCACAGTGTGAATACATTGGACAAGGTCCTTTATCTTTCGACAACCAGCCAGTCGTTCATTAGTTTTAGTCAATATCTTCATCTTCTCCATTCCAGATTCCATTTTTGCCTCCATCTTCATCCATTGCAAAGTTCACTGTCGTTACTTTACTTCTCACTTTATTTATTCCAGAATCCATTTTCCCTCCATCTTCATTCCAGATTTCATTTGTCTCCTCCATTTTGGCCAATAATGTTTTAACATTTTCTCCATTGTGGCTTTTCTATCCTATTCATGGCACCAATGAAACAAGTGCAATAGCAGTTGTTGCTAAACAGTCTTTATTTGTCACTGAGGTGCTCAGCGTAACACAAACTTTACACTTGAGATACTTTTGACTCACACTCAGAACAGAGCACAACTGATTCATTGAATCACAAATGGACTGTTGAGTCACAGTTGAACTGCACTTGACTTCTTAATTAACTGTCCTGGCAAGACTAGCCCCTTATATAGTACCTGCATACAAATCGGGGTGTTCTAGAAAGGGACACTACTAGAACATGCCAAAAGGAATGTTCTGGAATAGTAAAAACTGTGGGGAAGCAACATATAATGGATTCATGGCGTGGCTATTGTTCTGAAGACTGGCTGAAGTCCCCACCTAGGTGGCCAGCAAGTAGCTTCAGGTGTGTGTCCACAATTTGTAGGAGTTAAACCCCTTCTTTCAGCCTGACAAAGAAAGGGTTAATTTGTTACAGCATTGAAAGCTAGCATTAATATAGACAAGAAGATATAATTTAGGAAAATCACCTTTAAAGCTTAGAATGTATAAAGCAACATTGTACTGAAATAGCATATCATTTTAAAGTAGCACTTGAGTTGCTTTTAACATTAACTTGCTTTTGCAAAACAGCAGAAACTTGTCCTATGGTAAATAATGAGTTAGTGAAGCAAGTTAAGTGTCAAAGTAGACTAAAATGTTGCTTAAAAATTATATTTCACTTCATTGTGTACCAGTTTCAGTTTGCATTTTTATGCTGAATTAGATTAATTTTCCATTTCTTTTAGATGCATAATTACTAAAATTTACAGTGTCAGAAATGCATACTTTATTTTCTTTGCAGGATAACAGTTAACTTCAATGTAAACCATACAGTTGATACAGATGAAGAAGAACAACCGGAAATCACCCCTAGTATGGAAAAGCCAGATATTGGTGAATTGAAATCAAAACCAACTTTTGAGGTTGATATTCAGTTGGGAGACCAGACATTAAGTTTCTCTTGCTCATTTCTGCCACCAGCAGATACACAACAGTCAGAATATAGTATGTACACTGTGTAGAATATAGTGTGTCCTTTATTATTTAGTATGTATGGTTCAGAACTATACCTTAATGGCCTCACTTCATTCCACTGTTTGTTGCATGTGATTTGCCAACAGTGCTTAAATGTTTTTCCCACAGTATAGTTTAAATGAAAGCCAGATAGGCATATTGGTGAAAAGAAGTCTGTAAATAACAGTAATTGATACACTTATTTGAGAAATAAAATGTGAATGTACTAAGGGATATTAAGGATAAATATTTCTTTAGCTGCAGATATAACTTGAAATAGATACATTACAAATTAATAATTTATACTACTCTTCTTATTCATGTCTCAAGTTTGTAGAACATTATTCCTACCATTCTGCCACATTGAAATCAAATTATATCAAAAGCTTCATGTATTGCACTGCTTATGATGACAATAGCAGATGTCATATTTTTAGTAATCTCATTGCTTAAAGTGAAAGTATCAAACAGCTGCAGTTTGGCTAATACTATCAAGAAAGGTGTGGTTTTCTTTCAGTTAAATGTTATAAAAGACTGCCTGTGGTCGAGTGGTGAGTCTTCTGGCTTTTCAACCCATAGGTCCTGGGTTTGATTCCTGGTTGCCGTGGGGAACTTTTTCTTTCCCCATCCTCCACATTCAGGAAATATGAATGTGAAAGTCAATGTGAATGTTTAATATTAAAACTTATTAGTTAGTCCCCCCAAAGATTTACATATAAGGAGTTCTAAAATAGCTAATATTAACTCCTGTATGTTTTTCTAAACTAACCCAATTGCGTCATATTTAAATGCCAACTCAACTAACCAAGAAATCAGATTTAAATCCCCTAGCAGTGAGGGTGGTAACCGCTTAATGCTTAAAAAATAATTTAAAATCAACTAATAAAGAGTTTTTTGCCGAAAATTTGTATGCACAATATTAAAAGCATAAACTCACCAGTACTGTTGTCCTAGTACTGTTGTGTGTGATAGATCTCAAAACAATCTTCTAAATAAAGAGCAATATCATCTTTTTTTACTTACAATTGGGGTGTGAAGGCATCGGTGTTTCCTCCAGTACAATTGAATATGCAATTTTTGCACTTGAGACATCAAAATAACAATATAGGCCCTATTTCATCTGCCATAGTGTTAGATCACTTTTCATCATCTTTCAAATTTTTTGCTGGATTCTTTAGCTGCCTTAATGTGTAAGCATTGGTTTCATAACGCGCTTGTCAAAAAGTTAAGCATAAAAATAGAAAAATTGGTACAATACATTTAACTTTATCTGAATGATCCTTTCAAATCACTATATATTTCCCCAGGATTTATTAACATTTTTTCACCATTGCAAAATGCATTTCCTCCCAATTTCAGGTTCTTTTGGCATTTGAATAAACAATTTGATGGAAGTATGTGTTGTTTCGGTGTGCAGAAGACCTATACACGATTTGTAGCCTTTAAGCTTCAAATTCTGGTCAGAATTGATGCTGATCCCGAAACGAAAACATTCTGCTGCATATGCTACACAAAAACTGAGTTTAACTACACCATACACTGAAATAAAAGGGAAATAGCATAGTACTTCTTTATTTTATGTGTAATTCTTTCAACTTGAAACCGCGAACATAGTGACGTGAGATCAATAAGGTTGTGTTACTGCCTCATGTGACCTCTTTGCAGATTAAACTGTAATTTAATGATACTTAGAGTTATTATTTTTGTTTTCTGATTTTATCAATTAGAATAGCTCAAATGTGAGCATAATTACGTTGTCATGCATGCTTCCAATTGTACTACATCTTCATATTAAAAATTAAATTTTGATGCAGGAAAGGATTAGGAATATGAGAACACACTACATTTATCATTTGCATATAACACATATATTTGCTATTTTTATGTGGTACATATAATGAAAACTAGAAATGTTTCTCTAATGTTCATGACTAAATGCTTAAATTTCCAGATGATATTTTTGGAATTGATGAAATAACAGTTTACAAGGGAGAGTGGTCTGACAAAACCTATGCTGTGGCTGGTGAAGTAATTGATGGGGTGAGTATAATTAATCAACTGAGTATACAGTTTAGGTAACCAACTGAGTATACAATTTAGGGACATTTTCACAAAACTTAGCTGCTTAATAGAACATTTTTAGGAAATTTAAGAAATAGTATTTGAAAAGATTTGCTTTAGAGGACAGCTTTTAAAGCATTTAAAATGTACATTAGGTAGCTTTTGCAAGAATTTTTCAAACATGCATATCTGTATTTTTCATATCTGATAAAACATTGTCATTTATGATAAAATTAGATTGTCCTTTATTTTTCATACTGTTTAGCAATATCACACTATAGAATTACTAATGCTATACACACTTTGTATCACTTTTAAGTTTACATAAAATAATCAAACCTATATTCTGCTATGTAGCACTCTTAACATAGTATTATTTTCACTGTCCATATCAAATGAAAGTGCAGACAGATTTGTGTTTGGAGCATAGAAGCAGAAGACCAGATGTCTTGTTTTTTCTCTCTTCAAAAGAGAGAGGCAGCTCTGTTTCCCACAAACCAATGCCAGAGGTTAAGTGGCAGCTATAATCCTGACACAAATTAGTATCTTTGGATAGTAATGCAAAAATGTATAAAATAAAAAAATTGGCTCATTTATTAATTTTCAGAACGTGTTTCTAAAGCTATTTGCTTTCATTGTTAACTTCAGGATGTTGACTATAAAGCCCAGTGCATAATTGCCTGGAAAGGCTACTGAGACAAGTAGTGGAATGGGAAGGTGAATATGCCATGCACAATCAAATGGGAATAAGAAGCATCAGTCCTAGCTGCTATTTTGTAATTCAAACTTATTGGTTTCTAAGGTTATTCTACAATAAATTGGCAATGGAAATTGGTTTCTAAGGTTATTCTGCAATAAATTGGCAATGGAAACTCCAACTAGAAGAGAAAGCGAAAGACTTGAGCATTATGGGTTTTCAATAGTTCACAATAAATGAGGATGGAAATACAAAAGCTTTTCAATAAAAATATGCAAAACCAATTATGTGCATTTGGATATCATTTGTTTAAAACTCACAAATAACATGTTTTCATCTGAATGCAGGATAGCAAACCTAAAGTGCAGATCATTTTTAAAAAGTGATGTTACTTTTTATTTAAATAAATTCAATACACATCACTGTTTCTAGCTTCTTTTCATTACAATATATAAGTGATGTTACTGTTTGTAATTCTTAAACAAATGTCACTATCAACAGCAGAAACAAAATTGAAAATGGAAGCATGTAGCTGCTGGGAGCCACCTCAGTTTTGTCTTGCCAAGCCTGCTACTGGATAAGAGCTCTAGCAGTTAATATGGGTCATGGCCTTTTTTACTCTTGTCTATACTGCAGACAACTATGCACAATAAGCAAACAGTAAAGTGAAACAATAACATGAAAGATTGTTGAGTTGGTTTGTAACACTAACTTAAAGGGGGATGAAACGCAAAAATGAATATTTCTTTCACCACATTAGTTTATTTGTCAGAAATAAATATTAATGCATGCAGTTTCACCATTCCAAGGTGAATGGTTATCAGGTTATACCCTGTTGTTGAGTTTATGTGTAATGTCATAAGAGCCACACTGCATGCAGCATGTGTGTTTTAAATGAACTAACAAGTTTATGTGTAATTTCACTAGAAGTTCATGAGCAAAGCTAAAGCTAGCCAATCACTTTTCATAATCCAGTTAATACCTACTAAGTGATAAACAGTAGTCCAACATCTGCTTTGAAAATGAGTGAACATGGTATCAGTTGAACCAAAAAAGAGTGATTTTGAAGATTTACACCAATCTGACAGCGTTTCTGAGACAGTTAAGTGTGAACACCAAATACCATGTTGGTTCCATCCATTGGTATAAGTGTAGGGAATGTATACATATGAATGAGGAACCATGTAAGCACAAAATTGGTGAAGGGTGATTTTGTGTGTTATCACAAAGCATCCTAATTTTCACAAATTCGTTGTAGATCGTGATGTTTTGAATATTGAGGCATAACTTAGCATTAAAAACAAACAGTTGAGCTAAAAAGAAATTATTCACCGCCAACAAAATGCTAAAAACTTCCTGGGATATTCCTGCCACAAACAAATTACAGCGTCGATTAATTCATGGTCTGCTATTGGACACAGAAGAAGAGTTGTCATACCATCATGTGTAGTGCTAAGTATTAGCAATGCTTTTCCAGAACCCAGCAAAGTATATGTAGGGTTCAAACTTAACTAATAAACACATGAATTAAAAATAGTAAGTTTTAAATCCAACCATTATTATTATTATTTAAAATTATATAACGTGTCTGTGACCAACCTTCTTATTTGACGTGAGAAGTGCTTCAATCATAGTAACTCTAATGGAGGTCGAAGCATGGGAGCTATATTCTTTAGTAACAGATCAATTGCTGCATCCGGTAATGGATCCACACAATATGTGTGCAGATTTTTTTTTTTTACTTCATGCATTATCAGCAGTTTCCATTCTTCGTTAAGATTCCTCATATTTGTTTTTCATGATCCAAGACCCACATGCTTTGGAGTACTGAGGTTTGACACCAGTCTTTTTTTTTTTTTTTTTTTACATTAAAATTGTAATCTGCTATCGTGGATCTAAGTTGAAGGCCATTATATGACAATGTATTATTTTCAAAGCATATCTGAGACAAAGACTGTGATAAATTTCTAAACTGTCAGTATGTATATAATGTTGAATATGAGCCAAATCTTTTAAGAAGGTGGTGTCCAAAATAATTTTCCTCAGAGCATGATAGGCATTTGATTTGTCTTTAATCCATAATTTATTTCTTTGGTCTTCTTCCAACAATTCATCCTGTTCACAAGATTTCCATTCATCATTTTCTGGCTATTATGTCCATTTTTGTATCAAATTGATGTGAATTTTTCAATTAATATGTTATTCTCATTAGTTTTGCGCAGCCCCACCATAAATGGTTATTTATTCTGGCTTTCCAGCCATCAGCTCTGGGTAATTTGTTTTCATTAGACTTTTAGACAAATGCCATAAGTCAAATTCATGTTCAACTTCCAGATACTGAGTTTTTAACAGATATCTTACAACTTTGTCTGTCGGAAAGAAAAACTTCAACTCTACACATTTGCTATTTTACAAGCCTAGTCATTATGTTGTTACAAAAGCCTTTTCCAAATTGCCTTTCACCATACCTCCTTGAACAAGTTCAAAATCAATAACTTTGCAAGAATTTAAACCCATGATAGAATAGACTAAATATTTGGCTGAAAATCCTGGGGAGTCATACTGCCCATCCCCTGCCAACCATATAGGTATACCATAACCTTTTAATGAATTAAAGTTCTTTCTTGAACCGAATCTAACAACTGGTGCTGCCATGTTTCAAATGGTTTTATCGAATATATGCCTTGAAAACATTGCCAAACCACTGATTTACAGGATATACAATATGCCAGATAATAAAGAACTTGCTGTTAAAGTATTTCTTTCAGGTTTCTGTCCTGATAAATTTTGAGTTCCAAGTGAATGTATTACCTCAATAACACACTGTTTTAACACATAGCATTGTTCCTTTAATGTAATGAGAAATTGTTTTGACTTCATTTCTACATAAAATATGCCTTGAAAAATAAAAGTAGAGATGTCCAAGCAACAATGAAATATTCCACTATAGCTTCATTTCTATGTATGATGAAAGTCACTTCATCCTCCTCTTAATCACTTGTATCAGAATCTGAAGTATCAGGTTCCTAGAAACTTTCATTCTGCTTATCCTATCTTCATCATTGCTTATTTCGTAGATATTTTCAGGTTACAACAATATATATTTCCTTATGATTTCACTTCCTAGTTCACATTGTACGTCCTGAATTCTTGTTTTTTCTTCACCTTCTATTCAGTCTATTGCAAGTAACACTGTTACATAGCTCAGAAACTATGCTTTTACAGTTTCTAGCCTCATATCGTTCTGTTCTTTATCATTTGCTCTTGGATGAAGATGGTGAAGAATCAGTTACTAGAACTTGATATCTGGAAATTGTCTTCATTTTTGCTTACAGTAGGAATAGCTCCAGGTTTTAATAAAGGGCCCTCTGAAATTTTCATCCGGCATAAGCTGCTTTTTTAATAACTGTGTCTGTTCATAGTCTGTGTCCTTAAAATGGAAAGAACAATAACACTGGGACCAGGTAAAAAGAAATCTTTTCCTTTGCAAAATTCTACTCATATCCTACATATTTTGGGAGATTTGCCTCTGCTTGAAAATGTGTGAAAATGAGTTCCCTTCTCACATTACTGCCATATGCACAACATTGAGCCATTTTATTTTTCACAATATTACGTTGTTTGTATAATACTAAACTGACTTAGTAACACCATAACCAAAACACCACCACAAAATACACTAGTCTTGAACTTAAATACGAACAAAAACAATTAAATTTATGAGAATGTATCTGCACGTGCAATAGTGACTTACTTGTGATCTCCCAACTGCTTCCAGCGCATGGCTAGCTCTGATGACATATAACGTGGTTATTATTTCTCTTGCACAGCAATAACAGTGTGCTGGAGTAAGAAAACTATCTTTCCACTGGATTTTACAGGTCATATCCTTCAATTAGGAAGCAGCATGGTTTTTGTGTTTCGTTCCCCTTTAAAATTTTGATTTTGCAACATGTTTCAGAAGCAAATGCTCTACCTTAGCATTGGTCTGACTGGAGACATAAGAGGGCAGTCCCAGAAGTACCCGACCTGACGTATATATAGCGGTTGTTGTTTCAAACAAATGAAAGTAGCAACCTTATAAAGCTTAAGTTTGAAGGTTGATGATGCTACGTCGTTTAGTAATTGTTTGGCAGCCATTAATATGAACTCTCAGCAAATTTGTAAACATGGATAAAACTGGCCATCATTATGTGATATAATACTTTGATTTGAAAGGTCTTAGTACAACTAATATTAAAGCTAGCTAGATTCTACTCTGGGGAAGTCTGTCCTTTGTTTACAGCAGTAAAATATTGGGTGGCAGAGTTTAAGTGAGGCCATATGAGTTGCCAAAACGAACATAGCAGTGGTCGACCAAATGAGGTGACCATGCCAGAAATTATGAAGAAAATCCACAAAATGGTATTGTATGACCATCAACTGAAAGTGTGTGAGGTAGCAGACATCGTAGGCATTTCAAAAAGTGCTGTACATCGCATACTAACTGAAAATTTAGACATGAGAAAGCTGTACGCAAGATGGGTGCCGCATTTACTCACAATAGAACAAAAACAGCGTCATGAGGATGTTTTGCTGCAATAAAGCCGAGATTTTGTGTCGATTCATAACCATGGATGAAACAAGGGTCCATCACTTCACACCTGTGACAAAGGAACAGTCATAACAGTGGATTGAAAGGTGAGAATTGGCTCCAAAGAAGGCAAAGACGGTTCCATCTGCAGGCAAGGTCATGGCATGCGCGTGGGATAATTTTCATTGATTATCTTCAAAAGGGAAAAGCAATCAATGTCAAGTATTATGCAATCTTATTGCAGCATTTGAATGATGAAATCAAGCAAAAACAGCTGCATTTAGCAAAAAAGAAAGTCCTGTTTCATCAAGACAATGCGCCAGTTCACACATCTATTATTGCCATACCAAAATCAATGAGTTCAAGTTCGAATTGCTTCCTCATGCACGCTATTTGCCAGACTTAGCCCCCTCTGATTATTTTCTGTTTCCAAAGTTGAAGAAATGGCTTGGTGGTAAAAGATTTGCCAACAGTGAAGAGGTGGGTTTGCAGAACTTGACAGTTCTCACTATAAACAGGGTATTGAAGCTATTGAACATTGATGGGAAAAGTGTATCAAGCTGAAAGGATACTATGTAGAAAAATAAAGATGTTTTTTTCCAAAATTTTTGTGTTTTCTTTGTTAGGTCGGGTACTTCTGGGACAGCCGTCGTAATTACTGGTGTTGGTTGCAAAGGTGGCAGCTTCTGGTTTTCATGTGATGAAACTGCAGAGGTTATTTAAAGGCAGGATTTCAAAATTCATTGGACATACTGGTGTTTTTCAATGTCATGGTTAGCAGTCCAACAGTGGTTTCTTCTGTTTGTTTGCTGGTAATGCAACTGAAATTTTCTTTTCTTCTGGTTTCAGTGTTTCTTTTTATTACAAAGTTATGTTGCATTTCTTGAAAATTTTGCTAAAGCTGTAGTTTAGATTAGGATGGTAAGTGAATTTTACCAACTGTCATCATGGTTTTTGTGTAAAGGTAGTGTTTTTTTTTCCTCCCTTTTGAAGTTAGTATTACAAACTGACTCAATCTTTCAAGACAATATTAAGCTGTTTCACTAGCCAACATCCAGATACAAATGTTATATTTCTCATTGCTCTGTAAAAGAGAGTTTTGAGGTGTACTAATTTATGTTTATGTACCTCAAAAGATGAAATTTTTTAGTTACGTTTTGTGAAAATGCCCCTCATTAAATATTTAAACAGTTTCTGTTAGCTAAACTGCTATGATCAACTAATGGTGGCCAGGAAGTTAGGAAAACCTTTGTTAAGGAACAGAATTTCTTACAAAAATGATTTCCAACATTATGGTTAATTGCATACCATTTAAGGTGTTGTAAGCTTCAAGTCTCATGATAGTTTTGTATGCATTCCAACAGGACTGCATAGTAATTGAGTTAAACTCTATAGTAATAACTTGTCACAGATATACCTCATTTTGAAGGTTCATGTAGGTTTAAAGAATAGACTTATAGGATGAAAAAAATCTGTTATTGGTCAAAGAACTTGGGGAGGGAGGCATACAGTTCTATAATTTAACTTGTAAGCATTTTCACCACAATTCACTCCTTTTCCTTAACAATAACAATGCAATGTGTTTGCATAGTACAAAACAAGGCTTTATACCATGAATTATCAATTGCTCCTTATTTCATGGTCACCTCAAAGTATTTACACATGAATCTTGCTCTAGCAACAGGTATTTCTAACTATTAAAATGCAATTATTGCCCTTTGAGGATAATGTGTTAATTGCAATTCATTTCAAACAAATATAAACGTCATGAAATTTATATATTGGTGGTACTGTTTGCTGATCATAATTTGTTGGGGAAAATTTCTACAAATAAGATTTATTTTCAGGCATTGAACTGACCAAACAATAAAGTAGAGATGTATGCATAGTTATGCAGGATGACATAAACAGGGTTGGGATCTTGTTTTTATATAATTTGCATAGATAGTATCACAAACTAAACACATTTTATGGAACTTGTAGATATGTGACAATACTTATTAACACAAAAAGAACAAAAATTTAATAGGATTTTCCTGATGGTAAAATGTCTGCTAGTTAAAGATGGCAATACACCAGTGTTGCTGCATCTATCCATCTGCAGAGTGTTATTTTGCTGTTTGAATTTTTGTACATGTGTTCCTGTTGAACATTCGGAATTCTGAATAGGTAAATTTAGCATACTTGAATTGTAAGTCGATTGGTGACACTTGAGTTTCACTGACATTCCTCTCCATTGGAAGGGGATCCCCTAATTCAGTGCCAGTTGTACTACCATCCTGCTGTTTATAATCACTTTTAATAACAGTGTAAAGTAAATTTAGTGTTGCAATAGTATTACATTCTCTTAAGTTGCTTTGCAAACTTATATTTCTGCAAGTTACAACAGAATGCCTACTGACATTGCCTGTGGTTTGGTCGGTTTAAAGCCTAAAAAAAAATATGGATATATGGTCTACTTGAATATCACACCTTAAAATATGAGTGTTCATTGGTTTGATTTAATAGAAACTATTTACAACATGTATGAAATTTAATGACAAGCATGTGCAAGAATAGAATTTAAGCTGCTAACTAAGAAAGCATTGGCTGTATATTTGCTATCCTCATACTTCCCATATTAATTACTCAGTTACATTAATTATAGTGGAAATAAGTAGTTTTTGGGTGTGTAATGTGACTAAATACTAACGGTGATATTTTAACAGCTACACATACAGTAACACTATATAAATCCCGTCTTCTGTGATCACAGTCAAGTTTGCAATTGTATTTTTAAGCATCCTATACATACTAGTTTTTGATTAAGAAATATTAAGCAGTCACAAACTTCTACTTCAAACAAGGATAAATATATAGCATTTCGTACATGTTCAGCAATAATTTGAGCTTTTAAGCAAACTAACCCACTTTCTACACATTCTTGGCAGTTTTAAGATTTAATCATTAATTTTAATGCAAAGATTACTGTTTGCTACTAACTTTGGACTTTAATAAAATGCATCCTAAGGTTAATGACTTTCTAAAATAGAGAATTTGGAATAAAGGGGTCCACTGGGCAGAGCAAAAAGAGTTAGTGTAATGCATTGATTAAAAACTAAAACAGTGTGTTTCATTCTTGAATTGTAAAAGAAACATGTCAATGCCAAGAATAAAATTGGATTTTAGCACCACAGATTTCATAGATTGCTTGTATACTACCACACCAGAAGCAAAAGAAATCACTAAACAATGCTCTGTTAAGATTATGGTCCCATGACTATTTCAGAAAATGTGATTAATGTGCTTTTGGTGAATTCTTTTCAGTGCTTCTATGATCTGTTAATGAATCTCCTTGAAGAAAAAGGGATTTCTAATGAATTCGTGCAGAAGCTATCAGACTTCAGTACTGCATATGAACATAGCCTGTACATTGCCCTTTTGGAAAACACAAAAAAGTTTGTTTCAGGGAAATGAAGTGTGCCAATTGTGTTGTGGCTTAGGATTTAGACTCTTTTGTATACAAAGACTGTTATAAACATTAAGAAATAAAAGGTTAATGTGTTATCAGGTACATTTTATGTGTCCACAGAGCTGTAACATTCTGCATTACAATGTAAAGCAATTGTTGAAAGAAAAATACTGAAGCTTGTACAAATATACATTAAATAAAAACAAATGGAATGCTTATACAGTAATCCTAATGCCTGTTTTTCAATTTACACTTCAGTGACTGGTGCATCTTCTGATGATATGGTTTGTGACCATCCTGTTTTAACCTTATGACTATCACTGGTAGTTACAGACTGAAATTTTGGGAAACTGATTGCAGGAAGTGAGCAACTCATAATCCAGTTGCACAGCCCTGCTTTCTCCAGCTGTCAACTGTTTTTTGGTGGTGGTTTAGCTTGCTCCTCTTCACTACCTAGCATGTTCTTTTCTATTTCCTTCAGATCGATGTTGTTCTCCTTCATGGCTTTCTGCAAAAATAGTTTTTCAGTGAGGTCAATGATTTTAATTTCTACTGAGAGTACACTTGAATACTGAAGGGAAGATAAGTGACAAGGTATTGAGAAACTTGGATACCATCCAGAAGAAATATCTCTTCAGCACCTTGAGAAAATAAAACGAACGTGCTTCTACATCTAGCAACTGGAAAAGCCAGAGGTAGTTTGCCTTTAAGGTAAACCCATTATAGAAAACTATTTACAAGAGTTGCTTTTGCAGCTTAAACTACTTTCTGTGAATAAGCAATTATTATTAGACAGCCATTGTGTAACTAACCTATAACAAAAATATGTTTTTGGAATTGTGACTTTAAAATTGCCTGGGTTAAATGATTTTGGAGCGCAGTCATTTGGAAACAAACATATTTAATGTGACAACCAGGTACAAAATAATCAGGCTGTGTTATTTTATAAAATAATCCTGTTCTAAAATATGTACTTTTGCTTTATCACATATTCACAGTTGCTAGAGGAAATATTTGTGAACAGGAGGTAAGAAAAAATACTGATGTGTTGCACTCACATGACTTTCTCTCATTGCTAATATTTTGTAGGTGTAAAGGGAATAAGCTTAGTCAAATCTTTTAAGAGCTGGTTGCTATGTGGAGCATTCCATTCTCTTTGCATATCCAGGGCATAAAAAACCGAATAACGAATTTGCATTTAAGAAAAAGTATAAAGATTGGAAAATTCAAACAAGGAATATCTCGGAAATGGTTCACTTCACAAAAAAAGTATATATGACATAAATTGTGTGTTTTAACAAGATCACACTTTTTGTGTAGTAAAATTTTGTCTATCAGTTATGTGAAATTCATTCAGAATGAAGAGGGCTTTTGGGGATATTCCCAGAAAATTCAAGATATACATTTTATCTGTCATGAAAATATCTTAAACATATATATTTTAATCAAAATCATTAGGGGATTATCAAAAAATGTTCCATGTAAAGGGAAGTCTTGGGTGGTGGGATTTTCTTGAAAATCTTTGTGTCCCATCCTTGGAAGATAGTAAACTGAAGTACTGACTTTTCATTTTTGAGTTATGCTTTATTTGGGTTTAGGGGACCTCAAAACATGTATTTCCAATGAAATCTTGATTGAAGTTTTGGGTGGAATGCAATACTTCCCCTACTTACTATAGGTAGTCCAGAAAGTAAAAAGAGGAAATATGGTATTTCATCCAAAACCTCAGTATGGAAATATGTTTTTCTTGGGCGGTTCCCTTACCCCCCAAAAAGTATCATTGTTAGAAAAACATGTGCACATGCATGAAAAGTCTAATAAAGTTAAATATCTTTTCCAAAAAATCTCCTTACTTCAAACTATCCTTTATATGGATCATTTTTCATTATTTTTAATTTTCTTAAAAGTAGCTTGACAATTTTAATTAAAATACCACATGTTTAGATAACCACATGACTAATAACACGTATACCTCGAGTTTTCTGCATATAACCTATGAAATCCTTTTCATTCTGTATAAAGTGGTTATTGTGGTTTGTTATATAGCTCCCAGTTCTGCTGTGAGCCATACATAAGTGTATGTCTGAGTTGTCTTTCTCACTGTTGTAGCACTGATAGTGTGCACCTCTCATCCTTAGCAAAGTATATGAAGTTTAGTAATGCAAACCATGCATTATTGTGTTCTTAACTGCTTTTCTAGAATTATTGAGAATATTAAATATATTACAATTCTCATACAAGGTAATGTATCTAAGAGTTTATTTTTATGAGGATATTAGCTGTAGATTATGAAGAAAATTATTGCTAAATTTAATATAAAATTCTACAGCCATATTGATGAATATCTCTGCAGTTAACTTCAGCACAAAAAAGAAAGATAAACGTTCTAAGGCTTTTGAATTAAACAATATTTTGCTCCAGCATTTCATTATAGCCCATGATATACTTAGTACTGCCAACTTAAATATCTAACTACAAACTAATAGCTGATCATACTCTTTTAGCAAAAATATTCCAATTATTATTGTGCAGTATTTTTGAGAAATAATAGCTTTTACAGTGTGTAAAATCAAATTTTAACATATTGAGTATGAGGTTTTTGCACTACTCAGTTTAAAGTTTCATATGTGTTAAATCCTTATTTTTAGGAGTTAATTTTTGAGAACATGTTTATAATTTCTGGTGTTTTCAGTTATCTGGGGAACGGTAGAGGAGACCCTGATAAGCTCTAGTTCAAGTTCATATTGCTCCTGTGCATTAATCGTTTAATAGTTATTCAATTACTTCAGACTGTTATTACACACTTTTGAAAAGGGCACAGTTAGTTACTTCATTGGTGCTATTAGCACCCTTAATTTTAGTTTATTTCTAAGACTATCCTAATGCGTTCTCCGGAAATATTTGCCATTGCTAAAAGCAAAAGCTGGAACATTATTCACCCCTTGCTTCACAAAACCAGTTTTCTGCTCTACAGGAAATGGAACATGAATCAGCTGATGTAAGTACCTAAGCAAACCAAAGATACCCTTCCATCTATTATTGTAGATTTGAATAAGATTATAACAGCAAAATTCAGACATATGAATGTCAGCAGGAATAAAGTTAAACTCACATTCAATACAATCGAAGACTACCAGTTGACAAAGCAGCAAGACTGAATTTTATACATACCAGTTAAAAACCTGAAAGAAACTTCAGGGTGGTTATAAGGGGATTGCACTCCACATGTGATGGAGAAATTTTTGAACTTGGCTAACCTGCACAGATGATACCCAGTAACAAAGGCACCACTATCTTTGTTTTTTCTAAACTTTAAACCCAACTCCAATAATGAGAATATTTATGAAGTCAACTGCCTATATGGTGCAGTAATCAATATTATGCCACCTAAATCTAAATGCTTCATAATTCAGTGCATAAACGGCCAAGAATATGGGCATAGTAAAAATCTACTGCCATAAGGCTCCACACTGCATCCAAATGCACTCTCAGTCTGCACAAACTCCAACTACAGTAACTTCGGGCACTCTTCAAAACCGAGTGCACGATTCTCTGCCAGTTATTCCTACGCTAATGCTGTAAAACTGACTCCTCAGTCTTCTGATGATTATAGCTTAATTAGCAAGCTGGTAGACAAAATTTACTCAATAGTATTAGACATAATGCCATTTATTAACACATAAAATCAAGTCCAGCCTGCGCAAAATGAACACAAAAATCAATCAAAACCTGCACATGGAACACATGCAGAATTAATATCATGAATTACTTGTATTTATCCAACTATACAATATTGATATTTTAATGGTTACAGAAACAAAACTTGCTCCTAATATACATTTTAAGCTACCTGGATACTACCTGTACAAAGCAATCATTCTAACAATACAAGAAAGGGAGCTCAGCAATATTTATAAAATTGACTTTGGCTCATAAGGAGCTATCCCGTCAAAGAGAGAGAATTTCAAATAGCTAGAATAGCAATACATTTAAGAAAAACAAAATATCAGTTGGACTCATTGTACTCAACTCCAGAAAACAGACTGACAACTGCAAACTTGACGTATTTTTCACATAATAGGATCTCATTTCCTCCTCATGGTGGATTTTAATTGCAATCACGTTAGATGGGGGTCAAATGTAACAAATCCAAGAGGACGCATTCTACATGATGTAGCTCATTAGCTTTCACTGAACTTTTATCTTTCCAATAGAGCTAACCTATTACCTGGATTTAGGAAATACACCAGATTCTTTTTATTTATTACTAAACACGCAGATGGCATCTTCAGTACACCATCTGTATATTATGGGCTTAGCTCAGATCATTATCCTAACATCAGCACTAAACACGACAACTGAAATCAACAGCTACTCCAGAACTAGTCTTATAAAGCAATCTTTTGATTGAATTTGCTATACAAAAATGCCTCTTAAATCACCTGGTGATATTGCTAGACCTGTCACTGCATTAACCAGAAATGTTCAACTTGCAGCTAATGTGTCTACCACCCAACACAGTTTCAAGAGGCCAAAAGTTTTCCAAGTGCTGCTGCCATCATGTATTAAAATTCTTCAAGAAAAGAGGAACTGTGCCAGATTATGGGAACAAACTAAATACCCTGCTCACAAAACAGTTTACAATTGACCTATCCGCCATCTCCAAACTGCACTTCAAGAAGAAAGAAATGCTGCTAATTATAATAATTTCTCCTTGAATGCTGCTGATGGTTCACTTTGGAAGAAAATTAAATATTAACTAGACAGCCAATACAATACCACCATTGTATTCGAATGTGTGGTACACTTCACCACAAGACAAGGTAACTCTTCTGTGAAATGCTGCAAGAACAATTCAAGCCAAACCCCAGTGAAGATTTGGAATTCACCGAAGAAGTAACTAAAAGCATTTCAATGCCTCTTCAACTCTCTCCTTTCACTTTGTATTTCATGACAGCACAGGTATATAATGCCATATTTAGAAGACTGACAAAAAAATCACCTGGTCACAACATGATCATCCAATCCTTACTTCAAGCATTCTCAAGAAAAGTACAATGTTTTTAACACAAATGTACAACATTATTCTTCATCTTGCTTACTTCCCAATGTTGGAAACATGCCATAATAGTAATGATCCCCAAGCTTGACAAATCGAAACAAGACCCTCAATCTTATTGTCCTATTAGTCTTCAGCCACTGTTTTCAAAAATCTTCAAAAGGCCACTTCTTCCACAGCTTCTCAAGGTCCTACACCCATTCATTCCCGATACTCAGTTTGACTTTAGCGCTTCTCACTCCTGTCCTCATCAACTTTGAGCTGTAGACACAATACCCAATACTTTTAAAGAAAATGCTATCTGCTTTGGACTATTTCTGGACACATGAATGGCTTTTGATATAGTCCGGCATGAGGCCATTTTATTAAAATTAAAACCCTTTTTGAGTAACTCATTGTTCCTAACACTCAAACCATATCGTATAAACAGATCCTTTTCTGTTAAATATCTTAATTACCAAACTCAATCCCAAAATGTATGAGCTGAAGTACCACAAGGAAGTGTATTAGCCCCTTTCTGTATATAGTTTATATCTCTGACTTACAACACATGAAAACATCAGAATAGCAAATTTTCCAGACATTGCAATCCTTTGCAAAGGCACAAACAACTCTGCAGTAGACTGCTTACAACAGTTTGAGATATACTACATAAATGGTGCTCAAAATGGAGGACCCATATGAACCCCCCCAACAAAAAAACTCAATAAGATTAACATAAACGAAAAACCAAAGAATATATCATCAAGTTTGGAAATGAAGAAATACAGCCAAGACAGTCAGATACTTAGGTTTACACTGGACACCAAGTTCACATTGAACACCCACATCTCTTCCTTAATTAAAAGACTAAGCACAGAATTCATCAGTTAAAATATCTTATTAAAGAATCGTCTCCACTACTATTACACCTCAAGGGAATAACATATTTTTCATTAATAAGGCCAGTCTGGATGTACGGATGCTCAATATGGAGCTTAGCCTCAAATATAAAAGTAAAAAGAAATCAAATACAAAACCAGGTACTACAAATAATAGTGGATGTCCCATTCATATATCCAAAATGCCAACTTGGTTCAGATCTCGCCACACCAACTGTAAACGCAACACTTCACTACTGCTACACTCGACTTCACAGATCTTTCACCCACCATCCTAACAGCCTCCTAAACCAGATTCCTCTGCACGTATCACCACAATGACATTGAAAAGAAAACAACATACCAACTTGTTGAAGATGATGAATAAAATAAATCTGAGGACACTTTTATTAATGAATTATAATCTCAACACATGTTTTCTGTATAGGCAAAGTATATAATATACTACTGTAACCCAACTGTAATACACAGTGTAATAAAGTTAAATTAAAACAAAACAAACCATTGCGAATGGGAATCTCCAAGGAAAGGGAGGGAGGGATCATTTGACACTTGCATGAATTGAGAGCTGATGATCCAGGGTACTTGAGTTTATCTGAAACTCGCTGTTCCGTGTACTTTGAAAAAACATTTCCAGATTGACGTAATAGTGGTTAACTATGAAGCCCAGCAAAAATTAAGAAATTGTAAGTTGCCATTGGGGAATGTTATCTCAAAATGAATTTGAGAATCTTTTGTGGTTTACTAGGAAAAAAGTGAGTCAGTTGGAAAATTTAATGTTGTGCCAGGAACGCAATGTTGCTGTCATGGTAGCTCAGATGGTTAGAGCAGTGGCATGGTATGCCAAAGATATATGGTTCAAATCCAAGCTATGGTGTTGAATTTTTTGTTCTACCATTCCAAATTATCACCTATGATAATTGTGTAGGGTTGTCAGAACCTTTGCAATGACAAAATACACCCCTATCACCACATGCTTGCATGGTATAAAAAAGATTAAGATTAGCCAGGTAGTTACTAAGAAAATAAGCACTGTTGTACACCTATCAACAATGCCATATATATTACTGTTGTAGGTTGCACAGAAACTTACAAAAATGGTTTCTTGGTTTATATCTCTTTGGGTTATTTGTGCTTCTAAATGGAGAAAAGAAATGTGAGCAAATTACTGCACAAGTCTTGCTGTCATTGCATTTGTCAATGGGACTGTACTGTCCTAAAAAGCATTATTGGTAGGCAGGATCTTTTAAAGTTTTGCAATATCTGTGAAGATTTTAAATGAGCAGTAAATATGATGTACAATTTCTGTTTCTAAGAAAAGACAATGTGAAGCTTTAATTAAGAATGATACTGCAGCTGAAATAGTGGATTTTATTGACAAACCTTTTTTTAGGTTTTGGTTCACATGAAGCTAGTTTCTCCTAATACTTCTAAAAAGCAATAAAATTTGCTTAAAAAAAACTGTAATGCATGAACAGGAATCCCCCAAATAAGGAAAACTGGATGTAAAGGACATGTTTTGCTAACTGTTGCAAGCTTTCCTCGAGCAGAAATGCAAGTAACCACTAGTTGTTTGTTGCTTTCAGCTGAATGGGAAGGCAGGTATATAGCAGACAGCGATGAACTGTAAAACAAGAGATAGACAAAATGTAGCTCTTGTTAAAACACAATCTTTCTTTCTTTCTTTCTTTCTCTTTCCCCTCTTTTTAGCTTTTAAATACTTCTGAGATATTCATTGCTATTGGTTTGCTTTTTCAATATTTTTATCAGTTCTGAAGTAAATTTGACTATTGCTTCAGCCTCCTGTTTCCCAGTTGCACTTACAACGAAATGTATGATGAAACCATTTCTGCAAACATTTATCTCTATTAACATAGAAAAACAAGCTTTTGTCAGAAGACTAGAAGAGGGATAAAAGTAAACGACAGCGGGTAGAGAGACATGTGAATATAAGATTTTTTTTTTTTCAGCTATGTTGCACACTAACTCATCAAATTTTACAGTTTTAAATTAAAAAAGAAACTCAAGCCCCAAGTTTTAAGAGAGAAATGCAAAGCTCATTGTGATTCACAGATGGGGAGATTCTCACAAAACATATTTTCAGTCCTTGCTAGTATTTTTTTAAGCATGAACAAATTAACTTTACATATTCCTTAAAGGTTTGAAACCCTAATACATTTTAAAATTACTAAAAATCATTGCCTGGCATGTCTCAATCAATGTTTTCAAAAGTATATCACTGCTGAAGAAATAGTAGTATGTAAATATCAAAATTTAAAATATGCGGGAGAAAGAAAAAACAAAGTTTTATGAGGAACATTCTAAATGTTCTCAGCCTGACCAAAGAAAACACAACATTTAAGAGATTTTTATTTTAATTTTTCAACATAATCACCTTGTAAACTTATACTTTAGTCCAATGACTTTCCTCAATAAAATAAAATTTGTCCAACTGTGCCAAATAATTGTCTGTCTCAGCTATCTCATCATTTGATGTGAAATCTTTGTCCATCCATCCAGGTACAGGTAAGGAAACAAATATGGCAGAAGCGGAAGTCATGTAGTTTTGCAGCAACGATATCCGACATGTGAATGCGCATTATCATAGAAACTCTTGGAAATTATGTTTAAACATGTGTAAACACTTGGGAAATGTTCTTTTAAATGCATTTTTGATCCACTGTTAACAAATGTGATACCCACAGTGTGGAAAGTTTTCTCATATCCAAATTCTGTGTAAAATGTAGTGGACACAACCTACTGAGGTCTTTGTAATGTCAATTCGTGTACCTTCAATTAATGATCATTAAGTACAGCATTGCAAATTTCTATGGCAATCTCGATGGTCATAATAGCTTTGGGGAGTCCTGAGCACTCAATATCTTGAATGGATGTACGACCATGCTTAAACTCAGCAGCCCACTTTTTACCATCAAAAACAAAGGGGAAGAATCTTTCTACAGCTCATATTTCAGTTTGTGTAAAATGTTAACACTAGTTTGTTTACTCAATTGTCAAAAACAAGCGACTACTACACTTATACATCTGAAACTTTACAGTGTGCCGTCTATGGTACTAGCTATCATATCCATAACTATCACAATCACAGTAATTTGGCTATCTAACTTCACAGTATCTCTGAATCAGGCCGAGAATTTTTAGAATGCCTTTCATATATGGAAATCATACTCTGGTTCTCAAAAACTAAATGTTGGCTTTAAAATACAGCAGTGGGAATGGTTTCATTCGACATGAAATCCACTAGAAGCACTCACTCAATTGTGTGGTGCTTCACTGCCATTTATGAGGGAAGATGAAATAAATCTCAACAATGACAATGTTGCAAAATAATGTGGAGGGAGGTAAGGTCTTTGTGAGGATAAAGATGATTGGTTAGTGTAATGGTTTCAATTGTCTAGGTATTCCATTTTGTCAGGTGTATCAGGCTAAAATAATATACAGACTGATTATTGTTGTCCTGATGTGCATATCTGTATTCGCAGTAGCTGGACAAGACCATTTATCTTCTCGGAGGGGTGTTGGGTCGTAGTAACAGAGCAGCAGACGCATACACAACATGACATAAGGTGACATCACCACCTGTTCTGAGTGAGTGTTGTTCCATGCAAGAGGAATACTGTCAGCCTTTCTCCTTCCTCGGCATTTCTGCCTTGCCAGGTCGAAAAAAATCGACCCGTACTTCATCTATAGTTATTGGATAAGTTAAACTCCATTACAAATGTTAATTATTGAATGAAAATATTTAAATCAGAGCTAACACAAGCCCTACTTGTGTTATTGTTCTGTTACACATTCAAATTTTTTTTCATGGTATTTGAATAGTAAGAATCATCCTGGCAAATTCAACACTGCTCTGTAATCTACGTATTAAATGATTTATTTTTTCTCTGCTAGTATACTAAACTAGCATAACTGTTAACCAAAGTCACTGCTGAGCATGTGTTGAACAGTCCCTATTAAACATTTCTTAAATTTTTAAAAGCAGTGTGATTTTTTGTTGTTATTTTTTAGTCTACAATTTAACAAGTTTTGTGAGAACTGCCCAAATGCATGCACACAGCTCAACACTTCACTTACTTGAAAGGATTATGAGTTTGAGATTTTGGCTGTTTACTATAAGATCAAGAAAAATTTTTATCCCATCTAATAGCAGTGGATGTAAAAACCAGATGAAACAGACCAAAAGACTTAATACGTTTTTGTTCAAACTCAAAAATATATAGGAGGCTCTTCATCTAGACTACCATTAATCTTCTGCCAATTTCAACCAAATTAGTGTATATGTTGTGTAGAAGTATACACACAAAAAAGTCTCAGAAAATAATATTGATTATAAAATTTGATTTCCAGATCTCTACTTCATCTATGACATCAAAGGAATTAACAGATTTCAATATACTGATATTATCTAAAAGCTTATATCTATTAGCAACAAACAGTATGCAAGATTTGGAGAATGACTGTCAATTTGCAATAAAGATTTAACAGAGGTTAACTGCATCTCTTTTAGTATGCAGCAAACTTTGATGCTTCATCAGAACAAAACAGATTCAAAAATTAAAGGACTATTTCTTGCAAAGGATCATAAGCATTTAAAAGCGCTTCTCTCACTTTATAAACTTTGAAACTTTATTATACTTGATGAAGTATAGGGAAGAAACAGGGGGAAAAAAAAAATTAAGGCCAGAGAACCACAAATCTCTACTACTAAGGGTTTGTGCAATAGACATTTAATTAGAGGTGAAATGAACATGTATATATGCTGTTCTTGTGAAACTTATAGGTCAGCATGCATCATGTTGGAGTAAATTGCTTCGGAAGTAAAGATTACTAAAGGAGTTCGTACTACGGAAGTAGGTTACAACGGGAGCAATTTACTCCAGAAGTAATGGAGAGCTCAATTACAATTTACTCTTAGTTATGACTACAGAAGTAAGAGCTCATTACTTCCAGAGGTATTTTGTTTGTGTGGTTTACTTGATGCGACCATGGATAAGGTTATGTGCAATAGGAAAAGGCAGGGGGAGGGGACGGCGAAAGATATAAACGTTCGTTGGTAGAGAGAAAAAAAATACATTTAAACAATATGAGTGTAGAAAATATGATATAAAGATGCTGGAAGAGAAATGTTGTAAAGTTGTGGCGGAAGAGTTTAATGCTTCGAGCCACAGGAAATGTAGTGAAGAGCAGCTTAAAATTCTGGAAACAATGTTTCTAATCTTCATTTTGCATCGCAGATCACTTGTGTGTTGATGGAGAAATACCCTCTCCGATTTCGGAAAAGTTCACTATATTCACTTAACACAATGGGAATGACTCTTGATTGGTAGTAGTTTTATTACTTCAAGTTTGACATTGCCAAACTCTTAACTTATGTCACATTAAGTCAATCCTAAATATCCCCATTTAATACAGTGTTGGACTGTCATGTTACATTAAATTCATCAGAATCCTGGTTTAACTATCAAATGTTCCTTTTTGAAACACTCGCAGGACACAACAATAATTGCAGTTTCAGTTATAGAGCTGAATTCCTGTCTGAGTTTTGTTGTAAATGCTCTCCAAGCAAGTTCAAAAGGCATGTAAATGATTCTTTCCTAATACCAAAACGTTCATTGAACTCTCTCTCTCTGTACAAGTCTCATATGGTTCTCACATATCACTTTCACATTCCCGTTGTTTTCTTTGAGATCATCAATGTAAGCTAAGTAATCACTGTTTTCTTCATCGATTCTAAATAACCCATGAGCATGTCAAAATATTTTCCTCCAAATATTCTAGTATTCTAGTTCAATTGACAGGTTAGTTACTCCATCCAGGCCCAGAGACTAAATTCTAACCTATATTTGTGCTCTATTTAATCCCGTAGTAACATAATACATGACGGTGCTCTCCAACATTTACCTCTGCGGTGGTTTACTCTGGGAGTATCTGAAAGGAGTAAACTGCTTCGGAAGTAGTTTACTCTTGTATGGAAGTGATCGAGTGTTGACTTGAATAATAGTTTACTATGAAAGTAGAGCTTACTCTAGGTTGGTGCATGCTGCCCTTAGTGTAAGTCAAAGCTGTTTTTAGAGTAAAAGTACCAATTATTGGCATCTGAACCCATATGTAATGCCTCGTATTTATTGCCAATGCTTAGAGCTTTGCTATCTACATACCCATTATGCCAAATTAAGCCTTTTAAAGTAACACTCTTCAATTCCTGTTGACCGTAACATATAAATAGAGGGGTCAGCAAGGAGGGCCAATTGACATCAACCCCTTGCCAGAATCCCTGGTCAGTGATACAGTACATTTGAAGTTAAACTTTAGAAGAATTTAATCAATTTGAAAAAAATAGAATAGAATCCAAGATTGACAACAAAATAGAAGAAATGAAAGCAATACCATACCTCATGAAGTGTATGATGAATTACGCGTCTACAAAGAATGGGTGATAAAGATGGAGAGGAAAATGGAATGAAGAAGACAAAATTTAGTAATAGTTGAAATGGAGGGAAACGGAGAGAAGCAGTTAGAAATGGAAGAAATATTTGAAAAGGGCATGGGCATAAAATTAGCATGATGGAAAATAACTACATGCTTTAGAATTGGAAAAAGAGATAACACAGTTGGATGTTTTGTAGTAAACTTGGCAACAGATAAAAGTTAAATGAATAATTCTGAATGGAAGAAAGAAAAGAAAAAGAAAAACAGAAAGGAATGACATTTTCATAGAACAGGATTATGGAAGAGAAGAGTGGGAAATCAGGAATTTATTAGTCGAGTAAATGAAGCAAGCCACATGAGACGGAAGAAAAGCTTTTGTGAAAAGTGTCGAGCAGGATACGATCAGTAGCAAAATTCAGAGGAATGGTATTAAGGAATGCTGACTTTGCAGCAACTTCAAATGCAGTTCTTACAGCACAGACAGAAAGGAGAGGACATGCAAGTGGCAGGATGAGAGGGGGGTAGAAGATAGAACTGGTAGGATGTCACCTAGGAGGTACCTACAGCTGAGCAGGAAAAATATGAGTGACTCCAAAGGGAAGCATACTAGATGTAGCAGGTAAAGAAGATGGGGCAGTGCATGAAATGATAACTACATGCAGAATGAAGTTGGAGAAATTTAGGGTTAACATCAAAAGTATGAGGTGAGGTGCTAACGCTAGGAGACATGGTTGAATGAGGATGAGAACATAAACATGGAATATTATGTTGATATTTGGAAAGAAGCTAGAAACAGTGATGTGTATTGAATTTATTTAAAGGTGAGTCGGAATTGTTACACTAACATCATTTAAGTTTACTCACTTAACATGTTTCAGGAAACGGTTGTTCCCATCCTCTGAGGATAAATTCAATACAAATCACTGTTTCTAGCTTCTTTTCAAATATCAACATAATTTAAGACGAACAAGTCACAAGAAGCAAAAGTTAAAAAAATGGAATATTATGTTTACATAGGTGTTCTCATAGTGAAAGGAACAGTAACAGAGGGAGGGTTTCTGGTGGTATGGGAGTGTTTATTAATAAGAGCAGAGGAATGAATGTGTATGAAATGTTAATTATGGAAGAAGGGCAAGTACTGTGTTAAAGATAAAAACAAGATGAAGAGAGTAAAGTATGTTTCAGTAGGTATACAAGTATATAACTCACCTGAAGCTTCAGAGTTTCACAATGAAAATTTTGTTTATAAAGCAGAATAAAAGTTGAAGAGTTAAGGAGAAAAAAAATCCTAGTATGGAGATTGTAGAAGGGGATTTTAAATAAGATGTTTGAGCACAGGAAGCGTGTGAGGAAAAAGATTAGGAAAGATAGGGATAAAGAATATAAGAAGCTGGTTGGGTTTGTAAGCAGAATTATTAAATTATGTGTAATGGGCCAATCAAGAGCAGAGGATCAATAGGGAAAATTCATATTTATGAATGTAATCAAGCAAAATGTAATTGATTATGTATGTTGCAGTGAAGGGGTTGATGAGGGGTTGCATTTATATTGCAAATAAACTGTTAGCAGATACAAGGAAAGAGAAAATTAATGCAAAAGGGGCATTTTTAGGAATAATGCTTAAGCACTTAAAAAATGAGCAAAATAAGGACAGTTTGCAATGGGAAATTCATTTTAGCAGCTGTATTCCTCCTGAACATTGAGAATGTCAGTTTCAAATAGCTTGCCATGGTTCCAAGTGATAAAATCTTTTGCTATACTTTGTAGCAATGCAAGAGATACAAAAGCTGAGCATAATAGCATATTTTCACACTGACATGCTTTAATATTTGTTTCAACAGGGTCTGCGAGCTTCAGAAATGAAATATGGAGCATCCAAATTGCTCCTCAAAAGCTTCTGTTGCTCTTTGGACTCAGCTCAGAATTTAGTTCACCTGAATATCTACAACACATTTCATACTTGCTGAAAAGCATTCATGAAAGAGTAGACACAAAAAAATGTGTTGATGAAGTCATCAATAATTTTTCTTTACAAAATAGTGGAAGAATTAACGTATTTAGCTGTTTAGAAATCAACACATGCCAAGTGCATTGTAAATGTTAAAGACAATGAAAGTTTCATTTATAATTAGAAATTATTTTCAGATGACTGTAATACAGTACATACTATTTGTTTCATTTGGCTTTAGTAGTCATTTAATTTGGGTTATCGTAGTAACATGCACAGGCCATGATTTCAATGTCTGAGTTTAGCTAGGTTTGAATTGTTATTGCAGCATGAAACAGCATATTGCAGTTCGTAATTAAGGCCCATAATTATTTAATTAGCCAAATTAATAAAGCCATTATAACTGAAATGTAATAAAGCTTTAATTAAAATACATATATAATTAAAAGATAATGTGCATTTAAGATTAACCATATGTTAGCTACAAACAGAATTTGCCAGTAACCATATATAAGATATAAATTTAACCGAATTAGTAATTTTAAGTTAAAAAGATGTGTTTGGAATGTTTCCTAAAATGCAAAATGAAATGTTGCACAGCTTTGGATGGCCATTCGCTTCTGTACTAATGTCCTATGTGCCCAGAACATCAGAAGCATTCTGCTTGATGGTCAGCATTTTCCTGCAAGATATGTGAAGTAGCTTGTATAGTACAATTTTTTTGACCTGAACCTGCAGAAATGTAAACGAGGAGAAGTTTGGAGAGGGGAGAGGAGAAAACACTGGCAGTATTCCCCTAGTATGGTGCAACAGGAATGCCTAAGGTATGTATCGGCAGTTCTCTTATGACTAACCCAAAACCCCTCCTGGGAGATAATGGGTTCATCCAGCCACTGTGCATCCAGCTGAGTAGGGCTAGAAGGAAAAAACCATACTGTATTAGTAATGTTAGGATGAAACTTAGTAATTGTTTTAACCAGATGATGCAGGAAATGTCCCTGCATAACATAAAATAAAATTTTTATGTGACTCAAATCTATAGACACTAGATGAGGAAGAAAAAATAAATGGGATCAATTAAGAAGTGAACCTTTTCAAATATATCATTCAGATTGATTTTCCCTGTCTTTAGACCTAGAGATCATCAAACATCTGAGTTTTTTTCCCTCTCTTTTTTTGCAAACAGAAGTTAAACGACTGAAGTACATACCTGGAAAACTGTGTACATATACAGAATTGCCTGTGTTAGGTGAAAACTAGTAATCTTCATTCACTGACGTGATTCTCCCTCTCTACCTTCCACATGACCATTATTTCCATTGCAAGCGCTATCAAATCTGTGGCAGAGGGTTTGGGTCTACATACACGGTAACACTGCTGTGAAGCATTGTTTTGTAATTAAAAAGCTTTTTTCTTTCCTTACCACCTACCTAGGTAGAGAAGGTATCGCATTCCACACAAAAATTTGATAGAGATTTTACCAGAAATATATGTTTTGAGGACTCCTGAATAAAAAAAAGTTTTAGAAAAAAAATCCATGTGTTTTTGTGAATATGATAGAGATTTTACCAGAAATATATGTTTTGATGACTCCTGAATAAAAAAAAGTTTTAGAAAAAAAATCCATGTGTTTTTGTGAATAGCATAACTCAAGCATAAATGTCAGATAAATACCAAACTTGTTATTAAATTCAGTATCTTCCAAAGATGCAACAGGGTTTTTAAGAAAATCTACCACTGCTAACTACTCTTTACATGGAAATTTTTTTCAAAATTATTTTCTCTAAACTGGCTATAACAATTTTAATTAAAATATGAGAGATACATTTAAGATATTCATGCAACAAATAAAAAGTATATCTGTAATTTTCTGGGGATTACCTATAAAGTACTCTTCATTCAGAAGGTACATTGAATAATTTTGTATAACTCGTAAACCATAAGAGGCAAAAACTTACTACAGAACTTACTACAAAAATACATATTATAAAATTTTATTGTGGCATCAGCTATTTCCGAGATATTTGCTGTTATTGGTTTGAATTTTTTAATACTCTGTCATTTTGAAGTGCTGTCACCATTCGACTGTTTGTCACAATGTTATGCATAGAGTGACCCACATTTAAACATTTGACTATCACTTCAGTTTCCTGCATCCCCTTTGTACCTACACTAAAAAGTGTAATGAAACTAATTCTGCACATGATTATCTTGATAATATGAAGTAGTCAGAAAAATAAGAGATTTTGTAAGAATATTTTGGAGAAGATATATAAAAATAAACAATAGCATGTAGAGAAAGGCATATGAATATAATACATCAGATTCTTTTAGTTTAGGCCATGTTAATATTCATTAATTATTAATATAAATACCAAAATATATAGCAGTAAAGTCAGAGGATCCATAGTATCCATAGTTAAAAATACCCTTGCTTTGCAGCAGAATAATTATTTATATAAGTTAAAACAGATTATAGAACATATTTTACAAACATTTGCTCCAAATAGTGCCAGACATATTTATCAGCCACCATTAAAGTTGTACAGAAGAAACTGCAGTTATGGCCAATTTCTTCTATGTCAGTCAACAAAGAGCTGGTGATGTGTTCTCAAAACCTGTTCTAGAAATCTGTTTTTGGAAAGTGAAACTTTATAAAAGATACCATTGTTTATTGGTTCTGATTGCCTAACGTGTGTTATACATTAATTTCTAATGTTTTACAAACTAAAGGAAATAGTTTGTGGTACCTACACACTGAAAGTTTATGTTCTAAAAGTAATTACACTTTTCCTCTCAGGCACATACATAATTGGTGCTTTTGCTCTACTGGTTTTGTATTTTAGGACAGTGTATGGTTGAGGATACAAATGAATGGATGGGTCTTTAAATTAAACCTCATACCATACCTCTACACATTGTTTGTATAGTTTCAACAATGGCGCACACATCTCATCATTGTTATCCCTCCTGAGGAATTTTTCAGCAAACCACGTATTGAAGCAGTTGTCATATTTCTCCTTGAGGTCTCGACACGCCTCCATCCCTACAGTCAACAAAGCAATTATTTACAAAAGATAAAAAGGACATTACCTTTACACACTGCTGATAAACCTTGAAATATGGTGCACACATGTCATCATTTGTTTGTCCTTTCAGGAAATGCTCAGAAAACCAAGTGAGGAAGCAACTGTCATATTGCTTCTTGAGGTCATTACAGTTTTCTCCAATGCTGTTCATGGATATTTCTGAAAGTGGAATAATTATTCTCCATCAGTTTAAGTCATTATTAGAGGGCGGATTAGAGTGACCTGGTCCATGATTTCAAGTTGCTGATGCAGAGAGCATAATGTCTTGGCACAAATGTCTGGGTACAAATGGTAGGTAAAGAAATATACTGTAATAGGCAGTGTATTACAGTATATTATGCTGTAATACATAGAATACTGCTTCGCACAGAGTGCGTATGCAGTACAAGTAAGTCAACCTCTAAAAACGGTCACTCCGATCCACTCCTTAGTCATTATAATGCCAAACAGCATTAATGAAGAGATACCAAGTTAAAACAAGACTTCAAAATTTTAAATGAAGTGCTGTTTTTAACCCAGTTTGAGCATAAGCAATATTAACTGTTTTATGCACTGTTAAATTAAATGAACCGCTACTAAGGCAAATCATAAAATTGTGCAGCTTTTCTAATGATTGTGAATGTTTTCTGTGGCAATTTCATTAGACATTTTTATTTTCTGCTAAAATTGTGGGTGAAAAGTCACAAACATATTTATCTAAAGAAAATAGAAACTTGGGTGGGGTTTACTTTGTAACAAATTATATACTAATAGCCACTATTAACACAGTAATAGAAAAAACCTAACCTCTAAGCAGAACTAAGATGAGACATTGCAACTCAACCTTATGGAGAAATAAAACAAAAGCTTGGGAAGTGACAGTCAAAAACCAATAAATTGTTAGCAATTACCAGGCATGCTTGTTTGATTTTTAATATTTTCTTTCATTTTATTGGTCAAAAGTAGTATAATATAGCATAGTAACTGGAAAAGTGAAGTTAAAGATTACTTCTTATTATGAATGAGCAATTGAAGTCTGAAGTGCCACCACTGAACAAGAGCAAACTAATATGCTTTATAATGGGGGTATCAATAAAACACTTTGATCTAAAATCAGAGTTGCAGATGTATAAATAAAAACACTTAGCTCTCACTCAGACAGGCTGCAAATTTCATCCCTTGAGTAAAACCCAGAGTGAAACAGCAGTGGAGTAATAACTAAGGCTTCCATATCAATATAATCACCACTTACTCAATTAATTGACAGCATTTTAGAGAATTTTTTAGGTACTTCAGTAGGCGACAAAGTGCTTAAGTTGGAAAATATGATGGAGGAGTGTATTGCAGTATTTCAACACAGGAGACAGAACTATAAAGCACACATGGTAACTTGAGAACATAATTACGAGCACTGTATCTGATTAAGACAATGCATCTGTGAAAATAAAAAAAAAATCACACTTTTCTTCCAATTGTTTGACCATTTTACCATATACTCAGAACATCACAAAATTTTAACAAGCTATGTCAAACCGTTGTTAATATATTAATTTTTCAATTCATAATTAATCACTTTTTGATATAGTAACATGAATTGCTCCTTGGACCCTACAGTTTACTGTATTGCTCCCAAATTTTTAATTTGAGCTTGGCATACAAACATAAAGAAATTGCTGTGCAGGCATTTCTTGATTTCAATTAGTTTATGAGAAAAAAATTCTTTTTGTTCACATATTATTGAATTTTTCAACTTTTTCAATTTGAGTTATAGAAAATCATTAATTTTAGCTGAACAATTTCTTATTTTTTAACTAGTGCACAACAATTTTTAAATCCATAATTCCTGAGGCTTTCCTGAAAATTACAATACAATAAGTTATAACCTGTGATCCAAGGAGCATTTTGAAGAGTGAAAAATGCTGGAAAAAAGGAACTGAGAAAAGAGTTTAAAGTTTGTGATGATTTGGCTAAATTGATGCTTTGTTTACAGGACCAATTAAATAGCCATTTGTGGCTATAAAATTGTTGATATTTAAAAACCAATTGTGTAGTATGAGAGTACAACTTATAAATATAATAGAAATGCAAAAAAACAAGAAATAAAAAATCTTCACATTTTTTACCAAATTTCACTGATGCATTACCATAAGAAAGAAGAAAAGAACATGCAATCACTGGTGCATTTGTTACCTAGTGAGAAAAGAAAAACTCTTGACAGGGAAGCAAAAAATGATTATAATTTTGCGATACGTAGGAGATCAAAGTTTTTAGCATTTGGAATGGCGAAGATAAAAGAAACACCTATCAATTCTTAGTTCTTATTCTCTTACAAAAGTGTTTGTTCCCTCTTGTTATGTTGAGCAGTTGCTTCTCCCACTCTTTTAAGACTGTTGGTTTATTGTATTACTTTTCAAATCTGTCTTAATTTTCAATTTACTTCCTGTGTTCTTTATTCATGTCAATATTTGAAGTTGATATTGTCTTTATGTTCGAGTTGTTTATTTTTTTGCTCCACGTAGGAGTTACTGTTGTTGGAGTTTTTGCACCACATATGGAAAACCAATTTGAAGAAAGTATTGTTCTTGTTTTATTGTTACGTAATATGCTGCTACGTTTGAGAAGCCAATTTGAAGATGATATATTTTTGTTGCTATGCTCCAAGTTTAAAAAAATATTTATTAACTTTGTTATTAAACTGCTTCTATAAATAGTATTTATGTTTTTGCCTCGGCTGCTTCAGTATTGTTTTAGAGACACGTTTCTCTTAATCAGGGCGTGGTGCGACAAGAATGTAAGCTTACACAGATTTTAAGTTTTAATTTCACTTCTTTTTATTAATCCTTGACACAAATTAAATAGCTACACTGATATCAGGAGCTGTGAGATTCTTTTACTTAATACTAGCGCTTTGTTAACGCATATACTTATTTTCGTTTCTCACCAATACGTAATATTTCTCTACAGAACACATCTTCCATCCTGTCACTACCAAGGTCTGCCAGCAACTGAACAAATTTCAACCGTCCAAACCCTTTTGTATTTCAAGTCTCTGATTGGCTAATCCTAGTCCAATAGAATACCTGCATTTTACTAAAGCTTTTTCTGGCTGTTGATTGGCTATTTTTAAACTGTCACAAAATTTACATTATTGCTGCCTTAATCATGACTAGTAGCATTCAAACTCTCAAACTCATTATTGCCTCAAGGTTACCTTATTGTTACCTCATTGTTAGCAACTTTAAACTTATTCTCACAGCTCTTACATTATTAAATTACATAATGCATTCACATAACATTATTAAACATGTTTACAATAATATAAGCATATGCAATGACTGTTACATACACTTTTAAAAATTATTACATGCATATTGCTTCAAGGTGGGCTGTTATTGAATTTACATATTATATAATTTAATTGAAATTACTCAAGTGTTAAAAATATTGCCTCAATATATGAGTCTTCGTAAAGTTCTTACTGAATATTTCTATGCATTCCTGTTTCACTGCTTCTGTAGCAGTGAGCTTCCTCTTCCTTGTTTCTGGTAAATGAGATTTTAGGAATAAAAGAAATGGTCTTCTAATATTATCCAGAGGAGAATGAAATTTAATGTTCTCTTTCATCATGATTAGCACAAAGATGATTAGTATTTAAGAGCAGTAAAACAAAGAAGAAATAACAGTGGTGATAGCCAAAAGCAATGAAAATCTTTGTGGCAAGACAAGTAATTGCTCCTGGGTGACAAAGCTTTTACTTCAAGATATCCCAAGTTTGAATCTCGGTTAGGGTGAGTTACCCGGTTAAGTCTTAGTTACCCGGGTTATATTGTAAATGTTATTATGTAACTTTAAGTTTTATAAATGTTATGAACCATTGTAGCATACATTTCCAGGGTTTTCCTTATCCTTAAAGATGAATGTTGGATAACTCTAAGCTCTATGGACCCAGGCACATATGATTATCATTTCTCCCATTTCATTCAACATCCCCAATATGACTAAAGGATGTATGTTAGAACCTAAAAAAAGAAAATATTTTACGGTACAAAATGTGTGCCTTTCCCTCACTTGTCAGTTTTCATTCAGTTTGCTGCCAAATACCTCTTACTCATACCCACTCAGTTTTATTGATACCACCCAATGTTTACTTTCACAAATGTTGTCAATTAAAATAGTTGTTGGGGTTTTTTTACTATTCAAAGTTTATGAAAGTTATTGTACTAAGCTTAATTTTCATTCTTAAGTGCTTTTTTAAAAATAGTTGGTCAGGGACAGGAAAGATCATGAAGAAAATAGGAATGGGAGGGACTTGAATGCTACGGGAAAGAAATGTAAATGGATTTTAGGAGAGAAGTAAGAAGTAGAATGAAATACATTGAAAGGCAAGATATACCATGGGGCAGCTTAGAAGATTAAAAGTATTTAAATTTCTATAAAATAATAAAAACATATTGGGGAAGAGAAAGATATGTTGATCAATGTAATAGGCACGAAAGAGAATGAGAACATGATCAATATATCTAAGAGGGATGAGAGGTGGTAAAAAAGGTAAATGTGAGCTATGTGAAAGAGAGAGACAGAGAGAGAGAGAAAGCATAGAGCACTACAGGGTGGAATACAAGGAGATAGGACTATGGAGGGAAAAAAATTTGGGAAAAGAAATGTGAAAAAACTGACAAAAAATCACAGTGATAAAAATGTTGACAGTAAAAGAAGATGAGAAAAGTAGAGTCATAGGAGAATTTCTAGGAAAGGTAAAAGGAAATGGTGGAGGAAAGTAAGAGAAATAAGGAAAGATGAAAGGGCAGAAGGGGTAGTGCAACATGTAGAAGATGCTGCTCAGTGAGCTATAAGGTCAGCATACCAAGAAACCAAGCAGCATTAAGAGTATCAGACAACCAGACAATTATACAAAGGTAGGTTAGGATTTTGTATAAACAACATGTAAATAAGCCATGTAATCAAGTGGTACAATAAATTCAATTCAAAGTGCTTTCTTTGTTGTATCCAGTGTAAGCATTTTATCCTGGTACTCTGTTTTATAGCAAACCTTTAAAAGGTCAGATTAAATAAAATATAAGGAGTGAAAAAACAACAAATTAATTTTAAAAAATGCCTTCCCTCTATTAAAATTAAAATTTAAAGCATTTTTCTTTTAAACAATATATATCTGGTAAATGGATTACATTGTAAATGTTATTATGTAACTTTAACTTTTATAAATGTTATGAATCATTGTAGTATACATTTTAATTTACACTGGTGTTAAAATGTGCCAGGTATGTATATGAAAATCCATGTTCTATTTCCATAGGATTTACGGTTTTGAAACTAGTAATTCCAATTGTAAGGCTGGCAGTACTTCAATGTACTGTAATGCACAAAATAAAAATGTCAGTCATATTGAATTTTTGGGAACTGCCATTAAATTGTTTTCCTTATATGTATGTGTGTACTGACTTGTGATATGCGGTACATATATAACTTGCAAAAACATTTGTTAATTGGAAGCAATCTTGCTTTAATTCCATTTCAATATTATTGTTACTAGTAAACAATGATCCTAATATTTAAACTATTGACCCCTTCAAATCTCATCCCAAGGATTTCAGCCCACCTTTATGGCAGCAGGGTAATGTGTCTGCATGACATTCACGTAGTCCAATGTTCAGATTTCAACTAAGCTGAGGGTGAGTTGCCTGGGTAATGCTTTTATCAGGGTATTTACTTATCCTCATAAGGCTGATTTGAGTAGTATTAAAAAGAAGAAGAAAAGAAAAGTTCTTATAGTGGCATATTTCTGTTTCTCACACAGTTCAGGCGTCATTTCTGCCATTTTCTAATGTTTCTGTTACAAAAATCTATAGCACACTCAAGAATTATATCAAAGTAAGCTGGATAATGTCTGGCAGGGGCATATGCAGAATAATTTTTTTCAAGAGGGGGGGAGGGCTAAAATTAGGATGAGTAATAAAGTTTAAACAGTAACAACTGAAATTCATCGAACCATATACATAAAATAAGGGAACCGTAATTGCTAAAGCCACATTTTAAGTCATTGCACTTATTCAGCATGTCACATTTATTGTGGAAGTTAGAACTATAGTACAATTCTGAGAGTCAAGGGTCTGACAATAGCAAGGTGCCTAGAAAAACAAATGTGTGTGGGAAGCCCATTGCCTATAGTAACATGGCTATGTTGCCAGTGTTACTGATTACCAGTGAGCAAACCTACAATGAACGAAAAGTTAGATGAGGTAGAGAGTGAGTTCGTCACATGACGACAGCAAGGAGGAATGAGTTATAATCGGATGAAGATAAAAATTGTGTACGTACAGTACTTTATTAAGTTATGAACAAAAATGAAGAATATGGTATAATCATTATAATTTACACGTAAACACAAGATCACTTGTGAATGTAAAACTATTGTGATATAGAAATAATTGTTCTTTCACACAAGCCATGTGTTGGACAGGGTTGGAAAGGTAGAGTCAGATGACTGAAAAATTCAATGCCATAGCCGGGATTTGAACCACAACATAAGAAATGTTCTGGGTGCTGGGTATGTTTATTAGTTATGCTGCATATTTCATAATTGTATGACGTATTCAATGTCCCTGAGCGTTGCTCACAGTGGAACCAAATGAACAAACAAACAATAAGATGCTACACAACATATCTCCTAACTACACCCCCCCAAAAAAAAATAGCTAAAGGGATAGTAATAGGTGTGAAAACTAATTTACTTTCAAGTTTCAAAATTCTTAAAGAAGTGAATGATAAAATTGAAATAGTACATATGGATCTGTGGAAATGTAATGAACACTTTTCAATATACTTTATATATAAACCATCTAAAAACATTACCATATTTGAGCTTATTTCAAATAACACATAAATGAATAATTATTGGAGATTTTAATGTCCACTCAAATTCATGGGGATATAAAGATTCAAATGTTGCAGGTAGAGTAATAAAAGAATGGATAAATACAAGCAACTTAGCCTGAATTTTCAACAATGACCAAATGGGTACTTATATTGTACATCATTAAGGTTCCACAAATAATCCAGATATTCTTTTGGCATGATCAGATATAACTGAAAGAACAACTAATAGAGGGCTATCAGAAAGTATGGGCTGTAATCAAAGTGCAGTCATAGCTAATATCCAACTAAACAAAATACAAGATTAAGCACAAACAAAAATATCTTGGAATTTTAAAAAGGCCAATTGGCAAAAATATGAACAAGAATTAGAAGAGACGTTACCTGATATAAAAGTAGATAAAATTAATAACAAAGTCTGTCTATTATTAAATCAAACAGCACAAAAGTACATACCTAGAAGCAAAGTTCAAATGTATTAACCCTTTTGGTCTAAAGAATTAAAAACATGAAATAAAAAATAATTGAGAACAGGCCAGGAAAAACCTGAGATAAAAAAAGATAGTGAAAATATACTTAATTGGAAAAAGAAAACAGCATCTTTTAAAAGAAATATAATCAATGTTAAAAGAAATCCTTTCAACAAATTGATTGAAAGTATACACTACATAAAGATGGTAACAAACTCTACAAACATGTTTCATTAATTAGATCATCAGCTTTTGTTAACAAAAATAGAGGCTCTAGGCATAAGAGGGTTGGCCAATAAATGGTTAGAATCATATCTATGTGGTTGTATGCAAATAGTGGAAATAAAGGATAAAGCAAATAATCAGATCAATTATTATCACTCCAGTCCACTCCAAGTAAGCTATGGTGTGCCACAAGGTTCTATACTAGGTCCTATCCTATTTCTTCTTTTCATAAATGATTTCCACATAAATGATCCATGTACTAAAACCATTTTATATGCTGATGATACAAATATCCTGGTTAAGGCAACCCAAAAAGAAACCTTTCTAACCTCTATTCACCAAGCCTCAGAGAAAATCACAAACTATTTTACATTGAATAATCTCATTATAAACACAAACAAAACTGTAGCAATGGATATACGCACAAATATGAACAAAAATTATCTTGCCCCTCAAATACAACTCTCTAATCAGACACTTAAAAAAGTAGAATCTATAAAATTCCTCGGGGTCTGCGTACAAAGCAATCTGAAATGGGATACCCACACTAGCCTCAAATAATAAACTCAGCTCTCTATGTTATATGCTAAGAATATTGACAACATGCACAAGTAAAGAAACAGTTAGAGCAGCATATTTTGCACATGTGCATTCACTCCTAAGTTATGGAGTAGTCTTCTGGGGTGAGTCTCCAGCAAGCAAGTCAACCTTTATTGCACAGAAAAAAATTATCAGAACTATTGAAGGAGTCAGCCCAAAGTCGTCATGTAAACCTCTCTTTAAAAAACTGGGGATCCTCCCACTTCCCTGCATTTACATATATGCAGTCATTCTGCTTATAGTCAAGAACATTAATGCTGCTGATTCACTATTCATAACTAATAATATGGTGCATGAACACAATACTAGGGAAAATACACAAATACATGTGACCAGCTGCAACACCTCGCTCTACCAAAAAAGTATCTTATACTCCGGCATTAAACTTTATAATAATTTACCAAGTAATATCAAGGCAATTAAAAATGTAAACCAGCTGAAATCCAGTTTCAAGGCACATCTAATTAATCACTCCTTTTATTCTATTAATGATTACCTTGAACACAAATGTATATCATGAACCATAGTATTTAGCATGTAAAGACCTATTGTATATAATGTAAAAACATATTGTATATATTGCAAAAACCTATTATTGTTTATGTTTATAGCTTGACATGTCCTATAGTGAATGTACATTGTACCAAACCACTTTAACAGATGAATAAAACTAACTAATTAATAAACAAAATAATCCAAAACAACCATCAATATATTAAAATACAGAATTAACTGAAGAGAAACAGATCGCTGCTGCCTTTAATACAAATTTTACATCATTAAAAGCACCCAAAGAATATAAAAAGATTGAAAAAACTATAAAAAAGGACATCAAAGCAAATATAACCAATCAAACTTCATACTTGAAATATTTTATTAAGAATTCTATCAGAACTTGATTCTGCTATAAATAAATCTTAAGAACACAAAGTACCTGGTCCTGGTTATATTCACGTTGAATTTATCAAACATTTAGGTATTAACCCAATTGCATCATATTTAAATGCCTACTCAACTAACCAAGAAATCAGATTTAAATCCCCCAGCAGTGAGGGTGGTAACATCTTAATGCTTAAAAAATCATTTAAAATCAACCAATATGAGTTTTTCTGTTGAAAATTTGTGTACACAATATTAAAAGCATACTCTCACCAGTGCTGTTGTTGTGTATGATAATAACAGACCTTAAAACAATCCTCTAAATGAAGAGCAACATCACACTTTTTACTTACAATTGGAGTATGAAGGCATCGGTTTTTGCTTCAGTATAACTGAATAAGCGATTTTCACACTTGAGACATCAAAATAACAATATTTCATCAGACCATTTTTCATAATCTTTTAACATTTTCCTGTCGGATTGTTCAACTGCCTTGCTGATGAGCATTAGTTTTGTAACATGCTTTGTCAAGCAATGGTTTCATATATTCCAAAAAAATTGAAAGCACAGATGGCATCTGTGATGTATGCTTGTTCAGTACATCTTTACAAACACCATTATTTGCAGTAAAAGGGTAGAGAACAGGGTTATTGTCAGTTTTAGTCCAATTCCAGTCACAATGTTTTTTTCTGCATTGTAATACAAATGTGTTTCAAAGGACCTGGTTCATCATCATCATTGGTTTCATAATTATTTTCCTCGCTGCTTTCTGCATTCATTATCACTGTCACTAGAATCTTTAATCCCTGTTTCAGATTCAGAAAAATCACTACTTTCACTACATCTCTCTAATACACTTTGTATCAGTTTTCTCAAACCCTCCTCATCATCCACATGGATGCTTTTCGCGGCCATAATAGCTACTCACACAAGTGCAGGAAGAAGAAAATTATTTTTCCTTGGTTGAAACACAGTTGGTGAGGTCATACTGCAGAAATTACAAGTATCACATGTCAGCACGTCATTCGAAATTTATACAAATGACATCTGTGAGAAGGAACGTAAACTATATGAGTTATGTAGAGCAATGCAGCATTGCAAGCTGAGCTCGCCATACAATTCATATGCCAAAAAAAATGCATGCAAGCCCTGATCATCAAATGACGCAAATGGGTTAAGGCCAAAAATGCATTATTAAATTTTTACAATCATGTTTGGAAATCTTCAGTGCCTGCAAACTGGAAGAAAGCTGTCATTATTCCAATCTTAAAAACAAATAAAGCAGCAGAAAATATTAATAATTATAGACCCATTTCACTAACCAGTAATTTGCCGAAAGTTATGGAAAGAATGATTTCTACAAGATTAAATTTGGTTCCAGGAATCAAACAATTTGTTATCATATCAAGCAAGATTTAGGAGAAATCATTCAACAAACATGTTATCCTGCTTAGTCAAGAAATTAAAGGACTTAACAAAAATGCAGATACCTTGGCTCTGTTCATAGATCTTAAATCAGCTTATCACAATGTTTGGCGAAGAATCTTATAAAGAAACTTCAAAATTTTGGAATTAAATCAAACATGCTTCAATGGGTATCAGAATTTATTACTCAAAGATTTTGTGCAACATGCTATGGTTCAACAATCTTCCAGTTTAAACCCCAAGGTTTCTATCCCAAGGTGCTGTACTAAGTATACAACTGTGTTTAATATATCAATATCTAAAATGCAGCTACAGAATAAGGTACAAAAGCTGTCCTTTTTGTTGATGATCTGGTTATTTTGTGTTCTCAAAAGTGTAATAAATTTAAAAAAGTTGAATTATTAGTACAAGGATCATTAAACAAGCTTAAATCCTGGTGTTCAAGCAATTTAATGTCTGTAAACATTGATAAAAGCAGCTTCCAATTTTTCTCATTATGAAAGAAACCAGTGATGTTCATCTATCATATGGAAACTAACTTATTAAGAACCGAAAAGACTAGGAGTGATTTTTGATAAACTTGGCAAAAGCATACTGAAAGTATTAGTAAAAAAGCAATTGATAGATTCAAAATATTAAAAAGACTTGCTGGTAAAAAATGGGGTTGTTCTAAGAAAACTTTAATCACAACTTACATGTACATTAAACCCATTTTAAAATATTGTGAAGTCCTTATAACTTCATCTTCAAATAGAAAAATCCTTAAACAAACTTGAAATCAAGCATTACGATTAATAACTGGTACCATTAAATCTACTCCAACTGAAGCTTAGCTTTATTAACTGTTACATCCAACAAACCTATCATGATAGACCTTCAAATGCAAGCCCTTTTAACTTATGAGAAATAAAGGAATATGCGAAATGTACTGTAAGAAAGAAAGTATAGCATATTACATGACAGAATATAAGGAGTCAATGTTATGGAGAAAAAAAGTTTGGGAGGAAAAATGGGATAAATAGAGGGGAGAATTGTAGCTATAAAAATGTTAACAGGAAAAGAAGAAAGGAAGATTAGAAGTACAGGCGAGTTTTTAAAGAAAGCAAAAGAAAAATGGGCAAGGAACGTAAGGAGTACAGGAGAAGACAAAGGGAAGGAGGGGATAATTAAGATAAAGGGGAAGGGACAACAAGAGCTACTGGCGGAGCAACGGTGCCATGCAAGCCGAGGTAGCAACTACAAACTGAGTTAATAATTACAATACTTGATTAAAACTTATAATAAATGTCATTATATTACCTATGTTACTTTACTTCAATATTTTTGTATTCCCAAAATTTTCCTGATGGCGCAACTTGCACCATGATATCCCCCATGGACAGCTCTGGTAATATCCCACCCACTGCGTTATAGAATTATAGAAAATGTGTTCCCCCCCCCCAAGGATCATGTTGACAGTGCTCCATATTTACAATGACAAGCATTATTGCACCTAAATAGCTTTTGATTAACACAATGCAACTCAGTTTCGAAAATATTGACTATTTCTTCTCATATGTTGCTCCACAATTCCATGAAAGTTCCTACAACTGAGCAGGTGATAATTTCTTAAAAAGTTATAGGTATTAAAATTTTGTTCATTAAATTTTTGCACCTTGTCTCCAGCAACACACCCAACTTCAACACTGTATACTATAATAACGAACTGGGCCCTGTTTCATAAAATTTCACACCTACAACAAATACAACATTTATGTAAAACTGACAACTCTGTTGATATATCATGACAATTGCATGTTTCATAAATGTTACCATTCACCTTATATGAATGTAAATATTGTAAATTTTTAAACTTTAAAATCTTGTTTTATAGATATGACAATTGTATGTCAAACTTTTTACAGTCTAGCTAGCTTCCAATTGAATAATGTTAACTAAACTCAAGATTTATTTCAATACACTAACAATCTAAAGAAATTATGCAGTAACATTAGCGTTGAAGCAACAAATTGTCAGGTAACTCTGATACTGAACCTGATTTGTAAAACTAAAAGTACTTAGTTCTTGGCAAATATTCTTTCGAGCTCACCCATGAAATGAAACAAAACAAAACAAAGCATTGAAATGAATTGTAACAAAAAAAAAAAGAAAAGAAAGCAAAGTAACTAAAGCATTATTAACAGTTAATCTAGTCCTTGAAATCTGGTATGTCCCATATGTCTTATCACTATATGGTACTGCCTTTATTACTTACTGGCATAAAATAATACAATTCAGACTACCTATAATAGGTACAAAAATATACTTCCATAAACATATAAGTTGTAAATACATATTGCTCATAGCAATTACCAACATAAATCAACTACGCAAATTTATAAATGTGTCAACAAGATAATGGGATTCCTAAGATCTGACAAATTTGCTAGGTCTGTTGCAAGATAACAAAATGACTTTATTAAACAAAAATATGCGAGACTGTTGTACTGAATTATAAAACTGCCATAACTGATGAAATTTTTTTTTTTAAATGTCAAGTTATATGAAACACAAAATTATGATATGTGAACCTTTCTGGCAATTTTCTGTCACCTGTTAAAGTGTAGCTTTAATGAAACTGAGTACTGACTTATCAGCGACTATGCAAGATGCTAAATGAGAGTGTTGTTGCTGACATTGACCAATGTAGGTACAATATACAAGCATGGAAAAGTATATAAAATGTATACACATTATCTCCCATTTCTTAATTTACTCTGTAAATAAGGCATTGGCAATAAGCCCTTATTATTCCTGAATACTTTTGGAGTAAATATTTCATGTGCAGCCTCTTATATCATTCTAATGAATCTGCCCACAGAAAATTATCTACCATTCTACTAAAGGTTTAAAAATTAAGCATGGGTGAGGAATGAAAATGCTTTCATTTTTCTGATTTTCATTCAAGTACTGATAGTTTTAAACAGAACAACAGCTACACATTACAGGAGCACACATTTTTCCGGGTTGTTCGATTATTTCAGCGATTTTCATTGATGTATACGTAATTTACATTGTCTTGGAGAACTCGGTTCATAAATAGGTACATGTCCTAATTTCCAGACATACCAAAATCAAATACCTTCCAACGACAGTCTCTATACAACTACTGACAATTTTAAGCGATTCATTTTTCTAAACACAGATCTCAAATGAAACTAAACTAGAGAATCATGTCTATTGCAATAATATTACGAATTAGCAACAAATGAGCCATTGCCAAGTCAGCCACCCTTTAATCTTTTCTCTCGATCATCCACCCACTTTTATTTTCTTTTTGTTACGATAAAATGACTATAACATACACCGTTATCTGGCCAGGGTCTTAGATTATATCTATTCTTCTTAAGTTCTTACCTTTATCTTTACTAATACCCAATATTCAAACTCTAAAGAGATCTATAAATTCGGTACTGAATGAAGTTCAATAGTATGAGCTTGCGGGTCTTGCTCTTACGCCCCCGCAATACATTCTTTTCGCATACAAAATTTCAATTGTTTTTTTTAAGTTTTGCCCATCTGCCCGCTAGAGTGTACTCCTGTAGTAAATAATTGAAATGGTTCCAATGTAGTTGAGTTTAAGTCAAAATCATAATAAATATAAAGAATGCATAATTGAATTTTATTTTGTAGTTATTTGTTTTAGATTTTAGTGACGGTGCTGTGAATACAAGTGTCAAACAGCTGTATATGGAAAATATTTATGGACTTTCAGTTAACGGCGAAATATACATGCCCCCAGGGATATAAAGCAAAACAAACTTACGTAACTGCTGTACCAAATGTGTTTTCTAAAGCTTATTTAAAATAATCATCTCCTGCATACTTTAAATATAACCAATGTAGAAACGTGAAACGCATTAAAATGTAACATTTTTATACACAATCTGACACATCCTGCAATGACCACACTGATACTAGCTCCTCCAGGAATATAAAAAGAAAGCCTTTTGAACAGTGACAGAAGAGGACATGGCCAAGTAAGTGTGAAACGCAGTATAAATTTAAATCTAAGATCACGGGGTGCAATTTAAATTTAAAATCTGTCAAATTTGCCCTTACGATCAATTTGACATATCCTTCATATGTACTGTCATGCATATCAAAGTGACCGACACGGGTTTTCTAGGTCGTGCTATAAGGAACCGATTCGTGAAAGGGAGGTCCCGGTCACCCAGTCTGAAGTTCTTTTCCAGCTTTTCCTCTGTGTTCATAAATACCAAGTATCAGTTAGTAGGTACCCAAACACTTGGAATGGTTCCTCAAATTTACTTTCTGAATCATTTCATTTCTGTATTCTATGTCTGCTGACTATGTAAGAATGGATGTTAATTACCAAGTATGATTCTTATTAGGAGTGTGGAATGCCTTGCACACATCATCAATGAAGGTTGTGGACACTTGAGTCTTGACACAAGGTGTCTTGGTTTGAAATACTCTTCTGTAGTCTTCACCACTACTATGCAGAAATTTTACCATATTGCTTTTTTATTTTCTCTTACATTTGCTTGCAGCTCTCTTTAGGTGCCTGTGGATTTTTAGCAACTTGTTAGTTCCATATATGGTGCCTTTTTGTAAGCCCATAGCATAGTATTGATGGCAGGAATTTAGATATATACACCTATATTTTTCTCCTGCTCTGAAACTTTCAATGTCTCACAAATACTTAAAGTAAGAGAACTCCCTAGTCCTTATGTCACATTAGGGCATATTATGGCTTGGAAGTGTTTTCATTTCAGCTGCTATTGATAGTTTTCATAAAATAGACATTGTATTTGCAACTGTTACATCTGTTGTTATTCTCTTCTTTTAGTGTTTTGTTTATAAAGTGACTTGTCTGAAATGTTAAAGTTGTTTTTGTCATTAATGATTATCCATTGTCATGTTAAATTTTTCTTTCTTTGGAATTCTCCTTTTCAACAGATTATTTGTTAATTCTAGATGAGTTTGCAATACATCCAAATTCCCACTTGTTTAGTTTGGATGCTGACTTTATAATGTATGGTACCATTCTATTACCCCATCCTGTCCCCCCCCCCCATACATAGACACACACTGGCATGAGTGGCCAAGGCCAATAAGGCATAGACTCGTGAATGGGAGGTCCGCAATTCAAATCCTGCTATGACCATCCTCTCTGACTGAGGTTTTTTCCAGATTTTCCTAGTCCTCATTACTAGCCAGGGAAGTACTTTAAACTTGGCCTGTAACATTTAATTCCAAAATTTTCTTTCCCAGGTATTTCATTTTGTGTGTGATCAGTGTCCACTGCCTGTGATTCCATATGTAGTAAGAATGTATGTTAAAACTTTTATTTAAAGAATATCCACATACCAAAAATATAACCAAACATTAATAAAGGCCACAACAGGATGATGACACGGTGGTGGTTTAGATACCTTACTGTTCATTGTAAATTCTAAATTAAAATGCCCATGGCTAAATATTATTGTAAAATACTGCTCTAACAAAAATTTACAAGGTAGCAGATTTGATTTATTTCCATAGAGAATCTTAACCCTGAATGCCCAGAAGCAATAAAGTGCATTTGCTCTGGGCTGGTTCTTACTCCCTTAAAGTGCAGTTTAATATATTGGTGAAGAACCCCATAAGGAAAGCTTGTTTTTGAAATGTAAAAGAAGATGGACTATAAGGTGTTAATAGACTAACTTCATATAGATAGCTACCGGGTGAGCCAAAACACTACAAACCACCTGCACAGTGTTTTTCCTGTCCGCGTCCTTGGCACTCGTCGTCTATCGCTATCATAGAAAGGTGCGGATGAAACCATACAGCATTTTTAAAACTACTTTTAAAGACTTTACTTAACAACTTTTTGAAAATGTGTTTGAGGACAGAATTATTAGTAGAGATTTGTGGCCCCCTCGGTCCCCTTACCTAACCTCCTGCGATTTCTATCTCTGGGGTGACTTTAAACAAAGTGTACGAGACAAACCCACACACCCTGGAAGAATTAAAACAAAATATCTGCCAGGAAATTGCCAGCATTTCTCAACTTGAACTACAGCGAGTGATGGAGGTGTCAAAAATGTATGGACAACGATGGTGGCCAGTTTCAGCATCTCCTTTTATAAAGTTGGTAAGTAAAGCCTTTAAAAGTAGTTTTAAAAATGTTGTATGGTTTCATTCGCGCCTTTCTATGATAGCGGCATACAGCAACGAGCGCCGAGGACGTGGACAGGAAAAACACTGCGCAGCCAGTTGGTAGTTTTTTGGCTCTCTCTGTAGTATAGTCTGACAGTATGTATCTCTTCCAGTGTATTACAGAATAGGAAACAAAAATACAAATTTAATGTTACATGCACACAACTTTCTCCAGCCACTATCAATTATTATTTCCAGAGCATTCTTACAAAACCTTATTTTTCTATTTACCAACTTTCAAGTTAATCAAGGTAAATGAAGAAATGGTTTCTTTATGCATTTTGCTTAGATGTAAAGGAGATACAGGAGGCTGCATCGACAAAAATCAGGTTGCTATATACTGGCTTTGAAATGCCATAGTTGTTCCATGACATTATATAAAAAAAATGAATAATAGCATTGCAAAAAAATCTTATGTTGCATTCACATGTTTTTCTCTACTCACTCTTCTACCAATTATTCTTACAAAGGTTATTATTCTAGCTAGATCTTGTTAATCCAGATAGACTTTCAATTCACATTTACACATTTTGTTGTATGATACAGTAGGTAGAGTAGGTCAGATTTTTAAAGATCATGTCACTATGTGGTGATTTTGAAACTCCATGCATGACCACCAGAAGAAAAACAAATGACAACGTCCCATTTGAGAAAAGTATAAGCATTAAAAAATTCAAACCTATAACAGGGAATATCCCAGAAGAGCTTAACTCTAAAAACAAAGAAAATAAAACAAAACAAAAAGCTTTATTTGACATAAATTGTGTGCTTTAACAAGATCTAAATTTTTTCTATAGTAAGATTTTGCCTCTTCTCTTATGCTTTACCAGTTATACAAAAGTGATTCAGAATAAAGAAAACTTCATAGACAATTACCAAAATATTCAAGGCATACATTTTAATTTGCCAAGTAAATATTTTAAATTTCTCAAAATTGTTAGAAACATTTTTGAGAAAATCAAAACTTTTGTTACATTTTTGGAAGATGTTGAACCCAAATACCAAGTTTAGTATTTCTCAAATATTGCGTTTTTGGGTTATGCTGTTCACAGACAGAAGATACACATGTGGATGTTTTTCTAAAAAACAAATTGTCTTTTATTTTAATTCAGGGGACTCCAAATGGGGACCCCAAAACCAATTTTGGGTTGGAATACAATATTTCTCCTACTTACTATAAGTAGATAGTGGAGAAAGTAAAAATGTGTAAGTATGAGAAATAACAATAATCTCAGAAATGATAAATGCCACAAAAAAATGTAACAAATTGTGTGTTTTAATAAGGTCTAGATTTTTTGTGTAGTAAATTTTTTTTTTTTTTTTGGTTATTCAAAATTATACAAAATTCATTCAAAATGAAGATTACTTCGCAGGCTATTCATGGAAAATTGAATTTGAAAAATGGTATACTTAAATAAAAATCATTAAGAGCTATTTTTGAGAAAGTCCAAAATAATGAAACATTTCTAAAAAGTGGTGGAGTCGCACACAGTGAAGCAATTAATAAAATAATCAAGTGTATTTTAATGAAAAATTTGTTCATGTAAAGGGTAGTTTTGGGGTGGAAGATTACCTTGAAAATCTTAATTTCACATCCTTGGAAGATGCTGAACTAAATATCAAGTATGGTATATACCTAACGTTTTGTTTTTGAGCTATGCTATTCTCTCTCTCCCCCTCCCTCTCTCCCCCTCTCTCTCCCCCTCCCTCTCTCTCCCCCTCCCTCTCTCTCCCCCTCCCTCTCTCCCCCCCTCCTCCTCTCTCTCCCCTTCTCCCATATATGCACACACAGACTTCTTTAAAAAATACTATTTTTGGTTTCCTGTACCGTAAAACGTGCATTTCTGGTGAAATCTTAATATCAATTTTTGGGTGGAGTGCAGTATACAAGAGAAAGTAAAAGTATTGATGTTATGAAAACATACCTATTAAACTTTATTTAACAGTAACCTTTTATTTATTTATTTTTTTCAGGGAACTGTTTATTATGTTTGTGTATGACACACAAAGGTGTCAGAAAGAAGAAGATGATCCACAGGATGCTGTACTCTACTTTCACCCTAACTGGGTAAACGATCAGCAGAGGCTAGCATTGTGTGGTCAGCTCATGGGTGCAACCCAGTTCTTTCTTTCTACTTTCAGCTGTCCTCGTATAATTTCACTTAATAGTGGTAAATTTGTAATAGAGCAATTTGGTCGGTATATTCTGGTAAGTATCTGTGAAGTGAAGTCTTAAAAACATTATAATATAGAAAACGTGCAGTTTTTATTGATTCTTTTTTCAAATGAGTTTTGTAACATTTTGCCCAAGTCATAGGTTATTAAATTTTTAAAATCTTTATGAGATGTCTCTTTGAGGGAACACTTATGCAGAATGAATCATAATAATCAAAATATGTCAAGCAGTTAACGTTTGCAGTAATAAGTATTTTTACTAATTAGATAATGAATATTGCTTAGCCCACAGAGTTGTGATGACATACATTCTTTTCTATTACTGCAAGACAAATATATGTATGAAGCTTTATGAATATTAGAGGCAGATTTCATAAAAACAATACAAAAACAACAACAAAAACTATGCAATAGAACTCATTTTGTTAATTTCTGAATGACTGTCATTCAGTTGAAGGAAAAATATTTCTCAAAATTTTGTTTAAAAGGTTGACATTTTCAGGTTCTTCAAATTTATTTCTTCCATGAATATGATATGGAAGAAGAGACTACATTTGTCCAATTCACCCTAATATCTGAAATGCCTCATCGTCTGTTTACCACCACAGCAATAAATGATGGCATTACTTGCAATCACTAGTATGAGAGCAATTTTAATGTTATGTTAATAATACTGCCACTAGACTTGCTCATCTCCATAGTGTAAAGATGGCTTTTTTGTGGGTTTTCCTTATGGTGAAAAGACTATGTTGGGTAACTATCAGCTCTTTGGTTTCATTGGAGCACTCATTAATCATCATTATTTCACGTCTGTGGATTTGTGATAGGGACATTAAGTTGTCAAAAGGAAAACAATGCTCAAAGTGCAAATATATCAGTTTGATGCTATTTTACGTGTGTTATTTGTTTTAGGCAATTGGAACAGACAGAAATATCCCTGACTGGGTACTTGAACATCGTGCAAATACCCTGTATCATTTGATACAGTTTTATCACAGAGATTTGGAAACTGTTTTTGCAACAGTTGGATCTGATGTAAACCAGTTCACAAATAGGTTAAATCAAATGTTTGAAACCTATATACCCATCTTACAGTATGCAGCTAATATGTTTGGTAACATACCAACAATTAGACTTCCGAAGGTGAGGATTTTGGCAGTGTTTAGGTTACAGTGGAATCTTGTTATTATGTTTTTGCAGTGACCCAAGGATTTGGATATCATAGACAGGAAAATGTATTACCAAAAAGGGGAAAAAAAATACCAAAATCCCAATTTATTTTACACTATACTAATACAGGGTGAGCCAAAGAACTACAAACTGGCTGTGCAGTGTTTTTCCTGTTCGCATCCTCGGCACTCGCTGCCATCTGCTGCTATCATAGAAAGGTGCGGATGAAACCATACAACATTTTTAAAACTATTTTTAAAGGCTTTACTTACCAATTTTATGAAAGTAGATGCTGAAACTGGCCACCGTCGTTGTCCACCATACATTTTTGGCACCTCTTTAGGAAACTATCCATCACTCGCCGTAGTTCACGTTGAGAAATGCTGGCAATTTCCTGGCGGATATTTTGTTTTAATTCTTCCAGGTGTTGTGGGTTTGTCTTGTATACTATGTTTTAAGTTACCCCAGAGATAGAAATCGCAGAGGGTTAGGTCAGGGTACTGGGAGGGCCACAAATCTGTACTAATAATTCTGTCCTCAAACACACTTTCAATTTTTCTCATCAAAGTATTGGCTGTATAAGGTGTTGCAGAGTCTTGTTGAAAAAAGGGGGGTAAAATTGTATTCACTTATGTACGGGCTTCAACTGTTGACTCGAAAAAAATTGATGAGTGATGGATAGTTTCCTAAAAAGGTGCCAAAAATGTATGGACAACGACAGTGGCCAGTTTCAGCATCTCCCTTCATAAAGTTGGTAAGTAAAGCCTTTAAAAGTAGTTTTAAAAATGTTGTATGGTTTATCCGCAGCAGACAGCAACGAGCACCAAGAATGCAGACAGGAAAAACACAGCACAGGCGGTTCATGGTTTTTTGGCTCTCCCTGTATATGCACATATTACAAAACTGCGTATGATTTATATTTGAAAACATATATGTCACAACACTGCTTTTACATAATTTTTGCTTGAAAGACATATCAGTTTTTGACTGCTTTTTCTGTCCTAATTTTAAAGCTGCATTGTCCATCTTAGAATATTCAACATTTCTTTGTTGATTTCAAAACTTGGCACATAGCGCTTCTGTGTGCCCAGTACGTCAATGATTTGGACAACGTAGGAACTGGTAGTGATCCTGGTTCTTCATCATCACCATTGTCTTCTCGTTTCTCCATTGCCTCTGCCTGCGAGATTTAATCTGTTGTCACAGACTGGACACATGGACACATTCCACACATATATCAAAGTTAGCATCATCCAGCATTTGCTGCCATTCTGAAACTGCAATACTGTGTTTACAGTGATTTTCATTTACTGCCATGTCATCCCCTATAACCACATGAAGAAAGCTGGCTTTGTTGAAGCAGTGTGCTATAGTGCTTTGTTGCACCAAGTTCCAGGTACTTTTTATGAAATGCATGATATCTTGATGGCAATCTTTCCTATGGGAGATTCAAGAGAGGTCAGTGTTTTTTTAACCAGCTTCTTCCTATATTTATGCTTCAGACATCTTATAGTGCCTTGATTGAGGGGCTGAAGTTCACTTGAGCAGTTAGCTGGAAAGAGCACTACATTTATGTCATACAGATGAGATGTGATTTCAGGATATGTGGCACATTAGAAGAATTTTTCTAGTTCTTCCCCAATCTTGCATCCCATGCATGCAGAAATTCTTCAAATATAAAATGTCATCCAGACATTTAATGAGTAATTGCAAGGGAAGGTATGCACATTTTTAAAACAGTGTGGACACTCTGCCTTTTCAGTAATTACTAGTGGTACCAACTGCTCTGTTTCACTTTCGTTACAGCGTAAAAGCACAGCCAGCCTTTCTTTGCTTAATTTTCCATCATACCATTCTCATCCTTGAACTCCTTTCAACCAGCAGAAGCCTGTTTCATATGCATTAATAACATCATCAGGACTAGTCTTCTATTATCCATAGGCCATGTTGGTCCTTGAACCTTTTAATCTAACCTTTAATGCTTTGAAATCTAAAAGTGTCATCTTTAGTGCCAAATACTCTGAGCTATGATGTACTATGATTCCATCAGTTTGTATATTTGAAGCATGGATGTGTTTAAACCGTTTTAATAAAACTTTTTCCATTTATGGAAATTGACCCTCATGCTTTCAGATTCTGCTTTTACCTTCTACATATGCTGCTTCAAACACCTTTCTTTTGCTCACCATTGTTATTAATTTAGCTAGAGGAATGTTCAGTTTCCATGCAACATATAACATGCTTCATATGAGGATTGTGGTCCATTTCCTGAATTATGCAACATTTTTCTTCATTTCTAATCTACCTTACTTTCTTCTTATTATGGTGTGTAGATTTCACAAAACAAACTACTGATGTTACTCAGTTGCTTGAAAGTTATCTACCATGTAACACTTGCACTGAACTACAAACCAGCTGCCACATACATGGATGATAACAGTACAGATGCCACATATACAGATGATAATGCACTGCAAGTGGACAAGACCTGAGTAAAGCATGGAAGGAGAGAAGAGTGGGAGAAAGGATGCATGACCAAGTTCCTGATGTGCATCATAAAATCACTACAGACTCTTCAAGTGTGAAACATAAAAGCATAATTTTAATGCATGTTTAATGGGACTAGGACTGGTACTTATAAAAATCTGATGTGTTACACTCACATGACTTTCTCTACTCTTGTACGAACTATTTTTACAAACGCTTATTCTCCATATGCTTCATGTTAATGGGGATATCGAGATGTCAATCTTATTGATAATTTTCTTGTAGATGCAAGGGGAATATGGTAGGTTTTAAGCGATAGTCAAATATTTTAACGCTGGTTGCTATGTGGCGCATTCCATTCTCTTTGCATGTCCAGGACATAAAAAAATGAATAACGAATTTGAGAAATAGTATAAGTATTGGAAAATTTAAGGGAATAACAAGCAATATCTCGCAAACGGTTCACTCAACAAAAGAAATGTATATGACATAAATTGTGTATTTTAACGCGATCTGCATTTTTCGTGTAGTAAAATTTTGTCTATCTCTTATGGTTTACCAGTTATGAAAAAGTCGTTCATAACGAAGAATACTTTTGGAGACATTCCCAGAAAATTCGAGATATACGTTTTATTTGTCATGACAATATCTTAAACATATGATATTTTAATCAAAATCGTTAGAGCCGTTTTTGAGAAAATTAAAATTTTCGAAAAATGTTCCATGTAAAGGGTAGTCTGGGGTGGGGGGATTTTCTTGAAAACCTTCGTGTCGCATCTCTGGAAGATACTGAACCTAAATACCAAGTTTGGTGTTTATCCGACTGTTCGTTTTTGAGTTATGCTGTTCACAGACACACACACACACACACAGACACACACACGGACATGTTTCCAAAAATGCTTTTTTTGGATTCAGGAGGTCTCAAAACATGTATTTCCGGTGAAATCTCGGTATCGAATTTTTGGGTGGAATGCAATACTTCCCCTACTTACTATACATAGTAGAGAAAGTAAAAATTGGTGTACTAAACAGGAAAATGTAACAAGAAATGTGATAATGACATTCTGCTATATTGGGAAGCATATTGATAGATTGATTGACTGACTGACTAGTAAATTATTATTAGCATAAGGAGTACATCTTGCATCATCAAAATATAAGTTGTTGTTTATAATTAATTGGAGAGTGTAATTTTTATGCTGACCATGTTAATTTTGCCAAATTTATGTACCTGTTTCTCATATATGATCACAGGCTGCACAGATGAAATTTGGTAGGCTTAAAGAAGCACAGTTTTAGCATTTTGTATTTTTAGTGTTGTTTTAATGGAAGTTTTCTTTACTGGACAATTTGCATTTGTGGTCAATTTTTTTTAAATATTTTATCCTGTTAAATTAATTTTTTTATGGCTAACCCATTTTTATGGTTATGGTGCTATACAGAATGTTTTAAAAAGTGCTTGTTGGAAATATAAATTTCATTTATATTTATTCACTTATATTTGAGAAAAAGATATCTATATTGTACAAAATTTAATTTTAACATTGCTTGATTTAAACAATTGAAAAAGTATCTTAACCCAAGTGTAGTATGGTATTTAAACCTACTTAAGCATGTTTACAGGCCAGTTGCACACAAAATAGTTATATAAAGGTTTCAAATATTACTACAATTACACTTCAAAATTGATGATTTTGGCCAAATCTGGCATAGTCTCCCCTTTAACAAGATAAAAATAAAATAGTAACAGCTGTCATATAACTGCATATTAAAATAATTTACAGTTTTCCTTTTCTTGTTTTTTACCCTGTATTTTGTTATCCAACTAATTCCACTTAAAGTGCCTTGTCAGCACATTAAGCAACTCAGTATAGTACAGATACAAAAGAAGTTACATCTGTATTAAACAGCATTTTAATAGATAACAAGCTCTTAAAATGAATCACAGCCTAAATCCTCCCTTGATTTGAATTTACACCTCTGGAACTTGTGCATTTGCTATTAGAAGCACACATTGTGAGATACCCAAACTAGTGAGACATTGTTATGATGCTTCTAGCTATAGAATATAATACAATATTAAATATTCATAGACTATATTCATTTTTTTTTGAGGGAAAGTGAAAATTCTTTATTCCAAATTCTTCCTTTTACTTGTGCTTATTTTTCCCCATCTTATATGATGAATTTTGTATTTTATTAATTTCTTCCAGAGTGCTAGCAGTATTTTTTTAGAAGCGCTTCAGATTCTTCAGTGCTGTCGTGAAAAGAATGGAGTGTTAGGTGGAACAGTGCTCTACCAAAACAAGTAAGTAATCTTCCTAACGTCTTAATTGTTTATTTAAAAAGAGAAAAATTCTTAATTGCTTTGGAATGCAGATTACCAAGCAACTAACGGCGAATTAACAGCGGCTAATGTTCTTACTGTAAACCTCATCTCATGATAGTTTATTCAACACTAATGATAATTGATCATGGAGTAATAATCTACCCTAAATTTAGCCTCCTTTAATTAGAAGAGTAGATTAGGATAATGATGATGCTGGTGATGATGATAATAATATTAATAATAATAATAATAATAATAATAATAATAATAATAATAATAATAATAATAATATATTTTAGTGCTAAGTTCATTACATAATGAAGTCTACAGGAACTGACTTTTCTCTTTATATGCTATTTTCAATATCCCCCTATTAACAGTAATGAGATTATTAAATTATCATTTGTTGACAGACCATTTCCATTTCATCCTAGCATTCCAAATGAGACGGTAATTTGTATCACAAATTACTTTAATGTAAATAATTATTTACATATGAATATGTATTTTTATGTATCATTGATTTCAGAGGTTTAATAATTGTAATTATTAATGGTAAATAATAATTTTCGGCTCTACTGAATCTGTTAACAATAACAATACTGCAATGAAGGGATTGAGTTGTTTATCGTTACCGGGAACCAGGAAGTTACGTCATGTTTCGCGCCTTTTCAGTAAAAAAAGCTTCCAGAATGTTCTATAAAAGTAATATGTATTAGTGGTTTTCATTGGATAGTAAAATAGACGCTAATGTTGGCGCGTTTTATTAGCCAATGGTAATTCATTTATAATCTTTAGGTGTATCTTGGGGCAAGCCTATAAATAGCCATGCTCGAAGTCAAGCGTCCCCCCAGTTCGGCAAGATTCACGACACATTACACATCGTCCCCAGTTCGTCAAGATTCACGAAGCATTACACATCGTCTCCCGCTCAGTTCATCAAAGATTCGTGTACAATACGTGACTACATGTCGTCTATCGGTCCTTCAGTTCGTTAAATTACACGCAGTGAAAATCATTAAAGATCTAAAATATTACAAAGTTACTTATATACAAAAATTGAAGTACGTGAGTTAAAAGTGAGAAGTTATTAGAAACAGTTTCAGTATGGCGATCATCTAGATAAATCTGTGAAAGTGTTAGTGCACGTGTTCGACAATAAAACATTATAAAACACATTTCATCACTAGTAATTTTTTTTGATAAAAGATTCCTTTTCCGCTTCACACCCTGCAAGAATTAAATGCCTACCTAAATAGCTGGCCGGAAGACAATATACATAACCTTAAAACTAATTCATATAGATTGCTACGTCAGAGGGAACTACGAGCCAGACCAACGAATGACGTCACACGAGATGGCTGCACTAGTGAGGTAAACAACATTACGTGAGAAACATTATCCACCACGTGGTGCTTTAAAACATATATACCATTTGTTCTCCTCGCAAATTGGCTCCCATACGTGGGGCAGTTAAAGTGAAGTAAATATACAATTTGAACTACTCTCAAATTGGCGCATCAACGTGGAGCGACAACTAGGAAAGGAAGGCTAGACGACTAGGAAAGGAACAAGAATAATCAGGAAGAGGCGAAAGAAGCAGTGAAACGACCTACAAGACGCAGATTCCGAGACAGAAGGGTAATTCAGCTACAAGAAAACATCGAAACGACGTAGATTCATCACGATACAACGCAGAAGCGACATACAAACCTAGGAGAATGGGACAGAACGCTGGACATCAAAACTGCAGCATCAGACAGCACCAAAAAGGTAATTAAATGAGACTGAGAAGTGGTAGGATAATAAAAACAATGGCTACCAATAATACAGAAGAAATAATTATGGAGGGAGATAGTGTAACAGTTAGCTGTGATCCAATACAAAGTACAGGGAATAGCCCAGATTTTTTGGGATTTGAAGATGAAAATGTTAGTGTAGAAAGTGAGAATAGGATAGCAGGAAATGTTAATCTTGATACTAGTATGATAATGATGGAAATGATGAGAAATATGCATAGGGAATTAAGGGAAGATATGCAAAAGAATAATGAGAAATTAGAAAAGAAAATAGATCAAAATAGGGAAGATCTTAGTAAGAAAATAGATCAAAACAGGGAAGATATGCAAAAGAATAATAGGGAATTAAGAGAAGATATTGATAGGAGTTTAGAACAAAAACTAACTCAGAATAATGAGAAATTGAGGGAAGATATTCGTAGGAGCTTTGAACAAAACAGGAAATCAATTGAAAATATTGGTAGGAGTAATGAGGTATTAGAGCAAAAAGTAGATCAAAGCAGTGAAGAAATGGAAAAGAAAGTTATGAAGCTAGATATTAGTATGCCAAAAATAAGAGATGAAAATGAGGAAGTAATAGTAAGTGAAATATGTGAAGTTTCAAAGAAAATTTTAGACATGAACAGGGAAATAGATAACAAAGAAAGTGAGGTTAATACTAAAAGTGAGGTTAATGTAGAATGCACAGAGTTAGGAAGTCAAGTGAGTAATATTTCAAGTGAGCTAAGAGAGATGAAAGAGGTTAGGAATGTAGATGTAAATGAGGCGCAAGTTAATTTCAGAGGGGAAATATCAGAAATACAAAATGAGTCAGTAATGCAAAGAAGTAAATTGTACCAAGATATTCAAAATGAAAACTCCAGTCCAGTACAGTTTAGTACAGATTTGTCAGAGTATTCTCAGATTAAAATGATAGAAGAATTGAAAATGAAAGTTGTTAAAAGATGTATTATTCAAGAAACTGTAGATTGTTTTCAAATGTTATCAGGGAACGAAATGTCATATGAATACAAGAGGTTATTCATTAACAACAATTTGAAGGTTAGGTTACGGCTACGAGTAATGTTTAGCCACACACAATTTGATCCAGGAGGGTAAATAGCAACGAGATGTAAAGTAAATGCTGGATAGTTAAAGACGACTTGCAGAGAAATGTATTGGAACGTAAGAGGGTTAACTATTTATATATATATCATTTGAAAAGAGAAATAAATGATAAAATAAAAAAAAAAAAAAAAAAACGAAATGTTTAAAAAAAAAAAAAAAAAAAAAAAAATAAATTAAATTTTTTGTAACTGTAACAACATTTAAAAATTAAGAATGCAAAGATTGAAACTTAAGATGTTATATTAAAGTAAAGTATATGAATACTATTACAAAAGTATTGTTTAAATAAAATTCAAAATGACAAAAAAAAATTGGTAAATATAATTAAAAATAATTGAAACAAATACTTATGTAGCAAACAGAAAATGTGACACAGTGCCTAGATTTAAGAGATGTAAATATATGTAAAGGGTGAATATTTTTGGTAAATGTTTAAAATTACAAAAATTCTTGAATGATAAATTTTTGGTAACAATATAAGAAAGTAAACCATTTTTTGTAACACTAGTTAAATAATTTAGGGTAAAGTATTTGCTATAAAAAAAAAAAAAATTTATTGTAACGACAGATTAATATCAAAACAAATTAAACCAAAGCCAGTAAGTAGTGGCGAGATAAAACATATGTCGTGTGTTAAATACGTGTGAAGTGTAAAGTGAAAGTGAATAGCGTGTGTTACAAGATTTAGGAGACTAAAAACAAAATTATAAAATTCTAAACAAGTTATAAATATTTATAATTATATTTTTAGTGGGGCATATGAGACGGTAATTTGTATCACAAATTACTTTAATGTAAATAATTATTTACATATGAATATGTATTTTTATGTATCATTGATTTCAGAGGTTTAATAATTGTAATTATTAATGGTAAATAATAATTTTCGGCTCTACTGAATCTGTTAACAATAACAATACTGCAATGAAGGGATTGAGTTGTTTATCGTTACCGGGAACCAGGAAGTTACGTCATGTTTCGCGCCTTTTCAGTAAAAAAAGCTTCCAGAATGTTCTATAAAAGTAATATGTATTAGTGGTTTTCATTGGATAGTAAAATAGACGCTAATGTTGGCGCGTTTTATTAGCCAATGGTAATTCATTTATAATCTTTAGGTGTATCTTGGGGCAAGCCTATAAATAGCCATGCTCGAAGTCAAGCGTCCCCCCAGTTCGGCAAGATTCACGACACATTACACATCGTCCCCAGTTCGTCAAGATTCACGAAGCATTACACATCGTCTCCCGCTCAGTTCATCAAAGATTCGTGTACAATACGTGACTACATGTCGTCTATCGGTCCTTCAGTTCGTTAAATTACACGCAGTGAAAATCATTAAAGATCTAAAATATTACAAAGTTACTTATATACAAAAATTGAAGTACGTGAGTTAAAAGTGAGAAGTTATTAGAAACAGTTTCAGTATGGCGATCATCTAGATAAATCTGTGAAAGTGTTAGTGCACGTGTTCGACAATAAAACATTATAAAACACATTTCATCACTAGTAATTTTTTTTGATAAAAGATTCCTTTTCCGCTTCACACCCTGCAAGAATTAAATGCCTACCTAAATAGCTGGCCGGAAGACAATATACATAACCTTAAAACTAATTCATATAGATTGCTACGTCAGAGGGAACTACGAGCCAGACCAACGAATGACGTCACACGAGATGGCTGCACTAGTGAGGTAAACAACATTACGTGAGAAACATTATCCACCACGTGGTGCTTTAAAACATATATACCATTTGTTCTCCTCGCAAATTGGCTCCCATACGTGGGGCAGTTAAAGTGAAGTAAATATACAATTTGAACTACTCTCACAAAGAACTTCTCTTAATTGCCTTAACTGAGATTGATCTGTGAACATTTGCTTAACCACTACAACTCTAATACATCTAAGCCAATTTTCCTTATTATTTCTTTCCTACACTCATTACCTCCTCTATATGCCATCAAAATATGCACTCCATCTTCGTTATCCCCACTGATTGGGAATGTACCTTTCATAACATTTCCCCTTTTACCTCTTAATTTCCACACCCCTAGATGGAACCAGGCAAGGGCTTCCTTTCCTTTTTATTGTATCTATCTAAATATTTTTCTTTGTTTGGTTATGTCATTTGTCTTAATAATTTTATAAAAGGCTAATGACCTCTTCTCATTCATCTCAGCCCAAATGTTTTGACCATCTATATCTTTCAACCTAAATCAGATGTATTTCCAAAACCCTTGTATCATTCCATGTCTGTGCTCATATGTCTCCTGTTCCATTCTTCTCCAACTGGTCTTTAATTTTACACAGCCAGTTATCAGTACTCTGGTGCTCTTCCTGGTAATTTAAAATATTTTCTTCTGGTAATTGACTACTCCGGTACCAATATTTCAATACTCTTTCCATTCCATCCCTTTGATATTGATTTTTCCCAATTCTAAAAGTGATCCTGCATTAGCTGTGTTTTGAGGAACTTCCAGCCTAAGTTTGTAAAATGTTCTTAATTTGAAGTCCATTTTTCCCAACCATTTTCTATCCCCCTTACTTCAACTCCATATGACCATCTAGTAGATTAGGAGCAAACTAGTTTTATAAAATAACTGACTATAAATGAAATTAATTGTTCTTCGACACAAGCCGTGTGTTGGACAAGATTGGAAATGTAGAATCAGACGATTGAAAAATTCAATGCCATAGACAGGATTTGAACCAGAGATCTCCTGGTTTCTGTCCGGTTGCTCTAACCACTGAGGTTGTTCTGTAAGGTAACCCCAGAATCAAAAGTTAGCTGGATTTAGATCTGAAGATCACAGATGCTACATTGTGCCTACTGATGACATGACCACCAAAGAGCTGTGTAATTAATTGTTGTGCAGGGGTGTAGATGATGTAGGGCGGAGTACCATCTTGCATGAAAATTATGTTTCCCATATTGTGATTCCTCAGTCTAGCAATGATAAAGTTCTGTAATATGCTGTAGTAGCGCTTTCTGTTTACTGTAAGAGAGTGTCTTGTTCCATTATTGCTTTCTTTGAAGAAGTATAGGCCAAGGATGAATTGTAAAGTGAAGCCACACCAAACAATAAGTTTAAAATTATGAAGAGTTTGTTAGATTCAAGTCATTTTCTAACCAAACTCTACAATTACACATGTTAACTCCACCATTAAGAAAGAAATGTGTTTCACTTGTCCAGAAAATGTTGTCCAATGAATTATCATTAATTTGAACCTCTGCAGCACAAATAAAGCAAAGTCATATCTTTCCCACTTGTTACTTTGGAGTACAAATATTGGTTTTAGTTTATTATGGATATCCTTATAATTATATGGTTACAGACTAAGATATTTTTTTAGAATTCTCCAAACTGTGATATTACTCATCTGAAGTTGCTTGGATATCTGGGCAACACTACTAATTCCATAATAATTATTTCTACATATTTCATTATTTGCATGTAGCACCTTGGTAACAGTGTCATCATTGATTACCTTTGGTCTTCCAGATTTCTTCTTATCAGCAACAGAACCAGTTTCTTCAAACTTCCTAATTAAATCTCCATAATTACAAATGGAACATGGGCTTGCTCTTAAATTGTTAAGAATTCTAAATTTTTCAGACCTTAAGAAAAACTCCTATTGCTCTCATAATAGCATTGTATCAGCTGTATTCTAACAGATAGAACCATGGCTTGAAACTAAAACTCCTGTAGCAGCACTAATAAAATCATTAATGCTTTATTTAATAAAATGATAACTATAGTAACTGTGGAATGCAAAAAGAAACAAATGAAAACATCCCCATTGTTTGCCCAATATATACCAGGTGAGAGGTATTCTTATGTATGCAACCCCAGTTTATAGTCTAATGTGAAAACATTGACCCGTTTAGCAAACAAACTTATTGTAGCTCTGCCCTTCTATTCAGTACTATACGTATCTAGTATTCATGATTAAAGGCCTGAATGAGAACCAAAGAGCCGAAAACCTTAAAAAAGACGGCGTTTCATGGATATAATGCTTGCAAGGAGATAAAGGAATGTTTTCCCGAAGAGCGGGATAGACTACACGGGTTCTGACCGAGTGGGTTAGCTGCCGGAATGTGGTGAGGCCAAGGTTAGCTTCAGAGGTTTGAATCTGATACAAACCTCAAATTGTTTTGGTTCGTTTTTTTTCTCCTTATGTTTATTTTCTTTATTGTAGTGTACTAATTTATTTATTTTTGTTATTGGCTCTCCTGTGAGCCAAAGATACAAGAATTACAATCAGATAATTGTGCATCATGTTTACCCTAATAATCTGTACTGTATCTGGTGTTGTAAACCGTGTTACATAGTTAACTTCCAGTTTCTTGGGCGCATATCGACAATATTAAATATAACAGTTTTTATTTCATGTTTAAACCTTATGTTTCACTTCTTCTATTGACAAAGGAGCTGTAAATGTACTAAGTTCACAGGTAAACAGAATAATAAATTGTTAAAGAGCTGGATTTCGTCAACAAATAAATATTCAAAATGACGATCCCCTTCATCAATGTACATTTGTGTATGTCGCCGGAGGGACCTTCTTGCATGCTGTAACATGCGCAATTGTAATCTGCCTGCATTCTTCACTTATGAGTGTGCCCGTAGATGATTTGGGTGTTGCAGTTCTTCTTCTTTGCAGTGGAAAACATGACAATTATTTTATTTTGTACACACTTATAATGTTATCAAAAATATTATTTATATCATAATATCAAATTATAGGTCTAAAGAGATAAAACAAAAGGTAATAAAAAGTTTGAACTTAACCTGAAGTATTTGAACTCGAACTGAAGTGGCACAGTGTTAAAGCAACCATGATAATACCATTAGGCCCCATGTCAGTTGGGGTTCCTATACAAATTATTAATCGCAATACTAGACCCCGCCTCGAATCTTTACACACTTTTTGCAGCATCATACAGTGTTTTGAGCTCAGTTTGGTAGTTTTAATTCAAAGAAATAAACTGCATCAGTCATTATAATTACTGTATGATCTGAAATATGCCATAGTTTGTGTCATAAGTGAAATTATCTACCTAATACTTAGCATTTTTTTGACAAGGCTGTACAACGTTGATTGACGGCTTAAATTCAACTGGTCGCACTGCATAGATATGCCATTTTGTATTCAAATGGTTTTGTCAACCGATGCATATGATAGGTTGTTCCTTCAGGGGCATTTTCAAAGGCATGCATGAATGTATGCTAAATAATAAAAGTTTGTAAAATTGGCTAAAAGTGCTAGTGCAGCTCCCAGTCTCAGGGGGGGGGGTGTTTTTTTGCATTCTGCCCTGTAAAACACTTATGCAATGAGTTATCTATCTCTCCTCTATAAATGTTATGCAAATCAGCCATTAGAAGGCATTCAAAAAAGGCATAAGTCAAATATGTCGCTTAGCACGTTGCATAAATTCAAAAATAAATAGGGGCAGCTGACTCACCTGGTATGTATATATATATATATATATATATATATTTCCTATCTCAAATATTATAATATTTATAGAGGTTTAATGTTTGAAGTGACTTTTGAAGGACCTGATATTTATGTATATGGGGACCAGAAAAATGTGACGCATTAATGAGAAAGCATATAATTTAGCTAAACAATAATCGACAAAAGTTTGGTGCCTAAAAATTTAGTGTATATCTCAAAAAACGTATAAGTTAATAATGTATAAGTGAGATTCAACTCTTATATGAACTGATTTTCAATGCAACTGTAAAAATCATAACATCAATGTACCTTCATACCCATTTGTACTGCTAGACTTAATATCCAAGTAATCCAGGCACTGTGAATTCCACCAGTAAATGTCCCATACTATTTTATTGTCATGTCAATGACCAACAGCCAATGGAGATTACTAAAGAAACAAATTTTGCAGGGTGGTTGCATCTCAGCTGAGTTCTTCACTTACAAAAAGATTAGTTGCCACGGATCCCTGTCGCATTAAGGTAAGTAAATTAAATGCTGTGTTTATCACTGTGTTGTATGTAGACAAACATACATGGTATGTAATATATCTGTATATGCACGTTGCTGTAAAAACAGACATTTTACTAAGAAATAAATGCAAATAAAAAGGTTTCTTCCGTCCATTTTACATATTGTTTGCAGGATGCCGGGGTAACTCATTGATTTCATTCACAGCTCTTGTGCTGAGGGTTCATGGTTTGATTCCTGGCTCTGGTGTGGCAATTATAAGTTGGCCTTATCAAAGCCTTCATCTCTATCTCATGGAAAGTATCCTCAAGGCCCAACATGATTTGGAGTCTAGTGTAAAAACTATGTCCTCTCGTTCCATTACCATTTAACATTATCATCCCCTCATTCGAGGTAACAGACTCCACCCTCTGGGTGCCTCCAGTTAATAAATGGGGTTCATATACTGTTGGTGGAACAAGGATTTCCTGGAGGTCATTGACTATATTGGGAGCATTGTAAACCAACCAACATATTATTTGCATTGAAATGACCAGGATCCTGGGTTTGATTCCCCGCTGGGGTGCAGAGGTTTTCTTTAACCAGAACCCTTTCCTATCCCCCATAGTTAATGTGTGTGTTTGATAGCAAGAATCTGATAAAACCAGGGTTAAGAAAGTCTACAAGTGTTCAAGTAATAACACCATCATTTGTTTCTATGTCAAAGACCCTCATGTGACCACAACAGTTAAAGAACACTATAAAAATGAAACATTTTTTTAAAAAAATTAAACATACACAATGAATATTTTGCAAATATCTCATGCTACAAAAAAACTTATTGTATTTTAATGAGTTCTACTATTTTTACCCAAGTTGTTTTTTGTGCTCTGAACAAGTTGAATGGACATGGAACACCTGGCAAAATGTACAACTCTTCAAAATCAACAAGATATCATTTTCAGATACTGGAAAGCTAGAAGAAGAATAACTTCATTGTTAACTCCTGACATTAGATAAACCACATTTTTACTCTTGTCTACCAGTTATATATAGTAAGTAAAGAAAGTATTGTATTCTATCCAAAAATGTTATATCAAGGTTTCACTAGAAATACATGCCTTGAGGTCCAAGGAACTCACAGAAAAATTAAGGAGAAAGAGAGTGAACAGCATAACTCAAAAACAAAATTTTGTATAAATACCAAAACTTGGTATTAAGTTCAGCTGCTTCCATGGATGTGACATGAAGCTTTACAAGAAAATCCTCCCACTCCAAACTACCCTTACATGGAAAAATTTTCCTTATTTCTGATTTTCTCAAGAATGGCTCATAACAACTTTGATTAAAATACTACTTGTTTAAGATATTTCAGTTACACATAAAATACATATCTTGAATTTTCTACTAGAAACCTGTGAAGTCCTCTTCATTCTGAATGAATTTTGTTTAACTGGTAGACAAAACTTACCAAACAAAGCAATAGAGATCTTATTGAAACACATTTCATTTTATTTTCATTCTTTTAAGTACGTTTAAAGGACATGTCAATTTAACTTATTTACATTATACGCAGAAGTTTTCCATATTTAAATTCCTCTATACTATAAAATGCATTTTCAGTTAAGTATTTATTTATGGTTTTCATCATTGCTTTAGTCTGGTTTATGTTCTTTATTTCATTTGTAGTTTGTTGTATAATTCCCATCATACAATTTTGGATGTACAATTATTCAATGTTCACCTTAGTGTTGTTCTGAAGTAATCGTCATTCCTCAAACTATAAGTGTGTATATTACAATTTTTATGTCTCCTATGTGCAACAGTTTTTTATACTTTCATATATATAAAAACAGTTAACATTCTTAGATTCTTAAACAGGTTTCCACATGTTTGTTATTTATTTTCCCTATTATTGGATGACTTTATTCTGTGATTTGAAAACTTTTTCCGTTTCTCTTTGCGTATTATTCCCCCATAGTGTAATACCCTAGCTTAGGTGAGAGTATATAACTGCACAATACACCTGAGTCATGGTTTTGCTATCCATCGTCTTACTAGTTTGTCTCATATAAATGCCTTTATTTATTTTTTTGGTAATATGTGCTACATGGAATTTCCAGTTTAAATTTTTGTCAATCATCATTCCGAAGAAGTTTGTATTATTTATTTCACATATACTTTCACCTTCTAGTGTTAATTTTATGTTATTTGTATTGGGATTTGTTAGTTCAAAATTGATGCATGTTGTCTTTTTTTTACATTTATTACCTTATCTAGATTGGAGTAATATTTGTATATGATTTTTAAGATTGAATTTGCTTTATCTTTTGTATCTTTAGCTGTCTGACCCCTAATTAGGACTGTCATATTATCAGCATACCCAATTGCTATGCCTCCCTTTTATCCTATCAATTCAAAAAATATTTCATTTATGTATATCAAGAATAGGACGGATCCTAATTTTGAGCCTTTGGAACTCCTTGGTGCACTGTTTTGAAATCTGATTTTATTTTCTCTATCACATCATTTGTATTCAGATGATTTCTTTCTACACATTGTGTTTGGTTTTTCTAAATATGTCAATTTCTAATTTTGTACCAAGTCTCGAACTCCACATTTTTCTAACTTGTTGACCAGTGTATTCTTAAAGTCAAATACTTTCAATAAATCTATAAAGATAGCAATCACAGTTTCATATCATTTAGAGTTTCTATTATAGTATTATTAGCCTGCTGTATTGCTTTTATTGTGGATTTATGCTTTTGAAAACCATACTACCATTCTGAAATAATATTCTGTTTTTTTTTACATAATTTTCCATTTGTTTTTGGTATGATCCTTCCATTAATTTTGAGAAGGCAGAACACAGGGTAATTGGCCTATAGTTCTACCTCTTTCTTATTTCCTGTTTGTTTAAATATTGATCTGACAACAACCTTTTTTAGTGAATTTCAAAAGATTCCTTGCATTAATGAAGTCTTTATGATATGTGTTAGAACTTCACAACTTCATATTTAATCTGTTTTAATAATTCATTTGACACTTCATCTGGACCGCTTGATTTCTTTGATTTTAACTTATTTCATTTATTACACTTTCTTCTATCACTTCCAAAACTACCATGCTACTTAATTGACCTACTTGTTTTATTAAGTTACTATTTTTGTCTAAGGAGGGTTGTTTAAGTTTAATAGTGCTGCTATATTGGCATAGTGCTCATTAAACATCCCGCAGATTTCTCTTGGGTCTCTTATTTTTTATCATTGTTCCATATCACTATATTTTCTGTAGTTTTATTTTTGCCTTGTTTATGGATTGTATTCATAATACTTCGTATTGTTTTTGTTTTATTATCAGTTTTCTGTATACATTTTCTATTATATTTAAATGTTTGAATGTTCTACTACCTTTCTAAAAGTATCACTATGTTGTTTTATATATTCCACCTATTGGTCATTCATGTTTGGATGTTTTCCTTTTCCATGAGATCTTTATTCCTTTCATCATCCATTGTGTACATATGGTACCTTTGTCATTTTTTTACAGGTATAGCATTCATTTGATAGCTTCAGGTATAGCTTTTGATAAAGCTATCATACTTTTTGTTTACAGTTTCTACTTCATAAACCTCTTTCCACCTTTGCTGTTGCAGAAAACTTTTAATTTTTTTAAATTTTCATGATTTATTTGCCTTTTAAATTCAAATATATTTGGAATTACAACTCTATATACATTTACTTATGTAACCTGTCCAAATTGGTCCCCTATTCCTATTTTTATTATGTTGATTTCCATTTGGTTTCCTGTAAGTTGATAAAGACATTGTCTATGAAAGTTTTAGATCACTTTATAATTCTAGTGGGTTCTTCGACACTAATTTTTAAGTTGTGTCTATCTAGTGCTCCCATTAGTGTACTTTTAGCTGCACTATCACTTAATAAGTCAATATTTTAAATCTCCGTCAGAATTTTTGTTTTGTTTTTTTGCACTGAGTTTAGTAATTTTTCTACGTTCTCAAAAAGTATATTTTCATCTCCAGATGGAGCTCTTTACACCCCAATAACTATTATACTTTTTGCTTTTAGATTAATTTTATCAGTTTATATCAAATTCAGAGATATTGGTTTGGATTTTGAAATACTGTATACTTTTATGAAGTGTTAAGTTGCCATTTGCTTGTTTCTTGTGATCATGCAAAGAGTGGAACTCCAAAGCCAACAAATAGAGACCTGCATTTTAAAGATTTGACTATTGCTTCAGCCTCCTGTTTCCCCCTTGTACCTACAACGAAATCTGTAATAAAATAATTTCTCAAATGTTTATCTCCATCAACTGAAGTAGATAGAAGAATAAGCTTTTGTAAGAATAGTTTTTAGAAGAATGGGTAATGCAACAATTCATGCGAATGCAACACCAAATTTTTTTCTCATAAGATTTTGTTCATCTCATCTCTTCAATGAGAATGAAGAGAAGATTGCAGGCAGAAAATTCAAGATGCACATTTTATTTGTCATGCAAATCTCAAATGTATGATATTTGAATCAGAACGATTAATGTTTTTTCTAGAAAATGTTCCCATAAACATTGTCTGACTTAGGTGTGATTATTCATCCGATCTTTGGTTTTTGTGTTATAAATTCTCTTTCTTGCAGTCTTTCCCCATCTGTCTTGACACACATACACACCTATTTCACTCCCTACCTTTTTCTAATCTTTTTTCCCCTTTTCTGTTCTTGATTCAGGAGACTTCAAAATGTACATTTATAAAAATTCTTGGGTGAAATGCAATACTTCTTCTACCTGACAGAGAGAAAGTAAAAATTCTTTATTTGGGAGATGTTATGCATGTTATAATATAGTCATCCAGATTTAAAGTTTAAGCTGTTACATATATGTCAAGCTAATTGTTCATTTAATTAATTGTATTCTATTCCATTGGCTTTCTGAATTCTGCAGCGAAATATTTTTGAATTTAGCTTAAAACCTCAAAGGTTTCTCATTGAAATTGTTCAAAAGAAGGTAAAATTTCCTGTTTTATGACATGTCACAAATAATTTGCTGTTGCTCTCTCGTATACAAACTTTTAATTATTATATTATTTCTTTGCTTATTTTCAGTCCCCTGCAGAAATTGTGGTTACTAGGTTTCATCTTCCTGTAGGAGTGCAATTGTTACATGTATATATTGAAAGCAGTGAATACAGCAAGTTACAACAGAATTCTGCTGGTGCAAAAGCTGCATTTGAAAGTGTAGCAAATTGGAAGCAAGTTCAAAAGAGGGTACGTGTTTAAAAGTGTGATTGTCTTTCTGGCATAAGAGGTGCTATGAGCATCTTCTTTTGCACATATATTTTGTTGACCATAAATAGTGACCTCTAAAAAGTGTGGCTGTGTTTCCTGGGAATGTGATATTACTTTTCATAAAAAGAGGTGTTATTTTCATTAAAAGGTGTGATTATTTTAGATATGCTTCTATACCAGCTAAAGGAGTTAATCTTTTTTCTTTGATCTCTCTGCCTCTATCCTTTTTGTGATGCATGCATTTTTTTTGGAATCTGCTCGATAGGTTTCACTGTAAAGGTGTTTTAGATGAAAATACAGTAGAATCTCATTAGCATGTTCCTCATTAACAGATTTTCCCGTGTATTACATTGAATTATTAAAATTCCAGTACCAAATGTAATAAATAATGTTTGTTTAGTATGTTTTCTCGGTCCCGCTTATTACATTCAAGTTTGATGGCCTCATTTGCTGTTTTGGTCGGTCCAGTGGGAGTAGGCACTAACAGATTCAAGTTTGACGTCCTCATTCACTACTTTGGTCAATCCTTGGTCATGGGATGGAGACCAGCAACCAATGACATGCATATATGTACATATTTGTGTGACACGATTTGTGTGGGTGGGATAGAGAATGCTTTATAGCTTGATATTGTAAATGCAAATGATAATTTTTATTTTTGAGTGTTGACCAAACATAACGTAGATTGTATTTTAACTTTTCATTTGTAATGGAGAAAAAGAAAGTGCAGTAAATAACCAACAGTGAAAAACTCAAAATTCTTGAAGAAGTAGATCGCAATCCAAATATGAAACCTGTGGATATAGCGCAGAAGTTAAACATTCTCCATCAACCTTAAACACAATTGTTAGCAAACGTAAACTGATTGAAACTTTTTTTGAAGAAGGAAAAAATGCTAAAACAAAGCTTTCCTCTTGGAAAGTAGGATCAGAAGAGGATTGGATCAAAATTTGTTGTATGGAAACTCCAACCATATTCAAATCGTATTGAATACACCAAAGATACTATCTTCTATTGTACTCATAACACAATGCATGCTTGTCATTTTGTTTTATTTTAGTAGAAATATCTAATAAAATGTACAGCAAAGCCACTTTTATTACTTCCATAATTTGCAATTTATTCTTCTCAAAAACATTCACTAACCTCAAAATATGCTTAAATTATACAGAGAAACAAACTACCATATGTTTAACAGGTTCACCAACGTAAATCCAAGTTGATCAACATCAAAACTTCTTGGACTTTGGTATCCAAATCAATCTCAATACATATTGAATTTAACATGGAAATGCAGATCGTATTCAGTATGGAATTGGACTCAAATCGACTTCAGTTCCCCACGGAAATGTAGTAATTATTAGATTTTAATACATAATTATGTTCTTAAAATTACAGATTTTGTATTTTCGTTAACATGCTTTCCCATCTATGATGTCCAAATCCTTGGGTCCCTGCAAAAACGTACTAATGAGATTATACTGTAAATTGACATAGATAGGTCTCATTTTCATACAATTTTCAAGGAAATATTTATAACTAAAAAAGATTGCATATCAGCAGTCAAAATCATAGATGTTAAAGGTACCTATAAATGGAATAATAAACAATAAAGCATTCGTGACTGTACAAAACATAGTATTCAATTAGTGTGCGCTGCTTGTGAAAAGTATTTATATAACGACATTTTTAAATGCATAATTATTTTAAAGTTCAAGTTAACCTGTTAACCTTAAGGTAGATATAACTGAAATGCTGTACTATGCCATACTTTTTAATCATTTAACCTGATATGTACGATCTAGGAGCAATATTGAGGAAGCCTTGTCAATATTTGATTAAGCTTTAAGTTGGTCTGTAAAATGTAATTTATTACAAGTAAAGGAATAAATTAGCCGTAATTTATAATATAGTATTGTGATAATCTGTGTTGTAGTTAAGGTTGGTTTCAGTAGATAACATTTCACAGAACGTTTTGTATTTAATTACTACAAGACTTTGTTTTTTCTTGAACAGCAAATGCTCACTTTATTAATTTATTTTTTACAATGAATATAGCAAACCATGCCTCACATTCAAGAGGTCCAGAGTTTGAATCTTGGTTAGGGTGAGTTACCCAGGGTTTTCCCTTATCCTGAGAAGGCAAATGTCGAGTAACTTTAAACTCTATGGACCCCAGGCTCATTTGAGCATCATTTCACCCATTTCCTTCATTCATTGTCTGATATAACTTACTAGTTAAGGACATTAAACTTCAAGCAAAAAAGAAAGAAAAGAAAACAAGATATGAATGCTCAAACTTATCAACAGCACTCTCTATGTATATTGTGACTTCTATTGCTGCTAAGCTCAATGACAATAAAACTAACATTATATATGAGTTTTTAAGTGACTAAAGGAATTGTTCACACTGTTGTGAAAAAGAAGTCAGTGATACCCTTAAGGAAGTGAACAAGAAATTAGAATTCTTAATTTTGAAGTACACGCTATGAAGATAAAAGTATTGCGGTAATCAAATATAAAACAGAATTTTCCTGCAGTGGTTCCAATAGCGAACAAACTGGTTTGTGGCTGTGAATGAGTGGTGATGGGGGTTTGCTATTGTTCTCTCTAGCAAACATTGTGGCAAACCGCATTTTGCGCCAGTACAAGTGTGCAAGAGATACACACATTGATGCACAATACAGTATTAAGTTCCTTACCAATGAAGGCATAAGCCAATCAAAATTTTGAAAAGTTTCTAGGCACAGTTCATAGGAGAAACACTTTGTAAGACTCAGGTGTGTGTTCGGCACAAAAAGTTTGTGTCAAGAAGGGAAACTGTAGAAAACAAACTTCATCAGCAATGGCTATGGACAAGCATTATCACAGAAAACATTGTTACTCATCACTTTACTGAAGCATATAGGGAGACAAACATTTCAGAAGTAGCAGCAGCAGTAAGAATAAGTTATAGGAGTGAACATTCCATCATTCATGATGACTTTAATTACTGGAAAGTGTCTGCCAGGTGGGCTCCTCGTCTCCTTGCTCAGGAACAAAAGCAAGTTTGTCGAAAGTTTGCCAAAGGCACCTGGCTCATTATAAGGAGGAAGGGGAGAATTTTTTGCTCTGTATTGCGACCTGCGATGAAACATGGGACCACCACTACACTCCTGAATCAAAGCAGTGAGCATGGAGTGGCAGAAGAAAGAAACTGTACGGTCAGGGCCAAAGACACTTGTCTGAAGCGCTTGCAAATGTTTTTAGAATTCCAAGGGCAATCTTATGGAGGATTTTCTTCATGAACGAAGAACAATCAGTGCTGGCTTTTGGATGAGACAAAAGCTACCTATTACAACAAGATATGTAGTCAACTGATGGAATGTCATTCTTCTCCATGACAATACAAAGCTCCACACTGAGGAGATTCATTGGGCACCTGTGTTTATAGCTGAGATATATCGCCCTGTGACTGTCTTTGTTTGGACTGCTTAATGAGGATTTGGGAGGCCAGCATTTGATGATGATGATGATGATGATGGTAACGATGGCAACATGATGCAAGTATATAAGTGTTTGTGCACAACTGGCTGTACGCAAGTCCCATTCTTTTTTTGCAAAGGAATATTTTTTTTTATTTATTTATTTGTGCTAGCAATCTTCCTTAGAATATGGCTACACATCAGCCCAGGCTGTTATCTTGCCATATTCTACCCATATAACATAAAAATAATAATAATAATAATAATAATAATAATAATAATAAGATAGTAGTAGTAGTAATAATAATAATAAAATAAAAAGTGATAAATATAATAATATATCTTAACATCTCATGATGAAGTATAATTCACATCTCTTTTTATTGACTATAACCATTTCTTTTTTACTTTAGACAGGTAATCTCCTACCTTTTTGTTATCCTTGTTAAAGATCTTGCTTAAAACTACTTTTCTGTGTAGTTTTAACCATTTTCCATTTATGCCTTCCTTTCTCCAATGCTGCGAAGGAATATAGAAACTGCCAATTCATTGGCAAAAATGTCTTTTAACATTAGGGGTTTATGTAGAAGAATTATATTTTTGTATGTTTTGTTAATAGATTAAATTAATATTTTACAAATTTGGTTTATATTTGATTCACCAAATATACTTGTACTTCAACAGCATTTCTTATAACAATAGCTGTTCCTACAACCCAATGTTGATTATTTATAAGAATTTCTTCAATCATATACATAATTAAATTTCCTCACATTCCTCAATACTAAATAGAGTAAAACTATATAGCAGTTCAGTGAAAACTCATTTATCAGTCAGTGGCAACCATTGAAGATAAATAGAATTATATGTGGTGTTAAACAGTTTTTATTTTTCTTCAGGGGGCAGCTAAGACACAACCATCTAAGGAGCCAATTTCTGCAATGAAGAGAGACATTTCTCGAATCTTTACTGTTCCAGAAGAAGAAGGTGAAACAGAACAGACTGACAGTGGCAGCATCACCGAGGCAACAGAAGCTGTAGAGGAACCAGTCAGTTTTAAGCCCAAGGAATATAGTGCAAGTGTGATAACCAGTGAATGCCCTACACCTATGCGGGAGGTGAATCTTAACAAAGTGTTGCATGCTAATAAGGTGCTTTCCATTTGCAGTAAAACTCACGAGGATGAGAGTGATACAGCACAGGTGCAAGAAAGAGAACAATCAGTTGAAGAACCTTCTATCCCAGACGTAGTGAAAGATACCCTCAGTTCTGGCATCATTAATGCAACAAAAAATCAAGAAGATAGAGGTGAATCACATTCAGAAACCCCAATCTCATTTACTTCACACAGGAAGGAAACAAGAAGCTTGAGTCTAAATGATTTAGTGCAGAAGAGTTCTATAACCCCACCGTCTGCTGTTGTGCCAATGAGGTATTACAGTTTTGGCCTCCCTAAAATTCCACAGGTTGCATCATTAGTGTCGGAAGAAAATGATGAAGAAATTTCCCCACAGAAAAAATTGTCATTAAGAAAGCATTTCTATAACACCATAACAGATCCTCTCTTTCCTGTGTTTCGAGATGATGGTTTACCAATATCACGATCCCTTTATGCAGAGAATTTGGCTCGACATTATCACTTGCTTGACTTGGAAAGAAATGCAGAACTGAGTGCGAGTAAAATGAATAACCTTGAGGATAAATCAAAGTGTGATGCTAATGCAGAGGAAAGTAAAATTCAAAGAACATCTGCAAATGGCATTGAAGAGAAAACAAGTGTTCCTAAGTTGCCAATAAATAACACTAAAGATGAAGCCTCAGCTTCGAAGCAAGAGGTGTATCGCCGATCGCTTAGTCTTCCATTGAAAGCACTTACAACAGAGAATGGACAAGATGACATGCGTCAGAGGTCTACCTCATGTACTGTAGGCGATTATTCTGGAGGTAGAACTTTGGGAGCACTTCAGTTAACTCCTTTAATGTCCAAGTTGAGTCTGCTAGCCTCAACAACAGAGGAAAAAACTAGCGGATTTTGTAGCCGTGACACAACACCAGGAGATTTCCGTGAAGTAGGGTTTCCCCCATTAGGTTCAGAACTGAGCAAGAGAAAGTCAGGCTTTGAAAACAGAGAATTAGAGAAGGAAGAAGATTCTGTCAATGAAGCTCCCAGAGAAGCAGTGCTCTACATTTGTGGCCAGCAAAACATGTCGTTACTACTTGTAGTGGAAGAGGAACTTGGAACAGATCCTGATCTTATACATTCTTTGGTAAGTGTATACAAGAGACAGCCTTTTCTGTATTGTTGTTCCTCTCATAGAAACACTAAGGTGAAACTACTAACTTGTACATTTTAAAGATTCTGATTTATCCACCAATGCCGGGTTGGGCCATTACACTAAGAATATTACTTTTCTTGAATGTTAAAATGAAGTAATAAATACCTATTGAAGCTAACAAATTTGTAAAATGTTTTAACATGTAGACATATGTGCTTCATTCATGTCAAATTTAAATTTGATATAGGTGAAGCTTATGTGTCTACATGCTAAGCCATTTTACAAATTACTTTTCTTTTTAGTAGTTTAGAATAGATAAAAATCTGATGTGTTACACTCACATGACTTTCTTTACTCTTGTACAAACTGTTTTTACAAACGCTTATGCTTTGCTAATTTTCTTGTAGATGCAAGGGGAAATGGTAGGCTTTAAGCTATAATCAAATATTTTAAGAGCTGGTTGCTATGTGGAGTATTCCATTCTCTTTGCATTACCAGGACAAAAAAAAAGAATAACAAATTCCCATTTGAGAAAAAGTATAAGTAGTGGAAAATTTAAGGGAATGACAAGCAATATCTTGAAAATGGTTCACTCAACAAAAAAGATGTGTATGACATAAATTGTGTATTTTAATGTGATTTACATGTTTTGTGTACTAAATTTTGTCTATCTCTCATGGTTTACCAGTTATGCAAAAGTTGTTCACAATGAAGAATACTTTTGGAGACATTCCCAGAAAATTTGAGATATACATTTCATTTGTCATGAAAATATCTTGAACATATGATTTTTAATCAAAATCGTTGCCATTTTTGAGAAAATTAAAATTTTCGAAGAATGTTTCATGTAAAGGGTAATCTGTGGTGGGGGGATTTTTTTGAAAACCTTCGTGTCGCATCTCTGGAAGATACTGAACCTAAATACCAAGTTTGGTGTTTATCCAACTGTTCGTTTCTGAGTTATGCTGTTCACAGACACACACTGACATGTTTTTATAAAAATGTTTTTTTTTGGATTCAGGGGATCTCAAAACATGTATTTCTGGTGAAATCTCGGTATCGAATTTTTGGGTGGAATACAATACTTCCCCTACTTGCTGTACTTAGCAGAGAAAGTAAAAAAATCTGATGTGTTACACTCACATGACTTTCTCTACTCTTGTACAATCTAATTTTACAAACGCCTATTCTCCATATGCTTCATGTTAATCGAGATATCGAGATGTCAATCTTATTGGTAATTTTCTTGTAGATGCAAGGGAAATATGGTAGCTTTTAAGCGATAGTCAAATATTTTAACGCTGGTTGCTATGTGGCACATTCCAATCTCTTTGCATGTCCAGGACATAAAAAAATGAATAACGAATTTGAGAAAAAGTATAAGTATTGGAAAATTTAAGGAAATAACAAGCAATATCTCGAAAACGGTTAACTCAACAAAAGAAATGTATATGACATAAGTTGTGTGTTTTAACGCGATCTACATTTTTTGTGTAGCAAAATTTTGTCTATCTCTTATGGTTTACCAGTTATGCAAAAGTCGTTCACAATGAAGAATACTTTTGGAGACATTCCCAGAAAATTCGAGATATACATTTCATTTCTCATGACATTATCTTAAACATATGATATTTTCATCAAAATCGTTAGAGCTATTTTTGAGAAAATTAAAATTTTCGAAAAATGTTCCATGTAAAGGGTAGTCTGGGGTAGGGGGATTTTCTTGAAAACCTTCGTGTCGCATCTCTGGAAGATACTGAACCTAAATACCAAGTTTGGTGCTTATCCGACTGTTCGTTTTTGAGTTATGCTGTTCACAGACACACACACACACACACACACACACACACAGACACACACACGGACATGTTTCCAAAAATGCTTTATTTCGATTCAGGAGGTCTCAAAACATGTATTTCCGGTGAAATCTCGGTATCAAATTTTTGGGTGGAATGCAATATTTCCCCTACTTGCTGTACTTAGCAGAGAAAGTAAAAATCATTCATTTTAATCCTAACAAGGAATAATAAGGATAATTTAAATAGTAACTGTATATTTATTTGAACACTATGGTTTATAGCATATGCTGCACAGTACTATTACCATAATGTATTTTGTTTTTAATATGCTGTACTGATTTTAAAAACAATTTATAATGGGTTGTGTAATATCACATATTCAAATTGAAGCAAATAAAAGTTGAAACTAATACTATGTGCAATTCAAACTTGGTATAGCTGAATTTGTCAATTTTACTGAAAGCATATGCCTAGCCAACATTGACAAACTGGGCATTTAAAATGCCCATGTGAATTGATATGTTGAGCTGAAGTTTACATTGCAGGAGCCCATATAGAATAAGAACATTTTTTTCAGTAGCTTCATGCCCATCATCACCTTCTGTTCTTAGTGTACTCACCAGGCATAGAAACGAAAGAATGTTTTCTTGAAGCTATCACCCAATGATTGCATTAAGAAAAACATTTACAAACCAGAACTATACTGTTTTCAATAACCTCATACACTAATTGCTGAATGTCTTATTAAATAAAACTGGTTGGTCGATAATGCTCAGCTTATTGGAGTCTTCCATTTGCCTTCTTGCTTCCCAGTAGCATAATGAAATACCTGCAAAAATGCATACTCCAAGGTATATTATGAGTGGATAGGTAATGCTACAATTCAAAAGGATTTCAGTTAGCAGATGATAAAACAAAAAGATAAATTCAAAATTTTCCAAGCAAATTGCTGCCAGATAAGACTAAAAGTCTACACATAGTGTGCACCAAATAATAAATACAGGATCAAGAATATTCTGAAATCTTCACTAAGGACCATTACCATCAAGTGGTAAATCTGGAATTTACCAAATTGGTAAGAGAATCCACAAGGAAATGTGTGAAGGCAAAACCAAAATAAATTCAAAATCCAAACAAAAGAACACCTCAAGAATATAATCATCTAGAAAAATCAATGGTAATAACGTATTTCTGGACTGTAAAGCTGGAAAACAAGCACATAAACAACCAATAGAATCATTGGTATGCGGTACATAATTAAAAAGAGATCATGTAATTAATTTTGAACTGTGCTATTGGAAATTGTGTATATTAATCATACCACCATCAGTTAGCGTCAAAACAGCTAACAAACACCAGATTATATTAATGAGGACATTCAGCCAAAAGCTTATGATGGTCAAGAAGGTGCTTTAAAGGTGTTCTTTTAAAATAATTTAGTGAAGCAAAGTGTTGTCAATAATATTCTGGCATAATTCATTCACTAATAGTAATTTAAATACTAGAAATTAACATATTTTGGAAAATACTTATGTGTAGGGCACAGATAGTTATGCATTAAAAAATGTAAAATATGTGTGTAATTATGTGATTTAAAACAGGGATATATGCCTTAACAACCCAGAAAATATGTACTATCCAAAACCTCACAAAAATTAAATAATGAAAGCATTGAAATTATGCTTTTCTCTAACGCTCTTTATATTGAAAATTTAAGTTAACATATAAAGTACCAAGACAATAAAAATGTTGTAAAACCAACTGAATTTGTGCACTGGAACAGTGCTGCTGAAGTGAACTTAATTCTTCTCATGTTGTAAAACCAACTGAATTTGTGCACTGGAACAGTGCTGCTGAAGTGAACTTAATTCTTCTCATTGCAGTGTATAACAGTAACCATTTTAAGTTTTGAAAACAAATGATTCCCTGTTACATCTAAGATTGATTTATATTGAGAAAAACATTTGGCAATGGCAAATGTTATAGGCACATAATTAAAATTTGCTGTTTCTTCCAGTAACAGTGTTTCTTCAATGTCTGCTTTCAGGGTTGCACATAGTCAAACTTGTGTATTACTTTCTTTGCAATTTCATCTGACACAGATTTAAGTTCTAGTTAGGGATCTTCTGTTAGACTTATATTTGTGACAAGTGGTACATAATTTTGTTTGAATGCTGTGGCTGTAGAAATGCAGTTGAAATGTGATTTAATGTAAATTAATTCCTCCTTTATTCCATCTCTGCATATGACACCCATGGCTTCAACAATGCTTTCTGCTTCATTTTCATTTAGATATTTAAGTATGTTCTCAGTAATGTGAAAATTGTTACAATAATATATTGCAGCCTGTAACTAGGTCTACAGTTTATTATAAATACATTTTACCCCCCTCCTGCCTTAATTTGAATTTGAATTAACCATATTTGGGTAGCATCAGATAAAAATAAAACTACATCTTCATATCTAATTCATTCTGGCCATTAATGATAACATTGCATTATTGAATAGTTCTGCAATTGAATGATTTGTCACTGCTATTTCTTCCACTGTTAGAAGATAAGCCTTTGAAATTCCATCATGACTGAGTATACCAACAATTACATTACATACAAATTGTTAATACACATCTGGAGTTTCATGCATACAACCCCAGATTAGATTATGTGTAATAGAATTACAATTTCTTGTATTCCTTTTTCATGAAGTAATGGAACATAATGTTTGCAAGAATGGACTAATGTGGTATAGTCTGTTTTATATATGTGTCTAAGAATGCACATAATTTAGGATATTCTAATTTACAGAGTGAAATGTCAGCACAAGTTACTTTGTGTGGGGGGGGGGATTTACTTTTAACATCAACTGTTCAACATTTTTTTGAGTGAAGCATGTTTTAAATGTTGTGCTGTTTTCAAATGCTGCGTCACTTGAAAACAAGTTTTTGCACTTGTAAGTCTTTCATATGGAACAAAATAAAATCAACCGATCTGTAGTAAGCACACCTTCATTTTCATGCATATGTATACTTAGTTGAGCAAATAAACTTTAATTTCACTGCCAACATTTTTCTACAAATGCTGAAGTTTAACTATAACAAAAGTAACATCCAACCACTCAACATTCACAAATAAAAGGACCCTGGCCTTACTTTTCTGGTGAATCCTGTCAGGATTTCGATAGGCCTGACCAATGGTATTACTTTTTGTGAATCCCTGTTGGAAACTTCCCAGCCCAAAACAACAGTGTTTTCCGGTTACAGCTCCAGCTTTATTTTAATGTATTTGTAATTTATTTTATTGTTATTTTAAAATAAGTAATTAAAAAAGGTAATTAATTGTATTCTTTAAAACATTTTCCTGTGAATATAAAAAGACGTGTGTAATTGTAATTATATTCTCAAACATTATGCAATGGTGAAAACATACAAAATATGCAAAAACATGCAAATTCACATTTTCTGGCTGATGAAACATTGTTTCTGCACTTATTACAATATGCATATGTTTTAACCAAATAGAAAAAAGTTATTACGTAACTAACTATCCTAACTCTACTTAGGTGTTTTCAACAATACTGCATTAAATTATGTTAAAGTGGGAAACGAGTATCAACAGCCTTGGCCGGTTAGAAGCGCACCTACGACAATCTCTTGAGCATTTCCCACATACAGAAGGGATGGAATCATATAGCTTCCTGTGCTTGGATCCAAACTGGGACATGATGCAACGAGGAGGCCTCTGGGCAAGTCAAGAGCTTGAGACTGTGGCTTGCATTCATAATGATTTTCTGAAATGTCCAAGCCTTACAGATGTTGTAATAAGGTAAGTTTTGAGATTAGTTTTTCCCTCATAAGCAAAAGAAATTTAATTAGATCATAAGAAATTTGGACATATGTTTTACTGCGATATGAACTGAAATAGTAAAATTTGTGGCATCTGAAAATAAACAAAAAAATGTGTACATCCTTCAATTGAGCAGCCACTCCTCCCCATAGAAAAAGATGGATAGATTCAAGAAATTTAGGGTGTTTACCATAAATCAGTAACACAGCCATACTGAGGTGATGGTATTTGTGTTTATTAATTATTTTAGATAAAACCATTTTAGAATGTTTAAAGAATTATTAATGAAAACATATCAACTGTACAAAGCGTATATTGCATATCTGGCTTTTTTTTTTATCCCCTCCATGTTTCTAATAAAAAATGAGAACAAAAGTTCTTCCAAAATCCATATACCTTTAAAGAGTTTTGCTCATCAAAGTTGCAGTTACTTACAGAATGAAAGAAAATTCTTTTCAGCTTAAAACTCATAGGTTAAGACATTTTGTTTCCTCCAAATTACCTAAATACGAGGGTCAAAAGTCCTGCACACAGTGCATGCGCAACCGTTATGTTGGTGTGATCAAGTTGAAATTTATGTCATGTGAGTCAGACTTTAGGCTTGATGGTTGTATGTTTGTTTGCCGGTTCGCAAATTGAGTAATTGAGTTTTAGAATGGTAGCTGAAACCGAGTCAGGTCGGATTACACATAGTGACCAGCATTCTTACATCAAAATCGTATCCCTACATGGAAAAAACCCAACTGAAATTTACAACGCTTTGAGAGAGGTGTGTGGGAATAGTGTAGTGGATCGTAGCACAGTGTCAAGGTGGTCTGCTCGTTTCCATGAAGTTCCGGTAAGCATTGAGGACAACCCAAAAAGTAGAAGGGCATCAACTGCAACAGACTACACTCTCAGATTATTGTTAATGACATTTTGAGAGAGGATCAACGAAAAACATGTGAGGAATTGCATATGAGGCCAGAATGTCTGTCACTTCAGTTTACAAAATCATTACTGAAAAGTTAAAGATGAGAAAGGTTACTGCCTGATGGGTTCTGCATGATCTGAGTGAAGAGCAGAAAGCAGATCGCAGAAGATTTGCTTCAACGTTATGAAACAGAAGGAGAACAGTTTCTGAAAAGGATTGTTGCACTTGATGAAACCTGGATATGAGATTTTGAGCCAGAACTGAAGTCTCAGTCGTCACAATGGAAAAGTTCAGACTCTCCATGCCCGAAAAAATTCCACCGCCAACAATCAAAGGTGAAACTGATAGTGGTCTTTGCATATGACATGAGTGGAGTCATAGCTACAAATAGAGTGCTCCAGGGGAGTCTGTAGCAGGTGCATACTACAAACTTTTCTACAAAATGTTTTGCAACCAAAAATTTGTCAGAGAAGGTCTGACATGCTTGCAGCTGGTGCCCTCATTTTGCACAATAATACAAGACTGCATATTGACCTACCAGTGAGAGAAATGCTTGACAAATATGGATAGAAAATATTTCCCCCACCCACCACACAGACCTGATGTGAGCCCACCAGACTTTGATGTGTTTCCCAAATTGAAGGAACCTCTCCGTGGAAAACATTTTGATACAGTTGATGAAGCTTGTAGTAATCAGACAGCTCAACAATGAAGGTGCCCTATCCGGAATACAGAATTTGCCAAAACGTTGGGAAGCTGTCATAAGCAAGAATGGAGATTATATTGAAGGCCTGTAAAGATATTTTGTAAAATAAATTATTTTCTTTACTTCTATCTTACAGTGTGCAGAACTTTTGAAATGACCCTCGTAGTTCTCAGAAAATGCTTTAAATAAGCTTTACCAGCACTATAGCAGCATTTAACTTACTGCATTGGTTGAAATTAAAATCTATTTACTGATTGGACTGTGTTTCATAAAAGTTTTAATTTCACATGGAACAAAAAATTGATAGGTTTGCATATTGATAAATTTATGCTCCATAAAAATTAACAAATTTTCAAAATTGTCTTGACAACTTTAAGATTTGAATAGCAATTTTACATATTTTTGTTGCATAAAATCTTTTAGCTCCAAGGTCCTAAAAATTTGTAAAATCTATGAATTAATGTAATGAAACAAATTATTTTCATCATCATCATCATCATCATCATCATCATCATCCACCACCACCTAGCATGTCTTCCTTCGGGAAGGGAAGTTTCAAGCCTGATAAAAGAGTCCTCTGAGCAAAATTTCCAGTCTTTCATGCCCAATGCAGAATGGGATGCCAAGGAACTATAGTAGTCAAAGAGCATTCATAAATAAAAAAAATAAATAAATAAAACCACCACCACCACTATCATCATCATTTACAAATTTGCAGAATTAGCATTACAGAGGACAACATTCTAACTACATAAACATAAACTTTACTCACCCAGTGTTACGTACATTAACAATGTGTTCACTAGCACAGACAATTAAATACATCCTTTCCTACCAACTTCTTCATGATAAGTTAGCCCTTCATCAAGCATGAATTTTAACATGTGCCCTCCTGATTAATTGGTATAAATTCTCCATTTGTATGATCTTTAAAGCATTATTAAATTCTGGCAAGATAAAATCTAGTATGTTTGTTTTTACCTTGCTTATCTCGTGGCTGAATTTCTGTACATGTTTGGCTGCCTATTATTCAGTATGTCGTAAATGTCAATACTTTTAAAAGGATTAATATATCTATTATGTATTTACATATTATACACTAAGTAATTAAGCATTTTGGTTCTCTCACTCTCCCTCTGTATTAAGTAACTTTTTGTCTCTAATTTAGTGATTTGTGCTTAAAAATCAACTGTTAGTGCAGTGAATTTAGTTTTATCAGTTATTATTGCTCTTGCACTTCACAAAGGTCTGGAGTTTAATTAAGTCAACTTAAGATGACATAGAATTGTTGTAAAATAGGATTTTAATTTGTAGCAGTTAAGAATGCAAAATTGTAACAGTTGTGAAAAATAAAATTGTATGAAATATTGACAGTTTTTCATCTTTTAATATGAGGGCAAATCAAAAAGTCTTTACCCCTATTTTTTTCAGGCCAAATTACGAATGTAATACAAAAACCAACATATACATTCGAAGTAGTGAACTTTTCATGGGCCGGTCCTCATAGAGTTTCCAGCTGCTGTCAGTGCATTAAAAATGGCAGGTGTGCTTAACACATCCATGGTTTACGAGCAAAGAAGTGTGATGCGTTTTCTATGGAGTAAGGGATGAATGCCCATTGAGATCCCAGGGAAATGCAGCCATTATATGGGGAAAGGTGTCTTGCTTTGAGAAGTGTGAGATGGTGGTGTTCTGAGTTCAAAAATGGCTATGCAAATCTGCATGACAATGAGCATGCGGGGAGACCGCATATATCGGTGACTAATAACAATATTGCCTGTGTGGATGCAATGGTGAAAGCAGAGTGGCACATGTGCATCAAAGACATTGCTCAGGAGCTCGACATTTCTTTTGGGAGTGCTTTCGACATCATTCACGAGTGCTTAAGGTACAGGAAGGTTTCATGTCAATGGGTTCCTAAATAGTTGGATGACGTGATGAAAGGCAAGCAAATGATTGCTTCTTTGAATCATCTGCAATGATATGCCAAGGAGGGTGACAATTTCCTGGATCACATTGTTACTGGCGATAAAATGTGGGTACTGCATTACACACTGGAATCAAAACAGCAGAGTATGGTGTAGAAACATCCACAGTCTCCTGTGAAAAAGAAATTCCGTACTGTGCCATCTGTTCACAAAGTGATGTTAACGGCATTCTGGGATTGTCATGGACTGCTCGTGCTGGATTTTATGCCGCGAAATGGCACCATCAATGCCGACAGATATTGTTCCACACTGTCACTTCTGCAGGCTGTGATCAGAAAGAAGCGCCACATGATTCTCGATGTTGACAACGTTATCACCCTCCACGACAATGCAAGACCACATGTGGCAAACAAGACCATCGGCAAGCTAAGGAACTTTCACTGGGAGTTTCTAGAGCATCCACCATACAGCCCAGATCTTGCCCCTAGTGATTTCCATCTTTTCAGTCTGCTGAAAAAGTTCCTGGCAGGACAGCGATTCACTTGTGATGACAAAGTCAAGACAACAGTGCAACAGTGGTTCCGTAGTCAGACGGCCGACTTCTACCGCAGCAGCATCGCAAAATTAGTGCTGCGATGGGACAAATGTCTGAACCGGCACGGGGACTATGTGGAAAAATAGTGAAAGGTACAAGGAATAATATCTACATGTTTAGTTGGCTGTATGTATCTTATGTTACCAGAAAAAAATAGGGGCAAAGACTTTTTGTTTTGCCCTCGTAATTGTCTTATTCTAGAAATACAGGGTGTCTTGCTTAAAACACAAATAAAGGAAATTATTATAATTCAAAATATATTAGTCAAAGGGAAGTAAATGTAAGTAAGCTTGCTAGTGCAGATTTTGCCTTTTAAATTGTCGTCATGATTGGAAAATGAATAAATAATAACAAACTGATTATTCTGTGGGTATAGACCATTGGGCAGAAAATTATGTGTCTCTATGGTTGTCAGAAACAAATTCTATGAAGTATGTGTAGTACCAATTTCAACAAGAATTTAATATTCAAAGATATGATGCCATTCTTGATAAAGAAACAATGACCACTGGTATAAAAATCAAGTAATAGGAGTGTTTCTCATGAAATCTGACATTTAAAAACAGCATTTCTAACAATAAGACTAACCCATCCAACTTATTTTGCAAGAAGCCCAAGAAAATCTATTCTTTTAACTTCTTATGGGGATTCTAAAATATAAAGCGTATTGAACACCAGTGACTTGATCCCACAGAATACATCTTGTAATTAAAAATATTGTTATGCTAGAAGTATGTAAATAGGGTTTGACAACGGGTTAACATCACTGTTTTACAAATGGTACTCAAGTTGAAATCTGCTCAAGATTAAAATTGCAGCTCTTAGTGTAACAAAATGTCTTAAGTTTCAATTAAACAAGCACCTCATTTAACAGCTACAGGAATTTCTTTTATCTGTGTTTTAGGTGGGACATCCTGTATTTTAGTCAATTTGGGACACAATACTTCACTTACACTTACTAAACAATGTCTGAAGTTTAATAAGCGAAGTATTGTGTCAAAATCGATTCAAATATAACTAAGCTATTATCGGCTTCACTGACAAGTTCTTTCAATTCGAAATTAATGGTTGTATTTGCAATGCCTATTGAATTTTTATGAAACACAACCTGATAACTGTAATATCCTCTTCTGTGGTATGGGGAGCATGCCTACTAATAGAGCACCTGAGTTTGCATCTTGGTTTAAGTTAGTGACCTGTTTTTGCTGCATTTTTGCCTTATCCTCTTAAAACAAATGTCAGGTAACATACCTAATTAGATCCCAGGTGCATTTGAGGACATTCCTTCCAATTCATTCCACTGCCTGCAGAATAGAGTTGTTAAAGGGGAAGTTCATTTTACTGCTCATTTAAAACATTTTCTGCATATCAGGTATATTATTTTGGAACTTTAATATATATTCATTGTGTATTACAGGTGCGAAGAAAGTACAGTTTATGGGTATCAGTGTGGGCAAACACAAGTATTTTACCAACAGATGTCAGGGACTACTGTTGGTTTGCCTACTCCTTCAGATTTAATGGGATTAGTACCACTGAAAGCACGAAGGAGACTGGAACGTGATCATGGCATTGTCCTGCTCTAAGACAGTTGGTGAGGTCTTTAAATAACACTTGACTGGATTCATCTGGTTTCCTATACCTCCGTTTAAATGTGATCGACCAAACAGCATTCCATAAGCTTGTAGCTTTAATCATTGCTGTAAGTGTAATAGATGTCTTTGAAAAAGAAGTATTTCATACATAGCATGCATGAAGTTAGTACTTAATAAATGTTGCATTTAATGCATTTTATTAGTTTTACCTCATCAAGGCTTTGTTTTCTCTCATAGTTGAATATATTTTTTTAAGTTTTGTTTTTTTAAATATTTTAAATATGCTTTTGACTTGTATGATTTATTACCACCATAAAGTGGACAAAGTATAGCAGCTGTGTAATTAGCTATCAAATAGCCAAGTTTTTTAAAAACTGATTTACTATAATAACAATGAGAAAGCTTGTATGCCTGTGCAGAATGTGATAGCATATGATGAATGGAAGAAAATGTATTGCTGTTCAAATATATTTTGATTCTTGCTGCTGTCATTCCTAGTCAGCGGATCTTTCCTGGACCGCATATAGAATCCATGTACTCTTCAGAAAGCATATTATAGATGATATTCTTTCTCTGCCATTTCATGTCTTTTTTGTTACAGAAACAGTTTAGTTGAGTTTCAAAACTTTATTGAGGCAAATTTGTTAAGTTTAACTCAAATTGATACAACTACTGACAATTTTTTTCTTTGTTGTTGTCTAAAAGATCAAGTATTTGTGAGATGCTCCAAGAATTTGAAGCAAATGTGGCAATTAATTCTAAGTCAGTACAGTTTTCAGTGGAACTTTCAGATAAATGTGCAAACTGAACAATAATTTAAAAAATTGTGCTTATCTTATGATCAAAGCAGGCCCTTAATCTTATAGAGTTTTTATTTGTTGTCCACTTGTGATTAAATTTTCTCCCTGTTTTAGATTCTGCAATTCCTGTTTAGTTATATTCGTATATATTTTATTTTTTTCAGTTTCTTGTAATGATAGGTAGATTACCGTGCTTACGTCACCATTTTTTTCAGTGAAACTTTAGAACTAAAATGGTGCCTTTGTCCTGTTTTTAAACAGCATACGGTGTTACTATGTCGTGTTTTTCATAATGGATTGTCTAGTGAATTCACTCTAGGCCTACAATTATAATATAGATTCCAAAAATATTTGAGCATCCAATATTAGCATGAAATAACAAATCATCTTATTGCAGAAACTCTTAAAATAGTAAAGGGAATCAGTACCATAAATAAGTTGTCTAGAATTATGTGAAAGCCGATTCCGAAGTAGTTAGTTATAAAGGTTTTTTTTAAAAGCTAGGTTAATTAGGCTTGTAAGCAATATAAAGTCAATGTTCATAATTTGAATTAAATCTGAAACATTTATTCTTCCTGAGCTAGAGCCCTATGCACATTAAAGGACTCATTTCATGGAAAACAAACACTTTGAACAAAATGAAGCTTAACTTCAATGTAACAAATTTGTGTATTGTATGCATACTAGAGTCAGATATATCCACTCAGTTTATTAATGCAATCACATATGCTATTAATTTAAAAGCTAATGAGAAACCAAGTAAATTAATGAACATTTTAACAATGCCAGTAAAATGGGGGGAGAGAATGTGTTACATTCACATGACTTTCTCTAGCCATTATCATTTATTTTTATATCTCTTTACAAACTATTCTTACAAAAGGTTATTTTTCTACCTACTTCATGTTAATTGAGATCAACATTTTCAGAAATGGTTCCTATACATTTGATTGTAGATACCAAGCTAATACGGAGGCTGAAACTGTAGCTGTAGCCAAATCTTTATATGCTGGTGTTGGAATTCCATACTCTTTTCAGACAATGCAAGGAACAAATGAATGGAAACTACTTCAAAAAATGCAAAGTATTGAAAAATTCAAACCAATAAAGAATATCACCATTATATTATACAAAATTCATTCCAAATGAATAGGATCTCACAGTGTAGTTGCAGAAAATTCAGGATATACATTTTATTAGTCATGTGAATATCTTAAACATATGGTATTTAAATCAAAATCATTAGCGCCATTTTTAATATAATTTCCCTTGTAAAGGGTAGTTTAGAGTGAGCAGATTTTTGTTTAAAATTTTTGTCTCGCATTCTTGGAAGATGCTGAACTTTAGCTTGGTATTTATCTATCTTTTTGTTTCTGAGTTAAGGCTTGTTCGCAATAACCCGAGAACAGTAACCAAAATGGAAACAGGAAGTAGAAGCAATACAGCATACAAGAATTTGGTTCTCAATAGCCCAGATACAAGAACAGGAATGCATATCGATGATCATTTCGATCACAAAGTGGAAAGCGGATTTTGTGCATTGGGATTCCATTTGTTTTTAACTGACTGATTAATGATATTTTTTCACCTACTTCCAATTCAGCCAACATAATGTGGCTTAGCAAAGTCAAAATTTGATAGAGTAAACATTATCTAATTGCAGATCCATTACATGTCGGATTCCTCTAGTCGTGCCAAGCTTTTATTTCTTTATTTAATGGTGTACATTAAAGTTGTTTATTGCTCTTTGTTAATTTATACCGGTTTTTGCTGTTGTTGTAGTTTTTGCTATTATTTTTAGGCAATGCCAGTTTTAAGTTACATATAAACCAACTACAGATGACCTCTTCACTAGAAGAATCAACACTCATTGGATCTGAGGTTAGGATACCATTTGCTAAAATTTCTTCCAGCTTACTTTCAGCTAACGAATAGAGAGAGTACTAGCAGCTATTTCATGTTAGAGCCACCTAGAATAATCTCTACAGTGGAAAGTTTAATATGCACAATATGGACCTAATCTGCCATGCCCAGGAACAAGAACAAAAGTTAAAACTTGACCAAGTCTTCTTTCCCATTCCCAGAACCCGGGAAAGCTTCCTGTCAATTTTGAATGCTCCCATTAATATACATGTATTTCAACTTTGTTTTTCTCAGTCTGGTTACAGTTGTTGCGAACCAGCCTTTATGCTGCTTTCAAGCACACACACATACATATACCTTTTTCTAAAAATGCCTTTTTTGGTGGAGGGGTTCAGGGGACCTCAAAACATGAGGTGCCCTGAAATTTGTAAGTTCCTCTACCTATTATAAGTAGTTGCTAGAGAAAACAAAAAACATGTGCTAAGAATAATTAAATTTTCTGAATACAAAGTATTTGGCTTCTTGGATAATAAGAGTGAAAATAAGACTGAAAAAGAAAAATTCTTGTGAAGAAGGAAAATTCATTTGGTACTTTGACTTATCTAAAACTAAAATGACTGGCAAAATTTTCAGATACTAATGCTAAAACAATGATAAGATAATGCTCTTTTTTTTTTGTTTCCACAGTCCTCTGCTTGCATCATGCTTTTTTATGCCATCTGATTTGTCATGCAAGCAGCCTATTAAAGAATCTATGCAATATTATATCCCCAGAACGTTTGCTTAGATCTTAGCAGAAATGCTTTATTCATTCATCACCTTTTGCCACCATGATAGCCAATATTTCTCAAACTTTCATCCTCCATGCTGCTGCTGGAACAAAGCTGAAGGTTTAGACAATTATCTTCACAACACCATGTTATTTTTATTTATCTTCATAACATAATGTTAGCAATGATAAGTGCTTTCATTTTGTTCATGACACAGAATGAAGAGGGAAAATAAAGCAAGAAATTGACAAGGCCTTGTTTTTATAATTTTTTCACCAGAGGCCTATTAAATTTTTTGAAGAAATCTGCTTATAGAGTTAAATTTGCAAAGCTTCAAAATGTGTCAAAATATAAGTGAACATGCTAAAATTGAGCATAGACTAATTCTGGGAGAGATGGTGCACTTTTTGCATTTATTTGCAAAATCCCTTTCTTTTGTGGTAAATAATTAAGATTTTTTCCACAAAACATCCTGAAACAATGACATGTTATATTAACATTTACTGGCTAAGAGTATTTTGTGTGTGGCCGCCAAGTGACTCCCCATGCTTATTTTTCTTCCTTGCTCTAAGCCAATGAAGTAATAAACTGTTTTCAGGCTATATTAACAGGCTGTGTTACATCACTTGGGTCTTTTCCTAAATCCCCACTCCTGCAGTGTAGCCCGTACTAAGAGCATGTGTCCTCCCTTTAATTTTGAACCATAAATGCTTTTAAATAATTTCTACATAAATTATTAACTCAAAAATATTATGGAATTTTAGATGTAAAGCCTGAATGTTTCAGCACCTGCATTATAGTATATAAGAGAAGCACATGGTTTACATGGCTTTTCAGGTGATTGCAGATAACATAGTATGTGTATGTGTGAAAAGAACGGAAGAACGCATTCTCCTTATGTCCAAGCTTAGCGGAGCATAATGCTTTGATTTAATACGAATTATGATGAGTGAGCCTTCCCTTCCTATCTGAGCACCTGCAAGAGAAGCTTCCCTAAGCGATTTGTCATGAGGTCACCATTATTACTTCCCATCAGCTGCAGTGATGATGAGGAATTTAAATTATAAGAAACACTTCCACTATAAAGGCAACTCAGCTAATGTATGTATCCTAAAATAACATTACATTTTAAAAAGATCCAGTATTGTCATAAGACTAAACTTGAATGGTTAGTGAGGGAACGATTATTGGGTGGACTTAAGTGAGAGGATATAAATAGAGAGGATAGTATATACATATGCAGAAAGTGAAGTGAGAGTAATAATAATAATAATACACTAAGGGCAGTGTGCACCATGTTGGAGAAAATTGCTGTGGAAGTAACGTTTACTAAAGAAGTCCATACTATGGAAGTAGGTTACTACGGAGCAATTTATTCTGGAAGTAACATTGGAGAGCTCAATTACAATCTACTCTATGGAAGTGAGAGCTCATTACTCCGGGAGTATTGTTTTGTTTGTGCAATTTACTTGCGTGGCAGCAAGTTTAATGCTTCGAGCAATGGGAAACATACTAAAGAGCAACTTAAAATTCTGGAAACATTGTTTCTAATCTTCATATTTGCATTGCAGATCACTTGCATGTTAATTCTGACATGGTTTTCAGAAAAGTTCACCATATTGACGGATGGACACAAAATAGGAGCATGTTTGCAGTCAATTGCACCCACAATTTGCGGGAAATCTGCTAAAGTGAAGAAAAATTGCCTTTTATTTTCTGAATACTCGTATATTCTTATTTATGTAGGTACCTTACTCTTAACCTCAAAAACGTTCTAACAATGCAATGAAAGATACAAAAGCAGGCGCACAATGGACGTTTAAAAGGTCACCTGTAATGCTGGGATTACAATGAACTTTACTTAACGTGACATGAAGTTAAGAAATGCTGGTAAACTAAAGGCCTGATTAGGATGTACTTAACATAGTGGCAATGACTTTTGATTGGTAGTTCTTTTATTACTTTGAGCTAGTGCTTCATACTGATTGTTCTAATTACCATGTGACATCAAACTTGATGTATGGGAAGGAAAAGTTTGACATTGCCAAACTCTCAACTTACGTCATGTTAAGTTAATCCTAAATAGCTCCATTTGATAGTGTTAAACCATCAATTGCGTTAATTTCATCATAATCTCAGCTTAGCTATCTTAAATGTTCCAGACAAAACAATCACAGGATGTATAACAATAATTGCAGTGTGGATTATAGAGCTGAGTTACAATCTTGAGTTTTGTTGTAAATGCTCTCCAAGCAGGTTCAAACAGCATGTAAAAGTTCTTTCCTAATACCAAAATGGTTTTTATTTATTTATTTATTTAGCTCTCTGTATAAGTATTGCATTCCCATTGTTTTCTTCGTTGATATCATCTATGTAATCTATGAACTCCATGAATACATCAAAATATCTTCCTCCAAATATAATATGGTATTCCAGTTAAATTGAAGGTTAGTTACTCCATCCAGGTTGCTAGAGTAAATTCTAACATATATTTGTGCTCTATTCAATCCTTTAGTAAATACATGATGGTGCTCTTTGACATTTACTTGTGTGGTAATTTACCCTGGGAGATCTGAAAGGAGTTAAATGCTTCAGAAGTAGTTTACTCTTGTATGGCAGTCGCCGAGTGTTGATTTGAATAATAGTTTACTATGAAAGTAGAATTTACACTAGGTTGGTGCATGCTGCCATAAGTCGGGTTTAAATACACAAACTTAAAAATATACGTTTACATTGTGTATATATAGAAACATAACATTGACGTCATGGACAGTAATGTTTAAATATACTGTTTCATCCTAAGTATTTATATTTATTGCTGACAATTCATGGTTGCAGTTTCTGAACAACGGAACATAGCAAAACTGTTAACAAAGATCTGAAATGCATGAGAAACTTAAGTAAAGATGAATGTTTATTTTAGTAAACATGCAGTGTGTAGTGAATATTTTACATCAAATAAAACTTTAATACTGGTGCATAAAATTACTTTTGACTATATTTTCGAGAAACGTGAAAGTGTCTTTTTGTGAATCGGCTGCCCGTTTTTGCAATGTAGCATGATAAATTCATGTTTGTGGATTCCATGCAGTGTTATTTTTATAAGTTGTGCCCTGCCAACTGTAATGTACACCAGTCACTGCATTCCAGACAAAGCAGAAGTTTGAGTTATCTGTAATTATTTTCCTTTATGATTAATCCGATCCCTGAACCAATATTCAGTGAACTGAATGGCCACATGTAAGCACACCCCTGTCCCTGTTATGTCACCAATGCCTCAGATCAGATGACATTGTTGTAAATACTTTGTCAAGTATTATTACATGAGGTAATACAACATCCTGTGAGCAGTTTAACCACTTCAATTGTAAATGTTTAGATGGGCCATTTTATTAATATCCCTCCAGTGTTTCATGTAAAGCCATAAAGGCCAAGTGTAGTATTAAGAGAAGAATATCTGGAGCACCAGAAAAGGCTGAGAAAACCAAGGGAGAAAGTACTAAGAAAGAAAAGTATTGACAACAGAAATATCTGGCTAAATGGGTGCATGAGTGTATGTAGTGGTTAGCTCCTGTTAAGAATGACAAATACAAATCCTTGTGCAAATTGTGCAAGTCCAAATTCGTGGTGGAAAAAACTGTCCTTAAACATCATCCTTCCAATATTTGACACAAGAATCTGAAGAAGGCATCAGTTCAGCACAAGAATATCTGTTCCATTGTGTCGATGGTGTGGTTAACGAACAACTTTAGTCCTTCATGAAGAAAGTCAATGAAGCCAAAATGAGAACTTGTGCAGTTTGGCTGAAAGCAGTATCGCCTTGTGGATTGTACCTTCGCTCCTGTAACTGCAACAAAAGAATTTTCATGATTCTGGTAATGCTCAAGTCATGTAACTGGGCCATATGAAAGCAACAAATATAATTAAACATGTGGTTGGAAAATGTTATGGCTAAGAGTTGAGTGAGACCTTGAAACAGAAATCATTTAGTGTTATAATTGACGAAAGCACAGATTATTTGTGTGTCATTTTTTGCCAATAACGTAACATCCATAACAATCAAGTTCTGGAGATTGCTATAGGTTTTTGGTCCACATGACCCAACACTGCTGAGGAAGGGGCTACAACATCACGTCTTTTTGACCTAGTGGAATCAGCAAGACTGCTGCTCGGCAATATCACTGGTTTTGCTAGTGATGGCTGTAACATGATGGGGCAGCACAGCAGAGTTGCTAAGAAACTTGCTGATATCTTGCCAGAAATTACAACTTAAAAATACATATGTCATTCCTTGTACCAGCGTGCCTCTGAAGCATGCAAATGTTTACTTACTGTCCATTCCAAACCAGAGTGCCTTTCACTGAAAACAAACTCTTTGTATTATCCGCGCAAAAGTAGTTCGCAATCCCCACCCATAATGTCTGCTTGTTCCCCTCCCACGTGCTTGTTGAACACTATTTAATCTATAAGAAGGCGCCCTGCGTGAGAATCATAGTTCAAAGTGCAACCTGAGGTAACAATCGATTTTATAAGTATGCTGCAATGAACATTTTACTTACGTTAATCACAATCCTCGGGCAAAAGTGCAACACCCAAATCCGAATCCTCCAAAGATGACTCAGCTGCCATATCAGAATCAGAACTACTCTCCAAAATAATGGCAAGCTTATTCACAATTCCACAGCACTGTCACACTTAAAACAAGTTCCCATATTTTATCCTCTTCTATGTTGTCTGTTTATATTCCCTGCTCGCTTTCATTACATCTCTCACTGAAACGCCTGTAAAATCCGATATTAGTTTCGTAATATGCAATAATGCAAGTGTTGGGTATTTTTGTAATAGTGAGTTGAATATATGAAGTATTGTTTGTTTTTAGCCACTTTTTAACTGTTTCCCGCTTCTGTGTTTGAACAGTTTATTCGCACTACACGCACCTTCCTCTGCCATGTGAGCTCAAATACCAACTGACTAAATCACAAGATTTGACCTGAACTAAGCATTTGTGTGTTAGTGTATTATGAATGACTGTTCGCTTATCATATTTCCTGTGTTATACAAAGTGTTTATTCGGTACTCAGATAGTACCTCTGGGAATTCATTGCTGCATTTCTTGTGTATGTAAGAGAGTGGTAGTGGTGCATTTGGTTGGTATTAACCAGCAAGATGCTCTCGACATCAGCGCAATAGCAGGCGAAAATCATATTTTGTAATCTCTTAACAGCTAGTATATATCCATTACCTTTAGCGATGAGTTCTTATGATAGCCGCAATAAAATGTGCAGTTCTATACCTTTCCTGCTCTAATATTTTATAATACAGTACATGTATTAAGGAACTATTTATGTTGGCGCAAGAGTATATTCTTGGGTTCGTGACAAGCCGAAGCACATGCTTCTGTTTACATCAGAGGGAACTCTGGTTTGGAATAGACCCAGAAGACCTCATTAGGAATATCTATGGTATATTTAAGAACAGTGCAAAGAAAGGTGCTTTACTAGTAGAATAAGTTTTATTGAATTTCAACATTTCTGTGATATTGAGCCCACAAAATATTGAAAACATCACAATTTCTTTGACTATGGTGGTAGAACAAGTCCTTAGTGGTAACCATAGTTATATTTTTCTCTTCATGCTCTAAATGAACATCTGATTGGTGTTAGCAGTATCCTTGACAGCACGAATGATCTACAAAATAAGAATATCTCATGTTTCTCCAAAGGGTGTTGTCAAGCTTTTCTAGGCTTAATCAGATCCTTCAAAGTGCAAACACATGACCCCCAGTATGTGAATCACACACCTATAGAAATTGTGGATCCTATGAATGCACGCTTTAAACTTCCACAGAATGTGTACCTAGGTATGGATGTAATGCAAGAAATGATGAAGTATAGTACTAACTAACAGTACCATCTTGTCAATGATGTTAGAACACAATGCCAAAGTTTCCTGGTGGAATAATGTGAGCAACTGAAGGTGAATTATGATTTTAGTGAATTTAACCCATACAGCAAGATGGTATGCTTGAATCCAGCAGTGGTAATTAGTATGCTGTCCGCTAGCAAGCATCATTTGTAAATCTTGCTTCAATTGTCCCAAGGACAGTGCCACTTTTGAGCTGCTTCTTCTTCAAAAAGTGGATGACCAGTAGAGAAACATCCCATTATTGAAATTCCCCAACAAAATTAAAACCATGAAGGTTGGTAATTGTTGAGTGAGCATAAAGGAATATAAAGACATTAACAGTGAAAATAAATTTCAAGAATTGACTGCTTTTGCACTTGATGTCCTGTGTTTACCACGTACAACCGCCAATTGTGAAAGAGTATTTTCCAAAATTGCTATTTGCAAGTTAAAGATAAGGAACAGGCTGGCGATGGAAATGATGAACAGACTATTGCTTACATCCCAGTGTGCCATCTAAGGTGGACAGTTCCTCAAAGTTCCAAGTGACACCCACCATGTTGATGATGACATATTGCTGTAAATGAATGAATTGAAAACTATTCTGTTCAATGTATACACTTATTTATATTGGCATTTTACATTATTTCAGTGATACCTAAAATTTCTATTTGGAAGTGTGATATGTAAGAGAGGGATAGTATTGATACCAAGTATTGCAAAAGATCAATTTTGTTTTGTGTACCATAGTGTACAGGTGTTTAATACAGTGACAAGTAATGTGAATGCAAGGATATCTAGATACTGGAACTGCATTATTGGAGATCTGGATTTACATTTGGAAAGTTATTGCAATTTTAAAGTTTATTCTTTTTTTGAAACATTGCATTAACATATATGTAATGAATATGTAATATAGTAATTCAAAATATTCATTTGTTATTAATTATATGTAGTTTTATTGAAGCTCATAGATTGGTGTGCACAGTCTATATCCAATTACAGATATAGATGGAGTACACATCTACTATTCACATAGGCTGACTAACATGGCCAGAAATGCACACAATGTACTATATGAAATCCTTGTCACACAAGCCTTTAAAATTGCATGGAATTTACCTTCTACTTTAGTAAATAAGGGTGTAAATTATGAACAGTGTCAGTTTTCACTGAATGTGCAGTAGACTCTTTTCAAATAATAGTTGCACCCACTAGAAAAGTAATAAACAGAGAAATCAGTATTGCTGTCTGTGCAGTTGTTATGCTACTAAACATGTCTTCTGTTTTATGGTGCAGTCTGGCAGTTCATGTTTGAATTATGATTGTGCCAAATCTCCTAATGTGCTACCTCTCCCGGAATTACTCTTATCTTTAATCATGTCTCTGATTTTCCAGCTCTGGAGTTTTTGCAAATCATGAAATTTAAGTATCCCTAAATATACATTTAATTTTAAAGCTCATCATGTGCCCTTTTCAGAATTACATATGACAGATTTTAAATGCACCAACTTTTTCAGGTTTTGGATAAAATCAAGTACACATTGGTTTATATTAATTACTTTCAGAAATGTAAGAGGTTAGCAGTATGAATTGGTGATAAGCATGTTAAATAATGTAATTAATATTTATTTTACAGATTTGCTCAATTATTTTATATTCAATATTAAATACTTAATTTCTGCTTAAGTTTTCTACATCATTGTTACCATATTTTGCACAGGTTATTAGGTGAAGGATTAATTCATATGATTTATCTGTACAACAAAATACTTAGTTGAATAATTCAAAACATAAATTAATTTTCTCAAACACACTTATATTACTTTTTGTGAAATACAGCTCATGGGTAACTTTGATCTTTAATTTTGACTTTTGATTAGTATAAGATATTTAAACAAGAACTGTCTATTAACTATTCCAGAACAACATGACTTGAAAAATGTAGTTTAGGACTAAATTTTGGCTGAGTATGGAACCAAAAATTGTAACAGATATATTTCATTTCACTTCATTGACAAGATATAAGTGTGATTGTAAATTGTAATTATTAATTCATCAGAAAATTAAACAGTATTTCTGTTATTCTGTACCTAATCAACGGAGAGGACAGTGATAGCAACAGTGGCTATGATAGCATTAATTGTTCTTATATTTAAATGGTAACATCAAAATGAATTAGGTTGTTGCACCATATATCATTGTGCTTAATGTATGTATACTACTGCTCAAACTTTGTTTTTGATAATCTCATACATTTTTCTCAGTGCTCTATAAATTCAGAGCATTGCTCTATAAATTCTGATTCCAGAAATGCATGTTTAAAAAAATATGACTGTTTCATTTATATTGTGTTTCTCCAAATACAAGACAACTCCAAATTGAAGTTGATCCCACCTGTCTCTTTTCCTGAACCTGATTTTGAATGTGGCACATTCTAAAGATAGAAGAAGAAAAATTAAAATAGTGATGATATAATGCAAGGATATGACAATGGACCCAGAAGTTTCAATTTACCAATGGTCTTAGGTACACAGTGATGGTGGTAACAACCATTAGAGTTCTTTGACCCAATTATATGTTTAGTTGTGTTCCCTTTGTATCTTCTTTCAAAATCGTTTCAAACATTGATATCAGAAAGAGATAGCAACAAATGTGGTTTTCTTTAAGATGCATTAAGAGACCAATAACTATAAGAATTATGCACATATAATGTATACCACAGAGTTGTAATGAATTTTATGCTGAAATATATGAAATGGGTGGAGAAGAGGCAAAGAGATATCTGTAGATATCACAGCTATATCTACCTTTATCTGCATAGCTATCAGCTGCTAAAGCACCAGTTAGAAAAGGATGCCAATGGAAATATTTATGGCCCCCAATTTTTCTCTAAAAAAATTATACATATTCTCTGCTAGTTTTGTTGGTAAATCACTTACTTACTAAAATGAAATGAAACACAGAAACCAGCTGATACACTGTGACCTTGACAATAACCTTCAACATTTTATGCCTGCACCTCATTACCCCCAGCATAAATCTGCACTATTCAGAATGTATATGTTGCAAATACAAGACCAACTGCAGTTTTTATTGTGAATATTTTGGAAAATATTATCTTATATGTGGAGAAATACAGCAATTATTTTAAAAGTGTCATCTTTACTTGTGAAATAATTTTCAAAAGGGTTTTGCAGAAGAGGTTAATGGTTGAACAAAAACAACCCTAAATTTGTGGGTTAGGATGTGCAAGACTTAATAGTACAGAATGTAGAAGCTATCAGTAAGTACCACTGTTTGATATTTGCTAATGAAAAGTGAGTTCAATGCACAATTGATTTTGTTTTCATTTTTTAAGGTAGGCCATAAATGATTACTGTGCACCAGGAGGTGATGCAGTGAGTCTGAGTGAGTTAGAAGCACTGCACAGTGGCTTTGGACTGGGCAGTAGTTACTGCACTCATCATCCAAATTATTTATAGACAGTCAGCAAATCACAAGCAACATTACTGAAATTCAGGCAAAAAATTATGTAAATAAACATACATGCTTGACTTAGTTCACATTCACTGTATCTCTAGTTCATCCTTTTCTTCCCCTCTCAACACAATGCTGTTGAATTTGTTTTATGTTTCTAAAAGACCCTGTACGCTTGGCTTCATCATGTGATTATGGATGGTTACCCTGCTAGTAATTGTAATGGCTAGAAACCTTTTTTGAATTTTGTCTGGTCTTACTGGCAGAATAACAACTCGTATGTATTGTACAGAGAAATAATTTTTAAGGTATACCCAATACTAATGAATAGCTTCTCACCACTGCACAATTTAAATTTACGGTTAATGAGCGACAAACTAGCATCCCATGTGATGTCAGAACTTGACTGATAAAATCCAAGCTAGCAGTAGATAAGGTAACTGTTGTTCATTCCAAGGCTGCTGCAGAGTCGGTCTATCTTAACTCTTGGTTTCCTGTATTTTGTTTACAGCCAGGATATAAAAATGCTTATTAGGTGAGAGTGTGTTAGGTTTCTATATTCCAAAAATTAAATGCTGGGACATTGGTGACAGTAAGGGACAATGGGAGGCAGATAGTAAGGTGCAGAGGGATGAACAACTAAACAAATGACCTTCATACTAATAGATTATGTATTGCAAATAACTGTAATCATTATTTTAAGTACAATGAAGGACTTCAATGTCGTCATTGCCTCAGAATGATACTGTATCTCCCAGAACAACACTAGATTAATATGTGGATTATGTGAAAGAATAATTATTAAACATACATTAACCCTAATAATGTGAAATTAAAAATACTTGCAATATGCAAGTTGTCTTTGGATATGATATCTTGAATGTTTGAGATCACCTTGAAGGTTTACAGGGATATTTAAAGCGCATGAGGAGTTTAATGCACATACATGGCACATCTTGCCATGATGGCTCAGTTTTAAAGCATGGCATGGAAGGCCAAAGATCTATGATGCAAATTCTGCATGGTGCATGGTATTGAATTTTTAAAATCCATTTCAACTTCTTTACTTAAAACCTACACACAAGTAGCATAAAAGAACAACTATAAAAAAACAGAACATTTTGGGACTGTTCTGGAAAATGTGTGATGTGTAGCAACTTTGTGCTGCACTACATGACTTACCTTGCATGGATTATTATTTAAACCTCATATGAGGATTTCATTAATTTTATTTTCCTTCCCCTATATTCTTTATGAAATTATTTTATAGTGAGGTAAACGATTTTTATAATAAACCCTCCCTTTATCCCTTATGAATGCAATTTTGCAAAGTTCATGTTAGTTCTAATAATGGATTTCAAAAAATCTGATATTCATGGAAATGGGTATGAAATATCAGTGAATTTGTATTTTTTATTTCCTTAATCTCCCACCAATAGACTTTCAAGTTTTGGAAGTGATGTATATTAAAAGCTTTTGGCATTATTATCATATACATATTGTATGTTATAAGCAGATCTTTGTCTTTGCTGTGTTTCCTCATTTACTGATCGTTGCCATCTATGTACGTTGCTTGAAATGAAATATTCACAGCTTTTGTCCTATTTTTACATGCATTGTATGTGGAGTAACAATAACTACTCTCTACTCCATGGTAATCTCAATGAAAACACAAAAATATTTTCTACTCCATGGCATGTTCAAAAATGTCAAAATTATCTTCAGAAGTATATACTTTTATGATTTGTATATACTAATGTCCTCATTAATTTTTTTTATTCTTTAAGTAATTTAGAAATTGAAATTAAATGTCTTATTGCCGGTGTCCATTGGGAAGAACAGTACCTTTCAGTGGCAAAAGAATTGTCAAATTGGTTTGTAGTTTCCAAGATTACCCTATACACACACATACACACACACAAATTTTCTCTCTCTATAATATTAGTATAGACAGCACAGGTAGGTAAAGGCTATTTTTCCTCTTATCTGTCCCTAGAATGACAACAGAAAAAGTGAGAGTAAAAATATATACAAGAACGAGCTGGCAAGAAGGCAAATAATTCTAGTACGGTTACCTTCTTTCTTTGGGCTGATTCATGGAGTTTACAGTAATTTAAAATGGAAGGGACAGATTGAAAAAGTTACAAAAAAAATCAACACAGGTATATATGTATTAAGGCAAACAAATCAAATCTTGGATAAAAAAAAGTGCTATACAAGTATATTATGCATTCATACACTCACATCTAAGTTATGGAGTCGTATTATGGGGCTCAGCACAAAAAACTTTGTTTCTAAGGCTATTCAGATTACAAAAAAAAGCAATACGATTAATATCAGGAATTCAAAGAACCGAAACATGCAGAAGTGCATTTAGAACGCTAAAGATCCTAACACTACCCTCAATATATATGAATGTATTAAACTTACCATAAAAAGCTGTAATAAACAAAACAAAAATTGCCACATTCACGAGCATAACACTAGGACTAAAGATAACTACTTCAGAAATAGATACAGAGGTACTTTAAACAACAAATGCATAGAACAGAGTACTAAAATGCATAGAACATTATACTGTAGTGCATTTCTTATAGTAAAATCAAAAAAGTTGAGCAGTAGTGTATTTATATTAATTATTCCTGAAATGTATTGAATGCATGTGAAAATTGTAAGACAATGTTGTGAGTTGATTATGTGTTCCTCTAGATAGACTGATTACAGTGTATGAGGGTCATCCAGAAACTAAGTCCTGATGAGCAATAAAGAGAACAAAATCATTACTAAGTAAGGGATATTTATTGGAATAATTACATAGATTTACTGGCTACTTTTCAACATAGTCACCACCATTGTTGAGGTATTTATTGTAGCGGTGCGTGCACTATCAATTGTATGCCCAAGTCATAGGAGTCTGCCGCCAATGTCCGGTGCCACAAAGTCACTTCATTCTGCATCTCAGCATCATTGTGGAAATGTTTTCCTGCCAGAAAATGCTTCATGAGACAGAAGAGATGAAAATCACTTGGGGTGAGGTCTGGGCTGTAGGATGGATGGTCAAAGATCTCCCATCCAAACTGATTCAACACATTTTGTGTGGCGTTAGCTGTATGGGATCTTGCATTGTCATGCAATAGCCTCTTGTCAACATCCCACGTCTCTTGTTCTGGATTACCCTCCTCAGTTTATGCAATGTTTGACAATACTGATCAGCATTTACAGTCTCCCCTCGCGCTAAAAACTCACATAGGACGACACCACATCGATCCCAGAAGACAGTGCACATGATTTTTTTTGACAGAGATTGTCTGCTTGTATTTGGTCTTCACAGGTGAGCCACTATGCTGCCAATGCATTGATTGTTGCTTTTTCTCTGGTGCGGCATGCGACAGCCATGTTTCATCCCCAGTGACAATATTGTCGAGAAACTCATCCCCTTTCTCTGCATATCGCTGTAAGAATGTCAATGCTGTGGCCTGACGTCTAGCAGTTGGCGGGAGACAATATTGGAGCAGCCATTTTCTCCGAGCACTGTGCGATAACACTGCCGTCACAAGACTAAATCTGTACTGCATTATTCCCATACACTTCCTCTCTACTCCTACGCATTCCTATCTGACTGGTGGTGCCATCTCTGGATGCAGTCGTGACTTAGTTTCTGGGTGACCCTTTTAAATGCTAAGTTGATGTATATTTTTCTGTTTCATAAAAGGAACCACATTTTTTTTATCTAATGTAAGCTTGTTATACACATTGTTTATTCATCCTTCCATGTTTATTATCAATTTTATTTTCATGACCATATTTTAAAGAGAATGTAACTAAACTGATGTAAATTGATTTAATTACATCTTTAAAAATACAGGTATATTAGCAGATGTTCCAATGGGTGCTCTTTGAAGTCGGAAGGATTACTCTATTATTACTTGTTTATTTACACTTCCCTTATTATGTTATTATAAAGGACTATTTTAAGATTTTGGCAGAGGATTATAGTCATGTATCTGCTGTTATGTTAGTTTTGCTTATCAGAGAGGTGATAATACTAAAAGTTATGTTTGCACTCATGGTTACTTAAGTCAGGCATGGGGAAGAAACAACTCTTAGGAGCTCTTCCCCTCAAAGTAGAACTTCACTCACTCCACTGACCATCTGCCACCCTTTGTAAAGACACACTTCACCATTGTTTGGTATTGTATTGACTTTGGGATATCAGTTTTAGTTGCAGAAAAAGCTTATTTCAAGTCTGATTCAACTTTCCAACTTACTACCTACACATGATAGTGTGAAAAAACAACTATCAAATATGTTATAGTATGACAGATTAATAATAATAATAATAATAATAATAATAATAATAATAATAATAATAATAGTAATAATAATAACAACAACAATAACAACAACAACTTTTACCAATTGCTTATACCAAGTAGTTCTTTGAATGTTTTTTTGCCTCCATTCAATTATTTCTTGGTTTGCCTTAATATCTCTTGCCATCAGTTGGGATGGGAATATTTGTTTATTGCATAAGCTCTTTACATAGTTCATATGGCCTGAAGCTAACCCAGGTTCTATTCCAGGCCATACAAAATAATAAATAACATTATGGATGTGAATGTATTCATTCTCTGTCTGCTGGATATGTCCATTATTATATTTTGAATTCATTCACCATAGTGTTCGTATAGCTCTTGTTATGCTCCAATCTCCACCTCTCATTTTGTTCAGTTGGTCCCCAAATACACCTTAGAGTCTTTTCAAATGAGTCTTTTCTTTGTTATCAAACATCTCAATTCTCACAGGCATAGCTTAGGATAGGCCTAATGATCAAATAGAATATTTTTGCTGTTTGTGTTAACATTTATTAAACATTTGCAGTACAATTAGTTCAAAATGTCATGAGTCCAAAATATTTTAAATTATAAAACATATCTGACGTGTTACATACATATACTTTTTTAACCACTATTATTTATTTTTATATCTGTTCTACTATTTTTACAAAATCTTATTTTTGTATCTACTTAATGTTAGTTGAAGTAAACATTTGCAGAAAATATTTCATTACTCATTTCATTGTAGGCACAGGGGTGTGGGGGGACACAGGAGGCTGTAGTTATATTCAAAGCCTTAAAATGCAGGTTGCTATATGTTGGCTTTGAAACTCCATACTCTTTCATGACATAATGAGAGAGAAAGAAAAAAAAAGAATTAGTACTTTAAAAATCTGATGTGATACATTCATATGACTTTCTCTATCCTCTTATCTTTATTATTGGATATACAAGCTATTCTTATTAAAGCTTATTTTTCTATTTACTACATTTTAATCCAAATAAACCTTTGCAGAAATAGCTATATTACACATTTTGGTATAGATACAAAGAGAGCAGCGATAGTAAAATGTTTAAGAACTGGATATTATATCCTGGCCTTAAAATTCCATACTGTTTCCATGCAATCATGAGAAACAACTGAATGCTGATAGGACCTTAAAAGAATGATCAAGTAATGAACAATTCAACCATTAACAACACATATCTCAGAAATAAGCGTATGCCACAAAAAAACAAACTTATTTTTAATAAATTGTATGTTTTAAAGGATCTACATTTTTTGTGTAGTATGTTTTTGTCTATTGTATAATGTTTACCAGTTACAAGACTATACAAAATTCCTTCCGAGTGAAGAGGACTTCACAGGCTATTCCCAGAAAATTCAAGATATGTATTTTATTTTTCATGTAAATATCTGTAATATATGGTTTTTTAATCAAAATTGCTAGATCCATTTTTTAGAAAATAAATATTTTTGAAAAATGTTCCATGTAAAGAGTATTTGGGGGTGGGAGGATTTTCTTGAAAATCTTCGTGTTGCATCCTTGGAAGATACTGAGCTTAAATACTAAGTCTGGTACTTATTCGACTTTTTGTTCTTAAATTATGCTTTTGGCAGACACACATGCATATGCGCAGACATTTTTCTAATAATGCTTTTATTTATTCAGGGGGCCTCAAAACATGTATTTCCGGGGAAATCTCAGTATCAAATTTTTGGGTAGAATGCAATACCTTCTCTACCTATTAGGTACATGGTAGAGAAAGCAAAAATGTATGTTAAAAGAAAATTCAAACCAGCAGCACAAATATCTCAGAAATGCTTAATGGCACAAAACATTTTATTTCACGTAAATTATGTGTTTTAACAAGATCTGCATTTTTCCGGTTGTAAGCTTTTGTTTAGCACTTATGTTTACCCAATTATAAAAAAAATCATATAAACTTTAATCAGAATGAAGAGGATTTCACAAGCTATTGGCAGAAAATTCAAGATAAACATTTTATTCTTATATATCTCAAATATGTAATATTTTTTATATTTAAAAAAGCACACACACACACACACACCCAAAAAACATCTTTATATCATACTTTTGGGGTGAAATATAATACTTCCTTTACATAGCCAAATGTAAGTAAAGGAAGTAATATTAATCAGTAAGTAATTATATTAATTAAAACATGGTTTTCTGATAATTATATTTATGAGGGAAAGGTTTGCTCTCCTACTTTTATTATTATTATTATTATTATTATTATTATTATTATTATTATTATTATTATTATTATTATTATTATTATTATTATTATTATTATGGGCTGACTGTTTTTTTATTTAGTACTACTCATTTTAGGGCTTTATATAGTTATTGAATAACTATACCATTCCTAGTGCGAGACAGGGAGAATATAGAGTGAGAAGAAGACATTTCCTCCATGCTTTGTTGACATTCCCCATGCCTGCTATAAATATGCAGTTGTATGTCAGATGTAACTAAAATTCTTCTGAATGAGCTCACTTAATTTCCATCAATTGGTTAATACATATGTAAGTTAATCTACAGGGAGTTTTTCCAAAAGTTTGTGAAATGTACAAGTATTTTGTGTACATCCTGTATTGTTGCTTTTTTTGTGTGTTTTAATCTAAGGTGTTTAAAACAAAAGCTCTCAGGATTTCAATATGAGGTTAGTATACAGGGCCCAGAATAAATATCTTCTGGAACAGGACTTCTGACATTGGAAATGTAACAGCAATTAATCTTTCAGTCTGACCTCTTCTCTTGTGTTTTAAGGATGTATCATATCACTGTCTACCTGCATTGCCTGACATAGAGTTTAAATTAGAATATAGTTCTCTAACTGCTTGCATTGGGATTTGTTGGTAACACAGTTATTACAATATGTTCCTGTATATGTTGTGCTTAGCAAAGACAAAGAAGTAATAAATGTATATCTCTTTGGAATTCCAAGAATTTTGATATGAGGTTAATTTGCAAAGTTCTTTGAATGAAGCCCAAAATGGTGCCAAGATTTTTAAAATTATTCTTACTTTTCAATATAGTCTCCCTTGACATCAACACATTTGGTCCAGTGATGATCCATAGCTTTTATCCCATCACAGAGATCAGATTCCTCCAGGCTTGCAAAGTATGTCTCAATTCACAATTCAAGTTCTTCATGAGATGACAATTTTTATTTCCATCAAGGAACTTTCTCAGTTTAGGGAACAGATGGAAGTCTTATGGAGCTAAGTCAGGGAAATAAGGTGGATGTGACAGCAAATCCAGCTTCATTACTTCTTGCTATTGCAACAACCATATGTGAGGGTAAACGTGGAAGATGACCTCCTCCTTTGCCAAACCCAACTCTTTCTTGTGTATTTTGATCTTTACTTGGTCCAGAAGGTTAGCATAATATGCTCCGGTGATATTTTCCAGCAGAAGGGAATTTTCATGTCCAACTTTTATCTCAAAATATGAAACATACATTCCCCTGAGATGCCTAGAGCTGCAGCAGTTTTGAACACCTTCTTTGGGCGATCCTGAAGAAGCATGTTGTATACTTCTTTGATAATTTCTATTGTTATGGTGGATTTCGGTCTTCTGCTGCATGCTACATCTTCCAAACTTTCATGGCCACATTTAAACACCTTTCTCCATTTGAAAATGATGGTGCAGAATCCCCTAGATTGTTTGTCATGTTGGTATGAATTTCTGTTTCATTCATAACCTTCCTTAAAAAGTATTTAATAATCACAAAACGTTTGCTATATGTCTGTTCCCTGTACACACTTGTCTACACTGTAACAAACAGCTATAATTACTATGAATCTTCAACAATTTTATTGCACAAATGTCAAATGTTTCCATGAAAGATGGCTGGTTTTGAAAACAAAACTGATTCGGAAATGCTACTGCATACTACACGTCATTCTGAGAACTTTTCAAATGATCATTATACATTAATGCTGTGATCATGTTCAAAAATGCATTAAAGTGAAGAGGTGATCTTTCAAATGCAACATTTTAGCAAAATATTGTATGTTGCCATACATCCCCCCCCCCAATAACTTTTATTGGGTTATTTATGGGGCAGTTTAAAACAGGATCTATAAATCAAATCCCAGACATCAGATTTCTTGTAGAACAACACATGGCAAAAAATAGGTAACATTTTGGAACCTGAGCTTCATTGTGTGAACGAAAAGGTGCTTAGATACTTTGCAGCAGGTTTAGCCTGCTTTTAACATCTTGGAAAAACAAGCATATTTTCTGTACATCATTGGTCATACAGTATGTAGGGTTATGTACAGCTGTGTATTGCCACTTCTAATCTATACAGTGTCTCAAAATGATGTATACACTCTTTGAAACACTTTCTCAGCAACAAGATGAGACAGAAATACAATTTTTTTTGTGTAGTATTCCTTAAAACTATACTTGTTCGAAATGTCCCCCTTCTGCCACAGGAGAAAGCTAAGTATGTTAGATATAGCTTACATAGAGGAAAATGTTAGAATATGTGCTATGCTTCAGACTCGAGGAACAAATTAAACTCTTATCAGGCAAAAAGCCAAGTTAATTGCGACTAACTTCTGCCAAGCTTTCAAGAGCTGTAATTGTTCTCTGCATAAGATAGAAGGTTAGTTTGTATATGTATATACTAAAAAAGGTGAGAGGTAACATTTTCTGGTCATTCCCTTACATGAGCCATATGATTGGTGTGAGGAACAGGCAACTGAATGATTGTTCAGTAGGACTCATGACATGCAGAAGTGGAAGAGCAGCAGTTCATATTTTCACTCATAAATCATAGTGTTTTACATGGCAGATTTTACTGTACACTTTATTATGTTACGTTATTTTTCAAACTATAAAATCCTATGTCAATACAAGTAATGTTGGGAATTTTTTTGCACATTCATGTATTTTTTATTTTTGTGCAAATAAATTGTACATGTTATTTTACATATTAAAATGTACAATAAAGTGTGGCATGTAAAGCGAGCTAATTAAACTCTATTACATAATCATATTACGCTCATTAGTAGCACAATGGACAACTATTTACCTTGTGCTATTTAAACCCACATGCAGCATTAAATATTTATTAAAATCCCACTCAGCATTTAAAATAATTAAATAAATTATAGAGTTTTATCAGACATAATTGGATATAATTAAGTCCATGTTTTCCCTAGCTCTGTCATTTTTAGTATTTAACCATAAAATGGCAACATTTGTGTGCGCGTCAATACTATAGCATCATTTGTGTGGTGATTACTATTAACTTATTACTTTAACCATTGAATGCGCATTTAAAATGATTTGATAGTTCCCAAGAAGGTTCAAATCAGCTAACCACAAAAATGCAGTTGAAAATGAATTCACTGAACACATGCACCAACATGGGTAGCCGATGTCATTAAAATATGAACTCATGAATGGAAAGTTTGAGGTTCAGGTCCTCCCTGACTGAGGTTTTTTTGCAGGTTTTCCTTGGACATAACTGGTAAATGCCAGGAAGGTACCCTAAAATTGGACCTGGAAATTTTCCTTTCCAAATTAGTATTTTTTTTTCATGCATCATCAGTGTCCATCACCTGTATGAATAGAAGTTAAACATTACAAAATAGAAGAAAAAAAAGTACTAACACATACAACCGCTATTTGAGTGACTAATGTTGTGTGAGTCACTACATTGTGTTGGTAGCATGTGCAACATGGGAGTGACCAAACAAGGCTTACCAACAATGTCTTTCATGGCCAGTCATCACTGCAATTCTTAGTGGAAAACTATTAAAAATCCTTTTAAGAGACAGCAGTTATAATGAAAATATAACATGTCCAGTTCTTGCATATACCTATATATTAGCTATTTACCATGTCAATAATGTAGTTAAAGCATTCATGACTGCATTCATTAAGAGCAACCGGTAGTTTATCAAGATTGTGAACTAATTTTGTGTAATAACTCCTCTCTTTGAAAAATATTATTTATATATCAGTTTATGATAATATCCAGAAGCAAACAGGAAGCTCAAATTAGAAAAAATTGTTGTTAGAATACAGTCAAATACTCATATCATACAAAACATTAATTTTAGGAACCATTGTATTGACTTTTGTCTTATTTTGATGTTTACCTTCCAAATTAACAAATGATTTTTAACATCCTGTATTTTTGTTACTGGCAGTACCTGGATTTCCTATGTGGAATGATTAGCATCATAAATGTGCCTATAATTTAATGCTTAGAGCATAATTTCAGTTAGAAGTTTTTGAGGTTTTGCAAAATGATTTGCTCATTTTCAAACTTGTTAAGTGCATTTAGAATCAAACTCAAGTAAGGGATACATCTAAGAAATTTAACTATGCCTTTTCATTATTGAAACAGTTTCATAACTTGTTGCTTCCTTAAAAATTCCAAGAAAGAAAAAAAAGTACCTGTAATATGGTTGAAATGCAATTAATTTTTATGATTTAAGCACATTCGTGAGCCTTGTGGTGTCTACAAATGCACCAGAAAGTGAATCATGGCATCCATTAATATATTTATAAATCTCTTTCTCATACTGAATCATAGTTGTATTCTTTTTCCATTTTATGTTAAATATATTTTGGTGAGCTTGACAAGTTTTGGAAACGAGTGACTCAAATATTGGAGTATGTGGAAAATATCAGTTTGATGCTTTTTCTTTGCAATCATGTTATGTAATGGTATTACTTCCTAGCAGGTAATCAGAGGCATATACTTTTCCTTTTGTTGTTTGTCAAATTATGTATGTGGCTTTGTTTTATTACTTTTATTTTTATTTACGGAGAGGTGGAAAACAGATTCGCTCTTTCTTTTTAACTTGCCAAGCTACACTTCAGACAAGCTGTGATTTTTATAAACAGACCTAATGATAATAGCTTGAGAATTAAGAACATTATAATTTTAATGTCACAAGAAGATAAGATTAAAAATTTGTAGTAATATTTATTTTTTAAACTTTTTCATAAACATTAGGGGTTTTAACATTTTAATATACAGGGTATGAGGTAAATGCTTATAATTTTGCAACATTAAGCAGTGGCATAGGCTATACCCTCACCTCCTTTCCTAAAATATGCCTAGATTTTGGTAGAAGGGATATCAATGTCGTCATCCTCCTGGGATGGATTCTATAGGTAGAAATGAACAAAAGAATTGCACTATCATTGTAGTTTTTGTTCCAGCAGAAGAAAAACTTGCACATTTTTTGTGACACCATAATTTAATTATGGAATGATATAAGGGGAGTCTTATTGAAGTATACACTAGAACAGCACTCAACTACATCATTTTGTTTTTGATAAAGTGCTTTGTTTTGCCACCATTTAACATTTTTTTTTTTGTATACATTTCAATTTACACTGCAATGTTTTATTTGCAACACTGAGCTTTATTTTGGTTCCTAAAAGTTCCATTTCATCCTGATAAGTAAATATTTTATTTTTATTTAAGTGAAGCAATTTTTTTTTTTCTTTCTTCTTTTTTTTTTTTTTTTACTAAAAAAATAATTATATTATATATTGTAAGACTCTGTAACTTAAATGAAACTAAAATTATCTTTTATTGTGGTGATATCTGATAAGGATTTGTCTAAAATAATCAAAGAAGTAACTTACTTTATGCACGAGAGGCAGTAAGCGCATGGTCAGGGTTGTTCTTGTATGTTAGTTACTGAACTCAAGCAAGTTGCTGTATGTAGAATGCTTATTTTGAAGACACATTATACTGATTACTCCCTTTATGATTCACACTACTGCAGTAAGCAGTGTATATTGATGGTACCAAAACCAGAATTCACTTTCCTGTTTTGCTGCTTCCTGTACATAGTCACCTAATTGCTCTTTACAGCAAAAGAATGGGCTTTTGTTGCAGATTTTGTCTTTGAAACAGGAATTCAGGCATGTATTGGAATATAATGCTGCCTTAGGACATACCTTAACTTGATTAAAGCTTCTTAGAAATTTAATTTCCATGCCTTAAGGAAGACTCTTAAAGACTTCTCACTATTAATCTTGCAAGCACATGGAAAAACTAAAGAGAATGGAAATGAACATGAAATGCGAGTTTGTAATCAACCTACCATCATTGCAACAAACATATTCCCCCCTCGTGAATGCTTCTGCATAGTGCCCAACAAACATCCTAACAATACAGCTTTACCAATACTAATACTCTTAATACTAGGGTTATTCTGAATCTGATATTTGAATTTTATAAACCTCCAACATACTTAAAGTAAGTAAAACCTTTACATAGCCTTTTGTGAATATTATAAAAATAATTATTATATGCAAAATAACTTTCAACAAAATGGGATTTGATTCAATATTCTGAAACAAAGGTTACTTGAGTTATGATCACTTAAAGGGCACAAAATAAATGCGCTAAATTATTGTTCAACATTATGACTACAATTGGAGTTTACATGCTAATATTTGATAGGTATGCTTTCCTTAGACTCTCTGTCAGTAGGACAAATTGCAATGGAAATAAAAAATGACAGGAGTTTTCCTGTCGAATTTACATGAAATGTCCCTTATGCAGCAATGACACAATCATAGCCTCTCTCAGAAACTCAGCATTGAGGCAGTATTTTTAACACTTGAATAATTTCAATTAAATTATATAATAAGTAAATTCAATAACAGTCCGCCTTGAAGCAATATGTATGTAATAATTTGTAAAAATGTATGTAACAGTCATTGCAAATGCTTATATTATTGTAAACATGTTCAATAAAGTTATGTGAATACATTACGTACTTTAATAATGTAAGAGCTGTGAGAATAATAAGTTTAACGTTGCTAACAATGAGGTAACCTTGAGGCAATAATGAGTTTGAGAGTTTGAATGTTACTAGTCATGATTAGAGCAACGATAATGTAAATTTTGTCAGTTTAAAAATAGCCAATCAACAGCTAGAAAAAGCTTTAGTAAAATGCAGGTATTCTATTGGACTAGGATTAGCCAATCATAGACTTGAAATACAAAATTTTATGGGTTTAGACGGTTTAAATATGCTCAGTTGCCTGCAGACCTTTGTAGTGACCGGATGGAAGATGTGTTCTCTAAAGAAATATTATGTATTCGTGTGAAACGAAAATTATGCATATGCGTTAACAAAGTGCAAGTATTAAATTAAAGAATCTCACAGCTCTTAATATCAGTGTAGTGCTATTTAATTTGTGTCAAGGATTAATAAAAAGAAGTGAATTTAAACTTAAAATCTGTGTAAGTCTACATTCTTGTCACACCATGCCCTGATTAAGAGAAACGTGTCTCTAGAGTAATACTGATGCAGCCGAGGCAAAAATAAACATAAATACTGTCTATAGAAGCAGTTTAATAACAAAGTTAATAAATATTTTTTAAACTTGGAGCGTAACAACAAAAATACATCTTCAAATCAGCTTTTCATACGTAGCAGCATATTACGTAACAAACAATCTTCTTAAAGTTGACGTCCATACATGGAACTAAATAAATAAACAACTCCATCAACTCCAAAAACATCAACAAACTTCTAAAGACAATAACTTCATGTTGGCTTCCCAAGCGTGAGGCTAATAACTTATGTAACAATAAATTACATAAATAAATAAACTCCAAGAAAAATCTACTTCAGCATACATTCTACTTGGTTGCTAAATGCCTCTTTTTTCCAAAGTGTTTTTCTATAAATCTTTGAAAGAAGAAAAGTGCACATAAACCTTTTCAGTGCTCTTGTTTAAAGGATGACATTTATATCCCTTTCACCCAATATAAAGTGAATTTCCATGTTTGTACCAGAATATCTTAAAACCACCAATAGATAATAGAATTGTGGTATAGGAATATGGATACATTGCAATATTGCTATGGCTATGCCACTGCTATGAGTATTGTTTACCATATATAAAATAAGTAATTTATGTGTGACCTCTGAGAATAATCATACAGCTTTCGTAGAATGTTATGTTGATTCAGATGTTTTATGTTGCTGTGTATAACTTTAAGGCCAAATTCCATTGTTGTTATCCTGGAAATACTGTATAATTTCTTTGATATGAACATGGTGCTGATTAAAACATATATAAACTCTAATAGTGTTAGGTCAAGGCTTGCCAGATGATTCTTTACAGTTAAAATCTAGGTAGCATATTTGTATATGATTCACTGTATATGATATCAACAGCCTAGTGTAATAACTTCCTTGAGAACTTAACATTACAGACAATTGCCAATATAGTATTCAAAGGGAAAATTAATTGAATGTGGATGTAGTTTAAAAAATTACTAAAGAATTCTTTATGTATATAAGAAAGTATTTTATATTATGTATGATTTTGCATAAAGAAGTTGGGTTACTTTGGGTGCAGGGTATGGAGGTGTTTGATTTACCTCTCATCATTACTGGTATTGTTAGTGATAAATAACATCGAAAACTGTCCATCCGCTGGATAAAGAATGTGTGTCAAAGTCCATTGCTAATCTAAACAAGTGTGCTGTTGGAATCAATATTTTTGCATTTCTGAATATATCCATAAATGTTTCCATTAACTTTAAAGTAAATTTCCAGATGAGCTTCATTATATCTGCGGATGAAATTGTATATTATTTCAAGAAAAAGTGATAATTTAAATAATGCAAATGAAAGCAGCTTTGTTATAAAATATTGTTTGAAATGTTCTTTGTACCTTCATTTTAATTAAGAACACAAAAGTAAACTAAACCGCAAATTGTTTTAAAGTAGTGATAGTCTGTAATATTCATTCCAAACAAAACAAAATGTGTATGATTCTTTATTTTAAAATGAGTAGTTATAAAACTACCAGATGTTAAATTAAACAAAAAGTACATGATTCGTGTTTGTTTGAACCCTTATATGAAGCCAACAAAATTCAGTGAATTCATAAATTTATATGGTGTTTAATATCAGATGAACACCTATTGGAGAAAACTTCATTATCATGAAGTAGTTTAATGGACATGCAGTGAAACCACAAATGAAATTGTTTTTCTTGTAGACGCTCGCTGTCATAAATTTCTTTAAGGGAGCCAGGAAGTTCAAAATGACTAAATATGACATTTTCTGTACCATCATGAACATTAATTATGCGTCTCTCCTAATTAATAGAGAGAGAGAGTGAGTGAGTGAGTGAGTGAGTGAGTGAGTGACTGACTGTTTATTGGCCATTTGAAGCATTTAAATTGATTGTGTGTATTTAAAAGTTGTTTTGTCACACAGCTTTTATTGAAAGTCTTAATATCTGATATGTTTGTTACCTAATCATGGCACAGATTAGCCAATAATGAGACAGCAAAGGATGAGCACTCTTTGAAATTCATAAAAGTTGACCAGACTTAAGTTTAAATTTTACACAGCCACAACTTTTGTGCCCAGCACGGAACTTAGAGAAGAGCTAGAGTATACAGAAAGGGCAGAAAAATGTCATGAAAACTTCTGAGTCTTAAATTTCTTTCATTTAAAGAAATGGTGTTAAATACAGATTCCTACTGGTTATGTGGCCATACTATTATGCTGCAGGGGTGGAATGTGGATGCAGGTTTTCAAGTTCCCAGAAATGTTGGCATTAAAATTAGTCCTCAACATATTTCTACACCCCATGCCAACCCCTCTCCCAAAAGAAGAAAAATACTGTACAACTGAAATTTGGAAGCATCCTAAGGTAGTCAAATTATGTACAAACATTCAGAAGCCATGGAAAAGGTGGTCAATACATGACAGAGTTTTTTTATTAATGGAAACAGTGTAGTATTGTGTATACTGCATTTAAAAATTGTATTGATATTTCAAACCATCATTCTTGTGCATCCCTCATAACATGATACAGTAGAACCCCACTTAACCGAACTGAAGCGGTTAGAGCTGTTTTGGATAACAGATCAATGTTAATGATTATAAGTAGTGAAAGGAAGAAAATCACTTTATTCCAAATGCATGTAATAATGTTTAGTAAAAAAAAAAACTGCTACTGCATATAGCATTAAAATATGCATTACAGGTTTTACAAAGACTATTAATCATAAAATCAGTAATTTTTTTTCTGAACTTTCTTCTTGCAATGCTTGCAAGCGTCTATATCATAAAGCATCTGTAGGTGTTGATTCACTGCTTTGTTTTGCAAAAATGCAAGGCAATCTAAAATCAAAAGTTTTGTTATTAATAGTGCCATAATTCAATATTTCCCAGTAAGATTTTAATATAAATTTGTAGTCTTTCTTACCTGTAATGCTTTGAATCCCTTTCTACTGTGACTTTGCCATTAACAGCTTCAAGTTTCTATTCAATGCTTATTACAACCTACTTTCTTTTTGTTGACATCTTAAAACTAAATAAACCACACTAACCAACACCAGCAGTAAAATAACAGTGGGCCTCCACATTGAATGCGGTGCAAGCATTTGACACTTGTTATAACAGCACAATATTTCTTGAAATGTGGGTTGGGAGGATTGAGAATTAACTGCATAAAATACCAAGTACCTGTATTAGAGTTTAGGGTGGGGCAAAAGAACATTACTAATTATCATCGGAATGTTGCCTGCTCAAATTTGAACATCTTGTATTTCTTTCATACATTCTTTCTTACTTTCTACTTCCTCTCCTGTCATTTTGGTTAAGCCAGTTTTCATTTAAGTGCAGTTCAGTTAAGCAGGGTTTTATTGTGCTTAAAATAACTTGTTTGTGCTTAGAACTCTAAGCAAACTCCTGTACATTGGTAATCATATTATTCGTCTTTTTCTATTCCTAGAATACAACAGTGTTTAAAACCCAAATAAAAATTTAGCACAAAATGAGATGGAGTTACTGGAAGTAACTATTAAATTTGAAATTAGCTCTGGTGTGTTAATAAATGGAAACAACCCTCTTGAAATATGTTAAACAATACATTGAAACCAATTGGACCACCATTTCATTCATTGTTTCATCTCCAAAAACTTATAAATTAGCAGAATGATTGAAAAATTTAAATAATTGTTTAACAAGATTCAAAATATACCAGGCTTCAGGATGTTTTTAAAGGAAGCAAATCTGCATTTTATGCCTTTTACAGCTAGACATTACAAGCTAGTAATGGAGGAAGTTAATGGAGAAGTATTTGCAGCTGCTCTCAATTCTATTTATCTTTAACTTTTTGTATTAAACTACTACCTACTTTTCTGTTTCCTCAGAATCAAAACACAAACAAAAATATTCCAAATTGTTCTGCTTGTACTCAACACAATAAAATGAGGTAAAGTGGCAGCAGAGTGTATATCAGAAGACTTGCCTGAATTTTGTTGATTCAGCGACATTTATATTTCTGTAAGCTATACTAAAATATGTTTTAAAAACTGTAGCTTGATCACTACTGTTATAAATCACAAAATGCTGTTTACTGTACTAGTCTATTTAAATGTGTTATTTTTGTGTATATTGTCCAATATTATTTTGTTCAAGTATTATATTTTATGTAGAGGTATAGGTTATTAAATATTCTTTTGTTTAAAAGTTTAGCTATCCTTTATTTTCATTAGCGCTAATGGTTATGCAAGGTGCAATTAAAAACGTTCCTCCTTTTCACTGGTAATATAATGTATAGTTCTAATCAAATTATGTTTTTAACAGATGCTTCCATTCTCAATGCTTTTGTAAAACATGAATAAAATATAATTCTTTGGTTTTTTTTAATGCTCTACAAGTTCGTCATGAAATAGATAAAAAAGTTAACAAAACATTCAGAATGGTATCTTGTTTCACCAGTTTAGATGAGGAACCTTATTTTAATAACACCTTTTATGTCCTGGATAGATTTAATTAATGCAATGTTGAAATCCTTATGCCTCTGAAGTGCCAAAAGTGTCTTAAATTCTGCAAATACCTACTTAAGTGTTTAAGTCATAGAGATAGCTTGTAAATATTATCAGCTGTTCAACTTTAAAGCATTGAAAACTTGCCAGATATAATTGTATAAAATAGTGTAAATGGATGTAGGGTAGCCGTTCTTGTTCTTTAAAGCAGACCCAAAGAAAGTTCTGCCTGCTTTGCTTACTGTCTGCTTACTCTGAGAGAAACCATGGCCAAAGTACCCATGATAAGCATGGGCATAAGTCAATACAGCCTTCTTACTCAATGAAGTTGTTGATCTTGAAACATAGTCAAAGCTCAGACTACTTTTGCATTAAGTACACCCATGGAGAATATTTTTTATCACAGACATTGATAGTTTGTTTACACTAATTACAGTTTGAGTAGAATTCAGCTGGCATTTGTAACCTTGGTGATTGTTCTGATGTGTGTTTGCAAAGTTTCAACAAAGATTTCAACCTAATAAGGACGTATACTTCCCTTGTCAGAAAGCTAAATCAACATTGGCTGAATTATTTTGCCCCTAACCATTGGAAATATTTGTTTTCTGAATCCATGAATGTTATTTAAATTTGGAAATTTTCCAGTGTTAAAAAAAAATATAGTACAAATATTTTTGCTATATATCATGAGACTCCTGGAAACACTTGATGACATGAAAAGAATTCTGTAAATGATCTTATATAATATGTTTGTACTGTTTACTGCATCCCTTGATGCATTCATTGACTGGTGAGTAAGGGGAAGAAGCATTCCCAGCTAACGAACAATCCGAAATCTGTATTGGGACACTTTTAGAAGTTTCTAGACCTATCTGTACTGAAACTTCCCAAGGCCTACGAATATAAAAGGAAGTGTGGTGGTTGTGACATTCAGTGTCATCTACGTGATGAGTCTTGTGTTCCGACGCATCATTGAGCGATAAAGGAGAGGAGAGGCTAGAAAGTGAGTCCTATGTGACCAGGAAGAGAAGATGAGTCCTGTTCGACACTTTGATGAGCGACCGGATGAGGTGTCTACTTTTGACATTTTAATGAGCAATCAGAAGAGCAGTCCTATGTTCGACACTTTAGTGAGCTATCAGAGGATAGGAGAGGCTGGTTTGCCCGTGTGATTTGAAGAGTGTAAAGGCAGAAATGAAAATGAAATCTGAACCTGACCATCACGTTGAGAATGAAATGGAGCAAATAAAACTTGTACTTGTCTGGACATTGACTCTGAAATCTGAGATAAGTGCTTCTGTTAAAGACTTGAAAGATAACATCGCTAAGGGTTAGAAGAAATTAAAAGTGACATGGAAAGAAAAATCTGATGTGCTTCCCTGCTCACTGTTTATTATATGGCTTCTGCAAACTACAATTGTTGCAAAAGCTTATTCTATGCTTCAAATGAATTGAGATAAACGTTTGTGTAGATAGTTTCACAATACATTTCGTTATAGATACAGAGGGAATAGCAAAAGCCAAATGTTTAAAAACTGGTCGCTATATACTGGCCTTGTAATTCTATGCCCTTTCCATGGCATCATGAGAAACAGCTGAAGATTGGCAGTCCTTCAGGAAATGAAATAAATTGTTGAAAAATACAAACCATTGACAATGGATATCTCGGAAATGGCTATTTCTACGAAAGCTTATTTTTCTATCTAATTTGGTAATAATAATAATAATAATAATAATAATAATAATAATAATAAATGTTTTATTGTCCATAGACTTCATTATACAAGTTTCAGACATTGTCAAGGAATCTACATTTATAATTTTCACCTATTTACATATTTTCTGTACAGTACATAGTATTTACATTTTCACATTTTTTTACAATAGATTTCTATTTACAGAATAAGCTAAAGTTTATCTAACCTATATAGACATTTGTGTGTTAAGTATGTTTTAAATTCACTTTTAAATCTCTTTCCTTTGTGTAGTTTAACTGTCATTGGTAGTTTGTTGTATAAAATCAGTCCTTTGATCAGCAGATCCTTACACTTTGATTTGAGGTTAAATTGCACTCTGTGGTAATTGTCCTTACCTCTAGTATCAAGGCTATAAAACATACTGTTACATAACCCATTATTTTCTTTCTCTATTGCAATAACTATTACCTCATACAGATATAATCTTATCACAGTAAGAAGTTTATTTTCTCTGAAAACATTTCTACACAAGTCTGTGTTAGTTAGACCATATATACATCATAAACATTTTTTCTGTAATACTAAAACCCTGTTCATGTTAGAAATACTGGTACTTCCCCATAATTATATACCATAGGAAATATAGGGGTAAATGATTCCAAAGTATAAAATTTGTAGCATTTTTTTTTGTCTAGGTACAATGATAGTTGTAATATTGCATATATGTTGGAGCTGATTTTATTACATATGTAGTCAACATGAACTTCCCAAGTTAGTTTATTATCTATGTGAATGCCTAAGAATGTGTGGTTGTTGACTTATCAATTTTATTATTATTTAAAAATACAGCAAGATCAGCTTCTTTATTCACTTGGCGATGTTCAAATAGGATCAGTTTACTTTTAGATTAATGCTTTTTAGATAGTTGCTTTATGGAGTGGGACATTGTTGCTTCTAATTGATAATGGGATTTATCAAAACAAATCATAGATGTGTCATCTGCATAAGATATAACAGTGTCGGTCGTATAATCCGGCAAATTATTTACATATATTAGGTATAGTAGTGGCCCCAGAATAGACCCTTGTGGTACTCCAGTTGTCATAGCTTTTTATTCAGATGTGAACTTTATATTTTTTGTGCCAATTTTATGTTTTATTTCTATAGAACCTTTTCTATTACTTAGATAGAACTTTATTATATTTAGCATTTTGCCTCTTATACCATAGGATTCTAATTTATATGTTCGATGTGAAACGCAATCAAATGCCTTGGACAGATCAATAAATATTCTTGCTGTATCCATACCCTTATCAAGATTTTCCAAAATGTTATGTACAAAGTCAGTTGCAGCTGTAATAGTTGACAATCCTTTTCTAAACCCATGCTAATAGCAATGTAATATATTATATCTCTTCAAGAAGTCAGTCAGTCTAACTAAAAGAATTTTTTCAAAAACTTTTCCAAACACAGAGGTTAATGTTATTGGCCTGTAGTTGTTGATATCGCTTTTATCTCCCTTTTTGTACACAGGTTTTATAATATCTAATTTTAGACAGAGTGGAAAGATTTCTTCATTAATGGAGCTGTTTATTAAATGATTTGGAATTGTTGGAGGGGGTTGATACATTTTTTCAATATTTTGGTGGATATGCCATCAAACCCAGAGGACGACTGCTCTTTAAATGAACCTATTATTTCTTTTATTTCCTTTACTTTAGTATTACTCATGAAGATAGAGTTAACCATGTTATTCTGTATCTGTATGTTGTTATTTTCTACAAAATTATCCCTAGTGCCAATAGTTACAAAGTAGTTGAATACACTACATATTTTAACAGGATCATATACATATTCACCTTCATGTAGCAGCTTAAAATTTTCACTAACATTATTTCGTGTAAAACTTCGCCCTTAACTAAGTCCCAAACTGCTTTGTTTATGTTGTTGGAACTATTATAATACTGTGATTTTAGGTTGGTTAATGCTCTGTGATACTCTTTTTTTAACTGCCTATATCTATCTCTGTGTCCTTCAGTTTTTGTCATATTGTGCAATTCATAAGCACTTTTCATTTTATTACGCAAAACATGAATTTCAACAGGTAGTTTTAATTTCTTTTCAGGCTTCATTGTAATGGTCTTTCTTATAATAGGACAGATAGTACTGTAGTAAGAAATAATAAATATTTCCCATTTTCCATTACTACTATGCTCTGCATACACCTTTGCCCAAGTTTCCATTTGTAGTAAATTATTAAGCTTATTTATATTCTCTACGGATATGTTCCTAAATTTAAATTCAAGAATCACATCTTCATTATATTTTGCAATATATATATATATATATATATATATATATATTGTAACACCCCACGGGGGTGGTTACCCCCGCAGTAGGTGATTACACTAGGGGGGTGATAGCTCAGAGGTAGGGGGGATGCGTCGGTACTGGGGTGGTAGGTTGGTCAGGGTGGCGTTCCAGGATGGGGGTATTTAAATGATGCACAGGGGATGCATTGACCCAATAAATTATATTATTACTTTAAGTGAGTACATTGGCCACTCAGAATGGGTTGAAGCCCGACAAGTAAGCAGAACTTAGTAGAGATACATTCCTACCTGTTCACCCGGGTGTTGTGTTGGCGACTCGTGTACGGGGTCTCGACGACGAATTCAACAACTGACCTGACAGCTACTCTTTGATAACCGCCCCCGATTGCCTTTTGATAACTCTCACGATTGCCCTCGGATAACTGCTCCCCCTCGAGTCAAAACCCCGTAGTATAAATACGTACAGAAGAGCTGACTCAGCGTTCCTTAGCGTGGTCGTGTTATGGTAGCCCGGTTTCCACACTTTACGCTGGTTTACGACATATGCTGTAATACTCGGTGCTAAACCTGGTCCGCTACAATATACTGCATGGTGGTCAGAGAGATGGAAGTTATTTAAACCTAGAGTAGTAACTAGTTTTTATATTTGTACAAATGTGGTCAATAATAGTAGCAGATTGTGCAGTCACCCTTGTTGGTTCTTTTACCACATCATGTAGGTTGTAGGATTTTATTATGTCAATAAAGCTACAATAGTCTCTATTGGTATTATCTGCATTAATGTTGATATGCTGTTCACAGACACACACGGACATGTTTCTAAAAATGCTTTTTTTTTGGATTCAGGGGGTCTCAAAGCATCGGTGAAATCTCGGTATCGAATTTTTGGGTGGAATACATTACTTCCCCACTTACTATACGTAGTAGAGAAAGTAAGCAGTAATTGAAATGAATTGTGTGTTTTAAAGAGATATACATTTTTTGTGTAGTACTTTATCTCTTAACGTTCACCAGTTGTGCAAATTACACAAAGTTCCTTACGAGTGAGGAGGATTTAATAGGCATGCCCAGAAAATTCTAGATATAAATTGCATTAGTTATGTAAATGTCCTAAACATATGGAATTTTATCGTTTTATCAAAATCCTTACAGCCATTTTGAGAAAATAAAAAATTTCAAGTGTCCTGTATAAAAGGTAGTTTAGGAGGGACGTTCTTGAAAATCTTTGTGTCGCATATTTGGAAGATACTGAACCTCATTAACAAACTTTGGTATTTATTCAACATTTCATTATTTTCCCTACTGCGTATAGTAAGTAGGGGCAGTATTGTATTCCACCGGAAATACATGTTTTGAAGCCCCCTAAATAAAGAAGTATTTTCAGGTCTATGTATGCGTGAACAGCATAACTCAAAATCGAAAAGTCTGTTAAATACCAAACTTGGTATTTAGATTCAATGTCTTACAAAGATGCGACACGAAGATTTTCAAGAAAATCCCCATCCCTGACTACGCTTACATGGACGATTTTTCGAATGTTTTTATTTTGTAAAAAATGGCTATAACGATTTTGATTAAAGTATATTAAAGATATTTAATACAAATAAAATGTATATCTTGAATTTTCTGGGAATAGCCTGTGAGGTCCACTTCATTTGGAAGAAATTTCACAATACAAATATCGGCGTCACAAAAGGCGCGTGGATTAGCAATGACGTGACGGACTTGAACAATATTACCCAAGCATTCCAAAAACATGAAGCTTCTTTAGAATTAATGGTGACTGCTGTATAAGAGCACAAGGGCATGTCAACACCGTAACTGTTGACACATTGCGGGTTTATTGGTTATTGTTCCTTGGGTGCCTAGAATATATGTGGTAATTTAAAATCGAGGGTGTTTAAATACACCGCGGCATTTGTTCTAAACTCAATGAAGCATGGCAACCGGGTCGCTAGCACATCTTGACTTATGTACGTTTTAAGGACGTTTTGTGCATCGTAACTGGTATTGCGTAATTACTTTATGGGTCAAACAGATACGGATCCTGCACACTTGGCCCCGGTTGCATAAAAGTTAATCTGAGTTCAACCACCTGAAAATGATCTTAGCTGAACTTAGAATTTTGGTTGTATAAACATTGATCTAAGTTCATGGCACCTTGATCTAAGATCAAATCTGACTGGTGAATTTTCTCAGGTTAACTTGGTTGAACTTAGATCAGCAGAATACAGAAGCTACATAACAGCTGCTTTCTTTAAGGAAGAAATAAATAGCACAGCTTTAAATAAAATGGTAAGTAATGATTTTTTTGTAGTTATTTGGATAATTGAATGCCTGGCAAAGAAGGGGCTATACCACACTATTCAATATTGATTTACTTTTGTAAAATGTTATTCCCATAAATTAGGTTTTTAACAATTTTTCCAAACACCCCGATTACTCTTTCAAGAGGAAATAAGCCATTAGTTAACATGTTATGTATTTTGTACTTTAATGAAACTGTTTTTTCAAAATTCAATTAACCTCTTTATTTCACAATTGGCTTGGTAGGATGTATTGTTTTGCATTTATAACCTATGCTTACATGTTATTATTTTCAGGTGTCAGATTACTCTGATATCTCCGACAATGAGGATTTTGAATTTGAAAGCGTTCCTCGTGTTTTCCAACATAGAAGGAATCCCATCTTAGAACGTAACGAGAGACAATTTAAAATGAGGTTTCGAACGTCAAAACATGTAGTCGAAGAACTGGAGCATAGGCTACATGCACAATTAAGGACACAAACCCTGAGGAATTATGCACTTAATCCAATGTTTATGCTCCTTCTCACATTACGGTTCTATGCAACTGGGAGCTTCCAGATGGTGATTGGCGATATCTTTAATGTGAATAAAGGAACTGCAAGTAGGACTATTCACAAAGTTACAAGTGAGATTGCAGCCTTAAGACCTTATTTCATCAAGATGCCTAGGGAAGAGGGTGAAATAAAAAGGGTTTTGCGAGAGTTCCATAATATATGTAATTTCCCAGGAGTTTTAGGTGCAATAGACTGCACACATATCCCAATTATATCACCTGGTGGGAATAATCCTGAGATTTACAGAAATCGCCATGGTTGGTTTTCTTTAAACGTTCAAGCTCTCTGCGACTCACAACTTTGCTTCTAGTATGTTGTTGCTAGATGGCCAGGTTCAGCGCATGATAGCAACATTTTTATTCTAGAATTCATGCACAGTTTGAAGCGGAAGAATTTCCCCGAGGTGTGCTCCTAGGAGACAGTGCCTATCACTGCTGTCATTACTTACTCACACGTACAATGCATGAAGAAACTCCTGCAGAACGGGCATATAACAGGGCTCATAGACAAACAAGATAAGTTATTGAAAGGTCTTTTGGCGTTGTCAAAAGACGATTCCCATGCTTAAGAATGAAATTAGCTGTGAAATTACGAGTTACACCTATAATAGTAGCAACATTTGTATTACATACCTTGGCCATTAATGCAGAAGACGACACTCCTAACGTAGACGGTGCTGTTTACAGAGGAAGGAGAATTTACCAGGAACTGCCTATACCTGATTTAAATCAGAGAGATAGAAGGGAAAACACAGCACTGGGAACTGCACTAATTAACAACACTTTCAGGTATTCACTTAACTTTATTATTACGTAGCCTGATTTACCCTCAACCTTTTACATTTTTTGTGATTTCTTAATTTCCAGTTCCAATTTTAGAATTTTCATTTTCAGTTCATGTTCTTCTTCTAAACACTCCAACCTCCTTTTGTAGAACGTCTCCCCAATGTCTTCTTTCCTCTTCTTTCCAGGGAATGACGTGGATTTGGGTGTTGATGTTGAAGGACCTGGCTCCACAAACTGCATTTCTCCCTCCTGCGAAGTGCAGACCTCCAGTTGGGCACCATTTACATCTTGTGGTGAACTACAGACGACTTCCATTCCTACATTTGCAATTTCTTCGGCATGGAAGCCCACATCGTCATCGAAATCGCAAGTAACCGGCACAAACTGCGGCTTCAGTGCTGCAATTAGTTTGTGGCCAGTTTCGTCTATGGAAGACGGCACAAACATACCACCTCCTGTTTTGTAAATTTTGACTTTGTCTTCTGCGTTTATTTTTTTGTGCGCTTTTTAATGTTTTCGTAACAGAGTTTCAAAGTTAAAACATTTCCAATCACGTGCAATAAAACGTCTTGAATTGAATTCCGAAGTTATTTCTTTCCACGCCTCATCCTTATTCTTTGTGGTGTTGCTGTCTGTTTTTTTTTCTATTACACCTTTATGTTTTAAAACAATGTCTACTAGCATATCCTTTTCTTCGCTTTTAAAATCGACAACGCTCTTATTTCTTTCCCAGAACCTCCATTTTATGGTTATGTATTAATCTGTGGGTTATGCTTTTCTACATCCAATTTAACCAACATAATGTGGGTCAGCCAACGTCAAAATTGGATATATATTTTCTGAATACATATCCATTACATTTCCGATCCCTCTAGTTGCACCAGGCTTGCATTCCTTTATTTAATGCCATACATTAAAGTTGTTTATTGTTAATTTACACCGGTTTTTGCTGTTCTTTGTAGCTTTTGCCAGTGTTTTTAAGGCAATAGCCAGCTTTGATTTGATATAATCAAACTAGATGACACTTTCACCAGAGGAACCAAAACTCAATGGATCTGCGGGTGTGAGAATCTGAGGTTAGGGAGTACATTTGATGTTCTGTGATGTTCTACATATACTACGAATTTCTTTCTATTTCATGTTTCCAACTTGCGACTATAGAGAGCACTATCGGCTGTGTAATGTCACGGCCGCCTAAAATAACCTCTACAGTGAAGAGTCTAATCTACCCAATATGTATCTAATATACCGTAACCCGGGAATGAGAACGAGAAAGGTAAAACCACAGATACAGTAGATTGGCAATCTCCTTACTATACTTTGTCAGTGATGAAACCGGCTTTGCGCGCGGCCGCCATGGTTTATCATTATGTTTTTGAAACCTCGCATGGGTTAAATGCGAACAAAAAAACAAGCTTTTTGGAGTAAAGTGTTGGATTAATCAGTAAATTTATACATTAGCTTCAAACCAATATACTGGTCAACACGTATGTGGTGTTTGGATGCAATTTCCCTTATAGCAAGAGGAAAAACAGAAATAAAATGAGATGTTTCAGTACATACGTTAGTTTATGTATTTAAGGCCCTTTTCGGTGGTAAACTTCATGAAATATGTTATGTACTATCAACAGAATGATTCTGTATTGCTTATTAATTTTAGGTTTCCAACTCGGGAAATAACTAAGAGAACATGTGTAAAGGCAACACGTAGAAAGAATTCAAACCCACTCCGGCTTCTGCTATGTACTCCCAGCACTTTGGGCCCAACGATTCGAACCTAACACATTTTATATAAAGGTTTTCTTAGTAACTGCTTCATTCTTGAGCTCAAAATGAATATAAGCATGATTTTAAATATGGCGTCAGAATGGCACATTATGCATATATGATTATAAGTACCATTAGAATTTGTATATAGATTTAGTTATAAAGTTATCTTTCGTGTACGTAATATCTGTATACGTTTCTCTAAAAAAAGGTTTTGCTAATCAGTTCATGAGCGCGAAAGAATTGGAATAAAGTTATGTGTGTGATACCAGACCCTTGAGGATAGGAGACGTATTCCGAGGACTCTGGAATGGACATTATTATTATTATTATTATTATTATCACAGCATTGCATGACGAAGTTCCTAATTAATAGTATCACACATTTTCCGAAATATTTAAGCCTGTTCTGTAAGATGCGTTATAGATTTTTGTTACATCAACAGTGGTTTTAGATCAAGGAATAGCAATCAAATATAGCTATGACTTTGCCGCGGTGTTTGGTGTAGTAATAACAGTTTGTCAATAATGTTTACAGGCCCAAAAACGTGGATGTATAAAATATTCGTTTACCTAGCAACCTCCCTACATCCATTTTTATTATTATTTACTTGAAAAATTTGGGAAAACAATGCGTTTGACAGAGTGATTCATACAGGGCATTGTGACACAAGATGACGGCTCTGGCTTCAGTGAAGCAACTATTATTGTCGCCCTGTGGTTAAAACTTGGGCAAATTTTCTTTCACGTTCCCGGGGCCCGGAAAGGCTTCTCGTCGATGACGAACGCTCCAATTTGAATACATGCGTTTCAATTTTCTCGTTCTCGTTGGTTGTGAATCAGCCTTAGAGTGGATTTATAGAAAACCTATAAGTTCATAATGTCAGCGATCCAGCTGTTAAATACATCCATGGTCGCCCCGGCCGCTTTCACTACTAATGTGGAAAGCGTTCCTTTGAAGTGGCTGCGAGTAAGGTCGCATCACTTATAGCCGTTTCCATATTAAAATTCTGGCGCTTTCGGCCTTGTGAAGGGCTCTAACATGAACCTTGGACCATGAACCAAAACGCTTAAAACCTATATAGGTATAGATTTTTAATCCTATACAGCTAAAAATCATACATCGGATAAAATTATTGCCAACCATTGCAAAGGAATTGTATGTGGCACTTGAACTTCACGGTAAGGCCATCCAGGTACAATTGCCCTATTCTTTGCTTGCTTATTAAAGTAATATTATGTCACCTCTCTCCGTGTGTGTAGTATTTGAATGCAAGCTCAGATTTAACCACGGTTATGCCATAAAGAATAATATAAAAATAATTGTTAAGCAGCTCACCAGTACCACTGAACAAAGCTTTGGGATTTAAAAATAAAAAAAAATTACTTTTTTTATTTTTAGCATCTCAATTTATAGTTTGCTTCTTTTTTCATAGATTTTCTTACTTTGCATAGCTTTTTCACAAATGTATACACGTGCGTTACTTATAGAATATGTTCCGTGAATGGCGGGAATATTCTTTTGCAACTAGAACATGAAAATTGATTCCTTTACAGTTTATTTTTTTACATTACGTAAGAAAACCCTGTAAAGGAAACAACTGCATTGTTTAAAAGCGTTTTATTTAATAAGTTTTTAACGGTATGTGTAAAATGTTAGAATTTCAGTGCACGGTAGCTCTACCTGCCTCCCCTATGATATTGCAATTGTGGTACGTCCCAAAACGCACGCTTACGAACGACGCAAGCACATTGGCTTCATTAGAAGCCAGAAGCCCGCCGAAATGCAAAGGCGAAATGAAACGCGGTATGAATTTACTTGGTAAATTCTCTTGGTTTGGAATCTTTAACATGCTGTTATCTATTTTGTTGGATATCATACATATTTTTCTATTAATTTTTGAATATCAGCATTCGTTCTAAATTTACTAATAAGTTTTATAAGGAATTAAATTACAAATTTATTTCCTTGCTTTGCTTGATAAGGCAATTAAATTCCAATATGTATTAAGGTTTAAAAATTAGTTACATTTTAAAATCTATTAATTTGTGTGCTTATTAAAACAGCTACATTTTACTTCCTTTAGCTGCCATTTATCATTATTGCATTGATCTGCAGAAGATTTACAGATTTTATAAATTATCCTGGTGCACACTTTCAGGTATTACCTGCTTTATCTTATTCAATTTACAACTTGTTTGCAATCGATGCTTCTCTCCAGCAATAAGAAGTTTAATTTCAAATTTGTTAGGTATTCTTGAGCTTGTGGTTCTTGAAAATGCTGAACCATGGAAGAATTAAGGTTTTCCTGATGTTACCAACTGCATTCACATTTTATATGTATTGCACCAAATTGTTGCTCTATATTTCAGTATTTTCATTAGGTTACTGACTTGATCTTCTGAAGCATGTCAATAGCTGCTTAGTGGCAGTAAAACTGTCTCACTTCTCACTGAAAGAGGTGATTCTGTTTCTTCTCCCCTCATTTATATGAATGCACAGTTCTAATTCAAAAGTTTTGAAATTGGCCTTCTGTTCCTGTTATTTCTGTAACCGCTGGTGTCAGTCTTCTAGCAAGCAATTACATAATTCTTGGTGCCAATTGTTTTATGGACTAAGCTGCCAAACTATAGTTCCTCATTAATGGACTCGACAGCTTCTATGCTGCAGTATTTTATTATTGGGGCACTCGCTGTTTATTTGAAATGTTGTTTTCTTTTCTATTTATTTCATCCATGTAAAACTTGTTCATTTAATCCTGTTCAAAATTTGTGTGCCAGGATTTTTATTGCCTATGAACATAATTTTAAGACCGATTAGCTCTTGTATCTCTCCTCTGCACACCATGTTTGTACTGTAACCCTAATGCTGTCATCATTTTGCTAATTTCTCCAGTTCCCTAGTCCATATAGCAATTGATCTATGAAGTTTTTTCTAAGAATCTTCAATGATCACAATGTCGTTCATGTAGAACAAAAGCTAGGATTACTTCCATCCATTTTGTTTTAATCGTTGCACACTTTAGCTTTCTTTTTTCCTTTACTGTTCCTCATGAGTGATATATCTGATTAGTTTTGCAAGGTTAGGGCTGTCCTAAGGAGTCTTATTTGAGTTTATGCCAGCCACATGTTTACTACCGTGATAAGTGCTGATCTGCCAAAGAGATGACAAGGTTTTCTACAACTTTGAACACATTTTGGATCCTGATTCTTTTATGGTACAGAGCTTCTATTGCGTTATACTGATAAACAGCTTCAAGAATGCATCTTTTTGTTATGCCACAAATATACGAACTGCAATGCCCTGCTTATTTATTTATTTTGTAACTTTGTTTAGGAGGCTTCTGTGTGTGATTTCTGTATACTAGAAGTAGTATTAATTTTAGTGGTGGTAGTAGTAGTAATTGTAGCAGTAGTATAGCTGTAGCAGTAGTGACAGCATTAACAAGTAATATTAGAAGAAACGCACACAGAGACTCCCTTATTTACTTTAGTTTCTTTTTCATTTTGTGTTTCTTTGGCAGACATTGCAGTGGTGTTCTTGTAGCATACCAATAGGCTGCATATCAGGCAGTGGCTTTGACTTAAGTGATGTCTGTTTGGCTTCAGAGGAATGTATTTCCTCGGTGTATTTTGTTTTCTTTAGCAAACAAAATGGGGAGGGCATCACATAATTTAATATAAGAAGAATAATTTTTTGGCATTGTTCAAATAGACATTATCCTCTTTAGCATTTCATTATAACCTACAAGATTTCTGCTGAAGTGTTTGCTGGCTTCATGAACATTTTTGCTTGTACGAGGGTCAGTCCAAAAGTTTTGGGAATGGACACAATAAAATATTAAAAATTTAGATCTGATCATTACATCTTTTCAAAATATTCTCCATTGCATTCTTTACACCGTTTGATCCTTTCAAACATTTTTCAAATGCTGAACACCATTCTTCTTTGGAGTGACTGCAAATACATTCTTCGTAAGCAGCTACTGCGGCTTCAGGTGACTCAAATCGTTGACCTCAAAGTGTTTCTTTCATTTTGGGGAATATAAAAAAGCTACATGGGCAAAATCTGGACTGTAGGGATAGTGGTACAAATCTCTGACTCCTGCAGAAATTGGGTTGTTTCTTGTGCAATGTGGCATTGTCATGGTGCAACAAAATTCCACGTAGAGCAGTCTTAGGACGCTTTTTTCTCAGTTCATTGAGCACTTGTGGCAGACATTTTATGGTGTAACATCTAGAAGTAACAGTCTTTTGTCCCGCAAGTGGAATCGTCACAATATGGCCATTTGTTGAGAAGAAGGAACAGATCATCTTCTGGCCAACACTTCTCGTTTGCTTCACTTTTGTTGAGGGATCTTCTCCTGGCAAGACCATGACCGATGACTGTCATTTAGTTTCTGGATCATACTGGTAACTCCAGCTTTCATCGCCTGCTACAATGTTGAATGTTTTTGTATCTTCGTCCATTGAATTTTTCAATAATTTCCTGGCAACATTGCACACGTGCTTGTTTCTGCTCATTTGCGAGGTGGTGGGGGGATCCGGCAACTGCACTGATATCAAGCTTTTCTTTCAGGATTGTTTTCACTGCTGCCGATCAAATCAATTAGGCCTTCTTGAATCTGACCATATGTGCAACAATGACCTTCCGACAACAAGCGCTCTGCTGTCATCCTCTACGAATTTTGAGGAAATGTCTCCAAGGTATATATTGCATTTTCTTCGAAATAGTCACCACATTGTCTATTTTTAGAACACTGCATCTCAAGATGCATTCAGTCATACTGCTTGTATTATTTTTTGAAGACAGTCATCTGACTATTCATTCCTACATGATGTATAGCACAACAGACCATGGTCAACCAAACCACCCATCAGCCTCATATGAGGGTGAATGATTTTCAGAATTATACCTCGGAACATGTTGTATTACTTGGATATGGCTACCCAGTCTTCTGTTTTTAAACTGTTATATCTGCAAATGTTTTCAGGTGTATTTTTTCCTGTTTTTCTTTTAGAGATTTTTATTCTATCAACTGTTTGTTTAAACATCAAAACGATTACAAATCTTGCTGTAGTAGTTTCAATGTGTTGCAAGTCTGGCTACATGCACACTTCATCTCTGTGGTCTGAACACAAATTGTTTATTATCCAAAAGTCTGAACCTGAATACTCAGCACTTTTTTGGTTTACTTCTCTTGCTTTTCCAGCTGTAAGTATTTTATTCCTGTATCGCATCTATTCATCATTGTATCTACCTCTTTTTATATCTATTATCAGTTTTATTAATATTCCAATTTGATAAAATGCATTGAATTGTTAAACATTTTTCCTTCCTTTTCCGAGCAGAGCTGATGGAAAGGAAAGTTAAATTCATCAATATTTCATAGTACATTTAAATACAGTGTTTCATATTTGACGACCTGAGTTCAAACATTATTTGTGACCAGTCTGCATTCCAAAGCTGTAAACTACAGTTCTCTTCTATTATTTGTGCCAGTTTCTTACAAATATTAGGTCTTTTACAACACTTCAGAGCTGTTTTCATTTGTCCTGGAGCACTGAAACTTCAACATTTTCCTGATAGATTTCTCTATATGTTATCTTTCATTTTTCAATGTCCTATAATCAATTGCTATTGCATCTCTCCAATTTTGTGTTTTACCTGTTATAATTCATATAATGGAAGTGTTTGACTACGTCTGATTCTGCTTTAAAATAAAAGATGGCTGTAATTTCAATAACACTTCAAAATTATATTTTTATATTAGTTATATACCTATATGATTTGTTCACATGATTAGTGATGAAACTTCATTATTTTATTACAGGTTCTCTCTGGGAGTTTGTCATCATGACTTAAAGACACTGAAAGGTAGGAGAAGGGTTGCCAGTTACTTACATGTATCATCATTGTATCACTACTGGACCAACAGACAATCTGTGTTTTGTTACAGTTTCCTTTGCAGGTATTTCTCACCGGTGCTTGAAGACATCGAAAGGTAGGAGAAGAGTTGCCAGTTACCCGCATGTACAGCCGCTGTGTCATTAATCTGGCATCGCTGTAGGACCTCCACATGCCTGATGCGACCAAGTTTAAAGATGCACTTCCCTTGAGTGATATGTTTGTATTAGCAGATGTGCTCATAGGAATGTATCTGGGGGCCTCAGGTGACTATCTCCCCGGGATCCTGCACCCAACTTGGGGGCTGTGGAGAGTATGTTAGGGAGTAGAGTAGACAGCCAATAGGGGCCTGTGGGGTGGGCGCTGTCACTAACCCAGTCCTCCCTTTTGCCATGGTTAGGTCGCGGTAATAACAATATCTTGTAAGTGCGCCAGGACGGGCGAAACCTGGAACCAGCTACCTTCGCGTCCCGCTTGATTCCTCCATTGGCTGGGCGATGTCAGACACATGAACAAGGGCCATACATGCATTGAGAGGAATGTGCTGCCATGTTGTGTTGTTTTTTTCTGTTTCAGCTTTCAGGTTATAACAAGGTGAGGTATCTCATATGCTGTATTAGTGTGTTTGTTTCTTTGGTGGCATACTTCTCTCAGCAACTAACAGCTAAAGTGAAAGCGTATCTTTGGCTGCTCTTATAACCTTATGTTCAGAACTTGTAAGTATTAAGCATTTTTGTTTGCAGCAATTATCTTTCCAGACATGCCCTCCAGGAAGACATGGTCTGATGAGACCAGCTACTGAATTGTTGGTTATGTAAGAATGGTATGTGGCTCTAGGGGCATTGTGAGGTTAGCTAACCATTAGGTAGGGTTTAGTTAGGCGAAGCTCCAGAGCTCACATAGCATCAACATAGCCAACAAAACCCCATTTTGTAAACTTAATAATGTTTTCTAAATTTTCCTGGAATGGAACAGAGTTCCTATATTTTTCCACCTTCTTGCCCCTGTACCTCACCGTGGTTTGGGGGTGGCAACAACCAAATATTCACTTGTGACTTATCTTTACAGAGCAATAAGTTTATATGTGTGAACGATCTACACTTTTACTTGCTTCATACACACATTGAACGCACGTGCATAAAAATGTTAGTAATAGTATTCTTTATCAGGATTTGAAAAAACTAAAATTATCTACTAATGGGAGAGCCAAGAAACCACGAACCGGCTGCGCGATGTATTAGCACTGCTGCTATAAACAAGGTCACGCTGTTGACATGGATTTGCTCCGCAGTGTGAAGTGCAGTATTGAGTTGACGGTGATGTGATGTAGTTCAGTTATTACGAGCTATTTATTATTTTGTGCTATACTTAGTCACAAAGTATATTTTGGCTCAGTATATGTTTTCCACTGCACAGCGTGTATTTATTTATGATTCGTATGTGTTAACTCAGTCAACTCGCCAAATGAAATTGCAATTTGCAGAAAGATTACCAGGTGTAAAAGTTCCAGGTCATACCCGTAGGGCCAATTTATTTTTTTTCTACAGTTGAACCCGAGCATATGTGAATACAATTTTACTCCCTGTTTTTAGGGAATTAACAGACAGGTAGCGTGATTTTGCCTTTTTTCAACAACTCTGCAACAGCTCATACGGCCAATATTTCGATGAGAACAATTGAAAGTGTGTTTGAGGACAGAATGATTAGTACAGATTTGTGGCGCCCTCGGTCCCCCGACCTAACCGCTGCGATTTCTATTGCTGGGGTAACTTAAAACATAAAGTGTACAAGACAAACTCACACCACCTGGAAGAATTAAAACAAAATATCCGCTAGGAAATTGCCAGCATTTCTCAACGTGAACTACAGCTAGTGATGGATAGTTTCCTAAAGAGGTGCCAAAAATGTATGGACAACAAAGGTGGCCAGTTTCAGCATCCCCTTTTATAAAGTTGGTAAGCAAAGTCTTTAAAAGTAGTTTTAGAAATGTTGTATGGTTTCATCTGTGCCTTACTATGACAGCAGCAAATTGCAAAGAGCGCCGAGGATGCAGACAGGAAAAACACTGCGCAGCCAGTTCGTAGTTTTTTAGCTCTCTCTGTACTATAATAATCAGCGATGCTTTAGTTCATAGTTACTAGGCAACAAAACCTATACTTTATATTCTAACAAAACACAGTATCAAAATATAAAATACACTTTAATGATGATCATTTATATCTTATTTTCCTTGATAATAATACGCATTAAAACAAAATCTTTCTCCGTAATTGATAGTTTACAATTTGTAATACTTATTGGAGACACATTTTCTCTATTATCAGAAGTATTGTTTTTCATAACTCTGCCTGCAATTTAACTTTCTCCCCTTAGTAATAGATCAGCAATTTTCTTCTTACCCTCAACACTTTCCTTGTGCATTTTCTTCTGCAACAGTATTCGATTTTCACCCTCTTTTAAAATTTTTCCTGCTGAACCGTGAAAAATCACCTCCTTCACTCATTTTTAAATTAAATTCACAAATGAAACTAGCATCCAAAATTGGAGAATATAACAACAAAGTTTTTTATTTATCGTGTCTTTTTTTTCCAAAGCCCACATTACTCTTTCTCTAAACATATGGTCTCCACAATAAATAAATCTCATTAAATATATTAAAAATACAATATATACTAAACTGTTCTGAATGCAGATAGCACATTACAAACTAGGTTTAGTAACTAGTCCTCTGAATAACTATTTCATAGCTTTGTCAGTATGAAAAAACTACATATAATCAACCATAGGAATCTCTAAGAATTAAAGCCAGGGCAAAAGCAAATAAAGCTAAACTGTTACTGGACTTAAGGCAGGGACATTGTAGGCAAGAAACCACCCCCATCCCTCATACAGTCCTTTGGCATTTGTAGACAGCACCGTGATACTTGGTTATTGTTGTTTACGTTCTTTGTATTGGCATACGATTTGAGTATGGATAACTTGAAGCCAACTGCTTAAGCCTACCTGCAATGTAATACTTAAATAGACGAAAAAGAAAGACAATTAAAATTAAGATTCCTAACGACTAAAGGTGTACTGCATTCAGCTATTTACATAATCAGATACAGATTAAACATCAAAAATAGGTAGAGAAAATAAGAACTAATTACTTTGGTGATGATATCACACATCATTACTAAAGACGAGAATTCCATGCAAATGCATGTTTTTATAGGATCATTGAACATAGCTCAAACTTAGTACTTATCCATTTCATTACCTTCTGATTCCCTCCCCTAGGAGCCACAGGACCTTGTAGTTGGTGGGGAGGCTTCCGTGTACCAGTGATTTACTAAGCTGTGCTGGTAGAGGTACTCATGCCAGAGAGGTTCGTAATGAGGTACCAGACTAAGAAGTGGCTCAACAGAAAATCCAACCCAAAGGGTCTCCCAGTTGGAGAACCTTGAGGGACTCCCAGCTGGAGGACCTTCCAGGGGCTCTGGTCCACCCAATCCAAGGTGGGAATGCATCGTGCCGAGGGATGAATGGCACTGGGGTGGTAAAAAATGCAGTGTCGTGAACGATCTCTTCAGGGCACCAGGCGACACTCTGAAGTAATTAGCCTTCCCAATATATACAGGGCTCTGTATTGGGTGACTTTTATTTCCCTGGTACTCGTGGGACCAATATGGACCAAAATAAAATAAACATCACCAAGGCGGGTGAGAGAGACTCTCCAGTTGAGAGAAATCTCTCACCTGACAAAGAAAAGTCAAGTGACAGAGACTCTCCAGCAGAGAGAAATCTGTCACTAGATAAACAAATGGGTGCAACAGCATCTGGAATTAATAGAATGCACCTGGACACTAAGAAGTTGTCAGGGGCAGCTAGAAGAAGGATAAAAAAGCTAAGAAAATGAGTGAGGGCACAGGCAATGTAAACCCACAGAGTAAAGGGGTGGAGGTCCGTACTGATCCAGGGACTTCTAAAAGAACCAGGACAAGTGTGGATACTCCTCCTTCGGATAAAGCCAAACCTGTTAAGAGGCCTAGGGGCATTGAACCTGGTGTCACTTACAGGGAAGCTTTGGCCGCTTTCAAGATGGCAATTGTGGAAGAGTCCTATCCTGAGAGAAAGCTGATTGGGGAGGACATTCGACCCATTCAGGCTGAGATTCTGAGGAAGATAGATGAGGCGCCAACCAGTGAATATCTACCTAAACTCAGGTCCTTTTCTCTACAGGATGGGGCTCTGATATATTATTGTGATGATGAGCAGTCATGTAACTGGCTCCAAAAACATATTCAGGGAGCTAAAATCAAGGAGAGATTAGTTCTCAAAGTAGTAGATCCAAAAGATCTACCTAAGCCAGTCAAGGTGGCCCTTAAGACTCGGGACATTACAACTGATGATCCTAAGGTGCCGCTAAGACGCATTCAAAGATTAAACCAGGAGCTGAATATAGAGCACTGGAAAATCATTGATAAGCAGGCAGACTCCTCTGGTCAACGCCTAATCTTAATGGTGGACCAAGAGTCTGCTAAGAAGATAAAGGAGCTTGGCATGTCGGCCTATACCGGGGTAGACAGGGCCCTTTTTAAGATCCTGTCTGACCCGGAGGGGAAGGCAGTAGCAGACAAAGCGAAGAAGGCAGGCAGCGATGGCGGAGACAGTCCGGAGACGATGATAGGGGACTCTGGAGGATCCGCATCGGGTACTGCTTAAGGTAAGTGTTGTGGGTTAATGCAATTATGAAAATAGTTCAGATTAACTTGCAGCACTGTAAGGCAGCTTCAGCCATTCTCAGTAAGAGACTTGTTGAAGACAATGTTGATATTGCTCTCATACAGGAACCTTGGCTCTTCAGAGGTTCAATTAGAGGGATCAGTTGTACTAAGGGCACTATATATAGACCTAGTAATAATAATCCAAGATCATGTATTTATGCTAAGAATTGGATAAACGCATTGCTTCTTACTGAGCACTGTTCTAGGGATGTAACTACAATCCAAACAATAGTGGAGGAGGCAGGAGAGAGAAGAGTTTTAATACTCTCTTCTGTCTACCTCCCTTACGAAGACTCTGATCCACCATCGATAGCGGTGAGGGACCTTGTGACCCACTGCGGAGAGAATGGAAAGGAGTTAATCCTGGGGGTTGATGCCAATGCACACCACACACTGTGGGGGAGCACTGATATCAATCACAGAGGAGAAAAGTTAATGGAGTACTTGGTGAGTACAAACCTTAATATTCTAAATCGAGGTAATGAACCAACCTTTGTAACTTTGCGAAGGGAGGAAGTCATTGACATAACGATAGGGACTAATATTATTGAGAACCTAATTTCAAGTTGGCGTGTATCATCGGAGATCACTCTCTCTGATCATAGATGCATATGCTTCAATATTAAAGCACAAGTCACTCTACCAGTGATTTACAGAAATCCGAGGAAAACTGACTGGGACGGTTATAGACGAGATCTATCAGCATTGGCATCGGGTATCTCAAGGAACATTCGTTCGATATTGGATGTGGAGTTTGCCGTTGATGAAATACAACGGTCAATTCTCCTATCCTATTATCAAAATTGTCAGCCTAAGGTAGCTTACTCGCCAAGGCTTGTGCCTTGGTGGACTAAAGAGTTAAGCAGACTTAGGAAGAAAGCAAGGAAATTATTTAGACTTGCAAAAAGAACTGGTGATTGGGATTCATATAGACAAGCCCTCACCAATTATAACAAAGAAATACGTAAAGCCAAAAGGATTTCGTGGAGGGAGTACTGCCAGGGGATGGAGAATGTTCCCAGTGCAAGATTCATGAAACATATGGCAAAGGGTGTTAAAAAAATTGTGAGCACTATTAAACTGCCTGATGGCACGTACACACAATCTGGTTCTGAGACGCTCCTGCAACTTGCGAGGGCTCACTTTCCAGACTTTAAGGTAGACAATGACAGCAATTCTGTGAAGGGGCAACCAAATCTGGACCATCTTTCTTTGGACAGAGAGGATTGGAACCTAATCAGGAGCGTAGTCAATGTCACTAAAATACGATGGGCTGTCAAGTCGTTCGGACCATATAAATCGGCAGACCCAGATTTAATCATCCCTGCATTTCTACAATATGGTATTGATTCAGTTCAATCCCTACTTTGTGGTATTTTTAGAGTTTGTCTAGCTTATGGATATATACCCATGGCTTGGAGACAAACAAAGGTGGTGTTTATACCTAAACCAGGGCGTCCTAGTTACGCCCAGGCTAAGGCTTATCGCCCTATAAGTCTCTCCTCTTTTATGCTTAAAACTTTGGAGAGGTTAGTGGATAGGCACATTAGGGATTACGTTTTAATGGAACATCCATTAAACAAGTATCAATTTGCCTATCAAACAGGGAAATCAACGGAAGCAGCACTTCATCAAGTGGTCTCGACTATTGAGAAGGCGCTTAATACCAGAGAAATAGCCATTGGTGCTTTTCTTGATATTGAAGGTGCGTTTGACACGACATCTTGTGATGTCGTGACGAACGCCATCTATGGACACGATGTACCTTCACTTCTTTGTGAGTGGATACGTTTTGTCTTACAACATAGGAAGATAACCATGAATCTATGTGGGGAGACGCTGGATGTGTCCACGGAGAGGGGCTGCCCGCAGGGGGGTGTTTTATCACCCCTGCTATGGAACCTTGTAGTGGACACACTTCTTTGCGCACTCAATAGTGATGGTTACTTCACAGTAGGTTTTGCAGATGATATTGCAATAATCATAAGAGGTAATTTCCTCACACAGTTTCTCAAATGCTACAAATGGCGCTTGAGAAAGTGGAAGCTTGGTGCAAGATGAATAATCTAACTGTTAATCCAAGCAAAACAGTAGTGGTACCCTTCACCAGGAGAAGGGGGCCTGATTTAACCAGACTCTCTCTCTTTGGTGAGGTAGTGCCCTATTCAACACAAGTTAAATATCTTGGGCTTGTTTTAGACAAGAAATTAACTTGGAAACATCATATGGAATTATGTATTACCAAAGCCTACAGAGTCTTTTGGACATGTAGAGGTATGCTTGGCAAGACATGGGCTCTGAAACCTAGCATAGTGTATTGGATATACACTGCTATGGTGAGACCTATATTCTCTTATGCCGCACTGATGTGGTGGCCTAGAGTTAATTTAAAGGTGTGCAGAAAGGAACTCTGTAAATTACAGAGGACCTTCTGCATTTCAATTATGGGAGCCTTCAAAACTACTCCAACTGCGGCTATGGAGATGCTGATTGGGCTCACACCTCTCCACTTATGGATGAAGGCAGAAGCCATGATCGCGTATCACCGTATTTGTCGCCAAACCAAAGTGTCTAACACTGGACATATTAATCATCTCAAGCTTCCTTGGGATAAGAATGTACAACAGATACTCAACATGGGGACTGACATTCTTGAAACAAGATTCAAGTTTGATTTGAAAAACACGGTATCCTATCCACAGCGGAGTGAATGGGAAAGACTGGTAAAACCTCATAATAACAAAGGCCCAATCTGGTATACTGATGGTTCTAGAACCAAATCGGGAACGGGGGCTGGGCTTTACGGTAATGGTACCAAGATTTCTTATAGTCTTGGTACCTTAGCTACAGTTTTCCAGGCTGAGGTTTATGCAATCCTAGCCAGTGTCATGGAAAGCATTAAAAGGAGATATAAGAATAGAAGTGTTCTTATCCTCTCAGACAGTCAAGCTGCTCTTAAAGCACTTGAATCACCATCAATAAAATAAAAGCTCGTCTCAGAATGCCGGGAATCCTTAATGGCACTGGCTGAACACAATAAGGTTCAACTTATGTGGGTGCCAGGACATATAGGTATACCAGGCAATGAGAAAGCAGATGAAGCAGCCAAGATTGGCAGTGAAATCCCATTTTTTGGTCCGGAGCCTGTACTGGGAGTGTCCTACAGACCAGTGAAACAGGCCATTAAGTGCTGGGCTCAAGCAGAACACAAGAACTACTGGAACTCCATTGAGGGTTGCAGACATTCCAAGTTGTTCATTACAGACCTGGATAACAGCCGGGCAAAATATTTGCGCGGTCTTAGTAGAAGAAGACTTGCATGGGCAACAGGATTCATTACAGGACACTGTGCCCTAAAGTTTAATCTATACAGAATGGGATTGTTTAACAACCCTATCTGTAGTAGATGTCTAGAAGGAGATGAGACTGTTACTCATCTACTATGTGATTGCCCTGCTCTTGCGAGTCAAAGAGCAAGTATTTTTGGCAGTCACTTTCCAAAGATAGATGAACTATCGAAAGCCTCAGTTAGCAGTCTGGTTAAGTTCATATCGAGCAACAGACTACTTAACTGATGAAAGGGGGGATGCGCAATAGATCTTAAGGTCGCAGTGCTTGGGCATAAAACCCACCCCTTCTCAAACTAGAACTAGAACCTTCTGATTCTAAATATGCATACTTTTCCCATGCATATTTGCATATACATTAGGTTAGCAACATAGGCGCTATACATTATTTTCGGTTTAAATGCATGTTTTAATGGTTTTGAGTAGACACCTCAGTTTTTTTATTTTATGTTCCTTATTTTTGCTTCAAAAATCAGGATTAAAGAAAGAAAGGGGGATAACAGAATTAGAAAGTTAAGATTCTCACAACAGGATGATTTTCCCAGAATTTTACTGACAGCCCTCTGCAAACTGCTTGTCATAAACAGATTTATTTAACCACAACAATCACCAGCAAGCTTTTAATTTTGCAACAATGGAAATTTAGCCTTCTAGGTTAGGTACCGCGGCAAAGACACAGTTGTAGCACGGTCTTTTGGAATTTGAACAAACCTTACTAGCAATTTCAAATTTTCTAAAACTGAAATCTTTTGCTAAACTGTCTTCTCAGTGTGAATGTATGAACCCCGTAAGTGATAACTGTCTGTGTTATTCTGTTTGCATGTGTTAATGTGCCTCCCATTAAAAGTTCCAGAAGTGTTGTCCTTGCACAGTGGATAAAATGAAAGGGTTTTATTACATCAGATGGGGATATCGTATTCTGTGATTATTGCAGTAAAGAGGTAAGCTATCCTTTCTCCGAAAATTTTCTATGGCACTTGTTCTTTGAAAAGCATTACAACATTTATTTTAAATAATTAAATAAAGATGCAAGTTTTTTTAAAAACCACGTCCATATAACAGGAAATCTTTTATGATTTTACATAAAATGTACTAAACATTTCAAATCAACAGCATGACACATCTGCGTCACCTATTGCAAGAATGCAAAAAACAAAAGTATCTGCAACACACCAAATGCAGTCATTTATTACTGCTCTCACATCTAAGGCATCACAAAATGATTTTTACGTGGATTTATGCGATGATTCTGTAGGGGCAAATATACCACTTGAGAAACTCAGAAACCCAACTCTTAATGTTTTTTTTTGGAGAAGTGTACATCAAAAGATGTACCTGATCCTTCAACATTTTTCGACATATTTGCCAAAATAAATTTAATTTTGTGTAAAAATAAATATAAACTATTTTCAGACACATAAAACTACTTGTTTTTCTAGCCAGGTATTGGATAAAATTCTCAAGTATTTGGAAACTTCAAGCATTTGGACTTTTGCAGATGAAACAACTATCCTATGGGGCGATGTGTTATTAACCTAATTGTAGGAAAATTAACTGAAGGTGGGCCTGGTCAACCACATCTAGTATGCTGTAAAGTCTTGCAAAACGCAAATAACTCCACAATTACTAGTTTCTTTGATGGAATGCTGCCTCAAAAATATTTTGACTAATAAGCGCAGGAACCTCAAAGGAAAAAATTTATAAACGTTATTAGTTGTTAACTGTGCAAAAATGATAGCACATATTTTAATGTATTTTTCACTTGATCAAGCACAAATGCATGCATATTTTGGGGTTTTATAGTGCATGGAATTCTCGTCTTTAATCGTTACATATCAAGAGTTCTGCAACTGAATAAAAAGAGTTAACTAATAAGAATGACCTAAGTTTCATTTTAAACAATTGAAGTTCTTTTAGTTTTTTAATAGTCATAGGTAATTTGTTGCATTAACTTTACCAACATCATGTGAAGTATCCCCAAGGCCCAACGCCGTCCTCCAGGTGTAGTGGTTACCATGTTCTAGTTCTTGAGGTTGTGGATTTTTTTGGACGTAAACATCCTTCTTTCGGAAGGGAAGTACCAACCCAATATAATGTGAAATACAAAATAAACTCAAAACTCTCTGTGACTGTATGAAGCAAGAATATTTTAAAGTTTTGCATTGTTAATATACAGTGGACGCAAGTGAACATTTGCTTGGCAAAAGCAGGGGCACAAACATAATATACATTTCTCTGAGCTTGTTGCGAGAATCCACAAGAAGATGAAGTTAAATTTGCAGAACAGGAAGAGAAAGCTACACTAAGCTCAATTTGCTTTTGCACATTCAGTCACTTCAGCAACTTCATGTAGCTACCAGAGTATTTAGTAACTAACATTAGATTACTGCTGTGTTACATTCACATGACTGTCTCTACACAATATCGTTTATTTTTATATAGCTTCTACAAACTATTCCTATGTAAGCTTATTTTTCTATTTGCTTCACGTTAATCAAGATAAACATTTGCAGATATAATTTCATTACACATTTTGTTGTGGGTAGAAGAGAAATAGAAGAAGCCGAATAGATAGCCAGGAGTTTAGCTATGCTTTCCACGTCCTTGCCAGAAACAACTGAATAGTGACAGGACTTTAAAAAAATTGCAAAGTATTAAACAACTGAAAACAATATTAGCAGATATCTTGGAAGTAGCCAATGCCACAAAAATAAATTATTTGAGATAAATTTATTATATCTATATTATCCCTGTTATACAAAATTACTTCTGAATGAAGAGGATTTCACAGGCTATTCCCTGGAAATTTAAGATATACCTTTTATTTGTCATTAAATACCTTATATATGTGGCATTTGAATCAAAATCGTTTCAGCTATTTTTAAAACAATTAAAAATTTTGAAACTTTTTCCATATAAAGGGTAGTTTAGGGTGTGGGTGATTTTCTTTAACATACTCTGACGTGTGTTTGGTGGATACTGAACTTAAAAACACCAAGTTTGTTATTTCTCGTACATTTTGTTTTAGAGTTATGCTGTTCAAACATAAACACGCCATTTTCTAAAAATAATTGTTTGATTAAGGGTTCTCAAAATATGTATTTCTGGTGAAATCTCAACAGCAAATTTTTGGATTTAATACAATACTTCCTCTTATTAAAGGTAGGTGACAAACGTAAAAATTAACTCACATGCATATATATTAGGCATTTGAATTAACACTTTCTTAAATTGTAGGTGTTTACAGCCAGTTATATTTAAACAGGAAACAAGGACAACAATAATACAAAATTTTTAAGATGCAACTACGAAACAATTGTTTTCTGACACTATTACTTTCTTACTACATTTATTAAGTAAGGGAAGCATTGTATTCCAATTTGATACTAAGATTTCACCAGAAATACATGCTTGCCCTGAATCCAAATAAAGCATTTTTGGAAATGTGTTTGTCTGTCTGTGAACAGCATAACTCAAAAAACAAAAAGTCGGATAAATACCAAACTTGTTATTTGAGTTTAGTATCTTTCAAAGATATGACACAAAGATTTTCAAGAAAATCACCCACCCTATATTATCGATTTACATGGAACATTTTTTGAAAATCTTTATTTTATCAAAATTGCTCTAACAATTTTTATTAAAACAGCACATTTTCATGATAAATAAATTGTGTATCTTGAACTTTCTAAGAATGTTCCCAAAAGTCCTCTTCATTCTGAATGGCTTTTGCACAACTAGAGAAAGACAAAATTTTACCACACAAGAAATATAGGTCTCGTTAAAGCACACAATTCATTTTTTTCTAGAGTGAACCACTTCCGAGATGTTCCCTGTTATTTACTTAAATTTTCCAATATTTATACTTTTTCTCAAATGAGAATTCGTTATTCATTTTTTGTCCTGGTCATACCAAGAAAATGGAATGCTCCACATAGCAACCAGCTCTTAAACGATCTGACTATCGCTTAAAACCTATCACATTCCCCTTGCAGCACCTACAAAAAAATCTGATGTGTTACACTCACATGACTTTCTCTACTCTTGTACAATCTAATTTTACAAACGCTTATTCTCCATATGGTTCATGTTAATCGAGATATCGAGATGTCAATCTTATTGGTAATTTTCTTGTAGATGCAAGGGAAATATGGTAGCTTTTAAGCGATAGTCAAATATTTTAACGCTGGTTGCTATGTGGCGCATTCCATTCTCTTTGCATGTCCAGGACATAAAAAAATGAATAACGAATTTGAGAAAAAGTATAAGTATTGCAAAATTTAAGGAAATAACAAGCAATATCTCGAAAACGGTTCACTCAACAAAAGAAATGTATATGACATAAGTTGTGTATTTTAACGCGATCTATATTTTTTGTGTAGTAAAATTTTGTCTATCTCTTATAGTTTACCAGTTATGCAAAAGTCGTTCAGAATGAAGAATACTTTTGGAGACATTCCCAGAAAATTCGAGATATACATTTCATTTCTCATGATATTATCTTAAACATATGATATTTTCATCAAAATCGTTAGAGCCATTTTTGAGAAAATTAAAATTTTCGAAAAATGTTCCATGTAAAGGGTAGTCTGGGGTGGGGGGATTTTCTTGAAAACCTTCGTGTCGCATCTCTGGAAGATACTGAACCTAAATACCAAGTTTGGTGTTTATCCGACTGTTCGTTTTTGAGTTATGCTGTTCACACACAGACACACAGACACACACACACAGACACACACACACACAGACACACACACGGACATGTTTCCAAAAATGCTTTTTTTGGATTCAGGAGGTCTCAAAACATGTATTTCCGGTGAAATCTCGGTATCGAATTTTTGGGTGGAATGCAATACTTCCCCTACTTACTGTACGTAGTAGAGAAAGTAAAAATCTGATGTGTTACACTCACATGACTTTCTCTACTCTTGTACAAACTATTTTTACAAACGCTTATTCTCCATATGCTTCATGTTAATGGAGATATCAAGATGTCAATCTTATTGATAATTTTCTTGTAGATGCAAGGGGAATATGGTAGGTTTTAAGCGATAGTCAAATATTTTAACGCTGGTTGCTATGTGGCGCATTCCATTCTCTTTGCATGTCCAGGACATAAAAAAAATGAATAACGAATTTGAGAAAAAGTATAAGTATTGGAAAATTTAAGGGAATAACAAGCAATATCTCGCAAACGGTTCACTCAACAAAAGAAATGTATATGACATAAATTGTGTATTTTAACGCGATCTACATTTTTCGTGTAGTAACATTTTGTCTATCTCTTATGGTTTACCAGTTATGAAAACGTCGTTCATAATGAAGAATACTTTTGGAGACATTCCCAGAAAATTCGAGATATACATTTTATTTGTCATGACAATATCTTAAACATATGATATTTTAATCAAAATCGTTAGAGCCGTTTTTGAGAAAATTAAAATTTTCGAAAAATGTTCCATGTAAAGGGTAGTCTGGGGTGGTGGGATTTTCTTGAAAACCTTCGTGTCGCATCTCTGAAAGATACTGAACCTAAATACCAAGTTTGGTGTTTATCCGACTCTTCGTTTTTGAGTTATGCTGTTCACAGACTCACAGACACACAGACACACAGACAGACACACAGACAGACACACACACGGACATGTTTCCAAAAATGCTTTTTTTGGATTCAGTGAGTCTCAAAACATGTATTTCCGGTGAAATCTCGGTATCGAAATTTTGGGTGGAATACAATACTTCCCCTACTTACTATACGTAATAGAGAAAGTAAAAAAAATCTGATGTGTTACACTCACATGACTTTCTCTACTCTGTAAATCTATTTTTGCAAACGCCTATTTTCCATATGCTTCATGTTAATCGAGATATCCAGATGTCAACCTTATTGGTAATTTTCTTGTAGATGCAAGGGGAATATGGTAGCTTTTAAGCGAGTCAAATATTTTAACGCTGGTTGCTATGTGGCGCATTCCATTCTCTTTGCATGTCCAGGACATAAAAAAATGAATAACGAATTTGAGAAAAAGTATAGGTATTGGAAAATTTAAGGAAATAACAAGCAATATCTCGAAAACGGTTCACTCAACAAAAGAAATGTATACGACATAAGTTGTGTATTTTAACGCGATCTACATTTTTTGTGTAGTAAAATTTTGTCTTTCTCTTATAGTTTACCAGTTATGCAAAAGTCGTTCACAATGAAGAATACTTTTGGAGACATTCCCAGAAAATTCGAGATATACATTTCATTTCTCATGACATTATCTTTAAAATATGATATATTTTCATTAAAATCGTTAGAGCCATTTTTGAGAAAATTAAAATTTTCGAAAAATGTTCCATGTAAAGGGTAGTCTGGTGTGGGGGGATTTTCTTGAAAACCTTCGTGTCGCATCTCTGGAAGATACTGAACCTAAATACCAAGTTTGGTGTTTATCCGACTCTTCGTTTTTGAGTAATGCTGTTCACAGACACACAGACACACAGACAGACACACACACGGACATGTTTCCAAAAATGCTTTTTTTGGATTCAGGAGGTCTCAAAACATGTATTTCTGGTGAAATCTCGGTATCGAATTTTTGGGTGGAATGCAATACTTCCCCTACTTACTGTACGTAGTAAAGAAAATAATTAGCAATAAGATAATTTCGCCAAATGTTTATCTCGATTAACATGAATTAGATGGAAAACAAGCGTTGGTAGCAATATTTTGTACAAGAGTAGAGGAGGTCATGTAATGCAACACATTAGACTTTTTCATCTACATCCAATTTAGCCAACATAATGTGGGTCAGCCAACTTCAAAATTTGATATACATTTGCTAAATGCATATCCATCACATTTTCGATCCCTCTAGTTGCACCAAGCTTGCATTCTTTTATTTAATGACGTACATTAAAGTTTTTATTGTTATTTGTTAATTTACACCCTTTTTGCTTTTCTTTGTAGCTTTGGCAGTGTTTTTGAGGCAATAGCCAGTTTTGAATTTATATAATCAAACTACATGACACTTTCACCAGAGGAACCAAAACTCAATGGATCTGCGGGTGTGAGAATCTGAGGTACGAAGTACTTTGGTGTTCTGTGCGAAGTACTACGAATTTCTTTCAGTTTCATGTTTCCAACTTGCGACTACAGAGAGCACTATCAGCTGTTTGTCACGGCCGCCTAAAATAACCTTTACAGTGAAGAGTCTAATGTACACAATATGGATCTAATATGCCATACCCCGAGAATGAGAACGAGAAAGGTAAAACCACAGATATAGTAGATTGGTAATCTCCTCACCAAGCATTATCAGTGATGAAACCGGCTTTCCGCGCGGCCGCCATGGTTTATCACTATGTTTTTGAAAGGAGTAACCTCGCATGGATTAAATGGAGCAAAAGCTTTTGTGGTGTAAAGTGTTGGATTAATCAGTATATTTATACATTAACTTCAAACCAATATACCGGTCAACACGTATGTGGTGTTTGGATGCAATTTCCTTTATAGCAAGAGGAAAAACAGAAATAAAATGAGATGTTTCAGTACATACGTTAGTGTACGTATTTAAGATCCTTTTCGGCGGTAAACTTCATGAAATATGTTATGTACTATCAACAGCAGTGGCGGTTCTTGGGTGATCGCATACTCGCAAATGCACACCCACTAATTTTTCCCTATATGTGAATATGCATTTGCCTCTATAGGTATGTATACAAGAAGGGCAAATGTCAAACTTTCTTCTGTATGAAGAGCTTATTTAAACTCACCGCGCCTTCTTTGCCAAACGCCAGTGCATTTGGTCAACAAGCTGTAGAGACGCACAAACAAGATTTTGCGACTGGCGAAGGAAACTTTGGCGAGAGGTCGCGGGGAGCGGGGCAACGCTTGTATTTGAAAGTACGGCGAGTTAACGCAGTGTAATCGACAAGCCCAAGAGATGCGATTGCTATGGCGCAAGCGCACTGCGTTCCCATACAATTTCGCTACGACCATTTCCCTCGCTGTTGTCTAGCAGAAGTTGCGATCAACCTGCTCCACACTTAGCCAACTTTACGTTTCTAAGTACAATCTAGCCGTCTTCTGTGTTAACGTGAGAATTACGTTAATGCTGCAAACACATTACATCTATTTAGATTAAACTATTATAAATGCACATAATTATTCTGCATAATATACTAAGGTAAATATTTCAGTTTGAGTTAGTTAATTTCTTACGGTGTTTACATTTTTATTTGTTATGTTTGTGTTCCTAGTGACTGAGTCGGTTCATAGCAGTAGATTTGAATCTGTGTAAGTGTGAAAATGAATAGCGTTGCGAAACTAAAAGAGATAAACCTTTTGGGTTTATCCTTAGAAGAAAAGCTGCAAATTAAAAACGAAGGCAGACCGCTGCCACCAATCGATTTAGTTCAAGTGACTAATTGTAAAGACTTTTACAAGAAAGTTTAACGAAAGTGTGTATAAACGTTGTTCGTGAATATGTGCTCGTGAAGCAACTAACCGGCTCTTCTGTTTTCCGTGTTTATTGTTTGCGAGTGAGAGAAACGGCACCTGGACAAATAATGATTGTGGTGATATTGGTAATTTAAAACAAAAAATGGCAAAACACGAGAGCTTAATTGCCCATATAAATTGCGAATTAGAACTAAGTGTTCTAGGAAAATATAATATATCTCAGCAGTTAGACAGTGCTTTTAGGCGTAATGTGGAAAAGCACAATGAGGAAGTTACTAAGAACAGATATGTCTTGTCGCAGATAATTAATTGCATAAAATTCTGCGGAGCGTTCGAGTTAGCTCTCATGGGACACGACGAAAGTCAAAGTTCATTGAACCCTGGAGTGTTTCATGGACTGATAAACTTCACCGCAGAATTAGATTCCGCGGTGAAAGATCATCTCCAGCAGGCGTGCGTTTTTCGAGGATCGTCGAAAGAAATACAGAATGATCTGTTGCAGTATGCTTGACGTATGCCAAGAAGAAATTAAGAGCGAAATTTCTAAAGCAGACTATACTGCTGTAATTGCCGACGAAACATCTGATATTTCATATATTTTTCAAATGGTGGTTGTGTTTCGTTACCTGCTACCAAATGGTAAGCCTTCGGAAAGATTCTGGACATTTTTAAATCCAGATGGACAGGATGCGAACGCTCTCTCCCTATGTATAAAAAATGCGCTCTCAATGGTGGTATCTGAAACTGAAAAAAACAAAGTCGTGTCTCAGAGTTATGACGGCGCAAATGTCATGAGTGGGTAGCATGCTGGTGTACAAGAATTGGTGAAGAAAGATTACCCTTTCGCTCACTACATGTATTGCTATGCACACAAATTGAATTTAATTATGGCGCAAGCAGCAAGTCAAAATACGGAAGTTCGAATATTTTTCGCGGAATTAAATGAAATTCCTGCAATTTTTTTTCTAATTCTCCGCAACGAGTTCGTGTTTTGGATGAGATTGTAGGTAGGAGGATACCTGGAGTTTCAACAATAAGATGGAATTTCAAATCCCGATTAGTGCAAACAGTTTTCGAGCATAAGGAATCAATTACCGAATATTTAGAGAACATAGAGAGGAGTAGTAAACAAATCAACACAATAGTTCAGGCTAGAAAAGTGCGCCTTAAACTGATACAGCCAGATTTCTTGTTCTGCCTAGAAATATTCTTCATAATGCCACATGTGGATATGCTATCTAATCAGTTCCAAAGACGATCCATTGATGCAGTATTTGCAAAATCTGCCATTGGAACATTTGAAAGTGCAATAAAGGATGTTAGACGAAGCATGATGATATAGCCGAGAACCCATGTTATTCAGAGAGGCTGTAAAACGACGTAAGGTTGACCACTTGTCAAGAAAAGCTGCTGCGACAGAGGTGTGTGACGCGATTCTGCTACAGGCAAAGGAGAGGTTTTCATATCACAATCACCTTGTCGCGTCAAATTACTTCATTTCCGAAAGATTTGACGAATACAACAGAACGTATCCGGAGAAATACATACATATACCTTAACTGAAGCATATCCATTCATAGACACGATCAGATTGCGAGCGGAGTTACAATTGATGTACATGCGCAGAGCATTCAGAAATGCATCGGGTGCTGTAGATCGTCTAGGATTTCTTGTGGAAAATAGTCTAGAGAAAACGTTCAGTGAAGTTTCTAAATTACTGAAACACTTGTGACAGTGCCAATGTCAACTAGTGAAACTGAAAGGTGTTTTTCAAGTTTAAAGTGCATAAAAACCTTCCTTCGGTCCACGATGTCATGGAGCCATGTTGTCAATAGAGAAAAGCCTTGTAAGGGATATTTCAGACTTCAATGAGAGAGTAATAGACCAGTTTGCAACTAAGAAGTTTGCCGAATGGACTTCATGCATTGCCATGTCCTGTAAGCTGATGTGAAACAGTGAAAGAGATTGGAAGCTGTAAGAGCTTTATAGTGAGTCAACTTTTCTTTTTTGCATTGAGTGTGTGTATGTGTGTGCGTGCGTGTGTATCAGAAAGAGAGCAAGTAACAAACTGCACACCCATTGCAACAGGTCACGAGCCGCCACTGATCAACAGGCAACATGTAGAAAGATTTGAAACCCACTCCGGCTTGTGCTATGTACTCCCAGCACTTTGGGCCCAACACATTTTATATAAAGGTTTTCGTAGTAACTGCTTCATTCTTGAGCTCAAATGAATATAAGCATTATTTTAAATATGGCGTCAGAATGGCGCATTATACATATAAGTAACATTAGAATTTTCATATAGATTTAGTTATAAACGTTATCTTGCGTGTACGTAATATCTGTACATATTTCTCTAAGAAACGTATTGCTAATCAGCCTATGAGCGCGAAAGAATTGAAATCAAGTTATGTGGTTGTGATACCAGACCCTTGAGGATAGGAGGTGTGTTCCTAGGACTCTGGAATGGACATTATTATCACAGTATTCCATGACGAAGTTCCTAATTAATAGTATCATACATTCTCCGAAATATTTAAGCCTGTGCTATAAGATAGGTTATTGATTTTTGTTACATTAAGGTGATTTTAGATCAAGGAATAGCAGTCAAATTTAGCTATGGCTTTGCCGCGGTGTTTGGTGTAGCAATACCAGTTTGTCAATAATGTCTGACAGGCCCAAAAACGTGAATGTATAAAATATTCGTTGAACTAGCAATCTCTCTACTTCCATTTTTATTGTTCTTTACTTGAAAAATTTGGGAAAACAATCCGTTTGACAGAGTGTATAATGCAGGGCATTGTGACACAAGAATCCGGCTCTGGCTTCAGCGAAGCAACTTTCTTTGTCGCCCTGTGGTTAAAACTTGGGCAAGTCTTCTTTCCCGTTCCTGGGACCCAGGAAGGCTTCTCATCGATCATGAACGCTCCCATTTGAATACACCTGTTTCAATTTTCTCGTTCTCGTTGGTTGTGAACCAGCCTTAGAGTGGGTTAGTAGTAAAACTATGAGTACATAATGTCAGCGATCCAGCTGTTATATACATACATGGCCGCTTTCACTACTAATGTGGAAACCGTTCCTTTGATGTGGCTGGGACTAAGGTCGCATCACTTACAGGCGCTTTCGGCCTTGTTAAGGGCTCTACAGCCATTATGAGACTACCATGAACCTTGGACCATGAACCAAAACGCATAAAATCTATATAGGTATATATTTTTAATCCTATACATCCAACCATTGCAAAGAAAATGTATCTGGCACTTGAACTTCACGGCAAGGCCATTCAGGTACAATTTCCCTACTCTTTGCTTGCTTATTAAAATAATATTATGTCACCAAATTCCATTTTATCCAACTCTGGAAAGATGCAATGATTGTATGGCAGATGTGCAATAACACATATAGCTAAAGTCTCTCCGTGTGTGTAGTATTTGAACGCAAGCTCAGATTTAACCACGGTTTAGCCGTAAAGAATAAAAGGAAAATAATTATTAAGCCGCTCACCAGTAACACTGAACAAAGCTTTGGCATTTAAAAATAAAAAAAGGGTACTTTTTTTCATTTTTAGCATCTCAATTGATAGTTTGTTTCTTTTGTCATAGATTTTCTTTGCATAACGTTTTCACTAATGAATACGCGTGCGTTACTAATAGAACATGTTCCGTGAATGGCGGGAAAACTCTTTGCAACTAAAGCATGAAACGTTGATATTGTAATGAAAAGAAGCTAGAAACAGTGATGTGTATTGAATTTATTTAAAGGTATTTATTTAAATAAAGCATGAAAATTGATTCCTTTACAGTATATCTTTACATTACATAGACTCTCTGAGTAAGGAAACAACCGTATTGTTTAAAAACGCTTTATTTAGTATGTTTTTCAACGGAATGCGTAAAATGTTACAATTCCGGTGAACGGTGGCTCTACCTGCCTCCCCTATTTTATTGCAATGTGGTACGTCCCAAAAGCGCGCTTACGAACGACGCAAGCGCATTGGGTTCATCAGAAGCCAGAAGCCCGCCGAAATGCAAAGGCGAAATGTAACGCGGTAAGAATTTACTTGGTAAATTCTCTTGGTTTGGAATCTTTAACGTGCTGTTATCTATTCAGTTGGGCATCATAATATTTTTCTATTAATATTTGAATATGTACATTTATTCTAAATTTATTAGTAAGTTTTATATGGAATTAAGTTACAAATGTATTTCTTTGCTTTGCTTGATAAGGCAACTAAATTCCAATAGGTATTAACGTTTAAAAATTAATTACATTTTGAAATCTATTAATTTGTGTACTTATTGAAACAGCCAAATTTTACTTGCTTTAGCTAACATTTATCATAATTGTATTGACCTGCAGAAGCATTACAAATTTTGTGAATTATCCTGGTGCACACTTCTAGGAATTACCTGGTTTATCTTACTGAATTTATAACTTGTTTCCAAAGCAATGCTTCCTCTCTCCAGCCATAAGAAGTTTGGTTTCAAATTTGTTAGGTATCCTTGAGTATTAGACTGCTTGTTATTGAAAATGCTGGACCATGGAAGAATTAAGGTTTTCCTGATGTTACCTACTGCATTCATATTTTATAGGTATTGTACCAAATTGTTGCTCTATGTTTCAGTATTCTCATTAGGTTACTGACTTGATCTTCTGAAACATAGCGATAACTGCTTAGTGGCAGTAAAACTGTCTCACTTCTCACTGCAAGAAGTGATTCTGTTTCTTCTTCCCTCATTTATATGAATGCACAGTTATAACGTCAGAAAATTCTAATTCAAAAGATTTGAAATTGGCCTTCTGTTCCTGTTATTTCTGTAATCGCTGTAACCGTCTTCTAGCAAGTAATAACATAATTCTTTGTGCCAATTGTTTTATCGACTAAGCTAGCAAAGTATCGTTCCTCATTAATGGACTCGACAGCTTCTATACTGCAGTATTTTATGATTGGGGCACTCACTGTTTATTTGAAATGTTGTTTTCTTTTCTATTTATTTCTTCCATGTAAAACTTGTTCATTTAATCCTGTTCAAAACTTGTGTGCCAGTATTTTTATTGGCTATGAACATAATTCTAAGACATTCACATGGAGCCCATTAGCTCTTGTATCTCTCCTCTGCACACCATGTTTGTACTGTAACCCTAGTGCTGTCATCATTTTGCTAATTTCTCCAGATCCCTAGTCTATATAGCAATTCAGTCACCGAACGGAGACGGGAGATCCATGGTTCAAATCCCAGCTATGGCATTGAATTTTTCAGTCATCTGATTCTACCTTTCCAACCCTGTCCAACAAACGGCTTGTGTGAAAGAACAATTAATTCCTATATAGCAATTGTTCTAAGAAGTTTTTTCTAAGAATCTTCAATGATCACAATGTCATCCATGTTGAACAAAAGTTAGGATTACTTCCGTCCATTTTGTTTTTATCGTTGCATACTTTAGCCTTCTTCTTTCCTTTACTGTTCCTCATGAGTGATATATCTGATTAGTTTTGCAAGGTTAGGGCTGTCCTAAGGAGTCTTATTTGAGTTTATGCCAGCCACATCTTTACTACCGTGATAAGTGCTGATCTGCCAAAGAGATCACAAGGTTTTTTACAACTTTGAACACATTTTGGATCCTGATTCTTTTATGGTACAGAGCTTCTATTGCATTATACTGATAAACAGCTTCAAGAATGCATATTTTTGTTATGCCACAAATATACTAACTGCAATGCCCTGCTTATTTATTTATTTTGTAATTTTGTTTAAGAGGCTTCTGTGTGTGGTTTCTGTATACTAGAAGTAGTATTAATTGTAGTGGTGGTAGTAGTAGTAGTAGTAGTTGTAGCAGTAGTATAGTTGTAGCAGTAGTGTCAGCATTAACAAGTAATATTAGAAGAAACACACACAGAGACTCCCTTATTTACTTTAGCTTCTTTTTCATTTTCTGTTTCTTTGGCAGACATTGCAGTGGTGTTCTTGTAGCATACCAATAGGCTGCATATCAGGCAGTGGCTTTGACTTAAGTGATGTCTGTCTGGCTTCAGAGGAATGTATTTTCTCAGTGTATTTTGTCTTCTTTAGCAAACAAAATGGGGACAGCATCCCAGAATTTAATATAAGAATACTTTTTTGGCATTGTTCAAACAGACATCCTCTTTAGCATTTCATTATAACATATCACCTACATGATTTCTGCTGAAGTGTTTGCTGGCTTCATGAAAATTTTTGCTTGTACGAGGGCCAGTCCAAACGTTTTGGGAATGGACGCAATATATAAAATTTAGATCTGATCATTGCATCTTTTCAAAATATGCTCCATTGCATTCTTTACGCCGTTTGAGCCTATCAAACATTTTTCAAATGCTGAACACCATTCTTCTTTGGAGTGACTGCAAATACATTCTTCGTAAGCAGCTACTGCAGCTTCAGGTGACTTAAATCATTTGCCTCAAATTTATTCTTTCATTTTGGGGATAGAAAAAAGTTACATGGGCCAGATCTGGACTTTAGGGATGGTGGTACAAATGTCTGACTCCTGCAGAAATTTGGTTGTTTCTTGTGCAATGTGGCATAACAAAATTCTACACAGACCAGTCTTAGGATGCCTTTTTCTCAGTTTGTTGAGCACTTGTGGCAGACATTTTATGGTGTAACATCTAGAAGTAACAGTCTTTTGTCCCGCAAGTGGAATCATCACAATGTGGCCACTTGCTGAGAAGAAGGAACAGATCATCTTCTTGGCAACACTTCTTGTTCGCTTCACTTTTTTTGGAGGATTTCCTCCTGTTAAGACCCAGACCGATGACTTTCATTTAGTTTCTGCATCATACTGGTAAATCCAGCTTTCATCACCTGTTACAGTGTTAAATGTTTTTGAATCTTCTTCCATTGAATTTTTCAATCATTTCCTGGCACCATTGCACACATGCTTGTTTCTACTCATTTGTGAGGTGGTGGGTGAACCGGCAACTACACTGATGTCAAGCTTTTCTTTCAGGAATGTTTTCACTGCTGCCGATCAAATATTTAGGGCTTCTTGAATCTGATCATATGTGCAACAATGATCTTCCCGCAACAAGTGCTCTGCTGTCATCCTCTAAGAAATAGTCACCACATTGTCTGTTTTTAGAACACTGCATCTCAAGATGCATTCAGTCATACTCCTTGTATTATTTTTTTGAAGACAGTCATTTGATTATTCATTCCTACATGATGTATAGCACAACAGACCATGGTCAACCAAACCACCCATCAGCCTCATATGAGGGTGAATGATTGTCAAAATTATACCTCAGAACATGTTGTATTACTTGGATATGGCTACCCAGTCTTCTGTTTTTAAACAGAAATCTGCAAATGTTTTCAGGTGTATTTTTTCCTGTTTTTCTTTCAGAGATTTTTATTCTATCAGCTGTTTGTTTAAACATCAAAACGATTACAAATCTTGCTGTAGTAGTTTCAATGTGTTGCAAGTCTGGCTACATGCACACTTCATCTCTGTGGTCTGAACTCAAATTGTTTATTATCCAAAAGTCTGAACCTGAATACTCAGCAATTTTATTGGTTTACTTCTCTTGCTTTTCCAGCTGCAAGTATTTTATTCCTGTATTGCATCTATTCATCATTGTATCTACCTCTTTTTATATCTATTATCAGTTTTATTAATATTCCAATTTGATAAAATGCATTGAATTGTTAGGCAGTTTTCCTTGCTTTTCCGAGCAGAACTGATGGAAAGGAAAGTTAAATTCATCAATATGGTTAGCTGCAATATTTCATAGTACATTTAAATACAGTGTTTTATATTTGACGACCTGGGTTCAAACATTATTTGTGATCAGTCTGCAACCCAAAGCTGTAAACTGCAGTTCTCTTCTATTAGTTGTGCCAGTTTCTTACAAATATTAGATCTTTTACTATACCTCAGAACTATTTTCATTTGACCTGGAGCACTGAAACTTTTCCTGATATATATATCTCTACATGTTATCCTTCATTTTTGAATGACCTATAATCAATTTCTATTGCATCTCTCCAATTTGTGTTTTACCTGTTGTAATTCTTATAATGGAGTTATTCAACTACGTCTGATTCTGCTTTCAAATAAATGGCTGTAATTCAATTTCAATAACACTTCAAAATTATATTTTTAATTTTCATACTAAGAATGAGTATTAGTATTTTAAGGATTCCAAGTCTTGTCGGAGTGTTGTGTTTGGTACATGCAGTGACAGAATTACTTCTGCAAGACATCTGGTGGAGAAGGATCCATCCCCACATCAGTAAGGTACAGAATAATTTATTTATTTAAATTATCTACTTATTATTTAGCATTATGCATAATGGAATAGATATCAAAGTAGTGACAGTATAAAAGTACAGAAAATTTATAAAACTCTAAAGATTTGTAAAATAGGAAAGAAAACAGAGAATAGTAACTTGCAAGATGTGTATCGTACAACGTTTTATCTACTTTATTTACGTAATGTCAAGCTTTTTAGTTTACTTTGGTAAATTATATTTTTATTTCAGATGTAGTATTGCCAATCACTGAAACATTGGTACATAGTTTATACGTGTGTGTAGTGGGTCATGCATGATGTGATAACCAATTTGTTTGTTGTTTTTGTTTAAAACTGCAGAACATGAGTACTAGGTGAATTAAATACACTTTGAAAAATGAGTTCTGACAAAAATATTGCAAATAGAAATAGCTATATTTTGTTATAGATAGTTTAATTTCTATTAAATCCTGACTTTGTATTATATATGTATGGCTCACAATACACAACTTTGTGTGTATTGTGTGTACACAATACACACAAGTGACATTACAAAACTCATCGCATAATGGAAGCTTCATTATGAAACTAGTTGTGTAATGAGGTACCATTATGAAACTAGTTAGGTAGTGAATAGGTTTAGGTTTTCTTTAGTATTGTAAAATCAATATTATGTAACTAAAGTAGATAAAATAAGTTATATACCTATATGATTTGTTTGCATGATTACTGATGAAACTTCATTATTTTATTACAGGTTCTCTCTGGGAGTTTGTCATCAGGACTTAAAGACACTGAAAGGTAGGAGAAGAGTTGCCAGTTACTTACATGTATTATCATTGTATCACTGCTGGACCAACAGACAATCTATGTTTTGTTACAGTTTCCTTTGCAGGTATTTCTCACCGGTGCTTGAAGACATCGAAAGGTAGGAGAAGAGTTGCCAGTTACCCGCATGTACAGCCGCTGTGTCATTAATCTGGCATCGCTGTAGGACCTCCACATGCCTGATGCGACCAAGTTTAAAGATGCACTTCCCTTGAGTGATATGTTTGTATTAGCAGATGTGCTCATAGGAATGTATCTGGGGGCCACAGGTGACTATCTCCCCGGATCCTGCACCCAACTTGGGGGCTGTGGAGAGTATGTTAGGGAGTAGAGTAGGCAGCCAATAGGGGCCTGTGGGGTGGGCGCTGTCACTAACCCAGTCCTCCCCTTTGCCATGGTTAGGTCGCGGTAATAACAATATCTTGTAAGTGCGCCAGGACGGGCGAAACCTGGAACCAGCTACCTTCGCGTCCCGCTTGATTCCTCCATTGGCTGGGCGATGCCAGACACATGAACAAGGGCCATACATGCATTGAGAGAAATGTGCTGCCATGTTGTATTGTTTTTTTCTGTTGCAGCTTTCAGGTTATAACAAGGTGAGGTATCTCATATATTGTATTTGTGTGTTTGTTTTCTTGGTGGCATACTTCTCTCAGCAACTAACAGCTAAAGTGAAAGCGTATCTTTGGCTGTTCTTATAACCTTCGGTTCAGAGCTTGTAAATATTAAGCATTTGTGTTTGCAGCAATTACCTTTCCAGACATGCCCTCCAGGAAGACATAGTCTGATGACACCAGCTACTGAATTGTTGGTTGTGTGAGTATGGTATGTGGCTCTAGGGGCAGTGTGAGGTTAGCTAACCATTAGGTAGGGTTTAGTTAGGCGAAGCTCCAGAGCTCACATAGCATCAACATACCCAACAAAACCCCATTTTGTAAACTTAATAATGTTTTTTAAATTTTCCTGGAATGGAACAGAGTTCCTATATTTTTTCCCCCTTCTTGCCTCTCTACCTCACCGTGGTTTGGGGGTGGCAACAAGCAAATATTCACTTGTGACTTATCTTTACAGAGCAATAAGTTTATATGTGTGAACGTTCTACACTTTTACTTGCTTCATACACACAGTGAACACACGTGCATAAAAATGTATTCTTTATTCAGGATTTGAAAAAATTATATTTATCTACTAATATAATAATCAGTGATGCTTTAGTTCATAGTTACTAGACAACAAAACCTATACTTTATATTCTAACATAACGTAAAGTACACTTTAATGATGATCATCTATATCTTATTTTCCTTGATAATACAGGGTTATTCAAAAAGAAGGAACAGACTTTAAATATTTATTTCTAATGAATGACAACAGATGGCAACACATGCGATACATAACTGAATAGAGAATAGTTAAAAATTTTATTTTATGTGTTCAGAATGAGCACCATTTGTTATGCGAGAATGACCAGTGTTTTTTCGCTTGCTTATGCAACCATCATCTACGAATTTATTGTATCAGTTGTAAATGTTTTATAATGAGGCGGCTCGTTGAACTTACAACGAAATGCATGCTGCAATGAAACAATGAATTCACTCTTTGCATAATGCAGTACTCAAAACGACTTTTCCTGTGGCGTTGCCATTTTCTCGTAAACAAACACAGCGCCGTTGTAGGCACTGAATGGAACCAATAGGTGGGTGCTTAAAACTTTGAACTTTCCTCTAATCAATGATGTCTCTCTATCTATTGTTGTTCATTAAAAATGAATATTTAAAATCTATTCCTTCTTTTTGAATAACCCTGTAATATGCATTAAGACAAAAACGTTCTCCCCTAATTGATAGTTATTGTATTTTTACAACCATTTACTTACTGGAGGCACATTTTCTCTATTATCTGAAGTATCGTTTTTCACAACTCTGCCTGTAATTGAACTTTCTTCCCTAAGTAATAGATCAGCAATTTTCTTCTTAACCTCCACACTTTCTTCTGCAACAGTATTCGATTTCCACTCTTTTAAAATGTTTCTCTGATGAACTGTAAAAAATTACCTCCTTCGCTCTACTTTAAATTCACATATGGAACTAGCATTCAAAATTGCAGAATATAACAACAAAGTTTGTTGTTTTATCATGTATTTTTTTTCCTCCAAAGCACACATTACTCTTTCTCTAAACATATCTTTTCCACAATAAATAAATTTCATTAAATATACTAAATATACAACATATACTCTGAACATAGATAAAATATTGTAGACAACGCGTTACAAATTACGTTTAGTAACTAGTCCTCTGAATAACTATTTCACAGCTTTCTCAGTATGAAAACAAATACATATAATCAGACATAGGAATCTCTAAGAACTAAAGCCAAGACAATAACAAATAAAGCTAAACTGTTACTGGACTTTAGGCAGGGACATTGCAGGTAACAAACCACCTCCCATTCCTCCTACAGTCCTTTGGCATTTGTAGAGAGCATTCAATGACACTTGGCCACCGTTGTTTACCTTCTTTGTTAAATTAAATTAAATTGAGTTTTATTTATGGACGCTCTTTAGCTACTATGGTCCTTAGCGTCCCATTCTATATTGAGCGTGAAAGACTGGTAATTTTGCTCAGGGGCCTCTTTATCAGTTTTGAGGTTCTTTTGCGTGCCGTAAATCTATGACACAGGACCATCGGCTTTACTTCCCTTCCGAAGGAAGCTATGCTAAGGATTTTTACGCCCGAAAAAATCCATCGCTCTCTGCCAGGTTTGAACCCGCGACCTTGGGAACTAAAGGCTAGCATGGTACCACTAGTCCACGGAGGACGACACATTCTTTGTATTGGCATACCATTTGAGTATAGATAACTTGAAACTGACTGCTTAAGCCTACCTGCAATATAATACTTAAATAGATGAAGAAAAAAAGAACATTAAAAGTAAGATTCCTTACAACTAAAGGTGTATGGCATTCAGCTATTTACATGATCACATCCAAACATCCAAATTGGTAGAGAAAGTAAGAATTAATTACTTATGTGATCATATCATATATCATTACTAAAGACGAGAATTCCATGCAAATGCATCCTTTTATAAGATCATTGGACATAGCTCAAAGTTAGTACTTATTATTTCATTACTTTCTGATTCAAATATGTGTACTTTTCTACGCATATCTTGGCCTTTTTGGGGATAAAAACATGCATAGTGCATATATAAGGCATTTTTAGTTTAATTATACATATAATATACATAATTTTAAGTTTAAATGCATGCTTTAATGGTTTTGAGTAGACACCTAGTTTTTCGATTTTATAATCCTTATTTTTGCTTAAGGAATCAGGATTAAAAAATGAAAAAATCTGATGTGTTACACTCACATGACTTTCTCTACTCTTGTACACACTATTTTTACAAACGCCTATTCTCCATATGCTTCATGTTAATCGAGATATCGAGATGTCAATCTTATTGGTAATTTTCTTGTAGATGCAAGGGAAATACGGTAGCTTTTAAGCGATAGTCAAATATTTTAACGCTGGTTGCTATGTGGCGCATTCCATTCTCTTTGCATGTCCAGGACATATGCAAAAGTCGTTCACAATGAAGAATACGTTTGGAGACATTCCCAGAAAATTCGAGATATACATTTCATTTCTCATGACATTATCTTAAACATATGATATTTTCATCAAAATCGTTAAGAGCCATTTTTGAGAAAATTAAACTTTTCGAAAAATCTTCCATGTAAAGGGTAGTCTGGAGTGGGGGATTTTCTTGAAAACCTTCGTGTCGCATCTCTGGAAGATACTGAACCATAATACCAAGTTTGGTGCTTATCCGACTGTTCGTTTTTGAGTTATGCTGTTCACAGACACACAGACAGACAGGCACACACACGGACATGTTTCCAAAAATGCTTTTTTTGGATTCAGGAGGTCTCAAAACATGTATTTCCGGTGAAATCTCGGTATCGAATTTTTGGGTGGAATGCAATACTTCCCCTACTTACTATACGTAGTAGAGAAAGTAAAAAAAGGGGGGGGATAACAGAAATAGAAAGTTAAGATTCTCACAATAGGATGACTTTACCAGAATTTTACCGACAGCCCTCTGCAGGCCGCCTGCCATAAACAGATTTATTTATCCACAACAATCACCGGCAAGCCTTGATTTTGCACAATGAACATGTCAGATACCGAGACAAAGACACAGCTGCAGAGCAGTCTTGTGGAATTTGAACAAACCTTACTAGCAATTTCAAATTTTCTAAAACTGAAATCATTCACTAAACTGTCTTCTCAGTGTGTATGTATGAACCTCGTAAGTGATAAATGTCTGTGTTATTCTGTTTGCATGTGTTAATGTGCCTCCCATTAAAAGTTCCAGAAATGAAGTCCTTGCACAGTGGATAAAAGGAAAGGGTTTTATTAAATCAGATGGGGATATTGTATTCCGTAATTATTGCAGTAAAGAGGTAAGTTATCCTTTCTCCGAAAATTTTCTATGGCACTTGTTCTTTGGAAAGCATTACAAAATTTATTTTAAATAATTAAATAAGAATGCCAGTTTTTTAAAAACAACATCCATATAACCGGAAACCTTTTATGATTTCAGATAAAATGTACTAAAAATTTCAAATCAAACAGCATGTCGCATCTGCGTCACGTATTGCAAGAATGCAAAAAACAAAAGAATCTGCAACACAAAATCTAGTCATTTATTACTGCTCCCACATCTAAGGCATCACAAAATAATTTTTACGTGGATTTGTGCGATGATTCTGTAGGGGCAAATATACCACTTGAGAAACCCTTAGGGTTTTTTGGAGAAGTGTACATCAAAAGATCCTTCAACATTTTTCTACATATTTGCCAAAATAAATTTAATTTTGTGTAAAAATAAATGCAAACTATTTTCAGACACGTACAAATACTTGTTGTTTTACTAACCAGGTATTTAATAAAATTCTCAAGGATTTGGAAACTTCAAGCATATGGACGTTTGCAGATGAAGCAACTATCCTATGGGGCGATGTGTTATTAACCTAATTGTAGGAAAATTAACTGAAGATGGGCCTGGTCAACCCCATCTAGTATGCTGTAAAGTCTTGCAAAAAGCTAAAAAACTAATAAGTGCAGGAACCTCAAAGGAAAAAATTTATAAACGTTATTAGTTGTTAACTGTGCAAAAATGATAGCACATATTTTAATGTATTTTTCACTTGATCAAGCACAAATGCATGCATATTTTGGGGTTTTATAGTGCATGGAATTCTCGTCTTTGATCATTATATATCAAGAGTTCTGCAACTGAATAAAATGAGTTAACTAATAAGAATGACCTAAGCTTCTTTTTAAACAATTGAAGTTCTTTTATGTTTTTAATACTCATAGGTAATTTGTTGCATTAACTTTACCAACATCATGTGAAGTATCCCCAAGGCCCAATGTCATCCTCCGTGGTGTAGTGTTTACCATGTTCTAGTTCTCGAGGTTGTGGATTTTTTTTGGTCGTAAAAATCCTCAGTATGGCTTCCTTCTGAAGGGAAGTAAAGCCAGTGGTCCCCTGTCGTAGATTTACGGCACGTAAAAGAACTTCAAGCCTAATAAAGAGGCCTCTGAGCAAAATTACTGGTCTTTCACGCCCAATATAGAATGGGATGCTCAGGACCATAGTAGTTAAAGAGCAACCATGAATAAAAAATAAACAGTGAGGCAGATGTATATATATATATAACATTGGCATCTTCCTCAGATACACTACCAACCCAACATAATGTGAAATACAAAATAAAACTCAAAACTCTCTGTGACTGTATGAAGCAAGAATAGTTGAAAGTTTTGCATTGTTAATATGCAGCGGACACAAGTGAACATTTGCTTGGCAAAAGCAGGGGCACAAACATAATATACATTTCTCTGAGCTTGTTGCAGGAATCCACAAGAAGATGATAAATTTGCAGAACAGGAAGAGAAAGCTACACTAAGCTCAATTTGCTTTTGCACATTCAGTCACTTCAGCAACTTCATGTAACTATCAGAGTATTTAGTAAGTAACATTAGATTACTGCTGTGTTACATTCACATGACTGTCTCTACACAATATCGTTTATTTTTATATAGCTTCTACAAACCATTCCTATGTAAGCTTATTTTTCTATCTGCTTCACGTTAATCAAGATAAACATTTGCAGATACAATTTCATTACACATTTTGTTGTGGGTAGAAGAGAAATAGAAGAAGCCGAATAGATAGCCAGGAGTTTAGCTAAGGCTTTAAAATTCTGTATGCTTTCCATATCCTTGCCAGAACAATTGAATAGTGACAGGACTTAAAAAAAAGTTGCAAAGTATTGAACAACGGAAAACAATATTAGCAGATATCTTGGAAGCAGCTGATGCCACAAAAATAAATTATTTGAGATAAATTTTGTGTCTTAAAGAGATCTACGTTTTTGAGTTGCTTATGCTTTCCCTATTATAAAAAAATTCCTTCTGAATGAAGAGGATTTCACAGGCTATTCCCACGAAATTTAAGATATACCTTTTATTTGTCATTAAATACCTTATATATGTGGTATTTGAATCTAAATCATTTCAGCTACTTTTGAAACAATTAAAAATTTTGAAAATTTTTCCATATAAAGGGTTGTTTAGGGTGGGGGAGATTTTCTTTAACATACTCTGAAGTGTGTTTGATGGTTACTGAACTTAAGAACTCCAAGTTTGTTATATATCGTACATTTTGTTTTAGAGTTATGCTGTTCAAACACAAACACGCCATTTTCTAAAAATAATTGTTTGATTAAGGGGTCTCAAAATGTGTATTTCTGGTGAAATCTCAACACCAAATTTTTGGATGGAATACAATACTTCCTCTTATTAAAGGTAGGTGACAAACGTAAAAATTAATTTACATGCATATATATTAGGCATTTGAATTAACACTTTCTTATATTTTAGGTGTTTACAGCCACTTATATTTAAAGAGGAAACAATAACTACAATAATACATTTTTAAGATGCAACTACAAAACACTTGTTTTTTGACACTATGAGTTTCAAAGATACGACACAAAGATTTTCAAGAAAATCCCCCACCCCAGATTACTCTTTACATGGTACATTTTTTGAAAATTTTTATTAAAACAACATACATTTAACATATTTTCATGATAAAAAAAATGTATATCTTGAATTTTCTAAGAATGTCCCCAAAGTCCTCTTCATTCTGAATGGCTTTTACACAATTGGTAAACCGTAAGAGAAAGACAAAATTTTACTACACAAAAAATATAGGTCTCGTTAAAGCACACAATTCATATATTTTTTTTTCTAGAGTGAATCATTTCCGAGATGTTCCTTGTTATTTGCTTAAATTTTCCAATATTTATACCTTTTCTCAAATGGGAATTCGTTATTTGTTTATTATGTCCTGGTAATGCAAAGAGAATAGAATGCTCCACATAGCAACCAGCTATTAAAAGATTTGATTATGGCTTAAACCCTATCACATTCCGCCTGCAGCACCTACAAGAAAATTAGCAATAAGATAATTTCGGCAAATGTTTACCTCGATTAACATGAATTAGATGGAAAACAAGCATTTGTAGCAATATTTTGTACAAGAGTAGAGGAAGTCATGTGAATGCAACACATTAGACTTTTTCATCTACAAGCGCTTGCAGATAGCTCACCCGAAGTTGCTCGACGAAGTTCGAGCGAATGCCGAAAATGAACGAAGTGCAAGGGGGAAGGTAGTCCATTCCGGCACATTTTGCTCGCATTGGCTGTGGTCAAATACGTAACGTGGAACGTTGGCGTGCGCATTTCGACTGGCAATTGAAAGTGAATACATAAAGCCATGCGCTTCAAAGCAGGAATTTGTACACACATAGTACAAATCGGTTTAAGTTCAGTACCTTCCAAAGATGCGACACAAAGATTTTCAAGAAAATTCCCCACCCAAAATAACCCTTTACACAGAAGAATTCTCAATTTTTTTTTCTGAAAAATGACTCAAACGATTTTGATTAAAATGCCATTGTATTCAAGATATTTACATGAAAAATAAAATGTTTATTTTTAATTTTCTTGGAATAGCTTGTGAAGTCCTCTTCATTCGGCAGGAATTTTGTATAATCTTGTGTAACTGTAAATTTAAGCAACAGAGGAAAATGGGCTACACAAAAAATGTCAATGGGATAGATGGATCTGTTGCATCCCAGTTTTATATGTTATAATGTTTTATGTATATATGCAAACTCCATCATCTTCTAAATGTTTTCTTATACAGGGTGAAAGGTATTGCTTGAACTGTAATAAAATGGCTAATAGACCCAGTCACAAGGAACATCACTATGTTTCATTTTTGTAGGTTTAATGACAAAAATTGTATTTACACTACTCATTATATAGAATCCATGATTAACGTACGGTTCAAGCAGCACCTTCCACCCTGTATACTGTCCTCCTAAATAATACCCATGCAGTAATAATGAGAACTACTCGTTTCAAGTGGTCTTTCTCAAACATGTCTTCAAGGTAATAGAAATTACATGGGAAATTGAAATTTAAGCATAACATAAGTATAATTTCGAACTTATTCAAAGTGAATTAATCATCATAATAGTATCAACCTCATGTAAGCACTTTATGTAGAGCAGATTGCATGTGATGGTGATTAACACTTATTTGCTATTGTTGTCCTACTGTAATGCGTGTTGAGAAGTTTACTGTTGAAATGGTGATGGTTTACAAATTTTTCTCTCTTAGATAATGCATGGGGAGGGGAGCATCCCCCCATCAAAGGCTCTTCTTGGCGTTGGGTATATTCCTACTTACTCTGCATACTTCATAATTGTATGATGTGTTCAATTTCCCTGAGCATTGCTCACAGTGGAGCCAAATGAACAAACACAAACATCACTGTATGGGCTCAATTTGTTTTTTTCCCATATAACCTGTCAATAAATTTAAGGTTCCCATGTGCTGTAGGACCTCCACTGTGTTATATCAAATGTTATATACAGAACCTTTCCCAGGAGAAGGAATCAAAGTGTATTTTCTATTCAATAACTGTAAGTTTTATTAACTAGAACTGGCTTTGTGTATGCATAAGTGACTAAGTGCTATTACAATTACCTATAAGATCATTCCAATAGATTGTAATGACAGACATTCAAGAGGTTAGAATTTAATGGACATTTTAATTGGGTAGGCCATTCAAATGTATATTAATGTAGACACATGTTCCTTAAAATACCATACAAATGTATTATACAGTATTATTAAATATGAAGGTGAATGCAATGTCTCTAAATAATAACAATATATGGTAGCTGACATTTCGATATGTAGAAATCATTCAGCAATAATGTCCTAATACACAAGTTTTATGTAACTATTTGTGCTTCCAAGGCCAGCGCTTAACCGAGTTACCCAGATTCCCAAAGATACACAGTACATATGGAGAATTTTCTGTTTATGAAATGCTTTAAGTTGTTTTGCAATGAAAAGAGCATTATGTCCTAATTTATTTATTTGGTATAACAGCACGAAATAGTGTTTGAGCACAACACTAATACACATTCAAAATCAAACTATGGATCCCAAACTATTATCATTACATCACATTCAAAATTGAAATAGGTATCAGACATAACCTTTGAGCATGACTTCTCATGTTCGTTTTACGATATTAGTGTGCAATCCACAAAAACAAACTTTTCGAAATACAGTCCCTAATTCGAACACATTTCAACACTAAATAACACAAACACACATTTTAACACAACATACTAAGTATAGTTTATATTTATGGTTAGCTTGTTTGGTAGGGGTTGGGCTATTGGGTCAAGCTGTTATTCTAAGTCCTGGCGCATGCGCACAGGGTAAAACATGCTCGTGACGTCGTCTGGTAAGATGCGGGACGGGGAAAAGCAGGGTGACCATACGCGCGAAATAAGCATTAAAAGCACTAGAGGATACCGTGTAACAGTCACACTATATACGCTTTAAACACGTGTTTATTTGTACACCAAATAAAATGCGGCGTGACAGTCACATGAACTACGTTTTTATAGCCTGTTTAGCTGTCCACTTAATACGTGCGTACGTTTTAATACTATATCTTAATATGCCGTACTTGCATGTTGTCATGGTAGCTCAATGGTTAGAACACTGGACAAAAACTGGGAGGTTCGTGGTTCAAATCCCGCCGATGGCATTGGATTTTTCAGTCGTCTGATTCTACCTTTTCTATTCTAACTAAAGATTCTTACTTTCTCTACTACGTATAGTAAGCAGAGGAAGTATTGCATTCCACTGAAAATTTCGATATCGAGATTCCACCGGAAATGCATTTTTGAGGTGCCCTGAATCCAAATAAAGCATTTTTGAAACGTGTCTGTCAGGCTGCGACCAGCATAACTCTAAAACGAAAAGTCGGATAAATGCGGAACTTGTTACTTGAGTTTACTATCTTTCAAGGATGCGACACAGCATAACTCAAAAACGAAAAGTCGGATAAATACTTGAGTTTACTATCGTATCTTTCAAGGATGCGACACGAAGGTTTTAAAGGAAATCCCCCACCCCAGACTACCCTTTACATGGAACATTTTTCGAACATTTTGCTTTTCTCAAACACACACTTTGTCATATACCTTTCTTTTTCTTTTTTTTTTTGTCGAGTGAACCATTTCCGAGGTATTCCTTGTTATTTGTTTGAATTTTTCTAATACTTATACTTTTTCTCAAATGAAAATTCGTTATTCGTTTTTTTGTCCTGGACATACAAAGAATATGAAATGCTCCACATAGCAACCAGCTCTTAAAACATTTGACTATCGCTTAAAGCCTGTCATATTCCCCTTGCACCTACAAGAAAATTAGCAATCGGATTAACACGAAGTAGACGGAAAATAAGCATTTGTACAAAAATGTGTACAAGAGTAGAGAAAGTCATGTGAGTGCAATACATCAGATTATTTTTCTGTCTATACACTGAAATCCAAATAAACTGTTGTAGAAATAGCTACATTACACATTAAGTTATAATGGGAACAGCGATAGTGAAATGTTTTAAAACTGGACGCCACACACTGGCCTTAAAGTTGCATACTGTTTCCATGCAATCGCCAGAAACATCGAAAATCTATGGGACTTAAAAAGAAACGACAAAGCACTGAACAAATCGAACCATTAATAACGAATATGTCGGAAGTGGTGATGCCACCAAAAAAAAAAAAGTATTTTAAATAAATTGGTTATAAAGCAGTATACATTTGTTGTGCAGTACATTTTCGTCTAACGCCTAACGTTTACCAGTTATACAAGATTATACAAAATTCCTTCCAAATGAAGTAGGTACACTTCACGACTATTCCCAGAAAATTCAAGGCATACGTTATATTTGTCATGTAAATATGTTTAATACATGGCGTTTTCATCAAAATAGTTATAGCCATTTTTTAGAAAATGAAGAATTGCAAAATGTTCCATGAAAACAGTAGTTTGGGGTGGAGGAATTTTCTTGAAAATCTTCGTGTCGTATCTTTGGAAGTTACTGAGCCTAAATATAATGTTTGACATTTATCTGACTTTTCGGTTTTGAGTTATGCTGTTAAAACACACAGATGCACGCGAGTGCACGGACCTTTTCCTAAACATGCCATTTTTTCATTCAGGGGCTCTCTAAACATGTTTTCCTGTGAAATCTCGGTATTGAATTTTTGGGTGGAATGCAATACCTTCTCTACCTACCAGGTACGTGGTAGAGAAAGTAAAAACTGAACTTCGAAATCTACCTCCACTTACAGGCTGAATAGAAAACGTCCCCCCTTCCCATAGAATATTCATACAACTTTTGCATTAAACCACTTTTAAAATTGAACCAAATATTTTCGGGAGCAACGTGCGTAATTATGTGAAACCTGGCCAACGACTAGTTCCTTACATTTGTCGTCCATTGATATGATTAAAACATATTTTATACCCAAGTGCCCAACTCCGCGACGACTGTGCTCTACCTTGCTTGCAAATGTTCAAGTCCCAGCGCATGCGCTCTTGCTTGACCCGAGTGCCCAACTCCACGAAGACGGTGCTAGCAAATGTTAAAGTCCCAGCGCATGCGCTCTGGCTTGACCCAAGTGCCCAACCTCGCAAATACGGTGCTCTGCCTTGCTGGCAAATGTGAAGTCCCAGCGCATTCGCTCTGGCTTGACCCATGTGCCCAACTCCGCATGTGAGCTCTGTTTACCAACGGAAATGTTTGAAGTTTCTGCACACTACCATTTTACTTCATTTGTTGAAACCCAGCACCTTAATAAAAATTCAAGGCGACGTGTTTGTTTATTGTCGCCCAATGAAACATTCCTACAATGTAGTTTTTTCTTTTTATATTTAAATAATGGGGGGGGGGGGATATTTACTGCGTTTAATATGGATTTTATATACGGATGGAGATGTATTACGCGCTTAATATAGATTTTATATGGGGATGGAGAGGAATTGTGCGCTTAGTATGGATTTATATGGGGATGGAGAGGAATTACATGTGTTTATGGGATGTATGTGCAAATGGAGTTGTTTATGTAGAAGATGATATTTTCCATATTTATGTCAATTAGGAAAAGATATGTGGCATAAAGATTTGAGCAGGTAAATAGACATGTGTATCTTCCCTACACCTGGAGAGCTCATGGATAGAGCCGTCTTTTTTTTGTTATTAAAAGATTAACGTGAAAAATGTTTTATAGCTCCGGTAAAAGTATCTCAATATTTCATGATATTGGTAGGCGATTTAACGCCAATTTTACGTTTTCGCGCGAAAACCTTCTCTTCAGTAGTAAACATGAAAAAGTTTTTTTTTTTTTTTTTTTTTTTTAATGAACTGAAAAAGTAAATGTTTATGTTCACCAACGGAGAAAAGCTCCCTGACAGGAATGTGCTATCCTTATCTGGAAACAGTGCGACAAGGACAGTGAATGTATGTGACGGAGAATGCATGTTATGCAAGGAGTAAAAATATTCAATGAGCTGTAACTGAGCTGTCATGTGTGTCATAAATAATGGTACAATAAGCAAATAGGCATCGTTCGGACCACGTCTAATCAGCAATTTCCCCCCTGCCTTCATTCCCTGAAATTTCTTTGTTGTGGAAGACAGTACTTGAAATGTAAGCTTTTAACATTTGTTCACGACTGGCAAGTATGCGATATACTGCTATGCAGGTATTCGTCGCCTTGTCCTTGGGGAAATTCTGCACATTACGACACAAAAGAGGGATTATAACGGTACTACCCGCAAAGCGACTAGGCGTATTGACCTCAGTAATGAATACAACCACTTTCCCGGGAAGCTTGATGAGGGGAGGGGGAGGAAATGTTATTAGGCTTCAAATTTTAGTTATACCGTATTAAAAAAAACAACGGTATTAATAAAGCTTATATTTCATTAAATTATGTGTAAGTACTGAGTAAAAATAACCTCAGTTAATTCATTATCAATGAATAAAATTATGAGAATCCATAAAATAATATTATTGCATGCAATAACTTACATTTACAGCAAACTTTTGCGTCGAGACCTTTTTTTTTTTACAGCAAATCTGTTGATGACATCATCAATGAAAGGTTCTGTAGGTTCCTCGTCCCCTTCTGCTGACACCTTCACACAAGTTTGAAACGTATCCTGACCCACCCTATTTCTTAATTTTGTCATTACCCTATTCATTCTGCTGAATGTCATTTCTGCACTGGCAGTGGAAACGGGAATATAGAGTATTGTATATATACAAACTTTCAGCGAGTGTCCTTGGTGCTTCATAGCTAATGCCGGACCTTTACCATTAAGTAGTCGCGTGGGGTCATTATGCACTCCATGCATTTGTTAATTTTTTTATCCAAGTATTCACATTATTACACGATTGTTAAATACAATTCAGGAATCAATGTTAATTCTGTGAGTAATAAATATTCCAAAACAAATTACATGGCAAAATTCCGTAAATTACATACATGCTAGCAGATATCTACATGGATCCTGCTTCTAAAATAAACATAAAAATATATGATTATGAAATGGAATATCTTTTAATATTGCAATTCTAAACTTTATTCATCTTATTATTTTGATATGTAATTTTTTTCACTTCTTCAATGCACTTTACACCGTGATTTTTAAGTTACACTACTAGTCGCGTGGGGTACAAATTGACCCCGAGACAAACAAACGTCTCTACTCACAAACGAGCACTGTCAGCAATAATCGCAGCAGGACGACAATACAATTCAGGGAAGGTACTGGGAGAAAGAAAAGTGTGACCAACAGCATTAAACAAATATCAGTAGTAATATTAACAGTGGGGTCATTATGACCTGCACGTGACTACCTAATAGTTAAGATAAAAGAAGCAACATCAGAAGACATAAATTGTACTTCTGCACATGCTTAGAAGAAGGAAAGTCTGCAATAACAGGGTCAACATATTTAAGTCCTAACATCAAGCATAGTTCTTTACAGCTATTATCATAAAATTCTTGAAATGTTAAAAACTTTCGAAATTGCACTTAGTTCTATCACTTTCACTGTCTTGTCATTGAACCTTTGCTCAATTTGCGTACGTCTTATTCAGAAAATCCGTTGCACTCGCATAAGCAGCAGATGGAAATTGTAATCTCAAGCGTATATTTTGATTTTTTCAAAATTAACCTGCCGCGGTTAATGGGTAGGTAAAAAGGATTTAGAGTCCAGGTAAGAAAACCATTACAGCAGTCTTTGCTAGTTAGGCAGCCAAGAATGTCCAAACACGCCTTCTTGTGATGTCAATGCCCTACAATGGAAAATTCCCTAAGGTTTTAAATTACTCTTTTATACATATCGAAGTTTCTCTCTCTCTCTCTCTCTCTCTCTCTCTCTCTCTCTCTCTCTCTCTCTGGTAAATCAGATAAAGTTCCCACGCTTTCAATTAGAGTGCATAAGTATCAACTATGGTTGCTCCTGTTATACATTTATTTTTCATTCCCTAAAAGTAAATGCCTTTATCCAAAAAAACGTCAGCAAACAGAGATCTTATTTTTCGCAGCAGGAGTAAGTCAAAGGGAGACGGAAGTCCAAGTTGTCCAAAATTATTATCCATTTTGACAATATATCTTTCATTCTTACTTTCTCTGCTACGTATAGTAAGTATAGAAAGTATTGTGTACACCCAAATATTCCGTACTGAGATTTCACTGGAAATGTATCTGTTTTGAGGCCCCTGAACCCCCCAAAAAGGCATTTTTAGAAAAAGGCCTGTGTGTGTGTGTGTGTGTGTGTGTGTGTGTGTGTGTGTGTGTGTGTGTGTGTCCGTGAACAGCATAAGTCAAAAACGAAAAGTTGGACAAATACCTGGCATGTATGTTTTCCAAGATGCGGCACGAAGAATTTCAAGAAAATTCCTCCATTCCAAACTATACTTTGCATGGAACATTTTTCGAGATGTTTTATTTTTTAAAAATGGCTCTAATGATTTTGATTAAAATACCATAAGATATTTATTTACATGTCAAATGCCAGCTTTATCTGTAATTTTCTGAGAATAGCCTGTTAAGACATTCGGAATGAATGTTGTATAATGTTGTAGAAGTTGTAAGTGTTCAAGAAAATAATACAAAAACGTACTACAAAAAAAAAAAAAAGGAGATTCATGTAAACCACACGATTTATTTCAAATGAGTTTTTTTGTTGTTCTTTATTTTTCATAAGCCATTTCCGAGATATTGGTTATTAAAGGTTGGAATTATTCATCACTTGGTCGTCTCTTGAAGTCCTGTCAAAATTCAGTTGTTTCTCGCGATTACATGGCATTTTAGGGGGCATTTAGGGAGGTCCAAAGCTACAGGGTAAATCAACGATAGAAAATAAACGGATACTTCTGTTTGAACGAACGATTTTAAGGTCATCGTATAGCGTCCAGTTCTGCAACATTTGACTATCGCTAGCCTCTTTGTAACTGTAATGTAATGTAGCTATTTCTGCAAAGATTTATCTAGATGAAAATGAATTAAATAGAAAAATAAGCTATCGTAAGAATATTTGTATACAAACTAATAAGCGATAGAGGGTAAGAAAAAAGTAATGTGAATGTAATGCATCAGAATTTTTCACCCCAAAATTATTTTGGCTGTATGCTTTTCAGAACTTAGCATCATTTTGTGTACAGATTACTTACAAAGGTGTGTCACATCCACTCTTGCCTTCCCTCGCTCTCTGTGTACATTTCTGAGTCATTCACTGCCATTTTATTTCTCAAATTGAAATTGAGTTTTATTTATTGACGCTGTTTAATTGCTGTGGTCCTTAGCGTCCCATTCTATATTGGGGTGAAAAACCGGATATTTTGCTCAGGGGCCTCTTTATCAGGGTTGAGGTTCTTTTACGATAAATCTACGACACGGGACCACCGGCTTTACTTCCCTTCCGAAGGAAAACATGCTAAGGATTTTTATGCCCGAAAAAAGTCCATCGCCCTCCGTCCGGGTTTGAACCCACGATCTCGGGAACTAGAGGCTAGCATGGTAACCACTACACCACGGAGGACATTTTATTTCTCTCCCGTGTATTATATATACTTGTGAAATAGAAAGGGTTAGAGAAAGTCTTGTGAATGTACGTCATAAATGTTTAAATCTTAACATATGAATTTCACAGGGAAAGGATGAGATAGTGTCCCCTTTTCGGCGAAATTGAGACACTGCGTAAATTATATGTTGAAGCATAAGCTATGATGTGTAGCAAGTACATGTTGAAAATCAAAATAGGTTAATTGCACATATATTTAAATTTAAACGGCGTATATGAAGAGATTGAGGTAAGTAACATTTAAATATATTGCGACTTTTGTCAGTATGGTGTTACAAAATGTACAACTGCAACAATGGTCTAATATTATTAGCAATCTTCCCAATACAGCGCCATGGTTGATAATACTAGAAAGCATTTAGGAGAAATTTTTTCATATTAAGAAACATAATGCAAAATCATGAATAAAACAGTTGCAAAATATTTAATTGTGGTATAATGGTTTAATAAAAAGTTTAACATTTAAGGAAATATTGGTTTTGTTATGTTTACCACTGTTCACGCACACAGACTACCGCACCGACAATTATTTGTTCCTCAACAATAGTTGAGGTTTAAGGTTTTAAATTAAGTTAAATTTACTGATACATTTTCCCTTATATGAAAATGTAGAAATAAATAAAGATAGGCTACGGCGCGAATCGGAGTTAGGTAGTAATGATAGTCTTAAACATGGTTAACAACGAATAGCTTCATGATATAACGTACGTTTTCCATACATTTAACGATCAATTTTTTTTAATCGTGAAGCATTGTCAATAACCAGAACAGACCCAGTAGGCATATTAGGTATCAACATGGTGTTAATTCACTTCATGTAATTTTCTGTATTCATTTCTTAATGAAAATCTCCTGTTTTTTGTCGCGACTTGTAAAAGAAGGGATTTGGAACGAAGCCGATCTTTCCAACAGCATGAACGATAATAAGTATTTGCCCTTTGGCAACAGGTGCCTGCAAACCTAATTCGCTATCATCACTCTTAACTTTTAGATGCTATATGACTGCTGTGAAAGTATGACTCATCTTCATACACTATAGTTTGACCCTCTAATTTGTACCTCTGAGAACAGTACTCTTCCAGCTGGGATTGTATGTTTCTATTCTATATCTATCTATATATTTTCTATTAGAACTCTTCTATTTGATTTCGTTTTCTTCCACTTGAACCCTAAATCTTTTATAATTTTTCTGAGACTTGTAGTACCACCTTGAAAATTTATGCTGTCTTTCAGCTTGATGAGCTATCTGCCTGTTATTTTCTTCCACATAGAAATTGTGAATCGTGCGCCGAATGATGCCTTTTTCGAAATCGTCTATTTCTGTAATACGTTTAGGGACCTTATGTTTCTTCCTAACTGTGACCAATTATGCTCTTTCATCAGTACGATTTTTTCTTATCTTTGAGAACTTTAAGGCTTTTGTGGAACTCGGGTGAACATATATTTTCTTCCTTCATCTCTGCTTCTTGCTTCATGAAGTCGAGGACATTTGCAATTATTTCTCTGCTTTGACTATATAATACCGTACACTTAACTTTGAAAACGTAGGAGCCATGGTTATAAATGTTACAAATATACAATAAGCACTATTTAGGTATTGCTCTCTTTGAAATTACAACTAGATGCGGACACTTTCTACGCAGACTGTATGTGTTACGCACTGTGAGTAAACAAAGGTATTATATCGCTTTCGTTGATTAAGCTAAACATAAACCATTCCTAGGCTCGGCGGCTCGGGTGGCAATCAGGGTCACGATTCCAGAAGTTTTGCGTCAGCTTTAATTCTTGTCTCCTCTCCTTATCTTGCCCTTCCCCCATCCACCACCTCGTGCAACCAATTAACAATAAGATGCAATAGTACCTGTCCATTTCCGGTAAACACAGAAACACCCCTGTTTTGGGTATTTATCGCATTGCAAATGTTCAATGCGATTCATTGTCTTCAGCTTGCCTTCAGGATGGACGCACGTGAACTTATTGGCAACGGCGCTCTATGCAGCAGACTTTTAAATGCTCATTTTGGATACTGTTTAACAGCTGAGCAGAAAAGACAGGCAAACCAGAAAGGTATGGAGTTTCTGGTATTGTATGGAGTTGTACCAGATAGGAATGCAGAAATGCAAAACCGTCGTGCCAACCGAGGCCGCAGGTGCCCTCAGTGCAATGTCCAGATGAGCACTGTAGCATCGGCCAATCGAGGCCTTGGTTGGAGGTTTAGGTGTCCAAACGGCCACCGACTGGAAGCTACCAGCAATACGTTTCTCCAGCGTGTAAGGTTTAATGGCGAACTGGGTACAAATGTCATTGTTCAGTTCGCATTTATGTGGCTGCAGAAGTGTCCCTTAACGTATATTGAGAAAGAACTGGGAGTAGCACATGATACCGCCGTAGCCTGGAGCGGCTACTTCCGCGATGTGGCCACCAAGATAGCCTGGCACGATTTTCGTCAACTTGGTGGTCGCAATGACATTGTTGAAGTGGACGAGACTCACCTCTTCAAGAGAAAGTATAATGTTGGACGGCAAGTGATGTGGCGGAATCACTGGTTGGTCGGAGGGCTAAGCCGAACAACTAAGCTGCGCTTTGGACTCCTGGTGCCCAACCGGTCCAGAGCAACTCTGCTGCCCATTCTTCAGGATTACATTGATGAGGAGAGTTTCATTGTAACGGACGAATGGAGGGCATACAGGATATGTGATACTGTATTCAGTGGCCATGGGACGGTAAACCATAGTAGAAACTTCATAAATCCTCCCAGAAATACGGATCCTTTCTGGGTGCCAGAAGGGCAATTTAATCCCGAATGCCTTGATAAACAATGGGTAGGACCTGCACCAGCCCCTAACGTGAGCCCACTGCGATATCACACGCAAAACAAAGAAAGGTCATGGAGAACTTTAAAGCAGGTACTCTCTTCATGTACCAGTGTGGAGCGTGCTACCGGTTACGTTGGAGAATGGATGTACCGGGAGAATAAATTGAATCGTCTCCAGAGCGACACCCAGCGCTTTGAAGCACTTCTACAGGATATCTCCATGGCCTATCCAGGTGTAGGGAAGATAGCCATGTCTTCTGACCTCCACAACTGCTTATGCCACATATGTTTTCCCAACTGAAAAAAACATTGAAAATCCCAACCCCTTCTAAATACACATCTCTATTTCCAAATATATCGCATTAACACACATAATTCATCACCATCCCCATATAAATCTATATTAAACATGCATAATTCCTCTCCATCCCCATATAAATCCATATTAAGCACACAATTCCTCTCCATCCCCATATAAATCTATATTAAGCACACAATTCCTCTCCATCCCCATATAAATCCATATTAAACACACAGTTCCTCTCCATCCCCATATAAATCTATATTAAGCACACAATTTCTCTCCATCCCCATATAAATCCATATTAATCTATATTAAACATGCATAATTCCTCTCCATCCCAATATAAATCCATATTAAGCAAACAATTCCTCTCCATCCCCATATAAATCCATATTAAGCACACAGTTCCTCTCCATCCCCATATAAATCTATATTAAACATGCATAATTCCTCTCCATCCCCATATAAATCCATACTAAGCGCACAATTCCTCTCCATCCCCATATAAAATCTATATTAAGCGCGTAATACATCTCCATCCGTATATAAAATCCATATTAAACGCAGTAAATATCCCCCCCCCCATTATTTAAATATAAAAAGAAAAACCTACATTGTAGGAATGTTTCATTGGGCGACCATAAACAAAAACGTCGCCTTGAATTTTTATTAAGGTGCTGGGTTTCAACAAATTAAGTAAAACGGTAGTGTGCAGAAACTTCAAACATTTCCGTTAGTAAACAGAGCTCACATGCGGAGTTGGGCACTTGGGTCAAGCCAGAGCGCATGCGCTGGGACTTTAACATTTGCTAGCACCGTCTTCGTGGAGTTGGGCACTCGGGTCAAGCCAGAGCGCATGCGCTGGGACTTTAACATTTGCAAGCAAGGTAGAGCACAGTCGTCGCGGAGTTGGGCACTTGGGTATAAAATATGTTTTAATCATATCAATGGACGACAAATGTAAGGAACTAGTCGTTGGCCAGGTTTCACATAATTACGCACGTTGCTCCCGAAAATGTTTGGTTCAATTTTAAAAGTGGTTTAATGCAAAAGTTGTATGAATATTCTATGGGAAGGGGGGACGTTTTCTATTCAGCCTGTAAGTGGAGGTAGATTTCGAAGTTCAGTTTTTACTTTCTCTACCACGTACCTGGTAGGTAGAGAAGGTATTGCATTCCACCCAAAAATTCAATACCGAGATTTCACAGGAAAACATGTTTAGAGAGCCCCTGAATGAAAAAATGGCATGTTTAGGAAAAGGTCCGTGCACTCGCGTGCATCTGTGTGTTTTAACAGCATAACTCAAAACCGAAAAGTCAGATAAATGCCAAACATTATATTTAGACTCAGTAACTTCCAAAGATACGACACGAAGATTTTCAAGAAAATTCCTCCACCCCAAACTACTGTTTTCATGGAACATTTTGCAATTCTTCATTTTCTAAAAAATGGCTATAATTATTTTGATGAAAACGCCATGTATTAAACATATTTACATGACAAATATAACGTATGCCTTGAATTTTCTGGGAATAGTCGTGAAGTGTACCTACTTCATTTGGAAGGAATTTTGTATAATCTTGTATAACTGGTAAACGTTAGGCGTTAGACGAAAATGTACTGCACAACAAATGTATACTGCTTTATAACCAATTTATTTCAAATACTTTTTTTTACTTTCTCTACTACGTATAGTAAGTAGTGGAAGCATTGCATTCCACCCAAAAATTCGATACCGAGATTTCACCGGAAATACATGTTTTGAGACCTCCTGAATCCACAAAAGCATTTTTGGAAACATGTCCGTGTGTGTGTCTGTCTGTCTGTCTGTGTGTCTGTGAACAGCATAACTCAAAATCGAACAGTCGGATAAGCACCAAACTTGGTATTTAGGTTCAGTATCTTCCAGAGATGCGACACGAAGGTTTTCAAGAAAATCCCCCCACCCCAGACTACCCTTTACATGGAAGATTTTTCGAAAATTTTAATTTTCTCAAAAATGGCTCTAACGATTTTGATGAAAATATCATATGTTTAGGGTAATGTCATGAGAAATGAAATGTATATCTCGAATTTTCTGGGAATGTCTCCAAAAGTATTCTTCATTGTGAACGACTTTTGCATAACTGGTAAACCATAAGAGATAGACAAAATTTTACTACACAAAAAATGTAGATCGCGTTAAAATACACAACTTATGTCATATACATTTCTTTTGTTGAGTGAACCGTTTTCGAGATATTGCTTGTTATTTCCTTAAATTTTCGAATACTTACCTATACTTTTTCTCAAATGCGTTATTCATTTTTTTTATGTCCTGGACATGCAAAGAGAATGGAATGCGTCACATAGCAACCAGCGTTAAAACATTTGACTATCGCTTAAAAGCTACCATATTTTCCTTGCATCTACAAGAAAATTACCAATAAGATTGATATCTCGATTAACATGAAGCATATGGAGAATAGGCGTTTGTAAAATTAGGTTGTACAAGAGTACAGAAAGTTATGCGAGTGTAACACATCAGATTTTTTTTGGTGGCATCACCACTTCCGACATATTCGTTATTAATGGTTCGATTTGTTCAGTGCTTTGTCGTTTCTTTTTAAGTCCCATAGATTTTTCGATGTTTCTGGCGATTGCATGGAAACAGTATGCAACTTTAAGGCCAGTGTGTGGCGTCCAGTTTTAAAACATTTCACTATCGCTGTTCCCATTATAACTTAATGTGTAATGTAGCTATTTCTACAACAGTTTATTTGGATTTCAGTGTATAGACAGAAAAATAATCTGATGTATTGCACTCACATGACTTTCCCTACTCTTGTACACATTTTTGTACAAATGCTTATTTTCCGTCTACTTCGTGTTAATCCGATTGCTAATTTTCTTGTAGGTGCAAGGGGAATATGATAGGCTTTAAGCGATAGTCAAATGTTTTAAGAGCTGGTTGCTATGTGGAGCATTTCATATTCTTTGTATGTCCAGGACAAAAAAACGAATAACGAATTTTCATTTGAGAAAAAGTATAAGTATTAGAAAAATTCAAACAAATAACAAGGAATACCTCGGAAATGGTTCACTCGACAAAAAAAAAAAAAAAAAAAAAAAGTATATGACAAAGTGTGTGTTTGAGAAAAGCAAAATGTTCGAAAAATGTTCCATGTAAAGGGTAGTCTGGGGTGGGGGATTTCCTTTAAAACCTTCTGTCGCATCCTTGAAAGATATAATAAACTCAAGTATTTATCCGACTTTTCGTTTTTGAGTTATGCTGTTCGCAGCCTGACAGACACGTTTGAAAAATGCTTTATTTGCATTCAGGGCACCTCAAAACATGCATTTCCGGTGGAATCTCGATATCGAAGTTTTGGGTGGAATGCAATACTTCCTCTTCTTCTATACGTAATAGAGAAAGTAAGAAGCTTTAGTTAGAATAGGAAAGGTAGAATCAGACGACTGAAAAATCCAATGCCATCGGCGGGATTTGAACCACGAACCTTCCAGTTTTTGTCCAGTTGTTCTAACCATTGTGCTACCATGGCAACATGCAAGTACGGCATTAAATTTTCTAGTGTTAACTACTGTTTTTGGTACTATTAATGAGATATAGTATTAAAAATGTACGCACGTCGAGTAACTGACACAACGTTTCTTAAGTATTAAGTGGAGAGATAAACGGGCTATAAAAACGTACGTCATCGCGTTTTATTTAGGGTGTACAAATAAACACGTGTTTAAAGCGTACATCGTGTGACTGTTACACGGTCTCCTCTAGTGCTTTTAATGCTTATTTCGCGCGTATGGTCACCTTGCTTCTCCCCGGCCCCAATCTTACCAGACGACGTCATGTAGATGTTTTACCCTGTGCGCATGCGTCGGGACTTAGAATAACAGCTTGACCCGATAGACCAACACCTACCGCTTGTTTTCGCTATATATATTTCAATTCTTAATTAAAACCAACTAAACTTTCGTTTCATAACCTGTCTTCTACCTTACTAGGTTTTCAGGTCATGTTCCAGTTTTAAACATCGAATGCGCGTTACTTGGTACTCAATATTAAATAAGGTATTACTATAAACTCCTACATTTAGACAGTTGCTTGTTGATACGAAAATTCAGCTTTATTTTATATTTTCGGCATTGCTATTTTATCAGCTGACTTCCATCTTAGTTTCAAGCACAGAACAGCAAACTATTTTCAAGCCTCAGCAATCAGCATGGCAGAGGTCGCGCTATTCATTCTATAAGCGTGCTGTTCATTTACCTTCGGGTGAGCTATCTGCAAGCGCTTGTTGCTTTGCAAGTCACAGTATCGCAAACAAACGAAAATAAAAAGAAGTACATTACACGTTTAATGGAGATAAAGTAACCGAAATAACTTCTTTTTTATGAATATGATTTTAATTTTGAGTAAATTTATATACTTTCCATGTAAAATAACGCTATTTCCGGTACTAAAAGCCATAAAGAGAAAGTTTAATTTAGTTTTTGTTATGTCTATATTGGCTGCCTGTGCACTTGATTCAAACAGAGTCGAAGTCCCGATTATTCTCGAGTCCTTTCGATACAATACGAAAGTTGCCACAAGTTTGGCGATGTTGCCGCGTTTGTTTTTGTTTTCTCGGATCAACCCTGAACCCCTGAACGGAGTTCAACTGACCTAAGATCAGCATTATACAACCCGCGTCGAGAAACAAACTAATTTCATTTCTGATCTTCGGTTATAACTGAACTGCAGTTAGCAGTTTTTATGCAACCGGGCTCAAGGTGTTCTGTAGAGTACATATACTACGAATTTCTTTCAGTTTGATGTTTCCAACTTGCGACTATAGACAGACTATCGGCTGTTTAATGTCACGGTCGCCTAAAATAACCTTTACAGTGAAGAGTCTAATCTACCCAATATGGATATAATATACCATACCCCGGGAATGAGAACGAAAAAGGTAAAACCACAGATACAGTAGATTGGCATTCTCCTCACTATGCTTTATCAGTGATGAAACCGGTTTTGCGCGCGGCCGCCATGGTTTATCACCATGTTTTTGAAAGGAGTATGGATTAAATGCGAACAAAAAAAAACAAGCTTTTGTGGTGTAAAGTGTTGGATTAATCAGTAAATGTATACATTATCTTCAAACCAATATACTGGTCAACACGTATGTGGTATTTGGATGCAATTTCCCTTATAGCAAGAGGAAAAACAGAAACAAAATGAGATGTTTCAATACATACGTTAGTTTACGTATTTAAGGCCCTTTTCGGCGGTATACGTTATGAAATATGTTATGCACTATATTGGTCAACACGTATGTGGTGTTTGGATGCAATTTCCCTTATAGCAAGAGGAAAAACAGAAACAAAATGAGATGTTTCAATACATACGTTAGTTTATGTATTTAAGGCCCTTTTCGGCGGTAAACGTTATGAAATATGTTATGCACTATCAACAGAATGATTCTGTATTGTTTATTAATTTTTGTTTATTTCATTTTTTTTGTTATATTGCATTGAAGCACACTTATTGTACAAAGTTAACCAAACCTGCATGTTGATTCATACCCAGTGAAAATGCTTTTCTTTTAGGGCAAACAAATTATCGCACATATACGTTATTACACAGAAGCAGTGGCAACATTGTTGTCATTGTCCTTGAGCCTCGAACACATTGTTGTAAATTAGGTGAAATATCAGCAGCATACGTTATTACACAGAAGCGGTGGCAGCATTGTTGTCATTGTCCATGAGCCATACATGTACTGCAATGAGGTGGCAATATCCATACCAGTCGTCCTCCGTGGACTAGTTACCACCGTGCTAGCCTCTGGTTCCCAAGGTCGCGGGTTCAAACCCGGCGGAGGGCGATGGGAAGGGAAGTAAAGCCCGTAGATTTATGGCACGTAAAAGAACCTCAAGCCTTATAAAGAGGCCTCTGAGCAAAATTACCGGTGTTTCACGCCTAATATAGAATGGGACGCTAAGAACCATAGTAGTTAAAGAGCGTCCATAAATAAAACTCAGTTTAATTTAATTTAATATCCATGACATCGTGAGAAACAATTGAAATCGACAAGACTTTAAAAGAATGGCAGGTATTGAAAAATTCGAATTTTTGATAACAGATATCTCAGAAATGGGTTATGCTACAGAAAACATTTTAAGTGAATTGTGTGTTTTAAAGAGATCTACATTTTTTGTGTGGTATGTTTTCGTCTATCGCTAACGTTTACCAATTATACAAGATTATACAAAACTCCTGCCGAATGAAGAGGACTTCGCAGGCTATTTCCAGAGAATTCAAGATATAAATTTTATTTTTCTTAAAGTTCCATTTGTACTCTGCCTTTAACCATATATTGCCTAAAGCAATGGTGTTAACTCGTATTCGCTTGTCGTTGGGTTTCTTGCACTTTTGGTTTTTTTAACCATTAGATCACACACACACACACACACACACACACACACATTCACACTCTCATTCATACTTCCAGACTCTGGGGGAGGATAGGGAATAATCTTGGTTAGAGAAAAATTCCCACCCCCAGCCGGGAATCGAACCCGGGACCCTTGGTACAGAAAGCAGGTGCTCTAAAGACTGAACCATATTTTATTTGCCATGTAAATATCTTTAATATATGATATTTTAATAAAAATTGTTAAAGCCATTTTCAGAGAATTAAAAGTTTTCGAAAAATGCTGCATGTAAAAGGTAGTTGGGGAAGGAGATTTTCTTGAAAACCTTCGTATCGCATCTTTGGAAGGTACTGAACCTAAATACCAGGTGTGGTATTTATCTGACTTTTCAATTTTGCTTTTTTTCGATTCACGGGACCTCTAAACATGTAGTTGCAGCGAAAGCTCGGTCTCGAATTTTTGAATGGAATTCAATACCTTCTCTACCTACTAGGTACGTGATAGAGAAAGCAAAAAGCTTGAGTAAGAATAATTTGTATACCCAGTAATAAACGATAGAGGGACTTTCCCGCGGTCTTCTCCGTCTCGTCGGCATTTATACATAATGACAACACCAAGGCGTGCACCTCGAAAAGCTGCTAACATTACAATTTTACGTCACTACGGCAGAGGTAGGTAACGTGCAAAAGTGCGGAAACTTTTCCATTCCTTCATACTCTCAACTATAATTTAATTTACACATTACCTATTTCTTGCCGTAGCATGCGTACTTAATTATGTACACAACAAACATCCACAAAACAGCCCTTTCTTTCGTCAGAGAAGTTTACATTATTATTACTATTACTACCGTCGTTGGAGAGCGGTTGCAGAAGCATCAATTTGCTCATATCATAACTATTGTGCACCAATTCTACTTCTCATTTTCAGGATTTCAGGGCTATTTGAATCTAAAATTTTGTGACTGCCCAATAATCATATTGAGTAGCCCCTACTATTTAGAATATTTAAGGAATTGTTTCAGGTTAAGGAAGTAGGGGGTAAAAAGAAAAGAAAAAGACACTAACAAAATTGGAGATGCTCTTCGGGAAAGCTGCGACTACATGTCTTAGAACAGTACAAACACAACCTGAAATCTCTATTTTATGAAGTATTGGATAATGTAATGTCGGAAATAAACGAACGCTTTAATGATATACAAAATTTAAAATTCCTAAAGCTTGTCTATACCTGCAAATTGCAAGAACATTCTAAAGTATTCCCTTCCATGCTATGAATAATTTCAAGTTGTGCTACCCAGATACAGCTGTTGTGCTATCCGGATACAGAACGATTGAGAAACAAACCTATTTTACTCTACCAAGATAAGGCTTATGAAGCTGTTAATCCCGAAGCATTGATGAGATCTTTTTTTTAAAAAAAAAAAAAAGATTTGACGTGTTACACTCGCATGACTTTCTCTACTCTTGTACAAACTGTTTGACAAACGCTTATATCAATATGCTTCATGTTAATCGAGATATCGAGATGTTAATCTTATTGCTACTTTTCTTATAGATGCAAGGGGAATCGGTAGGCTTTAAGCGATAGTCAAATATTTTAAGAGCTGGTTGCTATGTGGAGTATTCCATTCTCTTTGCATTACCAGGACAAAAAAAAATTTAATAACGAATTTCCATTTGAGAAAAAGTATACGTATTGGAACATTTAAGGGAATAACAAGCATATCTCGATAATAGTTCACTCAACAACAAAAATGTATATGACATAAAATGTGTATTTTAACGTGATCTATATTTTTTGTGTAGTAAAATTTTGTCTATCTCTTATGGTTTACCAGTTATGCAAAAGTCGTTCACAATGAAGAATACTTTTGGAGACATTCCAGAAAATTTGAGATATACATTTCATTTGTCATTAAAATATCTTAAACATATAATATTTTAATCAAAATCGTTAGAGCCATTTTTGAGAAAATTAAAATTTTCGAAAAATGTTCCATGTAAAGGTAATCTAGGGTGGGGGGATTTTCTTGAAAACCTTCGTGTCGTATCTCTGGAAGATACTGAACCTAAATACCAAGTTTGGTGTTTATCCGACTGTTCGTTTCTGAGTTATGCTGTTCACAGACTGACAGACACACACACGGACATGTTTCCAAAAATGCTTTTTTTGGATTCAGGGGGCCCCAAAACATATATTTCCGGTGAAATCTCGGTATCGAATTTTTGGGTGGAATACAATACTTCCCCTACTTACTATACATAGTAGAGAAAGTAATAATAAAATGGATGATGTCTTCACAGATGCATACAACTGTTTAGCCGGATTCTTACAATTCCGTCCACTAGTTATTCTGCAGAACAAAGTAGGATCTCGTACTAAAAGAGCATTAACCGAGCGGGATGGTTCAGGCGGTTATGTCCGTGGCCCGCATTCGGGAGGTCATGTGTTCGATTCCCGCGATCGATCTTCCTCTATGAGTTTTATCGGGGTTTTCCCGGGCCGCTAGGCGAATATTGGAAGGTTCATTACATCCCCCGAATTTCCTGTCCCTCCATTTCACCTACATTCTCATTTCACTTCACCGTTCATCTGCTTGATCTGTTTCAGGGTTAAAAATGTCGGCAGGGATCTCGGTGTTGCATGGCAGGGGAAGAGGATGCTGCGTGTAACCCTTCGTCCACCGGAATGGGGGCGGTATTCGAGTCCTGGGACCCCAAGGGGATGTGGGGGGGCGATGGTACCAGCTGCCATCCGGGGAGTTTCAATCTGTAAAAGACAGGGAACCTGCCCTCTGCCCTGTCGTGCCTCCTGGTCCGGCCGCCCTCCATCTCCTCTCACCTCACCCCTCCCTCGAGGGGGCACCTCGTCAAGGGCCTCAGGCACAAAAGATCTTGTAGGTTGAGGTGCCAAGTCCCCCTCCGCAGTTAGTCCTAGTCCTAAAAAAATTAAAACTTATCTCGAATCAGCTTAGGCAATAGCAGATTGACATATTAGTTATTTTCCATTCATAAGGACATACTCTGTGAACTGATGAAAACTCGATCTTTCTATGAAGACATCACAGGTGCTTTCGCGAAGATGAAAAACAGACAAATCGACTTGATATACAAACTAAAGGAATCTTATTTTAATTGAAGAATAACTGAAGTAGTAAGCATTAGCAATCTTATTTCAATTTTTGACCACTTCGTTTTGTGAAATGTTCAAGCAATTATTAAGCAGTTCTTGCTGTTAATTTACTAAATAAACACCGTGGCAATACCTTCTTTACATTACATGTCATCTACACGCCTAGGAGGTAATCACTGGCCTAAGACTATGGGGATATGGTACATGGATGCCAGGAGCACTCATATATGTTAAACTCAAAATCTGCCGTGTTGTCCTTCAGGCCCTTACGGTTCTAGGTACCCTATTGATTTAATGATTAAAACACGGCTCATATTTTAGGGTCTTTCCCAATCTGTCATAAGAATCAATCTGGTAGACAAGGTGAAACAAAACATATTGATGCACCATCACTTATCACTATATCAGTATACAGCAGCAGATAAGATTAAACTAAGATGAATGTGTTAGTAACAATTTTCTTATATCTTAAGGACTTCACTGATTAAACCATATTGTTAACTTTGTTTATCCTTTCGTTTGCTTTATTACGTCTCAGGAATCTAGGTGAAAATGAACATTTATTTCTAATTATGTAAAAATGAAAATATTTGTGACAGCATATTCAAAGAAAAACCGGAAACATAACTTCAACCGGAGTTAAGTACCTACTCAAAACTGTGCTGCAGCTGAGCGAGATGGCTCCACAGTAACGTGTGAGGCTCGCATTCGGAAGGTTCTGGGTTCAATTAAAAGACAAAACTGCTTGAAGTTAATCTCTAGTAATTAGAGCGAAAATTAATTCCATTAATATCGGGTTGCGAGTGCATACCATTTCTCAATCAGACTGGCACGCATAACCCTGCAATGGAACTGCGTATTTCTTAAATAAAGATTATGAAGAACCGTCGGGGTTTTTCTTGGTTTCCCCGGGTCGGTTGGCGAATGCTGGGGTGGATTCTCGTGGATTCTCTTCTACCACGAATTTCCTGTCATTAGCTTTCATCTGTTTCAGGGTTGAAGGACCAGGTGACGGCGTTCGGTTTGTTGCGGCAGGACGGTGGATTGTGCGCTTTGGAAAGGTTAAGAGTTCTTAACTCGAGCCACAGTTACCTCTGCACATTTGTGTTTAATTTTAACATGCATATTTCTCTCTTTAGTCTCTAGGGATAATTAAGTACCTATTCATGTTGTATTTCATTCATTACCGAGCGCCAACAACAGCCTAAATTAAACAATTTATTATAGCTGTGGCCCACTATTGAGAGCAAATTGACGCATCCAGAAGTAAATGTAAGGAGAAAACATGGGCGGGCACTGCCAAAATGCATGTCCTTTTCGCCACGAAGCAGGAATACCAGCTGCTGATCAGCGCTATACCTTCCCCTAACTCGTCTCCTTACGTTCATTGGTCCTGCAAAGCCCTTTACCTAGCTGCACAGAAGATGCTTTCAACTACTTCCGTTATTGACTCCAGAGATGAAGTAGGTATATCATGAAACGATTTATTGATGCTTTATCATCTATCGTACTTAGGGTAGAATTGGATTTGGAAATGATGACACCGTTATCGCAAGTTTACGCTCTTCACTTCTTAATGCAATTTAATCCGTTCCATATTCAAAGCTGTGTTTGATTTCTAATTAGGCACAATGACAAAAATTCTCCAGCGTGGCTTATTTAGTCCCGTCGACCATTCTTTTTCACAACTTTCTGCATAACATCATTCACTAGATATATGAAAATTATTGTCCGGAAATCTTCGCTGCTGTCTGCTACCACTAAAATATTACTAATGCTGAAGAAATGTCACCACTTTCTTAACCATGAGCCAAAACGGTTTGGGATATTTCTAAATGCAAGTATGACGATCTTTTTTCTACCTTATTGAAGGGTGTAGGGACATGAGAAGAATGGCCATTCACTATAATAACAGAGGCCTAAAAACAATTTTCCTTTAACTTTTCGCATGCACGTGAATTTATTAAAAGCATGCGTTAACATCGTGGTTCACTGTAGTTGTTGAATTAAATTTATGTCTTGTTATGAAAACAAAAAGTAATAGGTGGTAAGGCTGGATAGTCTTCCAAATAGTATAATTGCTTATAATAACAGAAAAAAAAATTAAGAAATTGTTGACTGCCTGATTGTTCATTATTTACTCCGTCCTCTTGGTAATTCCGAATGACTTACTCCGATATATTTTGCTTCGAAAATTAATACAATAATAGAAATTAATTGTTAAAGATCGAGCAGAATGACGACGATAACTATTATTATTATTATTATTATTATTATTATTATACACATGGAAGTGTTTATCGTCCATTTTAATAACTTAGTATGGGTGGTATGATGGTCAAATGAGTCCGGAGCCCATTAAGCCTAGTTAGCCTTTGAGAATAGAACTACTACTACTACTACTACTACTACTACTACTACTACTACTACTACTACTACTACTACTACTACTACTACTACTACTACTACTACTACTACTACTAATAATAATAATAATAATAATAATAGTAATAATAGTAATAATAATAATATGTAGATGACTTGTGCTCTTAAGCAGCTGAGGTGTAGGTGTTTTTTTATTTAGTGTGGTACCTGAGCCTGAAAGCAGGATTCGCCACTGTTACACACTTTCGTAGGTTGGCAAACTTTGCCGGTTATTAAAAAGAGGATTTTTATCGAATTGTTGGGCACTAGAAAAGAGAATGTGGACTCTATAGATGGGATATGAACCTATTAGCAAGTGGATATTCTTGGTTGGGAATTACACCGTTCATGGACCTCTCACAAAAGACCGAAAACCATACTATCGAGTGAACCATCTTATTGATCACCTATTCTTGTTAAATCCTATTTTGTACTACCGGAAGTGTTTGTTCCGGAAGAGGCAAACACCAGATGGTTATGGTATGGTAGATACTTGGAATACAAATCGTGTAACCTTGAGTCTAGTCTTTGCTATGATGTGGTATTGTATAGTACGAGAGGTATTCTCGATTTTCTCATTCATTTGGTGTTAGTATAGCATACCATGTGGCAGTGCTTCTCTTCATATATAATGTAATTATTATAATTAATAATTTTTTGCTTTCTTAAAACGTGCATGCTTGGTCTTGATGTCAAATCGCAAGAATTAGAGATGGAAGCTCGATACCGTCGAGATTTCGATACTTCCATACCTACTTATGAATCCTCGAATACCTACTCCAAATTTTCGCATTTCTGTTCCAGACACCTTGTTTGGTAGTTATTGAGTTTCACATTGCGCTATACAAGGACGAAAGGATAACAATGTGGATAATGCCTCACATTGTCGCCTAGCATTATAGAAACAAATATATGTTACATTCACGACTTTCTCTACTCACTGTCGTTTATTAGTTTCTGTCTCACGTATCTGGTAGGTAGAGGACTTATTGCACTTAACTCAATGATTCGAACTTGAAATTTCACCGGAGTATATGTTTTGAATCCAAAAGAAGCATATTTAATGTCTGTCTGGAACAATATAACTAAAAATGAAATGTAAATACCAAACTTGGTATTTAAATTAAGTATCTTCCAAAGATACGGCACGAAGATTTTCGAGAAATATACTGTATCTGCTCAGACCATAGATGTTTTAATTATTATTTACAAAGAAATTTATAAGTTGCTCGAGAAATGAGTTTCAATGTAGTAAATACAATGCCAATGTAAATATTGAATATATTAACAGATGTGAGCTGAATACATTTTTATCTTTACTTTCTCTACTACTTAGGTAGGGGAAATTTGTATTCCACCCAAAAATTCGATACCGAGATTTCACCAGAAATACATGTTTTGAGGTCCCTATAATCCAAAAAGGCATTTTTAGAAAAAGGCCCGTGTCTGTGCGTGTGTGTGAACAACATAACTAAAAACGAAAAGTTGGATAAATACCAAACCAGGTACTAAGGTCCAGTACCTTCCAAGGGTACGACACGAGTATTTTCAAGAAAATCCCCCACCCCAAACTATCCTTTACGTGGAACATTTTTCGAAATTTTTTATTTTCTAAGAAATGGCTCCCACGATTTTTGATTAAAGTACATATATTAAAGATATTTACATGAAAAATAAAATGTATATCATGAATTTTCTGAGAATAGCCTGTGAAGTCCACTTCAGTTGGAAAAAGTTTTTATAATCTTATACAACTGGTAAACGTTAAGCGATTGACAAAAACGTACTATATAAAAATGTAGATCCCTTTAAAACACACACTTTACTTTAAATAAGTTTTTTTTGTGGCATAAGCCATTTCTGAGATATCTTATTAAAGGCTCGAATTGTTCATTACTCGGTCATTCTTTAAAGTCCTTTCAGCCTTTAGTTGCTTCTCACGATTGCATAGAAACAGTATGGCATTTTAAGGCCAGCATATAGCCACCAGTTTTTAAACATTTGACTATCGCTGTTCCCTTTAAAGCTGTAACGAAATGTGTAATGTAACTATTTCTACAAAGGTTTATTGTATTAAAATGTAGTAGATAAAAAAATATGCTTTAGTAAAAATAGTTTATATGTATACCCAATAATAAATGATAGAGGATAGAGAAAGTCATGTGAATGTATCACATCAGAATTTGTTTAAGTCCTGGGCATGCAAAGAGAATGAAATGCTCCACATAGCAACCAGCTCTTAAAAGATTTGACTATTCCTTAAAGCCTACCATATTCCCCTTGCATACCATATAAGAAAATTAGCAATAAGGTTGCTATAGTTATTGCTATTAGCATAAGCTTCTACAAAGATTTATCTCAATCAACATGAAGTAGATGGAGAATAAGCGCTTGTAAAAATAGTTTGTACAGGAGTAAAGAAAGTCATGTGAGTGCAACACATAAGATTTTTCGTTGACAAATTAAAATGTCAGGCCTTTTTCTACGATGTCCTGCTTTTTCCTATTAAATACTCTGCTGTTCTAAGTTTTGACCTGATCACCCTAACCAGTGGAAACTATTGCCCACAGGGGGTAGCAGCGCTATGAAACGCTGGTGACTGCAAGTTAGGCAACTCCTTCAAGCGTTGTCTGACGCAGTGCCATGGAAACCTTTTCATCTCGGTGCAAGGCTAATTGCGGATCACAGTTTTACTGCCGAGAAATGGGCATTAACTTTTAATTAAGACAGGCTGTTACAACATGCCGCACTTTATTTTCACTAAGACATTCCATGGGCGTATATTAACGTATAACTCAAGTGCGTTATCGTAAGAAATCACTTCTGTCCTTGCTATCTCTTTCAACCTTAATTGCTGATAAGTCTTTATGATAAACTAACTGTTTTTGCGATGTGAAGTGGCGCTTCCTCTATGCTGAATATAGGTATTTTCAGAAAGAAATACTGTATCACTTTAGATCATTCGTGATATGGGGAAATTATTTTATTGGGCTGACCATGTGTGTTCCTGCCTGGAGTTTGTAGAGTTCTATTAATTAACTTTTAAGAAACACACACACATACACTCGCTCTCATTCTCTCTCTCTCTGTCATAGTCTCTCTCTTGGGCTTCTTAAATTCTATTAGCGTTTTCCATAAAAATTTACTTTGCGATTTTGAACTCAGTTTTCAAGTAAAGATGCAATGCTCTATGCACCTACTAAAATGCCAAAAAAATGGACCATGAGTCCGTTCTGAAAAACCCACTTAATACTAACAGTTGTAGAGTGCTGTAGTCTTTAATATAACTTGAAACAGACAGAGAACAAGTCAAAATTAGTAGAAATCAGAATAAAATTTTAAAAATACAGTGCTACAGACTCCAGCTATGGTTCTTCGACTTTTTGCAGACGCCCTAGCCTGGGCTACCGTGAATGAGACAGTAGAACGCAGATTAAACTTATCTTATCCGATTCGTGCAATCTGCTGAACCTCCAAGGCGATAAAATTGCTTCGAGATATTAAACTAAGACTGACATACAATGCTACCTCAGGAGTAGAACGTCGCCATGATTCGGGTCCCTTCAAAACTGATTTTGATTTCCAATCCAAGACTGCTCAAGGGCGGTATGTACTCGTAATAACAGTTATCAGACTATACATTTATGGTTTATGTGTTTGCTCAGACTAAAAACTGCCTTTGTTCTATGATCTTCGGGTTGTTAGCATAACGCATTAAACACTAGCAACAGAGGTCATAACTTTGGACTTTTATTTCTCTGTTATCCGTTGTCGTTTCTTGAGGCCGCTTGGAATAGGTGTATATTAAACCTCCATTTAATAAATATGATTTACATCTAATATTCATTCAGCTTATCTACTTTTCAAACTCACAAGCATTCCTTATTTATACCAGGTGTCAACAAAGTTCGTTTATAACGTTTCAGAGAAGATACAATCATCTATTTTTTTATGTTACAAAACTCTTGGCGGATGCATAATTCTTTTTGGCTAAGCTTTAAATGTTGCTCGTCTTGATTAGTGTTACAAAAGTTCTTTTTACAGATTTTAAAGGATAATAGACGAGATAAAAACATACATTTATCTCAACGTATGTGACAAAAACTTCTGAAACATTTAGATGAGTCTTGTTCGTAAGTGCGGTTATGAATTGTTTTCGGACTTCCTCTGCTTTAGGCACCTAAGCTGTAAAGAAAGAAAAATCGACTATATTGCGTTCACATAACTTTCTCTACTTTCCCTTCCACAAACTCTTCTTTATATAAAAAAAAGCTTATTCTTCTACATATTTCTTGTAAATAAAGGTAAACTTTTGTTACAATGCTAAACATTTCGTTGTAGGGATAAGAAGAATACAGTAGGCTAAAGCAATAGTAGTATTTTTAAAAAGAGTCTCTCTGAGATGGATTCGAAATCCCATGCTCCTTACATGACGACGAGAAAAAACGAATAGCGCCTTACCATTTGAAAAATGTATAAATATTTGAAAATTCAAACTAATAACAAAGAATATCTTGGAAATGGCAAAGCCCATAAATGTATTTGGTATAAACTGTCGGATTTAACGAATTTCTGCATTTTTTGTTTAGTAAGATTGAGTCTATCTCTTACGATTTACGAATTACACAAAAATCATTCAGAATGAAGAACACTTCACGGGTTTTTCGCAGAGAATTCAAAATGTACATTTTATTTCTTACGCAAATATTTTACAGATGGTATTTTAATCCAAATCATTATAGGCATTTTTGAGAAAATGAAAAATAAGAAAATTTTCCATGTAAAGGGTAATTTTAACTGGGAGGATTTTCTGGAAAAGCTTCGTGCTGCATCCTTCGAAGACGTTCTTAAATACCAAGTTTAGTATTTAACTGACTTTCCGTTTTTGAGTTAACGCTGTTCACAGAAACACACACAGAAACCACATACACACATCCACGCAGTAAGATAGACACGCGTGGACTTTTATTTATTTATTTATTTATTTATTCAGAGAGTTTGAAAACGTATATTTCCGGTATCTCGGTATCGAATTTTTGGGTAAAATGCAATACTTCCTCTACTTACTATAGGCACGTAGTAGAGAAAATAAAATGAAATGCCACTTGCCATTAGTTATAAATGAGCGAATGTTTCAAATAATCCATTGTAGCTTTTCGAATATGGAAGAATGGTTCCTGTGAAGCATGAGAATATAATGGGATTAGCATAAGTGAGATGGAGGGGGTCCCCAGCTACTGGAGCTCAGCACCGCATATAGGCCACTGTAAGCCCTTTGTGACTTACGTGATTCTTGGGAGGTAGGGATGAACGGAGAGAGACCCGAAGGGCGACCAGATCCGGACAACGATGTACGCTAGTAATGACACCAATCCTGACTCCGGTGCCTTCAACCCAGGGGTATCGGGAACGAGCTCTCCAGAAAGGGGCACCATCCAAGCACCAAGGAAAAATTTTTACATAGCGTAAACTCCACTGTCCCGCCGCAACGCACCAGTCGCCGTTGCCTGACCCTACAGTTTTGAAAGAGATGGTGAAACGTAAAAAGAAATTATGGGAACATGAAAGAATGAAAAAAATCTATGGTATAAGAGGAACCACCCACCAACCTGGAAAAACCATGAAAAAATCCAAGGTCAGAGTGGATGGCCTAACGGGAATTGAACCCGGGATCTCCCGAATGCTTCACACGTTATCGCGAGGCCATCTCGCTCGGTACATACACGAGAACTAGATATTCTTTCTAATGTGGTTGAAGGGATCTATAAATTGACTACTATTGGAAGTAACCGTCATATACATAAATGTCGTGCAATGAGAAAATTCAAAATAACGATAAACTTTCCACGTAAAGGGCAGTTTGGGATTGGAGAGATTTTCTTCGTGTTGTTTGGAGGATGCTGAACTTAGATACCAAGTATGGTATTTATCCAACATTTCGATTTTTTTAGTCATACTCTTCACACAACTGCACACGTACCTTGCGCCCTCGTACCTTTTTCTAAAATGCTTTTTTTATCCGGGGATCTCAAAGATGCATTTCCAATGAAATCTCGATATCGAATTTTTAGGTTAAATGCAATACTTCCTTTACCTATTAGTAAGTGCTACAGAAATTACAAAACCTCAAATGTATAACTTTGAGCAACGTAATGGCCATGAGCCGCTCAATACTGTGAAATACTCCCCTCATCACGGCATTTTTGTTAGGAGACACATGTTCAATTCGCCTACGTATCCTCAAGCCTCTGCTGCAATTGACTACTATCTAGTTTCTTCACACCGGCTCAGTTTCTATTACTTCCCTTTGTAATTGTCTAGGAAGACAACAGAGATGGAAGATGTTTTTTCTAAGCAGCTCATTTTCTGGTTTTGCTATGCTTCGAATGTATACGTACTGGTAGTCCTTGGGATATTTCCAGAAATTTCGCTGTTACAACTTCACGTTTAGGGAGGATATACCAGTAGTTTCTTTCAATGCATCTTAAGGTATGTAGTTTTCTTCTATGTAGTCATATTTAAAATGCAACGTCTAGCTAAGTTATACTCCAGTGAAGCAAATAACGCCAGGCAAAGGAAAAAGCATCCTAGTTAAGATAGAATTGAATTATGATGCGGCGTATCAGTAAGTTCATTGTCATTACCAGGCGCACTGTTGTGTTGCATTGTCGCTACCAGACATAGCATTATTGGGTTTCTTTGATTTTTCGGCTTAACGATCCCTCTTTTTGGCGCGAACCACGCCAAAAGGAGGGCTTTGTTTGAAATTCGTCTGGTATGATGCCGACCCTGGCTGGCGTGGCTAGACACGGTTGAAGGGGGAGGGATATAGATAGCGTCACTTGAGTGAGAGCGGTCGTTGCAGCAAGACGTGCGGTGGTCAGTCCACGGCTTCGGGACATCTCCTTCCATCCTCTCTTCCTAGTTCATAATGTAGAGAAGCCAGACGTTTGTTAATAAATTCCAGGTAATGTGTGTTATGTAATGTTTTTGTGTAATGTAAAATCCCACGCCTTCCTCTAAATCTACATACCAAGGTCCCGGTCTTCTTGCTGTAGCGAGTTGCGGCCCCTCCATGTGCGTGCTGGGGTGAACTAAATTTAATCATTTCCTGGAAACCTTTTGGCCCTCATCCCAGCATGTAACAATATTGTACTCTTCAAAATTTTCCAGTATCTATAACATCATCTACTTTGCATCCCACGACTAAAATTCTAGGCAAGGTGAAAAAGCACCTCTCTGGAGAACAACTGTCTACTGCAGATTGGTTTTACACATTGGCTGCTGTCGAAGCATTTGGGCGTACACAACTGTCTTCTACAATGGTTGCAAAATACTGTTACTGCTACCCATAATGTTTTACTTGCGTTTTAACACTTCTACTCTCCTATGCATAGTTAGCCATTGAGATAACCCGAAAATGAGTTTAGAGGAAACATAACTTGAAACATAATATGCAATGGCAACAAAGGCACATATCTGTAACAATAAAGCTTTTTGCGCATTTACTGCAAACTGGTGAAAAATCGTGTCAAGAACGCAAAGCCCGCCTCTGTGATATGAAGGTAGCGTGTCTGCCCCACATTCAAAAGGTCACGAGTTCGAATCTCGGTTAGGGTGTTACCCGGATAAGGTTTTGTTCGGGGTTTTCCTTTATGAAAATATGAATGCAGGTAACTTTAAGGTCTATGGATCCCGGAGTCATTTGAGCAGCATTTCATCTATTTCATTCATTCATTGTCCGATATGACCTAACCGGTTAAAGGAACTAAACAAACAAAAAATGCAAACACTCAACAAATTGTGAAAGTAACTTGATTCTTACCATGGAGAACCCAACGGCAGAACGACTGTTACTGATAGAAGTTATTTTGTTTCATTCTACAACGGCTGTGTACTCGGAGCAATTATTGCATTGTATTTGTTCCATGTTTAGTCGGGCGGACGCTTAGCTGTTTCATCCGTGAATTTAACATAGGATCCAATGCGTTCCCAATGATAGTGACGTTTGTCTGCAGCCAGAACCACCCATAATAAGGGAGCAGACGGTGTGCGGTATTTTAGCCATTGCAGAAGGGCCTAGGCAGTCAATTATCAATTATCATGATAATGCTATCCTCTTCTATCCATGAAAAGAAATGTGTGGCATTATTGGGGGAAACTGCCGTCCGGTCCTTAGTTGGAAATGGTTCTTCCATCGTTAAAAAGTTCTGGGAGGAACAAGTTCATAACCCGCATATGGTACTCCCAGGATTCAAACACATCGTTAATCATCTTCAGCGCATTCTGGATACCAGAAATGAGATCTCAGCGTTCGAGTGTGCCCGGAGCCAATATGGCCTGTTATCTTTGTTTCCTTTTACTCCTAGGATTGAAGAGAAGCATAGTTCAAGATGGAAGATTATCTGGCAGAATGTGTTCTGCAAATATGTTCCAACTGATTGGCAAGAGACGACCTATGAAGTCTTAAACGAGACCATACCGACGGCAGAAAAACTCTGGCGATATGGACGAACACAATCTGTGCAGTCTGCTCAGGACTTGATACCTTGGAGCACCGAATTGCATTCTGTTGGCAGGTTGATGTCATCTGGATGGTGCTCAGGAACTACATATCAAGATGATGCCAACCGGGGGCCCCGCCATACCTTGAGGAACTGCAGCTCCTGGAATTTCGCTTTCAGAATATGGTCCTCTTACGCTGTGTGATTTGGTTGGTAACGGGAACGTTACACTGGATCTTTAAACGGAATGTCGACAATGTGACAAAGAGGGTGGAATTGTTTGGCTTCTTGAGATAGGAACGGCAGAGGCTGATAAAATCCGGATTCATCCGCTCAATGCAGCCCTTTATCTACGTTTTGAGATCACTAATTAATGCTGTTGTACCGAAATCCCAATATTAAAAAAGTGGCCTATGTTAAAAACTGATGACAACCTACACAAACCCTTCTACATCTGTTATAAACAAAATAAATAGATGAAAAACTTGAAGAAAAAAACCATTGTAAAGCCGCTAAATAAATGCTACTCATTGCATGTTTCACTTTTTGCAGGATGAATATAGCGCTTAAATGAAGTAATGTCTAAGCAGAAAGTAGTTTAAAACTTAAAAAAAAAGGATGAAAAAAAAACATGATGCACTATTTATCTCTGATAGCTTTAACGCATGCGGACCAGTTTATTCGGTTGCAAGCATATTTAATGTTAAAAAAAAGTTTAATTTTACTATGCATTTCAATAGTTTGAAACTTGTAATGGTACAAATCAATAGTAATGATGTAGGAATGTGCAAAAAAAATCCATTATTATTGTAAGTAAATTATTGTATTAATTATATGGGACACTGTAATGAACTAACGGAGTCCCAGAATTTACGTTGGTACTCCTACCTGCAGCACGCGGAAGCGCTGACTTATCGCATATTATTTTAGTGAGTGAAGGTGAAAGGTAGAGACCACAGGATTTCGCAGTAGTGATAAAAGCGTTAATTGAAAAGAAAAGTGTTCTAAAATTACGGACAATATTACAGCTAATTAGCGATAAAACGCAAAACCTAATATTTATATCCCCCCCACGAAATTAATGCGAAATTCTGTGGTTTCTAGTGAACGGAAAGCAGGAATCTCTGATGTTGCAAGCATCCAGTTGTGTGGTTATTTCCGGCACCCCTCTGAAAGTTCCGTCATGTAGCCGTAATAAATCTTATAGTTTCCAAGTGAGTATCCCAAGAGACTCATTTCTACTTGAGGTAACCATAATCATTGTAGTTTTGTACTTTATTGTCAATGCGGTGATATTGTCAAAATTCTGGAGATTAGGCTCTTATGATGATTCTATCTTGGAAAGTTTTAATGACATATTTTTTATGCTATTGTCATTGTAGGAGGATTGGAATCTGTTGCTTCACTTTTCAGGTTATATGAGCTCAGCAAGCTCTCCAACCCAAAGCATGTGTGTACTTCTTTAAAAATATCTTGCGCCCTCTTCACTCAGTGACAAAGACACGCTGCATGCAGAGCTATTGACATATTATCTGCAGTCATGCCCGTACCCAGAAAAAAAATTCGGGGAGGGTTTTCCACAAGTATATCTAAACTTAACAGTACCCCACACAGTTACCATGTACCTACTCCGTGGTATATAGACGTTACATGAATAAGAAAATTGCTTGGATGCATTATATAGACAAGAAAAACTCACCAGAATGAGGGTATTTCACCTTACAGCACAAACCATGGAGACTGCTTCGAAAACCGGAATGTATGGTCACCTTACCTATGTAAGGCGACGATTTCAAGTTTCCCTTTTTCTTGTAAATGTGCTACTAGCAATAGACCTACTGTTATCTAACGACATTTTTCCATATTCGTTTGCTATGAATTTAAATAAATAAAATTGTCAGAAGTTTCGGGGGGGGGTTGAACCCTAAACACCCCCGCCCCTCTAAATACGGCCCTGTCTCCAGTGCATATTTGTTTTTAAGATTTATACGCTTCACGAACTTAAATTCATCCTTTAACGGTGAGAAGAAACGATTAAACGTTACTCATAATTTAAGACATTTTTTTTAAAGTTACCATATATACACCAAATAAGAAATTCAATGCCATAACTCATATTGATGATGGTGTACATAGAAAGCAAAATGTCATTTTTCTCCTCGCGGCCGGAGGAACTAATAAGCACTTTCTTTTCCTCGTTTCCCACACACTGAAAGTTACTTTTTCAACTTATTTGAATTTCGGTTACTGGCCGTTTAACCGTGTGCACAATTTACTAATGTTGGTTTGTTCAGCTATTACATTTAAAGACAAAACGAATAGAAAATGTTGGTGCTTTTATATCGGTTTTCTTTTGAAATAAAAAAAAAGTGTTACATAAACGTGTTTACCTCGCTTTGTATTTATACATCTGGTAAAGGAACGTTACAGATAATGTAGCAAAAGGTGAAGGTAAAGGAACGGACGAACGGAGGGACCCAGAGAACTGGTAGAGCAACGCAAGTAGGCCGCAACGGGAGGGAGGGAGGGATGAAGGGAGAGGCGCAAAGGGCGACCAGATCCGGGTGACGACGGGAGCAAGCATGGCCGGGGTCCATTCCCCAGTTCGAACGCCTCCGAACCGCCCGAGCCCACCCACAAGCCTTCGAACCCTTGGATGTGTCCCCTAGTGGGCCCCACTCGGAGGCGGGTCTTAACTGAGCAGCCCCGAGCGAAGCCAGGGAAAAACCTCTACAAAGCCCGCAGCCACCGCAACCCGCCAAACACCTCGCCATATCCTACAACCATGAAACAGATGACAATGAAGGAGATGATGGGTACATGAAATGAGGGGCAGGAAAGCCGTGATAGAAAAGAAGCCACCCCAGAATTCGCTGCCAACCCGGAGAAACTATGAAAAACCCATGGGTCAGAGTGGGCGGTCGCCGGGGATCGAACCCGCGACCTCCAGATGACGAGTAGTCCGTAGAATGTACTGTGATGTTGATGGTAGTGGAAATATGCCAACAGTATACGGTTGATGTGTACATTTTCTGTAGCATTTCAAGGACGTAGTGGGAAGTCTATTTTACATGAATCCGATGTAGACGATCGGAGAAACATCCATGGCAAAGTCTCATCCGTTCTCAAAACAGATCGAGCACAGACTCCTTAATAGTAGATTATGATGCAAGGGGTAAAAGTAGGGTTTTATTCTGCGAGTAGGAATGTTTGCGAGACGAAGGCCTACGGCAATCCACTTTTAACACGTGTGGCATATACTATTTTTTAGACAGTGCTTGAATTTGTAAAATATCAATAATATCATATTGATTCCTGAAACTAACAGAGATCACGTTAGAACGCGGTACTTGAAACAAGAGAAATTATGCTAAAAATCTGATGTGTTACATTCACATGACTTTCTCTACTCTTGTACAAAGTATTTTTACCAACGCTTATTCTCCATCTAGTTCATGTTAATCGAGATAAACATTTGCAAACTCTATCATATTGCTAATTTTCTTGTAGATGTAGGGGAAAATATATTTACAAGGGCAATATAGAAAAACAGTAGCCTTTAAGCACATACATATCTCTTAATAGCTGGTTGCTAGGTGCAGCACCATTCCCTTTGCCACAGATTATAACTCTTTGCATATCCAAGACAAAAAAATCTGATGTGTTACACTCACATGACTTTCTCTACTATTGTACAATCTATTTTTACAAACGCCTACTCTCCATATGCTTCATGTTAATAGAGATATCGAGATGTCAATCTTATTGGTAATTTTCTTGTAGATGCAAGGGGAATATGGTAGCTTTTAAGCGATATTCAAATATTTTAACGCTGGTTGCTATGTGGCGCATTCCATTCTCTTTGCATATCCAGGACATAAAAAAATGAATAACGAATTTGAGAAAAAGTATAAGTATTGGAAAATTTAAGGAAATTACAAGCAATATCTCGAAAACGGTTCACTCAACAAAAGAAATGTATATGACATAAGTTGTGTATTTTAACGCGATCTACATTTTTTGTGTAGTAAAATTTTGTCTATCTCTTATGGTTTACCAGTTATGCAAAAGTCGTTCACAATGAAGAATACTTTTGGAGACATTCCCAGAAAATTCGAGATATACATTTCATTTCTCATGATATTATCTTAAACATATGATATTTTCATCAAAATCGTTAGAGCCATTTTTGAGAAAATTAAAATTTTCGAAAAACGTTCCATGTAAAGGGTAGTCTGGGGTAGGGGGATTTTCTTGAAAACCTTCGTGTCGCATCTCTGGAAGATACTGAAACTAAATACCAAGTTTGGTGTTTATCCGACTGTTCGTTTTGGAGCTATGCTGTTCACAGACACACAGACAAACACACAGACACACACACACACACACACAGACACACACACACACACAGACACACACACGGACATGTTTCCAAAAATGCTTTTTTTGGATTCAGGAGATCTCAAAACATGTATTTCCGGTGAAATCTCGGTATCAAATTTTTGGGTGGAATGCAATACTTCCCCTACTTACTATACGTAGTAGAGAAAGTAAAAATGAATAACGAATACTCATTTGAGAAAATAAGTATTGAAAAATTTAAGGGAATAACAAGCAATATCTCGAAAATGGCTCACTCAACAAAAAAAAATGTATATGACATAAATTGTGTATGTTAACGCGATCTACATTTTTTGTGTAGTAAAATTTTGTCTATCTCTTATGGTTTACCAGTTATGCAAAAGTCGTTCACAATAAAGAATACTTTTGGAGACATTCCCAGAAAATTCAAGATATACATTTTATTTGTCATAAAAATGTCTTAAACATATGATATTTTAATCAAAATCGTTAGAGCCATTTTTGAGAAAATTAAAAGTTTCGAAAAATCTTCCATGTAAAGGGTACTCTGGGGTGGGGGGATTTTCTTGAAAACCTTCGTGTCGCATCCTTGGAAGATACTGAACCCAAATACCAAGTTTGGTGTTTATCCGACTGTTCGTTTCTGAGTTATGCTGTTCACAGACACACAGACACACACACAGACAGACACACAGACACACACACGGACATGTTTCCAAAAATGCTTTTTTTGGATTCAGGGGGTCTCAAAACATGTATTTCCGGTGAAATCTCGGTATCGAAATTTTGGGTGGAATACAATACTTTCCCTACTTACTATACGTAGTAGAGAAAGTAAAAATGAATAACGAATTCCCATTTGAGAAAATAAGTATTGAAAAATTTAAGGGAATAACAAGTAATATCTCGAAAATGGTTCACTCAACAAAAAAAATGTATATGATATAAATTGTGTATTTTAACGCGTACTACATTTTTTGTGTGGTAAAATTTTGTCTATCTCTTATGGTTTACCAGTTATGCAAAAGTCGTTCACAATAAAGAATACTTTTGGAGACATTCCCAGAAAATTCAAGATATACATTTTATTTGTCATAAAAATGTCTTAAACATATGATATTTTAATCAAAATCGTTAGAGCCATTTTTGAGAAAATTAAAAGTTTCGAAAAATCTTCCATGTAAAGGGTACTCTGGGGTGGGGGGATTTTCTTGAAAACCTTCGTGTCGCATCCTTGGAAGATACTGAACCCAAATACCAAGTTTGGTGTTTATCCGACTGTTCGTTTCTGAGTTATGCTGTTCACAGACACACAGACACACACACAGACAGACACACAGACGCACACACGGACATGTTTCCAAAAATGCTTTTTTTGGATTCAGGGGGTCTCAAAACATGTATTTCCGGTGAAATCTCGGTATCGAAATTTTGGGTGGAATACAATACTTTCCCTACTTACTATACGTAGTAGAGAAAGTAAAAATGAATAACGAATTCCCATTTGAGAAAATAAGTATTGAAAAATTTAAGGGAATAACAAGTAATATCTCGAAAATGGTTCACTCAACAAAAAAAATGTATATGATATAAATTGTGTATTTTAACGCGTACTACATTTTTTGTGTGGTAAAATTTTGTCTATCTCTTATGGTTTACCAGTTATGCAAAAGTCGTTCACAATAAAGAATACTTTTGGAGACATTCCCAGAAAATTCAAGATATACATTTTATTTGTCATAAAATATCTTAAACATATGATATTTTAATCAAAATCGTTTAGCCATTTTTGAGAAAATTAAAAGTTTCGAAAAATCTTCCATGTAAAGGGTACTCTGGGGTGGGGGGATTTTCTTGAAAACCTTCGTGTCGCATCCTTGGAAGATACTGAACCCAAATACCAAGTTTGGTGTTTATCCGACTGTTCGTTTCTGAGTTATGCTGTTCACAGACACACAGACACACACACAGACAGACACACAGACACACACACGGACATGTTTCCAAAAATGCTTTTTTTGGATTCAGGAGATCTCAAAACATGTATTTCCGGTGAAATCTCGGTATCAAATTTTTGGGTGGAATGCAATACTTCCCCTACTTACTATACGTAGTAGAGAAAGTAAAAATGAATAACGAATACTCATTTGAGAAAATAAGTATTGAAAAATTTAAGGGAATAACAAGCAATATCTCGAAAATGGCTCACTCAACAAAAAAAAATGTATATGACATAAATTGTGTATGTTAACGCGATCTACATTTTTTGTGTAGTAAAATTTTGTCTATCTCTTATGGTTTACCAGTTATGCAAAAGTCGTTCACAATAAAGAATACTTTTGGAGACATTCCCAGAAAATTCAAGATATACATTTTATTTGTCATAAAAATATCTTAAACATATGATATTTTAATCAAAATCGTTTAGCCATTTTTGAGAAAATTAAAAGTTTCGAAAAATCTTCCATGTAAAGGGTACTCTAGGGTGGGGGATTTTCTTGAAAACCTTCGTGTCGCATCTCTGGAAGATACTGAACCCAAATACCAAGTTTGGTGTATATCCGACTGTTCGTTTCTGAGTTATGCTGTTCACAGACACACAGACACACACACACAGACACACACACGGACATGTTTCCAAAAATGCTTTTTTTGGATTCAGGGGGTCTCAAAACATGTATTTCCGGTGAAATCTCGGTATCGAATTTTTGGGTGGAATACAATACTTCCCCTACTTACTATACGTAGTAGAGAAAGTAAAAAAGCGAGATGTCAGATGTTTTGTCGATCTATAGTAAGTTTCAGTAAAATTATTTTCAACGTGTTTTGTCTTACACCAGCCAATGAAGCGATTAAATGCTGTATCATATTGCTTTCTGGATTTGTTGGGTAAGTATTCTATTGTTATTCTTTCTGCTGCTTTGTAATTTCACCTAGCTCTTCGAATTCAGTTTCTTCTGAACTCATAATTGCTGCCATTTAATCTTTATGTAAGTTATACTACATAAAAGAATAACGTTTTAGATCAAAGAAACCAAAAGGCTGCCAATATAACCTGTAGGTTTACTCTACAACGAATTGCAATAAATTGAAGTATGACGATTTGTGTTGTGAACAGATAATGCGAGCACCATGAGAAATTAATCATGTAAAAGGCATAATAAAAAGTAAAACCGAATAAAACCAAGTCGAGATATTAAATATGTGTAAATACAAAAGGTAATTGCTATGTGACTGGACTTGAAACCAAAGTTGATCACAATGGGGTGGCATAAAAATTTTATCGCACTAGTGCGATAATTACAGCTTTTACTTCGCGTGCACTGAGTTAAAAGTTGTACTATCTAAAAATATCATTATTAATCAGACTGGTTAAAGCACTTTGTGGTGCCACCATTAGAGCACATTATACGTTGTTTTAACCAGTTAAAGAGCCTATATATTTATTTATATCTATGCATAATAAATCAAAGAGCAAATCCAGTGGGATTTCTTCCACTAGACAGGGGCGTAGCTAGGCTGGTGTAACCGGTACACCGCACCAGGGCCCCCAAAATAAGGACCACAAAACAGGATCCCCGCCGTACAGTAACCCCAATAAAGGGGAGTTACTGTACAAAAATATTTCAGAGTAACTCGTGGTAAAAGATTCTGTAACAAATTACACCTCAAACGTATATTTAATTAAGGTTATTTCTTATTATTGCTGCAATTGCATATGAGAGAATTATTTCGAAAAATAAAATAATATACCGGTAGGACAGTGGTTGAGATTCACAGCACGTTCGCCGCGTCGTCAGCGGCGCTGCCAGCTCTAGCTTCGTATTATCCTGAGATTGATACTATATACTCACAACTTTAAAATCGGTTCAAGCGCATGAAGTTAGTATTAGACACATATAGGGCAATTTAGCCCTTCTTTTGCTTTCTTCTACTGATGTTCAACTGGTAAAAGAAGCTGAAAATTTTGCAGAAACACTTTCTGATGACATGGCACCTTTGTTTAGATCCTTCAGATCTAAGATTAAAAACATGACTGATGTGAAACAGCTTGCTAATCCACTGTTGAGTGAACACAGTTGACTTCTCCTATCCTGATGTATATAACGCTTGTTGTATGTAGCTACTATACTTAACTATTTATGTTAAAGCAGCCAAAGCTGAAAGACTATTTTCTAAATTAAAGCTGATCAAACCTTAGAAATTATATGGCTCAAGAACCCTTAAATAGAAAATGAACCGAGTGGGATGGCTCAGGCTTCAACGTATGTGACCCGCATGCAGAAGGTCCCAGAATCGATCCCCGACAACCGCCCATTCTGGCCCATGGATTTTTCGTGGTTTCCTCGGTCGACAGGCGAATACTGGGATAGTTCATTTTCTACCACGAATCTCCTCCCTCTCATTGCATGTACCCATAATCTTCCCTTCAACCCTTTCAGGGGTTGTAAGACGTTGGTCAGCGAGTTGCGGCTGGGCGGTGGCTTACACTTTGTAAAGGTTTCTTCCTTGGCGTCGCCGCGGTACCTCTCAGTTAGGTCTCTCCCCCTAGTGGGCTCCGCCCCGGAGACCCTGAAAGTTGGTGGCTTGTGGGCAGGAACCGGGCGGCTTTGGATACGTCCTATCTGGAAACGTTAAGGACGCCGCCTATGCTTGCGCCCGTCGGTATCCGGATCTGGTCGCCCTTCGAGTCTCTCCCCTCATCCCTGTCTCTCAGGGATCACATTGGAAGCAAAAAGGAGGTTACGGCCTACTTGCGGTGCTCTGTCCGGTTCCGGAGGCCCATCCGTGATACGTACCTTCTATCTTTACCAATAGAAAATGAAAGGTTCTACGGATTAACGTTGATAAAGTGTTGATTTCTTTACCGATATACAATCCAAAAAGAATATCTTCACACTCAAGCTTAATCTGATTTCACTGTTGAATAAATAACTTATTTTACTCATATGAAGAAAATATGGATTTTAAGCTTTATTAAATTTTAGTCTATGTTTTTATTATTTAAGTTGTCTCTTAAAATTGTTTTACATTTAATACAATATCGCCTACAAGTGACACAGTTGAATAATATATGTTTTAATTTTATAAACAATTAAATTAAATTATCCTGCCAGCTATTTTTGTTTTGAAAAACACATGGTTATTTTAATTTGGTAAGATCTTAAGTCCAGAATAACCTCTGTTTTGATCCTGTTGATCTGATTTGTAACGATAAGTGAGTGTCATACGTTTTAGATAAATACAAAGCTAAATCAAACAATTAACATCACATATTGATACTACTGTTCTTCAAATTTGTAAAACCAGGTATTACGTATGCATAATAGTCTATGTATGGTTAAATCTAATTTTGAACAACACCTAATATTTAAAACTCCTGAATTCACGCTTGGAAATTGCATTTAGGGACCCCATTTGGATCCTTTGCACCAGGGACTCCGAAAACCTAGCTATACCACTGCCACTACTGATTTTGGTATTTAGGCAGTGATGTCAATGTAATTTTAAAATGCACAAAAATTCCTCTTATTTTGAAAATCTGTCATTGGACACGACTCAAAAGAGGTTTCCTGGTGATCGAAAAGAAATTCTAAGCAGCAGTTCTTACCAACTCTGATATAGCTCTTGATCCAAATGTGTGCTTGAGAATTCCTGAGAACTGATGCTTTTCCTTCATTTTTGCATCATTTCTCTCTTGCTCGTGGAAAGATAAAGAGCGGATTGAAAAACCCGAAGGTCTTATTTGATAACTTATCACTCACGCATTAATATTTTTAGCGGATTTCAGATTATTTGCACACTGATAGTTTCGTATCAGTGGTATATCCTCGAGGGGATTTTGATTTAGTTGATTGGGTTTTACGTCGTGTACGTGTACCGAAATTGTCTTAAGATAGCCAAACCTTATCTGCCAATCTTGATAGATGTTTTCCATATAGAGTGATAGAAAGTATAAATACCGCATCTGATTCACTCTAACCGTAGCCTAACGCAGGTCTGCAAAAGAAACATGCAGAGGATTGGAGTACTGTTTCTCTCTGCCCTAGTGGCATGCGCTTTGGGTAAGCATCTCATTCTATTTTGGATTTTTCATTAGATATCTGATCTTAAAGTTCGTGAATGTAAAATTAACTTTTAAACGAAACTTTGAGTTCTATAGGAAATCCTTTAAGCTTTAGTGGTAATTTATCATCCTCTTCGTTGAAATATACGCCTAAAAGATTCTGCAGGCAAAGAAGCTGGTATTAAACGTTCTTCAAACAATTTATTAAATATACTATTTTTGTTGAACATAGACGTATAAGTACCCTCGTGTTATTGAGAATTAAACCTTGTCTTCCTCCATCTCCACAGAAAATCGTGGTTAGGGACAATATTACGAGACAATTCATTAATGTGCATTCCGAACTAAAGTTGTAAGACGTAAGTGACCCCAGAAAGAATTCGTCTCTAATTTAAAATTTTCTAGCAGCCAAATTAATAAACAGTAAATTGTCATTTCTAATATGTATAAAGAACAAACGCTGTCACGGTTAACGTGTTCTGGTGCTTCTTCAGATTTTTCATTTGATTATTTTTATAACTTTTTGAAAATTAATTGGTGGAGTACATATTTTAGTATAATACCAGAAATTGGAAATTGCAGTAAAGGTTTTGATCTGTGGCTAAAGTCAGGAATTATGAACATATTTATTGAACTTCCTCGTCAACGCCACTGTTTTACGACTTCACTGATTTATTTATTTCAGTTTAAAACATTGTCGTGGCACTATTAAAAAAGTAACCCTATAAATGCATATAAATAATTTTGTAAATATCACAATGAAAATGCTAAAAATCGATGCAAAGTTAAAAAAATATCTATGCAAAACTAATAAAATGAAGCATATGGGAAAACTCCACAACGTTAACTATAAAATATCTTTTGTTCTTTTTCCATTTTAAAAATGACAGTTTTTTCTCCAATGTGGCCGCTAGCATGTTTTAAAGTGGAGACGGATATTTTCTGCAGTTACGGAACTCAGATACTCGAACAGTTTTTTAATATAGACGAAACACGGATAGTTTGAATAACCGAATATAGCGAACTTTTCGCTAATTTTAATCCATGGGCGTAAACGAATTATTCATGATTAGCCACAATCATGGTTCAACGTAAGATAATCTTGCAGGAAGATACTTGTAGGGAACACGTAAAATGATCATAAAAAGTTCTAAACCTATTCTTTCAGCTAGCTTAGAAACAACGTGGGTTTCAATTTTTTTTTTTTTTTTTTACTTTTCTTTCATTTTAACGCCCTTCAACCGGGTAGGTCATATCGGACGATGAATGAAACTATGCTCAAATGAGGCATGGGGTCCATAGAGATTAGTTACCCGACATTCGTCTTTTCAGCATAAGGGAAACCCCAGAAAAACCTTTTCCAGGTAACTCACTCTAACCGAGATTCGAACTCAGGAGCTCCTGAATGTGAGGCAGACACGCTATCGCGACACCACGGAGGTGGACTTAACTATTTCCGGTTGTTCTTATTTCAACAAAGCCAACAATCAACTCAGCATTTTTCACTAAGAAAATAGGTAAACGCTTTTACGAACAGTTTTGCATTTTATTTTTTTATTTTTTTCACGGGCAAGCAAACATTAATGTTCAGAGTAAATAATAATAATAATAATAATAATAATAATAATAATAATAATAATAATAATAATAATAATAACAAAAACAATTTTATTCTAAAATGTTTGCGATTTGTAGTGAAAGAATCACAATAACTGTACCGGATGGATGCCGTGGTGCGGGCGCTGCATACCCCTAGCACTCGTGGTACTTCTGGCGTTACTAGAAGAACGTCGGGCCGAACATCTGAGCCCCTCTCGACAGGGAGCTGTTCGGATTGGGTTGGACTCGGCGGGTAGTGGTTCCCGATACCTATGGGAGATTGGGTACGTCTGGGCGGTGATGTCCGGGCGGGGTTGTGAGACGCCTTAATGTCCTCTGGCACCAACCTGGAGAAATGGTAGATCACTGTCAGCCCTACAGAGGTTATCGGTAATCTTCCCTTCCGGGTTGAAGCGAGTAAAGGCGTATCCACTTCCGTTCCTGCGTAAGCGAGGGGGGGGTTTCAGACTCAAGGTATTGGACTAACGGAAAGCCCCACAGGAGGGAGTGTCTCCTTCCCCTGGTTGACAGAGGGGAGCTTCGGCTCTGGGTAGACCTCACTCAACACTGTACTGAATGGAAGAGTTAGGGTGTGCTCTATCCAAACTATATTTAATAAATGTTATTATTTGAAGAAATTTCCATGATTACAGTAAACAAAAAGTCTAATACTACTTTGCTATATTAAATTTGTAAGGTTATAAGTTAAAATTTAATTATTCATATATTTCTATTGTATTATACAGTGTGTTTCAAATACACACTGCTCACTTATTTGTGTTGCCTACTGTAACAGCTGCAATGGTGAATTAGATTTGTAACCTAAACTTCTGGTGCATTCACAACTTCTCTACTTTAGCTGTTCAGTGAGATGATCTATTGTACTAAAGTTGATATCTGCTGGTTCATAACATATAAGCTCTGCTGATAGAGTAGAACCTACTGCTGGACAATTTAAACAGAGAAGTTGCTGGTATATAAGAGATTTAGATAATACATTTCTAAAGCGCCTTTTACTAGGAAACACAATTAAGTGAACTGTATCTACCTGAAGCACACTATACAAACACACAACAAACAATATGCCTATTTTTATGATATGGGGAGGTATCTGTCTCATAATCTGTAGGATCAGAGTTCAAATTTCAGTTGGAATTAGGTCCTCTATACGGGTTTACTACTAATATTTTCCATTAATCTTAAAAAGTAATTAATGTTCCATGACTCAGCTCTTTGGACCCCCGGTCTCTTTATTTATTTATTTATTTACTTATTATTCTCCTTGCTCCTCTGTTTTTTATGCATGTTTAGCCCACTTTTTTTCATGCACGTATTTTGAAGAAGAAGAAGAAGAAGAAGAAGAAGAAGAAGAAGAAGAAGAAGAAGAAGAAGAAGAAGAAGAAGAAGAAGAAGAAGAAGAAGAAGAGAAAGTCAGACTTTATTTCCAGCTTCTTTTTAGTTGGTTTCTTTTCCTTTTTCCTTGTGATGCAATGTTTCACTTTGCTTTTATTAACTTTTTAAGCAGATTGAATTGAATTTCTTCGCACATCTCAATTTACATAGGTTTATATAATTTCTTGTATACCTAGCTTAACCTATGTACAAATTGTCTGGTTATTGCTTATGTGCTACCTCAGGCCTTTTTCTCTGTTAGGTAGTGCTTTGTCCACCCTTAACCTTTTATATTATTCCCTATCTCACTTTTCTTATATCCTTTACTTTCCTTAAAAACTCCAGATTTCTGATTCTCTTTTCCTCTTTCCTTGTTAATATTTTCTGCCTGTTGCAATGGTCAACATATCCTTCTCTTCCCCAATTTCTTTTTATTGTTTTGTAGAAAGTTAATGGTTTATTTTCTAAGTTTCTCTATATCTCTTGCCTTTCTATGTATTTTATTCTGCTCTTTATTAATTTCCCAAAGTCATTGTTGCTTCTTCCTTCTAGTTTCCATTCATATTCTCTCTGTAGTTTTCTCTAACCTTGCTCACCAAACTCTTTTGCTGAACTTGTGCATATCTTTAAAATTTCTCCCTTTTATTTTTATATTTTATGATTCTTTCTGTAATTATTCTTTTCCTCCTTATTCTTCTTAGCTCTACTAATAAATGAATGAAACCCTTTTCTCAAACCTTTTTTCTCCATTACACTAACTCCTTACATTACAACATGTTATACTTTCTTTCTTACTGCAGATTCCACATATTCCTATATCTCTACCTCTTATCCCTCTATATTGTTCCTGTTCTCATCCAAGCTATCCCTTCTTTTTATTGTCTGTTACAGTAATCTATATATGCTTCCTAGATTCTTTTTATTTATTTAAAAAATTGTAATGATTTCTTGTTTTCTAAACTTCCCCATATCTCCTGCCTTCCTATGTCTTCTATTCTGATTTTTACCAGTTTACCTAAATCACTTTCATTCATTTCTTCTAGCTTCCATATGTCTCCCATTCCTATTTTCCCCATAATTCTTCCTATCCCTGCCCACCAGCTGTTCATGTTCTCTAAATTTTACTGACTTACTAAGAGACTTGCTTACTTGCAGACTATATACATGCAAGATATTCTCTATCCTAGCTCTCAGAATTTCATTTATCTGCATAAGTTAGGTACCAATTGCAATATATTTTCTGTTTTCCATAAATAACTTAGAAGGTTTCTCATAATGGGTACAATTTTTCTCATTATTAAACACTGTAATATAAAACTAAAGAGGCAACATAATGTACTTTATTGTATCCATTAGTTTTTGCTATAAATGTAGCATTTTTATTTCATCTTTACTATCACTTTGGCTGCTTTCTTTTGATACTATTTTTATTTTGACACCATCTGTTCTGAATGCTTTAGTTAAATCCACAAAATAGAAAGAAAAAAACAAAGAAAGACAAAAGAACTGATGAACATTCAGTTGTTTTCTCAATGTTAGATAATCAGCAATGCATGTGTTATATCTATAATTCTACTTAAAGTCCTATTACTTTCCACTTTTATTTTCAACAGACAACAGTAGCATTCATATTATTTCTAAAGTAGTTTTGATTGCGATGACAGAGGAATGAGTTCCTTGTATTTTACTGTATTGTCTCTGTGTCCTTTTTATAAGGAAATACGAGGGCAGTCCCAGAAGTACCTGACCTGACGTATATATAGCAGTTGTTGTTTCAAACAAATAACTGTGCCAGAAAGTACCATCCTTATAAAGCTTAAGTTTGAAGTTTGATGATGTTACGTTGTTTAGTAATTCTTTGGCAGCCATTAACAGTAAACTCTCTCAGCGAATTTGTAAACATGGATAAAACTGACCATCGTTATGTAATACAATACTTTTATTTGAAAGGTCTTAGTCCAACTAATATTAAAGCTAAGCTAGATTCTACTCTGGGGGAGTCTGCTCCTTCGTTTACAACAGTAAAATATTGGGTGGCAGAGTTTAAGCAAGGCCATACGAGTTGCCAAAATGAACATAGCAATGGTCGACCAAATGAGGTGACCATGCTAGAAATTGTGAAGAAAATCCACAAAATGGTATTGGATGATCGTTGACTGAAAGTGCATGAGCTAGCAGATATCGTAGGCATTTCAAAAAGTGCTGTACATTGCATACTGACTGAAAATTTGGACATGAGAAAGCTGTGCACAAGATGGGTGCCGCGTTTACTCACAATGGAACAAAAGCAGCATCATGAGGATGTTTTAGTGGAGTGTTTGGCGATGTTTCACTGCAATAAAGCCAGGTTTTTGCATCAATTCATAACCATGGATGAAACATGGGTCCATCACTTCACACCTGAGATGAAGGAATAGTCAAAACAGTGCATTGAAAGGGGAGAATCGGCTCCAAAGAAGGCGAAAACAGTTCCATCTGCAGGCAAGGTCATGGCGTCAGTTTTTTGGGATGCGCATAGGATAATTTTCATTGCTTATCTTCAAAAAGGAAAAGCTATCAATGGCGAGTATTATGCAAACTTATTGGAGCATTTAAATGATAAAATCAAGCAAAAACGGCCGCATTTAGCAAAAAAGAAAGTTCTGTTTCATGAAGACAATGCACCAGTTCATACATCCATTATCGCCATGGCCAAAATCAATGAATTAAAGTTTGAATTGCTTCCTCATGCACCCTATTCGCCAGACTTAGCCCTGTCTGATTGTTTTCTGTTTCCAAAGTTGAAGAAATGGCTTGGTGGTATAAAATTTGGCAACAATGAAGAGGTGGAGTTTGCAGTTGATGGCTGTTTTTCAGAACTCAACGGTTCTCATTATAAACAGGGTATCAAAGCTATTGAACATCACTGGGAAAAGTGTATCAAGCTGAAAGGAGACTATGTAGAAAAATAAAGACTTTTTTCCCAAAAGTTTTGGTTTGTTTGTTAGGTCAGGTACTTCAGGGACAGCCCTCATAATTCCAGTGTCTTTGCATTTGTTAAGAAATTTCATTTTTCAAAATAATTTAGTTATCTCTTAGTTTTCCTTCATAATTCAAATATGCATTATAGAATCTATAAACATTGTCGGGTCATTATGCCAACAATTTCTGTAATCCAGAATTTCCTCTCCCCCTTCTTCTTTCTTTCTTTCCTTATTTCTTTGTTTTTTTCTTTCTTTTATTTTCAAAATCATCTTTTTTTTCCTTTTCCTCTAAAGAAAAACCCCTTGGGTATAATCACATCAAAGTAGTACTTTTCTGTTATTCCTTAATATTTTTTGCATTCTCCATTTATCCCCATAAATTCAACTCCTTCTTTTGGTAAACCTTTATATATGTGATTGCTTAATTCATTTATTTCCATTTTATTTATTTAATTTTGTTCAGTATATATGCATTTATCTTCCTATGTTTACATGCTTTTAACACTGTTACCACTGTCCCCACAGATTCTACAGTAGCCAAGCCTGTCCTTTCTGGTACAACCTTAAAACATAGGTTTTATATAAAGTGGCTGTCCAGAATTTTGTGGATTGGTTTTAATCACAGCTATAATTAGCCCTGTATTTTAAGTTATGTTATACCTATGGGCCCAACAATTTTTTCTCCCCCTGTCCACATAACATTTCTCAAAAATAGTGCAGGCAGCATGCAGGAAGCCAGTGTTGACCAGTTGTACCATGCACATCAGATATCCATCCGTCTACCTACAATTTCCCACTCACTAAGAATTCCCACTACCATCGCTGCTCCTTTTGGAGCATGTGAAAATTTATTTTCAGCATATATATATATATATATATATATATATATATATATATATATATATATATATATATTTCATTATTTTCTCAATGTTGCCACCCCTAAGGATTTGCTTCCCTGTGCCCCGGCCCATGTGGCCCATGCGTAAATATGGGGCTGGCTATAATTGTTCATTCTATAATTAAATGTCTCCAAATTCACACAACATAAATTTTTTCAGTTTATAGGATAAGAATATTTATGTTTTGAGTATTGTGTAGAGTATTTCAGAATTGTAAACTACATATGAAGTTCAAAGAATGTCGCTTTCAAAAATGGTATACAGTAATTTCAAATTCAATGAGTGCAAGCAATGTTTGAAAATCACTAAACAGTACATGGAACTGAGATACCTAAACATACAGAATAAGACTGGTATAGATAGTATTAAATGTCATTAAGCATAGTTCTTTTCTTTATTTCAGCTGTCTCAGGCTCCTCTTCTGAAATAAATTCATTGTACCTACTTATTTGCTTATTTTTGTGCAATTTTTATTTTGCTCTTCCCTAGAACTTCTGCTACTTGTTTATGACATTTTGTTTCGTGTTTTCCTCATGCCAAATTCAGCATATAACTCAAAGCATGGAACATCTTTAAATTAAAAGACATTATTAATTATATGAATATCAAAAGTGAACTTCAACAGACATTAGCAATCAGAAATTATTGACTGTAAATTAATATTGTTACTTTCTCGAGTACCCATAGTAAATAGAGGAAGTATTGCATTCCACCCCAAAATTTGATATCAAGATTTCACCAGAAATGCACATTTTGAGGCTTCCTAGATCCAAAAATAGCGGTTTTAGAAAAAGACCTGTGTGTGTGTGTGTGTGTGTGTGTGTGTGTGTGTGTGTGAGCGCGCACGCGCGCATGTGGGTGCGTGCAAAAAGCATAACTCAAAAACAAAAAGGCAGTTAAATATCAAACTTCAGCATCTTCCAAGATATTTTCATTACAAATAAAATGTATATCTTGAATTTTCTGGGAATAGCCTGTGAAATCCTCTTCATTCTGAATGACTTTTCTATAATTGGTAAACCATAGGAGACACACAAAAAATGTGGATGTCATTAAAGTGCGCAATTTACGTTAAATAAAATGCTTTGTGGCATTAACCACAATTAATATATTTTCAGATATATTCTTTGCTATTGGTTTGCATTTTCAAAAACTTACTTTTTTCAAGCAGTAAGTGGCTATTAAGTTTTTCTCATAGTCATGCAAGGACCATGGAATTTCAAAGCCATCACATACTTACATGTTTTTTAAAAATCCATCACTTTAGCCTACCATGGAATTCTTTACCCACAATAAAACACATAAATGTGTAATGAAATTGATTTTGATTAACAAGAAGCAGATAGAAGAGTAAGCTTTTGTAAAAACATTTTATAGAAGAATGAGTAGAGAAAGACATGTGAATGCTACTCTTCAGATTTTAATATTACTTTTAATTTATAGGAACACCTTCTGCAGAGTTTCCTAACTGGTGGTCATCAAGGGTTGTTGGTGGCTCAAATGCTGCTGCTGGAGAATTCCCTCATCAGGTGAGCAATAATGTTAAATAAAATATAATTAGCTTTCTAATACTTGGTGCAATATTCACATTATAATTTGCTTGAAATATCTAAACTCTTAACACTGTCATTCCTTCTGCTTAAAAGTGCAATACAATAGAGTAAAACAAGAAACTAGAGAAGAGAAGGTGCAATTGCTTATACACACATACTGATTTTAATGATTCAAGTAATTATGAGTCTGTGTAACAGACACTGTTGCAGAAATATCTTCAAACAATTATAAACAGTGGCATTTCACTATCCAACTTATCTATTCATGAAATTTCTAAGAAAAGTTAGATATTCTTGTTAAAAATACTGGAAAGGTATAGTAGGTATCCATGAAGCCTGTTTTGGTAGTGTCCTGTTATAAAACATTAAGTTTATTGAGTACAACATAAGGTATAAGGGTCATTCAAATGAAATCCGGTCACTTGTGTAAGGTAACGGTAACGATTTTATTAACTCAAAAATAGTCGCCAAAACTGTTGGCACATTTATCCCATTGCGACACTAGCCGGCCTGAACCCATTCACACACTTCATCATCCATTGTGAATCGATGTCTGCCAATAGCTTGTTTTAGAGGTCCATAAACATGAAAGTCACACAGTGAAAGGTCTGGACTGTATGGTGGATGTTCCAGCATTTCCCATCGAAACTGCTGCAATGTCGTCTTCACCACATTGGCAGTGTGTGGGCAGGCATTATCATGCAGGAGAATAACGTCATTGGACAATATGCCTGGGCGTTTCGACTTGATAGCTCGTCTAATGTTCTGTAAAGTGACTTGATAACGCTGGGCATTGATGGTGGTTCTGTTCCAGGAACTCCACTAGCAGTTGGCACTTATGGTCAAAAAAGAAGGACATCATGACCTTACCAGAACTGGTGTGCATGGCCTTTGATTTCTTTGGAGGTGGTGAAGTTGTATGTTTCCACTGCTTGCTCTAAGGCTTGCTTTCCGGTTCAAAATGGTGACACCATGTTTTGTCACCAGTGACAATATGTGACAGAAAGCTGTATTTCTCCTCATGATAACGTTGCAGATGACTTAAAGACAGTGCCATTCGAGTATTGCGCTGTTCAGCGGTCAGTTGGTGGGGAACTCACTGCGCGCAAACCTTTCGAAATTTCAAGTGTTGATGCATTATGGTGTGAATGGTGCCCACGTTAATACCCAGTAACCGATGGATTTCGCCCAAGACTAAAGCATTCACTTCCGCAATCATTTCAGGTGTGATGACATGATAAGCCTGTCCAGGACGAGCATTGTCTTCCAGTAACTCGTGCCCCTCAAGGAATCTTTTGCGCCATTCCACCACACTTGAACGACACAGACTGTACTCACCGTACACAACCTTCATCCGTCGATACATTTCACGGCCTCCAACTCCCTCTGTCGCTAAAAATCGAATCACTTCCCATTGTTCCTGCTTACTCGCCTTTATGTTCAGTAGTGGACGATAACTTTTGTGACCACCTTCTCTTAGGCGTGAAACCACACTGTCCCTATGCAACGTCAAACATTGTGCATGCTGCAGTCACTCTACCAATAGATGGTGCAACCATACACGCAGTTACATGGTGCCACCTTACGTGTAATGCAAAGTTAGACGCAATGACCAGGTTTCATTTGAATGCCCCTCATATAACACTCTTACCCTTGGAGTAAGATCCTACTTTAACAATGATAAAGCTGTCCAAACAGTTCTGAGAACATTTGTTTAAAAATATCTTATACTTAGTTTCCAAAACTGACAGATACATTTGGCCATGCATACAGAGAAGATTATATCAGTCTGAATCCTGGATAATGCATTTCAGAAGTAAAGTATTCACTATCTTTTTTTTTTTTGACACTCAAATACACAGTTTCAATCCCAGATAAATATGGCTTTGTTTATCATTTTGCAACTTTTCTTCTTCTTCTGATTAATTTCAGGTATCTCTACGAAATGGCAACAGTCACTTTTGTGGAGGTTCCATTATAAGCAATAATTACATTCTAACCGCTGCTCACTGTGTTGCTGGGTAAGTGTACTGAAAATATTACTTTGTATGCTGAATAAGTGCTACAGTCACTTTTATGACTCTTTTAGTTGGCTAATTTAGTTATTATATCATCAGCAAAGTTTCAGATCTTATTCTAAGTATGTTTGTTTGTCTTTATGTACGATAAGATTGTCAGCAGCAAAGCAATTGTCAAATAGTGTTACTGTGTTGTTAACAACTGCTGTACAACTGCTAAGTGATTTTTCTCCATATAGTATGTCTGTTATGAACATATAATTGTTGAAATGATATTGTTTAAGCAGTATTTGATATTTTTCTTTAGCATTCGCTGTGTACACGTAATTTGTTGGAAAAATGAATCAGACTTGATCAATGCCATAACTGGAACTCAAAAGATGGATCTTTGGCTCTCCTAGTAAATCTTCAAGATGATCTCAAAATTATAGATAACATACCTAAAAATGACTTGTAATGTTGCAAATGCTTTTTAATTTCTGGGCATTAGAATTAACCTCTACTAGAGTTAATTTATATTTGATTTTTTTTCTTTCACTCTAGCTATATGTAGCAGTAAGTTGGAAAGTTGAATCAGAGTTGAAAAATTCAATGCTCTGGCTGGAATCGAAACCAGAAATCTTACTTGTTTAAAGTACTCCTTAATAAATAAATAAATAAATAAATAAAGAATAAATATATATATATATATATATGTAGAATAAATAAGACATGAATTAATATTGAAACCTTAAGAACATATTAGTTGTTTACTTCTTGGGAATCAGATTTGACTTTTCTTATATGATGGTGGATATCATGAATGGTTTCAGCAAATTGGTATCTGCTTATGAAAATAATCTACATGAAATATGTCTGATACCAAAATGTTTATGTTAATTATTAATAGTTAATGGTTAACATAGTCAAATACCATACTTAGGTTGAACAAGAGAGATGAAATAGTATTTCTGTTATAATTTAATTCCATCTAAGTGTTATGAATAAATAATACAACAACAATTGAACCTTCTCAGTTTATTCAATGTATGATTTTTCTTCCTGTTTCCCATTCAATGCACAAGCAACAGTAATGACAGAATAATCTGTTAAACACTGTATATGAAATGTGCAGAATTTACTGCAAAATTATTATTATACAATTTTCTTTTTTAAATTATTGTATCTGACTGGAAGCTTAGTTATATGTGCTTATCTTAATATTCTACTTTCATCTCTTAAATAACATAGTGGATACTGCTGCCAAACAAACCAACTGACAGTAATAAGGACTAAAATAAAATGCAAATAATGCCTTTGGAAGAGCATTGAATTTATGGCTAACACAAAATTCCTTTTCTAGATCCAGTGCTTCATCAATCACAGTAGTGGTAGGCACCACCACACTTAACAGTGGTGGCCAGAGCCATGCTGTCTCTCGTGTCATTGCACACAGTGGTTATGATGCATCAGCTTCTTGGAGAAATGACATTGCACTCCTAAGGGTGATTATTTTAAAATCTTGTTGTGACTTGTCCTTAATGAAATAAGTAATAAGTTAATGACAGGTTTTTTTTGGTAAGTTTAATGTCCTTGAAACAAATAGGTCAAATTGGTTGGTGAATGAATGAAATGGATGAAACAGTGCTCAAGTGGGTTTGGGTTCCATAGAACTTAGATTACCCATAGAGATGAGATCTGAACTCAGAACTATCAAGTGTGTTTTCATTTTGTGTGTTTTTAATCTCTTTAACCTCCTGATAAAAGGTTAAACTCAAAATATTGAACCTCTTTATAGTGTGACATTGTATCTTTTGTTTTTATCTTTTGCTCAAATCATTTTTTTATTTTATCACATATATCTCTTCTTGAGTTTAGGTATACATACACACATATATACAAGGAACAGTATTAATGAAGGTCATATAAATATGATTGTAATTTCAAAGTCTACCCATGCAACACCAGCCAAGTTGACTAGTTATCTATGTTTTAAAATACAAAATGAAAACACATTCCTCTAGTTGATTAAGCTTTTATGTAAAATATGCTATGAGTAATCATTGCTAAATCTCTTGTTAAACACATAGAACAGTTTAATTATATTATTTGTGGTTGTGAATGTAAATAAATAGTATATTTAACAATTAAATATCAACTTTAAATAAAAATGTATTTAATTTTTATTGAAAAACATATTTCAACTTATACTTGTCACATATTTCTTAAAATCTCCTTGCTAAACATAAAGTATTTATATCTTTGTTTACAGCTTTCTCAGCCTGTTGTTTATAGCTCAACAGTGCAGCCTATTTCCCTACCAAATCAAGGCGAAACAGCTGGTGCAGGGACAACCAGCACAATCAGTGGATGGGGTTATACCTCTGTGAGTAAAGTTTGCAATTTTATGAAAATAAATGGATAAAAGAGATGAATGTTTGATTTTTAGATTCAGCTTAATTTAAATGTTTCTCTTTGTTGAACAGAGAACAAAGATATATGGACATTGCTGACAGATATGAACGGATTGAAATACTAGTTCAACTAGGATAAAAATTTAATAATTAAGTTAAAAAAAACTACTGGGTATTGCTGAAATGTACCTTGTGCAAAAATATGTATTTATTTTGTTCTGCAATTGCATCTTCTCAATATTCATTGAAGACTTACTTTTCTTTAGTACTGATGTACGTCCCATTAATTTGTTTACAAATTCAAAAACATATTTAAACATTATCACTGATCCAATACCTACTTATTTACTCTACAGAATACTTTGTTGCGATAATATCCTCTATCCATACTTAATACAAAGAGAAATCAATGCTATTGCCAAAATAATTGTTAAATATGTACATATACAACACGTGATTTACATAAATTTAATAAATGCCAAAAATTTACTGTACAAGATAACCATTTTGCTGTTATAATTCTGCAGGATTTATTAATTATTCATGCTCATTTTGAGATCAATTTTAATTGAATCTTTAAAGTTCAAAGTATAATAATATCAATCACCTATTTCTATCTTTATTTAAAATTAATAAATTTAAATTATCTGCATACACAGCTGGTGTCATATATATTTAAAAGTTGTGATAATGGTAATTAAAATCTCAGTGTATGTTTCTTCTAAATATTTTAACAACTTTTTTTTTTTTAATTATTTATCCTTTTTTTTATGTATATATGTTTCCAACTATTTAACTTTCGTAACATCAAATCTTTATCACCCATGAATTGCATCAGTCAATCATTCATCTACTAGCATGATCAAGTTGCATTTATTCAGAACAGAAATATTTGAAAGTTTCAATTAATGACATTCGATTGTCTCCTAAAAAATAATAACATTATTGAACTGGTTATCTCTATCAGTATTCAGTATTTTTGTCCATAGAACAATATAAAGAATGCAAATTATGCTGAATAATTAAGTGGAATGGGTTCCACTCTCAAACTTCAAACCTGACTGTTATGATAATTACCCTTTGACATTTTACAGAGGTATGTTCAAGCTCTGTATTGTACCACTTTGCTATATCTTCTGAAAAAACCTTCAGTTGAATGCAATGTAGGTTATAACTATTATCTTTTTATTCTTGCTAGAAAAGAGGTTTAAAAAAACAATAACAAAAATAGCGGTGTTTCATAACCCGCACTATAGTAATTGTTGATGACTTATCTCCCATTATAGTAACATACCTCACAAAGAGTAAAAATGCTCATTTGAAAGATTTAAACAAAATAAATAGAATATACGCTTAATAAGAATTGAGAATACTTTTATGAGTTTGCTTTCTTTAGAGTAGTATTGTTAAGGTACATTCATTATAAATTAATTAGTGCACTCATTGTATATTTCTTTCATTCACAAAATCAAGGTTAAAGAACTTCTCACAATTTTACTATGAGTAACAGTTACATCTTAAAGTACATAAGCATCTGTCTTTAAGAATTGCTTACTTCCTTCAACATTCTATGCTCACCAACATTCTGGTTATTGGTGTAAAAGATGTCAATTTATAACCACTAATGATATTGATTCCCTTCCCTATTTATCACCACTTATTTCTCACTTTTCTGAATCATATTTCTAATACCTTTCTTAAATATTTTTCTAATTCCATTACTAAACTCTTTTCTATGTTTGTAAAATTTTTTTGCCAGTTGCTCTTCTCCAGACTCACTGATTTTTCATACCTCAATTTACATCTCCAAAACTCTGTTTTCTTTTGCTTTAGAAAACAGTGTATTGTTTCATATGAATTTCTACTTAATGGACAAATATTCATGTGAAAATTCCCTCTTAATTTAGTATTATCTTCCAAGCAAGTCCTCCTCTCCTTGTTCTGTCACATACATCCACAAACCTCTCTTTACCTTACTCCTTTTTTGATCTCCACACAATATAGGATCTTTCAACAAGAGTGTCCTATCTTTGAACTAATAAAACATGTTCTATAAATGATAGAGGTTTATTTATTTTTTTTATTTTGGAACATAATTAATGTCATTAGGTGTAGAAGAGAACATCAGTTAAGTGACCGCCGTGACTTCGTTGGGTTGCGCGTATACGGTTGATCCAATTTTCAATGACAGAAGAACGTAAATTAGGTCCAACTTCACGAATAACACGTGTGATGTTATTCATAAGATCATTTACTGTTTCTGGCTTGTTGATATAAACTCGAGATTTAACATAACTCCACAAGAAGTAATCCAACAGCGTTAAATGACATGACCTCGGGGGCCAGTTAACAACATCACCACCACGAGAAATGATGAAACCTCTGAACTTCTCCTTCAAAAGATCGATTGTTTCGAGAGCAGTATGATATGTGGCACCATCTTGCTGGAACCAGATGTTTCTGAGATCCATACCATCCAATTGAGGCCAAAAAATAGTCCCTTCTAAGAGCCCGGTATCTTTCTCCATTGACAGTTGCAGCGTCTCCATCTTCATCTTGGAAAAAAATATGAACCAATGATTCCACCATACCAAAATCCACACCACATAGTAACCTTTTGGGGATGAAGTGGTCGTTTTTGAATCTGCATTGGATTGTGATTGCTCCAATAGTGGCAATTTTGTTTGTTAACACAACCACCCATCCAAAAATGTGCTTCGTCGCTGAAGATGATTTTTCGACAAAAATCCGGGTGAGCTTCCAATTGCTCCATAGCCCACCCAGCGAATACACGGCGTAACCTATGGTCGCTGGGCTTTAGTTCTTGAGCTAATACCATTTTGTAAGCGTGAAACTTCAAGTCCAGATGCAGAATTCCCCAAGTTGTGGTCGGCGAAAGCCCCAATTCTTGTGCTCGACGAGCAATTGATTTGTTTCCGTTCTCGCGTACACTCTCACGAACGGCGCCTATGTTTACGTTGGAGCGCTTACGTCGATTACGCACAGGCGTTCTTTGATCGCTGACAGAACCACTTCTTTCAAATTTACCGATCAAACGCGGAATCGTTCTCTCGCAGGAACGATTATGCACACCGTAAACTTCATGCAATACTCGGAAGGTTTGGCGAACAGATGATCCATTTTGATAATAAATTTTCACAATTTCTACGCGTTGCTGAATGCTGTAACGGTCCATGGCTATTTGTCAATAACAACTGTAACCACATGATAAAAATGACTGCTGTAACTCAATAACAACGGCAGCTATCACATGTTAAAGATGGGACACTCTTGTTGAAAGACCCTTTACATTAAATATCACTATAACTACAAATATTTATTAATACATTAACAATTTATACGTTTACCTTCATTTCATGTAGGACAACCAACCATAATAGATAACTTCTTGTTTTCCCAGTATCCTGGATGGAACCTGCCCAACAATCTTCAGAAACTTCAGCTTAACGTAATCTCCAACAGTGAATGCCAGTCTTACCACAGTGGTACAATCTACAGCACCAGCATCTGTGCAAGTGCTGGCTATGGAAAGGGAGTATGCAATGTATGTATGATGTCCTTCTTTATTCAGATTTTATATTCTTAGTTTATAAACAAGAACTCCATCTTACTTAACTCATGTGATAAAAAGTACAAGGCACTATTACAAAGTTCCTGGATGCACTTGATAAGATGTAAATGTGCAGAGAATTGATAACACTCCTTCTGCATATAGACATCACAACTTCAATGAGTGCCACATGGTGGCAAGAAAGTATTTTATAGCTTAGTTTGAAAAGAGAAGCAATTGAATGCAGATGATTCACAATTATCACACATGATAAGGGTTGGGTTATCTAAAACAAGTAGGCGGTCATCTGAATGGCACATCTCAAGATCTCCATATTCCAAAAAGTCACAATACTGATTGCATTCTTTGATAATGAAGAGGTGGTTCATTAATTCATACCACCAACCCTATGGGTCAGTGCAGCCTACTTTGTCCAAGTTTTGAGCCATTTGAGAGAAAAGGTAATGAAAGCAACCAGGTAAATGACATATACTGGCTGGAGGCTGCATCATGATAATGCCCCAAGTAACAGTGCTTTTATAGTGCAGGAATTCTTGGCTAAGAAACACATGTTTGTGCCACATCCACATTGTGCCTGCAGACTTTAAGCTCTTTCTTACATTGCCAAAATTCTTAAACAACTGAAGCATAAAAATCAATGTGACCGAAGAGTTACAAGTCATTCCAAAGGAGCAGTTTCAAAATAAAAAATGCTATATGCAGTGGATAGAGTAGGGGGGGGGATTTGCGGATTTAGGCAGTAGAATAGATCATATTTACAGAATATTCTGTAAAGAGTTATTGGGTCAGCACCAAGAAGAGCGGCAATTGTAGAATTGAGAACAACAATGGGGAAAGGCTTAATCCTGGAAAGAATTTTGAAATATTGGTACAGGTACTTACAAAGAGAATATGAAGTATTATTAAATATATGTGTGAATCAGCAAGGGATAACTTCAGAAAAGAACAGTTGGTGGTCAGGGATAGGAAGAGCTATGGAGGGGATATGGATGAAGAACAGATATATCGCAACTGAAAAAAAAAAATGAAAAGAGATTTTGTAAAGTTGTGAGAAACAGGGTAGAGGATACCTATAGACATAAATAGTTTTATTTTAAATATGTTGAAATGTTTGTTTGTATGCCTATAATACTAAATAAATATCAAGATTTCAACATAAAAAATTATGATGCTTTTCTTGCAATTATCTCTTAATTTATTTATAGTTAAGTTTTAGAGTATACTGCAAAATATATTAAAACACCACACTTCCACCTGTTACACATTGAACACTTTTGCACACAAATCTTCCTCCTGTTCTTCTGGGAGATGTGGATGGCATACCTTATCGTAGGTTACAGTCGATATCCTGTCTATCTTGAACAGGGGGTAGAGCATTTACCTTGCATGTGCCTAGAGCACATAGTGTTATCAGATATTGCATAGCAAATCATTTAATTTTAGACATATCTGGAGATGAACCAAAGGTTATTGAGGATTGTTTGTTCTTTTTGGTCACTTCTGTTCATGGTACCCCTACATATGCACATGTTTTGCATGACAAAAACAAAAAAACTCAACACAGGTTAACATACATAAAGATGTACACTAATAAACATTTCTATTTTACAGGGTGACTCTGGTGGTCCACTTATCTCTGGTGGCAAGCAAATAGGTATTGTTTCTTGGGGCAGACCTTGTGCTGTTGGCTACCCAGATGTCTATACTCGTGTATCAGAGTATGTCAACTGGATAATGCAGAATGCTGTGTAGCTTCCCATTCTAACTATGGAGCATTTACATTTGATATCACTAACTGCATGCTCATTAACATGACTAAAACTGTATCAGAGAATTAACAGTGAAAAATAAATCTTCTTTTCAAGAATTACATACTACTTTTCAAGATTACCAACAAGGAAGTGAATGTGGTATGCATGATAAACATGTGTGCATATTAACTACTCTACCCTGCATGTGAAACAAACAAGATGATAAAAGATGTCAGAAATTGGTCTTTGTCATACCCATTAAAACTAACTAAATGTATTTAATTAAAATCCCTGTTGCATCAATTTTGCTTTAATAGCATAAAAGCACAAACTATTATGAAATAGCTTATTATTGTGTTTATCTGCCTTTCCCTTTAGTCAATGCTTCATTTGCATGCAGGGTATATGGAGTTTCCATTATTGTTGCAGATTAACTTAGTAGAATATCCATTAACTTCCTATAAATCCAAAGGTGCCCATCCCCCCTTCCAAAGGCTATGGTACATTCCATCCCTAAACAGTCATCTACCCAATTTTTCTGAGAGCCCAATTTCAACTATTCGGTTCCCTTTTTATGCTGCTGGAAAGCTTTACAAAGGGGCTGTCTCTTACAGGTAGATACTGTAGTAGCTATTATGATACCAGTACACAATAAAAGCTTAAACAAATAATTAGAAAATTTAATAAATAAAATTATGAATGGGTTGTAAGGAAACTACTGTGCGGTGGACAATTCCTAATTTTAAAAAAAAAATTAAAAGGTAAAATAAATAAAAATCAATAAAACATAATAGTTACAGCAAAAAGTTACAAATAAAAACATTTAACAGGTGGCATATTTTATTACCTGGTATTTCAATGTATCCTATTGTATTTATCTAAATAGACCAATATAGTAAGTGTAATAATGCTATACATTCTGAACAACTACATACCTGTTAATGTTATAGTTCCTTTTATACATTTCCAAAGATCATCTTCTGATATGTCACATTATACCGTACAGTATGAATTTTACTTCACTTTAATTTTTTTATGCAGCACATTTAGCTTAACAAACTTAAAGAAACAACTGAGTTAACAATTACAGCACTCATTTAAAAACTATAATACATGTGTTTATATTACCTACTTAAATATTTTTGCATTCCCCAAAATATTGAATTTCCCCCCCCCCCCAATGTTCCTGATGGCACAACTTGCACCATGTTTTCCCCCCCAGCAATCCTGTATAAACCTATGGTTATACCTTAACAGCCTATCCTCATCCCACTGTATGCTGCATGTACTCATAATGATGGACACCTCAGCTTTTGTGCCAGAAAAAACATTGTTAAAATTTGTACTACAGTATAGTAGTGTGCAATCACCTTCATAGATCCTCAATGTTTTGGTATTTAACCCATTGCCCAGTGGCCATCTAAATCCTGCAGTGTCTCTCTCCAGATATCCAGTACAAATCTTTAAAAATCAGGTCACTCTATGCTAGCTTTTGAAATTCCATACCCTTTGCATGATATCACAAGAAACAAATAAACAGTAACTTTAGCACTTTACAAAATGTACCTGAAAACGTATTGTAAAATTAAAACCAATGGCAACAAATATCTTAGAAGTGGTTAAGACCATAAAATATGTACTTTTATTTGACACACACTGTGTGTTTTAATGAAATCTATAGTTTTTGTGTACCATTTCTGGGATATTTGTTGCTATTGGTTTTCATTTTCCAATACTTTTCATACATTTTGTGAAGTGCTAAGGTCTCCATTCATTTGTATCTTGTGATGTCCAGCAAATAATACTAGCATAGAGCTAGTTGATTATGTTTTCAGCCTATTATATCCTCCTTGAACCTACAATGAAATGTGTAATAAACTACTTGTGGAAAAATCTATCTCACTTAACATAAAGTAGATGGAAAAATCAGATTTTATAACAATGCTTTGAAACACTATACTAAATAACAATACTATTAAAAAAGAAGTATCTGATGTGTTACATTCACACAACATTTTCTATCCACTGTCATTTATTTTTATATACAGGACTTTATAATTATTGGTTTGCTACTTGTGCAGTGTTTTGATGGCAGTGGCTGGGCAGGCAGGAGCCAGCTTTCCCTGTACCAAAACTATGCTTCTTAGAATATGTGCAAAATCTTATCTTACAAAAGATGCTGGAAATGTCATCCTCCCTCATGTAAATAGGCACTGTATCTGGTTGACACGATTAAGTTCAGACACAGTAATGTTTCTGATTTCATTTCTAACTTTCTCCTTTAGTTGTTCCAGTGTGCAAGGAATTGTCTTGCACACTTTGTCCTTCAGGCTACCCCACAAGTAAAAATCACCTACAGTTAGTCTGGCAAGTGCGAGGACCATACTTCAACGCTAATCACTCTATCTTGAAACACTTTCTTAATCTAATTCATAGATTCTTCTGCTGTATGAGCAGTGGTTGAATCTTGTTGAAACCACCCATACAATTTCTTTTCTTCCATCAAGCATTGAAAAAACGGGACCAAAATTTCGGTACCTCTCTGAATTTATTGTCTGCTTATAAAAAAGATCCAATTATGTGTCTTGCGCTAACAGCACATAAAACTTTAACTTTCCTTTCATAATGAGGGACTTCTTGTATAAGATATGAATTTTCAGAACTCTAGTACCGTTATGAGTGTCCACACAACCATTTAGGTGAAACCATGCTTCATCAGAAAAGTATGAAGCTGTCGGTCAATTACACCTTCATTCACTAATGAAAGAAACCATTCACAATAACAAATTCGTGCCACTGGATCATCTTGTTTTAAACAATGGACACATGTACACTTATAAGATTTTAGTTTAACAACTTTGTTGCTGTGTGTGCAGACACTAATAAAAGCCCCATTTGTGCTAATTTTGGAAGTGATTTTGTTGGTAATCACTTAAGATTAGCACTAATATCATCTAATTTTTTCCCCTGTTAAAATTGTAAGTTTACTCCCATGTTTTTTTCATTTTGCACTGAACCAGTCAAATCAAATTTTCTCACAATCTTGTGAATTGCAGTTGTGGAAGGAGGCAGTTCACCAGGGAAATTCAGAATATATTCGATGTGAACACGGCATGCTCATTCATATTTAAAGTAACATTTACACACAAAATTGCATTGCTGTAGAGTCAGTTGCCTCTTCATCTTAGTAAAAGAAGGGACCTAACACAGAGAACAATGTTGTCATGAAACAAATCTACTTGGAGGACAGCAGGCTGTGTGGGCAAAACTCCACGCTAGCAGAAAACCTTTGTGTGAGGTGCTGCTGGGAGCGGCCAAGGAACCTAACACTGCATGAGTGGGAAACTTTTTATTCTAAAGCCCTGTGGCTACTACAATCTATTCCCATGAAAGCTTACTTTTTACCACCCCATGTTAATCGAAATAAACCTTTGTAGAAGTAGTTTCATTCAGGGCCATATTTAGAGGGGGAGTTTCTAGGGTTCAAACCCCCCCCTGAAACTTCTGACAGTTTTATTTATTTAAATTCATAGCAAATCAATATGGTAAAATGTTGTTAGAAACAGTAGGTCTATTGCTAGTAGCACATTTACAAGAAAAAGGGAAACTTAATATTGTCGCCTTACATAGGTAAGGTGACCATACATTCCGGTTTTCGAAGCAGTCTCCATGTTTTGTGCTGTAAGGTGGAATATCCTCATTCTGGTGAGTTTTTCTTGTCTATATAAAGTCACCAAGCAATTTTCTTATCCATGTAATGTCTATATACTATGGAGTAGGTACATGGTAACTGTGTGGGGTACTGTTAAGTTTAGATCTACTTGTGGAAAACCCTCCCTGAAGTTTTTTTCTGGGTATGGGCATGGTTTCATTACACATTTTTTGTAAGTACAAGGGGATACAGAAATCAGTCATATGTCTATATGCTGCCTCTTTTTTTTTGGGGGGGGGACCTTTGGTCATTCAGAACCAATTAGCCATCAGGATGTCATATTTCTTGCTTGCTTTGATGTTTAATTAACATTCTTTAACCATGTAGGTCATATTGGATGGTGAATAAACAAAGTGGTTAAGTGATGTTCAAATGGACCCAGGATTCTTTAGAGCTAAGAGTTACCCAATATCAGTCTTCTCATTAACTTATCCAAGTTAACTCATCCTAAACAATATTTAAACTCGGGACCTCTTGATTGTGAGGCAGACATGCTACTCCCACACCACAGAGTGGGGTGTGCTGGCTTTGAAATTCCATACTCTTTCCATGGCATAGCTAGAGACAACTGAATAGCAGCAGCAGTTGAAGAAAATGACAAAAGTACTGAAAAGTTCAAACCAATAATAATGGATTTGGGATATGGCTGATGCCACAAAAAAGTTATTTGAAATAAATTGTGTGTTTTAAAGAGATCTATATTTTTTGAGTAGTAATTTTCTGTTTATATCTTATGGTTGACTGTTATAAGAAATTGACACCTCTGATGACCACTCGTTTCTAGGGCTACATATAGACAAAACTTTATCATGGACAAGGCATGTAAATTATATATCTAATAAAATTAGCTAGGGTGTCTATTTGTTGAACTATATGGCTCATTATTTGGAAAAACCAAATTTAAAACTGATTTATTATGGAATTATCCATACTCATTTGAACTATGGTATTGAATTATAGGGCACAACGCATAAAGATAACTTAAAGCGGTTATTAGTACTACAGAAGAGGTGTCTAAGAATTGTATGCTCATTGAAATCCAGGGATTCTTGTAGGGAGGTATTTAAAAAAGAAAGAATATTAACTGTGGTTTCATTATATATTTTTAGAGTTATTCTTTTAGTCAGACAAAAGTCAGATATAAAGATCAATAGCAAGGTACATACATATGACACAAAAACAAAAAATAACATGTATAGGGAAGGGAAAAGTAAGAAATTTTTTGAAAAAAATCCTTATGTGATTGGTAAAGTATTATACAATAAATTACCTTCCTTGATTATACAAATAACAGGTTCCAAATTCATTAAAGAGTTAAAGAATTACCTCATAAATTGTGCATTTTATGACATAGATGTATATTTATAAGTAATTGTTAATTTTAATTATTAATGTTAAATGACAATGCCAGAAACTATGTAAATAGTCTATTGGTTGCAATAAATGAATTGAATTGAATTGAATACCTACTAAATTATATAAAAGTCCTCCAAAATGGAGAAGACTTCACAGGCTATTCCTGGAAATTTCAAGGTATGCATTTTATTTGGCATGTAAATATTAAATATGTGCATTTTAATCAAAACTGTTAGAGTGCTCTTGAGAAAGTCAAAATTTTAAAAAAATTCTCTATGTAAAGGGTAGTTTGGGGTGGAGGATAATTTAGAAAATCTTTGTGTCACATCTTTGGAAGATACTGAACTTAAATAACAAGTTTGGTATTTATCCAGCATTTCATTTTTGAGTTGCGCTGCATGCGCACGCGCGCGCACGCGCGCACACACACGCGCACACACACACACACAGCTCTTTTACTAAAATGCTTTTCTTTGCATGCATGGACCTCAAAACATGTATTTATTGTGAAATATTGACATAATTGACATTTTTCAATGGAATACAATACTTCCTCTGGTTACTGTAAGTAGTAGAGAAAGTAATAATTGATAATGTATAGAGAAAGTAATGTGAATATAATATACGGATTTCTTTCTTTACTTATTTTTTTGCTTTCCCTACCTCTTACTTCTAAGGATAAAGGAAGCATTGTGTTCCAGCCAAAAACTATATATTGATATTTCACCATAAAGACATGTTTTGAGGTCCTCTGAACCTCAAAAAGGTATTTTAGGAAAGTTTGTGTGTATGTGCATGCGTGTGTGTATGTGCATGCGTGTGTGTGTGTGTGTGTGTGTGTGTGTGTGTGTGTGTGTGTGTGTGTGTGTGTGTGTGAACAACATAACCCTAAATGAAAAGTCGGACTAACACCAAACTTGGAATTTAAGACAGTATCTTCCAAGGATGTAACATGAAACCTTTTAAGAAAATCTCTCCATTCCAAACTAACTAACCTTTACATGAAAAGTTTTTGTTAGTTTTAATTTTATCAAAATTAGCTTTGATTTGATTTAGTTAAGATATTTGCGTGAGTAATAAAATGTAGGAATATGTTGAGTTTTTTCTGAATAGCCTGAGGAGTTCTCTTTATTTGAAATGGATTTTTTTATAGTTGAATAGGGTATTTCAAGATGAACCCAACCAACATGTTTTCTGATGTTCACTGTTTATTGCTCCTAGCTTAACATGGAGGGACATCTGCCTATTAAAGAAGGACCCAACATTCCATTCAGTTCACTGTAAAAATTGGGTCTAAAAATACGAGTTATTTCAAGAAGGGCCCATTGCTGTTATAGGATCAGTATTAAACTACATGATTTTGAAATTGGGCCATTCTTGAACTCAATATCATAGGCAATTATTGGATTTAAATATACTGAAAATGTGTATTTTTTACTTGCACAAGTACTATCCAAATTTTACCTCGCACTTTGCAGCCCTTACGGAGGTGCTAAAAATGTAAAATGTGAGGTACATATCACTTTTATAAGAAGCATTTTAAAGATCAATATAACTAATCTTTTGCTACTAGGCTGAAAGAATAGAAGTTTCAGTTTCTGAAACATACTGCTTCAGAGGGATAAAATATTTTACAAAAAGGTGAAAGTGACTGAAATGAGGCAAAATTAGATGATTCTATGCATAAGCTGTTTTACGGCAAACTATACCTTATCCTTGCTTATATGCAAGCAATGTATTTTACTCCAGACAATTATTGTGGCAATAAGTTTTTGGTATTTATTCTGGTAACTGCACTGTGTATTCATGGCCTGAGAGTACTGCCATTGGAGGTTGTAATGAAGTAGTATCAATGCTTTATCATTTTATAAAAAATAACATATCCTAAACTATAAAAGAACTCCATGTTTTTACTGATGGCAATCAGGGGAAAAACCAGAATATAACAATGTTAAGATTTTGGCAGTCTCTGGTAATAAACAGTAAGTTTACTGAAGTTTGTCACCATTTTCTTGAGAGGGGTCATAGCTATTTGCCATGTGACAAGCACTTCAGTATGACTAAGAGAAAATAAATGAAACAAATAGAAGGAGCTGAATCTTTTGAAGAGTGGAATAGGTTGATAGAAGAGAGTTGTTCTGTTATAAGAATGGACAGAGAAATGATAAAGAACTTCTTTGGAACACTACAATAATATTGTAAACACACTTTCCAATGCGAAGGTGTTGTGTTTATGATAAGTAAGTACACCAGGGTCAAAGATCAGTAGACAATCAAATTATAAATGTCTTAGCACAATAAATAAATACTAAAGTACAAGCTCTTTGAAACAATATAAACCACCAATTTATAATGAAAGCACATATATCATTGAATGCATTGATCACTTGCGATTTTAAAATGGCAAAACTAAACATCCATTTCATAAGTACACCCACAGTACATGTTTATGCAAGTGACTTACAAACTGAAAAAAAGAGCAAGATAATTTAGTGACAAGAAATTGTAAAATGTAATTAAACTGTAGTGATTGTCTACTGAATAAGTGACCAGGGTCAAAATGCAGTAGACAATCAAATTTGTAAAACTCTTAGCACAATAAAATACTATACTATACTAGTAAAGCTCTTAAACTGAGGGATGTTTTAAAATGTAGATCTTGAATGATAGAAGTATGCAGTGTTACTTACAGCTTAAATCTGACAAACTAGAAGCACCAGCAACAAGGGTAGGTCTGAATCTGACTGATAATCCTTGATTTCATAAGTTAAGTATGTGACTACTAATGTTGATATTACGTGAAAATTTTAAAAACTATATGCTTGCTTAAGTTTGAGAGAGTTCAATAATGGCCCTACTGCAACTTTCACTTGTCCGTAGGAAAAGAAATGGTATGTTCTAATAAACCTATTTTTTTTTGTGAAAACATTATTTATAATTAATATAATAACAATGTGTATAATTATACACATATCCTCTTTCCTATAAAAATTGCAAATGTTAGAATTTTATTTCAGTTTGGAAGGGAAACAGACTTTTTACTCTCCTGCAAAAATATATTTTCTGAAGTCAAGCCCATCTTGAAGTATGAATTGAATTTTTCAATACCTATCATGCATTTTTTTTAAGTATGTGAAGCGAAAAGTAAGATCAGCATCCATTACAATTTATAACTTGGAAAAGTGCAACTGAACACTTCTCACTTTTGGAGGGGAATTTGTGGCACAAAGTATAAATAAAATTATCGAAGCTACCCAGCACTACAAGAACACACATTTAGGGGAAAATTTACATAATAACATTTGAATCAATACTGACAAATTTTGATACAGAAACAGATAACTCCCTCTTCCACTTCATCAAAGAGCTATGAGTATCTTTTTGCTGAATTTGCACTGGATATTCAGCAGTGCATGTTCTGAGCAAAACCTATTAAAATGCAAACAAGAAGAAACAATAGTGTCAGAGACAAAAATGTCACAGATAGGAGTATAGCATTCTATAGGTTGAACCTACCGAAAAATACTACTCTATTTTAGTATTTTCTTTGTTTATAATAAACCTAGTTTTTACTTTCCCTACTATGTATAGTAAGTAGGGGAAGTATTGTATTCCACCCAAAAATTCGATACCGAGATTTCACCGAAAATATATGTTTTGAGACCCTCTGAATCCAAGTGTGTCTGTCTGTGTGTCTGTGAACAGCATAACTCAGAAACGAACAGTCAGATAAACACCAAACTTGGTATTTAGGTTCAGTATCTTCTAGAGATGTGACACAAAGGTTTTCAAGAAAATCCCCCCACCCCAGATTACCCTTTACATGGAACATTTTTCTAAAATTTTAATTTTTTTCAAAAATGGCTCTAACGATTTTATTAAAATATCATATGTTTAGGATATTTTTATGACAAATGAAATGTTTATCTCGAATTTTCTGGGAATGTCTCCAAAAGTATTCTTCATTGTGATCGACTTTTGCATAACTGGTAAACCATAAGAGATAGACAAAATTTTACTGCACAAAAAATGTAGATTGCATTAAAATACACAATTTATGTCCATACATTTTTTTTGTTGAGTGAACCATTTTCGAGATATTGCTTGTTATTCCCTTAAACTTTCCAATACTTATACTTTTTCTCAAATGGGAATTCGTTGTTCATTTTTTTTTATGTCCTGGAAATGTAAAGAAACTGGAATGCACCACATAGCAACCAGCTCTTAAAATATTTGACTATCGCTTAAATACTACCAATGCCCCTTGCATCTACAAGAAAATTAGCAATAAGATTAACATCTCGATTAACATGAAGCATATGGAGAGTAAGCGTTTGTAAAAATAGTTTGTACAAGAGTAGAGAAAGTCATGTGAGTGTAACACATCAGATTTTTAAATACAAAACTTACCTCTATCCTATGCAGTCATAGCATTGCACTAGATGACATGTAAAAATGTTCCTCTTGCTTCACTAATAGTAACTAACTTGTTTGTTTGAACCAAAGTTCACACTCTGTGTGAGTTATGCATATGCTCCCTTTCTGTTACGGTTTGGAGTAGGGTTAGTGCATAGTATCTTGCTGCTCAAAGTCAGCTTAGCATCTTTCCTTTAGTAAGTATCTAATCTAGAATTCCTGCTATTGGGTTTAAATATATTTTTCTGCAGTTACTGTTATAATGATTAACGTTAAGCTTAACTGTGAATATTTTATAACTGTTATTAAAGATGCTTATTTCTCTGTTTCAATACTAAAGATGATATCGGGGAATAAACATTAGGCTAGTTATTATTCAGTTACTTATTATATTATTTATTCACTATAGGAAATATGGATGTAAACAAAGGCCATGATCTGACAGATATTTTAACAAATAATCTATTATTATTCAGTACATTAATGTATGATGATTTGAGTTTAAGGATTTCAGAAAATTAGAAATGGATGTGGGTAGATTTAAAAAATACAGGCAGCTAAAATTTTTCCTGAAGCCAAAGTTAACATTCAACATAAGCTCTGCATGTTTTTTGATAAAGATAAACTGAAAGGAGATTTAATTTTTATTTTTGGAATTGAGGATCATAATTACCTTCTGAGTACCCTGATTTGATAATTGTTCTTTCACACTAGTCTTGTGTAGGCAATAAGTTGGAAAGTGCAGTGCCACAGCTGGAACTTGAACCACAGATCTTTGGCTATCCATGCCATTGATCTTACTGCATGAGCTACCATGCTCTTAGGGCTAAATGTGTTTTGAAAATTGTTGTTTTACACTAGCCATGTGTAGTCATTAAATTCGAAAGTTGAATCAGACTTTAAATTGCAGTGCCACGACTAGACTTGGATCTTCAGCTCTCTGTGCTGATGCTCCTACCACTTGAGCTGCCATATCGAGATATCTGTATACACATTAAATCCTCTCATCCAATTCAGGTATGTAGGTAAATATTCAGTTCAAATACTGCATATATATTTCGAGTTTATATTAAATTTTAATATATTTGTTTCTAAGTAGTTTCTTTTAAGTGTAGCCATGTTGAACACAGTGAAAGCCTGTTAACAACACTGTGTATATCTGAGCTTTATTAACCTTAGGTAATGTTGAATATGATGCTCCTGAAGCTTATTAAAGGATATTTTGTCTTTCTTTTTAATGTTTTATAGGTTACTTCTTTCTTCAGATTGAAGAAAAATTTGTGAAGTACAAAAACATATTGGTACTTAAGATCTATTACCAAATAAAACAGCTCTAGACTTTTCAAGGGAAAACAAAATATAACTGGGAACTTTATGTAGCCAATACCCAGATGACAGCTTTATTACATTTTATATATACCTTTTTTCAGTGAAGTCTGATGAAGTTCTAGATGAAATGGCTATAAAGCTGAGCAAATTTAGCCTTAAATTGTAAATGTTTCAATTTTTTTTTATTTTTTTTAGGTATTCTACCAGTTTTATTTATATGTTGTAGTTATTATTTAAATGTTTGACATTAATATCAAAGTTATTTTGATAAATTAAAAGTCTTTTTATTTTGCCTACAGTTCAAGTGACATGCTTAGTTGAACAAAGGGTTTAGACCTGTCTCCCCTTGCAAATAAATTTTGGCTGTACTACTGGCAAGACAGCTGGAATGAGCTGAACAGTAATGATTGGCTAATGATCAAGCAATGATATATATTAGCCATATTGGTGATGTAGGTTTAATGAGTCAAATACATAACCACCAATGGAGCACGGCATACACACATAGGCTGCCAGAAGTGCCCATTATGTCTTACAGGAGCCTATAAGGAAAGGATGAGACAGAAGACTTGAAGACTAGATCCGGAAGGTGGCACATGCTAGGACAAGGTGGGGTCTCTAATGATTATAGATTGTGCCTATCCTGGCATTAGCGCTAGTTGACCATGAAGGATCATCTTCCAGAGAATACTGACTATTGGTCCCGCAATGAGCTAACAGGAAGGAGCACCTCTTTCAAAGAGTCCCAGACAAGCAGTCCAACCAATCAGTGCCAGAGTAAATTCCTCCACCAACACTCGCTATCTGAAATGATAAGGAAATGAAATGAAATGAGAGACAGAAAAATTTGTGGTAGTATTGTCTAACAATTTGGGAAACCATGAATGGATTAAGGTAAATGCACCTGGTCCAATTGAAATTGAATCCGGGGCCTCCCAAATGTGAATCACAAGCATTGCCACCTAAGCCATTCCACTCAGTCTCATGCTGCTAGAGGAGAAAGACTCGCCTCTTACATTGTGATACCAAGTTGCATTACAGTTTTTGCTCTTCCCTTTCCCTTTATGCTTAGGATGAATATCAATTGCTCTGACGCATTAGGTCTCTGAGCTCATTTGTGCATTTATTTTACACATTAATTCACTGCCCAATATGACTTGTTTAATTAAAGAATACCTATAACAAAATATTTTACAGTTTTGAAAAACATGTCTTATTACTGCTTTATAGTAGTTACCAAATTCAGAAAATCAAAATCTGAGACACATCTCCTACACTCAGGAATATCTGATCATTTTTGCTATAAAAACCACTTTGTCTAATCATCACTTTGCAGGATTGCAAAATTAAGTGATAACTGGAGAAGTGAAAAAACACGAATATCAATCCGTTACAATTCCTTTTCTTGCCATTGTAGCGAATGCATGAACTAGTATTAAGGCAAGACTAATTTTCTTTGTGAATTAATCATTGATTAAGTTAAGTTATAAGGCTGAAGAGCTAATGGAATTTTCATCAATTAAATGAAGCTGGCTGCCGCGACGCACACTTGGTGCGTGTGCGTCGCGGCAAATGCATTGGTTACAGTTCCAATTCCACTGCGGCTATCAGTTCGGGGTCGAAACAGCCTCGCTAACCCGACCGCCGACCTCATGTCTACTTATGCACGGTAGAGGTGGACGGTCATCCAAACGATACGGGGAGGTGATGGCACTAGCATCATGGTTACCCCAACCAGAACGTTAGCTTTCATGGCCGGATCGCTGTCTAACGCATCTGAGTACAATCTGAAACAGAAATAGAAGTTGTTGAGAACCATGGATACTTGCATGATAACGTCTACAGAATCGAATCTGGAAAGGGGGGGGGGAATCCTGAAACCCTTTTCCGGGTACAGTAGAAGTAGGTTAAAAAATCGGGATAGTCCGGATTTCCGTGACATTTGGTTACCATATTTATAGCGCACAAAAAAAGATGTTGATATTTCTATAATTAAGATTAACACTCTACTAATCAAATGAAGTGAATGTATTAGAATGTATTCAAACTTGGTGACTGTTAGCTCAAACCCCTTATTCTGTGGATGCTGCTTCGCAAGTAATGATTTCTCAACTAGGAAGTTCGCCATTATCAGATAACACAGATCTTATCACTCGTACTCGAGATTTTTTAACATTGCATATTGCAACTCGAAAAGCCTTGGCTAACTCGTATACTTAAGAAAAGCTGAATAGTTATTATTATAGTTTTGCTCAGAAAGCTTTTAGATAATCATGCTTGGCTTTAGACCTGTTTTACTTTTGGTTCTAGCTGCCAGTGCGCAAGGTAAGTTAAAGTACGAGTCCATGCAATATGTCATGTGTGTACCTTAACTGACATTACTGACAAAAGCAACTTTGGGTTTTATAGGCTCCACTTTATCAGCCATTAGTCTTAAAATCACTAACATTGTTCTATTTTTACTTTTTCTTCCTAACAAGTGCTCGCAGTTTGAACAAGTATTGCATTCCACCCAAATATTGGATATGGAGATTTTACCCTAAATATATATTTTGAAGTCCCCTAAATAAACAATAGGATGTGATATATTCACATGACTTTCTCAACCCTCTATCTTTATTACTGGGTGTACAAACTATTCTTACTAAAGTTTATTTTTCTATCTGCTACATTTTAATCCAAATAAAACTTTGCAAAAATAGCTACATTACACATTTCGTTATAGATACAAAGAGAACAGAGATAGTCAAATGTTTAAAAACTGGACCCTATACGCCGGCCTTAAATTTCATCTTTCTATGTAATCGCGAGAAACAACTGAAAATCGATGAGACTTTAAAAGAATGACAAGTACTGAACAATTCGAACCGTTAATAACGGATATCTGAAATGGCTTATGCCACAAAAAAACTTATTTTAAGTAGGTACATTGTGTTTTAAAGAGACTTATGTTTTTTGTGTGTTACGTTTTCGTCTATCGCTTAACGTTTACCAGTTATACAAGATTATACAAAATTCCTTCCAAATGAAGAGGACTTCATAGGCTATTCCTAGAAAGTTCAAGATAAAAATGTTATTTGTCGTGTAAATGTCTTAAATATACGGTATTTTAATCAAAATCATAGGGGCATTTTTCAGAAAATTAAAATTTTCCAAAAATGTTCCATGTAAAGGGTAGTCTGGGGTGCGGAGATTTTTTGAAAATCTTCGTGTCGCATATTTGGAAGGTACTGAACTTAAATACCAAGTTTGGTGTTGATCCGTCTTTTAGTTTTTAAGTTATGCAGACACCCAGGCACACACACGGACCTTTTTCTAAAAATAATTTTTTTAGATTCAGAAGGCCCCAAAACATGTATTTCCGGTGAAATCTCGATATCGAATTTTTGGGAGGAATACAATACCTCCCCTACTTACTATACGTAGTAGAGAAAGTAAAAATATAATGTATTACATTCACTTAAGTTTCTCTATCCTCTATTGTTTATTGCTGGGTATATAAATTATTCTTACGAAAGTTTATTTTTCTATTTACTTCATTTTATTCAGATAAACATTTACAGAAATAGGTATATAACACATTTCGTTAGGGCGAACAGGGAACAGCGATAATAAAATGTTTAAGAACTGGATGCTATATGCTGGTCTTAAGATTGCATACTGTTTCCATGCAATCGCGAAAAACAACTGAAAATCGACGAGACGGGAATGACAAAGTATTGAACAAACTGAACCATTAATAACGGATATCTCAGAAATGGCTGATGCCACAAAAAAGCTACTTGATATAAATTCTGTGTTTTAAAGAGATCTACTCCTTTGTTTCTTTCTTTTCTTTTCTTTGTAGTACGTTTTCGTCTATCGCTTAAGGTTTACCAGTTAAACAAGGTTATACAAAATTCCTGGCCACTGAAGGGGACTTCCAGGCATTCCCAGAAATCCATTACGGCATTTTAATAAAAATCATTAGAGCCATTTTTTAGAAAATAAAAATTTTCGAAAATTGTTCCATGTAAATAAAGGGTTGTTTGTTGTGGGGGGATTTTCTCGAAAATCTTCGTGTCGCCCATCCTTGGAAGATACTGAACTTATATAACAAGTTTGGTATTTATCGAACTTTTCGTTTTTGAGTTATGCTGTTCACAGACATACACACGCGCTTTTTCTTATCTTTTTGTTGGATTCAGGGGGCCTTAAAATATGCATTTCGGGTGAAATCTCGGTGTCGATTTTTTTGGGTGGAATGTAATACCTTCTCTACCTACTAGGTACGTGGTAGAGAAAGTAAAAAGGCATTCTAAGGTAAAGGTAAACGCGCGCGCGCGCCCTTGTGTCTGAGCAGCATAACTTAAAAATGGAATGTTGTATAAATACCAAATTTGGTATATTTAAGTTCAGTACTTTCCATAGATGCGACATTAAGATTTTCAATAAAAACTCCCCTCTCCAAACTACCCTTTGCATAAAAAGAATCGTTATTTCTATTTTCACAAAACCGGACGATTTTCATTAAAATACCGTACAGGTATTTAAGATATCCACATGGCAACTAAAATGTATTTATATCTTGAATTTGTTGCGAATAGCCTGTGAAGTTCTCTTTGTTCGGAATCACTTTTCTTTTGTATAGCTGATAAACCATATGATATAGACAAAAAAGTACTACATAGAAGATGTAGATATGTATTTAAAACACAATTTATTTCAAATAGCTTTTTTTTCTTTCTTCTTCTTCTTTTTTTATTATTAGCCATTTTCGAGATATCTATTGCTGTTGGTTTGAATTTGTCGATACTGTTATAATTTTTACTTTCTCTACTACGTATAGTAAGTAGGGGAAGTATTGCATTCCACCCAAAAATTCGATACCGAGATTTCACCGGAAAAACATGTTTTGAGACCTCCTGAATCCAAAAAAAGCATTTTTGGAAACATGTCCGTGTGTGTGTCTGTGTGTGTGTGTGTGTGTGTGTGTGTGTGTGTGTGTGTGTGTCTGTCTGTCTGTGAACAGCATAACTCAAAAACTAACAGTCGGATAAACACCAAACTTGGTATTTACGTTCAGTATCTTCCAGAGATGCGACACGAAGGTTTTCAAGAAAATCCCCCCACCCCAGACTACCCTTTACATGGAACATTTTTCGAAAATTTTAATTTTCTCAAAAATGGCTCTAACGATTTTGATTAAAATATCATATGTTTAAGATAATGTCATGAGAAATGAAATGTATATCTCGAATTTTCTGGGAATGTCTCCAAAAGTATTCTTCATTGTGAACGAGTTTTCATTAACTGGTAAACCATAAGAGATAGACAAACTTTTACTACACAAAAAATGTAGATCTCGTTAAAATACACAACTTATGTCATATACATTTCTTTTGTTGAGTGAACCGTTTTCGAGATATTGCTTGTTATTCCCTTAAATTTTCCAATACTTATACTTTTTCTCAAATTCGTTATTCATTTTTTTATGTCCTGGACTTGCAAAGAGAATGGAATGCGCCGCATAGCAACCAGCGTTAAAATATTTGACCATCGCTTAAAAGCTACCATATTCCCCTTGCATCTACAAGAAAATTAGCAATAAGATTAACATCACGATATCTCCATTAACATGAAGCATATGGAGAATAGGCGTTTGTAAAAATAGTTTGTAAATGAGTAGAGAAAGTCGTGTGAGTGTAACACATCAGATTTTTACTTTCTCTACTACGTATAGTAAGTAGGGGAAGTATTGCATTCCACCCAAAAATTCGATACCGAGATTTCACCGGAAATACACGTTTTGAGACCTCCTGAATCCAAAAAAAGCATTTTTGGAAACATGTCCGTGTGTGTGTCTGTCTGTGTGTCTGTGTCTGTGTGTCTGTGTGTCTGTGAACAGCATAACTCAAAAACGAAGAGTCGGATAAACACCAAACTTGGTATTTAGGTTCAGTATCTTTGAGAGATGCGACACGAAGGTTTTCAAGAAAATCCCCCCACCCCAGACTACCCTTTACATGGAACATTTTTCGAAAATTTTAATTTTCTCAAAAACGGCTCTAACGATTTTGATTAAAATATCATATGTTTAAGATATTGTCATGACAAATAAAATGTATATCTCGAATTTTCTGGGAATGTCTCCAAAAGTATTCTTCATTGTGAACGACTTTTGCATAACTGGTAAACCATAAGAGATAGACAAAATTTTACTACACAAAAAATGTAGATCGCGTTAAAATACACAACTTATGTCATATACATTTCTTTTGTTGAGTGAACCGTTTTCGAGATATTGCTTGTTATTTCCTTAAATTTTCCAATACTTATACTTTTTCTCAAATGCGTTATTCATTTTTTTTATGTCCTGGACATGCAAAGAGAATGGAATGCGTCACATAGCAACTAGCGTTAAAATATTTGACTATCGCTTAAAAGCTACCATATTTTCCTTGCATCTACAAGAAAATTACCAATAAGATTGACATCTCGATATCTCGATTAACATGAAGAATATGGAGAATAAGCGTTTGTAAAATTAGGTTGTACAAGAGTAGAAAAAGTTATGTGAGTGTAACACATCAGATTTTTTTATGTCCTGGACATGCAAAGAGAATGGAATGCGCCACATAGCAACCAGTGCTTAAAATATTTGACTATCGCTTAAAACCTACCATATTCCCCTTGCATCTACAAGGAAATTAACAATAAGATTGACATCTCGATATCTCGATTAACATGAAGCATATGGAGAATAAGCGTTTGTAAAAATAGTTTGTACAAGAGTAGAGAAAGTCATGTGAGTGTAACACATCAGATTTTTTTAAGTACTGTTGCCACAAACTTCTCGGGATGTCATGGAAGAGTACGGAATTTCAAGGACAGCATATAGTAACCCGCTTTTAAAAATTTGCCACGCACCTAGTAGGAGGTAGAGGAAGTAGTGCATTCCATTAAAAGTTTCGATAGCGAGATTTAATCAGAAATACACGTTTTAAGGCCTCTGAATGCAAAACAGGCGTTTTAGAAGATCTGTGTGTGTGTGTGTGTGTGAGAGAGAGAGAGGGAGAGAAAGAGAGAGAGAGAGAGAGAGAGAGAACAGCATAACTCAACAACGAAAAGTTAGATAAATATCAAACTTAATACTTATGTACAGTATCTTCCAAAGATATGATCGAAGATTTTCAAGAAAGTCTTGCCCCAAACTACCATTTACATAGAAAAAAATGTCTGATGTGTTACATTCACATGACTTTCTCTACCCTCTATCGTTTATTAGTGGGTATAGAAACTATTCTTACTAAAGCCTGTTTTTTCATCTACTTCATTTTAATCCAAATAAACCTTTGCAAAAATAGCTATATTACATATTTCGTTATAGATTTGTACAAAGGGAACAGCGATAGTCAAGTGTTTAAGAACTGGACGCTATACGCTGCCTTAAAATTCCATACGGTTTCCATGACATCGCGAAAAACAACTGAATGTTGAAAGGGCTTTAAAGAATGACCAAGTAAAAAACAATTCGAACCATTAATAACGGATACCTGGAAATGGCCGATGCCACAAAAAAGTTATTTCAAAAAATTGTGTGTTTTAAAAGAATCTGCATTACTTGTGTAGTACATTTTCTTCTATCGCTTAAGGTTACTACTAATAGTTATACCTACAAGATTATACAAAATTCCTTCCAAATGAAGAGGACTTCAAAGTCTATTCCCAGAAAATTCAAGATATACATTTTATTTGTCATATAAGTATCATTAATATATGGCATTTTAATCAAAATCGTTAGAGCCATATGTTAGAAAACCAAAAATTTCGATAAAGGGTAGTTTGGGTGGGGGATTTTCTTGAAATATTGTGTCGCATCTTTAGAAGGTAATGAACCTAATACAAGTTTGGTGTTCATCCGACTTTTGGTTTTTGAGTTATGCTGCTCACAGACAAACAGTCACACACATGGATCTTTTTCTAAAAATGTTTTTTTTTATTCAGGGGGCTTCAAAACATGTATTTTCGGTGAAATCTCGTATCGCATTTTTTGGTAGAATGCAATACCTTCTCCCTACTATACACGTGATAGAGAAAGTAAAAATTATGTTTTACTTCTGCAAAATTGCTTTAATGAATTTTATTAAAAATATTGGAGTTATTTACTCGAAAAATTATCTTCAGTTTACTGGAAATAGCCGTTGAAGCCCTCTTCATTCGGAAGGAATTTTGTATAATTTTGTACCTATAACTGGTAAACCATAAGATACACATTGAAACTTAGTTCACAAAAAGTGGAGTATAATCTTTTTAAAACGCACAATTTATTATAAATAACTTTTTTGTGGCATCAGCCGTTTCCGAAATTTCCGTTATTATTGGTTTGAATGTATTATATTTTGTCATTTCTACTTTCTTTACCACGTACCTAGTATGTAGAGAAGGTATTGCATTCTACCCAAAAATGTAAATCAAGATTTCACCGGAAATGCACGATTTGAGGCCACCGAATACAAAAAAATCATTTTTACTTTGTCTACTACATATAATAAGTAGAGGGAGTTTTGTATTCCACCAAAAATATATCTTTTGAGTCCCCCGAACTGAAAAAAAGCATTTTTAGGAAAAGGTCTGTATGTGTGTCTGTGAACAGCATGACTCAAAAACGAAAAGTCGAATAAATACCAAACTTTGTATTTAGATTCAGTACCGTTCAAAGATGCGACGCGAAGATTTTCAAAAAAGATTCCCCCAACCCTTTACATGGAACATTTTTCAAAATTTTTATTTACTAAAAATGACTAACGATTTTGTTTAAAATATCATATATTGAAGATATTTACATGACAAATAAGATGTATATCTTGAATTATCTCGGAATAGTCTGGGAAGTCCTCTTCATTCGGAAGAACTATTGTACAATTTTGTAAACACACAATTTATTTCAAATAATTTTTTGTGTGGAATCAGCCATTTCCGAGGTATCCGTTATTAGTGGTTCGAGTTGTTCAAAAGTCCTGATGATTTTCAGTTGTTTCTCGCGATTTTATGGAAAGGGTATGGAATTTTAAGGCCAGCGTTTAGCGTCCAATTCTAAGACATTTGATTGTCGCTTTCCCTTTGCACTTATTTCCGGAAAGGTTTATCTCGATTAAAATTGAGTAGATAGGAAAATAAACTTAAGAATAGGTGGAACCATGCGATTGACCTCGTTTCTAGCCTTGTCCTACACACGGCTTGAGTGGAATAACAATTAATTTCGTAATAATAATAATAATAATAATAATAATAATAATAATTTGTATACACACTAATAAGCTATTAGAGAGTAGAGAAAGTCATGTAAATGTAATACATCAGATTTTTAGAAAAAGATCCATGTGTGGCTTAAAAACGAAAAGTCGGATCAACACCAAATTTGGTAGTTGGTTCGGTGCCTTTCAAAGATGTGACACAAAGAAAATCTCCCTACCCCAAACTACCTTTTACATGGAACATTTTTCGAAATTTATTACTTTCTAAAAATGGCTCTAACGATTTTTATTAAAATACCATATATTAAAGATATTTACATGACAAATAAAAGGTATATCTAGAATTTTCTGGAAATAGCCTTTGAAGTCCTCTTCATTTGGAAGGAATTTTGTATAATCTTGTATAAACTTTACTTGGTAAACGTTAAGCGATAGATGAAAACGTATACCTACTGCACAAGAAATGTAGATCTCTTTAAAACACATAATGTGTTTCAAATAACTTTTTGGGGTATCAGCCATATTCGAGATATCCGTTATTAATAGCTCGAATTCTTCAATATTTGGCTATTCTTTAAAGTTCTGTCAACATTCAGCTGTTTCTCGCGGTTCCATTGAAACAGTATGGAATTTTAAGGCCAGCGTATAGCGCCCAGTTCTTAAACATATGACTATCGCTGTTCCCTTTGTATCTATAATCAAATGTGTAATGTAACTATTTCTGCAAAAGTTTATTTGGGTTAAAATAAAGTGGATATACAAATAAACTTTAGTAAGACTAGTTTGTATACCCACTAATAAACATAAGAGGATGGAAAAAGTAATATGAACGTATCACTCAGATTTTTAGTTTCTCTACCGGTTCTAGTAGTGGGAGAAATCTGAAATCTTCAAGATATCTTTGCAAGATGTTTTATCTGCATTCAATTCACATTTTAGAAAATGGTTGAACGTTAAGCATCCTAGAGAGAGTTACGTATTGCAATTAGTGCTTACATGAAAAAGTGGTTTTATAAAAATTGTAGCTCATGAAGTAAAATGTTGTTTTCTAAACTATTAATACACAACTAAGTTGGCTACATGCTTATATTTAGCGCATAATTATACTTTCGGAGAAAACATCCATAGAACTTTAATAATTTAGTGCTAATATAATAGGGCATTTGGGTTTCCCTTAAAGGGAGAATCACAAATAATTGCAATTGGATGATTAGGTTTTATTGTGTAAAAGGTGTTTTTAAAACTAACTCTAGACAAATGGCAAAGTCATGCATTAAATTTTCTTTTGTGAACTATTATATTCAGATAAATTACTGTGCATTTCGTATTAATACGTCCTGCGTTTTAGACATCAACACTTTGTTTAGTTGGTAATTATTTTATGTCAACCCGCTTATTTGCTTACACTCAAAGAGGTAGCAAAGTTTTTTATACTGGCCTTAAGCCGAGGTTAGGCGATGAACATGACGTAACGTGACTTAAATTGACGCGACGTAACGTGAAAGTCTAACACATTGTATGAAATGGAGCTATTTAGGGTTGACTTAACATGACTAAACTTAACGTGACATATCTTAAGAGTTTGGCTGTGTCAAACTTTTCCTTCCCGTTACGTCAAGTTTGATGTCACGTGGTAATTAGAACCAATCGGCGTGAAGCAGTTGCATGAAGTAACAAAAGAACTACTAATCAAGAGTCATCGTTAAGTGAATCCTAATTAGACCTTTAGTTTAGCATGTCTTAACTTCACGTGCCCGTCAGGTTATTAAAGTTCATCGTAATCCCGGCTTAAGGCTCCTGGACGAAGATTACTGGGTAACGGATTATCTTCCAACTTTCATGGACCATTTTGAATCTTTATATACCTAGTTACTGAAGGTGGGATGATGGTAGGCCTACTGTTGCTGCGCCTCATCTATGAATTAGACCAAGCCAAAGGCGGCTCGTGAACTTATGAACTGGTACTGCGGTAGATTTTCTATTTCAGGATTTTACTTTGAAAACTATGGCCGAAATGTAGCTGCTAAAGAAGACTAGAAAAAACATATTTCCTGAAGTTCATAAATACTGATGCTTGCACCAAGTTACTAGCATTTGACATGCCAAAGATACATGCCGATGCACTGAATGACTGACGGATGGTCATAAGAAATTTCGTAAAACTGGGTACAGGTTTCTTCTTATTTTATATGCTACGTTAAAAGGATTCTGTTGGCGCAGCTATATTCAGCAAAGAGCAGTTATTTTCAGATAGAAATATAATAATAAGTTAAAAGATTATATTCATTTTACTATATTAAGGTAAAGGTACGTATCACGGAGGGGGCCCGGAACCGGGGCAAAGAATCGCAAATAGACCGTAACGGCCCTTTTTGCCTCCAACGTGACTCCTGGGAGAGAGGGATGAGGGAAAAGGTCCGAAGGGCGACCAGATCGGAATGCCGACGGGCGCAAGCATGGAGGGCCCCTAACGTTTCCATATAGAACGCATCCGATGCCGCACGGTTCCTGCCCATAAGCCACCAATCTCCAGGGTCCCCGGAGCGGAGCCCACTCATAGGAGAGACCTAACTGAGCGGTACCGTAGCGACGCCAGGGAAGAAATCTTTACAGAGGGCAAGCCACCGCCCAGCCGTAACCCGCCGAACACCGTTGCCTAGTCCTGCAACCCTGAAACAGATGACAAGGAAGATGAGGGGTACAGGAAATGAGAGGGAGGAGAGTCGTGGTAGAAGATGCCGGGGGCATTGCCTGTCGACCCGGAAAACCACGAAAAATCCATGGGCCAGGGTGGGTGGTTGCCGAGGATGATCCCGGGACCTTTCGAGTCGGGCTACAGACGTTGCCGCCTGAGCCATCCCGCTGATTTTTACGATATTAGCTCAGTAATCTTCTACGACATTTCATATCTTAACAAATAGCTGCCATTTAGTTTTAAGTAAGAAAGAAAAAGAAAGGGAAAAAACGCATTTGATGTGGCATTACAGCCATTAATAGCTGTGGAGGTGTGAGAACAGCCTCCTTTTCCTTTCTGATCTGTAGGTCACTGCAGCCCAATTTACATGCATATGGACTATTTCAAACTGTAATTTCCCTGTCTTAACTGCTCCTGCTATTCTGTTCCACCCTCATACATGCCCAAGCATAGATTCTAGAATTGTATCACCTGTATTCAAACATCTAGGGATGGAGCTATGGCTTGTAACTTACAAATCATTAAGGTTTTACTCAGTAAAATGGTAAGTGCAGTAAATAGCAACTATGGAATGTTATTTCTGAAATGCCTCATATGGTCTAGACATTCGAGGGAAGCTTGTTCCATCAAGCGTTAGTTGGACCCATTTATTAGCTGGAGGTAACCAGTGGGCAGTGTCTGTTTCTCCAATAGTAGGATGGCAAAAGAAATAAATTAAAACCAAACCTTGTTATGGCCAACAGAGTGGCACTTTTATTAATATTTACTTCTTCTTCTTCTTTAACGGATTACCCTCCTCCTTGTAGGACTTACGCCCTCAAGAATTTGCAGACTAATGCCTTGAGTCAATACAGTAGCCTGTCGAGAAGTAAGCAAACTTTTAGATCATAGCATATCCAGGATGGGTGATCAGCCCAATGCCTGGTATGGCGGTGAAGAAGAAGAAGGAAATGAAATATAGTGATGAAAAGGGATGATAGGAAAATTTGCAGATCAAAGTTGGATACTAATTGGATATATCTGCCTAGTGACTGAGGAAAACTGCGAAAAAAGCTTCGATCAGATTTGTTGGCTCCGGGGGTTGAACCTGGGACCTCCCAATTGTGAGCCACAGTTGTTACTGAGCCATCCGCTTGGTATAATGTTTTTAATGCTTTAAGATTTTAAGTAACCTTTGAAAGATAATAAAGGGAATGTATCAATAATTTCTACCTGGACAAACGTTGGGGCGGGTTCCTCACACCAAAATAAGCTAAAAAAGTCAAGTAAACATATATCTAGAAATAGTTGGTTTTTGACTTATTATCAGCTTGGGCAACAAGTAGGCCATATTATAAATGCATTCACCTGTTTGAAACATCACCGTTGTTCTCTTGCAGAGATTCAAACCACGAATGACTACTGAGACCATGATTCGAGCTTTGACACCTACTGTTGCCCAGTTTAAAATGGTATTGTGTAACTAGTATGTTCAAGAAATATCTGGAATTTTGAATTGGGATCGAAAAATTAAGAAGTGTGTTCAAATCCTCACAAGCTCTCCAGCCATGTAAACAAATCCATTACGTTGGTAATGAGATTGGGACCACCTTGACAGATTCTTATTTTGGAAATTACTGTTTCTTTACTGCATGTATTGTGTTGTCTATAACAAACAAAGAAGCTCACTCAATTATCATTTGTTTTCCAATTGCATTTTACACAAAACTAAAACTTTTTGAGCTAAAACATTTCAAATATGAAAAATAATATTTTGCCAACCTATGTTATGAATACCTAATTTAAGCTGGATACCCTGACAGATTCCTTTGAAGGTACCTTTTAATTTTCGATTCCAATTCAAAATTCCAAATGCTTCTAGAAGATACTAGTTAGGTAATGCCATTTTAAATCAGAGATATGTAATTAAGCATAAAGAATGATTTCTAAGACTTCCATGGTCAGTATTCATGTTACTACAGGCTTCCAGATGCTGCTATGTCATTGTTAAAATATTACAGAGTTGAAATAAAACTAAAAATAATTAGCATGCTAATGTTTCATTCAATATGTCAGACTTTTTACTTTCTCTAGTATGTATAGTGTGCAGGGGAAGTATTGTGTTCCACCCAGAAATATGATGTTGAGATTTCACACAAAACATATGTTTTTAAGTTTCCTAAACAAAAAACAAACAAAAAAATAAATAAATAAAAAATAATTTAAGAAAAGGTCTGTGTATATTTGTGTGTGAAAAATACCAACTTGGTATCTAAGTTCAGTGTCTCCCAAAGATGAGACACAAACATTTTCAAGACAATTCAGCCGACTACCATTTACATGGAGTTAATTTTAAATTATTTGATTTTATAAAAAAAATGGTTTTAATGATTTTGATTAAAATACCATACACTAAAGATATTTACATGACAAATAAAATGTATATCTTGAATTTTCTGGGAATAGCCTATGAAGCCCCCTTCATTTAGAACAAATTTTGTAAAATCTTACATAACTGGTAAGCATTAAGCAATAGACAAAAATGTACTACACAAAAATGCAGATCTCTTTAAAGCACACAATTTATCTCAAAAAACTTTTTTATGGCATAAATCATTTCTGAGATGTCTGTAATTAATTCGAATTGTTCAAGACAAGTCTTACTTTTGTCATACTGTTAAAGTCCTGTAGATTTTCAGTTGTTTCTCATGATTACATGGTAAGAGTATGGAATTTTAAGGCCAGCATAGCATAGCATCCAGTTCTTAAACATTTAACTATTGCTGTTCCCTCTGTACAAATTGTGTAATGTAGCTATTTCTGCACAGGTTTATCTGGATTAAAATGAAGTAGATGGAAAAATAAGCTTTAATAAGAGTAGTTTTATACCCATTAATAAACGATAGAGGGTAGAGAAAGTCATGTGAAAGTAACAGATCAGATTTTAAATTTTATTTTAATTTAATAATACTTTAACAGTGACACAGCATCACCAAAAGCCTTTAATAATAAGCAAACAGGATGTTCCCCAACTGCGGGTATAAAAGCTCAAATCTGGTCTAAGTAGTCCTTTATGGTTTGAATCTTTGCAAGTGAATGACAGTCCACTTCATTCCATGCAGGCCAACAGGTGATGATACCCATGCGCTTAGTGCCATCATCATTGCCTGTCATTAATCCAAGTGTTTTCTTTGTCAGCCTATGATATGAAGTACAGCCTATGATATCACTGTACTGCCACTAGAGGTATTTAATATTTATCTGGTAATTAATAAACAAAATTATGTAAAATACTATGCTGACAATTATAGATAACTAACAACGAACTATCAGTCCTTGTTAAGTAGGTAATAACCTCTCAATTTTGCCCATTTGTTATTCCAAATGAAATGAAATCAATACATTGATTTAGCAATATGTTAAGATCTTATATTAACAGAAATACTCATAATGCAGATGCCATGATGCAACTCTACCAAAGTTAACTCAACCAGAAGAAGCACTACCATAACCTTAAGTTCATTGTGAAATTTGTATACATTAAATGCAATTGCGTGAAATTAATTACTTCTGCTAGTTTAAACATGCAATATTTTTATCTTTAACATGTAGGTTTATTTTCTTTTTTAATTGTAGACAAAATTTTATTCAGTTACATTAAATACATAATTATTAGCCATATCCTAAATAGGTACAGCAGGTTTATATAACTATATATAGCATTCTTCTTTTTTAATTCTACTCGGATATGTATTCATGTCAGATGATATCCCATTTCTTCAATTTGAATTGCAAAGAATTCTAAGAAATAATACCTATCATTTCAATACCATGTATTTCTTCATAGAAAATAACTTCAGAGATATTCCAGGCTGGAGCACAAGAATTATAAATGGTGAAACAGCTTCTCCTGGAGAATTTCCTTATGTGGTGAGTAAACAGCATATGTGCATATGAGAGTAATTTGGAATATAAATGTAAGGGAGGTAAATCAAGTATAATTATAATAATCAAAGTAATACAATAATGGAAAATTTCTGTTTGAATTTTACATATTACAGTGTGAATTTAGACTGTGATAAACCCAAAATGAGGTTTGTTTCACATTATCCAAATAATTAAACATAGTTTACAAGACGATTGCCTTGCAGAAAACCTCTACAAGATAGGATGCCTACCTACACCCAAGTGCACTCTCTGTGAAGAAGATGTCATCCTTAAAAGTGATAACTTACAGACTTTATATTGGGAATCCAGAGGGAAAATGATGCAGATAAATTAATCCCCAGTGCCATTGGTGAACAACAACAATAACAGTTTACAAGACATATAAACGAAACACTCATAAGTTCATTACATTCTAAGTGCATAACATTTTTCTCTAGTTTATTAAATTCTTAATATAGCCCCTGGAAACTTTCAGTGGAGACTATGTTCAGATGTCTATTTTAGAAAGCCTGAATCCTGAGGACTTGTTCATCAAAGATGAACAGTGGACAGTGCAGCTTCAGTCACAAATTCTACTACCTGTTATACCTACTATTATACATTTTGAGCTGGAGATAGTGAAAATGTTGAATCAGGACAGGGTATAAATTCAAATGCAGATCCAAATATACTTGCTATAAAGTATTCTTCTCTTGCAAGAGCCTTAAGAGTGTTTAGACTACCTGACATGACTGTTGAAGTTCAATTTTCATTTCCATCAAATCATTCTCAGATGTCGTTGAATCAGGATATGCATCCATTTTAGAATGCTTAAACATTTAGCTTGTTTCAGAGTACTCTTGAAGGTTAATACTATGTATTCTAGAAGATGTTTTCTAAATAGGAATTTTGAACTTTTCCTGTAAAAAATAAAGTCATCTCCATTCTTTTCTACAGTTACAGCTTTGAATTAGCATGATCTAGCCAGAAGTTGATGCGTCTATAAATCTATGTCCATGGACTCACCAATTTATTGTTTCCTTGAAGCTAAAATTGTCTGGTGTGTATTTCATTTATATCTTTGTTGTAGATAGCTTTCAGAATTTTTACAGCTTCTGATATTTATTTTATTTATTTATTTATTTGGTCGGTCGGTGGGTTTGTTTGTTTGTTTGTTTATTTATTTATTTATTTATTTTGCTAAGAGATTTAAAATTTGATTGTCTACTGAACTTTGATCCTGGCCACTCATTCTGTAGACAATCACTACAGTGTATTTACATTTAACAATTTCCTGTCAACTCATTCTGTAGACAATCACTACAGTTTATTTACATTTTACAAATTCTTGTCAATAAACTATCTTGTTTCAATTTTTCATGTCCCATTTCCACTTGTTTTTCACTTTTCACTTATTGATTACTTTACCATCACACATTCACCATAGTTTTCCATTCAAAGTAAGATACAGTACCTCTTACTTTTCTCTATCCACTGTCCAAAGCCATTTATTTTTGACTTTACACAAAAACTGTCCAATGCTCCTAGCATCCTTGCAATAAAAAAAACTTTACAAATCCATCTGAATACCATAGGTGATACATGAATTATTAACAAACTATGGTTTCCTTCTGTTGTAATAAGCAAATTCGGGACATTTTCATAGTTTCATGTTAATATCATAGGTACATTGCTATTTTATTCACCAAAAGGATTAAAAGACTTCAAAGGTTTCATCAAGCAACAAATGACACTCTCCAGTTATCAATCTCACAATACAGTTAAACATAGAAATAAAAACTAACATCAACTTACAAAATAACTACGTTACAAAAGAAAAATTAGTTGCATAATGTATGTGATGCATTAGGTTAAGTAAATGAGTTGTCATAAACTCATTAGTGTTGTAGGATGTAGGTTAAAAGATTGTTTAACTTTTTGCTTAATTTGTTTATATTTTAAGAGTTTCCAGTGCCAGGTAATTTATTGTGGAGTGATAGTCCTTGGTGTAACTTGCTTTGAAGATAGACTTTACTATCTTGTTATAAGATATAGGTTATGTGATCCTTTGGTGTTATAGGGATGATAATATGATAAGTTTTTAAGAATGAATAGAGCATTCTCAAAAATGTAAATGCAGGATAACAGCAGCACACTGAATTCAATGAATACTGGTTAATTGGTGAATTTGGAACACACTTCATGTTTCTGACAAGGTACTTTTGTAACCTTAACACAAGTATTAATTTACTAAAAGATCCCCTGAAAAGTATACCGTAGGAAAGTACAGAATGTACCTATTTAAAATATCCCTTAAAACTTCAAAAGATGATTTATGACTGAGAATAAACATTGCATAACATATCTAATTTGCTTAATTTTCCAATAAAAAAATTAATGTGAGCCCTCCATAACAGGTCAGTCAACACATACCATTACATGAGATAATTTTGGATGCTTTTTACGTATATTACGTAATGCTAATTAATGACTTGGGTAGTTTGTTTAAATTTGTATGGATGTATTAATAATCAACAAACTGAATATGTACTGAAGTGTGAAATTAATTATATACCACAAATATTTTAAAAAAACAGTAAAAGGTTTTGAAATTACCTTACTAGCTGGGGTAACTTTGGACAAGCTATAATTTTTAATTGATGTCTGTAGTTCCCCCATTTATTGGGTAATTTGGACACACTATAATCCAAAAAATATATTAACTAATATGAGTGTCATTTATTTAGAGTTTAGATTACAGAAACTAATACAATGCTACATAAACACAAAGTTCAAAACATGAATACATTGTATATTTTTCAATGAAATTAGTCACAAGAGAAACACTTACAGACTGTCTTTATCAAAAATGAAAGTGCTAGAAATACTTTACAGATCTGGTCTTTCATTACTGTGTCTTTATCCTCTACATCTGGGAATACAAAGATCATCTTGCAACCATCATGGGATCACAAAAACTTCACAACTATGTCTCATGCTCCTATATCGATTACCGCCCAACATACTTTCTAGGAACTGCTCTGTTTCCAGACACATAGTTGTACCTCACTACAATGAAAGTTTCTATGTCAAGAGTTAGTACCAATACTGGTGCAAAATCCTCTGCTGCCATGCCAGCATTTTCATCTTCCAAGTTTTTGTATCAGTCTTGCTGGTTTTTACGCATTAATTTCCGTTTCAGAAAAATGATCACCAACAATAAATTTTTCCAGAGAAACATGGTTGATTTGGTGGTAATGATAGCATGTGGTCCTGGTACCAGTACTGTATTGTGCTGCTGATAGTACCTTCTTGAAACTGGAAGATCAAGGTGATGCCTTTTCAATTGGGTCTGAATTCTATGGAAATTTTTTAGGACCTTCTGTGGATCAAAAGGAATTAGACCCATGGCACAGAAGCCACTTCTTACATTGCCTGCTTTCCATACTACTATCTTCTCCAATGTCTCTCTTAGAAGTGCACGGAAGGCATCCTTAGAGATAGGGTTGTGTGTGCACATTTTCCCATTCATCAGCACTTCTCTCCAAGCTCTTTTAAATAGCCCAAAAAAATACATGTCTAGGGACCGTAGGATGTGGGTGCTATTTGGCGGAAGAATGAATGAGATGTTGTGCTTCTCACATTCCTCAGCCACTGCCAGGCTTGACAAATTATCCCAATCATGATTTTCCTTCCACTTAGCTTTTTCAAATAAGGCAATGTCACTGGTAGAAACCAGTCTTAAAAAATCAGAACATTAAACCACTCACTCTTGTTTCTGTTGTACCTCAAATCAGGTGGCCTTCCTTCTTGCCAAATGTCCCATAAATGTTCAGCCTTATATAGAATATATAGAGGAAGTTGTTGTCAAACTAACTAACACACATCATAAAAGAAATGCTTGCTTTTGAGGAATCCATTATCCTCTCTGCATGCTTGTTGTCCATCTTAACAACCACATTTTCCCTTCCCGGGTCATTGCACAAATTTTTCTTGTCATAGTTTATGAAGTTTTCGATGAAACACCTTCTAAAGTTTCCTGCAGATTATCAAAAAATTCCCTGAGGGACTGAAGGGTGACCCCTGCACGAGCTCTTTTGATGTTCTTGGACAAACAAACTGAAAGAACATTAGAATGCCTTTATAAAAAGCACATTGTCCATTCAATACCAGGAAGATTCTTGATAAATCATTTCTCCTTTCTTCCCATTCTGTCAAGGTATCCTTTTACAATCCACTGAATGGCAGTGAAGTAAGAGGGTATCTCCAATGAGGTGCTCTAAGGATACCATGTACCAACATTTCCTCCTCTTCATTATCCAGCACAAATGGTGTTCCGATTGTTTTTGGGTTTGTGTGGCTCACTTTATTCTCTAATGTGGATCACAGTACCTATCTGAAAATACTCCTTGCGTTTTGATATGACATTTTCACTTGTCCAGGTAAGATTATGTAAAATAAACTGTGGTAAACCAAAAATAATGCTGTGTTTCACAATATCCCATAAAGTATTCATAACTTATAATACATATGTAGCAACATATACAAACAAAACACTCATAAGTTCATAACTCTGACTTCATGGCAACATTCAAGATGGCTTCTGATCTTAAACAGAAACAATCATGTCAATAATAACACATTGAAGTGAATTTTGTAACATAATTTCACATATCTGGTTAGGTACCTACTATACACTCTTGCCAAGTTTTGAGGGCTATGGTCCTCCATAGACTTACTGAAAGGGGCACTTGTAGCAACTTCCTATGTGAAGTTTAATGTTAAAAAGCGTTCATTATTGCTTTTCAGAATTAGGCGAAGTTAGTTTCACAGAAGTTATTTCAAAGTGTTGTTACAACTTTATGTTGCTGTCTTCAAACTTAAATTTAAATTTGTTATTAATCCTTGCATGTTTATATCTTTATGCTATAGAAACAAAAATGTTCAATGTTTTATAGGTATCTTTGAGAAACAGTTCAAATAATCATGTTTGTGGTGGATCAATAATCAAGAACAACTATATCCTAACTGCAGCACATTGTGTTTCCAAGTATGTAGTATGCTTCAGTTGAAACTGTAATTATATTAAGCTTAGAAACTAGTTTTCTTTAGTAATTAATGTTTTGTAGAGCAATCAAGCAAAAATAAAACAAAAAAACTGTCATGTAGTTTTATTAAAGATTTAATTAGGCAAATGAAAACTAGCAATCATTTTAAAACCATATTACTGATATTTTTATCATTACAGACGGAATGCTCCATCTATAACTGTAGTGGTGGGTTCAAACACACTTAATGCAGGAGGAAATCAATATTCAGTAGACAAGATTATTGTTCATGAGGAATATAATGCGGCAGATAATTGGAAGAATGACATTGCTATCTTGAAGGCGAGTATAAGTTGCATACATATTTAAAACTGGCCTGTTATCATAAGGAATAATATAACTGATATTAATTTTACAGCTGTCTCAAAATATTGTGTTTTCATCTGTTGTATCCACCATTTCACTACCATATCAAGGAGAGATAAATGGACCTGGAACACATGGTACCATCTGTGGATGGGGTTACACTGTAGTAAGTACAGTTATGCCTTTTATCTAAATAGCTGAGGTGAGAATATTATGAAACATCTATACTAAGAAGCTTAGAGAAATAGTGTGCACTTCAATTCATTTAGGGTTGTTTATGATCTATATTTTGTCATAACACCAGCATTCCTCAGTAATGAAATAATTATTTTCTGCTTCATTTGCAGTATCCTGGGATTTCCCATCCTAATGAATTACAAAAGCTCTCCCTGACTGTTACTTCCAACTCTGTATGCCAAACCTATTATAATGGACAAACTATATACCCCACCAATATATGTGCAGGAGCAGGAGATGGAAAGGGAGTATGTTCGGTATGTAAATTAATTAGTTTATAGGCTTCCACATTGTGTATTTCACTTTCACTTTACTCATCTATAAAATTGTAATTGTAATTGCAGTTGCCCAGGAATACTGATACAAAATGCATGCATTTACAGATTTTTGTTGAAAGACAAATATTGTATTAAATAACAGTGAAACACAGATCAGTCTTTTAAGAGCAGATTTTAGGTGCTTCTGACTGAACTAAACATTAATTCTCTTAGATCCTGTGTTTTTATAATAGACATTCACCTTTAATTCAGTCTGTACCAAAACAAAATGGAGTTGTAAAAAGTTTATAACTTTGGATAATTCTGTATCTTCACAGTTACATATTATGATAATTTGATTACATTTATGGAAGATATATTCCATATTGCAAATAAAAAATGAAACTAAAGTATTTCATTGACAGCTTTTTTTATTCATTCATTCATTCATTATCTGTTTACCCTCCTCTTATGTAGGACTTACAACAGCTTTTTTATATAAATGTAAAACAAGAGTTCATTACATGCTACCAAAATTCTGGCAAACACATGAAAATCACTGTTTACTTTATGTGGGCCCACTTCTTCCTTTACAAACTGTTAGTACAGCAGTAAGGATTTTAATCTAAATAATCTCCAGTATTTATATCTTGGTTAGTGATATTCTGTTTTAGGCAACCAGAATATGTGTATTCTTAGGCTTTGTTACAAACCTGAGAATAGATAGCAATAATTTAATAGTCATGATATGACAAAGTTTAGAAGTCTGGTTTATCAAAACTAAATTTGTGACCAGTGGACTTCAATCTCTATTTTATTTATTTATTTATTTGTTTATTTATGTATTTATGTATGTATTTATGTATTTATTTATTTAGTTAGTTATGTATTTATGTATTATTTATTTATGTATTTATTTATTGTGCTAAGAAATTTACAATTTGATTTTCTACTGAACTTTGACTCTGGCCACTCATTCTGTAGACAATCACTACAGTTTATTTACATTTTACAATATCCTGTCAACTCATTCTGTAGACAATCCCTACAGTTTATTTACATTTTACAATTTCTCGTCAATAAATTATCTTGTTTCAGTTTTTCATGTCCCATTTCCACTTGTTTTTCACTTTTCACTTATTGATTACTTTACCATCACACATTCACCATAGTTTTCCATTCAAAGTAAGATACACTTCCTCTTACTTTTCTCTATGCACTATCCAAAGCCATTTATTTTTGACTTTACACAAAAACTACCCAATGCTCCTAGTGTCTTGCACATCATTTCCATTATAAGCGTATTTCTATCCCCCTTCAACCACTTCTTATTAAAAAATTCTCTTCTCCAATTTTCTGTTCCTTGGCACTTAAATACTATGTGTTCAATGTCTTCATTACCACCACATATTGGACATTGGTTTTGAGAAATACCCTTTCTTAACCCTCTTAGCCTCCATGTTCTGGTTCTTACCCATGCAATAAATTCTCTCTCTTCTTTATTTACTATGTCTATATATTTTTCCCTACCCCATGTATTTTTCATTGACCTATAACAAACCAATGAGCTCTTTTCAGTAATCTCACTGAACATGATTTGTATTTCTATATCTTCCAGTCTTTTCCTAACTTTTATCCAACAATTTTTCATGTTATTTTCTCTCCTTCTCCACGTGTCTCCTAACCCATTTTTCTCCAAAATGTTCCATAAATTACTTACCCATCCATTATTCATTAAATTATTCTCTTGGTATTCTATACATTGTGTTAACATATTACTTTTCCTAGATTTAAAATTCTGAACCAAATCTTTCAAGCTCTTTCCATTATCTTCTCCTTAGTCACCACCCTGCCCATCTATAATTGTGCTACCTGTCTTACAATTGCCTTCAGTAACCCTAGTATTTCTCTACAAAACATCCTGTACACTTCATCTATACTTTTCCATCCTCTATCTAATCCCCATATTTCTATACCATACATCATTTTTGCCTCCACAACCATCTCATAAACTTTTTCCAGCCATTTAACATTTATATTAGGTACTCTATATTTGCAGCTTCTAATTGCTACCATTGCCCCTTTACCTTTTGCCAATACAAACTTCTTTTGTTTCTCCCATTTATTACCTCCATCTATTTTTACTCCTAAATAAATACAGTCATGCACCATCCTGTAATCTTTATTCTCTCCCTTCCACTTTTCATATTTGCTTAATTTTCCCCCCTTTTTGAATACCATAATCAGTGTATTCTCTTGATTCACTTTTAACCTCCATTCTTTACAATATACATCAATTGCTTGTAATCATTGTTTTAAACCACTTACCGTAATAGATCCTACGACTAGGTCATCTGCAAAAAGAAATCCTGGGATTTGGATGTTGTTAATTACTGGTACACAGTTATTATTCCTTCCAATTTCTAGTAAGACATCATCTATGTATAAATTAAATAAATCTGGGCTTAACTTGCATCCTTGCCTGAGGCCTTTCTTTTGTTGAATTTCTCTTGTTACAGCCTGTCTTCACCCTTGCACAGAAGGTGTTCTCAAAATACAATGCTTTAAGAATATTCACCAATTTTTGACTTACTCCCTTATACACTAAATTATGCCATAGAAGTTGTGATTCAATTCGGTCATAAGCTTTCTCTAAGTCTACAAAATCCATATACAATTTAATCCTTTTTTCTTTTAAATATTTTTCTGCTAATGTCTTTATAATAAATAAATTATCAGATGTTCTCCTTCCATTGCGAAAGCCCATCTTGAATTCCGAATTCTTCAACCCAAATTTGTAGCTAGCTGCCAAAATGCCCGCAAAAAGTTTTCCTATATTAGATAGTAATGCAATCCTCTGTAGTTATTAGGTTTATCAACATTACCCTTGCCTTTATATATAGGATGGTTGATAGCTTCCCTCCATCGTTTAGGTACATAACCCTTTCTAATAATAATGTTAAATAAATGTAATAAAATTTTCACTCTTCCTGTTTCAGTACACCACTCCTTAAGCTCTGTTGGGATGCCATCAATTCCAGTAACTTTATTTTTCTTCAATAACTTAACTTGTTTTATTATTTCCTCATTCCTAATTTCACCATCCAATATCTCTACAAAAACATTTCCTATTTCCAGAAATCCTGTAATTCCTATACTCCTGTCTTCCCCATATAATGTTTTAAAATACTCCATCCATTGTGCTGGCTCAATATTGGGTTTAGTTATGCATTTATTATAGGTCAACTTAAGAACCTGCCATACCTTATTAACATTATTTTCATTTAGGCATTATATTAAATTCCTTTCATTACTTTCCCTCCAGTCCCTTTTCTTTTGTTCTAATAATAAAATATATGAGTTCCTCCCTTACATATAATCAGTTTAAATTAAAATGAGATAATATTTCAATTTTATCTAACTCAAAGTTTTAAAAATTATTTTCTAACAAAAAGTGAAATAAGTATATTATAAACACTTATTACAGGTGAATAAGAAAATTATTATAACAAAATATTAAAACAAAGAGCCAAAATCTCTCCATTTTATGTGTGTGTATTTCTTTTTTCTGGGGGGGGCCTTTTGTTTGCTTCTTTTTTACATATTTTTATCATAAAAAATTAAAATGTTGCTGCATAAAACTTAGTGAAAGAAGAAGAATAATAATTCAAATTAATAAGATTTAGATTCCTAATATTAATATTAAATACAGCAAGTTCTAGCTGAATGGAGCAAAATATGGATTCCAATATTTCTAAGAATATTATTCTCACTTCATGGTATTAATTGTTATTAAAAATATCAAGAGTCTGAAATGTTGTCCAAAATGACCATTATTTAATATTGGCCACCTTTAAAGGAGCTTAAAATGCTTTCTTATTCTTGAAAAATGTAACTATCACCTTATCCTATTTTGAATTGCACTTCCTCATTTATATTCTTAAAACTGAGTAAATATGAAGCATGCAGAAAAACTTCAAATAAGCAAATTAAGTTTGTGTAGTGTATTTACAAATATATGTAGGTATATTTTATTTATTTACATAGTAGGTCCTACTGAGCACATTGCTCTGGGTAGGGACCAAAAAGATTTTCTGTTGCCGAATTATTAGGAATTACAGTATTGCTCAATTAGGTATTTGAAGAGTTGGTTTTTGAACTGGGATAAATTAAGTGATGCTTTGATGTCAAAGGCAGACTGTTGTATGTTTTGTTGGCACTATATAATATACCTTTTATTTCATATTTGGTAGAGTTAGCTGATTCTATGGAGATGTGATTTGCTGATCTTGCTTTGTAGGAGTAAATATCCTTTTTGTGTTTGATAACCAAGTTGGTATTTAGGAGATTGTTTTCAGTTTTATACATGAGTAAAGATTCACTATATTTGCAGAGAAAGGAAAATGGCAGGATATTTGTTTCCTTAAATACTTCTACGGAGGGCTTAAAATATTGAAGCCAAAAAAGTATTTTAATAGCTCTTTTTTGCAGGATTTCTAAACAATTTAATTGTTCTTTATTATTCTGGACCCTACTGCATTTGAATGCAGAAAATTGGGGTTCAAGAGTGCAAAATAAAGACTTCTTTTATGGCTATATGTAAATGTCTTTAATATAATAAATATTTTAATTAAACTTCACATCTGTACATACAATGATCTGTTTCAGGGAGACTCCGGTGGCCCTCTTGTTTCCAATTTTAAACAGCTTGGTATTGTCTCTTGGGGTAGGCCTTGTGCAACTGGTGTTCCAGATATTTTCACTCGAGTAGCTCTGTATATAACCTGGATAAACAAGAATACACAATAATATATTTCGGCTACCTACAGGTTTTCAACAATTCACTGATTACTAATTTGCAATAATACATGGCTATAATTAAAGAGTAAATAAAGTAATGTTATGCACGTTTTAAAGCAACAAAAGATTTGAATAACAATTCACAATTCATGTGTGTATGAAAGAATTGTTATTGTTAATGTTTATATAATTTGTATTGTGCAATTAATAAAAAAAATTGTCATAACTTCCATGTCACAGTGCTTTAATTATATGTTATAATTAAATATGTATAATTATAGTTCAACATGTGTAATCTTTGCAGAATAATTTTCATGCATGCAGTTTATTTTACATGAAATTCTCAATTTGATTAGTTTGCAATCCTGCAGTAACTTTGTGTTTCAGTTCTACAAGTCAGTATCATGCCAAGAGCACAATCAAATTTTCCCTAGATTTAAGAATATTCATCTATTCCATATCCAGGGGACTATCACCTTCTGTACTTAAATTCCTCATTTTCTCATCCATATTAATGGCCTTACTAAACTTCACAAAATACATCTTCAAAGAGATTCAACAACAAAAAATTGTTTACAGTATTATGTATAAATGCCGTAAACTGTAAAGTATGACATGATAGTAATGTTTCAATTGTACCCTCTTACCTAAGTTAAATAAAATGCCTAAATATGCCCAGAAATTTGAAATTTTATATATAATGTTTCTAAAGCACATTTTTAGTTTCTCTGGCATAGTATAATAGGTAGAGGAAGTATTGTAATCCACTAAAAAGTTTATATTGAGATCTCCGGAAATACAGGTTTTGAGACCCCTGTAACCCCTCCCCCAAAGCATTTTTTAGAAAAACATTCTGTGTTTGTGTGTTTTGGAGGGGAATGCTTATTAAAATATCATATACTTAAGATATTTATATGATATAGAAAAACACACAACTGGGTGACAGGCAGGTAAAAATTTGCACATCAGAGTGATATTAATATAATTGAGATGGTGTTTTGGGTGCTACCATACCTTCCCAACATTTATGAGAATATAGTTTTACTGAGTTTGAACATCTGAAACAGTTATTCAGTGGTGGGTGTGGCACATTCAGAAAAATCAATTCCAAGTGGTCAAAAGAGGCTGCCATACACTTTTGGTGCAAGTGAATATAGTCAAGGGATATTGCACTAAGAGAATGAATTTTCCTACCTGGTTGTAAATTACTCAATCATGTGGGAAAAATGAAAAGTGTAAATAAATATAGCATTCTCCTCATATAATTTGAGTATTTTCACACCTAACAAAAGTCTACAATATGTTAAACTACCAAATATTACTCTCCAAATTAGACACTATGGTCAAATTAGCCATTAAGATAATAGCAATAGGAAAATATTTTTCATTAAAAAGGGAAATTAACTTGGATATTCTGAAGAAAACGTTTGGATCCTATGTGATTGTTTTAGTATATAAATGACTTGTCCAGTCACATTCATGAAGTACAAACAGTACAATTTGCAGGTGATATCAATATTTTAATCACAGTGCCAAATAAAACAAGAATACAGAATAAAACAAAAATACAGTAATAAACTACATCAGGATATGGTTAGAAAGCAACAAACTTTTACTGAATGTAAGTAAAACTTTAGCATGAATTTCCATAGAAGTCAAGAGAGAGATCTGAAAAGCCCCGCAAATTAAAAATGGTATGCTGAGGTAAAGTTTAATGATTATAAAAAATTTTGTAGCATAGATTTAGCCAAAGTTCTGACTAGGAAAATATATGCATACATTCTAATTTTGAAAAAAAGAGCAAGTAATTATACGTGATTAACTCCATTAATGAGCATTTATGTCCAAAATCAATGAAACAGATCAACTATGCGCAGGTTCTTATTCATCCTGAAAGTAAGAGTATTTTTAAAGCGCAAAGAACATTGTATGAGCTACAACAGGGTGATTGGACTGACTTCATATACCTGTTTAGAGATTTAAAATTCTTCTTTTGACTTGCATATACATACTGCAGTTACTACATTAATTAAAAGAAACAGAAATTAACTCAGAATTATATAAATATAATACCAGACAATGCTTCAATCTACCTGTTCAGTATTGTAGAACTAATATTCCTAAAACAGTCCCATAAATTTAAGAATAAAAGTTACATAAAAAGTTTCCAAAGCTTTAAAAACAAAACAAAGCTAAAAACCATGTAAGATAATTTTTGTTACAATTTATGTCCTACACAATAGAGGAGTATATAAACTCATTTAACTAAGAGAAGGGAGATTAACACTACATCACTTATGCTTGTAATAAACCTGTTTGTACTCAATGTAAATATAACTGCTATGTAAACACTGACAGTAGGTGCACAAAGTACATAGTCCCTAATAAAATTGGGATATTAATTATGATAAGCATTTTATTCTAAAACTTTAAGACATATTTTATCTCTCACAAAGAGAGAGAGAGAGAGAGAGAGAGAGAGTAGGAGAGGGAGGGAGGGAGAGACTGTAGTGATTAAAAAAACCTCCTAGCAACGTACTTAGAGCAAGCATTGTTTCATTTTGTGTCAGCTCGATTAAATTACTGAGATTTTAACATGCTGTCAACAGTGTAAATGTTGTCCATATAAAATGCTGAACTCATATTGTCCTTTTTTTACTTTCTCTACTACTTATCTATAGTAACTAGAGGAAGTATTGCATTCCACCCAAACATTTGATACTAAGATTTTACTGGAAATACACATTTTGAGGCTCAATAATCTAAAAATAATTTTTATAAAAAAGTGTGGGTGTGTGTTTAATGTCTGTTCTTACTACAAATGGTACCACAGGTGATAAAAGTGGTGATACATGTAATGAAATGATAATTTGGGAAATGAAATTTGTGAAAAAAATGTTCCAGGCCTAAGTTTAGCATACCTCATCAGCATTTGCCAGTTATGAAGACTGAGTAAAACCAGGAAAAAATCTGTCAGGCAGGACAGTCCTAGCAGAATTTGAACTGCAGATCTCCTACTCATGAGTCCGTAACATTAATGAGCTCAGCCACCCAAAATATACCCATGTAAGTAGAGAGAAAAAGTGTGTGTGTGTGTGCTGTTAGAGAGAGAGAGAGAGAGAGAGAGAGAGAGAGAGAGAGAGAGAGAGAGAGAGAAAACAGCATAACTCAAAAAGGAATGAAAAATTTGTTAAATACCAAACTTGGTATTTAAATTCAACATCTTCCAAGGATGAGACACAAAGATTTTCAAGAAAATCCCCTCACACCAAACTACCTTTTGCATGGACTGTTTTTCATTATTTTTGATTTTCTCAAAAAAGGCTGTAATGATTTTGATTAAAATACCATATACTTATAATATTTTCATGACAAATGAAATATATAACTTGAATTTTCTGGGAAAAGCCTGCGAAGTCCTCTTCATTCTGAATGATTTTTATGTAATTGGCAAACCATAAGAGATAGATAAAATCTTACTACACAACAATTGTAGATTTCGTTAAAGCACACAATTTTTTTTTCTTTTTCCTTCTTACTTCCTTTTCTCTCTGGTGGAGTTAACCATTTCCAATATACTGCATGTTATTGGTTTGAATTTTCAAATACTTATACTTTTCTCAACAATAAAGTCATGTTTTTTTCTCATGGTCATGTAAAGAGCATGAAATTTCAAAGACATCACATAGTGACATGCTTTTTAAAACTCTGACTATCACTTTAGCCTATGGTATTCTTCTTATACTTACAACAAAATATGTAAATGTGTAATGAAAGTTTCACTCAATTAACAACAAGTAAATAGAATAAGCTTTTGTAAGAATAGGATAGAAGCATGAGTAGAGAATGACATGTGAATGCCACATGTCAGAATTTTTTTAATTTGCTTTATTTATGAGAATGAATTGCTAAAAGAAAGAAACTTCAGCCAAGCAGCATGACCAAAGAGAAATTCTAATCTGAGTTCACCGCATTTTAAAATCATCTTTTTAAATCTACTGTAAGCATAGGTCAATCTGTAATGATTGCTGGTGAGCTGCTTAGGAATTTCTGTGACAAAATGGCATAATAGTAGTTTGAATCATTATGTGATTTGAATATTCTTTTCACAAATGTTAATATGCATACATATATAATAAAAATTGTTTAAAATATATTTTGTAAATGCATAATAAAACTCAAACAGGTTTTCACTCTTGTTTATTTTTCACTTGGAAAAGTTCAAACCTTTAGCTTTTAGCCTAAATTGGATATACTCATTTTTGGGTGACATCAAGCAAATTGTGCCCATACTCCACCATAATGTAAACGTTTAATTTGATTTTAATGGTTTAAAAGGTAATCATTTAAGTGTTTGCTGCTTTTTTTTTTTAAATCTTTTGAGAACCAGATTTTGCATTTTAAGTAGGTACCTGAAATATTATACTGAAGCAGTGATTTTAAACATTACAACAGGGTTAATAAAGCATAGTTTTGAAGAAAATGCTGAACTGTTTTTGATATATAAGATTTATAGCTAGTAGAAGCATAATTTTCACATTTCACTATTGGATTCCAAATTTCTCATTTTCTGCATGGTAATCAACAATTTAACCAACACACAGCATATCTCCTAAATATTCCAGTGAGTTGGAATTATTATAACAAGAGAGGATAAAGGAATGAAAAAGCAGAAGCATTTTGCCAATATTCAATCACAATAAAGCTATTACTTCATTTCCAAAGTGCTATTACTTTGCAGACATACAAATCCTATTTCGTTAAGCTGTCATGTCAGTTGTCTCAGTGCCAGCGGACCATGACTGTCCAAACTCAATATACATATATAATGACTTCTTCCCTGAGTATATTCTCTTTTACACAGTCAGATTAATATAAGGAGAAGCTCATCAAGAGTTTAACTGCCTTCAATGTAGGATGGAATTTGTTCCAAAATGTGGCATTTTTAGAAGGAACATAACTTAGTAAGTGAAATGACTGCAATGAAGAAAATCTGGATTAGAGGTTTCTGTGCTCTACAGATTATATTATTTACTGAACATATCCTTTGGTTATCTAAGTGCAATGCCAGACTTTCACTTACAAGCACTAACACAAACAACTGTGTTGTTTATGAGGTGGTGAACTATTATATAAACTTTGCATATGATAACATATATACACACTATTTTATTTTTGAAGATTTAAGGCACTATAGAAAAGAATGCACTAGTTCATTACATCCTGTCATCACAGCAAAATTAGGTGGGTTAGGTTTCAAGAACCTTTTTAGAAATACCGGTGATGGGAGTGCAGTATTTATTATTCTTGTTTTTTCTGTAAACACTCTAACCGAAATTTTTCAGAGTGTCTCTCAAAGATCATATCAGCAACATTTTATTGTGGTAATAACTGACATACTATGGGATGTGCAAGAAATTCAAGACATATTTCAACAAACATGGAAGCTATCAGTTATTAATATCATTGTAGTAATCCAAACTCCTAAGTATTTTGCTGCTTTTACCTACTATCCCTTCAGTTTTAGTCAATGTAACAGAGCAAATGCATCCTTATCATCACAGTTCTGGAAAATCGGGGAAAAAATTCCATATGAAAAGCTTATGCTTTTGAGGAAAAATGGAATTGGAAATCTCTATGGATGCAAGCTTAGAATAACAACATTTGAGTACCAGCCTGATGTCATTCTTAGAACTGATGGCAACATTATACATGAAGTGGACGGTGTTGAAGGTCAAATTGCACTTGCCCTGGCAAGATACATGAACTTCACCCCTGTATTCCTCTTACCAACTAATATGGTTGAAGGTTGTACCAATTATGTTTATAAAAGAAAAGATTTGATAGGAGATATTAAAAACAAAAGGAGTGACATTGGATTTTGCTCTATATACAATTCTCCTCATAGACTCAATTTTCTTGATTCCTCAGTTTATTATAAACTTGAATGCCTTACATGGGCAGTGCCAACTGGAAGAGGTAAAGTGCCTCCAGCATATACCTCTATTGTAATAGAATTTTCTGATATATTCTGGTTTCTGATACTTATTTCTCTTATACTAGCCATTCTGTTCCTTGGTATTGCACCCCGGCATCTTTGCAATGTCAACAGTAAAGATAAAATACTATTTAAGAATACTATTTTAATAGTAACATTTGTGTTTACTACCCTTAGAGGTTCCCCCGTCAGTCAAACCCCTACTTCAACACCTATGAGGTTATTTTATGGTTTCTTTTTGTTGTATTGTTTACTTATATCTATGGCTTATCAAGCAAATCTAGGAAGTATCCTCACTTTACCATGGCCAATTGCGCAAATTCATACAGGTGAAGAAATAATACAATTGGGAATGAGAATGGGTGGTGACAGCAGCATCTCTTACTTTCTCAACCGATCCCATAGTGATAAAATAACACAACATATTTTAGGTCAATTTGAACAATTAGATGCAAAGCAAGGTTTAAGAATGATTGCTGACAGATGCAATTTTTCATTACTTTTTCCCAGAAATATGTTGCTTTATTTTCTAGCACAAAATCTGCTTAAACACAATTGGAAAAATGGATCATTCCACATTTTAAAAACTTGCTACATTTCAACCTATCCTGCTTTTATTCTACACAAAGGATCACCTTATACTAAAGCAGTCAATATTGTAATTCTGCGACTTGTTGAAGCTGGGATTGTTGCTTATTGGGAGCAGAAATATGTATTCCCATACTCACCACCTAAGGATAAAGGGTTTGATATAATTCATCTCTTGGGTGCATTCACAATAGTAATCTTTGGGACTATTATTGCCATTACAGCCTTCATCTTAGAGATAGGTACTTATTATTATAAGAAACAGTTTTAACTTTCTAAGCAGCATCAACTTTCAATATAATATAAATTTAAATCTATTATTAAAGATAAAATTGATATACAAAAGATATCAAGGAAGATTGCAGTGGCCTTATTTTGGATGGCTACTGGCCACGATTGCCTCGCAGAACACCTCCACAAGATAGGATGCCTACCTACACCCAAGTGCACTCGTGAAGATGTCATCCTGAACAAACAACATCTCGCCAAATGCAAAGGCCATAAAAGTGATAGCCTACAGACTTTATATTGGAAGCCAGAGGGAAAATGATACAGATGAATTAATCCCCAGTGCCATTGGTGAATAACAACAGCAATTTAAATCTACTGCATAGTGATAAATATATTGATATATTTTCTATGTGCTTAGGTATTCAATATTGAAATGATGAGAAGAGCTACACAGACACAGTTGTAAACGAGAGGTTCTGCAGTTCAAATCCCGTCAGGACTCTCCTCCCTGACTGAGGTTTTTTCCAGGTTTTCCCCAGTCCTCACAACTGGCAAATGCCAGAGAGGCAACCCTAAATTTAGGCCTGCAATGTTTCCTTCCCAATTTGCTTTCCCAATCATCATTTCATTTCATGTATCACCAGTGTCACACCACAGTGTCATGTGGTAACATATAAAGTAAGAGTGGGCATTAAACATTATTTAAAATAAAGTCAAACTAGGGATTTCACCTCAAAACTACTAGTTCCAGCTGAGTATAACTGAGCATTTTTATATTGTTTCCAGCATATTTTCCTCCCTACCTGTTTTATAGACTATATATACTAAACTATCACAGCTGAACAATTTAACTGCTGTCATAAGTTCATTCATGATGAGAAACTTTTTGGCCCTAGCGATTAGATACGCATATACATATAAACTAAGGCTACTGCAGAATTTCTGCATCTTTCAGGCCTTTATTTAAAAAAAAAAAAAAACCAATAAAAAACTGTATCACAAGCTATCTACCCATCTACATGCTATCTTGCATGTATACAGAAATTTAAGGTAGCACTACATAATTATTTTATTCGTAATAAACAGGAAATAAAAGGTCTACTAAAAGTCTGTAGGGCCAAGATTTTTAGGCCCCATTCAACTGGCCCAAGAATATGTTACGGTTTACAATCTGGCCCAGGCCTGTCTGTCCACAACAATCAATAATTAATTCCTGGAAACTACAATAACTCCCTATTCTGACCATGCCTACGTATTACTTATTTCTAAAATTAATTATAAAATATTACAAATTGAAACAAAAAATGCTATAAATTAATTTTGTGGGTTTTTGTAAACTTTGGTCAGCTTAAGCCGAGAACCTGGTACAAGCCTGTGCTTACCTCTAGTGGCTCCAATGCATTATGAATTTGAGAATCTTCCCTACATACTTCTTTTAAGGTGTGAAGAAATAAATAATATATTTGATTGCTGGCTTAATTCTGTTGATGCTGCACTGACCTGTCACGTGATGCAATTACTATGTTTTGTTTCAAAGTATAATTTGTAAAATAAGTGTGTATTATTTTAAAAATAAATAAAACAAATAGTTTGTTATGAATAATGTTCACTATTTTAACAGATTCTTTGATAATCAGGGTATATCATGGCTAAATGTACGATATATAGACTAGTAACGCAATTTACTGTTGTGTCAAAGCATTTAAATTATGCTAAATGTGCAAATTCTGATTTGAATTTATTTGTCAACACACTATGACAATGTGTGACATAGTCAAGGTACAATAAGAAATATACTCATTTCATTGCCTCAAAATATTCATTGATGTTACATAAACAAAGCTCCAATAATAATGTCATCCTCTATGGTCTAGAGGTATCATATTAGACTCTGGTTCCCGAAGTCACGGGTTTAAACCTGGCAGAGGGCGACAGATTTTTTCAGGCATAAAAATCCTTAGCATGGCTTCCTTCAGAAGGTAAGTAAATCCAGTGGTCCCGTGTCATAGATTTACAGCATGTAAAAGAACATCAAGCTTGATAAAGAGGCCTCTGAACAAAATTTCCAGTCTTTCATGCCCAATATAGAATGAGATGCTAAGAACCATAAGTAGTTAAAAGAGTGTTCATAAATAAAGCTCAATTTAAACTTTTCCAATAATAATTTTATAACATAGCTTTTAAATTTAACCTCCTTATGCTTTTAAATTTAATTCCCAATTCACTAAAACTTGCTTTAGTTATGGAATTTCTACAAAGTTTGATCCCAAGTCACTGTTTGTTCTAGTATTATACAGAATGTTTTAAAAATAGAGGGCATAATTTCAGGTATGCATTCCCCATATACAGACAATAAAAAAAGTCCATTACAACATATGTCCAGAAATGCTTGGTTTCTGAGTTATGGTCTTCAAAACAGTGATATTCACCGGAACGTATTTCTTACTACAGGTAGTTTTCTTTCCAGAAGATATTCAAAGTGTCCACCTCCTGCTTAAATACAGGCCTCACATCGACAACTCATGGCCGTGCAAATACAACACCAAATTCCATATTTCCCCACAACCTGCCACAACTCACTTCTGAAGGGGTTCCATGTCAGTCACCGGAGACGAATACACCAATACTTTTAAATGGCCCCACAGGTAGAAATCAACAGGGTTCAAATCTGGTGAGTGTGGTGGCCAATCAATTGGGCCACCTCTACCTTTTCATCGATCAGGAAACCGATCCAAGTGCTGCGAGCAGTACAACTGAAGTGTGCAGGAGCACTATCATGCAAGAATTGAGTTTGTTGATGAATGCTCAGTGGAGAGTCTTCATACACATAAGGTATGGTGTTTTCCAGGAAGTTTGTGTGTGCCTGCCTATGTCTGTTTACAAGTATGTGGGGTCCAATAACTGATCACCAACGATACTAGCCTACATGTTGAGAGTGAAGCACTCTAGATGATGAGATGGAACAATTGCATGTGGATTTTCATATGCCAACACATGTTGATTGTGGAAATTTGTAATGCCATCTTGAGTGAACTGTGCTTCACTTTAAATAATACTAAGGCAGGAAAGTTTGGATTTGTAGCACTGGCAGAACATCAGTCGAGCAGGGTAATCTGATGGTGACAGGGCCTGTACATATTGCAAATGATAAGGATACAACTGTTGCCCTCACAACAGTCTCCAGACAGTCATATGTGGAAAATTCACTCGCAATGCTAACCTTCGTGTACTGAGTTGTGTGCACAGAATCCAAAATCTCTTCTACATCTGGAGTTGTAGATCTTGGTCATCCCTCCCCAAAGCAGGAGATGTAAACTTCCCATGAGTGCACAGATGGCAATGGAGACATTCAAATGTCTTCCGATTTGGACATCTTCGCTGTGCGTACCTCTCTTGGTACAAATGACGAGCCAGTGCAGTATTGCCATCTGCCTTACCATACATGGTGCATTTCTGCCAGTTCCTGATTTGAGTACATGTTGCTCAGTTGAACACCAAACACAACACTCAATATATCCTTTGCCTCGTAATGAACTGTTAGAGTGTCCTGTTAATATCTTCTGCCATGGCAACTACCTACGGGAAGAAAAACATTCTGGTGAATATCACTGTTTTGAAGGCAGGCCATAACTCAGAAGCCTAGCATTTCTGGACACATTTTGTAATGGACATTTTCATTGTCTATATGTGGAGAATGCATATTTGAATTTATTCCCTCTATTTTTGAAACATTCTGTATAGATGTACAGAACTATTTATCCGATAGCTCCTTATGTTCTTTATGTATATCAAACATTCTAACACATATGAAGATATCAGTGTCAATATGCTTAATATTTTAAACAGATGTGTGCAGCGAGTTTTACTTTTGACATATTTAAGCTTGCCCTACAGATGTACATGTTCTGTTTAGCCAACTGCAATGCTTTGCTATCCATTCACGGTGCAGCTTTAGAATCTGAACACTGAAAGGCATTTAGATAGGTTTTCTGAATGAAAACTACTGATTTATTCAACATTATCTACTACAGTTTCTTTCTGCATTCAGTGTTTCATTTGTTTTAATGATGCTATTGTACTATGCTTTTAAAATGGTAGAAAGTGCTCATACATGAATTCACTTAACACTTGTGTTGCAAAAGCTTTTTTTATACATATGTCCAAGCTGTGGTTTTGGAATCTTTGATGTGGTTCCAAACAAACTTAAAGAAGTTGCATTTAAATTTACAAGACAGGACTATTAAATTCACAATAGAAACAGAAAAATTAGAACTACAATTTTTAGATCTGAGCATAGATACCTAGAAAGAAGAATATTTTGGAGTTTAGAACCTAAAGAAAACAAAATAATGTGGATAACTATATCAAAAGAAACAACTGTAACCCTAAAGCATATCAATATGCTGTATTCCACACTCTAATATTCAACTTAGTTAATGCACTATTATCCAATACAGCATATCAAAGTGAATATAAATACAAATAAAAAATAGTTATAATCAATGGATTTAATAAAAAATGTATAGATGACATGACTGAATGATATACAGATAAATATAGACTTGGGCAATTCATAACTCCAGAACTCACACCAAGCAAAAACAAATAGACAAACAAAATAAAAATCAATACTGCAGAAAAATGTTTAAAAGGCATTTGTATGACAATTGTAAGTGTGTGGAGAGGTTTCGCACTTAAAAATTACTTGCAAATTTTTTTAAAGCCTGTCTTCATTCACAAAGTCTTACCTTTACCTGTAAAAATAAATAAATAAATATGTAAATAAATACTCCATATTTTATGCAACTTACTTATTAAAAATAAAATTAATTATGAAGCTGCTTCATTTCATATGCTCCTTGTGTCAAGATTTATATATACACACACAGGGTGAGCCAAGAGACTCCGAACCCGTCTGCGCGGTGTTTTTCCTGTTCACATCCTTGGCGCTCGTTGCCATCTGCTGCTATCATAGAAAGGCGTGGATGAAACCATACAACATTTTTAAAACTACTTTTAAAGGCTTTACTTACCAATTTTATGAAAGGAAATGCTGAAACTGGCCACCATCATTGTCCATACATTTTTGGCACCTCTTGAGGAAACTATCATCATGGAATTTTTGGAGGGAATTTTCCAAATGATGACTGATGTCGTCTAATGTTTCTTCGGTAAGAACGGAACACCGTCTTATAGATTTCTTAGCCTGAACACTTCCGTGGGCTGAAATTTACTGTAAAGTTCATGGATTGTTGTACGGCCTGGAACTTTTACATCTGGAAATCTTTCTGCAAATCGTACTTTCACTTGGCGAGCTGATCGAGATAACACATACAAATCATAAATAAATACATGCTGTGTGGTAGAAAACATATACTGAGCCATAATATACTTTGTGACTAAGTACAGGACAAAATAATAAATAACTCGTAATAACTGAACTACGTCACATCACCGTGAACTCAAAACTGCACTTCACACTGTACAGCAAAACCACAGCAGCGTGACTTTGTTTATAGCAGCAGTACATTATCATGTTTTTATCATATTTCCACACGCCCAGTGGAAAAACACCGTGCAGCCGGTAATATTGTTCATAAAATACCCCTCCGGGGTAACTTAAAACATAAAGTGTACAAGATAAATCCACACACCCTGGAAGAATTAAAACAAAATATCCACCAAGAAATTTCTCAACATGAACTACGGCGAGTGATGGATAAAGAGGTGCCAAAAATGTATGTACAACGACGGTGGCCAGTTTCAGCATCTCCTTTTGTAAAGTTGGTAAGTAAAGCCTTTAAAAGTAGTGTTAAAAATGTTGTATGGTTTCATCCACACCTTTCTATGATAGCGGCAGATGGCAACAAGCACCGAGGACACAGACAGGGCAAAAACATCATGCAGGCAGTTTGGAGTCTTTTGGCTCACTCTGTATATATGGGGTTGGCAACACTGTTAATGAGTATGATAGAAATACAATAAACATACAAGAATATTAGCAGCATTACGCTTGATTCTGTTCTGGCAGAAATTTTCATCAGCAACATGCGTTTCCTTTTATTAGTTTCAAAGAGCACATTATATATTGCTTTAAAAATAGTGCAAAATTTGCAGTTTCCTTCCACTTTCAACACTTTTCAAAAGTGTAAAAGAGGGCTTCTGTTTGCAGTTTGATGAAAATATATTAAATAAGTTATATATTAACACCCTCTGGATAGAGCATTCCACTTCTGTTAATACCAGTGATTAAAACCACATCACTGAAAAATTCTTTAATTACACTGCAGGCAATATATAAAAATAATGGTAATAGTGATTTTAAGTAAAATCAAGTATAAGCAGCTTTAGCTCAAAAATTTTTGCAATTTTACTCAACAATTTTTCAGTTTTACTTATTTACTGCATCCTGTAGGTCATATATAATAGCAAAGGCTTGCAGTAGAAGACATGTTTCACAGTAGCGAAGATGAAAAAGTGCTCATAGCTCTTAAGGTATGCATTTTAGAGTCCATGTTTATTGGACATTTTTTTTTTTCTTCTTTTGGGCCATACTACTACATCTCAAAATATGGAATACCTTTTCTTTAACATCCTGTATAAGAAAGAACTACATTGCCATTTAAGTGAACTTGAAAGGTAAACCATAAATTTGAAAAATCTTCAAAAATAATGTGTCATTTTGCAGATTTTTAAGGGAATGTTTTGGCATACTTGAGGGAGTTGTATATTTAGGGGTTGGCAGCATTAACCAGATGTGACAGATGTAAGGGAGAAGGCTTAAATGGTACTTACTATCACGCATAGATTAATACTAACATGTGCTCATCTCTCTGCCTCTTTTGTGTGCAAACAGTAAGGAAGTCAGTATGGTAAAATAACCAGCACCCGCTAAACACCAGGTAACCATGTAAGATTATTTCCTCAAGAATAAACTCATATTGTGGTTTGAAATGTGTTGAAAGTATATTTCCCTTTGGGTTGATGTAAGAGAAACTATCTAAGCTAATGAGATGTGTTAAATTACAGTTGCATAATCAGCTCATCCCCGTGTCAGACCCAGCTACAGTATAAGGTATTTTTAGCATGATTCCGGTACTTGCTCTACTCCTAAATTCCTTTGGGTTTGTTACGTTGGTATTATTAATTTAATTTGTAGACACTAATGAATAAACTACTGAATAAAACTACCACAACAATGATAGAATAAGGGATTTATCAACAGTATTGTCAATATAGGTTTTGATTTATCTAGAGAAAATCAAAACTCGAGTGGGATTTAATTGACTATCTCACTATTAATATATAAAGATTACAAGAAATAAATACAGTAAAATATTCATTCCCTTACTAAATTAGTTGATTGAACTGCTTCCATATTCTGTTTCTCTTGTGTTGTTTGGTGTCATACTGTTTTGGTGAAGCTAAATTTGAATATCTATGCAGAAAACACACAAATGACGATCACAAACAAGTTAACAGAAGCTTAAGAGATGATAAAAACAGATAAATGCTAGAGATGTGATAAAAATGTGGGATAAGCAGCCATGATTGGTTGAAACATGTTGTTTCATAATGTCTTATTGGTCAAAAGTAGTATGGCATAGTGCAAGTGTCATATTAAATGTCAAGATTGTGCTTAATTATTGTACTTAATTGTGCATTGAGACAGTATTTTATATCACAATACTGTGAATGCCAGAGTGATTGTAGTGTAAATTAACATTATTGTATGACAATGCTTTTGTATGTTTGTTAGCTATAAGCATTGTTAGGAAATAAGTTTACACATCTCACTGAAACTGACAATAGGAGTGGGTAACAATGAAGCGAGGGGGTGAGTTGTTTATCAATTAGAAGAGACAAACAAATGACGTCAGGGTAGCGCGCCTTTCTTTAGAAATGGAGGGAATATCTTCCCTAGAGCATATATGTTTGTAATTTTGATTGGCTTATAAAACAGATGTTAATGTTGGCGCGATTTAGTAACCAATAGCAGATCTATTGTAATGTTTAGGCTTATTGGGGTGAGGGAGTATAAATTCTTGAGTCAGAGTTAAGTATCGCGCAGTTCTACAGAATCATTCACAAGGCAAACGTCGCGCAGTTCTAAGAAATCTCTCTCGCGAGTTACATGTCAGGTAGTTCTAAGGAAGCATTCATGAAGTACACATTATGCAATTCTACAGAATCTCTTGCGTCGTAAAGTTAGTTACAAAATGTGAAATATGCACATTAATAGTGTGCGGCAAATAGGTGATTGTAGTTACATTCGAAAATATAACAGTTTCAGTCAGGCGTGTATCAAGATTAAATATGTGAAATTAATTAAGTGTGACGGCAATAAAAGTGTAAAAACAAATTCTTTTATCAGTGTTATCTTTTAGTAACAACTCCTTTCCATTTACACGCCCTGATCAAGAGATATTTGCTCGACTGAGTAATAATAGCTAGCCGGAGGACAAAGAACCCAAAATTCAAAATAGTAAAACAATAACAGGCGCTCAGCAAATAAGATAGCACGAACAGAATACTGCGACAGCATACACAATGATGACAATAGATGGACAAAATATGAAATAAATATTTAGTGCCCAAGCATCTTTTTTTCATTTGCTACTAAAACTATTTTTGAATTATTAGGTTTAAAAAAAAAAGCCTTTGCAGATTAAGTTTACCCACATTTAATAACACCATATACCAAATGAAATGCAATAAATCATAATGATTCTATAGTCTTTTAACAGAATAAAAATGCACATATTGAGAGACAAAATAAATCAGTGGTTGTCTTAATAAATACTCTTTCACACTGGACATGTGTGGGCTACAGCGGAGGAGCTGAGGTGAAGGATTCAGTGCCATGTTTGGGATCCAAGACAATTTGGAGTAATTGAGATTGTTTGAAGATTTATAGGGACTCTTTAATCAGATAAGAGTTCAACAAGCAAAGAGCAAGAGAGCAAAAATCTGTGGTTTAATCCCAGCCAAGGCATTGAATTATTTTTAAAGTCTGATTTAAATCTGCAAATCATTGGTTACTTTAATGGACCTAACATTATTTATAATATGCTACAAGTAGCTTTACAATATTTTCTAGCAATATTTGCATCTCCAGTATTGTTTTATATGATGTATGGAAGCATATATTTTGTATTCTGCTACAGCTTGTGTAAAACATTGACAGTCCCTTAATCCTGAAGCATAGATGAGCAATAGCACTGACCCACTTGCATAATAGGAGCAGAGGCCTTCAGTGTTCCACCTACTGTGAGTTTGATAATACTTCCAGAGCAATTCTGATTGCTGTTTTTTGCTGCTTGTCCTTCCATGCCTTGTATTGCACGAGACATGTTGCCCACAGTAAACGAAGTGGCAAAGTGCTACATTCCCAAAGCAGGGAAATCATAAGTAATGTGTACACATATTTTAAAAATATATGAAGTAATGTGAATGCACTACCGGCAATCACATAGTGCAGCTATTAGCAGAAACTACGGATGTTTCAAAAAGTAGTGTATGACGAACTGTTAGGGAAAAGAAAAACTTTGATTCTGGTGCGTTCACCTCATTTTCCACCATTCATACAGAAAGGCCAAGAAGATAAATTATATCAGCTTTGAATGCTTTAATGAGGCAGTAGTCTGCAGAAGCGCAAATGACTATTATATAATGGAAAAGGAGTGGCCTAATTTAAGAAAAGTGTATGCAAAGTTGTGAAATTCAATCGATTTCAAAGGATTCATGTTAACATAGCGCAAAATCTTGCTAAAACTAGGATTTTGGTGGAGTAAAACAAAAAAGCAAATGCAAAATCTGGATCATGTGTTATGCGAGACATGCATATAAGTTATCTAAGGCAAATCTCTAAATTTTGCAGTGAGGGCTGACCCATTGTATACATGGACAAAAGCTACATCCACTCCTCACATACCAGCCCATATTCCTGGAGCAATGATTACTTAGTAAGTTTATTTTGCCTGTCTGAAAAGGTCAAAGGTTAGTAATAATCCATGCTGATGGAGAGCAGGGTTTAGCCCCAGGGTTTTATGTCCATTTTAAATCCCATCACAGAAAGGAGACAACCATAGCGAAATAAACTTCATTAACTATGAGAAATGTCTAAAAGGGAGGTTAAAACTCAATCTTCCTATAAATTCAGATCTGGTAATCAAAATGCTCCCTACCATAATGTGCAATTAAATAAGACTCCATCTAATTAAAAAAGAGACACCATGATCTCCTGGGTACAGGCTCACTTTCAGACGAAGAATTCCTTAACGCAGATTTCCCTTCTCTCCACAAACCTAAAATATACAATCTCATAAAACCTTCTAAAACCTAAGCATCGTAGATACAGGATAGATGGTCTGTTGGATGAGTGCAACCACAGCATATTAAGACTTCCCCCTTACCATCAAGAGCTCAATCCAATTATTGAGCTTATTTGGGCTACTGTAAAGAATTGGGTTACAGACAAAAACGTAACATTCAAAATGGATGATGTGGGACTGACCAATGAAAATTATGCATCCATCACTGCAGAAGAATTGCAAGACCATTGCAGGCACGTAAGGGATACTGAACAGAAATATATGAAAAACGAGGGACTCTTGGATGAGGGACACAAAATAATTATTCACTTGGGTAACAAAAATGATAGTGAGGAAAGTGAAAGTGAAAAATCTGGTGATGAGTTTGATTACGAAGACGAAGCGTGCACCACACATGGAAATCATTCACGGATATTTCTGGAGTGGCCCCATTGCCCATGGATGGGGATAATTAATGCAGAGTTCAAATGCAAAGTAAACTTACACATTTGTCTACAATGTGTTGTGTATGTGACTGTCTGTGAGTTCCGATATCATTTCTAGTCCCTTGTTCCCCCACCACTTCTCCTCGTTTCTCCTCACGACATTTTACACAAGCTGTACATTTATTATTTTATTAGCTGAGGGAAAAATCATGAGAAGCAAATCTATTTTTAAAAGCAAAAGCATTTGGAGAAATCCAAATAGGTTTGAAAACCTATAAAACATGATGCAATTTGAGATTTTTATAAACTATTAAAGTTTTATCAAAATATTGTGAAATATTAACTATTAACCTATGCATTGAATTCCAACATTGTAAATCATTAAAAATCCTGCTGACAAATGACAAACATGGTTTGGAATATTAAATTTCATATTTCATTTATCTCTAATGATAACCACACTTTTAGTGCTTTGGAGAAAATGACCACAAATATCATGGATCAAGTTAAACTTGTAATTGCCAGACCAAAAGCTACATCCTGCTATTTGTTGAGGTATTAAACTAGCATCCAGATGAAACTTATGTCAGACAGAATGTTATGCATTAAATGTCTGCATTCTGCAAAAAAATTTTGATTACATTTTACACCTAAGCCCTTCAAAATAAGTTTCCACATAACTATAAAGCCCACAGTTTAAACCTTTTCAAGCACTTGTGCAACTGAATATACTGCTAAGGTATACATTTATTCAAACTTACAGCACTAAAATTTGAAGGTTTAGGTGTATTCGGATTTCTTCATCCACCTTTCTATCTGCCTGTTCAAATACATTACACAACCCACAAAGTTGAAGTTTCAAAGAATTAGAGGAAAAGTTGACATATTACAAATTTAGTTGAAAGTGAACCAAAATTAAGAGTAGTTTATAAGTTAGTTCTTAAAAATTTAAAAGTTTAAGGAACATTTTCCAAAGCATCATAAGTTTACCAATCCTTCCATATTATTTCCACCACATGACTGCATTTGAAATGTACTCAACTAATCAACTTTGGTGATCTGAAGTACTCTACATTAAACTAGCATTCAAATGTACTGAAAATATCTAATACTAATTTTCATAAGAGAAATTGGATCCATCAGTATTACAGAACTGTCAAATGACAATGGAAATTTCAAAAACTGTTTGAGGGAAAATGGGCATTACTTTCAACACGTACAGAGAGGAGGATGAATGCCAAGTTCCATTATTTAGTTTTAAAGCTTGAGAACCACAATTTCATGGAAGCTGCGAACAGCAGTGCAGGGAACTTCTGCCACCATACATAATAAATGCTTTGGTGCATTTAAACCATATACACAGTATTCTCCAATCATTTATAAAAACATAATTATTTTCAGGCTTTAAACTGACCAAACCAGACATAAAATTTAAAACGTAACTATGTGCTATGTTACCACTTGTGTTGCAAGAACTTCTACTTGCAGGAATAAGTGTGAAAGAAAGTCTTGAGTTGTGCATTTCAATGTAAATGAATCTAATACTAATTTATTAATTCAAATATAATGCTATTACACCAGTGAATTTACCTATACAGAGCACTTGAGAAAACTGTAAAATCTGTGTGTTCTTGTAGTCGTAAACATTTGAATAAATTGTAAGCAAAACATTATGTGGCAGATGGGTGGATCTCACAATACTGTAGCAACATAGGGCTGGGAAAATAGACCCAGGTGAAGGAGTGAGGCAACACTCGGAAAAGTGTTGAAATTAAGGTAAATTGCGAGTCTAGATTAACAGAACATGTCAGAAGGTATTCTGACGGCTCACAGCACAGAATACCTAAACTGAGCAAACTGAGTCACTGGGGGCAGAACACCACGACACTCGTTACAAGATGCCTCTATGCCAATCATGGTCATAAGTAACTTTAGGGCTTGTGCATAAGAAGCAACTTCACCACCAGCCAGGTACCTAAAGTTAAGGTACTTATGAACTGGGCCATAGCCCTTTAGAATAGAATGAAAGGCTCAAAGTGTGGGTAGTAACTTTACCTAAGTTCTCCATTGTCAATGGAACCCTACTACCTTCAGCATTCCCCCCCTAAGTGATCGCTCTACCTGTAAGTTACATTCCCTGTATAGCATCTGAACTTTCCAGGTCGAGACAATACTGCTGCTACTTGCCACATTTGAACTAGCAGACTTTTGCATCAGAGAAATCCAAATAATTTTATTCTTTTCATATTAATCAAAGATGTTATAAATCTACAAGTTTTATAGAAGATGTTTAGTTCCCAAAGCTGTAACTGTGAAATAGTTTTATAAATTATGCAAAAAAAAGTAGAATGCAGATGCACTGATTTTCATTGTTCAATCTGTTCAAACTATCCTGCATACCTGCATAACTATCCTAGCCTTGCACGTGTGTCCATTTCCTGTTTGATCAATTCAAGGCCTGAAAATAAGTAGTTAAAAATATACCATAAAAAATAAAGAAAATCATATACTGCTGATATCTTTTATTGCATGTATTGCAAGTTGCAGAATTCATAATATTATTAAACCTTCAGTAAAGTATTGGCATACTGAAACTCTGGACTGTTCTCATATTCACACATATCAAGTGCAATTTCACAACTTTCTTTCACCACACGCTTATTATCCACTAAATATGGTTTTAAAATGTCAAAACATTCTTGAGATGCAATGGCACCTAGAGCTTCAGCACATTCGTGTCGCACCATCTCATTTTCTTGCTGGTCTTCTAAGCAAGCTTTCAGGAATGGCACACTGACACTATGCTGTACCTGACCCAACACAAATGCTACTTCATGTCGAAACAGTGCACTGCTAGCTTTTAATCCTGAAAATAAAAACAAAATTTTATAGTTAAAAATCACATGTTGAGGACAGAAACATTTCCAATGGTATATACATCTCTAGGAAATATATGTATAAAACTATTCTGCTTTCTGTTTTATGTGACAAATTAGCAGTAGCTAACTCTATAAAGGGAATTATTGAAGAGCACATTATGAAATATTACAACTTTGGTATACTTTCCAACTGGGAAAATGCTGCAGCCATTTACTTCTTTACTTAGGCAACATTTCATGTCACTAGTTTACATAAGTCTTGTTTTTCAATATTTTACAGGAGAAACGAAAAGCAATTTAAGGTCTTCATTGCTTTTCCAAACTTAGGATGTTTTAATTAGCTTTCAATACTGTATAACATTTGGTATGTACATTGTATAGCCCTAAAGTGAAAACACGTGTAACAATCACATGACTTTTTCCATCTACTATGATTAATTTTCATAGCTATTTCCAAATTATTTGTTGTACAAGTTTATTTTTCTATCTGCTTTCCTGCTGATAAATATTTGCTAGAAATGCTTTCAACACATATCAAAATAGTGGCAGGTCTTGATATTACAATCATTTGTAAGAGCTGACAAGAAATAAGATATTTCTAACTGTACTGCTTAAGGTCAGAAGAATTCCTACAAACACCAGCACATATTTAAAAAAATATTTAATGCCATGAAAGTTATTTATAGAGCTCATATTAATTACACAAATAAATAAAACAGTAACATTACATAAGTCATTATTAAAAATCAATGGGCAATTCCATCACAGAATGAAGAGGACCTCACAGCCTATTTTATTTGTTGTGTATATAGTCTAAACATACATATATATTTGATATTTACTTTTCATCTTTGAGTTATGCTCTTATATGGACCTTACGTTAAAAATGCTTTTTTGGACTCAGGAGACATCGGAACATGCATTTTTAGTGAAATTTCTAAGTAGAATTTGTGGTTGCAATGCGATATTTCCACTATGATGGTCCATCAGTAGAGAAAGTAAAAATAACGACTTAGGCCTAGTCCACACCTGAATGCAATTGCCCACCAATAAAAACACAAATGTTTTCAAACAAATGCAGTGAATATTGTTCTTTCACACTAGCCATATGTTGGACAAGGTTGGAAAGGTAAAATCAGATGATTGAAAAATTCAATGCCACCACCGGGAATCGTATTAAGTTTTTCAGTCATCTGATTCTACCTTTTCAAATGCAATGAATTTTTGTGAACAGACAAATAAATGCATTGAATGCTTGTAGACAGTTTATGGAACTTCATTACATTTGCATAAGTGTAGAAAGTGTGTCCACACCTATTATGCAGTCCAAATCTCTGGATGTTTGAGGCATGTCCACTAATATGACACTAGCAAATAGCAGCAGTGCAGCGTTAATTCATATGGACAGTACACCTCGCTGCTGGTAAAACTCTAATTGCAATATCATGTCCATGCATGCATATTTCAGAAAAGCAACAAGTAGCTAGGATAAGTGACGTTTTCCCAAACAAGTGCAAAAAGGAATCACATTTTTACACCCAATGGTTTGGCATTAATTTATAGTTATCTTTTATGTTTACAGTCTTTTAGTTATAGTTATGGTTATAATAGTAATTAGTCCATTGCTGTATTAGTTATTTTATATGTTGTTATGTCATAGACATAATTATCACTTACTAACATGTAATTCTCCATGTCCTATATAAATTTAGAAATAGTTATCCCACGAGGTTTTCTAATGGAACTACAAACTCATCATGAAAATACTTTCAAAGCCCTCTGACGCAGCTGTAATAAAACATACATGATGTTTAATAAACATCATGTATGGTTTTGTTTCACAGAATAATACCATTGGAAAACCAATGTACATAATTCCGAGTCTTAAAACCAAGCATGTATCTGTTACATGAGAAGAGCGTGGTTTGCTTTTTACAACATTCAACACTTTGTTACTTGGAATGCACAGCAACAACAAAAGCCATATAAAGAATAAGTCAACTGAGAACTTTAAGCAAAGAATTACCAAATGTCATCACATTCTCGAGGAAGCATCAATAATAGAATTCATTGCACCATTGACCCAATAGTTCAAGGTTAAAACATGATAAAGAAAAAATACTGCTGGTATACATTTTACAGTGTGCTTAACAGAAGGTTAATCGACTCAGTTGTGAATTCAACTGTGGTGTACTCAGTTCTTACAGTGAAAGGCTTTGTTCTAGTGTTTATAAAATTAACTCTTTCATGAAAATGTCGCCCAGTGGATATAGTAGTAAGGTTAGGGCTGTTCTCTTCAGTATGTATAATTTCTTTAAAAAGTATGCCAAGGAAGAAAACTGGAAAAAGCTTTGTCGCCCAGTGGATATAGTAGTAAGGTTAGGGCTGTTCTCTTCAGTATGTATAATTTCTTTAAAAAGTATGCCAAGGAAGAAAACTAGAAAAAGCTTAACTTCATGAAATTTCAAGAACTTACAGCTGAGGCATGCTCATTAACGCACCAACTGTTTCACGTGTGTGTATGGAAGCGAAAAAGATATACTGTTAGCTGTGCCACTTGAATAACAAAGGATACATAAAAAGATATGGTTTTTATTTCCCTATTTGTGTATTACATTTCCATTATTGTATCTCTTCTTGTTTTCTTGTAGCTTTTAAGTGAACATTGCGATAGCATTTATAACCAATGAGTAACATTCTGACGAAGCAAAGTGAAGTTTGGCAACAGCGCGGTCACTCCGTATTGGTTGTCATGAAACGTCAAGAGATTTGGACTGTACTATAGTTACAAACATGTCTTTGAGGAAATAGTTGCGAGCATTAAAAATTGAAATCTTGTACAGTTAGTGCTTTGTCTGCTTTCGAGAAGTGAGATACATAACAATGGACTACTTCTCGGATGACTATGTACTGTGCTCTACTCATGAGAATATTTCTGAGAGAAATTTGTAGAATCAGCAATTACAGCAATAGAGAGCTCTAGTACAGCTTAGTTTCCAATATAACAACAAGGCTTATGTACATAGTACTGTTGACACCATATGCGTTTGGCTACAAACACTTATAGACCTGTGTGTTTATGATTGCTATTGCACTTATTTTCCATCTCGGATCAAATACAAAAAAAAATTGTTTGAAAACATCAGCATAATGTTCACAAACGAATGTTTGTAAACAGATTTAAACAGGTTTCAAAAATTTATATACATTTGTGACCCTCAAGGTAATGTTATTCTGGAAACATGCAACTTTTGTTTTCTTAGTTAACATTGAAAATCTAAATGACAAACATAGGAACTTTAAAACCTTAAGGGAGCCATTATTTGCCATTTATTTTGTGCATGCATGCATGTGAAAGTGAATGAGAGAAGAGAAGGGTGTTACGTGTGGAAATTTTAGAAGTCAGTCAATCAATGATACATCTTTAGTAAACATTTCATACCAATTACATTATTTGCAATTTTCAATTTTTATGCTACCTCAAGGGAAACATCTCTCCCATTTCATACCTAGTGAGAGATGGAAAGATGGAAAACAAGAAAAATGGGAAAGAAAGGAAAAGAAAGAGGGAATAATGCAAGCATATCCTACTATGATGCCAAATAGTCTCTATCAGACTTTCACGTTTCTCATATTTTTAATCTGTTTTCCAAGAGAACTGTTATTACCTTCAGCTAGTGCAAGGATACTTTCTGTGGTATTTATGTTTCTCAATGCAAACATGGCTCTATATCTGTCAAACAGTGGCTTGCTTTCATCCATTAAGGTCTCTTTCAAAATATTTATGTTAGTTTCTTCTGAAGGTGGTGCTGGATCAACTGAGGCATATGGACTTTTAGCACAATTTTCAGCATTGCCTTCATTTAACCATTTTATCCTATTTAGGGCCAGCTGACATGTTTCTGCCACCTCTGTTACTGGATCTTTGGAGTATTCCTCCAGAATGTGTGTTACATCTTCACTTCCAATTGCCCCTAGTGCTTCAGCTGTAAACAGAATAGCTTATTAAATAAAATGTCCCTTCAACACACTGTATGCTTTATGTTGTGTTCTGTGTTATTACCAATTCTAATGATGCACACACATCTCTCTCTCTCTCTCTGCTACTTATTTGAAGAGTGAAACATATAGTTAAATATATTGAATACCTATCAAAATCAAGAAAGAAAATATATGTGGGGAACAAATACCAGCATACTGGTTCAATAATGTATGCTAGAATCCAAACTAATAACAATAGTGTGCTCTTCATTCTGTTGATAGCAGGATAGCACATCTGGTGGAGAGGTCATATGTAACACTCAGAGTCAATTTAAGGAGGTAAAATTAAGAACTATTGATACATGCTTTCAAAATTAAATTCCTTTTACACAACTTGTAACTCTGATAGAACCTCACTTGCTTTCAAAAACGGCTTCCTTTGAGAAATTTTAAATAATCCTTAGAAGAGATTTTGAGCATGAATGATGACCACTCACTGTTATACAAGAAATGACAAATGAGATTTTATAGTTCTGCATACTACTACTGCTGCTTCACTGCAAATTATTTTACCAAGATTACAACATATAAGAGCATTTCAACTAAACCAAAGAGATGCACTATAGTTATCAAATAAGATGGGTAATGACAACACTAACCTGCCTCGTGTCTCACCATCGGCTCCTGATTTACGTCTCTTAAAACACTTACAAGTGCAGGCACTGCCGCAACATCCCGCATTTGCCCCAAACAGTAAGCCAGTTCATGTTTTAAGAGTGCTGAGGGATCATTAAAGCATTCTTGAATGCAATCAATTGTAACAGTCCCTCCCAAATTACGTAACGTAAATAATGCTCGAAATCTTTCCTTTAAGGGTCGATTTTCATCACAAAGTACTTTACCAATTGCTTTGATTTTATCTTCTGATATTTTAGACATTGTTTTATGCCGAATAGGTAATCAACGATATGATTTATCTGCTCAACTTTTGAATTATTCCTTAATACTTCCTTGTTCCTATGTCTGTATCAATACATGGTTACTTTTCACATGTACAATTCTGACAAAAGGTTATCTTCCAGTAATTTACACAAGTGCCAAATATTACTGATTAGAGCATTCACTATAGTTGGTATCACTGTGGTATCACTCATTCACTCTGTAACATTGTCAATTCTGAAAACAAATATAAGTCGAATTGCGCAAATAAAATGTCGTCGTGTGCGTGTGTATGTTTGTGACTTGTGAGAGGAACGTGGTCTGCTTTGTTGTGTGCGAATGTCATAAAGTGACCTCTAGCTCGAAAGAAAAATCACTTATTTTTATACGCTTATTTTAATCATGGGGAAGTTAAATGTCACGCTTTTGAGATATTTAACGAGGGAGGACTTTCGGGTGCTGACAGCAGTAAGTACATTAATTATACAGCGCATACGAAAACGTAAGCAAGTTATCTCAAGCTAATATGTACGTGATTTGCAGATCGAGATGGGAATGAAAAATCATGAGCTGGTACCAGGAGCTTTGGCTGCATCAATAGCCAATCTTCGACATGGTGGCGTTCATAAATTACTAAAGGAACTCAGCAAACATAGGCTATTAAGTTATGAACGAGGAAAGCATTGTAAGTATATCCTTTCGCGTTTTCTGCTGTGAACAGCATTCCATCCTCCGCTACACATTCTTTTATACCAATTCTTCCTTAAATGTCATTACACCTTCGTCCCTAATTCTTCCCATTCACATTCCCCATAACGCATACACGAATTTACATAAAACAAAGATGGGATTATCTTTGTTTGTTCATTTGGTACCACTGTGAGCAACGCTCAGGGACATTGAACAACAATTATGAAATATGCAGCCTAACTAATAAACGTATCCAGCACCAAGAACTTCTTAAATAATAACATACCCAGAACTTGTTTAACTAATAAACATACCCAACACCAAGAGCCTTTCTCCCTCTCCACACCATGCATTATATAAGAATTGAAAATTTGCGAACCATCACCATTCTTCCCCCTCCCCAAGAGTAAACATCTCAACATGCATTACAGTAGGACAATAACAAATAAGTGTAAGTCACTATCATATGCCATCTGCCCTATGTATTGAATATGTATATATTGCACAACATATTAAAAAATTCCTCCATAGTATATGGGGAGTGAATATATAAGAAAGACTTTACCTCTTTCTTAAAGATGTTATGTTGATTAGGCTTGCCTAATAGCTTTAAGTAGCATGGAAGGTTATTGTAAGTTGTTATTGCAGAATAGTAACATTCTTTTTGGAACAGTTTTAAGCTATTTGCTGGTCTATGCAAATCGCCTGCATGCCTTGTATTGTGGTCATGCACAGCAAGGTTCGTTGTGAAGTTATCATGATTATCTGTAAGGTAGCTCAAGAGAGAATATATGTATTCACCAGTGAGAGTAAGAATTTTTTGGGTTTTGAACAAGGGTCTACAGGAATGACGGGACCCAACACCACAGATAATACGCATGGCCTTTTTTTGTAATATAAATACTTGCTTGGTATGTGCTGAATTACCCAGAACATTATTCCATATTGCAACAGAGAGTGAAAATAGGCATAATATGCTGTTCTTAAGGCATTTTGGTGGAGTAAATTTTTTAAGTTTCTTAAGATAAAGTTAATTTTAAATAAAATAACTTAGAAAGCGGCACATAGCAGGATTCCAGCGAGGTGTGGCTGGAGAGTAGCAGCAGCAGCAGCAGTCTGTCATTGGATGCCTTGTCAATTGTTCACAACACTTTAGTTGCACTAGTTTGTTCACATGTAACTTAAGTTTGGCATATAGTTGAGTAACATTTGAACTTTCAATCTTATCGCATGGGAGGCAACTTAACTGCAATTTAAATGTGCACTTTTTCCCCCCTTCGGGCTCAAGTGAATACCATCTGGTTATTATTGCATTATTGGTTGATGGAATAAATGAATTTAGCTCTAAGGTACCAGGGTTTCCTTTCGCATTGCTGTATCTTGCCTTAAAATGGTCACTATGTTCAAAACCACTTCTGGATTATTCATGGCATTGGCACTTTGTAGCACATAATCATGTTATCAGTGGGTAGTACTTTGGTTTTTTTTATTCTTTTCAACATGCATCACATAGTTTTAGGCCTGGTGACAAAGTTAAGTTCTCCAGTTTTAAGTTTGTAAGCATATTGCGGGTAACTAAGCTTAATGATTTCTGCCTTGCGTTATGCTTGGAAACATTAAATGGAATGAAGCAATAGTCATAGCTATGTTTCTTTAGTTCACTCATTATGCACTTTCAGAAATCATAGAGCTAAGAATGAATTTCTAATACAAAAAGCTGAACACAAAGTAACTTAGTTGCTAAGTTACACCAAACACCGAAAGTGATAGCCTATCACGTTCATACTGCACAGTGCATCAGCCAACGTGGCATGCTGCTGCAGTGTAAGTTTTCAGTCAACAGTCTATGTTCTAAAACCTTACGAGCTAACACAAACTGATTAAAAGCATACTTCTAAGGAAGATCCCATCCTGATATTAACACATTTACAAAATATATCGTAGATTCCTTCTGTATTTTTTTCAGATTTTAATATGGGGTTAAATAGCATATTGCAGTTTAAAATATTCATACTTAAAAATGTGGTTTTTTTTTTATTCCGAAAAAATAGTATTTTATATAAGGAAAACCACAATGTTTTTATCTGTAAAACAATGTGTTGTTCTTATTCCTGACCATTCTGTATTCCGAGAATAAATTACTTTTATGTAACATTGTGCACGTATAAGAAAAATGTTAAGTACACTGCAAATCCTAAAATAATTTGATTTTCCACAAAATATAAAACACATGTTGATTTATGTGTGGAACACACAAACTAAATTCAGAGGAGGTGATGTTTTATGTGTGTTGGGTTTGATGTGGAATGACTCATATGGGCACCTGTTATCAGTTACATCTACATAAATACAAGCAATAAAATTTGAAAACTTTCTCTGTTCAAATAGAATATCCGGTTGGTGTATGTATCCTGTCATGTCATATCATAAATCAGGAATTATTCTTGAATAAGTATAGAATTTAATACAGTTGTGATACATTTTACAGATGATGGGTATCGTTTAACAAATGCAGGTTATGATTACCTTGCTTTGAAAACATTGACAATGAGAAATGTCATTTCATCGTTTGGAAATCAGATTGGTGTTGGAAAGGAGTCCAACATCTATATTGTTGCAGATCAAGAAGGTCATCAGTTATGTTTAAAGCTTCACAGGTAATATTGTATTCAGTTTTTCCTTCCATCGCTCAGCTTAATTAAGATTCCTAATTGTTTTGTTATTAAAGTTTTACAGGTAGATATCAATTTCCAACTAAAATGTCTTAAGTATACTTTAAGATTAAAAATGTTTCTTTGTTTTTTCATCTACATCATCAACTGATACATGAAGAAATGCATATAAATGCTTAATATTTTAATAATACCTTCATTATATACAGGGTGTAAGGTGACCTATGATCATCCTTTTAAACTATGAAAGAGCATGTTGTTTTGACTGTTTTTCCTTAGTACATCTTTTCCTTAAAGCTCTCTGTTCTTGAGATAATTACTATTTTATTTTGTGCAATATTACAACAGAGCAAATTCAACAGGTTAACCTTTAATTCTTCAACTTCTGCTCTATGGCAACAAACAAATAAACACTTCCAGTATATAAATAAGCGGAAAACTACACATGATTGTAATGTTACGCAAATTATTAATAGGAACACTTATTTATAAAGGTAAATAAAAGCTTGAGAAACCTAAGTTACAAGAATACGCTTCCTTTCTTTGTGAATTATAAAACTCTTTGAATAATTAAAACAAGACGAGAACAGAAATCAAGAGAACTTTTTAATATTTACAGAAATTGTTCAAAATGTGCCACCCTTGCTAACACACATGCTTCACAACATTTTCTGCAATTCTGCCTCACTCTACGAAGTATGTCTGGGTTGTTTTATATTTCTTTTGCTGATTGAAGTATTCTTGCAACATTTCCACATCAGGCACTTCTGTAATATATATTCAAGTTTTCATATCGCTCCAAAGAAAAAAAAATCAATTGGATTTAGATTTGGCAATCATGGTGGCCAACTTATTGGTCCATTTTGAGCAATCTAGCATTCTATGTAGGTGTTGCATAGATGGCCAGACGTGGCTCTATTTACATATGGAGGTGCGCTGTCATGTAATAGCCAGATATCATTTTTTACTGCCAAGGGAACATTCTCAAGCAGAACTGGTGATGTTTCTTTAAGAAACTGAAGATAGATGGCTCCTGAGGAAGAATCCAAGGACTGATTAATGTGTTTCCTATGATTCCTGCCGAAACATTTACAAAAAATCTGTGGTGAAAGACTGTCTTGTCTTATTGTGTGTGCTTTGTCGTAAACTCAGGTGTATGCATTATGATAATTAGTTACTCCATTTCTGGTAAACATTGCTTCTTCCATTGCAAGAATTTTAAGAGGGAAGTAATCTGCTTTAGAGAGAGATACTGGACATGCTGAGTATTATAAGGATGTAGCAGTTTTTGTTTTAATGTTCTCAAAACAGTCCAATGGGGTACACTGATAGTGTGAGCTATACCATGGCTGCTGCTTCCAGGATCTTCTTCCATCAAGTGACTTGTGCAGCATTTCTTTGACCAACTCCTTAAATATGAGGAGATACACTTTCTGTATCTAGAATTCTTTTAATAGTAACAGGCGAAAATAAATGTCCTATGAGGTGGTACTCATGTATTTGGAAATTTTTCTCGATAAATTCTTGCTGCGTTATGATGTGTTTCTCATAAATGAGTAGCTTTTCAAGATACTCTGCATTAATAAAGTGAGCCATTTTGTAACTCATAACCCACTGTTTTGAAAACAAGCCATGAGCACAATAAATAATAGCTGAAGTGGTTTCTTTGGATTTTACAATGTTATGTTGTGTAGTCTTGTGGCTAATGCTAAGATTCAATCGAGACAGATTTTGAAAGCTTACAATAATAGTAAGAGTGTGAATTTTTAAATTTAAGATGTATTTAAACATGCAAAGAATATTTATCTTTCAATCTCCTTTAAAGGAGATTGAATTTCAGCATTTGAAAATGTATTGAAGTTTCCTAAAATCTTCATTTAAAATAGAGTTAATATTAAGCAATTTTCAATTTTTTCTCAAACACTATTTAAAAACGGTTAAACTGCACTAAGATTTTTTGTCTTATTCATTACAAATAATCATCCTGTTCAAGGATGATCATGGATCACCTTCCATCCTGTATATATGAGTGTATTAAATTTACAGTAAAAAGCCATAATCAAAACAAAAATATGAATGCTCATAGCCATAATACTAGGATAAAACATGAAATCAGAAATAGATTAAGAGGAACTCTGTATCGCAAATGAATTCAAAGATATGTACAATCATCTATCTACCTTATCAAATAAAACAGATTCAATTCTTTATTAGCTCTACATTCATTACAGAATATTACCCTTGTCAGTATTATAAATAGTATAAGATAAAAGTATAAATAAACAGAAAAAAGTATTTTAAAATAAAGAGAGTTGAGGGTTGTTACACTACATCACTATAACATTCTTACTTGAACGCGTTTCGGGAAACGGCTTGTTCCCATCGTCAGCATGTTCTCAACTGATATTGCCGGTCATCGTCTGGGGGATGTGTGTGGCTAGTGGTCTTCTCTGGTGCTGGGCTGATGAACCTCCAAAGGCTGCTGGGTGGTGGCAGTTCGAAATTCATTAGGTGATTCCTGTGTTTGACAATATGTATTTTTTCCCAGATGTCCAATTCATTGCTGCTGTTGATCGGTTTTAAGAGTTTTATGTTCGGAGTGATATCATGGTTTGAAGACCAGAAATGATGTGCTACTGCTCATCCATCATCCTTTCCATGGTTTCTTGGATGTTTGAAGCCATTGAGCCATTGGATTTGAGTAAAGTTGATATTGGTGTGTTCTCATCTTGCCTGCTGCTATATTAGACTTCATTCCACAGGTTTCCTGCTGTTATCAAATTGCAATGCTCTTTCCAGGATCTTATTTTTTCCTTCCTGATTTGTGCCTACTATTTTTTTCTTTTCTTTAAAATATTTCTGTTTGTACTGTTCCCTCAATTCATCATTGTTTTTAGTTTTTTGATATCTCTTCCTTAGCTCATTTGTTTTTTTCCTCCTGATGGTTAGTTCTTGTGAAGACCAAGGCACTGATTTGTTTTTAGTATGTTTCCTGGAGGATTTAGAAATTTTGAATGAATGTTCACATACAGTTGTGATGATTTCGTGAATTTCATTTACTTTATACTCCACGTTAGTTGCTGTTTCTACCGAGGTCTTTAGAACCTTATCTAAATCTTCTATTGTATGGTTTTTCTCAGTACCATAATACTGGTATGTAGCTGCTTTTACAAGATTTTGCCGAAATTTGTTTTAGCTTTCATTGCTTGGTATGTATTTTATACTGTGGAAGTTGTAAGACATCTGCTGTCAGCTATGTTCCCTAATTTGAATGTTATAAAGTTATGATCAGAACAGCTCTCCTCCTTACTGATTTCCCAATCTTGTAGTTTTGTAACTAAGATGTGGTCGGTTATTGTCAAATCATATTAGTGGATCCCCTTGAACTTTGAAACGTTGTTTGGATGCTATCCTTATTCATTAAATATAATTGGTTGGACATAATAAATGCTTCTACTAAATTTCCTCTTTCGTTAGTAATAGCATTGCACCATGATGTAGACATTGCATTGTTATCCATGATAATTATGATTCCTTTCTCCTTGCTGTATTGTATTGCATTGTTTATTTTAATGAAGCTGTCATGAGGTTCTTCAATAATGTCGCAGTACATATTAATTGCCAAGCAGCTGAAGTTGCCGTAAGTGATTTCCAGAACTACTGTGTCTTCCCCCAAAAGCTGATTTATGAGTACTATATCAATGTTGTTTACTATTATTGTGGCGGCTGCTTGCCTTCCATTTCCTTTGCAGAATATTCTATACTTGCATGCTATTCTGGCTATTTGATTATGTATGAGGCAAGGCTTCTGGATGTATACAATGTGTCTGGGTAAAAGGTGTATTATCTGCATTAAGTTGCTAGTTGCTGATCTTGAGTGTTGTAAGTTCACAATGCAGTTAATGTTTGTTGTTGGGTTACTTGTGTGTTGTGAGCACTGTTAGGTTTCTTGTTGACTGCATAGTAATGCATAGTAATTGATGTTGTGTGTATCTTTTCAGCATGTTTTCTCAGGTATTTCTTGTCCAATGAAGCATGGTTTTTAGGTACTTTGTTCCCTATAGAGTGCCTGTTGTACCTGGCACAGTTGATGCATTTAAAAGTGCTGGAAGTGGCCATACATTTCTTAAATTTGTGTTTTTCGGTGCACAGGGGTCATGTTTCTTAGCCACAACATTCATTTACTTTATACCCAAATTTGCTACAATTTAACATCTTCTGGTTACTAAATAATCATCTGTACTGCACATGCTCCATCCTATTTTCAAACTTTTTCCTAGAAGTTGCTTCCATGTAAGCGAAGTTACTTTCAAAACTATGTTCTTAAGCATGCTTTTTTGTGTAGAAGATAAATTTTGGCTTTATCACCTGCTTTAAGTCCAAGCACAGGATTCTGTGTATTAATTACAGATTCCACGTCATCTACTATTATGTCATTAGGGAGTCATGCTTGGGTTTCTTAGGCTGTGGGCTTGTGTTTGTGTGTGTTTTTTATACAGAAAATAATAAACAATGTGTGTGTGTGGTTTTTTTTTCTTTTTTTTTTTCTTTTGAGAGATAAATGCAATTTTGTACGGCTTCCTTCAGCATTTCAGTAGGAAGGTATACATTGAACCATTGCCCTTTTTTCTATATCTGTGTTTGTTTATTATTTTCTGTATAATCGGATGATCCTAGTAAAATGTAGTTACAATGCAGAAATATAATACAGTACAATATAATGCAATACAATACTTAGAGCTGTTCTTGATATAACTTGCGTTAAAAGTATGTATCATTAACCCTTTGGAATACAGCCCATGCTGCAATTTTATTGCAAGATCTGCTAAAGTTTCACTCTAGTGGATTGGGTTAGCAAGCATTCTTGATTTTAACGCATGCTAAAGAGTATTTTGCTATGGTAAGTAATAAAAACATCCAGAACTGAGTAAAAGAAGAACAAAATGGCATATGAGAGGTTCAAGCATCATATTTGTATTATTTCTATTATTTATTATATGGTACAAAGGTACTAGCCATAAACCTTGACTCTGTGAAGTATGTTTCAAGAGCTGTCTTCCTGAAGCCCTTTTTGCTAATGGTGTAGTCTCTTGGTAAAATCAAAGGATTAACATGTAAGCATCAAAATTCATGCTGTATTTTGCATGCATGGTTCAATAGTGGCCTAAGATTAATGCAGTGGAATCCTGTTAGTACATCCTTCAGTAACCTCTTTTTCCATATATGACATAAAATTATAAAAGTCCCAGTTCTAAATTCACTAAATACTGTAAAAATGTTTTAGCAGAATAACATCCTGCTTACTACATTTTCAAATATTGATGGCAATCATTCAGTATTTTCACATTTCCTTGCACATTTGTCAGTCCAATTGCACCAACAGGCAATGACAATGTATGTATGATAGTGGTGCAAATTGAATGCTTTAGCTTGCCATGGTAATGTACCCAAGGGAGCTCAAATGTTACACTAGAAGATGAGTTATCTGAAAGTAAACAATGGTGCCAAATAGAGGAAACATCTCTTTTGAAACATAAATCAACATTGACAGTGATCTTCTGGTGTGTGAAACTATAGCAAAAGATGAAATACTTGCAACAGAAAGTAGAAGCAGCATCAATGTGGGATGAAAATAATGATATGAGCTAGAGCCTGGCCAGTTTGAATGGTGTCAAAAGTGTATGAGGCTGTGACATTGTGAAGCAATATGTACAGTGTGTCCATAAAGTCATGGTGCAGTTATGAACTCTTATAATAGCTAAATGAAACAAAACCAAAGGATGAAACATGTGCTACATTGAATATTATCTCAAAGAGTGTGTGTAGCAAATTTTCATTGTTATGTGTGAGCAGGTAATGATGCAACACAACAATGAAGCAAATTGTGTAGCTGCAGCATGGCAGATCACACCATTTTAAACAAGATGTGGACAATGCAAAGGAAAGTTCAATGTGTTCTGTGGCTTGCTAAATTTGAATCCATCATGTGGGTTCAGTATGAATATCGTTGCATGTACAACAAAGAGCTGCCACATAGAAATAACATTAATTTGTGGAATAAGCAGCTGAAGGAAACTGGAAGTTTGTTGGACCAAAAATGTTCTGGTAGGCCTTCAGTTTTAGTGACAAATCTGTAGAATCTATATGGGCCAGCTACCAAAGGAGGCCCAAGAAATCGGTGCATGCATGTGCTCGAGAACTAGAGGCCAATGAAGACTACAGTTCATAAAGTTTTAAAGAAACATCTCCGTTTTACAGGTTATAAACTGCCGTTGTTACATGCTATCCTTTCAACTGATAGACCCAAATAATTTGATTTTGCAATACAGAAGCTTGATGAGATCAACAGGATGAACAGTCCTACAGAAAATTGTATTTAGCGACGAGGCCACATTCCATGTGTGTGGACATGTTGATCATCATAATGTCAGGATGTGACTTATGAACATCCAAGTGCCTACATTGAGTATGAAAGTAACATCCCTAAGGTGAACATCTGGTGTTCCCTCATGCATAATAAAATTGTAAGCCCATATTTCTTTGCGGAGCAGACTGTGACATCAAACAACTACCTTGACATGTTGCAATTGTATGCAGTGCCATTTTTCAACAAGATGGCACCCCTCTACACTATGCCAACATTGTTTGCAAGTTTCTAGATACAACATTCCCTAGTGGTGGATAGGAAGGGGTGGATTTAAGTCATGGCCACCATGATTCCCAGAACCTAATGCCCATTGATTTTTACTTGTAGGGCTATGTGAAGCAACATCTGTACAATGTTCGTATCAACGACATTAACCATTTAAAGGAGAGAATCAGAGACCTATTCACTCTGTTACACCTGATGTCCTTAGATATGTGTGGTATGAACTAGAATATTATTTATATGTGTGTAGAGCAACAAATGGAAGGCACATCTAACTGCGCTGAGCAGGTATGCAAACTTGGAAAGTTTTCCTTTCATTTGGTAAAGGCTTCACATTTCTGACTTGTTTCATTGCTTTTCTGTGACTGGTCAAAACTGCACCATGATTTTATGGACACACTGTATGTAGTTTTGAAGTTGATGATATAATAACTTTGCCAAACAAGATACACAAAGCTAAATACAACAGAGCAATCAATTATAGATATTTATTTCAAACCAGCAGAAATATTCTATTTTGTATTCGACTGTTAGGTAAGATAAATTCATATATTGCAAATCTTATGTTTTTCGTTATGTTTTCCCCTCTATAGCATCCAGATCCATGTGTTCCTGCAAATACATACTAACAAGATTCCATTGTGGTTCCGAATATTACAATCTTATAATAATACAATATGCAATAATACAATAATAATAAATTACAATCTTTTATGTTTTGAATAAATGTTCCTTAGATAAAAATGTTTTATATATGTCATGGCTGGTACAGCAATGCAAATAAATATTTTAAAATATCTATGTGTTTAGTGAAAAATAACTTTTAAATGTATGTTCTCCTTTCTCTGTTTGGAAGGATGGGCAGGATAAGTCCTAGCCTAAACTCGACCAGGTGGGGGGGGGGTTAAAATAGGTATCACCCCTAATGTAATGGGCCCACGAGCAATACTGGGTTATGCGAGGGTGTGGTCTCTGCGTAGACAGACCTGCCCCATGTGTATAGTGCATAAGTGCCAGATTTTATACTTTCATTCTGTCTTTACAGACTTGGCCGAACATGTTTTCGTAATTTGAAAGAAAAACGAGATTATCATAAACACAGACATGCAGCTTCATGGTTGTATTTATCACGAATATCAGCTACCAAGGAGTTCGCATACATGAAGGCACTTTATGATCGTGATTTTCCTGTTCCAAAGCCTGTAGATTTTAACAGACACTGCGTGGTAATGGAGCTTGTTGATGGAAGTCCATTGTAAGTATGATATTCTTTAATATAAGGTAAACCAGAGCTTTTATTTTTATGGGTACCATGTTTTAAAAAAATAATTTCTCATAAATTATATATTTTAAAATCTCCATGTTTCTCACAATCTACTTAATATTTGTGAAGTATATATCTGCAAACAATTACCATTTTAACCTTTTTTGAATACAGGCACAATCAATATGAGACAGAAATTACAACTTTGCTGCTTAAAAGAAATTTTACAAACAAAAATGAATCCTTTTGACCTATTTGACTTTGAACTTTACCTTAGAATTAGCAGAAGAATTAAAAAATTCTGAAACTTCTGTGTATTAAGATAATGCCATGAGAAACAATAAATTTAAAATATTCTGCTAAAAGACTACAGTTTTCAATAATGGATCCAGCTTACCAAATAATGGTGCTGGTGTAGTATGCTCACTCTTTTCCTTTCACAAAAGATTAAATTTTTAAATTCTATATATCTTGATGGTGAAATTTTAGCTCCTTCTCAGCTTACAAAATCTTGTACATCAAATGACTAAATTTAACTTTGGAGATGAATCGGAAGTAGAAACACAAACATCACTTACTATTGTGCGCTAAGTTATTAGAAGTGATTATAAACAATGAAACTTGTGGAAACTGTGAGTTGTTTGGTGATGCTTTGCTTTCACTTACTAAGTTTTCACTCAGAACATGTTTTGAAGACATTGAGAGTGGATAAGTTAGATTTTTATTTCTATGTTTTAGTAGGAATAATAAGTTGTGTTAGATGTTGCACATTATGTAATCATAGTTACAAGACTGTATTTAGTTGGAAATAAATTCAGTTCAATTAAAAAAAATTTTGATGTGTTACATTCACATGACTTTCTCTACCCTCTGTAGCTTATTAGTGGGTGTTGTGGACTGTGATGTGTCCATGGTTGCATGCTGTGTGTACCAGAGGGTAAGGTCAGAGGGTGTTTTACTCCACCGGGCAGAGAAGGCTATCTTCTCGCACTGAGTGCTTCCTCAAGTGAGGTGGCTCAAAGTAATTGAGCCAGGTTCATGATCCCCGTACAATCGAGTGTAAGTGGCCTGCTAGGGCAGTCAAGGTTCCACTTGGCGGGTGTGAGGCACGCTGATGGGCAAATCTACTGAGCTCGAACACTGCCTGGGATCGTCAAGCCCCCGAAGCAAGGTCCCTAAGAAGGTTTGGAGTCGGGAGATGGTAGGTTCTTCTTTGGTTAATGAATACTGTATTCCTTTTCAATAGCCTGTCACGGTAGTTGGTAACAGTGACCATATGGTAGTGCGGATCAGTTCTAACTGCCCACTCACTGTGTTCTTAGGCCTATTCATTTCACATATGTGGTCATTAAGATGTAGTTCCATACGCCAACTACCCATGGTGCTATCTGGTTTATTGAGCTTGAACTACTTAACCTTTAGCACTGTTGTGGCACGTACCGTAACCAACTGCTACTTACATTGTGTGCAGGTTGCTTATATTCTAGTGCCTTTGTGACGTGTGTCAAAAAGTTTTTACTACGTGCAATCTGTGGTGAACTTAGTTGTTTTTTGGTGGGTTGCCGCTACAGTGAGTATACAAATTATTCCTACAAAAGTTTATTTACCTATCTACTTCATATTAATTGGGGTAAACCTTCCAGAAATAACTGCATTATACGTTTTGTTATAGATATAAAGGGAATAGCAATAGTCAAATGTTTTAAGAACTGGACATTATGTACTCACCTTAAAATACCATGCTCTTTGAATGCAATCGCAGGAAACAACTGAATATTGAAAGGACTTAAAAGTAATGACAAAGTATTGAACATTTTGAACCATTAATAACAGATATTTTGAAAATGGTTGATGCCACAAAAAAGATATATGAATAAATTGAGTGTTTTAAACACATCTACATTTTTTGTGTAGTATGTTTTCATGTATGTTTAACGTTTACCAGTTATACAGCATTATATGAAATTCCTTCCAAATGAAGTGGATTTCATAGGCTTTTCCCAGAAAATTCAAGATATACTTTTTATTTTTCATGCAAACATCTTTAATATATGGTATTTTAATCAAAATCATTATAGCTATTTTTTAGAAAATAAAAAGTTTTGAAAAATCTTGCATGTAAAGAGTAGTCTGGGGTGGGGAGATTTTCTTGAAAATCTTTGTGTCACATCTTTGGAAGGTACTGAACCTAAATACCAAGTTTGAGTTTATCTGATGCATCGTTTTTTAATTATGCTGTTCAGAGAGAGAGACACACACACATATTCCCCCCTTTTTTTCTAAAAATGCTTTTTTTTGGATTCAGAGGTCCTCAAAACGTGTATTTCCTGTGAAATCTTGGTTTTGAATTTTTGGGTGGAATGCAATACCTTCTCTACCTACTGTGTAAATGATAGAGAAAATAAAAAATGTAAGTACAATGTAACAGGTCAAAGAATTGAACTTAGAGTAATCATAATTTACTGTGCTTTTTAGTTGCCAGGTCTATGAGGTACCCGATATTGAAGATCTATATGATGAACTGATGAATCTAATAGTAAGACTTGGAAATCATGGAGTAATACATGGTGACTTCAACGAGTTCAACATCATGATTACAAATGATGGCAAACCAGTGATAATAGATTTTCCACAAATGATGTCGACATCTCATCCAAATGCTGAAATGTAAGCAAAAATTTAAACAAGGCTTTTCTGTAAGGGAGATGAAAAGAGGACAGTTTGTTTAAAAATATAAAATACTGTCAGAATTTCAAATTGGCTTTAGGAAAGTTAGAAGAATGGCTGACAATGTATTTGTTATAAAAACATTAATGGGAAGTAACTAAAGAGGGAAATTATATTTGGCTGTCATTGACCCAGAAAAAGCCTTTGACAGTATGGAGTTGAAAGTGGTACAAATTATTAAAGAAAGGGGTAAGTAACCAGATGGTGAATGCCTTAAAAGTTTTATATAGGGATAGCACTTTCTTTGTAAAATATGGGGAAGGGGCAATAAATAGAGAAATACACCAAGGAAAAGGACTAAGACAAGGATGCAAATTAAGCCCAGTTAGGCTGAGGGTTGCGGGTTTGAGCCCCACCATGGGCATGGGTGTTTGTATGTATATGTGCGTTGTGTAATTGTGGTGATAAGCGGTAACAAAAACATTAAAAGCACAGTATCATAAACTGGGTAAAACAATTAACAGAGCTTTAAAGTAAGCAGAAAAACAACTCAATGAAGGGTTCCTGATTTATGATAATTTGTGTTTATCAAAACATAGGGAATTTAGCATTTTTAATTTTGTACATGAATATTAATGATATATCAAAAATCAGATGAATCTTTAACAGTAATATTCAGGTCCTTGGTTGATTGGAAGTAGGATGACCCTTCTTCAAGTATAAAATATGTATAGATCAACTTTCAGCAAATACGACGTAGTCAGTTAGGAAAGAATAAGCCAACATTTTAATTATCTTCTTCAAATCTTAGGTATTCATCTCCAGAGAAAAATGAATAGTCAAATAAAACTACTTCTGAATCAGATGATAGTCCTCATACAACAAGTTGTCCTTTGCACCATCCATTGCATTATTAATGCCAATGTCTTAAATTATTTAACCAATGTTTCAGTTTTGGCATATAAAATGCACTTTACATTTCAAATTTGTTTTAAAACAAAAAGCTTGTTGCTTATGGTGGCAAATATAGTAACTATTCAGAGATTATCACTGGATTCTGTACATAGTATTTAAACACTTCAGTATATGTGCTTACAAACTATACTTGTAGTATGATACTGTTTCAAAAGACAAAAATGGCTTTGGTGTTCTAGGTACTTTGACAGAGATGTAAATTGCATTCGTGATTTCTTCAAAAGACGATTTGGTTATGAGAGTAGCTTACATCCTACCTTTGCTGATATTATGTGAGTATCTGTTTGCTTTGGCTTTTCAATTGCACTCTCAGCAGTAGCATGGTAGTCATTTTAAAGTACAATACCTAATGCTTTAGGGCATGGAAGACTAATATTATGTAAAAGATCCATTATTGGAATGTGATTTCAGAATTATTATTTTGCAAATACAGGGAAAGAAGAAGAGCAGCTACCTGCATGTTGTAATAGGTAGTGTGGCTGCCTAATTATCTGAGAATCCAAGTTCAAATCTTGGTTGGGTTAAAGCCTTTTCAAAGGTTTTCTGTTATCCTGCAGAGAAAATCATTGGGTTGCTCTCACACTTATTGAAGTACTAGAGAGTACTAGTAATCATTTCATTCATTGTCTCTTTAGATCAAAAATGACATAAGGAACATAAACTCCCACTCCCCACCCCCTCCAAAAAAAAAAGTGAGGCAGGAAAGAATGTGAAAACTTTTGTATAGCTTGAAAACATTTAAAAAAAAAATTGCTTTATTATATTAAAACTACAAGTTAATTCATCAAAGTCACCATAGGTTCCATTGCTGTATTTATTTAACAAGAAATATTATGAACCACAAATATAAGAAAGTAGTTTTGCATTGGTAATGAATAGGACATTTCAGAATACCCTAAAAAATATAAATATAATATGATTTATACCCTAAATACCATAAAACCATACCCTACTATAAGACCTTATACCAACTTAACTACATTAAAGTAATGAGCATTATGTTTGGAGGCCAGAGGGACCATTCCGGGAAAAATAGTAAACTTCCTGAAGAACTTTGGAATGAAAAATCAACTTTTCAAAGAAATCGGTCTTCAGGCACTGAAAGGATCATTAAAAATCTTAGAAAATCATTTATATGTGCTGTACATGGGCTTATATTTTTTAGGTTACATTTTTTGCTATGTAATTTTCAACCATTTCATTCCTTTTCTAATCAGTTTCAAATGTTTTAACAGCAACTATAATACAATACATGTTAGCATATGTTGGAATCAGAGAGACTCCAGCATTCTTCACCACCAACACATTCTTATCTTATGTGCAAAATCTATTTTTCCATTAACCTAAATTATATTGAGGGTGAAATTCCACATAACCTAATACTCTGAAATGCCCTAACCTATTTTCAAACATGCTACTTTAGCTACATGTATAGCCTATCCTATTTTACACTATCTCCATGAACTATATTAATAGCAAGTAATTCTTTTTTAAACATACCAAAATGCACTTAACCTTTTCCAACACGAACTAAACTAATGGCATAACCCTTAGAAATGTGCCACTACCTAACCTATACAAATCATAATTTATTAACAAGTATGCTTTATTACGTTCCTGAATGCATCCAGCCATCGGAAACAATCCATTTTGATCACAAAATTCCTCAAACTAATTTAATACCACTTTTAGATTTTATTATACACAGAAATCAGATGGTGAGTTCAAGAAAATTACAGCAGGAAGTTTATTTTAAGGATCTAATGTTACAAGTTTCCACCTAGGTGGCATGAAATTGTGCTCGAAAATGTTGCCAACCTCACCAAATTGTTAACAAACTCCAAGTTAACAACCATGCACTTACCTTGCATTTGTAATATGAGGCACTCTATTTAACCAACAGGTAGCAATAACTACAAGTTACAAAACTTCAGCTGTTAACTGGAGATTCTAATACAAGCCCTCTGTCCAACAATAGTGTCAATAATAATAAAGTCATAACAAGAACAGGACACCACTGATAAACATCATCTAATAAGAAGTTTCTTCATCAAGGTACACAGACCCAGCATAAGCTTAGGACAATCACGGCACTCATCTTCATAAAATATTACAGCTTACGCATCAAAGTACTTCAGTAACTTTGTTATGTCAACACTCGTTTCTTTTTTCACTAGTGTGATTTATGAATGGAAGTTGCATAGCTATATCAATGATTGTTGCATTAGTTATTCTTGGCTTGAGAACTTCAGCTTCAATACTGGACCTGTTGTATACTGTTTTCATGGATACCTGCCCCGTTCTGCAGCAAACAGATGTCAGTCATTTTAAATGGAAGCTGCTTCTTCAAAATGCCCTGAGATTTATATTTAAAATAAAATATTTGCCAGTTTCTACCAAGAAAAAGGCACTTCACATGTTTCCCTAATATCGCAAGATATTTTTAAGATAAAGTGATACTGTCTACTCTTTAGTAGATACTCTTTCTCAACATTTCTAAAGATGCAATCTGGAGGAAGATAACTGTGACCATGGATGGGAAAATAATGGAGGTTTTCTTCTTGATTTTGTTGACAGTCGAAACAAAGATTTATTTCATTCTTCTTTTCTTTCCTCCATTATTTGAGAAAACATTTTTGCCCATATCTTATTGAGCCTGTAGTCAATCCTGATTTTGTTCTTTTCTTCTAAATTAGGGTAGATCTAATTTTCAATAAGAACTCAGCACATGCAGAACAGATGTCAGAGTGAGGATTTCCAAATCCAAGATTAAAATGTTTGCAGAAAACTGATTACTATCTTGAGAGGGAACATGATAAACAACCTTTGTGAATACTTCCATCACAGTGTCTTCTCCACATCAACTTAATATTTAGCTCATTTGGCAGGTAAGAGTAATAAGAATTCCTTCTAGAATATTTCTCGTCATTTGTATTTTAATACATTTGTCTTAATAAGTTGGGTTTGCTTCTCATCTGTTTCCTTCAGTCTTCTATCTCCACAATTTTCTAAAGGAATCTATCCTGACGCAAAATGTGCTTTAACTAAACGTAATAACTTGCTTTTTAACACTCAGATGTTAACAACTGTGGCTGCGCATACTACATTGCAGTGTCACATTTTCCTCTTTTATCTGATGTATTTACTACAGACATTGATCTTTTATTATTTGTTTTTTCATGCTCTACTTCCTTGCAGGTTCTGCTACTGCAAGGGGGACAGCATTTAAGCAAAAATGTGTCCTGTTTTACCTTTGTATCGTTTTGGTAAAATTTCTGTAAGTAAATCATTGAGGGACAAATTAGCTGCAGAGCAGTTACTTCATTTCTTTTCACCTTCAACATGCACATTTAAACCATGAGAACAAATAAATTAGTTTTTGTAATTGAATGATTGTACTTCAACTGTTTCCTTGCAGCAGATGTTTTCTTGCATATCTTACATCCACTTTCAACTTCTTGGTGAGGAGAAATAGAATCAGACATCTCTCTTTATACACACTTTATTTTAACTTCTGATGTTAAGCCACAACAGTTCATCTTTTAATGATGACACTCTTCTGAATTATTATGAATGGAAACAACCAAACCATAATTGTGAAAGTTAAAACAACAAATTTACAGTTCTTAACTGTGAAAATTAGTAAATTTAAATAAACAATATCAAGTTTCAGTAAATTTATGTGTAGATGTTCACATTTGTAAACACCTGTTGCCAGTAGATGAGAAGTTTTGTGAAGACTCTATCACTTCACCCTCTTATTATGTAGTAGATGTTAAATTTAGCTAAATTTCTACTTTGCCAATGAATTCAGATGGTCCTAAAACATAGAGATATATCAATATCTTAAAATTGAAAATTTTGCACATGTAAAGTTTTGTGAAAAGCTCCCTCTAAATAGCTATCTACTAAATTTGATAACAAATTTATAAAGAGTATCAGTTTCACTATACATTTAATTATGCTGGTAAATATTTCTTAAACTATGTATTTCTGTGTTGTTGTTTCTTTATTGCTGTCCATGAAAATGTTGTTCAGAGAGTGTGTGTACAGGCATGCGTGCATGGGTTTTTTTTTTTTAAATAATTAAATGCATTATGTTTCAAGTACATTTTTATTTAAATTAGCTGAACCTGCTTTTCTGCTAGCATTATTGTGTTAACTATGGAGATTCACCTCTCCCATAGTTTCTTTCTATCTCCTGCCTGCTTCCATCTCTGTGCTATTCCCAATATCTCCCCTTCCATCTTAGGCCTTTTAGACATCTAAAACTACTTTTTCCCAAAGTGAGAGAATGTATCAAACAATTGGTTTGTGTGACCCAAAAAAAGCAAAAAAAATTGACATCACTCCTTAAATACTAATTATCTACAAATTTGTAAATAACAAAATTAATCAGAATAATTGTGTTTATAAACTTTTATGAAGTACATGGTTCACAAAAACTTAGTAATAAGTTAGATATTTAGTGTGTTTTATTTCATATCTCATTATAAGGAAAGCAATTCCCCCTCCTTCTACCTCTGCCCCCCTTTGAAGAAAGTTATTTAAGTTCAAATTTTATTACAATTTAATATGGTGTTATACATGATTGAATCCAGTCAGAGTTAGCAGTAAAAGTAATATATACAAAGTAATTGTTTAAAAGTAGTACAGTAATATAGGTATACAATGAATTTTATAATAAACCAGAAGTATTTCTTATTGTGATGTTATATGATACTTAAAATTTGAGTTGGTATATGTTAATTCACATCACATAAAGGCGCTAGTTGTTACCGTAGGAGCAGTATTATTTTTCTCAACAGAGAGTAGAAGCAACGTTCAATGAAACATTTCTTGGGATGAGGGGTGAGGGAGATCCAGTTAGTTGGGTCTCAGCTGAGGATGAGAGAAACATATCTCTCGAAAGCGCTCCTAGTAACAACTAGCACCTTTATGTGATGTGAATTAACATATACCAACTCAAATTTTAAATACAATGAGTTGTTAAAATGCTGTGCAGTCTTTTTTAAATTAGAACATAAGGTATCATAATAATCAGTTCAGCTGCTCTTGAGTGAAAAGTTAACCCACACAAATGCATACAAATTTTTTTAAACATGATTTTTGGCTTAATTTTTATATATATGGACCTTTTTGTACCAAGATACTATTTACCCAGAATCAAGAATTACATGAAAACTTTTAGTTGCAGACTTATTATGTGTATAAATTTGTGTAAACCACATTAAAAGGTAGCAATGCAGGAGATTAGAAGTGTCAAAAGAAAAGTTATATGGATAGGACAAACATTCGTTTTGCTACATTTTAGAATTAGAAGACAATTTTCTGCATGAATTTGATTCATTGGGATAGTTGCCATTGTTTAACTTAGCTCAGCTCATCTCTAATTTTCATGGTACAGTAACAATCATCAAAGGATATTACTAAGAAATTATTATATGCAGAAAGTCTTACAACAGAGAGTAGTGTTGCAATAAGCCACTTTGTTTTTTCTTTAATTTTGTCTACATATTCAAAATGTGTTAACTTCATCTGAATAGCCCATGAGTTGATGTTTAATGTGATTATGATTTTAGGAGAGAAGACAACTTGGACATTGAAGTGTCAGCTAGCGGTTTCACACAGCAAATGCAGAAAGACTTGAATGTTGAAATGGGCCTTGAGGAGGAGATAGCAGAAGAGAAAGTAAATGATCACTACATGGAATCCAAGATAAGCGAAGAGGATGTAGAGGAGCTAAGAAAGCAAGTGGAAAGCCTAGTAAGTCAAGGTTACAGAAATGTTGTTGAAAATAATCACAAAGAGAAAAGTGATAATGCAACTTTACAAAATGAGAGTGATGTTCATCATGAAGAGTTAGTTCTTCATGAAGATGGCTCACATGCACAATTAAAAGTTTTAGAAGTTTGCACCAATTCATCTACACAGAAGAAAAATGAGAAACACACTGAAATTGTTGTATCTGAGGGTGAGGAAGAAATAACTGACAAAAACACTTCACCAGATGTGTGTAAAAATGAGAGAAATAAAACATTCTCTAAAATGGTTCTGTCTGACAATGAGGAAGAAACAAATGAAGAATCTTCACCAGGTGCTCATAAAATTGAGCAGATTTACAATTACTGTAAAGGTGTCAGCACTGCATCAGACAGAATGGAAATGCTTAGCAGATTATATAATGATGCGTGTAGTATGCGGAGTACCTCCACAGCTGCCACTATTGCGCCAGAAGTGATAAAGAATAGAGTTAAAAAGACACTGGAGCGCCGAGAGCAAGCAGCAAGGAAAAGGATTGTAGTAAAAGGTGAAGCAAATGCTGTAACACGATCGCGCAGGGAAAACCAGGATACTATTAAACAGTGCAGTGGTATTTGGGGTTGGGATTAAATAAATACAGCTATGGAAATACATATTGCTTTGGGAACTGATGTTCTTACTGATTTTGTATTGTAAAAAGGATGCTAAAAGTAAATGCTTTTCAAATTAAAAAATCTTTTGTTTTCTTATTGTATATACAGCTAAATGTCCTGGTGATACTTTTCATTCATGGAAAGTATCATTCATGAAAAATGTCTCAGAGAAAGAAAATTTTTAAATGCTATCTTTTTCAGGTGACTTCAGTAAACAGGGATTGAAAATGAGAGATTCTGATAAGGTTGGTTCTGATAAGTAAGACAAGGCCAGGGTGCGAGGAGCAAGGTAGCCCTTACAAAAAAGGAAAATCCTACTCAAATTGCACTAGAATGTACTTAAGTAAGACTATTAGATTGGATTGATACTTTGCTAATGATCATTATGTTCAGTTCTTGCAATATTATCACACCAGTGTAAAAGCATTTCTATAATGATTATATCATGCACAGAAGAATTCAAGCTGCTTGTTTACCTATCATACAAACTTAATAAATGATAATATATGTTTGGATCCTGTCATCTGTTTGGTTAAGACTGTATAGTTTGCTGATTCAGAACATTAGTTTACAAAATGAAACAAATATGTCTTTTACTGTGAGATAAAAGCAAGGCAATTAATGGAAAGTTATGTGAAATTCTCTAAATATAGAACACAGCTACAGAACAATAGTATTTCCAAGAACTAATGTGAATATGTTTTAGTATGTTATTCTAAGGAGTCAATATAAAAGAATTTTAATGCACTCTGCATACTTTCAAAACATTTCTAATGAAAATATAGTACCTTGTACAGTGCCTTCGTTTTATTCCAAGGCCACTAATCGTGTGAATGCATACTCTTCACAGTTTACTACATTGCAGGGTTTTCCGTTCCATAACTCCTGTGTTACTTACTCATGATTTTTAGTAACGTATATGTAATGAGTATGAACCAGTATGAAAGTAGACTTACTGCAGTTATGCATAAGGCAAATGAAATTATAGGTTTCCACCTTAATATTATTTAATATGTTTCCACAATCTTGTAGCTTCTAGCTAATTATTCATTCAGTTACAGCCTTCTGCCCAGTGCAAGTCCTTCATTGCTAGCCATTTCCAAATTACCTACAAATTGGAAGCAATTGAATGAGAGAGAAAATAAATATTTTATCATAAGAAAAGCTACATCAGTAATATTGAAATGTCATTAATGAATTGGTATATAGTATTTCAGTTAAAAAATGCAATGAATCCATAGTATTTTTATTTGATACCATGAGTAGCTCAATATCAAAGCTGGAGATTTGCAATTTTCTGAAGGTTGGCAGAAACAATTTTTTCTTTTGTTAAACAACTTGCATTTAATTTTTCTTTCTTTCCTTCTTTCCCATAATTTGGTTACAAGTTCCAAATTAATATTGCTCTGTTTGAGATATCAACATGAGTGCTAAGCTAGCTGCTCAAGAGGAAGATTGTGTCTGGTGAGAACCCCTGTTCTGTATTCCAAAAAGGTGGTAAGCGACAATGGGAGTGGACATTTACATTATACAGAGCCAGAATTTTTATTGCACCCCATTCATGACACTTATTGTGGGCAGAGGTGGAAGATGCAGCAGCTGGGCGGCAGGCCTTGCCCCGGCAATGGGCCGTTGCGCCACGGAGTTTAGTTAAGTTTAGAATTGGTTTATTTGGAAATAAGAAATTAAGAGAACATACAGTTTATAAAAACGGAGATAAAATGAATAACATCTTTGTTATGATAATGATTATCATGTTATTGGGATAATTGGAGGGGTTGAGATGAATCTTGGACCAGTTGAGGATCATGCAATTTTGGAGCAGCTCACTAATAAGATAGAAGGAATGAAGGAGAGTATGTAATAAATTGGATGTGGTTATGAAGGAAATTCAGTGGAATGTACACAGAAATGGAATATGTCAAACTTAGAATAAACAAAATAGAAGAAAGATTCCAAAAATGTAACCTATATTTTCTGGGGTAGAAGCAAGAAGAGGGATTTGGCTTATTCAAGAAGTGATAGAAGTTTTAGAAAGAAAGCCAAGAATGAAGTTGTATTGTTGGGAGTTTGTGGATGCCTGCCCAACAGGAAGACAAAGGGGAAGAAGGATAATTATTGCCAGATTTACATCATTCCAAATGATTTACAAAGTACTGAATCAACCAAAATGTTTTGCCAGATTTGCATCATTCCAAATGATTTAAAAATTACGGAGTCAACCACAATGTTACAGAGTTGAAATATCAGGGGCAGAAAATGGATTTCATAATAAGAGGGCTTTGCAAATTAATGCTGGGAGTGCCTCAGAACACAGCTAATATAGGACCACTTTTAGAATTGGAGAAAGTCATTGTGAAAGTAATGGTGATGAAAAGAGTAATGAAATATTGCTACCAGGTAAATCAGTTTCCAGAAGAAAATATTTCAAAATGTTGTCTTAACTGTAAGTAAAGCTTCAAAGTTCTGAGTAAAATTAAGGATAGTTTGGAGAAGAGTGAATTAGGATGTATGTGTACAAAGATATGGCATGATATGAGGGTTTTGGAAATATGTATGCTAGATATGAAGATATGAATAGACAAAATATATGAGCTGAGATGTACGAGAAGAGATCATTAGCATTTTTAAAATGATTAAGATAGAATCAAATAAAGAAAGCTAGATATGTATAATAGGAGGAGAGAGAAGCCATTGCATGGTTCTGTTTAGGAGTATGAAAACTAATATGCCTTAATTCTTCCCATAGATTCATGTACTTGATTTAGCACTGAATAAATAAAACAAAAAAGATCATTCAAGAAATTAGTCAAAATTAGCTTTGAAGATCCATGTATCTGGTTTTTAAAAAGAAATTGATAAATGTCCACTTTTGATGTAATTATGATGGTAGGTGTCCATTTTTTATGCAAATGACTATGAATTGACCTAATAGTGATTGAAACTATGAAGCCCGGGACTTACAACATTGTAGATCACCATTGGGGTATGTCATCTCAATACAATTTGAGATCTCCTTGTGGTTTACTGGGAAAAATACAAATCAATTGGGGAATTTAATGTCGTATCGGGCAAGTTGCCAGAGTAGCTCAGTGGTTGGAGCAACTGGATGGAGACCGGGAGATCCATGGTTCAAATCCTGGCTATGGCATTGAAATTTTCAGTCGTCTGATTCTACCTTTCCGACCCTGAAGCACTTGTTTACAAATGGACACATCTATAAAATTCCATTTCAGACCTAACCTAATGAACATTGTTTAAAAGGTTAGGAAATAGAAACTTAAATTTAAATAAAATGGATATTCAAAAGTACTTTATCAAAATTTTATTTTACAAAATTATAAAAAGATAGTTTCAAAAAAGGAAGCAAAAGGAAAAAGACATTATTTAAATCAATCATGCATCAATGATTTGAAATCAATGTGTTTTCAAATTGACACTGATGCAGTAATCTGTATCACAAATAAAAATAGACGCTAATGTTGGCGCGTTTTATTAGCCAATTGCAGTTCAGTTATAATCTTTAGGCATATCGGTGTGTAGGAGTATAAAAAGAGTAGGTTAGAGGTATCCCCGGCAGTTCATCAAAATTCTTTGTACACTACACGTCGCCTTCAGTTCGTCGAAAGTATTTGTACGGCACACTTTGGATATCAATTTGTAGGTTACGCGTAACAGAGTTATGAAAATTCTCAAGTGTTATAAAGTTAATTATACAGAAAGTTGAAGTACGCGAATTAAGAAATATCAGTAATGAAGTTATTATAACAGTTTCAGTTTGGTGAGTGTTAAGATCAATGTATAAATGTGATAGTTAACGTGTTCGACAATAAAAGTGTAAATTAAATTTCTTCATCAGTGTAATATTTGGATAAAAGATTCCTTTCCGTTTACACAACCTGTATTAAGAGAAGTACTCGACCCAAGAAAAGATAATAGCTAGCCGGAGGACAGTAAACAAAAATTAAAACAAATAACAGTCGCATTCTTTCAAACACTAATACTACCGCAAATTGCTAACACCAGATGGAGCTAACAAACCGAATAAATGAATGACGTCACAAGATGGCATCACCATGTTGAGTAAACACATATACAAACATTACAAGGAACCACTCACAACACCACTACAAGGTTGCCATCAAAATCATTTTGATTTTCCATTCACATGGGTCGCATTGTCAGTGTCATCCTCTGGCAAATTATCCTATGGATCTGAGGTTAAGGAGGCACTGTTTCCAACAGGATTTTGTATTATTCCAAATTGGTATTCTCCTTTCAGTTTTCCCAATATTTTCTTCATGTTCCATTTTGTTTCTTTTTTGAGTGAGCACCAATGGAGATTTCCTTTGAGTTATGTTGAGCTATGCAGTTGGGTTACAGATTAGCCTCTCTGCTGCAGTATCAACATTGTAAGCCAGCTCTCATCTGCTATATTTTCGTTTTCTGAAGAACTAAGCATTAACATGTAGAAATTTTAAAGTGGAATTGGGCTGTTTTCATAAACTAGCTTTGCTTCTGCCTTCCAGTCAGATGGCATCCAATCTTGTCCAATAAACTTCAGTGCTCCTCTTGAAAATGTAATACAGGGTGATTTTAAATGATGGGCCCATTTTATAAAATTCGTATTTATTAAAGTGCAAATCCAACATGAACCATCTTTATACCAATAAACAGAGGAATTTTCAAAGTTTTGTTTAATACATTATAAATGTTCAATGTGTCCACCATTTGCTGCACGGCAAACATTTACGCGATAGCCAAACTCGTCCCACACACGAGCAAGCGTATCTTCTGTTACTGAGTGCACGGCAGCAGTGATACGGTTCCGCAGGTCGTCCAGAGTGTAGGTAGAGGCGGGACGTAAACAGCTTCCTTAACATAACCCCATAAGAAATAGTCACATGGGGTGAGATCAGGAGATCTCGGTGGCCAGAAGTGTAGAACCAGGTCTTCATTTACCCTGCGACCTATTCAGCGCTGAGGAAGGGATTCATTCAAAAAGCCTCGTACATCGCTGTGCCAATGGGACGGAGCTCCATCCTGTTGGAAAATGAGGTCCTGTGAATCTTCCATAATTTGAGGGAACAGCCATTGTTCCAACATGCCCAGGTACGTTATTCTAGTTACAGTTTTTTCCGCAAAGAAAAATGGTCCATAAACCTTTGTACGAGATAAGGCACAGAACACGTTTACCTTCGGTGAGTCTCTTTCGTGTTGCAATGTTGAATGTGGATTTTGCAAACCCCATGCGAACATTGTGTCTTGGCTTTTCCACTAAGGTGGAAAGTCGCTTCATCGCTAAAAATGATACGCTGTAGAAACGCGACATCCTCCATCATTCCTAGCACATAACCACAAAATTCGAGACGCTTCTCTTTGTCTTTAGGTTTACGAGCCTGCAAAAGTTGTAATCGGTAAGGCTTGTACAGCAAACGCCGTCTCAGAGCTTTCCATACAGTTGGTTGGGGTATTCCAAGTTCTCTACTAGCTCTATGGGTAGACTTACGTGGACTGCGAACAAAACTGTCTTCAATCCGTCTGACGTCCTCCTCTGACAAACACGCCGGCCTGTGCTTTTTCCTTTACACACACTTCTAGTCTGTTTAAATTGGGTAAACCAACGGCTAATGCTTTTTCTAGTTGATGGTTCAATACCGAATTTGTTACGAAATGCCCGCTGCATTACAATTTGTGAACTCAATAACGCAGAAAACCTCGTGCTCCACAGTAGCCACCTCACTACGTACCACAGAACACCACAGACTGACAGTGAAACGCAATGGCGGCATATTGCGCGAGCACTCTACCGGCCGCTTCTAAAACCATCACTGCCCGCCGAAAAAAACTTTGAAACTTCCTCTTTTCATTGTTATACAGATTGTTCATGTTGGATTTGTGCTTTAATAAATACAAATTTTATAAAATGGGTCCATCATTTAAAATCATCCTGTATTTCTCTTTCTTTGTAATAGTATTCTTCTTTTTTTCGCACCAAACACACTATCTAAGGCAGGAGGAAGTGCCCCATAATGAGGAAGTGTATTTCAATTTTCTCAGTGCTTGTAGGTGTGTAGCTGGCAAAAACATGCAGAATATTGTTAAAATGTTGATATTTTTATTCTGTACTGCGCAACCATCTGACAAAACAAACTGAATCACATCCAAATGGATCTGCTGAATGCATGTCATTATAAACAACAGAAGCAACCTCATCAGAGGATTTCTTAGTTTTGTCTTCCATTCAAGAATAAATGGACACAGTACTATAAAGCATTTAAGGTTTTGAATTGGTCGACTTAACACTCATGGGTTTCACTTACACATAATTAATGCAGGAACATGTTTTTGTAGTACCTTGTCTACATCATCAGCTACGGTTGACTAATTTGAACAACTGGGTCAAAGGTAACCACTACACCATGGAGGACGACAAATAGAAGGTAATTGTTTAAGTTATCTTTAGATGAAACAATTATTAAAATACTATGCTTATTCACCATTCCGCCTGTGGTGCTGTATTAATAAGAGTGGGTATTAAACAATACTAAAAAGAGATTATTCACTGTCTTTAATATTTTAAGTTAATAAAGAGTGATAATACATCTTTCACAGTAACAAACTATTTTTATTCACTTGAAAGGTGTTTTGCGATGAAGACATATGATTTGTTTACACCAGGACCCTTTGTTGAGCTGGTTTCAGTATAAGATCCAGGATCTCAGTTGACAAACCTTTGACCATAGAAAGATTATAACAATAAATCTGCCAAGGAAATAGGCACTTTGGCACTGGCAATCAAAGCTCGAGGTTCTCTCTTGTGTAAATCCATTTTCATTTTAAAATTTCCTTCTCTGTTTCATTCCCCATTTTGATGCACTTTTTTAACATTAAAGTGTTGCATTCGTACATACTGAAACAAGAAAGAGAGAGTGTGGATGCATACATGCATGGGTGTTTTTTATTTATTTATTTATTTATTATTAACAATAAGTGAAGTAGTGTCCCTAAACAATGATTTGATTCACCATGTGGTTTAAGGGCTACACTATGTGCAGCAGAAAATGAGAAAGGCTTGTACTTCTTCAGCCCAAAGAGTTCACCTGCGCAATCTATTTATTTATGCCATTCAACACATTTAAAATTCTGTGATAAAGTGCATTTGTCTTTAAAATTTGGTTGCATGTCTTAGCATTCCATGTACATATGTTGGTATTACTCAGAATTGTTTTGTTTTTATTATAGTTATGATTACAGCAATATGGCATGACATATAAAAACCAAGGTGAATGTTAAAGCAAAATTATCAATTAATTATATGTTGTATTATTTTACATCATGCATTTTTAAATTTAGAAAATTGCATCAGCAGGCATGGTATGTTGAATGCTTCATAAAATGATGCTCTTAGGCTACAAAAGCTTAAGTTTAATTTACAAAAGAGCATAAAGAAAACCTGCCTCTCACACATGTTAATTCCTTTTATGACAAGGGAATCAGTTTTGTCTCTGAATAAGATACTTTTATAGCTTGTGTGTGGAGATAATTGCTTAAAACAAGAGCAAAATGTTTGTTTGTTCAGCAGAGTATGTCTTGTCAAAGTTCTTGTCAGATAAGATCATTATGTAATGTTCTTTATTGACACACACATGAAGCTTTCCTTTCAAAATAAGAAACTTGCATTGCAAGAAATGAAAATGCTGCTTGTGCATGTATATATGTTTTTGCACAAAGCTATTATGGTGGTTGCAGGAAACAGGACTTCATCCCCATCCACTTCAAAATTTGATAATTGATATTATTGGGGAGAGAGAGAGAGAGAGAAACATAGACCAGAATATTATATATTTGCTGTTAAAATGACTTAAAACTGGTGAGCATTATAATTCAAAACCAAAAGCGGAATGTATTTTTGTAAACTAAGTTTCAAATTTTGCTTTAGCAAAAGCAATGTCCTTAATGACTAATCAAGCTATATTCAAGAACATTTTTACTTTCTCTACTACGTATAGTAAGTAGGGGAAGTATTGCATTCCACCCAAAAATTCGATACCGAGATTTCACCGGAAATACATGTTTTGAGACCTCCTGAATCCAAAAAAAGCATTTTTGGAAACATGTCCGTGTGTGTCTGTGTGTGTGTGTGTGTGTGTGTGTGTGTGTGTGTGTGTGTGTGTGTGTGTGTCTGTGAACAGCATAACTCAAAAACGAACAGTCGGATAAGCACCAAACTTGGTATTTAGGTTCAGTATCTTCCAGAGATGCGACACGAAGGTTTTCAAGAAAATCCCCCCACCGCAGACTCAGACTACCCTTTATATGGAACATTTTTCAAAAATTGTAATTTTCTCAAAAATGGCTCTAACGATTTTGATGAAAATATCATATGTTTAAGATAATGTCATGAGAAATGAAATGTATATCTCGAATTTTCTGGGAATGTCTCCAAAAGTATTCTTCATTGTGAACGACTTTTGCATAACTAGTAAACCATAAGAGATAGACAAAATTTTACTACACAAAAAATGTAGATCGCGTTAAAATACACAACTTATGTCATATACATTTCTTTTGTTGAGTGAACCGTTTTCGAGATATTGCTTGTTATTTCCTTAAATTTTCCAATACGTATACTTTTTCTCAAATTCCTTATTCATTTTTTACTTTCTCTACTACGTATAGTAAGTAGGGGAAGTATTGCATTCCACCCAAAAATTCGATACCGAGATTTCGCCGGAAATACATGTTTTGAGACCTCCTGAAACCAAAAAAAAGCATTTTTGGAAACATGTCCGTGTGTGTGTCTGTGTGTGTATGTGTGTGTGTGTGTGTGTCTGTGAACAGCATAACTCAAAAACGAACAGTCAGATAAGCACCAAACTTGGTATTTAGGTTCAGTATCTTCCAGAGATGCGACACGAAGGTTTTCAAGAAAATCCCCCCACCCCAGACTACCCTTTACATGGAACATTTTTCGAAAATTTTAATTTTCTCAAAAATGGCTCTAACGATTTTGATTAAAATACCATATGTTTAAGATACTTTAATGGCAAATAAAATGTATATCTTGAATTTTCTGGGAATGTCTCCAAAAGTATTCTTCATTGTGACTTTTGCATAACTTGTAAACCATAAGAGATAGACAAAATTTTACTACACAAATAATGTAGATCGCGTTAAAATACACAACTTATGTCATATACATTTCTTTTGTTAAGTGAACCGTTTTCGAGATATTGCTTGTTATTTCCTTAAATTTTCCAATACTTATACTTTTTCTCAAATGCGTTATTCATTTTTTTATGTCCTGGACATGCAAAGAGAATGGAATGCGCCACATAGCAACCAGCGTTAAAATATTTGACTATCGCTTAAAAGCTACCATATTTCCCTTGCATCTACAAGAAAATTACCAATAAGATTGACATCTCGATTAACATGAACCATATGGAGAATAGGCGTTTGTAAAATTAGATTGTACAAGAGTAGAGAAAGTCATGTGAGTGTAACACATCAGATTTTTTTATGTCCTGGACATGCAAAGGGAATGGAATGCGCCACATAGCAACCAGCGTTAAAATATTTGACTATCGCTTAAAAGCTACCATATTTCCCTTGCATCTACAAGAAAATTAGCAATAAGATTGACATCTCGATATCTCGATTAACATGAAGCATATGGAGTATAGGCGTTTGTAAAATTACATTGTACAAGAGTAGAGAAAGTCATGTGAGTGTAACACATCAGATTTTTTTATATATCTTATTATATCTCTTAGAATTTCTTTGGCAGGCTACCTTTTAATCTGTAAAGGAATAGCTAAGTTGTTAAAATAAAAATGTGATGTGTTAGATTCATGATTTTCTCCAGCCACTGTTTTACTTTGAAATTCCATAATGTTCATATGACATTGCAAGAAACATTTGCATGGTAGCTACTATAAAAATGACACTAAAGAATTAAAACCAATAGGAACAAATATCTCATAAATGGCTGGTGCCACAAAAACAATTATTTGAAATAAATTGTTTGTTTTCAAGAGATTATATTTTTATGTAGTAAGTTTCTGTCTATCTCTGATTTACCACTTATACAAAATTATGTAAACTTAATTCTGAATGAAGAGCTCTTCACAGGTTATTTATAGAAAATTCAGAATATACATTTTGTTAGTCATGTAAATATCTCAAACATATAATAGTTTAATCCAAATAGAGCTAATTTTGAGAAAATCAAAAATAAGGAAAAATTGTGCATGAAAAAAGCATTATCTAACTTTTCATTTTTGATTTATGGTGTTCACAGAGAAAACTCCCCTTGAAGGGAGCTTTTGAAAACTGACGACTGTATTTCCACTTTCATAAAATCCAGTGAAATACAATATTATGCTACATTTTCATGCATTGAAATTGAATGTGTTACTTAAGAGTATCTTTAAAGGCATTATGCCCAATTCACAATGGAGCAACAATTGCGACAAGACAAGATGATTGACCAAGAGAAATTCTGCATGAATGCGACAAAATCTGTCTGTTTTATCCTGTTAAATGATAATTTTGGAATGTGTTCTTTGATTTGTCTTTATCTCTAGTCTCTTAATTCTTGTTATATATGTTTCCTTATGTACTTTCTTTTGTATATCTTCCTTCCTTATATGTATTATGTAGTTCCTTATCACTGACGTATAATTGTAAAGTGGTTGTCCCTGATATGAGCCCAAAGGCTCCTTGGGACCTATATCCAAATAAATAAATGAATAAAAAATAATAATCCTTCATAGTAGGTGTTGCTTGGAGGTGGTTCCACTTAGTGGAGTCTCCCAACTCTAACCATACTAGGACGTTCGTCCTTTGCTAGAAGTAGGATGAGTTTAAATGAAGAGACTGTGGTGACATTGTGGGAAAAGGTTTTAGGGAGGATTTCCCCCCCCCCCTCTTTAATATGAGAATGCTCGAGGAAATCTAGTGGTGACCAAGCATAAGTCTGGGGCATTTATAGCGTTTCCCAGGATATATGTCCCGGTTGAGGGCGTTGAAGCTGTTGGGTAGGGGAGTCATAAGACTTGGAAATGGGGTCAGGAGGAGGGGGGTTGAGGTCACGATGGATATCTTTGTTGGGAATGCGAAAATTTAATTTGAGTTGACTTCCGCACGGTGTGGCAGCATCCATAGGATTGGTATGCATGTTCTTGTTAATATGGTATCTATCAACGTCCTGGGAAAGGTATGCTTTTTCGGAAGAAATGTTAAATTGTCTCTTGTATGAATTGAGTTCAAAAATACAATGGAAAGGTGTGTGCTTTCGCGCAGAAATATAAAAGTATCACCTTATGCCCAGTTCATAAAGGACAGAACTTGACTTTAACGCGCGAAGCTCGGGAGAAAGCACCTACCTTTTCGTAGTGTTATTGTCTCATATGTACTTAATTCATACAACTCGTGATGCCTAATTTAATGTTTCTTCGGAAAAAGAATGCATTTCCCAGGAGGGTGATGCCATCTTAACAAGAGCATAAACACCAATTCTGTGAATGCGGCGTGGTAAAAGCACTCCAATTCAATTTTGTCGCGTTCATGCTGAATTCCTATTGGTCAATCGTCTTGTTGCCATTGTGAATACTACATTTTGAGGAGAAACATCGTGTCGCTGTTTTGTGAACTGGACTTTTGTGAACACTTGGATTTTGAGGAAGAATGTCGTGTCGCGCCGCCATTGTCGCTCCATGGTGAATTGGGATTGGAAAGTTTGCATTTGTTTCTTAAGCATTTCTGTACATTTAAGAAGGCGAAGAAATTACTGAAGCAAACATAAGGCGTTCTTATTGTCTTTCGTATCCTCCTGTCCAGATTGTGGTACGAAGTAATTTTCTGGGTAAATCAGCTCGTCTTTATCATCATCCACTGGTCCCAACGGCATTTTGAAATAAAGGCAAAACAGTAATGTATTACATCCCAGTTAAAATGACGTGGAAGTATTTTGTTCCAGAGTTCGGGGTCAGGTCAGGGGCAAACTGAAGCAACAGTTCATCACATTTTTTCTAGTGTGGACGCAGTGAATTGAGTTACAACTGGTACTATAGCGTTCGTTCATAAATAATGTATGTTGGGAGTTTAGCTAGATGTCTTCTACAGGATGAGCATTGTTCGACAAGATGACTCCATATTATGACATTTAGATTTTGTACCAAACTATAGGATATTTTATCCACTGACAAATGCTTACCTAGAACATTGCTTATCTTCGCATTATAATCTTTTTAGTTCCATTTATACCCCGCCTTTAACTGTATTAGCCTTATCTTGTACGATAACAAAGAAGTGGCTCGAAGCTTAAAACGTAACACGTGTCAAGCCAAAGTAACAATACGTGAATGACTGTGATGATACAATTTATAGCGCACGTAAGTTCGTGTATCTAAAAAGCAAACATTGGAATATCTGTCCATCCTGTGTACATTGACTTCGACTGATATAAGATCGATAAAAAAAAAGACACTGAAATTGCATTATCTAACAAAGCGCCGGATATTTTTTGGTGCCAATCCAGTGCAAAGTAAACACTTTCTTTTACCAAGAATTTCAACTTAGGACGTTTTAGTATTCTCCCCGTCACGCAGAAAGAAACTCATATGTGGAATATGTCGGGGAAATGTGTGTCTGATCTCTCTAATGAATTTGCTTTATGCAGCGAGAAGGAATTCTAGCCACGATTTGCAGGGATCCTGAAGATCGGGTGGTCTGTAGGCTTGACAGCCTCTGCCTTAACTGGGTCGTGTAGAGGATAGTAAGCCTATATTTCATCGTGAGGTCTTGGGATAGACAAAATTAACTTCTACCGATACAGAAGCCGAGGTCGTTAAGGCACGGACTCGTGAACGAGAGGGAGTTCATACCCCAGCACCTCCCTGATTGAGGTTTCTCCCAGGTTTTCCTCAGTACACATTACTGGCAAATGCTGGGGATGTACCCTAAAGTTACGCCTGGAACTTCTTCCCAAATTCGTTTTCCTGATTATCATTTCATGTATCAACAGTGTCCATCGCCTGCGATTCCTTATGTTTATGTACAGTGCGTTCGTTACATTATCAGGCCGCGGGTCGCGCGTATGCGTGCTCCTCGCACCGTCTATTACACTTTTTTAATTTCCGTTCTAAAATTCTGCGTTACTTACAAGTGATAGTAACATGCACTACGATGAGTACTAACCTTTTATAAGTTGTGTTGAAAATGGCATCCGTCTGCATTTAGACATTGCATCTTCGGATCAAATAGCCATTCACACGCATAAGTTTTCTTGCGCAATTTTCTTAATTTCTGTTCTTATATTGACATTAAGTTCGTCTATAGTGTGGGGATTATTCCTATAAATTTTATTTTTTAGGGTTCCCCACAAATTGAAGTCGCACACAGTAAGATCCGGGAAACGGGGGAGGTCCTTTAGAAATTACCCTGTCATCACATCGCTTTTGTGTCTTCCAAGGAGGTTTGAGCAGTATGGGTTCTGGCAGTATCTTTTTGGAAATATCCATTTTCTCTCTCATTATCTGGCATCTGAAAAAGATGTACAAGAATATCTATTGTACGTATCGGAATTTACGGTATCGCTGAAAAATATATGCCTTGTTATCCGCTTTGCTGTTGTCGCACACCATACACCAATTTTTAAATCATGCAAGGGAACTTCATGAATTAAATGAGGATTCTCTGTGCTCTAATACTTATTGTTCCTGAGGTAACACGACCATTCCTCATCTAAGAAAATTATTAAGTGCGTGTCAACAGCTCTGTCAACGATATTTTGTAAAATCCAGATACAAAAGTTGACTAGTTTTCGTCGTCACAAGGTTGTAATTGACGAAATATAATCACTCTGTAGAATTTCCATTTTAACAATTTAGCAGCTGTATGAACAGAGGTCTTTGAAACACCCAGTTTCTGTGCAACACGTTTTTTAGACACTTGTTTGGAGAGCGTTCGAATGATGCACCAATTTAGTCAATTTCTTCCTCCTTTAGAACATGTCATTTTCGCTTCTTAGGTTTAGCGACTCCGTTGTCTTAAACTTATTAACCAAATCTAACAGTTTCTCTACCTGGAACTGGAATACCAGGAAATTTCTCCTGAAATTGTCTATACATCTGTCTACTTGATTCGGTTTTTACGTTTCAAGCGTGAAGTTTTCGGTAGACATTTCAGTGGACTAATAACAAGGAAAGAAGAGCAACAATAACAAGAATACTCTAAAAGTAATTCACACACAATACAGATGACTTGAATAAACTTCTACCTTTGAGATATACAATGAAAAAAAACTAATCTTTACAGCTCGAACTGAACACAGATAATACAGCTGATATATGGGACGCAGCATAACTCAGGTTACTAAAAAGCAAAGATGGCTGATGTTGCATGTTAGGACACGATCAACATTCTATTCCAACTTGAGACTACACACACGCACGCACGCACACACAGGATGAATCACCTAAAACTTGCATCGCAAATATTTCAGAAATGGAAAGTGCTATTGATGTGCAGTTTTCACAGCATTGATTGGTAGTCAGGGGCTCGTACATTTAGCCTATAAACAGATTTTAATACTGAGAAAGTGTATTTTTTGAGCAAACATACAATTTTTTTAAACGAGACAATGCCTAGTTACATCAACAGAATAAAGGTAGGGCAAATTAGAATGTCAATGGTCTTTGTTGCAGGATTCTAGTGCAAGTGGTTTACGAGAAATCATATTTTGAAAAGTTTCTACCCCGACAATTGTTTGTCCTGTTCAACCTGCTTAGTTGCTAGGTACGATGTTGTTATGTTTGTTTGCATTGTGTTTTCTTTTCATTGATTGCATTGCAACTTTCTGGTCAGTTAGTTTGTGACAGTTCAAGTAGTAAGTCGTGAGTGGAAGATGGGGTTTACTAATGCAGAAAAAGCCGACATGCTCATGGTGTATGGAGAGTGTAGGAAGAATGTAGTTCGCTCCTGTACGGTGTATGCGGAAATGTATCCCAATAGACCTCAACCATCTCTGCAATTATTTATCAACCTCTTCAACCAAGTGAAAGTGGTACTGTAACACCTAGAAAATGTAACAGAAACAAACAAGTGACTGGAGAAGAGGCAGAAATTAATGTTTTGGCTGCCGTTGCAGTAGATCCACAAATTAGTTCCCGCACAATCGCACGTGGAAGTGGCATAAGTCAGGCAAGTGTACTGCGCGTTCTCCATCGACATAGGTTCCATCCCTATCACATCTCTCTCCATCAAGAGCTGCAAGGAAGCGATTTTGAGGATCGTGTTAACTGTTGTACATGGGCATTAAGACATGATACTCCAGATTCATCATGCATCTTGTTTAGTGATGAGGCAACATTTACTAATCATGGCCAAGTAAACCGCAGAAACATGCACTATTGGTCTGTTGACAATTCCCGTTGGCTTCGTCAGGTGGAACGTCAGCGTCCATGGAGTTTAAACGTGTGGTGTGGGATAGTAAACCATCAGCTCATAGGCCCTTTGTTCATAGAAGGAACAATGAACTCGCACAAGTATCACAGCCTCCTGACAGACCATCTGCCACAGATGTTAGAAGACGTTCCTTTGCAGACTAGGAGGAACCTGTGGTACCAACATGATGGCTGTGCAGCCCATAGTGCACGAAGTACTACAGCTTGTCTTAACGGGTTGTTTCCAAATCGTTGGATTGGAGAAGAGGACCTGTACCTTGGCCGACACGTTCACCGGATCTGACCCCTTTAGGCTTTTTTCTGTGGGATAAGGCTGAAAGACACTGTCTACAAGGATGTACCAAATACACCAGACAATATGAAACGACGCATTATGCTGCCTGCTCTGAAATTTCCGCTGAAATGCTAGAACGTGTGCAGCAGTCTTTCCATAGCAGACTGGAAGCGTGTATTGCAGCTGCCGATGGTCATATTGAACACAACCTTTGAAGGGCTATGTTCCCTTTACTTGTAAGAATCCACGGAAGTATTGTAATTTCCTTTTGTTTTTCTTTAGTTTGTGCTACCACAGGTTGTACAAGTGTCGGTGCGTAAAAGTTTCAAAATAAGATTTCTCGTAAACCACTTGCACTAAAATCTTGCAACAAACGCCACTGACATTCTAATTTACCCTACCTTTATTCTGTTGACTAACTAGTATTGTTCCATTTAAAAAATGTATGTTTTCTAAAAAAACACTTTCTCAGTATTATTGAAATCTCTTTATAGGCTAAATGTACGAGCCCCTGACTATTAATCAATGCAGTGAAAAGTGCACATCAATAGCACTTTCCATATCCGAAATATTTGCGGTGCAAGTTTTAGGTGATTCACCCTGTATATACACACGATTGTCTGGAGACTGTTCTGAGAGCAACAGCTATATCCTTATCATTTGCAACGTATACAGGCCCTGTCACCAGCAATTTATCCCACTCGATTGATGTTCTGCGAGTGGTTCTTGCAGCAGTGTGCTACAAATCCGAGCTTTCCTGCCTTAGTATTATTTACAAATGAAGTACAGTTCACACGAGATGGCACTGCAAATTTCCACAATCAGCATGTATGGGCATATGAAAACCCACATGCAATTGTTCCATCTCATCATTAAGTGCCGCTCACTCTCAACATGTGAGCCGGTAACATTGGTGATTGATAAGTTGGACCCCATGTACGTGTAAACAGACTTATGGGGCAGACGTACACAAACTTCCTGGAAAACGCCATACCTCGTGTATACGAAGACACTCCACTGAGCATTCATCAAGCTCACTTCTTTCATGATGACACACCTGCACACTTTAGTCGTACCGCTCGCCGGTGCTTGGATCGAAGGTTTCCTGATCGATGGATAGTAGAGGTGGCCCAATTGTTTGCCCACCACGCTCACCTGATTTGAACACTGTCGATTTCTACTTGTGGGGTCATTTAAAAACGGTGGTGTATTCGTCTCCGGTGCCTGACATGGAATCCCTTCAGAATGGAATTGTGGCAGGTTGTGAGGAAGTACGCAATTCTCCTGGAATTTCAGGTCGTGTTCGCACGGCCATGAGACGTCGATGTGAGGCATGTGTTCATGCAGGAAGTGGACACTTTGAACTTCTTCTGTGAAGAAAATGACCTGCGGTAAGAAATACGTTCCGGTGAATATCAATGTTTTGAAGGCCAGAACTCAGAGACCAAGCATTTCCGGACACATGCTCTAATGGATTTTTTTTATTTACATATGGGAAATGTATACATGAAAGTATGCCCTCTACTTTTGAAACACTCTATATGTGTGTGTGTGTGTGTGTGTGTGTGTGTGTGTGTGTGTGGTTACCATGGTAGCCTCTAGTTCCCAGGTCGCGAGTTCAAACCCGGCGGAGGGCGATTGATTTTTTTCGGGCGTAAAAATCTAGCATGGCTTCCTTCGGAAGGGAAGTAAAGCCGGTGGTCCCGTGTCTTAGATTTACAGCACGTAAAAAAAAGTTGTCTGGCGATTATGTTTGCTGCTAGCCAAATTGCTACGATTCCAGGGCGAATGATATTACTATACCTCAGACATCTGAGCAAAAGTACCGGTCTTTCACGCCCAATATAGAATGGGACGCTAAGGACCACAGCAGTTAAAGAGCGTCCATAAATAAAACTCAATTTAATTTTAACACGCACACACATGTATACAGGTTGGACCATTTAAGTTGAGACTATACAGTATCTCCAAAACTAAGCGTTGTAGGAACAAATGTCTTGAATGAAAGATGCTTGATATTATGGGGAAAAATAAATGCCATTAGTCGTTTGTGGAGGACGTTGTGGTGGTTATTTTAGGGTCAATTTAAATTGACTCTTATTGTAGGTTCCCATTTAAAAAATTAAATTAACCCTAAAATGATCATCATAACGTCCTCCAAACAAAACACGACTAATGGCATTTACTTTCCCCCATAATATCAAGTAATTTTTATCCAACATGTTTCTTTCTACAACGCTTAGTTTTGGAGATATTGTACAGTCTCAACTTAAATGGTCCAGTCTATATATGTAATTGCTCTGTAATTACTTTTCTTCGGCGTAAAGGTTTAGTCATCACCTTCCTTCTCCGCCATAACCCTGATAACCTATAACCTAGATGCACCTTAAGTATTAAATTAACCACTGAATCGTGATATGGACTCAAGTATAACATGTGTATATTATTTATTAAACATTACAAATTGTTCTACTATAGAAGTAAGAAGAACAAGTTATAGTTAACGCTTTAATACGATTTCGGCATACTTACGTAAAAACGTGTTTGTTCTTTCAGAATGTTGCAAATGTTTTAAATTGGAAATATGCTAATATTTGTGAAAAATTTTGTAAAATCCATTTTGTAGGAATCAGTATATATCCGCCACACATAGAAAGTGGAGATTTTTGCCTCAGAATCCAAAGGGGTATGTTTGTTCAACTCATGCCAATTATCGTGTGTCCATATCAGTGTATTATGGCCGTGTCTCATTTGAAAATGTTGCAGATTTTTAATTTTATAAGGTTAGTCTCATTCACCCCTCCCTCAAAATAAAATTGTATATACGCCCCTGCATTCCAGTAATTTGATTAATTACTTAAATGAATGTTTAGAATGAGTTTAAGAAGCAACAGTTTAATGCCAAATATAACAGTTTTCAGAATGTTTAATATCAGAGACTTTCACGTGATTCCGATAAGGAACTACCTTTATCAAGGATATAAGTGGTTTCTAGCTGTGCTCAAACTTATCTTATCTCAAATAAGGCTGTATTATAGTACTTCCTCAAATCCCTTGCTTCCGATAAAGACATTTCGGGCTAATAAAACCACACAGTTTGTAGGTATAACAATAATAATAACAATATATTCTATAAAAGTTTGTACTACTATTATCATCATCATTATTATTATTATTATTATTATTATTACTATTATTATTATCTGTAAAAACTGAATTCGGCAAGATAATTGTTGTATGATGGCGATCTTGAACTTAAAATTTTCGGAGAATATAATTTCAAATACCGTCCAGTATTCAGAGCAGAGATGATAACATATAGACCTGCTTTAAAAGTGAAAACTATCCGCTTTTGAGAACAGGTTTTTTTTACATTCAGTTGTTTCTCGCGATTACATAGAAACTATGAAATTTTAAGGTCAGCGTATAGCGTCCAGTTCTTAAACATTTAACTATCGCTGTTCTCTTTGTATTTATAATGAAATGTGCAATGTAGCTATGCTGCAAAGGTTTGTTTGGATTAAAACGCAGTAAATATAAAAATAAGCCTTAGTAAGAATAGTTTGTATACTCTCTAATAAACGATAGAGGGTAGAGAAAGTAATGTGTATATATCATATCAGATTATTATTATTAGTATTGCTTAAGTTTTCAACCAGAGTACATTTTGTTTTATAGAGATCAATATTATAATCCATGGAAAAAAGTAAAGTCGGTGGTCCCGTGTCGTAGATTTACTGCATGTAAAAGAACCTGATAAAAAGGCCTCAGCAAAATTTCCAGCCTTTCACGCCAATAGATTGGGGTGCTAAGATGCATAGTAGTTAACGTCCATAAACAATAACTCAATTTCTTTTTTCCCAGTAATGAAGGAGCTTCGTTGCTGCGCAAATGCATTGAAACGCCATTGTTCACATTGGTGTGCATTATGTGAAACTTGTTGTTTTAATATAGTTATAATTAACTTCATGAGGTGCTGGAAATGTCTCTGAAGGAAAAACGTAGACCTTGACCGTCTGACATTGCATTCACATAGCTCATTTGTTAGTAAGATAAGCAGTGGACCAGCTATATTAGCAAAGTCCATGTGACTAGAATAATGAACCATGTCTGGACTGGACACAGGTTTTGTTACAGACCTGAAACTGGCTGGGTTTGTCTTTTCGGTGCGCCTAAGGAAAGGAAAATGATGTTTAGATATTTCTATTTCCTAATTAAACCTCTTTTGCTGGATCTTCTTTTGATATTGAGTTGAACCCATATACTCGCATAATAAAGCAGACACATTTTTACTTCATCTACCACGTATATAGTAAGTATTGCATTCCGCCTAAAATTCGACACCCAGATTTCACCGGAAATGCATGTTATGAGGTCCCTGAATAAAAAACATTTTTACTATCTCTACTACGTATAGTAAATAGGAAAAGTATTGCAATTCACTCAATTGCAATTTCGAAATTTCACCGGAAATACATGTTTTGAGGTACCCTGAATCGAAATACAGCATTTTTGGAAACATGTCTATGTGGGTGTGTCTGTCTGTCAGTCTGTGAACAGCATAACTCAAAAACGAAAAGTCAGATAAATACCAAACTTGGTGTTTGAGTTTAGTATCTTCCAAGGATCCGACACGAAGATTTTCAAGAAAATTTCCTCACCCCAGACTACCCTTTCCATGGAACATTTTTCGAGAATTTTTATTTTCTTAAAAATGGCGCTAACGATTTTGATTAAAATATAATATGTTTAAGATATTTTTATGACGAATGAAATGTACATCTGAATTTTCTGAGAACGTCCCCAAAAGACCTCTTCATTCCGAATGACTTTCGCATACCTGGTGAACAGTAAGAGATAGACAACATTTTACTACACAAAAATGTAGATCTCGTTAAAACACACCATTTGTCATATACTTTTTTTGTGGAGTGAACCATTTCCGAGATGTTCCTTGTTAGTTGTTTGAATTTTCCAATACTTATACTTTTTCTCAAATGGGAATTCGTTATTCGCTTTTTTATGCCCTGGACATGCAAAGAGAATGGAATGCTCCACATAACAACCAGCTCTTAAAAGATTTGACTATCTCTTAAAGCCTACCAGTAGGTAAATATAGAGAGAGCTGGGCCACTTTTTGGGCATATATGGGAAAGGATAGGGAAAACGAGGCTAGATGGGGCGGTTCAAGGAGGAAAATGGGTTTATATGGGGGAGATAGGGAATACGACGACCGATACTATGCTAGACAGGGTTGAAGGAGGGAAATACGTTTATATGGAAGAAATAGTAGAGAGGTGTTAGCCTAGACAGAGGTCGAGGAGTAGAGTATGGTTTATATGAAAGGTATAGGAAAACGAGGAGGGGTGTTAGGCCAGACAGAGTTGAAGGGTAGAGCATGTCTTTTATATGAGAGAGGTAGGGAACAGGAGCAGGGGTGTTAGGCTAGACAGAGGTCGAGAAGTAGAGTATGGTTTATATGAAAGGGATAGGAAAACGAGGAGGGGTGTTAGGCTAGACAGAGTTGAAGGGTAGAGCATGTCTTTTATATGAGAGAGGTAGGGAACAGGAGCAGGGGTGTTAGGCTAGACAGAGGTCAAGAAGTAGAGTATGGTTTATATGAAAGGTATAGGAAAACGAGGAGGACTGTTAGGCTAGACAGAGTTGAAGGGTAGAGTATGTCTTTTATATGAGAGAGGTTGGGAACAGGAGGAGGGGTGTTAGGCTAGACAGAGGTTGAGGAGTAGAGCATGGTTTATATGAGAGATATAGGAAAACGAGGAGAGGTGTTAGGCTAGACAGAGGTCAAGAAGTAGAGTATGGTTTATATGAGACGTATAGGAAAACGAGGAGAGGTATTAGGCTAGGAGGGTTTAAGTATGCGTTTATAAGGAGAGACGAGAAAACGGAGAGAGATCCTATGTTAGGATACACAGGTGTTTAAAGCTAGAATGTGTTTTATATAGGTTAGATAGGAAACCAAAGAGATACTCAGCTAGACAGGGGACAGGAGAGGAATGCGTTTTATGAGAGGTAGGGGATACGGGGAGTGGTGTTAGGCTAGACAGAGGTTGAGAGTAGAGTATGCGTTTATATGTATGAGAAGTATAGGAACAGGAAGAGGGGTGTTAGGCTAGGCAGAGGTTGAGGAGTAGAGTATAGTTTATATGAGAGGTATAGGAAAACGAGGAAAGGTGTTAGGCTAGACAGAGGTCGAGGAGCAGAGTATGGCTTATATGAGAGTCATAGGTAAACGAGAGAGGTGTTAGGCTAGACAGAGCTAGAGGAGTAGAGTATGGTTTATATGAGAGGTATAGGAACAGGAGGAGAGGTGTTAGGCTAGACAGATACTAAAGGAGTAGCAATATGGGTCTATATACAGGAGAGATAGGGAATAGGAAGTGCTAGACTTGAAAGCGACTTTAGACGTGAACTTAGTGGAAAACTGTTTCATGTCAATGTTAGAACGCTAATTCTAGACATGCCCATCACGTAACCCATTCAGGGAAAAGGTGACTCGCTCAGGGAAAAGGTGACTCGCTCATGGAAAAAGGTGACTGCTCGGGGAAAAGGTGACCTGCAACGGGAAAAAGGTGACCAGCAAGAGGGACAAAGGGGACCCGCAAGGGTAAAATGGTGACCCATTAAGGGAAAAAAGGTGACCCTTAAAGGGAAAAAGGTGACCAGCAAAGGGAAAAAGGTGATCAGCAAAGGGAAAAAGGTGACCAGGAAAGGGGAAAATGTGACCAGCAAAGGGAAAAAGGTGACCAGCAAAGGGAAAAAGGTGACCAGCAAAGGGAAAAAGGTGATCTGTAAAGCAAAAAATGTGACCAACAAAGGGAAAAAGGTGACCAGCAAAGGGAAAAATGTGACCAGCAAAGGGAAAAAGGTGACCAGCAAAGGAAAAAAGGTGACCAGTAAAGGGAAAAATGTGAACTGCAACGGGAAAAGCTAACCCACTCACACTAACAGGTAAGTAATTCAGCTAGTATTGCAAGAGGCTGACTGCATCATAGCAGTGTATGATTTCACAGGTAATTCAGCTAGTATCGTAGGTGTTTAGAGTCACTCAGCTAGTATCACAGGAGGGTAGTTTCCAGGGGCAGGACGTATCATAGCTGCATATTTTTCACAGGCAATTCAGCTAGTATCTGAGGGCATTTAAGCTAATTCAGATGATATTACAAGAGGCTGACTGCATCATAGCAGTGTATGATTTCACAGGTAATTCAGTTAGTATCGTAGGTATTTAGGCTAATTCATCTAGTATCACCGGAGGATAGATTCCAGGGGTTGTGTATAGCATAGTTTCGTATTTCACAGGTAACTCAGCTAGTATCGTAGGTATTTAGCATAATTCAAGTGTCATAGGTGTTTAGAGTAATTAAGCTAGCATTACAGGAGGCTAGGTTCCAGGGGTCGGTTATAACGTAGTTTCGTATTTTACAGATAGTTCAGGTAATATCGTAAGTATTTGGGTAATCAGCATAGTTTCACAGATACTCATGATAATTTCGATCAGAGATTTGTATCACAGCTATTTAAGGTAAATGCAGGTGATTCAGGTTGTATCAATGGTATTTGAGTCATTTTAACAGGTAATTCATCTAGTATCATTGATATTTAGGGCAAACCAGATAGTTTCACAGATGCTCGTGCTAATTTAGAACAGGAATTCGTATCACAGCTATTTAAGGTAAATGCAGGTGTTTCAGGTTGTATCAATGGTATTTGAGTCATTTTAACAGGTAATTCATCTAGTATCATTGGTATTTAAGGCAAACCAGATAGTATCACAGGTGCTCGTGCTAATTTAGAGCAGGAATTAGATTATAAACATTTCTCATCCAACGTTACAACAATTTATATACTTTTTTCTAAATCTTACAAACTTATTATATGTTAAACAGTTATTGTACGATGCGGAGAGGGATAAACTGCATATTGGTTCACAAATTGAAAAGTTTTGCGTCAACATACCTTTATTTTAGTTCGTTGTAGGTGTCTCTCCCCTTTTATCTAGGCTTGAGACTAGCACTAGGATTGCTCCTAATGGCAGGGTTACCACCTTCCCTTCCATCTTCTTCTTTCTTCATCAGGCGTCTGCTAGTTGCATACACAGCACACGGATAAACTTCATTTTTAAGATTGTAGACTCACGAGAAAATCTTCATCTTCGACTTACATTCTCTTAAGCACTGTTTGTAATACTGTAATGTCCATACGCATAGGTAGTTATTCCATCCTCAGCAATAATTCTTTTATCATCAAAGGGATTCAATGCAATTTTATTCACTTGCACTGTGGTAACAGCATGCTTTCGTAATAGGATTAGATTCATGGGCGTTCTGATAATTTCACAGGTTTTTATTGCATTTATGTTATTAGGTAGTTTGTTGTGGATGTGTAACTAGATACCTGACGTCCTGGGTTCGATCCTTAATTTTTAAATCTTTATTATCTCGGGAACTATGCAAGGTAGAGGAGTGGACTAAATTATAATTGATAGCTCTTATGATGGACAATTAATGCTGTATATAATTGCCAATCAGTTGTGCTTAGTTCGATTCCCCATCTTTTAATGACTTCCTTAATTTTCCTCTGTACACTAGAATATATCACTTAGTTTGATCCTGTAACTGCATACAACTTTGTTTAACATAGCAAACTCATATTATAAATTATTTTGTTCTTGGTGTTCTGGGTTCGAATACTGATTCAATGGAATTTACTTACAAATTTAATAACTCCTAAACTAGTTAAGATAAAGATGCTAAATAAACTTTATTACATTTATGTTATTACGTAGTTTCTTTCGAATGTATAGTTAGATACCTGACGTCCTGGGTTCGATCCTTAAGTATTAAAGCTCCATTATCTCGGGAACTAAGCAAGGTAGAGGAATGGACCAAAGCATGATTGATAGGTTTTGTACTGGGTGATTAATGCTGTATATAATTGTTAATCAGTTGTGCTTGGTTCGAATCCCCATCTTTTAATGATTTCCTTAATTTTCCTCTATACTCTAGAATATATCACTTAGATTGATAGCGTAACTGCATATAGCTTTTTTTAACACGTCAAACTAATATTATACATAATTCTGTTTCTGGTGTTCTGGGTTCGAATACCGATTCAATGAAATTTACTTGCAAATTTACTAACTCGTAATTTAATTTAGATAGGCATGTCAAGGTAAACGCAAACAGAGTATCTAGTCCTTAAATATCGTTATCATGACAAATATTACTTTAAAGTACTCAGATCGAATCCCGAAGGGGTGATTTCATATATCTTCAAGCTTATGGATCATATCAGGTTCGAGTAAAGATTAAATGGTAGATGCTGATATTGGGGAGCTAAAATACATTTATTAAAAGTATTACCGGGTTCGATTTAGAAGCTTAGAATCTGTGTAACTCTGGAAAAATTGCTTTTCTCGTGATTGCAGTGAAATGTAATGGTCTTTCTGTGGGAAGATGGAAAGGAAGAATTGAAAAGGGAATGAAAACATGAAATAATTAAGTAAATAAGGGGGAAAAATCATCTACGTTACCTTTTAAGCTTTTACTTTAAGAATTGTGATAATACAGCTTAAATTAACCTTGGTACAACAGGTGATGGTGGTGGTGGTGGCGGTGGCGGTGGCGGTGGCGGTGGTGGTGGTAGGCTTTGAATTTGAAATATATGCCTGAATGAGCGTTTGCTTTTCTCGTGATTGCAGTGAAATGTACTGGTCTTTCTGTGGGAAGATGGAAAGCAAGAATTGAAAAGGGAATGAAAACATGAAATAATTAAGTAAATAAGGGGGAAGATCTTCTAGGTTTCCTTTTAAGCTTTTACTTTTAAGTATTGTGATAATACAGCTGGAATTAACCTTGGTACAATAAGTGATGGTGGTGATGGTAGTGGTAGTGGTGGTAGGCTTGAATTTGAAATATATGCCTGAATGAGCGTGTGAGAATACTTCTCTTGCTGGTGTGGCAGCATAAGCAGGTAGTTATGAGACGAGTTTAAACGTGTTTGATGCTGCCAGACATCCTGTCTCTGGGTGTGACGTCATAAACATCAAGGGTCTGGGCGTGAGGTTATATGGCTGGGGTTAATACACGTTGAGCGATCATATACAGCTGGGTATGGAGCGAGTTTATGATTGATCTAGAAGGTTCGTGCTCCCTCTATAAATATGGTGATCTAGGGCATTGGACTTCATTGTGCTAATTAGTCTTGAGGTGTTAACATCGTGTTCTCTCCAAGAATAATCAGCTTTCTAAAGTGGTATCAAGGTGAAGAGGTCTACATTTCATTGATCAGTGATTAATACGTTATTACATCAAGAATAAAGATGAATAACTCAGCGTATAAGGATATTATTCCAAGCGCTACTGGATATGCATGCGGAAAATGTGGGAAGAAGTTCCTCCGAGGTTATCACAAGAGAAGACATGAGATGAGCTGCAAGAAGCTCTTCAAATGTAAACATTGTAATGTAACCTTCAAAGATGGTTATAAGGGGCAGCGACACGAAGGTATATGAAATAAGCAGCCCTCAGAAGAAAAGAAGATTGGAGCCAACTAAACATCAGTTACTGTCAACAATGGAGGACTGTGATATGAAAGAATATGAAACTTCATTCGAAGGACGATTGAAATCGTATTTTATACGATGTGAATCAGCTAAGGACCTGAATATGTATCTGCATGAGGCAAAACAACGCATAATCCAGGCTGTGCATAAAGAGCTTGGTATTCACAAGAGTGTTAAAATTAATCTGCTGGCTGAGTGTCGATTTGTTAACATATTGGAGAAACCTGTGACAAAACATTTAAAACAAGGAATCATCCTGTTTTTCTAGAAACAGATCTGGACTCAACACTGGAAGCGAAATTCAAGAAATTGGTGACTGAAATGGAGGAGTCTCAGCTTAAGGGTAGCAACTGGGCTTTGCTTGCAGTGGAAGGACTTCGACTTCGTATCAACAAGCACAATCCGTTGCGAGGAAGTAGCTACATACCACTACCGTCATCTGTTGAAGCAAGGAAAGCATGTATAAACATTCAGAACTTTAGTGATGAGAAATGTTTCATGTACTCTATACTGGCCAAATTCGTGAGCACAAGCCTCAACGCGTCAGCAAATGCAAGCAGCTTCAAGATAAGTACAACTTCAGCTGTGTTTCCTATCCTACTCCACTTTCTCAAATATCTAAATTTGAGAAGCTTAACAAGATATCTATTAACGTTTTCGGTCTAGATGAGAAGCATGAAGTGTATCCGATAAAGGTTGCTGACATTGAACTACCTGAACACTGTGACTTGCTACTATTGAATGAGAGTAGTGGAAAATATCACTTCGTATATATAAAGAATTTTGAGAAACTCGTTCGACGTCAGAAAACTAACCATAATGGACGGGTTTATACTTGTAAGCGCTGCTTTACACATTTTGATGACCAGAGCGGACGAAGTGGACAGGGAAAACTACAAGAACATGTGTCCATCTGTAATCAACATGGTGTTGCAAGGGTAGTTATGCCTACCAAGGAGAAATCAATTGCTCAGTTTAAAAATGTTGAGAGGATGCTGAAAGTACCTTATGTCATCTATGCTGATTTTGAGAGTATTCTCACTCCTTGCCATACGTGTATACCCAATCCTGAAACTTCCTATACAACCCCTTATCAAGAGCACACACCAGTGAGCTTCTGTGTTTATGTGAAGCCATCATCCAGTATTGAACATATTGAAACTGGTCTTCCTAAGCAACCTCATGTATATCGTGGTGCTGATGCTGCTCAGAAGTTTATGCTGTACCTGACATCCCTTGCAAAAATGATTGATGACATATACAAATCTGCTAAGCCTCTGAAACTTACGGATCAACAGCAAAAGGATTTTGAGTCTTCTACGGTATGCTACTTGTGTGGAAAAGGCTTTACAGGAGAAAACTACAAAGTACGCGACCATGATCACATCAGCGATGAATATCGTGGAAGTCTTCATTATGAATGCAATTTAGCCTGTAAAACACCTAAATATATACCAGTCCTCATGCATAACCTTAGCGGATATGACTCTCATTTCATTGTCAAGGAGCTGGGTTGTACAAGTGAACGTGTGGAGGTAATTCCTAACTCTGAAGAAAGCTATATCTCATTCACCAAGTATGTAGGAGATATAAAGCTTCGATTTGTGGACAGCTTCCGATTCTTCAGTACAAGCTTGGATAAGTTGGTAAAAAATCTAACCTCATATCCTGAAACACTAAAGTACTTTGGAGAAGACAAATTGAAGTTGATGACCCGTAAGGGTGTATTTCCATATGATTTTGTTACGTCATGGGATGTCCTGAACGAGACCTGCTTGCCTCCTAAGGACTCCTTTTACAATAGATTAAATCAAGAAGAAATTACTGATACTGCCTACGATCATGCTAGAAATGTATGGGAGCTGTTTAATGTGAGAAACCTGGGAGAGTACGGCGATCTCTACTTAACCTCAGATGTACTACTCCTAGCCGATGTCTTTGAGACGTTCAGAGAGCAAACCCTTAAAACACACAAAGTTGATCCTGCCCATTATTTTACCTCTCCAGGACTTACATGGGACGCCATGTTACTGTATACTGGAATTAAGCTGGAGCTGTTACAAGATTATGATCAACTACTCATGGTGGAATCAGGTATAAGAGGAGGTTTATGCCAAGTTTCCCATCGGTATGCTGAGGCTAATAACACGTATATGGATAAGTTTGATCCGTCGAGACCAACCCGATTTATCACATACGAGGACGCAAATAACCAATATGGGTGGGCAATGTGTCACGCCCTTCCTTTTGGTGGATTTCAGTGGGTGTCACCTGAAGAAATCAACTTAGAAACACTACAAGAAGATGATCCTCATGGGTGCATATTAGAAGTCGACATCGAGTATCCTGCTGAACTTCACGATCTACACAACGATCTACCTTTCCTACCTGAGTGTATGAAACCATTGGAAGCATCTACAAAGAAACTGATACCCCATCTTGGACCTCGAAAGAAATATGTAGTGCATTACATGGCTTTGAAGCAAGCTCTTAGTCATGGACTACGACTAACAAAAATCCATCGTGTGCTACAATTCCGACAGTCTCGGTGGTTGAAACCTTATGTGGAATTTAACAACAGGCTACGGCAGCAAGCTGCAAATGATTTCGAGAAGGATCTCTACAAGCTCTTTAACAACGCCATGTTTGAAAAAACTATGGAGAACCTGCGTAACCGTATGGATATACGACTGGTGACCAATGAAAAAACTCTAGAGAAACTGATCGCCAAGGCTATGTTTATCGACAGGACGATATATGCTGTTAATCTAGCTGCTGTACATATGGCCTCTCGTCAGATTGTATTCAACAAGCCTATATACATTGGAATGAGTGTGTTCGACATCTCCAAGACATTAATGTATAACTATCATTACGACGTGTTGTTGCCTTATTATGGAGCTGAAAAGCTGAAGCTTATGTATATGGACACTGATTCGTTCATTCATCGTGTTACAACTGAAGATGTGTACCATGACAAGCTACGTTTTCTTGAGCATCTCGATACAGCTGATTACCCTGTCAAACATATATGCCGCTCTACTCAGAACAAGAAGGTATTGGGAAAATTTAAAGATGAGGCTAATAGCAAAATCATCCTATGCTTTGTTGGACTACGTCCTAAGATGTATGCCTTAGATATTCAAGGCTCAATGATAAAAAGATTAAAGGTATAAAACGTAGCGCTATTAAGCAGTACATTTTGTTTGACAGCTATACAGACTGTCTTAAAACCTGTGAAATCATCAGAACGCCCATGAATCTAATCCTATCACGAAAGCATGCTGTTACCACAGTGCAAATGAATAAAATTGCATTGAATCCCTTTGATGATAAAAGAATTATTGCTGAGGATGGAATAACTACCTATGCGTATGGACATTACAGTATTACAAACAGTGCTTAAGAGAATGTAAGTCGAAGATGAAGATTTTCTCGTGAGTCTACAATCTTAAAATGAAGTTTATCCGTGTGCTGTGTATGCAACTAGCAGACGCCTGATGAAGAAAGAAGAAGATGGAAGGGAAGGTGGTAACCCTGCCATTAGGAGCAATCCTAGTGCTAGTCTCAAGCCTAGATAAAAGGGGCGAGACACCTACAACGAACTAAAATAAAGGTATGTTGACGCAAAACTTTTGAATTTGTGAACCAATATGCAGTTTATCCCTCTCCGCATCGTACAATAACTGTTTAACATATAATAAGTTTGTAAGATTTAGAAAAATACTGTTTAACATATAATAAGTTTGTAAGATTTAGAAAAAAGTATATAAATTGTTGTAACGTTGGATGAGAAATGTTTATAATCTAATTCCTGCTCTAAATTAGCACGAGCACCTGTGATACTATCTGGTTTGCCTTAAATACCAATGATACTAGATGAATTACCTGTTAAAATGACTCAAATACCATTGATACAACCTGAAACACCTGCATTTACCTTAAATAGCTGTGATACGAATTCCTGTTCTAAATTAGCACGAGCATCTGTGAAACTATCTGGTTTGCCCTAAATATCAATGATACTAGATGAATTACCTGTTAAAATGACTCAAATACCATTGATACAACCTGAATCACCTGCATTTACCTTAAATAGCTGTGATACAAATCTCTGATCGAAATTATCATGAGTATCTGTGAAACTATGCTGATTACCCAAATACTTACGGTATTATCTGAACTATCTGTAAAATACGAAACTACGTTATAACCGACCACTGGAACCTAGCCTACTGTAATGCTAGCTTAATTACTCTAAACACCTATGACACTTGAATTATGCTAAATACCTACGATACTAGCTGAGTTAACTGTGAAATACGAAACTATGCTATACCCAACCCCTGGAATCTATGCTCCTGTGATACTAGATGAATTAGCCTAAATACCTACGATACTAACTGAATTACCTGTGAAATCATACACTGCTATGATGCAGTCAGCCTCTTGTAATACCATCTGAATTAGCTTAAATGCGCTCCGATACTAGCTGAATTGCCTGTGAAAAATATGCAGCTATGATACGTCCTGCCCCTGGAAACTACCCTCCTGTGATACTAACTGAGTGACTCTAAACACCTACGATACTAGCTGAATTACCTGTGAAATCATACACTGCTATGATGCAGTCAGCCTCTTGCAATACTAGCTGAATTACTTACCTGTTAGTGTGAGTGGGTTAGCTTTTCCCGTTGCAGTTCACATTTTTCCCTTTACTGGTCACATTTTTTCCTTTGCTGGTCACCTTTTTCCCTTTGCTGGTCACCTTTTTCCCTTTGCTGATAACCTTTTTCCCTTTGTTGGTCACATTTTTCCCTTTACAGGTCACCTTTTTCCCTTTACTGGTCACCTTTTTCCCTTTGCTGGTCACCTTTTTCCCTTTGCTGGTCATATTTTTCCCTTTCCTGGTCACCTTTTTCCCTTTGCTGATCACCTTTTTCCCTTTGCTGGTCACCTTTTTCCCTTTAAGGGTCACCTTTTTTCCCTTAATGGGTCACCATTTTACCTTTGCGGGTCACCTTTTTCCCTCTTGCTGGTCACCTTTTTCCCGTTGCAGGTCACCTTTTCCCTGAGCAGTCACCTTTTTCCCTGAGCGAGTCACCTTTTCCCTGAGCGAGTCACCTTTTCCCTGAATGGGTTACGTGATGGGCATGTCTAGAATTAGCGTTCTTACATTGACATGAAACAGTTTTCCACTAAGTTCACGTCTAAAGTCGCTTTCAAGTCTAGCACTTCCTATTCCCTATCTCTCCTGTATATAGACCCATATTGCTACTCCTTTAGTATCTGTCTAGCCTAACACCTCTCCTCCTGTTCCTATACCTCTCATATAAACCATACTCTACTCCTCTAGCTCTGTCTAGCCTAACACCTCTCTCGTTTACCTATGACACTCATATAAACCATACTCTGCTCCTCGACCTCTGTCTAGTCTAACTCCTCTCCTCGTTTTCCTATACCTCTCATATAAACCATACTCTATTTTCGACCTCTGTCTAGCCTAACACCTCTCCTCGTTTTCCTATACCTCTCATATAAGCTATACTCTACTCCTCAACCTCTGTCTAGCCTAACACCCCTCTTCCTGTTCCTATACTTCTCATACATATAAACGCATACTCTACTCTCAACCTCTGTCTAGCCTAACACCACTCCCCGTATCCCCTACCTCTCATAAAACGCATTCCTCTCCTGTCCCCTGTCTAGCTGAGTATCTCTTTGGTTTCCTATCTAACCTATATAAAACACATTCTAGCTTTAAACACATGTGTATCCTAACATAGGATCTCTCTCCGTTTTCTCGTCTCTCCTTATAAACGCATTCTTAAACCCTCCTAGCCTAATACCTCTCCTCGTTTTCCTATACGTCTCATATAAACCATACTCTACTTCTTGACCTCTGTCTAGCCTAACACCTCTCCTCGTTTTCCTATATCTCTCATATAAACCATACTCTACTCCTCAACCTCTGTCTAGCCTAACACCCCTCCTCCTGTTCCCAACCTCTCTCATATAAAAGACATACTCTACCCTTCAACTCTGTCTAGCCTAACAGTCCTCCTCGTTTTCCCTATACCTTTCATATAAACCATACTCTACTTCTTGACCTCTGTCTAGCCTAACACCCCTGCTCCTGTTCCCTACCTCTCTCATATAAAAGACATGCTCTACCCTTCAACTCTGTCTAGCCTAACACCCCTCCTCGTTTTCCTATCCCTTTCATATAATCCATACACTACTTCTCGACCTCTGTCTAGCCTAACACCCCTGCTCCTGTTCCCTACCTCTCTCATATAAAAGACATGCTCTACCCTTCAACTCTGTCTGGCCTAACACCCCTCCTCGTTTTCCTATACCTTTCATATAAGCCATACTCTACTCCTCGACCTCTGTCTAGCCTAACACCTCTCTACTATTTTTTCCATATAAACGTATTTCCCTCCTTCAACCCTGTCTAGCATAGTATCGGTCGTCGTATTCCCTATCTCTCCCATATAAACCCATTTTCCTCCTTGAACCGCCCCATCTAGCCTCGTTTTCCCTATCCTTTCCCATATATGCCCAAAAAAGTGGCCCAGCTCTCTCTATATTTACCTACTCCTACCATATTCCCCATGCACCTACAAGAAAATTAGCAATAAGACAGTTTCTGCAAATGTTTATCGCGGGTAAAATAAGTAGATGGAAAATAAGCGTTTCTAAAAATAGTTTGTACAAGAGTAGAGTAAGTCATGTAGGTGGAACACATCAGATTTTTTAGAAAAATCTTGTGCGTGTGTGTCTGTGTGTCAGTTGTTTGTGAACATTATAACTCAAAAACGAAAAGTAGAATAAAGTACCAAACTTGGTATTTAGGTTCAGTACCTTCCAAAGATGCGATATGAAGATTTTCAAGAAAATCCAGCCATCCCAAACTGCCCTTTACATAGAACATTTTTCGGAATCTTTTATTTTGTCAAAAATGGCTCTAACAATTTTTATTAAAATATCATATATTAATGTTATTTACATTACAAATAAAATACCTACCTATCTTGAATTTTCTGGGAATAGACTGTGAAGTCCACTTCATTCGGAATGAATTTTGTATAACTGGTAAGTGTTAAGCGATAGACGAAAACGTACTTCTCAAAAAATGTAGATCTCTTTAAAACACACGCTTTATTTCAAATAACTTTTTCTGTGGCATTAGCCATTTCCGAGATATCGGTTATTAATGGTTCGAATTGTCCAGTACGTTTGTCATTCTTTCCAAAGTCCTTTCGTTATTCAGCTGTTCATCGCGATGGCATGCAAACCATGGAATTTTAAGGCCCGTACATAGCGTCCAGTTCTTAAAAATTTAACTATCGATATTCTCTTTGTATGTATAACGAAATGTGTAGTGCAGCTATTTCCGGAAAGGTTTATCTCGATTAAAATGAAGTAGATAAGAAAATAAACGTTCGTAAGAATATTTTGTATACCCACTAATAAGCGATAAAGGGTAGAGAAAGTCATGGAATGTACATAACACATCAGATTTTTACTTTTTCTCCCACTTAGGACCTTTGTTAACTAGAGAAATTATTTTAATATTAAAAAAAAGAATCGAAATAGAAATTTATGTTTGAAACACACACACATGTATATATAAATTCTCCTGGACCCCCAAAATATTTTTTTAGGAATAGGTCCGTATGTATAGGTATAGATGCATGTGTATATGAACAGCATATCTAAAAAGATAAGTGTTGGATAAATTATAATACTTAGTGAAACGTTTTCTGTAAAGGTTATCTCAATTGATATGAAGTAATCAGCAAAATAAGCTTTGTGAGAATGAATACCACCTCTAGGAAGTGCTGGTTAGAATACTTTATAGACGAGATAAAAGTAAACGATGGGTGCACATGGATATAACTGCTATACGAGTAAAAGGAAGTATAATAACGGTGAGGTAATTTAGAAAATGAATTAAAGCATTTTTTCGTGTACTTGTTTGAAGAATCTGAAAAGAATATTATGAAAATTATCTTTGAAGCGGGTGTTACAAAATGTAGCATTACTGCTTTTGATTTTTCAGATTATACTAAATCCATTGCGAATGAAGAGCACTTCACAGCCTATGACACGACTCAGGATAAGGACAATAGTAACCTAACTGGAAGTACTTATTAACCGAAAATGGAAAACTGACCTGTCTCACATCTTGTTTGGGACATGAATTCTTAGTTGTAATTATACCTGCTTCCCTGACAATTGCCACCCCTCCACCCACAAGCATCCCTTTCCAGACTAACCATTAAGTAGGAGTGGTTTTTTTGTTTCAAGAATACGAGTAAAGCCTTTAATTACTCTTATTTCTCAGTTGAATGGTGAAATTTATGTTTGGAAAGCTAACCTTATGTAAAATGTCAATAATATAAAAATCTTTATGTGCTGAATGCATATGCAAGAAGGCAATTAAATAAAGACGCAAACTGCAAAAAAAATAAAATGTCATAAAATGACCAAAAATTAATAGATATATATTTTCATAAACTGGGACTCATGGTAAGGATTAATGTACACATTAGCAATGCCCGTGACGCAACGATCAAAACATAATGCCATCAGAATCCGGGCCCTGCTTATAACAGCATGCAGCTGTTCTGCAAATAATGTGCAAGTATTTGCCACGATGAAACATTTGTTGTACGCCTAGGCAAATATTATCTGTGCTGTTCTGTTTCACTTCCCTATTCGCACAACACGGTTGGCTAGAAAATTCCGAAGTATTCTCTGCCCCCGATTTTAATATTTGAAATTTTTTAAAAGCAAATATGTTGCAAACCGTTTTATGAAAGATTTTCTAAATAACCTGAACATTATTTATCTTTTAGTTTAAATAGGCGTACTATACTTACTACTGTGCAGTTCGAGTTTAAAAGGTCTGTGCAACATATTTTAGTTTGGCAACCTGTATGGAATATCCTTTAAATAGCGCAGTAACTCACCAGATTCGTACCCTTCGAACAAGCCACCATAGATAAAAGTGTTCGAGATATAATAGCTGTACGGTAATAGTTCTACCGTTACATAACAACAGAAGGCACCAATCTCATCACATGTTCCCGCACTGCTCAGCCTGCTGCTGATGTTTATACCTGGTCATAGCGTCCTCGATTCATGGTCGACTTGTCTTTCTGCCATACCTGTTGACGCTGTTTAATTACCCAGCTTGAGGACTCTATACATGGAAAGGAGAGTGGCAAATTGATCCTCAATCGGTTCGAACTAGGTGTAAAATTAGCAGCAGGCTGAAAAATGTTTCGTGCGAACGTACAATGGGATTGACACCTTCTGACAGGTTACTTGTCTGATGTTATAACACTACAACTATTACGGTTACAAGGTAATTTATTTAGCACTTTTGTATCATATTTGTCATGAGAATAGGACCTAAAGAATTAAGTAGTCGGTAATTCATGAACTCCAAATTGGGTGTAGTTAAATTTATCGTTATTACGACCGTAAACTCATCGATTAATGTGCAAAAGACGGATGGAAAATGTTACATTGATAACAAATTAGGCTTTTTATATCCAAATTGCCCTAAAAACACATTTGTAGGCATAAATAAAATGTAACCTAACAAATTAGGACTATAGTAAGTAGCACTGGTTACCGTGATAATTGACTTGTAGATAAAAGCTTGGACATTTGCCCTTTGCGTTTAAAGCAAACATAAAGAACTAAATATACTGGTATCACTAGGGGCGTTTTATTTGCATATATCGATATTAAACGGGTGAAAGATCAGTCGTAAACAAAACTTATCGTTACAGCAATTCTACTATGCGGCATCTTCGATGGTCTGGCTTTTTAGTGTCAGAAATCTGGTTATCAGCCGGCTCTTGATAAGCACTGCTTTAACATTTGTACCTTATTAACACGCCTTGAAGTGGCAGTGTCCTTGGTTTGCTTATCGAATTTAGAAACCTACTACAATTACTTAACCTAATTATAGTTACTGATAAGCGTAAGCACGTTAGATATCCATACTCACGGCTCTCTGCCAGAAGAGATAATGTTATAAATGCCTTGAGCAATTAAACTTACAAATCGGTACTAACAAGGTGAACTGGTTCACAGTTCACAAATTACGAAGATGTTTGACCTTGAATTGAAAAGCTGTTGTTGTTGGGGTACATTCCGTTGAAAATAAATAGTTATAACAGAGAATTTTTTTTTTTTTTTGCGTACGCTTTTCAGTGACACATCTCTCATTTATGCATAAATAGACACCGTCATTTCATGGTTTCATGCTAAAGTTGCGCTTTCTAGATTCAACAAAGCTTAATCTAGTTTGGAATTACCAAAAACAGGGCCATTCGAACAAATGTAAAACTATAAATGAACTAGCAAAAGCATACCCTTCTAATGTGTGAAGGGTGACGTAGAAATCTCTCATGGGTTGGAATGATGTAAAAATATTTTATTTGAAAGTGAATGCAATTGCTACTCCATCCGATATAAAATACCTGAAGGAAAACGCTCCCACGCTAGGAGTGAAGAAATATTTCCTTCAAATGACCACCATCCCCAGTATCACACACAGAGAGGCCCATTCTAGCACATTTGTCCCCAACTTTGTGAGGAGTTAGCTGCTCGAATACTGCCCGAATTGCTCAATGAAATGTGTTTTTGAGACATCGTAAAACAAGACAAAATCACGGTCTGACGAACGAAATGGCCAATCGAAAGCAATACACTTGGATAACACACTCTGGCCAAATCTTCTCTTAGCAGTGGACTGCCTTAAAGTGCAGTCTTGAGTAGTGTTTCCAACCTGCTGAAGGCCAATGTCCTGGATTTTTCCTTATAGCTAATTCCAAAAAGTCCTTTATCATCTTGTGATAGAGAACGATAAATAACCCATTCTGGGGTTACACCACAAACACTGTACACTTTCTTGGACACAAATCGCGCCGACAAATGACCCTGGATTTTCTCGGCACACATTGAGCATGCTACTTTTTACGACCCCATTCGGGTGGAAATGGACTTCATTGCTCATTATGTTTGGAAGAAAGTGCCGTTGTTGCATTCACCAACTCTTGGAAGTGTACTGCCTTCCTGAGATGGGCTTTACATCTACTACACACTCTGCAGCAATTACCGTTTGTAAGGAAACAATTTCAATACTGTCCATAAAGTGTATTCTATTCTTTACATCCCGAACTGGGCAGTATTTCTTCGAGATGGTACTTTAGAGTTAATTCAAGCTAATTGAAGTTTACTGCGCAACAAATAGGGATGGAGTGAGGTGGCACATTGCGGCGTTGTTTACCTGTGAAGCTGTGAATAATTCGCTTCGTGACTAGAATTACAATGCACGCCTGTTTCTCATTCCGATGTATGGCCCTACTTCATTTTCTACCATCACTAGGATAGAACTATTGAACGAAGGGTACACCAGCACCTCGATCCCCAATGGAATCTTTTGTGCGTACAACCCGGGAAGAAACGGATGAGTTGAGGGAACCTCAGGAGACGTATGGGCTGCATAGTTGACCGGCGCAAGTCGACAGAGTCGCAGAATTCCCTAATACTTCCAGGCTTGACCATCCGGTCACAGGAGGGTCGCTCGGAGACGTCCCTCTAAAAGAACCGGGGAAAACGACCCAGCAGTGGAGGATCTACAGGCTTCCCTCTAGTAGGGCCGAGAAGAGTGTTCCAAATCGCAAGCCTCTGCTTCATCTGCCCGACATCAACTAAACCACAGTCCTGGAGTAGTGTTGCCAACTTAGCTATTTTATGGCTAAATCTAACATTTTCACAGTAGAGTTTAGCCATATCAAATCGCAAAATGCTTATAGCCTGAAATTTAGCATATTTAACAAAACCCTTAGTCAAAATCTAGCCTAAATAGCAAAATTTCATCTGCGCTTTAGCTATGCAAAGGAAAAATGGTTAGGGTGAATCCCCGCTACCTGTTATTCCCCATGTAATTTAAAACTGAACTGTGTTGCACTAATTCGATGGTTCCAATTCATGTTTACATTTTCGTTTGTTCTGCGAGAAAAGGAGAGGAGAAACGATGTAAACTTGTAGATGTATACCTGGCCGAACACTACCTACAGTGATGCCAATTTAGCCCTTTTATGGCTAAACCTAGCCTTTTTGAAGAACCTGTTTGCCACTATTTTGGCAAAAAGCCACTAAAGGCATTTCACATAATTGTTGAGCCAATTTTAGCTATTTTTCTAAATATTCCACCATTTCTAGCTATTTGTCAGTTTCTGTTGTCTAATTTTTAAATTAAAATCACCAAAGTATCAATGAAAAATATACATATATAATACATGCGTTAATGAAAAATTGATCGACCAGGTAAAACATCTGATTCACAATCTTTCATTTGTAAATTTCCACACTTTGATGTCTGTGTTTGAAGAGTGGGTACAGGGAGGTTGCAGCCTACAGACATTTGCAAGCTTCAAGTTAATATTTGTGAAGACAATTGCTGTTCATATGTGGCATGTCACATGAAATTTGTGACCGGCGAGTGCTCAATCCCAATGTTTCATTTCTCTTTGACTGTTTGTCCAGCATGACCATACTATACTATTCGTGAGCATTTTGAAATGAGAAGTCAGAAAACATTTCTGAATAAAACAAATTCCTTTGACAAGCCAGAAAAAGTATTTTTCAGGGATGGGAAAAATCCTGCCATGTCTTTTATTAATATTAAATCTGATTTGCGTACATAAGACTATTTACAAACTATCCCTACTTAGCCATTTCTGGTCTTTTTGACAGTCACTTTTAGCCACTTTTCATCACCAAGAGTTGGCAACACTGTCCCGGAGTCAACCTGAAACATGAAAGGGAAATGAAATGAGAGGAAAGGGAGGGGAGAGGAAATCCGCGGTAGAATACACCACTCCAGCATTCGCCTTTGTCAACCACGGAAAACCACGAAAAACCCATGGTCAGAGTGGGCGGCCACCTGCAATCGAACCCGGGATCTCCCGAATGCGAACTCACACGTTACCGCGGAGCCATCTTGCTCGGTTTCCACCAGCACTAGACTGTACATAGCAAATAGACAGCGCATTGGCATCTTTGTTTTTATCAACAGTACTGTTTTTACGGAACTCTATAATAAGGCTGTACATACATCGGTCGCTAAATTGTCCCGGATCTTTGGCCTGAATTTACCATTAATGTTGTTTCTTTCTCGGCAGTTTTCAATAGCTGGAACTGAAAGTCGTATTCCCGTTATTGGTCAGTCGCAGTCTGGACAATTTTGTTGAAAGCGTGTTATCAGAGAGAGAGAGAGAGAGAGAGAGAGAGAGAGTGGCTGAAGAAGACAGCGGCGCACAATGAACAGGCTCTTTGAGTTAGAACAATGACCGTTCAATTTCAAAGTAAAGTACACTAAATTCACTGACTGTACATAGCTTAGTCTGTCCTTGGTTATTCTCTACCAAGTATCCTTTAGAAGCCTATAAATGAAGAAATACAAAAAGAAGAAAGAAAGAAATACAAATAAAAAGCTCATGTAATATATTCATGATTTTCTTTGCCCATTAAGCTTACTCGTACATAATCCCTTATAAAGTTATAACTATGGTTCTGAAGTTGAGACTCTGTGTACCTAAGCGATGACATTCATGTCAATAAACACCTCCTATTTTTTTTTTTTTTTTTACCAACACAGAGGCATTGCCACTGAATACCCACACGTTGTGTTAACTTTGTTTACGTTATAAACTTATAACTGTAGCCCAGTTGACTGCAGGGTACACCGGGTCCCAAGTTCCGAGCCTTTATAAACAGGCTAAGGATCCAGAACAATTCAGCGACGAATGTATATGCAAACTTATTGTCGAGTTCCGTAAACACAGTACGATTAATGTACACAAAGACGTCATTTGCTACCGTAAACAGTACAGTCTAGTGATGGTGGAAAATGAAGTAGGACACATATCGGAATGAGAGACAGACGTGCATTGCAATTCAGCCACAAATCGGATTATACACGGCTTCACAGGTAAACACCCCGATGGGCCACCTCATTCCACCCTATTCGATGCACAGTAAACTTCATCTCACTCTTAAGTTATCCCAGATCCTTAAGTTCTTACGGGAGAAGACGGTCTCTGTGGTCGAGGGTCAGCGCTCTGGCTTCCCAATCCAGAGGTCCTGGATTCGACTCTCGGCTGGGATGAGGAAGTATGGTTTCATCCGCACCTTCCTATGACAGCGGCAGACGACAACGAGCGCCGAGGACGCGGACAGGAAAAACACCGCGCAGCCAATTCGTGGTTTTTTGGTTCTCTCTGTTAATACATGGCTTAATTGGAACAACTGTGTGATGATACGTATGTGTTAACGCAAATATGAGGTTCAACTGAGCGAGATATTGCGGTTTGTGGCTTACGTACATAGCAAACATTTTACTTAGGACCTATGGCAAATTATGACTGATATTGCACCATCATTATGTGCTTGGAAATCCTGGGATGTTTATGGAATTTGAATAGTCCACTTTCAGTGCTTGCATTCGTACTCTGTAAGGCCAAGAAAACACACGATTTTGTAAAAGGGAACTCAAAGTGATAATTTAAAATAACCGAAGCAAGTCTGAAATGACTTTATTTTTTAATATCTGAAATATATAAGAAATGTTTCTTTTTTATTTACTTTCTCGGACAACCACTACCTACAGTAGGTAGAGGAAGTGCCAAAATTTCGATAATGAGATTTCACCTGAGTGACATTTATTACTCCATGGTGGCTAACATGGGTTCATTGATTTGGTAACAGTTGACTGTTAATTTAGCCTTCTGCGCACAGACTGAAACAACTATTTTATGCTAGTACTTTGATTAGCATGAAATGGATAGAAAAACAAGGTTTTATGTAAATCATTTGTAAGATAGCTATGAAATGATAATGGGTGACTGTCAGAGTGAGAAGTTTTAATGTGCTTTTGTAAAGATGGAATTTTAGTGTATAAACAAAACTATGCAAACGAAGTGTATAAAAGAATGAACAAAGGAAATGGATACTATAAAATCATGATGGTAAGATAATGGCAATGAACCAAGTTTTCTGCTGTTTCCTCCTTTAAGCAGGCAAGCTTTTTTTAAGAAACTTCTGAATAATGACGAAATACCTTGCACAGAAAACTTAACGTAGACAGATATTATAATCATAGGTTTTATGTCCTAAATTCAATGCTGGTGATGCATCTAAATGGCTTTAGCGATTCTCTCCATAGACATTATGTTCTTGAGTAATTTTTAATCCCAGTTTCAGAAAAATGTATGTAAGAAACGATCCGTTTTCTCAGAAAGCCTTGAATCATATTACTCTTATTCAAAACGCTTTCGTGTGGACCCATAATGGTTGAAATAACTCTCACATGTATGATGTAGGTACTAATAGAAGCAAATGTGTAAAAATGTATAATTGTTTTAACGTTATAATAAGACTTTAAACATAATGCAGGCATTAAATTAATTGAGAAGAATAAAAAGAACTCAGTACAGTATGTAGTCCTTAGTCATTGCCAAAGCAATGGGATCGTATGAGCATACACATGTTCTTACATTCGTTCTTCCATGCGTATTTTTGTGGTGTCATGTTAATAAGCGTATTAGTTATGCTACGAAAGCTAAGAGCATATTTTTAAATTGTAACAATATACTGAATATATTAATAAATCCGAAAAAAATAATGGGCATTCATTTAGACTTTTGTTTGAACTAGGAATATCACACCAAGCAGGTGTAGGTACTCAAAATTAGTTCGAAAGATATCTTCAGTTGGTAAAAAAGGCAATTATATGAATAACAAATCTTTCACAACACAACTCCTGCCAGAATCTGTTTAAAATATTAAAAGTAACATATAAATTGTTCCAAAACCATTGCAGTTTTAACTATTTACAGTCATGATGTAATGCTTAAGTAGTATAAGGCTAAGCAACGTACAGAACCACTGCAGATACACGAGTATTAATTTAATCATCTACATAATTCGGCATTAGAGTTTCACTTACTCATTTTAAACCCGAATGGCTTGAAGTAAACACACTGAAGTTTAAAACATTTTTACAGCAACAGGTGCCTCAAGTATTTTTTTTTTTTTTTTTTTTGTTTTTATTTTAATAGTGATGAATGTATATGCATATGAAATTTTAACACATTTTTAAAAATATGTTGGCCATTTTACGTTAAAATCGACATAAGTAACACACAAATCTTTGTAAATACGTTATTGTGTATGCAACGTGTGAGCGTGTGCTTTCATACAAGCTGGGTTGTAAATTTGCTTGCATACAAATGAAGTAATTGTTAATTATTTCATGTGTCCGATATTATTAAAATTATTATTACTATTCAGTACAAAATGCTCATATTTGATTAGTTCCAGAACACCAGATCATGTACTTGTTTAACTTAACTTTAGCAAGATAGGTATTTTAACTTCAACTGTAGATATCTTACGCGTAGGTTATAGGTTATACAACGGAGGGGCACATCTCGCACAGAGGTGAAATCCATTGTGGCTCCCATACCCCAAGAGGAAGGTATGAAGTGAAGAATCACAGGAGACTACAGGTCGCAGACAGGCCACAGAGACGCGCGGAAACCCCTAACAGTTCCAGGCTCCAAGATCCGTTCCACTGCTGGAGTTGCCTAGAGAGGGCGATGAACGACTCTTCGACCAAGCAGCCCTCTAGTGTCCACCGGATATACTCTTTCCTGTGAGCAAGCATCCGCGCCATCTATCCGATACCGCCATACGCCACAAAACCTAGAAGCACATCTGAAAGATGAAACGGAATGAAAGGGAAATGATGTAAAGGAAATCGTGGTAAATGAAACCCCCGCTCACTCGCCTACCGATTAGGGAAAACCATGAAAAGTCGAACATCAGAGTGAATGGTTGACGAGAATCGAACCCGAAACCTCGCGAATGCGAGCCTTACACGTTACCGAGGAGCTATCTCGCTCTGTATCTTACGCATATACTGAAAATGAGTATTTTTTTTAACTGAAATGTTTCTTTTTATTTACCAGAAAAACATTTGCAACCCGTGTTTTTCCAGGGACACATCACAGGATATTTACATGTTTGTTACAGTATTTGACTTTAAAAACTACTACTCTTGAAGTGAACGGAAAATGCTGCTGATGAAGTTCATAACTCGAAGAGTGTTGTGATTCTTCAGCAATAGGCAGAGGTTGCGAGGTTAAACCTTTGGCCGATCCCTTGAGAATATTCAGCATTCTGTCATCAAATGACGGGCTGTCTGTGGCTTGTGTAAAACACTACATAAATATTCGAACCTGACGTATGTCAACTCAGAAGTAACATCCCAAACAAGACTATTTGTCTCCGCCATCCACCATAGGCTCTCGTATTTAGGGCTCAATTACATAGTACTTATACAATTCTTGACAAATCATGGTGGTTTTCGTTCATATCTCAATAGGATAAACAAAGTAACTGAAATGTTACCAGCATGCTAATCTCTATGTACTTTATCACCGTAATATCCCGAGATTTTGCTATTATTTTATATCATCAAACAATATTAGTCTCTGCTATTAATTATCTTTCTTTTCCTTAGGTTAAAGACAAACCATGTTGAAGGGCTTCCTTAATTATTCCAGGAGAAAAAAATTGTCGGGTAGTTCAACGAAACTAGTAATTATGATTCCTCTCAGCAGAAGACTAATTTGTAGAACCAGCCCACTTCATTGCTGGAATGGACCTCAGATGGTATGTATGTGTGTTTATTCATTTGTAAATCGTTTAGACATAAAAATTATCGTATTCTTTGAAGGTGTTTTTTATGTTGCTTTTGTTTCAATGGTACACTGCATTTGCGAATCTGAGGAAATGGACGGCTAACTGTGAGCTACAATAGATGTGTAAAAACATTCAATAGATACCATTGGACTATGCTTCCGAAGATCTTCATGGTACACTCTGCATCCCCTGCCATTCAGTTCCATAAGCTGACAGTTCAACAATCTCAAGGTTACTAGCTGTACAATGAGAGGCAATGTGAATTTCAGCCGGAACTCGGATTAAACATCAGGCAACAGGCTACGATTGCGTAGCACGAAAGTACGATGGTATAGACACTTTCTAGTTAGTCAAATTACTACGGTTAAAACATAAAAATTTTCGTCTTAAAATATAAGATATTTAGCGCTTTCTGTGTCCAAATTTTCCGTAGAACATTTTTCTGGAGAATCCATGGACATTCCAGGTATATATGTGTATCGAAATGCTGCCTATGCACTTTAATCTATACACCTAATCTTGGAGCGTTTTGTTGTATATTTCTGAGGCATGTTTTATCATATTCCAACAATATTCATTCTGAAAGCTTACGCTTAATAAAACCTTAAACACAGCTGAATTATTGAGAAATAACATACGATTTGTATATAAGTGCCATAAACAAAATGCATTAAAGCTTTGGATCGTACACACACCGTACAACGTAGAATGGGACTAAGAATGCGGAAACTCGCGCATAACACAGGGAAAAAATCTGATGTGATACATTCACATAACTTTCTTTACCCTCATTTATTAGTGGGTATACAAACTATTTTTATTAAAGCTTATTTTTCTATCTACTACGTTTTAATCCAAATAAACCTTTGCAGAAATAGCTACATCACACATTTCGTTACAGATTCAAAGGGAACAGCGACAGTCAAATGTTTAAGAACTGGACGCTATATGCTGGCCTTAAAATGCCATACACTTTCAATGACATCGTGAGAAACAACTGAATGTTCACAGGACTTTAAGAGAAATATCAAGAAATGAGCAATTCGAACCTTTAATAACGGGAATCTCAGAAATGGCTATAAATAAAATGCATTAAAGCTTTGGAACACACTACACTACACCGTACAACGTAGAATGGGACTAAGAATGCGGAAGCTCATGACACAGGGGAAAAAATCTGATGTGATACATTCACATGACTTTCTCTACACTCTATCATGTATTAGTGAGTATACAAACTATTTTTACTAAAACCTATTTTTCTATATACTACATTTTAATCCAAATAAACCTTTGCAGATATAGTTACATTACACATTTCGTTACAGATTCAAAGGGAACAGCGATAGTCAAATGTTTAAGAACTGGGCGCTACTTTGACCTTAAAATTCCATACAGTTTCCATGCAATCGCGAGAAACAACTGAATACTGAAAGGATTTTAAAGAATGACCAACCAATGAAAAATTCTAACCTTTACTAACGGATATCTCAGAAATGGCTTATGCCACAAAAAGAAAATTGTATGTTTTAAAGAGATCTATATTTGTTGTGCAGTACGTTTTCGTGTATCACTTGACGCTTAGCAGTTGTACAAGATTATACAAAATTTCTTCTAACTGAAGTGGACTTCACGGGTTATTCTCAGAAAATTCAAGATATACATTTAATTTGTAATGTAAATATCTTTAGGTAATATATGGTATTTTAATCAAAATCGTTATAGTCATTTTTTAGAAAATAAAAAATTTCGAAAAATTTTCCACATAAAGGGTAGTTTGGGTTGGGAGGATTTTCTTGAAAATCTTCGTATCGCATCCTTGAAAGGTACTGAATCTAAATACCAAGTTTGATATTTATCCGACTTTTAGTTTTTGAGTTATGTTGTTCACAGCCACATACACACACGCGCACGCGCGCACACACACACACACACACACACGGAACTTATTCTAAAAATACTTTTTTTATTCAGGGACCTCAAAACATGTATTTCTGGTGAAATCTCGTATCGAAGTTTTGGGTGGAATACAATACTTCCCCTACTTACTATTTGTAATAGAGAAAGAAACAAGTAAATACAGATGCAGGTAGGGGAGACCGGGGCAAGTTGACGATGTTAATAGTCATTTTTAATAAATTCATTTATCAATATAATTTCTTTTCCTTTGCATGTATTATTAGAATGGCCTTTTGTTGTACTGTACCTAGTTGGATAAAATTTTATTTTGATATAATCAGAATTATTTTGTCCATTTAAAAAAACATCGGCAAAAGTGTCATCTTGCCCCAGTATCGGGGCAAGATGACTTTTGCCACGGGGCAAGATGACAATTCTAATACAAGTTGAATACAGTTTTATTATTAGAAAGCATAACAGTACAGTAATTATTTTATACATTGTTAGTATTTTATGTTGAATAGCAGACAATTAAATGGTTAACACGTTTAACATTTTATTCCTAGTCTTTGTGTTGAACGGATAAGAAATCTCACATTGTTTTGCAAAGTCAAACACAAGTCTCCTGTATTGTTGCTTCGTCATTCCAAAAAGCATTTATCCATTGCTGTGAAATGGTTCTTCAAATCTTCTAGTTGCTCTTCATTGAAAACTTCTCGAAATCTTTCACTGTGAATAGGCATTTCCTAACAAAAAATAAAATAATAATAATAATAATAATGAATTCTTAATTAAAAGTTTTAATTCCGAGGGCCTATATGGCCTACATAATTAAGATACAACGACACGCCCCTACACATAGAAACAAAAATATATGTAAAAACCTCAAATTCTTACATCCTCATTTTTCTTCAAACGGCGACGAAGTGTTGCTTCAGGAATATGATAAGCATTTGCAGCACCCAAGCAACTCATTCTTCCCTCTTTTACCTCTAACAAAGCAGCAGCCATATCATTTGTGTCCCGGCTCCCAATAGAAGACTTTTTTTTATATAATTCCTAACCATATCTGAAACTTAAAAAACGCCAGAAATTACTAAAATAGCCCAAAACAGAGAATTAAAATATTATGTGTGTGTCTATACACCGCGTTATGGAGCAGCTTGGGGATCAGGTAGCTCAAGAAAATCACAAAACGAAATAAAATGCATATAAACACAAATAGAAAGCAGTGAAAAGCACTTGGGGCAAAATGACGAGATCGTCAACTTGCCCCGATCGGGAACGTTAGAAGTCTTAATTTTTGTGGTAGGATTAACAAGAATTAAATTTAAATAAATCGCGGTTGTGAAAAGCATATTATCTAAGGTATCAATGTATAGCAAAGAGTAACCAGATATCTTACCTGTTAGACCACGAGATCTAATGGCGGAGGTCTTGAAAATTACACCTCAGACAAAATACATGAACGTGATCTAACAAACAATGAAATGGCGGCAGCGACTTCGCGTACGTGTTTTTAGTGTCTAACAGACTGGTAGCATTCGTAAGGTGGTGCTACCTAATAATATAAAGCTGAACTAAGTCAGTCGTCATCTTGCCCCGCTCGTTAACTTGCCATGGCCTCCCCTACATATTATAAAATTTCATAGTTGGATTAATGCATTTAAAACAGCATGTTGCACAATGCATGAAGGCGTTCCAAAATTATGTGATGGAAATTGTGACTGATATTCTTTCATTTGTCTCCGAGTTATTTACGACTTCGCTTCTGCTTGTTATTCGTCAATTATCTTTCAAATGATTCTACTCCGTAAAAAGGTGAAATATGTCGCGTTTGAATGTTTGAGTGTGAGATTGAAGAGAGAATGGAAGGAGAGAAGGCATCGATATAGGTACATTCTGGTCTTGCTCCTGTAAAAGCTATACTTTTGCCCCGATTTATCCCGTATCTCAGTTACGTCCCAGCAACTCGAAACTTTCTCATAGGCAGGGGCATACGCAGAAAGTGCATTTGCGGTAGAAGGGGGCTGAAATACAATTGATTGAAACACACGAAGTCAGTCATACCTTCATTTCGTGGTCACTTTTAGAGATTTATGCACGTGAAGGGGAATACCAACTGGATCAGTGAACAGGGTATATTGGCTAAATGAAGGATATGATGGGTCAGCAGGTCCTACAACAATTTAAGTATTTATAGGATCAAAAGGCAAACAGGAATAGAGACTAAACTTCCACCAGGACTCATAGCCAGGTTAGATTAACTCCTCCACACAAATATGGTAAAGAGTTAGCTTTTAAGTCAACCAGTCAGGTGTGTTAACCATTAGACTACGGAGAGACCCACTCAGAATTTGCACTTTTACTTCATTACAGAGGTGCTCTGTAACCATCTAGAAGTTTTAGTACTAGGTACCTGTGACTAAACGGGTGCGGATAATAAAATAAGCGGAGTGAGCCATTTAATTAACATTGTCAACCACATGCGATATGAAAATTTTCCCAAAAGAACGAATTAATTCCGGTCCAGCATCCTCCGATATTTACCACTGTTTAAATATATGTAATTTTTATTTGCTTGTTTATTAATAGGTACAATGTGGTGTACTGATTCTCTAGGTATAAAAAAAGTTACGAAAACAAAAATGAGATTGTAGTGCTTCGATATTACGGTTTTGGATATCCTAGCGGGGAGGAGCCTTTAGTGTCCCGAGGAGTCCCCTCCGCGCGTACGCTCTTGCTCATAGGTACAATGAATCTAGACCAGGCAGGCTAGTGAACTTTGGACTCTGAACACCACCTCCTTGACGTGGGTGGAAAGGTCCAACGGATGTGCTAGCCAGGAATATATTCCTGGCTATTATTTTATTGCAGTAATTATTACGTTTATTTCTTGCAGAGGAATGAACTATTGGAACTGACTCAATCAGAATGGCTATGTGACCTTCAACACTTGAATATTTTGAATATATACAACTTTGGAGGGTAAAGATAAAACAATAGTGGATTTACTTGACGCCGTTAATACTTCATGGCGAAGTATATCTCTCTCTTTGGCGGAATCAACTGTAAGTTGGAGACCTGTATCATTTTCCCTGCTTGGATTCGGTCTCCACGATACAAGTTACCTTTCTAAACAAATATATTGATATTATACAGTAATTATATGCCAATTTTGAATCACAGTTTGCCTATCTGAAAATGCTGAACTGGAAAATTCAATTATTTAACATTCCTCTGAATTTCCCCTGCAGTTAGGCTCCACATAATCGCCAAATGGAACTACTTGAATTACACAATTCTTCCACAAATATTCTAATAAAGAAGGATGAGAACTCTTTTAAATCACTACCTTGTGACAAATTTCCACGCGTGTTTGCAATAAATATAATGGCAATCTTCGGATCCACATACATTTACGAGCAAACTTTTTCCAAAATGAATTACATTAAAAGCCAATATCGTAATAGGATAAGTGATGATCACTTGGCAAGTCTTCTGAGACTTTGTACGTCATCATTGGTGGCAAATATCGATAATCTTGTTAAAAATAAGATGTGTCGGAAAAGTCATTAAGCGAAATGTGACGTACAAACGGCACGATATTCACGGTGTATTAAATATATTTTTAAAGAATATCATAGTGGATACAAACTACCATGAAACTCGGCAAACATAACCCATTTTTACTGTCTCTACTACGTATTGTAAGTAGGGGAAGTATTGTATTCCACCCAAAAATTCGATACCGAGATTTCACCGGAAATACATGTTTTGAGATCCCCTGAATCCAAAACAAGTATTTTTGGAAACATGTCCGTCTGTGTGTCTATGTGTGTGTCTCTCTCTCTCTCTGTGTGTGTGTGTGTGTGTGTGTGTGTGTGTGTGTGTGTGTGTGTGTCTGTCTGTGAACAGCATAACTCAGAAACGAACAGTTGGATAAACACCAAACTTGGTATTTAGGTTCAGTATCTTCCAAGGATGCGACAGGAAGGTTTTCAAGAAAATCCCCCCACCCCAGAGTACCCTTTACATGGAAGATGTTTCGAAGATTTTAATTTTCTCAAAAATGGCTCTAACGATTTTGATTAAAATATCATATGTTTAAGATATTTTTATGACAAATAAAATGTATATCTTGAATTTCCTGGGAATGTTTCCAAAAGTATTCTTCATTGTGAACGACTTTTGCATAACTGGTAAACCATAAGAGATAGACAAAATGTTACTACTGACGCAGTAATTTGTATCACAAATTATGTAAATGTAAAGAGTGATTATAGTGTGAATATGCATTATTGTGTGACATTGATTTGAGATGTTTGATGATTGTAAGCATTGTCGAGAAGTGGGTTTATACGGCCTTACTGAAACTGACAATAATAGCGTGCAATAATGCAGCGAGGGGGTGAGCTGTTTATCATTATTAGAGACGAGCAAATGACGTAATGTTGGCGCGTTTTTCTTAGAATTTGCTGGAACATTTTTCCCTAGAGCATATGTTTTCGTAATTTTCATTGGATATAAAAATAGACGCTAATGTTGGCGCGTTTTATTAACCAATAGCTGCTCGGTTATAATCTTTAGGCATATCGGGGTGTGGGAGTATAAAAAGGGCTAGGTCAGAGTCAAATTCGTTCAGTCCATCGGAAACATGTGTACATTACACGTCGTCTTCAGTCCATCGGAAACATTTGTGCATTACACGTCGCTGAGTTCAACAGAAAAAGTCATGGTGAATACATAGCATAGTTTATCGATTTGCAGTGTACGCGTATCAAAGTTATGAAAAATCTCAAGTGTCGTAAAGTTAATTATTCAAAAAGTTGAAGTACGCGAATTAATAATGTTCAGTAAAGAAGTTATTATAACAGTTTCATTTTGGCGAGTGTCAAGATTAATATGTGAAAGTAAATAATGTGTTCGACAATAAATGTGTAAAACAAATTCTTTCATCAGTATTATCTCTGGATAAAGGACTCCTTTCCGTTTACACACCTGTATAAGATAAGTGCTTGACCGAGAGATCATAGCTAGCCGGAGGACAGTGAACCCAAAATTAAATAAAATAACAGGCGCTCAGTAAAAGCTAACACGAAGTGACCGCGACAAATTGTCTTTCATACGTGCGGCAAATAAACAGTAGCATTCTTTCAAACAAACACTAATACCATAGCAAATTGGCTACCACAACGTGGAGCTAACAAACTTAACAAACAATACCGTCACACTACACAAAAAATGTAGATCGCGTTAAAATACACAATTTATGTCACATACATTTTTGTTGTTGAGTGAACCATTTTCGAGATATTACTTGTTATTCCCTTAAATTTTTCAATACTTATTTTCTCAAATGGGAATTCGTTATTCATTTTTTTTTGTCTTGGATATGCAAAGAGTATTAATCTGTGGGAATGGGAATGGTGCTGCACCTAGCAACCAGCTATTAAGAGATATGTATGTGCTTAAAGGCTACTGTATTTCTATATTGCCCTTGTAAATATATATTCCCCTTACATCTACAAGAAAATTAGCAATAAGATAGACTCTGCAAATGTTTATCTCGATTAACATGAAGCATACGGAGAATAAGCGTTTGTATAAATAGTTTGTACAAGAGTAGAGAAAGTCATGTGAGTAACACATCAGATTTTTTGCAACGTAAAGTAGGCTTACATGCTCACAATAACATGTCGGAGCAGGTGGACGGAGGAGGTTCACTCACCTTCCCCTCTTCCGACTGCGGTTGGTCATCCCTGATTTAGACTCTTAAATGATTCTAAATCTGCCAATAACAATTGTTCAGAAAAATGAAACGTCATTTTTAAAATTGGCTTTTTGATTATTAAAATTGGCTTTTTGATTCTTCCAACAACTTAATTAAAATGTGAAGATGCCAATATTATTCATTCTGAATGTTTGAAGGAGCTTAGTGAGCAATTAATTAAACATGAAAAACAGCAAGAGTTTAATTGGAAATACTATACTGCAATTGCAATTCTAATTGTGATACAAACATACAGTAAAAAGTCCATATAAGTATTACTTAAACAGGGTAACACTGTATTGCAATGCACTCGTGGCCTATTGTAGAGTAAAACAAGAAGTAAAACGGATGTTTCTTAAGATATATCTAGCCCAAAAAAGAAAGAGTAGAAACGGATAGTACTAGGGAAGATGCCCTTCATTTATTCGGTGATATATGTCAAGTTTTTAAATATTTATCTTAGGCAATATTTACCTTAGTATTATTTAACAGTGCTATCGAATTCAAATTTACCTTAATTCATACTCGCTTAAGTTAATGCACATACTGTGTTCATTTCATATCATGTAGATTTTTGCGTTTTCTGCCCTGAATAATTTCAGATTATCCAGTTGATAAATTTCTCTGTAACAGTATGGCATAAATTTCTCTGTAACAGTATGGCAGCACTGCGACGGAATGGTATAAACAGACAGGAGTTGTGCTTCAAAGCAATGTGTCGTTCAGTGCCAAGCAGGCGAGCTTCACACGAGGAAGGGAAGCTGTAGTTAGTTGTTTCATTCCCCGAATACGCACGCTCCAGTTATCGACCAAGAACATGGCCACGGACAACCTAACTGCAGTGCTGTATAAAGTGAACGACTTGAGGCTAGTAAGTAACATTTATTTGCATGTACCATACAAAACTACACAAGGCTCATTTGCTGCACTAGCTTAGCCTCTAAACTCTGCCATCGCGTGAACAGCTGAGAATACTTATGTGTTTGCCGTTTTGCGGCTGTTAAGCAACAGCACGAAATGTTTTGTCTTTCCATGTCTCTCGTCACATTCTGCATAATATATCGCCAGGAACATTTTCCGAGAGCAGCATGCTGAAATAATAAATAAATGAATTAATAAGCAAAAAATAAAAAGCACAGCAGTCAAGACGGCTTTAAACACGTTTGCTTACCGTGAATTAAGCCGAGATTATGATGAACTTAACATAACATAACTTAACGCGACGTAACGACAAAAATTAACACATTATATTAAATGGAGCTATTTAGTAACTTAAGAGTTCGACAATGTCAAACCCATTCCTTCTCGTTATGCCAAGTTTGTCACATGGTAATTGAACGTGGAGCAGTAGCATGAAGTATTAAAACCAACTAGATACCAATCAAGACACATTCTCGTTTCTTAAGTGCGTCCTAATTAAACTTAAGTTTAGCAGCATTTTTAATTTCACTTAGGATAGGACTAGAAGCGAAGGGGGAATTAGCACCCCGACCTACGCAGATCCGGTGTACCTAGGACCCTGACGGAGTGGGAGGGATAAGGTGAGATGAGGCAGAGGGGACCGGACAAAGAGGTACGACAGACAGAGGGCAGGTCCCTACCATTTAAAGATTTGAACCCCTCGGTTGGTGGCTGGTGCGACCGGCTCCCCCTCCCCGTGGGCTTACCCATCCTTTGGAGAGCCTGGGACCCGGAGACCGCTCGCAGGCCGGGGAACGAAGGTTTACTCAGAGTATTCTTTTCCCCTGCATGCGCACGCCAAGACCTTCCGCGGACACCTGCAACCCTGAATGAAGTGAAATGAGAATGGAGATGAAATGGAGGGACAGGAAATTCAGAGATGTAGTCATGCTTCCAGCATTTGCCTGGCGATCCGGGAAAACCCCGAAAAATCCCATGGGTCAGAAAGGTCGGCCATGGGAATCGAACCCACGACCTACCGTATGTGGGCCACAGAAGTTACCGCCTGAGCCATACTGCTCGAATTTCAGGTTAAGTAAAGTTCATTGTAATCCCGCCATTAACGTGACGGGACGTAACGTTAAGTTAAGAAATGCTGCTAAACTAAAGATCTAATTAGGATGCATTTAATGTAACAGGAATGGTTCTTGATTTATAGTTCTTTTAATACTCCATGCCACTGCCTCACGCCGATTAGTTCTAATAACCATGTGACAAACTATACGTAACGGGAAGGAAAAGCTTGACATTGGCGGACTTAAGTTACGTCGCGTTAAGTCAGGTTAAGTGAAGCCTAAATTGCTCCTTTTAATACAATGTGTTTCTTTCACATTACGTGGCGTTAAGTCACGTCACATCACGTTATGTTAAATTTATCGTAATCCCGACTTTATGTATGTTACCGAGTTGACTGTAATACAAATAATCAAACTTGGTTTCTAATATTCAGTGTTTCACGATTCATTCTGCAAATATTGACACTACACGGTGCCACCTGGAAATATTTTAAATTATAATAAAATTGAGTAAAACCTCTTCGAAACCAAACGGGTTCAGATGTCTGGCTTTATTTGCAAAACGGTAATGTAATGGAAATTAACTGAGTTATTTTTAATGGACATGCCATACCACCTTTTCAAATCGTATTAGGCATTTTACCTGAAAGAGATCATAAATCAAAGTCGCGAATGTCCGATAAAGCGCTGGGGTCCGTATACGGAAGTAGGCCGGCTGAAGCACCGAACTACTAAATTGTAGTACCAAACTCATCCTGAATGTGCCTCATTAAATGCAAAGGCAAGGCATTAAATAACAGCAGTTTTACTACAAAGGTTTATAGGGTATGTGCTAAAGATCTGCAAAGCTCATTTCGCTGACCCATTTTCCGATATTTACTATGCTACGCGCACGGCGTAAAGAAACCTGTCCCCCTGGACAGGATTCCTTGCCGTTCGAGTGAGCGCTGATTACCATGTAAAACAACACTCCAAGCTGCACTGCTTATCAGTTTTGTTGTATCTCTGTCGCCTCGGTTATCTCCAAAGTGTGACACTTTAATCAAAATCTTCACTTATTTTCGAGAAAATAAAAATAAAACAAAACATTTACCACGCAAGGGATAGATATTGCGAAGGGGGAATTTTCTGAAAATATTTGCCTTGCCTTATAAACGGTGCATTACTTGTATGAAATAGTGTCTTTTCTACATTTTAGTTCTGGAGACATACTGAATTCGCAAGCTCGCGCGCTTTTAATTCCTCTATTGCTTACCTATGCTAGTGGAGGTATTGCGCCCATCCAAGAATTTGATAATGCACATTTAATAGAATATGTGCACTTTGAGACCAAATGGCCCTCCGACAAAAGACATTTTTAGAAATGTGTATGTGCATTTGTACGTGGGAGCTAGAGAAAACAACTAAAAATCGTATTACTGATTATTTTTATATATATTCTGCAAACTATTCTTAGGAAAGCTTATTTTTCTACTTCAAGATAATCAGCATAAACCTTTGCAGAAATAGTCTCATTATCAGGTATGGGGGTTTTAGTAAGTAAACCATCAAGTTAGGTACGCACCGAGGGTTGGTGGCGCAAGAAGGTGTAAGCGCTTGTGACCTTGTAACCTTGCAGCGTTCTCTGTAAACAAATATGATATGTACAGTTTGAAGACAGTACACCGCACCCTACTTCGATAACAGGTCGACCAAAATTTGGGAGTATTAGAAGGAAAAACACTGATGTGATACATTCGCATGACTTTCTCTATCCTCTTATCGTTTATTAGTGGGTACACAAATTATTCTTACTCAAGTTTATTTTTCTCTCTACTACATTTTATTAAAAATAAACCTTTGCAGAAATAGCTACATTACACATTTCGTTATAGATACAAAGGGAACTTTTCTCCTTAAAACACACCTTTTTTGGCATAAGCCGTTTCTGAGATATTTTTATTAAAGGTTTGACTTGCTCATTTCTTGGCCATTCTCTTAAAGTCCTTTCAACTCTCAGTTGTTTCTCGCGATGATTTGACTATCGCTATTCCCTTTGTATCTATAATGAAATGTGTAATGTAGGTATTTCTGTAAAGGTTTATGTGTATTAAAATGTAGTAGATAGAAAAACAAGCTTCAGTAAGAATGGTTTGTGTAGCCATTAGTAAACGATAAAGGTTAGAGAAAGTCATGTGAATGTATCGCATCAGATTTTCCTCTAAGTTTTCCCTTAACCTGAAATATGAATATTAGGTGAACTCCCAGATCATTTATGCATATATGCCGTCTTTGGGTAACTTGACAGTCCTGAGCGGCTTTAAAACCTCCAAAGGAGAAGGAAGACTTCAGGATGTATTGAGAGAAGAGGACCCCGATATATAAAAGCAATGTGTGTGATGTAACTTCTATTGCAACACCAACCTTGGCTGTCGGAGATGGAGCGGATAGCGAAGTTCAAGGTGCCCGATGTGAACAAGAATTCGTATGGTCTGTGGGAGTGTAGTAACATGAGTAGTAATTGTAATGGAGTAGTATGGCGTTAATCTGTGTATATGGCCAACACTGGTGTTATGTAGACCAATATGAACTTTTCGCCTGCCAGTAACATGTTTACCTTGACGGGAGTGACACAAACATGACAAAAGTCCAAAGCAGTAACGAGATCAAAACTTAACGCAGCTCAGAATACAGGTATGCACGACCCGAGAATTTTAGCCCCGGTTCATCTGAGGAAAGCCATAGCCCGAGAAAACAGTTTACTACCCAGTTCGGGCCAACTTAATCAAAATGATGAATAATTCGTAGTAAAATTACAATAAATATACTATTCTGGCCATAGCTAAGTACGTGTAAGATTAGTTATAATTCAAGCTAGAAATAACATATATTAGCCTTTTTGTCTGTTTAATCGGCCCAAGACAGACATGCTTTTGCCGGTTTAAGAACATTTTGCTCATCTCCAGTGAAGTACATTCGTTTTACGATTTATCTTGGGTTTCTTTTCCTTGATTTGCACACACATTCACACGTTTAATTAAAAAATCTCCCCTTAGTCATGAATTGAACCTGGAATCATTAAGCTGACAAGTCAGAAAACTGCCTACTCGACCGCAAAGCGTATTAATGAAGTAATATGTTACTGAAGTATAAAGCATCGTATATATTTAGCATATACTATGCGTAGTAATCCGCAAGACTCGGAGGACTTTTTATCAGGCTTGAGGTTCTTTTACGTGCCGTAAATCTACGTCACGGGACCATCGGCTTTACTTCCCTTCCGAAGGAAGCCATGCTAAGGATTTTTACGCCCGAAAAAATCCATCGGCTCTCCGCCGGGTTTGAACTCGCGACCTCGGAAACTATAGAGGCTAGCTACACCATGGAGGACGACACACACACACACACGCACACACAGACGGATTTTTTTCTAAAAACTTTTTTCTTTATAATTCAGGGCCCTCAAAAAAATATTTCCGATGAAATCTCGGTATCGAATTCTTGGATGAAATGCAATACTTGACCTACTTACTATACGTATTAGAGAAAGTAAAAAGACATGCATCATACTGCATAAGTTGAAAGTAATAGAAAATTAACAACACACCTAGAAGCTTACTGCTTATATATAAGATGAGCTCTCCTTTCTGTAGCTGTGGCGAATTCTTCTAATAGTTAAATTATATTCGAACCCACTCGCGGCCTCTCTCTATTGCGCGAGACAGCCCGCAGAAGCGGCCTAAAATACTTACCTTATAATAGATGCTGGAAATGTTAACCTTCTGCTCTCAAACAGCTTCCCAAGGTCGCGGGTTCAAACCCGGAGGAGGGCGATGGATTTTTTTCGGGCGTAAAAATCCTTAGCACGGCTTCCTTCGGAAGGGAAGTAAAGCCGGTGGTCCCGTGTCGTAGATTTACGGCACGTAAAAGAACCTCAAGCCTAATAAAGAGGCCTCTGCAAAATTCCCGATCTTTCACGCCCAATACAGAATGGGACGCTAAGGACCATAGTAGCTAAAGAGCGTCTTTAAATAAAACTCAATTCAATTTAATTTCATAAAAATGATTAAAAAGTAAGCAGCGTGGAATGCTGAACATTTCTAGAAAAATAAAAATAATACCATACCATAATAGCATACCATACTGATTTTATTTGATTAAATTGTTAAAGGGTGAATTTATAACATTTATGAACATGGGTAGTAATATGAGATAACTGTCTAATATGAAAAACAAACTTGAAACACATGGTGTAATGATAAACCATTAGTAATCACACACATACATAGTTTTCATTCTTTGGGCCATTGTTCTCCGCTGTCATCCTAAAACTCATTCATTCATTATCTGTTTACCCTCCTCTTATGTAGGACTTACACCCCCCAGGACTTACAAGCGGGTGCCTGGGGTCAGAGGCCCGTCGAGGAGCAGACACTCATGGATCAGACAGAGCATCCAGGATGGGTGATCAGCCCGATGCCTGGTATGGGATGAAGGAAGTAGATGAAACGAAATGTGGGTGAAATGGATGAAAGGAAAGGTGATGATGGAGCAGTTGGTGGAATGAATGGCGGGGGAAACCGGAGAACCCGGAGAAAACCCGCCCAGACGCCGCTTCGTCCACCACAAATCCCACATGCAGGCCCCTGGGATTGAACCCGGGCCGCCTCGGTGGGAGGCGAGCGGTCTAACCACTCGGCCACGGCGCCGCCATCCTAAAACTCGCCGTCACAAAATACAGGTACAGTTTGCATAGTGAGAACCAGGACATAGCTGGCCAGAGTCATCTAGGATTAACTGATCGTCTGAATCTCTGATAGAAATCGGGACATCACTTACCGATTCATCAGAATTTTCCTCTTGCTGTCGCCACCTAACTTCTTCTTTTAGGTGACAAGGTAGTAGGTGTTTTTGATTCAGGGCGAACCAATTTATCCACACCAAGTCTCTGTCTCTACACAAAATTTGCTCTTGTCGTCTGTAATGTTTAAAAATAAGCCAATAGAAATATGAACACAAAAAGATCTTATATACATGGTAGAAATATGGGACAGTCTCGTATTACTACCAGCTTAGTGTCTCATATTGCTACCAATTGGCCATTTAATTTAACCTCGGAAACTCACAAGGAATGCCACATACTTTGTGTAATTTAAATCTATATTCTAATACTGTAGCTAATGTAGTTTAGCTTACCTTATGTGCCTTAAGAGAAATTAAAATACCAACCAATGAAAATAACACACGAACATTGCGGTACAAAAACGTGTGGTTGCTCTGATAAAATGTTCTCACAGTAACAGTTGTCAAGGCAGAATGACGCCGGCTGCAACACATTTTGTAGTCCTCTATAATTGTATGAAACGAGAAGGAATCTGAACCAAGCCCATGGAGCGCAAGCAGGAGCGCTGCGTTGCAGATGGTTCGTGAATATGACAGACAGACAGACAGACAGACAGACAGACAGACAGAGAGACGAGACCGAGACAGTGTGAAGCAAGATGCGGCCAACGGCCAATGTAGCATACATATTCACCCTGATCACTTGGCGCACTTTGTTTTAAATAGGCATATTTCATTGTTTATCTGGCGAACGATCCTAGTGGACTGCTGCTTTGAAGGTGTTAAAATGTATGGGCGATAGGGGAGCCGCCGCCGAGTAAGATCATATTGAGTCGCTGAAGTGTTATGGATGCCATATTAGTTCAGTTACGTCACATGTGATCAACGTATTATATATAGTGTGGTCGACCAAAAACTTCATTGCATCATTAATGCGTGACAAAATGCATCTTTTCTTGTGCTGTTCGTTATGCTTCCGAAATTCTATAGCCCTAATAAAGCTGTACTCTGATAGGTAATAATTTGGCCTAGCAAAGCTTAACTTAATTCTTTGTCTAAATGAGATTTTGAGAGACCATGTGTATTTTTCTGTTTTTTAATATAATCGGGCAAATGTTTTAAATCGTAATAATTGTTCTTGTTTATTTATTTATGTCACCCCATGGGAAACAAAAGAATGCATCACTACTTCGCAGCCATAAATCCATTCATACTTTACCTACAATTTGTAGAAATACCTGGTGTAAGCTCTCTTTCTATCACTACACTCTTTGTTTATATTCAGAAAAGGTCTTGCGGCCTTGTTCTTTCACAACAATTCTGTCCGCTTGTGTTAAGTTTTAAAATTTAAATACTTAATTCTATTCAATATAAAACATTAAATAACAATTGAGCATTACAGAATCGCAAGCTACACACTCAAAACTCGTTTAATAACAAAATAAATATAAACACTCTTAAAGTTGCCTACTATCTGTTTTCTACTTATACTGTAAATTAAAATAGCTACATGCATAGTCGCCAGGGGCGTAAGGGAGGCTCGAATCACTGCAGTCTCATTTTATTTTTATTTTTACTACAGCTCTTGTATGCTTGCAGGTTAAGTATACCACGCTATATCTGTTAATAAACAGGTAAATGAAACTACTATAGACATTAAAACGGTGTTAAATACATTAAAGGATGGCAGGGAATTTAGTCCGTCCGTTTGGAAAATGATTATTCCGTACATTAGTTGGTAACATTGATTAAACGGCTCGCTCCGCTCATTTTATACCAGCACAGGTAGCAAGTACTAAATGGTTACAGAGCACCTCCTGTAGTTATAGTGAAGTAAGTAGTAGTCTAGAGGTTAACAACCTGACTGGGTATGAGTCCTGGCTGGAAGTTGGTCTCTATGTACTCCTGCTTGCCTTTTAACTTAAAAAGTTGTTTGTTCCTCAAACTGTCCCATAAGATCCTTTAATTAGTCAACATACCCTATTCAGTAATCCAGTTGATATCCCATTCACTTAATTAACTCTCTAAAAGTGATCACGGGATGAAGATATGAACACACTCGAGTGTTTCATCTATCACTGCTTCAGCCCCATCCCCCAAATGCATCTCTGCGTTCGCTCCTGAGAGCCGCATAAGCCAAAATCAAGTTCTCGACTATAAATTCAGCAGCAGCTACTGCATAGGAGCACAAGAGCATGTGAACACTTACTGGTTATTTTTCCTTTGAATGCTACAATATTAAATGTAACGATATGAGGCAATTTAAAATCTACGGCGTTTAAACATGTCGCGCTGCTTCTCTAAACTTGATGAAAAATGGCAACAGCGTCCTTAGCACCTCTAGACTTGTGCACGTTTTAGGGAACTTGTGCGCATGCGCAATCGGTATCGCGTAATTACCTTATAGGGCAAAATACATAAGGGCCGTGCATACTTGAAGATGCGCACTAGCGCGCAAAGTTTTTCCCGCAATCTGTTTACACTATCACCACAAGTTTACGTTAACGCCACTATGTGGTAGCACGCTACAGCAGAAATTAATCACTGTAGCAAACGTTAACGTGCACAAGCGCAGAAACTTCTCTGGGTTACTTCATGCCATCCATAATCTCAACTACAAATTATTTAATTTACACGGTGTACTTAATTATATACACAACAAACATCCATAAGATAATCCCTTCTTTCGTCAGACAAGTTCTGAATTGTTGTTTATGTTGTTGTTGGCGGCGGCTTCAGTTTTATTAGTTTGTTCATAATCATAACTATTATGCAGCAGATGCTATTTCACATTTTCAGGCTGTCTGTTTGAGCACTTAAGGGCTCATTCATGGGCTAGTAAGGGAGAATTCAAGACGGCATTTTATTCAGTATTTAAATATTTTAAACATACGATATTTTAATAACAAATCAAGTCAATTCTGAAAAATTTAAAAATGGTAAAAATTTCTCATGGTAAAAATTTTTATTCCATAAAATCTTCACCTTATCTTCTTAAAAATTGCCGGTCATTATTCGAAATGTAATGTGAGAAAATATGTTAAAAATAAAATCCGTATTATAAAAGATTTCTAACCATAATACGAGTATTAGAATACGCTGAAGAAATTCTGATCTTTGTAAGCAGTATTGAAACCACAAATAAACATATAAAATGTCACTTGCTATATCAGCTTTAACGAATAAATAGTTTACGGTCAATATTCCTTGAAATGTGACAAGCAGCTTTGAAGCTCCCTGGATTTCTAATACACTTTCTTATTTCTAATAATAAATTAGTTTTCATCACTCTTCGTTTTGGGTATTCTAGATCAGTGTCAACTTTGAATACCATTTCTTGTATTCTTTCTAAAACAAATTTAATTCAGTTCATAGCTAAAAAATGTAATATTATTAGATCTATGTTTATCCTGATGTGTTGAATAGTAACTCAGAATTTAAAGAAAGTACTTTTAAATATTCTTATTATTAAACGCTAAAAGTGCACACATTTTAATTTGCTCTTGCATAATATTTAATTTGTCATAATTTCAAAACCACTATAACGAATTCGCATACGTAAATTGTGTCTTGAAGTAGCCGTGAGCTGCGCCAGGAAGTAAAATTCCGGCTCTGATAACAGAGCAGTACCCTTCATTTAGCCTTATTCAGACGTCGCGTGACTGTCAATATAGTTGCCTCATTATTACCTCATTACAGCACTTGTGACTGTGCTGCAAACATTTGTTAGTTCAATTCAATTTTAAATCAAACAGTTTACACAAATCCCGGGTTCAAATCCCGTGGGCCGACCAATCTGTCTGAGGTTTTTTCGTGGTTTTCCTCAGTCGCCAAGGTAAATACCGAATTGAATATTTAATACCACGACCCAAAGTTCCATCTTAAGTCTAAAAAACAATAGTAAAATGAAAAATAAGTGGTAATAGCGAATGCTATGCCATCTATCCACAGACAATGTAAGCAGTTAAACTGGACGGCACCCTAATGCCATCTGTACGGCATGAAGCAGGAGTTACAGGGATGAGACCTTGAAGGCTAACTGTCCGCCTTTCTGTGTGAGGGCGGCGGTTAGACTGGACGGCATCCTAATGACATCTGTACAGCGGTGGTTACAGGAATGAGACCTAGAAGGCTAACTGTTCACCATTTATCGTTCTAAGAGATATCCACCAACAGATCCTTCCCGATATGATCAAGGAGTTAAAGCGACGTAAAATAAAATAGAATAAAAAATTTAAATTGAGTATTATTTATGGACGCTCTTTAACTGTTGTGGTCCTTAGCGTCCGATTCTATATTGGGCGTGAAAGACCGGTAATTTTGCTCAGAGGCCTCTTTATCAGGCTTGTGGTTCTTTTACGTACCGTAAATCTACGACACGGGACCACCGGCTTTACTTCCCTTCCGAAGGAAGCCATGCTAAGGATTTTTACGCCCGAAAAAATCCATCGCCCTCCACCGGTTTTGAACCCGCGACCTCGGAACTAGAGGCTAGCATGGTAACCACTACACCACGTAGGGCGACAAACAAACAGTTTACGCGGTACACTGGTTTAGAATGCATCAAAAAGTAATTATACTACTCATCGTTGTATAATACATCAAAGCTTATTTACAATAAATAATTGTGCGGATGTAATCTTAATAGGTCAAATAAATTAGCTAATATATACAATATAATAAAGAAAGGGATACGATTTCTTTGCTGTCATTAGCTGAAGTTATATGGTCATTGGTGCTAGGTGAAACATCAGCAACGCATTGTGTATTCTTGGAAGTCGCTAATGTTTCACATTGCACCAATGAGCGTGTCACTTCGACCAGTGAAAGGAAGGAAGGAAATAAATTTCACTCTACGTGGAGTTAACAATACCAGAAAGGTTTCTGAGAAGCAAAGGAAGCCGCATGTTAACTTTTAGAGTAGCACAGTAACACAGTTCGATGTTCCCAATATGTGCAACATCTGTTCACCTGGCATGTGTATATATCAGAATTTGATAATTATGAAACAAACTATACAGACAGCGGCAATAATCAAAGTTACGAAAACAATAATTCAACAGCAACAGGTTTACGGAATGCTATCAAGGGCTAAAATGATGAAGGATGGTGGAAAAAAATAAAATCGTCTATTTTGAGCCTCTCTTGCATACGCTTTGAAGTGCCGAGTAAGATTCTGATTAAGGTACGAAAAATGACCGTCGTAATTACGCTTCACGTTTAGTTTTTATTTTAACCCCAAATTAAATGATAACGTAAATAAATTAGTCTAGCTAAAAGAAATAGTATATAGAACTCAAATCGGTTAGACGTACACTTGTGCTAAACATCATCATATGTTTTCATTTGTTTACGAAAATGAACCGCTAACATAAGCATAACGACCTCATAATTCACTGATTGTGAAACATTACACACAACTAATAACGTGGATAGAAAACTGAAATAACATAGAGCAGCCTTGTTATCAGGGCATGAGGCTCTATAACATGTGAAACCAGAGTTTGGTTTATTTCTCATGTTATCACGCACCCAAGGGTGAGGAAGCTTTCGGCAACTACGGTATAATTTGCTGCTAGAAAAGATATTCCGTATAAACCAAAATTTGATAATATAAAACGCAGCAAAAACAAGACTCAAACTGCAAGCTGAAGTCATAAGAGTAACGCGGAGAGTGAATACAAGCAAGGAATGTGGCGTCAGTAACGCTAGCAACATGACGGCTGTTGCCATACCAACGGGCCAGCCGCGCTCACTTGTTTTTCGACTGCAGTGTTTATGTCGGACCTCAATTCTCAAAAATATAGGTATAGCTTCTTACTTATAAATTATAATGGAGGTTCAACAATAGTCTTGTGCAAATTTATTACTCGTAAATATATATTATATTTGTTAACGACGTCAATTGCCAGGATCATATCAACACAGCCGGTGTGCTGGAATTTCGTCCCGCAGCAGTTCTTTTACATGCTAGTAAAGGCTGGTTAACAACCGCCCGAGAATGGTAACCAGAACGGAAACGAGAACGGGAAGCAATGCACCATGCAAGATATTGGCCCACAACAACCCGGTAACGAGAACCGCAATGCATATCGATCACAAAGTGAAAGTCGATTTTGCGCATTGGGATTTCATTTGTTTTTAACTGACCAATGACATTTTTTCACCTACTTACAATTTAGCCAAGCCAACGTCAAAATTCGATAGAGTAAACATTATCTAAATGTATATCCATTACATTTCCGATGCCTCTACTTATGCCAAGCTTTCATTCCTTTATTTAATGGCATACATTAAAATTGTTTATTGTTCTTTTTTATTTCCACCGGTTTTAGCTCTTCTTTGTAGCTTTTGCCATTGTTTTTTTAGGCAATAGCCAGTTTTGAGTTGCATATAAGCAAACTACAAATGACCCCTTCACCAGAGGAAGCAATGCTGATTAGATTTGCGGGTGTCGGGATGAGGTTAGGAAGCACATTTCCTACTAATTCCTTCCACTTTCATGTTTCCAGCTTGCAACTATAGAGAGCACTAGTGGCTGTTTCATGTCACGGCCGCCTAAAACAACCTCTAGAGCGAAGAGTCTAATATGCACAATAGGGATCTAATGTGCCGTGCCCGGGAACGAGAACGAGAAAGTTAAAAGTTGGGTAACTCTCCTTTCCCGTTCCCGGGGCCCGGGAAGACTTCCCGTCGGTTGTGAACATTCCCATTTGAATACATGTATTTCAATTTCTCGTTCTCGTTCTGGTTAACCGTTCTCGTTGGTTGTGAACCAGCCTTTAATCTGCTGACATGGCGCAGCCGTTTTAAGCACACTTAAAAACCATGAACCCGCGACCTTGGGACTATTAAAACAACTGATCATGTGAGGTACTCCATTTTCATTTTATAACTTGAAAAGCTTATTACATATCTTTTTTGTTTTTTGTTTGTTTTGTGTGCGCATGTAGCGAAAAGCGATAAATGCCTCCTCGTATGTCAGAACGTATCACGCAATGGAAGACAAATTTCTTATGACTGAAAAATCTTCTTTCACGTTATTCTATGAAACGGCAAAAGATCGATAAGGAAACTAAAGTTTGAACATTTTGAGTCTTGTGTTTTATAATGTAATTGACTTTTTCAAGCAGAGTAAAACACGGCAAAAGCTGTACCTATTGTCAAGATGTTGATAATTGGAATTATGATAAAGTTTGTACTTTGTAATCTTCGTAAGGCTTATTTTCTTTGCAAAATAGCTAGAATGTGTTTCTTGAAAACATATCAGTAGGATATATAGGAGAGAGCTGGCGCAGTTTTTTGCGTTTATATGGGAAAGGATAGGGAAAACGAGGCTAGATGTGACGGTTCAAGGAGGAAAATGCGTTTATATGGGGGAGATAGGGAATACGAGGACTGACGCTAGGCTAGACAGTGGTAGGAGGGAGAGTGCGCTTTATATGAGAGAGGTAGAGGAATATGAGGAGAAGTGCTAGGCTAGACAGAGGCTGAGTAATGTATGGTTTATATGAGCGGTATAGGAAAACGCGGAGATGTGTTAGGCTAGACAGGGCTTGAAACGTAGTGCATGGTTTATATGAGAGATATAGGAAAACGAGGAAAGGTGTTAGGCTAGACAGAAGTCGAGGAGTAGAGTATGGTTTATATGAGAAGTATAGGAAAACGAGGAGAGGTATTAGGTTAGGAGAATTGAGTTTGTGTTTATAAGGAGACACGAGAAAACGGAGAGAGATCCTATGCTAGGATAGACAGGTGTTAAAGTTAGGTTAGATAGGAAACCAAGGAGTGATACTCAGCTAGAGGGGGGCAGGAGGGAATGAGCTTTTGAGAGGTAGGGGATACGGGGAGTGGTGTTAGACTAGACAGAGGTTTAGAGTATGCGTTTATATGTATGAGAAGTATAGGAACAGGAAGAGGGGTGCTAGGCTAGTCAGAGGTTGAGGAGTAGAGTATAGTTTATATGAGAGGTATAGGAAAACGAGGAGAGGAGTTAGACTAGACAGAGATCGAGGAGCAGAGTATGGTTTATGTGAGAGTCATAGGTAAACGAGAGAGGCGTTAGGCTAGACAGAGCTAGAGGAGTAGAGTATGGTTTATATGAGAGGTATAGGAACAGGAGGAGAGGTGTTAGGCTAGACAGATAGTGTAGCAGTAGGAATATGGACTTATATACAGGAGAGATAGGGAATATGAGGTGCTAGACTTGAAAGCGACTTTAGACGTGAACTTAGTGGAAAACTGTTTCATGTCAATGTTCTAGACATACCCATCACGTAACCTATTCAGGGAAAAGGTGACTCGTTCAGGGGAAAAAGGTGACTGCTCAGGGAAAAAGGAGGTCCACAAAGGGAAAAAGTTGACTAGCAAAGGGAAAAAGGCGACCAGCAAAGGGAAAAAGGCGACCAGCAAAGGGAAAAATGTGACCAGCAAAGGGAAAAAGGTGAGCCATAAAGGTAAAAAGGTGACCTGCAACGGGAAAAGCTAACCCACTAACACTAACAGGTAAGTAATTCAGCTAGTATTGCAAGAGGTTGACTGCATCATAGCAGTGTATGATTTCACATGTAATTCAGCTAGTATCGTATGTATTTAGGCTAATTCATCTAGTAACACAGAATAGATTCCAGAGGCTAACTGCATCATGGCTCTGCATAATTTCACAGATAATTCAGCTAGTATCGTAGGTATTTAGGCTAATTCAGCTAGTATCACAAGAGGATAGATTCTAGGGTTGGGTATAGCTTAGTGTCGTATTTCACAGGTAATTCAGCTAGTATCGTAGGTATTTAGGCTAATTCAGCTAGTATCACAGGAGGCTAGATTCCAGGGTTGGGTATAGCATAGTTTCATATTTCACAGGTAATTCAGAGGGTATCGTAGGTATTTAGGATAATTCAAGTAACATAGGTGTTTAGAGTAATTAAGCAAGTATCACAGGAGGCTAGATTCCAGGGTTGGGTATAGCATAGTTTCGTATTTCAGAGGGTATCGTAGGTATTTAGGATAATTCAAGTAACATAGGTGTTTAGAGTAATTAAGCAAGCATTACAGGAGGGTAGGTTCCAGGGGTTGGTTATAACCTAGCTTCGTATTTCACAGATAGTTCAGGTAATATCGTAAGTATTTGAGGTAATCGACAGAGCTTCACAGATATTATTGATAATTTCGATCAGAGATTTGTATCACAGCTATTTAAGGTAAATGCAGATGATTCAGGTTGTATCAATGGTATTTGAGTCATCTTAACAGGTAATTCAGATAGTATCACAGGTGCTCGTGCTAATTTAGAGCAGGAATTCGTATCAGAGCTAGTTACAGTAATTTCACATGATTCGGGTAGTATCACAGGTATTTAAATCATTTTCATAGCCAATTCAGCTAGTATCGTGAGCATTTAAGCTAATTCAGCTAGTATCACAGGAGGCTAGATTCCAGAGGCTAACTGCATCATAGCTATGCATGATTTCACAGCTAATTCAGCTAGTATCGTAGGTATTTAAATCATTTTCATAGCCAATTCAGCTAGTATCGTGAGCATTTAAGCTAATTCAGCTAGTATCACAGGAGGCTAGATTCCAGAGGCTAACTGCATCATAGCTATGCATGATTTCACAGCTAATTCAGCTAGTATCGTAGGTATTTAGGCTAATTCAGGTAGTATCACAGGAGGCTAGATTCCAGGGTTGGGTATAGCATAGTTTCATATTTCAAGGTAATTCAGAGGGTATCGTAGGTATTTAGGATAATTCAAGTAACATAGGTGCTTAGAGTAATTAAGCAAGCATTACAGGAGGGTAGGTTCCAGGGGTTGGTTATAGCCTAGTTTCGTATTTTACAGATAGTTCAGGTAATATCATAAGTATTTGGATAATCAGCATAGTTTCACAGATGCTCGTAATAATTTCTATCAGAGATTTGTATCACGGCTATTTAAGGTAAATGCAGCTGATTCAGGTTGTATCAATGGTATTTGAGTCATTTTAACACATAATTCTGATAGTATCACAGGTGCTCGTACTAATTTAGAGTAGGAATTCGTATCTGAGCTAGTTAATGTAATTTCACTTGATTCGAGTAGTATCACAGGTATTTAAGTCATTTTAACAGGCAATTCAACTGGTATCACAGGTACTCATGGTAATATAGAGAGTAATTCGATTATAAAACTTTTCTCATCCAGCGTTACAACAATTTATATACTTTTTTCTAAATCTTACAAATTTTTATATGTTAAACAGTTATTGTACGATGCAGAGAGGGATAAACTGTATATGGTTTACAAACTGAAAAGCTTTGCGTCAACATACCTTTATTTCAGTTCGTTATAGATGTCTCTCCCCTTTTATCTAGGCTTGAGACTAGCACTAGGATTGCTCCTAATGGCAGGGTTACCACCTTCCCTTCCATCTTCTTCTTTCTTCATCAGGCGTCAGCTATCTGCATATACAGCACACAGATAACCTTCTTTTTAAGATTGTAGACTCACGAGAAAATCTTTATCTTTAACTTACATTCTTTTAAGCACTGTTTGTAATGGCGTAATGTCCATACGCATATGTCGTTATCCCATCCTCAGCAATAATTCTTTTATCATCAAACGGAGTCAATGCAATTTTATTCACTTGCACTGTAGCAAGAGCATGCTTTCGTGATAGGATCAGATTCATAGGTGTTCTGATGATTTCACAGGTTTTAAGACAGTCTGTATAGCTGTCAAACGAAATGTACTGCTTAATAGCGCTACGTTTTATACCTTTAATCTTTTTTATCATTGACCCTTGAATATCTAAGGCATACATCTTAGGACGTAGTCCAACAAAGCGTAGGATGATTTTGCTATTAGCCTCATCTTTAAATTTTCCCAATACCTTCTTGTTCTGAGAAGAGTAACATATATGGTTGGCAGGGTAATCAGATGTATCGAGATGCTCAAGAAAACGTAGCTTGTCCTGGTACACATCTTCAGTTGTTACACGATGAATGAACGAATCAGTGTCCATATACATAAGCTTCAGGTTTTCAGCTCCATAATAAGGCAACAAAACGTCGTAATGATAGTTATACATTAATGTCTTGGAGATGTCCAACACACTCATACCAATGTATATAGGCTTGTTGAATACAATCTGACGAGAGGCCATATGTACAGCAGCTAGATTATCAGCATATATCGTCCTGTCGATAAACGTAGGCTTGGCGATCAGCTTCTCTAGAGTTTTTTCATTGGTCACCAGTCGTATATCCATACGGTTACGCAGGTTCTCCATAGTTTTTCCAAACATAGCGTTGTTAAAGAGCTTGTAGAGATCCTTCTCGAAATCATTTGCAGCTTGTTGTCGTAGCCTGTTGTTAAATTCCACATAAGGTTTCAACCACTGAGACTGTCGGAATTGTAGCACACGATGGATTTTTGTTAGTCGTAGTCCATGACTAAGAGCTTGCTTCAAAGCCATGTAATGCACTACATACTTCTTTCGAGGTCCAAGATGAGGTATCAGTTTCTTTGTAGATGATTCCAATGGTTTCATACACTCTGGCAGGAAAGGTAGATCGTTGTGTAGATCGTGAAGTTCAGCAGGATACTCGATGTCGACTTCTAATATGTACCCATGAGGATCATCTTCTTGTAGTGTTTCTAAGTTGATTTCTTCAGGCGACACCCACTGAAATCCACCAAAAGGAAGGGCGTGACACATTGCCCACCCATATTGGTTATTAGCGTCCTCGTATGTGATAAATTGGGTTGGTCTCGACGGATCAAACTTATCCATATAAGTGTTATTAGCCTCAGCATACCGATGGGAAACTTGGCATAAACCTCCTCTTATACCTGATTCCACCATGAGTAGTTGATCATAATCTTGTAACAGCTCCAGTTTAATTTCAGTATACAGTAACATGGCGTCCCATGTAAGACCTGGAGAGGTAAAATAATGGGCAGGATCAACTTTGTGTGTTTTAAGGGTTTGCTCTCTGAACGTCTCAAAGACATCAGCTAGGAGAAGTACATCCGAAGTTAAGTAGAGATCGCTGTACTCTCCCAGGTTTCTCACATTAAACAGCTCCCATACATTTCTAGCATGATCGTAGTCAGTATCAGTAATTTCTTCTTCGTTTAATCTATTGTAGAAGCAGTCCTTAGGAGGCAAGCAGGTCTCGTTCAGGACATCCCATGACGTAACAAAATCATAGGGAAATACACCCTTACGGGTCATCAACTTCAATTTGTCTTCTCCAAAGTACTTTAGAGTTTCAGGATACGAGGTTAGATTTTTTACCAACTTATCCAAGCTTGTACTGAGGAATCGGAAGCTATCCACAAATCGAAGCTTTATATCTCCTACATACTTGGTGAATGAGATATAGCTTTCTTCAGAGTTAGGAATTACCTCCACACGTTCACTTGTACAACCCAGCTCCTTAACAATGAAATGAGAGTCATATCCGCTAAGGTTATGCATGAAGACTGGTATATATTTAGGTGTTTTACAGGCTAAATTACATTCATTATGAAGACTTCCACGATATTCACCGCTGATGTGATCATGGTCGCGTACTTTGTAGTTTTCTCCTGTAAAGCCTTTTCCACACAAGTAGCATGCCGTAGAAGACTCAAAATCCTTTTGCTGTTGTTCCGTAAGTTTCAGAGGCTTAGTAGATTTGTATATGCCATCAATCATTTTTGCAAGATATGTCAGGTACAGCATAAACTTCTGAGCAGCATCTGCACCACGATACACATAGGGCTGCTTAGGAAGACCAGTTTCGAGATGTTCAACACTGGATGTAGGCTTCACGTAAACACAGAAGCTCATTGGTGTGTGCTCTTGATAAGGGGTTGTATAGGAAGTTTCAGGATTGGGTATACACGTATGGCATGGAGTGAGAATACTCTCAAAATCAGCATAGACGACATAAGGTACTTTCAGCATCCTCTCAACATTTTTAAACTGAACAATTGATTTCTCCTTGGTAGGCATAACTACCCTCGCAACACCATGTTGAATACAGACGGCTACATGTTCTTGCAGTTTTTCCTGTCCACTTAGTCCATATCGATCATCAAAATGTGTAAAGCAGCGCTTACAAGTATAAACCCGTCCATTATGGCTAGTTTTCTGGCGTCGAACGAGTTTCTCAAAATTCTTTATATATACGTAGTGATGTTTTCCACTACTATCATTCAATAGTAGCAGGTCGCGATGTTCAGGTAGTTCAATATCAGCAACCTTTATCGGATACACTTCGTGCTTCTCATCCAGCCCAAACACGTTAATAGACATATTGTTAAACTTCTCAAATTTAGGTATTTGAGAAAGTGGAGTAGGGTAGGAAACACAGCTGAAGTCGTACTTATCTTGAAGTTGTTTGTATTTGTTCACACGCTGTGCATCCTTCCCTATGAATTTGGCCAGTATAGAGTACATGAAACATTTCTCGTCGCTAAAGTTCTGGATGTTTATACATGCTTTCCTTGCTTCAACAGCTGACGGTAGTGGTATGTAGCTACTTCCTCGTAACGGGTTGTACTTGTTGATACGAAGTCGAACTCCTTCCACAGCAAGCAAAGCCCAGCTGCTACCCTTAAGCTGAGACTCCTCCATTTCAGTCACCAATTTCTTGAATTTCACTTCCATCGTTGAGTCCAGATCAGTTTCCAGGAAAACAGCTTGATTCCGTGTTTTAAATGTTTTGTCACAGGTTTCTCCAATACTGTTAACAAATCGACACTCAGCCAGCAGATTAATTTTAACACTCTTATGAATGCTAAGCTCTTTATGCACAGCATGGATTATACGTTGTTTTGCCTCTTGCAGATACATATTTAGGTCCTTAGCTGATTCGCATCGTATAAAATACGATTTCAATCGTCCTTCGAATGAAGTTTCGTATTCTTTCATATCGCAGTCCTCCACTGTTGACAGCAACTGATGTTTAGTTGGCTCCAATCTTCTTTTCTTCTGAGGGCTGCTTATTTCACATATATCTTCGTGTCGCTGTCCCTTATAACAATCTTTGAAGGTTACATTACAATGTTTACATTTGAAGAGCTTCTTGCAGCTCATCTCGTGTCTTCTCTTGTCATAACCTCGGAGGAACTTCTTCCCACATTTTCCGCATGCATATCCAGTAGCGCTTGGAATAATATCCTTATACGCTGAGTTATTCATCTTTATTCTTGATGTAATAACGTATTAATCACTGATCAATGAAATGTAGACCTCTTCACCTTGACACCACTTTAGAAAGCTGATTATTCTTGGAGAGAACACGATGTTAACACCTCAAGACTAATTAGCACAATGAAGTCCAATGCCCTAGATCACCATATTTATAGAGGGAGCACGAACCTTTTAGATCAATCATAAACTCGCTCCATAACCACCTGTATATGATCGCTCAACGTGTACTAACCCCCAGCCATATAACCTCAAGTCTAGAGACAGGATGTTTATGACGTCACACCCAGAGACAGGATGTCTGGCAGCATCAAACACGTTTAAACTCGTCTCATAACTACCTGCTTATGCTGTCACACCAGCAAGAGAAGTATTCCCACACGCTCATTCAGACATATATTTCAAATTCAAGCCCACCACCACCATCACCACCTATTGTACCAAGGTTAATTTAAGCTGTATTATCACAATACTTAAAAGTAAAAGCTTAAAAGGAAACCTAGAAGATTTTCCCCCTTATTTACTTAATTATTTCATGTTTTTATTCCCTTTTCAATTCTTCCTTTCCATCTTCTCACAGAAAGACCATTACATTTCACTACAATCATGAGAAAAGCAATTTTTCCAGAGTTACACAGATTCTAAGCTTCTAAATCGAACCCGGTAATACTTTTAATAAATGTATTTTAGCTCCCCAATATCAGCATCTACCATTTAATCTTTACTCGAACCTGATATGATCCATAAGCTTGAAGATATATGAAATCACCCTTCGGGATTCGATCTGAGTACTTTAAAGTAATATTTGTCACGATAACGATATTTAAGGACTAGATACTCTGTTTGCGTTTACCTTGACATGTTTATCAAAATTAAATTACGAGTTATTAAATTTTTGCAAGTAAATTTCATTGAATCGGTATTCGAACCCAGAACACCAGGAACAAGATAATTTATAATATTAGTCTGACATGTTAAACAAAGTTGTATGCAGTTACATCATCGATCTAAGTGATATATTCTAGTGTACAGAGGAAAATTAAGAAAGTCATTAAAGGATGGGGAATCGAACCAAGCACAACTGATTGGCAATTATATACAGCATTAATTACCCATCATAGAAGCAGCTATCAATCATGCTTTAGTCCACTCCTCTACCTCACTTAGTTCCCGAGATAATGACGATTTAAAATTAGGATCGAACCCAGAACGTCAGGTATCTAATTACACATCCACAAGATAATACCTAATAACATAAACGCAATAAAGTTTATTTGGCGTCTTTATCTTAATTGGTTTAGGAGTTATTAAATTTATAAGTAAATTCCATCGAATCAGTATTCGAACCCAGAACACCAAGAACAAAATAATTTTATAATATGAGTTTGGTATGCTTAAAGGTGCTGTATGTAGTTACAGCATCAATTTAAGTGATATTTTCTAGAGTATAGAGTAAAATTAAGCAAGTCATTAAAAAATCGGGATTCGAACTAGAGACAACCGATTAAAAATTATATACAGTATTAATTACACATTATAACAGCTATCAAACATGCTTTGGTCCATTCCTCTAGCTTTCTTAGTTTCCGAGATAATGAAGTTTTTAAAATTAAGGATCGAACCCAGGACACCAGGTACCCAAATATACATTTACAAGAAACTACCTAATGACATTAATGTAATAAAGTTTATTTGGCGTCTTTATCTTGATTAGTCTCTGAGTTATTAGAAGATGAATTTGTAATCACTCGTAGGATTCGAACTCAGGCATCCCGGTCAACTTGGAACAATACCCTAATGACGCGGCGCATTCCAAAGAATTGATTAGTTTTTATCCCAATGTTCTATCTCTTTTCATTCAGGAGATATAAGCGATTAAACAGTAGAAATAATATGTATGTTTGAGCCCACAGAGAGATGCCGACATCTGATAAAGTTCTTTGATCTATGCCGGCAAGCTCCGCCCATATTATTTCTACTGTTTAATCGCTTATATCTCCTGAATGAAAAGAGATAGAACATTGGGATAAAAACTAATCAATTCTTTGGAATGCGCCGCGTCATTAGGGTATTGTTCCAAGTTGACCGGGATGCCTGAGTTCGAATCCTACGAGTGATTACAAATTCATCTTCTAATAACTAGAGACTAATCAAGATAAAGACGCTAAATAAACTTTATTACATTAATGTCATTAGGTAGTTTCTTGTAAATGTATATTTGGGTACCTGGTGTCCTGGGTTCGATCCTTAATTTTAAAAACTTCATTATCTCGGAAACTAAGAAAGCTAGAGGAATGGACCAAAGCATGTTTGATAGCTGTTATAATGTGTAATTAATACTGTATATAATTTTTAATCGGTTGTCTCTAGTTCGAATCCCGATTTTTTAATGACTTGCTTAATTTTACTCTATACTCTAGAAAATATCACTTAAATTGATGCTGTAACTACATACAGCACCTTTAAGCATACCAAACTCATATTATAAAATTATTTTGTTCTTGGTGTTCTGGGTTCGAATACTGATTCGATGGAATTTACTTATAAATTTAATAACTCCTAAACCAATTAAGATAAAGACGCCAAATAAACTTTATTGCGTTTATGTTATTAGGTATTATCTTGTGGATGTGTAATTAGATACCTGACGTTCTGGGTTCGATCCTAATTTTAAATCGTCATTATCTCGGGAACTAAGTGAGGTAGAGGAGTGGACTAAAGCATGATTGATAGCTGCTTCTATGATGGGTAATTAATGCTGTATATAATTGCCAATCAGTTGTGCTTGGTTCGATTCCCCATCCTTTAATGACTTTCTTAATTTTCCTCTGTACACTAGAATATATCACTTAGATCGATGATGTAACTGCATACAACTTTGTTTAACATGTCAGACTAATATTATAAATTATCTTGTTCCTGGTGTTCTGGGTTCGAATACCGATTCAATGAAATTTACTTGCAAAAATTTAATAACTCGTAATTTAATTTTGATAAACATGTCAAGGTAAACGCAAACAGAGTATCTAGTCCTTAACTATCGTTATCGTGACAAATATTACTTTAAAGTACTCAGATCGAATCCCGAAGGGTGATTTCATATATCTTCAAGCTTATGGATCATATCAGGTTCGAGTAAAGATTAAATGGTAGATGCTGATATTGGGGAGCTAAAATACATTTATTAAAAGTATTACCGGGTTCGATTTAGAAGCTTAGAATCTGTGTAACTCTGGAAAAATTGCTTTTCTCATGATTGTAGTGAAATGTAATGGTCTTTCTGTGAGAAGATGGAAAGGAAGAATTGAAAAGGGAATAAAAACATGAAATAATTAAGTAAATAAGGGGGAAAATCTTCTAGGTTTCCTTTTAAGCTTTTACTTTTAAGTATTGTGATAATACAGCTTAAATTAACCTTGGTACAATAGGTGGTGATGGTGGTGGTGGGCTTGAATTTGAAATATATGTCTGAATGAGCGTGTGGGAATACTTCTCTTGCTGGTGTGACAGCATAAGCAGGTAGTTATGAGACGAGTTTAAACGTGTTTGATGCTGCCAGACATCCTGTCTCTGGGTGTGACGTCATAAACATCCTGTCTCTAGACTTGAGGTTATATGGCTGGGGGGTTAGTACACGTTGAGCGATCATATACAGGTGGTTATGGAGCGAGTTTATGATTGATCTAAAAGGTTCGTGCTCCCTCTATAAATATGGTGATCTAGGGCATTGGACTTCATTGTGCTAATTAGTCTTGAGGTGTTAACATCGTGTTCTCTCCAAGAATAATCAGCTTTCTAAAGTGGTGTCAAGGTGAAGAGGTCTACATTTCATTGATCAGTGATTAATACGTTATTACATCAAGAATAAAGATGAATAACTCAGCGTATAAGGATATTATTCCAAGCGCTACTGGATATGCATGCGGAAAATGTGGGAAGAAGTTCCTCCGAGGTTATGACAAGAGAAGACACGAGATGAGCTGCAAGAAGCTCTTCAAATGTAAACATTGTAATGTAACCTTCAAAGATTGTTATAAGGGACAGCGACACGAAGATATATGTGAAATAAGCAGCCCTCAGAAGAAAAGAAGATTGGAGCCAACTAAACATCAGTTGCTGTCAACAGTGGAGGACTGCGATATGAAAGAATACGAAACTTCATTCGAAGGACGATTGAAATCGTATTTTATACGATGCGAATCAGCTAAGGACCTAAATATGTATCTGCAAGAGGCAAAACAACGTATAATCCATGCTGTGCATAAAGAGCTTAGCATTCATAAGAGTGTTAAAATTAATCTGCTGGCTGAGTGTCGATTTGTTAACAGTATTGGAGAAACCTGTGACAAAACATTTAAAACACGGAATCAAGCTGTTTTCCTGGAAACTGATCTGGACTCAACGATGGAAGTGAAATTCAAGAAATTGGTGACTGAAATGGAGGAGTCTCAGCTTAAGGGTAGCAGCTGGGCTTTGCTTGCTGTGGAAGGAGTTCGACTTCGTATCAACAAGTACAACCCGTTACGAGGAAGTAGCTACATACCACTACCGTCAGCTGTTGAAGCAAGGAAAGCATGTATAAACATCCAGAACTTTAGCGACGAGAAATGTTTCATGTACTCTATACTGGCCAAATTCATAGGGAAGGATGCACAGCGTGTGAACAAATACAAACAACTTCAAGATAAGTACGACTTCAGCTGTGTTTCCTACCCTACTCCACTTTCTCAAATACCTAAATTTGAGAAGTTTAACAATATGTCTATTAACGTGTTTGGGCTGGATGAGAAGCACGAAGTGTATCCGATAAAGGTTGCTGATATTGAACTACCTGAACATCGCGACCTGCTACTATTGAATGATAGTAGTGGAAAACATCACTACGTATATATAAAGAATTTTGAGAAACTCGTTCGACGCCAGAAAACTAGCCATAATGGACGGGTTTATACTTGTAAGCGCTGCTTTACACATTTTGATGATCGATATGGACTAAGTGGACAGGAAAAACTGCAAGAACATGTAGCCGTCTGTATTCAACATGGTGTTGCGAGGGTAGTTATGCCTACCAAGGAGAAATCAATTGTTCAGTTTAAAAATGTTGAGAGGATGCTGAAAGTACCTTATGTCGTCTATGCTGATTTTGAGAGTATTCTCACTCCATGCCATACGTGTATACCCAATCCTGAAACTTCCTATACAACCCCTTATCAAGAGCACACACCAATGAGCTTCTGTGTTTACGTGAAGCCTACATCCAGTGTTGAACATCTCGAAACTGGTCTTCCTAAGCAGCCCTATGTGTATCGTGGTGCAGATGCTGCTCAGAAGTTTATGCTGTACCTGACATATCTTGCAAAAATGATTGATGGCATATACAAATCTACTAAGCCTCTGAAACTTACGGAACAACAGCAAAAGGATTTTGAGTCTTCTACGGCATGCTACTTGTGTGGAAAAGGCTTTACAGGAGAAAACTACAAAGTACGCGACCATGATCACATCAGCGGTGAATATCGTGGAAGTCTTCATAATGAATGTAATTTAGCCTGTAAAACACCTAAATATATACCAGTCTTCATGCATAACCTTAGCGGATATGACTCTCATTTCATTGTTAAGGAGCTGGGTTGTACAAGTGAACGTGTGGAGGTAATTCCTAACTCTGAAGAAAGCTATATCTCATTCACCAAGTATGTAGGAGATATAAAGCTTCGATTTGTGGATAGCTTCCGATTCCTCAGTACAAGCTTGGATAAGTTGGTAAAAAATCTAACCTCGTATCCTGAAACTCTAAAGTACTTTGGAGAAGACAAATTGAAGTTGATGACCCGTAAGGGTGTATTTCCCTATGATTTTGTTACGTCATGGGATGTCCTGAACGAGACCTGCTTGCCTCCTAAGGACTGCTTCTACAATAGATTAAACGAAGAAGAAATTACTGATACTGACTACGATCATGCTAGAAATGTATGGGAGCTGTTTAATGTGAGAAACCTGGGAGAGTACAGCGATCTCTACTTAACTTCGGATGTACTTCTCCTAGCTGATGTCTTTGAGACGTTCAGAGAGCAAACCCTTAAAACACACAAAGTTGATCCTGCCCATTATTTTACCTCTCCAGGTCTTACATGGGACGCCATGTTACTGTATACTGAAATTAAACTGGAGCTGTTACAAGATTATGATCAACTACTCATGGTGGAATCAGGTATAAGAGGAGGTTTATGCCAAGTTTCCCATCGGTATGCTGAGGCTAATAACACTTATATGGATAAGTTTGATCCGTCGAGACCAACCCAATTTATCACATACGAGGACGCTAATAACCAATATGGGTGGGCAATGTGTCACGCCCTTCCTTTTGGTGGATTTCAGTGGGTGTCGCCTGAAGAAATCAACTTAGAAACACTACAAGAAGATGATCCTCATGGGTACATATTAGAAGTCGACATCGAGTATCCTGCTGAACTTCACGATCTACACAACGATCTACCTTTCCTGCCAGAGTGTATGAAACCATTGGAATCATCTACAAAGAAACTGATACCTCATCTTGGACCTCGAAAGAAGTATGTAGTGCATTACATGGCTTTGAAGCAAGCTCTTAGTCATGGACTACGACTAACAAAAATCCATCGTGTGCTACAATTCCGACAGTCTCAGTGGTTGAAACCTTATGTGGAATTTAACAACAGGCTACGACAACAAGCTGCAAATGATTTCGAGAAGGATCTCTACAAGCTCTTTAACAACGCTATGTTTGGAAAAACTATGGAGAACCTGCGTAACCGTATGGATATACGACTGGTGACCAATGAAAAAACTCTAGAGAAGCTGATCGCCAAGCCTACGTTTATCGACAGGACGATATATGCTGATAATCTAGCTGCTGTACATATGGCCTCTCGTCAGATTGTATTCAACAAGCCTATATACATTGGTATGAGTGTGTTGGACATCTCCAAGACATTAATGTATAACTATCATTACGACGTTTTGTTGCCTTATTATGGAGCTGAAAACCTGAAGCTTATGTATATGGACACTGATTCGTTCATTCATCGTGTAACAACTGAAGATGTGTACCAGGACAAGCTACGTTTTCTTGAGCATCTCGATACATCTGATTACCCTGCCAACCATATATGTTACTCTTCTCAGAACAAGAAGGTATTGGGAAAATTTAAAGATGAGGCTAATAGCAAAATCATCCTACGCTTTGTTGGACTACGTCCTAAGATGTATGCCTTAGATATTCAAGGGTCAATGATAAAAAAGATTAAAGGTATAAAACGTAGCGCTATTAAGCAGTACATTTCGTTTGACAGCTATACAGACTGTCTTAAAACCTGTGAAATCATCAGAACACCTATGAATCTGATCCTATCACGAAAGCATGCTCTTGCTACAGTGCAAGTGAATAAAATTGCATTGACTCCGTTTGATGATAAAAGAATTATTGCTGAGGATGGGATAACGACATATGCGTATGGACATTACGCCATTACAAACAGTGCTTAAAAGAATGTAAGTTAAAGATAAAGATTTTCTCGTGAGTCTACAATCTTAAAAAGAAGGTTATCTGTGTGCTGTATATGCAGATAGCTGACGCCTGATGAAGAAAGAAGAAGATGGAAGGGAAGGTGGTAACCCTGCCATTAGGAGCAATCCTAGTGCTAGTCTCAAGCCTAGATAAAAGGGGAGAGACATCTATAACGAACTGAAATAAAGGTATGTTGACGCAAAGCTTTTCAGTTTGTAAACCATATACAGTTTATCCCTCTCTGCATCGTACAATAACTGTTTAACATATAAAAATTTGTAAGATTTAGAAAAAAGTATATAAATTGTTGTAACGCTGGATGAGAAAAGTTTTATAATCGAATTACTCTCTATATTACCATGAGTACCTGTGATACCAGTTGAATTGCCTGTTAAAATGACTTAAATACCTGTGATACTACTCGAATCAAGTGAAATTACATTAACTAGCTCAGATACGAATTCCTACTCTAAATTAGTACGAGCACCTGTGATACTATCAGAATTATGTGTTAAAATGACTCAAATACCATTGATACAACCTGAATCAGCTGCATTTACCTTAAATAGCCGTGATACAAATCTCTGATAGAAATTATTACGAGCATCTGTGAAACTATGCTGATTATCCAAATACTTATGATATTACCTGAACTATCTGTAAAATACGAAACTAGGCTATAACCAACCCCTGGAACCTACCCTCCTGTAATGCTTGCTTAATTACTCTAAGCACCTATGTTACTTGAATTATCCTAAATACCTACGATACCCTCTGAATTACCTTGAAATATGAAACTATGCTATACCCAACCCTGGAATCTAGCCTCCTGTGATACTACCTGAATTAGCCTAAATACCTACGATACTAGCTGAATTAGCTGTGAAATCATGCATAGCTATGATGCAGTTAGCCTCTGGAATCTAGCCTCCTGTGATACTAGCTGAATTAGCTTAAATGCTCACGATACTAGCTGAATTGGCTATGAAAATGATTTAAATACCTACGATACTAGCTGAATTAGCTGTGAAATCATGCATAGCTATGATGCAGTTAGCCTCTGGAATCTAGCCTCCTGTGATACTAGCTGAATTAGCTTAAATGCTCACGATACTAGCTGAATTGGCTATGAAAATGATTTAAATACCTGTGATACTACCCGAATCATGTGAAATTACTGTAACTAGCTCTGATACGAATTCCTGCTCTAAATTAGCACGAGCACCTGTGATACTATCTGAATTACCTGTTAAGATGACTCAAATACCATTGATACAACCTGAATCATCTGCATTTACCTTAAATAGCTGTGATACAAATCTCTGATCGAAATTATCAATAATATCTGTGAAGCTCTGTCGATTACCTCAAATACTTACGATATTACCTGAACTATCTGTGAAATACGAAGCTAGGTTATAACCAACCCCTGGAACCTACCCTCCTGTAATGCTTGCTTAATTACTCTAAACACCTATGTTACTTGAATTATCCTAAATACCTACGATACCCTCTGAAATACGAAACTATGCTATACCCAACCCTGGAATCTAGCCTCCTGTGATACTTGCTTAATTACTCTAAACACCTATGTTACTTGAATTATCCTAAATACCTACGATACCCTCTGAATTACCTGTGAAATATGAAACTATGCTATACCCAACCCTGGAATCTAGCCTCCTGTGATACTAGCTGAATTAGCCTAAATACCTACGATACTAGCTGAATTACCTGTGAAATACGACACTAAGCTATACCCAACCCTAGAATCTATCCTCTTGTGATACTAGCTGAATTAGCCTAAATACCTACGATACTAGCTGAATTATCTGTGAAATTATGCAGAGCCATGATGCAGTTAGCCTCTGGAATCTATTCTGTGTTACTAGATGAATTAGCCTAAATACATACGATACTAGCTGAATTACATGTGAAATCATACACTGCTATGATGCAGTCAACCTCTTGCAATACTAGCTGAATTACTTACCTGTTAGTGTTAGTGGGTTAGCTTTTCCCTTTGCTGGTCACATTTTTCCCTTTGCTGGTCGCCTTTTTCCCTTTGCTGGTCACGTTTTTCCCTTTGCTAGTCAACTTTTTCCCTTTGTGGACCTCCTTTTTCCCTGAGCAGTCACCTTTTTCCCCTGAACGAGTCACCTTTTCCCTGAATAGGTTACGTGATGGGTATGTCTAGAACATTGACATGAAACAGTTTTCCACTAAGTTCACGTCTAAAGTCGCTTTCAAGTCTAGCACCTCATATTCCCTATCTCTCCTGTATATAAGTCCATATTCCTACTGCTACACTATCTGTCTAGCCTAACACCTCTCCTCCTGTTCCTATACCTCTCATATAAACCATACTCTACTCCTCTAGCTCTGTCTAGCCTAACGCCTCTCTCGTTTACCTATGACTCTCACATAAACCATACTCTGCTCCTCGATCTCTGTCTAGTCTAACTCCTCTCCTCGTTTTCCTATACCTCTCATATAAACTATACTCTACTCCTCAACCTCTGACTAGCCTAGCACCCCTCTTCCTGTTCCTATACTTCTCATACATATAAACGCATACTCTAAACCTCTGTCTAGTCTAACACCACTCCCCGTATCCCCTACCTCTCAAAAGCTCATTCCCTCCTGCCCCCCTCTAGCTGAGTATCACTCCTTGGTTTCCTATCTAACCTAACTTTAACACCTGTCTATCCTAGCATAGGATCTCTCTCCGTTTTCTCGTGTCTCCTTATAAACACAAACTCAATTCTCCTAACCTAATACCTCTCCTCGTTTTCCTATACTTCTCATATAAACCATACTCTACTCCTCGACTTCTGTCTAGCCTAACACCTTTCCTCGTTTTCCTATATCTCTCATATAAACCATGCACTACGTTTCAAGCCCTGTCTAGCCTAACACATCTCCGCGTTTTCCTATACCGCTCATATAAACCATACATTACTCAGCCTCTGTCTAGCCTAGCACTTCTCCTCATATTCCTCTACCTCTCTCATATAAAGCGCACTCTCCCTCCTACCACTGTCTAGCCTAGCGTCAGTCCTCGTATTCCCTATCTCCCCCATATAAACGCATTTTCCTCCTTGAACCGTCGCATCTAGCCTCGTTTTCCCTATCCTTTCCCATATAAACGCAAAAAACTGCGCCAGCTCTCTCCTATATATCCTACTCATATCGTTTGTTGAAAATTGTAATTGAGACATACGAAGGTGGTTTATACAACCATAAGAGATATTAGAAATTCTACACCAATTCAGACAACGAAGATTAAAATAAGGATTCATACTCGGTTTATAAAGTAAGATGGCGGTAATAAAAGAATGCGAGCCAATATTACCAGAAAAAATTAAGGAAAATGGAACTGACAGATGATAAAAATAAATACATAAATAAACGCAAGTAAAACGGTAAACTTTTAAAAGGAAAAACGCATTTTATTTCAGTACAGCTTCCTCGCGTAGTTCATTCTATTGCTATTACCACTTCAAGCAAATCAAACGTTCATGGATCTATTTTTAGATAAAGAAAGCTTTTAAGAGATTAATAATACCCGGGTTTGCCTTCCAGACATATGCCTTGAGCTTGTCTCACCAACAGAAAATGGAAGTTTTACCATCACAATAAAAATTCTATAACCAGATCTCGTACAATAGAGACCGTTCTTTTTTATTTGTTCCATTTATATGCCGCCTTTAACATTTATCATATCAATGGCTTTGCCTTCGGAACAATTGCTCATCGCCAATGATGTTCACTTGTTTACTATTGAGATAATATGTGGGTTTGTTTACCTTGGGTTTTCTTTATAAACATTAAATTCACACACATAAACACACATTTACACTCTCACTAATATTTCCAGACTCTACGGAGGATGGGGAATAATCCTGACTAAAAAAAAATCCAACCCTCCAGTCGAGAATCGAACCCTGGTCTCTTGATTTGGAAGCTAGCATTCTAAGCACCAGATCACAGAGACAGTCGGCAACGGTGCTTGTTTCCTTTTATAACCTCATACCAGGTGAGTCAGCTGGCCCTAGGTATTCGTATCTATGCAACCCGATTTTTATAGACTAATGTGAAAACATTGACCCTTTTATCAAACAAACTGTTATTGTAGCTCTGTCCATCAATTCGATACTATACACAACCACCATTAAGGATTAAAGTCCTGAATGAGCGAAGGAGCCGCGAAAGGCTTTAAAAATACGGCTTTTCATTTATATAGTGCTTGCAAGGAGATAGAGGTATGTTTTCCCGAAGAGCGGGAGACAACACGTGCGTTCTGACCGAGTGGATTAGCTGCCGGGACGTGGTAAAGCTACGGTTAGCTTCGGAAGTTCGAATCTAATACAAACATCAAATTGTTTCGGTTATTTTTTTCTTTCTCATTGCGTTTATTTCTGTATTTTAGTATACTAATCTATTTATTTTTGTTATTGACTCTCCTGCGAGCCAAAGACACAAGAATTACAATCAGATAATTGTGTATCATGCTTACGATAATAATCTGTAGCTATCTGAAATTGTAAACCGTGTCACGTAGTTAGCTTTTATTCTTTTGGGCACATACCGACGATATTAAAACAGCTTTTGTTTCATGTTTAAACCTTATGTTTCACTTCTCCTACTGACAAAGGATTTGTAAATGTGCTAAGTTCATGGTAAACAGAATAATAAATTGTTAAAGAGCGTGGATTTCATCAACGAAGTAAATGTTCAAAATGACGAACCCCTTCATCAATGCACATTTATGTACGTTGCCGGAAAGACCTTCTTGCATGTTGTAACATGCCTGCATTCTTCACATATGAGTGCCTGGAAATGATTTGGGCTTTGCGGTTCTTCTTTACGGTAGAAAAAACATGGTGATTATTCTATTTTGTACACACTTATAATGTTATCAAAAATGTTCTTTGTATCATATCAAACTATAGGCTAAAATAGATAAAACAAAAGGTAATAACATTTTTGAACTTCATACGACGGATTTGAACCCGCACTAAAGCGGCGCAGTGGTAAAGCAACTATGACGATACCATTTGGCCAATGCTACGTTGCGAGTTGTGATTCCTATACGAATTAATAATAGCAAAACTCAACCCCACTTCAAATCTTTGCATGCTTTTTGCAACTTCATACAGCGTTTGGAGGTCATTTTGGTAACTTTAACTCAAATAAACAAACTGCATCAGCCATTTCAATTACTGTATGAACTGAAATATGCCATAGTTTGTAACAGAAGAGAAATTATCTAGGTACCTAATGCTTGGCATTTTTTGAGGCTGTACAACGAACCTTTGTTGGCTGACGGCTTAAATCCAATTGGTCGCACTGCTAGATCTTCCATTTTGTTTTCAAATAGTTTTGTCAACCGATGCATGTGATAAGTTGTTCCTTCAGGGGCGTTTTCGAAGGCGTGTATCAATTATGCTAAAGAATAAAAGTTTGTAAAATCAGTTTAAAGTGCCACTGAAGCTCCCAGTGTCAGGGTGGGATGTTTTTGGCATTGACATACATGACGATAGTATTCTGTCCCGTAAAACACTTATGCACTGAGTTATCTATCCCTCCTCTATAAAGTGTTAAGCAAATCAGCCTTTAGAAAGAATTCAAGAAAGGCGTAAGTCACATATGTTGCTTAGCACGTTGCATAAATTCAAAAATAAATAGGGGCAGCTGACTCACCTGGTATATTGACGATTTTCCTACAGCAATATCTATCAGACACCATTACATCCACATCTTGCTGATGATCTCGTAGTTATTTTGAGCAAGAAAACTTTTGAAACTTTATGTAAACGAGTTAAGGGTTTTGTCCTCCAAAGTTATGCTTAACCAAGACTGGCAAAGTTAAGATGAATCGAATAAATATAAAATAGTTAAATTTTCTTACAAAAAGTTGCTATCAACCTTCTTGTTTATCTTGGAACAGAAATCGTATATTACCATAGAGCGACACATTAAGGCATTCACGACTGATTGAAGACACCCGTTTAATGTGGAATGCAACACTAGACATTACACTAGAAACTAATAGAATATACAGAGGTGGTCAAAAGTAGTTACACGGTAACGAAGTATGAAAAGAAACCCTTACTGCTATAGATTTATGACGTAACACAATTTAGATCACGCTTCTGAACATTCAAACTCTTGCTCTTCAGCATTTACACACTGGTGTAGTCTAGATTTGATATTGAAATAATTTTACTATATACTTCTTTATTTAAATTTATTCGCATACCTCCCTAATAAACCGAATGTCATCAACAGTACGTGGTCTTCATGCAAAATAATTATCTTTAAGAGCATCCCTAAGAAAAATTCCATGCGGTAAGATACGGAGGTCTTGGTGGCCAATCAGTTGAATCCCTTCGTCTATTTAGTTATTTGAAAATTCTTCTGATAAAAAGTCTCGCACAATTCATGCTTAGTGAGTAGGAGCCGCATCTTGCTGAAAATAGAACTCGTCGTTAGGTTGCCCACCAATAATAGTACATGTTTAATTGTATACCTACCGCATGCCTACTTACTTTTCCTCATGCTTAGTGAGTAGGAGTCACATCTTGCTGAAAATAGAACTCGTCGTTAGGTTGCCCACCAATAATAGTACATGTTTAAGTGTATACCTACCGCATGCCTACTTACTTTTCCCCACCCCTATATAAGGTAAAATTATCAATACAAGGAAAATCTTGGCTCCCTTTGCAGCTCGTGCTGACTTACTACTCCATAATTGAAATATCATTTACAAAATCTTAACTTGCAGATTGTTGTGATTAAATGCAGTACTTTAGCCTGTACGCATTCAGTTTACGAACAAGAATATTACGTAATGCATACATTATGTTTTACAGGAGCAGCGGCCTATTCCGGAACCAGCTGAAGGCGGTAAGTATAATGTTATGAATATTACATTAGCTGTATAATACTAGAATGGCATGTGAAAATACTTTCCACTTGCTTAAATGTGTTTACATTGAACATTACAGTTAAATATCCGTTTGACACAGTTTTGTTTGTTTCCATGTATAGATATATACCACAAAAAAAAGTATTCAGATGGACATTTAAACATGAAAAATCTTATGTTACAGTCGCACAACAACTTAATATAATTTATTTTTATAAACGTTACTCGTACAAAAGCTTGTTTTTCTATCTACATCCTATTAATCATGATACATATTGGCAGAAATGGTTCCAGCACAAATTTATAGCAGTTTCACAAGAGATACTCGAGATTGATACAACAAATACAAAGTCCATTGTTTTGCATTTACTTGATTATTAATTTCTCTTCGCCAGATCGGAAGAAACAAAAGATCGATACCTGTTGAAAATACACCTATTACTCATACTTAAAATGCTGTTAAATTCAAACGAACAGCAACAATAATCTCAGAGATGCGAATGTAATGGGGCGGGGTGCTGTATTTGACACTAAGTGTATGTTTAATAAGCTCTGCATTTTTTCCGAAGTAAGTTGTATACCTTTTGTGTTTTTCTGGTTGTATAAAATTATATAACATTTAATAAGAAGGTGGGATACTCCAGAGGCTGCTCACAAAAATTTGAGACATGTCTTTTTTATTTAGCGAGCCTCAAAACGTGAATTCCGATTTGCTGTGCGTTTCCGAGGTCATTCATTTTGCTTTGCGGTAGAATTTAAACATGAGAATCCTGACACTTCTTAGAGAGGATGTTTCCATGACAACGCCCCCCCCCCCCCGCTGTTGCTCTAGCCAATAAGGTGCCACCACCTCCTTTCCCTTTGCCTATGAGGTGAACTTTGAGGGGTAACGCGTTGCCACGTTAGCATGGTTTACTGCTGCTCACTATAGCATTACATACCACCGAGCTGTTTGCTATTGGGTGCACTGCTAAACAGCTGACACATACTCTTAATACAACATAGCAACGCAGCTCTCCCACTTGTCCGCTTAGAGTCTCGGGTTGTTTAAATGGCATTGTAAGTAGCTATCTGTGTTGAAATCTTGCTTTTTGTGGGGCAAAATATTCGTCTGCAAATTTGCGATGTTTGAGCACCTCTCTCTCTCGGATACTAATTTTACATTTATTCTCAATAAGAGGAGATGATATAATGTGAAGCAGTGATACTGCCTCACAGAGGTGGATTCGAAGATACCTACAACCCTGGATGTTGGGCGTGTTTGTGACTGTCTCGTTTCACCATCCCGTTAATCTGCATCGACGATTTGTTCTTTCTCGTCTGTCACAGTATATTTTGAGTTCAAGTATTTGCCAACCCGCTTCCTGGGAGCTGTCATCTGCATCCAGGACCCCAGGTTGCGTGTAGCTAAGGCAGGGCTAGTCGGCGTCAGGTTTGGTATCATTTTGGAATATCAGGGACCCCGTCCTTGCTAGCGCACATCGTCGTCCGAATCTGGTCGCCCTTCCGGTTACCTTTCAATTATTCCTCCCAGGGATCGCGTTGGAAGCACAAAGGACCCACTATGGCCTGCGTTCAGTGCTCTGCTCCAGTTACTGGAGGCCCCTCCTTCTGACTACTCCTAACTCCTTCGGCAGTCGCATTGAAGTGCTCTGAGGTTTTTCGAAACAGTGTTTTGAAATATAGTTCATTATGTATGATTTTTATGCCGCTATCAATTTTCGGGTGCAGAAATTAACGTTAACGGTTTTTTTCTTTTTAAGATGTCAAAACAGTCGTTTAACTAAAAACGCCATTGAAAACAGCAGCCGGGAAAAGTAAATTCAGAATTATTAATTTTGTTGAGAACCTCTTCTCTAGACTTTCATTTTATGGGATTTTACATCATTCACGGTTACTTCACACATTTTTTTTCCTCCCAAGCTTTTCGGAGTGTTCAGCGATTGCATAAATGACATTTGAGTTGGAACTCCATCTTGTGCCAATTAATGTCGGTATTCTCGTAACAAAATTTAATCCAATATGTAGGTACATGGTTCTGTTTCGTCAAACTGAGAAAGAAGGGAATGGCACTACAATTTTGTTTCAGAACCAAGTTAAATCCTGAACAAAGCACTAAAATAGCTTGACGCAAGAGCATTGTCTTTCATTTTTGACGTCCATTCAAATGTCGTGTACATAACACTACCTCTAGTACCATCATAGCACTGTAGCAAATGGAACAGTGCTTCTGCAGACCTGCCGGCACTTTTCATTGTGAAATCCTTAAAATCGTTCGTCTCTAAGTATAAGCACGGAATTAGTCATTAACCCTCACTGCCTATTGCCCGTAGTTGAGGATGGGATTAAAAGTTCTTCAAATTCTCGATGATACAATAAATAAATAAATAAAAAATAAAATAGAATACCTACCATTATTAAATTAAAGTCAGGCGAAAACTTCATTTGCTTTGCCTGAGTAGCCGTCCCTGATCCAGTACTGAGTGAAAATACAGATACAAGGCGTATTAGAAATGTAGAATCAGGCGACTGAAAACTTCAATGCCATAACCGGGATTTGAACCACGGATCTTACGGTTTCCGTCCAGCTGCTCTAACCAACTGAGCTACCATGGCAACATACCGGTACGACATTAAATTCCCCAACTGACTGACATTTTCCCGGTAAACCACAAGGAGATCTCAAATTATTCTGAGATGACATACTCCATTGGCGACTTACAATGTCGTAAATACTAAGTCCCGGGCGTCATAGTTTAACTATTAGGTCAATCAATGGTAATTAATTGTTCTTCCACACAAACCGTGTGTAAGACAAGGTTGTAAAGGTAGAATCAGATGACTGAAAAAATTCAATGGTAGCTCAGTTGGTTAGAACAACCGGACGAAACCGAAAGATTCGTTGTTCAAATCCCAGCTATGGCATTGACATTTTCAGTCGTCTGATTCTACCTGTACAACCTAGTCCTAAACACGGCTTGTGCGGAAGAACAATTAATTACCGTTGATTGGCCTAATAGTTGGTTAAACTATGAAGTCCGAAATATAAAGTACTTACACATTGTACGACGTCAATGGGATATGTCATCCCAAAGTAATTTGAGATCTTGTGTTTCACCGGGAAAATGCGAGACAGTTGAGGAATTTAATGTCGTGCCGGCATGTTGCTATGGTAGCTGAGTTGGTTAGAGCAACCGGACGGAAACTGGAAGATCCGTGGTTAAAATTCCCGGCTATGGGTTGAATTTTTGAGTCGTTTGATTCTACCTTTCCAATCTTGTCCTACACACGGTTTGTGTGGAAGAACAATTAATTAAAGGCGTATATTTGCCTTAACTTTCTCATGTGTCCTAAGTTTATAATTATTGCAGAAATTGGCAAGTGCGGAGTAAAGAAATGCTTATTTTTTGAAAATATGGAAATGGGTGGGAGGTGTTTATCATCTTGAGTTCTTGACGGTACCTGAAAAAGGAAGAAATTAGAGTCGTCATTTATAGAACTATTCTCCAAGAAATGCATATAATAGTACGGTAGCATGTACGGTAGAATGCATATAAGCGCACATTCGCCAACGATAATTACATGCAACGCTTTATCGGACTTAAAAGTTTAGTCTCGCCTAAAGCTAGGCCATAAATAGGTCATCTTTCAGCAACTAATGCGTCGTGAATGGCCATGGCATAAAATGCCTGGGAGGTGATACTACCTATTCCAGGTCTTTTTGACCTTGTGGCGAACGTAGACGTGCTGCAAATGAACACCTCTTTCGAAAACTGAAAAATTCAATCAATACACTGGTTACCTCATGCTCGGATAATAAATAAAAACAAATAAATGTTTCCCATTGTCAACTGGTTCTCCTCTGGCATGGTGGAGTTGTAGTGAATTGTTTAGACTATAGTCGGCTCTGACAAAGGTGAGTTTGAAAGTGGTGTAGGAATGATACTCCAGGGGAAGCCTTAGTGACATTACCTAACCAGGCAATGGTCACCATGGGTTTTTTAATATTGAAGAAACAAATTCCCATAGTGAATGCAATAATTGATCCAGGAAACCATGAAATGGCAGCCCAAAGTTGCTGACCACCGAGCTACAGTTAGAGCTGGAATTCTTAAAAATATTTTCATTTGGATACTTTACATCCTGTATATCTCCTATTTCCCTAAAATATGCAAAAATTCCATAAAATAATTTAAAGCTGCTTAATGTTCGATAAAAAATGTGTACTAGGTATTTTAATCAGATCTTGTACAATAGAGGCTCATGTTTCAAAGGGAAAGTGTTCCTGACCTCACAAAAGTACTTTTAAGCAAGTAATGGTAGCACAGAATTAAATATTTATCCATTAACTTTGTTTGTTTCTGCAACAGAGGTGCTCCTCAAGATGGCATGTGTTGGCATTTGTGGCTCAGACGTACATTATCTGGTTAAGGGCAGAATTGGGGACTTCATTGTAAAAGAGCCAATGATCATGGGCCATGAAGCAAGTGGCATTGTGGCAAAAGTTGGCAAGAATGTAAAGAATTTTAAAGAAGGTAAGTGCTTGAATAAACTACTCTCTCAATTATAATTAGCATAGGGAGTGAATGCACTTAATGTACTACTAAAGCTCAAATATTATTTGAATCTCCTTTGCAATGACCAGTTTGCCTACATATGGTAATATAAGTAACATTGATAGCACATAATCGTATGAATGAATGGCATGAAAAGTTGCACTAAACAAAGAAGTAGGAATGCATTAGGATGCATACTTCATGGTTCAACAAATAGATGACCAAGACCAAGGGAAATAACATAAGAGACAGTCAAATGAAAGATCATTCGCTGAAAAGTACTCTATGTAACAGTTCAATACATCAGGAATTGAGATGGTCATTCACCTGAATTATGGCATCAAAGTTTTGGGTAGCACAACCAATACACAAAATAAATAGAAATATTTGCATTACAAAAGAAACTTGTCAGAATACTGTGTAACATGAAACCTACTGACTCCTGTAGATGAACCTTTCACTCCCAGGATATATCCAGCATGTATTTTTGCTTTTTGTACACTTCAAAATTATACATTAGTACATAGTTAGTAAAGCCCAATACAGACATAGTGACATTCATAACTACTGTACAAGAAAAATGCAAATTATTTTCAACAAACAAGCATAAAATAGATAATGATCTCTACACCATTATAATCCTGTACAACAAACTACTTGCACCTATTAATGTAGGTTGGCACCTGAATGTAGGTAACTTCTTCAAGAAACAACTCAAAGAATGTTTAATCTCAAAATTTTTGTATACATTAAATGAACTATAAAGACACTATATGCAATTTTTTGTAGACCTGTTGTAAATTAAAATTAATTAAACAGTTGTATTATAAATGTATCGTATAGGATTTCCTTTTAATGATATATATTGTATCAGTAGGTATTGAAAATATTATATTTATTGTAAATAAGTTGCATTGACTCTAGATTGACAAATCTACATGCTTTTTCTTTGAGGAGGGGGAGAGAGGCTTTAGTTGTGACTAAATTCTAATCGCATGCTAATCATGTTCAGCATGTACAAAGCTGTATAGACAATAGATGATGGTTTTAGAAGCTTTTAGACTGCTAACAGATTCATAATCCTACCCAATCCATCCCATTCACTTATATCATTGTTCAATGTCCATAAATACACGGTGTGTAAGAAAATTACAGGAGAAAGCTCCGGATTTTAGGAAATATATTGATGTTTTCCAGCCAAATCCTATATTTACTCTGGGCCATTGATCGAAAAGACTTTGGGACATTGCAGTTGAAAAGTGTCACCTTGACTTCATTGGAAATTTTGTATGGCTTTGGATTTTGCTCCCATAGAAATTTGTTTGTTATTTTAATACTGTCGACAACATGAGAAGATTTATGAACACGGTTTGGTACAAATTGGACTAACCAATTGCACTTCATTAACATTGTGGATTTATTGACAGCTTAAAAGCAGATAGATAAAAGTATGAAGTTGATAATCCTTGTCAATGGGATGAATATGTCATAAGCAATAGGGATTACCTTTAAGATATTAAGGTTCACTTCTAATGACATTCAGAATTTTAATGCTATGCTGTTATAGGAAATTGAAATTGAGTTTTATTTATGGACGCTCTTTAACTGCTGTGGTCCTTAACATCCCATTCCGTATTGGGCATGAAAGACCGGTAATTTTGCTCAGAGGCCTCTATCAGGCTTGAAGTTCTTTAATGTGCCATAAATCTACGACACAGGATCACTGCTTTACTTCCCTTCTGCGAAGGAAGCCATGCCAAGGATTTTTACACTCGAAAAAAAATCCATCGCCCTCTGCTGGGTTTGAACCTGTGACCTCAGGACCTAGCAGCTAGCATGGTAACCACTACACCATGGAGAACGACATGCTGTTATAGGGATCTAGTTAGACATTCTAACTAAAATTAACTCTGTACATGATATGTACAAGCAAACAGTTAAATTAAAAAGACATAATGTGTATCAATAAAAGATCATAAAAAGGAGTTTGTTTATCCTGTTCCCTAATTAGGAATTCAATTTCCTTTTTATTTTGTCATTTTTGTATATGAAGTAGGTGCTTTAGATATCTCTGACCTTTATAACTTTCACTTTATTGGAAATATTACTTTTGAGCCAATGTTGAAGGTACAGGGCAAGCATTCAACTTGAACAGTCACGAGCTTCAAAAAACATGCTGGTGTCTTAATTTTATACATGACTAGCCATACTGCATAGGCACCACCAACAGTGGACACTGATGATACATGCAGTGAAAAAGATATGTGGGAAAGGAATTTCGGGAAGGAAATGTTTCAGGCCTAAGTTTAGGATATCTCTTTGACTTTTGCCAGTTATGAGGACTGAGGAAATCCTATAAAAAACCTCAATCAGGGAGGACAGTCCTGGTGGGATTTGAACCACAAATTTCCCGAGTGCGAGCTTTACAGTTACTATGTAGCCATCTTGCTTGGTGGGTGCCTTAATGAGAGCATGACAACAGGTGTATTGATAAAGCCTACAAACTTACTACAGTATTCTGTGCATATATGTATGGCTGTTTTACACTGCTTTAAACCTTAATGACAATTGAATTGGTTTCATTCATTTTCTCCTGTTTTTTGGTTAGAAATTAATGTAAAATGATCTGAGAGACTTTTATGGTGAATCCTCCTCACCTTTATCCTTATAATTGTAATTTTGTAAAGTCTCTGTGATATTCCTAATAACGGGAAAAATCTCCTGCTGTTTTAGAAATGGGTATGAAATATTGGCAGATGTTGTGTTCCTGATTTCCTAAAAAATCTGAAACACTTTACTAAACTTTGGGAGTGGTAAAACAATTATTGTAATGGTCAGGTAAGTTTATGAAAATGTAAGCTTTTGTACCTTCTATTTGGTCCCATAATCATTAATACTTAAAGGCTATGCAATTTTCATATAATACAGAGACCCTTGATATCATTATTCTAGGGTGAACTGGCAAATAAGAGAAATCCTTACCCCCAGACCAACAATTTAACAATTTGAGAATGACAATCTGCAACTATTGAGAAATAATTCAGCTGTTATTAATAAATATTGGTTAAATAGTTTATGATGTTCTGCTGCACATTCTCTCTTTATAAACTTCCTAATGAACAATATATAATAAACAATTATAACAGATGGAAGAAATACAACAAAATTTTCTTGTATAAGGAATATCAAAAGGTTTTGGCATCCAGAAACTTCATACATAATCTGCTGAATTGAATAAAATTCTCATATTTTAGTGCTAAATCCTGAAAATATCTGCTGTATTTTAATAAAATTTCAAAATATTGTACCACCTTTAATTAATCATTGGCCTGCATGAAAGAACAATAGTGGAGCTTGTTTTCAAGTGGTACCACATTCATAAAATTCAAAGATTTAGTTACAAATGACAGCATATTCTTAGCTATCTCTAGAATGTAAAACTAATCATTTCTGTCAAAAAAGTACCAAATTCTATCTTCATAGATCAGTTTTACAGCAGAAAATGCAAAATCGATGCCGTGTTTGATACCAAAACATACCAAATCTGAAGCGATTCCCTATTGGTTCTCGATTTTGATGAGAATAAAATTCATGTTCATTGTTATGATTAGAACAGCAAACATAGGCTAAATAGGTACCTTGAAATAAACAATGTTTAATAATGTATTCAATTTTACAGTGATAGTAATTCTTTTTTTTTCCCATACTATCTGAAATTTCATGTTTTTCCATTACCAAACCAGTACGTCAAGTTGAACTTTTCCGTTCAGTTATTTTCCATACTCCATCACCAACATCATTTCAATTGTTTACTCAATAACTTATCTGTTGGCTCTGCAATGAGCATATGCAACACATGACTGCACTCATGTCCAACATAATATGCAGTAAAATATTAAGCAATATACAGAGTGAGCCAAAAGACACTGAACCGCCTGCGCAGTGTTTTTCCTGTCTGCATCCTCGGCGCTCGTTGCCATCTGCTGCTATCATAGAAAGGTGTGGTTGAAACCATACAACATTTTAAAAACTACTTTTAAAGGCTTTACTTTACCAACTTTATGAAAGGAAATGCTGAAACTGGTCACTGTCGTCCATACATTTTTGGCACCTCTTTAGGAAACTATCCATTATGGAATTCTTGGGGGGAATTTTCCAAACAATGACCCACGATGTTTAATGTTTCTTCGGTAAGAACCGAATGCCGTCTTTTAGATTTCTTAGCCTGAACACTTCCTGTGGCCTGAAATTTATTTTAAAGTTCATAGATTGTTGTACGGCCTGGAACTTTTACACCTGGAAATCTTTCTGCAAATCGTACTTTCACTTGGCGAGCTGACCGAGTTTACAATACAAATCATAAATAAATACACGCTGTGCAGTAGAAAACATATACTGAGCCATAATATACTTTGAGACTAAGTACAAGACAAAATAATAAATAACTGTAATAAGTGAACCACATCACATCACCGTCAACTCAAAACTGCACTTCACACTGCAAAGCAAAACCATAACAGCATGACTTTGTTTATAGCAGCAGTCCGTTATCATGTTTTTATCATATTTCCACACGCCCAGTGGAAAAACACCACGCAGCCAGTAATATTGTTCATAAAATACCCCTCCGGGGTAACTTAAAACATAAGGTGTACAAGACAAACCCACACACCCTTGAAGAATTAAAACAAAATATCCGCCAGGAAATTTCTCAACGTGAAGTACGACGAGTGATGGATAGTTTCCTAAAGAGGTGCCAAAACTGTATGGACAACGACGGTGGCCAGTTTCAGCATCTCCTTTCGTAAAGTTAGTAAATAAAGCCTTTAAAAGTAGTTTTAAAAATGTTGTATGGTTTCATCCACGCCTTTCTATGATAGATGCAGACTGCAATGAGCGCCGAGGACGCAGACAGGAAAAACACCGCACAGGCGGTTCGGAGTCTTTTGGCTCACTCTGTATAAAGTATTTCGATATAGTATGAAACAAACTGTTGTACTGCAGGAAAGCATTTTTGTTTCCAGGACTTGTTTTGACATTCCAGCCTCAGCTTCACTTCAGCCATAAATACTTACTCATCCTGAAAAAGCTTGCTTTCCTATACAGTTGTGTAAATAATTATTGTATTTTCCCATTCATAATACTGAATTATTTTATGCCAGTGTGTACCACATTCAATTTTGTTGCTAAAATGTACCAAATCCAAAGTAAAACTTATACTCGTAAATGCGTTAAATATCCTAAACATATGCCTAAATATGATTGATGATACACAAAGAAGAGTGACATGAAGCCATAAGAATAAATATTTTTTTACAACTATGAGCAACTTTTTTTTATTTCCTGTAAAATTAGCTCTTTTGGGTTTGGTACCTTTTTGAAACAAGCTCTACAATTAGAAATGCGAATTAACTCTATAGTGTGGTTAACTAGAAGTCTGAAATTGAAAAGTACTGCAGACCTGCAAGTTACTTTCATGATATGATATCCAGAATAATTGTGATCATCTTGGAGGTTCATTGGAAAGTATGAATCAGAAGAGAGGAATTTAATGCATATTTGGTAACCTGTCATAGTAGCTCAGTGGTGACGCATCAACAACAAGAAAGCCAAAGATCTGTAGCTAAAGTACCAGTAATGTCACCAGCTTTTTAAAATTTGAACAGCAATTCTTGCAAGTTAGCACCAAAGGAGATAGATTCTTGAAGTTGCAAGTTTTACTTGATAATTGTTTATCAACTTAGCTGTTGCACAGACTTATTCTAAAAATGAACTTTTCATTCACAACATTTTTATTTAATTATTTCGTTTTATTTTTGCTTTGTTTGTTTTATTTGTAATTTTTGTACCATGTTTTTTGTTTTTGTGCAATTGATTTGAACTGTCTTCATTATAGGAGATAGAGTTGCCATTGAGCCTGGTGTTCCTTGCCGTATGTGCAAATTCTGTAAAGATGGAAGGTACAACTTATGTCCAGACATTATCTTCTGTGCCACTCCTCCTTCCCATGGTAACTTATCAAGATATTATGTACATGCTGCAGATTTTTGTTACAAGTAGGTGACTAATTGCCATCTTTTTTTTTTTTACTTAATAATACAGTTAAGGGAACCATGTAAAAAATATAAAACTTTTCAGTTTTCTCTTTCTTTCTGTTTTTACCTATATCAAGCATTTATTCCTGGAAGAATATGTATAGTTTATAGAGTTTTTTATGTTATTTATGGCCTACTTTTCAATTTATTCCATTTTTCATGATCATCTGTTTTTTTTGACATAAATTTAGCACGGTATCCAGGTTTTGAAAAGTTAGTGCTATTAAAATTATATAAAACCTGTATCAATTGATAGATGAGCAATGAAAAAAACTAATCATGCCTCCTGTATCTATTTAGTCATGCCATACAATATAATATAATAAAAGTTATCAACCAGGGTTGTATTAGATCATGTGCAGATATGAAAAATTGACTTAAAGCTTGAAATTCATTTTTCCAAAAGTGTTTTAAAATTATTATTATTATTATTATTATTATTATTATTATTATTATTATTATTATTATTATTATTATTATTATTATTATTATTATTATTATTATTATATTTTTTTTTTTAATTTCAGATACTTTTTTGCCTATACGACAAACATTACTTGTTTCAAGCTTTGTATATGTATTTTGAATAAAATGTATTAGAATCTCTGGGATCTGCTCCAAATAATTGAGTTTTTGTCTGTAAATGGGTTAGAAAAAATTTATTATTTTTGAGGCAAACTGAATTTTAAATACATTTCAATAAAATTTTCTTATTCTGGTACATTTTATAATTAGTATGTGATTCAAATTTTGTTACATTAAGCTTTCTGAGAAAAGAATACCTTTGTTAACATTGACAAGATAGGGAAAATGTTCTTGTCCTTGTTCCCTTAAAAATATTGTTAGAGAACAGAATAACTCTACAGCATGAGAGAGACTAATATACTCTGTAACAATTAAGAGCACAATTTTCCACAGTAGCAATGCAGTCCTAGCCTCTGTAAAAAGGCTTTATCTTTGTCATGTAGTTTTCACACTCAAAAATGTTTTCTGCATACAAAGAAAATGCAAAATCCATTTAAAAACGAGAAATTTATGTAAAAATTCTGTATATAAAAAAATATAGGAAAAGATTATATTTCTATTAAATTGTTACACTCTTAGTTTGATAAAATAGCCTTTGCCATAGAGGTATTATAAAAATAAACAAAACTCAGTTCAGGCAAAACTTCATTAGCAGATGAGAGTTGGAGGCAACATTTTAAACCTTTATCACTGTAATTAGCTACTGTGGCACTGTTCAAGAATAATTATTGGTTAGGTCCAAGAAAAATATAAAAAATACTGGTCACAGCTCTGAACTGATTAGGCAATTATGTATAGATTAGCTGTGCTATTTCCATGCAAAATGTTTTCATATTATTTTCATTATGCTTGTGCTCTAGAATGAGCAAAGTGCTCAGCGATTTACAATTATTATGTTTGCCTATAGGTACCCAGGGATGAATTACTTATAGTTCCTGAGAACCTGATCATGCATGTTTCCCTACTTTGCCGATTAAAAATAAATTAAACTTAAGTATCATAAGTTGGTAAAAATGTTGGAAGTTACATCCATTATTTTAAAGAATGTGTTCACTAATTAGGTACTTTCATTCTTCAGTAATCAGGTGTTCAATTGATGCAGACCACTGGGATTATTTTTTTTAAATTGTAGAAATTATAAAAATGAAATTTCGTTATAAGCATGAAATTCTGCAACAGTTCTTTAGTTAGATCACAACTCACATGACCAAAATTCCAGTTAAATCACATTTTGAACTTAGAAATCCATATGTTTTCATCCACAAAAATACAGTTTAAAAGAGTAGGTAACTGTATAGCTTTTAAGACAACTGACAAGAAATACAACTTAATAAAGTTGATGGTTGCTAGTCAATTTTCTACGCTTGAAATTTCTTATTTTTGTGCATGTTTTAAGATGTAAAAACCAAGGTTGTGCAGAATTTAATTTCAGTAATCCTAATAGTTTTGAGTTATTTAAGACTACTTTTTAAGATGTTTATGAATTGAAAAATGAATTTTGTTGCACAGTTTTATAGCAAAATGCCTATATATCTTAAGAAGAGGCACACATTTAAAAAAACATCACTCCTTTTAACTCATTGGCTATAAAGGTAGAACAACATTTTAAATTCACTGCATATTCAAAATTAAAGAATTTTAATTGTCCCCTAAACTTATTTTTTTATTGTAAAAAAGTAATATTTAATTGTAAATTGCATGCTTTATTTATCTTGCAATGGACTATAAAATAAGCAGTAAATGTTATAATGCATACAACTTTCATTCAGGAGGTGCTGGGTTCAAACCCCGAGGGATCAACCAATCTGACTGAAGGTTTTCTCATGATTTTCCTTGGTCATTATGCGAATGCTATGTCGGATTGATCTGTGAATTTTCCTGTCATTCCTTTCATCACTACATTTCATTTCCTCCTCTTTCACCGCCATATCAGTCATTGGGCTGATCACCCATCCTGGTTCTGCTATGCTCCAAAGTTTGCTTGCTCTTTGACAGCCTACTTACCCAAGGCAGTGCCTTGTAAGTCCTTAGGGGTAAGTCCTCCAAAGAGGAGGGTAACCTATTGATGAAGAAAAAGAAGAAATGTAATATAATTTGCTTAAGGCTAAGGAACATAAACAAAGGAAATAAAACTGCATGATGGTTAATTTTAACATAACATTACATCAATAGTAAGGTGGAAAAATTAATGTTTTATAAATATTCATGGATTTTGTAATCATTGTAATATATAACATTCAAACATGACATACACCAGTGACTTGTGATATGTAAATAGATAAACGAAAATTGATTGCAACACATTGTTGGCATAGCCAATAAGAGACATAATGTAGGCTGAAAGAAGCATAAATGCTGCAGTGAAACAATCCAAGACAATGCTATTTGGTTGTTAGATACAGGGATAAAAAATGCAAGAAGAGATGGCAAGAGAGGCACCATCAAACTTTTGTAGAATGAAGATACGATTCAGCTTCAAAGAGAGAAGTTGCCAGGAAGAATGATTAGTAATTCACAATGTATAAAATAAAATATTACATGTAAAAGGCTGTTAATAATGGGGAAGATAGTACCAAAGCAAAGTATTTTTAGCACTGTAACCGTAAATAGTGACAAGGTGTAGAAAGTATTACATTCCACAAGGGATGCAGTGAGTGAGGATCTAGCTTTGTGGAAAAGTACCTGGACACCAATAAGTGACAAAATAATTGTTGTACTCTCAAAAAATTATTACACATCGAAAGCCGTAAAAAATGTTATCCACATACATTGGAATTTACCAGATTATCATGCCACAATTCATGTATTCTGCACAAATTGTGGTCATCAACAAATATTCGTGCAAAAGTAATAAAAGGATGTAATTAATTTACTAACTCAGAAAACAATTCTATTATTTAGCAACTTTACTCCTAAACAGACCAATAGAAAAACCCCGAAATATTGCTGCATAAAAGTCTTTCATAACAATTTATAGCACTGCTTATATTCCAATTACGGCATACTAACACCTTGAAGTTCTTGAAGCTGAAATTTCCATAATTAAAATCATTTCACTTATTTGTTTCAAATTTTCTCTCATAAAACTTTAATTTCTGAACATGATGATAGCTAAATGGTTAGGTTCTTGATATTTCTTATCTTGTGCATGTTGCAGATTGCCAGATAATGTAAGCCTTGAGGAAGGTGCACTCTTGGAGCCCCTTTCTGTTGGTGTGCATGCATGCAGGAGAGGGGGAGTTGCCTTAGGTAGCACTGTGCTCATTGCAGGAGCAGGACCTATTGGACTCGTCACTCTCATCACAGCAAAAGCTATGGGTGCAGCAAAGGTTTTAATCACAGGTAAATCTTGGGCATTTATAATTGATTTATAAACAACTCTTTTAGCATCTAATCATTAAATGTATTATCCTGAGGTTGGACCATATTAAAAATGATGAGGAAACAAATTTATGGAAAACTTAATAAAAAAAAAATAGAAAAGAGAGAGTAATATGGTAATTGCAAAAGATTTCCTAAATTATATATCGGTACAGATCTAAAGAAAATTCAGATAGTACAGAAGTTACTTCTTTCAAACATGATAAATTATTATTTTTGGGTTTCAGCATATTTTATCAATTATAAAAATAATCTTTAAAGATTTCAACTACTTTGGAAGAAGTTGAACAAAAATAAGAGAAAAAGGGCAGGTTGCAGATGATTTAGAGTATTTACTGAATAAAAGAAAAAAGGTGCATGGGTTTGGTTAGTTTTGTGGGTTGTGTTACATAATGTGACAGGAAGGAATCAGAACTTAGGTTTAGGAGTGGACGTCAGTATTCCATAATCCAAACTTGCAATAGAAATCAAAGTCATTGAAATTTTAAATCAGAAATATAGATATCATGTTAATGGGAGGCTTCAGTGCAAGGATAGGGAAAGAATGGTTATATGGACCATAGTATAGTAAAATTGTACTATGGCCCAAGAAAGGAAAATAGTATATAACATAATGTAGAACAGGTAATATTATAAATAGAGAAGGAATGAAATTAAAGTTTGTGAAATAAACAATTTTGACATATAGGAAATACTGTAGATTTAGAAGTGGGGAAACCTGGATAACAGTATAAGAAAAGGTTAGGATTTATATACACAAATAATCAGGGTTTTAAGTGTATAGGACCCTATAATAGAAGCAATTCCATGCAAAGGGTATTATTATGTTGATTGTAATTGTCAAAAATGAAATAAACAATTCACTCATTCTTCAAGAATATATCAATATTGCCATACATGCAGCTGAGCACCCATCCTTTTACTTTTGCCATAGCATACTTTTGTGATAGCCAAACAGTATAAGACTTCTGCAAGTAATTTAGGACATACTTCTGACTGAGAAAGGATTTACCTACAAGTGTGTTAAAAAAAAAAAACTTCACCAAAAATAGAAAAAATATGAAGATAGTAGGTATCACCCCTTGGAAATTGCTGCCCTAGGCAGCTACCTAATTTGTTTAGAACTAAATTTGGCATTATTCCTCTTGAGCAAATGGCAACAAAATATGAATGATAAAGTTACTAAATAACATTGTAATTTCACTGTTATTTCATTGCAGATATTGTGCAGCACCGTCTGCAAGTGGCTAAGCAGATGGGAGCAGATGCGACACTTTTAGTTGGTACTTGTGAAAGTGTAGAGGAAACGGTGAAGAAAGCCCATTCTCTTCTTGGAGAAGAACCTGATATAAGCATAGACTGCAGTGGAGCAGAGTCCAGCATAAAACTTGCTATATTGGTGAGTATTATTAGAATGATGCTTGAGGTATGAATTTGAAATAAAATGTTTTGTGAGTGGGTAGCAGATTAATAAAACAATGAGTGATGTAGCCATGAAACGGACTACTCAAAGTGAGGGGTATTAGAATGATAATGGTACTATAAATCTGAATGCAAGGCATTTTATGAATGTTAATAAATACCAAACTTGATATTCAAGTTCAGCATTTCCCAAAGATATGACAGGAAGATTTTCAAGAAAATCCCCCTATCCAAAACTACTCTTAACTTGGGAGAATTTTATATATTTTTAAATTTTTTTCAAAATGACTCTTAATGATTTTGATTAAAATTCCATAAGATATTTATATGACAAATAAAATCCATATCTTGCGTGCTTTCTGGGAATAGCCTGTGAAGCTCTCTTCATTCACAAGGAATTTTGTATAATTTTGTGTAACTGGTAAACCATAAGAGATGAACAGACCTAAAATATAAAAAGTGTAGATCTCCTTAAAAGACAAATTCATTTAAATTAACTTTTTCTTGTGGTATCAATCATTTTCGAGAAATCCTCTTATTTATTTGAATCTTTCAATATTTGCTATTTTTTAAGTACTGCTAACCTTCAATTATTTCTTATAGTGTCGTGGAAAGAGCATGTAATTCAAAGTCAGTATATAGTAAGCAGTTTGTGTGTGTGCGTGTGCGTGCGCGTGTGCGTGTGCGTGTGCGTGTGTGCGCGCGCGCTAAGAGTTTTACAAATTTGATTGTCTACTGCATTTTGACCCTGGTCACTTATTCAATAGACAATCACTACAGTTTATTTACATTTTACAAATTCTTGTCACTAAATTATCTTACTCTTTTTTTCAGTTTTTTTTTTTTTCATGTCCCATTTCCACTTTTTTTTTCACTTTTCATTTATTGATTACTTAACCATCACACATTCACTACCTCTTACTTTTCTCTTTCCACTGTCCAAAGCCATTTATTGATTACTTTACACAAAAACTGTCCAATGCTTCTAGCGTCCTTGCATATCATTTCAATTATAAGTGTATTTCTGTCCCCCTTCAACCACTTCTTATTAAAAAATTCTTTTCTCCAATTTTCTGTTCCTTGGCACTTAAATACTATGTGTTCAATGTCTTCATTACCACCACATATCAGACATTGGTTCTGAGGAATACCCTGTCTTAGCCATTTTAGCCTCCATGCTCCGGTTCTTAACCATGCAATAGATTCTCTCTCTTCTTTATTTACTATGTCTATATATTTTTCCCTACCCCATGTATTTTTCATTGGTCTATAATAAACTAATGAGCTCTTTTCGGCAATCTCACTGAACATGATTTGTATTTCTATATCTTCCAGTGTTTTCCTTGCCTTTTTCCAAAAATGTTTTACGTTATTTTCTCTCCTTCTTCATATATCTCCTAACCCATTTTTCTCCAAAATATTCCGTAATTTACTGACCCATCCATCATTCATTAAGCTATTCTCTTGGTATTCAATACATTGTCTTAATACATTACTTTTTCCTAGATTTAAAATTCTGAACCAAAATTTCAAAGCTCTTTCCATTATCTTCCCCTTAGTTGGCACCCTGCCCATCTGTAATTGTGCTACCTGTCTTATAATTGACTTCGGTAGCCCTAGTATTTCTCTACAAAACATCCTGTGCACCACATCTATACATTCCCATCCTCTATCTAATCCCCATATTTCTATACCATACATCATTTTTGCCTCCACAACCATCTCGTAAACTTTTTCCAGCCATTTAACATTTATATTAGGTACTTTATATTTGCAGCTTCAAATTGCTGCCATCGCCCCTTTACTTTTTGCTAATGCAAACTTCTTTTGTTTCTCCCATTTATTACCTCCATCTACTTTTACTCCTAAATAGATACAGTCACGCACTACCCTGTAATTTTTATTCTCTCCCTTCCACTTTTCATATTTGCCTAATTTTCCCCCCTTTTTGAAAACCACAATCTGTGTTTTCTCTTGATTCACTTTTAACCTCCATTCTTCACAATATACATCAATTGCTTGTAATGATTGTTTTAAACCACTTACTGTAATAGATCCTACCACTAGGTCATCTGCAAAAAGAAGTCCTGGAATTTGGATGTTAATTACTGGTGCACAGTTATTATTCCTTCCAATTTCTAGTAAGACATCATCTATGTATAAATTAAATAAAACTGGACTGTGCCTGTAACTAAATATAAGAGGCATGCTTTCAAATTATATTATGTCTAAAAAACAAAATTTTGCTGGAATAAAGAAACATAAACAAATAAATAAAATAACCACCTAATCTTGATAATTTTTCACAAAGTGAAAAATGTAGTTATTATGCGGTGTACATTCAGAAACTTGAAGAAATGAAATGAATTTTTAATTGTGTTTTTCAAATTGAAAGAAAATGTGTTGGACATAATATTTGATCCAATAATTGTATTTAAGTATGTAATAAAAAACTCTAATTGAGGCAAATACATGAAATAATATTTCATTATAATTCTTATGAATCAGGATAATAATAAAGAGGTAAATAATAGATGGAAGAGATGCCATGTGAATGCAGCTCATCTGATTTTATAATTTAACATTCAAACGGGAATGGAAGATGCACATTTTAATGACACATGGCATCACTCTTTGAACAGCAGCTATTTAATGCTTCCATCAATATGAAAGTTCAAAGTTAAGAGATTTTGAAATCAATCTGAAATATTTGTATTTCGTTTGCAGCATATTTTGACATGCTTACTTTCTCATAAATAGTGGGTAGAGGAAGTATTACTGCATTCCATCTAAATTTTTTATGTCAAAGTTTCACTGGAATTACAAGTTTTGAAGCCCCCTGAACCGCCTCCCCCCAAAAAAAATTTAGAAAAAGATCCATGTGTCTATGGATGTATGTGTCTATGAACAGCTTAACTCAAAAACAAAGTCAGGAAACACAAAACTTTATGGAAGTTCAGTATCTTCCAAAGATGCGATAAGAAGATTTTAAAGAAAATTACCCATCCCAAAACTACCCTTTACATGGAAAATTTTCAGTGTTGCCGACTTTCTCAAAAATGGCTCTAATGATTTCCATTAAAATTCATATATTTAAGATATTTACATGACAAATAAAGTTTATATCTTAAATGTTCTGGGAATAGCCTGTGAAGTCCATTTGGAAGGAATTTTGTATAAGTTTGTATAATGGGTAAACCATAAGAGATAAACAAAACTATGCTGCACAAAAAATTTAGATATCTTCAAAACATTGATAATTAATTTTCTTTCACACAGGTTGTGTGTAGGCTCAAGTTAGAAAGATAGAATTAGACTAGAGCTGGGATTTGAAACACAGCTTTCCATGCTGTTGCTCTACGAACTAAGCTACCATGACGACATGCTGACATGACATAAGTTCCCCAACTGACTTGTATTTTTCCTGGTAATCCGCAAGACATTCTCAGCCAGGGCCATATTGAGAGGGGGTTTAGGGTTCAAACCACCCTTGAAACTTCTGACATGTTTTATTTCAATTCATCAAACCAATATGAGAAAAAATTCATTACATAACAGATCTACTGCTGGTAGCACATTAAAAAGGAAGAGGGAAACTTAATATTGTCACCTTACATAGCCACATAGTAGCTTAGTGCAGACACAATACTGTATGGGAGCAAGCTCCAATTGTATATGAGGAATTATGATGATGTGTTGCAATGCATGTGTGGCAGAAATTATCACATTGCAATGTTATTGTTCCAACACATGGTGAGGCTATCGCTTCTGAGCATTCTGTTTCGTAAATGCAGTCGCAATCATTCTGATCACAGTCTGCAGTCTGTTTGAAACAAAGATTGATTTAAAACATTTCAGTAGTATGCATTCTGCCACCTTGCAAAATTCATTAAAAATGAAACACAATGCTGTTGTGGGAGTAAACAATTGTCAATTGGATGTTCTTTTGCAAGAAATCTAAACATGGAAATGAACACAATTTGAGTAGCAACATTAAAAATAGTGTTTCTACAAGGACAAACATTGGATCAACATCTTTGTCTAGTGATTGTGCTAGCAATAATAGTGCCTCTACGAGTGATACAGTCATCGAATCGACATTTTGTGTAGTGATTGTGAGTCCCACAGAAATGATATTGCCACGCATTCACCACCTGATATATTAGCAGGAACCAAGGATAGTTCCTTGTGAAAATTGTATTGGTTTGTATATTAAAATAGAAAACATTGCGGGCCTAAAAAGGGACAGCTTTTGAAAAATCTGGATGCCAACTCCTATCCTTGCTTTCCCATTTAAAACAAAATGAAATCTGAGGTTTCAGCTAATGTGCCTTGACGAGGTTTCAGCTAACGTGACTTGACAAATTTCCTTGGTTAGCCCATTCTAGTAAACTGCATTGTGCAGTTTGTGTGTGTTGTTTTGTAGAGGGACATAGCAAGGGGGAGGGGGGGTATCAACATTGTGAATGCTTGTTACCAAAGAATATATAGGCATTGAAAAAGTGCATTGGAAGATTTTTCCAATCATGCAAATGAAGCATATCATAATCAGTGCTTAGAAATGGCCGAAAGCTTCATAAAAGTGGTTAAAGGGAAAGCACAAAGGATAGTAAACCAACTGAGCAGCAAGTGAGCTAAGCAAGGTGCTGAAAATTGTGAGAAACTACAATCACTTAAAGAAAAAATTATTCTTTGTGGCCGTCAAATTGTCCTTGTAGAACAAGTAACTTTGGAAATGTCATGAAATCAGAAGAATCAGAAACAAATGATGGCAATTTTCGTGCCTTACTACGTTTCCGCATAAGTGCGGGTGATTCACTGCTTCAGAAACATCTGGAATCTGATGCCCCAAAATTCAGAACAAATTATTTGGAATTTGTGGTGATATAATCAAGCGAGATATAGTAGCAAATGTGAATGCTGCCGAGTGTTTTTCTGCGATGACAGATGAAACTACACACATCGCCCGAGTAGAACAAGTATCTGTGTGCGTTATGTTGGCAGGAAAGCAGATAGAATTAGGGTAGATTTCCTTGAATTTGTTCCAACAACTGATCTCGCAGATAATGGTTTGACAAAACTCATTTCTGCTACCTTAAAGAGGAATAACATCAACTGATGTTGTGGTTGGATAAGGATATGATGAAGCATCTGCTATGAGTAGTTACCTGCATGGTGTAAATGAATATATTAGAAAAGAATACCCTATGGCCCTTTATGTACATTGTAGTGCTCATTCACTGAACCTTGTTCTAGCAACTTCATGTTTCCTACCATTGATATGCAATTGTTTAGGAACCATTCAGCGTTGCACACTTTTTCCACTCATCTGCTCAAAGGAATGATTTTCTGAAGAATGCAAAAATGCAATAAAAGAGAATAGGACACTCTGTTAGGGCACTCTGTCAACATGGCACTCTGTTAGGACTTTGTGAAACAAGATGGGTCCATAAGCATGAAAGTGTCAATAAGATTTATAGAGCTATATCCATCTTTAGTGAATGCATTAGCCACTAGAGTCATCTGTAAACAAAGGGGTGCTTAAAAGGCATGTCAGCTGCTAAGTGCCATTAAAGGAGCTAAATTTGTTGTTCTACTTTTGATTTTAGAAAATATATTTTGTTTCACTGTGATGTTATTCAGATAACTCCAGGCTGTTAATGCAGATTTAGCAGAAGCTTGCGATCATGTTGACCATCTGATTGGCACTTTAAATACAATTAGAAATAACTATGAAAAAGAATTCAAAGAAGTTTTCAACTCTGCCACATCCATGCTTTCTGAAAATGGACATATGGACTTTCCAAGGACTGTAAACAGGCAAACTCCTTGAGACAATATTTCATCGGTGATCTGTGAGGAGTATTATAAATTGAATACATTTCTTCCATTTCTAGATCATGCTCAAACACAACTTAGTGACATTTAAACTCCACAAGACATTTAGTATGCTCTTTACAAAATGTCATTCCAAGTAAATATGTTAAAGCCACCAATGAGGACCTGAAGGAATGTGTAATCTTTTATAGAAACTGTCTATCTGAACCTAGTATTGACCAAGCTGAATTTGTAGCATGGAAATCAAAGTGGGAGAAACAAACCTCACAACCACAGTCTGCAATAGAAGGCTTTATGCAGTAACTCTTCATTGTTTCCCAACATCAGTAAATTGCTTCAAATCCTGGCCACATTACCAATTTAAACATCAACACCACAGAGAACTTTTCATCACTCAGGCGACTGAAGACATATCTTCGAAATTCCATTGGTGAAAATCGGCTCAATGGTCTTGTGTTGATGTCTGTTCATCGCAACATAAAGATAAGCATTGAAGATGTGCTGGATGAATTTTCAAAGCAACCTTGGCGTTTTGTGCTGTAAGGTGGAATATACTAGCTCTGGTGAGTTTTTCCTTTCTGTTTAATGTCTCCAAGCATTTTCTTGTCCACATAGCATCTATATATTACAGAGTAGGTACATGGTAACCATGTAGGGTAGTGTTAAGTTTAGATCTAGTTATGGAAACCCCTCCAAAAACTTTTTTCTGGGTACAGGCATGTTCTCAGCTTTTATGTTTTCATTTCCTGTAGTTTATTGAATTTAAAATAATGAATTAGTGAATGGGCACTAGGTATGATGGTGTTAATGAATTTAGGGTCTTGTTCCAACACAGTGCAGTGGTGATATCAGCATAACTGACTGTAATAAAGTTATTGCCTTTAGGAGTGTTATTATATAAATAATAAATAAAACTGGGTCCAAAACTGAACCCCATGGTGCTTCATATTTCACCTCTGATTAATATTGACTTTACTTTATTTAGGCTGCAACCACTAAGACAATTTATTTCTGAGCATTGCGATCTTCCTGCCAAATATGGTGCTAGTCATTTATCAGAGTTACCTCTGATCCATATAGTTTAAGATTATATAATAAAATGGCCTTACACGGTCAAAGGTTTTAGATAGGTCCACCATTAGGCTGGCTACTTTATTTCAATTAAATGTTTCTGTTATGTCATAAATGAAAGAGATTACAGATGTTGTGATGGAAATGTTTTGTGCAATCCAGTTTTGAGTTGGGCTAAAACTGTATTTATCTGTAAGAAGCTTTCCAACCTCTAGTATTATATTCTCAAATGGTCTACCTACAATAGAAGTTAGTTATGGGTCTATAGTCAGCATGCGGCACATTGACTTGTGCTGTAGTTCAAACTGTCATGTGACAGCTTTCATAAATAAACTATAAAGATACATATGAGGATGGATCATTAAGTGATCCACACAATGATTTTTTCCTGCAATTTTATAGCTGAAGTGATGAAACTCTGTAGACATACACTACCTCATTAATTTCAATAAATGAGCAATAATCACAACCAAAGGAAAGGTGAATGAAATGAGCTGTCCTAGTTAGCATCTACATGTTCCATTACAAAAGAAATACAATCAAAATAAAAATCTGCATATTTTTGAAATTAGAAACCAAAGAGAACCGCAAACTAGAAGTTCGCTTTAGGTCACTGCACTAATTAATAGATGAATGACTGTCTAGGTTCATTAGGGGTGAGCTGATGTTAACTGTATGGGCATAAATCATTTGAAGGCTGTTCTAGGTCATGGTAGGCAGTGACACGTACACAGAGGTTGCCTGAAGCTACAGTGTAAACAGTGAGTAACAACCACAGTAGAAAAGTTTCAAGGAAAGAAATATCAGTAGAAAAACGTGCTGCTATTATAGCACTATGACAGGCAGGAGACACCATGACTGAAATAGCTCAACTGCAGCAAGTATCTCCTGGTGGTGTGCAATACACAATTTCCAGTCTTTTGAAGGATTGTTCAAGGCCTTGGCAGCTCACATAGACCTCAGTTTAAACAGATAACTACATCACACTCATAAGCAAATGAGACAGATTCATAACAGCGCCTGAAATCTGGACTGATTTAATGGAAACAAGCGATATAAAAATATCGGTTTCAACCATTAAGTGATGACTCAGTAGTGTGAGCCTAAATAGACATGTGGCAGCTAAGAAACAACTGTTATGTTCTATTAACAAACAGAAACGCCTAGCCTGGTCAAAACAATACAGAATTGAACATCTAAGAGTGGAAAAAAGTCCTGTTTAGAGATCAAAGTCAGTTCCAGTTGTTTGGTTCCAAGCGTCGGACAGTTGTTCGTTGCTGTGCAGGGGAGCGTATGCTTTCTCAGTGTATCAAGTCAACTATCAAGCATGGAGTAGGTTCCTTGATGTTTTGGGGGTGGCTCTGTTGGAGATCTTGCAAAAATTGAAGACAAATTGGACCAAAAGCAGTACCTTAGAATTATCAAATACCATGCTACACCAAGTGGAACTCGTTTAATGGGGAGGGGTTTTGTCTTAAAGCAGGACAATGACCCCAAACACACATCACTATATTGCAAGAGGTATGTCAAACATAAGGAGCAACAAAATGTTTAAAAAACATGATTTCGGCCAACTAGAGTCCAGACTGCATTCCCATTGACTGTTATGGGATCATCTAGACCGTGCAGTTCAAGTGCGAATTACAAGTAAATATCATCTGTGGGATGTATTACAAGAAAAATGGCATCAAATCAATGTGGATATTCTAGATAACTTGATAAATAGAATGCCTAGACTATGTGCTGCAGTGATCAAACTTGGGGAGGGTATTTTGAGGAGACAAACGTTTAGAGTATGATGCTACAGTGTAATTATTTTGCTTTCAGTTGTGTTTATTAGGCAATAATAAACATGTTTGTATGAAACAAGACAACTAGTTTCATTCACCCTCCCCTTAACCGTGATTATAATGCATTTATTGAAATTAATAAGTGGTAGTGTATAGCTTGAGGTATGTACAAGAGATGATGTAATATGTTCGATTAAATATAGCTCTTGTGACAGAAGTGACAAGTACATTGCAAACATGGTGCGCTTGTTATTATCAACAGCTTATGAAGAGCAAAGAGGTATAGTTCATTTTTTGTGGGTGAAAGGACAAAACCTGAATGAAATACGTAGGGAAATGTTGGGTGTATATGGGGAAGACTGGAACCATAGTAACATCTCCATCTTTGAAAGATGCCATTGAACCTTGCTGGCTCATCACTTGATGATCAGTAACAGCTGCAACCACTTATGCATTTCTGGAAGAAATCGTGACTGGTGGCAAGTCCTGGTTGTATCACTACATGTCTGAAACAAAACGGCTTCAATGGATTGGAAACATCCCCATCCCCAGCAAAGAAGAAATTCAAAGTGATGCAATAAGAGTACTAGTGGCGGCATTGTTCTGAGATATGCATGGTGCTCTGTTGTGGAATTTCTTGCACAAGGGGCCACTTGAATGCTGCGACATATGAAAGAATATTGGTGAAATTGTGTTGTGTCCTTCATAACAAACACAATGCTGTAAATGCCATACTGCTCCACAACAATGCCCGCCCCAATATTGTGACTTCTGTCTGTACCAAAATGGTGAAATTTGGTTGGGAGGTACTCCAGTACCCAACTTATAGTCAGGCCCTTGTGCCCCGAGACTTTCATCTATTTGACTCATTGAAGAAATTCCTAGGTGGCCAACATTTCAATTCTGAACAAAGTGCAATCAGCTGTGCACAGATGACTGTATTCCCAAAGGATGAGTTCTATGATCAGAGTATATTGAAATTACTGCCATGATAGGAAAAATATGTTGAGAAACTTGGTTCCTTCTCGAAAGATTGCTAAGGGATGTGGCTTACTTGTGTATGAATTATTTTGCCTTAACTATTAAACTTCTTTTTAAAATATGGCATGTGTTACTTAAAATGGGTTAGGAGATATATGGAGGAGAGAAAATAACGTAAAATATTTTTGGAAAAAGTCAAGGAAAAGACTGGAAGATAGAGAAATACAAATCATGTTCAGTGAGATTGCCGAAAAGAGCTCATTAGTTTATTATAGGCCAATGAAAAATACATGGGGTAGGGAAAAATATATAGACATAGTAAATAAAGAAGAGAGAGAATCTATTGCATGGTTAAGAACCGGAGCATGGAGGCTAAAAGGGCTAAGACAGGGTATTCCTCAGAACCAATGTCCGATATGTGGTGGTAATGAAGACATTGAACACATAGTATTTAAGTGCCAAGAACAGAAAATTGGAGAAAAGAATTTTTTAATAAGAAATGGTTGAAGGGGGATAGAAATACACTTATAATTGAAATGATATGCAAGGACGCTAGAAGCATTGGGCAGTTTTTGTGTAAAGAAAAAATAAATGGCTTTGACAGTGGAAAGAGAAAAGTAAGAGGTAGTGCATCTTACTTTGAATGGAAAACTATAGTGAATGTGTGATGGTAAAGTAATCAATAAATGGAAAGTGAAAAAAAAAAGTGGAAATGGGACATGGAAAAAAAAACTGAAAAAAAAGAGCAAGATAATTTAGTGACAAGAGATTGTAAAATGTAAATAAACTGTAGTGATTGTCTACTGAATAAGTGACCAGGGTCAAAATGCAGTAGACAATCAAATTTGTAAAACTCTTAGCACAATAAATACTATACTTGATGCAGTAATTTGTGTCACAAATTACTTAAATGTAAATAATGATTGTAATATGAATATGCATTTTTATGTGACATTGATTTCAGATGTTTATTGATTGTAAATATTGTTGAAAAGTAAGTTTTTAATGCCTTACTGAAACTGTTAATAATAGCGCAATAATGCAGCGAGGGGGGTGAGCTGTTTATCATTATTGGAAACAAGGAAGTTACGTAATGTTGACGCGTTGTCGGTAGAAACTTCTGGAATATTTTCTCCCTAAAAGCAATATGTATTCGTGGTTTTCATTGGATATTAAAATAGACGCTAATGTTGGCGCGTTTTATTAGCCAATTGCAGCTCATTTATAATCTTTAGGCGTATCTGGATGAAGGCGTATAAATAGGGTAGGTTGGAGGTAAAGTCAGTCAGTCCTTCAGTTCGCCGAAAGCATTCATACATTACACGTCGTATTTACCCCAGTTCATCAAAAATCTGTGTACACTACACGTCGTCTTCAGTCAGTCAGTTCGTCGAAAGTATTAGTTCGTCATACATCGGATATAGATTCACAAGTTACGCGCAGCAGAATTATGAAAGATCTAAAGTATGGTAAAGTTAAATATACAAAAGATTGAAGTACGTGGATTAAAAGAATTATCAGTAAGAAGTTGTTATAACAGTTTCAGTTTGGCGAGTGTTAAGATCAATGTATAAATGTGATAGTTAACGTGTTCGACAATAAATGTGTAAAACAAATTTCTTCATCAGTGTAATTTTTGGATAAAAGATTCCTTTCCGTTTCACAACCTGTATAGAGATACGTGCCCAAGCCAACAGGATAATAGCTAGCCGGAGGACATTTGAAATGAAATCAAACAAAAACTAACACTGATGCAAATTGCTAACACAAGATGGAGCTACAAACCGAACAAATGAATGACGTCACAAGATGGCAATGCGTGAAGTAAAGACACATACATAAACATCACAAGCATCAACATTATAACTAATACCGTCGCAAATTGGCGCCCAACGTGGGGCTACAATAATGTTAAATAAAAATAACATTAATACTGCATCAAATTGGCTCCCATAAGTGGGGCAGTTAAAATTATGTAACTAAACAAAACAAAAGCAGCACAATATAAGATCTTCAAGTTCTAATAATTTACGTAAAACATATTACGTAATCAGTAATATTCTCGCAAATTGGCTACCACAACGTGGGGCTCAAAACATATATATAAAATCTCGCAAATTGGCGCCCAACGTGGGGCACGATAACCAGGAAAGGAACACGATGACCAGGAAAGAAGTATAGTGACCAGGAAAGGAACACGATGACCAGGAAAGAAGCAAAGTAACCAGGAAAGTAGCAGAGTGACCATGAAAGGAACCAGGACGTGGAACGAATGTAGCAGTGAAATGATCTACAAGACGCAGATTCCAAACTACAGGACAACAAAACGACGTGGACTCATCATAACACAACGCAGAAGCGACATATAACCTAGGAGAGAGGGGCAGAAAGCTGGACATCAATGTAACAGCAACAGATAGCATCACAAAGGTTAGAGTATCGTAATTGTTTTTTAGAAAACAAAATTGTAACCTACAAATGTACTTAAGGAATGGTAGGATAAAGAAAACAATGGCTACTAATAATACAGAAGAAATAATTATGGAGGGAGATAATGTAACAGTTAGCTGTAATTCAATACAGGTTACAGAAAATAGCCCAAACTTTTTAGGATTTGAGGATGAAAATGTTAGTGCAGAAAGTGAGAATAGAATAGCAGGAAATGTTAATTTTGATGCTAGTATGATGATGGAAATGCTGAAAGATATTGTTAAGAGTAATGATAAATTAAGGGAAGATATGCAAAAGAATATTGGGAAATTAAGGGAAGATATGGAAAAGAATAATAAAGAATTGAGGGAAGATATTAGTAAGAGTATTACAGATCAATTAAGGGAAGATATGCAAAAGAATAATAGGGAATTGAGGGAAGATATTCGTAGGAGCTTTGAACAAAACAGAAAAGATATTGGTAGGAGTAATGAGTTATTAGATCAAAAAGTAGATCAAAGCAGGGAAGGAATTGAAAAGAAAGTTATGAAACTAGATAGTAGTATGCCAGAAATGAGAGATGAAAATGAGGAAGTAATAGCAAGTGAGATAGGAGAAGTTTCAAAGAAAATGTCAGACATGAGCAGGGAAATAGCTAACAAAGAAAGTGAGGTTAATACTAAAAGTGAACATGTTGATGTAGAATGTACCGAGTCAGGTAGTAGAATGAGTATCATTTCAAGTGAGCTAAGAGAGATAAAAGAGGTTATGAATGTAGATGTGAATCAGGCGCAGGTTAATTTCAGAGGGGAGATATCAGAAATACAGAAGGAGTCAGTAATGCAAAGAAATAAATTGTACCAAGATGTTCAAAATGAAAACTCCAATCCAGTACAGTTTAGTACAGATTTGTCAGAGTACTCTCATATTAAAGAGATAGTAGAAGAATTGAAAATGACAGTTGTTAAAAGATTTGTTGTTCAAGAAACTGTAGATTGTTTTCAAATGTTATCAGGGGACGAAATGTCATATGAATACAAGAGGTTATTCATGAACAAAAATTTGAAGGTTAGGATACGGCTACGAGTAATGTTTAGCCACACACAATTTGATCCAGGAGGGTAAATAGCAATGAGATGTAAAGTAAATGCTGGATAGTTAAAGATGACTTGCAGAGAAATGTATTGGAAAGTAAGAGGGTTAATTATTTATATGTCATTTGAAAAGAGAAATAAATAACAAAAAAAAAAAAAAAAGAGAAATGTTTTTAAAAAAAAAAATTAAAAATTAAATTTTTAGTAACTGTAACAACATTTGAAAATTAAGAATGCAAAGATTGAAACTTAATATGATATTAAATTAAAAGTACGTAAATACAATTCCAAGAGTATTGTGAATATACAGTACAAAACAACAAAAATGGGTAAAAGTCATTAAAACAAATATTTATGTAGCAAACAGAACATGTGAAACAATGCCTAGATTTAAGATATGTAAATATATTTATGTAAAGGGTGAATATTTTTGGTAAATATGTTTAATAATTACAAAAAAAATTCTTGAATTGATAAATTTGTGTTAACAATATAAGAAAGTAAACCATTTTTTGAAACAGTAATTAAATAATTTAGGGTACAGTATTTGCTATAAAAAAATTTTGTGATGTCAGATTAATATCTAAATTAATTCAACCAGAGCCAGTAAGTAGTGGCGAGATAAAAAAAAAAAAAAAAAAATGTCGTGTGTTAAATGCGTGTGAAGTGTTAAGTGAAAGTGATAGCGTGTGTTCCAAGATTTAGGAGACTAAAAACCCAATTATAAAATTTCCAAACAAGTTGTAAATATTTATAATTATGTTTCTAGTGGGGCATATGATGCAGTAATTTGTGTCACAAATTACTTAAATGTAAATAATGATTGTAATATGAATATGCATTTTTATGTGACATTGATTTCAGATGTTTATTGATTGTAAATATTGTTGAAATGTAAGTTTTTAATGCCTTACTGAAACTGTCAATAATAGCGCAATAATGCAGCGAGGGGGGTGAGCTGTTTATCATTATTGGAAACAAGGAAGTTACGTAATGTTGACGCGTTTTCGGTAGAAACTTCTGGAATATTTTCTCCCTAAAAGCAATATGTATTCGTGGTTTTCATTGGATATTAAAATAGACGCTAATGTTGGCGCGTTTTATTAGCCAATTGCAGCTCATTTATAATCTTTAGGCGTATCTGGATGAAGGCGTATAAATAGGGTAGGTTGGAGGTAAAGTCAGTCAGTCCTTCAGTTCGCCGAAAGCATTCATACATTACACGTCGTATTTACCCCAGTTCATCAAAAATCGTCTTCAGTCAGTCAGTTCGTCATACATCGGATATAGATTCACAAGTTACGCGCAGCAGAATTATGAAAGATCTAAAGTATGGTAAAGTTAAATATACAAAAGATTGAAGTACGTGGATTAAAAGAATTATCAGTAAGAAGTTGTTATAACAGTTTCAGTTTGGCGAGTGTTAAGATCAATGTATAAATGTGATAGTTAACGTGTTCGACAATAAATGTGTAAAACAAATTTCTTCATCAGTGTAATTTTTGGATAAAAGATTCCTTTCCGTTTCACAACCTGTATAGAGATACGTGCCCAAGCCAACAGGATAATAGCTAGCCGGAGGACATTTGAAATGAAATCAAACAAAAACTAACACTGATGCAAATTGCTAACACAAGATGGAGCTACAAACCGAACAAATGAATGACATCACAAGATGGCAACGCGTGAAGTAAAGACACATACATAAACATCACAAGCATCAACATTATAACTAATACCGTCGCATACTATACTATAAAAAATATCCATACTTGTATATAATGTAAAAATCATATTTCCTGCAGGTAATATTAGTAGTTGCATAGAACTAAAATGTTAACAACATTTAAGATTCATCATTGATTTTCAGGGAACACGCTCAGGTGGTACAGTTGTAGTGGTTGGCATGGGTGCTCCAGAGGTGAAAATTCCACTTGTCAATGCCTTAGTTAGAGAAGTGGACATAAAAGGCATCTTTCGTTATGTAAATGAGTGAGTATAGTTTATAAATAAATAATAAAATATTATTTAAGTTTTGGTGAGTTACACTATCACAGTATTAGTATGACTCATCAAAACTTTGTTTTTGCTGCATTGTGAATGTTCCAAAAAAAAACAAAAATTTAGAATTAAATAATAATAATTTACAAGTTTGTCTAAATGTAACTTATAATGATAAATAACATTTTGTCTTACAATTTTATCTTGGCAGAAAGATGCAGAGAATGTCAAATAAAACAGGAATGTTGACAATTATGTTAAATTGTGTTATAGGTATCCAATTGCCCTTGCAATGGTGGCTTCTGGAGCTGTGAACGTGAAACAACTAATTACACACAACTTCCCTCTTGAGGAAACTCTTAAAGCATTTGAAGTTGCAAAGAGTGGGGAAGGTAATCCCATAAAGATAATGATTCATCCTTTGCAACCTGTCTAGTTGTAGTGGTTGCTGTATGTGCTACAACATAATGAAAACATGCTGAAGAACAAGATATATTCCAAATGTACCTATTTCAGAATTTTTAGATTTGTAAAATTTTATTTTGTGTTATAAATACAAACAAAGGGCTTTTAAACATAACCAGTATTATTTCTTGCAAAAGAAATTATTGCCTTATCCTAATAGTAATCATTGCATGGGGTAAACAATTATTTAATCTTAACTTTTCTCAAAAATTTTAAATAGTTCTGCATTTTCTGGGTTATTGCTTAATAATTTACACATAATTTTGAAAATTGATATCCTCAAGTTTCATTGTATGTCTCTTCAATGATAACTCATACTTATTGAAAGTGAATCAGATTTGAAAATTGCTGACACAGAAGGTTAGATTCTAAGTCTAAGCATTGTTTTAAGTTTAAACTTGGAAATGTATGAATAAAAGTTACCTGAGCATAAATTCATGCTCAGAGTTTATACTACTTTTAGCGTACTTTAAACTCTCATTGTTGGCTAGAAAATACATTGCACATCCTTGTTACTGCTGCTGGTTTAGTCTTGTTGCAGTACTGTTTTAGCATGGTTGCATTAAATTTATGTGTAAATAAACAATGGTGTTAACATATCAGATACACCGAGTATTGAGGACATCAGTGAACTTAATTTAACAGATGAAGTTTTAATGAGCATGCTTAAAAAAAATCTTGTGGCATTCCAAATCACAAACCCCACGTGCAAGGGAAGAAACAAAAACTGCAATAAGCAATATTGGATATGAATTGATGGTGCAATATGGAAAACACATGGCAGAAAATCAGATAATTAAAAAAATTAACAACTTGAAAACATGTTGTATGGATGTTTTGCAGCATTGATTGCTGTAGAGTAGTAGGATTTCTAAAAGACATCATTAGCCATGGAGCTGAACCAAATCCTTGATCACCCACAAGAAGAGCACCTGTTGGATTCTCTTTAATCACTCTATACACATTTGAATTCTTCCAAATTTGAGAAGCATGCATTGATCACAGCTTTCACCCATAAAATGTTCTGTCAACCACCTAACGTTCTCTCTTTAAATCTGTACAAACTCATGTAATTATGGTCATTTCAATCATAATGCACTGAATATATTTTCTAGTAGGTACATAAGTTATTCATAAATTCAGCTATTATGTCTAACACTCGTGAATAATGCGAGGTTGAATCTGCTATTGACCAAGCTCCACCTAAGAGAAATATAAACTTGCCACAAAAAGTACATGCTCTTTTATTCATACATTTTCTGAGTTCATACTCGATCTCGAATATATACTCCAGAGTTAAGTTTGCACTCCAAACTAAGTTTATACTCCAAATTTTTATTCATATGATTTATAGTATAAACTTTAAATTTATAGAGCAAGAGCACATACTCACTTTTATTCATACCACCCAAAATCTTACCACTAAAAATGCAGATCTCATTAAAACATGCAATTTTAAATAAACTTTTTATGGCATTAACCATTTCAGAGATATTCTTTGTAATTGGTTTGAATTTTCAAATATACTTTTCTCAAGTGGTAAGTTGCTTTTCATCTTTTCTCGTGCTTGTGCAAAGAACATAGAATTTCAAAACCATCCTCACTTTAGTCTACTGTATGCTCCTTATACCTACAAGGAGTGTGCAAACATATAATGGAAGTTTGTCCCGATTAAACAAGAAGTGGACAAAAGAGTAAGCTTTTTAAGAAAAATTTGTAGAAGAGTAGAAGTATTGTGGATGTAACAGATTGATTTTTTTCTAATGGTCATGAAAATAGTAAGGAATTTCAAAGCCATCACATAGTAACCCACCGTTGCTTTAGCCTACTGTATCCCCCTTATACCTAAAATGAAATGTGTAAATATGTAATGAAAGTTTGTCAATTATCAAGAACTAGATAGACAAAGAAACTTTTGGAACAGTTTATAGAACAGTGAACAGAGAAAGTTCTCTAAATTCAAAGAATGACACAGAGAGAGAGGGGGGAGGGGGAAGGGGAGAGGGAGAGAGGGACTACAGGTGGCACTGTGTAGTAGGTCTTGGTAGTCTTCTTTTGTGACATGTTGGATGGCATGTTAATAGCATATCTTACAGTTCCTGAGACTTTTTGTGGACATGAGAACTGATGGGTGAGTTTGCAGATGTACTGTTGAATGGGAAGAACTCGGTTATGATGCAGTTGGTTGTTGCTGACAAACCATGGGGCTTTGGTTATCTGTAGGATTTTGTTTTAAAGTACTTGTAGACGATGGATGAGAGGTGGTTGCAGACCTCCATATAGGAGTGCATAAACCATCAGTGGTCTTATCAGTGAAAGGCAAAGCAGTAAAAAACATTCTAAGCTAATTGAATTATGTTAGTTAAGAAGAGGGTAGAGAGGGAAGTCTAGCAGAAGCCTGAGTAACTATGCGAGTGATAAGAGAGCTCCAGGTGAGCCATGGGTCATGTAATACACTAAGATATTTTACTGCAGTATTAGCTAGCAGCCAAGAAATCATTGATTTGCAATGAAGGAAGATTATGAAATGAGCATTGTGCAAAGATTTTTGTCTCAGTCTTATAAATATTTAAAGCTAATGCCATGTAGCCTGCAATTGGTTAAGCTGACTGAGAGAAGTTTGAATGTCAGCTATTGTTGAGTTAATATCTGAATGAGATAAACACTATCATCATCATCATCATCATCATCATCATATAATGCCAGATCTGTAGGTTCCAAGTTCAGAATCATGAGTGGAGTTAGGATGTTTTTTGGAAAGACTGATTAGTTCCTTAAATACATATTAATGCTTATTATGAAAAAAGTAGTCCAAGTATAGCAGTTTGTTAAGTCCTATTTATGCATATACACATATACGTACATGTGGCAATTTCTTTTCTGATAGGACATATTTTAGTAAGTAAATGATCATATTCTCACTCTCTTAAGAAGTAAAGAACTTTTCTCATGCAGTTTCTTTCTTTGGTGTTCATTTGAGCTCTTAAATTTCTCAGAAATATGCATCATATTTTGTTTTCTGGAAAATGGTAGAAATCTGCCTTCCTCTCCTATTTCATTGGAATTCACAATATAGACTTGACCCTTGCATGTCAGCAAGTTTATGTGCCTATTGTTACACTATAGGCAGGTAGCTATTTAAGTTTGTCCTTTATAATTTTTGCACCAGACTGCAGACAAGTGTCTCATTGTATTATTTAATCTTGTGTATCTCGAAAATGTATATAGTATAGTTCCGAAAAAATTTATTTATGGACATACTTTAACTGTTGTGTTCCTTAGTGTCCCATTCTATATTGGGCATGAAAGACCAGAAATTTTGCTCAGAGGCCTCTTTATCAGGCTTGAGGTTGTTTTACATGCCGTAAATCTATGACATGGGATTTACTTCCCTTTCAAAGGAAGCCATGCTAAGGATTTTTACATCCGAAAAAATCTGTCACCCTCTGCTGGGTTTGAACCCACGACCTCAGGAACTAAAGGCTAGCATGGTAACTCAATATGGTGAGAATGTATTTTCAACTGATGGTAAAATACTCTACTGTAAACTGTGTGGTGTAAGTGTTGCAAAAAAATTAAAGCTATCATAGATTGTGTTCCATTTCAATCATTTTTTGGGGGGTGAAAAGTTATTTAATCTTAACCTTTAGCCTTAATTTATTTTTAATCATTTAGAAGTAGATTCAAATATATTATTAATTTTAAATGTGCACCTCTTGTATCAGCTGAGGTAGAAGTTTCCAAAGTACAAGACTTTGTTGGCTGACAATAGGAAACTTTTTTTTTGTTTTTTTGTTTTAATTTTCACAAGGATTCATTGTATATTGCAACTCAGGGCTCGTAAACTAAAGTAAAAATAAGTATGTAAAACAAAATCACAGTATACATTAACTATGCACGGATAACTTTAATGAAATAAAAAGTATACAATTTCAAATCCCATAGTTTAGCTTCCTTCTAATTGTATTTTATTCTTAAATAAACAGTTCATTATCATAAACTCACTAATGTATTTGACAACTGAAGTTTTACCTCATAATATTGTAAGGTCATATTTTCTTCATGTTATTGTGCATATTTTAGGTCATAACAGCTTACATTGTTTTGCATACTATGGTAATTTTTAGGTCATAAAAATCCTAGCCCAAATCATAAGTATTAAATAATAAGAGCTAATGCAATGCTGTGGCAGGGACTCCTTTGGCAATAGGTCGGTTGATTTAGTATTACCAATCTGTATGATGAAATGCCAACCTCAGAGGTAACTGTCAATTAATTATGTAGATAAATAGTGAGGAAGTCCCTTGCAATGAAGTTTTATTATCAATCTGTTCCACTACACTTTATCAAATATCTGGGCAATGTCAAGAAACACTGCTGCTGTATAGTGACAATTTTCAAAGCCATGAATTATGGATTTAGTGTGTCTTAATAGCTGGCGAGTATTAGAACAATTTGAACAGAACAGAATTGAAATTGAAAAGGCAGGATAATTTGATTATGGTAAGTATATTTACAAAAGTTTATGATAATAGCATTTTCAAAAAATTTTGATAGTGTGGTCAATAATTTTATTTGTCTATAGCTAGAAGGAAGATATTTTGGTTTATGGAATATAAAGATTTCTGCAATTTTCCTAACAGGAGGAAAATATCCATTGTGGAGAGCTGCATTTAGAATTCTGGATAAATGGGCAAGAGCCTTTTTGGTTAACTTTTTAGATACAGTATTAGGTATGAAATCATATACAGGAGATTTCTTTGTAGGAAGGTGAATGATGTAAAATGATAATTCTTTAGGACTGATGAGATCCTATCAGGAATGGTTGGTTGCTATTATAGAAGTTCTCGTTCCAGTATTATAGAAATTCTTGCTCCAGTATTATATTATCTTGAAGACTTTCTAGCATTTGTTTTGAAAGCATTTTCATGGTGTGATGCAAATACTTCCATTTCATTGTTGTGAAATTGGTAATAATGGTAGTGTTTATCTGAAGTACTGAATCTTAGAAGTCAAAGTTAACTATCACAAACGCTTTGCTAGGACTTTCTCATCTACTTCCTCATAGAAAGATAAAATTAATAGAATAATGTATTGATAATTACTTGATCAATTCACAGCATAACTGCAACATTAACTCCCATGAATTTTGTTTTCACTAATCTCATTTCATATTCTTTTCATGGTATCTATTGGGTTCTATTGTTGGTATACCCCATTCTTTTGTGGTTCGCAGCTACTTTTGTTTGTCATTTATAAAATGAAACATCTTGAATACTTTTACTCTTTCACAGTAAAAAAAAAAAAGCATGCACGCACGCACAGAGAGGGGGAGAGGGGTGGGAGAGAGAGATGTTGGTGGAGGGTGCCACTTTGTTTTATTTACAATCATGGCTAGGAATCAGAGGGGAGTGAGGGACAAGACAATAGGGAAATGTAAAGTTGTAACAGTACATGCACAGGCCTCAACCTTCCTGGTAAATGCAACTGGAGTTGTGGATGTTTTCTTTACCTGACTCCTTCTTATGCCCTGCCCACTTGTTTCATAACTGCTTAGTTCCTCTTCCTGCCACTTATATTTACTAGTACATATTCACTATTACAACAAGGTTCAATGCTTGCATTTCAAAGTATTTTTTGTGTCTGCATTTGTGCATGTCTTCTTTTCCAACTTCAACATGATATGTAGCAACCAAAGGGTTCCGCTAGATTTTTAGCAGTGGGTGTACATGGGGATGTCTCGTCTTCAGTTGTGGTGAAAGAGATCTTCAAACCTGCAACTTTTTTTGTATTTAAACTGTTGTTTTGGCTTAATTCTCTGTAGCCATTCTAGCTTTACTGGTGTAGGCCTCATGCAGACAAATACAATGAAGGCACTGTTTGCAATGGCTACTTAATCCTGCTTTGTAATTACATGTCTCCCAGGAGATATCTGCAAATTATGCGAGTTTATTAATGATCGGATTTATTTCTTTGCAACAAGCATTATAAATAGTGTACATTAATTGTTCTGAACTCCTAGGAGTTGCTTAAGGTTAGGAACTTGGAAACCTAATGCCCAGGTTGCTTGTGTATAAGTATCCTTCACTTTACTGTGCACATTCCTGTCACAATTCCAGACTTAAATTAGTTTACCTCCTCTATGAATTACTTACATTATTTTTTGTATTGTTAAGTTCTTCTCTTTCTTTAATGATCTTCCTTCATCACTTTTCTCTTACCTGCCTCACATATTTGCCTAATTGTTTCAGAAAATTTGGAAACAATAGGAAAATTCCCAATTATTGCCCATAAATTCAGTTACAAGTTTCAAGCATTATCAAGTAAAAGATAAAGTTGAATTACAGAAAAAGTTAATTTACAGAATATACACGATTGTTTACACTTTGTGGAAAGGATATTATATACAGGATTGTTACATTAAGTTACAGAAAATCATTGATATATACAGACTCTTTCAAGCATTGCCAAGTACAAAGAAATTATATCAAGATTGTTTAAGATAGATTTTAAGTTGTAACTATTATGATTATAAAATCCAATTTACACCTTGTGTCATGATCATGTATTTCGCTATTTGTTTTAGGTTTGTGCAGTTCAGTCAGACAGATTACTCTATATATATATATATATATATATATATCCAAAGACACTAAAGTAAACAGTATTTCCCTTTTGAAGACTTCCTTACAGGATTCACATTTTCCCATTTTGAATATTGTTCTGATACATTTCTTTTGGAGTAATAGAATCCTCTGGATGACAGTATTACTACAGCCATCCCATACTTCTATGCCATATTGGATCTGCGAGGAAATTAGGCCATAATATTTAATTTTGAGAACATCTATATTACATATTTTGACAAACACTCTCAACAGGTACAGGCCTTAACTAATTCTTTTACATAGGTTATCAACATGATTAGTCCATGTTATGTATTTATCAACCTGTATACCTAAGAATTTGTGTGAGGGGGTGATTCCTGTATAATTAATTGTACATGCAAGGTTATATGAAACATTGCATCTGTTTCCATATTTTTTTAGTTTGAATTTAATTATATTAGTTTTCAGGATTGTTCATTAAACTTAAGGATTTGAAATGGTTATTTATCCTAGGCAGTTCCTTGGTAGCTAGTGATTAAAGGTCATGATCATTATTTGCATTACAGATTATAATGATGTCATCAACATAACATAATTTTACAATTTTCTGAAGCATATATGTCATTTATATAGACTATAAAACATAAAGGGCTAAGTATTGAGCCCTGTGGTACACCATGTTTGGCAATTTCTGCAGCAGATTTAACTTTCACTGTGCTAATTCCTTGTTTGAAACTTATTTCTGTGTATAATGGCCAATAGACCTTCCTAGAAGTGTCCAGCTTAGATGTGTAAATTGTACTCTTTTTCATTACAAGCACTGCAAATCAGTTCTAAATTATGGCATAAGCCAAATCTTTCAGTGCCAAGTCCTATATACAAACACTTTTGATTGCGGTCATTACACTTCAGGTCATTCACTAATGATGACAGTAAACTGGTATTCACCAATATATATTTACTCTTAATTATTTACAAGTATATGTTCACAATTATCCTCCAGTTGCTAAATTTTTTAAATTTCTGCCTTAAATTTTTCTTTTGTACACCACATTCTTGCTCATCTAACCTTTCATCATGGTATTATTTACATTATTTAAACTTGTTTCTGGATCATGTACATGAAACAACAAATAAGCTGATGTTACACGGCATCTACTGACAGAACTGCTATGTTATACTGATCATGGTGACTCTGTGATGAATCAGAAACTAACCTTCATGGAAAAAATCCCACAAAAATCCGTAAAAAAAGCAGATGTTTTACTTCATGCAACAATTCCATCACCTCCTGCCATGCCTCCTCCAGGATTTTTAAGGAGCTGACCTTTAAATATGATGTAATTAGAGCAACTTCCAGGCACTATAGTGCTTTAAAACTTTGCATATATGCACTTCAAACCACCTAGAATGTTTTGGTATTCCTCCCCCTCAAAAAAAAGTGGAATATTGTCATTTTTGGTTGTATTTTCACCTGTTTCCCCCCCCCTTAATAATTTTGGCCATCCATGTTAGTGTAAGGCTTAATGAAGACCTTTGAGGTAGGCATAAACAGTTTGTTTTAAATTTTCTAAATGATATCTAGAATGTAATGATATTTCTCTGTTTAACAGTGGATTAGCAATATTTCTAGATATTTTGTGATGAATATTAATTTCTTCTAAAATTTTTAATAATAAATTAATTTGTACTGAGTTGTAAGCTGAGCTGTTGTACAGACTTGAGACTAGGAGACACTGGTTTTCCATAAAATAATTTTGCAATTAATATTGCTAAACTGTTAACTGTAGTAAATTTTTTTCTAAAACCATATTGTATATTTGGTCATACTCTATATCTTCCTAGATAAGACTATTCTATTAGCAATTACTTTTTCAAATATTTTCCTTAAGACACTTGAGAGTGCAATAATAATTGGCCAGTAACTTTTATGATCTTGTTTGACTTGCATAAGTGCAGGAATTGTGGAAAACTTTTTCCATAACACTGGTATATCTCCAGTTCTTCCATATAAAAACCAATTTGTTAACAATTGCAATCTATATTCTTCTAAATTTTGAATCATAAAGAATGTTATTTAATCAGGTCTAGGAGAATTGCTTTTATGATTATAAATATGAGTTTAATTTCATTGATATAGATATCCTTAGTTAAGTCATTAGTCCCAACTTGTCACAAGCCTCAGTGGCTATTTCACAAGCTGGGAGTGCTTTTTTTATACACACATTAATGAGAGAGATGCTTAAAAGATTGTATTAGAGTTCACTATTGTCAAATGGTCAACTACTCTGATTCTCTTGTTTTAGTAAATGTTGCGACTCCTTTCCAAATTTTATTTATATACTTTTTGTTTTTAGTGGTAATGAATTTAAAAATTTGAACTATTTCTTCTTACTGTAATTTTATTATGCATACCATCCTGGTCTTAGCTACTTGATTTTTCATAATCAAACATATATTGGCCTGAAACTAAGTCATACTTTTGATCCAAATTTCAATGGCAAAAGAATTGGGTTGTGGCTTATATTTGCTACCTTGGCTTTTGATATATCTTTGCTTTTATCTATGTGTTTCCATTTGGGAACAGGGAACCAAATGTTTATAAACACATAATGAAAGAACTTAAAGCACATAGTCTCTTGCCATTGTGTTTTATTAAGAACATTTTAAAGCTCTCAGAATTTGGAAAAATAGATCAGATAGAGCAACTTAAAATATGTAAATTACAAGAATTGCACCCATTTACATATATTTAGTCTTATGTCCCAATTAAATGTAGTTTTAATCACTGCACCATAGCTTTTCTTTTTAATAACTTCATAATCAAGGTGTTAAATTCTTTGGCAGATCAATTTTTATGCCAAACATTGGAGAGCAACATATATTTTGGTATTCCCAAATGGGAATATTGGCGTTTAGGAATATTTAAATGGTTTATATATCTTGTTTTTACTTCTCTTTTTTCACAAGAATCACATAGTTCAAATACTCAACAATGAACATTTCATTGTACAACTGCAGAACAGTGTGCAATAATGAATACATTCTTCTGCCTTCAGCATACCAAATTTCAAGATTAGGTATTGTTAGTTTTATTCTTACAATCAAAGAATAATGACATCTAAGAAGAAGCAGAGGAGTATTATAATCAATTGTGAGATGAAGACTTTTTGTAATGATGATGACATTGAATATATCACTGATAAAGAAATAGTGCATGACATGTTACATAAGGTGGTACTAACATCCATTGGTGGCCAGATGGAGACTATTGCTAATGTGAGTGCTTCCAGAGAGCAGAGGATATTAAGGTTTGCATTGCTCATTCTATCATGAGCAGGCAACATTTTATAAATTTAAAAAAGTATTTTCATTTGATGGATAACATGAAGTTAAACGTTAGGGAAAATTACTTCATGATATGATGAACTCAAAACTCTGCAGCAGTATGGGGCTGGGACATATGGAGCTTGGTTTTGATTGTCTATTGTAGTGTATTATGGCTATTATTCCTGTAAAATGTTTATGAAGGGGAAAACAATACAGTTTGGTTTCAAAGTAATGATACTGTGTTCAAGAACTGGATATCCTCATAACATGAACATTTATGGGGGAAGGAGTGATTCTAATAGTAGCTCTCCTTTGGGATCCTAAGTTGTTATGAATTTACTTTGTTGTGCCTGATCCTCTTCAAGTTGAAATATATGTGTAGGTGGAATGATAATGCTGTAGTTCTGGCCCAGGCCAGGGGCATCATTTTGGCTACAGGGGATGGCGGCAAAAAGTTATGAGAAACTACTGGTTATTATTGCTCTAGTAAAAGAAAAATTATGAGAACTGTACTTTTAATATATATATTTTCACATTTAAGAAATAAAATATAACTTTCTCTTAGGTTAAATGTGTTAAAATTCAATGAAAATTTGGACAACTGCTTCAGGCAATCTTGCCCCCATCTCCCCAAGCAGAAACTGAAATGATGCTCCTGCTCTGATCTCAAACCACCAAACTTGCATGCCGGTGGGAAATGCAAAGGGAATTTCTAGGAAATCTAAACAGAGGATTGATGTTCCATATACAAATATCTTGAGGAATTACAATGTGGGAATGGGTAGTTTAGATGTTCTTGACCGTCTTTTATTAGGTTATTATCTGCAACTATGAAGCAAGAAGTTGTGGAATCTCTAAATGATTTGAATTTGCTAATTGTTGGTGATTCACAAATTCATCATGAACTATATGGCAAGAAAGCTAAAGAATACCTGGAGTTTAGGAGAGAAGTAACCATGTCCCTGCTGAAAAATCAAATATACTTCAATTTCATATCAACTATGTTTTAGACAATTTATGTAGAGAAATTCATTAGCTTTTTGTGTAATTTCACAATTAAGTTCTGTATTATAAAGAACATTCTCTAAAATGTTCATTCCAACCACCAATGTTTCCAAATGGGAACAAGAAAGAAAGAGAGAGAGAGAGAGAGAGAGAGAATCATTTTCTAAAAATCTAATTATTGTGCATATTTCTTAATTGTTAACGTAGAAAAATACCAAAGATTTCAAATTTTCTGTTAGGAACTGAAAAAGGTAAAATCTCTGCTCATTTGTAGTAATACAGCTAGCATCTGGGACCGAAACTGGCGCATTTTATTACGCAACAGTACAAACTTTTACCGCGTCTTGGTGTTAACATTGTGCATTATTGTTTCGTTAGCTTGTATCGAATGCGCTGGATGACAATGAGGATGGTGTGTTGTGGGAGAAGGACCGTGAATAACGCAAAATATGGCAATGTGTTTGGTGCCAGTGTGATATGCTAGGAAAAATCTTTCGTATACGTAAGTACAAGAAAAGAAAATAAACGTTTATATTCATTTTATCTCAATCCAGATGCGGCTTATTTAATTTTTTAAAAATTGTTTCCGATTGCCGGGTATACCGAATTACTATGATCTTTCAGTGATGGGGTTCCTAACCTTAGGTTTCTGATAGGCCAGAGACGCTGAGGGCCCTAAACCGCAATGGTTTTTTAGAAGCAGAGGAGAAGCGACCATAGGGCGTAGCAGTAGGATCTGCGCATCTAAAAATTGCCGATTATTTATGAAAGTTACCGTAACAGTGAACATCTACTCTTAAAAAACGCACACTAATAAGGTAATTTAACCACTTTTAATCATATTTTCAAATGGACCCTAGTACTTCAGAATAACCGTGATAGCGTATGCCAGCCTATGCAGAATCATACAAAATTAGAAAGTGTACACAACGTGTATAAAAGGAGCTAGTTAGTTCTCAGTACAGAAATGTTGAAATATGCAGGATTATAAGCATACATAAATGTGTATAGTTCGCTGTAAAAATGGTTAAATATTTGATCCTGCATTATCTGTTTTTCTGTGGAGAAAACTACAATTTATTTCTTGTAGCTGTTAATAGTTCAGCCACATTCTACTATAATAGACTGTGGTTCAGTATCAGTAGTGTATCTGACAATGTAGCGTTTGCTTGCTTTTTTTCTTTCGTTCTTTTTGAATGCGAGTGCCAGGAGACGATTCGCTGGGAATTTATCAACAAGCATTGGCAGCAGTGGTGTACACATAACGGGAAAACTTTGAATTATCGTTGGTGAAATTCTGTGCTGGGAAACGCAAATGTCGAAACACAAGCGCAGCGTAAGGCAAGGTTTATCAAAATATGGTAATTGAAAGTTAGGTTATGTTTGGTGTCACAGTTATAGGATTTAAAGGTGTCATTACGGCTATGACATGATTCATAATTGCATACTATAGTTGATGTGGAAGCAGATGTATGTTCTAGAAATATCTAATTTCAATGCGTTACAGAATTTGGTAAGTAATGCAACATTTTAGAGCTGTTTTATGCACGTAACTACCGAAAATGTTTTCGTACAAGGTTCTCTTTCGTTTCAGCATGGCTTCAGACTTCTTCTACCCAAACATGGGTGGAGTGGAGGAACACATATTTAACCTTTCCCAGTGTCTGCTTAGTCGTGGACATAAAGTGGTTGTGTTAACACATTCATACGGTGATCGTGTTGGCGTTCGTTATATGACTAATGGTTTAAAGGTAATCACTTATTACTGTATCTATACTATACGAATATAAATTAATCAATAATTTGTTGACGACGTTATTTAGGTAAAATACAAATGAAGTGACTGCATTTCAATGCAAATGGCATTACTGATAATTCTATTCTTTCCGTGTCTGCAGGTGTATTATCTGCCTGTAAAGGTATTCTACAATCAATGTGTGCTTCCAACAATGGTCTGTTCCCTTCCTCTCATCCGGTATATCTTTATCAGAGAAAGGATTATGATAGTTCATGGGCATTCAGCGTTTTCAGCATTGGCTCATGAAGCAATGGTCATTGGAAGGCTTATGGGATTGAAGGTACCGAATACTGTAGTGATTCAGTATAGCAGAGCAGCTTATATGCCGCTTTTTATTTTAAATTATGCTAAAATATATTTCACTAAGATAACTGTTAAAAGGATTAACAATTGAGTAAAGAAGTATGAAGCTGCATTTAAGAGATACAAGTATTCTGTTTATTTTATTTCTGCAACAGATTGCATGGTATGTATGATAACAGTAATACTTGACTCTGTTAAACTGAGATATGGCTATGTTAAAATTGGATTATTCCCGGCTTAATGCATCAGTTCCTTTATTTGTGAATTGTTTAATTTTTTGAAGATAATGGTTTACAGCATGAGATAAAACTGCTTTATTTCATAATAATGTTAGGACATTTTAAAATAAGTATTTTTATTGCTATAAGTACAGAGATTTTGAAAACACATAACTTAACCTTCGCCATTCCTATTTAAAGCATTAGTGCATGACCAGGAAGGCTGCATTTTTTAAATGGGCATTTAAATTTAATCGCCTATAGAAGAGACTATGTCCTTCCTATTAAAAAATAAATCATACTAAATAAACTAAAAAAGATACAAATGAAATTTGTTTTGCATTTTATTCCAAGGTGCTTAAAACATGCACTGCCAGCTTGCCTGATTTTGCACTTGCACATTTTGGTGTTGATGTACTCCAAAAGGCAGCCCATCAACGCATCGGAAGATCACATTGTCTGCATTTATGAGTTGTCTATTTACCCTCCCAGATAGAGTTCTTCTCTTTTTCTCACTACACAAATCACACATTTTGGTATGACCTGATATTTTCTCTAGTTGATGAAAAAGACTAGGAGATGCAGTTCTGGTAGGCAACTTCTTTTCTTGTCTATATGCTTGTGAGACATAAATGCTCTTATAAGTTGATGCACCAAGCTTTTCCTGAAGGTCAGTTGCCTGGCACAATGAGCTGCATATGCTGGTTGGTTTGTGAGGCCATGCAGAATGAATGAGTTTGCAATAGATTCTCTATATATTACATTTTTATGTATGCAAAATCTTAGCACTGTTATTACTGATGCCCTCGTCTTTGCTTGTTTCCAAGTTATCCAATATCTGTTGTCTTCATCTTTTTCTAATGAAGATATTGTGAGATAGCTATCAATGCTTTCGCTTAAAATTTATAACATTTCCACATCTGTTTATGGGATAATGAGATGGAAGCCATTGTCTCAAACTAATCCAAGCTGGAAACTTCTAACATTTGACACTGAATATATGTGCCTTGTGTCAGCATTTAGTGCTTATTTATTTTCTTGCATGCGCAGGAATGTTTACTGGTTATTGTCTTATGTCAGGCTTCAGATAGGTGCTGTTCCATTCTCACAATGCGACATTGTGACAGTTAAATAGATGCATAAGCAAGAGCATTCTGGAGCACTAAAGCCGACAAAGGGTTAAAGGAGCAGTCTGGTGTAAAATCATATGCTTGACCAAAAAGGTCTTGAGTAAAGAAATATAACTGCTTTTTCCACTATAAAAGTCAGAACACATTTCTTGAGTTACACAGCTCAGTGTCATACTTGTAATATCACGGATATAAATAGGGCTGCACAGTTTTCAAGTTTAGAACTAAGCACATGTTTAAAGCATTTCATGCCAGATGGTTTCAGTACTTCAATAAAGTAAAGTAGTAAAATTAAGGTATTATTGAAAAGATTAGAAACACTCCCTCTCTATTTGAAAGACTTACTTAAATTTAATCGTAGTACCAATGCTTATCTAAGAAAGAAAATTTTTGCCAAAGTGCGAATAAAGATAATCTTGAATTTTGGCTGCACATTTCAGAAATTATCTGTCCATGTATGGAAAGCAAGTAATGGATTCAGTGTGAGATAGTGGGGAATTTCTGCACTCTCCCACATCTACTGAGCAAAGTTAAAACAATTAAAAATATCATTTTATTAATCCAATTGCTTACAGTGCTTTATTTTGTATGCCTAAGCATTTCTGCTACCAGCTCAGGATACCTTTTCTGAATGTTTGACACAGCAATTGATGCATGTTGAATAGAAGTGAATCATGCTATCTTTGAAGACGTAAAAGTGGATATGAATGTGAGTGAATAAATCCACATTGTTATAAAAGCTCTACACAGTAAAATACTGATGAAGACATGACATTTTGGGAATGGTTCCATATATACGTTCTGAATTGAATGTGAAGGAAGATGATTTAAGGAATGAAAATGCATATATCACAGAGTTTAAGAGCAGATGTGAACATTTAGAAAGCCTGTAACCTACCCACCCTCTCTTTTTAAGACCACACTCGTATACCGTTTCATCACTAAGTCAACAAAGTACTTCATTTTGTTAATACTGTGCATGTGCAGGAGAAGGTGCTGCCCAAGTGTAATAGCGTAATTCGTGAAAATAAGCGCAATACTTGAAGCCAATTCATATACACATGCACTAACCTTAACCAAATACTAAGTTAATACGGAAAGGTCACATGTTAAACACAGCAGGTAAAGGCAAAACGTAACAGCACCACCATCTAGTGGATGGAATTTATGGCTTCCACTTGGTGTGCTTGCTTATGGCAGTAGATGCAGAGTCACATGTGTATCATTTACATGCAAACTGAAATAAGTAGGAAAAAAATAAGAAACATATTGTTCTTTATCCTAAAAGTGGTGGAAAGTGGTTGACTCCACTTTCATCAAGTGTATGTTATATTGTTCTTTATTTTAACAACATATGGCTAATATTAAATTAAAGTACAAATATTAAAACTGGAATGCTGAGTGTGCCTATACAAAATTCCTGCACTTGAAATTCAATTGAGGAGCATTTTTTCAAAATTTGATAAATGCAGAATATTGAATTTTTCAGGAAATGCATGTTTTTTATTTCCATTATGGAGAAACATTACAAGAATTTAATATTTTCTCCAGCATTAGATCTTATTGTTTTAAATAAAATACCCTGGTAAGATAAATCGAAAAAAATTTTGCACTATGTAGGATTATAGCATGATTTATTCAGGTTTTTTCAAAAGTTGATAAATGCATATTTACGTAAGAGAAAAAATTGTTCTAATTATGTGTTACAGTTTTGTTTTTGTTCTTTATTTTTATGCAACTACTTATTTATTATTACAATAATTCCTATGCATACATAAGTTTTACAGTTTATTATTGGCTGCACTATCACTTATTACATACTAAACATTTATTTAACGTTTGGTTTTTAATTTTATTTTGTCAAATTTATTGAGAATAAATATAACAATAACAAAAGCATAACACAATATTAATAATATGTTAACATGCAATGATTTGTCCTTAATAGTGCACATAGAACAATAATCTAAGCTACTAAAGCCATGTGTCATTTATAGAATATTAAGCATTCTTAGCCTGATACCGAGACAAGGTCATATTTGTAGTTGTCCCTTAGGACATCTTTGTAGAATGCAATTGCATCATCTGGTACTTCAAAGCACTTTGATAGTGCATAAATGTCCTTCTTTTCTTTGCTAACCATGTTTTGCTTTGGTAGGATGATAATAGTGTTGGATGGCATGGTTTTTTCCTAAGAACTTGAACTTTGACAGAATCTACGAAGTATGTGCCTTTCACTGATACATTAACACTGTTCTTTACTTTCTTGTATGCAATGACACACTGACTATCATTTTGAATGGTAACCTGGATTTTAGTACTTCTTTTGCAATATCCTTTAGGTTTTTAATTTCCCAGTCTTTGTTGAGTACTTTCAGGGACAGAGCTCTTTTAAGATGTCATAATATTGTTTAGGAACCATGCTTTCTTTTTTTCTGTATGATTTCTCAATTCTATCAAAAACGCAGTCTGGGGCCGTATAGCTATGTCCCCAGATTGGAAAGAAATGAAAAATATTCTTGAATCTTGAACTCTTTTTCAAGAATGCTATAAGTGCCGTCATCATGCAACTGTTTTTATTTTGACTGCAGGAGTCAGAGAATAGATGTATAGTGGTGGGACCATAATTTGGCAATTTCTTCTCTAAGTCAAAAAGAAAGTCCAGCAAAGCCGGTTGCATGTTCTTGAAGACTCTGTTTCCAGCCACATATAGAAAGCAATATTTTCCTCCTTTTGCTCATTAGTATCGACCATGATGATGCATAGATTGTACAACCATACTTGCCTAGCATAAAAAATGTCGCTCACTGACAGTTTTGGAAGTGGCTGATTTTGCTGCATTAGAGGGCAATCTCAATGACACTTGGATTTTCTTCTTTCATTATTCTGTAAAGCTACTTTGCACAAAGTTTATGCAATATGTGACTAGCTCTTAATTCATTTTTCTTCCCCAAACACACACTTCTCTAATTTTATTTTCTGACACCAACCTTACAAGCGGAGCATGTATCAGTGTGCAGTTTCCAAAATGATAGATTGAATATTTATAAAATACGTTCTTGTATTTTGATAAAGAGCCTGTTTGAGTCCAAAATTTCTCCCTTCTTCACAGAATCTTTTCCACATTTTATTGATTGTGAGTTTTGAAGGTAAATAACCCCTCTTAGACTTATCCCTGCCATGACGACTCTCCCTACATTTGTATTTCTTTATGTCATTCTTAATGACAATAACTAAGTCCTTACAATCCTCTCTTTTCCTTTGGCAGCATCTCTTCTTTGTGAAATCTGCTTGCTAGATAGGATAATCTATCTTTTGACATACCAGAAATTCCTTGAAAAGCAGCAGCACTACCTCGCCACTTTCTTTCCTAATGCTGTATTTTACTGAAACTGTTTTCTTCCTTTTTGCTTTCTCTAGATCTTCTGCCACCTGAAGATTCTTATTCCTGTACATCATATTCATCATCCATTGTGATTTAACTTGAAATACTGCTCCTTACTCAAACACAACTGCACAGTTGATAAGTTCTCTAGAAGTAACCTGGAAATACACTGACAACAATGATGTCTGGTTGGGGAATTATAAGCAGCCAATAAAGAACAAATTTTCTCACAATAATAAGCAGCACAGCCTGCAATAGTGCACTTGTATTATTGCCAACTGCTCAGTTGAAATGAAAGTAAAGAACAATTTATTGGATATGTTGACTTTTGCTTTAACTTTCAGAGTGTATGTATCAAGTTTTGCTAAAACCCCGTGAATTGACCTGCTTGTGTACAGAATATTTATCAACTTTTGCTAAAACCCGATTCACAGGATGATGTAGAAGGTCAAAATTATATTGTTACGACATATAACTCAATTTCGAAAAAAAACTGCATTTATCGAGTTTTGAAAAAAAACACTCCTCAATTATTCATGGTAAGCCTGGTATGTAGGTATTTACTTATGCATGATTTTAGTAACCTTCATGTTACATTGATATTGTTTCTTTAATACAGTCTTTTCTGTAATATTCTTTATATGACACTTTATTAGGACATTTAAGTATTTATCAGCAAACATTGTTGTACAGCCATTGCAAATGAGAATGTTCATGAGACATGCTACCATTTTAACTAGCTCCTTTTTTACACCAAATCTAGTTTTAGAAAGAATAGTGTTTATTTCTTGAAGTACGTCGGAACACAACTGACTTAAAAGAAGAGAAGCATTGTTAGGGTAAACCATTTTGGAATCTTCACAGTATTTTTTACTTGTTATGTGGACTGATACATCATCGTTAGGGTTTTCTAGGGAAGATAAATTCCTTCGACATGTTTCATGCTTCAGTCTACTGCATACCCATCCTGTAACATAAGCTCTTGCATTTTTCTGCAAAATATTTTCTTCGTTTGTGTCCTCAAAACATCCAAATGAAAGTATTCTCACAGCAAACATTTAACTGCTCTACTTCCTATATCTTCTTTTTTGAGCAAGAAGTAGTCAAAATCAGCTTGACAGTTGCTTTTTTCAGGAGGTGTTAGAAACTGATTGGTTATAGTTGTCCTAATTGTAGCTCTGAACTTAGAGCTATCTGGAGTCACATTATTCCCATCTTTTGATTGAATGATAGAAAGCAAGTTTTTTATACAATCTTGGGTTAATCTTCTGGTTATCAAAAACTTAAGTCCATATTAGAATGTAACTCTTTCCAGAGCAATTGCAAGGATGCTAAATTTTGCTAACCAACCACTTATGCATGGTGGATTCTTTTTCCTGTTGTTCTTTATTTTAATGTTTCTTAACATTTCTTCTATCTCATTAAAAGTCCAATGCGTGGAATTTTCAGTAATTGACTTATTTAATATCTTGCTAGTTTGGAAACTTGAAGAGTTAAAGCAGTTGAAGGTTTTATCCATGAAGAGGATAAGATAAGAATTTATTTCACCATATCTATCAAAATACATATACATAGTATAATTACATTCAGTCAACTCTACTACTAACCCTTAACCTACTTGTTAATGCTACAGATTCTTTTATCTTGAATGCAATAACTCCCAACCTGTGAGTTGCTGCCTACCTATCCTTGGTTCCAGCGAGCTTCAACACAGTGGTTATCTCGCTGCTGAAACCATTATATCTATTATTGTGGCTCTATCTACCTCTGTTGTACCTATATCTCTTCCATATATCATTTTCTCATCCATTTTTGTTTTACCCTACCTAAATAATTACCAATTTCCTTAACACCCTCATCTGATTTTATTTTCAATATCTTTTTCCCTATTATTTCTATTGGTAAGTTAGCCCATTTCATCAGTATTGATTTATCCCTCATTTCTTTAGTTTCTTCACATTCCAAAATTGCATGCCAATAATTGTCCATCTTTGCACACAAAGGACATTTGTCTGCCTCCCTTCTCTGTCCTATACCTTTCAATTTTACTACTCCTGTTCTCGCCCATGCAATTCCTTCCCTGGCGACTTTATCTCCTTTTCCCATTCTAGCTTTACTTCCCTGTAAATATTCAATGATTTTTTGTTATTAAAACTACCAAAAAGTTCATGAATTTCAATATTATCCATTCTTAATTTGATTTGATTCCAGAATCCTCTTCCTTTTAGTTCTCTATCTCTCCATGTACTCCCCTCCCCACTTTCTTCCAGAGCCTGCTTAATTCTGCTACTCCAAGTTGTATATTGGGTAATGTTCTCCTGTGCAGTCAAGCATTGTTTCAAAATATCTTGTTCATTCATATTCTTTAGCCTAAACCAATATTTTAGACTCCTTACCATTATTTTACCTTTGCTCCCTACTCTTCCTAGTTCTGTCTGTGCTACCCCATTGGGTGAATAAGTAGCCATAGCGTTTCCTATGGAATGACTTAATAACTGCATAGTAAGGCACACACTCGTTGGCATGAATGGGGGCAGACCCAAGTGCTAACGTTTTATTTTTGGGCAAAGTCTAGGTGCCAAGTGTGTGTCAATCTGGTAACGTTTCTCTAGATACTCCCATTTAATGTAATTATCAAATAGCTTGAAGCTGTGACATCTCAGGTTATTTCTTACATTCTTTATCAAATGTGGTGTATCATGAAACAAATATAGTTTCAACCTTGTGCTCAAAATAAGGTTGTGCCTCACTGCATGCTAATAATTTTTTGAGTTTTTGGTTGTTAGATCCTTGAACTGAAATAATTGCTTTTGGTATAAAGTGTGATTTTTTTATTTTATCTATTACTTCAAGCAAATGAGATTTTAAGGTCTCAGCATGCATCAGTGGTGCCTGTGCCTTAAATAGTAGATAAAGGGCGGCAGACTTTAATAAACAAAGCCAAATTTAAACATGATAATTTAGCTAAATAATACTTATCACGCAAGACTCACATTTCTTGTATATTAAGTTAATCCTCCGGTCTTTGAGAGCAGCAAACTTATCCGCGATGTCCTCATAAAATGGCTCATTCCTTATAAGTTTACACAAAAAGTTCCTTCTGATAGAGATGTTCGCTAATGATGTGAGTCTGTCTTGTAGATATAGTGTTTCTAGTAACAGATTTAATTCCTTTCAAACACGAAATACTTCTTTTCACTGATGCACTTGAGGATGGAATTGTTAAAACTAAAGCAAATAACTTGCATGATTCCTCAAATACATCCTTATTTTCTTGCCACAATTTAAAACACTCCACTGTAATAACAGACCTATACACGTCATCAGTATACAAAAGATGCAGTTCATTCTTTAAATGATAGATTTTTTTTTTAAAATATCTTTGAATAACACTGTTGTAAATTTTTAAGAGCTAAAGAAGAGAAATCTTTAGCGTTAATTTTCAAATTTTGCAGTATACACAAGGGCAAGTAATTTTAAATTGTCACAATCCTGAAACTTACTTTCATTTCCATTGAAATGGAATCCAAAATTTCGAAAAATAAACTCTTATTTTGGAAAATTTCATCCTCTGTCAAGTTTCCATATTCTCTTTGAGTCAGATTGGTCAGTTTTTTGGCTTTCTCAAGTAATTTAAAAAAAACATTGTCCATTTCATTTATTGCTTATTAAATCACATATCACTCTGATCTTTGAAATGCAATAAGCAATGTCCTGTGATTTCTTTTGCAAATCTTCAAAAAGAATGTCTGTCAAAGAAAAAATGTCATAGAACACTACAGCCAGAAGAGTACATTCGAAACTATTCATTTTGTTCAAAACTCCCTTACTGAGCTGAATCAATCTTTTATCAGATTGCTTGTCATTCATGATATTCTCAAACATGTGTTCCAATTTTTTCCAATCTTCTACAATTACAGTGAGTAGCTTTGAGTTAGAACACCACCGAGCTTCTGCTAAGGTTGAAAAATTTAAGGAATCCCACTGATACTTGCAAAAAAATATGCGACATTTAGAAATGCAATCTAAATTTTGTTGAAGCATCAAGTTCAGTTGATGAGCTAAGGCGATGCACAAAAACAGATTGAGGTGCTTTGTCTTTAATTTTCTTCTGGAAACCATTTAAGCGACCTGTCATTACACTTGCCTCATCACAACTGTGAGCCACTAATTTGTTCTTGTATGAAAAGTTGGACAAAATCCCATCCAGAAGATTAAACAAAGCGTTTGATGTTCTATCAGCACTAACAATCATAGAACCCTAGAAAACGTTCAAAAACATTTCCTTCAAAATTCACACATCTTACATGACAGATCATTGTAATGTTTGAGTTATGTCTGTACTATCAACAACTTCAATAGCAAAAAAGTTACCGTTATGAATTTCATGTTTTATATAATCCTGTATGCATTCAGATATGCAATTTATGACTTCATTTTGAATTGTCTTGGAGTCCCCACTGAATATACTATTAATTTTCGAATAGTGATTTTTGAATTTTCAATGGACTCCTTGATATTAATAAAGCAACTAGTTCCTTGAAATTCCCACAATTTATTGAACTTACACTTTCATTGTGCCCCCTAAATCCAGGTTATTGCTGACCTAAATATAGCACAGCATCTGTAACCAGCTGGAATTCATATTAAGATTTTCATTGAATTGAACCATAAATAGCCTTGCATTTTCCTGTGGGGTGTCAGAAATTGTATTTCTGTTCTTTAAACAAGTGTTCAATTATAGTTTGCATTTCAGATGTTGAGCAGAATCTTTATGCTTATTTACAGCTCATGTAATGTTCTTAAAATCCAAAAATCCTTCCTTATTCCAGACTTTATTATTAGTATTAAAAAGTAAACAGGGCAAATAAGATAGTCTTTCTAAATTGGAGCTACTGCACAACCACGAAAATTTGGAAGACCAAGATGTTTTAAAATTAACATATCACTTACCATTCTTTTCCTTTTTGCACAAAGATTTAATGCTGTGGAGGTCTTCCCACTGTTAACACATCTTCCTTATCCTTGTCTTTCCACCTGGAGGACAGTGTCTCAAGTATATTACATACTATGTCATTAATTGGATTCATTTCGTAAACACAAATGATAACATCCACAAGCCATTTGTAAATACCTCACTTGCAATAGGAAAGTATGACGTAAGTGTGAGTTTGTATATCCGTCCTACTGGCCCCTAAGCAAGCATGATTCACAATTAGTTGGGAAGGAGGTGAAAGGATTCTTATTTGTAGACTATCCAGCACAGGTTTAAAATTGCAGGCAGAAAAATGTTTGACGTGATGTTGTCACAGCAAATATTTAAACCAGAGGGAGAGACAGGGCAAGGTAGGCAATGTCTCTTCACATCATCCACTAGCAATTAAGTGGTTAGAGAGAGATAGAGCATACACTCCCTCTCTGTTGAATGTTGTTTGCCAGCCGTCACCAGAGAATGTGTAAACAGTCTTGGAAAGCAGAGCAGACTCAGGGAAAAAACAGCCTCTGAAAACAGTTAGGCTGAGAATTTTCAAATAAATATTGATTGTGTGATACTTTAATTTTTAAGTGCAAAGAAGGTGAAGGGCCCCTTCACTCCAAAAACTGTCATTGGCAGGCATAGCATCCTTTGAAAGGAAATAACCTATAGTTCACTAAGTTCTTGCAGATTCCTCAAATCAGAAACACCATTGCTTGGTTTGCAAGAGGAATTCCTTTATCTTTTAGATCAGATAAACATTGCTGGTTATGGAAAAACCTAGTTCAATACATCTTCCAAAAATATCTGCTTTGGCATTGTAATTTATGTTTTCCTTCAAAGGCATTTCATCTAACATGATAGTTACAAACTTTTCATTCAGTGGTAGCATTTCAGTAATTTCAAAATGGTATTATTTATACCAGGACCTACATCCAATTTATGAAGCCAATTTCTGAGAGATTTGACTGTCAGTAAACACATTTTTTTCCTCAGAAATTGTAAGCTTGGGGTGAGCAATAATGCAGAGCAGTGAAAAGCTTTTGTCATAACTGGAATACGTCTTTCCCATTTTTTTCATTCTTTGTAATCGTGGTTGAGACATAATGAATTTGTTATTTTTAACCATTTTAATTAATTTAGGTTTTGAACTGGCCGTCTTCAAAGCTCTAATTTTTTCGAGTTTTAGATGCCATCTTTTGAGCATTATTTAATTTCCTAGAAAGCTTTTTTACTTGAAGCTCCAGGATAATCTGGATCTTTTAGGGTTTCTGACATCTAAAAAAGGAAAGAAAACTAAAAGCAATAAGTTTTAATAAATATGTTTGAAAACTTTTCTCTTTCAAAGTACAGTAACATCTTGTTAAACAGGTGCATAAAGTAACTGAAGTGTGGTACTGTATACTAAAGCAACCTATGTACGACATGAACTTTTAATTTCTCACTATTCTGGACTCTTGAGTATTTAATAAACACATACCAGATTTATTAGTGTATGCATATGTGTTGTGCACTTGCCTGGTAAAGGAGAATTGTCCTTTATGGGTGACACTGACAATTGTAGAGGAGAATCTCTATCAATGTTTGACATTGAAGAATCTGCTGCCTTATCGATGCAAAGCTTGATTCACTTTCTTGGGGATTTTCGCTTTGCCTCATGTTCTCGGAAGCAGGATCCATTAAGTTTGGGAAAAGAATTGCTGTTCTCTTGAATCATGTTAAAATATGAAATGGTGCACATTGCCATAAATAATGATATTACACCTTAGCGCTCACTTTGAAATTAGAATGTACTAGATTTAACTTATTTTTACTTACCTCTGACTTTTCAATTTGGGATTATTGAAGTCCGATGACTGAAAATGAAATGATCTGAGTATATCTTATTGTATAGGTATTCTGGCCCTTGAGCAGATTACCTATTAAAGATGTGATCTAAATCAGCTCATTTACATTTATTTACCCATTTGGCACATCTCAAACAGAAAAGCAAAGATCAAGAGGAATAAGAATTACCTACTATACATATAACCTATAGTGAAGCTCCTTACACCTTCTATTGACAATGAAGCAACTATTTTGCAATAAATTTGCATTAAAACTTGCCACTTGCAAACCACTTATCTTTCTCTATCTTTGGGGAATCTAAAGCAAGATCTTCATTCTTGTGTTTGCCTCAACCTAACCTTGGGTAAATCTCCAAACCAGAGGATCGTGTTGATTTACTGTGGCTCGCTATGGCCTCCACTTGCCTAATTTTTGTTTTTCCTTGCAGTGTTTTTCCCTCAGATGTTGGTGGATCTTTTGTATGAAAAGCACAGCCATAAAGTGCTTCTTACCAATCGAAATGTGAACTAATTAGGGAGGTTAGACTTGGAACAAAGCCCAACATTTCATAAACAAATTGTTGTATTAGCAGTAATAATGCTATTCAGTGGTGGAAAAATACAAACTGCACTCTTATGGCCACTGACACTGTAAGTTTGTTTTCATGAGTTTCAAAATGTGAACAATGTACAATGTTGTGTGACTGTTTTTATTTCAGTTGGCAAAATTGATTCCTAATATACTTGCACAACACATGTTTTAGAAATAACAACATAGTGAAGAAGCATGATTTAAAGCCAGAAATGTACAAATTCATGACATGTTAACTGTTGTGAGCTGGATTAATGCATATGCAGTGATTGTTGTGCCATTCTGCCTATTAAATAGGATAAGAAATGGCTTTTTTGAAGGTGTTGGAATTTATCAGAAACCTTTGACTGCCAAGTATGTTCTACCTGTTTAAGTTTGTTTATTTAGAAACCTGAGTAAATGTATGTATGTCTGAAGTAAGTCATGTCACAGATATTCTGTTAATGCTCCATATTTTCACTACACGTAATCCCATCATAGTAATAATCCTGTGGCACTATAGCCCAATTGGGGTCTGGGGTGATCATCCATTTGATATGGGAAGGTGATGTGGCCAGTATCATGCATCTCCCAGCCAGAATGTTGGCTTTCATGGCTGGGATGGCTACCTATCATAACTCCTCAATTTCCTCACACTACGAGTGGGCACTAGACACCTGATGCGATTTTAGATCAGATTGCTCCTTTAAGGAAGAACAATATGATATAAGTACATTGGATAAGAGCAGTAAGTTATACAATGGTATTTATTGCACCAAAACAAAGCAGCCAAATTTTACCAAGAGCCTTTCATAAAGCATTTTTTTTTTTTAAATAAAACACAGTATGTTAACCAGTGGCGGCTGCTCCTTATGGCTTAGTTAACTCTAGCCCACTATTTAAGTCGGTGAATCTTTTTATCCAACGGTGGTCCTATAAAGAAACAACAATAATTGAATTACTTTCTTCTGACTTCTATGTTTACCTTTGCTGTAAGTTCAGCCAGTAGTGGGCACTTTGTGGCTGTCATAAATCTTGGAGTTCATCTGGAGGGCTGCCAATGCTTGAGCAAACAATACCACATAGAAATGACATGGGCTGTGAAGTAGTATTTGTGTGTTTGTGTCCCCACGTGGTGGATAATGTTTCTCACGTAATGTTGTTTACCTCACTAATGCAGCCATCTCGTGTGACGTCATTCGTTGGTCTGGCTCGTAGTTCCCTCTGACGTAGCAATCTATATGAATTAGTTTTAAGGTTATGTATATTGTTTTCCGGCCAGCTATTTAGGTAGGCATTTAATTCTTGCAGGGTGTGAAGCGGAAAAGGAATCTTTTATCCAAAAAATTACTAGTGAAGAAATGTGTTTTATAATGTTTTATTGTCGAACACGTGCACTAACACTTTCACAAATTTATCTTGATAATCGCCATACTGAAACTGTTTCTAATAACTTCTCACTTTTAACTCACGTACTTCAATTTTTGTATATAAGTAACTTTGTAATATTTTAGATCTTTAATTATTTTCACTGCGTGTAAGTTGACGAACTGAAGGACCGATAGGCGACATGTAGTCACGTATTATACACGAATCTTTGATGAGCGGGAGACGATGTGTAATGCTTCGTGAATCTTGACGAACTGGGGCGATGTGTAATGTGTCGTGAATCTTGCCGAACTGGGGGACGCTTGACTTCGAGCATGACTATTTATAGGCTTGCCCCAAGATACACCTAAAGATTATAAATGAATTACCATTGGCTAATAAAACGCGCCAACATTAGCGTCTATTTTACTATCCAATGAAAACCACTAATACATATTACTTTTATAGAACATTCTGGAAGCTTTTTTTTACTGAAAAGGCGCGAAACATTACGTAACTTCCTGGTTCCCGGTAACGATAAACAACTCAAACCCTTCATTGCAGTATTGTTATTGTTAACAGTTTCAGTAGAGCCGAAAATTATTATTTACCATTAATAATTACAATTATTAAACCTCTGAAATCAATGTTACATAAAAATACATATTCATATTATTATCGTTAACCACATCTGAGTAATTTGTGATACAAATTACCGTCTCATATGCCCCACTAAAAATATAATTATAAATATTTATAACCTGTTTAGAAATTTTATAATTTTGTTTTTAGTCTCCTAAATCTTGTAACACACGCTATTCACTTTCACTTTACACTTCACACGCGTTTAACACACGACATATGTTTTATCTCGCCACTACTTACTGGCTCTGATTTAATTAATTTAGATATTAGTCTGATATCACAAAAATATTTTTTTTTTTTTTTTATAGCAACTACTTTACCCTGAATTACTTATTTACTACTACCAAATTGTTTACTTTAAGTTGTTGACAAAATTTTATACATTTAAGATTTTTGTAATTATACATATTTACCAAAATATTCACCCTCTATACAAATATTTACATCTCTTAAATCTAGCCAATGTTTCACCTTTTCTGTTTTCTACACAAATATATATATTTTTTTTTTTTTTTTTTTGTATGTACTGAATTTATTATTATTTTAACAATACTTTTGGAATTGTATTTACGTACCTTTAATCATATTAAGTTTCAATCTTTGCATTCTTAATTTTCAAATGTTGTTACAGTTACTAAAATTTTAATTATATTTTTTTTTTTTTTTTTTTTTTTTATAATTTACTTCTCTTTTCAAATGACATATATATTTAGTTAACCCTCTTACGTTCCAATACATTTCTCTGCAAGTCGTCTTTAACTATCCAGCATTTACTTTACATCACATTGCTATTTACCCTCCTGGATCAAATTGTGTGTGGCTAAACATTACTCGTAGCCGTAACCTAACCTTCAAATTTTTGTTAATGAATAACCTCTTGTATTCATATGAAATTTCATTCCCTGATAACATTTGAAAACAATCTACAGTTTCTTGAACAACACATCTTTTAACAACTTTCATTTTCAATTCTTCTATCATTTTAATCTGAGAATACTCTGACAAATCTGTACTAAACTGTACTGGACTGGAGTTTTCATTTTGAACATCTTGGTACAATTTATTTCTTTGCATTACTGACTCATTTTGTATTTCTGATATTTCCCCACTGAAATTAACTTGCGCCTTATTCACATCTACATTCATAACCTCATTTATCTCTCTTAGCTCACTTGAAATATTACTCACTTGACTTCCTAACTCTGTACATTCTACATTAACCTCACTTTTAGTATTAACCTCACTTTCTTTGTTACCTATTTCCCTGCTCATGTCTAGCATTTTCTTTGAAATTTCTCCTGTCTCACTTACTATTACTTCCTCATTTTCATCTATCATTTCTGGCCTACTACTATCTAGCTTCGTAACTTTCTCTTCAATTTCTTCACTGCTTTGATCTACTTTTTGCTCTAATATCTCATTTTTCCTACCAATATCTTCCATTAATTTCCTATGATTCCTGTCCATAGCTTCCCCTAATTTCTCATAACTCTTTTGCATATCTTCCCTTAATTCCCTTATATTTCTCAGCATTTCCATAATCATACTAGCATCAATAGTAATATTTCTCGCTATTCTATTCTTACTTTCTGCACTAACATTTCCTCCCTCCAATATTACATTGTTTGAGCTTTTTTTTGTAACCTGTATTGACTTACAGCTAACTGTTACACTATCTCCCTCCATCATTGTTTTTTTTATGTTATTAGTGGCCATTGTTTTTGTTTTCTAAAAAAAAATACAATCACCTGACTTTGTGATGCTGTCTGATGCTGTAGTTTTGATGTCCAGCGTTCTGCCCCATTCTCCTAGGTTTGTATGTCGCTTCTGCGTTGTATCGTGATGAATCTACGTCGTTTCGATGTTTTCTTGTAGCTGAATTACCCTTCTGTCTCGGAATCTACGTCTTGTAGGTCGTTTCACTGCTGCTTTCGTCTCTTCCTGATTATTCTTGTTCCTTTCCTAGTCGTCTAGCCTTCCTTTCCTAGTTGTCGCTCCACGTTGATGCGCCAATTTGAAGTGGTATTAGCACAAATTGTATATATGCTTCATTTTAACTGCCCCACGTATGGGAGCCAATTTGTGGTTGTATTAGTTATAGCACAAATTGTATATATATTTTAGAGCACCACGATTACCGTCTCAGCTGTCAGGTGTAGTTTGTTATAGTGAAATCACATAGTCCTGTGGTTTTGAGATTTACCCAAAGTTAGGTTAAGGTTAGTGTGAGTACATGAAGTGAATTCAAATGACTATGACATCAGTAACTGGACATTTGCCACCTTCTTTGTTTAAAGACACCCTTGAAGATACCTTTTCTTCCTTTAGCATTTGATGCCTGTAAGTGTATTTTTACTTTCTCTGCTATGTATGGTTAAATAGGGGAAGTGTCTGTGAACAGTATAACTCAAAAAAGTTGGATAAATACCAACCTTGGTGTTTAAGTTCAGTACCTTCCAAAGGTGCGACATGAAGATTTTCAAGAAAGTCCCCCACGCCAAGCAACCCTTTACATGGAAGATTTTTAGAAATTTTTTATTTTCTAAAAATATGGCTCTAATGATTTTGATTAAAGTATCACATATTAAAGATGTTTACATGAGAAATAAAATATGTAACTTAATTCTCTGGGAATAGCCTGTGAAGTACTCTTCATTCAGAAGGAATTTTGTATAATTTTTATACCTGGTAAACGTTAAGAGATGAATGAAAATATACTACACATAACATGTTGATCTCTTTAAAACACAAACTTATTTCAGAAACTTTTTTGTGACATCAGCCATTGCCGAGATATGTGTTATTAATGGTTCAAAATGTTCAATACTTAGCCATTCTTTTAAAGTCCTATCAATTTTCAGCTGTTTCTCGCGATGTCATGGAAAGATTCTGGAATTTTAAGGCCAGTATATAGTGTTCAGTTCTAAAACAAATGACTATTGCTATTCCCTTTGTATCTGTAATGAAATTTGTAATGCAGCCTATTTCTGAAAAGGCACATCTCGATTAAAATGAAGTAGATGTGAAAATAAACTTTCTTAAAGAATAATTTGTATATCCACTAACCGATTAGGGAGGGTAGAGAAAGTCATGTAACACATCAGAATTTTATAATGAAACACACTAGCTTTTTGAATCTACTGATATGATTAAATTTTGATTTTGCATTTTTTAATATCTTTTATGAGATTCTTAAATGTTTGATATATTTTATAATACATCTGTACTGGTTTTGTTTACACAACATATGAAGCTATGTTTATTATTAGCTGCCATACCTGATGTTGAAAGAGTGCCTTTTTGAATCTTAAATGACAATTTTTAATTTAATTTATTCTCCACACACTATGAAATTATTGTACAATGTAATTTTTTTAGGGGGGGTGGGGTTTGAATTCTATCCTTTATCTCTTAGAACAGTAATTTCTGTAAGCTCCGATGCTGTTTATAATAGTGCACCAAAAATTCACTGATATTTACAGAAATAAAATGAAATATCAGCAGATGTTTTATTTCTTATTTTAAGCTTACCCCAACAATGTTCCAAATTTTTAGGTGTGAAGGATTATCCAAATGGAGTGCAGCAGATGAAATGTTAAATCTTTGTATCTTCTCTTTGGTTTTGAAATTATTTAATAACATATAGGCTCCATAATATTCACATTAAGGGAGTAAAACTCCCCTGACATATATGTTCAATGAAATAGAGATGAAACTGGCAAATATAGAAAGTCCTTATTCCCCCAATCCCTAAAAGCACTACTTCAAAAATTGCTAGTCTTGACATATAGTGTTTAACCACAGAGAGAAACATTGTTCTGTTATAAATTGTAAATATCAGTTGACTCTTTATGTATTGCTTATACATGATAAGGAGCTAAATTCAAAATTCGATAATTTTCTAACATATTCTTCACTCCTCTTGCTGAGGGGCTTAAATCTGAACTTTGATGACTGTAATTGGTGTCCCTAAAACCCATGGATTTGACATCAGTGTTTACATCCTTCATTTTTAAGGTTCTAACCCATCACCCCCACCCTTTAGGATTCATAACCACCATGAACAATTCAAACCGTTAATAATGGATGTCTCAGAAATGGCTTATACCACAAAAACGTTGAAATAAATTGTATGTTTTAAAGAGATTGGTTTTTTTTTTGTTTTGTTTTGTTTTGTTTTTTTGGGCAGTATGTTTTCATCTATCGCTTAACATTTACCAGTTATACAAGATTATACAAAATTCCTTCTGAATGAAGAGGACTTTATAGACTATTCCCAGTAAAGTCAAGATATATGTTTTATTTGTCATGCAAATACCTTTAATATATGGTATTTTAATCAAAATCGTTTGCCATTTTTTAGAAAATAAAAAAATCTTGAAAAATCTTCCATGTAAAGCGTATTTTGTGATGGGAGAACTTTCCTGAAAATCTTTGTCACATCTTTAGAAGGTACTGAACTTAAATATCAAGTTTGGTGTTATCCAAATTTTCATTTTTGAGTTATCCTGTTCACACACACACACAGGCATTTTTCTAAAAATGCTTTTTTGGGGGGGGGGATTCAGGGAACTTCAAAACATGTATTTTCAGTGAAATCTCAGTATAGAGTTTTTGGGTGGAGTGCAATACCTTATCTACACACTAGGTATGTGGTAGAGAAAATAAAAAATCTGATATTACATTCACATGGCTTTCTCTATCCTCTATCACTTATTAGTGAGTGTACAAACTATTTTTACTAAAGCTTATTTTCTGTCTACTTCATTTTAATCTAAATAAACCTTAGCAGAAGTAGCTACACTACACATTTTGTTATAGATACAAAGGGAACAGCGGTAGTCAAATGTTTAAGAACTGAATGCTATACACAGCCTTAAAATTCCATACTGTTTCCATGCGATTGTGAGAAACAATTGAATGCTGAAAGGATTAAAAAATCAACTAATGAATAGTTTGAAACATTAATAACAGATATCTCGGAAATGGCTTAAGCCGCAAAAAAAGTTATTTGAAATAAATTGTATTTTAAAGAGATCTACATTTCTTGTGTAGTACATTTTATTGCTTAAGGTGTACTAGTTATACAAGATTATACAAAATTTCTTCCAAATGAAGAGGACTTCAAAGGTTATTCCCAGAAAGTTCAAGATAGGTGTACATTTTATTTGCCTTGTAAATATCATTAATATAGGTATTTTAATCGAAATCATTAGATATATTTTTTAGAAAATAAAAAATTTGAAAAAATCTTCCATGTAAAGGGTAGTTTGGTGTGGGGAGATTTTCTTGAAAATCTTGTCACATCTTTAAAGGTATTGTAACTAAATACCAAGTTTGGTGTTTATCCGACTTTTCGTTTTTCAGTTACGCTGTTCACAGATACATACACTAACGCACACATGGACTTTTTTCTAAAAATACTTTTCTTGGATTCAGGGGCTTCAAAACATGTATCTCCGGTGAAATCTCGGTATCAAATTTTTGGGTAGAATCAATACCTTCTCTACCTACAGGATGAGCCAAAAGACTACGAGCTGCTGGCACAGTGTTTTTCCTGTCTGCGTCCGTGTCCTCAGCGCTCATTGCTGTCTGCCACTGTCATAAAAAGGTGCATATGAAACCATACAACATTTTTAAAACTACTTTTAAAGGCTTTACTTACTAACTTTATGAAAGGAAATGCTGAAACTAGCCTCCATCATCACTATCCATGATTGATAGTTTCCTAAAGAGGTGCCAAAAATGTATAGACAATGATGGTGGTCAGTTTCAGCAGTTCCTTTCATAAAGTTGGAAAGTAAAGCCTTTAAAAGTAGTTTTAAAAATGTTGTATGGTTTCATCCGCACCTTTCTATGATAGTGGCAGATGGCAACGAGCGCCGAGGACATGGACAGGCAAAAAACACACCGCAGGCGGTTTGTAGTTTTTTGGCTCACCCTGTGCTATGTATGTAGTAAAAAAAAAATAGGTGAAAATAAAACCTTTGAGTACCTATATTCCAGGCTTAAACTTTACTGTAAAAACTACAATTGGCAAATATGTTACTGTCACATTTAACTCAAAAAAAAAAAGCTCAGTAGGTAATACTGACTCCGAAACTAATCATTAACAAACTTGTTTGAAGAATAGTTATTATTTATTTTCAGAGAAGGAACTTGATGTTATTATCAAGCCTTACAGCCTGTGAAAACTACTTAGCTCTATTTTGTACATAAAAGGGCACTGAAGGAGGAATTCCATTATAATGAAGCTACAAAGCTATTCAATAACCAAACTACTTAAAATCTTAATCATAAAACAAAATACTGATGTGGAGCCTGAAGAGTGCTTTTCATAACTAAACAGAACAAGACCTTTATTTGCAATATGATGGTAGCACTGTGCTTTAAAGCACTTGTGTCAATGTTGATTGAAAATGATATGCTTACCAATGTAGTACTGTTCAACTAGAGAGTAATTAATAAATTCTGCATAACTTCCATTTCTGGCAGTGAGTGAACATTATGACATCTTTTGTACATTTGTTTGTTTGCTTTTAAATTTTTTTTGTCAGGAATTCATAAAAATAGTGCAGTTCATATTTGACATTTTTCACAAGCCACCAGTGGTGTGGAGCACATTAACTTATAATTTAAGAATTTTTTAAAGTTCCCAAAAGTAAGTTTTATTATCTGACAGGGTTGATTGCATCATATGCCATGTTTTTCTGATGTGTAATATGTCAAAGCATAAGAATAATTTTAGTATATAGTGCTTTGTCAATTTGTAATCTGAGTTGGTCAAATTACGGTGTTGCAAGGGAGGAAAAGGGAATGTAAAAAATTAGCATTAATTGACATTAATTTTACAATGTAAGATATTGGAAAAGGAAACAAAGTTTAGATTGTAATGTTAAAAATTCAAGGTATTCATTGCTGCCATTGATTTCTGCTTCAATTGTAGTAAAACTATCTTTCTTTCTTTCTTTCTCTCTCTCTCTCTCTCTCTCTTTCTGTATTTCTTTCCTTCCTTCTTTCTGTTTTTGTTTTTTTTATGGAGACATTAATTGGACAACACAGTGAAGCACAAATTAAATTAATAACATTTATTTATTTTAAATGTTAAATAACTGTCTTAACTTTTTACAGACTGTGTTTACTGATCATTCACTTTTTGGATTTGCTGATGCATCAGCTATTATTACCAACAAACTTCTGGAGCTCTCTTTAGCTGACTGTAATCACTGTGTATGTGTATCCCATACTGGGTAAGTTTTAATTATTTCAGGTATGTAAATTTATTTAAAGGTTTGCAAGTTGCTGCATATCCTAAGTACAAAATTCACTATTGACAAATGAGCAAAGATTTTTATTGTACTGGGCAGAAGGAGCATACAAGTTGTTTCTAAATTAAACTCGCAGTCTTTGAAATCAGATAACCTACTTTCAGAAATTTTGTTAAGGAACCCATGGGCTGTGGCACTTTCAGTACAGGAGGGGTTAAAGTCATTAAATTAGTTATCTTATAGGAAGGAAATGAAATAATTACTTATGTGAATACTCAGGGTGTCTGCTAATACTGGATATACTGAAATTATATTGGAATTAGTGATTACATACTGGAAAAATTGGATGAAATATTTCAAATTGAATTTTCAGATGATAGATTCTTGGAAAATCTTCTTAATCAAATAGGTATTTTTTGAATGTTACTATTTTGCACAGTATATTTTTTTCCCCATAATTTCTCTTATATAAAACTGACTCAAACATTTAGATAATCTTTCACCCCTAAAATTTTTTACAGGTTATAATATTTCCAGAATTACAAAGATTGATATTGTAATGATATTTTCACAAATATCTGTGAATTTTTGGTCCATTATTATGAATCTCATGGGATGGGAATTTTATGAAATTACAGCTGTTATGGTAGAGGGGAAAATTGAGTATGAAAATGTTCTAGATCATTGTACAATAATTTCATAAAGCGTACGCAGAGTACCGCAGATTTAAAAAACCACCCATGCAACATCAGATAGCTAGTAATAAACACTGCTTCATATTATTGTTGCAAAAACAAATAAAACAGTAAAGGTGTTAAGCTAGCCACAACACACATTTGAATATTTTTACTGCAATATGACTTGATGGCGTACTGGAATTTTGTCAAAACTTGTCCTGGAAATATATTGGAATTTTAAATCTTCAAGGCAGTAGATACCCTGAGACTAAACAAATAAACCATTCATGTTACATTCACTTTATTGACTAAATCATGCAGAAAAACACAAAATAAACCAAAGGGAAAGGATAAACACTCACTTCAGTTTTAAATTAACAGTGGATCCATTACTTTACTGCCTCATCACTATAAGTGCTGGAACACACTTTGATTTCTAGACATGCAGTGCATCTACATGCTATACTTTGTCATACAATTTCAAAGACTCCAGGTATATTCCTGATTAAGCTACTGCACTGAGAGTCAACAGATTTCATGTAAGCTCCATTAAATCAATTAGTCAAGTGATCATGCCAGGCAGGCAATGGGTCCACCCTAACCTATCCAATGTAGATGACAATGAGCTGGTGCCCTGTCACATGGAAACCACATTTCTTGTCTGACATTAAGAGGAAGTGTTTTCACTAGCTCAGGCAGAACATCTTGCAAAACTAATAAGTAAGTACTTGCAACAAGATGCCATGACAAAAGATATGGCACCACAAGGAAGTCATTTACAATCCCTAACCACACATCCACACCAAATCTATGTTGATTTGATCGCACAAATGTGAGGTTTTTGAAGAGCCCATGCATGTGAAATAGAGTTTAACAGTCCCTCACAGATGAAGCATGCTTCAACTGTGAACAATGAATAAATGAGTTAGAAAGTCTGGTTGGACTGCAGTTTAGTTCAAATACCAATTGCAAAATTGCTTTTGCAGTGGATAGTCATCTAGTTTAGTAGCATGGATCATTTCTCTACACACCAGTAGGGTGAAGACTAACTTGGATGCATTTGCTAAAATTCTGCCATAGCACAGATTTATTTAGGATGATAGATCATATTCAAACTTTTAAGTGTCACAAATATGTTTACAATTAATAGAAGTAACAACCATTACTCAATCAATAACTTTTATCCCTATCTTCCAGCAAAGAAAACACAGTTCTCAGAGCCCGTGTGCCTTGTGAGAGGGTTTCTGTGATTCCAAATGCTGTAGATACAGCAGTATTCACACCAGATCCTAGTCAGCGCAGTAAAGATGCAAGTAAGTGTTGCAGTTTAGCTGGCTAGTGGCCAATCACAGCTTCAGTGTTGGCATATAGGTCTGTCTTCCATCTTCTGTCTAGACATAAAAAAGCACTAGCCAAATTGTTACTCATGTTATAGAATATGAAAATGCTAGCGTTTCTTGCAGTAAATGAGTTAATTTCCATTAAATCTCTCTGTAGCATAGCATTTAAGGATAAGTTTTAATTTACAATTGTAAGTATTTTGGTTTGCTCTGCCCTTCTTTTGGCAGATCCTTTAATTTTTAGGTGTTATATTATCCACAACATTGAAGGTATTGAAAGTTTGAGAAACTAAATAAAACATAAAAATGTATGGCTGTCCATTACCAGGTATATGATAAAAGGAGGGAAAGCTATAAAATATTTAGATATTGGCAAGTGCCCATATTAGATTTATGAAATGTGAAAACTTAAAGAGATGCAAAAGTAACCTTAAGACTTTACAATAAGGTAAGTGCACCTGGCCCCAAGTTTAGTCCATAGAGCACCTGCCTGCTGTGCAAGGGATTCTGGGTTCAATTCCCTGCTGGAGCAGGTTTTTTTTTTTCCTAGACAAGATTATTCACTATCCTCCCCAGAGTCTAGAAGTATGAATGAGAGTGGACTGTGTGTATAATCTAATGTATAAAACCCAAAGAAAGAAAGAAAAATCTGATGTGATACATTAACACAACTTTTTCTACCCTCTATCTCTATTAGTGGATTAGGATTATGCCATGGAGGTAACGCCTAGCATGGCAACTTGCACAGGGATCTTTTATGCATACCCCCTGGGAGGAACAGATGAGATGAAGGAACTGCAGGTGACATATGGGCTGCAGGACCAGCCAAAGCAGGCAACAGAGACGCGCAAAGGTCCTTGAGTGTTAAGCCTTGACCACCTAGCTAGAGAGCCCTCAAGGTAACTCTCGCAAGCCACCAGAGGGCGGCTCACAGGCTCCTCTACAGCGGAGACTTGAGCGATCTCCATCTGACAGGGCCAAGAAGAGGTTCCAACATGCAAGCCATCTGTCTGCAGTCACCTGACACACAGCCCCTGAGTGACCCTGTAACATGAAAGAAAAAGATAAAATGAAAGGGAAAGATAAAAATTCAGGGGAGACGATCCTTCCCAGCATTTTCCTAGTGACCTGGGGAAACTCCCCAAAAAACCCATAGATCAGGAAGGTCGGCTACCGGAATCAAATGCACAACCTCCCGAATGCGGGCCACAAGTGCAACTGCCTGAGTCTCCCACTCGGTTATTAGTGAGTGTACAAACTATTCTTACTAAAGCTTATTTTTCTATCTACTACATTTAATCCAAATAATCCTTTGAAAAAATAGCTACATTACACATTTCATTTAATACAAAGCGAACAGCGATAGTCAAATGTTTAAGAACTATATGCTATATGCTGGCCTTAAAATTCGATACTGTTTTCATGCAATCGCGAAACAACTGAAAATCGATGGGACTTTAAAAGAATGACAACTATTGAATGATTCAAACTTTTAATAACGGATATCTCAGAAACGGCTTATGCCACAAAAAAAAACTTCTTTTTATGTGAATTGTGTATTTTAAAGAGATACATTTTTTGTGTATTACGTTTTCGTCTATCGCTTAATGCTTACAAGTTATACAAAATTCCTTCCGAATGAAGAGGACTTCCTAGGCTATTCCCAGAAAATCCAAGATTTACATTTTGACATGTAAATATCTTTCATATATGGTATTTTAATCAAAACCATTAGAGCTATTTTCTAGAACATCAAAATTTTCTATGTAAAGGGAGTTGGGGGTAGGAGATTTTCTTGAAAATCTTCATGTCACATTGAAAGATTACTAAACTTAGATACAAAGTTTGGTATTTATCTGACTTTCCGTTTTTAAGTTATCCTGTTCACAGACACACACACATGGACATGTTTCCAAAACTGCTTTATTTGGATTCAGGGCGCCTCAAAGCACGCATTTCTGGTGAAATCTCAGTATCGAATTTTCAGGTGGAATGCAATACTTTCCCTACTTACTGTATGTAGTAGAGAAAGTAAAAACCAGAAATCCAATGACAACTGTGTATGAACTAACACCATTGCCAATAGGCAATATTTCCGAAGGTAGAAGCTGCTGATATGACCTTTGCTATTGAAGGTGGTGTATAAATGGAACATGCTAGGAATTTCAATACAAATATTTTTATGTAGTAAATCATCGATCAGAGAGGCATTGTTACAATACTGGACAATGAAAAATCAAAATGTTCATTACCAGTTGTGTTTTACTTTATTGTAACAAATAAAAGGTGTTATTGTACATCACTTGTTAGGAATGTCTGCCACTGATGATGCTTAAACAGCTCTGTGTAACTAAAGACATATGAATTTAATAAGTCTATCTGGCTGCTCCCTGATTTCCGTCTTTTATCATGATCCTTACTGAAATATGTGCTGCTGTGTTCACCAGCATCTCGTAGATAAGTGATTTCATGTTTCTTCACAAAAAACTTCCATTGATGTTGGTTGCAGGGACTATGGTGACCTAAATATAGACAGAGCCCTTCCGGTATTTTCATTCATTTAAGTCCTTAACAATGGAACTCTAACCCATGGTGCACTGTATTGAAATATATGTGAGGCTGTTTTTTAGCATCACAAGGAGTATCTGCATTCATTTTATTGTGTAATCCTGGGTCTCTCTGGATAATGGATGAAATAACATAGTGTATAACATTGCATTACATAAATTTAGCCTAAATTGAATCCATTGTATCAAGCTTTCTAGGATGCAAATTTTTTGCAGATTAGGTGCCAGCAGGTAGTTTTATGAATGCCAAATCTAAGTATGAAGCATAATTAAAATGTGGTTTTCTCTTTATTCACATAACATTAAATTTATTGTTTTTTCTAGTTAAACAGAAAAATTAAATATAAACTTAAGAATGAAATTATCATTGTACTGTATCTGTCTTCATTGCATTTTTTATTCTACTGTTGTAGTTACAATCGTGGTGGTGAGCAGGTTGGTATATAGAAAAGGTGTGGACTTAATGGCGCAGGTTATTGCAGAAATCTCTCCCCGTTATCCAGAGGTAAAATGATAGTTCTTTAAAAGCTTGTTTATGATAAAACTTTAGATAGTGTAGAATATAAAATGAATCCAGAACCACATCTAGCCTTAACTACTTGTCACAATAATGATGTACATTTTCACATGTTTCTAAAACCGCTGCTATTATTTATCAGCTTTATCTGAATATTCCTGTCTAATGATCTAAAGTAATGAAATTAAGATTTCTGCATTATATATAAGTAGGCTTTCTGATACAGCTACAGTTTCTGATCGGTGGGGACGGCCCTAAGCGATGGCTGCTGGAAGAAGTTCGTGAACGTGGAGGCTTACAAGACCGAGTTACTCTTCTAGGCAGCCTTGAGCATTCACAGGTTCGGGATGTTCTCACTCGTGGTCACATCTTTCTCAATACTTCACTCACAGAGGCATACTGTATGGCTATTGTAGAAGCAGCTGCATGTGGGTAAGTAAGTACATTTCTAAAACAAACTTCTGGGTACTTCTGCATTACTTGCTATCTTCAGAACATCAGCAATAAACTTATATAATTGTTGTTTAGTGTGGTAGACTTGGAGTGATGTGAAATAATAATTTTGAAAACTAGTTTCTGGAGCTGCTGCCCCCATCATCAGTTCTGGATTGACCACCAAGGTTTACCTATGTTATAGTTTCCTTCTTCCCTGGTGGCTCCAGAAACTAGTTTTCAAAAATACTCTCTGTTAAGCAACATTTTAGCTAGTGGGATAGGGATTTAGCTACTGGAAGGAGGTAATGTTTACTTGGTATGATGCAAGTGAGGGGTAAAGATGAGTGATTGTGAAAGACTGTTGGCTGTTTTCCACTGTATGCATCACATGTGGCAGGAGTTCAGCATGCTGTGTACCCCTCCCCACCTAAGGTTTACCTGAGAGATAAGTCACCCCACTCCACTAGCTAAAATGTCACTGAAAGACAGTAAGTGAGTAGTGTCCCAAAAATTAGACTCATTTTATTTTTCAAAATTATTGTATAATTGTGTTGCCTACATTAAATTACAGAAGTACTACACTGCATATTGCATTGCTATCTCTAATTCATTTCATTATTATTTTAAAAATCTGATGTGTTGCACTCGCGTGACTTTTTCTGCTCTTGTGCAAATTATTTTTACAAATGCTTATTCTCTATCTACTTCTTGTTAATCGAGATAAACATTTGGAGAAACTATCATATTGCTAATTTTCTTGTAGGTGCAAGGAGAGTATGGTAGGCTTTAAAATTAAATTGAGTTTTATTTATGGACGCTCTTTAACTGCTGTGGTCCTTAGCATCCCATTCGATATTGGGCGTGAAAGACCGGTAATTTTGCTCAGAGGACTCTTTATTAGGTTTGAGGTTCTTTTACGTGCCGTAAATCTATGACACGGGATCACTGGCTTTACTTCCCTTCCGAAGGAAGCCATGCTGAGGATTTTTATGCCCGAAAAAATCCATTGTCCTTCGCTGGGTTTGAACCCACAACCTTGGGAACTAGAGGCTAGCACGGTACCACTAGTCCACGGAGGATGACAGGTAGGCTTTAAGTGATAGTCAAATCCTTTTAAGAGCTGGTTGCTGTGTGGAGCATCCATTCTCTTTGCATGTCCAGGAGATAAAAAACAATAACGAATTCACATTTGAGAAAAAGTATAAGTGTTGGAAAATTCAAACAAATAACAAGAAATATCTCGGAAATGATTCACAAAAAGCATGTATGTGACAAATTGTGTTTTAACAAGACCTACATTTTTTGTGTGGTAAAATTTTGTCTATCTCTTATGGTTTACCAGTTATGCAAAAGTCATTCAGAATGAAGGACTTTTGGGGACATTCCCAAAAAATTCAAAATATAATACAATTCATTTGCCATGAATATATCTTAAACATATGGTATTTTAGTAATTTTTTTTTTTTGAGAAAATCAGAAGTTTTGAAAACTGTTTTTAATGTAAAGGGTAGTCTGAGTGGGGGATTTTCTTGAAAATCGTGTCGCATCCTTGGAAGATAATAAACTCCTCAAATACCAAGTTTAGTATTGATGCGACTTTTCATTTTTAAATTATGCTGTTCACAGACAGACACACACACACAGAAGGACATGTTTCCAAAAATGCTTTGTTTGGATTCAGAGCATCTCAAAACATGCAGTTCTGGCAAAACCTCGGTATCAAATTTTTGGATGAAATGCAATACTTCCCCTTCTTACTATACATAGTAGAGAAAGTAAAAATATAAAACTATTAAAAACTTCTAAATATTTCCTTTTATATAAAAATGGGATTACTAAATTAGCAGCAGTTTTTACTGATCAAAAGAAAGAAAAAGAAATGTCTTTTAATTAGCATTTTTAAAGCATTTTAGAATTTTTAAAGCTTAACTTGCTTACTAACCTTTGCTTATTAAATGTAAGGGCATGTTTCACAGACCATAGACATGTACAGCAGGAAGTGTTAAAATTGACTCGATAGTGACTTTAAAATGCTGCTTTATTGTGTACCACGTCTAATTTGGATTTTTATGCAAAAAAATCTTGTGTGTTACATCCATGTGACATTATCTACCCACTATCATTTATTTTTATATATGTAGGTTCTACAGACTACTCCTATGAAAGCCTTTATTTATTTATTTTTTTTTTTAACTGCTTTATAATAATTGAAACAAGCCTTTGCAGAAAAAGTTTCATTTCACATTTTGTTGTAAGTACAAGAGAGGTAGAGGAAACCAAATAAATAGTCGGATGTTTTAAAGCTAGATGGTCTTGAAATTCCATAATCTTTCCATGGCATTAAACAATTGACTAGTGACTGCCTTTGTGGTCTGGTGGTTAGGATGCTAGCCTCCAAATCCAGAGCTCTAGGTTCGATTCCCAGCTGAAGGATGATAAGTTTTCTTTATCCAGGATTATTCTCCATCCTCCCTAGAGTCTGGAGGTATGCATGGCAGTATGAATGTGTGTGTGAGTTTAATGTAATAACCAAAAGTAATACCAACCCAAAGATTAACACCACTATAAGGGAGTGAATATCATTGCTGATGAGCAATTGAATTGCTAGGAGGAGAAACCTCTTATGTCCAAACATTGTGATTTTTCAAGAGAAGGAAAAAGCTAAATTACTCTTGTGCAGAGTTTTTAATCCATGTAAACTGGATGGAAACGCATGTGTCTTGTAAGTTTGCAGGCTTCCAGTAGTCAACAGCTTTGATATACAGTGGAATCTTGTTAGCACGTTCCTCATTAACATGTTTTCCTGTGTATTACATTGAATTATAAAGGTTCCGGCATGAATGCACCAAATGTGATACATGTCCTTTGTTTAGTACATTTTCTAGCTCCTGCTTACTACGTTCAAAGTTTGATGTCCTCATTGACTGTTTTGGTGAATCCTTGGTCAGACTAGCGAGAGTAGGCACTTAACACATTCAAAGTTTGACTTCCTCATTCTCTACTTTGGTCAATCCTTGGTCATGGGGTGGAGAGCAGCAGCCAATGACATGCATGCATGTACCTATTTGTGTGACCCTATTGGTGTGGGCGGCACAGAGAATGCTTTAGCTTGGTGTGCTAAGCTGATAGTTTCTACTGTTGAGTGTTGACCAAACATATGTAGATTGTATTTTAACTTTTCATTTGCAATGGAGAAAAAAAAATGCAGCAAATAACTAACAGTGAAAACCTGAAAATCCTTGAAGTAGATAGTAATCCAAATATGAAACGCGTGGATATAGGACGGAAGTTAAACATTCAACCTTAAACACAATTATTAGCAAATTTAAACTGATTGAAACTGCTTTTGAAGAAGGAAAAAATGCTAAAACAAAACTTTCCTCTTGGAAAGTGGGATCGTAAGAGAATAAAAATCTGTTCATGGAAACACCTACCGTTTTCAAATCATATTGAATACACTACAGATGCTATCATGTACTCTGCTTGTAACACGATGCATGCTCATCATTTTGTTTTATTGGTGGAAATTGTTATCACGTGTATAATAAAACACACAGCAAAGCAATTTTATTGCTTCCATAACAGTGATGGGTCGAGTGCGTTACTTTACCGGAACTACTTCCAACACTTCCACTCCGCAGTCGGAGTCGTTTCAAGGAAGTAGTTCCAGCCTCTGGTGGAACTAGTTCCATTGGAAGTACTTCCACTTCCTCATTCCGGAGTATTGGTGAAAATACTTCCACTGTTTTACTCCGGAATGACTTCCCCTAGTCTTTGAAGAGGAAGCATTACAAATATATTCAACGGGATACCACACATGTCTTTAACAATTAATGTCTGCTGTCACATGAGCAAGTGTTTGTGATTTAATGGCTTGTAGTTCTACGCTAGTATGTTGTGTTTTTATCCCCGTTGTATAATGAACTACTAAGTAATATTGATAATATCATATGTAGTGATGTACACCCAACGTACATGAATAATTTGTAATTCCATTTGCTGTAAAGCAAATATAATTAACGGAACGGTACACTGGCTTTAAGGCTGAAACTTTTGCCTAGATACTTAGTAAAATATTGTTGTATTGCGTGTTAAACATTTAGGTTATGAACAGTGTGGAGGTAAATTCTTTTGCAATAAATGTAGTTTCAGCAAATATAAAACATTACTTTTGGGAAATTAATTTAAATATACTCATAATCTCTAGGAGCTGCTTTTTATCTTATTGTGAAGCGGAACATTTTGAGAATTTAATGAAAAGTGGTATGCTCCGATTTACATTTATTTTATTTATCCTTCTGAACCGTAAGTCTGCGGGACAAAGTTTACTGCCTTAAGGCAGTTTAATAGTTTAAATTCTTAAGGTATTACTCTAACTTTGTGATGAAAAAAAACTAGGTTATCAAATACAGAATAATGCAAATTACAAATTAGAATTAATTGTTCTTTCACACAAGCCGTGTGTTGGACAGGGTTGGAAAGGCAGAATCAGATGACTGAAAAATTCAATGCCAAGTCGGGATTTGAACCACGGATCTCCCGGTCTCCGTCCGGTTAAATTAAAAATTGTTCGTCTTAGCTACAGCTGTATATGCAGAATTATCAGCTATTTTGCTGTTAGCGACTACTAACTACGTCATGGCACACAGCCAACAACGAAGCGGATAAGGAAAATGCGCAATGTAGAGTACCAACATTTTCAACAGAAATGAGGTTGGCGAAATTGGAAGTAATTTATCAGCTTCAGCCACAGGCTTCAGCTGATTTAAAATGAGGTTATGTGACGTATGGCAATTCATAATTAAATACTATTGTAGCTTTGTCCTAATTATGGTGCTTTCAAGTTTTTTCTTGTTTCAAAAAGTTATTTTGCTCACAGCGACAATGTAACAAATGAAAAATATATTTTAAATGGGTAATTATGCATAATTCGTGCTGTTCACGTAAAGGACTCACTATTAATTTTAAGGCTAAAACTAGCAAACAACATAAAATGTTGCTTTAGGGAGTTAAAATGCAATATTTCACTACAGACATACTGCAAAATTATATTATTATAACTGCTACATACGTGCGAAGTAGTAAGCGCACATGTAACTAGAAATTGAAATTTTCTATAAAAGCATTAATTGGAATTAAATGATTACACCAGAAAAAAAACAGACTTCTGCGTGCTTTTGAAATTCTGTACATAACGTTCAACTTACTGCAATATTCCCTTATTAAAATCACGACTACAGGACGTGAGAAGTACGAGCAGATGAAATATAACTAAAAAAAATTGGTTTTTCTCGTGGAAGCATAATTGGTATTGAACCATACATCAGGGGGGGGGGAGAAAGTTTATGCGTATTTTATAGAAGTCTGTATTAACGTTCAACTAAAGAGGCTCATTGCATTTAACATCAATTTTGCATAAATGACACAAACCCGAATTCATCAGTACTTGAGTCAGAATTGACTTAATTTACTTAAACATTTTTTCCCAAATTGCAACGTGACGCAGACTGCATTAATACCATCTCATTTACCATAAAGGAAATGATATCCAATGTCATAGCGACTTCTAAATAATACGCATAACGCAATACTGGTTAGGTATTGTACTGCCAATGGAATTGAAGGAATGATGCAATTGGAAGTGGAAGTAACTCCGACGGAGTTGGAAGTAAATGTCTTGGAAGTACTCCGGTGGAATGGAAGTAAAACTGTTGTGGAAGTAACTCCGACGGAGTTGGAAGTAAATGCCTTGGAAGTACTCTGGCGGAATGGAAGTAAAACTGTTGTGGAAGTAATTCCGACGGAGTTGGAAGTGATTGGAAGTAAGGAAGTGCCAGTTCCGAATAGTGGAATGGTTACTTCACACTTCCAAAGGAGGAAGCGTTCCTTTGAAACGACTCCGACTCCTTCGACCCATCACTATTCCATAATTTGCAATTTATTCTTCTCAAAAACATTCACTAACCTCAAAACCTGCTTAAATTATAGAGAGAAATAAACTAACATATTTAACAGGTTCGCCAACATAGAAGTTTGAATTATTTATTCTTGGACTTTGTGCATCCAAATCGATCTCAATACATATTGAATTTAACATGGAAATGCAGATCGTATTCAGTATGGAATTGAACTCAAATTGATTTCAATTTCCCATGGAAGTGTAGTAATTATTAGATTTTATTACATAATTATGTTCTTAAATTGCAGATTATGTATTTTTGTTAACACGTTTTCCCATCTATGACATCCAAATCCTTGGGTCCCTGCAAAAACGTACTAACGAGATTCTACTGTACATATTAAAATTTAAAAATGGTGAACATGGGGGGGTTTCTGTTCCAAATGGACATAGATTCTGTAAGAAAGTACATTTAATGTCAAAAACCATAATACAAGTGTACAACTGTGTCCACTAAACTTAACATTACTTTTCTTCAGCCACATAAATGGGTTTGAAATAAATGCGCATAAAATGATTGAAACTGTAGATTATGGGGTAAGTAAGGCTTGAATTTTTTCAAATCCACCATCTTCTTGTCACTAATCATTGTTGCTTCAAAGGATAAAGCTGGATTTGATGGAAAGTCTGAAATTAGGTTTTGTTTTGAAAGTATGTTCCCCCAGGCCTTCAATGAGTTTTTGCTTGGACCACACTGGGAGTTTGTTTGCAGTAGGTAAACCCCATAAACTCTGAAATTGAAAAAGGTTGTTTCATTGCTCTAGGAACTTTCCTTCCTTATGACTCCACAGGGAGTACTTTTTTGTTATATTGTACTGGCTAACTAGATTTTCTTCTTTATGCGCCCTGTACACCGTGAAAGGTTAGAGCTAGAAGATACAATTAACTCTGTGTATTCCAGTGACAAGTACACCCAATCTTCTTCTTCTATTTCTGTTCACAACACTGAAATCTCTGTCACAAGGGAGGTAGTTGTGACCTCTTGTCATAAAATATTGATGAACTGAATCAAATCTTCCTTTTGCTACCAATGCTAACATGAGCCGGATGACAATGATTTCATTCTGGCTGCCACAGCCATCTGAGAAAAGAAAGAATTGCCTAATGTTTGAGCTAACATATTCATTTATGTAACTGAGGATGAATGAAAAAACTTCATTGGGACTCTTTTTTGCTATTGCTTCATCATATGTACAGCCTTATCAGATTTTAAATTATAGATATTGAAAACATTGTAAGTAAGCTGGCACTAATAGAATGTGTCTTATATGGGGATAATTGGAAGCATAAGATTTTACATGTAGTCAATGCAAATTTCGGCAACATCTTCATGTTTTCAGCACATCTTTTTTACATGTTCTATTTTCTTGTAAAACTTGTTGGCTCTTCTTCTGTGAACTGTTCTGCTACTGCCACAGCTTGGCATTGTCATTTAAGCTGGAGCATTTATTTTTGACTTTTAATTCTTCACAAACAACATGTATCAACCTGGGGTTGACCAGATTTCAAATCACAGTTTTTATTGAAAATTTTCTAGTAAAACCAATATGATACTTTCACTTAAGGGTGATCTGATTGAAATAATTTCCACATTTTTTTCACATTAAGATTCAATGTCAAGTACTTGTACTCTCCACTTATATAGTGTCCCTCATTGATTGAAAAACTTTTAATGTGGTCTCAATAATATCACCTCAGCCAGCATTGTATTGGCAGATCGCTGTTTTATCTTTAGGTGATTTACTGGAACATAACCGTCTCTTATTCTTCGTAATTTGTCATATCAGAAATACTGAAGACAGATAAAAATGCTGACTTGCATATTTGAACTTGACCACCAGAGCTGGACAATCAGTATTTGTACGTGTGCTCTTTGGGCTCTCTCTTGTAATGTATGTTTCTTCTGACAACTGCAGACATTTCCTTGCAATGGGACACACCTTTATTAGGCTCTGCAAATAACCGCCTTGCTCAGTTTTTGTTCTGAAAGTTAGCAACTTAGAATATAATTCCATCATGATATCTGATTTAAATTTATTTCTCATATATTTCCAGATGCATCTGCAACATAGCAATGTCATTAATAACACAAAAATGCATAATATTTCAGCACCAAACAATAATAACGTTTCGCAATGTATATGGCTTACCTGCAATCATAACTTTGTTCTCTTGGGTTTTACCTTTGTTGTTTTCATACTTTCGGTTTTTCAGTCTACTTTCTTTTATTCTTTCACGTTTGTAAATAATACTTTTTACACCTTTTTTCATTTACTCGCCACTGATTGATGCCATACTAATAATATTCTTCTAAACTGTAACCATAAACACAAAGCTGGCAGCAACAATGCAGGAAGAAACAGATAACAGCTGACAATGAGAGACATATAGCCAACCTAGAGATTTGAATAAGAATCCCTTATGTCCAGGACATGAAGTTTTGTACCAAATGAAAACTTTAATCAACTGTTGCATCCACAGTTTAACATAGACATGAGGGATATTGATACAAATGGATATGTCTATATGCATAATGCTGTATGGCCAACAAACTCAAATTTCGGAAAATAGTGCACATAAGGAGTTTCTGCACCAAGTAATTCAATTGTTTCAAAGGTAAGAAGTTGCCAATCTGACCTTAGACGTTAAAGATGCCATATTTAAAATAAAATTTAAAAAAAGACAATAGTGACAGTACTTTAAGAAAATGACAAAGTATTGACAAGTTCAAATTATAACATATCTTGGAAATGCTGATACCACAGAAGAAATAAATTGTGTGTTTTAGAAAGGTCTATATACCCTTTGTATAGTACATTTTTTGTCTATTTCTTATAGTTTACACATTATAAGCTAGGAGAAAATTTTTTCCGAATGAAGAGGACTTCACAGGCTATTCTCAGAAAATTCAAGGTATAAATTTTGTCATGCAATATCTAATATGTGTATGGCTTTTAACCAAAATCGTCAATTTTGAGGAAATCAAAAATTTCAAAAAAGTTTCCTTGTAATGGGTAGTTTGGGGTAGAGAAATTTTCTTGAAAAGCTTTGTGTCACATCTGTGGAAGATACTGAACTTAAATATCAAGTTTGGTATTTATCAGATTTTTTTTTGTTTTTGATTCGTGCTGTTCACAGATGCACAGACCTTTTTCTAAAAATGCTTTTTTTTTTATTTCAGGGTGCCTCAAAATTTATTTCCGGTGAAATCTCGACATCAAATTTTTGGTTGAAATACAATGCTCCCTCTACTTAATCTATGTACACAGTAGAGAAAGTAAAAAATTAGTATGCTTGTGGCCATGAAGTTCATTTGTTTACTACTCATCTTTTCATTGTGAAATTAATCTGTGGGGCCAGGTGCTAATATTCATATAAGTGGATACTGTTGTGGGTTTTTCATCATGGCTAGCTACTATTATTTATGTAATTGGATATTGTCGTATATTTTTGCATCATTAGAGGGGGTTTCGAGAGGAAGACCATAAAATGAGGAACATATTTTTCCAACTGTAAATTAGTAGAAGGATTTCAAAAATTTAAAGTGTGGATAACTACAGTGATGAAATAGCACCAGGCAAGGTTAATGTTAGAAAGGAGGAGTGCACATTATGCCACAATATACAGGATGGAAGGTAACTTATGATCATTCCTTTTAAACTATGAAAGAGCACCTTGTTTTGAGCATTTTTCCTTAGAAAATTTTTTCCATAAATGGAAAATTTTTTATGTTCTTGAATTAATTGCAACACAGCAAATTCCACAGGTTCACTTTACATTTGATTTTTCAGCTTCTGCTGCAATGGCAATGAGCAAATAAACAGAAAGCTATGCATGATTGTAATGTAACCTAAATATCATACGCAGGAAATCCACTCGATAGCTGATTTACGTTAGATGTTCTATTTTGCGCTTGCCATGCAGGTTTAAGCTCAGCTCAGCACTGTGCCTATTTTCCTCGCCCTTCCTGCATAGCTGAGCTGATGCGGCTTGTCGATTGTTAACATGTTTGTGCCATTCACTCAGCCTGAGCCCACTTCCTTCATTTGTTGCATTTGCGTGTACGGTAATTACCCGAATAATATTCTTTTGAGACTTGAGTGTGTGTTGTGCATTTGAGAATGACATGACCAGCAACAAACCAGCTGTGAAGAAGTTATCCAGTGAAGTGTTCAGCGGTTTGCATCTTCTGAAATGTAAGTAGGTACCATTTTATTATTTAGGAAAGGAATTTTGGAATAGGTGTTGTTGGTGACCTAGTTTTGCATTGATGATTTTGAAAGGGAGATTGAAATATTTATAGTTGTATCCCACCAGTATTGATTCAGCCCTGTTGCTATCATTGATGAATGAAATTGTTTGATTATGCGTCATCTCAAAAAAAAAAAAAGTGATGAATTTGGCATCACATGGAAAGTGATCCCGATGAAAATGTCCGTCCCAAACTACAAGGTTTCTTATGCTTGTCTGCCCCAAACTTCAAGGCTTCCTATGCTTGTCCGTCCTGTACACAATGTTCAAGCCTTTTTGTTTTCATGCAACAAACGATGAAAGCTGATAGAGAATATTTTAATTGGATGGTTGTTACTTTTAGCTGTTTCTGTTCTTGTGAAGAACATTTCCAGTTCGGCTGCAGCAGGCCTTAGGTCCATTTCAGAATGCAAGCACATAGAGGAGCAACCACGTCCTTTGCGAACCACTGGGGAATTTGTGTGTATATGTTGTGTATAATTATTGTAGGTATGTAGAATCAATTATTTCATAGGTTTTTTTACAATACGCTGGTATTTTGAATGAAAAATTTGAAGAAAAGGCAGGCATTTTGGAAAAAGGCTTGATGCCTTCATCTTATCTTGCAAATTATTATAAAAATCTTAATTGCGGTAGGCTTTTGGTAAAAAGACAAAACTTTCATGCTTTTTTGTAAAGTCTGCTGCATAACCTCGATAAGGTTATTGTATCCATCTTTACCACGTCTGCGATCCCCCAACAATGTCTTCTGGAAATATATATTAGTGTTAGTGCAGTTGTTGGCAACATAAAAATTTGAGTTCTTTATCAGAATAAATAATTTTTATTCTAAGTGAATTAAACAAAATAAAAAGTCATGGACCAATAAACACATTTTATATGCAAAATTTTGATACAATCAAATACCCTAACCACAGAAATTTGCTCAGCTTCTCTGTGATGGACTTTTTATTATGTTCTTTGTTTTTTTTTTTTTTCTTTCTTTTTTGACAAAATGTCTGATCACTGTCAGGATTGGCAAGGAAAATCTAATTTCTATTTTTCCAATATTCACTCAGGTCTCATTTGAAGAACTGGAAGTATGGGTTCAATCCCTGCTGTGCTGACGATCCAATGTTTTTGTGGATCACAGAACACCCGTCGGGCAGATTCAGTGTATGCCGCACCCTCTCTCAGCAACATGGGTAAGCAAGTCTTAACCAGCCAGGCAAAGGGAAAGAAACACGCTGATGAAGGCCTCTAGGAAGGTGACCTCTCAATGCTTTTCACTGTCACCAGTGCAGTTGTAATGCTACTTCTGCGTGGTAGCCACACCACCTTCTACTGCTGGCTGCACCCAGCTGGCCGTCAACTCTGGCGATCAAGTGGACCATCCTGATATCTTGGACTCAGTAAGTGCTCTGAAGAAAAACAATTGTAAAAATCAGTGATACAGGTTGCATCTCTGACAGTTCTTTCTTTATTATTTCCAGTATGTCGCAGTTGATGGTGAGTCATGCAATCGCAATGTGTCCCTGCAAAATTGCAACATCATCTTCAGTAATTTCATCTGGTGGATTGCCAACAATCATAGGATACAAGCAGAGGGACGCAGTGATGCAGGAAGAAATTCTCTTGTGTTTTTTAGCTGTTGCAAGACACAATTCTTGTCGTGACATCGGCAGTCTAGTTTTACTCTTGCTTGATATTTTTCCAGACAGTGACATTGCCTCCAAAATATAGCTCCAAAAATCGAAAGTCACTACAGCATTATGTTTAGACTTGGACCATATTTCACTACACAGTTGCAAGATACTGTTGCTTTCTGTGACATGATCACACTAATTTGATGAAAGTTTAAATAAGGTTTATCAAAAATAGCAGATGGACCTCTTTTTGGCATAATGTATCAGATGAGGTTGTTACTAGATACCTTAATTCAGTGTTTTTAGAGAAAAACTTTGCAATAGATTTACTTACAGCATTTGAAGCAGGTGTATCTGAATCCCAGATAAATCTAAAGGGGCAAGTTATTCAGGTTTCTATGGATGGCCCAGCTGTGAATAAGGCATTCCTGAGAGAACTGAAAAACAAGCTGAAAGTTGATGGTGACCAAGATGATCCTGTACTCATTGACAATCTCTCTCCCTCTCTCTCACACACACAAACACCCCACCTCCACAGCCTTTAAGATGATGGGGGAAATCGTCCTCCGTGGTGTAGTGGTTACTATGTTAGTCTCTAGTTCCCAGGGTCGCAGGTTCAAACCTGGTGGAGGGCAATGGATTTTTTTGGGTGTAAAAATCCTTAGTATAGCTTCCTTCGGATGGGAAGTAAAGCCGGTGGTCCTGTGTTGTAGGTTTACAGCACGTAAAAGAGCCTCAAGCCTGATTAAAGAGGCCTCTGAGCAAAATTACCAGTCTTTCACACCCAATATAGAATGCTACATTAAGGACCACAGCAGTTAAAGAGCGTCCATAAATAAAACTCAATTTAATTTTAAGACAGGATGTCAGTGGATCGTAACCTAGTTCAATTTCTGAGATCATTGTATAATGTCTTTAAAAATGTGGCCTCCTGCCATGCTGATTTCACTAAGATTACGGGCTCCTCCATCTTTCCCCAGAAGTTCTGTGATGTGCATCGGGTGGAGGATAAAACGGTGGCAGTCAGGACCCAGCAAACTCTACCAGTTGTGGAAATGTATGTAATAGGTGGAAAAATTGGAGGAGGAGAAAGAGGTTAAGCCTAAACTGAAACTTATCAAACATTGGAATTGCAGACCACCACAGCTACCATATGGTGTGTGAATGTTTGCAGAACATGATGCTGAGAGTTCAACTTAGCTTCTTTGAGACTATGGCTGCTATGGTTGAGCCATTCCTGACAAAGTTTCAGTAAGATGCTCCATTAGCCCCTTTCTTTTATACTTCACTGCGATCTCTCATGAGAGATTTAATGTGCAAGTTTGTAAAACAAGAAAAGTTATAGAGAAGTTATAGGCAATTCACAAGATAGATCTGAGCAACAATAATAATCTCCTGAGTGCTCAGTGTAGACGTTGGTTATGGGACCAAGAAAGCCTTAGGAAAATGTGAGGTGTCCAGTAAGGAAATCTTAGTGTTTCAGAAGGAATGCCGACCATTTTTGAAGGCCATGGTGATAAAAATATTTGAGAAGTCGTCCTTAGCATATTCTTTTACAAAGAATGTCACATGCCTGGATCCAGAAGTGGACACCAATGTTGAGCTTGCCAAGAGACGTTTAGGCTCAGCTTTGACTCATCTCACTGAATTGAACTGAACTGCTTCAGCGGCCATGTGGCTGACTGTGTTGGTACAGAGTTAAAAAATCTGTTGGAGTTGAAGTCCATGACAAACACTCTCAAAGAATTTGATGGAGGTTGTGATCATCTTGACCATTTCTGGCTGAAGAAAGCTATTGGAGACAAAAGTGGCCACAACAATTCCAAAAGTTTATCAAGCTAGTGTGTCTTCTCTTCCATGGTAATGCTCTTGAAAGAGGTTTCTTTGATAATTCATCTCCACTGGTTGAGAAACCTCTCTGGTTGCCGTTCATACCATTCACAAAGCAATTGGTTCTTAGCTTTTGAAATGCTCAGTGGAAGATTAGTGAAGAGGAGGGCAGCTAATGAGTTAATGAAACATGAGAGAAAGAGGTAAAAGGAAAGGTTAAAGATCAAAGAAGTGCAGAGAAAGGGGTAGCTCAGATTGAAGATGAAATACAGTCTTTAGAACAATGCAGCAAGTGAATTTTCTTTGTGCCATCTTTTATTTATGGTGCCTCTTAACTAGTCGATTCTAGTTTTATGTATTATGCTGTAATTGTACCTCACTGAACCAATTGTTAAGGTTATTTAGAAAATTTTGAGTTGGAGTTGTAACACTTAACATCACTTATATGTTTTTCGTCTTGATTGGTTTCGAGAACTAATTGCTCCCATTCTTGGAAGTAACATAAAGGCAAACATAAAAATAAAACTTCCATTTGATAAAAAATCCAATAACGAATTCATAATGTGAAAAATTTTCAGGATATTTGTTTTATATGAAATTTATCAGTTTTTATACATGAATTTAAAATTTCTTTAAATGAAAAAAAGTAAAATGCCTGATTCAAAAGGATTATCATGACTTCCGAGAATGGGAGCAATTAGCTGTTGAAACTGGTCAAGACCAAAAACATGTAAGTGATGGTAAGTATTTCAACTCTGATTCAAAATTTACTAAATAATTTCAAATTCACATCATTGCTATTAGCTTATCCATATTTTATAGAAATTAGTTGTTAAGGGTTTTATTATTGTGTTCACTATTTAACTAGTCTTGATTTTAGATTTTAGTAATTTTAATTTTTAAAATGTATCTGACACCTTTTCACAGCAATGAACAGTTTATTTTGCACTTTCTTAAGCTGAATGCCTCTGTGTGGTGTGAGCATACTTACCAAAACTGTCTCTGTGTGTTAACGTATTAAACTAGTTATTTTGTAAATTTTAAGCTCAACATGTTGATTTAAATAAAAAATAAACCATGTTATTTTGTCTGATTTTTTTTTTTCTGGATTGAAAAGCAAAAATCCTGAAATACACATTGAGACAAATGCGATCAAAGCTTATTTAAAACTAAGTTCAAAAAACCCTGAGAAAATGCAAAACTTGACCTGGAAAACTCGAAATTTTTTTTAGGAGATTCGCTGAATACAGTGCATACAGAATATGGAACTGAGGAAGCATTTACAATATCATGCAAATTATTAATAGGAACACGTATTTATAAAGGTAAATAAAAGCTTGAGAAACCCAAGTTACAAACTTATGCTTCCTTTCTTTGTGAATTGTAAAACTCTTGTGGACAATCAAAGCAGAAAATCAATGGGAACTTCTTTTTAATATTTAGAGAAATTGTTCAAAATCCCTTGCCAACACACATGCTTTACACATTTTCTGCAATTCTGTCCAGGTTTTTTTTTTTTATTATTTCTTCCGCTGCTCAAAGTATTCTTTCTTGCAATGTTTTCAGATTGGGCACTTTTGTAATGTATACATGAGTTTTCATATTGTCCCAAAGAAAAAAATCAATTGGATTTAGATGGGCGAACTTGATGACCATCTTATTGGTCCATTGTGAGTGAACCAGCATTCTACATAGGTATTGCGTAGATGGCCACACATGGCTCTATTTATATGTGGAGGTGTGCCATCATGTAATAGCCACATATAATTTCTTACTGCCAGGAGAAAATCCTCAAGCAGAAGCATTAATGTTTCTTGAAGAAACTGGAGATAGATGGCTACTGTCAAAACCTGAGGAAGAATACAGGGACGATTTAATGTGTTTCCTGTGATTCCTGCCCAAACATTTACAGAAAATCCGTGGAAAGCCTTCTTGTCTTATTGTGTGTGGATTGTCGTGAGACCCAGGTGCATACATTATGGTAATTAGTTATCGATTTCTGGTAAAAGTTGCAAGAATTTCAAGGGGAAAGTCCCCTCCTTGTTGAGGAAACCATTCGGAAAATGCTACCCTTGGTGCATAATCTGCTTCAGAGATACTACATGCGCTGAGTATGATAAGGGCATAGCAATTCTTCTTTTAATGTCATCAAAACAGTCCAATGGGATATGCCGATAGTGTGAGCTATACCACGGCTGCTGCTTCCAAGATCTTCCACCAAGTGAAGAATTTTCTTCTTCTTGTGCAACATTTCTTTGACCAATTCTTTCAACATAAGGAGATACACTTCCTTTGTCTAGACTCTTTGACAGATGAAAACAAATGTCCTATGATGTGGTGATTGTCTAATTGTAATCTCTTATAACAAATAATTGATGAATATTAAGTCATATATGGTAACCCATTCATGGCCTTTTTCTCCTTTGCTATTCCCTTGCCATCTAGCGGAACTTGGGACTCCTGATTCATACTCAAGAGTACACTGGTGTTGCTGTCAGGTGCCTCCTTCACCACAGTAAACATGGTTCATCACTTATCGTGGAAGAATGTGCATTTATTTGATTTTAAGCATAAAATTTAATCTGTTGGCTGTGGCCAGGGTGTTTACCAAACTGTATGACCTGTAAGAAAAACTATATTGCGACTGCCAATAAATTTGAAGCTTCAGGTTCGGTATAAAACAAGAAACATTCATGGGAGAAGACCAGTTTTAACAAAAAATAAACCAGGTGAAATTGATGCCAGTTTAGAGTGCTTACCTCAAAAATTGCTAAGCAGATTAGCTCAACAAACAGGTGTTCTCCATCTTCTGCAAGAAATGCTAGATGTCTGCTGAAACTGAAACCCTATCTCTATACACAATTTTAAGCATTGAAATAAGATGATCCCAGTAGGCAAGTAAATTACTGCAATTGGTATTTTCCAATTTGTATAGAGTTGTTTGTATTTTCTTTGGTGAATCTTGGTTTCATCTAAATGGAGTGTGAAAATGCACACAACAGTCAATATTGGGCTTCAATAAAAAACCTGTGCTATAACATGAAGTGCCTCACTTTTACCTGAAAATTGGAGTATGATGTGTGATAAATGCTGGAAAAATAATAGGGCCCATTTTCTATAATAAAACAATTAATGCAGACCAATATTGTAGACTAATTTTAAGATCATTTTTTGATCACTTGACAAAGAAGAAAAATCTTATGATGGGCTTCAGCAAATGCAATCATTAAATGATATAAAAGAGGTGTTGATTTATAATTAGAATTGTTGATTTGTGGCTCCCTCTTTCCCCTGACCTAACAAGTTATTATTACTTACGTTTTTTCAAAGGTATATTGTTGTAATCCTCGCAAAATACAGGAATATAGAGATAATATTATGTTAAAAATCACAAGAATTCCTGCTTATGAGGTTAGGCAAATGGGCGACAGCATTTTAATGAGGTATGCTGCTTGTTTGAGAGCACAAAGCCAATATTTCTAGCATCCACTATAAGGCTTTTAGTGTGCTGGCACCAGTTTCCTGGCAACTCAGTTCTCTCTCTTGCAGTGAGCCCACAAACAGCTAAAACCATATAACGACCTTGCCTATATGTTCCAGCTAAAAAATACAATAGCTGGGAGCATGAATAATAATTCTGACTGGCTGTAACTTATATAAAAAGCTCCAATAACTGTTCTCCAGCAGACATTTTTATAAGGAGAGAAATTTGATGTGTTACATCCACATGACTCTCTACCTCTACTTCAAGTTGAGACAAACGTGTACATAAATAGTTGCATTACACATTTGGTTATAGATATAAAGGGAATATTGATAGTTAAATGTTTAAAAACTGGTTGCTGTATACTGGCCTTGAAATTCCATAGTCTTCCACAACATTGCAGGAAAGAATTGGAGATTGGCAGTTAAACAAAGTGAAATAAAGTATTGAAAAAAATTCAAACAACTAACAAAGGATATCTTGGAAATGGTTATGCCACAAAAAAGTTATTTAAAATAAATTCTGTATTTTAAAGAGGTCTACATTTTCTGTATAGTAAGCTTTTGTGTATATTTCATGGTTTATAAGTTATACAAAATTTTTTCAGAATCAAAAAGACTTCACATACTGTTCTGTAATGGTATTACTTACAAATGTTTATTTACATCAGTGTTGAAGCCATCTTATGACGTCATTCATTTGTTTGGATTGTAGCTCCATCTGGCGTTAGCAATTTGCGTTTCCTAGTATCAGCTTTCTGAAATAATTCATTTCAGAATGTCCTCCGGCTAGCTATTATCCTGTTGGCCTGGGGTCGAACATGTGTCTCAATACAGGTTGTGAAGCGGAAAGGAATCTTTTATTCAAAAATTACACTGATGAAGAAATTTGTTTTTTTTTATAATTTTTTATTGTCGAACACGTTCACTATCACTTTTACATATTGATCTAGATACTCGCCAAACTGAAACTGTTATAATACTTCTTACCGATCACTTTTAATTCACGTACTTCAACTTTGTGTATAATTAACTTTATAATACTTCAGATTTTCATAACTTGTGAATCTATAGCCGACGTATCTCATATAAATATTTTGATGAACTTAAGATGACGTGTATTGCACAAAGAATTTTGATGAACTGCGTAAAGACGACGTGTAGTGTACACAGATTTTTGATGAACTGCGGGGCAAGCTACCTCGAACCTACCCTATTTATATGCCTGCATCAAGATACGCCTAAAGATTATAAATGAACTGCTATTGGCTAATAAAACGCGCCAACATTAGCGTCTATTTTAATATCCAATGAAAACCACGAATACATATTGCTTTTTAGGGAAACATTCCAGAAGGTTCTCAACGGAAAAAACACGCGAACATTACGTAACTTCCTGCATTATTGCGCTATTATTGACAGTTTCAGTAAGGCCTTATAAATTTACTTTCCAACAATATTTACAATCAATAAACATCTGAAATCAATGTCACATAAAAATGCATATTCATATTACAATCATTATTTACATTTAAGTAATTTATGATACAAATTACTGCATCATATGCCCCACTAGAAACATAATTATAAATATTTACAACCTGTTTTGGAAATTTATAATTGGGTTTTTAGTCTCCTAAATCTTGGAACACACGCTATCACTTTCACTTAACACTTCACACGCATTTAACACACGATATGTTTTTTTTTTTTTTATTATTACATATATATATCTCGCCACTACTTACTGGCTCTTGTTGAATGTGTTTAAACTTTAATCTGACATTACATTTTTTTTTTTTTTTTTTATATGTATATAGCAAATACTGTACCCTGAATTATTTATTCACTATTACAAAATTGCTTACTTTCTTAAGTTGTTAACAAAAATTTATACATTTAAGATTTTTGTAATTGTTTAACATTTTTACCAAAATATTCACCCTCTACACAAATATTTACATTTCTTAAATCTAGGCACTGTTTCACATGTTCTATTTACTACATAAATATATATATATATATATTTTTTTTATTATATTTACCAATTTTTGTTATTTTGTACTTTATCTTAACAATACTCTTGGAATAGTATTTATGTACTTTACTTTAATATAACATCATGCTTTATTTCACATGTTCGGTTACTAATAAAATGTTATTTTACTCTTACATTTAGTCATGTCCAAAATTTATTTCTCCTTTCCTATGACGTACATATTTATTTAACCCTCTTACGTTCCAATACATTGCTCTGCATTTCGTCTTTAACTATCCAGCATTTACTATTTATCACCTTTGTCTTTTGTTTCACCTTGATCTTCATGGTTGTATGGTTTCAGCATCTCAATATGGAACTTTCCTATGCTTTTTCGAGTTGTTGGATTACATAACTCATATGTATTAGTTCCATATACTTCAACAACTTCATATGGTCCATGGTATTTGAGAAACATTCGCCAATAAAGTTTATTTGCTTTATCCGACAATTTCTTGGTTTTGACCAAAACTAAATCTCCTATTTTGATCCTCCATTCCTTTCTCTTCTTTTCTTCATGTTTAATTTTTCTTTTTATGGCCTTTTTCTTCATCCTCTCGAATGCTTTTCGGAACATCTCTTCTTCTGTTTGTGGTATCGAATGCGCATCTGGAATGGCTTCTGGAATTTTTTTACACATTGTATTGATCTTCTTTCCTAACTTAAGTTCACATGGTTTGTATCCTGTCACATTGTTTACGGTTTCATTTAGTAGATTCTGAACGAAGTTCACGTATCCATACCATTGGGTGTGTTTTCGATGACATAACACCCTTAAATAATTTGAAATTTCCTTAATTTCCCTCTCCACTGGGTTGGAGTTCGGTCTGTATCTTGACGAAAAATATTGTTTAATGCCATTTTCTTTCAGTCCATCCATAAATTTTTTTCCTGTGAAGTACGAAGCATTATCGCTCAATACAGATTGAATAGGTCCTTCTTCTATCACATATGACTTGAGTAGTCTATTCAAACATGCTAAACCTGTAGGTTTTCTCAAAGGGTAAATTCTTACATATTTGCTGAATATATCATAACAGACAAATATATATTTATTTCCAAATTGACTTGGAGGCATCGGACCATGAATATCAATACTAATTACACATCTCGGCTTATCCCTTATAACCGAATTAGTTTCAAATGCATATGCTGCATTTATTTGCTTTGCCTTCTGACACAGGTTGCAGCACGATATAAATTTTCGAACTTTCTGACGCAATTTGGATATGTATAAATTCTCTAAAATCATAGAAGTTGTTCGGTCCGTCCCTGAGTGTGCTAACCCTTCGTGAAAATTCTTAATTAGTTCCTTTTCCATGCTTTTCGGAACCATTATCTTCCAACTAGGCATTTCTTTTCCATGCTTCTTGTATAATGTCCCATCTCGAATTGCTACAATTTCTTTCTTTGCCTTTTCAATTAGTGGTGCCTTTTCTTTAAGTTCTAACAATTTTGCAGCCTCTTTTTGAGTTTCCCACAAATTTTTCAATTTTCTAATCATTTCTTTGCTTAAAGGAATTTCAATTGTAAAAATTTTGACTTCATTTCTAGGCCTTGAAATATTTTCGGGAATTTGTGGGTTGTAGTTCAATCTTGATAGCAAATCACTGAAGGTATTATTTTTGCCAGGAATGTGTATAATCTCAATATCAAATGCAGATATTGCATGAATGTATCTAGCAAGTTTTCCACTACATAATCTACACCGTTGTATGAAAGTTAAGCTGATGTGGTCTGAATATACTTTCACCTTTTGCTGATAAATATAGGTTTTAAAACGAATTAATGAGAAATATAGTGCTCCAATTTCTAACTGAGTTACTGAAGAATTCCGTTCAATATTTGTAAGTCCTCTAGAAGCTGTACTAATGACGTGAAAGTCATTGTTGATGTCTCGCTGTCCTAAAATTCCGGCGTATCCTTGCATTGATGCGTCGACATAAATCTCATATTCCAAATCTTCTCTGGGCCTCTCGAGTAATATGGACTTAGCAAAGAGTTCTTTTACTCTCTCAAAACATTTCTGATGATCCACTGTCCATTTCCACTTATTGTTCTTTCGGAGAAGCTGCCGCAGTGGTTCTATTTCAGCCGAATATCTTGGTATGAACTTACTCTGAAAGTTCAATACCCCTAAGAGACGTCTAATTTGTTTCACGTTCCTTGGTGGTGGAATTTTCATTATTGCTTCTATTCTTTTCTGATCAGGTCTTATACCTCGTTCATCCACTACATAACCCAGAAAATTTATTTCCTTGACACAAAATTTTGATTTTAGTATGTTCACAGTCATACCATGTTGTTGTAGTTTATTTAACACATAATGGACATTATTCATGTGTTCTTTAAATGTTTGACTAATGATTAGGAAGTCGTCAATATACTTTATTAAAAAGTCATCTGCCCAAAGATACTATGAATGGCTCTCAAAAATCCACTTCCTGAGTTTTTTAAACCAAAAGGATTTACACAAAAACGATACTGGATCCCTGAGTACTGAAATGAAGTGTAATCACGCACTTGTGGATCTAATTCCACTTGCCAATATGAAGCAGTGAGGTCAATGGATGTCAAAAATCTCCCTCTGGAAAGTTTCGTAATTAATTGTTCAATTCCCTCACTTTGAAAATGATCTGGTTTCATATACTTGTTGACATATCTACCATCTAATGTTAATCTCAAACTACCATCTCGTTTAATACTCCAGCAGATTGAATTTATATACTGAGAATTACTTTGCTCAATAATCCCATTTTCTAACATGCTATTTATTAGTTGTCTAGCTTTGTCCCGCAGATTTATAGGTAAATTGTCATACTTGTGCCTATATGGTGGTACGTCTTCTACTTGAAATGTATGCTGATATACATTACATCTGCCTGGGATATTACTAAATACTGAACTATTGTTCATCAAACCATCATGAAGGATTTGTTTTTGCGTTTTCTTAAGGTTATAAGCTTCTTCACACTTGTGTATTATTTCCTCATTTCTCTTCTCTTCCCAACTGTTGTCTGTCTCGCTCACATGGTCGTCTTTTGTTTGGATTGTAAATTCCTCTACTTCTGGCATTTCTGCTAGCTGTTGAAAATATGGCGTGGTATTCCCTTCATATTCTGTGACTACCTGCTTTATCTGACTATTTCTATCAGTTTCTGTTATTTGCACAAAAAACTCTTGGTCACAAAGATTCTTCTCATCCTTTGTCATCTCGATTACAGAAACTTTCTCTTTTATAAATGGTACCCTTATTTCTCTATCATCTTTTGTCATTCTTAACTCTTCATGTTTAAAATCTATACTTGCTTCATATTCATGTAGGAAGTCACATCCTATAATTATGTCACAAATCAGATGGTTTACAATTAGAAACATAACCTCAAAATTCTCTCCGCCGATAAGTATGCTAAGTAGAGCTTGTGTTTTTATGACCTGTGTAGTTCTTCCGATTGCAACACGACAAACTAAATTACTAGTGGGAAGAGCCATAATTTTGTTACCTTCATTAATCAAATTTATGTAAAATTTCTGTGAGCAAATTGAAGCTGACGACCCAGAATCTATAGTTGCAATAATCTCTTTCTTCGCAATTTCCATCCTAACATGAGGTGACTCAAAATTTTCTCCCTTATCTTTTGTTGCTGTAATCTTATTACAGGGTGTATGTGTAGGCATATTATTTGTATTGGTAATGGATACTGAATTATTAAAGACGTCCTGAGAACCTACTACACAGGAGTCTGTTAACAGTTTTCCTGGTTATTTCCATGTTCACGTACGGGACTGCCATTCCTAACAGGCGCTAAATCTATCTCATTGTCGCTACCATTGTTTTGAGTTCCCCTTCCTCGAGTTCGAAATCCTCGATTTCTGACATTATGTCCCCTTGGCACATAATTTTCTTGCCGTTCCTCAGATCTTTCCCGGTTATTGTTTTCCCTCCAGTGAGTGAAATTTCCCCTTTGTCTAATGTACCGCCTTCCATAATTTTGCCCTCTTTCAGGCAATCTTTCTGTCCTGACATAATTTATTTGTTCCTGTCGACCTGGTCTCCTATCTATCCTCGATCTTTCAAATTGTGGAACGTATGATTGATACCGTTGTCTGGTATTATTTTCATGACGCCTGTCTTGTCCTCTACTTTGCTGATAACTACCTTGGTAATTTCTTCTATCTCGCACATCTAAAAATCTAGGCTCCCACTCCCGAGATATATCTTCTTCCTGTTGTTCCAAAGCTGTTATTAATTCTGTCATCTCATAGATGTTCCGTGGTTTTGCAATTAATAAGTAATTTCGTATCCTTATAGGATAATGCCTTGCGAGCAAACTCACAAAATCTTCCTCATTGATTGGAGGTGACAAGTTTCTAACCTGACTTGCATGTTTCAGTAAGTAATCAGTCATTGATATTCCCTCTCGTGGATTAAATGGACCATGACTAAGCATTGCTCGAATTCTTTGCTGTACCGTAACATTCCAAAATCTGTTCATGAATAACCTCTTAAAGGATTCATATGAAATTTCACCCCCGGATACCATTTGTAACCAATCTAAAGTTTTCTGGTCCAAACATCTTTTGACAACTATCATTTTCAATGCTTCAGGTATCTTTTTAATTTGAAAATACTCTGATAATTCTGCAATGAACTGTACTGAACTGGAGTTTTCATTAAATTTTGGAAGTGGAAAATCACTTAAGATATGATTGTAATTTTGCAAATTCCCTGCTCCCATATTTAAATTCTCTAGTGTTACTTGTGCACTCTGAGTTTCAGCATTAGCTATAGATGAAGCTGCCGCATCACTCACATTATTTGTCATACCTGAGGAACTACCTCTATCATTATGTTGTACATCTGATACATTCACATCACATATATTTGCCCTTGAATTCAATCCTAACCTATTTACAGTACCTTGCAGATTTTCTATTGTCTGTTCCAATTTTTTATTATTCTCATTTTGAACAGTTTGGTGTTTGTTAATTTCAGAAGTTAGCTTTTGATTCAAATCTTTAACTTCATCAGACAATTTATTTCTCTGTGTTTCTGACTCCTTCTGAATTTCAGATATTTCCCCTCTGAAATTAACTTGCACCTGTATTAAATCTGCATTTGTAGCCTCCATCATCTCTTTTAACTCACTTGAAATGCTACTCATTCGGCTACCTAGCTCTGTACATTTTACATTAACATGCTCTATTTTATTATTAACCTCATTTTTTTGGTTAGATATTTCCCTGCTCATGTCTAACATTTTCTTTGAAACTTCACCTATTTCATTTGCTATCATTTCTTGATTTTCATTTTTCATTCTAATCATACTACTATCTAGCTCCATGAATTTCTTTTCAATTTCTTCCCTGTTTTGTTCTAAGCTTTTACCAATATCTTCCCTCAATTCTCTCTTATTCTGATCTAGTTTTTGTTCTAAACTCCTATCAATATCTTCTCTTAATTCCCTATTATTCTTTTGCATATCTTCCCTTAATTCTTTCTTATTACTCTGAGTTAATTTTTCTAATTTCTCATTATTCTTTTGCATATCTTCCCTGTTTTGATCTATTTTCTTACTAAGATCTTCCCTGTTTTGATCTATTTTCTTTTCTAATTTCTCATTATTCTTACAAATTTCTTCCCTTAATTCTTTCTTATTCTGATCTAAACTCCTATCAATATCTTCCCTTAATTTCTCTATATTCTTTTCCATATTCTCATTAGTCTTTTTCATATCTTCTCTCAATTCCCTACTCATATTTCTCAGCATTTCCATCATCATACTAGCATCAAGATTAACATTTCCTGCTATTCTATTCTCACTTTCTGCACTAACATTTTCATCCTCAAATCCTAAAAAGTCTGGGCTGTTTTCTGTAACCTGTATTGAATTACAGCTAACTGTTACATTATCTCCCTCCATAATTATTTCTTCTGTATTATTAGTAGCCATTGTTCTCTTTATCCTACCACTCCTAAGGTACATTTAAATTTGTTTACCCCTTTTTTTTTTTTTTTTAGAATTAACATAACATTATTCTAACCTTTCTGATGCTATCTGCTGATGTAGCTTTGATGTCCAGCTTTCTGCCCCTTTCTCCTAGGTTTGTATGTCGCTTCTGCGTTGTATTATGATGAATCTGCGTCTTGTAGATTATTTCACTGCTGCATTCGCCCCTTCCTGGTCATCTCACTTCTTCCTGGTTAATTCTGCCCCTTCCTGGTTATTCTGATCCTTGCCTGGTCATCGTGTTCCTTTCCTGGTTATCGTCCCCCACGTTGGGCGCCAATTTGTAATGGTATTACTTACAAATGTTTATTTACATCAGTGTTGAAGCCATCTTATGACGTCATTCATTTGTTTGGATTGTAGCTCCATCTGGCGTTAGCAATTTGCGTTTCCTAGTATCAGCTTTCTGAAATAATTCATTTCAGAATGTCCTCCGGCTAGCTATTATCCTGTTGGCCTGGGGTCGAACATGTGTCTCAATACAGGTTGTGAAGCGGAAAGGAATCTTTTATTCAAAAATTACACTGATGAAGAAATTTGTTTTTTTTTATAATTTTTTATTGTCGAACATGTTCACTATCACTTTTACATATTGATCTAGATACTCGCCAAACTGAAACTGTTATAATACTTCTTACCGATCACTTTTAATTCACGTACTTCAACTTTGTGTATAATTAACTTTATAATACTTCAGATTTTCATAACTTGTGAATCTATAGCCGACGTATCTCATATAAATATTTTGACGAACTTAAGACGATGTGTATTGCACAAAGAATTTTGATGAACTGCGTAAAGACGACGTGTAGTGTACACAGATTTTTGATGAACTGCGGGGCAAGCTGCCTCGAACCTACCCTATTTATATGCCTGCATCAAGATACGCCTAAAGATTATAAATGAACTGCTATTGGCTAATAAAACGCGCCAACATTAGCGTCTATTTTAATATCCAATGAAAACCACGAATACATATTGCTTTTTAGGGAAACATTCCAGAAGGTTCTCAACGGAAAAAACATGCGAACATTACGTAACTTCCTGCATTATTGCGCTATTATTGACAGTTTCAGTAAAGCCTTATAAATTTACTTTCCAACAATATTTACAATCAATAAACATCTGAAATCAATGTCACATAAAAATGCATATTCATATTACAATCATTATTTACATTTAAGTAATTTATGATACAAATTACTGCATCAGTTCCCAGAAAATTTAAGATATACATTTGAATTGTCATGTTAATATCTTAAATTTATGATATGCTAATCAAAATCATTAAGAACCATTTAGTCATTATTGAGAAAGTCGGAAATATTTTAAAAATTTTTGATGTAAAGGATAGTGTGGGGTGGAGGGATTTTCTTGAAAATCTTTGGAAGTTGCTGAACTTAAATACCAAGTTTGCTAATTATCCAACATTTCATTTTTGAGTTCTGCAAATGCATACAGACCTTTCTCTAAAAAGAGTTTTTATGGAGGGTGCGTTCAGTGTGCCTTCAAACATGTATTTCCAGTGAAATCTCTATATCTAATTTTTGGGCAGAGTACAATACTTCCTCTTACCTACTATAGGTAGGTGGCAGAGAAAGTAAAAATAAGAAAGTTCAACAGTTGGTCACCATCACCACTCTCCTATCCTTTTTTTTTTTTTTTTTTTTTTTTTTTTTTTTATTCTTTTAATTATAGGGAAGCAAACAACAGTTCATACTCTTATTTACATAAGAAATTGTTTTGTATAGATATAGGAATTTAAACTGTATAATGAAATGTGTAGTTATTCAACAAGAAATAACAATAAGTTTAATGCCAAGAGAGCCACTGAACTAAGAACTGGCTGCACTGTTTTTTTCTCACTGGCCATGTGACACATGATTCTGGAGTGGCTCTGGCTCTGCAGTATTGTTGACAGTGATATGTTGTAGTTCAATTATTACAAGTTATTTAGTCACAAAGTATATTATGGCTCACTACATGTTTTCTACTGCACAGTGTGTATTTATTTATGATTCGTAAGTGTTAACTGGTCATCAAGTAAAAATACGATTTGCAGAAAGATTTCCAGGTGTAAAAGTTTTAGGCCGCAAAAAAAAATCAATACACTTTATAAAAAATGTCACACTACAGGAAGTGTTTAGTTTAAGAAACCTAAAAGATAGCTTAGGGTTCTTACTGAAGAAACATTAAACAACATCAGTCATCGTTTGGAGACTACCTCCTAAAAATCACTTATGTGTCTTTCACAACAGGCAGGCATTTCTTATGACTCTCTGCGAAGAGCTACTACATTGTTGAAGTTAAAACCATATAAAATAACTGTGTCACATGCTCTTGAACCAGGTGATCCTGTAATTGGCGCACATTTTGTGAGTGGAGTCTCAATAGTGTGTACAATGGCAAAATAGATCCATATTTAATATTTTTCTCGGGCGAGGTTTGGTTCCGCCTTCATGGATGTGTGTGTACACAAAATAATTGTTATTGGAGCTATGGCAAACATAATATTGTTCATGAAGTACCCCTCTATGACGAAAAATTGGTGTATGGTGTGCCATGAGTGGAGAAAGAGTTATAGGGCCATTTTTTTAGTCAACAGTTGATGCCCCTATGTAAGTGAATACAATTTTGCTTCCTTTTTTTAGACAATTAGCAGATAGGAGGTGATTTTGCCATTTTTCAACAAGAGACTGCCACAGCTCATACGGCTAGTATTTCGATGAGAATAATTGAAAGTGTGTTTGAGGACAGAATTATTATTAGAGATTTGTGGTCCCCTCAGTCCTGTGACGTAACCCCCTGTAATTTCTATCTCTGGGGTAAACACCCTTAAAGAATTAAAATATCTGCCAGTAAATTGCCAGCATTTCCCAATATGAACTACGGCGAGTGATGGATAGTTTTCTAAAAAGGTGCCAAAAATGTATGGACGCAATGGCCAGTTTCAGCACCTCATTTCATAAAGTTGGTAAGTAAAGTTTTAAAGTAGTTTTAAAAATGTTATATGGTTGCATCTGCACCATTCTTTGATAGCAACAGATGGAAATGGAGTGCCGATAACGCGAACAAGAAAAACTCAGCACAGCCTGGTTCTTAGTACATTGGCTCTCCCAGTATAAACAATATTAGGGCAAAAAAGAAGCTGAATTCAATTTTGCACTGAGGGGTGTTGCTATATAAATCAGCAATTCTTTGTTTCGTGATAAATATTATGGGATATTTAAGAGAAAGTTTAACATGTTTTTGTTAAATATCTGTTTGTAATGTAAATGAAGTTTTAGAAGAATGCAGTAAGACTACATTTTAAAATGTTGTATTGATATGCATTGTATTTACACTTTATAATTTAATATTTTTTTATAAGCTTGACAGGTCCAAATCTGTATATTGATAAGATGACACTTAAAAATAACCCAATAGCAAAAAAAGTGATATCTGCAGACAAGGGGAATTTGAGGGACAAGAGAAGTTATTTATAAAAATCACAAAGTTCTTTATTAAGCGTTGCATTATTCAAACTGCATTGATTCATGTTGATGAATACAAGGCATTCTTTTAGAAAACCAATATTAAAAATATTAGTTTCACGCTTGAATGAGCTTGCTTTGCAGCATTAGCTTCTTGAGCTACTAGTTCTATTTGAAGAAAATTATTTTTATAATGTTCTCTCAAAAAATTATTCAATTTACAGTTTGCAGGTTGTTAGTACAAAAGTAGGAGGCATTCCTGAGGTCCTCCCAAATGATCTCATTTACCTAACAGAGCCGGATGTGCCTTGTAAGTATATTTTATATGCATTGCTTTCTGACCTTTGCTTGTATAGTTAATTCCTTATATGGTTGAATTACCTAAACTGTCATTGTGAATAAATGAGATATGCTATTGAACGCAGTCATATGGAGCAGTTGGATCCAACTTTTAGGAAACACTTTTTTCTTTATTGTTCTCTTGAATATTCAATCTACTAACTCAGATCAAAAGCAAATCAAAGTGAAAATCTATGGGCAAAATTTGGCTCATTTTAAGAGAGATCCCACCAACTTTATATTTCAATTTGTAACAAATGACGAATCATGGGAGCACTACTACTTGGAACAAAACAGTAGTCTAAGCAAAGCACCAAGGTTCTCCACCACCAAAGAAAGCAATTTGTGAAATCAGCAGGGAATTGATTTTTGGGATGCCCAAGGATGCACTGTTAATTGATTATCTTTTCCCTAGAAAATCTATTACCAGGGCATAATATTCTAACCTTCTGGACCAATTGTAAATGTGCAAAAAAAGGCAAGGTTTCACAAAGAAATAGGTCATTTTCTATCAAACAATTGCTTGCCCTCTCACATGTGTTGTTCCAGTAGTGAAAAGAACTAAGTGGCACATGATTATTTCGGACTTTGCTCCATCACACTATCATTCTGATCCCTAAACTGAGAAAATTCTTTGGTGGAAAGATAATTTTATCTGATGAAAATTGTCAGTTGAGGTGCATTTTGCAGGCTTGGAGGAATCTGACTTTCATGATAGGATAAAGACCATGGAGCATTGCTGGACCAAGAACATTAATGTCAAGGAAGGCTATGTTGAAAAATAAGAACAGTTATAAAAAATTGTGGCATTTTGTGCTTCATTCTGAGAATTTTTCAAATTACCCTTGTATTACATTATATAAATTGCATGAATGAAAAAAATCATTATGAATAAATAATTATAAGCATGTGAAAGTATAGATGTTGGTTTTCCCAGATTGAAATAATAGATGTATGAATTTTTAATGGTAAATATATGATCTTTTATTTATTTATTTCATCCTTTGGGAAACTTACATTGTTTTTCAGATGCATCAGGATTGGATATGTAGAAATTTTACATTACAGCAAGTAATACTAAAATAATTACATCTTAGTTTCTTTACAAAAATACTGTCGCAGAATAACAAAATTAAATAATCTATGTACTTTAATTATGTGTATTATGGAAAACATGGTTCTTTTAGTCATTTATATGTAAATATTGCCTTTTTAGAAGTAGCTTTCTTATGTTACCTTTTAAAGATTCTTTATTTAAGTTTTTTATTGAAGTATCTAGTTTGTTATACATTACGATACCCAGATGGGAAATGCTTGGTAGGCTTTTTGTAAGCCTGTGGCTATCTAAGTGTAAGTTATTGAGATTTCTTGTGTTGTAGTTATGATATTCTGAGTTCTTTTGAAATTTAGTTATATTATTATGAATGAAGTTTAAGGTTTCAAGAATATATAGGCATGCGATAGACAAAACTTTTAAGTTCATTGAATATGTATCTACTTGGTGTTCTTATGGGTACTTTCAGAATTGCCTTTAAAATTATTTTTTGGATTGTGAGAATATGTGTTGCTTTTGGAGAGAAATCCCAAAGGGGATGCCATAGCTAATTTGGGACTCAACACAGCTGTGGTACACTATCTTCAGTATTACTTTGGAGCACCCATTAGCCAATTTACAAATAGCATGACATAATTTGTTCAGTTTGACAGTTGTAGTATATGGGTTTCCCATAAGAATTCGTTATCAATCCAAATTCCCAGGAATTTTATTACGCATTTTTTAACTAGGGGAGTTTGATTTATATATAAGTCTAAGTTATTGTTGTTTGATTGGTTATGGAAATGCAGATATATTGTTTTTTCTATATTCAATAAAAGTTTGTTCTCTGTTAGCCAACATTGTAAGCTATTATTTGCTTTTTTACTACATTCTGGAGGGATAATGAGTTTTCACTGCTGAAGACTAGGTTTGTATCATCTGCAAACATTATTGTATGCACTTTTGGAATGTTCAATGGAAAGTCGTTTATGAAAATAAGGAACAATAGTGGTCCAAGCATTGAACCTTGCAGAACTTCATGATTTACTTTTAGTGTTTCTGATTGTACTGTGTCAATTTCTACAATTTGCATTCTATTTTTTAGGTAGGATGCAAATCAATCTTATGCTATTCCTCTGATTCCCAAATAATCTAATTTTTTTAGCAAATGTCATGATTTACCAAGTCAAAAGCTTAGTGAGGTCTATAAAAAGTCCAAGAGTGTGTTTTTTATTATCTTTTGCATCTAGGACTTGTTTAATGAAACCAAATATAGCCTCATTAATAGATTTGTTCTTTCTAAAACCAAACTGAAAAGGGGAAAAATAACCGTTTGTTTCTAAAAATGAAGTAAGTCTGTTGTACATTATTCCTTCAAGAATTTTTGAAAGCACAGGCAGAAGTTATATGGGCCTGTAGTTTTCGATGTTGCTTTTATCTCCCTTTTTAAAGACTGGTATTACCTTTGCCATTTTAAATGCATCTGGGTAGACACCTGAGAAGATGGAAAGATTACAAATGTCAACAAGAGGTTTAATTATACTGTTTGTGCATTTCTTAATAATAAGGCTGGGAATTCCATCTACACCAAAGGAGGATTTATTTTTTAAGCTCTTTATTACATTTAATATTTCCTGAGAGTCTACTGGTACTAGAAACATTGTTTTACTACTCATATGCGGTGTGTCCGTAAAGTCATGGCCAAACAAAATGAAAACAAATGGATGAAACATGCGCTACATTGAATATTATCTCAAAGAGAATGTAGCATTGTTTTCATTGTGAGCAAGCAAGTAATGATGCAACACAACAATGAAGCAAATTGCGTAGTTGCAGTGTAGCAGATCATGTCATTTTAGACAAGATGTAGATGGCGCAAAGGAATTCAATGTGTTCTGTAGCTTGCTAAATTTGAATCCTTGATGCATATTCAGCATCAGTATCGTCACATATACAACGAAGAGCTGCCACATAGGAATAGCATTAGCCGGTGGGATAAGCAGCTGAAGGAAATTGGCAATTTGTTAGACCAAAAATGTTCTGCTAGGCCTTTGGTTAGCAACTAGTCTGTAGAAGCTATATGGGCTGGCTACCAAAAGCAGTCTCAAGAAATCAGTGTGTACACATGCTCAAGAACTAGGCCAAAAGACGACTACAGTTCATAAAGTTTTTAAAAAAGTCTCGCTTTATGGTTTCTCAACTGATAGACCCAAATGATTTGATTTTGCAATGCAGATACTTAATGAGATACAGTGATGAACCATTCTTACAGAAGATTGTGCTTAGCGATGAGGCCACATTCCATGTATGTGGACATGTTCATCATAATGTCAAGGTATGGGCTTATGAACATCCATGTGTCTACATTGAGTATGAACGTAACATCCCTAAGGTTAATGTATGGTGTGTCCTCCTGCATGATAAAATTATAGGCCCATATTTCTTTGCGGAGCAGTTTGTGACATCAGACAACTACCTTGACATGTTGCAATAATATGCAATGTCACAAATTTCAGAAAAAGCCATGTTTCAACAAGACTGCGCTCCTCCACGATATGCTAACATTGTTTGCGAATTTCTGGATACATTTCCCTATGGTGAATAGGAAAGGTTGGATTTAAGGCATGGCCACCATGATCACCAGACTTAATGCCCTTAGACTTTTACTTGTGGGACTATGTGAAGTAATGTGTACGGTGTTCATATCAATGACCTTAAACATTTAAAGGGGAGAATCTGAGAACTATTCACTGTTACATCTGATGTCCTGACATGTGTGGGATGAACTAGAATATTATTTAGATGTGTGTAGAGCAACAAATGGAAGCCACATTGAACAGGTTACAAACTTAGAGTTTTCCTTTCATTTGGTGAAGGTTTCACATTTTTATCTTGTTTTGTTGCTTTTCTGTGACCAGTCAAAACTGCACCATGACTTTACGGATACAGTGTGTAATGAAAATGATTATAATGACAGAAAAGTTAACTTGCGATTCACACATCATCTCATTGACCAATCATGCAGGTTTGTCAGACTGAACTGATTCGTCAATGAGATGATAAACCCTCCAGCAGCTGAGTGGCAGAATGCACCAATTTCAAACTTAATTTCTACTTGATTGTAGCTGTTTAGGAAAATATTACTATTTTTATATACAGCATAAACATTGCTTTATTTTAAATTGGATAAACACTCATACAAAGACTTTTGCTTCTAGCACTGTTGTTGGGTTTAGAGACTGCATTGGCTGATCTCAAATCTGGAAAAACAGTTTCTCCATGGGATTGCCATCAGCGTGTTGCAGCATTATATAACTGGATGGATGTAGCAAATCGTACAGAGAAAGTGTATCATAGAGTGGCAAGAGAACATAGTAAAACATTGGGGGCTCAACTAAAAAGCTACATGGCAGGCAAAGTGCTTCCATTTCTGCTTGTTATTTCTCTGGCTTATCTTATGCTTCGGATACTGGATAAGCTTGTTCCATGTAAGGTCAGTAAACTTTATGTTCTTAGATGCTAGTTGAGAAAAGGAGAAAGCTTTTAAGAGTAAAATTTCTGGATTGCAAGCTCTGGCACCTTCTCAAATTTTGGTTTTTATTCCGTTTAAATCTTCGATGTGCAAATGTTGTTCTTTATTTTGGAGACCATCAATGCATTTCCATTGAATAAAATAAGTTATTTGCCTAAGAAGACTGAAGTATATCTGGCACCCTAAACCAGTTGTGATATGCATACCAAATTATGACTATATCTTTTATCAATTTGTCATCATTGCCACTTAAATTATTGTTAAGGCATAGTGAAATAAAAGTTCACTGTAAAATAGTCACCAAGTTCCATAGGTCTTTCACCAAGAACCACATTTATTTTCTAATTCAGCTATTACAAGCAACTGTACATAACTATGTGGTAAAGATACAGCAATAAATTGTTCAATTCTTACACAAGATTATTAGTGACGAACATCTGAGATGCGTTAAACTCAAACACACTGACAAATCAGCAGTAGCAGCTCATTTCTTTTCCTCCAACAATGATATTAAACCAGCTGCTCAGATACTTAAGCCTACAAACAAAGCAGCAGAACTAACAATTTCGGAGGAAGTCTATATTCATAAAAACAGAGACCGTGTCATGAACTATGAAATCCTGCTTGCAGATGCTTAGTAGATTCATCATACCTCAGCCACCAGATGTCTCCACGGGCAGAAGTAGAGATTCTCCTTCACTATTCAGCTCAGAGCTGAAGATGAACACAAGCATGTCCATTTAAACCAAGTAACTGAAGTGTTAGTGTCATTTTAATTTTTGTTTGCATCACTGTGAACAACTTCTGTTTTGCTATACATAATACATTATTTTTTTATCCAAATAGTTCAGTTGGTAACACTATGGCTGCCACTGGGAAAAGGTATAAATGAGTTCAGTGATACATTTTCAACTTTTATCTAAGATAAATGGTAATTGGGAACATTTACCTGCAAAAGTAGTGAGCTGAAAATATTTCCAGTAATTACTCAGAATTAGTAATTGGTTTTCTGCTTTGAACCGTAACAAATACATTCATATAGATTTTTAAAGCACAACTGGATATATTATTATTTAATTTTCATTGTTTTAATACCAACATTATAAATAGGCTACATGAGTATGTTTTAATCTGAACAAAGCAATGCGTAGCATAAATTATATGGTGTAATTGGTTGTAGGCTTTCTTTCACTGTATTCATTAAGAGCCCCTCTGACAATTTTGACATGTCAGAGATGCCCATGTCCTGTAGCAGTATTCAACTGGGTTATGTCATTCCATTCAGTAGATTCAATAAGCAGTTTGAAATCTATTAGAAATGCTGTATGCAAGGTATCATGATTACTGCACATTATATCACAACTTTCTGACTGTACTTTCAGGTTCATTCACATGTATTGTTTAATGTCCAAGTAGTACTTCATATAATACAGAGAAAAAGCCCTGTATCATTATAAAACTAATAATTAAAATGAAGTGCTTAAAACACTCGTCAGCAGATTAAAAACACTTGTTGCTCCACTTAATTAAAATTCTTATTCAAACATGTTGTTGAAGAGACGCGCTCTTCATCCTCAGCGAGCCGGCCGACTGATGTACACATCAGATAACTTCTTCCACTTCCTTGTTGCCTGGTGTGCCTCTCTTTCTATTGGTCAGTTGTAAGACGTGTCCATCACCGGTGTTTCAAAATTCATGGCTCAATTTATGTTTTAAATGTGTATATTTTCCCATACCGTTAATTCACTATGGTTCTTGGCTGGTTTTAAAAGTTTGATTTTTTGACTAATATTATGATTATGTAACCAAAAATGATGGGCTATGGCTGATTTATCTGTCTGTTTATATTTTATATTATAAAACCAATAGAAAGAGAGGCACACCGGGCAACAAGGAAGTGGAAGAAATTATCCGACATGTACATCAGTCGGCCGACTCACTGAGGATGGAGAGCACATCTCTTCGAAACATGTTTGAATACGAATTTTAAGTAAGTGGAGCAACAAGTGATTTTAATCTGCTGATCAGTGTTTTAACATCTCTGTATCATTGTTACTATATTGTGTAATTATTTGGGTGAACATTGAATTAATTTTTGTTTTCCTCTATAGGACATTGACATTGCCAAAGATTTCAACTTGCCTGCTGATCACAGCAATGGAGACATAATTCAAGCTCAACGATCACGACGCCATTCAAACAGATGACAGGGAAAAATTATAGCCATGTAAAGTTTTTCTTGTACAAAGTTTTATTGATATAAAATATTTATTTTATTTCATTTTTACATATATCCATGTGCTCTGCTAATTCCTACTGTTACTTCTTCCCTTTGCTTCTGCAGTTCAATGTGTGTTTGCAGTGCTAGCTCTAAAACACTTTTCTTGTTAGAATCTGCTGCAATATATGCCTGTGAACAAACAGATTATTGAAATATTCCTTCATCTTATCTTGTAAACACAGCACTTTGCTATTATGACTTAATATTTAAAATAGTAAAAAAGCTGCATCATATAATACTATAAAAAAAGTGGTAACACAGTAAGAGTCAGGAACACACAAGAAGGCAGATAAGGAAAAGCCAGTGTGTAGAGAGAGAAATACACACTTTCATTCTAGCTTACAGATGGCTATTGTATGAATGAACACTATGACCTAATTTATAAGCTAGCCATAAATAAACAATTTTTTAGCAAATGCACAAGCCCTGTGAACGATTACATTTTGCTCCATTATAATTCTCTCTGTTAGAAATTTCGTTCCGTCATTTACATTCTAAAAACTGAAGTCCATATCCTTAGCATTGTCCACTTGCTTCTGTTGAAATTATCAGCTTCTCTGCAGTTGGATATTCCCTTTTTGTATACACATCAAAGGCAATGGGTCCCAAAATACCTTTAGAGAAGTTATTTCTCTAATTTCTTTTTTGCAATTGCATCACTTAAAACTAGCTGATTTACTGGCTTTAATAAAAAACTTTTGCTTCATATGAAATTTGTTGCACAGTTCACAGCTGAAGCAACACATGCTTTAGCTGTTCTTTCTTGGACATGGTCAACCCCGGAAAATATTCCACATTTAGCTGCAGTTGCGTCTTCTGATACACTATTTACCCAGTTTGTGCAATACTCGGCATGTTTTCTCTTTGTCATCTATATTCACTCTCACAGAAAATAAAAATGTTAAGGAATGTGGCTGATTATCACACATTGGCTGACATGTCGCCTGACTCAAAACAGTGCTGCTGCTCAACCTTCACTCGCCTTCATGTGTGCTTCCAATTCTCAACTAGTTTTGATTGCAATCAGCATAGGCTTTTCCCTAATACATGCACAGATCATATACTGCAAAGCTCTTGGACATCCATACCATACAACTGTAGCAGATTAAGTGCTTGTAAAAAAAAAAAAAAAAAAAAAAAAGCTAGGCATTATAACAACCAATTTAAGGCAAAGTTCTCATCTTGATTCAAATGAGAATTTCAACACTAGTAAAAAATTTATATAATATATAGCCCGACCAAGTGTTCAGCCATATTGGAAGAGGGTGCTTGTTTTAACAGGGAAATAGCATATTGTGTATAAAGCTGATAACATAAGTGGTGATGATGGACTACCATGACTCACCCAAGGACATAGGCATTAAAATTTGATTTGAACAGATACTTCATTAAAAATAAATATTTTCTGGTCCGTTTGTTTAATTCTCTGAATTAAATTCAAGATAGTTTAGATTTATTTTAAGTATCCTATACATTCTCAGAATGTTGTTTTCTCTAACCTTTCATTATTTTATGAGGAACTGAAAGAGTGTCTAAAGTCAAGTATATTTCCTTTCTCCTTTGTGGTTCTTTTGTTAATCCACTGGCAACCATTTGTTATCCACCTTTGGAATCTATATCAGGATATAATGGTGCAATGCTACCTGTGTTAAAATTCAAATTAACAGTTGTGGTTGATCCTAACATGAGAATAAAAGTGAGCCTTGTTTTTTAAGTGGATCATGAAAATGTTTAATGTTGGTAAAGCTCTAGTATGCAAGATACTACAGAAGAAAACAAACTTTGGATTCAAATGAGAAACAGAGCCGAATGAAGACTTGCCAAGATACCAACAAAAGTGTATTGGAACTGCAGCAATTTGCAAGACATTCTAATGGAAAGCCGGACACTAAAGAGTAAACTGCATGTAGAAAACTATGACTGTTTACTGAAAAAATAAAGTTACTAATTTTTTCTTCAGTATAATGTTTGCATGTGTTCCGCTACAGCGTGAAATGAGTAGAATAAATATTTATGAAAACTATGAATGGATGTAATACTCAAGCTTCACTATACAAACAAATGTTTTGGAGGCAACAGTCTCTCGAACTGAAATGTGTGAAGGTAATTCACTGAAAAATAGTGAAGTTTGACTGTTAGTCCATTCATTGCTGCCTTAACCCTCCATCGGGCGCACGCTTTAGTAGAACACAATTGGTCGTGTGGGGCCTAGTAGACCCTGCTATATTTTTGTTGTTATTGTTTGTATTTATTTTTTTCTTATGTTTACTTTTATTTAGGTTAAGTATACATGGCTTTCATTAGTAGGTATTATCTTACGCATAAAAAGACAAGCTAAAATATGAGTACATATACATTATAAATTGTATTACAATAAGTATAATGAAATACATTGCAATTTTCAGGTATACATACAACTTGTAATTTCAAATGTTCAGTTACTCAGAATCATCTACTACCTCTCCCGTGTTTTCCCCGACTAAGCAACTATCAGAAATAATTTTAACAGATTTACATAAACAGAGGGGAGTATTGCATTTCCCACATACATATTTAGTTTTGCAGTTCTTTTTGTCTTTGTTGCAGGGTTCACATCCTTTCATTTTCAATGTGGATAGCAGTGTATTTGGCAATTCATCTACTGCAGATTCTTCAGGTTTATATTTTGTCAAGAGGCCTTTCAAATCACTGGCTAGATTTGATACTGTTGCGACATTAAAGCTAAAGACAGTACTTTCAAATACTCCTGCCTTGTAGAATAGTTATTTTGGTTTCCAAGGAAGATAACCCTAGAATTAATACCTGCATTATTCAAGATATGGTAAAAAATTACTGGGCCACCTTCTTGTTCTGGCTGCATTATATGTAACATACAATTTATCTACTACATCAACTCCAGATTTAGTGTCGTCGTAGTGCAGGATTATTTCAGGCTTTTTCTCAGCACCTTCTGATAACTGTTTGGATGAAACATAACCTTGAGAGCAAAACTCTCTTTTACCCTTTTACGGAACATATGAAACAAGTGTTTTGTTTTTTGTGTAGCCAAATATGCTTTCGTACTGACTGCGACCTTTTGGATATTTGAAATTAGTGGCTAATTCTTTTTTGTTCTTTTGTACCGTACCAATGAAGGAAAGTGGTCTTTTGCGCAATTCATTCACCAGCAATACACTGGTAAACCAATTATCTACAGTAACGTTTTGTCCAGTGCCAGAGATTGGTTCAATTAGTCTCAATACTACAGCCCCTGCCAAATTAGTCCATCCAGCTGCTGTCCACAACAAATCTCCATATTAGTGGTATAAAATAGTTTTGCATCACTCAAACAGAATATTTTAATGCCATACTTATTTGGCTTGGATGGTATATGTCTAAAACCACATTAACCACGAAATGCCGGCCACTGTTTGTCGACAGTACATTTTGTCCAAGAGTAAAATGGTTCTGACAATTGCTTAGAAACATTGTAAACATTACGTTGATATTGTAATGAAAAGAAGCTAGAAACAGTGATGTGTATTGAATTTATTTAAAGGTGAGTCGGAATTGTAACACTAAGTGATGTTAGTGTTACAATTCCGACTCACCTTTAAATAAATTGTAAACATTTCTCTAACAGCAACCAATTTATCCACTCATACATTGTACTAGAAAACTAAATCATTTTTTGGACATAGCCATTCGAAATAAAGGAATTCCAAGATCATCTGTTCTCCAAAAATCGTGAATATTCGGGCATCCACCAAGAAAAATTCCTGCCAGGTACAATAAGCTTAGGAAAGCTTTTATTGATATTACATTTGTAGGTCAGCTGTCTGTTTCATGATCAAATTCGTGCTGCACATTGGTAGCTTTCAACAATCAAATCAACTATATCGTCGGTAACAAAATGCTTCCTACAATCAATTTCCGTTTTTGCAATTTTGGTAGCTCCTACTACACCATGAAGTTTGGCCAATATATTGTGAGCGCTTGTCTGCATTATTTTCCAATGTGTTTTTTTTTCCATTTTGTTCCATCTCTTCCTGTAAATAACAACAGAATATATTGTCAATAATAATACTCATACTATTATTATTATTATTATTATTATTATTAATTATTATTATAATAAGCATATGATGTTACCTATAAAATACATGTTATTACACAAGCTGTTTTCATCCTCTTCATCTTCATGACCAGTTTCTGAATCTTAAGATCTCATTTCGAGTTTATCTTCAGAATCAGAATCATCCGATTCATATAAGTTGTCATCGTTGGGCAAGGCATCATCATCGCAAAGTAGGCGATGTACTTCTTCCAAATCATTCGGATTTTGTAGATCGTACATTTTACTTGTGTTCATGACAAAGCAGTAACAGCTCCTTGCAATGGCAAAGCAATATTGCAAAACTAATGAGCAACAAATCTGTCAGCAATATGTAATGAGAGCAGGCGCGCAGGGTCTGGTTGACCTGTGCGACATGTAACTGCTGATTAGTCGTTCTTCCAGCCAAACAAATAAACAGATACGGTTGTTGCTGCAGCAAACAATCGAGCAAGGTGTAATGTTAGATGTCCTAGTCAGGCAATTGCATAGGTGCGTGCGTGCGTGTGTTCGTTCGAAAATTATAAAATGTAAACAATGCTAGGGGTCTCTCAGGCCTCCAACGACCAACGGAGGGTTAAGAATTATTACACTTCACTGTTCCCAATAATGAATATATACTGGTGTGCAAAACCTAAGGAGGAGAATGGGTAAAGTAACATAACAAATGAACTACTTGGTGGAAGTAGATGAAGGTGCAGGAGCATGTTGCCAGAGGTCTCTCACATGTACACAGAAAGCTGGATGTCACATGGTGTGAGTGTAGCGAGTCTATAGTGCCAAATGGGTCTGGTCCCGCAACACGAGGCAGTTGACGAAACAGGAAAAGACAGTGTATGACAATTGGCGAGCTGTTATGGTGCAGTGTAGTGGTGTTCTTCATCGCAACATGGCCCACCGAAACCATTTGAATGACTTCACATGGGGAAGAATCATTGGGAAACTAGAAGAAAGGCGAAGTGTGTGCTGTACCACGGAGAGGTGGTGGTCGACCACGCTCAACTACAGCAGCAGATGACCGCTATATTGTGCAACAGGCAAGAAGGGATCCACGCCAAACAGCAGGTGCAATTGCAACCACATTTAACAGGACAGCTAGGCACGCAATCTGATAATACACAGTGGCACGGCGACTACACAGAGGTGGTCTCTTTGCCCGATGGCCAGTGCGTTGTATTCCATTGACATCTGCGGCACTGTTTGCGATGGTCCCAAGAGCATCAAAATTGGACCGAGGAATGGGGTTGCGTGCTCTTCTCGGATGACAGCAGATTCAGTCTAAGTAGTGATTCTCGATGTACCCTCATCTGGCAAGAGGTGGGAACACATAATGAACCCAGGAACATCCTTGGACATGATTGTTTTGGTGGTCCGGCTGTTATGGTTTGTGGAGGCATAATGTTGCATGGGCACACTGGCCTCCAAATCTCTGAACATGGTACTCTCACTGGTCAACGTTATTGTGATACTGTACTCCTTCCCCATGTATGTCTTTTTAGGGGTGCAGTTGGCCCCGACTTCATTTTTATGGATGACAATGCACAACCACATCAAACAGCGCAAGTGGAGGATCTCTTGGAACGAGAGGATATTCGGCGAATGGACTAGCCTGCCCAGTCCCCCGATTTAAATTCCATGGAACACACGTGGGATGCTTTGGGGAGATGCATTGCAGCACATCCACATGCACCAACGACCATCCAACAGTTGTCAATAGCTCTGGTGAAGGAATGGAACGCCCTACCACAAGAACTGCTGACCAATCTTGTGGTCAGCATGGGAGCACGATGCAGAGCATGCATTGCTGTCCGTAGTGATCATACACCCTTTTAAGTACCATGTATCTGTTTCTGTAAATCTAGAGAGCCATCATATATTGTATTGACTTTAGTGTAGCTTATGGTCTATGAATAAAAGTGGCATTTCTGTTCATCTCATTGAATATTTTGTTGCCTACTGTAGCAGTTCCCTCTATGTACGATTCAAGTTTCATCGAGCTATGATACTTGGCAGTGTCACAGCATGCGAAGATTACTTTCATCCTTAGGTTTTGCACACCAGTGTACATGTGGATATAGTATAGTAAATATTCAGTACAACTTCATTAAAAGGAAACCATATGCTGAAATATGCTCTAGCCTTTGTGATTCCATTTAGCTCAGGTTTTACTGTACTTGGTTAGCATATGAACCAACAAAACTGGTAGTTCCCCGATGAACCAGGGAAGGTGCAGACAAGTGGAATAGAGTTGTGACTTATGGTGTTAAGAGTGTATATTTAAATGAACTAACATATTTTACCCAACATAATGTTTTATTGGTCTTCCACTTTTACAGAGAGGAAATCAACTGAATAACTAAAATGAATGTTGCCATAGCAATCAGACAGCTGATTGTCTTGTGGCAATTTCCACCACATCCCCCCCCCCCCCCTGGAGTTGGAGAGAGTATGGGCGAGGAAGTCCAAATCTCACACTCTTCCAGAGTGAACTCTGGGGCTTAGCTTGGTTTGTTTGGTACAGATTTCCGTCATTCCTCAGGATGCACTTCAGCCTTGGGCTTATTGTGCTACCTGTATCATTTTGAAGCCAATTCATTATGCCTGCACCCTTTACAAAGGAATGCAGTCTCATAACAGATGTTTCAAATTCCTCTGGTTCCAAAAGCAATATATCTTCTGTGGGTCAAAGCCTCACAGGTGCATGTAATATGCTGGGCTGTTTCTTTCTTGCACAATCTAAGTTACCCTGAAACACTCCCATCCTGTTAAAATGCTTTTTCACAGGAGGATGTCCTGTGAGAAATGCAATAATTGTTCTCAGCTGAAGTCTCTTACATTTAAATAAGCTTTCAGCTCTTTACGTTGATATTGTAATGAAAAGAAGCTAGAAACAGTGATGTGTATTGAATTTATTTAAAGATGAGTCGGAATTGTTACACTAATGTGTAACTTAAGTGATGTTAGTGTAACAATTCCGACTCATCTTTAAATAAATTTCAGCTCTTTTCTTACTAATATGTTTGTTTGTTTCTTGGAGTTTTAAACCAGGTTTTATTATGTTCTAATTTAGATCAGTTCTTAATAGCCTCTCTTACTAAACATCAAAATTTTCCTAGAGCCAGCTCTGGCTCAATAAATTGTGAAACTGCTCCTTGTCTTGCAAGTTCATCAGCTGTTTCATTTCCCTATATGCCACTACGACACTCTGTCCAGATGAGTTGAAACTTCATTCTGTTCTGCCAAGCTTGTGAGCATGTTTAGGCAGTTTTAAACCAGTCCTGATGTTACCTTATGATTATTTAGAGCCTTAAGTGCAGTCTGGCTATCACAGAAGATAAGGATCTGTTTACCAGTGTAAGCTCTCCTTATGTTTTCATGTATGAATTGAATAACAGCATAAATTTATGTTTCAAAAACAGTAGCATATTCACACAAGGAATAAAACTTTTTGCACCTTGGTCTTATGCCATATACTCAGGTCCTGTTCCTGAGCCATCATTTGAGTTGCCTGTAAACCACATAAAAGTTTTCTTAGGAGTTTCCAGAGTTTTATTCATCCAACGTTCAGGATCAATAATGACCCTGAAGTTCTTTATAAAGTGTTTAATTGGAATTATATAGTCTGGCAGTGTTTCTAAAGAAGCAAACCTGAGTCTATTTCAGAAATGCTTAGTGAGTTGCAGGCTATAGTGCTATTCTTGCCTTCTTCATTACAACTAAATGCAAGTCAGATTCAAGAGTGTCTCCATTGCTGCAGTAGGAGTTATTTTCATGACTCCATCTCTTGTAGGTGTAGTGGTAGATGGTGATATCCTGGGTTGGTTGTTAGCAGCAACAGGAGTGCTTTCTACGGGGTGTGAGATTTGCTGCTCTGCCAAGAGGAATGTAGGTATCATCCTGTGTATGCTGGATTGTTTGTTTGGATTAGCAATCTGATTGTCTTCTCATTCTGCTGTAATAAAAGATGGGAACCTATGAAGGATGAAGGGCTCCTTGGATGCAGTCATCTCTCAGGAAGGCACGGGAGTATCTAGACAAGTTGTTGAAGATGAAAGTTCTATGCTGGTCATGGTGTGTGGTGGGTACTGGACAGTTGCCCCATCTGTTACCTGAGCTCAACTGCAGTTTGAGGCATCTTCAGAGCATTGGTTGTTTGACATGCATATCAACTCTCCAGGTAGGCGAAGTGGTTTGCCTTATAAGAGCTATGTGGAATAGGCCCAATATCCTCCTTTAGGCATTGCATATCCCCAAGAGCGGCACATAATGGCAACTTTAAGTTGCCAATGAAAACGTTCCACCATTCTGTTGGGTGGTGGGTGGTAGCTGGTGGTGCGGGATCTTAATCTTCTAAATGTGCAAACAGTTGTGAATCAAACTGTCAGCCTTGTTGGCAGTGATGCGTTCTGATGTACTGAAGTGGGAAATCCAGCACATGACAAAAGCTTCAGATACATCCTCTGCTGTTAGGCAGTACCTGAAGGTATTAGCTGGAGGATGAGGGCCGATAATATCAATGTGCATGTGCTGAAAATGTCTTGATGGTGGAGTGAAGGTACCCACTGGAGCTGTGACAAGGTGAGTCATGCTCTTCACCTGCTGGCAATCTTGGCAAGCGCGAGTCCATGTGTGAGTGTTTGAGTCTCTTTTTGGACGTTGGGCCATACAAAGTGATTGGATACCAAACAGGTTGTTGCTCTGGCACCAGGATGACTCAGCCCATGTTGTGAGTTGAAGACTTGTTTCTGGTGGGCTTCGCTGACAAAGGGTCTAGGTTGTCCTACAAATGTATCGCAGAATAGGGTCATGGCTGTGCCAGGGATGCAGATCTTCACCAATTGAAGGGATGAGTCACGCCATGTTGTGCATTTCTCGGTCATCCTCTTCTGCCTACACCAGTGCCTCAAAGTGTGACAGGGCATCGGCGATGATGTTAGCAGCACCATCAATATACTGGATATCAGTGGTGAACTGTGTATTGAATATCTGGTTGAGTTGTCCAGGGGGGAGGAGCTTTTCTCTTCGCTGCTCGGTATAAACAGTACAATGGTGAGCTTCCAGAGTATGCCGAAGTGATGCATAGCTTTATAAACTGCGAGTAGCTTGTGATAGTATGTAGCCAATATCAGGGCAAGGTTTGCTTCATGTTTATTTTTAAAAACAATTTTGTGAAAAATATATAAAATGTCATATTTATAGGAAAAGTAGAATCAGACAACTGAAAAATTCAATGCCATGGCCTGGATTTGGACCACAGATCTTCCAGTCTCTGTTCGCTTGCTCTAACCAACTGAGTTACCATGGCAGCATGCCAGTAGAACATTAAATTCCACATGACTCGCATTTTTCCCATTAAACTACAAGGAGATCTCAATTTATTTTGAGATGATACACCCCAATGGTGACTTACAGTGAGAGACAGCTGTATGAAGTGCGGCCTTGGATGCCGATGGCAGGATAAGCCCAACAAGTGGAAAGCTCTGAATCACCATAATCCTGTCGAGTAATGGATGAGTGCTGGCTGCAGAAACTTCATATCCCAAGGCTCTTTTGCTGACATTGACAATAATGTCATAATTAAACAGATGATAGAAGAGTATATGCAGGTACTGTGCATGCCTTTCTGCTGATTTAGAAAAGACCAGGATGTCAGCAATGTAGGCAAAGTCTTGGCCAGAAAGTGCCTTGTCAATGAAGTGCTGGAATGTTTCGGCATTTCACAGTTCAAAGATCATTAACAGAAATTCAAAGGGTGTAATTATGGCAGTTTTAGGTTTATTGCTGGGATTTACCGGGATCTGAGTGTAGGCTTTAATCAGGTCAATTGCTGAAATTATGTGCACAATATGGCAAAATATTGTGGCTGAAGTCATGGATGTGACATGAGGGGTATCTATTGGGGGATAGTTCAGGCTTTGAGAGCACAATCAGCCCTGCAGGGCACCAGCTTTCGTCTTTCTTCAGCACTAGGTATACAGGCAATGCCCACAAACTTTCTAAGCGGCACACTATGCCACCTCTAAGCATGACGTCGAACATCTCCTTAGCTCTGCATAGTCAGTCTGGAGTGGTCGGAATGAAGCGCATGGTATTGTGGCAAAATTCACCTCAGTAGGTCGAAGCAATTCAGTAAATTCCTGGAGGATGGTGAGGTATTGCAACACGTCAGTAATAATTTTAATATTAGGTTGAGTTCTTTGTGTGTCCTAAACTGGTTTGAATAACCCATAAGTCACTTAATCCTGCAGTCAGGAAGGAGGTGGTAATAAACAAGGAAGTCAAAACCAATGATTGGCAGTGCAACATCCACAATTACAAACCTCCAGGTGAAGTTGCTTCTCAAACCAAAGTTTACCTGGAGAGGTAATACACCATATGTGTGGATGGTAGATTGTTCGCTGCCACCAGAGCATAGTTGCTATGTTGGCAGCATTCTCTCAGAAACTTCCTTGGAAAGCAGCACAGATAAGACCCAGTGTCTATAAGGAACTTGTATGTGCTATCCCTGTCTATTACAAAATGTTGGCTCTCCCGTTGTAGAAAACCACCACTGTCATTGGTTGCTGTTGGAGTTATGTATTTCTGAGCCTACTCACAATAACACTTGTGGTACCAGCAGATGCTGGTCTCAGGATTGGTGTTGGCTGTTGGAGATAAGCCTCAAGAACTGCTGGTGTGCCTGTGAACGTAGGGAAGAATGCAGTGCTGTTATTTATTTTGTCAATTCCTCCATGTGCTGTATGATTGCAATTATCTTACTAGCTGGCCCAGTGGTGATGGCATTAACGAAGAGAGGAATAGCAGGTGGAATGACCTCCATTACCTCCATTGCTACCTGGTCTAATGGTAGCTCTCCTTGTGTCTGGATGATAGACTGAATCTGTGGTGAGAGGTGCTGACTCCACAGTTGCTTATTGTCAACCTGTATAGTTTCCGCTAGTGAATGTAGGTGATGAAGGATGGCTTGCAGTCCCCTATTTGCTCCTCCATCAGTATTTGCTGCACTACTGTTCCTCTGATATAGACAGTCGGCATATTAATTCAGCACACAAATATATGTAAGCATTTTGTTGTGGGGGACTGATGATAACATCCTCCACTTCATAGTTCCTTGTCAAGAGTCACCAATATGGTGTTAAGGGTATGTATTTAAATAACATAAAATATTTTACCCAGCACACAAAGTTTTATTGGTTTTCCATTTTTACAGAAAAAAAAAACCAACTGAATAACTAAAATGAACATTGCTGTAGCAACCAGACAGCTGAATGTCTTGTGGCAAATACTGTCACAGATAGGTGGATTTTCTCATGCAAAATGTCTGCTGGACCAAAAATGGCATTATGCTATGAACACCAACAATGCAGTTAATACAGCATTAGATTAAGCACCTCAAATTGGTTTTGCAGCTATTAGATTCTGAAGAGCATGACCAGTCATTGAGGCTTAATATACTTTAAGGAGAGATTAAAGCCCCTCACCAATGTTAAATCTGCTAAATTCATGACCGATTATCTCGGAAACTATTTAAGTTAACTGAAAGTTTTACATGATGTAGATGCATGGCTTTTAAGTTCACTGATATAGTTTTAAACAATTTTATTGAAGAAGATGGGATTATTTCAATTCTAGCATCTGTTGAATATCAGTTAAAAAAATAACATTAACACCAAAGTAGATTTATAATGGTTTTTATCGCCTTAAAATTCAATTTGGCTAGCATAAGTAGTCTCTGAGAAAACAGGTTATTTGTACAAGAAAATTCATTTACAGAAAAAGCTGTTTAAAACAAAAAATCACATGGCTTGAGTGCACAGAAGCTGCCGTACTTAACAGTTGTACCAATTTGCAGAGCAAAACATCTCCTTAAAGATAGACTAAAGTTTACCTCTCCACTCCAAAGTGTGAGGAGTTATGATTTGTTGCTGTGAAGTGGTACAGAATTCACAGTACAAAATGAACAGATGAACTTCTAAAAAATATAACTGTAGGACAAATAGAAATAAATAAACAATTAAACAACATTTCAAAAGACAGCAGAGGCTTGATGAAGAAGATAAATTAAAAGATAAAGATTATAAGTATATTAAAGATAGAGGTGATATACAAAAAATGCCAAGAAAGACTGCAGTGGCCTTATTTAGGATGGCAACTGGCCACGATTGCCTCACAGAACATCTCTACAAGATACGATGCTTACCTACACCCAAGTGCACTCTCTGTGAAGAAGATGTCATCCTGAACAAACAGCATCTTGCTAAATGCAAAGGCCTTAAAAGTGATAACTTACAGACTTTATATTGGGAAGCCAGAAGGAAAATGATGCAGATCAATTAATCCCCAATGCCATTGGTGAACAACAACTTTTAAAAAATATTTTTAAAATCTAAGTGTTGTACCAACAATGATAAAATATATATTTAATTAATAAGACTGCATGAAAAAGAAGATTATTTCTGGGGGCGACAATTTTCACCATTTAGTCTCTCCTTAACACCAATATATCCAATGCTTGTTAAAATTGGTTTGTATGGTAATACATGCAAACAAGACGTAACGCTTAACATGCATGTTAATATGATTTGTTTTCTTGTAACAGGGCTCACAGATTGAAAATAAATGCATGCAAGATGATTTTTCATCCCATAATTCTTATGTCAGCCACATATGCTGAACACTTGGCCAACCCATAAATTGGCAAATATGTATTTTTTTGAACTTTGGTGCTACACTGAATTCACGAAAAATCTATAGGCACAAATATTCATATACAAACAATAGGTCATCCCTATAACACAAAAATGAAGCTACAGATTTAATAGTTGATTTTGACACCTGGGCCAATCAAATATAAACATTTGTTCTACTGCTTCACACATTGAGGTGAGAATGGCAGAAACATCTTAGGCTTGTTCCCATAGCCAGAGACCTTGCTGGCAGTCAGTAGTCCAATGAGAGAAAGAGGTACATCTCCACTGCTGTTTACTCACAAGATCTGGCTGAAATTTTGGGGTAAACTGCAAAGCAAATGTACAATTTCAATGGTTTTTATGAATGACAAAAGAAAACTTTTGGAGGAAAGAAAAAGCTGTCAACAGTAATGAACAGATGAACATCACTGAGAGGGCATTTCTACTGCAGGTAATCTTACTGAAACAGGCTCTTAATTGGTCATAACTGTGTGTATAGAGGCAGAGGATTTAGCAGCCCATGCAATAGAACTTGCTCAAACCTTTGGAGCTTCGTGCCAGAGGTTAGTTTTTAGTTTGAGTGTAAGCAGTGATAGTATAAATAGGAGGGGGAGAGTTTTAGTTAGTTGCATCTTAAAAAGCCTGGAAATCTGAGCTGTTGCATTTTTTATATTCTAAGAAAGTATTTATGACAACCTGAAACTGAACTAACAAAACCTTGTAAGATACAGAGAGAGCCAAAAAACTATGAACTGGCTGCGCAGTGTTTTTCCTGTCCGCATCCTCGTGCTCGCCGTTTGCCGCTATCATAGAAAGGCACAGTTGAAACCGTACAACATTTTTAAAACTACTTTTAAAGGCTTTACTTACCAACTTTATAAAAGGAGATGCTGAAACTGCCATCGTCGTTGTCCATACATTTTTGGCCCCTCTTTAGGAAACTCATCACTCACCAGAGTTCACGTTGAGAAATGCTGGCAATTTCCTGGCAGATATTTTGTTTTAATTCTTCCAGGGTGTGTGGGTTTATCTTATACACTTTATATTTTAAGTTACCCTACTGATAGAAATTGCAGTCGGTTAGGTCAAGGGACCGAGAGGGCCACAATACTCTATTAATAATTGTCCTCAAATGCACTTTCAATTGTTCTCATCGAAATATTGATCATATAAGCTGTTGTAGTCTTGCTGAAAAAAGGCAAAATCATGCTCCCTGGCTGTCAACTCTCTATAAAAAGGGGGCAAAATTGTATTCACATATGTACAGGCATCAACTAAGGAAGCGGACAGGAAAAACACTGCACATCCGGTTCGTAGATTTTGGCTCTCTCTGTAGATAAACACATTCTCATTAACAAGTGAAAAAATAATAGAAAATCTGCATGTGTTCAGCATTATTCATTTTCCACTGGCTACTTTATTTTTATGGCAATCAATCGGGATTGGGAATGAAGCCATGGTGGAGGAGTGTTCACATTAAGTGGTTAAAGATACATTTATCTATTTTCTGAGAGAACAGGATCACAAAAATCCTGGTTGCTGACAACTTCATTTCCTGTAAAGGATAACTATATGGGAAATTAGTACATTGGTAATGTTATATTTTGTTAAAAACAAAAAATAAATTCTTATATTTGATCACCCCTTGTGTATTACTAAGGAAGCTGGAGGAATGTATATTCTCACCTTAATGAATTCATACTCCTTTCCATTTTCATGCTTAACTACTGCTGATTTGGCTTCTGGGTTCACCTTATGGTATAATTTTACCAAGGCCACTGATTCATCTAACCTAGGAGAGAATGTGTTATTAAAAAGTAAGATAACTTATTGCATTTAATAGACAAATATTTTGTTAGCCTGCTTATTACTTAGAAATAAAGTTACATGTGTATTACCTGATTAAAGAGTGGAATTCCACTGAATAAAACAAATAAAGAAAAAAATCTAAATAGTAGCACTTTATTTAGTATGTTAAGTGAAATGAGTGCAGCCATCCTCCATGGTCTAGGAGAACCATGCTAGCCTGTAGTTCCCAAGGTCGTGGGTTCAAACTAGTGGAGAACGATGGATTTTTTTGGGGCGTAAACATTCTTAGCATGGCTTCCTTCAGAAAGGAAGTAAAGCCGGTGGTCCCGTGTCGTAGATTTACGGCACATGCACAGTATATACCAGAGAACTAATTTTTATGCTGATAGCAATGGAATGGGTTGTTGAGACAGCCACCCAGACTGGCTTGGCTGTCCTTGGACTACTGCTGGGACAAAAGGATTGTTTTATGGCCAAGCCAGTGCTTTCTCATGCTTGCACTCCATCTAGTCCATTAAAATTCAAGTTCAGTTATATGGTTGCAATTCTTTGGTGTATGGTTTGCCTTGCTAATTACTAGCTATTTAATAATTTAATTTTGAGCTGAACACTTACTCAGTGCTCCACTAATTTTTGGTATCTTACCTAGTTTGTGAAACACATTCTAGGTAATACCAAATATTAGTTGAGTATGAGAATGTGTTTCGCTCAAAATTGGTTTATTAATTTGTGCTATGCTGTGTTAAAAGTGCAATTAGTGTTTTGCTTGGCTGTTTGCATGCAAAAGAATAAGCAGAAGAAAACAGAAACTCCACCAGAGAGAGGGAGTTTGTTGCTTCCAAACCATATGTTCATATAGGTGTAAGTTAGTCTGTCTTGCTAAAAAATACTGTGCATTTCTAGGGCCGAAAAATGGGAAATTCCCAGATCCCAAGAAAGAATTGCTGACTTATGCAGAAGAGCTACTGAATTATGACAACCTTGAATGCAAATCTTCTTCTTCTTCTTCTTCTTCTTCTTCTTCTTCTTCTTCTTCTTCTTCTTATTATTATTATTATTATTATTATTATTATTATTATTATTATTTTTAATTCTTGAAATAATTCATGCGCCCTTGGTTATATGTGTTAAAATATGGTAAATGTCCTTCATAGAGGATAAGAGATTTGCCATATATTAAAGAAAATGAAAACCAGATTCTCAGCTGTATGTATTGAAGAGAGGAGATGAATGTGACAACAGAATCTAAATGCACTAATCCTCTTTTGCTTTTCAATTTCTTTCAATTTTAAATTCTACAATACAACATACTCCCAACTGGTTTAAAACAAGTTGCACCCCTTCAAATTCAAACATACATTATGTTTATGGAAATGTATTTGCAGGATGAAAGAAACAGTTTGCTGTTTAGAGCTGACAGTTGAAATTTTGTTTAACTTTTCACATACATATATGCCAAATGTTTGTTCAACATTGTGTGCAATATTGTAATCACTTAACTCATATATTACTTTATTTAAGCAATTACTCATTTATTATTTGATCATCTTGTTAAAAGTATATAGCCTATAAGAGCTTACAATTTATACTCTTATTAAATTACTGTTCATTATATTATTTGTCAAAATTTTCACAGGCACGTATAGACCCTAAGACATACAAAATGAGCAGGCTCTTGATGCATATATTTGCCGAAGTCTAAGTCGTTTCCACAGCCAGTTCATAATGGTGTTTCGGAACCATGCCTTTACTTTCTATTGTCACATTTCATATTGAATCCCAGCTACTGAATATGCGCCAACAGCAGAGCAGTTATAAGCAGGTACATAGCAATAAGGCCTCCGAGGTTCACATCCCAAGCATAATGTTTTTTGTGATGAAAAATGCAGTGTTTATTATGCATATTATAATATAATTTCCAATTGCTAAGGCTTATTTGATTTCAAGGCATTTATGCTCATACATAAAAAACAATGTCCTTTTTAACGTACGTGTGTGTGTGTGTGTGTGTGTGTGTGTGTGTGTGTGTGTGTGTGTGTGTGTGTGTGTGTGTGTGTGTGTGTGTGTGTGTGTGTGTGTGTGTGTGTGTGTGTGTGTGTGTGTGTGTGTGTGTGTGTGTGTGTGTGTGTGTGTGTGTGTGTGTGTGTGTGTGTGTGTGTGTGTGTGTGTGTGTGTGTGTGTGTGTGTGTGTGTGTGTGTGTGTGTGTGTGTGTGTGTGTGTGTGTGTGTGTGTGTGTGTGTGTGTGTGTGTGTGTGTGTGTGTGTGTGTGTGTGTGTGTGTGTGTGTGTGTGTGTGTGTGTGTGTGTGTGTGTGTGTGTGTGTGTGTGTGTGTGTGTGTGTGTGTGTGTGTGTGTGTGTGTGTGTGTGTGTGTGTGTGTGTGTGTGTGTGTGTGTGTGTGTGTGTGTGTGTGTGTGTGTGTGTGTGTGTGTGTGTGTGTGTGTGTGTGTGTGTGTGTGTGTGTGTGTGTGTGTGTGTGTGTGTGTGTGTGTGTGTGTGTGTGTGTGTGTGTGTGTGTGTGTGTGGGGGGGGGCCGTGGTCCAGTTTTCTTCTCCCAGAGAAGAACCATGGCCTACAAGCCCGGAAAATATATATAATGGAGTTAATAACTGGCTATGAAGCCTTAGCATTTATGTGACTCTCCTTTTTTGTTTCAAACTAAATATGAAATAAGTAAATACTGTATTCCTAAATGAAAAAGCAAATAAAAATAGAAATTAACTTAATATTGGGTGCTTAAACCCTCTATTTCTATTACTGCACTCATTCTATGGGGCATGGATGATATCAAATGCCTTGTCAAATTTTCACGAGAGGATACTTCCTACCAAGCATCCTGTATTTGATCCCACAAAACCTCTTTTGTCTTGCATTATCTTGCAGGCCAATTTAACTCCAAAACGTTCTTCACTCTGCCTACACATTTTCAATAGGATTCAAATCTGGTGAGTATGGAGGCCAATCAACCACTGATATCTTGCTTGCGAGAACCAGTTTGAAACTTGCTGACTTATGTGGACAGGGTGATTATCCTGTTGGAATTCAATCATTCCATTGGGATATCCAGTCCTTACAGAAGAAACCATGATGTTTTCGAGGATGTCTTTATACTAGTGGCTATTTAATGTGCCATCAAGCTGCCACAACACCTAGATCATCTTTTCACATCCAATCCCAACACGACACAGATATACGACCTTGGCAATCCATTTGTGCCACGTATTTTGGGGGGGGGGGGTAAACAGTTATTACTTCACCTTCATTTGTAGTTGAAAATGTCACCTCGTCTGTGAATATAACCCTATTCCAGTTATAGTTCTTCTACAAATGTGAGACAACATAATCTGTGATTGTCTGTAAAATGCTGCTTTTTAGCTGCCGATTGAGCAAAGAGCCCTGCTGTAGTCGAACGATGCAAGGCTGTGCAGTTCAACCCAGAGAATTTTTTTTTTCACTTTAAGTATTCTTTTTTAAGGGTTTTTCACTTTGGTATTCTTACTAATATGGCATTTATTTTAAAAACAAAAAGAGTAATTTGTTTGTGTTTTTAAGCATGAATATCTTAAAATTAATAGATATCTTATGCATGGAAAAATGCGCCTTTGCCATATATTTAACAAATTAAAATTTAAATTAATAATTAAAAAGAAAGCATACACCAACGATTCAACCATAGCAAAAGTCAGTATGACTGTAACATATGCAAAACTCCACAGCTATGAGGTGTGCGTGCATGATCATGCTAGCACCATTCATAACTGAAGAATGAGATGGAAATTAGAATTAAATTGAGTTTTATTTACGGACGCTCTTTAACTGCTATGGTTCTTAGCGTCCCATTCTATATTGGGCGTGAAAGACCAGAAATTTTGCTCAGAGGCATCTTTATCAGGCTCGTTCTTTTACGTGCAGTAAATCTACAACACGGGACCACCGGCTTTACTTCCCTTCTGAAGGAAGCCATGCTAAGGATTTTTATGCCCGAAAAAAATCCATCGCCCTCCGCCGGGTTTGAACCTGCGACCTAGGGAACTAAAGCTAGCATGGTAACCACTACACGCGGAGGATGACTGAATGAAATGGAGAGTTTGCACATCCAATATTAAGTCAATTAAATATTTGGTTTAGTTTTTCGCTTTAGAATTCTTACTAACATTGTTTTTATGCATGAATGTTTTAAAATTAATATATATCTTACACATGGAAAATATATGGCATTGCCATATATTTAAGAAATTAAGATTTAAATAATAATAATAATAATAATAATAATAAATACACCAAGGATTCAAACCCAGATTGCTCCACTTATGATACACATGCATTCAACCAAACTGAAAGGCATCTTCCTACTTATCGCATAACTTTGAAATGAACACAGAATGGTATCAAATTGTGTATTGTGAATACAGCGAATACTTCTGATGTCTTCTGAATTAAATGCTCATGTATTTTGTCTCCCTTTGACTCTTTATATGTATTTTAACTGCACAGATTACATCAGACAATAAACAAATTAAAGGTACTTGCAATAAGCTCAGGGACCTAAAGCCACAAAACTTGGTAAAAGCCTCACCCAGTAGCTTTACGTAACTGACATTTGCGTGTAGTCCTGCAGCAGAGAGGCAAGAGCTTCTACCCATACATTATAACCCTAATTTAAACTTATACTTGTACATGTGTTAGAACACAGTTTGACAGACAATATTGATTCTCTCATTTTGCAAAAGTACATACCTGTCATCCTGAATGGTATTCAACAGCAAATTGTCAATAATGCGGTTCCATGCCAAATGAAATGCAAAGGGCCCAAAATGCCGAGTTGAACGTAAGCTATCGTAAGCAAGAGCTTCATCTACAGCATTATAAGTGTTAGTGGTAACTCTCTGGTACTCTGGATCATCAGGTTCAAACTGCAGACATGCTCGATCTAATACAAACTCATAATTCCCAGCTTTCAGAAGCCGCTGGAATATAAAAAATGAATTGGAACTCCTTGTGCAAAATTAAACATAACTCTTTTATTCATAAAGCTGCTGGTTAATCATTACAGACTTAAGAAATTTTAAAATTACCTGTAAATACTGATCTTCAAACATCTTTGGCATTTTCATTTGTCTGCCGTTAACTGGAAAGTATGTTTCAAGCATGCGATGACGTTCTTCCCATGATGCTTTTCGGAGAACACCATTTGGATCACGTACAACGATAAGACGTTTCTGAAAAATAAATGACATCAATATACAAATACTTTCATAAACCTATGTTATGTTCTTTTGTTTGAATTATCATCAATACCACTGCTGCCACAATCATCAATATTGTTATATGATGTATTTGCTCAATCTATACAAATTTTTATTTTAATTTTTGCTTTCTCTACTACGTATAGTAGGTAGAAGTATTGTATTGCACTCAAAAATTTCATGTGAAGCTTTTACCGGAAATATATGCTTTGAGCCCTCAGAACCCCAAAATAGAAAAAGGTCTGTATGTGTGTGTGTGTGTCTCTCTGTGAATGCATAACTCAAAAACGAAAAGGCTAATAAATATGAAACTTGGTATTTTAGTTCAATATCTTCAAAGATGGAAACTTATTTACAAGAAAATACTCCACCCCAACTACCTTTTACATGGAACATTTTTCAAAATTTTTGTTTTTCTAAAAAATTGCTCAAACAATTTTGATTAAAATACCATATATTAAAGATATTTAAATGTCAAATAAAATGCAGCTTGAATTTTGTAGGAACAGCCTGTGAAGTCCTCTCCATTTGGAAGGAATTTTGTATAATCTTGTGTAACTGGTAAACATTAAGCGAGACGAAAATGTACTACATAAAAAATGTAAATCTCTTTAAAACACAATTTATTTCTAATAACTTTTTTGTGGCATCAGCCATTTCCAAGATATCCATTATCACAACACCTCTGTGAGAGAGAAGGCTTGAACATTAAAACATGATGGCCACCCATGTAGCCCATCAGTTGCAGTGGGCACTGGAGGTAGTTTAGTCACTAAAACTGAAGATGTATTTAACAAGAATCTTATTTTGTGTGACCGAAATGTAATTCACTAACCTAAATGCAGAAAATATAAACTATGGGATGGATTATAAAAATCATGCATCACAAACATATATTTTAAAATTTCTACTTGGGGCATATGTATTAATAAAATCTGCTACTGCTAACAATATTGCACTTGAAATGCTTAAGACAGAAAACTTTTTAGAAACTTTAAAACAATATGCCCATTTTGTTCTTTTAAGATCCATGCTGATATAAAGAAAAAGTATTCCTTCTCTGTTAAAAATTGTCTGAGAATGCTCCAGGGATATCTAAAAATAAATATTCTAAATTTTTCTATCTCTGATTTACTTCCTAAGAGCAAAGTCTTAACAGGGTAATAATAATAATAATAATAATAATAATAATAATAATAATTATTATTATTATTATTATTATTATTATTATTAAAATTAAAAATCATTGGTATTGTTAAATTACATCACACTCATGCCCATCATGTTATGTTTCCAAGGATATTAGTTTGTATCAAGTTATTTAAATGGAAAGTACTATTATTGTTTCACTTCTGAATTAGAAGGGGACAGCCCCAAAGAAACCTCCCTCAAAATAACACAGTATAAATCTGAAAATATGGACAAAAATAAGCCCATGTATATGATCACAAAAGAAAAATATTAATCCTAAAATAATTGAAGAGGTGGCAAAGTTAACTTGGCATATTGCGGGTAAATGTGGCAAGGAACTTCGCCACGGTATTATTACTATGTCTTGCATATACCTATAAAATGCAGAAGAGCTTCAGTAAATATTATTAGTTAGTGGATGAAATGGCAAAATGAACAACTAAAATGATTCATCCTATAAATACTTTCTTTTAAACAAACAGAAATGTTAAAATAATATTTTGACTCTTTCTTGGTATGTTAGAGTTTTAAATGTGATTGAGCTCATTTAAAAGATTTCATTATTTTATGAAAACTGTATAATGCAAAAGGAAAATACTTCCAAGAAGGTAGTGTTTAACAAATAAAAGTAAACCTAAAAGTGATGACAAGTATTCCATAATAACCACAACTAGTGCCAAAAAGCACCAGGAGCCACTTTTTCAGTTAAATGTACCTGTTTTTTCAAACACATTTTTTTGTTCATAATGGAATCTTAAGCTTTTGCTGGTATGCTGTGCCTATTACTAAGTTCTATTAGATTACCTTAGTTGATTTTTTTCCCAAAATCAATGCACATGCTTGTTTGATGATACACCTAGATTTCAGAAAATGCTGATAATCATTATTGAAAAGTGATCACTAACCTTAAAATTTAACTACATATTTAAAAAGGGATTTGTTTTATTCAGAAAAATATCACCGAGTACATTTTAAATGTCAGAAATACATTTATGTACAAAACCAGCTGTGGGTCCAGAAATACTAACTTACACAGTTTTGGAAAATAATCTTTGTTTGGTTAAGTAAGGTTATAAATATGTTATCAAAAGCCAAAGACTTTTACATATTTATATACTTACATAGCTATTTAAAGCTTATATAGCTGGTTACCTATTAGATTATCACCCAAACCGTTTAATTTTCATTAAATTCTGTAAAAGCTAAGATAGTCTACCACACATAGCCTAGCTAGAACTGAGATTTTGTTTTTTATGAAAGCAGGAGTGAGGTCTTCTCTCTCTAGAAGGTGTTGGTTATTAATGGTTCAAATTGTTTGATACTTAGCCATTGTATTGATTTTCAGTTGTTTCTCGCAGTGTCATGAAAAGATTATGGAATTTTAAGGCCAGCATATAGCATCCAGCTCTAAAACATTTGCCTATCGCTATTCCCTTTGTATCTGTAAGAAAGTGTGTAATGCAGCATTTCCAAAAAGATTTATCTCGATTAAAATGAAGTAAATAGAAAAATAAACTTTCATAAGAATAATTTGTTCCAATAATACCTACTAATAAGCGAGAGAGGTAGAGAAAATCATATGAATATAACACAGATTTTTCACAGTATTTTACTTCTGCATGAACATAATCTCACAGTAGTTAAGCGATTAAGCATGGAATATGATCAAAAAGTGGTAATTGAAGTATTTAGTTTTATAAGCGTCTAAGTGGCAAAAGCATGATATTTCAGGTTATAATACTAAATGGATCTATATACCCAGGACAGTATTTTTCAGAAGGGTCCAAGTGCCAGAGAAAGCCATAATAATGGTTGCATTGAATTCCAAAAGATAGCGCTGGGTCTATCTCCAGCAAACCTTTCTGTGGGTCTATGTGCCAATGCACACATGCCTGCCACCATGTCTACTCTCCCGCTTAACGGTTACTAAAACAGGGGATTGTTGCATAACATACTTTTGTTGTGTGTGACGTATTATTTCTATGAAAACCGAAAGAATATTGTGAAATGGAGGAAAATGCTTTGTAAAGGAGGAAGAGAGGTGAAGGAAGTTTGAATGCCTCAAAAAAGAGAATGAGAAATTCGAGAGTAGGAAAAATGCTTATCACACAGGTTAGTTAATAAAATTATTGGTTACAGATTACGATTAATTTCTAGTTTATAAATACTATCTTAAAGTTATAAAAGAACTGAGTGGGTTAGTATGTTGTTTATCAACAAAAGTGTTTTAACATGGTGATCTAATCCTTGGCTTCTTTGTTTTTATGGTCCAGATAACCTGTTTGTGCTCATACAACTGCCGAGATCTAAGCATTGAGCATCTTAAAACACTATTTGATAGCTACTATGGACTCGCTGATAAAACAAAGCATGGATCATATTTGATAGGGATAATTCAGATTTGCGTTATTCAATGTCGCAGACATGGTACATATGAAACTCCAGGTCAAAGTAGGCATCAATGCAGTGTACACTATTGTTTGCCTGATGGAAAGGGTAAGCACGTAAAGGTATGTAGAGCAACTTTTGAAAAAACTTTCCACATTTCTCACAACACTGAGTGAAAGAAAAAAGGAGATGTGACCTACGTTGGGGCACAGGGAGGTAAAAAGCCTTTCAAACTGAACGCAGAAGTAAGTTATCTATTAAACAGCACATCAAATCATTCCCACCGGAAGAAAATCATTACAGCTGAAACAAGTCCAGTAAAAAGTTTTTTAGCCCTGGTTTGAGCATAAATAGAATGTTAATAGCTTACAAGGAGAAAAACCCTGGTATTGACATCACCTACAGGGATTACTATAGCATATTCAAAAAAGAATATTCTCATCTACACTTTGAGAGGCCAAGAACTGAACATGTTCACGTTGTGACCTGTTAAGCTCTCAGATGAAAGCTGCTCCAAATTCCGACAAAGGAATATTTAAAACAAAACTGGAACTTCATCATTGCCAAGCAGAACAGGCACGAGAACATGTGAGAAATCATATACTTGAATGTCAGAAACCGGGAAATAACAAAACTTGTTATTGCAATGGACCAACAGAAAGTAATATTTCTCCCAACACTGACGCATTTACAGATGCTTTATTTTAGGCAGCTGTCCCTGTATAACTTTTGCCTCCATAAAGACAATAGTCACATGCGTCTTCGGACTGATAAATACTGGTGGTTGAGGAGGAAATGAAATAGGTCAAGTATTGTTAAAATTCTTATTGAGCAACTACCTTGAGAAGACTCATTTGAAGCTTTGATGTGACAATTACATCGGTCAAAATAAGAATCAGATGATCCTAATGACAACGATTTTCTGGTAGCAAATCACAAATTTCAGAGCATCCAGCAAAACGTTTTAGTTAGTGGTCACTCTTATCTTTCCTGTGATCAGGATTTTGCTGTCTTGGAGAAAAGGAAGAAAGTCACAAAGACTTTCATACTCAGAAGATGTCAAGAAGATGATTGAGGAAGCTCGACATTCATAAAACCTTTCAAGGCTGTAACAATAGACAAGACTGATTTCAAGGACATTCGTTCTGTGAGCACTAAAATGCTCAATATCACAAAAGTGAAGATCAGTAATGTATCCCAGATCTATGTTGAGGATGAACTTCTAAGACGTCGGAAGAAGTTCATGTTTTTAAAAAAGATGTTAAATGTATAGAACTCTGCAACATTGTTATACCTGAGCTTCAGAGAAGCGGGGAAACTAATCCTGAAAAACTGAAGTAGCTCGAAAATATGTTCCAATATATTCCAGAAGCAGCAAAAGGCTTTTATTTGGACATATTAATAATACATGCCCATGCAAAAGCTAGTGTTTAAACACATGATAAGACTAGTCACCAAAGATTGTTTCCTTTTTCATATATTTTATTTCTTTAGTGTCTTTAGGATAACTAAGAATGTAAAGGTTTATTAGTTCCATTTTCTTAATGACCTTAAAGTGTTCATTTTTGCTATTTTAAAAGTTTGTAATCTGTTCTAAGACGACATCAGATTGCCATTTAAGATGGCACATAGACCCTTTTGCTGGTCACTTTTCTAACACTATTGTAAGAATTGGCAAATAATTTTTTTGCACTGAGTATTATATTGATCATTTCAGACCTGTTTGTAACTTTACAGAAGCAATAACAAAATAAAATACTGTACATAAATGCCTCACATTTGCCTTTCAGTTCCTTTTCTCTTATTTTCTACAAATCATGATTTTTGGCACTTAGAACCCCTATAAAACTAAACGCTTCAATTATTGAAAGTCATCACTTTGGATGTTGCCAGGCAGTAACTGGGTTCTTCAAATCTCCAAAACTAATATTTATAAGGCTTTTGTTAAATATAAGGCTTTGGAGAAGTCTGAAGAAGATTCTGCAAATCTGCTAAGAGTAATTCAAGAGAATGGTTTACAAGGACCCTGAAATGGTCCAAAGGGCTTAAGAGCTGATTGCATAATACCCACTGCAGTCTGAAGAAACTGGATACAATTTTAGGTATGATGAGGCTATAATGTGCTGAAAAGCCAAAAAGAGGTTGTACATCCTTAAATAGGACAGAGCACCAGTTCACACAAGTTACTTCGCTCAAAACTAGCTGTGAGACCACCACAATATGCTTTAAAGCAAAGAGATTTATGCTCCAAATAGACCAGATGTAAATCCATTGGCCAAGACAGGTATTAGATGTGGAGTGATTGAATGGGGCACTAACGGGCCAAGTCATCCAAACTTGGCATTTTCTCAAGCTGTTATTCAAACAGCATTCTTAAATATGGACAAGGTGGTATTTCAGCGAGTGTGCAATTGCTTCAAGCTCAGGATCAAGGCAGTAAGGAATACAATATAAACATTCTTGGCCTGATAAGATATAAGAGAAAAAAGATAATTTTATATTTCAGCATAGTAAACCTTGTAAATCAATACATTTAGTCCACTGACTTTCCAACTTTTTAATACCCTCAGAAAGATAAGATTTGCCTAACTGTGCAACATAAGCGTTTGTCTCAGCTTCAATCTCATTTGATGCAAATCTTCATCCACCCACCAATTTCTTCAGGTTTGGAAACAAAAATAATCACTGAGAACAGAATGGGGTGAGTATTGCAGATGTGGAAGTATTTGGAAGTGAACACCATGTAGTTTTGCAGCAACAATCCCAGATGCGTACAAAGGAGCACTTTTTTTTCTTTCTTTTCTGTTTAATTTTACATTTACGTGTTTCCTTTAACATCCAAGGTCATATCAGCAGCTTTGCCTTTGGAACAACTGCTCATCAGCAATGACGTTCACTTGCTTACTGTGGTGTTAATATGTGGGGTGGTATTACTTTTGGTTATTACATTAAATTCACACATACATTCACACTGCCAATACTTCCAGACTCTAAGGAGGATCAGGAATAATCCTGGCAAAGAAAAAGTTCCCACCTCCAGCTGGGAATCAAACCTGGGACCTCTGGATTTGTAGGTGCACTATTGTGATGAAAGGTACTTTCTTTATTGCAAGGTGTGGACATTTAGCCTGAATAGCATCCTTCAATATGTCCAGTAGTGAAACATAATACTCCCCAGTGATGCCCTACCCTTCTGGAGGTAGTTTATAAGCACCACAACATGAGACTGAGAATCCCACAAAAGCTTAGCCATGACTTTTCCTGCAGAAGAAACTGTTTTTGCTTTCTTTGGTGTACTTTCACCTGTTGCCATCCATTGTTTGGATTGCTCCTTCATCTATGTAATGTAGTGATAAATTTATGTTTCATTTACTGTTATGAAACATTAGAGAAACTTACCGGAACTGAGTTTAAACAAGTCTAAACACTCTAGAAATGTTCATTCAAATGAGTTTTCGTTCCATTGTTAACAAATATGGTATCCATTGAGAAGAAAGCTTTCTCATACCCAAAACTTTGTGTAAAATGTAATGGACACTGCATATCAAGGTCTTTGCAATAACAGCCAATTCCTAAACATACAATTAGCAATCACTGAGTACAGCATTGTGAATGTTTCTCACTATCTCATTGGTTATAGCAGTTTTGGGTTGCCCTGAGCGTTCATAATCTTGAATGGATTTACGATCATGCTAAAATTCAGCAGCCCACTTTTTAACCTAGAAAATGAAGGGGAAGAATCCTTTAATGCTGAATCTAATTCCTTTTTTGTATTTCTATTGGAGTTAAACCCTTCAAAACAAAGCACTTTTTCACAGCCGTATTTCAATTTCATCTCTTTTGTAGAAAATGTTACATGATGCTTACACAATTATCACAAAAAAGTGACTAACTTATGTGTGTGAAACTTGACAGTGCACATCTAAAAGGTGAGACTTAACATCTGTCATTGTAATTTGACCATCTTCACATCTCTAAGTCAAGCTGAGAACTTTTAGAATGTCATAGTTGCGGCAGAAGGTAAGTTACCTTAAGTAGTTCATCCTATGTTTCCTGCACTGAGTAGTTCTTTCTGTAATGGTTCCACAAATGAATAACATGTTTTATGCAGTTTTGTAATTTTATGTGCCTTATATAATTTTGTACTTTTGACCAATACTCATATTTAAATACACTGTCTATTTTGCCTGCATTTAGTTAATACACCTGTTGTATCAACAACACACACCACTTGTCACAAATTCAAAAGGATCCCGCAGTAGTATGCTCTGTTTACATATTATCAGTAATGAAAGTTGTGATTAACTTGTTTATACTGCATTAGCTAAACAGAGGTGATACAACAGTGAAAGAGTTTAGGGTGTAAAGACCCCATACTTGCCGAATCTACTCCACCAATAAGAAAACAAGGACAAAATAAGTACATTGGTGACATATAGGTACAAATGATATTCATAGGTTACTGGGACCAAAGTCATTGCCGAAGTATACATTGTAATACAATACGCTAAAAAGTGTTTCTTTTGACAACTGTGATTGTAAGTGGTACAGTGAGAAGAAGAGATGTAAGTAGAACATATATTCCTAATATAAATGAGGGAATACGTTGGGCATGTGATACACTTAAGGCAGTTTTTGTAGATGTAAATAAATTTTTGAATGATAGTTGTTTAGGAAGGAATGGTCTTCATTTAAATAGAGGATCTTTTCTATTTGGAAAATTAATAAATGATATTGTAAATGTATGCATAAATAAGGGAAACTAAAAGTAGATTTAGGTGCTGACAAAATAGATAATTTAAGTAAAAATGAGGAAAGCGAGAAATTAAGTAAAATAAAGAAACAAAACATTGAAAATATCATTACAGATGGCAGAAATTATGAAAATGTAAAAATAAACAATAGTGCTCATAAGAGAAAAAATAGTGACATAGTAATTTTTCATCAAAGTACTCAGTATATAAGCACAAACGAATGCCTATAGAGCTAAGCATATTAGACTGAGAACCTAACATTATGATATTCACAGAACATGGCCTAAAAGTAGAGGAAATTGTAGCAAATAATTACCATGGGTACATGCTAGGATCATACTGTGTAGACAGCAACACAAAAGTGGAGGGGTAGCTATCTATGTGGAAAATAATATAAAGTTTAAAGAGATGGATAGTAATAACTATAGAGATGAAATGATACGTGAAGCAGCAGTAGAGGTTTTCTTAAAAGACCAGCATAGTGTTAATTGGAATGTATAGGGGGGAGTAAAGAATTGTTCCTTAAAAACATAGAAAACATTAAATACAATACATGAGAAAAAGACAAAAGTATTAATGGGCGATTTAAATATTATTTGATAAAAGAAAGCAACTATAAATCATCACTTGTAGAAATCTTGGATAGGCATAATTTAAGGATCAGTATAGAAAAACCTACAAGAGCAACAAAGTACTCTGAAACTTAATTAAGCTTTAAGAAAGATATTGCACAAATTAATTCTGAGTACAGGAGGCAGTTAAACAAGGAAAATTTACATAACCTTAAAAAATATCTTGCAGAAGTAAGCTGGGAAGAGATATATGATACAAATGACAAACCAAAACTATGAGATTTTCAATAAAACAATTCAAAATGGGTTAGAAATGACGGTGCCTTTTAGAAGGGTTAAAATAAATGTAGATGGTAAGGGTAATGATCTTGAAAACTGGATGACAAAAGGAATAAAACTATCATGCAACAGAATGAGGTTTTTAAACTCAATAAAACAGCCAAACATGAATGAAAAATAATTAAATCATATTGAAAATTATAAATAAATACTAAATGTAGTAATTACAAAAGCTAAAATGAACCACAACAAAGAAAAAATTGAAAAAGCAGAAAATAAAGCAAAAATAGTATGGAAAATCGTAAATAAAATACATAAAAATAATATAGTATACATATAGAAAATATTGAAATAAACCATAAAAATGAGATAAAAGATCCAAAACAAATATGTAACTTATTTAATGACTATTACATCAATGTAGCAAAACAGCTAGCCTCAAAGCAAACAGCGATAAGGTTGAATTCAAAACTAGTAACAGACCTGGCTCAAATTAATTCTATGGCGGTTTTTGAAGTAACAGAAGAGGACATTTTTAGAGAAATAAATAAACTAAAATCAAAGAAATCTGCAGGTCTGGACAAAATATCAAATGAAATGCTCAAACACCTGAAATATAAAATAACAGAGATCATAATTCATATAATAAATGCTACATTAATTAGTGGAATAATTCCAGATAAATTAAAAAAGTTATTGTTAGACCAGTATATAAACAAAAAGGAAGTAAACTCAATATAGAAAATTATAGATCAATAACACTATGCTCGGCGGTATCAAAGATGATGGAAGGAGTGTATTTGAAGCAACTACAGAAATATTTTGAAAAACAAAAAGTTTTGTCAGAGTTGCAATACTGTTTTCAGAAACACAATTCTACAACAGATGCAATAAATAAAGCAAATGATATAATTATTAATGCTCTCCATAATTGTGGTAGCCATATTTTTAGACCTGTCGAAGGCGTTTGACAGTGCAAATATAAACATCCTCGTAAACACACTAGAAAAATATGAAGTTTGAGGGGTTGCACAAAAGTGGATTGTATCATATCTAGAAAATAGCATTGCGTAGAAATAAATTATAAAAATAATAAGGTTATGTTAAATAAAGTAAGATCAAGCTCTAAATCGATTAAACAAAGAGTACCACAGGGTTCAAAATTGGGTCCTTTTTGTTTTTGGTGCAAGTAAATAAGCTTTTTGAAGTCGTGCAAGAAATGGAGGTATGGCAATGGGTTATGCAGATGCTGCGACAATAATAATTAGGGGTCATACTACAAGAGGTGCCGAAATTAAGGCAAATGATATCATGAAGAGTCTAAAAGAATGCTTTCAAAATTTGGATCTAGTACTAATTGTAAAAAAGACTGCATGGATAAATTTTGCATTAAAAGAGCAACATACAGATTCATTAACTTCAAAGTAGATGGGGAAAGTATTCTTGAAGCACAAGCCACAAATTTTCTAGGTGTTATTATAGATAAATATTTAAACTGTCAATCACATGTATCATATGTAACAAAAAAGATAAATAGGGGTTTATACATCATGAAACAGGTAAAGAATAGCATGGATAATAAAACACTGAAGCAAGCATGTTATGCTTTTGTACATTCATATATAAAATATGGAATAACATTATGGGTAAATATTACAGCTAAGGAAGTACTAAAGATTTTCAAATTACAAAAAAAAAGGCTATTAGAATAATAGGGAAATGAAAGAATACATACTTGCAGGGAGACATACAAAAAATATGGAATCCTAACTGTTCCATGTATATACACATATGAGAGTATGAAACATGTGCTATTCAACAAAAAGATAGCTACAAATAGTCATATACATGGTTATAATGTAAGAAATAAAGGTGATTATTACAGAATTGCACTTAGGGAACATTAAATAATCGCTCATTAGAAAATTTAGGGAAAGAACATTACAATGCATTACTAAAAGATGTAAAACAAAGAGAAATATGCATAAAATCATCTAGGAATATTTAATAAAAAAATGCATTCTACAGCATTGAAGAGCTTAAGTAAAATACAAAATAAAATCACAGAGGATATATATACTGTAAAATGTGTTTATATCGGAAATGTAGTGTAGAAAACATGTAAATATATTCTGTAGTAGGAAATGTAATTATTAAGGAATTGTTCATTAGAAACAGAGTATATATATATTAGAAATGTAGTTACGAAGAGTGTATATATTATAAACATTTCTATAGTAGGAAATGTAATTATTAAGATATTGTATATGAAGATTATAAGAAATGTATCTGTAAACAAACATTATTTTCTGATGTATCCTATGTACTTATAACATATGGATGAAATAAAATGTACATCTAAAGACTGTGTAAGTGAGGTTTTAGACTGTTAGCAGGTAGTTTAGCTGGGGATCAGACTTTGTGAGCATCCAACAGGTTTTGTTTAAATTGGAAAATATTGAGGGGTTTTATATCCAATATTTGAAAAGGTGCATTCATACAGCAAAATTATAATTTTGAGAAATGAAAATGAAAAACATTGAGAAAAATCTTGTGTTACATTCACATGAATTTCTCTTTCCATTATTATGTAGTCCTGTCCTGTTGATATTCAGTTGTTTCTCACGATTACATGGAAAGAGTATGGAATTTTAAGGCCACCATATAGCATCCAATTCTTAAACATTTGACTATAGCTGCTCCCTTTGTGTTTATAATGAAATGTATAATGTAGCTATTTGTTCAAAAGTTTATCTCAATTAAAATTAACTAGATAGAAGAATAAGCTTTCATAAGGATAGTTTATATACCCACTAATAAACAATAGAAGGTAGAGAAAGTCACGTGAATATACACCAATATCTATTTTTAAATAGAGAAATTGAAATGATACAGGAGAAAACAATATTTTGAATCACTATGGGCATTTTCTAGATTACTTACTCTGTCTGATACACCATAACTAATGTCTGTAAAGACATATTTTGATTCTGTTAATCCTTGTAGTTCAGGATCATTTGAAAGGACCTCATCCACTTCTTTTCTTCTCAGAACTACTGGTGGCATCTGTAATTTCTTAGGGATCTTCCTTAATGCATTCTTCTGAGCCTGAAATACCATGAGATAAATAATTTTATAGTTACAATCATTTCATTTGGAATTCTTTTGAACAGATCACACACATAATAGGTATCAAAATCGGCCTTGCAGTTATGTTTGTGCTACCTATCTTTTAACAGACCAATTAGACTCACCCCTGCTCAGCTTAAGGACTGTTGTGTGTTTTTACTGTCCTTTCTGAAGACTTCAAATCTATGTAATTTAAACCATTTCTGACTTATTATTAGATCCTTTCTTCACAGTTCAGCCCCATTACACTCAAATTTATATGTACAATATCTTCATTTTCTCCACAAATAGATCACTGATTCTATGGGACACCCTTTCTTAGTCCTTTTAATTTCCATCGTCTGCTCTTACCCATGTAATTACACTCTGCTTGTTCATTATTTGCTTTATCAATAGCTATTTCCCTATCCAAAGTGTTCATTGAAACACAATATTAGAGACTGTTTTTCAGCCACCTTACTTAAGAGTTTTTTAATTTCTAAATCATCAAATATCCTCCATGCATTTTTCCAAGTAATTTCAAATACTGTTGATCTATCCAGAATTTCTTAGGCTCTTCTCTTAATAAGCATCGTCTTAATAACTTACTTTCTTCTCCTTTATTATTATTTAAGAACCCTTTCCATAAACATGCCCTTTCTTGACACTCCTTCCTGTTCCATTTGGTCTACTTTATATTTGCACTTGGTAGACCTAAGATTTCCCTGCAAAATTTCCTGTGTACAATATCCAAGATTTCCTCTCCTCCATCTCGTCCCCATACCTCAATACCATATAACATTTACGTTGAATCATCATATTGTAAATTTTATCTAACCATTTAACATTTATACTAGATACTTTGTATTTACAATTTCTAACAGCTGACATAGCTCCTTTTCCTTTTGTCTCTCCCATTTCCCTTCCCAATCAATTTTATTTCCTAAATAAATACATTCTCATACCATTTTATAGTCTTTGGTATCTTTCTTCCACTTTTCATATTTGCTCAATGTGCCCATTAAACATAATTCTTGCATTGTCTCTTGATTTATATTTAAATCCCATTCATTACAATATTTGTCTTTTTCATAAAGAGATTATTTTAAACCATTTGCTGCAATTAATCTTACTACCAAATTATCTGTAAATAAGAGCCAGGAATTGCAATATTGTTTATAATTAGCATACAATTATTATTCTTGTTTATCCCTAGTAGTATATTGTCACTGTTTAAGGTGGAGAGAATTGGACTTTTTACATCTTTGACACAATCCCATCATTTGTTTTCTCTCTCTAATCACTACATCTTCCTCAATTCTCACATGAAAGTATTTTCCTAGTATAGGACTTTAAGAGCATTTACCATATGCTGACTTACTTCTTTACTTAATAATTGTAATTCTACCCAATTGTATACTTTTTCTAAGTGCAATAACATTATTGTAGCCCCACGTTGTGGTAGACAATTTGCGACGGTATTACTTATAATGTTTGTTTACATCAGTGTTGAAGCCATCTTGTGACGTCATTCATTTGTTCGGTTTGTAGCTCCATCTTGTGTTAGCAATTTGCATCAGTGTTAGTGTTCGTTTGATTTCATTTCAAATGTCCTCCGGCTAGCTATTATCTTATCTTGGGTCGAACATGTGTCTTGATCAGGGTTGTGTAAACGGAAAGGAATCTTTTATCCAAAAAGAACACTGATGAAGAAATTTGTTTTATAATTTTTATTGTCGAACACGTTCACTATCACTTTTACATATTGATCTAGATACTCGCCAAACTGAAACTGTTATGATAACTTCTTACTGATAATTCTTTTAATCCACGTACTTCAACTTTGTGTATAATTAACTTTATAATACTTTAGATTTTCGTAACTTGTGAATCTATAGCCGACGTTTGCCGTACTAATACTTTCGACGAACTGACTGACTGAAGACGACGTGTAGTGTACACAGATTTTTGATGAACTGGGCTAAATACGACGTGTAATGTATGAATGCTTTCGGCGAACTGAAGGACTGACTGACTTTACCTCTAACTTGCCCTATTTATACTCCTGCATCCAGATACGCCTAAAGATTATAACTGAACTGCAATTGGCTAATAAAACGCGCCAACATTAGCGTCTATTTTAATATCCAATGAAAATTATGACTACATATGCTCTAGGGAAACATTCCAGAAGTTTCTACCGAAAAACGCGCCAACATTACGTAACTTCCTCGTTTCCAATAATGATAAACAGCTCACCCCCTCGCTGCATTATTGCGCTATTATTGACAGTTTCAGTAAGGCCCTATAAACTTACTTCCCAACAACATTTACAATCAATAAACACCTGAAATCAATGTCATATAAAAATGCATATTCATATTACAATCATTATTTACATTTAAGTAATTTGTGATACAAATTACTGCATCATATGCCCCACTAGAAACATAATTATAAACATTTACAACTTGTTTGGAAATTTTATAATTGGGTTTTTAGTCTCCTAAATCTTGGAACACACACTATCACTTTCACTTTACACTTCACACGCATTTAACACACGACATATGTTTTGTTTTTTATCTCCCCACTACTTACTGGCTCTGGTTTAATTTGTTTAGACATTAATCTGACATTACAATTTTTTTTTTTTTTTTTAGCAAATACTATACCCTGAATTATTTAATTACTGTTATCAAATTGTTTACTTTCTGAAGTTGTTGACAAAAATTTATACATTTAAGATTTTTGTAATTATTAAACATATTTACCAAAAAATATTCACCCTTTACATAAATATATTTTCATCTCATAAATCTAGACAATGTTTCACCCTTTCTGTTTGCTACATAAGTATTTGTTTTAATTATTTTTACCCATTTTTGTTATTTTGTACTTTATTTTAACAATACTCTTGGAATTGTGTTTACGTACTTTTAATTTAATATCATATTAAGTTTCAATCTTTGCATTCTTAATTTTCAAATGTTGTTACAGTTACTAAAAATTTAATTTTTTTTTTTTTTAAACATTTATTTATTTTTATTTTTCTATTTTTTTTTTTTTGTTCTGAATTTATTTCTGTTTTCTCATGACATATATATATTTAGTTAACCCTCTTACGTTCCAATACATTGCTCTGCATTTCATCTTTAACTATCCAGCATTTACTTTACATCTCATTGCTATTTACCCTCCTGGATCAAATTGTCTGTGGCTAAACATTACTCGTAGCCGTATCCTAACCTTAAAAAATTTATTCATGAATAACCTCTTGTATTCATTTGAAATTTCATCACATGATAACATTTGAAAACAATCTAAAGTTTCCTGAATTACACATCTTTTAACAACTTTCATTTTAAATTCTTCTGCTATCTTTTTAATCTGAGAATACTCTGACAAATCTGTACTAAACTGTACTGGACTGGAGTTTTCATTTTGAACATCTTGGTAGAATTTATTTCTTTGCATTACTGTCTCATTCTGTATTTCTGATATCTCCCCTCTGAAATTAACTTGCGCCTGATTCACATCTACATTCATAACCTCTTTCATTTCTCTTAGCTCACTTGAAATACTACTCATTCTACTACCTGACTCTGTATATTCTACGTCAACATGTTCACTTTTAGTATTAACCTCACTTTTTTGGTTAGATATTTCCCTGCTCATGTCTAACATTTTCTTTGAAACTTCTCCTATCTCACTTACTATTATTTCCTCATTTTCATCTCTCATTTTTGGCATACTACTATCTAGCTTCGTAACTTTCTTTTCAATTTCTTCACTGCTTTGATCTACATTTTGCTCTAATACCTCATTACTCCTACCAATATCTTTTCTGTTTTGTTCAAAGCTCCTACGAATATGTTCCCTTAATTCTCTCTTATTCTGATCTAGTTTTTGTTCTAAACTCCTATCAATATCTTCTCTTAATTCCCTATTATTCTTTTGCATATCTTCCCTTAATTTCTCATTACTCTGAGTTAATTTTTCTAATTTCTCATTATTCTTTTGCATGTCTTCCCTGTTTTGATCTATTTTCTTACTAAGATCTTCTCTCATTTCCCTATTATTCTTTTCCATATTCTCATTAGTCTTTTTTATATTCTCATTCAAATTTTTCAGCATTTCCATAATCATACTAGTATCAAGATTAACATTTCCTGCTATTCTATTTTGACTTTCTGCACTAACATTTCCACCCTCAAATCCTAAAAAGTTTGGGCTATTTTCTGTAACCTGTATTGAATTACAGCTAACCGTTACATTATCTCCCTCCATAATTATTTTTTCTGTAAAAAAATTACGATACTCTGACCTTTGTGATGCTGTCTGTTGCTGTTACTTTGATGTCCAGCTTCCTGCCCCTCTCTCCTAGGTTATATGTCGCTTCTGCGTTGTGTTATGATGAATCTACGTTGTCTCGATGTTTTTGTAGTTGAATTACCCTGTTGCCTTGTAATCTCGGAATTACGATGTCCAATCATCCGTGTAGTCTGTCGTTCCTTTTGTTGTTTCTGGAATCTGCGTCTTGTAGTTCAGTTCACTTTTCCATTCGCCCCTTTGGTCATCTCACTTCTTCCTGGTTAATTCTGATCCTTTCCTGGTCATCGTGTTCCTTTCCTGGTTACTATGCCCCACGTTCTGGGTGCCAATTTGCGATAACATTATTTGTTTACGTAAATTATTAGAACTTGAAGATCTTATATTGTGCTGCTTTTGTTTTGTTTGGTTACATAACTTTAACTGCCCCACGTTGGGCGCCAATTTGAGGTAATACTTATAATGTTTGTTTACATCAGTGTTGAAGCCATCTTGTGACGTCATTCATTTGTTCGGTTTGTAGCTCCATCTTGTGTTAGTAATTTGCATCAGTGTTAGTGTTCGTTTGATTTCATTTCAAATGTCCTCCGGCTAGCTATTATCTTATCTTGGGTCGAACATGTGTCTTGATCAGGGTTGTGTAAACGGAAAGGAATCTTTTATCCAAAAAGAACACTGATGAAGAAATTTGTTTTATAATTTTTATTGTCGAACACATTCACTATCACTTTTACATATTGATCTAGATACTCGCCAAACTGAAACTGTTATGATAACTTCTTACTGATAATTCTTTTAATCCACGTACTTCAACTTTGTGTATAATTAACTTTATAATACTTTAGATTTTCGTAACTTGTGAATCTATAGCCGACGTTTGCCGTACTAATACTTTCGACGAACTGACTGACTGAAGACGACGTGTAGTGTACACAGATTTTTGATGAACTGGGCTAAATACGACGTGTAATGTATGAATGCTTTCGGCGAACTGAAGGACTGACTGACTTTACCTCTAACTTGCCCTATTTATACTCCTGCATCCAGATACGCCTAAAGATTATAACTGAACTGCAATTGGCTAATAAAACGCGCCAACATTAGCTTCTATTTTAATATCCAATGAAAATTATGACTACATATGCTCTAGGGAAACATTCCAGAAGTTTCTACCGAAAAACGCGCCAACATTACGTAACTTCCTCGTTTCCAATAATGATAAACAGCTCACCCCCTCGCTGCATTATTGCGCTATTATTGACAGTTTCAGTAAGGCCCTATAAACTTACTTCCCAACAATATTTACAATCAATAAACACCTGAAATCAATGTCACATAAAAATGCATATTCATATTACAATCATTATTTACATTTAAGTAATTTGTGATATAAATTACTGCATCATAAGTCAACAAATGCCATGTACAGTTTTCCTCTTTTGTCATTTAGATATTTATCTACACGTGTCTTTTTTATGAATATATTATTTACTGCTCATTTCCCAATTTGAAACCCCATTTGGAATACTGAAAGAATGTTGTACTCTTAAACCCAGTTCTGCAACCTGTATGCCAAAGGTCCAGTACAGATTTTTCCTACATTTAATAGTAATGCAATTCCTCATATTATTTGATTTATCTTTGATACCCTTCCCAATTAGTATACTGGGTGAATAATTGCTTTTCTCTAATTCTGGTACATACCCTTTTTATTAAATTAAATTGAGCAAGTCTGTTATCAGTATCTTCATTCTATTTGCATCAGTACCCCATTTCTTGAGAAATTCTAATGAAATATCATCTGTACAGGTTGCTCTATTTTTTTCCATTAATTTCACTTATTTTATGAATTCCACATCTCTTAATATGCTATCCAAAATTTCTAAATGACTACTATTAATTTCCAGCTCTTGGCATCATATTGATGCAAGTATACACACCATACATGATTTTAAAATACTGTAACCACTCTTCTTATCTGAATACTAGGCTGATTTATAAACATATTGTACATTGATTTTATGGTCTTCCATAACTGGTTGATATGATTTTCTTTTAAAACCCTAATTAGACTACTCTCTTTTACCTCGGTCTACTCTGCTGGAACAATTGTCCATAATTTGAAACCAGTGCTTGCTTGAATTTGTTACAATGTTCACCCTTCCATTTAAATCTAATGTATTCTTTACTTCCTCCAAAGTTATAACTTATTTGTTCTGTTTGTACTTTAATCGCCATTATCGCTGGGAAATGTCAACTACTAGAACTTTAAAATTGCTAAACACATATAATCTATACTAACCGCCATAATCAATTACACTTTGGCCATTTTAATTGACAAAGGTATATTCTCCATTTATGTCCTCCCAATATTTCCCATTCAAAATGTTCAGTGCATTTAACTCATAAAACTCAATAAATTTCTCAATTGCATCATCCGTATTCATGTCTGTACCTTTTTTTTGTCACCCTCCGTGGTTTAGTGGTTACCATGCTAGCCTCTAGTTCCCGAGGTCGCAGGTTCAAACCCGGCGGAGGGCGATGGATTTTTTCAGGTGTAAAGATCCTTAGCATGGCTTCCTTCGGAAGGGAGGTAAAGCCAGTGGTACCGTGTCGTAGATTTACGGCATGTAAAAGAACTTCAAACCTGATAAAGAGGCCTCTGAGCAAAATTATTGATCATTAACACCCAATATAGAATGGGACGCTAAGGACTACAGCAGTTAAAGAGTGTCCATAAATAAAATTCTCTTTTTTTTCTGTACTTTTTGAAATTCTCTTTTGTCCATTATTTCATTACTTATGGAGGAATTTCCTAACCACAAGCCTTTTCTCCTATTCTTATGTTGAAGTCTCCCACTATTATGAACTCTTTAATACTTTTGCCTTATGCACTGGAAAAAAATTGGCAGTTGTAAACAACTTTAGATATCTAGGCATCACTCTTCAACCCACTGGAAAGGCATTTGGAGTACATGTCAGAGAGAGAAAGAGCAGTTGCAGCATACGATCAATATATGACATTCAAAACCCTACCAGACTATCCTTGGAAACCGCAATGAAGCTATTCTGCGCCAAGAATATACCACTGCTTACCTGTGGCACAGAAATCATCTGGGACCATTTCACACTAACAGACCTAACTACAATAGAGGAAGTTAAAGCAAGATTTCTGAAAAGGATATTAGGCATTTCAAAAGCAGCGCCATCCAGACTGACGTATATAGACACACAGACTACAACTATCATCCACAGCACAAGCTACTGAATTTATAATTTAAAAAAAAAAGGGGGAGAAACAAGAGGAAGTCTAGCAACTCTTCTACATAACAGATGCCATGTTGAACTGAAGCTAGGCAGGGTCAAATCGGGATATGTGTAGTGCAGTAAACCGACTAACTAACTACCTATTCAACCTAGATTATGTACATTGGCTTTCATCACAAGCTGTGTGTGAGAGAATGCTACCATAAACCAGGCAATCTCTGCGTGTGTAAGCTCTGTGGAAAAAGCTGTGACCAATACCTTTTCAATAGATGCTTAAATGGAATAAAATCGCTAAGCGCATATAGCAAAGCTAATTCAAAACTCAACGCACATTTCTAATATTATTAATACTTTTCCCTTAACCTCTCAGAATAATTTTCCAGTTGTTTAAATAAGTCAGGATTGTGAGTCTGTGAAGAAATAGGTGGACTGCAGACAATGCTTAAGCATGTGTGTTCATCTAATTGTTTAACTTCCACTATGATGCAAAGTGCACTTTTTTCCTTAGATCAAGTATCTCTAATTCCTTTACTCAATGATCTTACAAAGAATTCTATAATACTGGATATTCTCCCTTTTGCTACTGCCCGTTGTCCCTTAATTCCCAAATATATAAAATCCTACCAAAATATCTTCTTCCTTTAACCAGGTTTCAGCTACACCCGAAAATCCAACCTCCTAACATTTCCCATGTCCTATTGTGAACTGGCTTGATATCTGAAATAGTATAACTCTTTTCTTTGTCTTCTTAATTCAATCCCTTTCTCTTGATGCTGCATTGTTTGTTTATTAATACTCCCCCCCCCCCCAGTATTCCAATAGTACAAAGAGAATTGTAATTTTGCAAGCAAAGTTCAAATATATTTTAATCAAAACCATTAAACCATTTTTTGGAAAACAAAAATAGAGAACAGAATTTTTGCATATAAAATATAGAGGTGGGGTAGTCTTTTGAAAATCTTTGCCTTGCATCTTTAAAACCTACCTGATTTAAGAACTAAAATTACTATACTATTATTACTATTTATTTATTTATTTATTCAACAGCATTCCCATTACAAGTAATATTACAAGCTTTACATAATTATCATCATATGGCTGTTAACAGTACTATTTTATAAGTTTTTTATATATAGTGTAGGAATACAGTTTGCAACTTCTATTATTATGAAGTTATAATTTATGGTTCTGTATCATAGTTTACATCTAAGCTAGTTAACCTGTTATTCACATATTACCCCAAATAATGTGTAATTTGAATATTTCTTATTTTATCTGCTTTATGTTACAAGGTTTACTTAATTATTAGTGTATTCAACCTAGATTATGTACATTATTTTCCGTCCTATGGTTGTGGATTATTCAACTTCGGTGAAGTTGATTGCTTTCTGATAAAAGATTCATTCATTACAGGCCAGTTCCCACCAGTGCTTTATTCATTGTATCATTTGGTTCCTGGGTTCGTTTGATTTTTACATTGGAAGATAATGCGGTTTGCAGTTTGTTCTTCCTCTTCGCATGGACATGTTGGGTTATCTACAGAATATCAGAAATTTTTGTCACAGTCTAGCCTTCACTGATGGAAAATACGTCTTTGTTACTGCTCCTTTATTTGTACTTGCTCACTGTTGCTGCCAAATCTCCAGTCCAATTTCCTTCTCTTGCATGATAACGCCCTTTGATATTTTGTTGTAGACGATAACTCTGTCTTCTAAAGCCACTTTCTTAGCGCATCTATCTGCCTATTTAATTTCCTGCTAGTCCTAAGTGCGCCTTCATCCAGTCGAAGTGTATTGTCCAACTTGAATTTGATAATGCCATTATTTTGCTTCTTATGGATTCTATTAGGTGGTTTCGCTTCAGATTGTTTTTGAGTAAGTCCAAACTTATCTTGCTGTCAGTGCATATTGCAACGTGTTTTGTGGCAGTAATTTGTATCACAATAATGTAAATGCCAGAGTGATTGTAGTGTAAATAAGCATTATTGTATGACATTGATTTGAGATGTTTGTTAATTATAAGCATTGTTAGGAAATAAGTTTACACGGCCTCACTGAAACTGACAATAAGAGCGGGTAACAATGAGCGAGGGGGTGAGTTGTTTATTAATTAGAAGAGACAAGCAAATAACGTCAGATTGGCGTACTTTTCTTAGAAATGGCGGGAATTTCTTCCCTAGAGCATATGTTTTCGTAATTTTTGATTGGATATAAAAATAGACGCTAATCTTGGCGCATTTTATTAACCAATAGCAGCTCTGTTATTATGTTTAGGCATATTAGGGTGTGGGAGTATAAAAAGCTAAAGCCAGAGGCAAGTATTGCCCAGTTCAACAGAATCATCCACGCATTACACGTCGCTGAGTCCAACAGAAACATTTGTGCATTACACGTCGCTCAGTCCAGAAGAAAATTCACGAGGTAAACGTCGCTCAGTCCAAAATATCATACCACGGGTTACATGTCGCGTAGTTCAACAGAAGCATACTTAAAGTAAACGTTACGCAATTCTATAGAATCTCTCGCGTCGTAAAGTTAGTTATAAATGTGAAATACGCGAATTAATAATGTGCAGCAAATAAGTGATTATAGTGATATTAGAAAATATAACAGTTTCAGTCTGGCGTGTATCAAAAGATATGTGAAATGAATAAAGTGTGACAGCAATAAAAGTGTAAAAACAAATTCTTTTATCAGTGATATCTTCTAGTAAAAACTCCTTTCCGTTTACACACCCTGTTCAAGAGATTTGCTCGACCGAGAAATAATAGCTAGCCGGAGGACAATGAACCCAACATTCAAAGTAGTAAACCAATAACAGGCGCTCAGAAATAAGATAACACGAAGTGACAGCGATAAATTGGCTCCCATACGTTGTGCAGATAAACATGAAGCATCTTCCAACTACCTAACAAATATCCCACTTCAGTTTCTGGTTGGATTGTATGCTCTCAATTTCACCTAATTTTTCTAGAACCTTTAAGATTGCTACTTGTTCGGCTTGATTGTTGGAGCAGTGTCTGTGTAGCTTGAACTTTAGTTCATATTTCAGCTCTCGATCCACAAACATGATACCAGTCATTATGTTATCTCTCTCTCTGTCTCTCACACACTCACACCAGACTTTTTCTAAACAGGAGAGAAAGTAAAAATGTTATAATTAATTACAGAATAGCATTAATGAATGAATGAATTAATTAATTCATTCATTCTTACTCCGGGTATAATAAAATATGAAGTTTAGTTAAAAATAGGTCTCCCTTTATTTTGTAACCAATGCAAAAAATTGTTTTATTCCTGCATGATTACTAATATTGTTTACATCACCACCACATTCAAACATGACGAACAACTTCTATGATAAAAAATGGCAACCTGCTCACTGAATCAATTCACTGCCTCAGACATTTTTTCATTTTTCCAGACAATAAACTGTGAAGGGGACACACATGAGCGTAAGATGGATGGGAACATGTTGCTTGAGTCAGACATACAGCCTTTCTGTTGCAGTGCAGGTAAAAAGGAGGTTTCTTGCATACTACACAACAGCTACACTTCATCTGAAAGATGGTCAGGTCAACATCAAGTAGTTTTTGAAATAGCTTTAATTGTCACCTGATATGCAGCTGCTCTGCAATTACGGTGCATCATTAGCCATGAAATAAAATAAGATTACTTAGTTCTTAAAGGTTCCAAAAACTGGGCATTGAGAAAGAGAGCAATCACTACTCCCATCACACTTGTATTAGTATGTTGCGGCAACTTCATCCTATATTTGTTAATAATAAAAAAGGAAACAGTTTTAAAACTCCCTGATAAATATATGAATGTGCTATTACAGAAAGGTACCTAAGCCATTTATTTGGGGAAATTGAGATTTTGCCATTTTCCGTATCCATCCACATAAACACACGTGCAGAACAAAACATTCTGAACAGAAAGTACAAATGTCATCAATATTGTAGGTATAAGAAATTTTATGTGAAAAACAACTGCACTGCAAAAGGTTATTAAGTTACTTAACATTGGTACTTTCTTTTTGTATTCCCTTGTGTGAGCACTAGCATCGCCAACACATTCATAGAGACATAAAATGGCAAAAAATAAGATCTGAATCAAATATCTAAACGGGCAGCATTACTGAAGTAATCATTCACAGAAGGAGAACCAATACATTTTACACAGCTTTAAAGAATAGTATGGAAAAATGTATTAACAATGAAAACACTACAGCTTTAGTGTTCCACTTCATGCTAAACCTATACTAGCCAGCAATACCAATTCAAGTTATTTTATATTCGAGGTATTTAACTGTTAATGCTTTTAGCATTCACAATTTTAGGACAGAAAAATCTCATTTCTCTGTGTACCATGAGGGAAGAATATTTTTTATTGATCATACCTAAGAATATTCAGAATTATAGCTATTTTGTGATAACTGTAGTGGACAAAATAAGAACAACACACTTGTAAGGACTTGCTGATATAAACTGGTTTGATAAAATTCTCCACTTCTATCCACTGAGAGGACATTTGTTCCTGCCGTTTGATTGGAAGTTTGTCATTATAACACATGCACTTAAAGAGAGGGCAAATCTGCTCTTAGTGTATCCCTGTTGAAAATGCTTATAAAATCCTAAGAAAAGCGAATAAATTACCTTAGGAGTGAGTTTAGAAGTGGATGGGATCTCTTCAATAGCTGGTGCCCACCTGTCTGCCCCTTTTAGGTGTTTTACTTTTATAGGGAAATTGCATTATGAATGCAACAAACGTAGCCATGTTGTTGCTAAAGCACATGCAAAATGGGAACTGCCAACCTAAATAAAAAGTGAAATCCGCTAAATATGCAATGTGTTATTACTAGAATTTCTTCTTCTTTGTTTAGTGTTGCTGCTGACAAAAACACAACGCATTCATAGTAAGAAAGACTATCCACCAAAATTGTAATTTTTGTATTATTTTTGTGAAAGTTTGTTATATTAATATGTTATTTCCATTAAATAAAGAAGTTCATTTACTGTAACAGTGATAGATAGTTAACGCAAGCCTACATAAAAAAAACCTAACCTAGGGTTAACCCCCGTGAATTCAGAAACGTAAGCTTATATAAAAATAAACCTAACCTAACCTCCCATGAATCAAAAACCTAAGCTTAGGGATGCACGCTCGCCTCACTCGCGTGCTTTGATGTAACCACTGGTAACAAATTAAAACGTTTTATATATATATATATATATAAGTAAATCAGAAACCTAAGCTTACATATAAAAATAAAAGAAACTAAACCTAACCTAAACTCTTGTGAATCAGAAACCTAAGCTTAGGAATGCAACTGCTACACTCCTCCCCTTCTAAAAAACATCCCTCAGCTACGCTTTGAGGCTGAGATCTTACCGGCTTTGGTGGCATTAGTTATTCATGTTGCCAGCATTACGTTAGGGCTAGTGTATGACAGAGAGTGACATCTGTTGAGCTAGTGTATAACATAGAGTGACATCTGTTGGACATATAAAACATCATTTTCATCGCTGTGGGAGATACACTAAGAGCAGAATGTCGAAAGAGAGAGACAATTTACACACCCCTATGAGTATTGTGAACTTATTATTTCATCTTAAAAAACTGGTGCATATACTGTGAGCTTATGACACTTATAAAGAGTTCTTAAATTGATATGTGATGTAATTTGCATGCATTTGAAAGATTATTCATTTATTACCTCTTTTAACTGTTTGTCTGTCATAAATTCATACACTGGCGGCTTAAGAGGTTTTTCCATTTTCCTTGCTTTGTAGATTTTGCTTAGTTCAGGTCTAGTAAGTTTTTGCAGAAGATTTTGTACCTCATTATTGAAGAAAGTAGGAGCCGGATCTCTTTCACCTGAAACAGGACACGTAGCTCATCTGTATGAAACACTACCTATGCACTTTAACAGATGTTGCGTGTAGACCTTATACTTGTTCATAACCTAAACAATACATAGATCAGATTACAGTATACCCGTATTAAGTGCGTTCTCATGTAAACTTCTTATGATTCTTGGCCGTATTGGAATTTTCAGGAATAACCTTAATGTCTCAGAAAGCATGTCCTTCTTTCAAGTTTACTAAATACCAAGCTTAAGGGTTAACCTTTATTTCAAGTGAATGTAACTGACAGCCATTAGCACAAATTAATACCATTACCAACGTAGGAAAACAGAAAGCCAGGAACAGAAAGTCGCTAAAATCATTTTATGGAATTTAAAGAGCTATGAATTGTTTCCGTCAAGAACCCTTAAAACTTTATATAAAAAATCTGCATAGTCAAATTCAAACTTCTATTTTAACTCCCTCTTGAACTCCTTCCTTGGAACTCTCTCAGAGAGGCGGGAAATTCCGCCTTGCTCACAATCAGTTATATAAACGAAAGTTGTATGCCTCATGCCCTGGTGCATTGACCATAGTGTAGTTGACAAATGACAGTGTGACTGGAAAGCGGAGAAATGCGAGAGGTAAAGGAACCATCCTCAGGATCACAGGCTCCGACAGAAAGCTGCCGTCACAGCCACGCGAGCGCGCCAGAAAGGAAGGAAAAAACGATGTAAATGTGACTGAAAAGATAGGTAAAACGGAGTTGGAGTTGGTGTGAGAATAAGCGTAGGTGTTACAGCTTCGATTCACCAATTCTAGTTTGGGTCCTCTCCTTAGCAGTTGACACTGACACGTCGGCAGATGTACCTTTTAACGGAGTGGCATATCAGGTGCATCCTGATACAGCTTATGTGGCAGTTAACAGTAGTACTACAAATTAGCATTGCATTTAGAGCTAAGGTGTAAACGTTGTATTAAATTACGAGAGTGCTAAAACAATGGAGAAATCTAAGACATTGGAAGTGAATAAAATGATACCACTTAAATACATAAGTTTGGTGACACTTACAGTGCAAAATGCATTGTTAGGGCTTAGCATGAGATATGCACGGACGCGATCTGGTGATATGTTTTTATCATCGACTGCAGTGGTTATGGCTGAAATTGTAAAGCTTTTCACTTGCCTAGGAGCTGTGTACAATGAAGAAGGTAGTGTAGAAAGAGCAGTTGCAGCACTTCACAACACCATCGTACAACAGCCAGTGGACACATTAAAAGTTTGTGTGCCTTCGCTTGTGTATATAATTCAGAACAATTTATTGTATGTATCAGCGTCTCATCTGGATGCAGCCACTTATCAGGTGACATACCAGTTGAAGATTCTTACGACTGCGATGTTTACAGTGCTAATTCTTCGCCGTACTCTTCATCTGGTCCAGTGGAGTGCATTAGTAACACTACTTATTGGCGTTGTACTGGTACAGTTGGCACATACGGATTCCCCAAGTAATCCTCTTGGCCCTCAGCAAAATAGATTGATAGGCTTCTGTGCAGCACTTTCTGCTTGTGTTCTTTCAGGCTTTGCAGGAATATATTTTGAAAAACTGCTGAAAGGGTCAGATATAACAGTATGGATGCGGAATGTTCAACTTAGTTCTTTATCACTTCCCTTTGGACTTCTCACTTGTTTTGTTTATGATGGAACAAAAATTAACCAAAATGGGTTTTTCTTTGGTTATGATTATTTTGTTTGGTACTTAATTGTGTTGCAGGCTGGTGGAGGTCTAATAGTGGCCATGGTAGTTAAATATGCTGATAATATTTTGAAAGGATTTGCCACATCCTTGGCTATAGTTATTTCTTGTATTGCATCTATTTATATTTTTGATTTTCATGTAACACTTCAGTTTGTATTTGGAGCAGGGCTTGTTATATGTTCCATATTCTTATATAATCATAAACCAAAAACAGCAAATGCTCAAAGTTTAGAAAGCCTGAAAGTGTGATAGTTATACTGCAGTTCTCTTTAATTAAAGATTGAACAGTATGCATTTTAAGGGTTGTGGAACAAATTGACTTTGTAAAACCAGTAAGAGGTTGTATGATAAACCAACAATGGCTCATCTTGGGTGAGCTTTGGTTTTCCCTCAGATATAGCCTAAAGGGATTGAACCTGCCTTAGGGAGAATGCACATCATTGCCAACACCACTAACACTACCATCACCATTACAGTAGCTTTTAAACAAGAAATAACTTGTGACAGTTAAATTATAGCTGGGAAGTGGGAGAACAACATTGTCGGGATGTATTAGAAAGCTAGTAAGCAGAATGAAAGCATGCGATACAACATAGTATAACATAGTAATGTACTACCCCTCAAAGTTCAGTTTGTAGATGAAGGTAAAGGAGGGTTGTGGTACTTAATTGGCTGGAGTAACAGTGGGGGGAGAGTTTGCCATGTAAATCACATGGCCCGCCAGTAACTGTCACAAGTTACTTCGTACTTAAAACAAACTGTACAATGGACACATCACTCCTGCAGCACAGTATTTTGGCACCAAAGTGCAATAGTGCACAAAATGTATTGTAGTTATTTTTATGTTTATATATTTTATCCATTAAATTTTAGTATTGTGTTTTATAAACCTTTCATAAGTTATGCAAAACTTAGCTGCAAATTATTATTATGATAGTGTAGAAGAGGACATGGCAAAAGTGCTGAATTTTATTATGAACAGAATAGTTGTGAGGTTACCTAAGTAAGTGAGATTTATAATAAATAATACTATTTTATTTCTATTTTTCGTATTAGAGAACTGATCAGGACTGTATTTAAGTATGTGTGAAGCTTTGTTGGTGCACAAAACATAAAAATGACACATGTACATGTACAGAAAATTTTAATATTTAATCTTTATTTTCTTACTAATGCAAGTGGTATTACTATCGGCCTTGCAGTTATACTAAGGAAACCATTATCAAACCTAGCAAAGTTAGAGCAGCTATCCAAGTTTGTTTGCTCTACTGCCTCATGAATAGAGCTCAGCACTTAAAGCTTAATCCTTTATTGTTGGAATTATTTTGCTACATATTGCGCTGTTCCTCAAATTCCTAAGCCAGCTTTCATATCCCCTTCACCTGCACCATCACTGAAGCGATTCGAATAGCCGTGGTTGTTAAAGTGTGACGAAATGGATGGTCATCCATTCAATACCAAACATTGCGAATTCAGGTCCCAGTGACTGCAGTCAAATGTGTCTGTGGTAAAGGTTGGGGAGGGCCCATGTAAAATAACCATTGTGACGGCACACTTGAATGCTTGTAGGGTACATGTGGCTGCAGTTGCATGGATTTTGCTTCTTATTATTGAAAAAAAAATACAGTTTTACTGAAAACAATATTTTTACAATATAAAACAGCTATAAACACCTGTATTTTATTGTTGAAGGTTAGTATAATGTAAAATTAAGAAAAAGGCCATTAAAAACCTAAAACCTTAAAAAAGACACCCTTGTATCAAATATGATACACCAGGCTCTAAGGAGTTAAAATATGCACTATCAATAATAAGCATTGAAGTAGACACAATCATTTATTCATTTACTACTTAAAAACACATTTTGACATGGCAGAACAATGTAGAAATATATCAAATAGCCATACACCATACATTAAATTCTACTATTCTCTTAATGAAGAAAACCTTAAACATTATTTCTTTAAATTTACATTCCTATGTTACCATGTATTTTTTATAACAAACCTTGTTATCAACTTTAAGTAATTTCTCTGTTTAATGCATTTTACACTTCCACACTTGTGCTATAGAGTCTGTTATGTATTGTTAAAACGGCTGTTGTTGCATTTTCAGATAAATAAGTCTTGGTCTTTTTATGTTGGTACTGTATTTTTGCACAGTGATAAGTAGAAAACAATAGAGCCATTGTATTAATGAGCAAAGTGGTGAGTTAATATTAAAATGATTTATTTCCCAGTGTAAACAAATACTTCTTTGTAGTTGACCATTTACTGTATGCTTTTTTGTGCTAAGTAGCCACTTTTATTATTACATGAAATAATGCAACTGCTAACGTTAGAAAAGGAATGCCAGTACTACAAACTTCCTCAATCATATTGTCAACAATGGCTTATTGACTGAAGAGCACAAAATACTAAATGCAATACTAAGCTTAACATCACATAATAAGTACAACTAATAACACAGTAATGAAATTACGATAGGCTAAAACCTTGATAAAAGTTCTCTTTACAAAACAAAGCCATAGTGGACTCTTAAGCTAAGAAAAAGTACACACTATGAAACTAGGCAATTACAAGCACTATAAAATTAATATGTTTTACTTCATTAAGCATGAAACACATTATTTATATAGACAAAGCTTATGATTCTAAACAAGGAACAAAATAGGCAAATGCTGAGTTCTACTCATGAGAGAATAAACCATTCCAATTTTTAAATTTGTTTTTAAGATACAGCTGCAATAATTAGGTTGCAGCAGGGGTGGCTTGTCCATAAGAACTGCCACATTACTTTGACAAACGGTTAAAAAGATATATTATTCTTTTGTAGCTTTTAGATAAATTTTCATATTTTATTTGGTATTTTCTAATTTTAGACAGTTAAAACAATATATTATTGTTTTGTAGCTTTTAGATTAATTTTCATATTTTATTTTATAGATTTGATTATTCTTCTCCATGGCTGAGACTATTCTCCTGTTTTCGCTTCAACAGTCAACAGTACCGAAATTTAGTAGTATTTTTCTGTCTCCAGGAACTACAGCATTAGACTGATCCTAATTATTGAGTGCAGCTGGGTAAGGGAGTAGAGTGGAATACTGGGGATGAAGCACAAAAGTTTCTGTTTGAAATTACTCATACTGCAAGTGTGCTGTAGTGACCTTCAGACCAGAAAGAAAGCCTTTCACAACCTTACTCACATGTGTAAGGGCTGAAAAAATATAAGAAAAGTATAATTATTTGAAACTTCAAACTAATAACAATGAATATCTTGGAAATCGTTACTTCACAAAAAATTTTACTTGATATAAATTGTGTGCTTCAACGAGATCTATATATTTTGTGTAGTAAGACTTTGTCTACAGAAAGTTCAATATATGTGTTTTATTTGCCATGCAAATGTCTTAAACATACAGTATTTTAATCAAAATCAAAGCAATTTTTGAGAAAAGTTAACAAATAAGGTAATACATTTTTTTCCATGGAAATGGTAGTTTATGATGGGATTTTATTGAAAATCATGTTGTATCCTTGGAAGACACTGAGCTTAGGAACCAGGTTTATATATATATATATATATATATATATATATATATATTTATATTTATATTTATATTTATATTTATTCAGGGAGTCCCAAAATGCGTATTTCTGGTGAAATCTTGGTATAAAATTTTGGGTAAAAGGTAAAAATAGGAGCTGGAGAAATATTCACTGATGAATAGTTCTCTAATAGTTTTTCAGCAATCTTGGAGATTAAGCATACTTCATTTTGGGAGGTAGAAGAGCTGATTCTGAAGTGACATCATAACCTTGTGGTATATTTACAAATAGGTGCTAAATTTAAAATAAATTTGGGCCAAAATAAAACCCTTACAGTACTACTTATTTAGATCAGTATATTTTCTTGCAAAATCTTGTACAAAATATTTTTGCTTGTACGCATCATGTAGAGACCACAACACTACAATAGGGTCTATTTTCTAAGCTTATTATTACAAGTATTATGATTTCATACCAAGTTTCATGAAAATGTTCAGTCCATAACTATAGTTACAACACTTAGCCACTAGTTAGCCATAACGATAAGCTTAGAAATTAGACTGTCATGTCTCCATAAATGCTGAAAATAATACTATTTAAACATTGCCATTTAAAACACTATCTGGTTGTTTTGAAGGTGTATTGGCAATAAATATAGATACTTGTATATTTGTGGAGTTTTTGACAGTATATCACTTATACTTTCATTTTTGAAGGACTAGTTTTGGGAGTAGTTGCTACCGAGGTTGAAAATGGAAGCAACCGCTCCATAAACTAGTCCCTCAAAAATTAAAGTGTAAGTGATACTGTGTCAAAACACTGACTCCACAAATATACAAGTATAATTTGGACATCACTGTTACTAAATTCTTCTAAACATCAATTACATGTGAAGATGTTCCTGTGTAAATTTGTGGAATTAAGTCAGTAGAGAGAGATTCACAGAGCAATCATGACAAACAATTTTTGTACTGGTGAGAATGCTACCAAATCTGGTTGTGAAATAATTTCTGTTGCACATTCAAAAGGTTTGAATCTCAGTTGGGTGAATTATATGGAAAAGGTCTTTTCTGGAGTTTCTCATATCTTTTGGAGGATGAATATTGGGTGGCTTAAGCTGTATGGCCTTCGGGCTCATTTGAGCATGATTTCATAAAAGCATTCCCTTTTTAAATTGTGATACAAGATTCATCTCAATGTATTGTTTCACATTATCTAGGGTGCACCTGCTGGCAAAACCAAAAAGAGGCAGTTTACACCCCAGAGAACTGGTTTCAGGGAAAACCATTCAACAGACGAACAGATCATAACAATTAGTCAGGACATAAATGAAGCATTCAATTGTCAAGAGGACACAGCTGCCATTTTTGTTGACTTCCAAAAAGCATGTGACTCTTTGAGGTGTAAATTGCTTGAAAAGTTGCAAGACTGATATGCATACATGGCTATTTGGCTCTCCCAGTTTGTATCACAAAGATTCTGCGCTACAAGGTATCATGGTACACTATCAAACTACAAACAACCACATTGTGGCTTACTCCAAGTTATAGTCCTTAGCACAACTTTGTTTAATATTTGTGTAAATGATTTACCTGGAATACTGAAGACAGCATTGTTTGCTGATGACATTATCTGGTCTTCAGATAAGCACAAGCATTACAAAAACCTGCAAAAGAACCTAGATGCTAGCCTAACCGAACTTCATAAATGGAACGATGATAATTTAATGCGTATCAACACTAAGAAGACAGTCTTTCAAATCTTTTCATTGGGATGGAAAGAGAGAAAAATAGATCTTAACTACAATGGGATCCCTCTTACTTAGAACAATTTCACCACATATGCAGGAGTTACTTTAGATTGTAAGCTGTCATGGAAAGCCCACATAGAGTGTGTGAAAAGGCCAAGAAGAGCCACAGCATCCTGAAAAGGTTGACTGATACTAAGTGGGCAGTTCCAGAAGAACTTCTAATTTAACTTATTTCATATATATATAGACCTACCCTACAGTTCTGTGGTGAAATTCTTATTTCAGTACCCAGAATGTTGGAGAAACTAGAAACAGTACAAAACTATGCCTTATAAATAATAACTGGAGCAATTAAAACCACTCCAGTAGAATCTGAGAATTTTAACACAAAATTAACCCATTAATCTCACTCTAACAAAAAGCAATTCTACAGTATGAGAAATTAGTAAGACTCCTGAAGGTATATAAAGGAATAAAGTTACACTAACCAGAAAACTAAACTCAAGCAACCTTTTTTGGAGCTGCAAGTACCAACAAACAGGGAAATTATTATTGCTAGAGAAATTCCCTAACTCTCGTATATACCCCCAATAAACTTGATTTAATAGAAAAAAATAGACAAAAAGTCAATGAGATGTAAATTATCTAAAGTTAATAACATTAGAAACTATCCACACACTGTACCCTTCAGAAGACTGGCTTCATGTATATACAGACAGTTCATTCATAGACCCCAAAATGGAAGCAGCGCTCTACCTCCAGAATCTCCTTCAATGAAGCAAGAAGAATACCAACCTACAATATTAAAATGACTGGCCATGGTTATCACACCACCAAATAAAAACGAATAACCACAGACAAAATAACCCTCATCCTAGTCCCAAGACAAATACAAAACACCAGACCAAGAAGTGTGATCTATTTAAAAAAACAAAAAAAAACACAAAAAATATTAAAAAAATTAAAATAAAAAAAAAGAAAATAAAAGTAAAAAAAAAATTAATTAAAAAAGAAAAGGCATTAAACCACAATACCGACAAAAACTATGATAGCCTTAATATAAAAAAAAAATTAATTAAAAAACAAACAAAAAAAAAATAAATAAATAGACACACAAAAATAAGAAGCAATGGTCACCACTACAAAACCCAAGACTAGACACTCATCACCTGCATGCTCCTCACCTTCTCCTTTGCCCCCTCCCCCACACATAAACCATCTTTTACCATCAAACTGCTGTTGCCGAGTAATTGCGGAAGGTCGAAGCCCCCCGAATAATAACAACCATTTGGCTGAAGAGGGACATAAACCCTAACCGGCCATGGTTAGCCTAGGCTAACCTAAATTACGCATTTCTTCTTCTTCTAGACCCCAAGACGGGTGCCGGAGCAGCTAGAACATGTCCCTTGTTTTCCTTTTACCAGCATGCAAGAAAAGGTACAACAAAATTTAATGGTGAAATACATGCCACAAAAATTTCCCTCCAAAATCAACTAGCAAGGAAATACATATTCCAGAAAACAATGATCTCTGATTCCAGAGCGGCTATACAAGCAGTCTGTTGGCCAAGATCGTCTGACACAAAAGAGTTGAAAAAAGCAAATAAAGGATCTACATTCATTTTCCACTTTTACAATTTGCCACAGTATTATTTCTCAGCTCCTCAATTCCAGTGTACTTGTTACACTCCAGTGGATACTTTCCCACTGTGGAACCCCTGGCAATGAAGCAGCAGATTTCCTGGCAAAGAGCTGTTATAAAACAATTACCAGCCTCTAAATCCAAATTGTACACTTCAGTAAAATGTCTCTTAAAACGAGCAATTCAAGCCGGGAACAACACTCCAAGCAGCAGCAGAAAACAAAGAATTGGAATGCTGTTGCGAAATCCAGAAACCATATCGCATCTGCCACGGAAAACAGCAGTCACACAATTCAGGCTAATAAGAGGACATGACTACCTGGCCAAACACCTGCATTGGATCAACATCTTCACATCTCCTAAATGCATCTTATGCAACAATACAGTAGAGGATACGGACGAACACAATTTGGACAATTGCAATACATTACAAAGTGAAGATTGTAGGATAGCTAAATACTAGAGAACAAGACTGCTAATGGTTTTAGTGTCAAATGCAGCACATTAGAAAACAACATATTGTGATACATAGTTACCAATTATATGAGCAGTGATATTCATTCACTGTCTTATATGACTTCTTGGTGAAAACAAAATACAATTGCTGCCAAAAAGAAATCTTCCTTATTGCAGCTGCTATAAAATGCAGCAAGTCATAGAGATTTTACGAAGAAACATGCAGTTAGACTAAAGTTAATATTCCTCTATAGAAGCTAGTTTATCAGCAACGGAAGGATTTTCTGCAGTGCTATACTGGCTACAGTTCTTAGAGGGGCAACTTTCTGAAGAAACTACTCCATTCTACTAAGAGAACACCATAAAATGTAATCATGTTTGGTTAATTTAATTGCTGTTTCTTAAATGTTATTGTGCCACCAACTTCTAGGTCCTAATTATAAACATAGCTTGCAGGCTTGTATTTTTCAGAGACATAATTGTAGCACTTGCTGACTGATATTCTATTACCTTTAGGATACAAAAGATAAAAATCTGATGTGTTACATTCACATTACTTTCTCTCCCATGCTTTTAAAACTATTCTCACAAAAGCTTACTCATCTAGCTGCTTCATGTCAATCAATAACAAACGTGCAGAAATGGTTTAGTACACGTTTTGCTGTAGGAAAAAGAGGGATACAGTTGGCTTAAGTGATAGTCTAAAAGCTGTACTATGTAATGGCTTTCAAATCCATCCTCTTTGCATGTCCTCAAAAAGAAGAAAAAAAATCTGATGTGTTACACTCACATGACTTTCTCTACTCTTGTACAAACTATTTTTACAAACGCTTATTCTCCATATGCTTCATGTTAATTGAGATATCAAGATGTTAATCTTATTGCTAATTTTCTTGTAGATGCAAGGGGAATTGGTAGGCTTTAAGCAATAGTCAAATATTTTAAGAGCTGGTTGCTATGTAGAGTATTCCATTCTCCTTGCATTACCAGGACAAAATACAAAAAATCTGATGTGTTACACTCACATGACTTTCTCTACTCTTGTACAAACTATTTTTACAAACTCTTATTCTCCATCTATTTCATATTAATCAAGATAAACATTTGCAGAAACGATCTTTTGACATGTAAAGAGAATTACATTTTACACATAGCGACCAGCTCTAAAAATATTTGACTATCGCTTAAGGCCTACTATGTTCCCCTTGTTTTGTATTTGCAAGAGCAATATAGAAATACAGTAGCCTTTAAGCATAGATATATCTCTTAATAGCTGGTTGCTATGTGCAGCACCATTCTCTTTGCATATCCAAAACAATAAAATGAATAATGAATTCCCATTTGGGAAAATAAGTATTGAAAAATTTACGGGAATAACAAGCAATATCTCGAAAATGGTTCACTCAACAAAAGAATGTATATGACATAAATTGTGTATTTTAACGTGATCTACATTTTTTGTGTAGTAAAATTTTGTCTCTCTTATGGTTTACCAGTTATGCAAAAGTCGTTCACAATGAAGAATACTTTAGGAGACATTCCCAGAAAATTCAAGATATACATTTTATTTGTCATGAAAATATCTTAAACATATGATATTTTAATCAAAATCGTTAGAGCCATTTTTGAGAAAATTAAAATTTTCGGAAAATGTTCAATGTAAAGGGTAATCTGGGGTGGGGGGATTTTCTTGAAAACCTTTGTGTCGCATCTCTGGAAGATACTGAACATAAATACCAAGTTTGGTGTTTATCCGAGTGTTCGTTTCTGAGTTATGCTGTTCAAAGACAGACGCACACATGAACATGTTTTCAAAAATGCTTTTTTTGGATTCAGGGGATCTCAAAACATGTATTTCCGGTGAAATCTCTGTATCAAATTTTTGGGTGGAATACAATACTTCCCCTACTTACTATACTAGTAGAGAAAGTAAAAATTGCAACTAAGCAGTTGGAAAAAAGTATAAAGTAGTTGACAATTCCAGCTAATAATAAAGAACATTTTGAAAATGATTAAAGCCACATAAATAAATAAATAGTTTTTTCCCCCCAGAAATTGTTGTTTTAACATGCTCTACATTTTTTGTGTTTTAAGTTTTTGTCTATCTCTTCTGGTTTACAAGTTGCTCAAAATGAAGAGAACTTAACAGGCTATTCACAGAAAATTTAAGATGTACATTTTATTTGTCACACAAATATTTTAAACTTAATCATGCTCATCATTTAAACAAACTTGTGCTTAATAAGTAAGCAAGTTTATTGTAAAGATCCATGCTTCTAGGTTGCCATATATGATGCAGATCAAAATCCATATATGAATTCAGAATCATGAGATTGTTTAATCTTAAAAAATTAAACATAGTGTGTCACTAAAAGAAAAATCACAAAACATTCAAACAAAATGTATTGCCAGAAAAAGCATTCTGAGTTTACTATCAGCATCATTAGGTTTATTTTTTTCTGATTTTTACTAATGTATATTACTTATTTTCTATTTAGAAACATTGTCATAAGTCGTAATATTAACCAACAAGGCTGGAAAAACTATCAGCAACTGTAAACCCCAATAAATACATGTGTCATTGTGGCATGTAGGAACAAAAGCCATGATTTTTTTAACTATGCTTTTAGAAATTAAGGATACTAAATTAAACATATATTACTGCAACACATTATTTAGGTATCTCAAATCTTAAATAAAGACAGAAATAATGGGAATGTGAACTCTTTGAGATATTCTAGAGTAGGGGCTAAGCTGGAAAATATGAACTGCATAGTCTTTTGGAATGTCTGAGATGCTTCATGGGACTGGGTTGTGTAGGAATTGAGCTTTACTAGGCTCCAGTAAGTTATAGAACTTTTAGTGCTGACATGTTCTAATGACATACAAGCTGCATCTTGACAAATTGGAAAACTTCAAGCAAACAATACAATAAATGTCAATTTTATGCTCAAAATTGTGGACTCATCTAGTAAAACATTTATTTTCAGTATTTTGTCATTCTTGTTCATATGGAATAAAAGATTATTAACTAGGACATATTGCATGTTCAGTTTTCATAACTTATTCATTATCAGCAACTTATCATTGTGTTTAAAACCAAGGACAGTCGTTTGAATCTCCCCCCACGTGTCCTGTATACAAGTTTTTGTGCATAATGAAAGTAGCTCCTAAAGTATAAACTGAAGAAAAATTAAAATTACTTATTTGAAACGATCCATTTTCTTTCCATTACTACCTTTAAGACTATTTTTACAAGTGATGTAGAATGCACACAAAAACTATCTAATTTTCATAATTGTGCATATGCGTGCGCATGAGAGATACTAGCTCCTAAATTAAAATCCTAAAATTGAAATATGTTATTTGAAGAAAACCATTTTCCTTCCTTCTCTTCCATTAGTATGTCTAGACTGTTTATTAGGAGCACACATTAAACAAAGGTAAAAGTGAACCAAGCCAATTAATGCAGCATATTTTACTTTCTCTGTTATATATAGTAAGTATGGGAAGTTGCATTCCACCCAAAAAATTTGATACCAAGATTTCACCAGAAATACACATTTTGAGGCCTCTGAATAAAAAAAAGTGTTTTTACTTTCTCTACTACATATAGTAGAAGTATTGCATTCTACCCAAAAATACAATACAAAGATTTCATTGGAAATATGTGTTTTGGGGTGCCCTGAATCCAAGTAAAGCATTTTTGAAAACATGTTCATGTGTCTATCTGTGAACAGTATAACCCAAAAACAAAAAGTTGGTTAAATACCAAACTTGGTATTTGAGTTTAGTATCTTCCAAGAATGCGACATGAAGATTTAAAAAAATCCCCCGTCATAGACTACCCTTTACAGGGAACATTTTTCGAAAATTTTGTCAGGTGAACCATTTCCAAGCTATTCCTTGTTACTTGTTTGAATTTTCCAATACTTATACTTTTTCTCAATTAATGGGAATTCATTATTCACTTTTTTATGTCCTGGACATGCAAAGAGAATGGAATGCTTCACATAGCAACTAGCTCTTAAAAGATGTGACTATCACTTAAAGCCTACCATATTCCCCATGCACCTACAAGAAAATTAGTAATAAGATAATTTCTGCAAATGTTTATATTGATTAATATGAAGTACAAGTAGATAGAGAATAAGCATTTTTAAAAATAGTTTGTACATGTGTAAAGAAAACCATGTGAGTTCAACACATCATATTTTTAGAAAAAAGTGCAGGTGTGTGCACGCGCATGTGTGTGCGTGCGTGCGTGTGTGAGAGAGCAGCATAACTCAGAAATGAAATGTCAGATAAATACCAAACTTGGTATTTAGGTTCAGTACCTTACAAGGATACGACTTAAAGATTTTCAAGAAAATCTCCCCACCACAAACTACCCTTTGCATGGAACATTTTTCAAAATTTTTTATTTTATAAAACATGGCTCTAACAATTTTGATTAAAATACAATATATTAAAGATATTTATATGACAAATAAAATGTATATCCTGAATTTTCTAGGAAAATCTGTGAAGTCCACTTCAGTTGGAAGAAATTTTGTATAATCTTGTACAACTGCTGAAGATTAAAGCGACAGACAAAAACATACTACCTATACATAAAAAATGTAGATCTGTTTAAAACACACAATTTACTTCAAATAAGTTTTTGGCAGCATGAGCCATTACTGAGATATCGTTATTAAAGGTTGAATTGTTCATTATTTGGTCATTCTATAAAGTCCTTTTAACGTTCAGTTGTTCCTCGCGATTACATGGAAACAGTATGGAATTTTAAGGTCAGGTATAGCGTCTAGTTCTTAAATATCGCTGTTTCCTTTGAATCTGTAACAAAATGTGTAACGTAGCTGTTTCTGCAAAGGTTTATTTGAATTAAAATGTAGATAGAAAAATAAGCTTTAGTAAAATAGTTTGTATACCCATTAATAAATGACAGAGGTAGAGACGTTATGCGAGTGTATCACATCAGATTCTTTTATTTTTATTTATTTAATAAAATGCTAAGAAAAAATTGCAATTGGTTTGTCTACTGAAATTTGGTTCTGGCCACTCATCCAGTAGACAGCTCTACAATTCATACAAATTTAATAATTAAATATTAATACCCATAATTAAATTGTCTTTCTGTCTCTTCACAGCCATTCCCACTTATTTTTTTACATTATATAAATATTGACCCAGATTCTTGTTTCCTTCTCCAAAGTATTGTATTTAAAACTTATCTTCTGCCCCTACAAACAGGGTGATTAATAAGTTTTTCCCTCCAGTTTTTAGTTCCTTTACAATGAAACATGTGTTCAAGTTCTTCTTCCTCCCTTCCACATAATGGACATTCCCCTGTATAAAACCATTTCTCTGATGTTTTAACTTCCACACTCCAATTCTTGGCCATGTTATGCCCTCTCTTTCCTCCTTGTTTATTTTATCAATTTCTATGAACATTTCAGCATAAATTAACAATGATCTCTTCTCTGTTAAACCACTAAACAAGTTTTGTTTCTCTATATCTTCAAATCCAAGTCTTGCCTCTTTTCAAAACCCTTTAGTATTTGTTTCTGCACTCCAAACATTACCTAAGCCATTGCATTCCAAGATTTTTCTTATACTAATTATCCATCCTCTATCTGTAACAAACAACTCTTGATAAATTTAACAGTTATTCTCATGTAAATTTAGAATCGTATGTCAGTACTTCAGAACTCTCTCCATAATTAAATATTTTCTTGTTATTCATCCCATTTGTGTTTGAGGAAGCTCTTTCACTGTTGAAATTTGCTAAGCCAAAATCTTCTCTGCAAAATGATTTGTGTTATAAATCTGCAGTTTCCCATCCACTATCCAGTCGCCATATTTCAATACCATACAACATTTGTGCTTTTACCATTGTATTATATACTCTTTACCATACAACCATTTTACCTCTAACTGTTATGTTTTGCACTAAGATCCTTTAATAAATAATTGACATAACTACTTTTCCTTTTCCAATTGCAAATCTTTTTTGTTTATCCCATCTAACTCTTCCATCCATTTTTATCCTTAAATACTTGCATACCAGCTTATATATTCCTTGTTATTCATTCCACGTATGCCACCATGCATAAATAAACAACATAGACACAGGAGTTGCATACATCATTTGTTTATATCAGAACCTTCCTGGATAAGTATAAACACTAATGATATGCTAATATGCATGTTCAGCAATTGTTTCCATACAAGGAGTTTAAGTGATTTTTATGACCTGTGACTCTTCATAACTGTTTAGCAGTTTAAGAAACTCATTATGCAGTACCAGTGAGTGCTCACACAGGTATAACAATTTTTAGAGAAAAAATAAATAGGCAAAAGAACGGCAATGTTTATAATACAAATAATTCTTGGGTGATAAATTAATGAGGTTAAAAATAAAAATCAGTTTTCAGTATCTTATCTCCTCTATGGCCTTCTTTAGGAACTGGTTTGGAAAGCCATTTAGATATGATGGTGAAAGTTTGAAATTCATCTGCTAGCACAGCTGGTACCCAATGAAGCCTTGATTTTTTAAGACATTATCAAAATAAAAAGTATTTTTTCTGTAAACAAATCTCTAAAACAAGTGCCATATTTTCTTTATTTAACTAGCAACTTTGATAGGCTCTGTTATGGAAATTATGAATGATGTTTGGTTGTAATGAGGTTTGTGGTATAGCTTGATAGTGGATAGTACATGCCACTCTGGTAAATGCCATGGAGATTATGATGCTTACTAAAGCAGTTTCATCATTTGTCTGTTGATCAAATTTTCTCTGAACTGTGTGCAAGAGAGCTAATTAAGGAAGAACTGCTTTTAATATTAATACTATATTGTAATTTAATAAAAATTGTGACTAAGCATTATGTAAAAGTAAATATTCATAATATATATGCATTTATTTATCAAAAGAACTTTCTGATACACTTGCCTTTAAAAGCAACACATCATTTCAAGACATTACATCCATTTAACACTTATTAAATGTGGCAATATTTGTAATTATTATCTTGAAACTGTGATTCCTTAGACAAGGGAAGATGTTAACCAGGTCTAGAATCTCTTGTAATCATGTCATTAATCTGCACCATCGGCAACATGCTGCTTTAACTAGTCAAGTGAGGAATGTCTTTGTTGAATTTGTATAGCTGTGCATGCAGCTAACACAGTATGCTTATACTTTTGTTTAGTCAAGAGCAGATGGTCTTCAAAATTTTTTCTACTCCCTGAGTATATGTAAATTACATTAGTATACAAAGTAAATTTTATGGGCCAGGGCCCCTCATCAAGGTTGCTGCATTAATTCTGGATCCCGTGACAGATCGCAGTGACAGCTTCACCTTCAAAAGTTCCATGTGGTCATTTCATTAATTGCAAAAGTTTGTACAGTAATAGGAAATAAGTGACACATGAGTAGGGGAGAGTAGCATAAATTAGTATATCTGGTGATCATATAATTTATTGTTTAATGCCTTCCGGGCCCAGGCATATGCCTATGGGTGGCAGGCCCATAGCAAGGGGGGAATTAAGGGAACCCCCTCAGAATCACAAAAAATGTTAAATAATAATTTCTGTTTCCGATATATGCATTTCAAATTGTTTAGTCATTTGACATTTCTCATTACCATTACAATTTACTTCAAGCATTTATAATTTGCAGTAGGCTCCTTATCAGCTATCCTCCACCAAAATTGTCCAGGATGCTAAAAATACGTTAATATATAAATGTGCTGTAGCTAAAATACCACATTTGGAGTCCAGGTTATGTAGGCAAATGCACTATGGAAAATAGAGAGCCATTGATATCTGCAGTCTTTCACAGTTACCTTCTGATAACTTGTTGTTATCAGAAGTTGCTGAAATTGTAATGGTAATAACCAGAAGTTGCTGCAAAATCTCAATAATGAACTATAGCCATTGAACAATCTTGTAAAAGAGAGACCATCCCTTGAAGAACAAGTGCTTAAGTATGGGTCAGCTTTCCAATGTGTTAATCTTCTAAACCAAGCTGCATTGGTATTCCCAGCTGCATAGCTACCTTCTCTCACCTATATCAAGACATTAATGACTCATGAAAGAAAACCAGACTTGGTTATCTTGAATTATAATAAGGACCTAACTAAAGAAATGTATTTAGATAAGTTTGTTACACATTTTGAAAAATAAAAGTCAGGAAAGCTTTTATTACTCTAATCTAATTGTTAGATGTTTTACCTTCTTCTATAGACATAGTTTTTGTCAACTTTAACACACCGAAAAGCTGAAAATTCTTAAGTATATTCTGTGGTTATAGCCTGTTTTCTTGGCAATGCATTGGTGAAATATGACAAATATGTGAAAAGTTTTGGATTTTTTTTCTTTTCCTTCTTTTTTTGAATAGGTACTTATATCTTGTATTTTCATACTACACAACTGGTTCATACATATATTTCAACCATTTTTGGAGCCCCAAACTGCTAGTTGATTGGTTCTGTACCCATAAGGTAAAGCATGCCATTGCACTTAAGAACACCATAAAGTGGAGTTAACTTAAAACATTTTCATTTTAAAAGTGATGTATTAATACTGATTGTTATTCCCACCATTTCTTTTATGCTTCTAAGCATATTTGTAACATTAAGCATTAAATACTATTTACCAATACAATTAAGTGTTGTATTTTGTTCCACTTTTTTCAAAACTTGTTTTATGGTTTTAAGTATTTTATTTCTAATCAGGATGTTTCTATCAAGTTTTGGTGTTTCCAGTATCATCATTGTTTGGGAAAACTTATTATTACTCTATTTATTTTACGTTGCTTTAACTCCTTGGTTATATTGTGACAGATCTGTTAGTGGATATGTGATGGGGTCGTCCTCTGTGGTGTAGTGGTTACCATGCTAGCCTCTAGTTCCTGAAGTCGCGGCTTCAAACCCGGCAGAGGGCGATGGATTTTTTTTCGGGCGTAAAAATCCTTAGCGTGGCTTCCTTCGGAAGGGAAGTAAAGCCGGTGGTCCCGTGTTGTAGATTTACGGCACGTAAAAGAACCTCAAGCCTGATAGGCCTCTGAGAAAAATTCCCGGTCTTTCATGCCCAATATAGAATGGGACGCTAAGGACCATAGTAATTAAGGAGCGTCCATAAATAAAACTCGATGGTATGGATATGTGATGGACAGTTAGCCTTCTAGGTATCATCCCTATAACCACTCGCTCCGTCACGTGACACACAGACCCTAATGCTGGGAAAATTTGAAACATCAATAAAAATCAAAATTCAGTCTGTAAATGTAAATTTGAGTATATATTTGCAATACTCTTTTCAGCATGCCACCCATAATGTGAGAGCTGTTAGGTGAGAATTGTACAGAAATTGTGAATGCTGTGATAAAGCATAGTTTGGAAGTGTTTCAGGTGGTCCCACTGTATGCTTCATTTTTCGTATTTTCAACACTTTATTTCACTCTTCAGAATGCTCCTTAGACCACACTTAAAACTTATTAGCTTGGAATTATCAATTTAGCTTCAGGGATTAAGGAATTAAAATTGTGCTCTATTAAAATTTATTACAGTTCAACTGAAATTACTTTCCATAACTCATGCTGAAAAGTTGAAAAACTCAATAACATGTATACAAATAAATTTTTCTCTTAAACTAATTGAAATTAATCAATGCATGTGCAACATTTCCATTAGGTTTGCATATTAAGTTCAGTTGAAAAATTTGGAAGAAATACGATAAACTGTAGGCTCCAAGGAGAATTTCATATTAGCATATAAAGAGTGATTAATTACAAATAAAATTAATACCTTAATGGTTTGGCATAGCTCATTTAAACTTTCTGTGCACTGTACATTTGTTATGTTTTGAGTATATTGTAAAAAATTAAAACAATGATAAAACTGGAGTTTTTGCATTTTCATATATAATCTTAAAATCTCTTTCTACGGACATAGTGTTTTGTAATTGGGTGATTCACTTATTTGCAACCTCTGAATTTCTGACCCCCCTCCCCAAACATTGAGGTGGCCTATGGGCTTGATGGGTTGCTCTCCCCCATGGTGAAATAAGCAATGATCCACTGTGAAGAAGGTTGGCTGCTGCTATGTATGGAAAGCAAGTTTGAAGAAGGTGTATTATATTTCGACTGTTGGGGAGTCAGACTTGAAGTAGTTGCAACCACACGTATGGTAAAAAGTTTCCGGTAGCCTTCGCCCCAAATGTTTAAAAAAATATTAACTTTGTAATTTTGACTGTTTCTTTAAATACATATATTTATGTTTGCCTTGGCTGTGTCAGTATTTATTTTTAGATACATGAATGCCTTAGCAGGGAGTGATGCGACTGAAGAATGTAGGTTTACACAGATTATAATTTTACTTCACTCCTTTTTATTAATGCTTGACACGATTTAAATAACACTTCACTGATATATATATATATAGAGAGAGAGAGAGAGAGAGCTGTGAGATTTGTTTTTTATTAAATACTTGCACTTTTTAACACGTAAACTATTTTTGTCTCACACAAAATACGTATTAAATTTCTCGAGCACGCATCTCGCATCTGGTTAGGAACGCTGTCTACAAGCAACTGACTTCTGAATTTGTAAATTTTGCTCCATTTTAGTTTCTGATTGGCTAATCCTAGTCCAATAGTATATCTTCATTTAACTAAAGCTTTTTCTGGTTGTTGATTGGCTATTTTATTAACTGTCACAAAAATTATATTATTGCTTCCAAGAATCACAAGTAGCATTATTAAACTTTCAAATTCATTATTACCTCAAGGTTACCTCATTGTTAACAACTTTTAACCTATTATTCTCACAGCTCCTACATTATTTAATTACGTAAATACATTTCACATAACATTATTACAATAATATAAACATATAGAATGACTGTAATATACACTTTTTATATATTGTTACACACACACACATTTCTTTAAGGCGGGCTGTTATTGAATTTATATATTATATAATTAGACTGAAATCATTTAAGTGTTAAAAGTATTGCCTCAAATTGCCCCCTTTTAGAAATATTTAAAAATTATGTTCTTTTTGTTTTGTCTTGTCTTGTCTTTTTTTTTTTTTTAAATATTTTCTGAGTCTCCTGAAAGAAAGAAACAAACTTTTTTATTATTACACTTCCTATTTTTCACTGTCACTTTTATTTAAAACTCATTGGTTTTTCACTGCACTAGTGTATAGCAGAATAATTTATTTTGTTCTTTCACTTGTTCGACACTTTAAGGTCAATGACCTGGTGTAAGGTCAATGACCTGGTGTTCAATGACCTGAGTGAAGTTTGTTTATTCACTAACACAGCCACTATTAAGCATTTTATTTGCTAGACATTTAATACTTAATTAGGCATATTAACACTTATTACCTTTTCTTTACAAATTATTTCTTAAACATTTTTATATTTCTTACAATATCTAACAATTTCTATCTTATACAATATAAATGCCATTGCTATTAAAATTTCTTATGTTTTTCATACTAACAGTGGATTTTCTTCTATTACATATTTTTATCTAAACACTTTATTGTTATTTTGACAATTTGTTACATTTAGTAGACATTATTATACATTTTTTTTTTAAATTACATTGCTTTCCCCTTTTATGTTTCAGATACTTTGTTTTCTTTTTCTTCTTGTGCCACAGATTGTTTACATTTATATGGCTTTAACATTTGTTTGTGGAATCTTCAAATTATTTTATTTGTTTTATTGTTCCTAAGTTTGTATGTATCAGTTCCAAATATATTTATTATTTCATAAGGACCATGATAGCTCAGAAATAATCTCCAATATTCTTTATGAAGCTTATTTGACAATCTCTTGTTCTTCACTAGCTCTTGATCTCCTATCTTTATTTTCCAAACTCTTCTTTTTCTTTCTTCATGTTTTTGTTTTCTCTTCAGGGCCTTTGCTTGTATTTTTAAAAATGCTAATTTAAAAATTTCCTCTTTCTCTGGCAGTTTAACTAACTGGTCTTCAATAACTTCTGGTACATTATGGCTCAAAGTATTGTATAATTTTTCATGATGAAGTTCTATTGGTTTAAATCCTGTTACTGTATTTATGGATTGATTAAGTAGATTTTGAATAATATTGATGTATGAGTACCAACTGCTCTGCTTGTTATGAGACACTACACACTACATGTAGATAATTTGAAATTTCTTTTATCTCTCTTTCCACTGGTTTGGCATTAGGTCTATATCTTGATGAGAAATACTATTTAACTCCCAAATCTTTGATTCCATTCATAAATTTAGAACTGGTAAACACTGATGCATTATCACAAAGTATGGCCTGAACTATTCTTCCTATGGGAAATATGATTTTGTTAATTTGTTTAAACATGTTGTGTTGGTTGCATTCTTGAGTGTATATATTCGTACATATTTGCTAAATACGTCATAGCATACAAATAAAAATTTGTGCCCAAATGTACTTACAGGCATTGGGCCATGTAAATTAAACTTAATAAACATCTTGGTTTATCTCTAAGTACTGAGTGCATTGTATATTCATAACTTACATTAATTTATTTTGCTTTCTGACAAAGATCACAGCATGATATATATTTTCTTACTTTATGTCCTAGTTTAAAGATATATGAATTTTCCAAAATAGTTAGGTTTGTCTTCTCTGTACCTGCATGTATTAATCCTAAATGAAATTGATCTATTACTTCTAATTCCATACTTGTTGGGATATATGTTTTCCACCTCTTTATATCCTTTCCATGCTTCTTATATAATACACCATTTTAAACAGCGATTGTACTATTCTTTGCCTCTTCTATCTTCGGAGCTTTTTCTTTCAAACTTGCTAGTTTAATGACTTTATCTTGCTCATCTTTAATATTTTTAAATTGATTCATTAATTCCTTCTTCATTGGAATGTCTTATCGTAAGCACTTTAATTTCATATTGTTGTCTAGAACAGCTTTCAGGAAATTGTTTGTTGTGGTTGATTCTTGATATTAAATCACTGAATGTAATTTGTTTGCCTGGAGTATGTATAATTTCTACATCAAATTCCATTATAGCGAGAATCATTCTAGCTAACTTCCCATTATATAATTTACATTTCTGAATGAAAGTTAAGGAAAAGGAATTTTATCAATATTACTATTTGTCCCTAAAGGGTTATTTGATGAAGAAGTAATAAGTGAATTATAATTATAATATGATCCGTATATATTTTCACTTTCTTCTGAAATATATATGTCTTCAATTTAAGTAATGAAAAATATAGTGCCCCAATTTCTAACATTGTTACTGATGCATTTCTTTCAATATTGGTTAAGCCACGTGAAGCAGTACTTATTACATGAAATGTGTTGTCGTGCTCTCTTTGTCCTAGTATTTCTGCATATCCCTGACAAGATGCATCCACATACAACTCATAATCTAATTCATCTCTTGGACGTTCCAGCAATATTGCATTTGGAAATAACTTTCTTACATTTTCAAAAATTTTAGTACCTCTGTTGTCCACTTCCATTTATTTGCTATATTTCTATAGCATATCTTGGTAAAAATTTACTTTCATAATTCCAAATAAACGTTGTAGCTGCCGAATATTTTTAGGTGGTGGTATTTTAAATATGGCTTCTATTCTTTCTTCATCTGGTCGAATGCCTACTTCATTTATTACATATTCTAGGAATTTGATTTCAGGTACACAGAATTTTGACTTTTTAATATTTACGGTCATGCCACGTTCATGTAATTTATTTATTACATAATTTACATTCTCTAAATGTTCCTCAAAGGTTTGGCTTATTATTAGAAAATCATCAGTGTATCTGATTAAGAAATCATCTGCTGTGTCACCAAAGATGCTATGTATTGCTCTCAGGAATCCACTAGCACTATTCTTTAATCCATATGGGTTTACACAATACCTATATTGTAATCCAAAAACTTGAAAGGCTGTGTAATCACATACTTTAGGATCTAGCTCGACTTGACAAAATGAAGCTATAAGATCTATAAAAGAGATATATTTGCCACATGATAACTTTGCAATTGTTTGTTCTATACTTTCATTTTGAAAGTGGTCTGGTAGCATGAATTTATTTAAATATCTTCCATCTATATTGATTCTTACTATTATCTTTCTTTACCGTCCAACAAACACTATTTATATATTGTGAATTGCTAAGCTCAATGATGTTATTTTCTAACATACTAGCTATTAATTTTTTAGCTTCGTTTCTTAGGTTTACTGGTAGGTTATTATATTTTCTTCTAAATGCTGGTACTTTTCTGCTGTGAATGTGTGAATATATGATGTACACCATCCTGGAATTTCATTGAATATATGCTTATTGTCCTCTAATACCTTTTCCATTATTATCTTTTCATGATCAGTCAGTATTGTATTTGTCATTAGTTTATCTGTGTGTATTTTCCAGTCATCTATCTCTGTTGCATAACTATTTTCTACCTGCTCTAGTATTTTTTCTGCTGTCATCAGTTTCTTTGTATTAGGGTTCCCTTTGTTAAGGTCAGTTTTCTGTTCTTCGAAGTTAAGGGTCAATAACCTTTCGTTGTTTTCCCTGCTTGCTTGGACATTTACTATTTGTATGAAGCATTCTTCTTCATATGCTGCATTTTCTTGTTTCATTCTTTGCACTCTACATACTTTATCTTTTATAAAAGGCACTTAATTATTCTTTTCTTCTTTATTTAATACAAGTCTGTCCTTAAAATCAACTATCGCAGAGAACTTTATTAATACATCACTCTCAATTATAACTTTGCATATTAAGTTTGGAACTATTAAAAACATGACCTCCAATGTAATATCTGCTATTTGTATAGGTATGCTTGAGATTTCATAGTTTGGGTCATTGTACCTATGGCTACCCTACATACAATATTACTTATTGGGGCTGACATGAGTTTTATCCCTTCATTTAACAGCTGTTCCTAAAATTTCTTTGACCAGATAGAGCTTGATGATCCTGAATCTATTGCAACATTTACTTCTCTTCCTGCTATAATAGTTTGTATATACAGTGATTCATATTTGTTTTCACAATTCCCTGTGTTTGTATTTAGACGGTAACAATCAAAGTGTGTAGATATTTTATTCTTGCCACTTAGAGCAGAAGGTACTGTATTACCAGAATCTACGTCAGGCAATACATAATTTAGTTTTCCTGGTAAGTATTTTCAGTATTTACAGGATTGCCGTTTTGTACCGCAGTTACTATTATTTCATTATCATTAACATTTGTGTATGAGCCACCCCCCTAGCTCTTGTTCTCCCATTGTAATTGCTATGTCCTCCACATAAATATATTTCTGTATTTGTTTCCCCTGTTTTGCATACTTCCTCTATGCTGAAATCGATTATTACCCTTAGGTAAAGTAGAATTCTGCTGATTCATCCTTTCCATTCTTACATAATTTATGTGTTCTTGTCCCCCTTGTTGTCTTGAATCTCTGATATTTTGTGTATTGTAATTGAATCTTTTTTGGCCCTGAAATTCATTATTTCTCCTATTTTCATGATGATACCATGTATTGTAAAACATATCATTATGCCTATTGTGCCTAATTGTCTCGTCTGTGTGGACTCCAGATTTCATTACTATTACTATTTCCTTGTTGTTTTAATGATGATATTAACTCTGTCATCCCATAAATAGTTTTAGGTCTTGCAATAAGAATGTAGTTTTGTATGTGTAGAGGGTAGTGTCTGGTAATTAAACTAATAAAATATTCCTCATGCATGGCTGGAGTTAAATATCTAACATATCCTGCATACTTTATAAGATAATCTGTCATTGATAAGTTGTCATCTCTACTATACTGTGAATAACTTAGGCTTGCCCTAATCTTATGTTGCACAGTGGTATTCCAAAACTTATTCATGAATAAAACTCTAAATGTTTCAAAATTCATTTTACTATCTGCTAGCATATGTAACCATTCTAAGGTTTTGTTATCCAAGCATTTTCTAACAAGGATCATTTTTAATGCTTCAGGCACATTTTTCAATTTAAAATATTCTACTAGATCATGAATAAATTGTACTGGACTCGAGGAAGCATTAAAATAAGGTAAAGGTAATTCATTTAGCACAGAATAATAGTTTGACATCTGATTGGTACATGCACATGTGTGTCATCTTTATTGTTTTGTGTTTGAGAGGCTGATGCTATGGAAAAAGCAGTAGCGTCTCTTGTCTTATTAGTTAACAAAGGTGATACACTTCTTTCTGCACTTGTATTTTTCTCATGCATTTGATTAGCATTTTCAGAATTAGTTACATTTTTATTTACCTTTGGTACACTTGTACTTAAATTTTCAAAACTATTTCTGAGTTTATCTATTTCTTTACTACTTTCCTGTACTTTATAATTTATTTTGTCTATCATTGACTTGTATGCTTCTTGCATCTGCATTTGTTTTTGCCATTTCATGCATTTTATTTATTTCTCCTGTTAAATCTATTTGTACTTGTACTAGATCTGCATTTGCACTTTCTACCATTGTTTTTAATTCTTCACCCTGTTTATCTAACTTATTACAAATGCCCTGTTTAGTATTAGTAAGTTTCAACTCCACTTCAGTTATATTTTTATCAATATGACTTGACAATTTCTGTTCTAGCTGATTGCAACCTTTATTTACTTTTAAATCTATATCTTTTTGAAGTGTTTTAGAAGATTGTTCTATTTTGATTTCTAGCTTCTTACTTTCAGCTTTCCTTTCTTTCATACCATTTTCTATTTGCTTAGCCAGATCTTTTTTTATACTAGATAGCTCTGTATTTGTTTCAGTTAACTTATTACTTAACTCTGTACTAGTTTCATTTAGCTTAATAAAGTCTTTTCTCAGCTCTGTATTAGTTTCAGTTATCTTATTACTTAATTCTTTTCTTAGCTCTGCACTAGTTTCATTTCTTGCTTTAAGAAGGCACATGAAATATTGTTGTGATAAGTTCTCATGCTCTTGTTGGCTAGATGTCTGAGGGATAGTATCTCTTTCTATGCCTAACTGTGAATTTACAGATAACTGTTCTTCAACATCTAACCTATTTGTTTCATTTAGCTCTGATTGTAAATTTACATTGTAATATGTAATGGCTGATCTATCCTCTCCTACTTCCATATTTTCATTGTTTTCTGTTTCCATTTTATTTTGTATATTTTCTTCTGTTATATTTGGTTTAGAATTGCTCAATTTTAATTTACCACTTCTTAACAGCATGAAATTATCTTAATAACAATATGTTTTCTTAGCTATTTTGGCAGTTATATATGTATAAAGTATTAAAATTTTCTGACCTTTTGTTCTGGCTGTTAGTAAACCTTTTTATTCTGGTGTTCCCTTGTAGATTCTTGTTGAATGCATGCCCCGTACTCCTGAAAGAATTGTTGCTGTTTCCTTGGATGATGTTGATTCTGAAGCTCTCTGATGTTCTCTGGAGTTTTCTGTACTAGTTTCGTCGATTCTGGTAGTTCTATTATGTTCGGTGATCTCTTCTTTTCAGTTATTCTTGCCAATCCTTAACTGTTCTAGCCCCACGCTGGGCGCCAATTTGAAGAAGGTTTGTTGCTGCTATGTATGGAAAGCAAGTTTGAAGAAGGTGTATTATATTTCGACTGTTGGGGAGCCGAACCTGGAATAGTTGCAACCGCACGTATGGTAAAAATTTTCCGGTAGCCTTCGCCCCTAAATGTTTAAAAAGAATATTAACTTTGTAATTTTGACTGTTTCTTTAAGTATTATATATTTATGTTTGCTTCGGCTGCGTCAGTATTTATTTTTAGATACATGAATGCCTTAGCAGGGAGTGGTGCGACTGAAGAATGTAGGATTACACAGATTATAATTTTACTTCACTCCTTTTTATTAATGCTCGACACGATTTAAATAACACTTCACTGATAGAGAGCCGTGAGATTTGTTTTTTTTATTAAGTACTTGCACTTTTTAACACGTAAACTATTTTTATCTGACACAAAATACGTATTAAATTTCTCGAGGACGCATCTCGCGTCCGGTTAGAAATGCTGTCTACAAGCAATTGACTTCTGAATTTGTAAATTTTGCTCCATTTTAGTTTCTGATTGGCTAATCCTAGTCCAATAGAATACCTTCATTTAACTAAAGCTTTTTCTGGTTGTTGATTGGCTATTTTATTAACTGTCACAAAAATTATATTATTGCTTCCAAGAAACACAAGTAGCGTTATTAAACTTTCAAATTCATTATTGCCTCAAGGTTTCCTCATTGTTAGCAACTTTTAACCAATTATTCGCACAGCTCCTACATTATTAAATTACGTAATACATTCACATAACATTATTACACATGTATACAATATAAACATATACAATGACTGTAATATACACTTTTAATATATTGCTTCACACACGTTGCTTTAAGGCGGGCTGTTATTGAAATTATATAACTAGACAAATCATTTAAGGTTAAAAATACTGCCTAAAGTGTTAATTGGCTTTAAATAATTGTGAGAACATGAGCTATATATATATTTAAAAAGGTGGTGGGCAAATAAATAGAATTGCATAATTACTCCAAATTGTGATCTATCCTACCACCTTATTGCGAATCCATTACGCTGGGGCCTTGCAATTCTGACTATATTTGGGTCACTGATTCCAAAAATGCTCTCAGTTTTGCCCTATCAGCTCTAGTTTTTTAGATAGAGCTTGATCACGTTATACATCAATTTAAACTTGCTGGTCCGTATATACAACTATACTACTTGCACACAATTAAATACTAAATACCTTTGGATGGATCAAGCACATTCTTTTCATGAAGCAACTTCCTATCAACTACCATAATTTATTTATACACTAGTCGCATAAGGTTCATTGTTTTCTTCCAGCAGGTCGCTGAATCCTCGTTTATGTGATTTCCTCCGAAGCAATGATAATGGACATTCGCGCTGGAAACTAAGTGCCCAAAAATTAATAATTAAACTGATATTTAAATTTTCATTTTACATTGTTTTTACATGCTGTAATATACATTTGAAGACTTCAGTTGGATCATGTTTTATAACATTACTAATTTTGATAGGACCAGGAAGTCCTATTTTGTGCAGTGACTGTATACTTGAAGATTTTGAATATCGTGGTTTACACATCCAAAGAGATAATGATCTAAGTTACCATAGCTGCCACAATCACACAGTGGAGAGTATTTTTTAAAAATGTTACGCAGAAAAACAGGTGTATGTGCAATTCCCAACCTCATTCTTGAAAATACAAATAATTCTTGTCTATTAATCTTGGTGTATATAAACCTTGGAATAATATTATTGTAGTGATTAACTACTGGTTTGGTGGACATATTGTGGCATGTGCACAGATAATATGACAAGACGCTCTCTGGGCACCGAGGTTAGACACGGCAGTTTGTCTGTGAGTAGGGGTGAGTCAGGGGAAACAGTGTCAAGGGAGGGGATAGCGTTACTGACGCCAGAGATTGGCGTGGGTTTATGTAACAGTCAGCAAGTAAGCTTCGTGTGAGACAGACGGGAAACTGCTAAAGCACGATGTCCTCGTCGGCAGGCAATGGGCAAAGGTATGTAAGTATCTAACTTCATCCATTAAAACTGAGTTCCATCCACGTTCGAAAGTTTCACTTATGGTAGAATAGAATCATTCCTCTCCCTTTAGCCAGGTATTATGTTGGTATAGCAATTATTTTGGAATTTAACTTTAGCTGCGTCCCTCGTCGTTGCCTCGCATTTGAAGTTCCTGTTTGATTTACCGGTGCCTTTTGCAAGCGAGTAGCTCCCATCTGTATCTATAAAATAATTAAAGAGAGGCATACGACAATATATCTCCGGTTAAGAAAACTTTCATCCGTTATGAGCTTAAGAACCTCGTTAACAGATAACTGAATATTAGCAATGATTCCTGAATCTCTTACAGCTTTTGCTAATGATCCACTCAGTCATTTCCTGGAATGTTTGAGTGGCTAGGGATCCAAACAAACTTTATAAAAATGCCTTCAATGTATGCTTGGTAAATAAGAAATTTTATTTCGATTTATAAGAGGTTCAGAATTTTCAAAGGTCCAGATTTCAATAACTTGCATAGAACACTTTTAGCATTTGTGAATATTATATTATTTTTAATTTTTTCTTACTAATTTAAAAATGGCAGCTCTGATAGAAACCATTTCGGTAGAATAAATCGACCAATGGTGATCTAATTGTATCAGTCCGTGAAGATTAAGATTTTGATACAAAAAGCAGTAACCCATCATATATGACCAGTCTTTAGATCCATCAATAAAAAACCAGTTCCAATTTTGGATGGGACACCTATCAATATATTCGGAATGGGGAAATAACGAGATTTTTCAAATGTATCAATGTCTATCAACGTTGTGAAAATGAATAATCCAATCTATAAAACTGAAGGAGGCGAGGGGTGGTTGTAATATTCCAAATATTATTGAACTTGCATCAGGAGAAGAACAGAGGTATATCATACAAGTTATCTTGATTGCAGCCTGCCGTTACGGAGTGTCGAATACTTTTTAGGGAGGTATACCGGATATGTCATAACACTGGTAAACACTTTTTTGCCAATGATTTTAAGTGCTTTCAGGACCACTTTGTCCTGCTGAATGCGAATGTGGTCTGAGTTTTGCTAAACTGGTTCTAAAATATTGTGGTAATTTAACATACAGCAATATCATGGCATATCCTGATCATAAATCATATGATTAGTCTCAAATAACACCGAAATTATATATTAAGTACTGTTCAATTAAATGGGGTTTTATTTTGGGACGCTCTTTAACTGCTGTGGTTCTTAGCGTCCCATTCCATATTGGGCGTGAAAGACCAATAATTTTGCTCAGAGGCCTCTTATTCAGGCTTGAGGTTCTTTTACGTGCCGTAAATCTATGGCTGATTGATAAGTGGCTGTGGAGGAAATGCACTTTGATACGCATATTAGCACGCAAGTTTTTACAGACTGTCAATATGTTCTACACAATTTCTTTGTTATTGTCTGCTTTATGATAACCTAAGAAGCTTTTTACAGCTGAGATATAACTATGCCAGGCCGAAAGTTCTGAATCATTTATAAACTTTGTCACGTTGCAATGACTCAGAGATACTTGCTTTCAAGTTTTCAATGTTCAATGCAGGAAAATATCTACATATGTATTTGAAGCAATTGCCTTGTTTATCAAGGACCCTAACAAATTGCTTCATCAGTTCCAGCTTGATATGCAATGGAGGGACATTGTTTTCACACTCTTAACCAATGGATCGTGAATGATGTTGGCTGCAACTACAGCAAGATTTTTCCTTAAAGGCCATGTCTCTTTGTTCCAGTGATCTTGTTTTGCTCTGCTATCCCAAAAGCAGATGAATTAAGGGTACTTCGTGTACCCACACTGCTGCCCAAGTAAGATGTTTACCATCTTCAGGTCACAACAAATAGACCATTGATGTTCATTATAGCATAATTCCTGCAATATAATTTTGATAGTTTCATATTCCTCTTTTAGATTTGTTGAATGGTCAAAGGGAATAGATGTAACGATGTTACCATTGTGAAGCAAGGCGCATTTCAGGCTTCTATTGGAGCTGTCTATAAAAAGCCTCTAGCCTTTTGGTTGATATTCCAATAACCCCATGTGGATGAGTAATGCGGGTATGTTACTGAAATATACAAAGTCTTTGTCTTGACTGAAGTATATCAGAAGACCTGCTTCTTTTTACGGTGTGCTGTCGTTTTCGCTTCTGAACTAAGACAGTTGTTTTCCTTTAGCCTGAATGCTAGAAGTTCAGCTCCATTCTTTGACAAATTAAGATCTCGCACCAGATCATTTAGTTTCTCTTAAGCTAATTGTTTAGGTGTAGAAATTTCTCCTTCAGATTCATTTCCACTGTTGAAACAGCTTTTGCATTCCAAATCCTGTATTTCATCAGTTTCTGACATTAAGAGTTCAGGTAGTTTGGTAAACACTAGTATAGCTACCTCTTCACTGTGTGACACAGGTCTCCTGGCTGATTATAAATTTGAATACACCCATTTTCGTTTTTTGAATCGATTGAAATCTTTAACATCTACAACACAAAGGTAACAATCTTTGTTGTGGTTTCTTGGCTCTCGTCAGAGCATTGGTACACCGAAATTTAAACATTCCCTTTGTCCATTTTTCCACTGTCGAGTACGTTCTACACAATTGTTACAAAAAATGGGGAACCCAGGGTTTTATCTTGGTCTCCAAGCTGTATTCCAAAACATGCAAGATGTCTTATTTACAAAGTCTGTAACGCTCCGTCTTCGTTTTTATAGGCGGTATTCGCCTCAAATATAACAGAACACATTGGGGTTGCTTATGCATCCCCTTCGTGAAATCATATTTTATTGAAGCAAATAAAATAAAATTACAAATTAATAACATTTAAATAATTTGAAAGAATGTATAATTGTGAAAAGTGATAAAATAAAGAGTATAAATGTTAGATGAAAATAAAATCAACGAGACTCACGAAAACTTAGCAGCTATGGGAACACTGAATTAAAATCGAAAATCCCAGACATCCAGAACTAGAGCCAATTCGGGAAAAGTAAGGTCATATTTGGATTCGGGGCCCCTGAAATATAATAAATACGTTCGAATATCTTTGGCAATAAAGAGCAAGGTTTTTTTTGCAGAGTCGTGTAATAGCGCAAACCGAAACTGTTGAAAGTATACGATAATACAAACAAAAACGTCCTAGTAAACATGGGTCCGCAAACCAAACTTGTGCGAGACTTATTATTGCGAATGTGTGGTTATGAGCCACCACTGATGTCATTTGTTGTGCTACACCAATTGCGCACTTTGAAGCGGTCCTGCTGTGCTCTTGTTTACAAAGCTGAGCACGCCACCGGGTGGAGTTGTAATCATACCATACATGACAGACGATGGGTATAGTGCACAGTCGAAGCAGTCATCTCTTGTCTTAAAAGCGTCGCGTGTGCTGAACTCTACGTAGTCAAAATGGAACCATACAGCAACGAAGAATGTGTGGGCACGCATTTCATGTACGGTTTGGCTAACGGCAATGCACAGGAGGCTGCACGTTGGTAAAGTGAAAAAGACCCTGATTGAAGACACCCGGAAAGTTGCACATTTGCAAGGATCCATCAGCGCATAAGAGAACAGGGTAGTTTCGCACGTGGCAGGGGCGCAGGAAGGCCTGCACGCTTTACGCCTACAGTTGAGGAGGTGGTGTTGCACGTGGTACAAATCTCTCCCGGAACTTCAACGAGAAGAATTGCGACAAAAGTGCCTGTACTAAGCTACAGTGGCGTATGGAGAATTTTAAATCGCAATGCACTGTACCCTTACCCCCTCAAAGAGTTCAATATCTCAGTGATCGGGACTTTGGTCCTAGAGTCAATTTTTGTCGGTTGGGGCAACAACACCTGTAGTCAACCCTCGTTTTACACAAAATTTTATTTACTGGGGAAGCGAGCCACACGCGATGGTATTTTAATTGTCGCAATACACATGTATGTGCGAAGTAAATCCACATGTTATCCATAAATCACCACATCAGCAACGTTTCTCATTGAATATGTGGTTAGGGTACTAAGTGACCGTCTCATAGGCCACACATTCTTCCAACAAAACTCAATGGACAGAGCTACTTTCGGTTTCTGCTGCGAAATCTTGCAGAATTACTTGAGGTTCCCTTTGAGCAATATAAATAAATTAAATTGAGTTTTATTTGTGGACGGTGTTTAAGTGTTGTAAACCTTAGCGCACCATTCTATATTGTCGTAACCTCTTTACTATTCTAGCTCAATGGGGGGGGTAGAGCGATAGGTACCGTGGACAAATCTAAAATTCTATTACACATTATGCGAGGTCCGACGGGGGATGTAGCTAAATGAAATTATGAAAAATATACTATAATGTCCCTAGCAAGATCATAAATTCATGATGTGGATGAGGAAAGGGACTATCTACTATAGAAATTCATGACAAAATTGCCCGAATGGCAACTACATTTATTGATAAAAGGAAATACACTACCTCCTTGCCTGTCGGTGGGGACGCCATGCTCCACGCATGGACAGTTGCACACACTACGACCTTGCTCCTAGCAGTAACTCGACGCGACTGTGACTGAACCACCTAAACTCGGCGTGGGTACGCTACGTTAGAACTGGTTTTTCCATCCCCTCCACTCTTGCGCAATATCCGATCTGGGCCACCAGGTCACATACGCAATAATGCTCATACGTCACATCTCCCCCTGGCTACCCAGATCGACGTCCCCGTCGAAACAAGGAGGATTTTTGTGTAGACAAAGAATTACAAGAAAGGAGAGAAAAAAATATGACATACTTTACAAAATGAATAGTTTAGACAATTGGACTACAGCAAACAATATCTGGGTATTTACAAAGGTAAGATGGAGCAGAAATGTCTCTCAAAGAAGAAGTTGAAAAAAATATTGTGAACATGTGAAGCTAATTCGAACATTATGGAGTCTCGAGTGCCACCGACGATTGAATTCAAGACGTATTGCCTAGTTATGAGTATCCCGCACACGCACACTACACCGTACTGTCACTGTTACATACGCACTACACTGCACCAAGTTGTTCCGACGTAACTGTTTGTGGGTGGAATTTCCACATCACCCACAACGACGAAATTTCAGCTGTAGTGTGTTTCCTGATTTGCAAGTCGCTGAAAATGTGGGGGGGGCAATAGCATACTTGGACTGCCCCCCGAGATAGTGGCTCCTTATGCCACTGCAGTGTAGTGGACTAAAGACAGCTCTCCTTTGGTGTATCTGCAACCTCTGGCGTGTCTGTAGAGCGGAGTTACTCCTCTGGACACCCGAGCTCCGGAATCAGCAAAATCACTATAACATGAATCACAAAAGAATAGAACTTGTGCTCCCAGAAGATATCATACATAAAAAACAAATAGTATGTCATTTACACTAATGTAAATTAAAAATGCCACAAAGTTTACAATCAATTTTTAGTATTGGGCAAAGAAAAAAAATGACTACACATTGATATAAAAAAAATGAATTTTTCAAGGGGTTACCATCCAAAATTTGACAAAAACTGGTTCAGAATCCAAGCAAGGAGACATAAAAGGGCCAGAATACATAAATATTATATCACTTACATCCATTGTTTACATAAAATAACACAACACAAATATAGTAAATTATTTGGGATCCCAATATTATATTTAAGCAGCTGGTACTACTAATAAAGAGAAGGAATAAGTGCACTTATAATACATTCAAACATGATAATGAAATGCAATCATTCATACTGACCATGGCCCAAATAATACAACACACTCACTTAAATAACTACCCAAAACTACTATGAGCATTGCTACATACTTCAAAATAAACCCACATTACATGCGTCAAACTACACCTCATTACATGCTTTCAACCACAAAACTCATGCTTTACTGTCAATAATATAAATTCTCCTCCACATTACTGTCTTATTATGATCATTATTATCATTTCAATCATCATCTTAGTTTTCACCTGTATCATACACAGTAATTACTGAGAAAATAAAATATCTTCACTGACGTGTCTCATTCAACTAGCTGCCAAAAATAAAAAATACCTGACATGGGCATAAACTAAAGAAATCACATTAACATTTCAGGAATGACACAAATAACATAGCATTATACTGTTGCATCCACATCTACCGAATCAAAATGAAGCTGGAAAACAGATGGTATTAAAACTCGTTATATAAGATGGTACTAAACTTGTTGCACAAACACATAAAAAAATTATTCTCATTGCATTCTCTTCATTGCATTTACTCTCTTGTATGAATACATAACACACGCTATACTGGGCACGTTTCAGCAATACCAATAAGCAAAAATCCCTCAACTCATCACATCGAATTTCCAGGTACATGTTAGCCCTCCTGAAAACTCAAACATTCACACTTCAACCATCGGGGTTACACTTCGGCACTCCCACCGAGGCTGACATTAACTCATCTCATCTCTCTCACTACCACCGTCGGGGTTACTCTTTGGTACTTCCACCGAGGCAAATATTAACTCATCTCTCACACTACCACCATCGGGGTTACTCTTAGGCACTTCCACCGAGGCAAATCTTCCATATACTATTCACATAACCTCACAAACATACACACACACTATTCATTCAACAATTTTCTGAAAAGAAAAATATCACAGCATCATAATGAAACACAAAATCAAACCAAACGAATGCAACAGAACAAAGCACATCATTACCAAAATAATACTGTCACATAACATTCCTGAAAATCAAACAAAATTAAGTACACGGTACACATCAAACACATATACTGCAGCATAACATGACAAACCAAATAATTTCCAATGCCCAAAACAGAATTCAAAATTTTAGTTACACAAAATGGTGATAAACTTTCAATTTAGCAGACATACATAGCACACATTATTCCTGAAAAGCAAAGCTTAATTAAGCATTAGTCAGTCAAACAAAATACAAATTTAGCATACCTGTCTGATTTGTGAAACTTTTTCAATCGTTCAAACTTTGGCACACACAGTGTTCACATACTTACAGGTTTGTTTGTTTTTTCTTTTTACCACAAAACGGTGCAACTTTCCAAAATCTGGTAACAAACATATAGCTGATCCATCAACATCCAAGACCTACTGGTCCATATTGGAGGCACATTAAACCTATTTAAGTGAAGATACTGGCACAACTGGTGGTAGCTGAAACTTTTACTTAAATTAGTCATTTTGAAATATTTTCCCTTCAAAATATTCATTGCGTAACTAGATAAACCAAACATGGCAACGGTGAAGCAAAATTATTATTATTACTACCACTATGCGTACCACGACGAGCGTACGATGCACAAATATGAATTTTTAATATATATATACACACATGCTCTTCTTGACTTTCTTTGTTTTATTATTTTAAACAGATGCGCCTCACTTTTTATACACACGCAACTTTAAACACGCAACACGTGAACTGTAAAATATTTGCTTCACATTCCAGTCGTTAACAAATTACAAAATCACGCAATCAATGACGCAATTTTACGTACACCAGCTAGCACATACAACTATATTATCAAAGTTCCAAAATATCAGTATAGTTTCCAGAATTCACAAAAATAATTAATTTACAATGCACAGTACAAACAATTTATCACCGAAACAGAATTTAGCAGAAGTGAAGCCATGGTAAGGGGAAAAATGGAGCCAAATGTTTTACCGCCACGCCACCGACAGACAATGCGAAAATTTTACAAGTGAGCTTGAAATTAAGATATAGACATGGGACTTTTAAGAAACTATGCAAGATGAATTTAGAGTAGAAAACCACAAATTACGAAACAAAACCCTTACCCTTAAGCCAACAAAAACATTATGTTCTAACGAACACGTGGATGACCAAACACGCTACATTTTAAAGAGAAATTTGTTTTTGCGCAGCCTCCACCAATTACTCCCCGGCGACTCACACCAATTACCCAGCGCCTCACCAATTGTCGTAACCTCTTTACTATTCTAGCTCAATGGGGGGTGGAGCGATAGGTACCGTGGACAAATCTAAAATTCTATTACACATTATGCGAGGTCCGACGGGGGATGCAGCTAAATAAAATTATGAAAAAAACACTATAATGTCCCTAGCAAGATCATAAATTCATGATGTGGATGAGGAAAGGGGCTATCTACTATAGAAATTCATGACAAAGTTTCCCGGATGGCAACTACATTTATTGATAAAAGGAAATACAATACCTCCTTGCCTGTCGGTGAGGACGCCATGCTCCACGCATGGACAGTTGCACACACTACGACCTTGCTCCTAGCAGTAACTCGACGCGACTGTGACTGAACCACGCCAAACTCGGCGTGGGTACTGGTTTTTCCATCCCCTCCACTCTTGCGCAATATCCGATCTGGGCCACCAGGTCACATACGCAATAATGCTCATACGTCACAATATTTGGCGTGAAAGACCGGCAATTTTGCTCAGAGGCCTGTTTATCAGCTTGAGGTTCCTTTACTGCCATAAATGTACAGGACGAGTACACCCCCTCTACTTCCTTTCCGAAGGAAGCCATGCTAAGAATTTTTACGCCCCAAAAATCCATCGCCCTCCTCCGGGTTTGAACCTGCGATCTCGGGAACTAGAGGCTAGCATGGTAACCACTATTAATAGATTTTGTTACGTTGGGGAAAGCAAGATTCAAACGCTGTCTGTACAGCGATAATCTGGATGTTAAAAAATTTAAAAAAAATTGCAACGCAGTCAATATATATTATATTTTGTTAATGATGTAATAATTACGGGAAGGTAGAATGTTTCTTTGGCTTTATAATATCTGCCCTTTTCCTGAATTAACGGATAAAGTCGTCTTAATAATATGCCAAGTACTGTTTCACGCTAGAAGCTAATCAGAATTACCAAGTAATTACTATGTGATAGAAAGATTTATATTATTGGAAAACAGTTATAATGGGAGAAATAAAATAGGAAAAGAGCTATTCTTCTTTTTTGTTGCAAGTTATTTATACCTATACCAAGTAGAGGAATTCCTTATACTCAGCATACTTCACATTTTTACACACGCACACGCACACACACACACACTCACGCGCGCGCGCGAGGGGGTTATGGGTTAGGTATTAATAAATAAATGTATCACTACATACATATATACATACGAGGCGCATCCAGAAGTAAGCTTCCTGATTTTGTTGCCTTTAAAGTAAACGTATTTAGCCGGGGAAATTGCGCATGCGTAACAGATCTATGACATATCAATCATATGCCGGTCGGTCAGGTCCCACCTGATGCCAGTAGCGCGGCATAAGCGGCCCGAAATGGCGACTCTTATTCGCTCTCCCGCCGCCTGCGAGGTTCGATCACTGATAATGTTCCCTACTGCACAAAACATAGCGCCGATCGAAATTCATCGTCAGCTGTCAAGTCTAAGGGCCGAACATCATGAACAAACAGATAGTATATTGCTGGTCTAGGCGGTTTTCTGAAGGTCGTCAAAGTGCCCATGATGAAGAGCGCAGTGGACGACCGCCCCTCCTCAAGGATGACCTTGTTGAGCTGGTGCGGCAGCTTATCGTGGAGAACCGTCACTTCACGATTACGGATCTCAGAAGCCATTTTCCGCAGACATCGCGCACCTTGTTGCATGAAACTGTCACTAAGCAGCTGCTGTTCGGGGAATTGTGTGTCAAATGGGTGGCGAAAAAATCCTGACACCCGAGCAGAAAACTAAACGCTTAGGAGCAGCACTGACATTTCTGCAAAGGTATCATGGTGACGGCAACGAATTCCTCGACCAGATCGTCACGTGCGACGAGACGTGGATTTCACACTTTACCAGGAAACAAGCAGCAGTCAATGCACTGGCGTCACAGTGGATCTCCGGTCGAGACGAAATTCAAATAGACTGTGTCTGTGCAGAAAGTGTTATGCACGGTGTTCTGGAACAGGAAGGACATGCTGCTCATTGACTTCCTGCCCAGAGGTGAAATAGTGAACGCTGACCGTTACTGTGAAACACTGCGGAAATTGCGAGCGCCATTCAAAACAAGAGGTGCGGAATGCTTATGGAGGTGTCGTGCTGCTCCATGACAATGCACGTCCACATACGGTTCGGCGCACAGCAACTGTTCTGCAGAAGTTCGGCTGGAAGCTGCTTGATCATTCACCATACAGTCCTGATCTTGCTCCCAGTGATTTCCATCTTTTCTGGCACCTCAAGAAAATCCTGTGTTCCGGCCAGCGTTTTTACAACAACGAAGAGCCGAAGACGACTGTCACACGCTGGTTCCATTCACAGACGACAGACTTCTACGATACAGGTTACAAAATTCATTCCACGATATGACAAGTGCCTCAATTCTTGTGGTGACTATGTCGAAAAATAGCTAGAACATTGCTGTACCTTTTGCCAATAAAATTTCTCGTGTAACCACGTTTTCTTTCTTTTTTAAACAGGGAAACTTATTTTCTGGATGCGCCTCGTACATACATCCATCCAATCATCCATCCATCATTTCGATGAATCCTAAAGGTATTTTTAAAATAATGCTTTTCTTTTATGCGTATAATGATCAATCAGGAGCACCAATTTTGCGCTTTAGCACAGTTCCTGGATTTCATTGCTATTGAACTGCATATGAACGTTGCTTTGGGGCTTTTAGCACCCACAGAAAATAAGGAGGCAACATTGCTTGAAGGTACGAGCACAAGCAAAACCTTTGAGCATTAATATTTTAACATGGAATATAAAGTACATTGAGGGTATATTGATTACAAATGCCGGAATTTTTATAGCACTTTAGGAAATAAAAATAATGGTTGTCATTTACCAACATAAGTTCCTCAGGACCGGATTACAACCATTTCCTATCGGGATTTATTCGACCGCCCGAACAGTGGAGCCAAAAAGTGGAGTTCTAAGTTATATTTACCAGATTCCATGGGTTTAATATTTCAAAATGTGTTAGAGTGATGAAAAAACGTTCCATAATTTTCTCAAAATTCCTTGAGTTAGATGAAATAATTGTTACCCTATAGGTAGGGACCTGCGTTTTTCGTTTTATTTTTTTGTGGAAATCGGGGTTATTTTGGAGAATTTTGCGTTATTTTTACTATTTTTATTATAATATTTTGGGATTTTCAAGGTAATTTTTCATTTAAATAAGTTATTGAATGACAATGTGTAGTTTCATTTAAAAAAACACCTTTTTATCATTCAATTATCACTGAAGAAGGCATAACATAAAAGAAAAACACATAGTCCTTTTTGTAACTGGCAAAGGAGAACATTATTGCTTTCCTGTTGCAACCCAAGTCGCTCTTAACTCCTGAGTAGCAAGAAAACAAAATTTCACAATCAACATTAGACAGTAATTTTATAATGACTGACTGTTAAGTCTCACTGAAATGGATATAATACCATAAAAGAAAAGTACATTATGTTGTGTTTTCTAACTGTCAAAGAGGAATATTGTCATAATGTTGTATTTTCTTCTTTCACGTTGCAATGTAAGTCGCTCAAAACTCCCGAGTAGGAAGAAAAGAGACGTTCACAGTCAACATTAGCATATGAATACCACACTGCCCGGGGAGCTCTGTCACTAAACTCAGGATGACTGTCAAGCAAACTACTCAGAACTTTTACAATATGTATCGTATTTTCCCATCTCGCAACATAATTTGATTGGTTTGCTCTTGAAGTTCACTGTACCCTTTTTTTTTTATCACTGAATCATTCTCATTTTTAAAGAATGAAATGGACTTCACCTTTTTCACAAGTGAATCGATATTACTGTTGATGATGAATATCGGACTAAACACTTCAAGTGTGAATAAAACTTACTAGCAGGGTCTTCAAACATAAATAACTGCAATTTTGTAAATGTTAAATGCAATGTTTTTCACAGCTGATCCATCTCTCTGAAAATCTGCGCTTCTCATGCAATTTAGCTTCTCTTCTGTTTCATTATAAAAATCCCTTCTTTTGCTACCTCGACATTTTTCAATATTTTCCTGAGTTTTCCATAAAGTGTAGGACTTGTTGGGTATGAAGATCCTTCTAATTCAGTGATGTGTTCACTAAATCATGGCATGTTCCTTGACGAAAGTTGCTTCTTCTAAAATTAAACTTCATCATTCGTCAATGATTTCATGAAATCGATAATCAGCATTGCTGACTGTGTCCAGATCTTCTAACTCACGAACTCAAATTATGTCACGAAGATGCGTTCAACGTAGAAAACGGCATCGAACCAAGTATTTGATATTGTCAGAACTGGTACTGGAAATATTATAGGTTTCTCAGACGGATACTTTTTATTGAGAAACCGAACATACAGGTGCTTTCTCTTTCTCGTATTGAGAAACACAGCTTTAACCTTAGTTACCGCTGCATTAAGTTTCGCCAGTTCTTTCGTGAATATGCATTATTGTGCATATAAATTGATAAAACTGACATATTCGCGTTATTGTCTCATTTCGTTTTATTTCGCGAAATAAATCTGTCTAATTTTCGAATTGTTAACAAATTTATGTATAGGTACCTCACTGTTTCCCAAGCATTTTAGGAAATATTTTTAAAAATTCGGTGTTATTGCAAATGCGAAAAACGCAGGGCCCTACCTATAAGATCAGAACCCGCACCGTTATAAAGATACGCGAGTAGATATCAGCATGACTGACGTCTAGTTCTGTTACAAAAGCATACCAGCCATTTCCAAATGTAAGTGTACTTTTAAGGTTGAACAAATAATTTGGTCCTATTGTTTTGGTGATGATAAAATTAGTAGATTGTGTTGACAAAAGTATCCTATGCTTTTCAGCTAAAGTAACTTTTATGCCATACATCATTGTATTAACGTTACACTTATTTAATTATTGCTTAACCGTTTACGCAATGATCTCAAGTTTGCACCATGAATCTTTATAAAGCGTTCACTGTCAATTGCCATCCAAAGATTACGCAAGCTTGTTTATAACGTTTCAAACGTGCAGTCAATGAGAACGAGATGTGCCGGCGTGGCCTACCTTCTCTGTACTGTTCCTATACTCCAGCAGAAGCTTTGGTGCTTGTGGTGTTCTGTGAGCAAAAGTTGGCATTGCTAAAGTTTGGTGGTTTTGTTCATGGAATGGTTTTGAAGCTGTAACACAGTAAAAATTTGATAAAATGGAGAAAGAACTTATTTGTGTACCTGGTTTGTAAGAACATGAACCGTTTCAAGCTTTGAATTCTCTTTGATAATTGCAGCATAATGAGAATTCTCAATTTTTTTTTTGTAGGACAGAGGTTATGTTTGGCCGACAAGGAGAGAATACCAGGGTCTGGAACTTACGAGCGTCATGGTTACATATACTCCAGCCTAGCAGGTGTTGTCAACGTTGTAAAGGAAGAAGAGGTTAGGTTGTCTTTTTGGTTTTGAATGTTTTAGTGACCTTTTACTTATCCAGATACAACAGTCCTACCTTTACCCCCATATTTCAATAAATTTTGGATACTTTAAAAGAAAAGCTTCGAGTAATGCAGGCATTAGAACATATTAATTAAATATGTAAAATTTTGACTGTAAGAAGTTATGTTGGCTAAATTGTCATACTTGTGTCCACCTACATTAGGTATAAGGAAGTGAGAAATAATGAAATAAATTACCTTAGAAGTGAGTTTAGAACATGACGTGGTCTCTCCAATATCTGGTTCCCACCTACCTACCTACCCACCCACCCGTTTTACACAAATGTGGGCAAAAGTATGACAATTTACCCGTTATGTTTGTTATTGCATGGTTAAATTATGGGACAACTGAAGTTTTTTCGATACGTTTTAGAGACATTCCTTTTGCCTATTACCTGACAACAGCAGTATAAATAATTGATGTAATACTTAATGATTCAACAAGAAAACAATTTGACATTAATTTCTTACTTAATGGGAAGGATTGGTTTCCATAGAAGACACTGGAGTGTACTTTGCTCCAATTGTCACTTTTAGATTTTTGTAATGGTGTCACTTTTGCAACTACGTTAAGAAATTATAGAAAAATATGCTGATAATAACTCTCTAAATTACTATGAAATGTTTTTAAGGTGTATAATTCATAAACTCATGTTTTAGTCCTAGTATTTGGCTTGCGTGGTTCAATTGGCTGAATATGACTTTCTGTGCTTGAGTTTGTGGGTTTGATGCCTGCCCAGAGCAAAATGCAGCATTAAGTCAGTAGATTTATTGGCATGTGGGGCAAAATTCTAGCACATGAGCGATGTGGGTATGACCTGGTCAATTGCTAATATCGTAAATAAAGATAAGATCAAAATGAGTAAGTGGCAAGCTTAGGCCATCTGGCCATAGCAAGCAACAATGAAACCACTGGGTTTACTATTTTCTAGATTTTACCTGAAGTTGTTTTGTTTATGTATGAATTGCCATTATTATGGTAGAAAGTGTGCATAAGTTTAAACTGTAATAACTTAGACTCTTCTGCAGTGCTCTTCGCATAAAAATATGCTATTTAGATGCCATATGTAGGACACACTATTCTCACATATTTTTTTGAAAATATTGGTAATGGGTTCTACACTTTAGTAGTAGCAGTAATAGTAATAAAATGGGCATTTGTAAGATTTTCTCATATATAGGAAAGTGGATAAAAAAGGGTGAGTGATTTGGTATACATCCTCCTTACTAATCCCATTTACTCATAAAAGTACCTTTTAAAGTTTTGTTGTTTGATGTACCTTCCCCTCTCCCCCTCCCCATTAAGTATGGAACTCTGGCCAAATAATTTAACTTTGAAAATGTTGCTATGAGTGTAGAAGACAACAGCAGAAATTTCAGCAGAAATTGTGCATTTAAGACAAGCTTCTGGTCAAGTTAGACCAGTGTTGGTTTTCTTTCTACAAGTAAGTTATGTTTATTTCCTATACAGAAACATGCTGGTGACATAATAGGAACTTGCTGCTCCTGCATTGTGCATTAATATTAAAGAAGTGTGAATAATTATTTTTTTCTTTAATTTTCGTAAACTCATTACCAATGATTGGGCAGTGGTTAAAAAGTCTGAATGCATCCACAAACTAAAATAACTGTCGTCCTCCGTGGCGTAGTGGTTACCATGCTAGTCTCTAGTTCCCAAGGTTGTGTGTTCAAACCTGGCGGAGGGCGATGAATTCTTTCAGGCGTAAAAATCCTTAGCATGGCTACCTTCAGAAGGGAAGTAAAGCCGGTGGTCCCATGTTGTAGATTTACAGCATGTAAAAGAACGTCAAGTCTGATAAAGAGGCCTCTGAGCAAAATTCCTGATCTTTCACGCTCAATATAGAATGGGACGCTAAGGACCATACTAGTTAAAGAGCGTCCATAAATAAAACTCAATTTAATTTTTAACTAAAATAAGCTGGATTATAAAAGGAAAACCAACTTCAGAGAACAACAATTTTTTTTGGGGGGGGGGCGCTTGTGTACCATCCTTGTTTAGGCATTTCTTATAGGGCAACACCAAGTTTTGTGTGCCAAAAAATGACACTGAGATGTCACCATTGCCTGAATGACAGGATCACTGTCAATAATGATTACTGCCCATACATAAGAGTTGGTGGAAGATTGTATAAGAGTGGACATGTTTACCCTAACTCTGCTCTACATCCACAAAACTACAAATGCAAGATATTTTGATACTCCCCTTTTACTGCTGGTCAAGCACTGACTTAATGCACATTTGGAACTTACTTTGTGAATGCACCTCATAAAGGATTCTACTTCACCAGTAATTGAGGGATTCTTATATTTGGGTTGCTCTTCTCCTTCAGGAAGATTTATTCCTGCATCTGTTGCCACTTTTAGTCTTAAGATGTAACTAAGCATTTTTCTTATTTTTCAGGCATCTGTTATTGAAGTTCATAGTAGCAAGGAACAGAGCATAGTTCCAGCCCCTGGGGATATTGTTACAGCAAAGGTAAATCATTTTTAGAATCTCACTTTTTGGCACCATAATAAGCAGTATATTGTTACAGTCTTTACTGTTTTCTGCTGTCTGGGGGCCAAGTGTTTCTTTCAGTGCCAGCTGGTATATGACTGTTTGGGGAGAGAGGGGGGAGACACTCAGTTTTTGAACTGTCCGGAACTCATATCAGGACTTGAGTAGAAGCTTCCATACCTCCTCTTCCCCCCCCCCCCCCCCCCTGTACCAAAACTTCTTGAGGTTTGTGAGGGTATAAAAGGAAGCGATTGGTGCTGCATGCAAGGTAGTTCAGAGATTCAATTCAGTGTTGTCTGCTGTTCACTCAGCGACTTCTGTGATCAACATGTCATTGAGCGACTGGAAGAGAGAAGAGGCTGATTGTGCCCCATTAATAGAAGTGCTGCATGCACGGAAAACTGAAGAGTGACCAGAGGAAAGGCATACCAAGTGACACAAGTGTCAGAAGCAGGATTTAAATGCCATGATAGAGTCCCACAATTATGAGAGTGACTGATACTAAAATGGTATAGTCTCTGAAATTTGACAGCACTTCATCATGGGTGACATCTAAGCATCAGTTTGAGGCCAGTACTACCCTTGGTGGATGTACACAGCTTTTGGCTGTGCTGCTGGGCAAGCGGCCGAAACTCTTTGCACTTTTCTCACTGGTGGCTCATCTGGTGACTTAATTAGAGTGTTGGAAGGGTACTATGGAAAACATGGCCCAGCTGCCATGTACCGGGTCCAGCTGAGGACAAGCGTGCAACAACCAGTGACACTTTAGAGGAATTTGCCATGGAGGTAGAGCAGTTGGCATACTGGGCTCTGACGGATATACAACCAGATCTTATTTCTGAAGAGGCAGACCACACATTTATCATTAGCTAGTGACTGGGATGTGAAACAGCACTCTCAACATTGTAACATCAATGCCCAGCAGCTACCCTCTGCATTGAAGCGGGGAAGATGGCAGCTGGGAGAGCCACTCGGGTGCAAACCAGAGTGTGGTCTGCAAATAACGGGAGCTGGCACCAACAGCTACTGTTGGGGCAGAAGAGCTACCTGTTGGAATTGTGGAAAATCCGGACACATAAGGACCAACTGCAAGTGATCAGAAAAACTATTAAGGGTCTGCACAAAGAGGGGGCACGTCGGTGCTATCATCACTCCCTTTGCTTCACCTCGAAGCATGGGGCAGGAAGACTTCATTCTAACACGAATGCCCTTTCCCAAAGACTGTGCCAGGAAAATTGCAACCACTGTATAAAGTTGGAGATGAAGGGGAGTGTTTCAGCCTCTCAACAGTGCAACCTGCAGTCGGTTTGGATAAAGAGAACTTGAGGAGGGAGCAACTGGAGGATTGAGTCATACGATCGGTTTATAAAAAGTGTTTAATGTAGTGGGACTCCCTGGTGTGAGGAACAGTATGTTGAAGAGAGTGCTGGAGTTGATGGATGGGAAAACCAGAGTGCGGGTGATTTAAGATTCGTGTATTAGTAATAAAAACATGTGATGTGTTACATTGACATGCCTTTCTTTACCCTTTACCGCTTATTAATGGGTATACAAACTATTCTTATGAAAGCTTACTTTTCTATCTACTTCATTATAATCAAGATAAATCTTTGCAGAAGTAGCTACATTACACATTTTATTATAGATACAAAGGGAATAACGAGTCAAATGTTTATGAACTGGATGCTATATGCTGGCCTTAAAATTCGTTACTCTTTCCACACAATTACAAGAAACAACTGAAAATTGACAGGATTTGAAAAGGGTGACAAAGCATTGAACAGTTCGAGCCATTAATAATGGATATCTCGGAAATGGCTTATGCCACAAAAAGTTATTTGAAGTAAATTTGTGCTTTAAAGAGATCTACATTTTTTGGTGTAGTTTGTTTTCGTTTATTGCTTAGCAAATACAGGTGTACAAAATTATATAAAATTCCTTCCAAATGAAGAGTACTTCACAGGCTATTCTGAGAAAATTCAAGAATACACATTTTATGTTTTACTTAAATATCTCTATTATGTGGCATTTTAATCAAAATCTTAGAGCCATTTTTGCAAAAATCAAACTTTTTGAAAAATGTTCTATGTAAAGGGTAGTTGAGGTTGAGGGGGATTGAAAATCTTCATCTCACATCTTTGGAAGATACTGAACTTAAATACTAAGTTTGGTATTCAACTTTTGTTTTTGAATTATGCTGTTCACACACAGTAGGCATTTTTCTAAAACTTTTTATTTATTTATTTTATTCAGGAGTCTCAAAACATGTATTTCTGATGAAATATCAACATCAGATTTTTTGGTAGAAAATAATACTTCCTTTACTTACTGTAAGTACATAGTAAAGAAAGTAACTTCATAGAATGGATGACTTTCTTACCCCATGCTGGAATAGAATGTATACTACCACCTATCATATTGTATATTCCTGAGAACAGATAGCTATTATGTGGAAACAATGATAAGCCTTAAGTTTGTATTTACTAAGCTTGAGTCAACTAAAGTGCTGTAGACTGTTTCATTTACAAGGTTTTAATAACAGTAAGTTTATGTTGCTCCCAGTGACTGGATGTTCACCCAGTAACTTCTGTAGCCCATCTCTGTGATATGTGAATAGCATGTCTGCCTCACATGCAAGATATCTTGTGTTTGAATCTCAGTTAAGTGAGCTTCCCGGAGAACCATTTTTTTTTTTCTGTCTTCAGAAGATGAATGTTGGGTGACACTAAGCCTGTACAGATTCTCAGGCTAGTTTGAGCATTGTTCCAAACATTTCATTAAATCAACATATGATGAGACATATCTGATTTAAGAAAATTTAAGCTTACCAAAAGCAGAAAAGATATAACTTATGAGTGGTATGACTTTGTATTTAATAGAACTTATTGCATCTGCAATATACACAATGGTAACAGTATAAAGATAATATAAAACATTAATTACTTTTACATATATTTTGTTCTAAAATTGTCAGATTGCATTGAATGTTCTTAATGATTTTAAAAATTTTGTTTCAGGTCACAATTGTTAATCAGAGGTTCTGCAAATGTGTAATTAAATGCATTGGTGATACGGTTCTCACGAGACCTTACAGGTCAATGGTGCGTAAAGAAGATGTGCGTGCTCATGAAAAGGACAAGGTTGAAATGATTAAGTGCTTTCGACCAGGAGATATTATTCTAGCTCGAGTTGTATCCTTTTATTTAGGGCATTTAAAGTTGAGTGCACCAAGTAAATACAAAGCAGTCCCTCAGCCATCTGGCCGGTATCCGCGATGCGTATTCCGCGCGCTATATTCAGTGTCTATTTATTATTCTCATTATTGACACTGATACCATATTATTACTAATTTTATGATGATTATTACAATATATTGATTACCTGTTGAACAACATAATTACTTTTTATTTTATCAGTACTAACCTTTTTTACAGTCTGTGTTGAAAGTGGTGTCCTTTGGCAGATAAACATTCTTGGCACCTTCTGATGAAATTTCCATTCACAGGCATAAGTTCTTGTTGCGTAATTTCCCTAATTTTGTTCTTATATTGTTTTTAAGATCGTCTATGGTGCGAGGATTATTCCTATAGACTCTATTTTTGAGAGTTCCCCACAGATAGAAGTCACACACAGTAAGATCCGGCGATTGAGCCAGCCATAACCCTTTAGTTTTTCTTCCGTTAGAAATCTTCGTTTCTTTTTACAACTTACAACATTAAATGATCCCGTTCTCTTCACTTTATTCACTAGATATCTGTTTCCCTACTGGAGCACCAGGAAATTTATCATGAAATTGCCTACACATCTGTCTACATGAGTCGGTTTTCACATACGTGTTGTACATAAGAAATCTTTGTTCAAGCGAAAATTTGAATACCATTTCTGGGTTGTAAGAATCCAATAATTCAATCGCACACAAATATACATGCATCTCATGTCTATACACAAGAAGCAATAACAGCTGACTGAAGCCTGCTGCCACAAGTCCGATAAGTGGAAGAGCCCATGACCTTGAGTTCATTCAGACGTATCGCACAAGATTGCCGTGCAATTCCCGGCCAGAGTGCTGAGGGACTGCTCGTACTACTAATACTCTTGAGTATTTCAAGAAAAGCAGTCAAAAGTGTGAGAAAACACTTTTTGGGGTGTGCAAGAATTTAAAACCTAGGTTGTTCACTTTCAGTGTTACAGCATAAATTATTAACACACTATTAATATGTTATAAGAAACTTTCAAAGCACATTGTGAATTTTGTTTCTTTTTGGTTATTAGCATGCTACCTAAGACTACTTGGACATTTCTAATAATGACTAAGGGAATAATTCCTATGTTATTGCTGTCTTTTATTCAGAAAAGTGTACATGTACAATAACCATATTCCTCTATCCCCAAGTTTTGTTGTTCTTCCTTTGCAGCAGTGCAGAATCCAGGTTAAGCATGCATTAACTATGTTTTATGCTTTTTTCTGCATAGATTCCTCAAGTTTTACTATTTCAACACAATGTTGCATGAATTAAAATTTGATCCTGCACGGAGAGCGGGAGAACCGTGTTCAAATCCCAACTGTGGCATTGAATTTTTCAGTTGACTATATTAAAAAATAACATTTAATGATTTTTTTCCTACATCTTAAGGTTTATGAAATCAAATTTCTCAGCTTTATCCAATAGGAAAGAAAGTTAACCTTTAATAATTCACTGGCCAACAGCATTTTTGTCACAAACAATGTAAATGGTGTTCTTAGCTAACTCATGGGTGCTGAATTTGAAAATGAAATCTGTTTTTGCCTATCGTGCTTAGTTTCTGTGATATGGAACCCTCTATCTATAAAAAAAAAAATAAAAAAAAAAAAAAATTGAAAATTCTGCATATTGAGTACTTTAGTATTGCTTAATTAATTTCCTTTCAATTTTCTTTTGTGAATGTAATTGTTGGAAAACAATCGAAATATATACATGGAATTTCATACATGGTTTTCAGTTCCGAAATTCACCGTCAGATATGAAGGAGGCAGATGAGCCATGCTCCAACATGTTGCATTGCATTGTTGTTTGTTGCATCAGTCACAGTAATTGAGTGAGCTCTGACCTTTGAAGTGAATTACAGTTATAGGTTTATGAAGGTTAGTGCTTTGTGTGAATTCAAAAGAAGAAATGCCCGTACCTTTAAAAATAACCCAAATTCTTTTTGTTATATCTATGGTGAGTTAACTCTGAAATCGCAAAGACGAAAACTTAATGCTATGTAAAGAAATGCTATGAACTTTATTTTGGGTGCAAGGTTCGCGATTTAGATAAATAGTTCCCCTACGTATGCTGTTTGACCGGTGTTACACTCCTGACAGGTTGCTTAAAAGGATCATGTTATATGTCCTTTGGTGTGTCCATGATTTGGAGGGAACCAACGGAACACTCAACAAACTGTTATTTTTTATAACAAAATAGCGGGAACCATCTCTAAAACAAAGAAAAGTTTGCAATATCCTAATTTACCATCTGCTTTAAGACCTATATGTCACATTGAAGAATTGCTGTTACCAGTGCCTCTTGAGAATGTGACAGTGACTGAAGATGATGATAGAGATGAACACCCAGAAGATGGAGAAGGAGATATGCATGCTGACTCAACATTTCAAGTCCTCTGTGAATCAAGAGCGCCACATTTTTTTCTCAAGGAAATCTTGGTGATCCTATTCGTGATTTAAATTTGTCAAAACAACAGGCTGAACTTCTAGCTTCACAATTAAAAGAAAGGAATCTTCTTCCTGATACGAAAGTGAGCGTTTATCTTGACTGCTATGCTCTTTTTTTTGAATATTTCTCCAAGGAAGATGACATGGTTTTTTGTAAGGACATCAAATCCATTCTCTTGGCCATGATTTCAGTGTAAGTGATTGGCGCTTGTTCATAGATTCTAGTAAACTTAGTCTGAAAGCAGTACTTCTCCACAATGGGAACATATTTCCTTTTGTTTTGATTGCTCATGCAGTTAACATGAGAGATATGAGAAATTTAAACTGTTATTCACACATATCCAAAGATACAATATTAGAAATACAAATGGCATATATGTGGAGATCTTAAGGTTATTGCAATTCTGCTCAGCTTACAACTCAGGTACACAAAGTACTGCTTTATATGCGAGTGGGACAGCAGAGACAGAAAACAACACTATTCTGGGAAAAAATGGCTTGTTCAGAAAGAATTGCTGCCTGGAGAGAAGAATTTGGCGAAGACTCCTCTTGTTGAACCAAACAATGTGTATTTACCTTCACTGCATATTAAATGGGATCTTATCAAAAACTTTGCAAAAGCCATGGACTAAACATCACAAGAATTCATGTATTTGCGAGATAAGTTCCCAAGGATCAGCAAAACAAAAACTTGAGGGAATATTTATAGGACCGCAGATTAGGGAATTAATGACTAATGAACATTTCCTCGATTTGTTGAGTGTTGAAAAAAATGCCATAATTGAGTTTTTATTTATGGATGCTCTTTAACTACTATGATCCTTAGCGTTCCATTCTATATTGGGTATGAAGGACCAGAAATTTTGCCCAGAGGCCTCTTTATCAGGCTTGAGGTTCTTTTACATGCCATAAATCTACAACGCAGGACCACCAGCTTTACCTCCCTTCTGACGGAAGCCATACTAAGGATTTCTACATTAAAAAAAAAAGTCCATTACCTTCCACTGGGTTTGAACCTGTGACCTCGGGAACTAGAGGCTAGCATGGTACCCCTAGACAAAAAAAGATATGCAATGGCTGTCTTTCATAAGCATTTGTAAGAACTTTTTAGGCAACATAAGGCAGAGAATTAACGTGTTAATGTACAAGAACTATTGAGATCATGCCACCTGGGATGTAATATGTCATGTAAGATACATTTCTTGAATGACCACATGGATTTCTTCCCAGATAACCTTGGTGCCGAACATGATGAACAATTCCACCAAGTAATTTCTCAAATGGAAAAGCGTTATCAAAGCAATTGGAGTGTCGCAATGTTGTCCAACTACTGCTAAATCTTATGAAGAGACGTTTCTGAGGCAAAGTATTGCATGAAATTGGAAAAAATATTTTTAGGAATGTTCATTCACTTTTCTTTACTCTTATGTTGCTCATTTATTTGATTAATTTGTGTACAATACAAAAAATATTTTTAGTATGTTTATTCACTTTTCTTTACTCTTATGTTGCTTATTTCTTTGCTTAATTTGTGTACTAATACAGATTTTTTTTGTTCTTCTTTTGCCAGATACATATAATACATAGGCTGACTTAAGGATTTACAGAGATCATTATCACATGGAAACTGAGGCTGATACAGAAGTTCTGAAATTAGATATGGATTCAGGGATGAATTATCTTCCAGAAACAGCATGTTTAGTGTTTGTGACTGATTTTTGCTTTGTTTTTTGTTGTAGATCAGTGTAATTAGACTCCTTTGTCATTTAGGAACGGGGATCAGAAAAGTGAAAAAATGAAGTCTGGGGATGAGAACAGAAACAAGAAACAGAATGGGAAGGATATACTGTGCACATCAATCAAGAATGAAATTCGGAAAGCAGAAATCCTAATCTCAACTTGATAATTAGAGTTTATTGGCTTCTAAGTTTGTTGTACAATAAATTGGGAATAGGAGCGAATGAGAAGAGAAACTGAAAGACCAGCATTTAGGGCACTTGATTCACAAGGAACTGGGAAGTGAAGATGGAAATGGGAAAGCCTGTATATGGGTGTATTGATAACAACCCACTTTTGCATATTCAGATAGCGTTTGTTTAGAACTGAATTGAATTGTTACCATTTGTGATTCTTAAACTAAATGAAACTATTGATAGCATGAATGAAACTGAGAATACAAACATGCACAACTCCTGGGGCATCAAGTTTTGATTTTCCAAGCCTACTACTAGAGGCAGCTAGTGACTGTTTTGGGTCATAGCTCCCTTGATTATCTTCTATACTGAAGACAGACATGTACAATAAGCATACAGTATGCTATGATTGGGAACAAGGATAGGAAACAAAACTTGACCAACCCTCCTGTTGGCATTTCCAGGTTCTGGAAAGCTTCTCATTAGTTGTGCATACTTGCGTTTGGTAATATCTCTCTTAACTTTATTCCTGTTCTTGTTTCTTGGCAGTTGTAGATTGGGCTTAATAGTTCATATGGAGCAGAAAAACCAGTCCAGTATTTTGATGGCAACAGAGCTGAATAATTATTTTAAGACTTAATTTTTATCACAGGTGATTTGTATTCATTATTAAATGCAAAGTGAAAATATTTATGATTATTTTACTGCTGTTATATTTAAAACTGTTGTGATACATAAGCTAATTCCTTAACTCTTTTCTACATAGCTTCCTTTGACAGATGTTCACACATACCAACTCTCTACAGCTGAAAATGAGCTAGGGGTCGTCATTGCCCATAGTGAAGCAGGTACATTTAGCTTCTTAAATACTTATACGTCATAATTTTACTGTGAGCTTCAAGTTTGGTATAAATTTATGGAAGCTGCTAAGCAGCAGATGTGCCTTATATCCATTCTCATGATCATACGGCTTATGGACATATATGTATGGCTTAACACACTGTGAAAATGCAGCTTAAGGGCTACAGAGCACTCAAAAAAATGTGCTATTCTATACTTGGAGCTGCATGAATTTTCTGCCAATTTTACAATCTTTAACTGTACTGAGTGTTCAAATATATTTGATTGTTGCTGTTGTCGTTCTTAGTGGACATTTCCTTGGCTGCATTTAGGACCAAGGGTTCAACAGAAAGCCTGTTGTTGTTATTGAATTTTGTTTAAATTGTTTTTCTGCTGCTTCATGTTGTCTCTGTTACAGAAGCAAATAATTTTAGTGGAATTTTTTAAAATGTTTTAATTTATTAAGGCAAATTTGCTCATTGTAACTCAAATACATATAACTACTGAACACTTTTATCTTTGAGATTATCTGAAATATATTTGTGAGACTCGTAAGAACTTTGAGGAGTTGTAGCATCTTATTTTGCAGAAAATGATCATCACTCCAAACTTACTATAGACCGTGTATGACAACATGGTATTTGCTTATGAAGTCATAGTAAAACTTTCAGATAAATGTGCAAACTGTAGGATTAATTATAAATGTTGCGTTTATCTGGCAATCATAGAACAGGCCCTTAATGTTACTGCATTTATTTGTCGTCTACTTTTAGAGTCTTTAGTTCTTTTTTAATTGTTATTTTCACATTTATTCTGCTTTAAATTTTTCATGTTGACAGACTACTGTACTTGCATCACAGTTTTTTTCATGACAGAGAAACCTTAGAACTAAAATGGCATTTCCATCCTATTCTTAAACAGTGTGCATTGTTTTTGTCATAGATTGTCTATTGAAACTTGTGCAAGATGGCCAACAGCTATAATTTAGATCTCAAAAATATGTAACACCCAGTATAATTAGGGCCAGACTACCACTGACATGGTATTCCATCCTCCTCATACTTCACTAAGACTGTCACCAGATCTTTCGAAAGAAAACCCAGAGAGCCCAGGTGTTACTGAGTCTTGTCAAGACAATACTCTGTGTTTTACATCAGGTGAAGTAACAAAAATAGTAAAACTTTATATATTTAGCCAGGGTATGCGTCATATTATGTTCAACATCCAAGTCATGCCTTGTTACAAGAAAGAACTGGCAAGGTGGTAATACTGTGTTGCAAGTTAGCCTGAATGAACGAAATCACCATAGCTTAACCTGACTCACTTAAACCCTTTCCATTTGAGCCCAGTTCTAGACACACCTGGTCCTCCTTTGGGATAACTAATGGATCTTGATCCTTCTCCTTTGGAGGCGGGACCTGCATTTCCACAACTCTGGGAGTCACAGTTCTTATCTCCATTTGTTCACACTGTCGTACAGGGTCCCCTTTTCAGGTCCCAAACTCAGTATTTTTAAAAATAATACTCCTGAGTGCTTGTACAGGACTTCTGGTTTTGGAAACAGGGCTTGCTTCTCCACATCTCTGGGAGTCACAGTTCCTGTCTTCATGGTTGTTAGTCTTGGTAGCCAGGTCCCCTTTCAAGGTCCCAGCTATCTCAACTTTATTATTGATTCTCTCTTGAGTCTCCTGCTAAGCTTACGAAATTAAAAAATTCCTGTTATTTTTTTATCTTGCATGTAGTTCTCGAAATTTTTAAAACCTACCCTTATTTTATTTTCACCCCTTACAGATAAAACTCTACTGCTTTGTCAACCAGGTCAAAACAGTTGTGCACTTACGCTATAGGACTTGGCAAAAATTATAGGATACCATAAAACTTCAAAAAGCTACCCATACTCATGTTTTTCACCCTCTTTTGTACAGATTGTCACGTTTGACCAATCTGAACAAAACTTTTGACATTTATTCTTTAGGTACAATTGCAAATTACAGGCTACTTACTACTTTTAAAAAAAATCTTCCTTATCCTTGTTTCCAGTCCTGTATTTAGAGAATTGTACCAATGCAATGCCAGGGAAGATAAGGGATAAATGGGGGATTCACTATAAAAATCTCTTATGGTTTACCAATTATGCAAAAGTCATTAAGAATGAAGAGGCCTTCAGAGGCTATTCCCAGGAAATAAGATATACATTTCTTTGTCACCTGAAAATATCTTATATATATGGTATTTTGATTAAAACTGTTAAAACCATTTTTTGAGAATTTAAAATTTTTGAAAAATTTTGCAAGTAAAGGATAGTTTGGGTTGGGGGGATTTTCTTGAAAATCTTCGTGTTGCCTCCTTGGAAGATGCCAATGTTGGTATTTAAATGACTTAGTTTTCAGTTATTCTGTTCACATAAACAAACCTTTTTCTAAAAATTATCTTTTGGGGTCAAGGTGCCTCAAAATGTGTATTTCTGGTGAAAACTTGACATTGAATTTTTGGGTGAAATACAGTACTTCCTCTACTTAGCATATGTAATAAGAAAGCAATTTTAGAAAACCATCCATTCACATTACTTTCTTTAGCCAGTTTTCTGCAAACTATTCTTTCAAAAGCTCATTCTTCTATCTACTTCTTGCAAATTGAAATAAATGTTTGCAGAAATGTTTTTCTACACATTTCGTAGTAGGTACAAGGAGAATACATTAGGCTGAAGTGATAGCAAATCTTTAAAACGTGGGTTGCTATGTGGTGGTTTTGAAATTCTACTCTTTGCATGATAATGAGGAAAGAATGAATCAGGACTTAGCACTTGAAAATAGTAAGAAGTATTGAGGATCCAGTAATAAAGAAAATCCCACAAATGGTTAATGCCAAAAAAAAAGTTGCCATAAATTGTGTACTTTAATGAGATTTGCATTTTTTGTGTAGCAAGCTTTTGTCTACCTTATACAGTTCACAGTTTTGCAAAATTCATTCAGAATAAAGGGGACTAATTCATAGGCTGTATTTCCAGAAAATTCAAGATATACATTTTATTTGCCATGCAAATACCTTAAACATGATTTTAATCAAAATCGTTACAACCATCTTTGAAAAAATAAAAATAAGGAAACATTTTCAGTATAGAGGGTACATGCACTGGCACCCACACCTTTTTCCAAAAATGTTTTTAAATTCAGATTTCCAGTGAAATGTCGGTATTGAATTTTTGGGTGGAATATAGCACTTCCTCTACTTAACTATAGGCAAGTATTAGAGAAAGTAATAAATCTTTAGTATATATGAGGGCTGTCCCAGAAGTACCCAACATAACAAAGAGAAAACAACAATTTTGGGAAAAAAGAACTTTATTTCTCTACATAGTCTCCTTTCAGCTCAATACACTTTTCCCAGCAATGTTCAATAGCTTCAATACTCTGTTTATAGTGAGAACTGCCATCAACTGCAAACTCCACCTCTTCATTGTTGGCAAATCTTTTACCACCAAGCTATTTCTTCAACTTTGGAAACAGAAAATAACCAGAGGTGGCTAAGTCTGGCAAATAGGGTGCATGAGGAAACAATTCAAACTTTAACTCATTGGTTTTGACCATGGCGATAATGGATTTGTGAACTGGTGCACTGTCTTGATGAAACAGAACTTTCTTTTTCGCTAAATGAGGCCGTTTTTGCTTGATTTCATCATTCAAATGCTGCAATAAGTTTGCATAGTACTTGCCATTGATTGCTTTTCCTTTTTGAAGATAATCAATGAAAATTATTCCACGCACATCCCAAAAAAACTGACACCATGACCTTGCCTGCAGATGGAACTGTCTTCGCCTTCTTTGGAGTCGATTCTCCCCTTTCAATCCACTGTTTTGACTGTTCCTTCGTCTCAGGTGTGAAGTGATGGACCCATGTTTCATTCATGGTTATGAATCGATGCAAAAACTTAGCTTTATTGTAGCGAAACATCACCAAACACTCGACTGAAACATCCTCATGACACTGCTCATTGTGAGTAAATGTGGCACACATCTTGTGCACAGCTTTCTCATGTCTAAATTTTCAGTTAGCATGTGATGTACAGCACTTTTTGAAATGCCAATTACGTCTGCTTGCTCGCGCACTTTCAGTCGACGGTCATCCTGTACCATTTTGTGGATTTTCTTCACAATTTTTGGTGTGATCACCTCATTTGGTCGACCACTGCGATGTTCGTCTTGGCACCTCGTATGGCCTCGCTTAAACTCTGCCACCCAATATTTTACTGTTGCAAACGAAGGAGCAGACTCCCCCAGAGTAGAATCTAGCTCAGCTTTAATATTAGTTGGACTAAGACTTTTCAAATGAAAGTATTGTATCACATAACAATGTGAGTTGAAGTAGTATAACTTACGTAATATGTTTTTACGTAATTTGTTGTTGAGCCCCGCGTTGTGGAACCAATTTGTAGTAGTATTAATGTTAATGTGTTTAACATTAATTGTAGCTCCGCGTTTGGAAGCCAATATGCAACGGTTGCTGCTTTACGTAATGTTGTTGACATCACGTGTGTTGAAGCCATCTTGTGACGTCGTTCATTTGTTCGGTTCGTAACTCACTCTGGCGTAGCAATTTGTATCAATTAGTTTCTGAAAGAATTTAAGGTTATGTATATTGTCCTTTGGCTAGCTATCATCTTATCTTGGTAGAACTTGTATCTCTTGCAGGGTGTGAATCGGAAAGGAATCTTTTATCCAGAAATTATACTGACGAAGAAATTGGTTTTATAACTTTTATTGCTGAACACATTCACAAACACTTTTACAAATTAATCTGGATACTCGCCAAACTGAAACTGTTTGTAATAACTTCTCACTTTTAACTCACGTACTTCGACTTTGTGTATATTTAACTGTATAATATTTTAGATTCTCGTAATTCTGCTGCGCGTAACTTATGACGAAATGAAGGACTGACTGGCGATATGTAGTGTACTGAGAATTCCGTTGAACTGGGGGACAAGCTACCTCGAGTCTGGCTTATTTATACGCTTGCCTCAAGATACGCCTAAAGATTATAAATGAACTGCCATTGGCTAATAAAACGCGCCAACATTAGCGTCTATTTTAATATCCAATGAAAACCACAAATACATATTACTTTAGGAAATGTTCTAGAAGCTTCTATCGAAACCGCGCGAAATATTACGTAACTTCCTTGTTCCCGGTAATGATAAACAACTCACCCCCTCTCTGCATTATTGCGTTATTGTTGACAGTTTCAGTAAAGCCGTATATTATTATTTACCAATAATAATTACAATTAATAAACCTCTGAAATCAATGTCACATAAAAATACATATTCATATTACTATCATTAATTACATCTGAGTAATTTGTGATACAAATTACCGTATCAGAGTTTTATCCATGTTTACAAATTAGCTGAGAGAGTTCGCTATTAATGGCTGCCAAACAATTACTAAACAACGTAGCATCATCAAACTTCAGACTTAAGCTTTAAAAGGGTGGTACTTTCTACTATAGTCATTTGTTTGAAACAACCACCACTATATATACATCAGGTTGGGTACTTCTGGGACTGCCCTCGTAATTCATAATTTTAAATACAAATGACTGATTTAATCAATTCTTTTTTTTTTTTTTTATTTCCATATCTCCCTACCCTTAGAACTGAAGTTTCTTGTAGATTTTTCTATTGCTACCCGGACCTCAAAATCTTGTTTGTTGTGCAATGTAGATCTGCACTCTTGCCAAAATAAGTTTTTCACTTTCTCTATTACTTATCTATAGTAACCAAGTGGGATGCTCAGGTGGCAACACAGGTGGCGGTGCCTAACACATTGTGCAGATGCATCCTTACTGGAAAGATAATCCCTCTGGACACCAGAGGGCTGTTTGACTGGTGGGTCATTCATTGCCCTCTCTCGGCAGCATGGGTCTGTGAGCTTAGAAATGTTAGGGATTTCCGCGCATCTCTGTGGTCTGTCTGCCTACAGCCTCCTTCACTTCATCTGTTCCTCCTTGGGGTGGTAGGCACAATAGATCTTTGTAGGGTGCAGTGTCTCCCTCCATTGAACAATGTGTAATCTATACCTATAGTAAGTAGAGGAAGTATTTTATCCTACCCAAACCTCAATATTTAGATTTCACTGAAAATACATGTTTTGAGGTCCACTGAATCCAGAAAAAGCACTTACAGAAACAGATTAGAGAGAGAGTATACTAAACTTGGTATTTAATTTCAGAACTTCCAAGGATGCGACCCGAAGATTTTCAAGAGGATCCCCTAACCCCAAACCACCCGTTATACAGAAAATTGTTTACTACTTTTGATTTTCCCAAAAATTACTTTAATGATATTATTTAAAACACCATGTGTTTTACATATTTGCATGAAAAATAAAATGTTTATCTTGAATTTTTTGCAAATAGCCTGTGCTGCCCCATTCAGTGTCTCTCACAAAGTCGTGTAAAGACTATGAAATTTCAACCCCAGCATGTAAAGATTTAACTATCGCTTTTGCCTGCTGTGATCCCTCATACCTTCAACTAAGCAATAAAAGCATGTATGGAAATATTTATCTTGATTAATAATAAGTAGATAGAAGAATAAGCTTTTGTAAGAATAAGTCGTAGAGATGTAAAGATAAGGGAGTATCAGTTTTTTTTTTCTTTCTTCTCTCTCTCTTGGGGTAGTGCAAAGAGTGGCATTTCAAAGCCATCACTTAGTGACCTGCTTTTTAAAGATTTAACTAATAAAAGCATATCTGCAAACATTTATCTCAACAAGAAGTAGATAGAAGATTAAACCTTTGTTAAACTTGTTTGTAGAAGGGGGTGGGGGTAGAAAAAGTCATGTGAATGTAACACATCAGAGAAAATTTTAATTTTCTTAAAAATGGCTCTAACGATTTTGATTAAAATATCATATGTTTAAGATATTTTTATGACAAATAAAATGTATATCTTGAATTTCCTGGGAATGTCTCCAAAAGTATTCTTCATTGTGAACGACTTTTGCATAACTGGTAAACCATAAGAGATAGACAAAACTTTACTACACAAAAAATGTAGATCGCGTTAAAATACACAATTTGTCATATACATTTTTTTTTTTGTGAGTGAACCATTTTCGAGATATTACTTGTTATTCCCTTAAATTTTCTCAAATAGGAATTCGTTATTCATTTTTATGTCTTGGATATGCAAAGAGTATTAATCTGTGGCAAAGGGAATGGTGCTGCACCTAGCAACCAGCTATAAAGAGATATGTATGTACTTAAAGGCTACTGTATTTCCAAATTGCCCTTGTAAATATATATTCCCCTTACATCTACAAGAAAATTAGCAATAAGATAGACTCTGCAAATGTTTATCTCGATTAACATGAAGTAGATGGAGAATAAGCGTTTGTATAAATAGTTTGTACAAGAGTAGAGAAAGTCATGTGAGTGTAACACATCAGATTTTTTCATCTGCTTCCAATTCAGCCAGCATAATGCGGGTTAGCCAACATGAAAATTCAATGAGTAAACATTTTCTAAATGTGTATATCCAATACATTTCCGATTCCTCTAGTTATACCAAGCTTTCATTCCTTTATTTAATGACATATGTTAAAATTGTTTATTGTTCTTTGGTAATCTCTACCGGTTTTTGCTGTTCTTTGTAGCTTGTGCCTTTGTTTTTGAGGCAATAGCCAGTTTTAAATCGCATATAAACAAACCACAGATAACATTTTCACTAGAATAACCAACCCTCAATGGATCTGCGGGTGTCAGGATCTGAGATTAGGAAGCACATATGCTACCAATTTCATCCAGTTTCATTTTCCAGCTTGCGACTATAGAGAGCACTAGCAGCTGTTTCATGTCATGGCCACCTCTACAGTGAAGAGTCTAATATGCCGTGCCTGAACGAGAACGAGAAAGTTCAAACTTGGCCAAGTCTTCTTTCCTGTTCCCAGGGCCCAGGAAGGCTTACTGTTTGTTGTGAACGCTCCCATTAGAATACATATATTTCAACTTTGTTGTACTCATTCTGGTTACCATTCTCGTTGAGAACCACCTTAAACATCACATGATGCAGACATAGCAAAGGAAAGTACATCACTATTACAAACATCAACACGATTGAATGTAAGCTTATTATAACATAAACATTGTCGTACGATGTTAGATAAAACCTGGTAATGACATTTTGGTAAAGAAGAGAAACTTTAATGCACAAACTCACATTATTGTGTATCATCACAAAGTATGCATATAATTTCAGTTGGTTACAGATATTATTTGGATAATTATTAGACATTTTTCTTGCCAGATGGTATATTAGATGACAATGCCATTCACGATCTGTTGTGGAGGAGATTGATACTGCGTAACGAGTTGTGGTAACTAGTTCCCCATAAGTGAAACCAATACACATGCAGTGAATGATGTTACCCAGACTCAGTAACCATCTCTGTTACTTTAGTAACAGTTAGCAGGATAACTAATTACTGTCTTTGTTACTTTGGTAACTGTTACTGGGTAACTAGTTATTTTGTATTCATTACTTTTGTAACCGTTAATGGGTAACTAATTACTGTATGTAACCATTATATTAAGCTAACTGTTACAATGTAACCATTGTTATTTTCTGTCCATCCCCACTTCGCACCCATATTATTAAATGGAAGCATTCACATAGAGTCATGTAATGCAACAGTTTGCAAACTACAAACTTTGTGCTTGCATTGCATATATAGAGGAAGAATTCTGCATTTGTTTCTCCATACATTGCCAGCTTAAGAACAACACACAATTGCGATTAGAGACTTTACGCCTTCTATTGTACAATTGTGGTGCTCTTCCATTTGGCTGTGCCTTGCCATTTTAAATTTTGATACCGGGTGGTGATCTAATGTTAGCTTGATACAACACTTTTTATGCCTCATTTATTTATAAAGATGGGATGAATTTTCATTTTGGATATTATTAGTAATGCTATTCAATTTGAAATTTCAGGTTCACTCAGAAGATTTCCATATAAAATTTATGGATCTAGAAGCCAACTTCTTGCATTATGCCTACACCTGCTCTTATTCTTTGTTATGTTAGCGCTTCGTCTTCATTGTAAATGGCGCGGGTTCAAACCTGGCGGAGGGCCATAGATTTTTTCAGGCGTAAAAATTCTTAGCATGGCTTCCTTTGGAAGGGAAGTAAAGCCAGTGGTACCGTGTCGTAGATTTACGGCATGTAAAAGAATCTCAAGCCTGGTAAAGAGGCCTCTGAGCAATATAGAATGGGACGCTAAGGACCATAGCAGTTAAAGAGCGTCTATAAATAAAACTCAATTTCAATTTTCATTGTGAATGGGGCCTAATCTAAGCCTCGGTAATGTATCACTTCTTACCCAGCATTGCACTACTTCTTATCTATGTGTATCTGCTTTCAATTATCGTCTGTACCCCACCCTACCTTCAAATATTATGTACCTGAAGACCATTACCCTCTTAAACTTGATCTTGCTTCTCTATATCTTCAACTCTTGCTTTTACTTTCTTCCAGAAACCTTTCTGGACTTGTCTTAGATTACATAGATATTCCATTCCAGTGTGCTCTAAAATACTTTAAAGCTTAGAGAATCAGCTTTCTTTCCAGCCACATCTTTCTTGGATTAGATTAACAGATAAATCTTTGAACTATGTTACCATCTAGTGATCCTTTGTAATACTAGTACTTAAGTATTCTTTTAACTACCTTACCTTCACTCCCTATTCATTTTAAACATACCAACAGTAGAATCACTTGCCGAAAGCAAACCTTTTTCTTAATTGAAATTAATGCAGTAAAAGCCTGTATTGCTTAGGGGAAGAATAGTATTGGAAATGTAAGGCATAAACAATTGAAAAAAATATGTCTCATTAATTTTTAGTCTCACTCTGCAGTAAATTTGCTTTTATAAATAACTTTTTGGGAAGCACAGTGAAGTGAATTCATTACAATTGAATCAAAAAGCAATCCCAGCTTCACTAATTTACATAAGAAAAGTTCACAGTTTCCAGGACATATTTCAAAGGCAACTTGCCTTCATCCTCATCTGTGATCAATTGCTGATCCAGTGAACTGGATTTCATCATGCAAGTACTGCACTTGATCACAGCAGAGGATGAAGACAGTTCCTTTGAAGCATGATCTGGAAGTTGTTTTTCTTGCATATATTTGTTTTCTTTGTTTTATGAAACATCCTACAGGAAGCAACAGTTGTAACGTAATATTTGATAAGAACCACATTTTTATTGGATTTCTTTTTTCAGGAGTGGCAATGGTTCCCATCAGTGGCACAGAGATGCAGTGTCCCAAGACATTTGTGAAGGAACCCAGGAAAGTAGCAAATGTTGTGCCAGAAAAAATTGATGTGAAATAAGTAATTTGTACAAAAGTATATACATCTCAAATAAACCTGCTGTATTCAGTGCATTTATATTTTATGACCACTCTCATGTTATGAATATTAAACAATGTCACCAAATTTTAACATTTGTACAATTTATAGCAAAAGTGTTACTGATCAGTAAATTAGTTATATTTTGTATGTACACTTCCTGGTGCTATGAAAACATTTGTAAGACTAGCATGCTTTCGAAATATTGAAAGCAGACTTTCTACCCGATTTTCAAGAAATGCTTCTGTTGTTGGCATGTTGATCTTCCCTCTGTCAGCAGTGTCTGTAGAAGCATCAAAATGTGTTGTTGTTGCAGCATCTTTTAGTTGCCTCTCTTCATCAATGTCTATCTGCACAGCTTTGTCCTCCATTGAGATAATTTCTATATCTTTTCTAATTATTTCAGATTTTTGTAGTACTGCAGATACACGACTAAAAAGGACATCCACTGCATTAGTTCCAGGTGCCATTATTTCTTTTTCAACTCTTTGCAAGATTTCAAGTTTAATTTGATTTACTGTTGTTGAAGCTTCTATAGCCTCACAGACAATGTTTTCTAATATTTCTTCTGCAATATCTGGCTCAATATCTTCTTCTACAATATGTGTTATTTCATCCATTATTTCCTTAGCTAGTTTAAAAGCATCAATCTTGCTAATCTGTGCAGTCTCAGAAGATATGTCACTCTCTTCAGGTACAGTTTCCATGGCTGCACAGATAATACTTTCTAGTATCTCTTCAGCAACAGTTTGTGCTGTTGATTTCTTAGATTTTTTATCGGGTAAGGCAGCTGCTTTTTCTGCTTCAGCAGCTAGAAGTTTATTAAATGAAAGCAGAAATTCAGCCTGACCAGGAGAAGCATTCAGGGCATAGTTAATGAACTTTTGGAATTCGTTTATCAGGCTTTTAATGTTATTCTTCCACACTTTTATCTTTTTCTCTGCATTTATTTTCTGAACTGTAATTTGTTCAATTCTGTATCTTAATTTTTCAATTACTCCTTTTAGCTTGGTGATCCTTGATTCATATTTAACTGTGATCTTCTGCTTTTCTGCTTGGTATTGCTTCTCTTTCTGCTTCATTTTATTAGACATTTGTGCACAATTAGGGCATATTTTTTCTGATTTTATTTTCTCAATTTCATTTTCATATTCTTCCACTGTGTTTTTAAGCTTTTCTTCTTCTTGTTGCTTAACTTCTCTGCAAATAAATACAAACATGCTATGATTTAATCACCAGAACTGCAAAAAATACAATATTTGTCATGTCCTAATTCTAGTACACTGGTTTTACGCTGTAGTTGATTATGAAAAAACCAAATTCACAGACTGTCTACAGTTTTAACGATTTGAGGCACCAGTAAGAAGCAACATATGCAAGAAAATAGTTTCATCAGAATTCTTTTGAGAGTTGGAATTGTAACACTAAAAACATTGCTAAGAGATAAGTTTTACATGAACATGTTTTAAGGGTTGTTAGTCTTATCTTAGCATCCTCCAACTGTTACAGTATATTTCCCGGTAGCCTTGGAAGGGCTTGGCTTTGATGTGGTTGTTCATTTGTCTGGTAATTGTGTGATGAATTTCCAGAGGGTACTGTGTGGCAGCAAATCAAAATTCAGTATTCTGTCTGATTCTTCAAAATGTGAATCTTCTCCCAAACGTCTAATTCTGTTGTGTATCTCTCAGACTTTGAGGGATACATGTACTTTGTTCATCGAACAGAAGTGGTGAGCAATGGATTTGTCTGTATTTAGCTGCTTTTGATGTTTTTTTAATCTTGTTTCTAGATTTCTTTTGGTTTTTTCTATGTATAATTTGTTGCAATTTGCATGGTTTATTTTGCAAATACTAAATTTTGATGTTTTGGAATGGGATCCTTTAGGTTGGTACAGTATGTTTTATAGGTTAAAGATATTTTGGGGAGCTAATATGATTTCGTATTTTAAACTTTTTTTTTATTTCTGATGTAGCAAAATACAAAATCACATAGTTCCCAAAATAACTTTTGGCTACAAAATTGCTATGTAGAATCTTTAAGGATCCCATCCCAGAATATTAAATGTCCGGTATTTATGGAATAAACTGTGCAGATTGCAACAAACTATACATAGGAAAAACCAAAAGAAATCTAGAGTCAGGATTGAAAGAACATCTAAAAGCAGGTAAACACAAACAGACAAATCTACCATTGCCTACCACTTTTGAGGCCTGCTTCAATTGACAATTTTAAGGTGACAGATTATATGCAATTGTCCAACAGGTTGACATATTGATAAAATTATCTAGATAATTTTGTAGAATTGTATGGCAAATTCTACCTTATTTTTGCTTTGTAAAACTTTTTGGCCTAGAGGTGACAGGTGTAATAAATTTGTCAAATCTTACAATTTCTCCTGCTATATGAAACAGAAATATGAAATGATTTGTTGACATATTTACAAATATGTAGAATTGTCAATACAAAAGTGGCAGACAGTGATTCATATGTCAGCAATAGATATGCATTATTTATAGAGAATTAGATGTTTATAAAGTATATTTTTGTAAATATTATATTGTGAACAGAATAATTTAATGATGAATACTAGTAGTAGCAGTAGTGACAGTCTGCAGACATGGAAATGAGACCACATTGAGTGTTTGGGGAAAGGATGAATCAAATTTTTAACTTCATTGACTGTGTTATCTCTATCTTAATTTTATCATTGTTGCTCAACATTTTGTGTCTTGACTTTTATTCTGGGCTACTTGCCGTGTCAATAAATTTGCTGTACACTGGCAGTATTCCATAACAATTGATCAATAGTGAATTAGGTATAATTTATTCTAGAGATTGATTATTACTGGTGCATTACAGAGCCATCTGGAATGCCATAAACTAAACTATAGCTTTGACATACAATATTGTCATGAGAATTTAGAATGAGAATTCTCCAACATTTTTGCCGTCGTTAAAGGTGAAATTGTAATGTTTATGAAGCATAAAACTGTTATAACAGATTGACAAATTCTTGGATTTTACATAATTGTCAGAATTGTCCTGCTTGTCAAGTTTTATGAAATAGGTCCTGGTCAACCAACTTGAAATAACACAAAATATATCCCTTGTAAATTCTGCCAGATATGCAATGGAGACATTTGGGAGATGATTCACATTTTGAAGAACCATGAACAGGTTACTGAATTTTGATTTGCTGCCACACAATACCTTCTGAAAATTCATCACAGTGTCACTAAATAGCCAATCACAGCGAAACCAACCCCTTGCAAAACCACCAGGAAAGATACCATATAAGTTGACAAAGGGGTGAACAAGCCTCAAAACATGTTCAGGTAAACATTACCTCTTACTGATATTTTTAGTGTTACAATTCCAAAAGAAATCTTTATTCAAATATATCATGGTTTCTATCTTCTGTATACAAATTCTATTAAATAATCCCATGTTAATCTAATTTAAGAATGAATTCATCCTTAAAAAGCATTGACTATTTAAATACAGGTTGTTATTTGATTTAATTAAAAGGGCCTTCAAACTTGTATACAGATGGAAACTAAAGAATTTGCTCCTTTTAAAAGCAAAGAGAAATATGTTAGAGGTACAAGAATTTTATTATCAATTTTGTTGTTTATTTCATAGTTTTAGAATTATTAATGATTTTTTATAGCACAAAGCAGCAAAATTTTGCAATGTAAGTCAGATTTAAACCTTGGCCTTTATGATCTGCAGCACATCTACAGACTACAACAATAGGATTCTAATCCATACACACTATTGCCAAGAACATACCCGTGCAGCATGCCATGTTTTAACATTAATTTCTGAGGAAATTTCATTTAATTAGAAGGGACTTTCTACAACCTCTTGGATTAAGACAGAACAGTAGTCAATATTACAATTTTAACAGAAATTCATCAATGAATAAATGTGACAAATTATTGATTTAAATTGTTCTTTCATACATGCCATGTATAGGCTGAAGTTGAAAACATTGAATAAGACTGAAAAAACTAAATACCATAGCAGGTATTTAAACCATGGATTGTTGGCTTTCTGTGCCGCTGCTCTGACTAACTGAGCTACATGGCAACATGGTCATGGTCACATAAAGACTAAAACAGATAAATTGGCGGTTTCTTGCATTTTTTAACAAACAATCATAAGATAAAACAAGAAGTTAGATAATTAAATCCCCTCCAGAATGCAACAGAACTTTCAATGTGGGAAAAAATTTAAATCATAAAATGCTGTGAAAGAGTATGAATTTCAACATTCCGGTATTGGCCTCAGTGGTTTCATCTCCCGACCAGATGTCTCCAAACAGAAGGAGAAAGCAACTTAAACAGTTCCTGCCAGACAGTCTACAGCTGATGATGAGGACACACATCCTAATTCTCAAACAAGTGAAGTTAGTGTCACAAAATCAAGTTCATATAAATGTTTTAAATGGAATAATAATTTGTTATCATATGCACCTCGCACAGCAAAATAATTACTAACATCATAACTTGGGCTAATTATTGACCTGTTCATTCCTCTTTAGAAGCAAGCTAATACTGCAGCAAAAGTGTTGGGCATCCTAAGTTCCTTCGATTCTTTGGAAAGTGTTTTTTTTTCCATTCTTCTAAATATAATTGATATATGAATAACATTGTCAAAGAATGTTGATTTATTTACAACTTCTTTAATAGCTTTTTTATTCTGTTGCCATTAACGAAAGTCTGGAGAGTCTACCTCGATTATATGTTACAGAGCTGTTGTATTTTTCAATTCAGTTTTAAAATGCATTGCTTGGCATAAAGTCAATTCCATTGAACACATTGAAGAAATGCACTGCTTTGAGTTCACTTGACATTATGAAGGACTCTGAAATTGGCCATGTTTCCAACACCATTTGTGTTCAATACATTGTTTTCATTCAGAAAAAGGTAGGTTTAGCAGAAAAAAATTATTGAATTTTGTCCACCCACACAAGGCCAAGTTTGAATACCAAGAGAGATTAAAATGCCTTTTATAATTACCAATGTCTATGTTATCAGAGCTGTTAATCTGGATGTATCATTCACTACAATGTCTTCTTCTGCTAATGAGTTTGGTGTCAAATGCAGTACATTAGAAAACAAACACAATGTCTTGTTTTCTGCAAATGAATGCAAGTTTGTTTCAAATTATGTTCATTACAATTGCATCCATTTATGTGGAACAACATATTTTCTTACATCAAAATGTTTGGTACTTTTTTAAAATAGAGAGTTGAGGGTTGTTACACTACAACCCGCAACTCTCTATTTTAAATTATGACACATCACTGTTACCAGCTTCTAAATCTTCAAAATTAGTGAATGTTTGGTACTATTTGCTCAATAACTGTTCCATACTTTGAATGTACGAAAACAAGCAAGAATATTGCACAGAAAGAAAGTAAAGCATACTATTTTGGTAGCTGGCAGTGGGAAGGGGCCATTTACATTAAAAATTAAGCATTAACATAATGGCATAAAATTTAGGCATGAACTTAACATATGTTCTCTTTCATAACCACAAATGGAAGTATAAACAGCAATCACAAAAGAACATGAAAAGCTGAGTTAATATGGCATTCTGTGAAGTGACGACCAACAGTACACATGACAAGAGAGATTATGTAAATGTATCAAAATAAACAAGACTATCTGGTTAAAGGACCTTAAACTCACAATAAAACATCATCTACCATCACAAGTTGCTTTGCTGCAATTTTTGTAGATATCCCAGTGATTCCTGGCCCATGACCTTACACAGAAAGACAGTTAACAAGTCAGCATATGGCGATGGAAAATCCGATGTGAGATAGCATGCAATGAAAACTGCTCTCTGACTGGCTAGTTTCTTATGTTTGACGTAGACAAACTTGAAAGCTTGGACCTAGCAAGCTTCTAAGTTTATGTTTAATTCAATATTTATTTTTATATTTACATGATTAATTGTGAATGGTTGTATTACAGTACATAATATCATCTAATTTCTAAGTTAACATTATGCTTATGCTTAATTTTCAATTGGAGCTAACACATTGCTGCTTCTACATAAAGTCAAGGCTTAGGGTTTGGATGGATAGTAATGTAACAAAATACTTTCCCTTATACTACTAGCTGTTTTCCAGACTGGCTCTCCATTGTAGGGTTTTAAGGTTTCATTAGTTAACATTATGAATAATATATTTTACATTATTTTTATACTGTTATCACTAGTAATGTGTTATTGCTGTTTATAAAATATATGCATCCTCAAGCCAGCAACTGGGAGGTATTACTGTAACAAAAGGATGGCACCATTGCTAAATAAACAAAAGAAGCTCATGTTAATCATGGATTGTATTTTGCCAACCCTAGGTTTGTGCTGCTGGTTGTTAAAGGAAGTGGCTTTCCTAGTGCTATTTGTTAGTTGCTATGAAACCTCAGTTATGTAATTATTCTTTTTTGCTGAATTCCACAGCTTTTATCAGATGGCCAGCAAATAGAATCAGTAACTAAGGTTGTGAAAACAATAATTACAATTAACTGTATTCTTGAGCTGATTTATTTTTCCGTGGAAAGTAAAACATGCATTCTTTTTGCTGCAGTAATGTAAATACTTTTGAATAAAAATGTTTGACAACTTTTAAGTTGGTCAGTGCATGGATAAAGCTGGAATAAAAGCTTGTTGGCCAAGACTAATACAAACAGATATATGTTGTATATGGTTTGTGTCCACATTGACCATTCACCGTTTCATAAGTATGACAATATTCAAATTTTAAAGAATGATGGATACTTAAAGCAGCTTACCATGTGTGAGCTTTATATTCAGGAGAGGAATTCTCTGCAGAAATTTACAGTCAAGTTATGGTTGGTTTTGATTTCAGTAACACAGAGAAAACATGACAATAGTGTTCCATGTATTATGGATTAGAGCAATGGCATATTTTTGATTTGTGATGCCTAGGGCTGGATTTGTTTGAACTAAATATTATATACTGCAGATGATTTTCTGAAAATATGCAGTAATATGCATTTAATGTAGAAAAATATGAATATACTTTCTGGCCTCTCTCCAATAAAATCTATACTGCTATGTAGTCTTGTCTCATATTAACATTCTAGAAACCTGATAACCCATCAAAGTAATGGATGAAATGTCAGGTGTCCAACACAGACTGCAAGACCACAGTTTTATATCTCTGCAGTATTTACTTGTGCATGAATCAGTGTAGATCTGATACGCTTATCCTGTAGTTACTGGCCAAAGCATAACAAAACAAATGATGCTGAAAACTGAAAGGGGAATGGAAATTATGTATATATTTCCCTTACGCGCTCTATTCTCCAGATCTACAGGATATTTTCTATTTACTGTTTGGCATTTATATTTTCTTTTGCTTACAGAGGTTGGTTGGTAAAATTTTGATAAAAATTTATTTGTACAAAGCAATCTGTTAACTTTTCTTCTCTTGCATTGACAGTGTGTATACTGCCTTGAAGGTTTAAAATTCCAGTATTGCATTGGGTCATATTAAAGTAAAACTGCAGCAGTATTCAAATGCGTGTTAAAGATAACTTAATATGTTTACTGGTTTTATTTGTTTCCACAGCCATAATATGAAGCTGCATTTATTACTGGCTGCTATACCAGATGTTGAACTAATGGCATTTTAAAACTCAAATGATAATTTTATTAATTTATTTTACCCTCTGTACTCTTTATGAAATTATTGTACAATGATCTGTAACATTTTTTGAGCTGAATCCTACCCTTTACCTCTTAGAACTGTAATTTCATAAAGCTCCTTTCTATTCATAATAATGCACCAAAAAATTCACTGATATTCATAGAAATGGGAATGAAATACTAGCAGATGTGTATCAGTCTTCCAAATTCTGGAAATAATGTATAGCATAGAAAATATTTTGTAGGAATGAAAGATTATCCAAATGGTTGAGTCATTCTTTCATAAGCACAACAGATGAAATGTAAAACTTATATCTTCTCTTTGGTCATGCCCTTCTGTGGTGTACCATGTTAGGTGATCCAAGCTCGTCATCATTCGCTGGCCCTTGTGGATGTCTGTCAGGTTCTTAGGCACCCAGCGAGCACTAACTTTATGAAATTTCAACTTGTCATGAACAATATTGTACACTGCACCATAAGAAATGTTGTACTGTTGTGATAAGGTTTGCAGTTGAACACGCCAGTGATTGAAAATTGCCGCCTAAATGCCTCTGACATTCTGCAGGGTTGCAGCTGTTACTGGACTCCTGGAGCAAGGCGAATCACTAAGGTTCGTACAGCCCTCTAGGAAGAATGCACACCACCTAGAGACATTGCTACGGTCCTTACAATCATCCCCATACACGCCACACATGTCCCTGTGAATATCACTCTGTTTATGCCCTTTGGCCCGCAAATATTGAACCACACCTCTCTGCTCTTCATATGTTGAAGACAGTAACATGCGCACCATCTTTGTTGCATAGTTCACACTTTTCTCGCTAGAGCTGCACATGAAATAAAAAATGCCCTCTGTAGTGAAACTTCAAACTATATCTGTGTGAAATTGCAATATTCCAGCTGCAATACCAAGGCAGAAAAAAATTATTGTGCGTTACTTTTCGATCCACCCTTGTATATTCAACAAATAGATATGAAACTTGCAGATATAAAGTTTCCTTACTCCCTCACCCCACAAAGCACCACTTTAAAATTTTTTAGATATGGCATATAGTCTGTAACCAGTGAGTGAATTTTTCTGTTCTTGATTGTAAATAATGAGTTGAGTAGTTTCCGACGTTTTGCTAATCAAATTTTCTCTCTATATATATCTTAAACAGTGTGGGTGTTTTAAGGTAAGGCCACGATTGCATGTATGCCGAGTACTGAGCTAGGCATATAGCTGGTCTGTGACCTTACCTTAAAATGCCCATACGGTATATTCGTTATGTTCTCTCTATATATATTTCTTATACATTGATAATGTACTTAATTCAAAATTCGAAAATCTTCTAACACATTCTGCACTATTATTGCCTAGGGGCTTAAATCTGAGCTCTGACAACTGTAATGAGCATCAACATTTACTTGGTTTTTTATTTTTTAGGTTCTGGCTCCTCACCCCTATCTTTAGGGATGCATAACCTTCACAGTCTCCTGGGTATCGGATAATAATTGAGCCAGTTTTATTAAAATTGATGCATTTTGAGACAAAAGTGGCCCAATCTATGCTGCTTTTAAGGTTTTGACCCCTTACCTCCTCCCCTAAGGGATATGCTTGGTATGTGTAACCCTCACAGCATTTTTGCTAAGGTAATAAGTATGCAAGTTAGTTGAGTTTGGTTGCATGGTTTAGGAGCAGATGTGGAACTCTCATACATTGACTTTTATTTATATGTAACCCATTCAAGGAAATCACCAATTAAGTCGCAAACAGTAATGATTCAGATTGAAAATATCAGTTTTCAGATTCTAGTGCCATATGTTGGAATGATCCTAAAACTACTTAAGGGACAATTTCCAATTGCAAAACAATGCTGGAAATGATATGTGGTAAAACCGTTGAAACCCTTCACAAACTGTATTATACACATAACATTGTTTTGGTTTTTAAATTAGTAAATTGCATTGATATTTTATATTGTTATACAAAAGATATGAGAGAACTCTTAGGAAAGGTAATGACATAGAGGTCATTTTATAGGAGACAGTAAAAGAAAATGGGAGAAGCTCTGAAAAGAATAGCTAATATTCCTTCTGCATCACGGACACCTTGTTCATATTCTGGTTTCTGTCACAATTCCTTTGAGATTGCTCAACAAATATAACTACCCTTCTGTAGCCAAGACCACTTAATTTTTTTGTCATCTTCTGTAGGTCACACAAAGCTTTCTTGTGATTGGGCTTTTGATTTATGGAAATGGGAGTACTACATCACTCCTACTTCATCGTTGCGAGATGTTGCTTCAGTGATCAAGGTGTGTAGTTCAAAAAGAATCTGAGTTAAATAAGATAGTAATTGCTGGAACAGAAGATGAAGATATTGTTTTTCAGATGTTAGATTGGCTCTTTTTGAATAAATTGGAAAACATTACCAAATCACTAGTTTCAACCATTTCTCCACAGATGTAGATTAGGCTGGAGTTACTATGTGTAAGAGTTGAATGGCCAGGCCTCAATATGAGAATTTGTGACCCCAACAATATACCACAAGGTCTCACATATTCCAGAACAAATTTAATTGTATGAAAATATTCAACAGTATTGTACAGCTGGAACTAGAGATGTGTTTTGAACACAATCTCATTTATTACAAGAAGATACAAATGAATGAAGACCAAATAATATGGAAACTCAAAGAAAGGGCAGCATGAAATGAAGGAGAAATATGTAGAAACTCCAACCTCCATATTTAGTGGATCAGTTGCTCTCAATGGATGATTTCATAGATAAAAAAAATCATGGAAGAACAGACATCATGCAAAACAATAACTTATTCAAAAAAATGTTTGCTTGATTTTCAAGAACTAATTAACTGATAATTTAATCTCAAATGAAGCAATGTTATATGGATATTTCATCGAATTTTTCAGTATGTAACCACAAATTCCAGCATAATTTCAGTATATCCAGTATGTAAAAAAAATTCAAGTGTATTTCCAATAGTTCCAGTATTGAAGAAACCCTGTTTAAGCTTAATATAGCATAATGATAACCATAGAAACAGCACAACTTCGCACTTGGCATTCACTCATATATTTGCCCAGCTTTTCTCTGGTATTCTTTTCAGGGTACTTCAATAGCTGCACTTTCTCTTTCTGGACGTGCATGGCAAGAAGCTCCAGCCAATGAAAACAGCAGTTCTTCTCCACCCTGGATGATGTCTTAGTGAAGTAAGCAATTGCTGATCTTGCTCTTTCTGGACCTACGGTGAGAAGCTCCAGCCAATGAAAATAGCAGTTCTTCTCCATCCTGGATAATGTTTAGTGAAATAAGCAATAGCTGCACTTTCTCTTTCTGGACGTGCATGGCAAGAAGCTCCAGCCAATGAAAACAGCAGTTCTTCTCCACCCTGGATGATGTCTTAGTGAAGTAAGCAATTGCTGATCTTGCTCTTTCTGGACCTATGGTGAGAAGCTACAGCCAATGAAAACAGCAGTTCTTCTCCACTCTGGATAATATTTTGGTGAAGTAAGACTGCTCTTACTGAACATGGACCTGGGGCAGCAGGACCCGTATTCCAATGTTGGTGCCAATGTCCACAGGAATTGGAGGCCATGATGCAGGAACTTCGAAATTAGTGTGCTAAGAACTGATTTTAGAATCTGGAATGCTGCCAAGACCTCATGGGTTTGCTGATATTATTCTCCATAAGGCAGGCAAGTGGCTTTGCTGCTGAAGTCCCTCATTTACATGAACTCAAGCTTGTCCCTCACCTCCATCTACTTTGCTAACTTGATACACGTATTTGGCTGCAGAAAGTCAGGAATCTGCATTTGGTGTTCATTTGGTGGAGGATGTATTTTGTGCACTCATTTATTGCTATTCCCACAGAAGGAGCCTTCAGGTCATGGAGCCTTCTACCATTGACTTCAATGAATGTACAATCTCTTTGAATTTGGCCTTGTTGCTCTCTATTTCTTCATCATTTCTTCACATTGAAATTCACATACCACCCAGGAACATATCACGAATTTAAGAAGATTTTCATGAAACACATCAGCCTAGCCCCACAGAATAAATTTAACATAGAGAAATTACTTTGTAACAAGTTAAAAGACCCCATTCCACAAGACAATAAAGCTGGAATCTACAAAATCAATTGTTCGGATTGCAATAAAGTATATATAGGTAAGACAAAAAGAAACCTAGAAACTAGGCTAAAGAAGCACATGAGATGTATCAAATACAAACAAATGGACAAATCTGCAGTTTCACACCATTTTTGGATCACTAATCACAACATCAAACCCAATATTACATTAGTCAAACCAGCCAAATTTGCAGCTGAATTAGATGCATGGGAGATCACCATTCTAAAACACAACACACATCTAATGAATTTTGATTTGCCGCCACCAAGTCCCCTCTGGAAGTACATTTCACCACCACAAGATGCCACCACAGTATCCAGTCCACAAAACGGAAACACCAACAACACAGGCCAGTGGGATTAGCTTCTGAGGATGGGAACAACCGTTTCCTGAAACATGTTAAGTGAGCAAACTTAAGTGATGTTAGTGTAACAATTCTGACTCACCTTTAAATAAAAAATGAAGTTTGTTTATATTTGACAGCTACTTTCTAATGTTTTGTGAGTTGATTGCCGTTAATTTTTTCGATTTGCTGTAATAGTTTGTTAATTATCATCTTTACAGATTTTGTGTTCACCCAAAAATGAATTTGACAAGAGAACAATTCCGCTATTATATTTTACGATTGTAAGTCGTGATTAAGGTCTAAAAATTGTGAAGATCAGCTTAGAAATACATTTGGGCAAAGAAGTCCCATCTAATGCAACAATTTATTTTGGTACAGTAATTTAAAAGATATGGTTTTTTTCTTAGTGATGAATTTCATGAAGGACACCCAAGAACTGCTGTTACAAAATATTGCCGCTGTTCGAGCAATGCTTCAAGCAGATCGATGGACATCTTATGAATTTATTCGGGTGACATTGGGCATTAGTATGAGTCAAATCCAAAATGTTTTACATCAACAGTTAGAGAAAACTTTGTTGTCGAGATGGATCCCACATAAACTTGTCTCCCCAATCAAAAACAACATGGCATTGACTAGTGCAGAAAAAAACTGGAAAAATTCCAAGGCTGCACTTCAAATTTAGTTTTGGTATATCGCTACTGGTGATGAATCTTGGATTTATTATTATGATCCTGAAAAGAAGTCAGTCAACTCAATGGGTCTTTCGAACAGAACCTAAGCCTACAAAAATCTTGATGAATTTGCAGTGCTGATTAGAAGATGGTTGCTAGTTTTTTTTCTAAAACGGGCCATATTGCTACTACAGCATTAGAAGATAGATGTACTGTCACTGCTGATTGGTACACAAATGTCTGTTTACCACAAATTTTTTAAAAAGTTTGTAAAAAAATGCCCAATGTTACATCATAACAATGCATTGTAGCATACAGCAAAACTAACAGCTGAATATCTGGATGCCCTAAAGGTCAGCACCATGGACCCTCCATCATACAGACCTAACCTAGCACCTTGTTTAATCAAACAATTAGAGAGAAAATGTGTGGAATCACTTTTTCATCATCAGATGAAGCAGTGGAACATTATAACATAAAAAAGTGCCTCAGGAAGAATGGCATCATTGCTTTAAGAATGGTTTCAGCAAATGCAAAAATCTATTGATGTTAAAGGGGAATATTTTGAAAAACAATAAAATCATATAAAGTTTTTAAAACTAAACCTTGTTGATTTTCTAAACATTTTCAGTGTCACCCTCGTAGCATACCAGGCCTATTTATTGTCCAATTGTTAGGAGCTGCAAGTGACATTAAAGAAGTGCTTATGCACATAGCTTGATAATATGCTAATAATAATTATAATAATGTGTTAGGGATAAATTACTTACAGCAAGAATATTTGATATTCCCAATTGAGGAAATTCAGTTTTTCTAGCTCATTTACTTGAAAACGATGAAAGAGGTCTTTTTCTAGGTGCAGCAATGATACTTTCTTTTGATCCTTTAAGAATTCTTGAACTTCCCATCTCTCTCTTTGTATAGTTGCTCTCATCTTTTTTTCATATTGTAGTTTGGTGACACCAACGGCATCCTGCATAGAAATATCAAGTTTTTTGAAGATTTACTGTTAGTTTATTTTCTGTAAGATAATTATAGATAGTTTGCATTTCTGTAGTTATTATTTTCTCCATTCCATTGACTTCGTTATTACCAAATGTCATTGAAGTGTCATCTGCATATGATATTGTGTTGGATTGTGTAGGTTTTGGAAGATCGTTAACGTAGAGCAGGAAAAGAATTGGCCCTAGGACTGATCCTTGCGCTACTCCAACTTTAACTTTTTTGTAGTTGGCTGTGATATATTCTATTGTATGTCTATTCTTAGTTCTGATTACTGTACACTGTTTCCTATTTTCTAGATATGATTTTAATATTGCATGAAATTTCCCCCTTATATTACTGCAATTTGTGTAGTAGCATTACATGTGACACACTGTTGAAAGCTTTTGACAGGTCCAAGTCCTGTAATCTTCTCATCATTATCAAGCCCCTGAAGTATTATATGATGTAGTTCAGCTATAACTGTGGTAGTGGAGTGATTTTTTCTGAAACCATGCTGTGATTCACTTAGCACATTGAATTTATTCAGAAAATTGACTAGTCTGTTATTTAGTACTTTTTCAAATACTTTAGTAAATACGGAAATTAGGGTAATGGGTCTATAGTTTCCTACATGTGTTTTATTGTCCTTTTAAAAATTAGGCTAACTATACTTATTTTTAAATGTCAGGGAAGGATTCCTGTATTAGTGATACATTTATTAAGTGTACAAGTATATCTAACAAGGCATACTTACAGTGTTATAGAATTTTTGCTGATATTTCATCACACCCTGTCGACGTATTATTTTTTAATTCATTTATTATTTTTTCTAATTCCGTTTTAGTGTTTGCTTTTAAATAAATGGCTGATAATGGCCCAGATGTCCGGTGAGTTGAATCTGTGATCAAATTATTTTTTTTGGTTCACATATTAAGAAAGTAATTATTAAAAATCTGATAAATTGCTTCAGGGTTTTTACTATCTCTCCGTTTACTTCTAAGGTTATGTTTTCATGTTGCTTATTGTTTACATGATGTTCTTTTACTATTCCCCAGTCTTTGCCGTATTACTTGATTTTAGTATTTTGTTGCTAAACTGTTGCCTCTTTAGGTTAACCAATTCTTGGGAATATTGCTTTTTTAGACTTTTGTATTTATCCCTATATACATCTCAGTTTGTTGATTTATAGAAGGTGTGATAGTCCTACATCGTATCCCTTATTTGTTTTATATCTAGTGGGATTGTAATATGCTGGTTACCTAGTTTATTAGCTCTTTTATTTTTGATTGGGCAATGTGTATTAAAGTGCAGTTTTATAATATCAAAGAAACAGTCCCATTTTTTGTTGCTATCCTGCAATGTATATACTCAGTCCCATTTTTCTTTGGTCAAACTATCTAGAAGTGAATTAAGAGTGTTAATATTTACTTGCCTTAACTTCATGAGTTCTGCTACTTCGGTTTCAACCCCATTCAACAAGATATCCATAATTTGGGCCATGTGGTCTGATATACAGTATTCTTCAACGGCAGTTGAGTATTTATAATCTTCAATATTGGTTATAATGTGATCTATAGATGTTGTCGAGGTTGATGTGACTCTGGTTGGCTGGCTCTTTAATAATATTTTTTAGATTATAACTTGTGATTAGGTGAAGTAGGTCTTTATAATTGGCATTAGTTATGCTCACATTTATATTTAGGCCACCTATTAATATTACATTGTTATGTATACCTATTTTTATTTTATCTAGCATTTTTTCAAGATGGTAAAGAAAATCACTTACTTTAGTACTTGGTGATCGGTATAGTCCAATTATTTGCAGACCTAGATTTCCTATTTATATTTTTGTTGCGGCTACTTCAAATATCTTTTCAATACTGTATTCCTTCTTCCAACTGAATGTAGTGAAATTTGTTCCGCTTTTTAAAAAGCATGTAAAGCATGACTGCAGAGTAAGTCTAATAAGTAAGAAATGGTTACTGAGAATCAAAGAAATTGCACTTATAAAGATTTTTAAAGACCAGATGCAGAGGGGAGTTTTTATGGAAAGTGGAGATAAAATGGAAATGGTCAATGAAAAACATGCACATTTAGATTAATTTTTAGTTGAAAAAGGACATCTGTGTAATATGCTAACTTTCGTATTTGTATACTGAAATAGTTGACCAAATAACTAGGATTAAGGTCAGTCCATAGCCATGTATGAACTTAGTACTTAAATAAATAAACTTAAGCATATAAGTTTATCTGAAAATAAATATAAATTTATCACCTTTATTGTGCTATTAAACTGCTTAACCAATTCTCTTCTTTGTTGATTATATTCAAGAAATGCTTCCCTCTTTACACGCTTTGTCATGGTTCTAGTTTGCTCCATGCATATTTCTTTTTGTGCTGCCACAGCATCTAATACTGCTTGATCTTTTTCTTTCTTCATTCGTTCCTCATATCGCAGCATCACATCTTCTCCAAGTTCTAATTAAAATAGCATAAATTCATTCATTAATGCCTTATTAACCAAATACCTAACAATTCATTCACTTTAGCATGTGCATTAAAGGAATTTGACTAAAAACACATTCCTACTTAATCTGGACTATATCCACCTGCTATAATGATACTTTGCAACTAACTTCTGACTCCTGTCTGCGACTGTCACTAGCATGTACTGAATGTATCAGTCTGACAAAATGCAGCCATGTACAGGCATTCATTGAATGCACACATGAACCAGCAAGAAACTGTATTTGGAACTTTAGCAGGTGATTGATTTTACAGACTTTTAGTATGCATTATTATAGTTGGAAATAGTCCAACTTCTTTTTTCCAAAATTAAAGAGTGATGATGATCTTCAGTAAAATAACACATGCAACAGTTATAGATCATGCAACATTGTTATAGATCATGCTTACATGCATATCTAATAATAGCTGGTATAATAATAATAGAATTTTAAATGCAACTAATGATCTCAGTATATTGTCATAATAATTTTGTCTCATCACAGCGACAGTATTAGGGAGCAAAGGGAAGTAGAATTTATATTTCACACAAGGATTAACTTCACAAATCTAAATAATTTTGTCTTGAAAACTGGAAAACCTTCCTTAACAGCAGATATAGATGATGTGTACCAATCAGTAAATAGTTTTCTTAACACAGGTTTAAAAACAGTCATTATGATATATAGCAGACAAGTTCAGATCACCCAAATATTTATTAAATATACTCATAAAAAACAAGAAGAAAAAATTATTAAAAAATTTTTGGTGTGTTACATTCATATGATGTTCTCTACCCATTTTTCAACAAGCTATTATTAAAAAGCTTATTCTTTTATCTGCTTCATGTTAATCAAAATAAGCAGTACCACAGTGGTTTTGTTTCTGGCTCCCATTCTGAGTCTGGGTTTCAATTCCCGGCTCTGGGGTGGCAATTTTAAATCAGCGCTATCCATGCCTTCACCTCTGACTTGTTCATGTGGAGTATCTCTAAGGCCCAACGTGGTTCGGAGTCCACAGTGAAAGCTGTAGGTCCTTTTATTCCACCACTATCCTTATCACCCTATCATTGGAGGTAACGGACTCCGCCCTTTGGGTGCCTCCGCCTCAGAAAATCCAGTCATTGCTTGCTGGAATAAGATAACCCCCGAAGGTCATAGGCCATATATAGGAAGCATTAAAAATGATGACAACATTTGCAGAAATGGTTTTAGTACATATTTCCTTGTAGGTACAAGGAGATTAGGGAATACAGCTGGCTAAGCAGTATTCAAACCTTTAAGAACAGGTCCTTAATGTAATGGCTTTGAAATTCCATTCTCTTTGCATGACCATGAGAAAACAACGAATAATAATTGAAAAAGATTGGGAAACATTTTTAAGTATTTGAAAATTCAAACCAATAACAAAGAATATCTTGGAATGGTGAATGTCACAAAAACTTGTATTTGGCATAAATTGTCTGTTTTAACGAAATATACATTTTTTGTGCAGTAAGATTTTGTCTATTTCTTATGGTTTACGAATTATGGTTGATCTAATGTTGGGCAGTTGGCAGTGAAGCCAACTCTTGCACTCCAGTATTTTGATGAGAGGATGGTATGTTGATCAAAAGCTGGGCAGTGGAGTAGGTGGTTTCTCTCCCTTTCTTCTTGAAGTTCATAGAAAGGGCATATAGGAGATTCTGCTATGCCAATCCTGTGTAAATGTTTATTGAGGCAGGCATGGCCTGTTAATAATCTAAAAACTGCTATGGAGGGTGTTCTTGAGGTATAGTAATTGTAGTCAAGTTGTTATGTTGTTTTCCTTTTATATGTTTACCAATTATACACAAATCATTTAGAATGAAGAGGGGCTTCACATGCTACTTTCAGAAAACTTAAGATGTACATTTTGTCAGAAAATATCTTAAACATACAGTATTTTAATCAAAATCGTTAGAGCCATTTGTGAGGGGGGGAAAAAATCCATATAAAGGTAGTTTGGGTTGGGGGATTTTTCTTGTCTTCCGGTCACATCTTTGGAAGACGTAAATACCAAGTTTGGTTTTATTTAGACTCTTCGTTTTTTAGTTATGCCCCCCAATCCCCCCCCCCACATACACACACCTTTTTCTAAAAACCTTCTTTTGAGTTCAGGGTGTCCAATACATGTATTTCCAGTGAAATCTTGGTATCAAATTTTTGTTTGGAATACAATTTTGAATGAATCAGAGTTGGCAATCCATCCTCTGAAATTATTAAAAAATATAAAGCATGTAGCAGAGAGCCAATCAACTCAAAAACAATTATTAAAAAAAAAGAAGAATGCTACTCTAAACCAATTTAAAAAGGTCAAAACAATAGAAATATGTGATCTGCGGTAAATACATTTTTTTTCTTCTAAAACTCCCCCCTCTCCCTCAACAAAACACCTAGAACTTATAGCTGAAATAAAATATAGAGGGTAAAAATAGGTTCAAAATGATCGCATCTGTGAATTCCTTATGAATACCTTTTATACATAATCGAGTTTAGTGAAACTGTGGTCCCATGTCAATTGTTGGAAGTTCTGGTATGATCCCTCATGTATGTTTGAATGACCTCTGGTCAATAAAATCCTAATAAAATCCCCCTTCCCCGTATAGTATATAAGAGTTCATCAGTCATTTCTCATATTACTTCTAATAGAGTTTATTTCCAATTTTCAAGCTCTATTGTTCTGTTTGCAGTTATTAGGAGATTGGACTTTTTACTTTCTTGCACCTGCTTCATTATATAGAGGAAGTATTGCATTCAACCCAAAAATTTGATATGGAGATTACACCAGAAATACACATTTTGAGGCCTGACTACAAAAAATGCATTTTTAGAAAAGGTGTGTGTGTGTGTGCATGTGCATGTGCATGTGCATGTGTGCGCGTGTGGGTGGGGGGTGGGGGTGTGTGTGTGCGTGCGTGCGATAGCTCTGAAATTCCACACTCTTTGCATAAACACGAGAAAAAATTAATGACTTCCCATTTGAGAAAAGTATAAGAATTCGAAAACTCAAACCAACAACAAGAAATATCTTGGAAAGGTAAAAAAAAAAAGAAAAAAGTATTACAGAAATTATGTACTTTAACGAAATCTGTATTGATTTGTATAGTAAGATTTTGTGTATATCTTATGGTTTATCAATAGATATGTAAAAGTCATCATTCAGAATGAAGAGGGCTCACAGGCTATTCCCAGAAAATTCAAGATATACATTTCATTTGTCATGCAAATATCTTAAACATATGATATTTTAATAAAAATTGTTAGAGCCATTTTTGAGTAAATAAACATTTTGTATGTAAAAGGTGGCACGTGCATGCACACGCACGCACACACACTTTTTCTAAAAATGCTTTTTTTTTGGGGGGGGGGGATTCAGGGAGTCTCAAATGTGTACTTCTGGTGAAATCTTGGTAAGTAGTAGAGAAAGTTAAAAAGCATTTAGAAAAAGGTATCTGTGTGTCTCTGAAGCATAAATCAGAAATAAAATGTTGGATAAATACCAAATGCGACACATGGATTTAGAAAAACATCCACCACCCCAAACTGCTCATTACATGGACATTTTTTTTTTTAAATGTTTGATTTTCTTAAAAATGGCTCTAATGAATTTGAACAAAGATCCATATATTTAAGATATGTACATGGCAAATAAAATGTAAATCTTGAATTTTCTGGGAATACCCTGTGAAATCCTCTTCATTTGGAAGGATTTTTGTATAATTTTCAATAAGTGTTAAGAAATAAGACATAGATAAGAACTTACTGAACAAAAAATGTAGACTTTTCTCAGACACAATTTATTCAAAATAAACTTTTTTGTGGCATCAGCCATTTCCAAGATATTGGTGATGACTGTTTCGAATTTTCAATTCTTTTGTCAGTTTTTAAAGTGCTGTCATTATTCAGTTGTTTATTGCGTCATGGAAAGAATATGGAATTTTAAGGCCAACGTATAATGACCCACTTTTAAACATCTCACTAGCAATTTTTTTTCTCTACTTCCCTTGTACCTACAATGAAATGAGTAGCAAAACTATTTCCCCAGAGATTTATCTTAAATGAAAAAGATAGAAAAATAAGCTTTTGTATGAATTGTCTGCAGAAGCTACATAAAAATAATTTACTAAATATGGAATAAAAGGTATACTACATAGTGCCACCAAAATATACAACAGTCTCCCATTTGACACCAAAGCATCACTTATCTTAGTTCAAAAACAAACCTACTTGACCGTTACTGTAAGTTCTAATAACCGGACGGTAGAACATCTTTGTGGTGCTTGTTGAAATATTTAATAAATGTTAACCGCCCCCCCACACACACCCAAATAAGTTAAAAAGAAAGAAAAAAAAAATATATATATAATGTTCTTTTTTCCCTCTACTTGTGTACTCCTTTTTATGTGTGTTTATTCTTTTGTATTTTCAGATGAATTTGAAGCTCTGGTAATTGTTGAGAGCCATCTGAAATGATCAGTATCATTAGGCTGGGGGGAGGGAGGGAGGGAGAGAGAGAGAGAGAGAGAGAGAGAGAGAGTGTGTGTGTGAGTGTGTGTGTGTTTTTTTTTTCATGGTGTTATTCAACATTTCCATTTGAACGGTTGGACTGTAAAACCAATTAAAGCAGAGTTGGATGAAGTTCATCAGATTCAGTACTTTCACTGAAGACATTTGTTTATGGATGAATGTGTTTAAGCATAGTAGAAGAAGCATCAAAGATGAAACACACTCTGGCTTCCTAGTTGTCATCACAAATGAAACCAATGAAAAAAATCCTTGATATCATAATGCAAAACTCCTGAGTGAAAGTGCATGTGATAGCTGAGACTGTAGGCATCTCAACTGAGCATGTGCATAATATCCTGCACGAAAAATTAGAAATGAAAAAGCTGTGTGCACGTTGGGTGGTGTGATTGCAGACTGTTGGCTATATGGAATTGATAGAGTATTTTAACACATTATTTGGAATTAATAAAATGTTTCAACACAGTGTCTGTCACTTTTTGATTGCATTCCCTAGGACTTCTGTCGATTTGTGTCTCTGAATAAAACTTGCATCCACTATTACACACAGAAAACAAAGCAGCAGTCAATATAAGGACAGTGGTTGGTGAGAGCATGCCAAAGAAGGCAAGGACTGCTCTGTTGCTTGGAAAGTAGATAACCACGTTCATGGAATTCTCATGAATATAATCCAGATTGATTACTTGGAAAAGGCAGAACCATGACTGGGTATTATGTTTCATTTTGGGTCATTTGAAACACACTTTGAATGATAACAGCCAAAAAAATGCTCTTTCAACAGGACAATGCCCCAGGCCACACAACAGCAGTCAATGGCCAAAGTGCACGAATTGGTTTCTCATTTACCCTTTTCTCCAAATTTAGCCCGAAGTTACTTCTTCCTATTTCCAAACTTAAAGGTTTTGTTTGGTAGGAAGGAATTTTCGCCATCAATGGGTATTTTGCAGAATAGATATATCCTGTTTTTCCGATGGGGTGAAAAGTATGGAAACTCGCTGGTCTATAGACATGATTGTAGACTATGTTGAGAAATAAAGTCAGTATGTTATGAAAAAATAACTTTTACTTGCATTTTTACCAAACTTTTCAAATTATCCTCATATATCTATGCACCTGTAACTTTTCATGTTCAGGCTTGTGGCAAACCTGGAATATCAATATCCTGAGGATTTAGACCAGAGTACCAACTCAAATTAAGTATGACATAACACTGTTTTGTGGATTTGTAAGGAAGCAAAAGGCAGGCTTTGTGTCTTACAGTCATTTAGGTAGAAGCATTTCCCATTGACCTACTATTCCTTTGTGTAATTTTGCGTTTCTCCTTGTCTCACCTGTCCTACATTTCTCACCGAGTTTCTCTCTGAGAGTCTGGAGCAGGGAGAGACTTGCTCTTTGTCATCACCTGACAATGATTTAGGCATTCATGATAGGATTTTAATATTTACAAAATGCTTCTGTAAAATTGTTTACCATAATTACAGCTTGAATTCAAGTTTAAAAGATAACATGATAAATGCCAATGCATTTATTATAGTGTAAGTAGTACAACAGGAGGCCAAGGTCAAAGAACAAGGACTGTAGTGCCACAGAATATTTATTTCTGCCTTTCTTTGATACAGTGTTACAAATGAAACAACTAAAAACTTTTTTAAAAAACTAGTGTGTCTATAAACTAGCTTTCCCATACTTTAACCCCTAGGTCGTAACCATCACTTCACTTATCAGGCTAAAACCATTCTGTTGCTCCTTTCTTAGGCTTCTTGTTTGTTTTTTTTTGTGTTTGTTTTTTTTAATTTTGCATTACTTTTCATTAACATTTTTACCTTAAGTATCAATTATCCTTTTACATCACATTTACATTAAGTTTACCTTAAATATCAATTTTCACTTTACATTGCTTTACCATGTCTAAATTCATCTATACTATAGAATTAATTTTCTATTAAGTATTTCTTTATTTTTTTCATCATTACATTTGGCAGGTTTATGTTCTTTATTTCTCTAGGTTAATTTATTGAATAATTCTCTTCCTCTAACTTCTATGGCACGATTATTTAGAGAGGGATTTATTTATATTATTTTAGAGGGATTATTTGAGGAGGAGGAGGAGGAGGAGGAGGAGGAGGAGGAGGAGGAGGAGGAGGAGGAGGAGGAGAAGAAGAAGAGGAAGAAGAAAGTAGACTAAAAATATTGATCTGAAGAGTGATACCTATGCCTAAATCATGTTACATTTATAAGTGAATAAATAATACCTGTAAACTTGGCTAACATTAATAATTGATGAGTAACTTTCTGAAATGTGATAAATCAAATACAAATGTTATAGAAGTTAGAAATGAATATCAAGTAAAGTTCATTCTAATGCACAAGCTTAAAAAAATTGGAATATGAGGAGCAAACTAGAAATGAATGCATATTAAAGTTGTAATAATAATAATAATAATAATAATAATAATAATAATAATAATAATAATAATAATAATAATAATAATAATAATAATAATAATAATAATAATAATTAATAAATGCTGTCCTAGAAGTCACCAGAATGCATGACATCTGTTTCCCTTGATACCACAAAGTAAAACTTTTTTTATTTCATGTTTTAATAAGACTGCGTTCCAGCATGACAAGATTCTCTTCAAGCAGCACCTCTAAATATATGGGTGATTTACCGCTTCACTTGAATGTGAACAAATAGAAGGGTGCAGGATATATCTTTTAATTTCTATAAAATTTCAAAATCTTGAAGAGCTTGTGATAAGAAACAAACAAATTCATTTTATAGCAAGAAATGGGACAAATGGAAACAGTGGAGAAAAGTACACAAAAATGCTGAGAAAAGTTGAATAGAGGAGTGCAGATTTAGTGCTCATTTCAGTCTAGGCATAGCAATTTTATGGATTATTGAAAACCTTTTCTTATTTATCATTGCTCAGTTCTTTTCTTTAGTATTGTTTTCGTTGCAATAAATGATAAAACTATTAACGAGATAAAAATTTCATTTAAGTAATATCTTCTACACAGCAAGAAGTTAATGTATTTAAAATTATTTTTAAAATTAAAAAAAAAAAAAAATAGAAATATGAACATCACACTATCAAATTATTTCCTAATCTTATCATTGCTGAAATTATAATAAAGCAACTATATGAATTGCAGTCCAATAACTTCTGTACAAGAATGTCTTGCATCTAGTATTAACAAAAATAATCAAAATTAAAGTTCTCTAATCTGTTTAGGGTGTTGTAGATTCCCATCTTGGAAGTATTGAATTAACCAAGTTTGTATATAGCTATTTAGAACCACTTAGAACTTAGAATGTAGAATTGGAGCTAAATTGTTGAAACCTTTTCAGCTTATTTCGGCACTTTTTTTTGCACAATGAAGCACAATTATACCATTTATAGATTGGGAACAAAAATTAGAATTAAAATATTACAGAAACTAACACAACTAAAAGTTTACAAAATATAATCTTGCTTCAGCAGCTTCACTCTCATCTTTCACTGGCCTTTTTCTTAGAAGTACATATGTGCAGAAAAATTTCATGTTGAGAAAATTGTGTAAATGTATTAAAATAATTCATTAAAGTTTACATTTTACCAGCACAAAAGAAAAGTAACATGAAAGAGAAATAAAAACAAAATTTCTTTTATCCAATGCTGAAAACAGGTCCTGCTAGCTCACATAGTTTGAAAACTGTCCATATTTTTAGTTCCATATATGCCAGACTGCTTTAATTTGCGCAGATGTAGTTTTAGCTCTTAAAGAAACTCACTCTTGGCTGCATACAAAACTTGTACCATATTTAGAAAAGGCCTAAAGTGATCTAATTAATGTTTTTGAAAAAATAAAATAATGTAATTTTTGCTTTTAATTTTCCTTAAGCTAAATAGGTTCTCCATCTTACTGTACAATAGAACATTGAGTTTGCTGACAGCATGCTGGCATGTGAATGTGGAAGTGCCAGCATTTCAGCAAACTGAAGGGAATGTATATAATATGCCTTATTCAAATTTTAATAAACTGTGTTAATATTAAAATTATATAGTTATACATGAAATTATGGCAAATTTTAAGCACTTGTATCTCAGAATTACTGTCATTCTCACAGTTTAAGATTAATATCCTTACCCAAAATGCCCCTGTGTGTGAGAGCTCCCACATATTTGCGAGTTAAGGGTATTGTTAGCATAAGTTTTCCATCAAGTTGATCACTAGGTGATATCCATAACTCTTCTTGTGGTCCTTTCAAAATTTCTTTAGTTCCCATAATGGTCTTGGCATGTTCAGAAAAGCTGTCAAGAAGTATTTTTGATATATATGCTCCCCATTGTTCTTTAACTTCATTTTGGTAGGGTACATTTTTAGAATTTAGTAGTTCTTCTCTTCTTTGCATCTTGTGAAAGTGTTTTAAATCTGAAAGTATATAGTAGGTATTTAGAAACAAATGGTTATATGAGACAGTAATTTGTTAAATAATCTAATGGTAATTACTGAGTTGAAAGTAAACACAAAGCATTACTTATTGTCCTAGAACATGTTTTGAGGACATTTGTTCTCCTTTCCTTCCAAGCATCCAACTGGTTCTTGCCAGGATGGGGACAACTGTCTTTGAAACATGTTCATGTGATGTTTTGTGTTTCAACTCCTGACTCAATAAATATCAATAGATTTCTTTATTAACTATTTACATAAGTGCGATAACTGAAGAAACTGTTGATTTCATTCTGCAATTTCTTACTAATCCTGCTTTATACTTCCATAACCATTCTGAATCCTTATACTCATTACTGATTAAAATTCCATTTTAGTTCAAATTCCATTTGTGTGGACCTTGATAAGAGCAACATATGTGAAAGAACTTATGCAGTGTTATTACAGCCTTAAACTTATTATCTCAGATGGTTAAAAAACAAAAATCTCTATTAATTTACTTTGCTGATCTCAGTTTTGCAATATAACTAGGTCAAGATATAAACCCCCTGGCTGCTCATTTGTAGAACTGCTTCAGTTTTCCTTAATCTCTGCATGAATCCAATCCTAAGTATTCTGCGTACTTTTCCAAAAGAACTTCCAAAGTTTGTGATTTGCAGTCTGATAATGCTGTTCATGCTTAAGTATGCTTTGTAATAGTATATAATTTCATTTTATTTTCTATAATACACCCTCCCTTCCGTTGCACCCCAATTTCTGATGCTGTACATGTAATTTCTTATTTTTAACTGGTAATTAGTGTTAATGTTGTGCAAATCACTTAAGCATTCTCTTACTAACTTATAACGGTTGTATGACGCACTGGCTTATGAACTTGAAACAATCTATAATGAACATGAAGGGATATGTTATTAAAAAGAACCAGAATTTTAAAAGTTCGCGGATCTTATGTTGCTAATCTTCAGACAACTTTCTTTTTAATATAAAATACCCGCCATCTGTGAATAATGGTGGAAATGAATGTCCACGTGATCACAAAGCTTCCGATTCGTGTATGCGAATGTGAGTGTGTGTATGTTGATGCATGCGTGTGCCTGATTAGGTGAGCCACATGTGACAAATATTGATGAATTAGTTTTATGTGGTAAGTGTATCTCATATTACACATATATTACTATATTCATTATTTTTATGGATGTTGAATACTTTAAGGGAAGGCACAAGTGTTTGTAGAACTGCCTAATGTCAGTTTAGCTCTTAAATATGTGGTGAACTCTTACCGAAGTTTTTTTATGGGTTGTCTATTTTGTTTTACCTAAAAATAACACGACCTTTTCTTAATACTTTATGCCAAAGGGCAGAGTGGGAATTCTGCTGTAGCTTGGGATGAGAATAATGATACCAATGAATTCAGATACCACACGCATAATTTGCTCTTCCGGTACCAGTACCAGGGTACGCGGAAAATCCATGCTCATGTAAGGGAGATTGGCGCCGGTTGCAAAAATCTATTATTTATCATAAAATTAGTTTAGGTTTAGCTTTATTCATGTGCTTTAGTGGGAAAAAAGCAGACTGCAAACATTTTCTGTTGTTTTTGGCTTTAATGCTGCGTTGATTTTGTGAATCATTTATCGAATGTTTGGTTAGGACAGACATTACTTCAATGTTTGTTATTACTCAACATTCGACCATAATCTCTCCATCGCTACCCATAAACGTATTTTTATAGCAGCAATCGTAGAGAACGAATAAAATATTTCATATTTAGTGCAAAAATATTGAAAGAAAAGAATGAACGTGGAAAGTTATAGAGGCGAACTAAATAACCTTTTATTCACCTATATTGGAAACGACTATAAACCACAGTACTCGGAAACATAAACAATAAGCACATAAGTAGGTACCCTCATATAAAAGTGCCACCTAACCCATAAATGTAGCATTTGACAACATTTTTAGATATGATCTAGTTACCAATAGTAGATATTCATCGGTTTTAACAATTTCATGACAAGTTCAAGCTTAAGTTAGGTATGTCAGGACTGTAGAATTTGTTTTTTTTTTTCTAGATATGAATTTATGTACCCCACAGAACATTTGACTTTGTAGCTTAACCTGCCTTGCAGTTTGCACCAATTAAGAAAATGGGTCTAAAATGTAGGGTACATACCATTAGTTGATAGTGTAGACAATTGTATTACTGGTATCACTGTTTACATTTTTACCCCTGAAAGTGGAACGCTTTCTTTCACATTCAACCCAGTGCTTTAGCACAGGCAGCTAATCAAAGGGAACTTATTTTGACATTACATAATAATCTCTTGAACTGTCAGCGATTGTTTTTGTTTTGTTTTCGTTTTATACTTCTGGCTTATTTGAGTGAAGTTCATTGCTCTTTGATGCGACCTTGATCCTCTTGTATACTTTGTTGTTTAGTAAATGGCAAAATTAAAATGATGCATTACTTACCAACGAGGCAAGCAACTTGTTTAGCTTAATCTTTATAATGAAGTAGAATGGAAAATATTTTGTTGCATAATTGGCATTTTTAAAGAAAGTTACCATTTACCATATAAGAAGCCAGTGAGTGCACATGTGAACAGGCTTATAATAACTATGTTAGCAGAGTAACGTGAGAGTTAAATGTTTTTTCACTATTCAGAATAATTCTGAACATGTAAATAAGTAATAAAAATATAATTTTGTAAGAGGTAAAATGGATCTGCCACAAAGAACTGGCAAATGCGTAACCTATTAATGCAGTCTAAGAACACAAACTTTAAGTTGCTTTTCAATAAATTCTTTCAGTTACTAAAAGTGGGGTAATTGGAAAAGCTTGAGTGTACAACAACAAAGTCCTATATCAGGTTTATTCTTAATATCTGACTCATACCAATGCTCTTTTAAGTTCTGATATGCAGCAATTTCATATTTATTTCACAAAAAAATGAGCAAAGCAAATATGGAGCATACTTAAAATGATACGTACCTCTAAACAATAAGGGACCATTCACAATGAAAATTAGCATTAACATAACAATGTAAAACTTAAGCAGAAACTTACACATTTCACATTGGCAAATAGAAATCTAAACAGCAGCCATTTACAAGAGAGCGTGAAATGGCTGAGTTAATATGGTGGTCTGCAAGTGACCACTGACAGTATACATGACAAAAGAGGTTGTATAAAAATAAACAAGAGCTAGCCACTGAGTTTTAAGGACATTAAACTAAAAAAAAGTACCATCTACCATCACAATTTGTTTTGCTGCTAGTTTTATAGATATCCCAGTGATTTCTGGCCCGTGATGATATACAGAAAGGCAGTTAGTGGTCAACCCATGGCAATGGAAAAATCTGATATGAGATGGAAGAACAGTTCCATACGATGAGAATTGCTCTCTGGTTGGCTAGTTTCTTATGTTTGATGTAGACATTTGCTCGAAAGTTTGGACCTTGCAAGCTTATAAGTTTGTTTTATTTTTGTTTACATGATTATTGTAAATGGTTCCATTACAATACATATCACCTGGCTTTTAAGTTTACGTTATGCTTACACTTAATTTTCATTGTGAATGGGGCTGGAAGAAACTGCAGTTACACCACTACTATGAAAACTAGTAAGGAATTAAATATACAGTTTACCACATACTCAAAACCATAAGTGTTTTATTTTAAGATAATTTTAGGATGGAGATAAACTATAACTACACGCTGTAAGCACTTTCATCCTCAGTGCTTTCTTAAGTTCTCCTGTATAATTCCGAAGCTTTTAGCAATAACCTTATAATTATTTATTCTTCCTGCAACATGATAATACATCCTTAGATGTTATAACATCGGGCTACATGAGATTAGGATTTGCTGCTGTAGATGACGCATCTATGTATGCAGAAGATTGCCTCAAATGTTTACAATTTTAAAACAACTTTTTCAAATTCTAACATTATTTGCAATTGTTAATGTTTAGACATAGCTACATTTTACAAACAAATTCGTACTTGGAGGCATTCTCATTTTCTTTTAATCAGCTGATTAAAAGAAAATGAGAAAGTGTTTTGAAAATGTGATATAAATGCAATCAGGATTGCAGCAGCAAACCATAAATATTGTGCTAATGGATGAATTTGTTATTAAATAACCAATAACATGCACAAGCACATTCAAATTCACACACCAAACTCGGGGTACACTGAAAACAAAATTGATATGGTACATTCTCAGACTTTCTCTACCCTCCATCATTTATTAGTGTCTATACAAATTATTCTTATGAAAGTTTATTTTTCTATCTACTTCATTTTAATCGATATAAACCTTTGCAGAAATAGCTACATTACACATTTCATTAGGATACAGAGAGAACAGCTATAGTCAAAAGTTTAAGAAGGGTACTATACGCTGGTCTTAAAATTACGTACTGTTTCTATGTAATCACGAGAAACAATGAAAATCGACAGGGCTTAAAAGTTAAAACAGTATTGAAAAAAATTGAACCATTAATAATGGATATCTCTGAAATGGCTTATACCTCAAAAAAGGTCATTTGAAATAAATTGTGTGCTTTAGAGTTATAAATTTTTTTGTGGAGTATGTTTTTGTCTATTGTATAACGTTTACCAGTTATACAAGATTCTACAAAATTCCAAATGAAGAGGACTTCACATATTCCCAAAAAGTTCAGGATATACGTTTTATTTGTTATCTAAATACCTTTATTTTATGTTTCAATCAATCTTTGGAAGGCATTGAACTCAAATCCGAGATTTTGTTTTCTTTTAGTTATACTGTTCACACAGGTGAATCTTTTTCTAAAAATGCCTTTTTTTATTCAGGGTGCCTCAAGACATGTATTTCTGGTCAAATCTCGGTACCAAATTTTTGGATGGAATGTAATATCTTTTCTACCTACTAGATATGTGGTAGAGAAAGTAAAAAGTTTAAGTGGAAGTAAAAGAAAGGTCCTGTCTTTCAGATTCTTAAAATGGACAGTTTTGTTGAGGGATGTGAGTATTTTCATTTCCAATTGTTACAAATTAGGCAGTAAGGGTTTTTTTTCTTTTTACTTTCTCTACCCGTACATAATAGGTAGAGAGGGTACTGCATTGCACCCAAAAATCTGAACAGAGATTTCACCGGAAATGCATGTTTAGAGGCCCTCCTGAATCCAAATAAAGCTTTTTTTGGAGGCATGTCCATGTGTATGTGTGTCTATGAACAGCATAACTCAAAAACAAAAAGTTGGATAAAAATCAAACTTGGTACTTGAGCCCGGTATCTTCCAAAGATGCGACACAAAGATTTTTAAGAAAATCCTCCCTCACACCAACTATCCTTTACATGGAACTTTTTCGAAAATTTTGATTTTCTAAAAAGTGGCTCTAACAATTTTGATTAAAATACCATATATGAAAGATATTTACATGACAAATAAAATGAATATCTTGAATTTTCTGGAGATGGTCTAAGAAGTCCTCTTCATTCGAAGAAATTTTGTATAATCTTGTTTAACTGGTAAACGTTAAACAATAGACGAAAATGTACCACACAGAAAGTGTAGATCTCTTTAAAATACACAATTTATTTAAAATAAGTTTTTTTGTGACATCAGCCGTTTCTGAGATGTAAGTCCCATTGATTTTCAATTATTTCTTGCAAATACATGGAAACGGTATGGAATTTCAAGGCCAGATATAGCATCAATTCTTAAACATTTGTCTATCGCTATTCTCTTTGTATCTATAACGAAATGTGTAATGTAGCTATTTCTGCAAAGGTTTATTTGGATTAAAATGTGGTAGATAGAAAAATAAGGTTTGGTAAGATAGTTTTGTATACCCGCTAATAAAGATGGAGGGTAGAGAAAGTCATGTGAATGTATCATGCCAGATTTTTTTAAATTTATTATTTTGGTTTGCATCAGTGTAATTTTCTCTTTTATGTGTGTTATGCTTTAGCCTGTATAAATTTGTTGTGTATTTGTCTGTGTTGCTTTAACCTATATTAATTTGAAATAAAAAAAATGTTCTTCATGCATTATCTCACTATTAATTTTAGTTTCACATTAATATCATTAAAAAAAAAAAGGATTATCAGAATTAACTTAAATTCTACATTTTACTATAAAATGCTGAATTGCAAATGTATAAATTAAAAAAAAAATATAAATGTACAAACCAAATATTAAGAAATCACCACCCCTGGTCATGACAATTATAATCTACCTACTGTACTAGGTGTTGTTGTAACAACTCAAAGCTTTGCTTCTCCTTTTGTATACACAGAATAAGTTTTTGTATGTCACAGTATAAACACTATAATTAAACAAATTATCGATTATACATATATTCATTTGGCTTTTGACAATAAATGAGAAAAAGAAGCAAATTAAAAATGTTTCATTTAAGGCTTAACTGATAGTGACATTACTCAATAGACAGTTTTTGTTTCTTTTCCCTATTCCTTTCTAGGCAGTACAAGAGTTTTTAAAATTCATAATGCCACAAATAAAAGTTAAAAACACTGTAGGAACATCACATTCATGTGCTGTTCCATGCTAAGCTGAAACTCTTTTCAAAATGAATGAGATTAACATGTGGTTTGCTAAGTGTGTAGTTTTGCAATAAATGCATACATTACGATATGAAGTTTGGATTTGTAACATTATGTTTTAAGAAGGCTTAAAGGGTACAGCATTTGAATAAATTGTGATTATAGCTTAAGTTTTGCAAACCCTAGCAGTATATGTAATCACAAAAGCTATGCAGCTGTGCTGTATTAGAAAATTCAAACACAGTTTGTGTTCATGTTTCCTTTTAATGCCAAACTGCTGATGCATTTAGCTGTGATTTGGAATTTTTCATTGATGGCCATCATGCTGTGATGTTTTGTGCTACTAAGTTTTCAGATGTAACATTCATAATATCTTTTACCTAATCTGGGCCAATAGAACCTTTGTTCTCAAATAAATGTGACATTAGAAATGAATACAACCATAAAATTTAAGTGAGTAAATAGCAAGCTTTTCATTTATTGTGAATTTATATATAAAAACAAAGATATAAATACTTTTCAACCCGTAGGTTCTGGGTCGATTCCTGACTGTGGCGGGGGAATTTTCTTTATTAAGAATCATTCCCCGTCCTCTGCAGAGTCCGTGAACGTGAATTTTAAGTGTACTTCCAACTGAAAATCCCTAAAATCAAAGTAAAAACCTACAGTCAGTGAATTATTACCACCATTTGTTGTTTTTAAAGTTAAAGCCCCCCCCCCCCCCCCCCCCCCGGTATGACCATAGAAGTTAAAGGGGCTTGAATAACTGAAACAATATAAAATAAAGACATTGATACCAATTTGGATGAGAAAAAATGTACGATATAAACTATTGGGGAATCATTGAGAAAACAAGAAAACTTGTTTGACAGAAATTTAATATCCATTCAGTTAATTGCTGTTTGTATACCAAACAGATTTCTTAAAAAATAGGCCAAGTACATTATTTGATTGCAATGCTTTGTGCATGTGTCAACTTTTAATTGTGAGCATTAATGCATCACATTTTTTTTTGCTAACATATGAATAAACAAAAGATATTAGGGCGATATGCTGCTCTGTTTGGTGTTCTGGACTATACAATCTAAATTGCTGTAATGGAATCATATCTGAGGATTTTATTAAGCCATTGTTAAAAACAGCTTGAAATTTAAAAATGGAAGTTCTCCCAAAAATGAATGTTTTCAATGAGATAGGCATCTAGCAGCACAAGTTGGAAAAGTTATGCTTTTTATTATTTTAATTTCTTGTTTACATGCCAAAACTTTATTATTTGTAAATATTACAGTGAAACATGAAAATTTCAGAAAATACAGGTCCTATCACAGGAACAAATGCAATATGCTCATTTTGAGAATTGTTATAATGCATTACTTTATTTGCTGGGAAAGCAGATAAATATTTTTAGTTTCATTGTTGCTTGTGGTCATTATGCCCATAAATGGTACAGATTCATCCAACAGCAATTGAGAAAGTAGTATGAGAAGCTACAAGGGGTATTATACTTTGCTACTTACTAGATATCCACTATAGTTTTGTTCCTTGACAACACTGTTGCTGCTATTATCTTTATGAACTGTTATGTATCATCTCGAAATCTGAGTTGCCAGTGTTAGCATTCAAATACAAACCTTCTTGAAAACTTATTGCTTTGACTGCAATGGTTATTAAAGCAATATTTACTTCTTATATAACCTTTCTACACATATGCATATTCTGGACTCTGTTTAGGTACACATTCATTGATCAATGGCATTAATTTGCTCTTCAATGTATTTACTGTAGCTTCTGCTTGACTCATAATTCCCTCAAAATTATTAGCGCATATTTAAACAAACTTTATGAAATATTAGTCTATTCCTATGTTTATATTTTCTTCTTTTTACTTTCTCTACCACATACATAGTAGATGGAGAAGCTATTGCATTCCGCTTAAAAATTCAATTCCGAGATTTCACAGGAAATACATGTTTTGAGGCACCTTGAACTAAAAAAAAGATTTTTAGAAGAAGTCCGCCTGTGTGCGTCTTAAAAACGAAAAGTTGGATAAATACCAAACTTAGTATTTAGGTTCAATACCTTCCAAAGATATGACCAAAAAATCAAGAAAATCCCTCCATTCCAAACTACCCTTTACATGGAACATTTTTAAAAATGTTTGATTTCTAAAAAATGGCTCTTAAAGATTTTTAATTAAAATGTCATATTAAAGATATTTACGAGCCAAATAAAAATGCATATTTTGAATTTTTTGCAAGTAGCCCGTGAAGTGCTCTTTATTTGGAAGGAATTCTGTATTGTCCTGTATAAATGGTAAACATTAAGCGATAGATGGGGAAAAAATAGATCTCTTTAAAAACATGATTTATTTCAAATCACTTTTTTTTTGTGGCATGAGCCATTTCCGAGATATCCATTATTAATGGTTTGATTTGTTCAATACTCTGTCATTGCTTTTAAGTCCCATTGATTTTTCAGTTGTTTCTCGTGATTGCATGGAAACAATATGGAATTTTAAGACCAGCATATAGCGTCCAGCGTTTGATTAACACTGTTCTCTTTATATCCTAATGAAATGTGTAAAGTAGCTATTTCTGCAAAGTTTTATCTAAATTAAAATGAAATAGATAGAAAAATAAACTTTCATAACGAGAAATTTGTAATCCCACTAATAAATGATAAGAGGGTAGAGGAAGTCATGTGAATGTAGCATCAGGTTTTGTTCTTTTGTTGTTAAATTTGAAATAGTTTTGTTTGGTAGTAATTAACTGCTTAGATTTATCTAGAAAGCATCCTGGGTAAGTTATTTGTAACTAAGCACTGCGACCTCAAATTTGAATGATTCAATCATGTTGGATCATTAAGAAATCTCTTTTCAAGTATCCAAAGATTTTCTTGTTATTTAAGAAGAACAATGTAAATAAAGTTGTTCAGGATCCACATTTAAACAATAATTAAGTTCTGTGCAGCTTACGGCCAAACAGAATTTTTCAATGTTTAAATAAGTTGAAATAAAAATTAAAAGAAAAATATTGAGGAATTACAATGTAAGAGCAGTTTCAATCTGTCATTGTTTAAGTTGCTGATGAGGCTTATTGGATAACCTGAAAATGTTCCCATTAGAATCTATAGGAAATATTTTGGACACTTGATATGTCCCTATTACTATTTTTAATCTAAGTAAATAATTAATATTGACCTGGAACAGAGTCAGATACCTCATTTTATCCTAATTATTTCAGTCCATCCTACTGAAAAGAGCTTCAAATCTGGGTACAAATAAAATAGGCAGATACTCTAATTTATGAACAGATAGTGAAAGAGGAGGAAGAGGAATGTTCATGGTACACCCAAAAATGCATTAGAGAGAGCTTAAAAACAAAAAGTGATTTAGATATCAAATTTCATACTTAATTAGACATATTTAATATGTGGACAAAGATTTTTAAAAAGATTCCCCCATCAGAAACTACATTTTAGTATTTTATTTATTTTTCATTTTCTCAAAAGGTTCTGATGATAATATAGCATATGTTTGAGGTATTAATGTGTCAAATAAAAAATATATCTTGAATCTTGTGAATAGGTTGTGAAGCCATCCTCATTCTTACTGAATTTATATAATGGACTACATACAAGATAAACAAAAACTTACTTCAGAAAATAATTTAAAGCTCATTAAAATGTAAGGCCTGTATCAAATAAGCTTTTTCATGGCATTAGCCATTTTCAAAATATTCACTGTTAAATTTTATTTTTCCATATTGGGTTTTTGGTCTACAGATTTTGTGCAAATTTAATATACTTGAAGATAAACAATGTTGTTTTTCTTTTGCTATTCTCACTGTTAACTATGTCAAATAGCTAACTGGTTTGTAATATATTAAATCACATGTAAGGTTCCAGTGAACTGGTAATTGAAACCTTTAAATACTCAAGAGTTTTATGAAAATGATAGCTTAAACTTTAAAAATGACAATGTTTTAATATGAGGGCTTGTTTGATTTATAATGTTGATATTGAGTTAAACTTCTCACTCTTAAGGATTAGCTATTAAACTTTTTCAAAAGTTATCTTTCCAGCTTCTGTGAACTGTTTTTACCTTAGAGTGTTGATTGGACCTATATCATAACACATCTGTTTATCATCAGCTGGTAATTGAAATTTGAAACAAATGTATTGTAGGGATGTATATACCCCAATTAACTCAGTTTCTATGTGGTTAGTTGAAAAAGCATTGAAAACTAAAAGTGGACTTTACATCTGTTGCTATGAAAAGTGAATACATTCACTTTGGGCTAAATTCCAAACAATATGGATGTGAACAGTTTAATCAAATAAAGCCTAATATTACCAACACATTTCAGTGGTAATGTACATTTTCACTAGATAAATACCACTTTTTAGGGGAAAAACATCATAAATCATGTTTTATTGATTTATAATGTTTGACAAACACAGGATATCAAATTGTTTCACATTCAAAGATCATAAAATGGTTTATTGTAGTTTTATAGTCATGTGCAGGTGTTCTTTACTGTATCTGAGAATTGCTGTGGAAAAGTGAGTTAGTGTATTTTGTTTTGTACAACACAATGTGCTAGCCAATGAATAGGTCTAATGTTGATGCCTTCATTGTGAACCTAGTCTTTTCAATTTTAAGTCTGCCACATTTCTATTCATTATAAATTGTAAACCTGTCTTTTTTTTCCTTTTAGGTGGACAGCAGCATTGCGACAGGATTTGTCATGGAAACTGGGTATTTGAATCTTCATGATGGAGAACACTTTTCCACAAATACATCTCCACTTTATGAGGTACATATATGAGCTATTTCAGAATGGAGTATACCTTGTTATGTGTTTAGAAGTTGAAAGTGCTATATTGTTTACTTTGATGTGTATATATTCTAAAGTTGAAATACCATCTGATCAATGTTTAATCAAGTACAGTGCTATTGAAGGTTTAAATACTGGCTACAAATTAGCATTCCAAAATCCTAAGTGCTACTCTACATTGAGATTATCTTTTTGTAAGTAATGCACTCGGAAGGGAAGTAAAATAGCAAAGCAAAGAGTTCAGTACAATACATGAAAATTAATAAATACTTGTGACATTTTATGGTTAACCCTTTCAAAGATTGTGTTTTAATGTCCCATGCTTCCTGAAGGTACTTTAGTAACCCATTTAAAATCCATGCTGGGGATGAAAGTTACATGATTAACATAAAACTGTGTTACTCTCATGTATTTTAAGATCAATCCATGAAGCAAAAATTATAGTGTCTTTGTTTTATACCAAGGCAGCGGATCAAGTGAATGCGTGCTCCGCACACAGTGTACTACACTGGGAGTTTTCCGTTCTGTAACTCCTGCGTTACTTACGAGTGTTAGTAACATATATGTAATGAGTACTAACCTTGTTATAAGTGTTGTTGAAAGTGGTGTCCATCTGCATAAAGACATTCTTGAAATCTTTTGGATGAAATTACCATTCACATGCATAAGTTCTTCTTGCGAAATGTTCATAATTTCTACTTTTATATTATCTTTAAGTTTGTCTATGGTGTGGGGATTGTTCCTATAAACTGTATTTTTTAGCATTTAGCGATCCTGTTGTTCTAAATTTATTGACCAAACATCTCCAGGTTTCCACCCAGAACTGGATAACCAGAAAATTGCTGCTGAAATTGTCTACATGATTCAGCTTTTTGTATGTATTGTACATAAAAATATGCTGTTCAAGCATGAATTTGTTGGCAGACAGGCCACACGCAGTCCACATCCATGGACTAATAAGAGAATAACATTCCTAAGGAAATCACACACAACACACGTATTATCGAAATACTTTACAGCACGAAGACAAAACAATGACTGAGACAGCTCACAGCTGATAAATGTACCCTTGACATGTCCTACACTGCCTCTGCTCAGTGGAATAATATCGAAGTCATTGCCGTCTCGGCCAATACGATGTGCATATAAGGTGGTTGTGACCTTGCTATAAAACGAAGGCACTGTATAATTGGAATGCTCCATTTTACTTGCAGATATAAATACAATACTCAATTTTTCTGCAATCAAGGTTTGTTCCTTCCATTGTATGTAACCCATTATATGCATATTTTTGACCGTTTGACCTGAACTTCTGGATTAGGGGTTGCTTTCATCAACTGATGTAAAAAATACGCTTTAATGTTATGTTTACTAACATGTTAAAAGTTTAACATAATGATAAAACCTGTGTGTTTCATCAAGCTTTTACAGTGAATTGTTAACAGCTTGTTGATGCCAGTCGACTGCAAACAAACAGCTTTCAAGAAGCCAGTGACCGAACTACACAGTTTCTGAATACACTCCGATGCACTTTTGTTTACGTATTGCAGCGAGCTGTATGTCAGTAGCAGACAATTGACATGTGATTTTTCTGATTGAGGTTTGCATCACAATGTCAAGTGAAAAATACAGATGCAGAGGAACAATTTTTGACTATTTGAAAAGGAGTTAATTATAGAACTGATCACTAAGTAAAGAGAAATTATTGAATGCAAAAAAAAACTTACTTAAATTAAAGGGGAGAGTTGCAACATGAGAGAAAATCTGCAAGGAATTAAACTATAATGCACATGTTTCTCCCAGTCCAGTAAGCAAAATGGCAGTTTTATGCTAACATAAAATGCAGCACAAAAAAGGCCAGGTGCGAAGAGGATTAAAATTGGTGTTGGACATTACAATGAAACTACAACAGTAGAATAAAGTGTGTTATCACTGATTGAGAATCAAGTAGACCAAACAAAACTACTGCTTGCTTCTTGAAGCAATTGTTTTGAAACCTTCCAAACAAACCTGTAAATGGTAACTTTGGAAATTCCAACACCAACACCTGCCATTAAATGAAAAATGCCAGTAACATAAAATCTCAGAGTAACATAGGAGAAGAGGCATGTTTTATGTTGTTGGTATTCTAATCTCTGTCATATTTATTCTATAACCGTTTTGCAGTGTATCACTTTAAAAATTTCTCTTCTTGCGGGTTTTCAAAATAATCATATGCACAGCTCTTATTTGGTTAGGAATGGCATTAAACATACCAAATACAGCATCTCTGCATCAACAGCTTGATTTGCAGTAGCCTTTTCCAAGTTCTAACATTTGTTAAATGCCTTAACACAAAGTTTAACACATTGTTGCAGCTAACAGTGTTTGATGAAACAGAATTTATGTTAACTTCAGTGTTAAATCGCTTTAGTATTGTGTTAAAACTTAACATTAGTTGGTGAAATCAGTCTTGTGTTTCTTGCATTGACAGCATCTTTCAGCTTTCCATTCCAAAATGTCATTCACTGTCAAGGCATATTGCTTCCCAGCTCTCTCGCTGAGTTAAGCTGACATAGTGCAATAGAACATGTTAGTTCTGACTCCATTTTATTCGGGTGACAAAAAAAAAAGGAGAATCTGTTTCATGCGAATGAGATAACTGAATTTTCTCCCTTTAAGCATTCTTGTGATGGGGAAGAACAAAATAATGTGTTCTCAATATTACATAGTAATTAGAAGGAATATTGTTTGCAAGGAAGCAGAGCTTAGTGTGCTTATGGTTTGGATCACTGTTCCAGGTGTGGCAATTAAGCCAACATAGTCTTTTATTTAACAGATAGTTTTAAATGATCAAGTAGCTAACTGATCTGATTTGAAAAAAGTATTAATGCAATTTTTATACATTAGACACAGTTCCTATAGCCATAACACAGTCATTTTTAATGAGGTTTTAGCATCCATAATTTTAATGATTAAGCCCACATTTAATTGGAAATAAAAGAAAGTTTCACCTATAAGTGCGTGGATATATCCCACTTGCCTTAAAGTGACAATAATTGTTCACCCATGCAGAGAATCTCTCTTCAATGCAATTCTCCAAGCTAATGATCAGTGTTGTGAATGCTGCATTCGTATGCTTTTATATCAAATATAAAATGTTCATCTGTTTACTAATAATTTTATCAGGTTTGGGATTATGTCCATGGATATATAGACTTGCTGATAGATTGCAGTAAATGCTTCTAGATTTAGCGTGTCTTCCTGGATATACTGCCCCACATGGCTGCTAAGCTATACTTAATATTATTGTTTGATATTTCCTGCTTGAAATTTTTAACATTACACACTTATTTTTATTTATTTACAAATATTGCTAAGCACATTATATATTGGTGCCTGTGAAATCTGCCCCTGGCCACTAGCCAATAGTACAAAATATGCAATATCCCTCTATGGACAAGGTGCATTTTTAAATGGATTCTTCATATAGTACTTTCATTTTTAATGCAAAAATTCAATAAACTGTTTGTAGATATGGTATAAAATTGGCTCCATACAATAAACACAACCTCAAATTTACTTCATCTTTTGCTAAACAACACTATACTGAACACCGAAAAATCAGGGATTTACCAGATTGATTGTGAAGACTGCCATGAAATATACGTAAGAAAAACCAAGAGAAACCTACAAACCAGAAATTCAAAACTTAAACAAATAGATAAATCTGCAGTAGATCACCATTTTTTTGTCAAGTGATCACAACATTAAATGGGAAATAAAGATTTTAAAACGTACCAAACACCAGCAACTCACAATATGACCAGGGGGGGGGGGACAAAAACCTCACAAAAGAACCAAAAGAAACACACTACCAGAAAATGCACACAGAGTAATGAATTTTGAAATTCTGCTGGTAGATGACAGTGAAGTTTTTCATTGGATAGCTAGATGGCAATACAACCAACACTGAATTAGGGAACCCCCTTCCAGATGCCAGTGGATATACAGCTGATAATGGACACGAATGTCTTTGAAACTAGTGTGTCACCAATCTACTCACAATTTCAGCATGCTAAGTTTCTCTGCTTATACTGTCTTCTAATAACTATTTTAATTATGCTATTTTAATCTGTGTAATCCATTTGTTTCAAATAGCACTCTACCAATGTGGGTGGCCAAGTTATTAAGACATAGATTTATAAGCTGGAGATACACAGTGTGAATCCTCCCCGAATGAGGTTTTCTATGTTCTTTACCACATACCTAATAGTAGAGGAGGTATTGCATTCCACCCAAAGTTTGATATTGAAATTTCACAGGAATTATATGTTTTGATGCCCCTGAATCAAACAATAGCATTTTTAAAAAAAATATCATGAGAGAGAGAAAGAGAGAGAAGGGGTACAGTAGTTGTTTACTGCTTGCCTTTTTTATTTTGAATGTCACCATATTTATTAATTTTAGCTAAGTTTTACATCATTACTTTAGTTTTCATTGTGAATGGCCCTTAAGTATCTTGGTTTCTAAAGAGCATATTGATGAATTTTAGGACCTAGAGCATAATGTTAATGCAGTAGCTGCTAAACTTTTCTCGTTTTTTATGCTTTTATTTAGTATTTTTATTTTTAACTTAAATGTCTGTCTTTCCCCCTTTTTTTATACAATTTAAATTACTTGCACTGAAAATTTGTCTGGTTATTTCCCTTCCACACTGTAGCTTGCTTGTACATTTAATGTTGGATGCTGCTGATATGAGTCCCTTGATAAAAGTGTATAAGCTACTTAGCATTGATCATGGTGTGAATCCCAGGACTGTTTACAGGATATGCTGGATGATTCAGATGGATCTTTACTTGATATGATTCGTGATGAATTCAGTTCTTATGGAGTTGGTGTATCAAGAAATGTACATGACACACCTGATCTATGGGAAACAGAACAGGAGTGAGTATATAAGTAACAAGCTTTATGCCTGTTATATTACATTGTTTTCAAATATTTTCCAATCACATATGATAATATTAAGCCAAACATTGCTTTCTTATTTCTATTGTATTGTACTCAAATTTATCACATAGGAAAGGAAAGCATAATTATTACTGGCACAAAGGTTATGGTAGTATTCATTACAATAAAATGTTTTAGTAGAGTAGAGTAGATTAGGTACGGAGGAGGATTTTGGCATGCAAGCAAATGGAAGACCTATTGTATCTACTCAACCTCTGGGAAGAGGGAGTGAATTGAACGACATAGAGGGCAACCGGGTCCAGGTGGCAGACTCGGATGTGGTGGGGTCCCTAACATCTCCATGTGTAAAGCCCCTTGTACATAATCAAACTTTTATCAAATTCAATACTTTACAAACCTTTTCAAGAGTTGTCACAACTTCACAACTTTTCTTGTCAAATTGCTTCCAATACTTTTAAAGTCTTTGAAAGTATGCTCTAAACAGTCAAAGATTTCACAATGATTTGATGGCTTTGGCCAATGAAATGCGAGTATTTACAGTCTGTAACGAAATCTGCAACATGGCTGAAAGCGAAAAGTAAGTAAAAAATGGCTACCTGGCCAAGGTATGTCGTATGTGAACTGATTAGGTTATATATAAGCTGGCCATGTCTGTGCATCGAGGGCTCCATGAATTATCACAAGATGGAGCAGATGAAGGCGGCTACGAAGAAATAATTGCCAGACAGTTTTCCGAACTAAGTATACATTAATGCAATGTTATATAGTGTGGTTAACCTATCGGTTGGTGTTATTTTCATTGTATTCCACACTCGTAATGTGATTTCATTTTATATAATACATGAAAGTGTTACATAATGTTAGTAAAGAACAATATTCCATTGCGAATTGTTATACTGTTACGCAAATACTAAATTGCTTTGTGCATGATAAATTATCAATGTGTTCTGAAGGGTTTCAGTTTGGTGATGAGACAACTTGTAAATACATATTTTTGACATATGAAGTCTTGCCAGGTCTTGTCAAGTCTTTTCCAATCTCGTCACATATTGAAAAGTATTTGACAATTTTTCTTGTAAACCTTGAATAGAAAAGAAAGTTTGATCATTTACAAGGGGCTTAAGATCCTAACGCTGGCAGGACCACCTACACAAGCTTCTCTCTCCAAGGGGGGTCTTGCTGGTGGATCCTCATACATCAGATGCCGGTACAGTACAGAGAGTTACTTAAAGCAAATTCTACTTCGACATGCCTTGCCATGCCATCCTTTCACCTGATCCTCCTACCCAGAAACTTGATAAGAAAATGGGGGGCAGGAAAATCTGTTGCATTACAGAAATTATCCAGCATTCACTTACGGATCTGGGCATATCACATAAAAATCCAATATCAGAGTGATTATCTGTGGAGCCATCTCACTGATCTTTTAGGGCGGTATTCATAGTCGATTTTGGTCCGACCCAACTTGCTACTTCCGGTGGATTTACAGTGGACCATCAATTTTCTTATTCACAGACCGGGACTTGTGTTGGTCCAGGGATCAAACGCCTTGCTCGGGACCAAATTTTGGCTTACCTCAGAGGGGTAGATTAAAGGCAGACCATCTTTACAAAATGGATGACTTTGGAGTAATGGACATTGCTGCTTGCGTAGAATTCATGAAATGAGACAGTGGAGTAAAACTATCTACCAAAATTAGACATAATTGGAAAGTATGGTGACCTAAACTTCAAAATAAATACAGGTTTAGTAAAGCAAAGGTTAGAAGGCTGATAAAGCGGATTCATCCTAACCTATGTGACAGACGATAACCGAGGCTTGAGTATCTCAATTGATATGATGCTAATAGCACTTCCACATTATGCAAGAGAAGGGTATTAAGAATACACTACTGACCTTAGTAAGCTGCATTATTAATAATGACTCATATGCCATTGCAAGATTTACCTTTGTTAAACTGGGATTACTATGCACTTTACATAACATGACGGGATGTAACGCGAAGTTAAATTCTGCTACAGTAAAGGTTTAATTAAATTGCACTTAACATAACAGGAATGAATCTTGATTGATTGTTCTTCCATTACTTCATGCTACTGCTTCACGCCGATTGGTTCTAATTGCCATGCCACATTAAACTTGACGTAACAGGAAGGAAAAGTTTGACACTGCCAAACTCTTAAGTTACGTCATTAAAGTAAGCCACGTTAAGACAACCCTAAATAGCTCCATTTAATACAAAGTATAAGATCTTCACGTTATGTCGTGTTGAGTTAAGTCACTTGGGTTAAGTCCGAAGTAATTCAGGCTTTACTTACGTTTTCCCGGCAAAGAGAGGAGGATTACAACTCCCGAAGGTTTATGATGTATTAGAATTTCCTCAGGCAATTATTTCTATATAATTATTATCACACAATATTTATTTGGTTAAGAGCCAGGGTGAGATTTTAATAACAGCAAATGTTCCTTCCTATGTAAATATGATTTGATTCTGAAATTTTAAGGTTAAAGGTTAATATTCCACCCAGATAAATTCTTATTGAAATGATTAACAATGCCATGAAACTGTGTGGATAAGAACGTTTCCAAAAGGGAGGGGTGACAATAGGTTAGAATCATGCACAAAACTGCCTATATATGTATTAAGTACTTCCATACCTCCTCTTTTTTGCGTTTGCATTTGCCGAAACTGATTTGTTTTCAATAATATCCATCATTTTTTGTGTTAAGGAAAACAGGCATTTTCCTCCTCCAACCATTTTAATGCACGCTTCTAGGTTATCTCACTTTTTTTTTTTTGGGCGAGGAGTGAGCACTGAACCGATGAAAAAACAGCTGTGAAACGACCATAGAAAGTTAAAAACTAGGGAGTAACAGTGGTTAGTTTACTACTCTATAGCAGTAGCGCATGCACAGAACTACCTTTCTTCGTCGTGTAACATTTTCTCCTTGCTGATCCATGGCCTTTCTTGATCCGAGACTTTTTATCGTCTATGAATATCATAAACTTGGTCGGCCTTTGTTCCGGATCAAATGAGTCTGGAGATAGCCCAGACCAATCTGAAATCTATGAATACGGCCCTTAGTAACTAATACAAATACCAGAATTTTTGTTCCACAGAAGGATTTTCTGCATAATTATTTTTTGGTAACTTATAAATTAGCAGTTAAATTATAAAATCATATACACTTTATTAGTAAATTGCCAAGTATTTTCTTCCATTGAAGGAAGACGAATGCATATTATATTACTGCTATTTAAATGTCTTCATTTCATAATATAATGTATAATTTGATGAAATATTGTAGGGTATAGGAGTTTCCCATCCTACTACCTACAAAGTTGTGGGTTGAAGAGATGATGGCGCCTGGTCTAGAGATAACCTCTGGCCTCTAAGTTGTCTTTGGTTCTGGAGTTTAATCTCAGAGTGATTCTATTCTCCTTGGCGTGGATGTCGGCTGAAAATGGGTTGTGATATAGGTGTGATGACCAGGAGATGGGAGGCAGGTTTTGGGTGCACTAAAAAATACTTCAGTTTCACTTTTAGTAACACTGTCTAGTCAGTATGCCCCCTGCAAGTTTCTGTTTGTCATGATTGCTTCATATTCTTTTCCTTATAATATATTGCTTACTATTCTGATGCATATGTACTTCTATCTATTTCCCGTTTGCTGCATCACCATTTCTTTGTTCACACTTCACTCTTGTGCATATGTTCTAACATTTTATTTCCTGTGTGCGACAATTTACTGACAGTTACTCCATTTATTCATCAACACAACATTCTGTCCTGATTATCCCTTTGCTTTAATAAATGATTGATTCCCACACTTTGTTCGGTGATTCACTTTTCTTTCTCTCATCACATATTTTGTTTCAACATGCAGCATGTTGTCCTAGCGACTAAAGGTGGGTCTCCACTGCCTAAACAATCAACACTCAATGCTAAACATAAACAACTTTAAAAGCACATAATGCAAAACATGTTGAGTTATACATAGAATTCCCATGAACATTCTGTCTCCACTGCATTAACAAGAGAGGCAAAAATAAACATGTTGTGTTTGTTAAAATCAATGATGACATGGATTCTGATTATAAAGATTTATCTTTTGTAGTCACAGTTTGTGCTTGGTAAAAGAGGCGCAAGAATAAAAGAAGAAAGTTATGGGTACATCCTTTTCTAAGCAATAGAAACCAGGTAATTAGCATCTTGTCTGAACTGAAAATTGAGGGTAAATTTGGCTTCAAGAATTTTCTAAGAATGTCAAAAGAAGATTTCAATTTGTTGTTGATTATAATTTCACCAGCAATTGCAAAACAGGAGATGAATTTCAGATCAGCCATATCAACTGAACTGAGATTAGGTTTGATCCTTTTTTTTCTATATCATCATGTGGGCAAGCTCATGTAAACACTTCTTTTTCTTGATTTTATTTCCATAGTCTGTTAGGGATATATCCCAGATGACTTGTCTTGCATGAATCTCATTAATTAACTGTATTGTCTTTACTTTTGCCCACTTAGTTTTTCTCACTAGTAAGCAATGAGTATGCATGGGCCAGTTGTCTATATCATGTCTGGCCAAAGTTAGTTGCATCTGCACGAAGTGAGCCGAATACATATCGCACTCAATGTTTTCCACTGATGGTAGAAAACAGTTTTGTTTAGCCAAGATATGTGGAATGAAGTTACACAAGACTTGTTGGTCAGTGGAGACACTCACTCACTGCTGACATGTTGAGCTCAACGTGTTGAATCAACATGTTTTGTGATTGTTGGGTCAGTGGAGACCCATCTTTAAGAGATCAGAGTGAGTATGAGAGACTGAGAAACTGAGTTGACTGTTGGAGTTCGCCCAAAAATAGCCTTATATCCTACACAATGACAACCTTAATAATTTTCTACACTAAGTCAGTTTGTACTATTTTTCCATTGGCTAAATCTCTTTCTGCTAGTACTTGGCAATTGTTCATTGGCACTGGTTTAAACATTTGAAACTTAATGGTGGCTTCTGAGATCTTTGGAAAGACACTACTCCTCTTCTACATTTAGGTAAAGTTCTCTCTGGAGCCTAATGGAGTCACATGTCCTTTACACTCTCATGTTCAAAATATGGCAAAAGATCCAGCTGTCACCTATGCTTTATTTTGTGGTGAAATCTTACAAGAAACACAGCATGATTGTGGCATTGTTTATTTATTAATATTCACAAAATTTAAAACATTGTGGCAATTTCCTCTGGGCTTTTCAGTGATGCTAATTATGTTTCTGGGGCCAAAATTGTGGAATTTGATTGGGTTTGATTTTAATCAATGGCCAATATCTCTGTAATTATTTGTAGTTAACTGCTTCTTTTTGGCTCACTGGAATTAACACTTCAATATGTGGTCTAGGCAGCAGTGAAAGTGACAGGGATTTGTAGAGAGAAGGAATAAACTTCCAGCTTAACTGTCTGGAAATAACTAGCATTTTAGATTAGGTGCATGTGTGAATTTAATGAATATTTTAAATTAAGTGCAGTGCAAGTGGAAAAATGTCTACCATTTATTGGATGCAAATATTTGCATCCAACAACTGCTTTTAGTCTCAATGACTCTGCAAAAAGAAAAGAATGTACTATTTAGTCTCCTTTTAACACCATTTTAATAATTGATATTGTGTTAAGATTTCATAACAATGTTTTTTGAATGAATGTTGCAAAGACAATTTTTGATTGATATGGTGAACCTTGCAAATGTATGTATGGATTGCAGGAAAAAAAATCATTGTTGATAGCAAATACAACAGATTAATCTTTTATTTTAGGAAGGAAGTAAACTAAAATTATAACATAACAATATTAATTATTTCATCAAAGGAATTAGTCTTTGCTGTATAATATACTTCAAAATATGGCCTTATGATCAGATTTATAAACAGCTTAATTTAAGGAATGAAATATCAAACATTCAGCTACAAAGATAATTTGTTTATTGGTCAGATGTCATTTGTAATGCTTCACTAGTAAATTACAATATACTACAAGTTTTTAGCGGAACAGGAATGCACAACTCCATACATTACAATTCTTATTCGTAACTTGTAACATGCAACATTATACCTATGTATAACAGGACTCGAACAAGAAAATGCAATACACAGATTTTATAAAATCACCATTTAACATTTTCCTTAATTTTGCATCAGATTTCCAAAGTCCTGACTTCTTTTTAATTTGATTACTGTATTTCGTACTTCAATTTAACATATAATCCAAGCTTGTGAAATGTGCATTTAATGTGTGAAATACTTAGAAATTTCCCCATAAATTACTGTTTTATTAATTGCAAATTATATATACTTTTAAATATTTAAATTTGTGCTGATTCAAAATGCCCTAGAAATGGCAACAGCCATTTCAGTTCATTGTGAAAGTAAAAGTGTGTACAGATGATGCAGTGGCTCTAATGTGTTGCTAAAGTCATGTGCATTGTCCATTGAACAAGTGTTGCACATGAAAACAATCATGTTAACAGGGTGCATAAACAGCTCACTCCCATATAGCTTTGATATATGCTCACTTCAAATGACAAATTACATTGGAAACTCCCCAATGTGTATCAGGATATCAGTTTCTATTTGTAAAAAGAATTAACAATAGCTGATTTGTTGCTCAGCATTTGAGAAATGCACATAGTTGCAATGGTACCATGTACAAATGAATTGATGTAACAGTGTTATCTTTACATTATAATTGCACATTTGTCTGTATGCACTTTTGTTGTGTGTCACCACATGTTTGTGAGCAGTGAAGAAAATACTCATTTTAATTGAATAATGTAGTATTAAATTAATAGATATTTTAAAAAACATAAATGCAAAATTGTAAATAAACTAATATAATAATCTGTGCAAATCCCTATAAAGTATATTTTTCTCTGTTCCCAGAAAATTAATGGGATTTTATTGTGTTACAAGCGTTCAGTATTGTTGTTTTATGTCAATCAATAATCTGTGCAAATCCCTGTGAAGTATATTTTTTTTTTTCCAGAAAATGTTAATTGGGGTTTTATTGTGTTATGTGTTCAATATTGTTGTTTTATGTCAACAGCATGTAACCATCACAAATATGTAGTTTTCTCTTAAATATGCCAAGAAAATGAGTGCAAAACAACTTTGTGAGCTGTCTAGGTGAAGACATTATTAGTTTACCTTACAATTTGTTTGACAGACTTAATGGGGACATGGCAGTATTGCCAGTTGCTGTTCCCCTGGATGGTTCCTTGGCAAAGCTGGAGTCCCAGACCAAGGAAGATTTCCAAAAGATGCTCATTGACTGGCAAGAACACCTTGGATCTATGCAGGTAAAATACTTGATGCTCATAGTGTGTGGTTAAGTAATGTAAATATTGCAATATGAGCAGCATATGCCTGCAGCAAAAAATATGTTTATAGCATTAAAAACATAAATTGTATATGCAGGACTGCAGGCGTAAAAATACTTCTTACCCGTAGTAAGTAGAGGAAGTGTTGTATTCCATCCAAAACTTTAATATTGTTTCATAAAAAATACAGATTTTGAGGTTTCTTGAATCAAGTTTTAGAAAAAGGTGTATGATGCAGCTAATGAAAGCCTTCCATAGAGTGTTGTAATGAGACCAGTAGCACCGTATTACAGAAAGGAACGGAATGTAAGATAGATAATTTCTTTTATTTTAGTAAAACTTGAAAGTAAGCTGAAATATGAAAACATTAGTCTCTTTGGAACCATGAAATGTACGAGAAGAGAAATCCTAGATACTGTAAAGGCCATGAAAAATCCTCTGTTTACATCAGTTCTTCTCAAAAATGGAGACACTTCACTAACTGTATATCAGGAAAGCAAAACAAAAGTATCCTACTATATAGTACAATGCATTCAAATGTCAAAATAGAAAATAAATGCAAAAAAACTTGCTGACACAGCTTCTAGTTTGCTATCGATGTATTGGACCAGATGACAAATTATTCTGTGTGTTCAGGCACTCATCGATGGCGAAAACATGTTTTCCAAAACATCCTTGATTTAGCAGCCATCAATTCATGGATCATTTTCAAGGGTGTAACAGGAAGTTTGATATGTCGTAGAAATTATATCTGAATCTTGCAGAATTACGGAATTAATATATGAAATCCATAAAACAGTCAAGTAGCAGAAATGAAAAGGGAGATAAAGAAATGGAGGAAGAAAGTGAAGAGCTGGAAGTACCAAAGAAAGATAAGAAGAGACTATACTGCCAAATGAAGAAATGTCGGAACAGGACTAATGAACATTGCAACAGATGCAAAAACCATGTCTGTGGACCTTGCACATACAAAGTAACAAGAAAAGTAATTTGTAAAGCATGTGAATAGAACGTTTTCAAAGCTATTGTAAGATCTAAAATATGAGAGTAAGGTAGGAGGAAAGTAAAGTGTGGCATGTTTCTCCATAAAAATAGCAGTGTTTTATATTTTTTCCAATTTTTCAGATATTGATTTATTTATTTTTATGTAGTCTGTAGTAAGATGATACAAGAAATTATTTTTATAAAGTGATCTAGGAGCTATAACTATAGAAATAGACAGCTATGGACAAGCAATTGCAAATCCTTGATTAGTATAAAAGTTCATAAAAAGAAATGTACAAGCATATAAATATATGAAAATGCCAATAAAAATATTGAATATTATATAATATATATAAAAGATTTATTTTTTAAACATCCCTTTTAAAGTCTTATTTAGAAGTGGATTATTTAGTGTTACAATAACCTGCACTGAAAATAGTGCTAGTGATAAACTCGAATATTTTCTAACTATAGGATATCGGCAGCGGTCAAAATGACTGCATTGGCAGTTCTAAGTAAATGATAGAGGCTAGAGAAAGCCATCAATTTTTACCTCTCAAAACAGAGAGCACAGCATATCTCAAAAAGGAAAAGCACCAAACTTTGTATTTAAGTTTAGTGTCTTCCAAGAATACAACTCGGAAAGTTTTAAAAAAAAATTTCATTATTTTTATTTTTTCAAATGCATAATAATTCTGATTGGAATACCATATGTTTAAGATGTTTGCATGAGAAATAAAATTTATACCTTAAGCATTCTCTGAATAGCCTGTTCGTTCTGAATACATTGTTTACATTTGTAAATCCCTAGCATCATACAAAAAACTGTAGATCTTACTAAAATTCTAAAATTTTAATTTTAATTCTACACCACTGTGTTGTTTCTTGCAATGTCATGCAAAGAATATATTTCAAAACCAGCATTTAGTGACCTGCTTTTTAAATATTTGACTATTGCTTCTGCCTCCTGTATTCCTCCTGAACCTATTAAAATGTATCATTAATGCATTTGTGCAAACATTTATCTCTATTAGCATTAAGTGGATAATTTAATTTTTTCAACATATAGATATATGTACATATTAATATTCAATTGGATAACCTTGTTACACATTAGTGTAAATTATTATTAAACAAGGCTATTCTTATTAACTGAATTTATTGTAACCCATCCTTGTGAGTTGCTGACTACTCTGCTGATCCCAGTAAGCTTTTAACACTGCAGTTCTCTTGCTATCAGGGCCACACTACACTAAGGGCGGTGTGCACCATGTTGGAATAAATTGCTTCGGAAGTAACATTTACTAAAGAAGTCCCCACTACGGAAGTAAGTTACTACGGGAGCAATTTACTCCGAAAGTAATGTTGGAGGGCTGAATTACAATTTACTCTTTTAGTTACGACTACGGAAGTAAGAGCTCATTACTCCCGAAGGTATTGTTTTGTTTGCACGATTTACTTGATGCAATCATGAATAAGGTTATGTGCGATAGGAAAAGGGGAGAAATGTCAGCGAAAGAGAGAAAATCCATTTAAACAATATGAGTGTAAGAAAACATGCAATAACCTGCATTACGTTGGTCTTCAAAGCCAGTGAGATACTGCCAACATGCGTTCCTAATTGCTTTTTATTTTAGGTTTATTAGTTTTTTACATTTCCGATTTACGGGTGGTTACTTTTATTGACGTTTTCAATGAAGACCGAAGTAATGCAAAAAGCCAAAACGTGTTATAAAGATGCTGGAAGAGAAATGCTGGAAAGTCATGATTGACGAGTTTAATAATTCTAGCGACGGGAAACGTACTGAAGAGCAGCTTAAAATTCTGGAAACAGTGTTTTTTCTAATCTTCATTTTGCATCACAGATCACTTGCGTGTTGATAGAGAAATATACCCTTTCTGATTTCGGAAAGTTCACCATATTCACGGATGGGTACAAAATAGTAACATGCATGCAGTCAATTCCACACACAATATGTTGGAAATCTGTGAAAGTCAAGAAGAATTGCCTTTTGTTTTCTAAACACTCGTGTATATTTATATGTGTAGGTACCTTGCTCTTAACCTCAAAAGTGCTCTAACAACGCAATGAAATACACGGCCAGCAGACGCGTGGTGAATGTTTATTTATAAAATAGCCTGTAATGCTGGGATTACGATGAACTTTACTTAACATGACATGAAAATGCTGGTAAACTAAAGGTATAATTGGCATGCACTTAACGTAATGGGAATGACTCTTGATGCATAGTTCTGTTATGAGCTAGTGCCGATTGGTTCTAATTACCACGCGAAATCAAACTTGGCGTAATGGGAAGGAAAAGTTTGCCAAACTTTTAAGTTACATTGCAGTAAGTCAATTTTAAATATCTCCATTTAATACAGTGTAAGCCTGTCACACTATATTAAATTCATCGTAATGCCGGCTCAAGCTTCTGAAATATTCCGGTACAAAACACTCATAGGGCGCATAACAATACTTGCAGTTTGGATAATAGAGCTGAATTTGTGTCTGAGTTTTGTTGAAATGTTCTCGAAGCAGTTTCAAAAGGTGTGTATAAGATTCTTTCCTAATATCGAAATGTTCATTGAACTTTCTCTCTCTCTCTCCCTCTCTCTCTCTCTCTCTCTCTGTATAAGTATCATATGGTTCTTGCATAGCACTATCGGATTCCCCTTGTTTTTTTTTTTGTTTTTTTTGTCAAGATCATCAATGTAGTCTAATTAATCGTTGGTTTCTTCATTGAGATCATCAATGTAATCCATGAACACGTCAAAAAATCTTCCTCCAAATACGATACGGTATTCTAGTTCAATCGGCAGGTTAGTTACTCCATCCAGGTCACAAGAGTAAATTCTAACCTATATTTGTGCTCTATTTAATTCCGTAGTAATATACTACATGATGGTGCTCTCCGACATTTACTTCTGCAGTAATTTAGTGTGGGAGTATCTGAAAGGAGTAAAATTCTTCAGAAGTAGTTTACTCTCTCATGGAAGTCGCCAAGTGTTAACTTGAATAGTAGTTTATTACAAAAGTAGAGCTTACTCCAGGTTGGTGCACGCCGCCCTAAGAGTATTTACGCAGTATCTGTTTCTCTAGAATCTGCTTCATCTTCGTTGTTTAATTTTTTTATCCACTTTCTTCTTACCGTTCCTAAATAACTACCAATCTCCTTAATATCCTTATGTAATTTTAATTTTAACAATTTTTTCCCTCATATCTATTGTTACGTTAGCCCATTTCTCCAACTTTGATTTTCCTCTCATTACTTAACTTTCTTCACATTCAAGAATTGCATGGCATAATTTAAAATAAAGAGAGTTGAAGGTTGTTACACTACATCACTAAAATGTTCTTACTTGAACGTGTTTCGGGAGACGGTTTGCTCCCATCGTCCGCATGTTTTTCAACTCATGGCATGGCAGTTATATGTAACTAGCTGGCTGCTCGATGTTGCATGGGTTGCTTTCTAAACTCAAATGACAAATTAATTTAATTTACCCACCCGCATTCTTAACGAAATTATTGTACAATGATCTATAAGTTTATGATGAATCCTCCCCTTTACTCCTTATAACTAATTTCTTACATACCCAGCTATTCCTAATAATGAATAAAAGGATGTGAAACATCAATGGAATGCCTGACTTGCTTATCTCCCCCCTCCTCCCACCCAACAGTCTTCCAGCTTCTAGAAGTTCTGCATAGTCTATAAGTAACCTTTATCTGTGGAACCATCATGGATCGAAATGGACAAGTAAGTTGTTAGATAATTATAGTAGGTGAAATTTTAAACCTTTGTACCTTCTCTTTGGTCCTGTACTTATCTAATAACATAAAAGGTACACAGTTTCACATAATCAGAAACCCTTAACATATACAATGAAGTAGAGGTGAAGCTGTGGTGAAGAAGAGGTAAGGATATAGATTCAGCACTCCCAGATCACCAAGTTAACCTCATTGGAAAACTTGCCTTTGACCATCAAGAAAAACAATCTTTTTCGTTGTTAATTGAAAAATGTTGTATTTGAGGCAGTATTTTAATACCTGAATAACTTCAATTGTATTTTATTATAATTAAATTCAATAACAGCCCACCTTGAAACAATATGTATGTAATAATTATTTAAATTGTGTGTAACAGTTATTGCAAATGCTTATTTTTATTGTAAACATTTTAATAATGTTATGTGAATACATTACATACTCTAATAATGCAAGAACTGTGAGAATAATAAGTTTTAGGTTGCTAACAATGGGTAATAATGAGGTAATTGTGGCAATGTGTTTAGAGTTTGAAATGTGCTGGTCATGATTAGAGCGACGATGACGTAAATTCTGTAACAGTTTTTAAATTAGCCAATCAACAGCAAAGAAAATGCAGAAATTCTTTTGGACTAGAAATAGCCAATCAGAGACTTGCAATACCGAAGCTTATGGATTTTGACCGTTGGGGTTACTCAGTTGCTGGCGAGACTTGGTAGAGTACAGATGGAAAAATGTGTTCTCTATGGGTGATTAGTAAAAACAGATATACACGCTAAGTGAATGTATAAAAGTTTCTCACAGTTCTTTAAAAAGTGTAGTTGTTTATAAATATGTGCAAGAATTTTAAATAAAAGAAATTAATTTAAAAAGTTTAATTCTGTGATGTCTACAATAATTGTCATACTGCGCCCTACCCAAGACACATAACTCTAAAGTAAGACTGACGCAGCCGAGGCAAATTCAAACAGTAATATTGCGTAAGCATAAAAATTCAAACCTATGCCCAAAGTGTGTTACAAACTACATAAAGCAACTATTATTACGTAACAAAATACTTCTTCAAGTTGGCTTCCAAGCTTGTGGCTAACAACAACAGTAATAACTAACAGAAGAAGAAAACAACTACAAGTTAGCTCCAAATTGCGGGGCAGATTTAAATAATTTACATATTTATATTTTGTAACAACAGTTGAAGAACATACCTTCTTCAAATTGGCTCCCATACATGGGGCATTTAAACATAAAGCATCTACCTATATTTATTACGCACCAATCAAACTTCTTCATATTAATGGCATCTTTACCAATATCGGTTCACTGATTTCTAACATTAGCAATTTTCTCTCTTTATACAATTATTTAGCAAGTCCTAAGTTGTGACCAATTACACATATGTTGCTTGGAATGAAATATTTGTGGTATTAGTTGTATTTCACAATACAGTTACATTTTTGTGGAGCAACAATTTCTGTTTTCTACTCATGGCGTTCTTAACTAAAAGTCAAAACCTTCGTCACAAGCATGATCTTTTATAACTCCAATGTGTTTGTATTCAAGTGCAAGGGCTTTATAAATCCTTTTTAAACTTTTAGTAATTTATGAAATTAAATCAGATGGTGTTTTATAGCCCCATATCCTTCAGAACAAGTTGAGCTTTTCAATGGTGAAAGAATATCAAAATGTTGAGTGATTTTCGAGATTACCCTACACACACGCATATGCGCACATGCACATACTCACACTCTCTCTCTCACTTTCTCTCTTTATAATATTAACTAACTGCTAGCCTGATGTTGCATGGGTAGCTTTTTCAAGTCGAATAACTAATGGTGTAGATTGAGTCACACTTTTTTACACTCACCTTCACTAATTAAAGTTATATAAAACAGGAAACGTTTTTGAGGGCATTCGTCCTCATCGTCAGCGACTGGTGAAGGTGAGTGTAAAAAAGTGTGACTCAATCTACATCATGATGAATGCTTCACTGTTAATAATGCTTCTGTTTTTAATCTTTATCGAATAACTAATTTACAGTGAATCCTCTCCTTTACCCCTTATAATTGCAGTTTCATACAGACCCAGCTACTCCTAATAACAGATGGAAAATATCTTGATGTTTTTGCAAAAGGGTGTGAAACATTGGCAGAACATCTGGCTTCTTTAACCTTCTCCCGACAGTCTAAGTACTGGAAATTCTGCATAACATAAGTACCCTTTGGCTGTGGAACAATCATCAATCAGAATGGTCGAGTAACTTGTTAAATAATTACAGTAGGTGAAATTTTAAACCTTTATACATTCTCTGTGGTCCCATAATTATCAATAACATAAAAGGTACACCATTTTCTTATAATACAGACACTCTTAACATATGTAATGAAATAGAGGTAAAGCTGGTGAATATGTAGATTGTGGCTACCTGGCTCAAAAATTAACCTCTTTAGAAAAGGCACATAGTCTGCGACCACTGAGAAAAACAATCTCATTTGTTAATTAAAAATATTCATTGACTGGTTTCTAATGTTAGCAATTATGTCTATTTGTACAGTTATTTAACATGCTGTGCTAACAAAGTTGATTACACCATAAGTATAAATGAAGTAAAGCAACACTTTCCTACATGAGGGTTATTAAAATATTTTGGCTTTGTTAAGCTATCTTAATTGCAACCATCCGTGTGTTCTTATTGCTTGGTATAAAATATCTGTGTCATATGTCTTATTTTACATGCATATTCTGTGTATTAACCATTTTCTACTCCATGGCATTCTCAACTAAATGTCATGGCCTACTTTGCAAGCATGTTCATTTATAACTGCAATGTGTTCATATTTAAGCACAAGGGCTTTGTAAATCTTTTTAGTCTTTTAGTAATTTATGAAATGAAATTAGAAGGTATTCCATAGCACCATGTCCATGAGAACGAATTGGATTTTTCAGTAGTGAAAGAATTATCAAAATTGATTAAGTGGTTTTTGAGATTACCCTACACAGAAACTTTCTCTCTGTATAATATTAATATAAATTCCACATGTTGGACATTCATGTAAATCTCTTCTCCCTCTTAAACCTTTCAATTTTACTATCCCTGTTCTAGCCATGTAATTTCTTTCCTAGCAGCTTTATCTCCTTTTTCCACATCCCTTCCTATTGTAACTTAAATTCTCTGTAAACGTTCATTGACTTTTTACCCTAAAAGTGCTAAGTGTTTCCTGAATCTCAATATCATCAATTTTATTCTTAAATTAATTTCTCTCCCAAAGCCTCTTTTTTAATTCTCCATCTCCCCAAGTCATCCCCTCATCATTTTTTTTTCCAAAATAATTTTAATTCATTACTGCATTAAGTAGACACCAAAGTAAGCGTTTGTAACTTCCCTCATCAATTTTTTTCCTAAACAATTTTAATGCAACATTAAGTAGATAGAAAAATAAGCTTTTGTAAGAATAGAATGTAGAAACTATATAAAATACACACTAGTGGCTAGAGGAAGTCATGTGAATGTAACATTTGTTTTTTATTCCATATTGTAAAAACTTATATTTCTTCTCCCATGGTAACAAGAAAATAAGTATAAATTACATAGACCCTAATGTTTCACAGCGAATGTTCAAAAAAACTTCTTTTGTTTCTTTTATGAAAACCAAAACAAGCAATTTTTGCAGAAAAAAATAATCTCACCATTTGCGGGTATCTAATGGAAATGCTCAATTAATCTTCTAAGCAATACTTTTATTATATACAGAAAAGTTATACATTTGTGATTTGTTATAGGTGTCCGACTCAGAAGAAATGGATGTAAAAGACATTGTTGGCATGGATATGGTAATGCCAAAACATATACCGGAACATTTGCCAGAGGATATCTTTGAAGACGATGCTGCTGCTGTGGATACCAACACCACTTCTCCTTCAAGCTCTAAGAAAGAATTTTCAGAAATTAAACCAGATTTAGGTACTACACAGAGTTAAAAGTGTCCATTTTTCAGATGTTTCATTTATTATTAAAGGAGGAGGATTAAATTTCAAAAATTCTATTTTCATTTAATGTAATGTTTTACGCATAACGTCAGATTTTGTTGTTTTTCTGCATATATCAGTTTTTATGGCTCCATTTTTGTTGACTATACAGATTGTGTTCTAATAAGAAATTGTTAAAAAAAACTCATTATCATATTTACTTCAGATCTAGTAACAGAGCATGAGATTGCCTCTATGGTTGATTGGTCAGCATTCTGTCTTCTCAACCTAAAGGTCTCAGTTTGGATGACTGGCTGGGGCAGGAGAATTTTTCATTAACTAGAGTCATTCCCTATCGTGCACAAAGTCCACAACATTTATACATCTTGGAGCGAATGTATATTTCATGGCAAAAGTTAATAAAACCGGCATTAAATATTTCAGTTTAATGAGCTATAATACCATCAACTATTTCTCAAGTCAAAGCCACTTACAAGAGCTTAGAGTTAAAAGGTGCTGCACAAATTAAAAAAAAAAGTAACAGAGCATACTAATTTAAAACAAAGAGAGTTGGAGGTTGTTACACTCATCACTAAAAGTACTTACTTTATACACAATCTTCAAATTAATTTAATACTACTAATTTCTTTTTCGTCAGCACAGTATTTTTGTGTTCCTTGCTCTGGAAGACTCTTAAAGTTACTGTGTTTACCTTGAGAGTTGACACATACAACATTAAATATTTCAGTCTTGATATTACTATTGAGTTTTAACAACACTTCACTTTTGGAAAGGTAGATTCAGGCTGAAAAATTCAATGCCATAGCTGGGATTTGAACCACAGATCTTCCAGTTTCCATCTGGTTGCTAACCAGCTGACCTACACTTCACTTGCTTCCCTCACCTAGTTTTGACTAGAAGATGTTTCACATCCAGCTGTTTTAGCTGTGGTGCTGGTTTTAATTTTTAAACATTTCAGTGTTAATGGGGGTGGAAAGAGTGAAGTAATTAATTTGACTTCTTTTTACGATTCTGTGATTCTTCTTATTCAAAATTTATATGGTTTATTGGGTGCCTAAAACATTTGAAATATTAAAAAGGTTACTTAAACAGAATGTATGCCTCTTTTAATTTAGTTGCCACTTCCTTTTTATTGGAATTCCCTTGCACTACATAATGGAGCTGTGGGATCTACCCCTGGACACTTGTGCAAAAGGTACCCATGCCTACAAATTGTGAATACAAATGAATATCACAATTATTTTTATAGTCCGCCAGCCTTAGAAGGGAACCTGATCTAAACAAAAGCACGTGGAAAGCTGTGTGCATCGGCTGCGGATTACAACAATGTAGTTCCATGTTGGACTTTGGAAATTAATTTTGTTTTATATTATTTGAATTTGTTTTGTTAAAAAACATTGTTAAAATATTAAATTTTGGTTCATACTGTATTTAATAACATAGAATTAATAAAAGTTAAGTGAGTGGAGATATGCGTATGCACCATTTTCTATTCCTAAAATGCAGTTGGTCAGTCTTGTTGCATTTAGCAGTACTTGCTTGTTTTCAAATTGTTTATTACAGTGTGGTTAGTGGTGGTTAAGGTTAATAATTTTTTATGATTAATCAAAATGTATTTGTGAAGCATCCCAAGGGAAAATTTTGAAAAGTGGTGAAAAAAGTATTGTATTGAATGTGTTCATAAAGTTTTGGAGAAGTATCTGGATTTAGCATTAAAGACATTAATTTAATGTCCGAGTTTACTGGTGCTTCCGTAAAAAATATCAACTCCATTCGCGTGGAAAAGTACAAAACCGAGAACTGTTATTACCTTCAAAGAAAAGGAAATGCGAAAAAACTCTGTGTGGCACGAAATGTGACAAGGAGGAGGAAATGCATGGAATTGGACCACTTTCACATTCTGATTATAAAGGTTACATTTCAAACTTTGTCATCATTCCATACTGTTTATATTACTACTTCAATATTTTAAATAGTTTATAACTCATACTCGGTCTGTAGGAAACATGTTAATTAAAGTATGTTGTTCTTCAATATTCCAATGCACCAACATCAAATTATATCAAAGTGAGTTTTGGTCATAGGTTACAGCTCAGCAAATGTAAAATAATTGTCTGTTGTCAAATGAAGTAGCAGTGATAATGAAAAGAGGACAATGCAATCGTTCAGAAATAAACACAGCTGATGTGCATTTTCACCAGTCAGGTGATTCAGGTCAGAAGCATGTGTCTTCAGAGAGTGCATATGCTCTGACCAGGGCGTAGTAATACTATTTGCAGATCAGTACTTCATGCACTGTTTTTGTTTACATCAGGTTCCCTTCTAAGGGATTATATGTTACTAAATGGAACTCTAGTATTTATTGTGTCTCTTAAGAACCTTTGAAGGTGCATTTAATTATTCTCTCTGGTTTCAAGGTTATAGGCATTTGAAATTGATCGACATACAACACACAATGCAGCTAAGAGTAATCTGCGACATCCATAAATCAGATCACACTTTTACGCTAAATTTCAATTCAGATTTCGAAGCTAAATTTTTCAAAGCATATGCATCCTTTTTTCAAAATTATAATAGCTACAAGACCTACTCATAGAATGCATGGTAAATGCACTGGACTGGAATTATATTTTTTAGTATGATGGATTTTAAAGCGTTGCCTTAAAATTTTGAGCAAAGATTTTAATTCAGTTTTGCCACAGAGAAAAATAAAGTATGTAAAGGTGATGTAGTGTAACAACCCTCAACTCTCTTTATTTTAAATTATGTAAAGCTGTTTCATCATTAACCACTGAATTCCTTCATTTCAGTGGCATGAAACACACTATGCTTATGTGTAGTGAGCTTCAAGTGGTTTCTTAGAAAAAAAATATGTATATAAAATGACGGTATTTATAGTTACTTTTCTCCCAATATTTTTTTACTTTTTTTTTTTTTTTTTACGAGTTAACATTTATTCTAGCCTAACACTAGAAAAACAAGATTTTTGAGGAAGATAAGCTGTGGGTTTGTACTGATATTGCAGTAACTTTTTTTACACTTATCTATTAAGTATATGCATAACTATGTGTGTTTCCATGTTCATTGCATGTCCAGATAAGCCAGGCTTTCCACTTCCCTGAAGTTGAATAAGGAGAAGGCACTCTAAAGGCCATACTATTAGTTTGCACTCAGCATTATTTTCTGCAGTTTATACTTTTCTTTTCTATAACTCTCTGAAAACTATATAAACTTGAGGTTTCGTTGTGTACATTGCAGAATTAAAAGACAGAAGGAAATAAATCTATTTTCTTCCAGGACTTGCTATAAAAGAGGAATTTGGACTTAGTATAAAAGAGGAATTTGGAAATCATTGTCTCCAAAATTTTATGGATGGCGAGGATGATGATCTTGGTGTAAGAGCAGTGGAAGAGGATTCCCTAAATTCTTCAAATGACAAGCAAACTGTCTCAGAAGAAACTACACCAGATGTGCAACCCAAAGTAGAAGCTGATGAAGATTGTGTGGATGTAGAAACTGTAACTGAACAAATACCAGGTATACTTTTCAGTAATGTTATTGCTTATATAAACTGTTTTCTTTGATTTTATTTTCAGTAATAAAAGTGGAGCTAAGCTAGCTACTTGAAATCCATACACTGTTGTCTATGTATAATATGTATGCCTTCTTGGAACACTATTACCACTATTTAATTTGAATTCACTTCACTGTTCGAAAAATATCTGGTTAATAGTGAACTAGTACCTTGTGTGGTTGGCCATGACAATTCATAATCATGCTCGGAGGCAGATACAGATCCCTTTAGGGAGAGGCTAACACCTTTTGAAACATACTATATCATTGAACAAAATGCACTCGGTAATACAGCATTTTGCCTTTCTAGATTTTCAAACCTTTTGAAACATACTATATCATTGAGAAAAATGCACTTGCTAATACAGCACAGATCCATGATCATCCTTTGGATGTAAACATTAATTTAAATATTCAGAAAGCGTACAATAAGTACTCAGTTTTTCTGTAAGCTTTTGTTCCTCATTGTTTCAGAGCTTAATTCTTGTTCATAAGTTATTTAGTAGTAAATGTAAAGAATATTTGTTTTGGCCTAAATGTTTTTCTTCTTCCCAAGGAGTGGAACGTCTTTTGAGATATAGTCCACCGCTAGGATAAATTCACTCACTGACACTGTATGAATACTGCTCATCTGGTTTAAGTAAATAGGATAGAATAAAAGTGTTGATTTTGATATTACCAAGGTAAAGTAACAACATGAGCATAAATATAACAATTAGCATGTTTTTTCTATAATTAAGATGGGGTGGCCTATAGTTCCTCTCAACCCCTCCCTGGGTCTGTCTATAATCATGCTTTAGCAGAGGCACGAGTTTCTTACAACTGTGATGAGCTTCATACTTCCCATTGGAGAACACTGCTGGATCTTTCAAGGAAAAGAACCCTTAAGATTTAATGCTTACGAAGGCTGTCTGAAAAGTTCCTGTCCTAACAATGAAAAAGCTAAATTATTGTTTTATGGGGTTTTTCCATTTTTCAACATAATCTCCTTCAAGAGTAATGCACATATTCCAGCAATGCTCTAGTACTCTTATTCCATCCCTTTAGAGGTTTTTTGGAAGCTCTGCAAAATAGACATCTACAGCTGCAATTACATCCTGGTTCAAAAAATGCTGTCCCACAAGGAAATCTTCGAGCTTTAGGAAGTCAGAGGATGTCAGATCCAGGGAGTGGAGTAGATGTTCCAATGATTTGTAGTGCAAATCTTTCAGTTTTTAATTTGCCAGAACCTTTTGTGGGCAGATTCGTTATCCTGGTGAAAGATGACTTTTTTTCCTCTGTAAACCAGGCCTTTTCTCTCGAATGTTGGCCTCTATCCTGGTTAGATCAGATTAATACCTTCCGGTTATTGTTTTACCCTTTTCAGCAAAATGCTCTTAGCATCCCAAAAAACTAATGCCATGACCTTTAATGCTGATGGAACCAATGCCTTCTTTGGTGCTGAACAACTGGCTTCTATCCACTGTTTTGACTGCTGTCTGGATTCCGATGTATAATGATGAATCCAAATTTCATCCATTGTAACAAATATGCAAATAATCTGTTTTGTCCCTGTTCAGTTTTTCTAAACACTGTTCTCACGCACATTCTCTTTTGATCTGCTGTGAGCAAACCCAGCACCCATCTTGCGCAAAGCTTTCTCATCCCCAAACCTTGATGCAAGGCATGTGCCCTTTAGATAAGCCTCAGCAATTTTACGCACCTTGACTAGCCAATCGTCCAGCACCATATTGTGCACTTTTTTTTTTTTAAAACCATTTCCAGTGTTGTAGCACATTTTGGGCATTTGCGTGGATTGTCTTCTAGGCTGGTGAGTCCACGTTTAAACTCTGTGGCCACTTTTTTGCCATTGAAAATGAAGGCGAAGTTCCACCATACACTTTAATGAACTTTGCATGAATTTCGTTCATTGTCGAACCTTCATTTATGAAGAATTTGATAACTGCACAATACTCTATTTTATCCATATCAACAACTGTAAACAAATACCTTGCTTCAGATAGCTTGTATGCAACAAGCAGTTGAAACGGAAATATTTATTTAATCTATATCTGAATATTATGTAAATAATATTAGAAGTTAAATTCATTTATTAATATAATAGTAATTTAAAATATATCATGGTAAACTTTAACTAAATTTATAAATAAAGAAAATTTGTATCAATTACTTTAGATGGCTATGGAAGAAACAAACCTGTTATTTTCTACAAAGAAATATTAGGAAAACATAAGATATTGCCAAGGAAGAATAAATAACAATCTTCTCATAGAAAAAGAAATGTGTGCATTAAAGTTATTCGTGATAAGGAACCTTACCCGTTACAATGCTCTGAGGTGAATATAAAGTTCTCATCTCTCAACTAAGCATTTTATGAAATTCCCCTGTGAATGGCTTTCTCAAAGTATTTAAAGGAAGATTCCAATTAATTAAAAACAAAAATATAATAAGGAAGAGTATAACAACACAAGAAGGTATCACGACACCATAAGAACATTGAAGAATGATTGGCAACTACACGATGATGGGATGATGGGGCACATCCACTAGGAGAGAGACGGGGCAACGCCATCAGACAGCCAAGGATTGCAGTGAGGCAAAAAGGATCACAAGAGTAGAAGACATCGAATAATAGGAACAAGACTTGTTTTCTAATTACGTTACTGAGAAATAAAAAAATCTGATGTGTTACACTCACATGACTTTCTCTACTCTTGTACAAACTATTTATACAAACCTTATTCTCCATCTACTTCATGTTAATCGAGATAAACATTTGCAGAGTCTATCTTATTGCTAATTTTCTTGTAGATGTAAGGGGAATATATATTTACAACGGTAATTTGGAAATACAGTAGCCTTTAAGCACATACATATCTCTTAATAGCTGGTTGCTAGGTGCAGCACCATTCCCTTTCCCACAGATTAATATTCTTTGCATATCCAAGACAAAAAAATGAATAACGAATTCCCATTTGAGAAAATAAGTATTGAAAAATTTAAGGGAATAACAAGTAATATCTCTAAAATGGTTCACTCAACAAAAAAAATGTATATGACATAAATTGTGTATTTTAATGCGATCTACATTTTTTGTGTAGTAAAATTTTGTCTATCTCTTATGGTTTACCAGTTATGCAAAAGTTGTTCACAATGAAGAATACTTTTGGAGACATTCCCAGGAAATTCAAGATATACATTATTTGTCATAAAAATATCTTAAACATATGATATTTTAATCAAAATCGTTAGAGCCATTTTTGAGAAAATTAAAATTTTCGAAAAATCTTCCATGTAAAGGGTAATCTGGGGTGGGGAGATTTTCTTGAAAACCTTCGTGTCGCATCCTTGGAAGATACTGAACCTAAATACCAAGCTTGGTGTTTATCCGACTGTTCACAGAAAGACACACACACACGGACACGGACACGTTTCCAAAAATGCTTTTTTTTTTTATTCAGGGGGTCTCAAAACATGTATTTCCGGTGAAATCTCGGTATTTTTGGGTGGAATACAATACTTCCCCTACTTACTATACGTAGTAGAGAAAGTAAAAAGTACCATCTGGAATGAGCATTTAAAATACAGTAGTAGTAGTAGTACAAAGTGCAGTAGTACTCAACTAGGGAGTAGGAAATGTGGAGATGGTAGGGGGAATGTCTAAGGAAACAGGTAGGAAAAAGGAACAGGATTAATATTAGAAGATTTATGGAGTCTGAGGATAATAGGAGAGGAGTAGAACAGAATAGAAAGGAAGATTCAGAGAGTAGGAAAGTTGAAATAATGGAATTAAAACATGAGATAGAGAAGGGAAGAATAGAATGTAAAAATGATAATCAAAATCATAAATAATAGTTTGAATGAAATAAAGCACAGTTTGGAAAATAAGATTGAAACTGTTAGCGATAAAATGAGTAATTTAGAAATTGGGGTCAAGGAAAATAAAAGAATGTTAGAGGAAGATATGGTTATATATCGAAATAAAATTCTAGAATGTACAAGTAGTTTGGAAAGCAAAGTTAGTAGTATAAGAATAGAGATAGCTGAGGAGATTGAAGTCATGAAAACATGTAAAAACAATTTTGAAATGAAACAGAGTAGGTAAAGAAATTGTTTAAAGGGGTAAAAGTAGTAAGGAAAGAAATTTAAGTAGTGAAAATGTGAAACAATCATCAGAAATAATAGATGTATCAAATGCAATGCAATTGCAACAAAAAGAAATAGATAATATGAAACATGGTAATAGACTAGAGAAAGAGGTGAATGAACAATTAAAAATATTGGAAGAAAAAGAACTAGAAACTATAGAAAGAATAAATAAGGTTACAGATGCATTACAAACTAGTAACAATAATTGTGAATCAGATGGAAATATGCATAACACACACGACATTTGGCAAAATAAGTTGCAAAAGGTTGAAAACCAAATCATGCGCACACAAGTGTAACACATTTTGCAGACAATATACTACATTGGAACACAACATACAGCTTGCTTGATAACCACACAAGAAACTCAAGAAAGAAAAATTGCAAAGGGAAAGAGGCATATAAGTGAAGCTACTTACAGAATCATGAATGTAGATCGAAACACATCCGAAAAAAATACAGGCACACAAACCAAGAAGATATTCACCAGATCACAGAATACTAAATACAAGGAACAAGAGACAGAAAAGTAACAAGACGGCGCACACAGGAAGCAAAACATGATGGAAAAGGGAAATCCAGATATACAGAGCAAGCTCATTCAAAGAAATGGTACCAACATATCTATAGATAACAACACAGAAAGGCAAAATCAAGGCCAAGTTCAAGGTTAATTGCACAGACATAAAACTATGAAACAATGCCACAAAGATCACAGATAAATGTTTGAAAAATTTTGGAATAAAGGCTGGTTCACAACCGCCTGAGAACGGTAACGAAAGCAGAAAGCAATGCAGTGTACAAGATTTTGGTCCACAACAGTTCGGTAATGGGAATGGGAATGCGAATGCATATCGATCACAAAGTTGTTCACCAATGACACTGGGGATTAATTGATCTGCATCATTTTCCATCTGGCTTCCCAATATAAAGTCTATAAGTTATCACTTTTAAGGCCTTTGCATTTGGTGAGATGTTGTTTGTTCAGGATGACATCATCTTCACAGAGAGTGCACTTGGGTGTAGGTAGTTAACTAAATTTATAAGTAAAGAAAATTTGTATCAATTACTTTAGATGACCTGGAGTAAACAAACTTAGTTTCTTCAAAGAAATGTTAAGAAAAAAAGGGTATTGCCAAGGAAGAGTAAATAACAATCTTTGCCTAGTAAGAAGAATTAGTATCTCACCTGTACTCAGACTGTGTAAATTAGTATCCAGACAGTATTATTCCAATAGTAGTCAGAATGTAATAACCATCTTTTACCAAGACATACTTATGAATGTATATTTCATAAGTCGGCGTGAATTAGAAATACAAATATAAATGTAAAGAGAAATTATTTAAAAATAATAGAGAATTTAAATTGGAAAAGAAATACTTGCATTAAAATTATTCATGTTAAGGAATCTTGCCTGTTACAATGCATTGAGGTGAATATAGAGTTCTCATCGACCAACTGAATAAAGATTTTATAAAATTTTTAAAACAACATCTACCAACTTAATGGAAAAACAACATGCATTAGCACTGCCATTTCTGTTCGAGGCCGAGAACTTTTCAGATGGCCCTCATATTATGGGAATGCTAGGGTCTAATAATATAAGGTATTGTTTAAGTTTGGGTAGCCTTAACATGGGAAGTTACAATATTTCTATATGTATTTGTATGTTAGTATTAATGCAATATTTTCATATCTCTATGTTCATACAGTGCTTGAAGCTGGAGATCTGAAAAGTCTTTTGGAGCAGTTTGAGGCCTCAGAAGCATTTAACAGCAACAGCACAGGAAATTCGAAATCAGCATCTGTTCTTGATTCTCATTTGTATGCTATGGCAACACAGCAGCTGAAACCATCCACTTCCTCGCCAACAACTCCTGTTAAAGCAAGTGCTGGTAGCCTATCTCATCAAAATATCAGAGATTCCCTCCCTCAAGAAGTAATTGATAGAATAAAGGTAATCATAACTACCAGAATTAAGCTTTGACCATATAAAAATATTGGTTTAATAACTGCAGATGCATGAATGAATCTACAGCAAACTCCTGATTTTCACACATTTTGTGGTAATCCCAAAATTAATGCATTTTAAAATTTTATTTAATTCGTGCTGTTGTAAAGCCCCCCTTTTTTTTTTTTTTATTTATTTATTTTTTTTTTAAAAATATGTTCTGTTTTGTTTTGGATTTTGCTTTTAAATAAATAATATCACTTTATAATTTTAAAAGGGATGAGTTTTTAAAATATAATGGCTTAGAGTTCACAGAATGTGATAAATTATTGTATGTGTGTCACTCAGTTTATTGTAAATTATAAGACTCAAAATTTGAGTTTGTTATTAATTTGGCAAGGCTGGTTCATTGGACATTCACATTGGACTCCACACTGATTTAAAGCACTACCAAAAATAATGATGACTTTTAGTTTACTGAATCATTTGTGAAACTAAAGATGCCTTTAAATGAGAACACTGTGGAAGTAACACAGTGTTAAAAGTGATGTGCATGCAGAGAACATTTTATTCTTTGAACAAGCAAAATGCATGGAAAGATTCAATTAATAGAACACTCAATTTGCAGACAAGTCAATCCAGTATATTGCTTTTGTATATGTACTTTCTAAACCACAAGTCCTATGAATTCTGTACATGCATTTGAGGAGTAAACATTGTAGCCATGGCAAATGTTTGAAGTCTCATACATAAAATAAATGTAATCATAATACTATTCATCTTCTGTTACGTTACACTTGTGGTGTCACTTTAATGTTGTGCATAGCCAACAATGAGATATACTATACTTCTCCAAATATGAGACACTCAAATGCAAAACAAGTCCCCTTTCTCCTGAACCCGATTTAGGAATTGAGCACATCAAAAAAGACATCAATTACTCAATTTTTTAAAATGAAATTTGAAACAGGATTGCACATGGTTTTGGTATAAATTGCATAGAGATAATCCAATTATACTACAATGGACATCACACTTTTATCTTTTTACAAAATCACTTTAAAATCATCTGAATCAGGAAGTGATGGTGATGTAATACCAGTCTCTAAAACTTAAGAGTTTTATATATATAAAAAAATTCTTACAAGTTCCTGTATTGTCACCTAATTATCTAACCCTTAATTTCTTTAATTATTAAAAAGGTTTTCTTAGCAAAAGTTTGCACAAAAGTTGTGTGTTGCAGCTAACTGATTTGTACAGTGCCATGACAAGTAGTGGAGATTCACCCAGCAGCATGTAGCTTATGCTCTGAGAAAGGGCAAATGATCAGTTTTTGATGTTTATTTTAAACGAGCCATACTTTTGAATGAAATTAATTACTGATCATTTACAAATTCTGAAAGGTATTAAAGAATCTAAACAACCACCAACAACTTATTGCACCTCCAAATATGTCCAGTGAGCATAAAAAACTTAACATTTTGTAGCAAAATTTTTTAATTTTGTTATCTATCCCCAGTACCTTCTCTCTCTCTCTCTCTCTCTCTCTCTCTCTCTCTCTCTCTCTCTCTCTCTCCATATACGGGCTGCTAAAAAAAGAGTATTCCATATTTTGAGAAGTGGTAGTATGGACCAAGACAAGAAAAAAATTTCCAGTAAACTTGGGCTCTAAAATGCATACCGTAAGAGCTATGAGCACTTTGTTCATCTTTGCTACTGTGAAGCAACATCTCTTCTACTGTGAGATCTTTGCTATTATGTATGACATACAGAATGCAGTAAACAAATGAGGACACACTACTCTGTTGCTGTGAAACAACATAGCTTCTAATGTAATCTGCTTGTGATTACATACAAGCTGCAGTTGTGAACCATCACTAAAGGAGGTGCTCAATTAGGTGTCCATTCGTGATAAGGCATGTTTCTGTCTTAGGCAGAGGTGGTGAAAACGGGACTTGCGAGTCATTTTGACTCGCAGGTGCCGTTCCCTCTCTGGCTCATTCCATTTGCTTTTCACATGCAGATGAGTGATGCAGTGCGTGTTGCATATTTGGTGACTCACGGAAGGAAGGTGTTTTCGCCACCCTTGTCTTAGGGAATAATGCATACTCAGATATTCCAGGTTGGTCACGGACCAATGGCAGGCATTGATGACGTCTTCCTGTAGTGTTTGTACATCATTAATGGGGTTGCTTGTGCCAAAGATTTCAAGATAAAACTACAATGTAAAAGCATTTCTCAAACTGATTCCATTAAAACTAATAAGAATATGCATTGTGCTTACCCAAAACTGTAAGTATGGTTTATGGTAATAACACTAACATGTTGAGCTGCATGCTGTATCCATGGACAATAACAGAGTAATGTATCCTCATTTGTTTACCTCTTGCTGTATGTCATACATAATAGCAAAGAACTTGTAGCAGAAGAGATGTTTCACAGTAGCAAAGATGAACAAGTGCTCATAGCTCTTAAGGTATGGATTTTAGAACCCATGTTTACTGGACATTTTTTTCTTGCTTTGGTCCATACTACCACCTCCTTGCTTCCAATTCCCAGTTGCTGCCACTGCACTATAATAACCACAAGATACCACAGATAATGCATTGTGTTATGAATTTGTGCAGAAATGAGTGGAGTAGAAAGGGTAGGGAGTATGCAGTGATACTGTCATGACCATCAGCTACCAAAACACCATTATAAAAGGAAATTGTATAATTTCTATGTTGACTATTAATTAAAACTTCAGTGCCAGTAGAAATCTTCATAATCTCTCAAATATCTTAAATCTGCTATATTGCTTAACTTGCCAACGCAGAATGAAACCACTGATCCACTGTGTTCTTGATGGTAATCTTCAGCACTTTTCTACATGTGATTAGGGCCAGATCCCACAACTCCATTATGTAGTGCACATAGCAATATTTGAAAATAAAAACTCCTTCCAATGTGCGTATTGTTCAACTCAATCTAAACCCACAAAGTTTGAAGCTTGTTCTTTGTGCACCCTCTACAGAAGGTACATATTGCGAATGCAAGACCTGTGGTTTTTAATATTAATATTTTGGGAAAAAAGATTGTCTTGTATTCAGAGGAGTATAGTATGTTAATTTTAATCAAATAATAACTAATATTAAATGTTATTTATTTTAAAAAATAAGTTTTTGAATGAACTAATCTTTTCTAAGAAAATGATTGAAAGCCTTTGTAACTAAGTTAAATTCTTCTTAGTTCCCAGAAATAGTTAAATGATGGTTTTGAATATTTCTGAAGTAGTCAAACCACTTATGTGAGAGTAATCCCATAAAAGTACATATACAGTAGTATCTCATAATTACGTAATAAAATCTAATAATTACCACGTTTCCATGGGGAATTGAAATTGATTTGAGTCCAATTCCATATTGAATATGATTCACGTTTCCATGTTAAATTCAATACGTATTGAGATCGATTTGGATACACAAAGTAAGTGAAGTTTTAGTGTATCCACTGACTCAAGATTCAATTAAATTATTGTTTCACTTCATGTCTCTAACTTCTGAATAACACTTTCTATTATATATTAAATTGTTTCTCTGTATAATTTAAGCAGGTTTTGAGATTAGTGAATGTTTTTGAGAACAATAAATTGTAAGTTATGAAAGCGATAAAAGTGGCATGCTGTGTGTTTTATTACACATGTGATAATTTTCACAAAAAAAAAAAAAGGCAAGCGTGTAGCATGTTTCTAATACAGTAGAAGATAGTATCTTTGGCGTATTCAATACGATTTGAATATGGTAGGTGTTTCCATGCAACAAATTTTGATCCTATCCTCTTCTGATCCTACTTCCCAAGAGAAAAGTTTTGTTTTAGCATTTTTCCCTTCTTCAAAAGCAGTTTCAATCAGTTTATGTTTGCTAACAATTGTGTTTAAGGTTGACGGAGAAATGTTTAACTTCTGCGCTATATCCTCATGTTTCATATTTGGATTGCTATCTACTTCAAGGATTTTCAGTTTTTCACTGCTGGTTATTTGCCACACTTTCTTTTCCTCCATTACAAACAAAAAGTTAAAATACAATCTATGTATGTTTGGTCAACACTAAATAGTAGAAACTATCGTTGGCATTTACCACGCCGAGCCTACACCAAGCTAAAGCATTCTCTATCCTGCCCATACAAATCACATCAACCAAATATGTACATACATGCATGTCATTGGCAGCCGGTCTCCACCCCGTGACAAGGATGTCAAATTTCAAGCGTGTTAAGCACCTACTCCCACTGGACCAATCAAGGATTGGCCAAAACAGCGAATGAGGAGTCAAACTTCAAATGTAATAAGTGGGAGCTAGAAAACTATTAAACAAACATTATTTATTACATTTGGTGCCAGAACTTTTATAATTTAACATAATAAATGGGAAAACATTAATGAGGCTGGGGAAGCATGCAAAACTGCAGTGGTCTTATGATTGCCTCGGAGAACACCTTTACAAGTTATGATGCATACCTACACCCAAGTGCACTCTCTGTGAAGAAGATGTTATCCTGAACAACATCTCGCCAAATGCAAAGGCCTTAAAAGTGTTAACTTACAGACTTTACTTTGGGAAGCCAGAGGGAAAATGATGCAGAACAATTAATCCCCAATGCCATTGGTGAACAACAACAACACGTATTAATGAGGAATGTGCTAACGGGATTCCACTGTAATAAGACTCTTATGCTTGCAGCACCAGTGATGGAATGTTTCTCTTTTGTCTGAAGAGAATGTCCTATTATCACCATTTATCCACAATTATGAGTAAAACTTCCAAACATTTTTCATTGTACATTTTCAAGTAGATAGAACCAATTCTTTTAATCCAGTAGAAATAACTTTTTCTGATACTAATAGTTCTATCATAACTAAAACATTGTGCTTGATTATGGCCCTTTTTGGAAATAAATTATAGATGACTCTTCCGTACAGTAAATACAATTTGCCCTATTGTACAGTTTGTTGCAAATGAATGGTATAAAATAAATATGATGAATACCTTCATGTAGGTACTTCAAAGGTGCTGAAATTTAGGAGAAATGTGCATCATAAAATGTACACAATAAGACTCAGGTCACTTTTTTTTTTTAAATTTTAATATTGAAAATATTGAAGCTTAAGTTAGATTATGAATGCTAACCTCTTATAATAACATGCATTTTACTCTTTTTCTCATGAATATTTTACTCTCACTGTGGTGAAATTTCAATTATACCCATCCCCCTCTCTTGGAAAAGAAAGAATCCAAACTATTAGACTGTTATTGATACTATTTTAACACATATATGAATTTTTATAGGCATCAGGCCGAAAAAGGGTAATACCTGTTATTCCTGCAATCCCAACTAAACGCCATGGCAGAGGAGGCACACGAATGCAGGATGCTGGTGTAACTTTGAGTAGAAATAAGCTTTTGAAGATAGTAAGTATATATGCATTAAGTTAGTTTACCGTTACTTGGTAAGCTATAAGCACAAATGAGATAGACTTAAATTTAAAAGGAGAGAAAAAGTAAAGAAAAGAAAAGTACATAAAAGTATACATGTTGATTATGTAGAAACCAGCATTTGCAGTGGTGTAACCCACCAGAAAAAGACACAAGGGGTTAATATATGGAAAGGTCATTAGAAATAAGCTGTGAATGGCTATTAGTAGGAATGGAAGAATTTTGTTTAAATGATAAACAGCAAAAGGCATTAAAATAATAACATATTTGGCAATAGTAAGTTTTATACATCCAAAACTGATGTTTGTTGGCATTGCTGATTTTAAATTACAAAATTTTGTTTTGAAGAAAAATATATTTTGAGAAATTGTATAATGAAAAGGAGTTGGAAAAGAGCGCGAGAAGTATTATTAATTCTAAGTTTGACAACATCAATACTGGTTGAGTTCAAGTTTAACCTGGAGCAGATGCACAATATTTACCATTTAGGAGCATATATTGATAACAGGTATTCTTAAATCTATAATTTTGGCTGCTTCAGTTTAGCTTAAAGTGATATTTAATAAGCAAGAATGAAACTGTGTTATGATCAGTGCTTATAATGGTCACTAATTAAAATTGCAACTTTGTAACTAATCTTAATCATATACAGTGTTCCAAAATATTATCATGTTTGAATACTTTGAGCTGTGACGGTGATAGTGATGACAACAATGTTAGAATTATAGATGTACCTTTTAAATTACTGTATTCCTTTAGTTTTAGTACTGAGGTTATTGCTAGGGACCCCAGATTGTCAGTAAATAAAATATTGTAATATCGGTGTAAAAATATTATAGTGAGCAGTGTTTTGAGTGGTAAATAAAACTGCTTAACGGTGTCATTTCGGGAGTAATTTTAGCTAATTCAGCTATTGATATTATTCTACATGATGGTTATATATAGTAGCTCACTTTCATTATGTTCTTTCAATAGGAGCAGTTTTTGCTGTCATCAAAAAAACAAAAACACAGTTTAAACTATTTTACTGTGGAACAAAGGGCACCTTACATGTAACTTAAAAAAGAGGAGCATGAAAATATTTACATAGTATACATTTGGACTGATTTATTTTGTTAGAGACAAAGCCACCATAAGTTTGGTGTTCTTTGGCTTAAAATTTGTTCTTAAGTTTCTCATGATGTTCCCATATGCAGAGAAAAGTCTTTCACTGTCCACATTGGACATGGGTGCCCACAATAGTTTCATACACTTTTCACTGAAACACAAGTGGTCACATTGAAGTCCAGAAAGTAAATCCAGTATGTTCACTTTAGTGGTGTCTTCTAATTTCTCACACACTATGTTCTTCAGAGCATATCCCTCCTTGAACGTCTTCTCTGGCAAGTCTCGCAGAAAAGGTAACATTCTTCTTGCTTTTTCTATGGTTATATTCGTAGATACCTCATTTGATACTATTTGTCGTACATGAAACAATTTACCTGCAGCATTAATAATATCAGCAGCTGGATCAGATGACATTAAGGAATTCAGCTTGGTAACAGACTTTGTGTCCAATTGCTTGAACTGAATCGATAAATGGTAACATAAGACTTCCTGAGGGTTGACAGTCTCCGAAGAAGACTTGATGTTTTCTCTCCAAACGAGCCCTCAGCTACTATTGTGAAGCCATTTGATATATCTTTAAGTTTGCTGTATAGTTTATGAACAAATGGATATTTAGATCCTTCAAGCACTTCAATAAGGCAAATGGTGTCTTTGAGGTGTTCAAGAAGGAAATATGCCCGGCAGTTTATCATGTTTTGAGACTCAATGGTCATACTCTTGAAGTATTGAACTGAAGAGCTATCTTCACTGCTGTCTTTGAAAAATTCACATATATCATTCAGATATTCAGAAATATATCCTACTGCATGGAATCAAGAGTTCCACCTTGTCAAAATGGGAGATGGAAATGCTCGGGCTTTATCAGCATTATATTTCTCTCGAAGATATTGTATGTACCTGTACTTCCTTTTTCTTGAGTTCAAAAACGGACTTTTTATGTTTGTTACACTCATTTAATTGAGGAAGCTCAGCACACCACAGGTTTCCTACCAAATTAAGTTTATGCACCCAACATTGCACATGGACGAGGTTGTCACCAATCAACACTTTAAAGAGTCAACACATTTAGTCCTGTATTTTGCTGAGTCACTAACCACACAGATTACATTTTCAAACTGAATACTGTACTTATTCAGCAGTTCTACAATGGCTTTGAAGCATTCTGTAGCAGTTGCACTTTGTAGAACTTTGATGCCAGCAATAAACATTTCAGGTTCAACTTTATTTTCTAGAGTTTTAAATATTACCCAAAAACACACTGCGCTTTTCTGTCGTTTCGTCACAGAAAATTGCTAACGTCTTGTTCTTGACATTCTCCTTAAAGTGCTGTTCATGTTTCTCCCGCAGCTCTGGTATGTATGAAACTCTCAAAGTTTCTGCATTTGGCAGATCTCCAGCACCTAGGGAATGAGAACATAATGTAAATTAAAAGCAGCCAACTGAATATTAATTTTTAGGGAATTTTAATATTATTTTAGTATGGAAAATAATTATCTAGTTTTTATCTCACACCAGCTATAGATGCCTAAGATTACTAATTTCTATTTATAATTCTTCCTAAAATAAACGTACAAATTGATGTTAGGTACCTTCTATGTATTTGTTCATCCAAGCACAGATGCTAGGGTGATCAACTTTTTCTAGGGGGATGTTTGCTTCCATAAAGGCTTTTGTTGTTTCAGAAACAAACTCATGCCTTGGCCTTTTTAGTCTATTTAATGCATCTGTAACAGATACTTGCAGTTTTGCTTGTTCCTTATTCTTTTTATGAGTTGCACTTTCCTTCATGTGTCTCTGTGTATCCAGTCAATTCTTACATTATAGTATCTGCTTCACTTTATCGGAAACATAGAAACCTTCATCTTTAAATTCACTCTCACGCATATAAATGCCTGCCACTTCAGCATGATGAACAACAATTTCTTCAGATAAAATGAATTGATTATACACATGCAAGCACGTCCAGATTCATGGCTCACAGCATGGAAGCCGAAGTCCTCGACTTCAAGATGTCCGGTGCGATGATATGTGTTACTGTACAGCTCGATCTTTTGTTTGATTTGGCGGTCCCAACAGTCAAAACCTTTCCTTTAATCTCTGCTAATAAAACTAATAAAGTTCTTCAAAAATTTTCCTGTGACATTTACCCGGTAATTTCAGACCCCAAAGAAATCTATTCTCAATTATTATTATAATAATAATTAATAATACGTGTTTTCTGATGGAAAGGTTGATCGGACAAACCAGTCCACCCTGACTAGTGCGTTTTGCTGGTTTTGCGTAGTAATGAATGAATCGTTTTATTACAGTTCTAGTGTTCAGTTTACTCTTATTATTCTCTTATAGTTATGTCGCAAGTTACTACGAAAAACAAAAGGTAAATTATCACCTGGTCCATTTTTAGAATCCACTTATCCACTGTTAAACATGTAATGAAACTGCATTGAAATACTGCTGTGGAATCGGTTTAAATTCCCATGTGATGCAAAACTCAACTAAGCTGGCAACGTCTTGCACATGTCTGTATGGCATGCCAACTCCACCGTCAGCTGAATTGTGCAATCGCTAGCTTAATTTGAAATGTGACTCCATCAGTATAATTCCTTTTCTTTTTCGGAGCAGAAGGTAAATTGACTTCTTGCGCTAAATTGTAGCATAATTTAAAGAATATAACTTGACTACAAACGAATCTTTCAGTATAGTGGACACACAAAATACATGTGGAAAAGCATTCACATTATGGCAACATCGCGAGACAGCAACAATTTTTGTGCAAGGGGCACAGGAAACGGAGACAGTGATTGGTGGAAGAGGCTGTCTGGTGTCAGAATTGACTTGAACCATACTAAGAAATTCACGCATTATTTAACAATAGTTTTGTGACACTCTTTTCCAGCCAGCATGAAATGGGGCGATTCAAGCACAAATCATTGAAATACGGCATTAGAGAAGAATTGCAGATAGTATTGTCATTTAAACCCAAAGAATAATTTGAGTGAAATGAGAAATCCGTCATCAATGAGGTGCTACCAAGTTCCAACAAACATGGCATTCCTTTTGCTGTGCATGCGATAGGTGAAGAGAGTGAAGGGGAGGGGGTAGCCAATGTTTGCCGAAGCTCTGATTAAATCACAGTGCAGTTTGGTGTTCTGTGCCATGCAGCACACAACACCATGTAGCATGGCTGTAGTGAATTAAAATGCATGGCGTTTGTATTCGTAAATGATTGATAAGCCGAATATCTGATTGTTTATGTGAAAAAGAGAGACAAACCAAAACAAAAAAAAGAAAAGTAATTGCGGTGTTATTTTGTATATAATTTTTTTTTTTTTCATAACAGCGTTATTTCGTGTTTTCACCATGTAGAATTAATGTCTCATTATTTTGCGACTCAAAATGGATATATACATGGAATTTAAAAAGAATTGATTAAAGATTTTCCTTATTGTTCATTTTCGGCCAATTTTGCAAATTAACTACTCGCGAAAAGTTGGGGTCCCTAGTTATTGCACATTAGCATTTTACTTACTGCGCTGTTGATAACACTAATGCTTTGTGGCTATCACTCTTAACAGCCAACAATAATACCACCAAATATTGAATATAAAAGTATCTTTCTAATCTGTAAAATCGATAAAAAGTGAACTTCAGATAAGATTCAATTGCCTGAATAGTGAAACTATTAAAATGCATTTTAATGTTTTATAATAGCAAAAATATCATTCCAAAATTAACATTTTGAAACCAGAAACATGAAATGCAACACTGAAATTAAGTAAAATATAGAAGAAAGTTTTCTGTCGGAGCAGTTAAATTTTATTTGTTTTATTTATTAATGCAGGTTTTGATAGTAACTAATAAATATTTTATTATGATTACGCTTTATTGTATAAAATACTTCATAGTTATTTATATAATAAACATATGTTTCTGTCAGGTTTCCAGTGGAAGCAGTGGTGAATCTGTTCAGCTTGATCACGACTACTGCACTACATCCTCGGCTGTTAATGGATCAGATGTAGCTCCACCTCGCTCATTTTACCATTCGGATGCTTCAGAATACCAAGGTGATAAATCAAGCAATACCTCTGATACAGCAGAAAAACAGAAGGGCAAATATGGCAGTAAAGATAACATATATTCACGACTCCCAGAATACTATATGGTTTTAGCACCACAGAAGTTAAATGAAAGCAAAAAGGGGTCCAGTAATGCTACTAGGGAAGATGAATGTTGGGGAGAGAATAGTTCAAAGAAAGACAGTGGCTTGGAATCGGGTGAGGTGAGTGATGCTAGTGAAGAGACCCCTGCATTACCTCCAGATACAGTCAGGATACAGAACAGTTCTATAACAGAATCTAGTAATAACAAGGATTTACTAGCTGTTACTATTAAAGCACCTTCAAGCATTTGTGGAAAGAACATAGTTTCAGTAAATGGGAGGGATTACCATATTGCCTCAAGTGCAAATAAGGGACCAGAAAGTATTCGAATAAATCATTGTGGACAGACTGCGACAACAAAACCGGTTAAAGAAATGGCAATGGTTTCAGTATTAAAAAAGTGTCATATAGGAACATCAGCAAATACTTCTAATAGTTCATTACCTGTTCCGTCTAATAGTGCAAATTGTGAAAGTGCAGTATCTGAAGAAGTGAAATTATTAAATGTAGAGAACCAACAACAAGGACCAAAGAAGAAAAAATTGAACCTAGAACAGTACCGAAGCAGGCTAAAGGAACTGGACCGCATCCGTGGTAGTAGGGAGAGTAGTAGGGCCAGCTCTCCTGTATCATCAGTAAGTTCTGTCAGTGTTGGCACCAGCATGGTTGAGGGATGCACCTCTGATGCCAAATCTTCGGCTAGTGAAAACATTCCTGTTAAGTGTGAACTTCCTGCAGCTAATGCTAAATGTGACAATTCTGAAGCAAGTCAACGAATCATGTGCAGTGTTGAAGTGCAAACCGTTCCAGAAAAAGAAGCAGAGCAGCAAAAGGAGAAGGAGAAACAAGCTGCACATGGCAGAGATCGACGCAGGAGGCATTATCGATCTAGACGCACCAGCAGCTCATCAAGCAGTGGATCGTCTAGTAGCAGCTCTAGAGATAGACGACACAGAAGTAGAAGTTCGCGCTCAAAACGGAGAAAACCCAGGTAATAATTACTCATTTCTTTATCAAAGGGTATAACAGTATAACCTTAACATCCTTTAAATGTTCTTTCAATTGAACAGGCAGTATATGGTTTTTCTTGACAAAGAATGAAAAATATATTTTTTTAGACAGCATGGCCTAAAAGGCCTAAAAGTAGAACTTTTAACATTGTGCACATGAACTAAAAGCTTTGCATTATTGCGCTAGTGCGATAACATTTTTATACCACTCCACTGTGACCAACTTTGGTTTCAAGTTCAACACATGGCAATTACCCTCTGTATTTGCGCATGTTTAACAATTCGACTTGGCTTGATTAGGTTTTACTTTTCATTATGTCTTTTTACATGATTAATTTCTCATGGCAGTCATATTGTTATCTGTTCACAATAAAAATCATCATACTTCAATATATCACAGTTCATTGTGGAGTTAACATATACCCTATATTGTCAGCCTTTGCTTTTTTTTTATCTAAAACATTATTCTTTTATCTAGCATAACCTAAATAAAGTTAAATGGTGGCAATTACACCAAAACTGCTGCCGCAAATGTTGGTACTACTAATTCCTCTTTAACCTCTTCTTCTGGTTGTTTCATTGCCTCATTGCATAGCTCAACAATGTCCACAGATGCTTCTGAGGTTAGGACACTGTCGTCACAACTTACAAACTCTTCAAAGGTTATGCTTGTGCCCCTCTGTAGCATCTCCCACTCTTCCTGCATACACATTTCTTCAGTATCATTGTCCTCATTGAAGATATCGAGAACAAACCCAGCTTTCCCAAAGCAATGCTGTATGGTGCCTGGTGTAAGTAACTGTGCATGGCGTGAAGTATGTTCAAATGCATATCTTGCTTTCTTTCTAAGAAAGAAATATCTCATTGCACCAAGGCTTTCCGGTACTTTGGTGTAACATAATGAATCATTTCCAAGTCTAAAGGCTGCAGATGGCTGGTGCAGTTTGCCTGTAAAAAGATCACCTTTATGTTTGGTAAGAATGATGGCTCTGATGGATGAGCTGCACACCTATCACCAGAAGAATCTTTCTTTCCTGAGAACCCATTTTGGTATCCAGGCTTCATAGATGTTTAACAAATATTTCCGAAGTCATCCATGAACTTTTCTGGAAATTGTATTTGCACGGAAGTGTACAAATGTTTTTGAAACATCTTGGATCTTTTGAATTTTCCTATGATTAACGGAGGTAACTTTTCAGTTCCATCAGTATTTGCACACAGCAGAGCTGTGAACCTTTCTTTGTTTTTTTTCCCATCATATTTTTCACCATGAATTGCATAACTTGTTGGGTAGCAAGTTGAAGAACACTCCCGTTTTGTCCGCATTATAGCCATGGAGGAGATTAGGCAAGGTCTCATTTTTCCAAAACTCATGGAGTCATCTTTAACATCTGCACTTTCACTGCACATGCTTTGCCATGAAAGGTTATGCCGCTTCTTGAAATGATCAAGCCAACCATTTGAAGTGCAAAAATTGTCCACATGTAAAGTTGGTGCTATTTGGCAAGCTTTATCTTTTAGGATGTTTCCATCGATAGGAACATTGCCGCTTCTTCTGGCTTCAAACCATTTTTTTAAAATGTTTTCAATTTCTTCAAACGAAGAGCTACAAAAATTCTTTCGCTTCACTGTGGATCCACACTGTACTTCTGTGGCCAGAATAGCATCTTTCTATTTAAGTACCCCATGCAATGTGGAAGGAGCCAAATCATATTTCTTTGCCATATCGGTCAAAGAAACTGTGCTGTTGTTTGCCACGTCTTGAATTATTGTAATCTTGTCATGGATGGTAAGCTTCTTCCATTTAGCAGCCATTTTTCTTGAATGAGAAATATAAATCACCATCACAAAGACAATGCAACTTAACATGCCTCCTGGTGAACTTAAAGATGGAAGTGGAAATCAAACAGAACTCAGAATTCAACATACGGAAGTTGAGGTTTGAAAACGTGATTGCAGAGCTGCCAACTTTTGCAGTTTAATGTGAATTTAAGCGGAACACGAAATGATGTGCAGAAACTAATGAATACGCAAGCATCCAAAAAGGTGTAATGTTACCCATTATAACGGAGGTAGTGTTAACTATATTCTGAAAACCTTAAAGCACTAACTACACAGAAGAAGCTGCGCGATCGCAAATTCCAGAAAAATATTTTTGTTAAAAACGGGTTTTTCATTAACGCAGGATTCATAAAAAACAGGTTTAAATAACATTACACTTATTGGATTTTAGGCAGGGCATCAGAAAACGTTCATTAAAAATGGAATTTCGTTAAAAGTGGGCTCATTAAAATGGGGTTCTACTGTAACTTGCACAAAATGTACATTGTCAAAAATTTGAAAAATAGAGGTCCCTTCTTATTAGAATTGATTTGCACACTTTTCAAATATGATTATCATAAGTTTTATTTTTTATGTTGTAAAATTTGAATGACTGATAATTAAATAAAATTTACTCTTCCTTCAGTCAGGAAACTAATCTGAGACCTGTAAATTAGAGGCTAGGATTCTAACCCTTAGACTGCAGAGGCAATCTGCAATTTAATTTGGTTTTGTTTCATTAATAATAGTTGTAAAGTACTCTTGGTTTTCATTTTGCATTGTTGGCATTCAGCTGTATTAGAAGAACACAATACAGTTTAGTGTTCCACCTTTTGTTTAGCAGTAAATAATACACATGTCTGTTCCAATTTTTTTAATGCATTTTTTTATGTTCATTTCATTGATAGCAATGCTGGAATGAAGAAGCATTGCAGCAAACTCATGATTTGCAATATCACTTTGTTTATATTTTATATTTAGCTTTCACCAAAAATACATGTTTTGAGGTCTGACATCCCCTCCCCCCAAAGAAAAACTAGAAAGAGCTCAGTAGAGCACCTGCCTGCTGTCTGAGGCATCCCAGGTTCGATTTCCATCTGGGTTCAGGAAATGTTTTTTTTAGACAGAAGGTTGTCTTAATGTCATGCAAAGAGTATAGAAATTCAAAGCCAGCATATAGTGACCTGCTTTTAAAGATTTGACTATTGATTCAGCCGTATGTATCCTTAAAACAAAATGTGTAATGATGCTATTTTTGCAAATGTGTAGTTCGATTAACATGAAGTAGATAGAAAAATAAGGATTCATAACAGTTTGTTGAAGAGGGAGAAAAAAAATGATAATGGGAAGAGAAAGTCATGTGAATGTACACCAGATTTTTGTTTTCCCCACCATTTCCTGAACATCAATTCAACTGCATCTTACTGAAGGATAGTGTTAAAAATGCAGCATTTTTTTTTGCAATTTTTAAAATGATGTTTATAGCACATTCATGTAGAAGAACTGCACTGACAATGAGTTGAAAATATAATTATGAAATGTTACTTAATGTATGTAAAATCTGTGGATTGATGATAAAAGAAATAAAGGCAAATTAAATTGTTCATATAAACTTGTAACAAACTCTGGTTCATTTTGTATTTGTAACTTTTTCTTGCCATATCTGAGTCATTCCCCATCAAACTGAACACACATAAATCATCACTTTCTCTGAATTTTCTGAATTTACGTGTTCCACACATAAAATAAATGGACATGTATTTTATATTTTGCGGAAAATCAAATTATTTTAGTTTTTACAGTACACTTAATATTTTTCTTATATGCGCACAATGTTATGTAAAAGCAATTTATTCTCGGAATGCAGAATGGTCAGGGATAAGAACAGCAGATCGTTTTGCAGATAAAAACATTGTGATTTTCTTTACATAAAAGTATATTTTTTGGAATAAAAAAAAATTCGCTTTTTTAAGTATGAATATTTTAAATCACGATATCATATTTAACCCCCTAATATTAAAATCTGAAAAAAATACAGCAGGAATCTATGATATATTTTTGTTTTAAATCTGATAATATCAGGATGGGATCTTCCTTAGAAGTAGGCTTTTAAGTAATTTGTGTTAGCGTGTGGGGTTTTGAACATAGACTGCTGTCTGAGAGCTTTTACACTGCAGCAGCACGCTGCGCTGGCCGATGCGTTACACAGTACAAATGTGATATGCTGTCACTTCCGGTGTTCAGTGTAACTTAGCAATCTGATATTCTATAAAGCCTCTCTCCGCTGTTTCATTTTAAATGTTACTTTGTGTTCAGCTTTTTGCGTTAAGAGGATCATTCCGAGTTCAGTGATTTCTGAAAGTGCATACTGAGTGAACTGAAGAAACATAGCTGTGACTATTACTTCAATTCATTTAATGTTTCCATTCATAACACAAGGCAGAAATCATTGAGCTTAGTTACCCGCAATATGCGTACAAACTTAAAAATGGAGAACATAACTTCGTCACCAGACCTAAAACTATGTGATGCATGTTGGGGAAAAAAACCCAAAGTACTATCCACTGATAACAGTGATTGTTTGCTACAAAGTGCCAATGGTGTGAATAATCCAGAAGTGATTTTGAACATAGTGACCATTTTAAGGCAAGATACAGCAATGCGAAAGGATTCCGGCACCTTAGAGCTAAATTCATTTATTCCATCAACCAATAATGCAATAATAACCAGATGGTATTCACTTGAGCCTGAAGGGGGAAAAGTGCATATTTAAATTGTAGTTAAGTTGCCTGCCATGGGATAAGATTGAAAGTTTGAATGTTAGTCAACTGCGTGCCAAATTTAAGAATCAACAGTTGACAAGGCATCCAATGACAGACTGCTGCTGCTCTCCAGCCATGTCATGCTGGAATCCTGTTACGCACTGCTTTCTAAGTTATTTTATTTAAAATTAACTATACAGGATCCCATCTTGGTTTTATGTAAATGGGTACAAAAAACTATAAGTAATTTATTTATACTTTTTATAGAAATTTAAACTTAGTGGTTAATAGGGATATATAGTTTTTAAAAGTTTGGATTTTAAAAATTGATGTAAATAGTTAATTATATCAATTATAGTAAATACTAAGTAAAAGCTTACATATTAAGCTTTGCATTGCACTTTATAACATACTTTTATCACTTATTGTCTGTGAGGTATTCTAAATTAAAGGTAGAGAGGTGTGCTGCTTTTCACAAGTTGGATTGCACAATATTTTTTAAAATATTGCTATTAAGAAAAATATAAGAATTTAAAACATAATTAACTTTGTTTTTGTAATCCATGGGCAAAATTTGAAGTGAATTGGAGACATGATGGTCAATTTTGTGAAAATTTGTGCAACTTGATGTGGAATGACTCATCTCTTCTTTCTTTTATCTGTTGAAGCCTTGGGGTTTCTCTGATTTTTATGGGAGTTCAGATTAAATACTTGGTCTTAGAAGTGGTTGATATTAGCGGTAGGTATGCCTTACAGTAAATTTAGACCAGTAGTAGGCACCACATTTGGGTGCCAATAATTTGAATGTTAATGGGGTTAGAAGACCCTAATTGAGTGCCATGTGTCTATTAGATATCTGGTGAAGTTCACCTCTCACTGCTGTAATTCTATGATTCTTACTGAGTGTGGCTTGCTATAAATATTGTCACTAGATGCAAAATCATAGTATAATTTATATTCTGACCATATATAAGATTGGGCACATATAACCAGTGTTTTTCGTCTCACTTGATTTGAAATTTAAGTGTTCTCCAAAAGAAATACAATAAAACGAATAAACAAGTCACAGTTACAAGCAAAATAACAAAAGAGTAGCTGAAAGGAGAAAAAAGAATAGTCAACACAAGTTTGGTTTCAAATCAGGTTAGAAGAGATGGCTGATTATTTGTTCTCAAGCTTGTATAATGGGATGTAGTCCCCAAGTTATTGTTGAGATTAGTTTGAAGCAGATTTTACTACTGTTAGAAAAGCTTCTGAAGTTGTAAACCGTAGTCCTAATGGAATAGTGTGGTACTCTTACCATTCATTGGCATTATATATATATTGCTGTTGCTTGTGCCATTTGGTTAGTTAACCTCAATTCTACAACGGAAGGAGGAACATATGAATAAAATGAACTTTGACATTCATTTACAGTACTTATTTATTAGGAGCTGCTTTTTTGAAAACAAACCCTGTATATTTAGATCTTTAAAATATAATAATATTACCCATTCTAGTGACTCTCTTGGTTACAATGATTTGCACTTCTTTTGTGCTGTTAGTAACCATTGTGAGCTTGGAGACAGGAACAAATTTCTCCCTCGTGTCACATCTATACTATTTCATGTCTCAGAGACAAGTGATTTTTGTACTGCAGGTTATGGCTACTAGTCGGACCAGTTCATAGAATGTTTCTCTAACATTCAATATTTTGTTCTTGAGTTTGAAACTTAAATTAGTATATAAATTCCAGTTTAGCAAATGGCAAATGGAAGGTTCAGTATGGCATTTGAAATAGGGTGGAATTTTAATTTTGGTTTGGCAGAAATAGGTTACATTCAGGCATTTAAAATTTGCATAATCTATATATTATTATTGTTTTTATTTCAGTTAATTTGTAGGCCAAAAGTTGGATTTAGGAGAGTCAGATATGAAAAATGTGGGTCTTGTTTGGGATTTGAACTTTGGCTCCTCAGCCTTGTGTGTCAGTAGTAGTTCATTAAGTGCTCAGGCACGGAGGTCTAAAGACTGGTTCACAATAACCTGAGAACAGAAACAGGAATTGGAAGTAAAACAGCATAGAACATTTTGGTTTGCAATACCCTGATGACGATAACGGAAATGCAGACCATTTACCATATTGATACCAAAGTGGAAAGTCTGTTTTGAGCATTGGGAAGTTAGCCAATGTCAAAATTTGATAGACTAAACATTTTCTAAACCAAATCCATTACTATATCCAAAACCAAATCCATTACTATATCCAATTCCTCAAGTCATACCAAGCTTCATTCCTTTCTTAATAACACACACTAAAGTTGTTTGTTCTTTGTTAATTTGTACCAGTTTTTACTATTCTTTAGGTAATAGGCAGTTTTGAGTTGCATATAAACAAACTAAAGATGAGGCTTTCGCTAGAAGAACTAATGCTCAATAGATCTGAGGGAGTCAGGATCTGTGGTCAGGACTCCATTTGCTAGAATTTCTTCCGTATTCATTTTCCTAGCTTGCGACCAGAGAGAGCTCTAATGCTGTTTCATGCCGTGTCCCCCTTGAATAATTTCTATAGTTGAAAGAGTCTAATATGCACAATATGGAACAAATATGCCATACCTGGAATGAGAACAATAAAGTTAAAAGTTGACCAACTCTTCTGTTTCGGGACCTGGGAGAGCTTCCCGTTAATTGTGAACACTCACATTGTAATACATGTATTTGTCATTCTTACTCTGATTATAATTCTCAGTTATTGTGAACCAGCCTTAATTATCCATAATTCACATTCAGCCATGAGCCAAATTTTGTAATTATATAAATCTCCCCGAGTATTTTAAGTTCAGTTAAACAAGAAGAATTTGCTTTTCATTAAATTGAATGTTCTGTTTTATTCCCTTCAGACAGAAATGATTAGTAACAGTTGATTTTTTTTATTTGTTGTTCATTAATGTGAATATGTTCTGTGATTTACACAAGCTAGATTGTTTTTGTATTTTAATGCAGCTTTGTGCAAGTCCGTTGGTTTCATTTAACCATACTGCATGCAATAGCTATACTACAAGTAGAATGAATTAAGAAATACTTATATCAGCTTATTAAAAATCATCATGAATTCCTTCATTGTGCTTTCCCATCAATTATTTATAAATATTTGCATGTTAAGACTCGGTTTACATAACTAATAACATGCTTAACAAATTAGATTGTTTGGAGGACTTGGTCACATGATGTCACTAATAATAAAATAAGCATTCAAGACAACTTGTAACACTTACATATTGCTTACTTAATATTCATGAGAACACATTTCAAAAGCCATCATTTTTGTTATCAGCTGGTACTGATATACCAATACTGCAGGTATTGGTTGAAGTGAAGGTACTTCATCCAGGTGGTGGATGGATGAATCTTCTTAGTAGGACATCACCAGGCAGGATTTCAAACTTCATAATTCTGTCTTTGTTCTTCCAGACGTGTATATTTTCCCATGTTACTATGGCAAACACAAAATTTAATGGTGGGTGGTGGGAGGAGCTGATGATCACGGAATCCAATGAGAGGCTTGCCCTACCTTGCAGCATTGTATAGTTAAGGTACTGTGAAATCATGCTGTAAAGCCGGTGACACAAATATCATTTGCACCAAAAAAAATGCTTGTGCTGCAGGAAAGGGAATAACCTGTTCATGAGGAGCATTTTATTTTGAAGCTTGTAGTATAAAAACCAATTTCCTACGTTAACTGGTTGCAGAGATATGGATGTGCGTGGAACTCGTGTTTTAACGAGTGATTCTGCTAAGAAGTTTTAAAGTTCTCGTCCAACTTCCTTTGTGCCTCTTGTTTATTCTGATTCAAAAAAGATACCAGAACGAGCATGGGGTAAGCAATAAGGAAGGAAAAGGCCTCAAGTTGCTGATGTTATAGCTTCAGTAGAGAATTTTGCTTTTACATTAGTGGAAGTAATTTCAGTTCCCTTAGTTCAATTATTATAGTGGTTGTGTTGTGTTATTTTATTGGTGTTTAGTCAATATGTCACTTAATGAATAAGATACAATAGTGAAAGTCAACCAATAATACAGAACTGGGGTGTTGCATCACCAAAGCAGGAATATAGCTTACGTGTATTCTTTCTTCTGTTTACTTGGCCTCTACAAGATTATTATTACTGTTATTAAGGTATGACTTTTAAGATTACTTTACTCGTTAAGTTAGCAATGTACACCAAGTTTGTTTGCGTGAGTACTACAGTAATATGCTATAAATTGTTTTATTTCACCTTATTACTGTGTGTAACTTTGCTCCGCTCTTTAACATGTGGGCACGTCACACTTCTACCGTAGTGGTCAGCTGCCATTAAATGTTGTGTCTGCCATAGTTCTGTTGCTCCTGTGTTTTAATAGCTTTGGATTTTCTTGGTTGTTGTGTTTCTGCCAAGAATGTCATGCTATTGCTGATTGATTTATGTTTCTTTCTTGTATTTCTGAAATGTTCCTTTGTTCTGGTTGTAGGTTTCTTTTTGTGTTTCCTTTGCAAATCTTTTCACGTCCTTGGATTTAATCTGGTATATTTCTGATCTAACTGGTGCTATTTCATCTTGTTTTGAGTCTGTTAGGCCTTTTACTAGTAATGGGATGATACCACTTCTCAGTAACCGATACCGATACTGATTTTTGGGCATCAATACTCACTTCATAAAAAACTGTAAAGGCAATAGCTTGTTCATTGAATTATGTTCTTATTAGTAGTTCTCCATGTATAAACACATGTAACCAATTTTGTATTGTATGCAGATTCCAAATTGTTCCTGTTTGACATTCCCCAATTGGCAGTAATCTTCTAGTTTGATAATGCCACAGGTTATATATCCCCCATTGTTAGGCAATAGAAATTCTTTATTCTGCAATCTTGAAAATGTAAACAAATATATATTTTACATGAAACTCAAATAACTAAAAATAACAAGTATTTCCACACGCTCTACTATCACACATCTTAAGTTCTGATTTGTTTTTGCTAGATTCACAGATTTTGGTCACTAAAGTAGGTAAATGTAATGGCTGAGAGTGAGTTGCCAAGCCAGGCTATTACAGAAACATGATTTAGTTGTCAGCTAAATCAGCTTCATTCACAACTCAGTTAAAGTTACATGAGTACCACTACTCCTTCCCCCATTGTTTTGCATGTTTTCATTGGTACAAGAGTCTATGGAATGTTCCATTCATCACGGTCAAGGTCTTTCAAGGACTATAGTCCAACTCTTTAGGGATATGTTCGAAGCAGTAACATAGAGTCTGAACTCCTCTTATCCCTTATCTAGCACATCAATAATGCAAAACTTAAAAATTGAAAAGTTTCGAAGATTTATTTCAAAGCATTAGACATACTTCAATACCACTGAGTATCGAGGTAACAACGGTATGAAGTCCCATTCCTACTTTTTACGGAATGTGTTCTTTGCTGCCAGGATGATATGTTCTTTGAACATTTTTTGAATTTGTTAAATGCTGGGGAGTTGGATGTGCATTTTTTGAAAGTCTTATGTTCTGTAATTGTAAAGATGGTGCTGACCATTCTCTTTTATTTGCTTATTTATTTTTGTCTTATGTACTTTCTTGTGGACTAGTTGACTGCTGAAACCATTTATTTCTGCAAACTCTATGATTGTTTTTAGCTCCATGATGTATTCCCCTTTGCTTGAAGGTATGTTTTCTAACATGCAGTAATAAACAGTCCCTCACACAGATTAGATTACTCTCTTTAGTCTACTGCAGCTTAAGAACTGTTCACATAGTTAACATAAACCACTTTATAGTTATCAGCTGTTTTACAATTTTAACTGGAAAGGAAATTATTATTGCACAAAATTAAAATAAAAATGCACTCCATGCTTATTATAGCATGTGAGCGTTGCATTTACCAGTTCAGTGGCTGTGATGTAACTAGTTCTGTGCAGAGTCAACAATTTGAAAACCATAGCAATGTTAGTAGCTTTTATTTATGTGTGCCTTTTTAAAAATAGTTATTGATGGTTGTATTTTCAGCCATCGGCATAGCTCTAAGGGTCGCTCTACAAGTTCATTAGAATCACACAGCCAGAGTATTTGGTCACGCTCTCGTTCACAGTCAGTCACTTCAAGTTCTGCAAAATCATCTTGCTCAAGGTAATACATTCTGCTTAATATTTGGTTTTTGATACAGTGTAGCAATAAACCTCAGTGCATCATTTCCATCAATCTTGTTCCTACAGATTTTAATCATTATGTTTTGTTCTAGAAATAGACCCATCTAAATGTTGGGAAGTTTATTATGGTTTCTTATTAAATATTGTCCAATAATTTGTATTTTTATCCTTATTTATGTGTAAATATTTTATTTTAGTTTATTGTCTTTGCTTGTACCTTTGTCATAACTCTAGTTGTAGCTTAAAAGCCAAATTGTGATACTTCTGTATTATATGTGATTGAAAGTAGATAGGGATTTACAATTCATTCCTTGGAGTTCTTTCTCTCTGCTAGTTATTCTTTTAAAGAATAAACAAACCTCCTGACCATGTGCAGGCAAGCTACACAAAACGTGGCCTTCCTCCACGCTTATCTCACACACAATTGTCAGTTCCTTTGTAGTTTTTAATTCCTCTATAACCTTATTGTTGTAGCAGTTTTGCTCTGAAGAAAAACATAATTTTAGAATATTGTGATTCAGTGATAATGATCATAATGAAAATGACAAAAGGGAATACAAGCTATTGAGATAAAATTCCTCAGGAAGGTAAGATGTTCCAAAATAGAATGAAGACATTTTGAATGAATTAAATATATGCAGAAAAAATTTAAAATGAAGGAATATAGAGAAGACTAAGGAGTAGTTTTTAACAAATGGAAGGGAAAAGAATGCTGGCTATGATAATGAATTACATCTCGGAGAATAAGGTGCAATATGCCTGAGGAAACAATGAATGTGAATGCTGTGAAGACAGATCAGGTAACTTTAACTGGAAGTGAGAAAAAGCAGCAAGTTTGTATGTCATGTATTATATGGGGAGTAGTAAAAATGCCTTCTTTTCCCAAGTTGCAGGAAGAAACAGTGTGTGTAACACAACCAAAGATCACATAAAGTACAAATGGAAATCAGTTTGAATTTTCATCAAAGGTGTTTTATGAAAAATTGGCTTGGATTGCATTTTGTGCACACTGTTATCTTCCTATGTGTGTTTGGGGAAAGGATGTAATGAATCCTTGATCCATCATTTCAGGAAGATGGGATAAAGAACAAGGAACAATATACTGGGGAAAGCAATGTAAATTAATGGTTCATATGAACAAATAAACGGCTGTGCCAAATCTTGTTCTTGCCTATCAGAACTTTTTAGCACAACTAGATGAAAATAATATGCATCAGAATTGATACAGATTCATGTAAATTTGTGTATCTCTCAGTGTCATTGTTGGGAATCTTATTTTAGTCTGAAGACATTGATGAGCAAAAAGTAAATAGCTTCCAAGAGATAAATTCATGAAACCATTCAGGTGGGGGGGGGGGGGGTTGTTAGGATTACCATCTCTAAATGATTCACAGAGTAAAACAAAAACTTAATGATCAGTCTACAAAGTACTAGGAGTATTTAGTACGTTAATTTTAAGAGTATATTGTTTAGGTAACAAAAAATTCTAGCATGATTATTTTTATCTGCCTAAGTATTCAAATGGAAAAACTGTTTGATATTGGCAACTCTTTGGCTATGGGTTATCTTAAAACATCAAGGAGAGACTTTTCCCTTACAACTTTTCTTAAACTTACCATTTCAATGTAATTCTGACTAACATTTTATGATTAGCAACAAACTTAATTACATCATTTAAAAATCAGAATTGCATTGCAATGGTCAGCTTTAGAAAGAAATGATAGGTGGATATTTTATTCTTTATGATGCTCCCTTTAATATTCTGCTTTGAAGATCTGAAAGCACCCAAAAAGTTGGCATAAATGGGACTCAACCATATTTATCTTGCACCATCTAAATTCCTAAAAAGGAAAAAGAATTGTGTTATGCTATTTTGTTAGCTATAGCCTTAACAGTTAATGCACCAGTAGCCCCTTCCATCCTGTATAAAATATAGAATGTTTGTGACAAAAAATTAAGCCACTGAATAATAGATCAGGATGTCTACTGTACAGGAAATACTAGAAATATACTGAATTTCTTTTGAATTTATGTAAAAATGACTCAAACATTTGGATAATCTTTCACCCCTAACATTTTTTAACAGGCTATACATTTCCAGAATTTTGAAGATTTGTTGCAGGGGAGGGTATGGGTGGGGCTGAGATTAATACAAAATCTGCAGAATTTCATTCCCATTCCTGTGAATATTAGTGAACTTTTGGTACATTATTATGACTAGCATGGGAGTTTTATCAAATTACAATTCTAAGAGGTAATGTGGAGAAATCAGCATAAAAATATTCTAGATCTTTGGACAATAATTTCAGACAGAGTAAAGAGAGTAAATTTAAATAAATCATTTGAGACCGTTAAACATATGGTATGGCAGCTAGCAATAAACACAGCTTCATATTACAAATAAAACAGTAAAGGTGTTAAGCTAGCCACAACACATATTTTGAATACTGCTGCATTTTTACTGCAATATATCTCAATATAGTACTGGAATTTTGTCAAAACTTAGACTGAAAACAGCGGAAAAATACTGGAATTTTAAACCTTCAAGGCAGTAGACACCCTGTAAATGCATCAAAGTAGTATTTGCAGCAAATGACCAAAACTAAATTATTACATACATGAAATTACAACCCTCCTCCCCTAAAAAAAGTGTTCCTTCAATTTATGTATGCAAATACTGAACATCAGTGGATAGATTACTTAATCATGGTAATAAACTTTCCATTTTCTTTTGAATGTTAATGTTGGTTAACATATTTTGCAAAGGTTTTGTAAAAGTTGTACATGCTTTGATACTTTATAGAACCTTTGAAAAATAGCACTATAATTGTGTCATTTTAACTAGTAGATCTTAGTAATGTATTTGTGAAATACTTCGGCATCAGTTTGAACTTATGTTGATTTTTATATATTTTTCTTCATTTGTGATTGATGCTGTTATTTGTAGAAAAAAAGGGAGGCCAGTGACAGCTGAGTAACAGTATCTGTTAATAAACAAAGATACAGTGGAATCTCGTTAGAACATTCCTCATTAACACGTTTTCCCGTGTATTACGTTGAATTATAAAAGTCCCGGTACCAAATCACCAAATGTTATAAATAACGTTTGCTTAGTGCGTTTTCCCGGTCCCGCTTACCACGTTTGAACTTTGATGTCCACATTCACTGTTTTGGCAAATCCTTGATCGGTCCAGTGGGAGTAGGCACTTAACATATTCAAGTTTGACGTCCTCATTTGCTACTTTGGTCAGTCCTCAGTCACAGGGTGGATACCAGCAGCCAATCACATGCATGTATGTAAATATTTGTGTGGGCGGAATAGAGAATCTTTGGCGTGGTAAACGCCAATGATAGTTTCTACTGTTGAGTGTTGATGAAACACACGTAGATTGTATTTTAACTTTTCATTTACAATGAAAAAAAAAGAAAGAAGTAAGTAACCAACAAAGAAAAACTGAAAATCCTTGAAGTAGATCACAATCCAAATATGAAACATGTGGATATAGTGTGGAAGTTAAACATTCCTCTGTCAACCTTAAACGCAATTGTTAGCAAACCTAAATTGATTGAAACTACTTTTAAGGAAGGGAAAAATGCTAAAACAAAACTTTCCTCCTGGAAAATAGGATCAGAAGAGGATCGGAATGAAATTTGTTACATGGAAACACCTATCGTATTCAAATCTTATTGAATACGCCAAAGATACATTCGTCTATTTTATTTATAACACGATACATGCTCATAATTTTGTTTTCTTTTTTAGTGGAAATTGTTATCACATGTGAAATAAAACAAGCAAAGCCACTATTGTTGCTTCCATAATTCGCAATTTATTTTCTCAAAAACATTCATAACCTCAAAAATCCAAGTTGACCAACATAAAAGCTTGAATTATTTATTCTCAGGCTTTATGTATCCAAATCCATTTGAACACACATTGAATTTAACGTGGAAACACGGATCATATTCAGTATGAAACTGTACTCAAAATTGATTTCAATTGCCCATGGAGACGTAGTAATTATTGGATTTTATTACATAACTATGTTCTTAAATTGCAGATTATGCATTTTCATTAACACGTTTTCCCGGCTATGACGTCCAAATCCTTAGGTCCCTGCAAAAATATACTAATGAGATTCTACTGTAGTGTGTTACTTGTAGTATAGCTGTTGAGCACTAGCAGCAGTTAACTTTTTTTGCCAATGATTTGGAATTTGTAAACAGCCCTGTTAGCTCTTAATAGCTTAATAAGACCTGAAAGAGGAATGCCATGTAAAACTTTCTTTTTAAGGCATCGTCGAGAACATAATGGTATTTATTTCATTTCTTATATTTGCATAAATTACATTCTTAATAAATAATACACACTTATGAATCTAACACTTTGTAAATTAGGCTCCTCGTACTTTAACCCCCTGGTTGCGTGTATGGTGTAGAGCCTCTACAACAAATTACTCCAGTATTGTAATTGTCTTCTCTCTCTCTCTCTCTCTTGCTCCTTTGATCTTGCCCATTTATCCCTCACTCTTCATAAGAATTGCTCCATCTTACTAATTTATTCTGCTCTGTTATTCGCTAACATTTTAATTGCTATTACATCTTTTGGTAATTGATTCCATTTCTCACTCCAAATACTATCCCTCCACCTTTTAACTGTTCTGCATTCAATTAGGCAGTGGTGAATATCCTCTTGTTTCCTACACATATTGCATCCTTTTGTCAAGTTTGACCATAATCCTGTAAGAAATAATACACCTGTTTGCATCCAAGCGTAGCCCATCCTTCCCAATTTGTCAGAATTATCCACATATTTCTCCTTGTCCAATTCCTTTTAATTTTTCTATATAATCCCAATGAACATTCATCCCCTCTCTCTATATCTCTCAGCTCCTTCCAGAATCTATTGCAATTAGTTTCATCCCATTGTCCAACTTCTCCCATTCCAATTTCTTCACCTCCCCCAAACCAGGTCTTCCTCGCCATTACATCTCTGATTTTTATACATTCCTTTAGACATTATCATCTAATCTCAGACATCTATACTAGTATTTCGAAATTCTCTCAACTATTACACCCTTTCTCCCTGCTCTTCCTAGTTCAACCAAATTTTCTCCTCTAGGTGAACTTTTTTGCAAGCCCAAGACCTCTCTACAAAACATTCTCATAAACATACTCTAGAGCAGAGGGTTTATGAGGCTATGCACAGGCATTGTAGTTCATTTCCGGGTTTCTGGATAAGACATCAGTGTACTTGCCACATGGTGCATGTGTTAAGAAAATATTACTTTGAGAAAGTCATGGCTAAGAATTCTCCACCAATGTAGAAAAACATAAATGCTGAAAGAGAGAAGACAATTGTATTAAATGTTTTTAACAAATTCTGAAAAGAGTACCACCTTTAATCGACAATGAATTTGGTTAGATGTGTTTAGCAGTAATTGCACTTTGTTGCCAGTGATACAGAATTGTAGCTCAGAATGTTTGCATTGCATTTGTTTTCTGTTGTATTTTCTAATGTATAGCATTCATAATTTTCTTAACATGTTGACTCATATTATCATTAAATGAATGAGTTTTCTAAAACCTAAAGTTAAAAGCAGTTTAATTCAGTATCTTTAATCACAGTTGGAATAGTAGATAGAGCTGCCAAACTATTCAGGTGCTTTTTGCATTTTTCAGCTTTTAGTACCTATTATGTGTTAGAAGATTAGGATGTAAGGCAAAATATAAGAATAAGGCATACAAAATGTTAAAAAGCTAACAATCCCCAAACTGAAGAATGTGCTATATTTGCATGCCATCTGGAGCAATTTCCTCTCGCAGTTACCTAGTTCCCATCATTTTCTACGTGGTGCTGCATGTTCTTGGCACATTAATGTTTGTTTACTTCTACTTAGAACTTAAGGTGAAACAGATATAGTTCAGCATAATTATACCCAGCTACTCTTAAAATTACAAAACTGAACTCATTCCCCACTTTATTTTTGGACTCTTCATGTTTTCTTCCTGTTCACTATTTTAACATCCCTAGCCCATTTTAATATTATTTTGCCAATTGGTTATTAGTTTGTTTTTTATTTCTCATGTGATTTTAGCATTGGTACCTACATTGTTAAATGCAAACCTTCACTTCATAATTTACACATTTTGTGGGACCCTTCTTATCTTTGCTCTGAAGAAAATTTGTGACACAAACTTGGGTTTCTGAGTGACTTCTAATATCCCTTTCACACTGTTTCTTCGCAGAACAATACCTACTTGAATCATTGCCCTGACTGAGGAGACTTATTTGCTCTGTTTGGACTTTTATGAAGTCATATTTTCACATTTATCCAAAATACAACAAATAGGTGCGTCATCATGTATACTTTTTCCTATTTTGGATCACCAACAATAAATTAACACAAATTTGTCCATGATATGTGTTTGTATGGGTTTTGCCATTCAATACACACATCTTGGTAAAAGCTCTGTAGTACTTAAACTTTTTAGCTGTGTTAAATGTTAATACTATTAGACAGACAAACTTATAAACATTCAAACAATTTTAAATACATTCACTTCAAAGTATAGCCAAAACTTTAAGCAATTTATTATGCAACCAAAGTAATCCTAAAAATATCCATTCCACAGAAGCAAGTATCAGAGTTTAAAAGAGTATTCTGCAATTCATTGCCTCAAAAAGACATGTCCTAGTCATTAATCAGCACTGTTATGTTCTGTATGGTAATACTGTGTTCTTTTGCATACAGTGTTAGCTCAGCTCTCATTGGCCTACCTTTAGAGTTAAAATAATTTACTATTGTTGCTTAAATATCTTTTGGCTTCCAGTTTATGTATTTGCTGATGTGTTCTTACTGCCTAAAGGTATTTGAAGATATTTTAAATGCAGCTCGAGAGAGTTGATAAGTTTTGTAAAGTTATTTCTAAATTTTTAAATTTGTGCCAGGAGTCATCAACCTAATGTATTGAAGGCAATACAGCATGCATTGTAGCTAAACATAAAGGCAGTAATTTTAATTTTTTTGTTCTGCAAGTATCACCTTTATGTGTAGCTGTATTGTAAATGCATATAATCCCCATTGCAGGTGATTGATGATTACTGATTAATGCTTTATATGCATTGTAACATAAATATTTTTGAGCAAAATTGTATGAGTTTATTTGCCTTAACTTTCAAGCTGCATTAAAATAAAAGCAAATATGTATCACAGCCGTTCAGCTCGAAGCCGATCCAGATCACGCAGTAATGGAAGAAAAAGGTTCTACAGAAGTCCTGATAGAAGAAGACACTTCAGTCAAAGAGGGAGAGAATTTAGGTGGTCTGGTAGAAATTTCTCATCAGGCTATCGCGAGTGGAGAAGGTACATTCCTTACATTTTGTTTCTGTACCAGCAGAATTCTATTATGCAGTTCTTCCAGCTGAATTATGTTATGTAATTTGCTCCATGTTTCTATATGTTAAGAACATAAAGTTATAAATAGATATGAGCAGAATATTTTTCAAACAGCAGCACGTTGGATGTACATGGTAAACAAACATCAGGTGCATGTGATTTCAATTTTATGTATGCCATGTGTTCACTTATTTTTGGACATTCCCACCAATCCTTTATGAAACATAGCTCCATGTGGTGCCATACTTTAAAGACAGTTGGTCTGCACCTTTTGTCCACAAAGATAGAGAAAGCTTCCTTCTCTATACTATAAATCTATGATAACTAAGCCATTTATCATGTATTCTACTTAAAAGAGCTACCTTTCAGTTGGATCAGATTTATTACCATGAAACTTGGTAACATTATCAAAATGATATCCTAAAGGAGTGGCTAAACCATTTTGCCATAAAATAATACTTACATCAAAAAATCGTTTCATTTTTTCTGTAATTGCAAATGGACTTTCGTTCGGCAAGCCCAGTGAAGCTTGACATGTCATGGTTGTTCTAACACCTCCTTTGAGCTAACTGTTCCCACTACATATGCAAAGTGGCAGGCCTTGGAAAACAATACATTTCCTTCATTAACAGCTCAAATAACATGTCTACATATTTTTATGACATAATAGTTTAGATTTACTAAAGGAAGCAAGCTCTAATAACATTGATCTGTTACTACATGAGATTAGAAAACTCTAAAAGTTTATTTTCTTCATTTCTAGTACAAAATGACTTGAAACGTTATAAGTAGTTGTCTAATGTATGTAAACTTGTTTATAGCTACTTATATACTTATATAAGGTCTCTAAAGCAGATAATATATATTTATTTTGATATACAACATTTCTGTCCTCACATACGGTTAAAATCTTCTTATTGTTACTTCTCTTCCAATCCTGATGGTACAAATGGTAATGAGGAACCTTGAAGTGGTCATAGCACAGGGTTATAAACACCAGGAGCATTTAAATGCTACACTCCCACAGCCGACATCTGAAGCACACTGTGACAAGGAAAGTAAAGTGCCATCTCAATTACATTTGCAAAATATAAAATTGTATTTTGCACTTCATTATCACATTTTTTCCACGCATAACGGCACATGTCCCTATAGCATCCCTATTCTGAAGATGCTTGATTGTAAACAACGAAATATAACTTCATTATGAACATTCTGTCAATTTTGATCTGTCATACATATACTTTATATCGTCAAAAAAAAAAAAAAAAATTACACGTCTAAAGGTTGTTTAGTTTCAGGGGTAATAATTTTTATTATTACTGCCTTCTCTAATATTAATTCATGAAGGATATTTTCATCTTTATGAATAGACCATGGATTGAAGAGAAGTGAATTTGACAGCAATCATTGAGAACGTTTCTGTAAAATTTTCTCAAATGCTCTTTGATCATTTTTCTACTAGAATACCATCTACATAAATATTTGGTGGAAGATTGTCACGAATTTTCTTTTCTACTTTGGCCCGAAACGGTTTACTGTAATTTCTTGAAAACAAATATAAAATTTTTTACATAGCTCACATGACATGGATATAACACCTCAGCTGCGTACGAATGTGTTGTGCCGTGGACAGACTGAACTGATGTGGTACATCTTTCTCCTTTTCTTGCTAATGTCCAGTCCCCTGCCATTTCATAGTTGTCCCTGATGAACTGATATTTATTTCTTGTGCAAACAAATCAGCTTCCTCCACATATTTAATTTCATCTTCCACATTTTTAATGGCGACAAACTGTGTTATTCATCTGGATGAAATTTGATTTTGTTGTTTCAGCGAGTTGATAAAAAACATTGATGATTTGAAGTTCCTTAAATTCACTTCCTCTGCAATAATCTGTGCCCAAGTTTGTAGATGCCAATAATGAACAATAACACCTTTATCTCTTGCTTCCCTAAATCCGTTCATCACATGCTCTTTTATTTGCATTAACTTGGTTTCTCATTGCCTTTAATATGGTGATGTGTTTCTTCTTCTTCTTCTTCTTCTTCTTCTTCTTCTTCTTCTTCTTCTTCTTCTTCTTCTTCTTCTTCTTCTTCTTCTTCTTCTTCTCCTCCTCCTCCTCCTCCTCCTCCTCCTCCTCCTCCTCCTCCTCCTCGTTCTCCTCCATAATCCAAAACAGTCTTTGTATTTCCAAATGAGAGGAGAAGGTCACATTTTTAGAATCTGTATGTATGATTTCATTCCCCCCCCCCCCCCCCCCCCGATGTTTTAAATTAATAAACTTTATTGAGAGCCTCTTCATTGTAGCTTTGCAATATATCCGCTCTTCTAGGACGTTTCTATGGAGATACAGCATAACTACTGGAGCTCCCATTTGTTTCGCCGGATGCTTTATTTATATCGTCCTCACTTCCAGAACTCCTATACTCTGTAATGTGTGATCATTTATATCACTAAAATCTAAAGTCATCTGTACTTTTTCTTCCAGAATGTTATAATAGTTTTTTTCTATTATATCCTGAAGAAAATTTGCAAACTGCTGGTCCTCTACACCAGGTTGCATGTTGTTTGCAAACTTGCAATTAACTTTATTCCTTAATATATTGATAACATTCACTGGATAAATGGAGATCATGTTGCTTTCCTAGATTTCAACTGTGCTAGATGGCAGCTAATCACATACTGTAGGCTACAATCAAGTGCACGTGCCTGCTGCCATGCCGAGCTGCCCAGCTGATCTTTAATGAGCAATTATAGTTTTACCATTGATTTTAAGGCAAAATGATTATTGCCAGTGCATTTAGGATGTCTTAATTGACCATTTCACCACATTTCATCCAAATCGATCTGGTCCAACTGATAGGTTTCCCTTGTCAGTTATTATATTATAACATCTATGGTTTGTAGATTCTCTGCTTACAATGTAATTGTGGAGGAAGGGAACATGGAGAGAGAAGAACTGAGATCTCAAGAGAAAAGTGACCTAGCAGCCAACTAAGTTGTATATTTGTGGAGTCGGTTTTTATAATACTACATCACTTACACTTTAATTTTTGAGGGGGTGGTTTCAAGAGTCATTGCTTCCATTTTCAATTTCGGAGGCTCCAAAGCCTTCTCTAGCAGTGGAACAAGCTTCTTCACTAGGGTATCAACTGGCAGGATTTCAAAATTTATTAGCCGATCTTTATGCTTCCATATTAAAATGTTTTCCCTTATTGTGAGTTCATTGTGGCCTGTTATGCTGTTTAGTAGTTTTGGGTCAAGGTTATGATTTTCATTGATTCTTACCTTTAGCTTATTTTCACTGGTAACATTGCGGGAATAATTCATAAGGCAGGGTAAAGGAGCTGAAAAGGCTTTCTACCCTTGAATGTGTCATCCCTGGCTATGTGAGGGAAGGAACTTCTTTTACTCAATACCCGATTGCTAAATTTAGTTCTTTGGCATTGCTAGGCCCAAGTGTGTAGGTAAGTGATGGCATCATGTGGTTAGGACTTTCTAAATGAGACAAGTTCTGCATGTTCAAAATTTTAGCGATGATGGTGCTTTTTGATGCCACTGCTGTAATGTCGTCTTTAACGCTCCTTATATATGGCCTATGATCTTCGGAGTTACCTCATTCCTCCAAGCGATGACTGGACCCATTTCTGAAATGGAGGCACCCAGAAGGCAGACTTCATTACCTCCGATGGTAGGCTGGTGATGAGGATGGGGTGGAATGTAGAGGTCCTAAGCTTTTACCTCTGGATTCTGAACCACATTGGGCCTTGGGGATACTCCACATGAGCAAGTCAAGAGGTGAAAGCATGGATTAGGGCCAACTTAAAATCCACCCCAGAGCCGGGAATTGAGCCCTGGACCCCTGAAGGAGAGCCAGGAACGAAACCACTGTGCTACCTCAGCATCCTACTGCTGTAATGTTGAAACCTGTGAAATTCGCTTCCTGTTAATGACAGTGTTTCTTTCAAACTCCAAAATCAAAGGAACACATGGTGTACATGCATATATATTTATTGTGTCTTTAAGTGTGTAAATATGAGGTTAAGTCCTATACTAAGTTACTATAGTTTTTTGGGCAATTTGAAGCTATAAATCAGGATAGAATACACTTTTATTTTGCACCACTCTTTGATTACCTTCTCTACATGTACCTAGTATGTAGAGGAAGCATTGCAATTGAACCTGAAATTCGGTACCAAGACTTTGGCTGAGAAAAAACGGAGAGAAGTTTCAGTGAAATATCCTCCAACCCCAAACTACCGTTTACATGGAAAAGTGTTTCACTATTCTTGATTTTCTCAAAAATTGTCTATAACTTTTATTAAAATGCCAACTATGTAAGATATTTACGTGATAAATAAAATGCATGTTTTAAATTTTGTGGGAAGAGTCTGTGAAGTCTTCTTCATTTGGAAGGAATTTTGTGTAACTGGCAGTGACGGCCATTTAGGTATTCTACTGGCGGTACCAAAAAAAAAAAAAAAAAAAAAAAAAAAAAAAAAAAAAAAAAAAAAAAAAAAAAAAAAGCAAGTCCCTCAAATAAGAATGTTTACCAACTTGTGCAGTAGCATCGGACATATTAGGCAGTTGACAAGAATTGAATTTATTTTAATTTTGGACCATATATGCCTGATATCAGCTATTCCGGTCTTATACAATGGACATCTCCCTCAAATAACATGTAAGAAAAACTAAAAATAATAGCACTATTTTCCTCATGGCCATAAATCCATTTGTTCTTTTGATAAATTTCCGGATTGAATTTACAACATTGATTTTGGTTTGCTGCCGCAGATTCAGATTCGGAAGTGGTCTACCCAGTGTTTTCATCTGAATTTTTTCACTGAGTCCTGTTGCTAAATGGAGTTTTTAATATTTCACTTCCTTTGTTCATGTTTGTAACTTTCACACACAACTGAAATTCACTTAAAGAAAATACTACACTGTTTTAGTTACCTGACTTCATGGTGAACGTCTTTGGACTGAACTGTTACTATGCAAACATACAGAAATACTTGACAATTGTTTTGAAAAAAGGTGCTCAACACATGGTTAATATGCTAGTACTTGTTTTTATTTATTTATTTTGTGGTGCATAAGATACCACATATTCAATCATAACCAATAACCCTGCTGCTATGGAATACACAAATATTGAAGTAGTGCATCTTAGTTTAAAAAACTAATGATATAACTATATTTAAAACCATACATTTTTATTTACCTCTTAGTTTAAAAAACTAACAATATAATTATATTTAAAACCATACATTTTTATTTATAAGGATATTTTGGTGTATTATTTCTGCATTCAATTTAATTATACAATTTGCATTTCCAAACGCAGTAGCATTAACTTGCAGGCAGATGGTAATACTGCATTAAAGGAAGGTTGGTCGGGAAATACTCATTCCACTATTGTTGCTAGGTTCTGTACTTTATTGTGCTCTAGTGAGTGGAACAAAGGTCTGCGTCAGAGCAATCTTGGCCTCACCTCTCCCATAAAAACCGTGTAGAAACTACACCCTAGCCTTATACGTTGCTTATGAGAGTAGACGGTACCAATCTGGAATTGGCTCCAAGCTTCAGAAAACTTAATGGCAGAGCTCTCTGCTTATAACGCCTATTCAAATGAGAGAATATATATTTGAAAACATTGCTTTATATGTAATTCCTATAAACTTCTCTTTCTTTTCTTTTGGCACAAGTAGTGCCACGGCACAGCAGCACTACCCCAGAAGCTGCCCCCAGGTAACTGGTAAACCATAAGAGATGACAAAAAAAGTTGCTGCACAAAAAATGTAGATTTCTTTAAAACACTCAATTTATTTCATCAAGTTTGTGACATCAGCCATTTCCAAGAGATTGTTATTGGTTTGAAATTTTCAATGCATTATCATATTTTGAATTGCGGTCACCATTAAGTTGTTACTCATGATGCCATAGAAAGAGAGTGGAATTTCAAGGCTACCTATAGTGACCCATTTGACTCGTTTCAGTCTGCTTTATCCTGATTGTACCTTCAACGAAACGTAGTGAAACCATTTTTGCTGATGTTTATTTTGAAACAATAGAGTAGATGGAAAAATAAAAATAAGCTTTTATAAGAATAATTTGTAGAACTAATAATAAATATATATATATATAAGAAAACAATAGTGGGTACGGAGTCATGTGAGTGTAATACATCAAGAGTTTTGTTAGACATATCACCAAATTCATTTAAGTGTGTTTAAAGTTGATTTTTATATTTTTGATATTAGAAAGTGGCAACTTGCTTAGTGAGTTATTTCATATCTCTCTCTCTCTCTGTCTCTCTCCCCCCTCTCCCCTCTCTCTCCCCCCCTCTCCCCTCTCTCTCCCCCCTCTCTCTCAACATCCTTTAACTGGGTAGGTCATATTGTACAATGAATGGATGAATGAAAAGGGTGAACTGATGCTGAAATGAGGCCAGGGTCCATAGAGCTTCAAGTTACATGACATTCATCTTAAGGATAAGGAAAATCCCAGAAAAGACCTTATCTGGGTTACTCACCCTAACCGAGATTCAAACTCGGGATTTCTTAAATGTAAGGCAGACACGCTACCCCTACACCATGGAGGTGGGCATCTCTTTGTTGTCATTGGAAATCCATCTTCCTTGTAGATGTTGCTTCATTTTCTCATATAGATCTGAAGCTACTGACGGCCTGTATTACGATCTCCGGTTAAAAGTCATGGTTTGTAACCTATCAGTTATCGCTACCTGAAGGTTAGGTGCATTGCCGCGTATTACAAACGCATATCAACCGATGGTTAGTAACCCTAAGGTTTATGATGCTGGGCGAGAAGTTGGCAACACCAAAGAGATATGTATTTCTCCTTGGCAATAGTTTTGTGAGTGATTTCACTGTTTATACAACGCTATCTCGTGGTAATCTGCAACATTATAGCGTCATTATTGGTCATTAGTAACAAGGCGAGCGGACAGACTATTATAGATTGTGAACGGTTTTGGAGATTTTTTTAGAGAATTTTGACATGAACATAACCTAAAATGTAATTTATATACGTCATTGAGCATACAAGATGCGGTTCTAGTACGTTATTGGATTACTGAGCTACAATAGGATACCGTAAACAATAGTTATAATTACCTTTTTATTAGCTTTTCCGTTCACGAAAGCTATTATATTTATAGAAAAGCAACTTCGATGGTTCTAATGTTGATTCGGATTTACACATGTTGCCTGACATTTAAGTTCAACACAATATTCTTAAGTTTGTTGCATCTTTCTAATACCGTTCCTTGGTTATTCTATTTGGAAAACTATGCCACACTTCAAAGTTTCGTTAAAAATAGTGTTAAAGAGTTTTGACGTAAACGTTTTACGAATATCACTTTAATAACCGAAAACCATAGTCTTTTGACGCAAACATTTCATGAATATCACTTAAAACTAACGTGGAAAGCCATTCGACAATTTTAAAAACCAACCTAAATATAAACTAACACGCAAAATACGTTTACCTTTGCCCACACTGCTTGTCATTTAACCTAAAATGTTTGGCCTTCCAAAAACAATCCAAGCACAATGGTTAGTTCCTTACGCCCTGACAGTAATATTTAAGACTGGGTGTTGGAGTGAACTATTCTAATGTATAGATAACATTTCCAAAAACTTGAAAATATATTCTGAATCACTCTCAATAATCAATCTCTGCCGGTGGTACGCCATGTTTCATTCGGAAATACGAGTTAACTCCAAGGTATCATCTTTATCCACCACTTGAGGTGGTGGTTAGTTTACCTCCAAAAATAACTCCCGGGTAGCCCTTAACCAAAGATTGTAATACAGCGGCAGTACGTAACTCTCAGGTAAATCTTACCCCAAACCTTAACCGGAGATCGTAATACAGGCCGTTAGTCAAAGCTAGTAGAGAGCAGACTGTCTGTATAAGTATAGTGTTTTCACTTCCACCAAGTAGGTCAAGGCCACATCGCCTCATTCTCACTCTACCTACTCTCCCTCCTATGCAAGCGCAGTTGACTTGTCAAGTTGATATGTGAATTGTATGCACTAACAATGAGTTACCAGTGTTGATTAGCTTTTTCAGCTTTTTTAGAATAATTAGTATATTATTACACCATAAGGAGTTTATTTTGCATGTTTTAATATGCTTACACACGACCTTCGAGATCTATTCACTAAAATAATTATATTTTGAAAGGTAAGGAAAAGGAGAAAATGTGAAAAATAACTCGCTGATCAGAAATTCTATAGTGGACAGACATCATTTTCACTGCATTCTTCGTCACTGGAACTGTTGTTGCTATCTTCACGTAGATTTATCACAATGTTTAAATATGTTCATCTCGTAGTCCTTTCTTCACAAAGTCTTCCTCTTGCATCCACTCCACATGGGCAATGCATTTCTGTCAATCTTCTGTCACGTGTTTAATGGCATCGTACAGTAATTTTCTTACATCTTTAATTTTGAATGCAGAATTCTTGTCTACAACCTCTCTTTTTATTAGGGCCCATAAGGTTCAATAGGGTTACATTGACAGTGATATGGAAGAAGCCGTACTACTTCATGACCCATTTCTGTAGCCAGATCATCAAGCTCATATTTCTTATAGTTGCTGCAATGTTGTCTAACAATGCAAAGCAATTCAGCTATTTGTGTACGTGTGTGTGCGCATGCGTGATATAGCTTACATTGTCCATCTTGATCACACAACCTTCTTCCAGTCTCCAAAGGAGATGGGTAAACCATTCTCTAAACACTACGTTATTCATTTCTTGATGATAAGAAATTTACCTCTTTTTTATTGAATCACTAAATCTGCCCTTTCTGTGAAACTATATTTGACTGATCTGGCATGGCAGATTATTAGATGTGATTCTTTACCTAGTGGAATCTTTAGACCACCGCTTCTTTTAGAATCCTGCCAGATAAAACTTTAAGCATAGTTTTGGTTTACCCAAGTTATGTCAATGTAATTAATAGGACATGGGTGGTCTTGTTTCTATATGTCATGCATTGTTCCCAAAAATGAGGCCCTCGCCAGATTAATATCTTTTCTCCCTATCAAAAACAGTTGCCTGTCGTTACATTTTTGATAACTAAAGTCAAGTTTTCTCAAAATTTTGTGTAAAGACGTAATATTCCTGTATAGTCAGCTTTGTCAAATTAACTTAAGTTTTTAAGCATAGGATATTCACCATGATCATAAAACTCCTGTACTGATACGGATTATGTGTTTCTGAAAATCCTCGTATGTATGTGGCACTGTTGTTATAGACATGGCAGTAGTTATTTTTTGTGTACCGCTTTAAGAAAAAAGAAACACACACACAAGCCATTTTTCAGAGCTTTAAAAAAAATTATAGTATTAAAAGTATCTTTTGACTGTTGTGTAATACCACTCAGATTTGATGTTCATTATGCACAAGTTAATCACACATAAGTTCATGTCCAATTGTTGGACAAAACTCTAATGGCATCAACTACAGAAGGAATGTTGCACTGGGAGAGGAGAAAAGCCATTGGAGGGGGAGTGGTGCGGAGTGCGGGACAAATGTGCTTGAGCTGCCTGTTCAGAGTGAAAAGACTATAAGCATTTTCATGCAAGTTCCAAGGTTACAGCTTCCTTGAGATATGATTTGAAGTTTCATTTATAGTTGCAGAATAATTTATGAAGTTAACAAGAATCACTCCACAAAGGTCATCGTCCTCCATGGTATAGTGGTTACCATGCTAGCCTGTAGTTCCTGAGGTTGCAAGTTCAAACCTGGTGTAGGGCAATGGGTTTTTATGGGCGTAAAAATCCTTAGCATAGTTTCCTTCGGAAGGGAAGTAAAGCTGGTAGTCCCATGTCGTAGATTTACGGCACGTAAAATAACCTTAAGCCTGATAAAGAGGCCTCTGCGCAAAATAACCTGTCTTTCATGCCCAATATAGAATGGGATGTTAAGGACCACATCAGTTAAAGAGTGTCCATAAATAAAACTCAATTTTTTTATTTTTTCAAAAAGGTCTCAAAATATTATGTTATCACCTTTCTTGCACTTGCCTTTGGCGATTTAATGTTTTCCATTTTTACTTTCTCTACTACTTATAGCAAGTAGAGGAAGCAAGGCATTCCACACAAATATTTGATATCAAGATTTCAACAGAAATACACGTTTTGTGACTCCCTAATTAAAAAAAAGAAGCATTTTTAGAAAAACATCTGATATGTATCTTACTCTCACTTTCACTCTCTCTCTTGTGTTTAAGTTCTGCATCTTCCAAGGATGCAACACAAAGATTTTCAAGAAAATGCCCCCACCCAAAACTACCCTTTACATGGAAACATTTCTGAAATTTTGATCAAAATATCATACTTGCATACTAAAACATATGTTGAATTTTCTCTACATTCTGAATGAATTTTTTATAACTTTAAACCGTAAGAGGTAGACAAAACCTTAAGACACAAAACATGTAGGTCTTGTTAAAACATACAATTTATATCAAACATTTTTATGGCATTAAGTATTTCTAAGGTATTCTTTAATATTGGTTTGAATTCTCAAATATTTTATACCTTTTTTTTTCTCTCAGTGGCCATGCAAAGAGAACAGAATTTCAAAGTCATCACTTAGTGACCCATTCTTAAAAGATTTGACTATTGCTTAAGCCCACTGTGTTTCCTCATCCCCTTGTACCTTCAAGGAAATATGTAATAAAAACATTTCTGCAAATCTTTATCTGGATTAACATTAATAGATAGAAGAATAATCTGTTGTAGGAATAGTTTGTTGAAAAGTGGGTACAGAAATTCATGTGAATGCAACATCAGATTTTTGTGTCTGGGTTGAAGTAGTGCATCCACAGGTTGTTCTGTGATGATGTGCAATAGGCAGATATCGCCTTCAACAGCATGTTTGAAGATTATTAATGAGATTTTATTGTTCAAACAATTTCTTGCAGTTTCTGAAAGCACAGCTCATCAGTGCTACATCAGAGGCTGAAGTTGAACTGATTTGATGACATTTCAGTAGTGGTTCAAATGGTTCGAAGTTGATGAATTACTACACAGCTTTCTATTTCATACATTTTAGCTGACTATGCTGGGCATTAATTCTGCATTTGTCAGACATTTCTTCAAGTGCAAGTAACCTAATGCAAGACAATCCTTTCTTGAACTTTATTTAGGAAATTAGCATAGTATATTAAAGAACAAAATAAAACACAATTTTTTAAGACCAAATTTAATACAACATTGCACATGATTTTTATATAAATTTAAATAAAGTCATTGGAATTGGAACTAATAATGATATATAATGGATAACATACTGTTGTTACTAATTAGTGCAGAAATGTATGAAATGGATGCAGTAGGAAGGGAACTAATAATGATATATAATGGATAACATACTGTTGTTACGAATTAGTGCAGAAATGTATGAAATGGATGCAGTAGGAAGGGAATGGAGTAAACAGCAATTGAGAGCAGCTGCCAAACCCCCCATTTAGATAAAGAAATGTTGTAGTTTCTATTTTTACTCTACAGGGGAAAAAAAGATATTGTGCCAAAGGTAATCTTAATATTCCAAATATTGTCTAAAATCTGCTAGACTTGTTGATAAATCCTGCTGATACACTGTGACTTTGAGGGTAACCTTCAGCAAGCTTTCACCTTATGCCTCACATTCCTTTTAAACCAAGTTTAAAGTAAAGCTTGAGGTTTGTTTATTTGTGTGTGTTACTTGGAAAGTATACACAAATACGAGATGACCTATGGTTTAAACAAACAAACAAAAAAACATGCTCTTGTTTTCTTAGAAATGCAGCATATTATCACTTGTTTCAACTTACTGACAAGTTACTTCTATTAATGTTGTATATTTGTTTTCAAACTGTCCTTGGGAATATAAATTAAGCAAACTGTGTTCCTCATTCCTGGATAACAAAAAATATCTTAGTTTTCAACTTAACCTCATATAAAAATTATGACTAAATCTTGTACTAGTGCATAAGATAAATATACACAGTATGGCCATAAATTGTCAGTAACTTAAAAAATATATAATCACTAAACAAAGCTGCACACCCGCCCACCCGCGCGTGCGCGCGCACACACACACCACACACACCACACCACACCACACCACACCACACCACACCACACCACACCCCACCCCATCCCACCCCACCCCACCCCACCCCACACCACACCACACACCACACCACACCACACCACACCACACCCACTCACACCCACACACACTCTCTCACACTCTCTCACTCACTCACTCACTCACTCACTCACTCACTCTCTCACTCTCTCACACACTCACTCACACACACACTCACTCACTCACACACTCACTCACTCACTCACTCACTCACACACTCACTCACACACACACTCACTCACACACTCACTCACACACTCACTCACACACTCACACTCACACACTCACACACTCTCACACTCACACACTCACACTCACACTCTCACACTCACTCACACTCTCACACTCTCACACTCTCACACACTCAAAAAATGCAGTTGGAGACTTTTTGCAGTAAATGATCTAAACCACAATGTTAGTATGCATATAACTATTCAAAGCAAAATCTAATCTAAAATTGGGTACTCTTTTAGTTTTGCGTTGCATGTTCTCATAAACAAAACTTCTCCATTTCTATTTTTTATTCCCTTTTGGCTTTATGAAAGTTACCCACATGAAAGGTTACATAGTTTGGATGCATGAATATGTCTGCATTATTTGTAATAATTTAAATATGGAGTTATAATTATTGTACTACTGAAAATATCCCTAAAAAGGGGGGGAAGAAAATTGATTTCTTGTGTTTAAGTGATTTGTAAAATAGTACAAAATCTAAATTTTCTAAACGAAAGACAGCCTTGTACCAGCCTGCAGCCTCCTGGATATGATTGCAAAACTTGGTTTTCATCCTACCTTTTAGCATTCCATGTACTGTTAACAAAGTTAGATTATTTTGGAGTTCAAGATATTTGCATACAAATATTATCTCTCACAGGATGTGTGCTATATCTGTGTTTAGATCACGTTCACCAGTGCACATGAATAGGCCAGTTAGTGGAGATTGGCAGTTAACAGAGCGGGAAAAGCAGCGACAAGTAGAGGAAAGACGAGTGATCTATGTTGGTCGCATTGAAGAAGGAACAACTAAAGCTGATCTTAGACACCGTTTTGAAGCCTTTGGGCCCATTATAGATATTAGTGTCCATTTTAGAGAACATGGGTAAGTTTCAAGAATTATTTAGTTTTAGTATGAATCAGTGGAACAATTAAACACAAATTGGTATTATTTAGTATGTAAATTAACAGAAACAAGTTGTATTCACAGAATAGTAAGTACAGCAGTCTGTCCTAAGCCAAAAAGATATATCTCAATATTATGTTTTGAATGGCTGATTTGGAGTGTTTGTGTAGCTCTGAGCCTATGTGCATCTTCTGAAGCAAAAACGATATATACCAATTCCTTACTGAAGAAAGGAAAGCAACAATTAAAAGTAATTTACAACTAGGTGCATTTAGTAATTCACAAAATCTGCATTATTGAAAAACAATGAAATACTGAAGTATGTCTTTTTGGCTTAGGAGGGCAGTATGTAGGGGGTTTATGGACACTAAAGTTCTTGTATGCAGTAAATGTTCACACAAATGTTTGTTTTTTGCTAGGTTGGTAATGATAATAGAACATAGCCACAGTAGAGGCAAATTTCTATATTTTCGTTAAGGTGTAACAGGAGTATTTAAGTAAATGGTGAATTCTAAAATTACAAATACTATAGTTGGAATGCAATATTTTACTTTTTATTTGACTATATGTTATGTTTTAGTGTTCCTTTTTTGTGTGCAGGGTGATAATGTTACTTTGATGCTGTAAAGGTAATTTCAATAATATGTACACCATTTTAGAAGTTTCAAGTTTGATTTATATCAACAATGCCTCAAAATTAACTTTACTTTGCTGGTAAGGAGGTGTTGTTTGGTTCACCATGTAATGAATTCAATCTCTGAATGCCATCAAGAAAAAAAAACTAAAGGTAGAACAGTTGGAAACGCCAATCAAAGAAGTATGTTTGATTATTATAGTATCATAAAGAGGATGTGATTAAAGATGGGATTTTCCAATTATACAATCACAAGGCCTTGCAAATTCTAACCCTTCTAGGATACATTACAACCTACAATTGAAGATTCTCATATATTGTGGACAAATGCAAACTGAAATGTATTAAAGACTTGAAGCTTTCCCAGTGTTGGTAACTAATGATTAGGGATGTGATTTTGTTTTGGTGATTATTTTCCCCTGATTTCAGTGCTAAAAGGATTTGACTTTGATGAATATTTTTTTGAATTAAAAAACACAAACCAACAAAAAAAGACAGTATTTTTGTGCATATTTTGCACCTTTAAAAATTGATAAAATTTAACTGCATAGGATCCAGGATATAAGCTGTTATATACAAATAATATAAGCATCTTTATAACAGCTTGAGAGACAAATGGAGATGGATGAAGATACTCATATGTGCATATGAGAGGTGTAAGTGTGGATCTATTGCAGTGAAATTTATGTAAATATATTTTGAAATATAAGAAATTAAGTTTAAGTTTTTTTAAAAAAGTTGTTAAAACTCTTCAAAACATGAATTGCATGCTTTTTTTTATCCATATATATATATAGGCTAAGAATAGTTTTGATGCTTGTATACGATAGCGATACCCTAAGGTCAGATAAAATGTTTTTAAATACTGAGAATGCTCTTTCACCGACCACATTTCCAATTGGAAGCCACAGAAGCTACTGCCACTTCAAAGGAAAACTGTGGTGATCTTCAAGCATGCCTGCCAAAACCTGTTAACACAATCATTGTCACTTTTTTCTCCTGTATGTTCTTTTGTAAACTTCTGAAGCGCTTGGTATCCTTTTACAAAATCTTGTTTTGAAATTTGGCGAGTCCGGGGATGCCTTTAACTTTCTTGAGCAGTGCAGTCCACTGTGTTGCTCAGAAGAGAAGGAAGGTTGAAGAGTTTAGCCACAAGGCTCCAAAGTCCAGCAGAAACCAGAAAAAGCAATCTCACTGCAGAGAAAGAAACAAAAACTAAAACAAATAGTATATCACAACAAATAAGAATAAAAAAAGAAAATTCTTCTAAATAGAAATATAAAACCATTGATGAATACACTACCAAAATTAAACACCTTCCACCTAAAATAGCAGTAGCACTTCTAAGATTGGATGCAGGCTATGACTGCTTAGGAGAATACCTTCAAGGATTGGATTTGTCTCAGGAACATGGTGCTCTTTGTGTGGAGAAGATGTACCTTTAAAGAAGGAAGGCTTGCTACACTGCAAATGACTAGACCCGGAGAAAAATGACTGAAAAGATCTAGCAGGACTGTGATGTAAAGCAAGAGGACTAATGATGTGACACCAAGCTCCAGCCATTTAAAAACAATGTAGTTTATTAATTAATTTTGAAGATTGAGAAGCTAGTAACAGTGATGTGCCATAATTTAAAATAGAGAGAGTTGAAGGTTGTTATACTACATCACTAAAATGTAATTGTAGCATTTGTAATTGTAGTGTAACAACCTTCAACTCTCTTTATTTTAAACAATGTAGTTTACCTGTAGTTGTTCTTTATAAAATATATCAGCTTTGCAATGGTGGTTTTTGCTGCCACTTGCTGGAACTTAACTTTTAAGTGTTTGTTTTCTGTGCTTACTCAGGTTTGCAAGGATCTCTGTGACAGAATTATTCACAACACACCTTTACACAATTTGAAATTTGCTTAACAGTCCTTCAGGCTTGGGGTACAACCTCTGAGGCAGCAAATAGGATACTTCTTCCAAATTGTTAACTGGAATCCACAGCAGAATAGTGCTCCTTGGCAAATGTAGACTCACACTGAATTGACTTTAGCTTTCCAGAAATGAGCTGGTAAATCTAAAATTGTCTTCTAGCTCTTTTGAAGTATCCCACAATATCTTCCAAATATTCCTCTATATATGGAACTGATGGCATCCAAGAGCTGCGGTCAGTAATTACTGGCTAAGGAAACAGTTTTCCAGATTCCTTACTGTTTGGGTATTTCCTCTTTATTTGTCAAACATAACCCTGTTTGCGTTTTCTTGTGTTTAAAAATCCATTTATTTGTTTGAAGCACACATTCATTAAAGATTTTGAGCTCATACCATGTATTTTAGCTATACCATCTAGCTTATGGGCCCAGCACTGAACTTGTGTTAGACTTTCTTAGACAAGGCTTGTAAGTGTATACACACAGCTTGGCACCCTCTGTCAATATAGCCTTAATGTTCTTGTAGTCCATTGAGAAACATGTGAAGACAGACAACAATCCCTGAGAGCATTCAAGTACCATGACTCCCACCACAAGCAGTTTTAAGGAGAATCATTCTCCTTGGAAATCTGGAAGAGAGTAATAAAAACTGCTTCTCTTTTCTTGTTGTTTCTTTTGTCATAGAGCATAGTTAGTTTCTTCTCAACCACTACTTTCCTTACGTTGTTTTCATACTCTTCTGTTGCCTCTAGAGCATAACTCTGTCACAGTGTGTTAGCAAGTAAAAGATTTCTTATAGCTGGAATGATGGAAACACAAAACATCCCCTTACCACAGTTTTCTCACTACTAGTAATCAGCTAATTATGGACTTATCTCAGTATATTTATTCATCCAGGTACAAATATAAGGGCAGTCAAGTTTGTTCATAAGAATGTTTTCTCTCAGGAAGGCTGACACTGTACCTACTACAGATTTTTCTTTCTCAGGTTTAATGCCTGTTGCATTTATGTAGCTGTCTTGTAATTGATAACTGTCATTTTTTTATCTCCTGAACTCATGTTTGTCATACAAATCTTTTCAATCCCACATGATCCTCATGTAGATCACAATTTTACTCATGTTGAAAATAGAAGCTTTCTTTTGCATATTCTAACACAAAAGAATGAACTGAAACTGTGAATGGTATCCTCATACTGAAATTATGGTATGCAAAACCCAAAGGTGATTATAGCAGATAACCTCACCTACAATGTGCTTTGAAACTTACGCATTTTTCACTGGGCTACTTCAAATGGCTACAAATGTCAGAGTGACCAACTGTGAATGCGAGATGGTGACAGTGCAGCCAAAACAGCTTTCTTGTTCTCATGAAGGCAGTAAGCAGCCAGAGAAAGATGTAAATCATTGTCAGAACGTCTGCTCCTCAGATGTTATTCCTGCATACATTGACAGAAATTGTTTGGAGTGATACTGAACGGTTGAATATATGGGTGCACATTTTTACAGGAATAAAGTTCTGTTTACTATTGTAGAAAAATTTAGTCAGAGTTGAAACACTTTAACATCACTTACATTTTTTTTGTCTTGACCAGTTTCGAGAGCTACTTACTCTCATCATCAAAAGTAGTTGACTGGTTCCGCATTGTGTTGTCTGGTGTGTGTTTGTGTGTGGTGACATATGGTAAAAATTAAATTGTTTTATTTATGGACACTCTTTAACTACTATGGTTCTTAGCGTCCCATTCTATATTGGGTGTGAAAGACCAGTCATTTTGCTCAGAGGCCTCTATCAGGCTTGAGGTTCTTTTACGTGCCGTAAATCTACGACACAGTACCACCGGCTTTACTTCCCTTCCAAAGGAAGCCATGCCAAGGATTTTTACGCCTGAAAACATCCATCGCCCTCCGCCGGGTTTGAATGCGCGACCTTGTGAACTAGAGGCTAGCATGGTACCACTAGTCCACGGAGGACGACAGGTGACATGGTGGTGGAGTGATGAACTTATATAGTCGGTTTGGTGGCTGCAATTCAAAATTCATTACACAATGTTTATGTTTTAATATATTTTCCCAAGTATCCAACTCTGTTGCATATTTTGTCAATTTTAGGAGTGTTATGTTTGGTGTGATGTGATTTGTTGTCCAAAAGTGATTGGCAACTGCAGATCTATCCGTCTCTTTGTATTTGGTGTGTGTCCTATGCTCTTTTAATCTGGTCTCTAAATTTCTTTTTGTTTTACATATGTAGATTTGATCACATTCTGGGCAAATAATGTGATAGATTCCTCTTTTGTTCTGAGTTATTGGGTCCTTTGATTTGTTGCTGAGTAATTTCTCTAGACTGAATTTGTTTTGTGGGGCTAGACATGTGTTTTTTGAAGATGTTATGGAATTTGTAGTGAGTACTTGGTTGGAAAATGAACATTTTGAAAATCCTTTTGTTTTTTTGTCGGGTGAGCTTTACGGTATCTTTAATGTGTTTCTGTTTCTTGAATTGTGCTATCTTTCTGTTGATTTGTTTGCTAAAGTCATTGTTTATAGCTGTGTTAACTATGTCTTTGTATTCTGTTTCTGTTAATGGTGTGTAAACCAATCTATGGTGAAACTGTTTAGGACTGCATATTTGTTTGGGACTGGATTGAAACTATTGTCTATTTATGTAATTTTCAAAATGTGTAACCTTCCTGTAGATACCAAAATTGATCTTGTTCTGGTTTCCAATTACTTTAAAATCTGGGAATGATAATGTGCCTTCATTTTCAGTTTCCATAGTGAACTGTATAGCTTTGTTCTGTAAATTGCGTAATCTGAGAGAATCCTGGATGAACTGGTAAGGTACGTTTGCAAATATATTATATATTATCAACATACCTATGCCAAATATTGTAAATGTGCGGAAGTGACGTAACAAAAAGATAGCATAATCAAGTAACAGAAACACATTAAGGATATCATAAAGCTCACCCAAGGACTCATTACAAATAACATAACATCTTTAAAAAAAAAAAATTCAGTCTAGAGAAATTAATCTGCAACAAATCAAGGACCAAATACCTCAGAACAAAAAAGCAGGAATCTATCAAATGAAGTGCCCAGAATGTGACCAAATCTTCATATGTAAAACTAAAAGAAATTTAGAGACCAGGTTAAAAGGGCATATGACACACATCAAATACAAACAGATAAATCTGCAGTTACATATCAGTTTTTGCTTGACAAATCTCATCACGCCAAACAGAACACTCCTAAAACCGGCAAAATACATAACAGATTTGGATACTTGGGAAAAGATGTTGATCATAAAACATAAACACCTTGTAATGAATTTTGAATTGCCACCACCAAAACCACTATGGAAATTCATCATGTCACCACACACTGGACAACACCACCAGGAACCAGTTAGCCACTTCTGATTATGAGAGTAAGTAGCTCTCAAAATCGAACAAGATGAAAACATATAAGTGATGCTAAGTGTTTCAACTCCTCGATTTTTCTATAATTTCAAATTCACTTGCTGTTACTAGCTTATCCGTATATCATAGAGATTCTGTTTTCTGTTTGAAAAATACAATATTTTATGAGTAGTATCCAATAAAAGTATCCAAATTGTTGTAAATATTGTGATTATTGGTCAGTTTTGCAATAATTCACAGATATATATTGTTCAGTTTAGGACTTTGTATGCACATATTTGGATTTTCTATGCATAACATTATGTTTCAACCATTTCACATATATCATTAGTACCAAAAAATTTTACCCCTGCTAATGATGGTTTCTCAGAAAGACAGGTATATTAAATTTGGATTTTAGTCCAAGCCTTTGGTGGACACACTCTTTCCATCATCATTAGAGAAATAGGAGCATGTACCTGCTGTTCATTGATGAAAAAATGAATTGCTCAAAAGGTAATAATATTTTTGTTTTAGTTTAACAGGGTAGGTCATATCGGACAATGTATGAAATGGGTGAAATGATGCTCAAATGAGCCCAGGATAAGGGAAAATCCCATGAAAAACCTTATTCGGGTAACTCAACCTAACAGATTCAAACTCGGTATCTCTTGAATGTGAGGCAGAAACACTACCCCCACACCACGGGGTGGGCTGATTAACTAATGAAACTTTGATGTTTGAAAACTTGAGTTTTTTCAAAAGTCGATAGATGTTGATTAACTTTTTTGCATAAGTGTGAAATTAACATGTTGATTATGAAGTTTTGATGTTTATTGTCAAGGATAAACTATTTTTACTTGTTAGCTTCATTATGTAATACATTTTTTATGGACATAGAATTATTAAATGCTTAGCATGCACATTGATCAATGTTTATTTGATGTTTTAATGCTTTGTTCATCGTTTTAACTTTATTCACTTTTATTTTGAATATTTGATACAATATTTTGCAAACCTTAGCATAAGAGCAGAATTTGTAATTTCTGATTACACATTAAAATTCTTTGTTATTTTTTATTCATTTATATATTAATTTTGTATGTGTTTTCATCTTTTAATAATGTATAATGTACTATATAAGCACTATATTAATATTCATACAGATTAGTTAGTAGGTATAAACTTAAAAAGTATGTTCCACTATATTCACAATAACAATATTTATTTTGTTTATATACTAAGCATATTGAATACAATACAAAGAAAACATACTTTTATATTCATAACAATATGAATAAGTAAGGTTTAAGCTTTAACTGCCTCTCCTAGCACATCCTTATAAAATTATTTTGCATTTTCTGGAATTTCAAAAAACTAGCTAGATTTTGAACATCCTGTTTCTTTTCTCACCTTATTGATTTTGTGAACAGTTCGAGATAGAAGCAAGACTTTTCAGCATGGTTTCATCACACCACTTCCACAGGCAAAGCAGAATATGCCTTTTGAACTTCTACACATACCTTATGGTCTTCCTTTGATTGCTTGGAACATGTTTATGATTTGCTGTGTATTCATCTTGAAAGGAAGCTTTGAGTTCAGTGCTTGCTTTGCACTTTCTTTCAAGTGTTTAATTTCCGTCTTTAAACAACACTTTCACAGAGTCGTGATTTTGTAATATCTGTTGGCATTCATCAGGGCACAAGATATTCACTTTTTTCCTTAAATCGTTTTCAATTCTGCTGAAAACTATCTGGAGGCATATAACTGTGTCCACACATTGGGTAGATATCTGAAATACGGAAAAATTTTCTACCCTTCTCCAAAAAAGCAATAAGCATGAATAGCATCACAATATTCTTGTTCTGACAAGAGCAAGAGTCTGAAAATAAATGAATGGTAGAAGAAGCGTTGCTGGAGATTCTTTCTTCCAGTAAAACTGGTGGAAAGTAAAGGCAACCTAGCTGCAGCCTTTAGAGGATTCATTTTCCAACCATGTATATGAGGAAGTATCATTTTTGTTCTGGGTTTTAGAAGAAATATGCTTCTTATACAGCCATACCTGCCTTGCATAGGTTACCTCGCTAACTCAAAGTTTAGGCAACGGTTGAACAATCTGAGCTGTCCATAGCATATGCACAGTGCAGTGTCTGAACTAAGAATAAATATACTGCATATAAACAATGCTTGCAGAAATGAGTGGGAAATCAGAGAACCACAACAGTGAGTTAGCAGTTAATGCCAACGATGCAGCAGTGTAACCTCTTAAGTAAGCAATTAATTTATTGTGATACTACAAACACAATTTCTTGATACAATAGAATAATGATATCAACATAAACCATAATACAAGATTTACAATTTAATTGTACATTTAAGCTTCTTATCTCTACATTGAGTTGCTTTGGCCCTTAGGGCCCAAAAGACTCAAACCCTATGGTTGCTGAGCGCTTGGGTCCTACTTATAGCTTAAAATTGATACCTGCTATTTTTAGTTTGCTTCTCCCTCTTGCTTACTAATTTTCCTCAGCTATTTGTCTTTTACTCTACCTAAAAAGTTTCTAATACCTCTTTCATTCTCGTTTTTACCCCTATCTGTTTCATTAGCCCCTCCAGCCTCATTACTGCTTCCTCAATTCTGTTTACTTTTAGCATTTCTTCTACACTGTTTATCCTTAACCAGCTTGACTCCTTTCCCAGCTCCTCCTTAAATGCTTCAGCTTTATCTTCCCTCCATTTATATTGTTGAATTACAATTCCCTCTTGTTCCAAGACCTTTTCCTTTTTCTTATTTGTACACTGAAATATCACCCTTATTGGGAAATGATTGCTAGAACTGGCTATATTCATCACCTCAAAATCACTAAAATATTCATCAAGATCTGAAGAGTATAGAATATAATCTATAACACTCAGGCCAGTTCTGTTTACAAAATATGTAAACTCCCCTTCGTCATCCTTCCCTTTCACTCCATCACACAACACCAAATTGAACTTGTCACAGAATTCTATTACGGAGGGTTGCCCCACTTAAGCTCGAGCGTTTTTTCTTATGTTTTTTCATGGCAAGATTCCCTTTCACCACCACCTATTGCATTCAATGTGATTTCCACAGGCTTTAACTATGGCTCTGCAGCGCAATTTCCATTGAAGAAGGCTGCGTGTAAGAACAGGAAGGGGGATGTTAGCCCTTTCCTCCTGGCAGGCTTTCCAGAGTCCTTCAACTGTGGTGGGATGCCAAGAAGCAAGGCACTGTTTCAGCAGACCAAATCCACAAAATTCCATTGGCGATGCATCTGGTGACTTAACAGGGATCCTTTTAAATGGTATCACATTGACACCTGTTTTCATAGCTTTCTGGTGGTAGTAATGTCGGAAGATCGAGAAATGTGACTGGATGATTTATCCATGTGGATCCAAACATTTGGGGATCCTTACCATACAACCGAAGAATCTCATAAAAAATTGGGTCCATAACATTCCTTTGATAGTAGGCTGCATTAATTTTTTACATTGTTAGCAACTCTGTGAATACCGAGTTTCCCCCAAGAGCAGTAACCTGCAACCACCATGAATCCCTTGGAAAACTTTTCCTTGTTCTCCCAAATAAAGTTGGAGCGTGCCTTTTGACTCAATTGATGGTAATTTTTTTTTTTTTTTTTTTTTTTAATGTTATCTAGATAAACTAAGCTTCATCTAAAGAAACCACCCATTGCCACTTTTCACCTTCCAGGTGGTGTTCATAGAGTTTTCTTGCATTGATGAAGCTTTCTCTGATGTGCTGCTCTTTCAAGGCGTGTCCATGTGCTTTATGGCACCATTCTAGACCCAAGTTGCTGTGTATTATCCAATAGACGGTTCCTTTGGATATTCCAATGCAGCTGGAAATGCTTCTTTGGGTTGGTGGGTTTTCTTGAGTCACTGCTGCACTCAGCTTGGCTACTACTGCTTTAGGTTGTGTTGGTTGTGGCCTTTTTTTTGCACACTGAGCCTCAGATGGGAATCCATTTTTATGCACCTGTGTTATATGCCCCACACACGAATTACTTATGGTAAGACCTTTTTGTTTGCACCATCATTGAAAGGCTGTAACTGGCAGTCAGCCGATTATATTGTCCCAGATTTTTCCTATGGGGATACTTGAGAGACCGTGTGCTCTGAAGATGTAAGGTGAACATTCAGAAACTCAAACAACCCATTGTTGACAAAGTTGCAACAATTGAATGGTAACCAACATAGGCATATGTACAACTTCCAGAATCACTTACAACAGTGAATTGATTTAAAAGGAGGCCATCTTTCTCATACAATTTTCAAGAAATAAACTTGTAAGCTTTGGATAATAGACATGTTCCAGTGTGTTTATACATGGTTTCACTTAAACTTTCCAGTTTCCATTCTCCTGTCTATGGTCACTTGAAATGTGTCAGTCAGCTCCACACCACCCTGCATTTACTTACCAATAGTATCTAACAATATATTTGCACTTGAATGATGCGACATAGGAGAAATATTAGCTTTTCATGTGATCTTTTCACCTATGAAACTATAGATTTGTAGGTTTTTGCAATAGTATCAACTACATCAAAATTAATTTCTGAAGTATTTCATGCTGTATATTTCTGAGCCGTGTGTTACTTAAATAAATAACACATGTAACATTGTCATTTTTTTTTAATTATTTTTAGGGATAATTATGGTTTTGTGACATTTCAATATAAAGTTGATGCTTATGAAGCTGTGGAACATGGAAATGATGATCCTAACATGCCCCATTATGACCTGTGCTTCGGAGGGCGCAGAGCATTCTGCAAAACACGATATGCTGATCTTGGTAAGTATAATTCTTTCACTCCCTTAGTTCAGTTAAATCTTAATGAAATTGAAAATGTATATGTAGCATTACATTTCAGATAAAATTTTATCATTTTATGTCTTGTATTCTGGCATCCTCTGGGTATTTTAGAAAACTATCCCAAAAATTGTACATTTTCAAATGTCTCCCCTTTCTTAAATTTGAATGAATTACAAACTGATTACATCCATGAACATTGTTTAGCAGTTTTTAACATTATTACTTAGCATGTTCACTTGCTTTCTTATCATTATAAAAAATACTAACATAACCAATATATTTCATTATATACATAAGTGTGCAGTCTTTAAGGCTATTTACATGTGTTGGGTTTTACCATTACGTTGTAAAATAGGATGTGTTGTAAATCCATGAGATACCCCAAGGTTTTATTTACTTTTTATGGTAGGTTTGGTATTGTTTTAATTTGTGAAAACATTTTGAGGGGTGCCCAGCAAAACATCCTGTTTCTGAGTACATAATGGACCCATCATTTTTTTTAAAAAGTTTACATTTATGTAATAAATTTACAAAAAATGCATTGTTATTTCCTTTGGCCTGGTTACAGATGATTAAAAATATGTTTAATCTATTTAAAGATTAATATGGTCACCTGAACAGTGTCCAAGACCAATCTCAGTGGGCAGTCCAATAGATGTAATGTCCTAGTAATAAAATACCCTGGTGAAGAATCAAACTCTGCCCTTCTGCATTGCATCCAACTGAGAAGTGGATATAAATGCATTAACCCAGTTTCAACTACTCCACCGGATTGTTGTACACAAAACCGTCGCTACATCCCTCAGTAGTCCGGCCCATATTTGGTTCGGTGCCGAACATCAACAAAGTATCATTCAACATTTGGTATTTTTTTAGCAGTGTTTTAACATCCATTCTTACTTCATATGGCATGACAAATGATGGACACTGATGATACATGAAATGAAATAATTGGGGAAGGAAATGTTCCAGGCCTTAAGTTTTAGGATAACTCTCTGGTATTTGCCAGTTATGAGGACTGAGAAAAACCTGGATAAAAATTCAGTTAGGGAGGATGATCCTGGCAGGATTTGAACCATTTGGCTCCTGGTAATGAGTCCATGCCTTAGCAACCCCTGCTAATGGAGCTTTCCTGATGATGATGATGATGATGATGATGATGATGATGATGATAATAGCGATGGCAGAATGATTTATCATGCAACCATTTTACAACCATTACATCAGTACTTCATGTATGTGGTTGTTGCATAATGTACTCCAGGAAGATATCTGCTGGATAAAAGTGTAGCCATCCATTGATGCAGAGTTTCAGCCAGTAGTATTGGATGACAGTGATGAGCCACTCAATTCGTAATCTTCCATTGCTGACACTTTGTACATTGACATGTTCCACAAGCTTCCAGGAGGAGGAGAAATTGATGAAGATGTTGCTAAGTGTCTGAGTGAGGAAAATTGTGAGGTAGACCAAACTTTAATGAAAAACTAATCAAAAGCATGCAGGAAAGTATTAATGAAAGTGTTGAAGAAGAGTACATAGGGGAGAGAGCATGGAGATTTCTCAGACTGCTGGTGCTGAAGCTGCATCATTATGGCAACCAAAAATTCAGGACATGTTTCATAGTGAGTGATACTACTGTGTACGTACACACTCAAGGACTAAGTTTTCTATGAAAATCAATGTATCTTTGGATTTAATAAAGTATAGTCCCTAAGTGTTTAAACTAGATTTCAGACACACTCAATAATCTGGCACTTGCGTTAATCTGCCACCCGCATATGCAGGGAATGGCTGAATTAGCGACAGTCTAATGTATTATCATCGGAAGATGGTTTTGAATCTTAATTGTGAATATGGGAGATGTTGAATGGTATTTTGACACTAAGGAGTAAAAGAAAGCTTATAAAATTCAAAATTGGGATATTCAGATGATTCTGTTTTGCTTAACATCACTTAATTTCTTTCTAATTTAGTCGAGTTCAGCATCAGGGAAGTTTTTTGACCTGGGCCAGACAAAACTTTTGAAAACCTATTTTAGGATCCAGAAAAAAGATAGGCCATCTTATAATTTACAGTAACGTCCTCACCCAGACTAGCATCCTACAAGATAAAACTATTTCATTAAACTGACAAAACTGTGTATCGACCAAAACAGCGTTGCATTCGATAACAAGTTCTGTCAACAAACTTCAGGCCTAACCATGGGTAGCCCACTTTTGCCATTCTTGGCCAATTTGTTTATGAGTTACCCAGAATTCATATAGGAATTGCCTTCCCACACATTTCCAAAGTGTGGCACAGACACGTGGATGATATTTGCTATAGGTTTACACAGGATTCCATTAAATTATTAAACCCACAAAACCAATCAATGTTTTACAGTAGTGGTGGAAAAAGAAGGCATCTTACCCTTTTTGGGCCTGAAAATAATCTGAGCAACAAGATATAACCTTTGGTATGTATAGGGAATCATACATTCAAATAACTATATAAAGAATAACACCTTCCATTACACATAGACATGTAGTCCTAAATAGCTTAATACACAGACCAGTATAAACACCCGTGAAGAAAGAAGAATATAAGCACATAGTCAACACAGCTGCAAGCAGTGGTTTGAACAAACGATCAACAAAAGAAAAGAAAGAAAAAAAATATCACAGAATTTAAAAAACAAAAAACACATTTCAGACACTACAGAACTCGGCCAGCATAAAAGTCAGATCAAGCTCAAAAAATTACGTGTCAACCAGGAACGTAATATAAATGAAAGAGGATCTTCAGGAAATAATATCAACCAAGCTCTAGAGAATAGATATAGCTTAGAAAAGTTACTTTGCAATAAATTAAAGGACCCCTATATCAATGGACAAAATCAACTGTTCCAACTGCAACAGATCTGTATAGGCATAACCAAAAGAAATTTGGAAACTAGTTGAAAGAACTGGGAAATGCCTGAAATATAATTAGACAAATTCTCTGTTTCACACCATTTATGAATGTCCAACCATAACATAGCATCAAACATAACATTATTAAATCCTACTGGATGTGTATCAGAACTAAACACATGGGAGAAAATCTTCGTTATGAAGCACAGATCACGGTTAATGAATTTTGATTTGTTGCCACAAAGCCAGCTTTGGAAATATATTTTACCATAACAAGATCCCAACAATCACAAGCTGAACACCACTACTATGAACCAGTTTGATACCTGCTGAGGATGAGAACAATTTGGTTCTCGATACATGCCCAAGTGACTGAAAAGTAATGTTAGTGTTACTAGTTCTGACTCATTTCAAGTAAACTTAAAAACACATCACTGCTTCTAGCTTCTTTCATACATTAAAGAACTAAAGAATGTTAAAAATCTGATGTGTTACATTTACATTGCCTTCTCTGTTTACATTGCCCACTACTGTTTACTTTTCTATAGCTTCTATAAATGTTGAATGTGTGAAGAAGCAGATGACATATGGCACTGCATTCTGGAGTGTAAACAAACTAAAATGTGGAGGAATGAGTTCCTTTTACAAAAGTAGGAAAATTTACCAAGTTAAACAAGAGGAGAAGAATTTTAAATCTAAGATCATGAGGGGGGGGGGGGGGACTGGGAAAGTACATAGGTAAGGTGAGACAAAAATGGCTATGGAAGGTGGGCAATATTAACGGAAAGAACAATGTAGATAATCTTGATTGAGGTATACATTGACATTTTAACTTTTAGGATGACGGATCCAATATATAATCCCATGCTTCATGTTAATTGAGATAAATGTTTACATATTTTGTTGTAGATACAAAGGGGATAGAGCAAACCAATCAATAGCCAAGATTGTTAGAAGTGGGCTGCTATATGCTGGGCTTGAAATTCCATAGTCTTCCCATTACATTATGAGAAACAACTGAGTAGCAACTGCACTTTAAAAAAATGACAGCACATTAATTTCTGAAAATAGAGAGACTTCACAGCCTATTTCCAGAAAATTAAAGATATACATTTTACTTGTTATGTAAAGATCCTTAAAATATGGCATTTTAATCGAAATCATTGACCCATTTTTGAGAAAATACAAAAGTTTAAAAATGTTCCATGTAAATGTATTTTGGAGTAGGGGGATTTTCTTGAACACTTTTATGTTGCATCTTTGGAAGACCCTGAATTTAAATACCAAGCATGGCATTTAACTAATATTTCGTTTTTGAGTTATGTGGTTCACAGACTCATTCAAACCTTTTCCTCAGAATGCTTTCCTTTGAATTCGGAGAGGCCTTCGAAACCTGCATTTCCAGTGAAAACTCAATATCATATTTTTGGGTAGAATACAGTACTTCCTTATCTACTAGGTACATAGTAGGGAAGGTAAAAAAGAGAAATATTACAAGCAGATAATGAATAAAAGCAAAAATTATGAATACCCAGCATAGTGACTTACAGTTTTATAAGCTGTTCACATTATATATATACTCATTTCATAGGGATTAGTTTCTACATATGGACCTCATTATTTGTTAATTTTTTTGTTGAATGTTATTTATTCTCCTATGAATGCTGTTGACTGATTTGTATGCCTGAACTGAGCATCATGGCTTCATTTTTCAATACTGTTTTAAGGAAGTTCAACATGGCTTGAAATAAAATATTGTGCACTACAAGGGTGAACGTGTTACCTTATTCTTTTGAATTTATTGGCCAATAATATCTCATCTCATAAGTAAAATCTCACTTTTGTTACTTGTAGTATAAATAACTATTCCTGAATCATAAGGTGGTGTAAAAAGGAGTTTTCAGGTTGCTACAAGTATTCTTTATCAACTGTATTAAATGATTTGCAGATGGAATGGCAAACAATGACCCTTTGGGAGAACCAAGCACATATAAACGTCCGATGAGGCCTCAGAACAATGAAGATTCTTTTGATCTACTGCTGCGAGAAGCTCAGGCTAAATTACGTAAGCGCAAGGCTTGACATAGGCATATACTGTTAGAAAAAGTTGTTAAGTATGTTGTGTCATTAGGAACTTTTCTTTTGAGTAACTTAATGTTGTAGAGTAAATATGGAATTGACACTCAACTTAAAATCAAAGAGCTGTCGTAGTGTGTCCTTCAATGTCCTACTTGAACTCTGCCATTATATGATTAATGAAATATATGGTGGAACATAATATGGTGCATGATTCATCATGTTTACTTTGTTAATAGAATTGTTAACTTGAAACTGCATCTGTAATGATAGCAGATATGTGATAGTCCAATGGACATTATGGAAGAATTCATGGAAAATGCAGGCACAGTATCTTAAATAGCTGAAGCATTTAATAATACAAATACATGGAACGAAATGTGCATATTAATTATCCACATGTTTTAGTGTGGTTTATTATTAATGGTCATTAACAAGCATCATCACTGTGAGGTTCATTGAAAATCATTCTTTTCACACGATTATGGTTTTAATATGATTATATAAGCTGACAATTGTACTCCATTTTCTTTGTATGTTTTTATGCAATTGTGCTTCTCTATTTTACAGTGTTACTTAAAAAAGATAAGGCTGAAAATTTTACATTTCATCCATAAAATAATTGGTGAAAGATGCCACTGTATTTTGGGAAAAGGGTTGTGTCATTGCTGCTTAATTAATTTAATGCAATATTTATCATGGCAATCTCAGTGCAATTTTAAGAAGTCTTACATCACCAAGTTGATGAATATTTCTCAAGATTTTATTTTGTAATGCATTACTCTGTAAATAATTTACTTATGTCATACGTACATTTATCAGCTTATTGTATGATTACCAAGGAAGAATGGGAAGTGAAGTCATTAGTATTTTATTGCAAGGTCCTAGTTCTGATTCAGTTTAACCCTGAGCTTACAATGTTGTATAAAGCTCATGTTTACTAAACATAAATTTGTAAAAGTTAATGTGTTAATTGAATATTAACCATTAATTGCATATTGGTTTGATTGTAAAGGATACCTATCGGGTCATTAATGGCTGACAAATTTCAGCATATTTATTAGATCTGTGGAAACACTATGAAACATCTATTATAACAAACATGTAACCAAAAAGAGCAAAATACCTATCTGATTGTTCTGCATAGAAATGCATGTTCATGCCATGTTGTTTGTGCATAAGATAATCAGGAAAGTGGTTGTGCAACAAAGGAAATGGTATTAGCTGAATTTGTATGAACTAGTGTACTCAGTAAAAGTTGCTTTTAAACTAATATGATGTTGTTATTTGAAACCTTACAAGCAGGGCAGAATCTCTTAGTGCAACTTTGCTGCCTCTTCTTTCACCTGCGTTTTGCTGTCAAAAAAGCCAGTGCATAATCAGTTAAAACTAAAATTTTTCATAGTGCATTGTATTTTGTCAAAAAGCGAGGTGGTGTTTTTTTTGTAAAGAGGTTAGCAAATAAAAAATTAAACACATTTTGATATGTGTGGAATACAACAGATACTTTGTGCATATATGTCCCTTTTTTGTGTTGAGGCAACGTTTCTAAAGCTCTTGTACTTTGGCTTTCCATTGCATGTTGATTGCATAACACCCAGATTGCCGTCGATTACTCAGAATAGGATAACTGCAGTGTTTCACCTTGTTCAAGTTAGCCTCCACTAAAGCTCTCTCTCTCATCTTGCCTATCTTACAGAATCTTGCAACATGTTGGAGTCAAGTACTTTGGCAGTAATGTTTACTAAAAAATTCCATACTGCGGAAATAATGTTGGAGAGCTCAACTACAATTACACTTTTAGTTACTCCTACAGACGTAAGAGTTCATTACTTGCAGAGTATTGTTTTATTTGTGCAATTTACTTGAAGCGATCTTGGCTAAGGTGCAATGGGAAAAGGGGAAAAACACCAGTGAAAGAGATCTCTGTTGATAAAGATTATGAAAATCCATGTAAACAATGTAGAGTGCAAAAAACATGATGCACAGATGCTGGATAAAAAGAGAAATGCCTGGAAAGTCGTGCATGGACAAGTTTAATGTTTTGAGCAATGGGAAACATACTGAAGAGCAGCTTAAACTCTTTGGAGACAGTGTTCCTAATCCTCGTAGTACATCGTAGATCACTTGTATGTTGGAGAAAACCATTTTCACTGGATGGACAAAATAGGAACATTATGCAGTCAATTGCACCCACAATGTGTGGGAAACTTGCAAGAGTGAAGAATTGCCTTTTGTTTTCTGAACATCCATAATCATTTGTGCGTATATTTATGTACCTTTCTCTTAACCTGGCATTGGTTGACATGTGAGCGCTGCACTCATTTTGATTTTGAAAGATAGTTAGCTTGTCTGCTTTTAAAAAGAACGGAGGCTACGTACACCTCTCAAAGGCTGCTATTAGAGCAAGTTGATGTATTGCTACAGAGCTTTTTGGAATTTCAGTACCTTACAAATGAAAGAAATAGCATGTACCAAACTCAGCGCTGCGCTATGTTAACCATTGGCGGTACATTGTTTTCGGGTTATCATGCTGTTCTTTCTGGGATTTGGAGGTAGGAATTTGTATTATTGATTTGCTTTACATTGTCAGGTCGTATTGTGCCGTGTCAGACTTTGCTATAATACTAAGTATTCTAAAGATGGAACTTTAAGAACAGCAGATATTGAAATGGCTTGTGGAGATTGAAAATGAATCTTTCTAATGGTTTGAATTTTCTGATGACTAGCAAATCTGGTCCAGTACAAAACACAGGTGCTGGTAAGGAAAATCATATATACACTTGTCAAAAAATGCAGTGAAGATTTTCAGTAACGGAAGTCAGCATATTACAGTGTGTGAAATTGAAAAAGAAAAGAAAGAAAGAAAAAAAAAGGTATGAAAGTGGTGAATAAATTGTTTTATGATTAAGGTCATACTATGGACAATCTAAGAGATAAAAATAAACCAAATAGGACATTTAGTGCACTTGTTTTAATTGTAAACTAATTCAGATTTTGTTGCATTTTATAGTTACTTTATGCACTTATCTTATGTTTTGTAGTAGCAGCAGACCAACGAACTTCAGATAAATTTAATATATTTCATTGTAAAGTGCAAAATAGAATAGATATAATTATGTAAAGAAACGTAAACACTTCATTGTAAGATTTTATGTTACGTTGCCAAGAACATTTTACTGCAAGTAAAGAAAGTGAGCTACAGTGGAATCTTGTTAGCATGTTCCTCATTAACACGTTTTCCCATGTATTACATTGAATTATAAAAGTCCCGCTACCAAATCACCAAATGTAATAAATAACGTTTGCTTAGTGCATTTTCCCAATCCCACTTACTAAGTTTGAAGTCTGCATTCGCTGTTTTGGCGAATCCTTGATCGGTCCAGTGGGAGTAGGCACTTAACATGTTCAAAGTTTGACGTCCTCATTTGCTACTTTGGTCAATCCTCGGTTACGGGGTGAATACCGGCAGCCAATCACATGCATGTATGTAACTATTTGTGTGACATGATTTGTGTGGGCGGAATAGAGAATGCTTTACCTTGGTGTGGTAAATGCCAACGATAGTTTCTACTGTTGAGTGTTGACCAAACATACGTAGATTGTTTTTTAACTTTTCATTTACAATGAAAAGGAAGAAAGCGTAGTAAATAACCAACAGTGAAAAACTGAAAATCCTTGAAGTAGATCACAATCCAAATATGAAACATATGGATATAGTGCGGAAGTTAAAGATTCCTCTGTCAACCTTAAACGCAATTGTTAGCAAATCTAAATTGATTGAAACTGCTTTTAAAGAAACTAAAACAAAACTTTTCTCTTGGAAAATAGGATCAGAAGAGGATTGGAACGAAATTTGTTGCATGGAAACACCTACCGTATTCAAATCGTACTGAATATGCCAAAGATACATTCGTCTATTGTACTCGTAACACAATGCACGCTCATAATTTTGTTTTCTTTTTTAGCGAAAATTATTATCACATGTGTAATAAAACACACAGCAAAGCCACTATTGTCGCTTCCATAATTAGCAATTTATTTTCTCAAAAACATTCATAACCTCAAAAATTTAAGTTGACCAACATAAAAGCTTGAATTATTTATTCTCAGGCTTTATGTATCCAAATCCATTTGAACACATATTGAATTTAACATGGAAACACGGATCGTATTCAGTATGAAATTGTACTAAAAGTTGATTTCAATTGCCCATGGAGACGTAGTAATCACTAGATTTAATTACATAACTATGTTCTTAAATTGCAGATTTTGCATTTTCGTTAACACTTTTTCCCGGCTATGATGTCCAAATCCTTAGGTCCCTGCAAAAACGTACTAACAAGATTTTACTGTAGTTATTAATAAAATTAAAATATAATATAATAATTAAAATATAGGTTTTTTTATGTATACCAGGTATGTATGAAATGTATACATACATTTATGTATGTATATAAAGGAAATCCTGAAAAGGTGCTTATAAAGATGTTCAAATTTACTGAAAGTTAACTTCGAATAGCATGCTAAAACCTTGATAGGTGCTGTGTGGCCATGCGTACACATTGTCGACCAGCATCAGGTTAACAATGTGATGAAAGATGCAACCAGCAGTCATAGATAAAGTGTTTATAAGATTACCTGCAACTATCTGAAATGTCCAAGTACAAAATACTTGCAGGGCATATAACAATTACAATTTGGGTAATACAGCTGAATTCCTGTGTATATGCTATCCAAATAGACTCAAATGACGTAAATGATTCTTTCCTAATACAAAAACATTGCTTGAACACTCTCTCTCTAGTATCATGGATATCACGTTCTCATTGTTTTTTTCAAGATTAATGTAATCTAATCTGTGATTGCGTCAAAATATCTTCCAAATATGATGTAGTATTGTAGTTCAGTCTACAGTTGAGTTACTCCAAGTCAAAAGAGCAAATTCTAACCTATATTTGTGCTTTGTTTATTTCTGTGGTAACATACTTCATGATGGTGCTCTCTGACATTTACTTCTGCAGTAATTTACTCTGGGAGTATCTGAAAGGAGTAAAATATGAGGCACATTCCAAAACTAAGGTCTGTTTGATCATAATAACAACATTGCTAATGAGAGAAGGTTTTTATTAACAGTAATATGTGCCTACATATATACTTTACTTTTCCACATAATCACTGTTCACATTTATACACTTGCTGTAATGCTGCACCAGCTTCTTTAACCCCTTGGCATAGAAGTCTGCCGCCTGGGACTTGAACCAGTGGTAATGCTCGTCTTGAGTCCATCGTCGGTTTGAAATTGTTGTTCACTCAGCCACCGTTTCAAATGCAAGAAGAGGAAATAGTCACTTGGTCCCAGGTTGGGACTGTACAGAAGGTGGTCAAAGAATTCCCAATGAAACTCTTGAATCTTCTCTTTGGTTTTGGCAATGGTGTACATTGTCGTGCAGGAGGATGATGCCAAATGGCAGTTTTCTGCAGCGTCGATTTTGATCCCATGTCTCAGTTGGTAAGCGTTGACCCATGAAATCAACCAAAAGGATGCCCTTTTGGCCTGAAAACATGGCAGCCATCTTTTTGTGATTCGTGTACGGCGATTGCATACACTTTTTGGTTTGGGTGAACCAGAACAGTGCCACTGCATTGTCTTGTTTCGATTCGGTGTTGGTGTATGCTATCCCTGTCTTGTTGCTCGTAATAATGTGGGAAAATAAACCATCTCCATCTTGTCTATAAAAACTCGTGCACTACGCATTCGTTGCTGTTTGTGCTGGCCGGTGAACAGTTTTGGCACCTACCTCACAAAAAAGTTTCTGATATCCAAGCTGTTCAGTGACAATCCTGTAAAGTGAGGTTCGAAAAACATTTGGGAATTCATCAGCCAGACCACTAATCGTTAAATGCTGATGACTTTGAAGTTTTTGGTTCACTTGCTCAACGATGCAGTCGGTCCAAATACTGGGTCTACCACTCTGCTGTTCATTGTGCACATTTGTGCGGCCATTTCAAAATTCTCAACACCAGTGTCGAACCTGTTTGTCACTCCTTATGTCTGGTTCATACACAAGGCAACTCACAATGGATGTCCGCAGCTGACGATCCTTTTGCTAGCAAAAATCTAATCACACCGTGCACTTCACAACTGGCGAGATCTACGACTGTTGCGGCCATTGCGATCTGCTCTCACCGACTGGCAAATGCCTACTGTGTCACACCAACACGGTAAGTTCCTCAGGAGTTGGTAGACAGTGCTGCAGGCGTGAAGCATCATTCAGGCCTACCATCCTTTAAATATTGTTCACTGGACCTTAGTTTTGGAATATGCCTCGTACTTTGGAAATAGTTTACTCTCATATGGAAGTCACCAAGGGCAGTGTGCACCATGTTGAAGTAAATTGCTTCGGAAGTAATGTTTACTAAAGAAGTCCCCACTACGGAAGTAGGTTATTACGGGAGCATTACCCCGGAAGTAACGTTGGAGAGCTCAATTACAATTTACTCTTTTAGTTACGACTATGGAAGTAACAGCTCATTACTCCCAGAGGTATTGTTTTGTTTGCGTGATTTACTTGATGCGATCATGAATAAGGTTATGTGCGATAGGAAAAGGGGAGAAACGTCAGCGAGATAAATGCTTGTTGATAGAAATAAAGAAAATCCATTTAAACAAAGAATGTAAAAAACGTGTGGTAAGCTGCTTTACGTTGGTCTTCAAAGTCAGTGAGGTACTGCCAATGCTCACAGTGTGCGTTCCTAATTACTTTTTATTTTAGGTTTATTAGTTTCTGATTTATGGGAGGTTAGGTTAGTTTTATATACATATAAATAAATATATCAGCTTAGGTTCCTGATTCACAGGAAGTTACTTTTATTAATGTTTTCAATGAAGACCAAAGTAATGCTGAAAAGCGAAAACGTGTTATAAAGATGCTGGAAGAGAAATGCTGGAAAGTCGTGATTGGCGAGTTTAATAATTCAAGCGACAGGAAAGATACTGAGGAGTAGCTTAAAATTCTGGAAACAATGTTTGTAATCTTCATTTTGCATCGCAGATCACTTGCGTGTTGATAGAGAAATACCCTTTCTTATTTTGGAAAAGTTCACCACATTCATAGATGGGTACAAAATAGTAACATTACTGCAGTCAATTCCAAACAATGTGTGGGCAATCTGTAAAAGTGAAGAAGAATTTCCTTTTATTTTCTGAACCGTCATGTATATTTATATGTGTAGGTACCTTGCTCTTAACTTCAAAAGCACTCTAATAATGCAATGAAATACATAGCCAGTAGACTCGTGGTGAATGTTTATTTATAAGATCGCCTGTAATACCGGGATTACGATGAACTTTACTTAACGTGACATGAAAATGCTGGTAAACTAAAGGTATAATTGGCATGCACTTAACATAATGGGAATGACTCTTGATTGATCTGTTATTACGAGCTAGTGCCGATTGGTTCTAATTACCATGTGAAATCAAACTTGACGTAATAGGAAGGAAAAGTTTGACTTTGCCAAACTTTTAAGTTACATCGCGTTAAGTCAATTTTAAATATCTCCATTTAATACAGTGCAAGACTGTCACATTACATTAACTGAACCATAATGCCGGCTCAAGTTTATGAAATATTCCGGTACGAAACACTCATAGGACACACAATAATAATTGCAGTTAGAATTATAGAGCTGAATTTGTGTCTTGAGTTTTGTTGAAATGTTCTCCAAGTGGGTTCAAAAGGCGTGTATATGATTCTTTCCTAATATCGAAATGTTCATTGAACTTTCTCTCTCTCTGTATAAGTAACATATGGTTCTTGCATACCTCTAACGCATTCCTTTTGTTTTTTTTCCATTGAGATCAATGTAACCTAAGTAATCGCTGTTTCCTTCATCGAGATCATTAATGTAATTGATGTAATCCATGAACACGTCAAAAATATCTTCCTCCAAATACGATACAGTATTCTAGTTCAATCAACAGGCTAGTTACTCCAACCAAGTCGCAAGGGTAAATTCTAACCTATATCTGTGCTCTATTTAATTCCGTATTAACATACATGATGGTGCTCTCCGATATTTACTTCTGCGATAATTTAATCTGGGAGTATTTGAAAGGAGTAAAATTCTTCGAAAGCAGTTTACTCTCGCATGGAAGTTGCCAAGTGTTGACTTGAATAGTAGTCTACTACAAAAGTAAAGCTTACTCCAGGTTGGTGCACACCACTCCGTGTTGACTTTAATAGTTTACTATGTATGTAGAGCATACTTTAGGTTCTTGCATGCTGCCTTAGCATAATTATTGTAAAGGTATCTGTTTGTGCAGTGTTACTGTCTGATCAGAAAATCTGAATATACTTGCATTCCAATTTTACTGCTAATGTGACCTCTTTAAAATAAGCTTTATTTGTGGTTATATGGACACTTATCCTATATTTCTTTGTAGGAAGCGAGTAGCTGACCATCTCCCTCCAAGCAATTTGCTCCTATCCTCTGATTTCCTTCCACAGTTCAAGGAAACCTCTTAGTATGAGGAAAAATTGCAATACTTTTGTTGCCTATCTAGTTCAGCATGAGATAATGTAGCAAGATTCAGGTTGCGTGACTTAGCTTATACGAAGTCAACCTAGTCAGTGTGAGAGAAAATTGCAAAATTCATGCAGGTTTCACCAACCATCACCAAGCTGTTGACAGCTTGTCAAAAGCGGAAGTTCTGTTTCACCAATGTGCATCGACTTTTGAGGCTCCATTTTCCTGCCCTCAAATTACTGGTGGTCTGTCAGTTTTAGTTTAAAGGTTATGTATGTACTCTAGCTCTTGAGAAACAGCATCACATTTATTTTAATTCCAGTAACTCAATATGAATATTTTCGGTATTGAAATGTTCAACAAATTTATTGAAAATACGGGTCTAGAACATGTTATACGGGATAGAAATAACCATATCTACGAAATGAATTATGTAAAATTTGTGACTCGTTACAGATTATCAAAACAGGAGTGTTGAAATATATTGGAAGATACTGAACCGAGATAGAATATCCTATGAACAGAAATTGATTATTTTTACCAATTCGGCAGTCATTGGTAACACTCAGATATTTCTCCAGGGGTTCATTCCGTGTTAGTGGTGACTGCAACAGAGTTTCGAAATCCTCAATGTGCAGATACATGGAGAAAGAAACGGAGGCAATCACTTTCTTATGGCCAGTGATTCAAGAATTTTATGCCATTGAAAATTTTCCTGGCATTGTACACACTATAGACTGAACTCCTGTGCCATTTTATCACCCAGTGGGCACAATGCCGAAGTAGGTAGATAGTATATTCAGATGGTTTGTGATGCAACGTACTAATTACCAATATTGTGGTATGCTGATCAGATTCTGTTTGACAATTGTCAGTTGAGAATACTGTTCGAGACACGGAGATGGCATTTTGTACTTAGTGACAGTAGTTACCGAGGGGGCGTGGCGTAGTTTAAGCATAAGCGTTGCAGGTATATTTTGTTTTCGAAGCCACAATCTTGGCCAATGAAAATAGATGTAGTAAACATTACTATTGCCAACCTTTACAAACTTATGTAATGAGTCATCATAATTAATGAACCATCATTTTGATGTGATTGTTGTTGACAATACGACAGAAATTGATAAAGTGCTAGATTGATGTCCCTTAAGCTAAATTTGCCAAAGGTTGGTGAAACCCATTATCAGTTTGGTTTTATTAGCTTACATGAACCTGTGTTTTTACTGTGCACCATGAGCACCTAATTTTTTTGAGGGCCCCCCCCCCAAAAAAAAAAGAAAAAATTGTGAAGTATACAAACACACTCATACATACAAGATTAATATTTATTATTTAGAAACTATTTACAAATGTACAATAAATGAATCGTTCTCAATTTAGCCCATAGTATATGGCAAGAAGAATGTTCCATGCAAGCTGACAACATAAAACGAATAAAATTACACCTTTTAAAACGGTGCATTGTGGTTAATGTAATTAATCCTTGCTATCTCTGATGCAGAACCTGACTTACACTATTATCGATGCTCCAGATTGCATCATTCCCCATTCCATCCATTTTATTCAATATGCAGACTTAGATGAGACTGATGGAATTGGTGCCATACAAGTTTTACCCAGCTGCATACCAGATGTAGGTCTTTGAATTTTCAGAGTGGGTGTTAACCTGTGGTTGTTGCTTGCCAACCATTCTGTATGGAATCTTTCCAGATGAGCCTTAAATGGGTGGTTTATGCAAACATCCACTGTCTGTGGCAGTGAAAAAAATTAAATTGAGTTTTATTTATGGATGCTCTTTAACTGCTGTGATCCCTAATGTACCATTCTATATTGGGCATGAAAGACCGGTAATTTGCTCACAGGCCTCTTTATCAGGCTTGAGGTTCTTTGATGTGCCATAAATCTACGACACGGGACCACCGGCTTTATTTCCCTTCCGAAGGAAGTCATGCTAAGGATTTATACGCCCTAAAAAAAAAATCCATTGCCCTCTGCCGGGTTTGAACCACCTTGGGAACTAGGGGCTAGCTGTGGCAGTGAAGTCATTCCACTAGGAATCATAACCAGGTCTGAATTTTCTGCAGCTAATCTTTTCACATCTTCCATTTGATGCTCACAAAAGCTAACACTAGCATGTTTCTCTAGTGTGATGGAGGTGATCCAGGACATTACTCCCATATGGTTTTAATTCTGTTAATGACTAGCATATTATGTTATATGAATAAAAATGAGTATATAGTATATGCTTCACTTTTTCAAGTAAATACTCGGTTTGGTAAGAATAAAACCATCTGAGTATCTACTTCATTTTGAGAACATGCTCAAGTAATGGTAGCAGAGTAGAACATACTCAGGCATCCATCTTACAAGAGTATGTACTCTTATTTGGTATGAATAAAAGCTAGTATATGAGTTCATTCTCCTCTCATGCTGAGTATGGTTAGATGCATACTCACTTCTGAGTATATATTGATTTTTTTTTACTTAAAACTAAATATGAAGAGAATGGCACAGTTTATGAGCTGTAAAGTACTCTTGGAAAACTTACAAACATAGCTATATGTATTAAAGAAGTTTCAAAACCCTGCATAGTTTCAGAAAAACATAACCTAGAAATAACATTGAAAGCCAACCTTATTAGTTAACCTTACTATGTAAATTGTTACCTTCAAAATCCAGATACCTACTCATAACGTTATAAGAAAACTGTTTCATAATATCCTGGGATTCTAAAATGTCGGATGAGTTCGTCCAGCACCTCATGAGTTATGACTTTCCAATCCAAAATTATTCCTTTAATTTTGCTTATAACCATTTTATTTATTGGTTTTTTTTTAACTTTGCCATGAACATTCAACAAGTTTCAAAATCCTGTATTGCTGCATGAAAACATAACCTAGAAGTATTATTGAAAGTCAGATTTATTAATTAAGCTTACTATGTAAAATTCTAATTCCAAAATTCAGTTACTTAAGAAGTTAGGTTACTTATAACAAAATAGTGTAAATATCCCAGGATTCTAGAAACAGTCTGATTTGAATTTACGTCTGGCACCTTATAATTATGAATTTAGAATCCATTAACATTCAAGGAGTTTCAAAATCCTGTATTGCTGCAGGAAAACATCACCTAGAAGTATTATTGAAAGTCAGATTTATTAATTAAGCTTACTATGTAAAATTCTAACCCCAAAATTCAGTTGCTTAAGAAGTTAGGCTACTTATAAAACTGTTTAGTAGAAAAATAGTGTAAACATCCCAGATTATAGAAACAAGTCTTATTTGAATTTGCATCTGACACCTCATAATTATGACTTGAGAATCCATGAATATTTTCTTTTTGCCTGATTTATTGATAACAGAATTTTGCCTATTTCATTTCATTTTATTTGTTGTTTTGCTAATTTCATTTACAGCTATGCTTTTTTGGTGTTGCTTCATTAATTTTTATTTCTTGAAGGACCTAATATTTCTCTAACATTTCCGCTGAAACTTGTTATAAAACACAGGATAATTCCTGAGCAGTTTAGATGGGACAGAACCAAATAAACAAAATCTACTCCTCTAATTAGGAGTGCCAAATAACACACCACCACACACTCAACGAAGCTAGTATATGGTCAAAGAGTGTAGATGACATGAGTATATACTTACATTTAAGTGAACAAGATGGCTGTGGGGATGAGTATATACTCGTATGAGGTAGTAGGCTTTTATTCTTATGAAAACGAGTATGTTCTCATTGATCTGAGTATATAATCACAGAAAGTGTTCATACTCATGAGTATAAACGTTGAGCAACTACTTGCTTTTTATTCATATGACCCATAGTATTTAAATGAAATTGGTGACATTCGAAAGAAAAACTCAAATATTTTTGTGCATGTCGACAATGGACAGGATCACAGGAATCAAGCGAAATTATATTCACTCACATTTGTGATTAGTCAATATAGGTTCATTGTTGGATATTTAGCAGGTAGGTTACATGTGAATGTTTGCTTTTAAAATTGTGTTGTTATTAAAGAAGTTTTAAGGAGTTGTGGTAATCCCAGAAAAACATGGTGTGTTTTGGAATATCATAGCACACAGAGTGTGGTGCAGGTTCAGCGTGCTTTTAAGCCAAGGTTTCAACATCAAGCTCCTACACATACAATCAATTTTGAAGTGGTACAGTGGATTTTGTGGATCATGGCTGCATGTGTCATCAAAGGAAAGGCCATTCAGGGAGACCATATGTCAATGTGGGAATTGTGAAACAAGTGCAGGAGGCATTTATACATAGTCCTAAGAAGTCTCTTGTGAGTTAGTCAGCAGTTAAACATCCTTAAATCCACCGTATCCTGCATATGCGACTAAAGTTTCACCCTTACAAACTGCAATTACTGCATAATTCCTGATGATACTGCAAAAGGATTAGATTTCTCTGAACATTTATTGGTACTAATGGAGGATAATGAAAAAATGTGAATGGGAATATCACCTTGATGTCTGCAGCATCACTTGTGGGGCCACATTCAATGTCTATGCGGTATAGCAAAAAATGTTCCGAGTTTTTCTTTTGAATGACGTCAACTTCACCCAAATACGACTATCCAAAGCGACGCAATACCAGTTCAAAGTATGACTATTTTTTGGACACACTGTATAACATGCTTTTAAAAGGCCAGAAGTTTGTGTTCATACGTTGCGCTATAGTGGCATGCCTGCAAATTGGAAACCTGCACCGTACAAAAAAAGCATAGAATCCTTGAAATTCTGTAGAACACCATCTTTTGCACAATACTCATTACCTGCTTCTTCTGCTCCTTTGATAGTTTTCAATTTTTTTTTGCAGCAGCGAATGAACATAATCTTATACTACTCATTTTTGTAAGTCTGCCAAGGTGTGAACATGAATACTGGTCACAAAGAACGAATGATAATAAATCAGAACTATCATATATGCTGGAGATAAACAAAGACTGATGCACTCGCACACTACAAATACACATGTAGGACTATGCAAGTAAAAAAAACAATGCTTCCAACATAACAAACACACCCAAATTAACAAAAAAAAATGCACATGGTACATGAGTAATTACAATAACTGATCAATGTGGGGAAAAAAAGAGATTCAGTTTGCATATTATAGTCACAAGAATCAGGGTGCCCATCTAGCAGAACTGGTGAGAAAAGTCTTAAAAGTGCATATCAACTACATGTAACATCCTAAGACATGCAGACAAAGAAGAGGAATTTCAGAATGAATTTAATTTATGGCATTTATTGTAATGAACTAACAATTGATATTCTTTACAACATTCCATATGGAAGTATAGAAAATTGAAACTTGCTAATTCATTACTCCATTGTACATTATTCTTTTTTTTTATGAAAAGTCATACCAACAAACTTTTATGGCAATATTTATAAAATAATTTTCTCTAAGTGTTCACTAAATGTATTGCTCAGTTCATGGATCTTTGGTTGTCTTCTCATCTGAGTGTGAATCACTGAAAGCTTCTTCTTCACGCTGCTATCAATGCAGAGGCATCCTTCGACACCAGAAGCGTGCTCGGAAATCATCTGAGCAAGTAAGGAATGCTGGAGCTGTTGGGGAGTGAACAATAAGCCGCACTGGGCCATTGTGACCTACATCAATAAAACAAAGTGTTCTATTTAACATTCATTTTACCATAAACGTTGCAAATAAAGCCTATTTTATTGTGATGTGTGTATTGGATGTTTATGATAGATTTGCTCACCAAGAGAAAGCAGCTGTTTGCGAGAGGCATTTCTTGAATTCCAAGCACATAATGATGTTGTAGCTTCATCAGGAAAGAGGACATAGTCTTCTGTATGATTGAAAACTGCCTGCGCCTTATGCTCTTGTTTGCCTGCAACAAAGATTAACGTCAATCAGAGAAAAATGAATCCTCTACTCAGGTCATCACCCAAAATATGCTTGCTGTTGCTAATTAACTTTCTTCCATACATGCCATGTGTAGGTTTAAGTTGGAAAGGTAGAACCAGACTGAACAATTCTACGTTGTGAAAAAGTGAGTTATTTGGGGAATTTAATGTACTGGCATGTTGCCATGACAGCTCAGTTGGCTAAAGCAATGACACAGAAGGCCGAAGATCATAGTTCAAATCCCAGCTTATGGCATGAAATTTTTCAGTCTGATTCTACCTTTCCAAGCTTACTGTTGTAGAATGAATGTATATTAGTCACAGCCCCCTCTAGCAGTAGGCTATGAATGGTAATGAACTTTGAAATCCTGCCACTCAACAATCTAAGCAGCTTCATCATGGACACACCAGATGACACCATCTCCATGCCACTTACATCTATGGACCCAAATTTCTGTCATGTTCAGTTAGAAAAAAGCTGAAGATTGAAAGTAAGCAGTGCTTTCGAAACATGTTCCATTAAAGTAAGTGAAGTATTAATGTGTCCACCGACATAAGATTCAATTAAATTATTGTTTTGCTTCACTGGCTCTAACTTCTGAATAACACTTTCTACCAACTTTGGTATTTAACCAACACTTCTTTTTTGAGTTAACTGTTTACGAACAGATACATATGCCATTTTCGTAAAATACGTTTTTTTGTTTTTGGTGAACATCACAACATATGTTTCCCCAGTGAAATCTCAATATCACATTCTTGGATGGAATACTATACTTCCTTTAAACTACAAATGTGAAAAACCCTAATATATTACATAACAAAATTCTTTGTTTAATAACAGGGGCTGCAGTAGATGCACCGCAGATCTTGACAAATAATCTGTGTATTAATTTTGACATTGAAAAATTGGCTATCATTGTATGAAATATTAATTAGATTACCCAAAATAGCTGGGAAAAAAAATTAAAAGTAAACATAAACTTGACAAAGCTTTGTAACTTGGACTTCGGAAATCAAACATAAATTAAAACTCCTTATAGATAAAACCAAACCTATAGACCTCTCAGACATATAACATTATACACAAAAAAAGGGGGGGGGACTCTTTCACATATTTTCGAAGAAATGCTATAAGATGAAACAATGATTGAACGTTTTTCATTTGAATAAAATTCTTCAAACAGTTATCTTAAAAAATAATATGCCCTATTAACAAATGATTACATCTTAATACTGATGGGTCCAGCTTGCTGAATAATGGCAACACTGCTGCTGATACTATATGCTTATTCTTTTGCTTTCACAGAAGATTAAATTTGTCCACCTCTGTGGAAAACATACACATAAGCGTGTAAGGGGGTAGCGTGTCTGCCTCATTTCCCAAGTTCAAATCTTGTTTCGGATCAGTTACCCAGATAAGGCTAACTGATCCTGAGAAGACAAATGTCCAGTATTTTCAAGCTCTATTGATCCTGGACTCATTTGAGTGCATCATTTCACCAATTTCATTGTCCAATATACCTACCAGTTAAAGAATGTTAAAACTTAAATATAAAAAAGAAAGATTATACATATTTAAATTCCAAAAATTCTGATGGTGAAATTTTAATAAACCCTGGGTTTACAAAATAAACAAAAAATTTAGAAAGATGTAACACTATGTGATTCCAAAGCAGTCAGCAGAGAGAAAGAAATGGAAGAAAAATCTGAAGTGTTACATTCACATGACTTTCTCTACCCTCTATAGTTTAGTGGGTATAAAAATTATTCTTACAAAAGTTTATTTTTCTATCTACTTCATTTTCATAAAGATGAACCTTTGCAAAAACAGCTACATTCCATATTTTTATGGATACAAAGAGAACAGCAATAGTCAAATGTTTAAGAACAGGAAGCTATTTGCTGGCCTTAAAATTCCATACTCTGAAAAATAGAACTTAAAAGGAATGATAAAGTATTGAAAATCAAACCATTAATAAAAGGATATCTCGGAAATCGCGATGCCATAAGAAATTTACATTTTGGTCTATCGCCTAACATTTACGAGTTATACAACATCTTACAAGATTCCTTCTGAATGAAAAGGACTTCACAGGCTATTCCCAGAAAATTGAAGATATACATTTTATTTGCAGGGTGTCTACTGGTTGAAGGTTTAAAATTCTAGTATTGCATCATGTCATATTGCAGTAAAAATGTAGCAGTATTCAAATACATATCAATGACTAGCTTAACATCTTTACCATTTTATTTGCTTCCACAGCCATAATATGAAGCTGTGTTTATTACTAGCTGCCATATTCGATGTTGAACGGTTAGCTTTTTAATCTTGAGTGACAATTTAATCAAATTTACTCTTTGTATAAAACTATGTATAATGATGTAGAATATTTTTCTCTTCTGATTTCTTCCATTACCTCTTAGAACTGTAATTTCATAAAATTCCCATGGTGTTCATAATAATGAACCAAAAATTCACCAATATTTACAAAAATAGGAATGAAATATCAGCAGATTTTGCATTTCATATCTTAGTCGCCCCACATCCTCCCCTACAACTATCTTCAAAATTCTGGAAGTGTTAGAAAATAGCCTGTAAAAAAAGTTAGGAGTGAAAGATTATCCAAGTGTTTGAGTCATTTTTACCTAAGATGAAAAATTATGAAACAATATATATCATACAAAACAATGACATTCAAAAAATACTTATTTGCTTAACAAGGTCCTCCAAGAACCAATCACTTGAAAATTTAATTTGAAATAAATCAATAATATATGGATAAATCTAATTTGTTGAGTATGTAACCACTAATTGCAATATAACTTCAGTATATTTTTCATGTAAATATCTTTCATATGTGGTATTTTAATCAAAATTGCTAGAACCATTTTTTAGAAAATAAAGCATGTTCCATGTAAAGGGTAGTTTGTGGTGGGAGGATTTTCTTGAAAATTTTTGTGCCACAACTTTAGAAGGTACTTTTAGTTTTTGAGTTATGCTGTTCACTGACACGTGCGTGGACCTTTTTCTAAAATGCTTTTTTTTTTTAATTCAGGGGCATGAAAAAATGTATTCCCAGTGAAATCTTGACATCAAATTTTTGGGTGGAATCCAATTCCTACTCTACCTACCATGTATGTGGTAGAGAAAGTAAAAATCTCTAAGGGCAGCGTGCACCATGTTGGAGCAAAATTGATTCATAAGTAATGTTTACTAAAGAAGTCTGTACTATGGAAGAGGTTACTATGGGAGCAATTTACTTTTTTAGTTACGACTATGGAAGTAAGAGCTCATTACTCCCAGAGGTATTGTGTTCTTTGTGCTATTTACTTAATGCGATCATGGATAAGGTTATGTGCTACAGGAAAAGGGGCAAAACATCAGCGAAAGATATAAATGTTTGTTGGTAGAGATAAAGAAAATCCATTCAAACAATACCCATGAGTGTAATAAACGTGTTATAAAGATGCTGGAAAGTTTTGATGGACGAGTTTAATGCTTCGAGTGACGGGAAATGTACTGAAGAGCAGCTAAAGATTCTGGATACAATGCTTCTAATCTTCAGTTTGCATCGCAGATCACTTGCGTGTAATGGAGAAATATCCTTTCCGATTTTGGAAAAAGTTAGCATATTCACGAATGGGCACAAAATAATAACATGCGTGCAGTTAATTCTACCCATAATGAGTGGGAGATCTGCAAAAGTGAAGACGAATTGCATTTTATTTTCTGAACACTCATGTATATTTATGTGTGTAGGTGCCTTGCTGTTAACCTCAAACGCGCTCTAACAATGCAATGAAATACACGATCAGCAGACGCATGGGGAACCTTTATTTATAAGATCGCCTGTAATACCAGGATTATGATGAACTTTACTTAACGTGACATGAAGGCTAAGAAATGCTGGTAAACTAAAGGTCTAATTGGTATACACTTAACATAATGGGAATGATTCTTGATTGAAAGTTCTTTTATTACTTCAAACTAGTGATTCACGCCAATTGGTTCTAATTACCATGTGACATCAAACTTGACATAACAGGAAGGAAAAGTTTGACATTGCCAAACTCTTGAGTTTCATCATGTTAAGTCAGTCCAAAATATCTCCATTTAATACACTGTTAGACTGTCATGTTACGTTAAATTCATCGTAATGCCAGCTTAAGTATCTGAAATGTCCATTACGAAACACTTGTAGGATGCATAACAATAATTGACAATTTGTGTTATAGTGCTGAATTCCTGCCTGAGTTTTATTGTAAATGCTCTCCAAGCAGCTTCAAAAGGTATATAAAGGATTCTTTCCTAATACCAAAACGTTCATTGAACTCTCTCTCGCTCTGTATAAGTATCATATAGTTCTCGTATATCACTATCACATTCCTGTTGTTTTCTTCGAGATCATCAATGTAATCTAAGTAATTCATGAACATATCAAAATATCTTCCTCCAAATGCGATACGGTATTTTAGTTCAATCAACAGGTTAGTTGCTCCATCCAGATAGCGAGAGTAAATTCTAACCTAAATTCTAAATTACATAGGAAGGATTGAAATAAGGATAAAAGATACTATATAATTGTTCTAATCACTAAGGTTCTATAGGTTAATAAAAAGGAAGTGGGGAAGAGAAGGGTATGTGGATTATTGTAATAGAGCAGAAAAAGAAGTGTTTGCATGGATGAGAACAGGATCAATGTACCTGAGAGGGTTAAGAGGCAGTAAAAATGGAATTTGTGAACTATGCAGAGGCAGTGAAAGCACAGAGCATTATATGACAGCATGCAAAGAATTAGCAGAATGGAGACAAAAATTGTGATAGGAAAAATAGTAGCAATAAAATGTTGACAAGAAAAGAAAAATAAGAATATAGGGGAGTTCTTAAATAAAGTAAAGGAGAAATGGATTAGAAAAGTAAGAGAGATAAGAAAGGTAGAAGGGCAAACAGGAGAGGGAGTAAGGATGGATCATAGGTGATTAAGGGTAGCAAGGGCTGCTCAGCAGAGCCATAGGCTAAATGAGCAGTGTAGGTAGAACATAGCTGGCAACAAAATTTATACACAGGTGAAGTTAGTTTATTAGTGGAATATTGTAAAAAAGGATTGTGTATAAAAGATGTATAAATAAAGTTCATTCATTATTCATATATGTACATATATAATTTAATCTGGGAGTATCTGAAAGGAGTAAAATGCTTCCGAAGTAGTTTACTCTCATATGGAAATCATCGAGTGTTGACTTGAATAGTAGTTTACTATGAAAGTAGAGCTTACTCTAGGTTGGTGCACGCCGCCCTAAGAATTCAATTCACATGTGCTCTAAAGCATCAAAAAAAGTATTCCCTATTGGGTCTCATGAACATTTGATGTTCATTTTTAATTATCACCAACAGATTTCACCAGACTTATTCATTTGGCCAAAATGTTCCATAGGGCACTTCAGTTGTAAATACCTAAACTATGGAAAAGCAATACTCTGAAAAGCTGCAATAAATGGAGGCTTTTGAAAACCCTTTACTTGAAATATAATTCTGATTTTATTATACTGTACCTGTAGTTCCAGCTCCAGTGTATGCAATTAGACAACGGCTGGTAGATAGTTCCCACAATTTAATTAATGAATCTTTACCCGACGACAGTAAGTACTGTAACAAAAATCATTGTTACCAGAAATCAGTCGTTAAGAATCCTTATATATACAATTTAACAATAAAAATATAAAATCAATCCAACCTCATCACCAAGCATAGGAATTCTTAAGCAGTTGGCATCAAGTTATCTACAGGTAGCTAAAAACTAGTCTGAGTGCTGTCTGCAAACCCCAAAAGTCTGTACAAGGGATTGGAGGGATGGTTTGTTATCTGCGACCTCCCTGCCTATAGTACAGTGACAGTTCAACCTATTTCCTTCCATCCTGGTTTTAATGCTTAGAAATTCCTATGCCTTCTCATCACCCATGTTCCTGAGTTGAAGAATTAAGCATAAGAACTATTACCTTTTGCATTATATTAATATATATTATAATAAAAGCATTGCAAAACGCATCTTTCTTAAACTGTTTTATCTTTCTCATGTCATCTTTTCATTTAGACTTCATGCCCAACACTCAAATTATTGTAAAAGACAAATCATATCTTAAATTGAAGTAAAGAAATGGAGTGGTAAGCCAGCAGAGAGAGAGGAAAGTAGTGTTTGTGAGGTGCTCCTGAGTGTGAAGGAAGAGGGGACTAAGTAACGATGGGAGTGGATACTGCAGCCAAGATCTGTACAAACAGGTCAGGACACCAATGTTACTTATGGAGCCGCCATATTGATTCCTAAATGTGCACATTTCTGCAGTCTGTATACATACAGAGGGTGCCAAAAAATGTGTACACACTTCAAGTAAAGAAAAAACTGTGTTAACATAACAAAGCTGAATTCACACAAACAGAAAGTGATGAGCACTAATCATCTTAGACTTTTACAGTTACAACAGTTGCTCAAAATGCCCACCATCGGCGTCTATACACTTCAGAGTATGTTGAACTACTGATCGAGCAACTTTTGCGAAAGTGTCCTCAACAATTGCAGCACGTCGTTTCAATTTCTTCCCGAAGTGCTGCCAGTGTAGCTAGTTTTTTACGGTATACAACATCCTTAAGAGTTCCCCATAGGTAGAAGTCCAACAGAGTTAGATCTGGAGAAGGTGGTGGAAACTCAATCAGACCTCTTCATCCTATCCAGTGCCCTGGAACATTGTCATTGTATGCTGGTTCTGCTAATCCCAGTCTCATAATGCACATTGCTTTGTAGATTTCTGCGGTGAGTGCTCAAAATGTTCCGAAACCATAGCTGAGAACATAGGGCTTGTTGCTGTGTGAGGTCTCCAAGATCTGCCCCTGTGAATATTGCATACAGTACCATGAGTCTCAAATGCATGCAATTGTTACTCGCATTGGCAGTTCTGTTCTGTACACACATCTCCATTGCTGTTTAACTTACAATATTCTCAGTTTTCCAATACCACTTCAAAATTGCTTTCTGCTGTTCAAACGATAATTTTGGCTCCATTTTGTTGTAACATTAGCATAACATAATGTGGGTCACATCTGTTTACAGAACATCATACATAATCTTGGCTTCATTTGTTCATTGTTGATTTACTTGTCACGTAGCAACACTAGCATAATGTTGAGTCACATCTATTTACAAAACACATACTACGCATTACTGTTGTTTTTCAGTCCAACTTTGAAATATATTAAATAGATATCTCCTGTCAAAGCGTGTGTACATTTTTTGGCACCCTCTATGTATATATATTGTTACTATCCATTTTAATATATCACAAATGAAATCATAATGAATGCAAAGAAAACCATTAGTCATACTTGTTATTTTGCGAAATGTGTCTCATCAGAGGTGCGAATACAGTTTTACTTCCATACAACTTCTTGGTATCGTATATACAGTGTATCATAATTAATAGCGCAAACTGAAACAGTTGAAAGTACACGGTAATAGAAGCAAAAAAGTTCCGGTAAACGTGGGTCCACAAACAAGCGGTGTGTGAGATTTATTATTGCAAATGTGTGGTTATGAGCCGCCACTGACGTGAATTGCTTGAGGATGTTCCCTTTGAGCAACATCGGAGTTACATGCATGATGGAGCACCAGCACATTTTGCTGCTACTGTAAGAAGGCATCTAATGTGGAGATATGGTGCAAGATGGACAGGTCGAGGAGAGCCTGTACCTTGGCCTCCATTACCACCTGATCTCAATCCTTTGAAATTTTCACCTTTGGATTTTTTTGGGGTAGTGTACACACTCCCATTGATATTGTTGAAGTACTGAAGCAGAGAATTGTACGCGCTTGTCAAGAATTCCGAGATGATCTGGAGGTGTTTGAAAGAATTCAAAACTCACTGCAGAGACGAGTACAGTATTGCATCAAGATGCAAGAACAACACTCTGAACACCTCCTTTAACAGGGAAGAGTGTACAGTATTTTGAATTCCTTGTTAAGTTAAGCAATGAGTGAGTTTTGAGGTAACTTAGAATGGCAATTATTACACAAAAAGTCTACTTTTCAAATTCGTTTGTATTATATAGGATGATGTTGCTTAATGAAGCAAGTGGCAGCTTGTAATCACACATTTGCAATTATCTTGCAAATGGCTCGTTTGTGCACCCATGTTTACTGGAACGCTTTTACTTCTACTATCGTATACTTTCAACTGTCTCAGTTTGCACTATTAATTATGATATACCCCGCATATTCTTAATATCATCTGCAAAAATACGTAATGTCACTGATAAAAAAATTGAAATAATTACTGTTACAATACACATTCAATAAGTTGTCAATACATTAACTTAATACTAGTTTCACCAAATTATCAAATACATTTTCTTTATTTAAGGAGAAATTACCATGGAAAGTTACCCTGACATAGTGGCACACATATAATGGCCCTTTCTGTAGGATGTATTAAATTGCTCCTACAACATTTGTGCCCTATTCACAAGGCAAATTCTACGAGGTTTCTGAGGTACAAATACTTCCAATATATCTGTCTCACAGGTGATATTCTTAGAAATCCTAACAACTTTATGGATTACTGAATCAAATAAGCAATACAGAGCAGACATCTCAATTTTATAGGTTAACTTTGAGGGTCATATTCGATACATTTTTCAATTGGCTTATGACTCGAAAAAAATTCCAAGTACTAATCATCACCTACATCATAACTAGACATCAGATTTGTATGCACTAAAAGTATCTAAATTATGCATGCATTTATGCTGTTAAAATCCTTAAACTAGCATCTATAATTTCAAAAATAGGCACTAATCATGCAGTAAAGTTGTTAAATTTAAGCTTATAATTTTTGGTAATTACATGTACATTCTTCCTTAGATGTCATTCCGCTTGTAATTTGATTTGCAGTATACAAGATTATTTTCTACAAATGCTCACATGCCAGTTTATGATGTTTATTGGTTAACACAAATTTGTATGCTGAGAGGGATCTTTCCACGTCTACAAATGTTCATCATATCATCAATTTCATGGTTTGGGTTCAATTGGCCTGTTCTGGCTCCAAAATAATTATCAAACTGATTGCTCCATCGTTCCTCTGGTCTTTCTCTACTCCTTCTGCCTTTTCGTGGATTGTAATGGAATAGGATATAGGGCAACCTAGTTTCATTGGTTCTTAAAACATGATTTAAATGGTCTTCTTTGCTTCTTTGAGATTTAATTCAGATTAAAAATGTTAAATTCTAGGCATATGACTGCATTAAGGATTTTGTCTACAAGTATTTTACCTGCAACTGAACGTAAAAATTTAATTTCAGCAATCTGGATTCTTTCTTTTAGTTTCTTTGTTAAGGTCCAACATTTGGATCCATAAAGCATCATTGGAACTGCCAATACTTAGTAGAATTTTAGTAATGTGTCCTAAAGATTTATTTATTTAATCCTTGGTTTACAAAGAAGGGTTCTTTTTTAAGTGCCACATAATTTTTGGAATAGCGCTATTTTTATTTAAGCATATATCTGTTTGAAGGTGCTGATGTTATAGCCTAAATATTAAAATTTTGGACTTGATCTAGAGTCATTCAGTATTATTTTAGCCCTGTGGCAAAAATATCTATTAAGAATATTTGACTTATCTGTGTATAAATAAAATGACAGAAGCCTAAGTTATTTGTTATGATGTTATATGCATTTATATGTTGATTATTCACACATCTTTGATGTTATCATTACAATTATTGTATTTATTGATTTGATAGTGAATGTGTTCTTTATTTAAGCAGCATATATATCCAGAAATTAAAATAATTATTAATAAGACAGCAATTTGAAGGATATCAAGACAACTTTCATTTAATTTATAAATAAGGAAAATTTATATACATTACTTCATATCACCATGGAATAAAACAAAGTTGTTTATTTCTACAAAGAAAAGCTAAACAAAGCACATACTATATTGCCAAGGAAAAATAAAGAACATTCTCTTCTATGTAGTTACTAATCAGTTCTTATTCGTCGTCCTCCGTGATGTAGTGGTTACCATACTAGCCTCTAGTTCCTGAGGTTGCGGTGGAGGGTGATGGATTTTTTCGGGCGTAAAGATTCTTGGGTCATATGAACAAAAAACAAGTACTTACTCAAAGTTTGTACTCATGAGTATGAACACTTTCTGTGATTATATACTCAGCTCAATGAGAACATACTTGTTTTCATAAGAATAAAAACCTACTACCTCACATGAGTATATACTCATCCCCACAGCCATCTTGTTCACTTAAATGTGAGTATATACTCATGTTATCTACACTGTTTGACCATATACTAGCTTCGTTGAGTATGTGGTGTTGTGTTGTTTGGCATTCTGAATTACAGGAGTAGATTTTTTTTGTATTTGGTTCTGACCCATAAAAATTGCCCAGGAATTATCTTGTGTTTTATAACAAGTTTCAGCAGAAATGCTAGAGAAATATTAGTTCCTTCAAGAAATGAAAAATTAATTGAAGCAACACACACAATAGCATAGTTGTAAATTAAATTAGCAAAACAACAAACAAAATGAAATAGGCAAAAGACTGTTATCAATAAATCAGACAAAAAAAGAATATTCATAAATTGTAAAGTCATAATTATAAGGTGCCGGATGCAGATTCAAATCAAACGGTTTCTAGAATCCTGGGATGTTTACACTATTTTTCTATGAAACAGTTTTGTTATAAATAACCTAACTTCTTAAGCAACTGAATTTTGGGGTTAGGATTTTACATAGTAAACTTAATTAATAAACTTGACTTTCAATGATACTTCTAGGTTATGTTTTCATGCAGCAATACAGGATTTTGAAATCCTGCACATCAGGAATCATCCTGCAATGTTCATGGCAAAGTTAGAAAACCAATAAATACAATGGTTATAAGCAAAAAGAAAGGAATAATTGTGGATTGGAAAGTCATAACTCATGAGGTGCTGGATGAACTCATCCAACTGTTTTAGAATCTCAGGATATTTACACTATTTAGGTATACTATGAAAAAGTTTTCTTATAAAGTTATGAGTAGTTATCTGGATTTTGAAGTTAACACTTTACATAGTAAGGTTAATTAATAAAGTTGACTTTCAATGTTATTTCTAGGTTATGTTTTTCTGAAACAATGTAGGATTTTGAAACTTTTTTAATACCTATGGCTATGTCTGCAACTTTTCCACGAGTACTATACAGCTCATAAATTGTGCTTTTCTCTTTACATTTAGATTTAATTAAAAAAAAATCAATATATGCTTAGAAGTGAGTGTGCATCTAACCATGAGAGGAGAATGAACTCATAAAACTGAGAATACACTAGCTTTTATTCATACCAAATAAAGAGTACATACTCTTGTAAGATGGATGCCTGAGTATGTTCTGCTCTGCTTCCATTACTTGAGTTATTCTCAAAATGAAGTAGATACTCAGAAGGTTTTATTCTTACCAAACTGAGTATTTGCTTGAAAAAGCGAAGCATATACTATATACTCATTTTTATTCATATAACCCCTTAGCATGGCTTCCTTCGGAAGGGAAGTAAAGTCGGTGGTCCCGTGTCGTAGATTTACGGCACATAAAAGAACCTCAAGCCTGATAAAGAGGCCTCTGAGCAAAATTACCAGTCTTTCATGCCCAATATAGAATGGGACGCTAAGGACCACAACAGATAAAGAGTGTCCATAAATAAAACTCAATTTAATTTCAATTTAGTTCTTATTCAGCACTCATTCAATGCACATCAGTTCTCATTCAGCACTCATTCAATGCACATCAGTTCTCATTCAGCACTCATCCAGTGCACATCAAATTATCATATAGCACTTATTCAGTGCATACAGTAGAATCTTGTTAGTACGTTTTTGCAGGGACCTAAGGATTTGGACGTCATAGGCGGGAAAACGTGTTAACGAAAATGCAAAATCTGCAATTTAAGAACATAGGTAATAAAAATCTAATAATTACTATGTCTCCATGGGCAATTTAAATTGATTTTGAGTACAATTTCATACTGAATACGATCCGCGTTTCCATGTTAAATTCAATATGTTTAAATGGATTTGGATACACAAAGCCTGAGAATAAATAATTCAAGCTTTTATTTTGGTCAACTTGGATTTTTTAGGTTATGAATGTTTTTGAGAAAATAAATTGCGAATTGTGGAAGCGGCAATAGTGGTTTAGCTGTGTGTTTTATTACACACGTGATAACAATTTCTGCTAAAAAAGAAAAAATTATGAGAGTGCATCGTGTTACGAGTACAATAGACGATATTATCTTTGGTGTATACAAGACGATTTGAACACGGAGGTGTTTCCATGCAACAAATTTTGTTCCGGTCCTCTTCTGATCCTATTTTCCAAGAGAAAAGTTTTGTTTTAGTATTTTTCCCTTCTTTAAAAACAGTTTCAATCAATTTAGGTTTGCTAACAATCGTGGTTAAGGTTGACGGAGGAATGTTTAACTTCCGCACTATATCGACATGTTTTATATTTGGATTGTATTACATCAGGGATTTTCAGTTTTTCACTGTTGGTTATTTATCTACTACACTTTCTTTTTTTCATTGTAAATGAAAAGTTAAAATACAATCTATGGTTGTTTGGTCATCACTCAACATTAGAAACTATCGTTAGCGTTTACCACGCCAAGGTAAAGCATTCTCTATCCCGCCCACAGAAATCGTGTCACACAAATATTTAAATGCATGTATGTGATTGGCTGCCGATATCCACCCCGTGACCAAGGATTGACCAAAGTAGTAAACGAGGACGTCAAACTATGAACGTGTTAAATGCCTACATCTACTGTACCGATCAAGGATTGGCCAAAACAGCGAATGAGGACGTCAAACTTCAAACGTAGTAAGCGGGACCGGGAAAATGCACTAAGCAAACATTATTTATTATATTTGGTGATTTGGTACCGGGACTTTTATAATTCAACGTAATACACGGGAAAACGAGGAACGTTAATGAGGAACGTGCTAACGAGATTCCACTGTACTTACATTATGAATTAGCACTCAAACTGTGCACGTCATTATACATTATTAATATTCCTATGCTGCATGTTTTAATCAAATATTAAACAATACCTCTGGATATATATACGAATTTGTAAAATTAACAAGAATTTAAAAATGAAAATTATATATGTTAAAAAGAATTTTATTGAATAAATACAAATTTATGTTGGGAAAGTAAACGATTGTACTTCAATCTTATACTAAAGAATCTCACCTGTTACCATCGGTTACCATGCTAGCTTCTAGTTCCCAAGGTCGCAAAGGGCAATGAATTTTTTTCGGGGGTAAAAATTCTTAGCATGGCTTCCTTTGGAAGAGAAGTAAAGCTGGTGGTCCCGTGTCATAGGTTTACGGCACGTAAAAGAACCTCAAGCCTGATAAAGAGGTCTCTGTGCAAAATTTCTAGTCTTTCACGCCCAATATAGAATGGGATGCTAAGGACCATAGTAGTTAAAGAGTGTCCATAAATTTAAAAAAAAAAAAAAAAAAAAAAAGGAGTTACCATCGCCCTTCATATGTAAAAGAGATCTCATAGCTCAAATTAAAAAGAACCTAACGCTCAATCAATTAAAAATTCCCTTACAGCCCTTATTGGTTTTTTTCTTACATAATACCATTATTTTAAATATATTCTTCTGAAATATGGAGATTATATTTTCTGATTATTTTAGATAATATGTGCATGGCATTTGCAGATCATCTTCATTGTAGGCTAATATTGCTTGGTCATCTACAAAAAGTAAGTTCAACAAGTGCATTTCCTTATCAAAAGGTAAGTTATCTTACCAGTCTCTAATGGCTTGGTCTAAATACATATAAACAAATAGGAGACAGAGGGCAACCTTGTCTAACTCCTTGATTTATAACAATTTTATTGTTACTCCTCCCTTTCTTGCTTAATACAATAATATTGGTTTCCTTATATACACTCTATATATTGAGTTTTATTTATGGACGCTCTTTAACTGCGTGGTCCTTAGCATCCCATTCTATAATGGGCGTGAAAGACAGGTAATTTTGTTCAGAGGCCTCTTTATCAGGCTTGAGGTTCTTTTACGTGCCGTAAATCTATGACATGGGACTACCAGCTTAACTTCCCTTCTGAAGAAAGCCATGCTAAGGATTTTTACGCCCGAAAAATCCATCGCCCTCTGCTGGGTTTGAACCCACGACTAATATCTGCATTGAGTATATTTCTTTAAACATCATCAATGTTTCATTCAAGCTCACTGACTACATATAATGTATGTTCGGAAATCTTCTATAGGTGAACAGTATGTAGTGTTCACTATGACTGATGGTTTGAAACTAACTTCTCCTTGACAATTTTGTAATTTCTTTCATCCTCATGATGATATGAAAACAAGTATTCTTGTTATTTACTTTTCCATGGCTTTATGACAAAGGATACACATTTTCTTTATTTATGGTATTAATTAAAGTTGGCCACATCAGCTGTAAATTTTCTTTATTTTAATATTTATACTTTTTATTTCGGACATATGTATATTAAAATATATATATCCATAAACAAACAAAGAAACTTAATTTGCACATTAATAATACTGTAATTACAAAACAGATTTAAGCAATATTTTAAGAAATGACAAACATGCATCAATAAAAATATTCCAAATTAAGTTCCTACCGTCACAGCTCAATGCATGGGCAAGTGACAAAATATACAATTATATACACTATAAAACTTCACATTCAAGCACAGAAAAACATTAAACATATCACAAGTAAAAGCAGCTAAGCTATGGTATCGGGTTCCAGGGCACAATCACTATATACGAAGTTGATCGTTGCTAACCTATTGAGGGCTCTAAGCCACAAAGCATAGCTGAGGATTGTTTCTTAGAAGTAGAGGAGTGTTTGGCTGCAACTGCAAAGCAACAACAGGCATAGCCATTAGATCCGTGTGACTAAAACTTGAATGATTCCATTAACGAATATTCTTACCTTTTATTCCGGTGGTGGATGCACTAAAATATTTCTCTTACTCCAAGGATTACTCCGGATATTTGAAAACCTTGATTTTGTGCATAAAACAATTCAATTTTGGTCATAATCCAATACCGTAGCAGAGCCGTAAAAACAAACTAAATATGCATTTGCATACAAATCTGTCTAATTATAACTAGAGGACTTTGGTATATGTGAGTACCTTGCGACACTTATCATTTGAATCACAGGACTAAATTTTACTGGTATGAGGTGACTGCCATTAGTTTCGCGTTCTTGTGAGAAAAAGTTGTCAACACAGTCTGTTGATAATCTGCTATCTAGTATATATTCCATTAAACTTCGTGAAGTAAGTTCCACATACAATTCTATTCTAAAATGCTTGTGGTAGACAGCTGCACCCCTGTTTGAATTGGTTTTTAAACAGCTTTATCATTGAAACATAAGGATGGACTAAGTACACATAGTACAGAATTTTCTGTCGGCTGCTACTCATACCCCCTACAATTTTGAACCCATTGCACTTGTCTCTACTTATCTCTTGGAAAACAACATACTATAAGCCCATCAGATTATTTATTCTTGCATTTTGCTACAGCACAATATCTCATCGTAAGGCTAGGCTATGCCCACTTCTTCTCAACAAGGTTAAAGACTTGATATGGCTGCCATTGCAAAGGACTGTGGTATTGCGTCCCAACCTGCTTGTACAGGCCTTGACTGCAGCTGTGGCGCGAGAATTGATTAATTTATGAGATTGAAATTGGTGAATACAAATTCGGAGAGAAGATGACAAATTTACTGGTTATAGAAAGTGTAATAGTCCTGTTAGTGATAGGAGGAGTCAAAGTAAATCCTGGCCCTGTAGAAATTCAAGCAATGCTGGAAAACCTCATGGAAGAAATGAACAAAATTGAAGGTATGGAACAATGAGTAGGTAAAAAATTGAAAATGATGGTAAAGGACATTAAAGAAATATTTGAGATGAGTGCAAGAAACAAGAAGGGAAATTGATACAGCCAAAAAAAGAATGGAGGAAATGGAGAGAAGTTTTAATTTAGCCTTCTTAGGAGTAAGCAAAAGAAGGAACATATGACCCACAGAAGAAGCATTACAAACATACTGTTTATCTGGATCTTCATTTTCTTCAGGTTCTTTCCATAGAGGATTATCTTCTGAGCATCTAATACACATGCTATTCCAATATTTTTAAAACTGTTTTCAACAATTTTAGGAGTGATCAGTTCCCAAGCATGCACAATCTACTTGCAAATATTTTGTAGTGATGGTTGCTTGATTTTACTGCTTTTTGTTATCTTGTGCACATTGTCCACTATTCAGTTAGTGTAAAAATGTCGCATGTTGTTCTTAAAAGGCATTTTTGGAGACGTCTAATGGCTGCAAAATGGATCTAAGTCCTTTTGGGATAATCGCTGGATAGGTTTTAGTTGGTGCCAATTGTGTTTTAATAGTGTCAGCCAAGTGACAGCAAAAACTGTTAAGTACAAACATAGACTTTTTGTTACGCGGGATAATGGGTGAAATTTCTATTTTGCACAATTTTAAAGCTACATACTTAATTTTTGTACACATATTTGAGGTGTTATGTGAAACTATTTGGTAGAGATTCATTTTTATAGGTTAATTAGTTTTTTAATTATTGAAAATTTTCTTTCAAAAAATTTGCAAATTTAAAAATGAAATTCACTCTACACTTTTGAAAAAAATTTTGAAATGTTTTAAAAAACCAGAAACTCATTTAGAAAAACTTGATGCATGAGTTTTGTAATATCTTCAAAAATTTCACAATCTTTGCAATCACTACACACATTTTATTTTTTATCTCAAAAAGTACTATGTTAATCCTGAATTCCATGAGCCAGTTTCTTTGTTATTCTTTATAGAATGTACAGTAAAAATTTCAGCCCTTTAACACCTCATTTTTGGATGTAATTTTGTTTTGAATGAATAAAAGTGTAGCAAAAATTAAAGTGAGAAAAAAATGAGTAAAAGTTTGCATGCAGTTAACCAGAAATAATGACTTGCAGACCTTCTTAGAAGTGTCCAGCTTGTACCTTTTTTTCATTATAAGCACTGCAAAGCAGTTCTAATTTATGGCATAAGCCAAGCCTTTCAGTGCTAAGTCCTATATATAAATGATTTTTATTGTGGTCATTACACTTCAGGTCCTTTACCAATGATGACAGTAAAACTGGTGTTCACCGATATATAATTACAGTTCTTCGTTATTTACAGGTAGATACATGTTCACAATTATTCTCCAGCTGTTCTGCCTTAAATTTTTCTTTTGTACACCAAGTTCTTACTCATCTAACTTTTCATCATGGTATTATTTACTTTACTTATTGTTTCTGGCTCATGTATATGATACAACATATAATTTGACGTTACAGGACATCTACCGGCAGAGCTGCTGTTACTGATGCTGATCATACCGATCATGGTGGTTCAGTGACAAATCAGAAACTAAGCTTCACAGAAAAAATTCCACAAAAATCGGTAAAAAAAAAGTGGATTTTTTGCTTCATGCAGTGATTTCATCACTTGCTATGCCTTCTCAGGAACATTTAAGGAGCACAGACCTTTAAATATGATGTAATTAGAGCATTTTCTAGGCCCTGTAGTGCTTTAAAACTTTGCATATATGCACTCCAAACCACCTAGTATTTTTTGGTAAAAAAAATACAAAATGTGACATTTTGTCATTTTTGGTCACATTTTCACCGTTTGCCCCTTTAAGTAGAGACCCTGGATGTTGTTCCCAAACAGTTCTTAGCCAGTCTTTCATCAGATACACATCCATTCACCCTTTCTCTTGTACATGGATATGAATTCCCTTTGGGAATCTCCTTTAGGGAGAGCTTTTGTTTAAAAATATAATATGGTGGGAATTTCCTGATGTTTGCAGTCATACATAGCATCACGGTACAGCATAACTTCTCAGCTCCAGTGGTTTTCACAAAACACTTGATGCTCCTGCTGTGTTTATGAATGTGCTTGTTGGCATGCCGAAAAAAACTGTGGTATGGTCGGAGTTTCCAATATGTGACAGAATTTATGCTCTTGTTGGAATCTTATCACAAAACGATGATATATAACTTTTTCTGTAGTCAGCTGGAAACCGTTGACAGAGTGAAGTTTCTCTCCTCAAACTCAAAGTGTTTTGATGCATAAATGTACTGCCCAGCTTCCACTCGTGTTAAATTCTGAACCTGACATCACTTGATTTTTCACAATCTCACAAACTTTGAATTGCAGCATTTCATCTATCACAGCATTACCATTGTTTCTTTTCTCAATAACCTATTCTAACACCTTTTTATCGACTTATTTGCACTTTCCTTTCAGGATTCCACGAAAAGATTTACAGGCTTTTTTTCACTAGCATTTGTTGATCCTTTTTTTTTTTAAATTTATTATTGTCGCTTTAACATTAAAGTCATAATGCGACTACAACAAATTGCTGATCCTTCTGATTGTGCCAATACTGAATAATTTTAAGTTGTATTGACTAATTTTGAAGATTTAGAAGCTAGTAACAGTGATGTGTCATAATTTAAAATAAAGAGAGTTGAGGGTTGTTACACTACATCACTATAATATTCTTACTTGAATGCGTTTCGGGAGACGGTTTGTTCCCATCGTCAGCATGTCCTCATCTGATTTTGCCGGTCATTGTCTGGGGGATGTGTGTGGTTAGTGGTGTTCTCTGGTGCTGGGCTGATGAATCTCCAAAGGCTGTTGGGTGGCGGCAGTTCGAAATTCATTAGGTGATTCCTGTGTTTGACAATATGTCAGAATTGGACATCTGGGAAAAAATACATATTGTCAAACACAAGAATCACCTAATGAATTTCGAACTGCCACCACCCAACAGCCTTTGGAGGTTCATCAGCCCAGCACCAGAGAACACCACTAACCACACACATCCCCCAGACGATGACCGGCAAAATCAGATGAGGACATGCTGACGATGGGAACAAACCGTCTCCCGAAACGCGTTCAAGTAAGAATATTATAGTGATGTAGTGTAACAACCCTCAACTCTCTTTATTTTAAATTTAAGTTGTATGTTGAATTCACAAGAATTCCACGCTTATGCCATTTCTCAATGCAAACTCTGCAGCGCTTAATTTAAAAGAGATTGTAAAATTCATCCTTTGATTCCTTGTACTCTTTTTTAAGTTTTCATAATCACAGCAAACATTGAAGATAAACACTGGATGCGTGAATAAAGGTGTAAACCAAGCAGCTGTGTGAGTGGGTGGGAACCAGGAAGGGATTGGTTTTACAGCTCTTCTTCTGTGGTTAGCTGTAACCTGAAAGACTGTATCATCAATGGGTTTTACCATTATCACCATGCTGTTTGCTTGTCACAGAAGCCAATAAGGCAATATTATCAGATTGAATTGGAAATTGTTAATTTCCAAGAATTTTTAATTTTGACTCTCAAAATCAATGGCGTAGGTGATGGGGACATATAAAGTAAATACGTTGATTAATTTTATTTTAAAATGTAAGTATACTGATATTAAAACATGCTAAAAATGATAAATTTCTAAGGTGGACCACAGAACCTTTTGGAGTTATAAATAGGTTCTCACTTCAAAACAGTTTGAGAAATGCAGGCTTAACCTTCCGACACAAAATTAAACAGTAGATATGTTGAGATTGTGACTGTAACTTTCAGTATTTTCTGAGTGCATTTCAGTTACGCTAAAACAAATCCACAAAATTTGAAGCTTATTTCTTTCCCTGTACTATTTTAAAGTGCATATATATTGTGAATGCAAGATGACCTGTAGTTTTGAATGTGAATATTTGGGGGTGTCTTGTATTAAAACAAACAAAAAACAAAAAAATGGTATTTTATCTTTAAAAGCAATAAATTCTCAAAGAAGCAAGCTAGTTTTCCTTCACTATTCTTAGCAGAACTCACCTTTCCATTTTTGGAAAATCTTACAGAACACACTTCTGCACCATCATGAGCTTTCATGAATGTATTGACACATCTATTTGAGACCCCATCCCAAATCTTGATGCTTCCATCACGACCAGCTGAAGCATATGTCTTTGCATCTGGAGAATACCTGAAAATAGCATAAAGCAACCTTTATCTGACATAAAGGAAAACATCATCTCTTTCAATTTCTCCTATTGTTTGAGATTTAAGAACACTCAATTTCTATGATGCAGACCAACAGACTTTAGATTCTGACTACAGGCAACAGTCAGAAGAGTATCCAAGCAAGACATATAGAGGTAATATCCAACTATATAATCATTAGGTATTAACCAACTTTTATAGTGCCTATAGGCACCTATTACAACATAAATGCCTATTATTGCCTTTTGGTGCCTATAAATGCCTTTTTTTTTTTTAAAATTCCAATGAATTTATTCACTACACTGTTGTACTCAATAAATGCGGCGTGGTGTTGTTTTTAAAAGACTTAGTGCAACAATAAGTGAAATCTTAAGGTGCCGCATGCAAAATCGGAACTTTGCCAATGGAATACAATAACAACAATTGGCCAACGTTTGGTTCTCAGACACAGTTGTTTGAAAATAAGACAAAGTGTCGGTTCATGTTCATAATATAACTACATTAAAGTTTTTGGATGCTATAATAATTTTTCTGCTAGTGCTGCAAAATGCCTAAGAACAAATCTACCAAAAGTGCATTAATAAGAACATGTATTTCGGATTTCCAGTCTTATACAACAGATGGGAAAATAATCTTCTGTCAGGTCTACAATAAACAGGTAAGCTTTTTACTGTATTTTCTGTCATTTTTATTATTCACATGAGACCATGTATGTTAACTACCATGATTAATTGTACCGTATGACTTTTTCTTCTATCTGAAAATAATCTCAAATTTGTTTGATGCATTTTATTAAGTCCAATACTGGAGTCTAACAGTACAACAGATCAAGACAATACTAATTTTGTAAAAGACAACCTTTTTAAGTTAATACTAATTTTTATGTAAATTAAATTGTTATTCATTTAAAATTTCAATTGTTTTAACAAAATATGATTTACCGACATTAAAATATATTTATAAATATACTCTTCTACTTAAGGTTTCTGCCAAAAAAAGGAGTCACTTGGTACAACACGGGAAAACTTCAATGCATCAAGCAAATTCTAAAAAGAAAGATTCTCAGAAGCAAACTTTACTTACACAGCCCATGCCCTCAAAAATAAAATCCCAGTTCTATTTTGATATGTGTAAAGCATTCGCTGCAGCCGACATTCTTTGGAATGTAGTTGAAAATACAACAATGAAGTCATTTTTAGAAAAGTATTGCAGAGAAAGAATACCCTCCGAATTGACACTTAGAAAAAATTATCTGAGATGGTGTATGAATCACAGCTGAATGAAATAAGGTCAGAAATAGGAGATTCCTACATCTGGATTTCCATAGATGAAACCACAGACGCCCTGGGACGAAATATATCAAATTAATTGTAGGGAAATTAGATGAAGAAAATGATGCAAATTCACATTTGATTTGTTCAGAGGTGTTGGAGAAAACTAATGCTCAATCAGTTGCCTACTTTGTAAACTTCGGACTAAAAGTACTGTATCCAAATGGTGTAAAAGATGAAAGAGGGTTGTTACTGTACACTGATGCAGCACCATATATGATAGCAGCTGGGAAACTTTTGAAGATATTTTTTCAGCACTTAACACACGTTACTTGTCTGGCTCATGCACTTCGAGTAGCAGAGGAGGTTCGAAACCAGTTCCCCCAAATCAATGATTTAATATCCTCCATAAAGAAAGTATTTTTAAAGTAAAATTTTAGAATTGCAGCTTTCAAAGAAAGATGTCCCAATCTGCCTTTGCCACCAGCGCCTATTTTGACAAGAAGGGGTACGTGGCTGCAGGCTGTGAAGTATTACAGTGAGAACATTGACAGTGTTGAGGTTGTAAATAGTTTTTCAGAAGAAGAATCGCAGTGTATTAAGGTTGCCCAGAATGTCCTAGGAGAGAAAGGTTTCAGACAGGATCTGTCATATTCGAGCTAATTTCATATTTTTAGCAGATACTATAGAGCAATTAGAATCATCAAAGCTCAGTCTCACTGAATCAATCACATTATTTACAAGAGCAAAAAGTCAGTTAAACAAAGCTGTTGGTGAGGTTGGGAAAATTGTTTCTGAAAAACTACAAATGGTGCTCGCCAAAAATCCTGGATATACGGTTCTGAAAGGAGTATCAGATATTTTAAGCGGTCGTGAGGCAGATCTTCCTACAGGATTTAATCCGCATATGGTTTCTCTTTTCAAATGTGTTTCAGTCACCACTGCAGACATTAAGAGATCTTTAAACTAATTCTGATCGACAAAATACATAAACTTATCCCATATCATCTGGAAATGCTTCTTGTTATTTATTGTGGACAAAATTACAGCCAAAAGTGAAATTGAAGAATCTGTCATTTAAAAAATAACAATGTTGCATTAATTTTTAAAATTCATGTAAGACATAATTCTATCCTTTATATTTTAATTAACTGACAATGACACAGATTTTTTATAGAATGATTGTTCAATTACTATATTATCTTATCTAACATCAATCGCTGTGTTTTGCATGGTGTGATGCATAAAATTTGTTTAATTATTGTGCCTATTAAAGACCTATTTCCCTACTTCTTAGGACCTTTTAGTCGCCTAAAATCACATTTTTAGGACCTAAAGATACGAAGTCTAATAATCATACATCCACATTCTCCTGAAGGGTAGGCATCCATTAACAAAATTCCATTAGAAGTTACTGTTTTGAACATAATGTAGTATTTTAGAATGGGAATTGTGGCTGCATAATGGGACCTGTATTTCTCTTGAAAAAGCTGTGTTATTTTTGTTAAAAACAATCTTATTTTGAACACTTGTTATAAAATAATTAACAGATCCCTCACTGAAAAAATTCTGCCACTGCAGTCACATGTTTCTCTCTTGTATATTGGTTCTTTTGTCTACTAAAACATTACTGGGGTATAAACATAAATTAATTCATTTAAAGGTGAGTCGGAATTGTTACACTAACATCACTTACGTTTACTCACTTAACATGTTTCGGGAAACCGTTGTTCCCATCCTCAGAAGGTTAATTCGACTTATTAACCTTCTGAGGATGGGAACAACGGTTTCCCGAAACATGTTAAGTGAGTAAACGTAAGTGATGTTAGTGTAACAATTCCGACTCACCTTTAAATAAATTCAATACACATCACTGTTTCTAGCTTCTTTTCATTACAATATCAACATAAATTAATTCACCCTAATTCACAGTGCTTCATGCAAATCAATGCTATATGTTATCTTTGGAAAGGTTAATTTTTTATTTTGTAAGAAAAATTAGAATGTCAGACTGACAGCAAATTCTTATTGATAAAAAAGTGATACTTATTACACATTTATAAGAAATGTTTAAAATTGAATGCAGATGTATTATTTTATCGTCATTCCATATACAAAAGAGTAACAATGTCTTATGAAACCCAAGTAAGATTTTCAACGGATTGTTTTAGCTAATTTTGTCATTCAAACCATTCTTCTTTTTCTTTTCCTGTGCATTTTTGTCCTGCATTAGAAACAGTTATCTCACCAGGAATGTTAGCAAATGGTAAGTGTCTTTAACACCTGATTAGATCAACAGAGCAGTGATTCATCACACACTGGTGAGAAACAAAAAAACTGGAACCATCCAAGCAAGTCGATTTGAATCGAATTGAGAAGGAGAAAGTGAATGATTAATGCCCGATCTTTTAACAACAGAAATGGCTTGTCCCTGATCCATGAGCATCTCTGTCATCTGTGCCATTACTAAAAAGCAAGTAGTTCCAGTCATGATGCAAATTGTAACATTGGTGTGCTTGCTTGTACAGTTTCATTTTATCAGGTCTCTGTCTCTGGTTTAAAGAAAGCTTCTATGAAAATTGAGCATACCTGCCATTAACAGAGACTTTAACAGAATTTGAGAATGGGAGTGGAAGCCATGATGAGCTATTAACTCATGCATTACCATTTTCGGTCAAGGCATATTTATTCTTATAATTGCACAGCTATTTTCATTTTAGCCATTATTTAAAGAACTCATGGCCTGCCTTCTATTATGGAGCAGTTTAAATTTTAATCTTAATTATATAGAGATTAAACATGATAAATAAGCAATAAATGGCATAATGCAAAGATGCTTGGATTTCAATAGTCAATGAAAACACAAATACTTCTTAATCACTTTGCTGTCGGGCATTTGAATGCCCATTCCACAGCAGGTCAACCGCAAAATTTACTCTGTTGTTTTTCAAGATATTTGAGTCAAACAACCACTGTATCAGAAATCAAACTATAGTCCGTTAGGAAACATACATACTATGTAAGTAGTAGTATCTATGTAAGGAGTAATAAGTATAGGTTAGTATGATATTTTTAATTCTACACTTATTTTAGTTTAATTTTTCAGAGAATATTAGCATTTGGCAAGAATAAACAAGCCAGTTAGTTAATCCTTTTGTAATTTGGAAAACAGTGAAATATTTACATAAAAGTTTTAGCTGTAGTTGCACATATACAAATTTCACTTAATTAGGTACTATCTCAGAACTATAATCCAAAAACATTAAGAAAGTGATTGACATTTGCAATGCATGGAACAAGCTTTAAGATGATGGGAGGGGATTAAAATATCATAGCAACACGTAGATGAACCATTTAAAGGTAGGACATTTCCTCAGCAACTGTGTAAACCATCGATGCATTGCCATTACGTAACACATGATTAGCATATGTCTGGCCTGTTTACACAAACACAGAGTTCTATCTGCTTTCACTATAGTATAAACAAATAATACCTTTCTGTAGCTCCTACTGAACTGCAGCACTTTTGAATTAGTTTAGAAGTTTCTTGTGTAGGAGAGGTACCTTTGCATCATCCCATTTGTATGTTGTCGTTGCCTTGTAGACTACCCATGCACATGTGTTGTGAGCATTTACAATTTTACATACACTTTTAATAGATCTTTAATCATGGCCAAGAATGCCGCCCCAAAAAATAAAATAAAATAAAAAATGAATAAACATTTATTTGGTAAAGGACAGGCACTGGAAATAATTCTTTTGGTGAATATTTTGAACTGGATAAATTAAACGGGGGGTTTCAAGGAATGTCTTCCTCATCATCAGCTGTGGCTGGATAGCCTGCCCCTGATCATAACAGCTCATTACCTGTCCCTCTGTCAGTGGTTGTACGAATCTTGTGATGAGGATCTGTGCATTGGGATCTCGAAGTTCATTAAACTTGATTAATTTTTTCCAATAAAAATACTTTTTTTTTAAACATTAAGCTCAGTGGATTTTTATGCATACTTAATTAGTGTCACTGAGATAACAATTTCATTGACTAATTTTGAAGATTTAGAAGCTAGTAACAGTGATGTGTCATAATTTAAAATAGAGAGAGTTGAAGGTTGTTACACTACATCACTAAAATATTCTTACTTGAACGTGTTTCGGGAGACGGTATGCTCCCATCATCAGCATGTCCTCAACATGTAGTGTAACAACCTTCAACTCTCTTTATTTTAAAATAACAATTTCATGCACTTTCAACCAAAAATGCACCGCTATTGCCCATTTCTCCTCTTCTCTGGATTTAATGTTCTCAAAGTATTCTTTAAGCCTCATTTCTATGTTTCATTTTGTAAATACTCCCAAAATCCTTACAAGCTATCCTGTAAATCCCACATGTTTTGTGAAGGGGTATGTTTATCTTAGTGATTAACATTTTATTAAAAACATTATATTGAATTTACTTTCAGGGATGCCTGTTATGTTGCTTTCCTTGAAGATCTTCTGAAATTTACTGTGCGCCCGTGGATGGAATGTGACTTTTTTGAACACAGTTTTTTACTCCCCCCACCAGTTGACGAAGGCATTCCTCAAAAGTGATTTGAGGTTAATACCTAACTTAGTGAAATTGATATATGTGTGACTACAACAAAAGCTTTTAAGGGCCAGTTGTATGAACTCTGAATAAAATCCTGTTAAATATTATTCCGTGGTTAAGTGTTAAATTTTATGCCAGAATAGAGCCTATAAGGGTATAGCCACAGAATAAGTTATTCAATGCTTTCATGTGGCAATAACCTGTTAAGTAGAAAAACAAAATAGCTGCTTGCCTGTTTGGTTACTGGACACAATTTCATCTGATATAAACAATGAGCTTCTTACTATGCTTTTGAGAACCAAAATGCTTTAGGCAATCAGTTGTAGAGTTGATTCAATAAATGAACATGACGACAATGAGATTCAAGTTGAGAAAGAATATTGTGCCAAGATGATTTGATGATTATTTAGAACATATGACAAGCAGACAGATAAAACTGAGATAAAATAGTTATTATTTGTAGCAGAATAATGTGCCTGGAATACTGTCAACAAATACATAGTTTTATGGAAACAGTGGAAACTTTATCTACTCAAGATAAACCCAAAATACAGTGTAACAATTCACTAAAGTACTATGTGTAAAGGCTGGTTCACAACAGCCCGGTAACGAGAACGGAAATGTATATTGATCATATCGATCACAAAGTGGATAGTCGATTTTGCGCATTGGGATTTAATTTGTTTTTAACTGACCAATGATGGTTGTTCACCTGATTCCAATTGATACAACATTATATACAATTATAACATAATGTGTGTTAGCCAACGTCAAAATTCAATAGAGTAAATATTATGTATGTATGCATATCCATTACATTTCCAATACCTCTAGGGTAGCAAGCTTTCATTCCTTTATTTAATGGCATCACTAAAGTTATTGTTCTTTGTTAATTTCCACTGGTTTTTGCTGTTCTTTGTAGCTTTTGCCATTGTTTCTGAGGCAATAGACAGTTTTGAGTTGTATATAAACAAATTACAGATGACCCTTTGACTAGAACCAACACTTAATGAATCTGCGGGCGTCAGGATATGAGGTTAGGAAGCACATATGCTACTAATTTCTTCCAGTTTCATATTTCCAACTTGTGACTATAGATAGCACTAGTGGCTATTTCATGTCACGGCCGCCTAGAATAACCTCTATAGTGAAGAATCTAATATACAATATGGATCCAACATGCTGTGCCTGGGAACGAGAATGAGAAAGTTAAAACTTGAGCAAGCCTTCTTTCCTGTTCCCAGGTGCCAGTAATGCTTTCCATCGATTGTGAACGCACCCATTTAAATACATGTATTTCAATTTTGTTGTTCTCATTCTGGTTACCATTCACATTGGTTGTGAACCAGCCTTCATGACATAAAATATGAAGTTAAGTTATTATCCACAAAACTTAAAGGACTGGTTACTTAAGAAGGTACAGAAGCATTCAAAACATAATAGCTAGAAGAGTGAATTGTTGGTACCATTCTGTGGATATTCAGGTATTTGGAGAGAATGTGTAAGTTTAAAAATGGTGAACCTAATGATAATACAGGCTTCAATACGAGGAGGAGGTGCCAGTGATGACCAGATTACTGGAGGCATCTATATCTAACAACATTAAATTGATCTTTTTACATTTCATTGTTACAGCTGCAGTTACTGTTTGTGTACTTTTTCTTCAATCAAAAGGATCCAATACCCTTTACTAGTTTAATGTGGGTTTACTCTAAACAACTGCAAGATGAACTCATTTTCAACAGTCACTTGTCTGGTTAAGATGCAAAGCAGTTTGATGACAGAAGTTGTGGTCAAATAGAGAACATGGTCAATAAAAAATAATGATCTCAATGTCACTGCTTTGTTTCAGCATTTCTAGCTGTTGGATTAAGTATTGATACCAGCAAAGAGTGTGCTGTAGCTAGAAGGGTTTCCTAAGGTCCTATTTGTACGTAGCATTATAATATTTTTGTTTGTTGATAATACCTGCTTAACAACTATTTAAAGTACTCGATCTCTATTTTGAATCAATTATATCTTAAGTTGACAGTGACGTCATCAGCAGTTAAAAGGAAATTTTCAAAACTCAAAAAAAGTATTTTTAAGGAACACAATGACAGAAGCCAGGTTAAGTAGGTTAGTTGTTTTGAACACAGAAGACAAAATATGCTGTAAACTAAGTTATACAGTACTTATCAGCACATGGCGCAACTTTGCAACGGAAGGTTCTAACTCTATCACATGAACTCACAGTGTCTATGTTTGTATTTTCCACCACATGCTTGTATTTTGTATAACTAAACACACTTGGGAGCATTCATAATTATTTCATAGTACAGCAAACAGTTGTTCAAATAAGACATAATAACAATTTAGGAACAACTGATTGTGAAAACAATGCAAACTGCTACTCAAGTTTCAGCAAAACAAAGCTCAAACCAGCCGTGATTACATATCAAGCTGGTCACGAATGGCTTTCAGTATAGCCAATAATTTTAAATCTAACAGTGGAATAGCTATTTAAGGAATTAAAGTGTGTCGTAAACTCGTCGCCTCATTTATACTCTAGTTAGGCTATTCCGAGTATAATTATTCCAAGCTCATACAACTGGCAAGCTATCTAGTTATGCACTTCTTCAGGGACTGTACTGTAGAAGCTGGATGGAAATGAAAACTATGCTCTTCACATCTGCAGACACAGTTCTTGATTTTAAATTGAGAAATACTTATTCAAGGTTACTTGAACCACATGAAATGTTTCTTGTATCACCACACAAATGAAGGAAATGATACATAGTGTTTCTGCTCTTCCTTGAACGTAGGTTAAATTTCTTTCATTTCGGGTCTGAGCAAGCATTATCCATATGCCACAGCTGATGGTACAAAACTTATTATGGGCTATATCATTCATATTTAACTCATTTAAAAGTAAAATAGGCAAACACGGAGAGAATCGGGAGAATAGTGTTCAAATCCCAGCTGTGGCATTGAAATTTTCAATCGACTATATTAAAAATAGGAAGAATTTACCTCTGCAGTACACAAGTATACCTAACATGGACCATATTACAGTCACGTAACTTTCAACTGCAAAGTTTGGTGGGACCATTCCAACCATAATGCGCTGAAAGAATAATTTGTTATAAAGTTCCTTTTTTGAATTTTTCTATAAAGATGAAATTTCAATCAGGAGTCTGAACATATCATCACTGGCTAGGCAGTACTAAACAGAGCTGTATCATGATATCCAAACACCATTCAGAATCAACTTGGCAAAAATTACAACAAAATGCAACACAATCTCTCTATTCAACACACGGTAACTGTAAAAAACAAAATCATTGTTTAAAGATCCTGCTTGCATCTTACTTACTTGATAGATGTGATACCAGCAGTATGCTGATGGCTTGGAATGCTGCAAACAAAACACTGAGATGTGTTGATATCATAAAGGCGGATCACTGGATGTGAAGTACCAACTACAAGATAATCCCCAGTAGGATGAAATGACATGCACCTGATTTGATCAGAATCCTAGGACAAAGAAATTTGTCAGTAAATATTGTACTACTAACACTGTGTATTTACAGTAACACCAAACTTACTTTAATGGCCTGTAAATATACCATATTATTTCAAATAACATTAATGGGTGAGTGTTAAATGTGCCATTACTGAAGACAAGGCCATACTATACCACATTAAAACATAGTACCAAAAGTATAATTTGCAATTTTTACTTTCTCTACTCTTACTCATGGTAAGTACAGGAAGTATAACATTTCACCCAAAATGAATATATATGTGTGTGTGTGTGTGTGTGTGCATGCGTGCTTGCGTGCGTGTGTGTGTGTGTGTGGAGAGAGAGAGAAAGAGCAAGAGCAAGAACAGCTTGGCTCAAAAACAAAAATTTGGATAAATAACAAAGTTGGTAAATATTTAAGTTCAGCATCTTCCAAGAAAATCCCCTATTCCAAACTACCCTTTACGCAAAAAATGTTTCACTATTTTCTCAAAAAGCGGCTCTAACGATTTTGGATAAAATATCATAATTGGAAAAATATGTCACACACATCAGATCATTGTAGTTTTCATCACATTTAACTCCAATTACTATGTGCAATTATTATATGCTCTGGATCAAGTAAATTTCGCCCCATTTGGCTTTTGTGCATACAGCAGAATCCCGTGTTTAATGAAATTCAATTTTTAACAAATGTTTTCAGAAGCCCTGCCAAAAGTCCCATAAGTGTAACGTTATTTAAACCTGCTTTTTACGAATACCACATTAACAAAAAGCCTGTTTTTAACGAAAACATTTTTTTTTGAATTTGCAATCGCACAGCTTCTTCTGCATATTTAGGGCATTAAGATTTTCAGAACGCACTTAATGCTACCCCCACTATAATGGGTAATGCTACGCCTTTTTGGATGCTTTCAAATTCATTAGCCTCCACGTATCACTTTGTGTTCCGCTTTAGCTCATATTAAACTGCAAAAGTTGGCAGCTCTGCAATCACGTTTTCAAACCTGTTAGCTTTCGTGTCTGTGATGGGTGAACATCGAAATATAAGGGCAAATATGGTCTACTTAACACAATAGGATGTTTTTCTGGAGATACAGGTCAAAATGAAGATTTACTGCTCACTTATGGTACTTTTTCACTCTGGCAAGGCTGCTTAGAAGGTGTGGAGGTAAATCCCAGCCCAGAAATGGATCTGATTCTGGAAATGTTCAAACTCAGAAGACTTGATGGATTTAAAAACAATGGAAAAAAGAATGGATGAGAAAATAAGCAGTAGAATAGATGGAATAAAAGAAATTGTAGAAAATGCAATAGGTCAGGTACAGAATGAATTGGTAGAGTGCAAACTATGGGTGTTACACTTGGAAAAAGCAGATCAGAAGAGAAAAATGAATGTGGTTATTTTTGGAATCCTGGAAACACGAGATAAATAGGTATGGCAAAAAGTTTATGAAATTATCCAGGATAAATTAGTTCTATAATTGATTGGGACATTGTAGATGATTTTAGAGTCAGGAAAATGAGATCCAATCCCAGGCCAGTAACTTCTGGAATCCTGGAAACAAGAAATAAATAGGTATGGCAAAAAGTTGATGAAATTATCCAGGATAAATTAGTTCTATAATTGATTGGTGCATTGTAGATGATTTTAGAGTCAGGAAAATGAGATCCAATCCCAGGCCAGTAACAGTGAAGCTTAAAAGCAATTTAAACTGAGTGAAAACTTGGGAAGTGAAACTAAACTATCACCAATCCATCCACAATTTAAATTATGTTAAAAAGTTTCACAGTTTATGATCATTTCTAATAACTTTAGAGTTGGTATTTTAGTTCAGCATCTTGGAAGAATGTGACATGAAGGTTGTCAAGAATATTCATCAAATCCAAACTACACTTGACATGGAAAATATTTCATTTTTTTATTTTCGCAAAAATGGCTCTAACACATTTTAAATGATTAAAATGCCATCTGCTCAAGATATTTGCACAACTAATAAAATATTAATCTTGAAATTTTTGTGAATAGCCTGTGAAGTTCTCTTTATTATGAAGTAATAAACCCTAAGAGTCAATTTGCTATATGAAAAATCTAATCTCATATGCACAATTTGTGTCACATTTTCTATGACATTAACAAAAATTTTCAATATTTTTTTTTGGTATGTTTTCTTCACTGTTTTATCACACATTCTTTTAGTGCATTCTTCAGTTTCTTATGACATTATGCAAAGAGTAGAACTTCAAAGCCAGCCGTGACCTGCTTCCTAAAGACTTGACTATTGCTTCAGCCTCCTCTGTCTCTCTTACCTACAATGAAATCTGTAATAAAATAACTTTAGCAAACATTTATCTCCATTAACACGACAAAGAAACAAAAATAGGTTTCTGTAAGTCATGCGATAAAACTCCGATTTCTTAACTTAGCATCCTCATTTTAATTTCATTAAACTGTCTAATCGTACCATGATACTGTTAGATTTCTATAATCCTCTCTTGTAATAAATGGCTCATTTGAAAAAATCCTTTATCTTGCTCTGAAACTATATGGTATAAATAATTCTTTAGAATACACATCTAAAAGGCGAAAACCTTTATTTTGGCCTTAAAAGTTATGAACTTACCGTTATTGTGCGGAATGCTTTCTTTACTGAAGTTTTGCTATAGCCAAAGAGTTTAATAGTGAAGTCCCTGCTTCCAGACACAAGAATTGGTTCACGAGGATGGAATTCAAGGCATGTCACTTCTTCCAAATGGTCATACAATGTTCTTATAACAGGATGACCTTGTGAATCACCAGAAGGGTCCAGTCCATCAGGAGCAGACTTGGCAAGCATCCTGTCCACATCAAGGATCTTGGAAAACAAAATATACATATTTATAAATCACAAAAGGCATGTGTATTAAATAATATTGGTAGAAGTAGTAAAAATGACTTTGCTTCTCTTACTACAAGTAATAATCTTGAATTCTAAGAAGTTATATGACGCTTGTAAGCCCTCCAGGAAAGCATGGATCTCCCCCCCCCCCATATTTAGCAGCATTCTTACTATACACCACGAGCAGCAGTGGAGAGCGAAAGTGATTAAGCAGTGCTCCATTGCATTATTACGAAGATGAGAGACAATTTAGAAGCTTACTAGGCTGGAATTGGAATATTTAGGGAAGGAAATTTGCAAATGGAGGAGAGAGTAAATTGTTTACAAAAAGAGCAATTACTGATAATGGTGGTATTAGCCATATTGCTAATAACTGGAGGAATAGAACTGAACCATGGACCCGAGGATTAGAATCAAATATTGGCAACAAGAAGATGGAGAATAGAATGAATGAATCAATAACAGGATGGAGGAGGTCAAAGGAACTTTGCAAAATATAATGCAAGAGGTTAATAATGAACTGGTGGCTTGTAAGAAAAGAATGGATAAATTGGAAGGTAAGATCATCACAGATTAAATAAAAGCAATTCTATTATATTCAGAGTCAAAGAAAAAGAGTTACAATTGAGTTTTAAATGGCAAGTTTTAAGGAACATGAAGAAATTAAAGGGAATGAAGATTTTTGTTGGTCAAGACTTTGCCACAAAAGAATGGGACCAAAGATCATTTTTATTTGAAAAAAATGAAACAGGCTAGAGGAGGAGGAGGAGGAGGAGAAGGAGAAGGAGAAGGAGGAGGAGGAGGAGGAGGAGGAGAAGAAGAAGAAGAAGAAGAAGAAGAAGAAGAAGAAGAAGAAGAAGAAGAAGAAGAAGAAGAAGAAGAAGAAGAAGAAGAAGAAGAAGAAGAAGAAGAAAAGAGCATCTGTTAAAGGAACCAAGTTGTGGATCATTGGAAGGAAATAGGATACAAGTTGGCATCTGGAATGAGGAGACTGCTGATTTAGCAGTGCATATGGAGAGTAGAGTTATGGAGGGAGACGATGGCAGACAATAGAGAGAGCAACTGAAGAAAATACACGTGGATCAGGATGTGGCATGTGGTGTGACATCATCTAGAAGACATGTGTCACCAGATGAGCAGGAGAGATGTGGCAGCTTTGAACACAGCTGAGGGGCGGGGGCATGTGCAAATGTAGCTGGGCTGAGTGCTGTCTCAATACTGAAGGGCAGCATATTAGAAGTATTTGACAACAGGGAGGAGTGCAACAAGATAGGGATTGAATGTAACTTTTTGGAAAATATCTCTAACATGGACCATATGGAGCATAGGAGGCCTCAAAACATATATTTCTGGTGAAATTTCAACATCAGATTTTTGGTAGGAATACAATACTTCCCCTACTTACTACCGTGGTAAAGAAAGTAAAAAAGCACTTTGAAAGTTTGTGGTACAGTGAATACAAGTGGCTGAGCGGTAGTGGCCCCCTGAATCCAAGTAAAGCATTTTTAGAAAAATGACTATGTATGTATCTGTGTCTGTGAACAGCATAACTCAAAAACAAAAATTCGGTTAAATACTAAACTTGATATTTAGGTTCAGTATCTTCCAAAGATGTAACATGATTTTGCAGAAAATCTCACCACCCCAAACTACCTGCTACATGAAACATTTTTCTAAATTGTTTATTTTCTGATAAATAGCTCATGATTTTGATTAAAATGACATATATGAAAGATATTTACATGGCAAATAAAATGTATACCTTGAATTTTCTGGAAATAGCCTATGAAGTCCCTTCATTTGGAAAGAATTTTGTATAATCATGTATAACTGGTAAACGTTAAGTGATAAATGAAAACACACTACCCAAAAACATAGATCTCTTTAAAACTCAATTTATTTCAAATAAGCTTTATTGTGGCATAAGCCATTTCTTAGATATCCATTATTAAAGGTTTGAATTTTTCATTTCTTGATCATACTCTTAAAGTCCTGTCAACATTAAGTTGTTTCTCGCGACTGCATGGAAACAGTATGGAATTTTAAGGCCAGCGCATAGCACCCAGTTCTTAAACATTTGGCTATCGCTGTCCCCTTTGTATCTATAACAAAATGTGTAATGTTCTGCAAAGGTTTATTGGGATCAAAATGTAGTAGATAGAAAAATAGGCTTTAGTAAGAATAGAAGTAATTGTTCTTCCGCACAAGCCTTGTGTTGGACAGGATTAGAAAGGTAGAATCAGATGACTGAAAAATTCAATGCCATAGCTGGGATTTGAACCACAGATCTCCCGGTCTCCGTCCGATTGCTCTAACCACTGAGCTACTATGGCAACTTGTCAGCACGACATTAAATTCCCCAACTGATTCACGTTTTTCCGTGTAAACCACAAGGAGATCTCAAATTGTATCGAAATGACATATCCCAATGGTGACCTACAATGTTGTAAGTACTTTAAGTCCTCTTTCCAAATCTAACTGGGTATTCGTCTGTGATTTCACTGGTTATTGAGTTATACATTTGGATGCTGGTATGTAGTATTGAATTGATCTTTTTAATTGTTCTGGCGGCTTATAGGTGAATTTTACTGCTGATTCTAGTACTATGATTATGAATTACATTATCTGAATAAACTTGTATATTACTATTTATGAAGCAAACACTTTCTAGTATATACGAGGGTTGGGGCAAAAGTCATGGCAACTATTTATTTTCTTGAAGATACCAGTCCGGTTAGAAAATGTGACATATACAGACAAAAGGACAAGGTGTTAGCTACATGTGTGGACAACGAATAGCACTGAAATATCGTAACACATTCATTTATTATGGTAGTAACAGGCAATATGGCCTTCACGGTGCAAAAGAATGACAACGCAGTACACATACAGTTGACATGACAAACCTGGGCCTAAAGACCCTCAAAATAGTCCCCTGCTACTGTCACCACACGCTGCCATCGATGTGGGAGGCGCTGAATACCATCTGTCTCAGCATTTCCCGCACCATGTGTGAATCAGGTCACCTGTTCGTGCACAGCATTAGCAATGTCCTCTCATGTTGCAAACCGCCTACCACATAGTGGTTCCTTAATCTTTCAAATGAGATCAAAGTCACAGGGCAAAATGTCAGGAGAGTACGGTGGGTGATCAAATTCTTCCCACCCCCAACGTCGCAGTAGCTGCTCTACACACACTGCTTTATGTGGTTTTGCATTGTCGTGCAGGATTATTGCACTGTCCACAAGATCCGGACGTTTCTCCTGAATGCCACGTCGTACCTGTCGTACCAGGAAGTCCCTGTTGTACTGTGCGCTCACTATTCTGCCATGTGGAACAAAGTGGCAAACAAGGACACCCCTGACATCATACACGACGATAACCATTAATTTGACTGGGGAAGGATTCTGATGGAACTTCTGCCTCCTTGGTGATCCAGCATGTCGCCACTCTGTGGACTGACGTTTCAGTTCTGGTCCGTATGCCCTGGCCCAAAATTCATCGATGGTGATTGTTCGTGACAAGAATTGATTGCCGACCTGTTGCCAGCGTGCAAGGTGGTCGGAGCATATTGCATAGCGCACCCACCTTTGAACTTCCGTCAGTGCATGCGGTATCCACCGCGATGCGATATTGTGTAGCTGCAGCTCATTATGCAATATCCTGTGGGCGGTTCATTTCTCGATGCCACTTGTCATCTCTAACTCCAGTAGCATCCATAGTCTGTCTTCATCCAGGAGCTGCTCGATGACGGCACGTGCCACGTCGGTCTGCACACTGACAAGTTGTCCCAAATGTTGCTCATCACTGGTTGACACGCGTCCTTGCTGAAACTTTCCTACCCACTGTGGTACTGTACAGTATGGTAGGGCATTATTCCCAAGGGCTTACACTAATTCACTGTAACATTCCATCGCATTTCTCCCTCGGAGAACGGCTATTTTGATGTAAGTGCGCTGCTCAACACAGGTTACTTCCATCTTGCACGACACTCACCAACTGACTGATTTCACAGCCCTCGCTGTCCTACTACCAGCTATCACAGAGCCATCTGTTGTTCTGCATACACACTATGCCTGCAGAACTTCCACACGACACATATACATTTGTGATCCGTTCACATATTTACAAGTAAAAAAATAGTTGCCATGACTTTTGCCCCAACCCTTGTATATGCAAGGTAAGGCATGTTATTTTGTTTAAAATTACAGTGGACGGGCCTATTTAGACTTTTCGTATAATTTTCTTTTGTGTTACAAAGAGAGTATTATTGTCTACTGAATTTCCCCACAAGATAATGCCTTATGCAAGAACTGACTGAACATATGCAAAATAAATTATCTTCAGTGTACTGAGATGGCACATGTTTTTAGTACAGAGATTATATAATGAATTCTGTTAATTTTTGTTGTAATGTTGCGAATGTGTGATTTCCAGTTTAAAAATTTGTCTATAGATATTCCTAAGAATTTAGCTTCTGATGTGTACTGAATTAATTTGTTATTATAGATGATCATTGGATCAATATTTAGCCTCGCTTTATTGGATAGGGTGAAGCTCATACACTGAGATTTATTAGTGTTTAATATCAACTTGTTTGCGGTGAGCCATTCCATTAAACTAGTCATAACTGCTTCTGCTTATTGTTGCAATTCTGCATGTGAGTTTTCCCTTAGTATACAGTTTGAATCGCCAGCATACAGTACTGTTGTAGCGTGAGGTATGTTAATCGGCAAATCTTCTATGTAAACTAGAAACAAAAGAGGACCAAGATTTGAGCCCTGAGGAACCCCAAATTTTACTACTTTTAAGTCAGAGTTACTTCTACCATTATTTTCATTATTTAAAGATGTCACTTTTGTCCTTTTATTTAGGTATGATTTGAACCAAGAATGTGCTAAACCACGTATTCCATACGATTCTAATTTAGATAATAAGATATTGTGGTCAACCAAGTCAAATGCTTTACTTAGATCCATAAACTTATAAATAAAACTTATGAACCACATAAAATCAATACAAGAATAACCACTGATGGAAAAATCAGACATTTTCTCCCAATCAAGAATAATTTCTAACAGTACCAACCTTTGTTTGCCTATACTATAGCAATGTAACATAAGTATATTGTGTTTTGTACACATTCCAGTACCTTAATTGAAGCATCTACACTCCCTGTTGCAATGAGCTGGCCATCGACACTGAAGGCCCCTGCTCTGCAATTCCCTTTGTGTGAAGTGACATATGCTGTTTCATAAAGGGCAGGCTCTGGAGCTGTAGTCTGTACATCTGTTTCATATTCCAAATCTGAAATTCAAAAGTAAACTTTATATGACAATAAAACAAACCAACTTTTGAATCTGCAAAACAGTCGATTTTACTACTGTTCATGAGCAGGGGTAACAATGTTGCCACTTCCAGCATCACTGCCCACGTGGAGGTTGTTGGCATAACAGAAACAAGTTATTGTTATTTAGTGCACATGTGAGCATTTAGTACAAAATAAGCATTATAGTGCAATAGAAGTATAAGAAATGTCATTATTAAATACTTGATTGCTTATTTGTTTGGCAGCAACAAAATACAACAGCTATACTAACATGGACCATGATGAGCATGAATTTAATTTAATTACAAAGTACTAAAGAAAAGAGCCAAACCTTCAAATAATGATACAATGAGAAAATGCTTATATTCATTTTTGTTTTGTTGTGAATGTTGTTAATTTTTTCTATTCATCAGATAATTTCATTTCTTCTGAGTAATGTAATGTAATATTTATTTCATCATTATTACAATAATACAAATAAATTTATTTAAAGGTGAGTCGAAATTGTTACACTAACATCACTTAAGTTTACTCACTTAACATGTTTCGGGAAACCGTTGTTCCCATCCTCAGAAGGTTAACTCGACTGGCCCGTGTTGTTGGTGTTTCCGCTTTTTGGACTGGATCCTGTGGTGGCGAAATGTACTTCCAGAGAGGATTTGGTGGCGGCAAATCAAAATTCATTAGATGTGTGTTGCGTTTTAGAATGGTGATCTATCTAAAACGCAACACACATCTAATGAATTTTGATTTGCCGCCACCAAATCCTCTCTGGAAGTACATTTCTCCACCACAAGATGCCACCACAGGATCCAGTCCAAAAAGCGGAAACACCAACAACACGGGCCAGTCGAGTTAACCTTCTGAGGATGGGAACAACGGTTTCCCGAAACATGTTAAGTGAGTAAACTTAAGTGATGTTAGTGTAACAATTTCGACTCACCTTTAAATAAATTCAATACACATCACTGTTTCTAGCTTCTTTTCATTACAATACATACGTAATACAAATAAAGCTTACATCTAAAACTTATGTCTAGTGCACCAGTTTTCTAGCTCCCCCATATTTAGCCCCTAGGCTGTATATATGGGATAAAGCTACTATACCATCTCTCCACTTCACAAACTATGCTCGTTCAGCTGTACCTTTCTTAAGCTCCTTATCCACTTATCCCTTGTGTTGCCTAAAAATGTCCCCATCATTTTAATTGTTTCTACTTTTGTGCTTCCCAACATTCTTAATGCTACTGCTTCTCTTCTGAGTAAGTGGATTTCATCCCTCCCCACCAATTTGGGAAGCACTGATTTGAGAGGTGATACAAACAGTGAAAAGTAAATACTGAATTTTTGGGTGAAATGCAATAATTCCTCCATCTGACAGAGGTAAGTGGTATAGGAAGTAAGTAGGTTTTAAAGAAAAAAATAATTTTTTGATAATGATAGTTAGGAAAGTAAGCTTTGCACTTCAATTGATTGTAAGGAACTTTAAAAAGTTTCTGTTTGTATAGGAGACATCAGTTTATCTCTACCCTGAAAAAATTTGCTATTATACACAGAGTGCACTTTGATTTTTAGCAGTGGTGAAGTTGAAGGGGTGTCTGAGAGTCTTAGGTTACCCAAACTAAATACAGATACGTTGTATGTTATATATAGGATGTAAATAACAAGAAAACAGTGTCTAAAAGTTGCTTGTACGCTCCTGCAGCATCTTATACCAGCCTAAAAATTTAGGAGTCTGGTTAATGCCAGACTCGCACATGCTGCACGCAGGGAGAGGCTTACTAGGTATTGTTAAGTAGCTGCTCCCCTCCAAGCCACATTACTATAATGTGCATAGGCATTTTCGGGATCTAGACTCTGGCTATGAGTGCGGCGTGGAACTGCGGATTATGAAGCGTGTTAGTTTTAGTTTTCTATTGGGCTGTGAATTCAAGGTATTGCAGTTTTTCTTATACTCTGTACCTTTCTTTCATTCTCTGCAATGAGTAAGATTAATGATTTGGTTATCCATCTTATTAAAACATCATTATCATCCTTTTCTTTTGAAGAAAAGTGTGCTCTAAAGGATAAGAGGCCAACACAACATCTGAATATTGTACAGAAGGATGGAAGCCAAAAAAGAACTTTCCAGACCCACTGGTAGAGGGAGTACCCATGGCTCACAACAAGTATGATGAACTGTAAATTATATTGTTATGTTGATATTGTAATGAAAAGAAGCTAGAAACAGTGATGTGTATTGAATTTATTTAAAGGTGAGTCGGAATTGTTACACTAACATCACTTAAGTTTACTCACTTAACATGTTTCGGGAAACCGTTGTTCCCATCCTCAGAAGGTTGCCTTCTGAGGATGGGAACAACGGGAACAACAATGCTGTAACAATTCCGACTCACCTTTAAATAAATTATATTGTTATGTTTGCATATTATTTGGAGGAGAAAATGAAAGGTGTGAGTGTGGCATAAAAACATTTTCATAGAAGGGAGCATAAACATCAAGTTTCAAAAAGACACATGTTGAACAGTGAGCATTTTCATATACCTTGGAAAATGAGGAATCGATCATGCCTTATCAAAAGCAACATGCCTTTCATCTCTAAGGCATAACAAAAGAGTAACTCGCAATAGACAAGCTATTGGAAAATTAATTCAAGTGGTGTGTTACCTAGGGAAACAAGAATTTCCCTCCTATGGGCACAATGAGAATGAAGACTCTGATTATAAAGCAATTATTCTGAAATGCTTGGGCAAGAATAACAGTTCATTAGAGAATTTAGATTCCACTTCAGGATCTAAAGGAACTTTGAGTGATATTCAAAATGAGCTTATTGAAGTATAACTCAAGTAATAAATGAGAAATTAAGAAAGAAATCTCAGCTTGTGAATTTGTATCTGTTCAGGTAGATGAAACCTTGGATGTGTCTTGTCAGTCCCAGATGAACATTACATTTCACTATTATACTAGCAGTATCGTTCACGAGAGAATTTGTGGGATTTTATGATCTCTCAACAGATAAAAGTGCTCTTGGACTTTCAGCTGTTATTTTGGATGTCTTAAGATAATGAGGTGTAGATAAGAAATTAATCTGTCAGACCTACAATAGAGCTTCTGTGATGTCTGTTTCTGCAAGAGGAGTGCAAAGCATCTTCAAACAAGAGTGCCCACATGCAACGTTCATTCATTGTTATGCACACAAATTAAATTTAGTGCTGCTGTGTGGATAGAAAGGAATAAAGAAAGTGCAGCTCTTCATTTATGATTTGACCGCCTTCAATACTTATTTTAGCAAATCATCAAAGAGAATTCAAGTCCTGAGAGATGCAGGTTTCAAGCTACCACAAGCATCCACAAGATGGAACTTCCACTTCAGAGCAACAGCTACAATAGCTTATCATTTCAAAGACTTGAAAGAAGCTCTCGTGCACATAGTTCATAATAATGAAAAATGGTACGCCAAATCAACAAATGGTGCTACAGGATTGATTAAGAGATTGGAGGACCCTACATTTCTCTTTCTTCTCTTTTTATATAACAAGATATTTTGTTTCACAGATCATTTATTTAAGCAGCTGCAAACAAAGGGCACATATACTGTAAATGTGTGCAACCTTCAGATAAAACTAATCATACACAATCTGAAAAATCTGTGAAATAAAGACGCAGTCAATGATTGTGTTAATATAGTAAAACTTGAACAATGATATGGCTTCACAATCATTTTCAGTGCCCATATTTAAAATGCTGGCATATGAAATTATTGATGTATAGTGGTTCAGATGGAAATGTGATTTGGAGATATTGAAAACTTTCATACTGAACGACAGCAAAGCATCTTTTCCTTTGAATAAAGCAGGTGCTATGTGGACCACACCATTATCACCTTTAATTCCTTTCTTTTTTCTTTTTGATCTTTCCTTCCGGTGGAGGAGTTTTTTGGTGGACACCTACTGGCAAGTCCCACACTCTTAGCCACCAATATCCCTCAGGGCTGGGGTTAGCATGTATGTTTTTCTCCTCCACTCATATATTGAAAAAAAAAAAGGGCTCAGACTCCCCAATCAATTATGACTAGCTTCACCACAATTAGCCGTGGTAACTTGAAAGGTTCTTGCAATGGAAAGGAAAAGAAGAATCACAAACTCTCACACATGTCCATCAGATGATACAGTGTAAACATGCAACATGGCATATTTTGAAAACAACTTAAGCTACAAAAAAGGTTTATGTAATATAAACTGTATACTTTAATGAGCACCACATTTTTCATGCCATAGTTTTTTTCTCTCTCTTATGATTTTCCATTTGTACAAAATTATACAAAATTCAATTGGTATGAAGAGGACTTCACTGGCTCCACAGATAATTCAAGATGCGCCAAATTTTGTCAAATTAACATTTTAGGGCCATTTTTGAGCAAATTAAATACAATGCCAATTTTTCCATGTAAAGGATGTGAGAAGTTTTCAAGAAAACTTGACATGCTTAAACAGTGTGTGACTCAATTATGACATTTGGTATTTGCAGACTTTTCTTTTTTAATTATGTTGATTTTTCCATTTATCTGAAGAAAAATATATTTGGGGGGGTGCACAAGTTCAGTGGATCAAGATATATTTCTGGCGAAATCAAGAGTTCATAATTTTGCAATGCTTCCTTTATCTGCATATAAGTTGGTGGAGGTAAAATGATTGCTTAATTGCTTTCAATATATGCATGATATGAATGCTAATTCAACACATCCAAATTAAATTCAATATATTTAAATAGCAAGTTTATGTAATTCTGAAGTAAACAGATATGTGTTTCTGAATGGATTCAAAACAGATGAGATTAAAATAAAAACAGAATCAATTTGATTATCAGCATCACTTGATGTGACACTTCTCATTTCCTTTTACAAATAATTTAAATATCTAGCTAGTATCTGGACTGTGGAATACCCTTTATTAGTAATATTTTTCTAATAATTTTCATCTTTATAAATGCATGCTTCAAAGCATTCATGTAGCATAACATTTTTAATATAATTAACTGTATTTGCACATTAACATACATTAGTTTTGTTTAAAACAACAGATACAAGCTAAAGTTAGAACTGTGATCCTTATGTTAATATTTATTATATTTCCCTTTTCTAGATAAGCGACGGTCATAAGCCAGTAGCGAGAGGGGAAGGTTGTGTAACAGAGCAAGCACGAAAGAACAAGAAAAGAATGGGAGTGAATGTACAAACGTACAGTTGTAGAATCGGAAGTTTTTGGCAGGAAAAAAATAAGAAAAGACGGAAAAATAAAAATGGAAATTCAGATATGGAGAGTCATCACGATGATAATCATGATTTTGCTGATAACAGGAGGAGTGGAGCAAAACCCAGGACCAACGGAGACGAACAAAATAATGGAAGAAATAAGAGAGATGGGAACGCAACTAGGAAAAAGGATGGATAACAATACAAGAGAGTTGAAAGAAGCAATGAAAATACAAAGAGAAGAAATGGAGAAACAGATATCAGAATGCAAAGAACGAATAGCTGGGATGGAAAAAAGATTTGAAATGGATAAGAGAAGAAAAAACTGCGTAATATTTGGAGTGGCAGAGGACAGAAGAAATCTGGAAGACATGGTATATGAAATTATAGAAGATGTGATGGGAATACAGATGTTCGGCTGGGAAATTGAAGATACGTTTAGGATAGGTAAGAAAGGAAGAAAGCCGAGACCTATTATTGTGAAATTGACCACAATGAGAAAAAAGTGGGAGATTTTAAAACAAACAAGAAGACTAAGGGGGGCAAAAATATTCATAGAACAGGACTATACAAAAGAACAAGACCAAAGGAAGGAATTAATTAAAAGAATGAAAAAAGCAAGAGCAGTAGGAAAAAAAGCATATCTAAGAGGGCTACAATTAATAGTAGAAGGTGAAAATTGGAACATGAGCATCAAAAGAAATGAAACTAGAGGAACATATGCACTACAGCAAAATATAGACCGACCGGAAAACACAGGACAAAGACCTGAACAGAGAATGAAATGATCAGCAGAATTTCAGCAAACTCAAACATGGATGAGAAGAGGTCAACAAAATGAAAGAGCGACAGCTGAGCAAGAGGACAGAAGAAGTGGGAGAAGCAGCTTTGAAGAGAGACGAGAGGAGGAGATAAGGGAGATACATCAACAAGAGACAAGGGGAAGGCAGGAAGAAGAGTTGGTAGTGGTGGGAGAAAGCGAAGAGGCAACATTGGTGAACGAAATAACCGAGAGGGAGGAGACAGAAGAAGGAGGGGCGGCAGCAGGAATTGTGTTGAGTGAGGGAAGGGAGGCAGGGAAAAGCGAGAGTGCAAAGAGGGGTAAAACGCAAAGTGGGGAAGTGTTACTGGTAGGGTCCATAAGTGAAGCAGAAGAAACAAAAAAAAAAGAAAGGTTCAAAATTTTTATCCAAGGATTATATTCAGCTTAAGGATGTAAGAGAAGAAAAGGAAATGGAGCCTCGAACCACAAGATATGGGAAAATGGGGAGTTTTAAATTCCAAGAGCAGCCAAAGAATAAATAGGGAAAGGGGCTAAAATTAATGTTTTGGAATGTGGAAGGGCTAAGAAATAAGATATGTAGTGGGGAAATGAAAAACATGTGTTCTATGGATTTTGTAGGAGTAGCAGAAACATGGTTGGGAAAGGATGAGGTAGTAGAGATAGCAGGTTTCAAGTTTCTAGAGAAAAAGGCAAGGAGAAGATGCGGTAGGGGAAGAGCATCAGGAGGAGTAGGTCTGTTTATAAAGAATGATACTAAAAAAATTATTGATATAGAAAAAATGGAGAATAGAGGCACCAATGTGCTATGGTCAATAATTAAGCAAAATAGCGGAGTAAGATTAGGAATAGGGGTGGCATATAACCCAACAGAAACATCATTTTTTTTTACGATAGTAGCTTTTATAGTAAATTAGAAGAAGATATGGAAGAAATACAAGAAAAGATGCCAGAGACAGAATTTATAGTGATGGGAGATTTGAATGCGAGATTAGGAGAAGAGAATGGAAGGTTATTAGGTAAAGAGCAGATACAAGAAGATAGGGATGTGATAGGCCAAGGAAAAGCAGGGACGTAGCGATTAATAAGGAGGGAAAAAAATTACTAGAATTTTGCGAGATAAACAACATGCTAATATGTAATGGATCAATGAAAGGAGACGAGGAGTGGGAGTTTACATTTGTAAATGCAAACGGACAAAGTGTAGTGGATTACATGATATGTAGTGAGGAACTGGAGGATAGAATCACCACATTTAAAATAATAAACGAAGTAGTAGGTAGTAGCCATTTCCCACTGATGGAAATAAATGTTCTGGAACAGAGGGTAAAGAATAAGGAAATAGCTAAAATAAAAACAATAAATGTGTATAAATGGAGAGAAGTACTAAAAGAGGAATTTGTGAAAGAATTAAAGTCAAAGGTAAGTCAGATTGTGGAGTGTGGTATAAAAATGGCTATGGATGAGGGAAATTCAGAAAGAGTTACAGTTACTAAAATTATTACTAACAAGAGCAGGAGTAGGGATGGAAGGAAGGCACGGAAAAGGCCAAGAAATTAAGGGGTGGTTTGATGAAGAATGCAGAATTAAAAAAAAGGAGGTATTTAAAGAGCTTATTAGTTGGAGGAGGTCAGAGAAAGTAAGGGATAGACAAAATCTGATGAAACTTAGGGGGAATATAAAGGTTTGCTTGAGGCTAAGAGGAAAGAATGGCAGGGAAATATAGAAAAGAAACTAAAGGCAGCAATAGAGAGTAAGGATAGTAAAAAAATATGGGAAATAGTGAGGATGATGAACAAGAAGAGAGAGGACAAAAACGAAATTACACCGAATGAATGGATAGGGTACTTTAGAAGGCTAATTGAAGAAGGGAAGAGAGTAAAGTTAGACATAAAAGAGGTAGGACAAGGAAGAATATTTAATGAGAAATTAGACAGTAAAATCACGGAGCTGGAAGTTCACCAGCAAATAAGGAATATAAAAAAAAGGCAAGGCAGTAGGAATAGACGGAATACCAGGGGAATTCTGGAAAATATATGGGGAAATGCAAAGTGGGCTAAAAGTGATGACAAAATTATTAAATAAAATTAAAGAAAAGAATGATGTACCAGAATGTTGGAAAATAAGTATGGTGGTAACAATTTACAAAGGAAAGGGAGGAACAAATAGACCAGAGAATTATAGGGGAATAAGTTTATTATCAATATTAGGAAAAATATACACAGGTATACTGGCCGACAGATTAAGAAGCTGGGTGGAAGAGGAAGGAATACTGTCATAATATCAAGCTGGGTTTAGGAAAGGTAAACAAACAACAGACAATATATTTATAATAAAGACTATAACAGATAAATACTTGAGCAGGAAAAGAGGAAGGATACACATGTTCTTTGCAGATTTTGAAAAAAACATTTGATACAATAAATAGGGAAGCATTAGCGTATAAATTAAGCAAGAAAGGGGCAAGCAAAAACTTTATAAAAGAAATCAAAAAGATTTATAAAGATGTAAGATTCTGTATAAGATGTAAAAAAAATGGAGTTACAGAAATGACGGAGCAAAAAGTAGGATTAAGACAAGGGTGTAAATTGAGTCCTATACTATTTAATATATTCATAGATGACATATTAGAAAGAGTGAAGGAAAAAAATTCACACTGCCCCGTAATAGCAAACACAGAGATACCAGGTTTACTATATGCGGATGATCTTATGGTCGGGGCTATAACGGTAATTGAGTTACCGAAAGCAGTCAATGGAATACAAGAATTCTGCGAAGAATGGGGAATAAAAGTAAATATAAATAAATCAAAAGTTATGGTATTTAAAAGAGGAAATAAACTAAAAAGAGAAGAGAAATGGCAGATGGGGGTTTAAAGTTAGAAGTTGTCAAGGAGATGGATTACTTGGGGGTAATGGCGAATGGGGGGCGCATAGCAGGAAGGTTGTGGCTAAAGGAAAGGCAGCAATGACAGGAGTAAGGATGTGCAAATATAAATTGGAAATGCCAACTAAATGGATAGAAGGAATGTATGAAGCATTGGTAGAAACAAGAATGCTATATGCAGTAGAAATTTGGGGAGGGGGGGTCTGAATTAAGCAGAAAAATAGACCAGAGCTACGGAATGTTCTGTAAAGCGCTATTGGGGTTAACAAGATCAGCACCAGGGGAAGTAGCATTAGTGGAATTAGGAAGAACAAGAAGAAAGGGAGTGATACTGGAAAGGATATTAAAATTTTGGTTTAGGTGCCTGAGAAAAGATAAAGAGGAAATTTTAAAGATATGCATGGAACAACAAAAGAGTATGAAAAATAAACATAGCTGGTGGACAGGGATAGAAAAAATTATGGAGAAGATAGGAATGGGAGATATCTGGAGAACAGGAGAAAGAAATAGCAATGGTTTCTGGATAGCAGTAAGAAACAGAGTGGAGGACATAGAAAGACAAGAGATTTGGGGAAGCTTAGAAAATAAAAAGTCACTAGGGTTCTATACATTAGTAAAAATGAAATGGGGAAGAGAAGGGTACGTGGATTATTGTAATAGAGCAGGAAAAGAAGCGTTTGCATGGATGAGAACAGGAGCAATGTACTTGAGAGGGTTAAGAGGTAAAAAAAACGGAATTTGTGAATTATGCCATGACAGCGAAAGCACAGAGCATTATATGACAGAATGCAAAGAATTAGCAGAATGGAGACAAGAAGTATGGGAAGAAAAATGGGAAAAAATGGATAGGAAAATAGTAGCAATTAAAATGCTAACGAGAAAAGAAGAAAAGCAAATTAAGAATATGGGGGAGTTCTTAAAGAAAGTAAAAGAGAAATGGATTAGAAAAGTAAGAGAGATAAGAAAGGTAGAAAGGCAAACGGAGAAAGGAGAAGATGGGCAATAGGGATAAAAGGTAGTAAGGAATGCTTAGAGGAGCCAGAAGGCAGGGTGCCAGGCAAAAAGAGCAGCATAGCTGGCAAGGAAATTTGTACATATGTTAAGTTAATTTATAAGCGGAACATTGTAAAAAGAATTATGTAGAAAAATGTACAAATAAAGTATCTATCTATCTAAAAAAAAAAAGATAAGCAACAGCGGAATAAGCACAGAACCACCCACTAATCATCAGTTTCCAAATTACAAAAACATAATCACATCATACCTAATCCTGGTGTTGCTAGAGCTTCCTGTCCAGGAATTGTTGTGGTTGATTTCTGTTGCCTATCAGGTTCATGCTGAAGTCCTGCCATAACCACGTGAAGCAATCTATCAGAGGGTGGACATGGTGGGTCAGCTTGTGCAACTGAAGCCAAACCCACGGCAAGGCTTTGATGTCCATCATAGAACAATTGACTAAAATAAATGGTACGTGCATGAATAAACAGCAGCATCATGTAGATTAACTTCTAAAGTATTAAAAACACAACTGGGAACTACTTATTATAGTTGCAAATTGATTACACGATTGAACTGCAACACGTGTAATTATTCCTTTTGCAAATGGAATATGTTGAGGTTAGAAAATAACCTCCTTACGTTTGCGATGCATAATTATTTTCATAAACACTTAGTCAGTATTACCCATACCCAATAAGCCTTCTTCTGAGTAAGCAACATGTGAAAACATTGTTAAATCACTGCACTACAACAATAGCACCCTTAACACCGGCATTCTTAAATAAATAATTCACATACCTTATCATCAGTCGATACAACAGCTCTCTTGTTTTTATTAAATTTTTCGGATCAGCATTTTCCGTCATTATAATGCAAACCTTTCCAAGTAAAACTAGACGCTTTATTAAACTACAATACTTCCTCTACCTTACTTTCTGTTGTATTGTTTACAACAGGCATGAGCGTCTGTCGTTTGTTTACATAACCATGGAGGAATATTTTGCAAAGTGATCTGCAGCACTATCAATTGTGTGTGGTATATTTGTAATAATATACTATTAAATTTCTGCAACTAGTACGGAAATAAATAAAAATAATATCTGTTTTTGAAGTATGAACGCTCGATTTAATTTCTTATACACTTTTTTTATTGCTAAATTCCCTAAATTTTCGCATCGTGTAACAGGGCCGTTACAATGTGCTGTAAAGAAAAAAAGGCAGTGGCGGCCCAACCAATGGGTTCAGTTCAAAATTAGTAAATTTACAATATACCAACTGTGTATAAACAAAATCATCGACTGCAGTAAATGAATGAAGAAAATTATTTATCTTGAGTTTATTATTGTTTAAGCCTCTAACCTTGAGCAAAACCTTCGGATTGCTGCGTGTGAAAAATAACCCACCCCCCAAAAAAGGTGAGTAGGGCATTAGTATATGAGTGAATAGCCTAGTGCACGACTATCCAAGAAAGGGACGTCTGCAATGGCCTGTATTGTATAAAACAGCTGTAGTCATGCACATATCGTTTCTTACGTTGTATACTAAAAGTGATGGATTGCATGCAGCTACAGAAAGAAACAAAGCAATCCTCAGGCACTACGAAATATGATCAGAAAAAGAAACATAATAGGTTTAAGTCAGATTCAGACCACATTTTACGAAAGCGCCAGCCACCAAAATCATCTCGCAAGAATAATGACTTCTACGTGACAAATAAAAGTAGTTTTAAAGTAAGTTGATTCTTCAACGTGGAAGTTATTTATAGCTATAGATTTAATATTTGTATTATTATATGTATAATACTATACATATTGTAGATAATATAGAAATGTATGTAAGGGTATGACCTCGGATAATTACAGGTCATTTTGTATCATTATAGATAAGGTTTGCAATGAACATCTAATTTGGAGTTATTAACGTTGCTGCAATAGTCCTATGGAAGTTAAGGTTTGTATATAGTCATGAACTCCATAATTTATGTTAAAGCTATCCCCAACAAGGTAACATAGGTCTAGTGTGGAAGCTAATCTTTTCTATTTAGAAAATAATGTAAATAGCTGTAATCTCCAACAGGGTGAAGATGTTTGTACCTTAAATAAAGGTGTTGAGGAATGTAGGATTACATGCAATTTATATAGAAATTCTTGGTGCTAACTTCTGTATAAGAAATTTTTTATACTGTCGACAGAATTTCTTCAGATTCCATACCTCATGATAAAGTAAAAATAAGCAAAGTATACAAACATAAGCAGCAAGATTATAATTTTTATATGCTTCCAAATGAGTTTTTCATTAAGCACCTACTAGTTGCAGAAGCTTTGTAGGAGAAACATCTCCCATTGTATTTAATGGATAAAGCTGGAGCATTTTTGTGTTTTGTTCTAAACTGCATTCTTTTTGTATATGATGTGCACAACGGTAAACAAAATTAAGTCTTCTTAAATTTCTCCAATTCAATAGAGAAATGCTTAACATAAATATGTACCGTCATGAAGGTACTAAATATAAAAGTGAACATATGGACTTTTGCTTATATACTTACTATGTTGTTAGCAAGCTACAGAACATTGAAATACTTTTAAAAGTAGGCAAATTTGAATCAAGAATTCCTGCTCATTTACATATTGCAGTGTTCATAAGACACCTCTAAAACACAACCACTTGAGTGAAGACAAAATATTGGGTAAAATAAAATATTTATTTTCACTTTTTTAGCACTTACTTGGAAAAAATGCAGAATTTCACATTAGAACTGCTGTCTTCACTGAGAGCACTTGACTCATAACTACAAGTGACTTTATCAATGGCAATCATAATGTTTCCTTCAGAGCTGACGTTTATAGAAAAAGAATTATGAATTCTTAAACTTAAAATGCTAAGAAATCATATGGTGTCTAAGTGTAAATAATAGGTTATACTTCCTAAAATATTTTCTTGGATACTTCAGCATGGAATTAACTATAATTGTAGTTTTATACAATTTATGATTTATTTTTAATTTGTTTTTTAATTCTGCTATGAGCAGTGCTCAGGGATATCAAATATGTTATTTTCATAATCCACTTGATATTACAGGATCTTCAAGTGAGCCAAGGATGCAGTAATTTCAAAAAGTATTCCTCTCCACTATAACAAACTTAGCAGCCAATAATAATAAAGATAATAAATAAAAAAAGATAATAAAATAATAATAATAATAAAGTAAAAATTTGTAATAAGTGCAAAGAAGAAACAGTATTATAGTGTACATGTTCTGGGACTTTCCAAAATGTTCATTTTATTATTTTGTAATTCTTTAGAAAATTGCATCATTTTTCCACTGTTTTTAAATCTAGTGTATTGACAGAATTATTTTGCATGCATTTAGTCGTAGAACAAATTCTCTCCTGTTTTTAGTAAAAATGGGTTTTAATCTGATGAAGGGAAAAAATGTGTAAGTCAGAAATTACAGCATTTTTACTGAACATCCTCATTACAGCTCAGTTTTTACAACTTCACAATTTATTTATCTGTCAGATTAAAGCATATATCGATATTTTCAAGTATAATATAACAAAATTGCTTTACTAAATGCATATAAAATAATTTTGTAAATATGACATATGAAAAAGTTGATGCAATTTTCATAAAATTAAAAATGCCAAAACACACAAACTGTAGCATTGCTTGTTCTTTTTGAATATTAAAAATGAAAATTCCCTCTCTGTTAATTTGGCAGCCACAACTTTTTAAAGTGTAGACAGATACTTTCTGGAGCCACTGCATAAGCATATACCAAGAACAGAAGTTTTCTTCTTAAGAATGGAATGTATTAGCATACACCCACCTCCAATAATACAACATTACAAAGGAAAATGCAATACATCATGCTCTATTTACAATAATTATTTCTGAAAGAAGTTATATGTAGATGATCAGTGTACTGGCTTCTCAATCCAGAGTTACTACAGTTCCATTAAAACAACAAGTTCATTCTAACAGCTACTTCCTGGCTGCAACATACGTGCACTGGGTTTCTAGCTCCTCTGTCATTTGAGCTGTGTTTCTCGCAAATAGAGTACAGCTACAAACACTTTACAAAACACACTACAAAATGTATATATTCTAAATGCTGCAAAATGTTAAATTGTGTCATTTTCTAATACATAAATAATAACCATACATTTTCTCGTAATTGAACTACAAGGAAGACTTCAAAACAGCTTTATAGTGAGGAAATGTGAGAGGTGCAGTGTAACAATGGACTGCTGATTGGTGGAAGCATTCATTGCCATGGCAAATTTCAAGTGCCTGTCTGCACGTAGCTGTCAGAATGGACTAGTTGTTTTAATGTAACTGTACGTTTGATTCCTGGTGGGAGAATTTTTATTTAACTAGTACCCTCTGTAGAGTTCGGAATTAGGAAAGTGGAAGTGGATGTGATTGTGCTATGATGAAATGTAATAAAACCATTAGTTTTTCAAATCAAAGCCCCTTATATAACCATAGAAGTTTGAGGGGGCAATACAAATGAAACAGTTAAAAAAATATACAGAGCTTTCATTTGGACATGTGGCCAGCTTAATGGGGATTTGCTTGCCCTGCACTGTTTTCAGCCGGTGTCTGTTTCCTCTTCATTTTCCCTTCTCTCTGTGTGTGGCTAATGTAATGTGAAGTCTTTGTGCTGTACACATTGTAGACCATATGTTTCAGTTTTATAGTGTGTTAATACTGTTATAATGCCAAAAAGTCTGTATACTTTAGCGTATAGAATCTTCATATATGATGTCTATGTGACAAACTCTTGCGCAGAAGTGAGGCAGCAATGTTTTAGACAGATTCCCTGCTGTTTTTGTGCCTTAGAGAGAAACAATTTGTAATCTTGTGATTAGATTTTGGGAAACAGGATCTGTTCTTGAAGTAAATTGCCATGTTCTTACAGAGGAAAAACTTGATGGAGAAAAGAAGTAGTCCAAAGAAATCTCTGAGAAAGCTTGTACGGGAACCAGAAATTTCACAAACCTCAGCTCGAATGCCACTGTACTTTTAGAATTAAAACCCTGTAAGATAACTGTAGTTCAGGAAGTGAAACCATGTAATAACGTGAGTAGAGTGATTTCTGCAGGTGTGTTGGATAATGTTAATGTTCACTATTGAACTGCATTTAACTTTTTTACAGATGAAGCATGGTTTTATTTACATAACCATATAGCGACACTAAACAATAGATATTAGAATGCAGGAAAATTAAATGTAGTACATGAAATACCATTGTATAACCAAAATTTGGTGTGCTGTGAATGCTTGCAGAATTAAAAGGCCTGTGTGTTTCAAATATACAGTGAATGAAGATGGCCAGCACTCTCTCCAGATCTCACTGTATATGATTTCTATTTATGGCAGACCTTAAAAAATAAAATGTGTCCGAATAACCACATGCATTGAAAGAACTGAAAGACAATATAAGAAGAGAAATTGCTGCAATTTCAGAAGAATTAACAAGTGTTAATGCAAATTTTCTTAAAAGGTGTGAAAGAAGTGTGGTGGCACAAGGACAATGTTTCCAAAATCTCCTATAAAGAAGATATGTGGTTATTGTAGTTGTAATTTGCATGAGAAATTTATGCACTTGAATATCAAACAGCATTCTTCCCAGTGCCAAGCAAGTGTCTGTTAAGTTGACCACACATTCAAGTGAAGGCTCTGCATATGCACATTGTACCACTTCCTATTTTAACACGTAGCTGTAGAACAGGTATCCATATTAAGAATGTAGAATTTGTATTTTTCACAATTGAAATATTCATCTAAACTACAGAATGTGTGAATTTTTAAGAATGTAGTTATTTTATGAATAGCTTGGTTTCTTGTTGTACATTTAATAATGTAATGAATGTAAAAGTATGTGGTACAGCGAAGCTAACCTAAACTATCATGAACCTATACCATACTTGAAATGCATTCAGATTTCCTTCTTTTTAATAAACTCTTTTAGATATTTCATATTTACTGTGTCATATAAAACCAAAATAAACACATGAATCATACATATCATGTAAAATAAGCAAATTACTTTCTAAGTTATTCATTGTTATTTATTAGAACTAGAGTATAATTTTATGGCATTAAAATAATTATTTGAAGTTTTAACTTCTTTAATATCTTTTAAAATGCTCTTTAATTAGGCTTGCCATATAGCCTTAAAAATTCAAACTGTTGTAAATAAAATGTTGGTACTGTATAAAGTGTTCTGACTGAATTTTTAAATTTTAGCAGAGCAACTTGGCTAAGAATATTTCATTTTGTATTTGATCATGCAAATTATAAAGGTAATAAAAATACACATGTGTGTCATTAGTGTAGCATGTCAAGGCGATGTGGTTGACTCCAAAATTTTGTTCCCTCACCATTATGGCAATCCTAATTTGTGTGATAAGTCTCATTCCTGATAAAAGTGTGTATTATAGACAAGTATGTAACTGTTGTTCAAGGGTCAACTTGCTAAATGTGACAAATTACTGGAAGGAGAAAATGAGATAGTAATTCATGGATTGGGGGCTGCAGTTCCACGTGCCATTAATTTGGCCCTTCAGCTAAAGGACAAACATTATGGCACATTAGAGGTTTCTGTGAATACATCAACAGTAGGAGTAGTAGGTATGTTGAGCCTAAGGACTTCCTATATAAGTTGTACTTGCATATAGAGCATCTTGTGGTGAATTTAAATCCCCCAATGTGATGGTTTTTAACACTATGGTTATTTTACAACAATAATAGCTGCATTGGATTGTAAATGAATGTATGAAATGAGGCCAGGTGTTACTGAGAGTTATCTGACATTGGTCTACTCAGAATATGAAAAAACTCCAGAAAAGAACCAGGTGGCTCAACCCCAATTGACATTTTGACATGGCTAGTAAAAGTTATAGTACTGTTTTATAATAACTGAACATACATAAACATAACTGAAATTTTAAATTTTTTACTCTCATACTAACAGTTTTTTGCCAAAACAGAAGCATATCATTGTTTACAGATTATCACAGTGTAAGCTAGCTTGCTTATCTGTAAGAATAGAAATTTGCTGTAGTCCAGCTTTTCAAGAGGTGTATTTGCCTGTAAAATTATCTGTCATATTGGCAAATTCTCCATAATTAGTAATTATTGAGTCGATTGTAACACTACATCACTTGTTTGTATAACGAATACATGTTTCAGGAGCTAATTGCTCCCATCCTCAGTTTCCTGTCGACTGCCTGCATCCTTCGTCTTGGTTGTAAGCTTGATCTCTGGTGGCGGTTGGAAGATCTTCAAAAGTAAGTCTCCTGGTGGGGTTTCAAAGTTATAAATGCGGTTTTTGTTTTTCCAAATATAAATGTTTTCCCAAGTTGTAAGTTCTGCTTTTCCTGAGATGTTTTTTAAGTATTTTTGGGTTTCTGTCTTTCCAAAAGTGCCAAGCTACTGCTGATTTATCTTCCTGTTTTTGTTTTATGTAACTGAAGTGTTCTTTTGTTCTTGTTTTTATATTTCTCTTGGTTTGCCCAATGTATATTTTTTCGCAGTCATTGCAGTTGATGTGGTATATTCCTGGTTTGTTCTCCTGTGGGATGTCATCTTTTAGTTTGGAGTTTAGTAGGTTTTTTATGGTGTAGTTGTTTTTTGGGGCCAAAGAGATGTTGTGTAGCTTGAAGATTCTCTGGAATTTGTAGAAAGCTGCTGGGTGGTATGTGAATTTTTTGAAGATCATCTTTTCTTTTTCAGTAGGGATGAGTGTGGTAACTTCTTGTGTTTTCTTTTTGCTCACGGCTCAGTTTATTTTCTTGTATATTTTTTCTGGCCTGAATCTGTTTTCTGTAGCTATGTCCAATATCTTGTTTAGCTCAAGTGTGTATTCCTCTTTGTTCATAGGGACGTTGATCAGTCGGTGTGTCAGACTGTTGAGTGCTGCATGCTGTTGGGGAACAGGATTTAAACTTAATTTAAAATAGAGAGTTGAGGGTTGTTACACTACATCACTATGATATAAATATCATAGTGATGTAGTGTAACAACCCTCAACTCTCTATTTTAAATTATGACACATCACTGTTACTAGCTTCTAAATCTTCAAAATTAGTCAAGGATTTAAACTGTTTTGTTTTATGTAGCTATTTGTGTGTGTGGGTTTCCTGTAGATGTCAAATGTTAGGTGGTTTCCTTTCTTGATGATTTTAAGATCAAGAAAGGGGAGTTGTCCATTCTGTTCTTTTTCCATTGTGAAGTTTATGGATTTTTCCTGAAGGTTCAATAATTTTAGTGTGTCTTCCAAGTGTTATTCCGGGACTATTGCAAAAATCTCATCAACGTAGCGGTACCATCGTTTAAATATTCAGGGGAAAGCCTTTGTGACTCTTGTCTCAATATTGCTCATGAAGAGTTCTGCCAGTAGTGGTGAAAGTGGACCACCTAACATTCGGCATCTACAGGAAACCTACACACACAAATAGCTACATAAAACAAAACAGTTTAAATCCCATTCCCCACCCATGCAGCACTCAACAGTCTGACACACCGACTGATCAACGTCCCTTTGAACAAAAAGGAATACACACTTGAGCTAAACAAGATATTGGACATAACTACAGAAAACGGATTCAGGCCAGAAAAAATATACAAGAAAATAAACTGAGCCGTGAGCAAAAAGAAAATACAAGAAGTTACCACACTCATCCCTACTGAAAAAGAAAAGATAATCTTCAAAAAATTCACATACACCCAACAGCTTTCTACAAATTCCAGAGAATCTTCAAGCTACACAACGTCTCTTTGGCCCCAAAAACCAATTACACCATAAAAAACCTACTAAACTCCAAACTAAAAGATGACATCCCACAGGAGAACAAACCAGGAATATACCAGATCAACTGCAACGACTGCGAAAAAATATACATTGGGCAAACCAAGAACAAAAGAACACTTCAGTTATATAAAACAAAAACAGGAAGATAAATCAGCAGTAGCTTGGCACTTTTGGAGAGACAAACACACCATAGACAGAAATCCAAAAATACTTAAAAGAAGAACTTACAACTTGGGAAAACATTTATATTTGGAAGAACAGAAACCGTGCTTATAACTTTGAAACCCTGCCAGGAGACTTACTTTTGAAGAAGTTCTTCCAACCGCCACCAGAGATCAAGCTTACAACCAAAATGAAGGATGTGGGCAGTTGACAGGGAACTGAGGATGGGAGCAATTAGCTCCTGAAACATGTATTCGTTATAAAAACAAGTAAGTGATGTAGTGTTACAATCGACTCAATAATTACTAATTATAGGCACATCACTGTCACAAAGTCCACCAAAGCAATTTTATTGTGAATTAAATTCGTCCATGTTTTCTTTCACAACTTTAAATTGTCTAATGAAGTTTGCTGTTTCATTCCCCTAAAGTTTAAATCCTTGTTTTTCTTCAACACTTCCAAGTGTTTGCAGTAGTTTTCACATGTATCTGTGCACTGTCAGTTAATATGCACATTGCAGTTTTTTTAAATTAGTACAATGTTTGTCCCAACACAAGTATCTTCTTCGACTTTGGAATGATCTGTCATTTCATAGGTATCCCCATTTAAAACATGGTAATAACAGATTCATATCAAAATGTAAGGGAAAGAATGAAAGAAGGCCTTTGGAAATAACATTGACTAAAGCTGTTTCTTCCAATTAAACGGATCCAGCATGTGATGTAACCATAGCATTAAGCTGCACTGCTATCCCAAACAGTTTCCATGGTTGCATTCAAGATAACGATGCTGAAGAAATAAAATTTGTGTGTTGAATCAAGCTAATGTTTCTCTAGGAAAGATCCAATGTCACATAGTGCATATTTTGTTGTTAGCATAGGAAAACTTCCTTTTTATAATATTTTATAGCTTCAAAACATGGTATTGTATATGTAGGCCAGTTAAATGAAAATAGAACATAAATGATCCAACAAGAACTTTGCAGATAATGTTAGTACAAAAAATAGGGATAGTACTTATATAATTTACCCATGTGTTATATGAATTGAATTTAAAAAATAAACAAATGATCAGAGCTGTCACTAGCGTGGTTTTATACTTTATTCTAATGCATACTTGCCAACCTTTACAGTTTGCCCATAAAATGTACAGGAACAGAGGTCTTTTTACGACTTTATGAGTAGATTCAAAGTGTTAGAGATTTTCACCACAGACGTGACAAAGATTAAATGCTATTGCATTATATTGTAACTAAAGAACAGATTGAATGTACCGTGTTAATTGGTATACAATGCTATGATAGACCAAAGCTTATTTGTGTGTCCATCCTTCATGATCATGGTCCCCCTTCTCTGGCTACAGAAAAAGCATAGCGTGAGGATTTAAAATTTGATTGCACTACTATTGGCCTTTAGTAACTAGCAATAAATGAGTGCAAAACATTCAGTAATGGACAATTTGAACTGTGAAGTTAACTCCCTCATGTGAATGTTTATCTCATTCACGTTCTATGGCTGTGGGATATGTTTCACATTTTCTGTGACAGTTTTTGTTTATAGTTTTTGTTATGAAGTGTAAAATATGGAGTAGAAATCTATGTATAGCCTAGGAACTGGTGTTCTACGCTGTGAAATATTTATCCGTCGTACCAGGAAGAATTTAGTATGTGTGATAGAAAGAAGCAGTACTACCAGGTCTTCAAGGATTCTTATAAACAAAATTGTTTTACATGTAATTTTTGTACATTTACTGCACCTAACATTTTACACATACTAAGTTTCATGTCATTGCAAAGCTATTATGCTTTGCTGGACAAGGGAAGGTTTTACGTCTTTCAATTTCAGCAAGTTGGCAAGTGTGTAAATGTAGCACACTAAGATACAACTCTTGCAAGCACATACCTTCATTTGTTTCTGTTGGCCTTTAGTGTTGGTACATACTGCATAATATATAGTGGGGGGGGGCAATAGGTGAGCAGCTTGGATATTTTCTAACTCAAAGAATTTCACATCATACATGCCCTAAGGCTATCACTTTGGTTCACGCAACAAGATGTATGCTTCACTTTTCTATGGTTATTTCCTTAATATCCATGCTGATTAGGAATTGAAACATGATAGACTACTACTTCAAGGAAATATGCAAATGCATCAGTGTAAACCGCGATACTTTATGGGGGAGGAAAAAGGAATCTGAAATATGTAGGACAGCAGGGTGAATTGTTTGGTGTTAGAAAAACTGATGCTTTTAAGCATGAAGCGAAATGGTTGAATGGTTTGCGGCATATGTTCCAAGAACAGGAGATCTGGGGTTTGCATCTTGATAATAGCACATATATTTCATGTTTTTAATATGCATTAAAAGAATCTACTCCATTCAGAATAGTTAGGTACACATTTCTTCCATATCCCATTATATTGTGCGTTCATAGATCGGCCGGACCATTCCGCAGCGGTATTGGGCTGAGTTAGGAGTGGCATGCCTGCCGCCAGAGAGTAGTGCTGTAGCTACCGCACTTTTAACATTCTTCACTGATGAAACATGGTTTTATCATCAAGGTCACTTTCTACTTAGAATAATAGATACTAGGCTACTGAAAGTCCCCATATTATTCATGAAGTCCCTCACCACCTGCAAAAGTTGGGGTTTGGTGCACAGTGAGTGTGCATAGAATTATTGGTCCCATATTTTTCGGTGCAACAGTTGATTGACATGTTTATCTAAATTCAATTTTAAATAATTTTTTTTTCTGCAACTAATGAGAAATTAAATATTGTGTGGCTGGTTTCAGCAGGATTCAGCTACAGCGCATACTGCTGTGAATTCTATGCATGAATTGTGAAGTGTGTATGGTGACAGAATAATTAGTTGAGGATTGTGGCCACCTCGTTCCCCTGTACTATCTCCATGCGATTTTTATTTATGGGGAACGTTAAAGAATAAAGCATCAAATCCGCACAAGTTACAAGAATTGAAGGACAGCTCATGAGAGAAATACAGGCAATCAGTCAACATGAACTTTTGCGAGTAAACCAGAATTATTTTTTGGAGGTATAGGGAATGTGTTTGCATTGAAGGTCATCAATTTCAATATCCGTTGTGATGCGGTTAAGCCTATTGTAAGTTAGTAGTAGTTAGTGTTCCGTACCCGTGATTTGCCGGTTATTTACATGTAACTCTGGCAGAAGGCACATCAGTCCTCACCCAGTCCAAGGCCGCCATGGACTATGATCTACGAACGTACTGTGTTAACACTTGTTCATATAGTGGGGATGCATAGGGATGGGCAAAATCAGGTATACAATTTGTGTTAGTATTTTGGATGGACAACACAGTAATGAAGATTCTATTTTCAGCAAGATGGGGCTCCTACTCACTAAGCATGAATTGTGCATGTCTTTTTGACTGAAGAATTTCCAAATAAGTGAATAGGAATGTGGGCTTCAACTGGATGGCCACCAATGTCTCAGGAACTTACCCTTATCAATTTCTTTGTTAGGGATGTTCTTGAAGATAAGTTTTTGCAAGAAGACCACAAACTATTGATGACGTGATTCACTTTGTTGGGGAGACATGCTAAGAAAGTGATGTAGCGAACTGAGTAATAAAGTATGCTTGAGTGTCAAATCTAGACTACAGCAGTGTATAAATGCTGAAGATCAACAGTTTGAATATTCAGAGTGATCTAATGTCATGCATTATTTCATAAATGTGTTATTATATTAGGGTTTCTTTGTGTATTTGGTATCCATATATCTACTTTTTTCCCATTCCTGTATAATAGATCCTCAATAGTAAAGTTTCTAAATTAATTTAAGCAGTTTATCCCATCATTACGTGATATCTGTTTATTGATAAATTTATAAAATTTGATGAGGGATCAAAAACTGAAAATAAATTAGTTATCATTTTCAAGTTAAAGTTTTTGTTAATGTTTTAATTTTTACTAATTTTGCCCACCTTACCTAGTCATTTTTGTTGACTTCCCAAGTATTTTCCTAGTTCTTCTATGCTTGTATCTGATCTTAGTTTTAAAATTCTTCTGCCTCATATTTCATTTGGCAAGTTATCCCACTTTGGTAAGAGAAACTTTTATTTACATAATACCAATATCTACTTCTTCACACATTAGGCATTTTCCCTTGATAGACCCATTTCTTAAAATTAACTGTGCTCTTTGCTTTCACAAAACAGTTTCAGTGATGTTGATAACTGTCACTATGGAGTAGAGTTTTTGCCATATTATCCTTTTCATATAGTTTTTGTAATAGTTCCTGGCAATGCTTCTGATTTTGGCAAAGATAATTCATAGCTCAGTTCTTCAATGTAGTAGGACTATACTAAGAACATATACCAGATGTGTCAGTGTAGATTTTGAGATGCACATTGTTTCTGTAGAAAACTTGCTTTTGATTTTTTAGTTTGACTTAGTTTCCTTGTTTTGGTTGTTGCTAATGACCACCTGTCTGTATATTATTGTTGGGATAGAATTAATTATTCTTCCACACAAGTCGTATGTTGGACAAGGTTGGAAAGGTAGTATCAGATGACTGAAAAATTCAATGCCATAGCCGGGAAACATGTGAACCAGTTGGAAAATTTAATGTGCTACCGGCATGTTGCCATGGTAGCTCAGTGGTTAGAGCAACCGGACAGATACCGAGAGATTTGTGGTTCAAATCCCGGCTATGGCATTGAATTTTTCAGTCATCTGATTCTACCTTTCCAACATTGTTGGGATAACTTTTAGCATATATATTTTCAGTGCTGTGCCTAAAGATACCTTTTATACCATATTATTAATGCTGTTAAAGACAGATAAGATTACTGATATTATTTCTGGGAATTTGCATGGTGATTCCCAAACATTTGAAGGGCTAATACTTTGTGTTTCTATGTATGTTATTGCCATTTCTTAACAGCATACCTCTTCTTCAGTAAGATATTTTTCTATGTAGGTATATTTTATTCTGGATAGCCAATTTTGCAAGTTCATTGGATGTTTGTTGGGGTTCTTTATTTTAAAAGATAATAACACTCAATTCATCCATGTATGCATATATTTTGCCATTTTTTATGGCGGTGCCCTGTTAATTTCTCCAAGGAAGACAGAAATATTACAAAAAAAAAACCATCAGTCCTTTCTTCTATACACTAAATGTTAGAGAGTTGAAAACAGTAGTGTTTGGGAGTTATTAACAAAGATAAGAGATGGTTTTTGAATCGTATACATTGGAAGTGGTTAAAGAATTTTATTATTTGGGAGTGTATTGCTAAAGGTAAAGTAGCCATGAGAGCAATTAGAGTATTAAACAATTTAATAACACTATTGGTAATTACATTATTAATACAGCACTATATCGTTGGTGTTCAGGCAAAAGTCACTAAGTCCAAAAATTTTGATTTTTGAGATAATACTGTGGCAATATCCCCAGTCAATGCTCTAGAGTCTGGTAAATCTCACTAAGTCCTTGGACTTTTTGTTCCTGTGTGCACAAATGTGGACAACTAGAAGTCATTAAACGCACTTAATGACTTTTACCTGGCTGACCACAAACATGCTGAAAATCAAAAAGGGACTTAGTAGTTTTTATTTATTAACTTTCAACCAAGCAAAAATCAGTATGTCTAGTTAGTTTATTTCTCTGGCGATTGAGTGCACTAGTCTTACTTCATAGTTGTATGTCAATAGTACAACATTGTGCTTAATAATTATTTTGGATTTTTTATTGCAGTGTATTCTTTCCAGATAAACCAGACTGTGTTAGTTACCTACCATTTATATTGTGTTCATTGGAAATGATTTATAATGTGTTAAAGCCACATTGCCTGACAAATGCGCTGTTGCTCTGCAATATTCTACAACAGGCTGTGACAGTAGATAACCTGGCTTGTGTGCATATTAATATGGTAAGTTCAGACATTACATTGTAGTGCATGTTGAACAGGTTAAAATGTGTGTGTTTTACTAGCTTACACTTGATAGATTTTAACACATGTTATGCATTTCAGGCTAACAACAATGATGCTAGAGAAAAAAATTACCTTCAGTCACTCTATTCTTAACAATAATGCATCCTATCAACAATAAATGGAGCTGTTAATTTCAGCGTATGCTAAAAATGCATTATTTAGATTTAAGGAAAAATTTCTTATTTTATAATGAAATATGAACATAAAATGTAATTCTAATATTGGGCTTTATTATGTTAAAGGATGAAAAAACAGAAAAAGAGCTTTTGAAGTAGATCACTACTCTGAAGGATCTAGAGGAGATACCATCCGATAAAATAGAGGCGGCGATAATGCTAATAATGAGGTAAAAGATGTAGAAGGGAAAAGGAAGGTGACTTTCAATACTCTCTCAGCAATGGATGCTGAAAAAATCTGATGTAGTACATTTACATGACTTTCTCTACCCTCTATCGTTTATTAGTGAGTATATAAATTACTCTTGATCATGCTTATTTTTCTATCCACTGCATTTTGTTCCAAATAAACCTTCATAGAAAAGGCTACATTGAACATTTTACTATAGATACAAAGGGAACAGCGATAGTCAAATGTTAAAGAATATATATGCTGACCTTAAACTTCCATACTGGTTCCATCAATTGTGAGAAACAGCTGATGTTGACAGGACAGAGAATGACCAAGAAATGAACAATTCGAACCTTTAATAATGGATATCTCAGAAATGGTTTATGCCACAAAAAAACTTATTTTAAATAAATTGTGTGTTATAAAGAGATCTACAATTTTTTCTGTAGTACGTTTCGTCTATTGCTTAATGTTTAACAGTTACACAAGCTTATAAAAACTTGGTTCTGAATGAAGAGGACTTCATAGGCTATTCCAAAAAAATTCAAGGTATACATTTTATTTTTCATGTAAATGTCTTTCATATATGGTATTTTAATCAAAATCGTTAAGAGGCATTTTTTAGAAAATCAAAAATTTCAAAAAATGTTCCATATAAAAGGTAATATGAGAAGGGGATTTTGTTAAAAATCTTCATGTTGCATCTTTGGAAAAAATTGAACCTAAATACCAAGTTTGGTATTTATCCGACTTTTCGTTTGAGTTATGGTATTCACAGACACACGTACGGACATGTTTCCAAAAATGCTTTATTTGGATTCAGGGGGCCTCAAAACATGTATTTTCAGTGAAATCTCAGTATCAAATTTTTCTGTGGAATACAATACTTCCCCTGGTATCAGATTTTAGGGTGAAATGCAATACTTCCCCTACTTACTATACGTAGTAGAGAAAGTAAAATATGAAGGCAAGCAATTGCATATTTGTCATTTAATATTTCTGGGTTGCATACAGCCTTTCATAACTATTGAGAACATTTTTTTTTATTTCATTTTTACTTTCTCTACTACATAGTAAGTAGGGAAAGTATTGCATTCCACCCAAAAGTTTGAAATTGAAATTCCACCGGAAATACATGTTTTGAGGTGCCCTGAATGCAAACAAAGCGTTTCTGGAAACATGTCTATATGTCAGTCAGTCTGTGAACAGCATAACTCAAAAATGAAAAATCGAATAAATGCCAAACTTGGTATTTGAATTTACTATCTTCCAAGGATGCGACACAAAGATTTTCAAGAAAATCCCCACACCCCAGACTACCTTTTAAATGGAAAATTTTTGGAAAATTTTTATTTTATCAAAAATGGCTCTAATGATTTTGATTAAAATAACGTATGTTGAAGATATTTCCATGGCAAACGAACTGTATATCTTGAATTTTCTGGGAATGTTCCCAAAGCTTCTGTTCATTTTGAACGACTTTCGCATAACTGGTAAACCGTAAGAGATAGTCAAAATTGTAGATAGACAAAAAATATAGATCTCCTTAAAACACACAATTTATATCATATACATTTTTTTTGTGGAGTTAACTGTTTCCAAGATATTCCTTATTATTTGTTTGAATTTTCCAATATTTATACTTTTTCTCAAATGGAAATTTATTTGTTTTTTTATGCCCTGGACATGCCAAGAGAATGGAATACTCCACATAGCAACCAGCTCTTAAAAGATTTGATTATCGCTTAAAGCCTACCATATTCCCCTTGCATTTACAAGAAACTTAGCAATAAAATAGTTTCTGCAAATGTTTATCTTGATTAATATGAAGTAGATGGAGAATAAGCATTTGTAAAAATAGTTTGTACAAGAGTAGAGAAAGTCATGTGGGTACAATACATCAGATTTTTATATTTGTATTATGCTGTTTATGACTTTATATAGGAAAGTGGTAGTGCAATATAGCACTAAAGACTACATTGGTATAATCCAATTAAGGTAATGCTTAATCACGTTCTGTTAATTTTAATTCCCAATAGTGTTAACTATGTTTTGCATATTATTTTCAGAACCTCCTCAATGTGCTGCAAGGGAAAAAAAAATCAATGGAAATCCTTCCACATGGAAGCACAACAGTTATAAGAAGCTTTGCAATACTAGTCAAGCCTACAAGACCAAAGAGATAGAATACAATGTCAAAACTCCAAAAGAAGTTTACATGTACATGGTGTAAATATAAGTGCAATGAGAATTTCGTCATTTATGACAAAGAGAATTTGCTCAGATTATTGGGAACTTGAGAACTGTAACAGAAAAAATGACTTTATCCTAAGTTGCATAAAGGTGCTTGTACCAGAGCACAGAAGAAACAGGAAAAATAACAACTAAGAGCAAACAAATGCAAAACAGTTTTTCTTTTACAATAATGGGATTCAGAAGAGGGTGTGTCAAAAGTTTTCCTAAACACTCTTTGTATTAGCAATGATTCTCTGAACAAAGCTATAGAAAGGAGAAATACTTCTGATTCCTTTTCTTCTCAAGAAATGAGGGTAAACATTCTCCACCAAAGAAACTGTCAGAAGATGATGTGAAATAAATAAAAAGTCACATCTTCCCAGAAACAGATTCTTACTACATACCTAAGCCATCACCAATGAAATACATAGACAATATGCCTTCAATAGCTAAAATGTATTCACTATTTGAAGGAATTTGTAACAAAAGAGGTGAAAAGGCTACCCAGTCTGATCACATTTAAGAGAATATACTGTAGGGAATATAATTATTCTTTCTTCAAACCGAAAAAAGGATCAGTGTTCTCTGTGCACAGAGCATAATGTCCAGCAAGAACAATACAGGGAACATAAAGAAAAGGAAGCAAATGAAAGCAAGTCATTTGACAAGCAAAGGGCAGTTAGTGATATATATTTTGTGAGCATATTCGTTAGTCTTCAGAACATTCTGCAGATTCCATTAAGCAATATGTAACCAATGTACTACAGTAGATAGTTGTGTTGTCACAGTCTAACTCTAAATGAAGCAGCACCTTCAAACAAGGTATTTTGCTGTACCTGGCACGAGGTAAATGCTAAGCGTGGCAGTGTGGAAATTGGAACCTGTCTAGAAATTTTCTAACTACTCTATATGATAATATTATTGAGTTATCTCTTTTTTCGGGAATATGTGGTTGTCTGAACCAAAAACAGAATATTGCTGCTTTAAAGATATGTCTGATTCTTACAACTCACATTGAAATAATTGAGGAAAACTTTTGGAATCTGAACATTCAATGATGGAGTGACAGTATGGACAGTGCTATTGATTCACAGAAAAGTATACCTTCAGTGTATACAATGCATGATTGGATCAACTCCTATATGCAGTACAGGAACTCGAATATGACAACTTCCTTGATGTGTTAGGCCTCTCTGAAATCTGCCATGAAACAAAATATTAAACACTGAAGGAACCAAAATAAATTGGTTAGAGGTAAAATGTTTGCGCTTTGGAAAAAAAAAAATACTGTGGCATCATATTTTTTAGTATTCTCAAATCAGTGCCTATGGTCATGGATGTTTAACAATTCCTTCTATTTCAAAGGTTTACAATGCACTCTTTGCTATCTCTGAACAGAAGTGCCATGATTTAATTTAGTAATGTGATAAAGGAGTGATACCGCAAGAGTTTCATTCTTGGTACAGATCCCTTAAAAAATGAGTAACTTCAAATAATGTAAATCCAGAACCAAGCCAGGAAAATGACAATACTTTTAGTCAGTAAAATGTTCGTTAATTTCTGATTCATTTCATTCAAATTTTTCACTAGCAGTGTCAGATAAGCATGTAACACTATAATGGAGTTGATTATTAATATTGTTTGCTCTTTTGTATAATTATTGAGAGAACTAGTAATAAAATTCAGGATGTAGGCAAACAAATTTCATTACATCATCATCACTGGTTCAACTTAGTCACACATCAAAGTACGTTTTGTTAACAAGCAAGTATCACTAAGTCCAAAGTTTCCCAATTAAGGATTTATGGGAGTCAATTTAAACTTTTCATATCAACAAGTTTTAAATGTGTCAATTAAGGTACTTCCTGAGAAAGAAGTCATAAACCAATTTTTGTTTTTCATGACTGTTCAAAAATTTAAATTGGCTGTATCTCAAAACTATGATTTTGAACTTAGTGACTTTTGCTTGAATGCTGACAATATAAACTTTTGTTCAAGAAAATGCAATTAGAAAATGTTTGAGTAAGATTCAAATATGTCATTAAAGTGGTTAGAGAGATTGTGCAGAAGTAGTGTAGTCAACAATGTTATATGGAGTAGAAGTGTGGGACCTTCAAATGGATGATTGAAAATAGATTTAATTCAGAGAATGTTTTGTAGAGGTATTGGGATTGCCTAAAGAATCACTGAAGGGAGTGGCATTGGTTGAGTTAGGGAGGGTAGGGTAGAAGGGTTTGGTGATGGAGAGAATTTTAAAATATTGGTACAGGATTTTTAAATTAGGGGATCACAATGTTTTAAAAGAATACATGAAATTCCAAATGGAAGTAATGAGCGGTTGACTAATTTTGAAGATTTAGAAGCTAGTAACAGTGATGTGTCTTAATTTAAAATAAAGAGTTGAAGGTTGTTACACTACATCACTAAAATGTTCTTACTTGAACGAGCAATTAGTCAATAATTTGGACTTGCAAGTCTAATAAGAAGCAAAGAATAAACACCGATATTGCCGCATGTAATAACCAAAGAATATGGAGGTAAGCACAGATTTACACAATTTCAACGAAAACTTTGGTATAAAACAGGACATAAAATTATACTTAAAACTAGAAATCAAAAAGAAAAACACGGCTGCAAATAAGTAAGAACATTTTAGTGATGTAGTGTAACAACCTTAAACTCTTTATTTTAAAAAAATGTAATGAGAGGTAATAGCTGGATGGGTGACATGTGGGAAATTTTACAAGAAATTGGGAGGAGGAGCCGTGAAAATTTGGAGATCAAAGTAGAATAGGGTTTTGGACGGAAATTAGACAAAGAATTGAAGACATAGATAGGAAAGAGATTTGGGCTAGTTTTAGAGAAAATAATTCTTTAAAATTATATATAATAATTAAAAAGGATTGTGGGAAGGAGAAATATATGGATTGTTATAAATTTTGGAGGGAAGGATTTGCATGGATGCAGTGAAGAGCTTTGTTTTTAAAGGGTTTGCGAGGAGAAGGGTGTGTCATGTGTGGGGAGCTTGAAGGAATATTTAATTGTTTATTACAGTGTGATGGGATGAAGAGATGGAGGGAGAATAAATGGGAAATAAAACGGAAAACAAATTATAGAAAGAAATTATAACACTTAAAATGCTAAGTGATATGGAAATAAACAGGAATGATGGGACAATATTTGGGAAAAGTAAGGAATAAATGGATTAGATCAGTCAGAAAAAGAAAGAAAAAAAGAAATTGATGTGTTACACTCACATGACTCTCTACTCTTGTACAAACTATTTTTACAAACGCTTATTCTCCATATGCTTCATGTTAATCCAGATATCGAGATGTTAATCTTCTTGCCAATTTTCTTGTAGATGCAAGGGGAATTGGTAGGCTTTAAGCTATAGTCAAATATTTTAAGAGCTGGTTGCTATGTGGAGTATTCCATTCACTTTGCATTACCAGGACAAAAAAAAATGAATAACAAATTTTCATTTGAGAAAAAGTATAAGTATTGGAAAATTTAAGGGAATAACAAGCAATATCTCAAAAATGGTTCACTCAACAACAAAATGTATATACCATAAATTGTGTATTTTAACGCGATCTACATTTTTTGTGCAGTAAAATTTTGTCTATCTCTTATAGTTTTCCAGTTATGCAAAAGTCGTTCACAATGAAGAGCACTTTTGGAGACATTCCCAGAAAATTCAAGATATACATTTTATTTGTCATGAAAATATCTTAAACATATGATATTTTAATCAAAATCGTTAGAGCTATTTTTGAGAAAATTAAAATTTTCGAAAAATGTTCCATGTAAAGGTTAATCTGGGTTGGGATTTTCTTGAAAACCTTCGTGTCGCATCTCTGGAAGATACTGAACCTAAATACCAAGTTTGGTGTTTATCCGACTGTTCGTTTCTGAGTTATGCTGTTAACAGACTGACAGACACACACACACACACACACACACGGACATGTTTCCAAAAATGCTTTTTATGGATTCAGGGGGTCTCAAAACATATATTTCTGGTGAAATCTCGGTATCAAATTTTTGGGTGGAATACAATACTTCCCCTACTTACTATACGTAGTAGAGAAAGTAAAAAAAAAATGAGAGAATTGGGAATTAATCGATAAAGTGTGGAAATAGGGAAATGTAAAGCATGAGGTGCTTCATTATAGAGATAACCCTAGAGTTGTGTGTAAGGAAACCTGTTATAGTTGGATGTTAGACTTAAATTACATTATAAATTTAGTCTAAGCACTAGTTGTAATTGTAAAAAGAGCTTTTGTTTATGCTTGTATAGGTATTTATGAAATTGTATTAAGGGTTTAAATTTAAAATAGAGAGTTGAGGGTTGTTACACTACATCACTATGATAATCTTACTTGTAAGATTATCTTACAAGTAAGATTATCATAGTGATGTAGTGTAACAACCCTCAACTCTCTATTTTAAATTATGACACATCACTGTTACAAGCTTCTAAATCTTCAAAAATTGTATTAAGGGTGTAAAAATAAATATCCATATTCATTCTTCCAATGAATTCTTGCAATGCTTTGTGCTTGCATACATATTTCAAGAAAATTCATAAATGATTTGTTAAGAAGTATCACATGTTCTGCCATACAGGAGTTGTAACCAATAAGCTACTTCTGACATAATATAAAAAGCCAGATCAGAATAGATAAATGACATTAAATGATTATGATGATGATGATTATTATTATTATTATTATTATTATTATTATTATTATTATTATTATTTATTAAGCATTTACTTGATTTATGATAACATATAATGTGCTGTTTGTATTCACCTTGACATTTTTATTTACATGATTTCCGTTTTTTTTTATGTATATATATGTTTTCAGATGATTTGGAGCCAGCAAATGATTCTGCTACATTCGAGACACAGACTCACCATAAATCATCGGTACACATACGTGTGTTTCGGACAACATTAAGTGATATGAAGTAACATTATTCACAATGTTTTTCACTCTTCAAGAGCTAGTCCAGTGGCTAGGACTCACTGTGTTTGAAATATGGATAAATCTGGTTTCTGTTACGCTGTTTACAATCCTGTTGGCTCTTCGAGTGGAAGGAGTTCTGACTGGCAATGGTGCATGGTGGATAGTGTTTGCTCCACTTTTTGCAGGAGATGGTCTTAATGCATATTTCTGTACGATTGTTTTCATTCGCATGCAAATGGAAGGAATGTATAAAATTGCATTAATGCGTGCTTCGTGGAGTTTGTCTTTTCTTGTGTTACTTTTTGTATTCAAGTTTCTGCTATGCAAGAAGCTCTCAGGACAAAGTACACTAGAATATTCTGAAGTGCTTTCCCCTGTGTTTATACTGCTTCAGCTTATCATGGTTAGAGCTTGCCAATTACATTGAATTTGTTTATGTATTAAAACAGTCCTGCAATGTCTGAAATTGTACAGTGTTTTAACATAATCATTTTAAGAAGAAAATTGTCTTTTTTTTTGTACCTCTGCTGTTTCTGCAGCTGAATGAAATGAAGTAATTTGCATTTTAATAAAAATAATAAAAAAAGAGGTTGCATTTCATATTTTGGAAAATGTACTTTCCCCAAATGTTTCTGTACCTATACAGTAGTGATGGTGAAAAGGTATGTTCAATTACATTTAGACTCCCTCTGTTGCTTCCCTGAATCAGGGATATTAGATTTCCTACTTTTTGCACTTTGTCCATCCCTCCAGTTTAAAATTTCTCAAAATGTCCTTTTTAAAAAATGTGTTGCAATACATATGCATAACTATATAAAAAGTGGTTCTTTTGTCTGCCATATGTTACTTATGGTATATTTCTGCCTAGGTATGATTTAGCATGATATAGCAATAAGTGTTTAGCTATGTAAAACAGGCAGAAACAGCATTCAGATGTTTAGTTGCAGAAACAAGCTCTTGTGATGGAAAGATAGAAAATAAAATAGAATTGCAAATGTAAGAACGTAGGTTTTCACGGCCGGTGTCACAATTATAACTAATATGATTTTCCGGGCTGTTATGCCGTGGTCTGCTGAAGAAAGATTTCCCAGACGTTTCGTCCACAACTGCGGTGGACATCTTCAGTGGCGCAGACGAAGTCTTCTCGGTGAAAGTATCGCAGCGTCCGATGCGTTGGCCGTTAGTGCCGCTCTCTTTATAGTGTGGGCGCTCTCTGCTGATTGGCCCGCTGGTATGAGGGGGCTGGCGCCGGCTGTGTTGTTGCTCTCTTCTGATTGGCTCGCAGTGTTTTTCGGTTTTGTATGACCTTTCTTGTTTTTGATGACTAGATGCCAGTTACTGTTGAGTTTCAATGCTTCTTCTTTCCTATTGAAATTATTGGGATGTTTATAAATCTCTATTGCTTCGCGTTGTAGCCGGGTATGGTAATGCTTTATGGAGGAAAGAATGTTGGTGTCCTGAAATCTAATAATGTGTTCGCCCTCGGCTTCAATGGCATGTTCGGCGACTGCCGATTTTTCTGTATGGCCCAGGCGGCAGTTTCTTTTGTGTTCGCTCAGTCTGGTGTTAGCGCTCCGCTGTGTGGTACCAATGTACACGGAACCACACGAACAAGGAATACGGTAAACACCGGCCGATGACAGGGGGTCTCGGGGGTCTTTGGAAGAGCGCAGTAGGCTGTTTAATTGTCTTGTAGGTTTGAATACTGTTTTGACGTTATGACGTTGAAGTATATGTTCAATACGGTCAGTGACATTTGTGAAATATGGCAGAAAGACAATGGACTTGCTTTTGGGTTGGTCCTGAGTAGCCGGTCGGGGCTTGGCCGGACGGCAGGCTCTTCTCACCTCTTGGACTGAATAACCATTTGATTGTAGAGCTGTTTCTAGGTGTCGGATTTCTTGTGAAAGTAAGTGTGGTTCACAAATATGGGAAGCACGGATTGCGAGTGTCTTAATCATAGCACGTTTTTGTCTAGGATGGTGGTTGGAGTTCTTGTTAAAGTAACGGTCTGTGTGTGTGGGTTTGCGGTAGACAGTATGACCCAGCGTGCCGTCAGCCTTCCTGCTAACGAGTACATCTAGAAAGGCTAGTTGGCCATCCTTTTCTTGTTCCATTGTGAACTGTATACGCTGATTGATGCTATTTAGATGTAACAAAAAATCTTGAAGAGCTTGTTCACCATGGGGCCAGATGACGAAGGTGTCATCCACATAGCGGAACCAGGCTGTTGGTTTGAGTGGAGGTGAGTTTAGTGCCTTTGACTCAAATGCCTCCATGAAGAAATTGGCCACAACAGGGCTAAGGGGGCTGCCCATGGCAACACCGTCTATTTGCTCGTAGAATGACCGGTTCCACTGGAAATAAGTCGTAGTCAGGACATGGTGAAAAAGTGTAATGATATCATCAGAGAAGATGGGTTGTAACAACTTCAGAGTTTCTTGTACTGGAACCATGGTGAATAGAGACACAACGTCAAAACTAATTAGTAGATCCTTAGGTAGCAATTTGAGGTTGCGGAGAATTTGAATGAAATGCGTAGAGTCTTTGATGAAAGAGTCGGACAGGCCGACATGGGGTTGTAGAAGACCGGTTAGGTATTTAGCTATGTCGTATGTGGGAGAACCAATACCACTAACAATGGGCCTGAGCAGAACATCTGGTTTATGGATCTTGGGTAGCCTGTAAAGTCTAGGCGGCTGAGCTTCGGACTTGGTAAGGCGGCGTTTGTCTTCCTTCGAAAGCGAGGAGTTCTTGATCAAAAGATTGGTTTTCCGTAGAATACGGGCTGTCGGATCACGTTTAATCTTATGGTAGGTTGCTGGTTGCAGGAGTTCAGAGATTTTCTGTTGATAGTCTTGTTGGTTAAGAATAACTGTGGCATTACCCTTGTCCGCTGAGCAAACAAGATGTCTCGGTTGGAGTTCAGCTTCTTTAATGCAGTTCTCTCTTTATTGGTTAAATTACTGGTAGGAGGTTTGGCCTTCTCGAGAACCCTGGCAGATTCCCGGCGAATTTCATCAGCTGCAAGCCTTGGCAGAACTCGTATTCCTGCTTCAATGTGAGAAATGATGTCTTCAACTGGCAACGTAGGAGTGACAACAGCATAGTTACCTCCTTTAGCAAGGAGTGACGTTTCAGCAGGTGACAGCTGGTGATCAGATAAGTTCACTACCGTGCGGCAGTGGTTGAGAGTAGTCGGCGGTTTGATGGAGGCAGTAAGGCCATCAAACTTCTTCTTGTGACGAGTGGTCATGCTGTTGTATGACATACAATCACAACAGCATGACCACTCGTCACAAGAAGAAGTTTGATGGCCTTACTGCCTCCATCAAACCGCCGACTACTCTCAACCACTGCCGCACGGTAGTGAACTTATCTGATCACCAGCTGTCACCTGCTGAAACGTCACTCCTTGCTAAAGGAGGTAACTATGCTGTTGTCACTCCTACGTTGCCAGTTGAAGACATCATTTCTCACATTGAAGCAGGAATACGAGTTCTGCCAAGGCTTGCAGCTGATGAAATTCGCCGGGAATCTGCCAGGGTTCTCGAGAAGGCCAAACCTCCTACCAGTAATTTAACCAATCAAGAGAGAACTGCATTAAAGAAGCTGAACTCCAACCGAGACATCATTGTTTGCTCAGCGGACAAGGGTAATGCCACAGTTATTCTTAACCAACAAGACTATCAACAGAAAATCTCTGAACTCCTGCAACCAGCAACCTACCATAAGATTAAACGTGATCCGACAGCCCGTATTCTACGGAAAACCAATCTTTTGATCAAGAACTCCTCGCTTTCGAAGGAAGACAAATGCCGCCTTACCAAGTCCGAAGCTCAGCCGCCTAGACTTTACGGGCTACCCAAGATCCATAAACCAGATGTTCCGCTCAGGCCCATTGTTAGTGGTATTGGTTCTCCCACATACGACATAGCTAAATACCTAACCGGTCTTCTACAACCCCATGTCGGCCTGTCCGACTCTTTCATCAAAGACTCTACACATTTCATTCAAATTCTCCGCAACCTCAAATTGCTACCTAAGGATTTACTAATTAGTTTTGACATTGTGTCTCTATTCACCATGGTTCCAGTACAAGAAACTCTGAAGTTGTTACAACCCATCTTCTCTGATGATATCATTACACTTTTTCACCATGTCCTGACTACGACTTATTTCCAGTGGAACCGGTCATTCTACGAGCAAATAGACGGTGTTGCCATGGGCAGCCCCCTTAGCCCTGTTGTGGCCAATTTCTTCATGGAGGCATTTGAGTCAAAGGCACTAAACTCACCTCCACTCAAACCAACAGCCTGGTTCCGCTATGTGGATGACACCTTCGTCATCTGGCCCCATGGTGAACAAGCTCTTCAAGATTTTTTGTTACATCTAAATAGCATCAATCAGCGTATACAGTTCACAATGGAACAAGAAAAGGATGGCCAACTAGCCTTTCTAGATTGAGACGGTAATTTGTATCACAAATTACGTTAATATAAATAATTATTTTATTATGAATATGTATTTTTATGTAACATTGATTTCAGAGGTTTAATAATTGTAACTATTATTGGTAAATAATAATATATGGCTCTACTGAAACTGTCAATAATAACGCAATAATGCAATGAAGGGTTTGAGTTGTTTATCGTTACCGGGAACCAGGAAGTTACGTAATGTTTCGCGCCTTTTCGGTAAAAGCTTCTAGAATTTTCCTTAAAAGAAATATGTATTAGTGGTTTTCATTGGATAGTAAAATAGACGCTAATGTTGGCGCGTTTTATTAGCCAATAGCAGTTCATTTATAATCTTTAGGCGTATCTTAAGGCAAGCCTATAAATAAGCCATGTCTGAGGTAAGCGTCCCCCAGTGTTCAACAAGATTCTCAACACATAACACGTCAGCTCCCAGTTCAACAAGATTCTCATGTCGGTCTCTAAATTTATAAAGTTACGCGCAGCAGAAGTACGAGAAATCTTATAAAGGATTATACATTTAAATATATAAAGTTGAAGTACGTGAGTTAAAAGTGAGAAGTTATTACAAACAGTTTCAGTATGGCGAGTATCCAAATTAATTTGTGAAAGTGTTCGTGAACGTGTTCTGCAATAAAGATTATAAAACCAGTTTCTTCATCAGTATCATTTATAGACAAAAGATTCCTTTCCGCTTCACCACCTGCAAGAGTTAAATGCCTACCAGATCAGATAATAGCTAGCCGGTGGACATTTAAAACTGATACCAATTGCTACGTCAGAGGAATCTACAAACAAATGAACCAACCAACGTATGACGTCACACAAGATGGCTACACGCGTAATGTAAACAACATTACGTGAGAAACATCCACAACGTGGTGCTCTAAAACATATATACCATTTGTTCACTCGCAAATTGGCGCATCAACGTGGAGCTAGATGACTAGGAAAGGAACAAGAATAACCAGGAAGTAGCAGAATTAACTAGGAAAGGATCAACATAACCAGGAATGCAGAGGTGAAATCATCTACAAGACCCAGATTCAAGAAACGACAGGGATGACTGACTTCGATCGTAATTCCGAGATTACGATGCAACAGGGTAAATCAACTACAAAAACATCGAGACAACGTAGATTCATCACAACACAACGCAGAAGTGACATACAAACCTAGGAGAAAGGGGCAGAACGCTGGACATCAAAGCTGCAGCATCAGACAGCATCAAAAAGGTAATTAAATGAGACTTAGGAGCGGTAGGAAAATAAAAACAATGGCTGCTAGCAATACAGAAGAAATAATTATGGAGGGAGATAATGTAACAGTTAGTTGTAATTCAATACAGGTTACAGGAAATAGTCCAGATTTTTTAGGATTTGAAGATGAAAATGTTAGTGTAGAAAGTGAGAGTAGAATAGCAGGAAATATTCACTCTGATAATAGTATGATTATGGAAATGTTGAGAAAATTTGGTGAAAAATTAGATCAAAACAGGGAAGATATGGAAAAGAATAGCAGGGAATTGAGGGAAGATCTTAGTAAGAAAATAGATCAAAACAGGGAAGATCTTAGTAAGAAAATAGATCAAAACAGGGAAGATATGCAAAAGAATAATAGGGAATTAAGAGAAGATATTGATAGGAGTTTAGAACAAAAACTAGATCAGAATAAGAGAGAATTAAGAGAAGATATTGGTAAAAGCTTTGAACAAAACAGGAAATCAATTGAAAATATTGGTAGGAGTAATGGGGTATTAGAGCAAAAAGTAGATCAAAGCAGTGAAGAAATGGAAAAGAAAGTTATGAAGCAAGATAGTAGTATGCCAAAAATGAGAGATGAAAATGAAGTAATAGCAAGTGAGATAGGAGAAATTTCAAAGAAAATGCTAGACATGAGTAGGGAAAGAGATAACAAAGAAAGTGAGGTTAATACTAAAAGTGAGGTTAATGTAGAATGTACAGAGTTAGGCAGTCAAGTGAGTAATATTTCAAGTGAGCTAAGAGAGATGAAAGAGGTTATGAACGTAGATGTAAATGAGGCGCAAGTTAATTTCAGAGGGGAAATATCAGAAATACAAAATGAGTCAGTAATGCAAAGAAATAAATTGTACCAAGATATTCAAAATGAAAACTCCAGTCCAGTACAGTTTAGTACAGATTTGTCAGAGTATTCTCAAAGTAAAGAGATAGCAGAAGAATTGAAAATGAAAGTTGTTAAAAGATGTATTGTTCAAGAAGCTGTAGATTGTTTTCAAATGTTATCAGGGAACGAAATGTCATATGAATACAAGAGGTTATTCATTAACAAAAATTTGAAGGTTAGGTTACGGCTACGAGTAATGTTTAGCCACACACAATTTGATCCAGGAGGGTAAATAGCAATGTGATGTAAAGTAAATGCTGGATAGTTAAAGACGACTCGCAGAGAAATGTATTGGAACGTAAGAGGGTTAACTATTTATATATGTCATTTGAAAAGTGAAATAAATTAAATGATAAAATAAAAAAAAAAAAAAAAAGAGAAATGTTTAAAAAAAAAAAAAAAATAATTAAATTTTTAGTAACTGTAACAAAATATTTGAAGATTAAGAATGCAAAGATTGAAACTTAAGATGAGATTAAAGTAAAAGTACGTAAATACAATACCAAGAATTAAAAAATTAAGAATACAAAGATTGAAAATTAATATGATATTAAAGTAAAGATACGTAAGTGCAATTCCGAGAGTATTGTTTAAAATAAAATTCAAAATAACAAAAATGGTAAAAATAATTTAAAACAAATACTTGTGTAGTAAACAGAAAATGTAAAGCATTATCTAGATTTAAGAGATGTAAATATATGTAAAGGGTGAATATTTTGGTAAATATGTATGGTAATTACAAAAAAATTCTTGAATTGATAAATTTTTGGTAACAATATAAGAAAGTAAACCATTTTTTGTAACACTAGTTAAATAATTTAGGGTATAGTATTTGCTATAAAAAAAAAAAAAAAAAAATTGTGATATTAGATTAATATCTAAATTAATTAAACCAGAGCCAGTAAGTAGTGGCTAGGTAAAACATATGTCGTGTGTTAAATGCGTGTGAAGTGTCAAGTGAAAGTGATTACGTGTGTTCCAAGATTTAGGAGACTAAAAACACAATTTTAAAATTTCTAAACAAGTTATAAATATTTATAATTATGTTTCTAGTGGGGCATATGAGACGGTAATTTGTATCACAAATTACGTTAATATAAATAATTATTTTATTATGAATATGTATTTTTATGTAACATTGATTTCAGAGGTTTAATAATTGTAACTATTATTGGTAAATAATAATATATGGCTCTACTGAAACTGTCAATAATAACGCAATAATGCAATGAAGGGTTTGAGTTGTTTATCGTTACCGGGAACCAGGAAGTTACGTAATGTTTCGCGCCTTTTCGGTAAAAGCTTCTAGAATTTTCCTTAAAAGAAATATGTATTAGTGGTTTTCATTGGATAGTAAAATAGACGCTAATGTTGGCGCGTTTTATTAGCCAATAGCAGTTCATTTATAATCTTTAGGCGTATCTTAAGGCAAGCCTATAAATAAGCCATGTCTGAGGTAAGCGTCCCCCAGTGTTCAACAAGATTCTCAACACATAACACGTCAGCTCCCAGTTCAACAAGATTCTCATGTCGGTCTCTAAATTTATAAAGTTACGCGCAGCAGAAGTACGAGAAATCTTATAAAGGATTATACATTTAAATATATAAAGTTGAAGTACGTGAGTTAAAAGTGAGAAGTTATTACAAACAGTTTCAGTATGGCGAGTATCCAAATTAATTTGTGAAAGTGTTCGTGAACGTGTTCTGCAATAAAGATTATAAAACCAGTTTCTTCATCAGTATCATTTATAGACAAAAGATTCCTTTCCGCTTCACAACCTGCAAGAGTTAAATGCCTACCAGATCAGATAATAGCTAGCCGGTGGACATTTAAAACTGATACCAATTGCTACGTCAGAGGAATCTACAAACAAATGAACCAACCAACGTATGACGTCACACAAGATGGCTACACGCGTAATGTAAACAACATTACGTGAGAAACATTATCCACCACGTGGTGCTACAAATATACAATTTGTTACTACTTCAAGATGTACTCGTTAGCAGGAAGGCTGACGGCACGCTGGGTCATACTGTCTACCGCAAACCCACACACACAGACCGTTACCTTAACAAGAACTCCAACCACCATCCTAGACAAAAACGTGCTATGATTAAGACACTTGCAATCCGTGCTTCCCGTATTTGTGAACCACACTTACTTCCACAAGAAATCCGACACCTAGAAACAGCTCTACAATCAAATGGTTATTCAGTCCAAGAGGTGAGAAGAGCCTGCCGTCCGGCCAAGCCCCGACCGGCTACTCAGGACCAACCCAAAAGCAAGTCCATTGTCTTTCTGCCATATTTCAGAAATGTCACTGACCGTATTGAACATATACTTCAACATCATAACGTCAAAACAGTATTCAAACCTACAAGACAATTAAACAGACTACTGCGCTCTTCCAAAGACCCCCGAGACCCCCTGTCATCGGCCGGTGTTTACCGTATTCCTTGTTCGTGTGGTTCCGTGTACATTGGTACCACACAGCGGAGCGCTAACACCAGACTGAGCGAACACAAAAGAAACTGCCGCCTGGGCCATACAGAAAAATCGGCAGTCGCCGAACATGCCATTGAAGCCGAGGGCGAACACATTATTAGATTTCAGGACACCAACATTCTTTCCTCCATAAAGCATTACCATACCCGGCTACAACGCGAAGCAATAGAGATTTATAAACATCCCAATAATTTCAATAGGAAAGAAGAAGCATTGAAACTCAACAGTAACTGGCATCTAGTCATCAAAAACAAGAAAGGTCATACAAAACCGAAAAACACTGCGAGCCAATCAGAAGAGAGCAACAACACAGCCGGCGCCAGCCCCCTCATACCAGCGGGCCAATCAGCAGAGAGCGCCCACACTATAAAGAGAGCGGCACTAACGGCCAACGCATCGGACGCTGCGATACTTTCACCGAGAAGACTTCGTCTGCGCCACTGAAGATGTCCACCGCAGTTGTGGACGAAACGTCTGGGAAATCTTTCTTCAGCAGACCACGGCATAACAGCCCGGAAAATCATATTAGTTATAAGAATTGCAAATGTTCAAGAAGGTCTCTTATATGATGCATTTGGGAATACAAGTGCATTATAAGATGCATTTATGAATTTGGGAATATATGATGCATTTCCTTTCATAGAAAGGGAATAAGTTTGCAACATGCAATGTTTTGAAGTGGCTAATGCTATGAAAAACGTTTCACAATTTGTGTATTTTAATGAGCTTAGCATATTTTCTGTGGTAAGTTTTTGCCTGTAGCTTAATAGCAATCATATTCAAGATATACATTACATGATATACATATGAAATTTTAATGCAAATGGTTTTAATTCCTGTTTTTTAAGAAATACATTTTTTATTTCCTATGTACAGGACAGTTTGGAGTGGGAGAAATTACTTGAAAATCCTATCGCATCCTTGGAAGATGCTGGGTTTAAATACCAAGTATGGTTAAGTAATATTATACTTATTTAATACTAAAGAATTTATAGTATATAGGTGTATCTACTGAAATTTAGCCCTGGCCAATTATTCAGTAGACATCCACGTTGCATACAAAAATTGTTATCCATTACACTTGTGTTAATTTTCTTCTTCAGTCTTCACTGCCCATTTATATGTGTTTTTAACTCTAAATAAATACTGTCCCACACTCCTACTCCCCTTTTAACCTTAAACTTAATGAAACTATTTCTCTAGTTTTCACTTTCCTTACAATCAAAAACTACAGAGCGGTCCCTCAGCCATCTGGCCGGTATTCGCGATGTGTTTTCTGCACGCGATCCCTCAGCTATCTGGCCGGTAGTCGTGATGCGTGTTCTGCACGCGATCCCTCAGCTATCTGGCCGGTAGTCGCGATGTGTGTTCTGCACGCGATCCCTCAGCTATCTGGCCGGTAGTCGTGATGCATGTTCCGCGCACTATATTCAGTGTATCTGTTTATTATTCTCATAATTGATACTGATACCAAATTATTACTGATTTTATGATGATTATTACGATATATTGATTCCCTATTGAAGAAACATAATTACTTTTTATTTTATCAGTACTAACCTTTTTCACAGCCGGTGTTGAAAGTGGTGTCCTTTGGCAGATAAACATTCTTGGCACCTGATGAAATTACCATTCACACGCATAAGTTCTTGTTGCGTAATTTCCCTAATCTCTGTTCTTATATTGTTTTTAAGATCGTCTATGGTGCGAGGATTATTCCTATAGACTCTATTTTTGAGAGTTCCCCACAGATAAAAGTTACACACAGTAAGATCCGGCGATCGAGCCGACCATAACCCTTTAGTTCTTCGTTTCTTTTTACAACTTACATCATTAAATGATCTTGTTCTCTTCAATTTATTCACTAGATTCTAACTGTTTCTCTACTCGGAACTGGAACACCAGGAAATTTATCGTGAAATTGCCTACACACCTGTCTACATTATTCGGTTTTCACATACGTGTCATTACATAAAAAGTCTTTGTTCAAGCAAAAATTTGAGTACCATTTCTGGGTTGTAATAATCCGATAATTCAATCGCACACAAATACACACTCGACTTGTGTCTATAGACAAGAAGCAATAACAGCTGACTGAAGCCCGCTGCCACATGTCCAATAAGTGGAAGAGCCCGTGGCCTTGAGTTAATTCAGGAATGTCACACAAGACTGCCATGCAATTCCCGGCCAGAGTGCTGAAGGACCGCTCTGTATATGTTCCAAGTCTTTTTTCCATCCATTATAATGGACGTACCCAATGAGTAAAGCCTTCTCTTTCAACTTTTAACTTCCACATACCCATTCTCACCCATGCTATACCCTTTTTTCTCCTATTAGCTTTGTCAATATGGTTAAGTAAATAAAATGCAGAAGTTAAGGATAGTGAAGTGTTACTAACTAGAAGTGAGTTGTGCTTTATTCACCATATGAAGTTCTTTACAAATTCATGGCTTCGTCAGTAATACAACTAAATATTACAATAAATTAATATACAATATTCTTAAAAATGGTAATTATTAAAGTTGTATACATGTTTAACAAGTATTATACAAAGATTAAGCAACCAGCAATGTGATAAACTATAATATACAAAATAAGAAATACTACTTATAGCAAATTATATATAATTTAAAATACACAAATGGTTTTATGCATTGTTGTAAGCCATATACTCATTGATGGAGTAGAAAGCATGTTGCAGTAGGAAGGGTTGAACTTTACTTCTAAATCTGGTTAGTTTATTTATCTGCTTGATAGAGACTGGTAATTTATTATACAGTTTCGTTCCTACATTAGTTACATTACTTTTATAGATTTCTGTTCTCCAATACTGCACATGTAGATCACACTTATTTCTCATATATCGTAACCATGCTATTCATTATTTTTTCCTAAATATCATAAGTGAGAATCTGATGAAACACACAGTTTCTAAAATAAAAATCTGATGTGAATGCATTTACAGGACTTTCTCTACCCTCTCTTGTTTATTAGTGGGTATACAAATTATTCTTACTCAAGCTTATTTTTCTATCTACTACATTTTAGTCCAAATACACCTTTGCAGAAACAGATACAATACACATTTTGCTATAGATATCAAGGGAACAGTGACAGTCAAATGTTTAAGAACTCGACACTATTGGTCTTAAAATTCCATACTGTTTTCATGCAATCGCAGGAAACAACTGAATGTTGAAATTACTTTAAGAGCATGACCAAGAAATTAACATTTCAAACCTTTAATAACACATATCTCGGAAACGGTTTATGCCACAAAAAAAACTTATTTTAAATAAACTGTATGTTTTAAAGAGATCTATCTCAGAATATAATGCCATTATCTCAAGGACTGAAAATGGGCGAAATATTCATTTCTTAGTACCTGGTTATTAACTATGTTTTAAGAGAATATATCGTATAACAGACAGAGCTAAGTTTGGATGTCAAAACCTTTGTGTGTGTATCCCATTTTAATACTTCTATAGTATGTATCACTAAAAATTTTGTTTCATCTCTGTACTTGATATCAGTTTTATTGACTATTATTTTGGGTCTCAAAATATTTGTGTTTTGTATATTATGAAAATACAGTGCCATAATTTTCACATTGTTTATTGTAGGCTCATTTTTTTTTTAAACCAGATGCCTAAGTCATATACTACTTTACATGCTTTCTTCTGAATTATTCCTTCACTTTCCTCTGTTCTCAAAATATTGGCATCATCTGCAAAAAAGATCACATCTGATGTCTCAATATTTATATTTGTATATTTAGAAAGTACCCACTTCTACTAGTTATCACCAAAACATATTTATTGTTCTTTTTGTTTATGGTGATCTGTTTACACACAATTGCACACACCTTTTTCTCAAAATGCATTTATTGTATTCAGGGAACCTAAAAACATGTATTTCCAGTGAGAAGCCAATACTGAATTTTTGGGTGGAGTGTAATACTTCCTCTACTATGTGTAGTTAGTGGAGATAGTTAACATATGAGAGAGAAAAATGCAGATTTTAAGTTAATAACAAAACAGAAGAAGAATCAGATGACTGAAAAATTCAATGCCATAGCTGGGATTTGAACCACAGATCTCCCGGTCTCCGCCCGGTAGCTCTAACCACTGAGCTACCATGGCAACATGCCGGCACGCCATTAAATTCTCCAGCTGACTCGCATTTTTCCTGGTAAACCACAAGGAGATTTCAAATTGTATTGAGATGTCATACCCCAATGGTGACTTACATTCTTTGTAAGTACTTAAGTCCCGTTCTTTGAGTTTCAACCACTATTAGGTCAATTAATGGAATTAATTGTTCTTTCACACAAGCTGAGTGTTGGACAGGGTTGGAAAGGTAGAATCAGATGACTGAAAAAATTGACCTAATAGTGGTTGAAACTAAAAGCCTGGGACTTAAGTACTTGCAAAGAATGTAAGTCGCCATTGGGGTATGACATCTCAATACAATTTGAGATCTCCTTGTGGTTTACGGGAAAAATGCGAGTCAGCTGGAGAATTTAATGGCGTGCCGGCATGTTGCCATGGTAGCTCAGTGGTTAGAGCAGCCGGACAGAGACCGGGAGATCCGTGGTTCAAATCCCGGCTATGGCATTGAATTATTCAGTCATCTGATTCTATCTTTCCAACCCTGTCCAACACACGGCTTGTGTGAAAGAACAATTAATTCCAGAAGGAGAATATTTCCTAAATCAAATTCAGTGTTAGCATTTCTAATTATTGTACTAGTCTGGCTCTCTGAACTTCAACTTTCTTTGTATTCCTTGGTGTGATTGACTAGCAATAATGAGATGGTTATAACTAAACTGTATTAAGTTTTTCTCACTATATGCATAGAAGTTCTCAAAGAAGTTGAAGTTGAATGGGTGAATATAGTTTGAAGCAAGGTGCTGTCTTTGTGGGGAGGTGGGTGCAAGGTACTTTCTGTGCTCCTAACTTACAAAGTTCCCCCCCCCCCTGAAAAAAAATCCAAGAGCTCTCATTTAAAAAAAAAATTGTCAAGGATTAAGTTTATTTCAGATGCAGAGTTTGACTTAAATAAAAGCAATGATGATGCAATCTAGGTTTCAGCTTATATCGGAGCACACAAATAAATACTGAATTGTTCTTGTGTTGACACATCCGTAGTTTCATCCCCTATTGTAGAAAAATACTTTGTGGCTTTTAATATCTGTAAGGTGTGATGCAAAATGCAATTCATTTTGTATTCATGGAAAATCCATTTATGGGAAACAAAGTGCATTCATTTTTGCTTTCTTTGCTACATATAGTAAGAAGGAGAAGTATTTTATTCCACCCAAAAATTCATGTTGAGATTTGACCGGAAATATATGTTTTGAGGACCCCTGAATTAAAAAAAGAAGCATTTTTAGAAAAAGGTATGTGTTTGTGTCTGTGAACAGCATAACTCAAAAACGAAAAGTCAGATAAATATCAAACTTGGACTTTAGATTCAGTACCTTCCATCCCAAAATACCCTTTACATGGAACATTTTGTGAAATTTTTTATTTTCTTAAAAATGGCACAAACAATTTTGATTAAAATACCATATATTCAAGATATTTACTTGACAAATAAAATGTGTATCTTTAATTTTCTGGGAATAGCCTATGAAGTCCTCTTCATTTGGAAGGAATTCTGCATAATCTTGTCTAACTGGCAAACGTTAAGCAATAGACAAAAATGTACTACACAAAAAATGTAGATCTTTTTAAAACACGCAATTTATTTCAAATAACTTTTTCTGTGGTATTAGCCATTTCTGAGATACTTGTTATTAATGCTTCGATTTGTTCAATATTTTGTCATTCTTTTTAAGTTCCTTTGATTTTCAGTTGTTTCTTGCGATGTCAAGGAAAGAGTATGGAATTTTAAGCCCAGCAAATAGCATCCATTTCTTAAACATTTGAGTATCACTATTGTCTTTGTATGTATAATCAAATGTGTAGTGAAGCTATTTGTGCAAAGGTTTATCTCGATTAAAATGAAGTAGATAGATAAATATGCTTTCATAAGAATAATTTGTGTACCCACTAATAAAGGATAAGAGCGTAGAGAAAGTGATGTGAATGTAACATCAGATTTTTACTGCAGTACTACATACTTGCAGTAAAAAGAGAAAGTATTTTATTTCACCCAAAAATTTGATGTCGAAATTTCACCGGAAATACATGTTTTGAGGCTCCCTGAACCCCAAAAGAAGTATTTTCAGAAAAATGTCCGTGTGGGGGTGGGGTGTGTGTGTCTGTGTGCGTGTGTGTGAACTTAAAACTGAAAAGTTGTTTAAATACCAAACTTGACATTTATGTTCAGGACCTTCGAAGGATGACACAAAAATTTTAAAGAAAATTCCCCCACCCCAAACTACCCTTTGCATGGAACTTTTTTTGAATTTTTTATTTTCAGAAAAATGGCTCTAACAATGTTGATTAAAATATCATATGTTTTAGCTATTTTCATGGCAAATGTATGTTGAATTTTCTGTAAATAGCTTTTCTTTTCACTTTCTCTGCCACGTATATAGTAGGAAGAGGTGTTACATCCACCCAAAAATTATATACCAGGATTTCACCAGGAATATATGTTTTGAGCGTCCTGAATAAATTAAAAAAAACAAAACATTTTTTTTAAAAAGTTCAGTGTGTGTGACTGAACAGCATAACTTGAAAACAAAAGTTGGATAAATACCAGTATATTAGTATTTAGTATTTAAATTAAGTATCTTCCAAAGATGTGACACAAAGATTTTCAAGAAAATCCCCCCCACCCCAACTACCCTTTACATAGAACAGTTTTTGAAATTTATAATTTTTTCAAAAAATGGCTCCTAATAACTTTGATTAAAATACGATGTATTTAAAATATTCACATGACAAATAAAATGTATATCTTGAGTTTTCTAAAAATAGCCTGTAAAGTTCACTTTATTCTGAAGGATAGCTACTCCAGTTACCCTTTACATGGAACAGTTTTCAGAATTTTTAATAATATAATATTAAATTATATATTATTATAGCTATTATTATATTCAATAATATATATTAATAATATCCGTTATTAATGGTTCAAATTATTCAATACTTTCACTTTGTCCAGTTTTTCAACTGTCACTTCACTGTTTTTATGTAGTTCAACTTTCACTGAGATTTCACTTAATTCACACTCACTTCACTAAGGTGAACTACTTCAATTCCCCATCACTTCACTTTCTTCCTGATGTAGCTTCTTCTTCCGGATGGTTCACTTACTGGGGAGTTAAATATGAGACCTCCACAAACTCTCACTCCGCAGCAGCATCCACTGCATGCCACAACGGTCGCCACAAACTTGCTTGGAGAGTGGCACCCGCTATTGCACCAGAAATGCACCTGCCAACTCGCTCGATTGCTCTCTAACTAACTCCTGCAAGAACGTTTGCTTATATAGCCATTGGAATCTTCCACAGAACATTCTAGAACCATCTCAATACATGCTCTGGAAGAGGCAGAAAGAAACTTCCAGAAAAAACTGCTGATATCACTTCCGATGTTTACGCCGAGTGAGTGTTGCCTGTCTTTTTTACTTCTGACTTGGCGCCACTGACCTCCCAATAACTTGGGCCATAGCTCTGCATCATAATACTTTGTGAAACTTCAGTTGTTTCTCATGATTGTATGGAATTCTAAGCCCAGCATATAGCATCCAGTTCTTAAACATTTGACTGTCGCTATTTCCTTTGTATCTATAATGAAACGTGTACTGTAGCTATTTCTGCAAAGGTTTATATATTGAGATAAAATGAAGTAGATAGAAAAATAAGTTTTCGTAAGATTGGTTTGTGTACTCACTAATAAACTGTAGAGGGCAGAGAAAGTCATGTGAATGTAACAGATATTCTTTTTACTTTCTCTACTATGTACTTACAGTAAGTAGAGGAAGAATTTGATGTAGCGATTTCACTGGAAATACATGTTTTGAGGCCCCTGAACCCAAAAAAGGCATGTTTAGAAAAAGGTTGCACTGTGTGTGTGTCGAAGTGAGCAGCATAACTCAGACAAAAAAATTGGATAAATACTAAACTTGGTATTTAAGTTCAGGACCTTCCCCACTCCAAACTAACCTTTACATGGAAAATTTTTCATTATGTTTGATTTTCTCATAAATTACTCACAACAATTTTTATTAAAATAAGCATTTTCATGACAAATAAAATGTATATGTTGAACTTTCTGTGAGTAGCCTGTGTTAAGTCCTCCTCATTCAGAAGGAATTTTGTGTAATCCTGTATAACTCATAAATATTAAGTGATAGACGAAAATGCACTTCGCAAAAAAATGTAGATCTTTTTAAATCGCACCATTTATTTCAAATAACTTTTTTGTGACATCAGCCATTTCTGAGATATCCATTATTAACGGTTTGAATTGTTCAATTCTTTGTCATTCTTTTAAAGTCTGTTGAATTCAGTTGTTTCTTATGGTTGCATGAAAAGACTGGAATTTTAAGGCCAGTATATAGTGTCCAGTTCTTAAATATTTAACTATTGCTATTCCATTTGCATTTATAACAAAAATGTGACAATGTAGCTCTTCTGCAAAGATTTGTCTCATGAAAATGAAGTAGATAGAAAAATAAGCTTTTGTAAGAATAATTTTTATACCCATTAATAAATGATAGAGGGTAGAGAAAGTCATGTGAATGTAATAAATCAGAATTTTTTTCTACGTACTTCATGTTAACCAAGATAAATGTTTGCACAAATAGTTTCATTACACATTTTTGAAGGTACGAGGGAGATAGAGGAAACTGAATCAATAGTCAGATGCTTAAAAACTGGATTGCAATATGCTGGCCGAAATTCTATACTTTCCGTGGCATTGCAAGAAAGAACTGAAAAGCGACAGCACCTTAAAACTTCCGCTTTTCCAAGTGAGGGAGGCATCTAGCCCATTGGAAGTGATTACTGGAAAAGCTTTACATCATACCAAACCTAGATATTTAGCCTGTCTCAACAAGATGTGTGAAAATGTGAATGTGCTTGCAAATGCCTGAATGTTACCAAGTATTGCATTGGAAGTAAATCATTTTTGGTGAAAAGCTCAGAGATGGACTTATTAAACATTTTTGGATCATTCTGTTACTTCCATCCATAGTTTGAAGTTGGCCATCTGTACCCCTTTCAAATATAAAGGTTTGGAAAGATGCTCAATTTAAAAGTTAAGGAATAAGTCTTTGCAATAGCATCTATTTGATATATTAGTCATATGACCTCATTTCATATTTATTTCATACATTTTTTCATACAAAGCTTATCTTTTTATTTGTTTCTTGCTAATCATAAGTATTCATAAGAAATGCTCCCAATTAGTATCCTGGTAACACATATTTTGCCATATGCAGGAGCATGGAGTAATAATTTTACATTAGAAGAGAAAACTTAAGTTTTGTATTCATGTGCAGGAGACTTGGATAACAGTCATCAATGTTTAAAAAGCAAGTCAGTATATGCTAGCCACAAGATCATGAAAAGCAAACAATTTCCACTTAATACTTGAACAAATCAAATATGCCATCTATGAGAAATAAAAACCCAGTCAATGAACATGAGAACAAAGTCCAGGATAAAATCTGTGGGTCCCCTCATTCCATTGCCATCCTACTCTCAGGTAACAGACACCATCTGCTTAAGGCTTGTTGGGATGGGATTTCAGAAAGTCATAGTACACCATATGGGAAGTATTGGAAACAATAACAACAAATATTTTAACCATAAACTTATGAGAAATGAAAATCCTGCAACCTAACATTTCAAGTGTTTTGCTTAAAAGATGTAAATTTTAAATGAGTAGTGATTAACACCATAAACAATTCTACAATTTACAGAAAATTCAGGCTATACATCGTGTGTAATCCTTTTAATCAGGCATTTTACTTTTTTAAATTACAATTTTTTTTTGGTCATTTAAAGAAATTTTAAAATCTAACTAACTATGTTATTGAAGATAAAAAGAAAATGCTGGGCTATGTTGAATTTCGGCACATCCTAAATCTTAAATCTATATTTTAATCAAAATCATTGGGACACTTTCTAGAAAACAAAATTGTTAGAATGGCTTTTTAGAAAGCAAAAACAAAAACTCTTTGCCTTGCGTCCATAAAGAGATGCTCGACTAAAATACAAAATTTTATATTTTTCTTACTTTTCATGTTGTGAGTTATGCACTCTTTTTCTTACTCTCACACATACATACACATATACTTTTATAAAAGGATTCATTTTTGAATTAAAGGCCCTCAAAAGTGTATATTTTTGGTGTACTCTTAAGTAGAGAAAATGAGGAAAAGGTTGATGCAGTTTAACTATCAGTAGACTTCTCAAGAAATACCAGACAAATCTCAATATAGTGAACTCATACAGAGCACCTATTGTTCATGAAAGTCATGAGGAAGTAATAAAATTTCCTTTTTTGTCATTGGTACTAAATGAAGATAAATTGAATCCCCTACGGTTCAGCCAACTTAGCAGGAATCAAGGGTACCTGCAAGGATAACCTCAGAATAAAGCTTATCCTGAGATGCGAACTCAGGACCTTTTAAATATAAGATAGATATACTTTTACCCACACCACAGAGGCAGGCACGAGGTCTTTGTAAAAAGTTGTAGCATCCTGCAGTTTCATTATGAAAACCAGGGGTTATGATGCCCACTAGTTAGGTCAGCTCCAAAAAATTGATCTATTACCACAACACTTAGATTTTTTTTTTGCAGGCAAGTACTCTGTGGTTATTCAATAATACATTTAAACCCTGTTCATATGATCCTGCTAACAGCACTACATATTTGGTTCATGGCAATCTTTACATGTAGTCTCCGGACATTTTATATGTAAATTTGCTAATTTGAACAGCTTTAGATCCTGCTTGTATCACTTGCAGATCAGAAATTAGTATAAATAGTGAACATTGTAATGTTTTAAAACCTTAATGAAGAAAAATTTTAAGCTCCACATTTCTAGGAATTTGAAGGCCAACATACCTCTGCATCCCACTACTAAATCTAAATGCTGTTACAATTAAGTAAATAAAATGCACAAATTAAGGATAGTGAAATGTCACTAACTGATAAGAAAAGAAGTGAGTTGGATTTTCATTGCTCCAAGGTAATACATATCCTACTCACTTCTACTATTAGGCTGCTTTAACAATTAAATTGTGGAGACCACTTGTTTAATGTAACATTTAAGTTGATTTGCAATACTTTTACTAGTTAAATAAACATAACTTTTAAAAATTGTATTAAAGCAACTATATTGAAACTTTATAAAGTGATGGCTATTCCAACATTGACCAATGGGTGCGAGAGTTGGATGCTGACCGCCTCACAACAGAAAAAGATAGATTGCTTAGATATGTGGCAGGTTACAGACTCTTGGATAAAAAAGGGACATTACAGGAGAGATGGGGATTCAGAGTCTAAGTCAAATAATAATTGAATACAGACAAAAATGGCAGGATCATGTAAACAGAATGGATGAATATTGAACGCCACAAACAATACAAAAGTACATATAAACCAACAGGTAGAACGAATGTTGGCAGACTGCAAATGAGTGGACAGAACAGTTTTCTTGAAGATGAAACACTTACACATCACTTACTTAACATTCATGCAGCACATGCTTCAAAAGCCCTCACTTTTACCATCAGCTTTTCATTGATGCTGGTATTGCTCAAAATGGATGTACTTCTTGATGGTGCCTGGACAAATCATCTTAGTAGGATGTCACCAATTGGCATTTCAAAGTTACAATCCCACTTGGTGACTTCCTACTAAGAAGATTTGTCCTCCACCAAAAGGGAGAAGTGGCAGTTGGAAAATAGCTATGATGAAAGTGAGTGCCTTTTGAAGGTTGTCCTGAGTGAATGTTAAATTATTACTGTATAAGTGTTACAATTTAGCTCAAAAGTTAACTTTATGCTTTAACAATATTTATAAGGAAGGAACTGAGCACTCAAAAGTCTGATTGTCAATTTTATGTTCTTTTTAAAGCTCATACTTTCTTTGAATTGTTTGTTGTGTACAACAAATTTTGACAGTACATAATGGCAAAACAGAACTGTCTTAAGTGAAAAATTACACATTCTCCTACAGGTCGAATACTATTGGTGTGGTTGGTTCATCCCCTTACCTGCTTTATGCAAGTGCTGAAAATAATGACTGTCAGTATGTTATCGGTGGTGATGATTTCATTGACATCAGATGAGAGAGAGAGAGAGGGCAGAACAATGCAGATGAGGGATGAAACCAACTGCAACACCAGTTGAATATCATTTGAAGATGGGGATGACATTTTTCAAACAATGTTCTTTTAATAAAGTTAAGGAACAAAATGCATTGAGGAGTCGAAGATATGTTTAAATGTTTCTCTGCTTCCTTTTAATTTATAACATTCAGTCTGTCTCTTCCTCTCCAAAACAAAGCCAACAGAAAGAGAGCAAGGTACCTCACAGAAGAAAAGGGAATAACAATAAAAGCATAAATAAAGAATTTAGTTGTGACAGTAACCCAGCAAAACCAGTTAACTCTGTTAGCATTAGGTTTTGTGTGCAAAGCTCCAGAAATTGTGGATAAAAGGCAAGAAATACATTTATGCAGGGACTAACTCAATAATGATGCACCCTTGCCTAATTCTTTCAGTTTCAAAATACTGTTCAAATGTTAAAATATGACGTCTAGATATAATTTCCATCTCATCAGCCTTGAACAAATTGACTGAACAGTATATCTGATCCATTTCATGCGTTAACAAAATGCAGTTGTGTTAGTAACCAAAGGAATTAATAAGTTGCATTCTAAAGACCTTCCATCTCTTCATAATATCACCCTTTCATCACCTTTTGGTAAGCAGTGAACCCATATTTTTCTTAAAAAATATAGGTAATAGTTTTTATTGTGCTAAGAGTTTCACAATTTGATTGTCTACTGCACTTTGACCCTGGTCACTCATTCAGTAGACAATCACTACAGTTTATTTACAATTTACCATCAGCGCATTCTGTAGACAACCACTACAGATTATTTAATTTTACAATTTCTTGTCAATAAATTATCTTGCTTTTTTTTTTTTATTCAGTTCTTTTTTTTCATGTCCCATTTCCACTTGTTTTTCACTTTTCATTTATTGATTACTTAACCATCACACAATCACTATAGTTTTCCATTCAAAGTAAGATGCGCTACCTCTTACTTTTCTCTTTCCACTGTCCAAAGCCATTTATTTTTTACTTTACACAAAAACTGTCCAATGCTCCTAGCGTCCTTGCATATCATTTCGATCATAAGTGTATTTCTATCCCCCTTCAACCTCTTCTTATTAAAAAATTCTTTTCTCCAATTTTCTGTTCCTTGGCACTTAAATACTATGTGTTCAATGTCTTCATTACCACCACATATCGGACATTGATTCTGAGGAATACCCTGTCTTAACCCTCTTAGCCTCCATGCTCCGGTTCTTACCCATGCAATAGATTCTCTCTCTTCTTTGTTTACTATGTCTATATATTTTTCCCTACCCCATGTATTTTTCATTGGCCTATAACAAACTAATGAGCTCTTTTCGACAATCTCACTGAACATGATTTGTATTTCTATATCTTCCAGTCTTTTTCTCGCCTTTTTCCAAAACTTTTTCACATTATTTTCTCTCCTTCTCCACATGTCTCCTAACCCATTTTTCTCCAAAATGTTCCATAAATTATTTACCCATCCATCATTCATTAAACTATTCTCTTGGTATTCAATACATTGTCTTAACACATTACTTTTTCCTAGATTTAAAGTTCTGAACCAAAATTTCAAAGCTCTTTCCATTATCTTCCCCTTAGTTGCCACCCTGCCCATCTCTAATTGTGCTACCTGTCTTACAATTGACTTCGGTAGCCCTAGTATTTCTCTACAAAACATCCTGTGCACCACATCTATACTTTCCCATCCTCTATCTTAATCCCCATATTTCTATACCATACATCATTTTTGCCTCCACAACTATCTCATAAACTTTGTCCAGCCATTTAACATTTATATTAGGTACTCTCTATTTGCAGCTTCTAATTGCTGCCATCGCCCCTTTACCTTTTGCCAATGCAAACCTCTTTTGTTTCTCCCATTTATTACCTCCATCTATTTTTACTCCTAAATAGATACAGTCATGCACTACCCTGTAATCTTTATTCTCTCCCTTTCACTTTTCATATTTGCTTAATTCCCCCCCCCCCTTTTTGAATACCACAATTTGTGTTTTCTCTTGATTGAGTTTTAACCTCCATTCTTTACAGTATACATCAATTGCTGGTAATGATTGTTTTAAACCACTTACTGTAATAGATCCTACCACTAAGTCATCTGCAAAAAGAAGTCCTGGAATTTGGATGTTGTTAATTACTGGTGCACAGTTATTATTCCTTCCAATTTCTAGTAAGACATCATCTATGTATAAGTTAAATAAAACTGGGCTTAACTTACATGCTTGCCTGAGACCTTTCTTTTGTTGAATTTCTCTTGTTACACAGCCTGTCTCCACCCTTACACAGAAGGTGTTCTCAAAATACAGTGCTCTAAGAATATTCACCAATTGCTGACTTACTCCCTTACACACTAATTTATGCCATAGAAGTTGTAGTTCATTTCGGTCATAAGCTTTCTCTAAGTCTACAAAAGCCATATACAATTTACCCCTTTTTTCTTTTAAATATTTGTCTGCTAATGTCTTTATAATAAATAAATTATCAATTGTTCTCCTTCCCTTGCGAAAGCCCATCTGGAATTCCGAAAGGATACTGTATTCTTCAACCCAAAATTGTAGTCTTGCTGCCAAAATGCCTGCAAAAAGTTTTCCTATCGAAGTTTTTCGATAATAATGCAATACCTCTGTAATTATTAGGTTTATCGACGTTACCCTTGCCTTTATATACAGAATGGATGATAGCTTCCCTCCATTGTTTAGGTACATAACCCTTTCTAATAATTACATTAAATAAATCTAATAAAATCTTCACTCTTCCTGTTTCATTACACCACTCCTTAAGAAACTCTGTTGGGATGCCATCAATTCCAATAGCTTTATTTTTCTTCAGTAACTTAACTTGTTTTATTAAAAGTAAAAAGTTGCATAAGCATATAATGTTAGCAAAACAGTCATCAATAGATCTGTATCTATCACTGGTTTGAAACTTTAGTTTTTTATACTCAACTTAATTGAATATATAAATTCTCTGAATTAAATTTCATGTTAAAACTTGCACTAATAGAGAGCTATATTTTACATAATAGCAATCTTGCAGTTAAAACATTTTGCTACAAACACAAATTTTAAGTGCATCTTTTTAACATTTGAAGTATCCTACAATAGCTACTTTACAGTTGTTAAATAAAATGCATTTTCTATGGAATATCTGGGAAAGGGCCTTCAAAGAATTTAGGGAGAATGTTTGTAAATTAAATAGCACAGTGCAGGAGTTTTAACACATGTACAGCAACTGGTACAGTTTTTATTACACCATGTAAATTCACCAATGAAAAATCACTGTCCTCAAGATATAGTTTTAATATTATTAAATAAAATAAAAATGTTTAATATATTTATTATATGTTATATGAACTCTATGTAAAACAAATCACCTTTTGCACAGCCACAATTCTGGCCTTTGAATAACCACTTCATCACAAAACAAAACATTTCAAATCTAGTCCTTACAGGTGTTAATATTTTAATCACAAAATAAAGATGCACTTGCACTGTCTTCCAAAAGTAAAGCATAAACACAGATTAGGTAAGTGGCTGGACCTGCAGAGCAAGCCTGGTGGAGAAAGGAATAAGGGTGGGAGCGAGTAAGGGAGGGAGAAAGGGATTTTGTAGATCAATAAACTGGAGCAAGAGAGAGATGGGTGTATCAGACAATCAGAGCAACAAGTGGGCAAGTGCCAAGTTAAGCTGATGCTTATTGTATAACAGCACTTTCAATTTCTTTGTTTTTATTGAAAGTGAATAGGTAGGGAGGTAGGTAACTGACAAATAAAACTGAATTCTTAAACAAAATCACTGGTCTAAACAATTGATTTAAAGAATTGAGACATTACTATACCTCACTGCTCTGCTTAAGGCTATTTTCAAGTTGAAAATAAGCTTCTATTTAGTATATTTACACAAATTAGTATATTAGATTTTGTAATCCATGTTAAATGAAAGTATTGCAATGATTTTTCATCACTGTTTGGAAGAAGGGGTGCATGAGAAAAAGACCACCCTCTCTTTTTATAAAGTTTGTCCCTTGATCACTTGTTGATCCAAGTTCATGACCATCAGTAATGAACAGCATCACGCACTGCTTATAGCTTGCACGTGGGAGGTGAAGCTGTTTCTGGGCAGTCTTCACTTCTTAAGACAATTCCAGATAAAGGTATTTCTGTGCTCTGTTTAACATTCTTCATAGTGCAGCAAGAGAAAAACTGAAATCTGCTGATGAAAAAATTGTCCAACATTTTTCAGAAATACTTGCATTTTTTGAGAGGCTAATTACAGATGAAACATAAGGAAAGCAACTTTCATTTTATCCCTATGTCTTTTCTTATGTCTTTGTAATATCTAAGAAAGCAAGCAGAATGCTTATTAGTTGATCAGCCCATCAGATTTACAGTAAACAAAGAGGAAATTGGAGGGGAAACAGACATAGCTCAGTGGAATCCCTAGATGTGAGCAAGACTGCAGGGGGTTGGACAAAAGGGAGAAGTGGGGATGTGAAGCACTACCCCTGGATATCCTTGTGTGCTGCCTTCAACACTATCTCTTAGATATCAGCATGAATTCTACTATAAATGTAACACAATTTCTCCTTGACTACCTTGCAGACAATGGTGAGTGTGATTGTAAAAAATTATCTAATATATAAGGAAGCAGCAAGAGTGTTACTGAGCTTTGGTCACACATATTTTTGGAAATGATGAGCTTTGTTTGCTCTAGCAAAATGCCACTAGTTGAATGCTATTTATAAAGCTCAAATATGGATTTTATTTTTATTCTTTTTTTATTTATGAATGAAGAATTTACATGTTTGTTTTAGAATTGATTATAATGTTGCTTAAATTAATATTGTGATCCTAAACGATATAAGTAATTCAATATTAGATCTTTGCTGTCAGGTTTAAATTTAAGCTGGTATTAGAAATAATCTTAAGCTAAAATAATAATTGGAAGTTACATTTATTTGTTGCAAGTTATTTCAACATTCTTAGCTTGCTCAAACAAATTAAAAGAATTGAAAATTATAAAAGGATGCAATTGCTAGTTAAAACAATAAATGTTTTCAGATAAGGAATACATAGTATATGTATTGCAATTCCAGTTGTGTTTAAATGATTGCCATACCAGTGACTAATACTGCTTTTCAAATATGCATTCTATAAAAGATGGAGTAAGTGTCATGTGTGTTTGTCATATACGGTTGTGAATTTTTTTAAATCTTATTGTGTATACTGGTCCAGTACCTATATTATAAACCAATTAATATTAAATTACTAATTGCATTTACTGTCTATTCCTAGTGAAAATAGCTAATATATACTCTGTCCTTCTGTTTATTATGTATGTCATTGTAACTCAATGTACATATTAAAGCTCTAAACATAAGCACTTATGCTCAAACTATTAAATGTCCTAATAAGTGCATTTTACCTAGTGACAAACAACAATGGTTTTTGTGAAATCTTTCTTTGTAAAATGTATTATTACAATAATAATTCCAACATGAGCAACACTTTTTTGTATAATATTTCCTAATGGGCTAGTGTCAAATTAGTACAGAGAAGTCATTGTAATTCCAATCAAATAATGTGCATCATACATCTGAAGCTTTTACTGTTCTTATTTGTTACAGTTTCTCAACATGTGGCTATCTTCCATGCATATCACAGATTTATCAGGCAAACCTGAGGCATTGTGACAATACCTTGGAATTATTTTCAATGGAACCTGGGACAGATTTATTAAAATTATAATTATTTTCAGTAAAGTAGTCCTGCACAAATATATGCCCCAAATTCCTTCATGCTGATACCTTTACTGAAACTTTGCTTGCATAATTGAGATTTTGTCAGAGGCCATATATCAAAATGCAGGTGCATTAAGCCTCTGCAATTGACAATGCAAACTTAATCCAAATAGCAAGCAAATACACTCTGCTTACTCTTTCACCTGAGCACTCTTAGTGATATCTGGTGACCAATAGCATACTTGAGGGCTACCTTTGTTTATTTTACAACTTTTAACATTCCTGAGCTCTACTGTGCAGTGAGGAATGTGCTTATATGCCATGAATCTTATCTACATTCTAGTGTTTGCAATGCAACATTTTCATGAAAAAGGTTTTGACAAAACAAATGCAAGAGAAAGGTAATGGGACACTGTGTTATTGAACTTGTAGGTTTAGTAATTTCACTGTATCATCAACCATTTTTTTTTTTGCAATCATTCCAAAAAAGAAAATGCCTGAAGATGCAGTGAAATTTCTAAACCTACAGAAAAAGTCTATAACATTCACAGTGGAAACAGAAGAACAAGGACTCTTATCATTTTGGGGCTTAAAAGTAATGAAAAACTAAACAAAACTAGAATTTGGCATTTACAGAAAACCAACACATGTAGATAACTACAGGTCTGTTAATACAACCAGTGGCTAGCGAAGCAGCTGACAAGTGGCCAGCAGAGCACGGTAGGTTAGGAGACGCTGAATCGTTGGGTGTAAAATGTTTACTGAATGCATTACTGAAAAAAAAATATAGTAATAATAATGGAACATGGAACCCTAACCTGTGTTATAAGTGATGTTGAAAATGTTGTCCCTTAGCAGCAATACATCGATGACATCTGCATTGCATTTGGTTGCTTTTCTGGCCGAGGATATTAACACCCCTGTTTCCTGAGCAACACAACAGAGTGATTTTTTTCAGCGAATGTTTGAGACATTCCCCTATTGTGTCTAACTTCTCTTCAATAAGAACATGGCGCCTCGTGACCCGTTTCCTATCATTCATAAATCTTGTCTCTCAGAATTTTGTAACAAGTCATTGAACAGTTTCTCTGTTTGGAACACGATTACCAGAGTATTCTATTGCAAAGCACTTTATCACTTCTCTGTAAGAATCAGTTTTTAGTAATTATTGTACAAAAACACTCATTGTCCAACACTGAATGGCGGCATAATTAACAAAGAACAATAATAACATTAGGTAACATGTAAACTAATACACCATGTAAACAGAGAAGTACGTATAACACGGGCCAATCCTTGAGAATCATGCACTCTGACTACAACACACCTGGCACCACCATTGTTGGGCGAGATGTTATCATTTCACAGGGATGTAGTTGCGCTCTTCCAACCACTAGTTGTAATAACAATCCTGTATAGCAAGTGCAACCAGTTCAATCCAACACCACACCAGTATACCATTTCCACAGCCTCATTCACACGTTGGTTCACATCACTATAACACAGAATACAAACAGGAATATACTTATATGCATAATGCTGCTGAGCAAAACAGTTTCAACACAAACTTTAATGACAAATCAATTAATGAAACAGAATTCAGAAGAGGCTAAAAGAAATCACCATTTTAGGAAAGTTAGAGAAACCCAAATCCAAAGACACTAAATTCTCCTTTCATCCAACACTTTTTTGGAAATTTGAAAACATTTTCAAGGACTTCAACATAGAATTAGCACTACAAAATAGATATAACATCAGGAACCTACTGAAACACCCACTCAAATATATCACACCAAGAATCAAATTATCAGGAATATACCAAATAGATTGCCAAAATTTTAAAAAATATACATTGAGAAAACCAAAAGAAATTTGGAGATCGGAATAAAAGAGCATTGGAAAACCATCAAATTCAAGCATTACAGCAATTCTGCTGTAGCACATCATTTTTGGTCTTTAAATCACAACATAAAACAGGAGATATAATTGTTGAAATATATCAAGAAACCATTATAACTAAGCACTTGTGAGAACATCTTTATCATCAAGAATAAAGAAAAATAATGAATTTACTGAAGAAGTTATCCAATTAATCAGAAGCATAGAAGGTAGCACAATGCCAAGCAGGATCAAACCATCCATGGGAATGGCAGTCAACTGCACAACTGACAATGGGGAAGCTGTTATGTGATCAAGTCTTAAATAAATAGACATAAGTGGAGGAGAAAGCATTTAAATAAATTGTCGACTTATCCCAACAGTAATTAACTCTGCAGATGTTAGTGGTTTGTTAGAGACAGCACTAGATATTTATGAGAAGTTTGTAATACTGACAACAAAATAAAATATTTATATTTTGAAGAAGAAATAACTCCAAGCCTTACAGATGTTACAGGTTCAAGTTTAAAACATGATTCTGAATCCAGTGATGCTTTAAATAAGTCACTGTACAGATCATCCAGTTCAAGCATGTTGAGCCCATAGAGAAAGGAGAGGTTTTGTTCTGGTAACTTGATTATGTTAATTATTTATTTGGATAAAACAATTAGAAGCCAGATCTGATATTTGCTAGAATTAAAGAAATCCGTATGTGGAAAAATGTATTAATATTTTCCATAAGCAAGATGACTAAAGCTAAATGTACTTGATGAATATTTGAGAAATTACTAGAGACAGTTTACCAGAAATAAAATTAATAATCTGCAAACTGGATTAATCGTTTCAAAAATAAACACAGAATTAGTAGAAAAATAACAAAATTCATATTTTGACTTAGGTACATGAGAAGAGGAGCTGAAGAACAGAGCAGCAGAAGACATTTTGTAAACAACAAGAGAGTGATTTGCAAACTACACTCCTTCATCTACCAATGGTATTGACCAGAATTGATTTGAACAGGAAATGAGACCAAAATGAAAACTGCCCTTCATTGGTAAAACACACAGAATCAGAAGCTAATCTGTTAGCGCACTGACACATTCGTTCACTGTAGCTTGGATAGTTCTCCTTCCCAGAGTATTCATTGTACTACAGGAAGCGAGAGGTACTTGGAGCCTTAAAGTTCAACAACAAACGTTTCAACCTGAAAATGTAATTATCACACTATCAAATCCAAAAATCAAGTAACATTTTGATTTAATCATCCTGGAGTATTTTATGGTCAATGCTCAGAAATTTGTGGAAAAAAATAAAAATCTAAAGTGTTGCATTCACATAATTTTCTTTTCTAACTCTTCTACAGACTGTTCTTACAAAGCTTATTCTTATATCTACTTCTTGTTAATTGAGTTAAATATTCATTACACATTCATTGTAGGTAGTATAAGGATACAGTAAGCTAAAGTTATAGTCTATTTTTAAAAAGCAAATCGCTATGTAATGACTTTGAAATTTCATGCTTTTTACATGACCACAAGAAAAATGAATAGCAACTTCCCACTTGAAAAAAGGTAAATTATACGAAATTTCAAACCAATAACAAAGAATATCTTAGAAATGGTTAATACACAAAAAATTGTATTATACATAAATTGTATACTTTAACAAGCTCTATATTTTTGTGTAGCAAGATTTTGTCTAGGTTGGCACCATGGTCAGTTGGTTAGACTGCTCGCCTCTCACTAAGGTGGCCCAGGTTCAATCCCAGGGGCAGAATCTGAGCATGTTTTCTCCAGGTTCTCGGGTTTCCCCTGCCATTTAATTCCACTGGTGCTCCATCTTCACCTTTCCTGTCATTCATCTCGCTCATTTTCATCTATCATCTACTTCCTTGCTTCATCCCGGGCATTGGGCTGATCACCCATCCTAGTTGTTCACTCCCTCAGATCCAAAGAGTCCATCTGCTCATCAACAGGTGTCTGACCCCGGCATTGGCTTGTAAGTCCTACATAAGAGGAGGGCAAACAAGTGAAGAAGAAGAAGATTTTGTGTATTTCTTACAGTTTACCAATTGTACAAAAGCTATTCAGAATGAAGGGGGACTTCACAGGCTATTGCCATAAAATTCAAAATATACAAATCAGAATAATCAAAATCATTAGAGTCAATTTTAAGAAAATAACAAAAAGTTTCTATGTAAAGGGAAGGAGGGAGATTTGCTTGAAAATCCTTGTGCCACATTCTTGGAGGATGCTGAACTTAAATACCAAGTTTGGTATTTAACTGACTTTGTTTTTGAGTTATACTGTTTACAGACAGACAGACCAGACCTTTTTCCTAAAAATGTTTCTTTCTGGATTCAGGAAGTCTTAAAATGTGGATTTCTGTTGAAATCTCCATATTAAATTTTTGGATGCAATGTAATACTTACTTCCTCTTCTTACTGTAGGTAAGTAGTAAAGAAAGTAAAAAGCATTAAAACAACAGTTTAAAAAAGCCTCTTTTTCCTTTCTCTGAAAACAGATGTATTCTACTTACTTTTGGGTCCATGGACTATTTGTAGTGATGTTGCTTGTACTGAAGATATACCTGCAGAAAACCACAGAATTTCTCCAGAGCCCTCCAGAAACCACAGGAAAACTCTAGCCACTTAAAAGATTTTTCTCTTGGCAGTAGATACTGATAATTAACAGGCTAATAGAACTTTTGGCAATAAGTAAAGAAAGCCATTTTAACGTGTTCCGGAGGAAGAGAATTTTAAAAATTCAGTTTTATTCATTTTCATTTTCACTCACTACTCTTTGAGTAATTACTGAGCACTCAACTAATACACTCTTGTTTTCTTTGCTTATCAGCAAACAATAATAGATGTAGTGGTAATTAATTGTTCTTTCACACAAGCTATGTGTGGACAAGGTTGGAAAGGTAGAATCAGACTGAAAAATTCTATGCCAGTTGCTACAGTTGCTCTAGCTGAGCTACTATGGCAACATGACATTAAATTCCCCAGCTGACTCAAATTTTTCCCAGTAAACCACAATAGGATCTCAAATTCATTTTGAGATGACATGCCCCACTGGCAACTTATAATGTGTCCCAGGCTTCATAGTTTAACCAATTAATAGGTAAATCAATGGTTAATTAATTGTTCTTTCACACAAGCCAAATGTAGAACAAGGTTGGAAAGGTAGAATCAGGCTGAGATCTCCTTGTCTGTTGGGGAATTTAATGTCACACCAGCATATTGCCATGGTAGCTCAGTTGGTTAAAACAACCAGATAGAAATCGGAAGATCCATGGTTCAAGTCCTGGCTATGACATTGAATTTTTTAGTCTGATTCTACATTTCCAAATGAATATAACTGAAGTAAAGAATGGATCTTAAGGAAGAAATAAAATCAAGGAAAATCAATCAAAAATAAAATTTGGATTCTTCACATTGTTTATCAAGGCAGTGGTATACTCAGTTTGTATTTTTGGGAGGCATTTTCCATGAAATTATCCTATCTAGTCACTATGCATTTATTACATAACTTAATATCTGGAAGGGAGACTGGGTTGTGGGAGGGGGTTTAAGCTCTGACACTTTTTTGGTATGCCTTCATATCAAGGTAGTTCTGTTTTTCTAATACAATGCAAGATCATATCTACCTAAACATTGTAGGTACTAATAAACTCTGGTGTCTTATCAAAGCTGGTCAACACAGGTCAAGCTTACCACATAACTAATGGATTTCCATCCTTCATCCACACAGGAGATCAGTAGTGGGAGTAGTCCGTGATCATATAGTATCACAGTTGATCCCCAAGGACCTCATGAGGCTGAGTGTATCTCATTGTAGATCTCCCAGTATATGCTGGTACCACTAACTGAACCTGGGTCACCTGCTCCACAGGCAGCAATACTACTGCTTCAACATAAAGTTTCAGAATACCTATTCTCTGTAATGGATCAGGGTAGTCTGCTATATAGCATATCAATTAGTCTGCAAAGAGCTCATCAGAATCAGAATATCTCATTCCAGCTCTCCCAGCATGTGCTGGTACTGGTGACTGAACCTGGTTCACCTGCTACACAGGCAGCAATGCTATTTTTCAGTACATAAAGTTTTAGAATACCTATTCTCAGTAATGCATCAAGTACCTCAGTTATAATTAACTCGAAATAAATACCTTCCTCCTTTTATTGTTTCTCTTCTTTCATGCTGTATATGACTTTAAACCTCTCATAAATCTCCCTCTAGAAACATCCAGACACCAATTAAAAAATAAATTCAAAGACTTGCTTTAATTTAAATGCATGCTATTATCATGAGAAATATAATGTAGTGTAGTAAGCTCAACTAGAGCATGTGCGTGCACAACTTCACATTTTGTCAGACTCAAACTGAACACCTTTGCTAATACTTTCTATGTGGCACTAACAAAAGTTGAGTATAAAAAGGCATTGTAATCAGTTGGCAGGCAGTATGCATAGATAACTGCATGATGTGGTGGACTGCTTTATTGTAGAAAAGCCGAACTGTTCGTCTCAATGCTAAAACAGAGAATGTGACAATAGCTTTTAATAAAACTGTAGGGTAGCTTACTGTCACTCATTTGTTTATGAAAATTACTCCTAAGATTAATATTACCAAGAAGTGTTTTCATCATAAAAATGTGGTTACAATGTTCTGCAACTTAATGCTGGCACAATAAAGCAGACGTGAAAAACAGAAGTAAACAACTTAACTGCTCCCCTCACTTCAACAGGTGGAGAAGAATGCAGTAACTAGGTAAATGGACTTATCCATTTTTTCACACAATCAAAATGAAGAAGCAAGGAGTCAATGTTTAAGTAACTGGACTTAATTGTTTTTTCCCGACTGCATTCTGTTGGTGAAAAATAAGTATAGTTGACTTACTTACAGTTTTTGCCAACTGCATTCCATACGCTTTTTCACAGTTCAGTATCTTTGCAACTAATTGGAATTAGAGTTACTTGCTTTTTTACGATGTAAAACTCATCGCAGAGAATCACTGGATGCCAATAACTCATTTTCGACTAAAAGTGGATTTACCTGGTTTTTTACACTCCTTACAGTAATAAAGTATTTTGAAATTATTTTCCTGATCCTTTCTCCCCATCCTCAGTATTTCAGTCACAGCTGAAAATATGTTCTGCAAGCTAGATGTGTAAATAGAAATAGGATGTTTCAAAAATAGAAGGCATAATTTCAGGTATGCATTCCCCATATGTAGACAATAAAAAAAGTCCATTACAACATGTATCTGGAAGTACTTAGTTTCTGAGTTATGACCTTCAAAACAGTGATATTTACTGGAATGCATTTCTTAATGCAGGTAGTTTTCTTTACAGAAGGTCCACCTCCTGCTAGTGGATAAGTACCGTGAAGGAAATTTAAATTCATTTGGTATATTTAAGTAAAGTTGACTTTTTTTAATACAGACCTCACATTGACATCTCATAGCCGCACAGACGTGACCCTAAATTCCAGTAGTATTGCATGTTTCCTCCCAACTTACCAAATTTGATTCTGAAGGGATTCCATGTCATGCACTGGAGACAAATATACCAACTTTTTTAAATGGCCCCCAAAGTAGAAATCGACAGGGTTCAAATCAGGTGAGCATGTTGACCAAGCAATTGGGCCACCTCTACCTATCCATCAATCAGGAAACTTTTGATCTAAGTACCAAAGAGCGGCATGACTGAAGTGTACAGGAGCGCCATCATGCAAGAAGTTAGCTTGTTGATGAATGCTCAGTGGAGTGTCTTCATACACATAAGGTATGGTGTTTTCCAGGAAGTTTGTGTACGTCTACCCCATAAATCTATTTACAAGTACATAGGATCCAACTAACTGATCACCCATGATACTATACCGCATGTTGAGAGTGAACCACACTTGGTGATGAGATGGAACAAATTGCATGTGGGTTTTCATATGTTCATACATGCTGATTGTAAAAATTTGTAATACCATCTCATGTGAACTGTGCTTCATCTGTAAATAATACTAAGGCAGGAAAGTTTGATTTGTAGCACACTGCTGCATGAACCAGATTGGTAGAACATCAATTGAGCAGGGTAATCTGCTGATGGCAGGATCTGTACCGTTGCAAATGATAAGGAAACAGCTGCTGCTCTCGCAACAGTCTCCAGACAGTCATATGAGGAACATTCACGTGCAATGCCAATCTTCGTGTACTGATAGAAGGAGTTGTGTGCACAGAATCTCCTCCTCTACATTTGGAGTTAGATTTTGGTTGTCCCATTCCCAAACAAGGAGATGTAAACTTCCCATGAGTGCACAGATGGCGATGGAGACATTCAAATGTCTTTCGATCTGGACATCTTCATTATGGGTACTTCTCTTGGTACAAATGATGAGCTAGCGCAGCATTGCCATTCCCCTTACCATACATGAAGTACATTTCTGCCAGCTCCTGATTTGATTACACATCGCTTAGTCAAACGCCAAACACAACGCTCAATGTATCCTTCACCTGGAATGAACTGTCAGAATGTCCTGGTAATATCTTCTGTCACTGCTACTACCTGCGGTAAGTAAAATGTTCTGGTGAATATCACTGTTTTAAAGGCCATAACTCAACTCAGAAATCAAGCATTTCCAGACACATGTAGTAATGGACTCTTTTTATTGTCTACACATGGGGAATGGATACCTGAAATTATGCCCTCTTTTTTGAAACATTCTATATAACTGTCATTTTTACATCAACCCCATTGAAAATATATTAGATCATCAAATACATATCAGATTTATGTTCCCATTTATGATCCTCAAATATATATCCCATTAGTTGCAAAATAACATAAAAGCACAAGTAGAATATTGTGGTGTTGGGTTCACCATTAGCTTGTGAATACTGAAGAATTTATATGTATGCTGTGATATAAGCTGAAGCTTTCCTGGCATTGTTAATACTCTAGATTTTCTTGAGCTTCCAGCTAGGTTGAATTTGTTTTAGACGTTTCTGGAACATACATCTTTCCCATTTTCAGGGTAGCTGAATGATGCATTGGTTTTTAAGTTCCAAGTTTTTTTGGGGGGGGGGAGTTCGGGAATGGGAAGGTGAAGTTAAGGATAGGAATAGACAGGGGAAGCTAGGAGGGGTATTGGGGTTCCGCTGGTTCACTCCCGTTAGTTCGTAGGAATGATTGCCTGCAGTTGGAGTATTGAATGTCCGGGTGACAGCAATGACCTTGCCAGGGCCTTGTCTACCACACACGGGGAGTTACGAGGAGTGGAAGTGAATGTGTAGGATGTCTTTATTAATTGGTTTTTGTACTGTGCACAAAGTGATTAGCAGTGGCCTCTGAAGAGGCCACGGGACTTATTGAAGTTACTGTTGACGTCTGGCTAGTTCTCGAAGGTATGGTGATTAATAGCTGCTGGCCCGGGACATTTCTTGCAGCTGTAGCGTTAGGCTGGTGGCTGAGTAGGAGGCGTTGTGCTGGTTTTGTAGTTGTGACAACTGTGTTTTTTGATCAGCGATGGTTTTGTAGCTGAGGGCCTGGTTGTGTTCAATGCGGGAGAGTTTTCGCTGTATTGACTGAAGGATCTCGGTGTTGTCCTGGAAGGTGTGTAGTTCGGTGATTTGGTTCTCGAGGGTGGAGGAGCGTGGAGCATGAAGCTCTTGCAGAGTGGTTTCCATCTGGTTGAGGCGGCGAAGACGGGAATCTGAATGGAGCTCAGTGACAGCTGAGATGATGTGTTTTGTGTCTTCTACGGCTTCTCGGAGACGCTCGTCGTTGGTGTATCCCGCGAAGTGGGCTGCTCCAGCAGAGGTGGTGGTACCGTCTCCCTTGGTGGAGGCGGTTGCAGTGGTTGTCCAGCGGTGTGGAGCGTCTGTGAAGACGATGGAGAGGCTGATGCTGGTTGCGGTGAACGTCACGTCTTCTTGGGTACCGCGGGCAATGCCCGACCGGTGTAATGGCCGTAGCCGTTGCAGGTGGCGCAATACCGGCGGCGGCGAAAGTCGTGAGGTGTACACTCAGCCGTCAAGTTAGAGGAGCCGCAGTAATGACACCGAGGTGGTGCAGCGCAGAGTGACGCATCGTGGCCGTAGCAGCAGCGGCGGCGACATGGCTGATGGATTTCCGCTCGGCTAGCCTCAATATGTAAAATCCACCCTAAAAGGGCAGGCACGATCTCAAGGCTGCCTCGTTGTCGGGCTTAGCCAGCGCCAAATGGACGCGACGATTCTCGTAGCCTTCATGGCTGAGGGCCGATGGAGTTGAGCGGTGGAGAGGGCAAAGCGTGTAGGCATGTCCCAGAGAACTCCGTAGATCACTGCAGTACGCCTACTTGGAGGAGCTTGCAGCGGCGGTGCTGTCATAGAGGTCCGAGGATATGGCTGCAGTGCGAGGTGATGTGTGGTGCTGACTCAGTGTGTAGGTTGCTGCTGCGGTGGGGACCAAGCGGCAATCGCGGCGACGAAAGGCCAGGTCAGCGGCGGTGGAAAGACGGCCCTCCCGGCGAGATCGACCGGCGAGTCGGCGGCGGCCTGGGCTGGAGTGACCTGAGGTGACGGTGGCTGGACGATGAGCTCCCCGGCGGGTGCCGGGGGACCAGTGGAGGTTCCTTTCTGCGTAGGTTCAGCAAGACGGCTATTCTTCTTCTTCTTCCCCATCTCCGAGGACCCCAATGATGCAATTTTTTTCGTGGGGGGAAAATGTATTATGGCATTCAACCCTAACCGGTGTGCAATGGCTGGGGGATATGTGGGGCTCGCCGCTCAATCGCGGAATATCCACTAAAAATCCCTCCACGTATTAGTCGTATATTGCTGAGTAATTACGTGCATTCATGCATTAGTCGGGTGGCGCATAGTACGTCTTTCGCTGCCCGTTGATCACGGTGAGAGATGATGCAATTTTTTTAAAGGGGAGACAGAAGAGTTGGAAGGGAGAAAGAGTTGGCTTATTTTGCTGAAAGAGAAGGAGAAAAATATAGGTAGGAGTTCAAGGTAGAGTTGATAAGGAAGTCAAAGTTGGAGTTGATAGGGGTATACTGGAATGAGAGTTCGGTAGAATGGTGGAGTTTCGCTGAGCACTTCGATACTGCAGTGGGTATGGTTGCCTGCCAGAGGTTTGCTGGCAGCATTCGGAGATGTACCGGGAGACAGCCATGGCGGACCCTGACTGCCACCACGGTGGAGTTTGGAGGTATTTAGGAGTACTTTATTGAAATGATGCTGTGCGCAAGTGCTTGGATGTGATTTAGCACGTTAGATGTTATTTTTCACTGTGTTTGTGACGTTAAGTGGTAGGTGGTGCCATCAGGATACTTTGCTCGATGGTGAGCATAAGAACGTAACGTTCATCGAGCTGCCGATGAAGTTGGTTGAGTTTGGAGGTAATTTATGCATATGCCTGTTGGCGTAACTGCAGAAGTTTGGCAACCGAGTCCTTTAAGGTACACAGCCGTAGGGGGGGTTGTTCTTTTCCGGAAGTGGTGTATGTTGATGGTTACTGAGACGATCTTCTAAAGTTCGTAGTGTTGCAATTGCAGAGTCGATCCTTAATAAGCAGGCGCCTGTTAAGTTCGTCAGTGCTGGAATGTTGTCTGCAGTGATGATGGAGTACCTGATGCTCTGCTTCAAGTTTGTGTATGTCTACTGAATGAGTAGTATGGAAGTTCTGGGTCTTGTCGTCAATACGTTCTACCTGGTTGGATTTCTTGTTGGAGTCGGTTGCGGCGATGAATGTGTTGATGGCGGTGGTGATATTGGCAATAACGTCTTTAAGCTTAGTCACCCGTGAATTGAGGTTGAGTACTTCAGTGTGAAGGTCATGGACATCTGCTCGTATCCGACGTTCGGCTCCAGGGATAGTGGCAATTGTTGCTTCAGGGTTGTCCATGGGGGTCTGGGTGGAGGTAGTTGCTGATGTGATCCCTCGGTGTGTAGTGCGGGGACGTTGAAGTGGTTGCTGTAGGTTGTGGTAGCTGTCGGTTGCATCTTGGGTATCTTGGGCAGTGCACCTACTCTGTGTAATGGCCGTGGTCATTACAGGTGGCGCAGTACTGGCGTCGTCGGCGAAGGTCATGAGTGGTGCACTCTGCTGTGAGGTTCGGCGAACCGCAGCAATGGCATCTCGGCGGTGCAGTGCAGTGAGTTGATATGTGGCCATATAGACAGCAACGGTGACATCGCTTGTGGATTTCCGTTCGGCTCGATACGAAAAATTCGATCTAATAAGGGCGGGCATTCATAGCTGATGGCCACCGGAGTTGAGCGGCGGTGAGGATAAAAATGCAAGCAAGTCCCGGAGAACTCCATAAATCACTACACTGCATCGGGCTGCAGGCGTTGGTGGCAGCGAGGGTGTGTTGAAGGTCCGTGGTGATGGATGCAGAGTGAGGTGATGTGTGGTGCTGACTGTTCTTAGAGATCTCGGTTCGGCTGGCGGAGTTAACGGATGTGAAGTGTGGTGCTGTCTGAGTGTGTTGTGTCTCCTGCAGTCGCAGCGGATCGTGGCCGTAGCGACGGTGGTGAAGTGGCCCTCCTGGTGGATGCTTGGGGAGTGGCCGGTAAATTTGCGGTCACGCAAATAATCTTGGCAGCGTTATCGACGAAACCGCTGGTACCACCACAGCGGTTGCCGGGGAAGAAGTGGAGGTTTCATCCGTTGCTAGTTTAAAAACATGGCGGTGTTTGTGAAGATGTGTTTACACCTTCAGTCTGGCGATTTGGTGACCGAGGCAAAAGGAGGCCCCGCCAATGGTTGTGGTGATACAATGGTAGTGCACATTCCAACAAATCAGCTGATGCCACTTCAGCGGATGTCAAGTGAGCGGCTGAGGTTTCTTCCGATCTATTCTCGGCAAGACGGTGATGTCTCTTTTTAGCCATTTCCAAAACAAAACTCTCCTCCTTATGATGCAAAGTTAGGAGTAACTGAGGTGGTAAAAAAAATACTGACGTTGTAGAAAATCGTTTAGTCAAGTTACTGTCTCTTGTGATGATTTTGTGTATCTGTGCTGGTTTTGATACATTTTAAGGCCGGTTTCGGCCGTGCTGAGCTGAGTCCGGAATCTCAGTTCAAGTTACCTTTCTCGGATGAGATGGCTAAATCTTCCTTCACTCTCCGTTGCCAATAACCCGCACACTTGGCTAATACAATTGTTCCGCCGAAGTTGGCCCTGTGGTCTTGAAGGAAACAGTGTTCCGCTAGACCGGATTTTTCCGGCTGCATCAGACATTGTTCTTCTGGTTTGGCCTATGTAGGCGGCACCGCATTCAAAGGGGATGCGGCAGACACCTGGTACTCTCTATTTGACCGGTCTGATAAGGTTTCTGATTTTGGACGGAGGTAAGTCTTGATGTTGTGTTTACTTAACAATCTGCTAATTTTACTCGATAAATTGCCAGTAAAAGGAATATAAGCTGAAGCGGTTGGTTTTTGTGTAGTCAGTCATGTGCTGGTGGGCTGTTTGCATGTGGCTCCTTTTATGGAGGCTTTGATGCCGTGTATTGAATAGCAGTTCTGTCGGAAACTGTAGCTGAGGTGTTTTAGCTCTTCTTGTAGATGGTTATAGTCCGAAATGGCGACTGCTCTGTGATTGAGGGTGTTGAGTACACCTCATTGGGACTTGTGATGGGAGTTGTTGCCGTTTAGATAGAGGTCCGTATGGGTCGGTTTCTGGTAGACTGCATGGCTTAGATTTCCGTTGTTTTATGAGATCATGTTGTCAAGAAACGGCAGGACCCCATTTTTCTCCACTTCCATAGTGAACTGTATCTGCGGCCGACGACTGTTCAGGTGTGTTAGGAAGTCCGGTAGCGTGTCCTCCCCATGCAAATGACAAAGGTGTCGTCCACGTATCTGAAAAAATGGGAAGGTTTCAAAGGTGCCGTCTCAAGAATCTCGTGTTCTAGATGTTCCATAAAGAAGTTGGACACTGCTGGTGAGAGCGGGGACACATTGCTGCTCCGTCTACTTGCTTGTAGTATTTAAAATAAATCAGAAAAAGGTTGAAGTCGATGTATGCCGGAAGAGACCTGTAATATCTGGCTGGAATTGCTGAGAGCAGTTGGATGGTTTCCGGTAGTGGAACACGGCTAAACAGTGAAGCCACGTCGAAGCCAACAAGTAAATCAGAGGGCGAGATTGTGATGTTCTTGAGTGTATGTACAAAGTCGGTATAGTTCTTGACACGATGGGGGCAAGCCCCGATTAAAGGCTGTAACAGCTTTGTTAGGTATACTAGCTGGTGGGTGGGACTGCTTCTGGCGTCAACGATAGGGCTCAATGGGAACTCAGGCTTGTGGATCTTAGGAAATCCATACAGTCTAGGTGGTAAGGAGCCTGAAAGGTTCACGAACTTTGAACATCTTTGGGCAGGATGGATTTCTGGATAAGTTGTGCTGTTTGTCTTTATATTGTACTGGTGGGGTTCTTCTGCAGTTTATTGTAGGCCGGTTCCTCAAGAGGCTTCTGAATCTTCTGGTTGTACTGATCTGTGGTGAGAATGACAGTGCCATTGCCCTTATCTGCTGATAGGATCATAGTGTTGACATCCTGGCAGAGGTGTTTATGTCAAACTCACCACCCGACTAATGTTGGGCCTCGGGAGCGAAGCCCTCATGAGCGCAGAGGCCACTGTCATCCATATTTCTTCCGCACTGTGTACCGTAAACTCTTGTATGGTAGATTCGACACTGCTGATGATGCCTGCTACAGGGATGTGCCTTGGGGTTGGTGTAAAGTTAAAGCCTTTGGAGAGGACAGAGATAGTGACTTCATCCAGTGGTTGGTCTGTGAGGTTAATGACTATGTGGTTGGTGGGTAGAGGCATAACTGTGTCCTGTTGCTTCCTGTTGAGGGAATGGAATTTCTAGGTCTGGCAGTCCATGTTATAAAGTAATACGGCATGGTCCCATGCAAAGGCAGAAGAGTCAACTCTGTCCCAGTCTCCAGGCAACAGCTTAGATGAAAGTTTCCAAAAGGTCTGTAGTAGCTCGCGATCAATTGAATGAAGGCTGTATCGCATATGGTGGATATGTTCTCTTACCAGTGCTCTGCTGGCACATCTCAGAATCTTTGCGGTAAACCTTGTCTTGATAGGGTACCGGAGTCTGGCAAAATTTGAAAGAGTTTCTTTGTCTCTGCATCTTGAAAGAAAGGCTAGAAAGCTGAGCAGTTTCGCTTTTTTCTCCCACAGTTCTTGGAGGTTTCTAATAGCCTTGTGTGTATTCTTCCTGTAAAGGAACCTGAAATATGGGTTGAAGCTTTCCTGGCATTGAATACCTTAGATTTTCTTGGTCTTCCAGCCAGGTGTAGAGGCCTGGAAGCCAGAGAAAATTTAAAGTATTATATGTATGCCGTTTGTGCCTTAATGTGTACAAAGAATGTCCAGAATTTGTACATTCATACCTTAGAACTGTGTTCTATGATCAAGTCTATTGATAGAAATGTAAAATAAATTAGCGTATGTGTTATGGGCATATAGAGTTGCCCATAACACATGGAAAAAATGTGGATTAAAATACATAATTATTGCAATATCATCTGAGCATAAATTCAAACAACACTACCAGCTCATCATTATTTTACCATGTATTTCACATAAAATATATTGGTGAAGTCAGCAGCTGATAATGGTGAGTTGTGCAAAAGTAGAATACTGCTAAAATATTATCATGGTAATTTTTAATTTCTGATAGCACAGTTAATTTTGTATAGTACAGCTATACAAAATACAAAATAATACTATTTTCCTAAGTTGCTGTAAAAAACTATCTGACCTCTGTTAGCTTTCCTAAGGAACCATATACAATTTATTTCTCCAAACAGCATCAAATTTAAGCAACAATACAATAATTAAGCCTTTTATGCTGAGTACACCAATGTTGAAAAATAGGTTACATTCACTATTGTGAATACATCTAAATTAACTAATTCTGTGATCCAAAGGTGAGTCAGTTGCCTAGCCCACAGCAGCTGCATACTCTGCCCTAATCCATAAAGGTCATACTGGCAGAGTGATAATGGAAAGAGGTACATGATCAGCATGCAAAGTCCTTGGCACACCTCTATAAGCACCTCCTCAATTAGTCCCTAAGGACCTTGCAAGGTTAAAGTTAATCCATTCCAAACCTCCCAGCATGAGAAAAATCCCATGTCAGAATTGTGGATCAAACCAAAGTCTCCTGTGTTTCATACAGCAATGCTAACAAATTCAAAGTTACTCTACCAGGCATTTAATAATTATAGAAACGTTAGTCTGGGTAGTGCAGATGGTTGAGTGTTGGTTTTCTCTCTTTAAAGTGGGGTTTGATTCCAGCCCAGGATAAAGCTTAAATGAACAGCCTTATATCCATAGATTCATTTGCATGTAACAGAACTGTGGGACAAAATTCTGATACATCAGTAATGCCCACTATAACCTTTCTATTTAACTTAATCTAAAATAACAATATTTTTTACTGCATGCATTAGTTAACTTTGCCTTTACTTACTTGCTGATGAAGGCAAGAAAGAAACTCTATCTTTATCAATTAATGACCTGACTTTTTGTCTTTATTTTTCAGTGAGATTTAGAATAGCATGTAGACTATGCATGCCGCTCATCCTTTCTTTAAACACCCTGCACATAGCTAAAAAGAAGAAAAAAAAAACAAAATTCTCGATTAAGGGCTGCTCTGTGCTCAATATTTTACAGCATCACTCATTTTCCCCAGAGCTTAATCGCAAGGCATAGCACTTTCTCTTCTTGAATAGCAGCTAAGCATGTGACATTTTTGCTGTTTAGACTCAGCCAGCAGCACGCCATTCAACCTGGATGTGTCTAGCTTCTCCACCACTCAACCACCTCTCCTGGTAACAACTAGCAAAAGCAAGACTCATCTGAGGCCTCATCATGGACAAGTGTTGCTACTCACACCAAATCCTGAAGCCATTAAAACCCAAATCAAATGGGGTTTTCTACTTCATACATATGGCTTTGCCTGTCTCTTCTTTGTTCTTGCATTTTATGCCTTCTTCTCCATTCTTAATCTCAGGTGAGAGAGCCAGTCCAATCTTTTAACTTTAAAACAGCTGGATTTCTAATCCCACACTGTTAAACTCTTTCATACTGGGATGGTTTCTTTAAATTTTATGAGAAATTATTGTTTATGCAGAGGTAGCTGTTTTATATAACAAGGTGAGTAAGGTGGAATAAATTGTTTTATTAAGTTAGAAAATGGTAACATGCACTGTTTTCATAAATTAAAAAAAAAAAACAATTTAATAAGTACCTATTCAATATGTTTAAATATTTATTCTCCTTGAAAAACCTATGTTATAATACTCATTCAAGCTCTGTCATACCAAATTCTGCGTTATCATTGTATTATTAAATACTAAATAGCTTTAAAAGAATCTATTCCTCCAAATATAACAATTCTGTTACTAAACATTTGATTTAAAATGAATGTCAAGAGAATTCCAGTAATATCAGACTTCCATGAGAGGAAATGATGAATCGAATATCAAATAAAATGATAAACTGTTGTAAAGGTTATTAGACATTGGTGTTCAGGGGTATTGTTTTGATTGCTATTAATTCATGTTATTTTATTTACATTCAGGATTAAAGTAGCATTTCCATAGAAGAAGGTGCTTTAAAGGTAAAGATGAGCATAACTTTCAAACTGTGATCCCCTTTTAATCAGAGCATGAACATTTCCACGACTTTTTTGGAGATAGGGGACATAACACTGAGAATGATAAATTAAGGGGTCCAATGCTTTGAGGAGCAAAAGTGCTTATCAAAATAATGAAAAAAACTTCAATAAAAATGAGTCCTTAAATTAGCATCCTCTGAGATAATAGATAAGAATGTGCATGGCATACAAAGATTTATGAAATACAGGTACAGAACGTCACTGATATTTCTTCTGTTTATTTAAATTGCTATAGAAAATAAAATACAAATTTTGCAGTACAAAAATACAAATATATTACTGTCTGCTACATAAATAGTTTATATTTATTGTCACATTTATTTGATAAGGCTAGCAGCTACCAAGATCATAACAGCCAGTGTACTGAAATTTTATTCTACAGAGGTTCTTTCTGCATGTCTGTAAATCTGTTCATATGAAACTTGTATTTAAGTACAGTTAGAAACAGTACAGTACAGTTAAGTACAGTTTGATCCTGGTGGGATCAAACCTGCAACATATACAGAGCCATGTCTCAATTAAATGCACCACCCAGACATAATTCAGAGAGAGATGACAGCATGACTTATTACTTATCACCCTTTGGTTTTCCACATTGCGGGTGTATCCCTCCTAACCAATAAGAAATAAACAAATAGCTTATAATACTAAGAATAGCAGTTTAAACTTACTTTTTCCATTAAAAATTAATTTTGGTATGCTATTTGTTTTAATGAATAGGTACTAAAATCTTCTTTACCCCAACATTCTGTAAAGTATTCCAAACAAGTACCTAGTGATAATGAACCAGCACTTATAGTGTGGAAGTTATTAATTTTAGGACCTATGTTTACTGCACAATTTTTTTCTTTTTCTTATTTTGATGAGCACTTTTCACCTGTAAAAATATTTAGTTTATCACTTTATGTAATTAGTTATACTCTGCTTGACAGAGACTACATGTATGCTTAACATACAGTTATAAAACAGTTCATTCTTGTTTTGTTAAATTAAGATGAAATGTATCCTTCACTGCTTTTGATAATGTCATCTTAATACTAATAAATTAAAAGAAAAATGAATATGTTATTATGCCGAAATTCATATAGTTAATAAAATAAACTTCATCACATAATACATAAAATTAGAAAGCATTTATGAAATATACATGCAAATACATTAAAATGCTTCATGCATTCCATTTTTCCAAATATTAAAATAATCATACTGCTTATTTCCCAAAATTTGTGCAAATCAAATAAAACTAATCTATAAAAGAGCAGATCTTGAAGCAGTCCTTACAACAAATGGATAAATACTGTGATGAATGGAATTTGAAAGTAAACCAAGAGAAGTCTCAAATTATAATGTTTAAGAAAGGTGCAAAATTGGACAAGTATGAAAAGTGGAAGAAAGGAGAGAAGGAATATAAAGTGGTTAGAGATTGTATATACTTAGGGGTCAAAATGGATGGGGGTGGAAAATGGGAGAAACAGTAGAAGCTGGTATTGGCGAAGGGGAAAGGGGCAATGTCAGTGATTAGAGGGTGAAAATATAGAATAGCAGATATGAACGTTAAATGCCTGGAGAATATATATAACATGGTAATTGAAGCAAAAATGGTATATGGAAGTGAAATATGGGGAGTAGATGGAGGCTGAGAAGTGATAGATATGGTACACAGGAGGTTTTGTAGAGAGGTTTTAGGCCTGCCAAATGCCACATAAAGGAGTTTGCTCTAATTGAAATGCAGAGAGTGGGGAGAAAAGGGGTAATAATGGAGAGAGCTTGAAAAGTTCCTTGGAATCATACATATTAATAAAAAATGCATGGGCAAGAGAAGAGTATGTGAACAACTCAAATAAGGACAAAGAGAGAGTATAGCTGGGTACGAGCAGGTGTATGGAGACTAAAAGGAATGAGAAATGGGTACCCACAGAACCGGTGTCCAATATGTGGGGAAAGAGAAGATTTGGAACATTTTGTGTTTGATTGTAAAGGTACACAGCATTGGAGAAAGGAAGGCATAAATGGGAAATGGTTAAAACTAGACAGAAAAGTAGTCTTAAGCAAGATCTTTAACAAGGATAACAAAAAGGTAGGAGAGTACCTGTCTAAAGTAAAAACAAAATGGTTGTGGTCAATAAAAAGAGGTGTGAATTATACTTCATCATGAGATGTTAAGATATATTATTATATTTATCATTATTATTACTATTAATATTATTATTTTATTATTACTACTATTATTATATTATTATTACTAGTATATTATTATTATTATTATTATTATTATTATTATTATTGTTATTATTATTATTATTATTATCATCATCATCATCGTCATTTTTATGTTATATATAAAAAAAGAAATATGGGTAGAATATGGCCTGGCCTGATGTGTAGCCATATTCTAAGGAAGATTGCTAACACAAATAAATAAATAAATAAATAAAAAGAGCAGATTTCCTCAATTATTGTCAAGTGAAACAAGCATACAAGAATGTATAATGATAAAATTGGCCTACTGTGACAACATATGTCCCAAAAATACTTGTTGAACCAATGAAAATATAGTTTACGCTATTCTTCCCACAACTTCTGTATAAGAAATTAGCCTAGAGGTACTTAGCTTAAGAAATACATCACTCACAACAGTTTTATGTCCAAGTCAATACATCTTCTGATTAATGATATTTACAGATCCCTTATATCAAGTCGCCCATTTATGTCAACTATAAATGGCTTTCTATGTCTTCTGGGGATATCACGGGCAGGTTGCCTTTTCATCGATCCCTACAACTTACGTGAGGTTAGTAGTTAGAAAATGTAGATGAAAGAAACATTAAAATAAAATTATATAATAATGGGTTTGTTGTATTTAAGTTTATTAGTATATCTATATTAAGAAATAAATGGAGAAAGAGAGTAAAAGAGAGACATTCCTATGGTTATGAGCAATGAAGTGTAACAAAACTCATTGCAAAGCATGCATGTACATACTGCAAATTCTTGTTAAATGAATGCAGTCCTACAGAAGGAAGACTGTTTGTGTTTAAGCAATTTTTTTTAATCAGTTTCTAGATAAGTGAGTTTCAAAGCTGTCCTTCACTAAACTGCAATAAACATAGGGAGAAACTTTCCTTAATGGGATTTTTCCTACCATGCATCCCCAAAAATAATGAAGCATTATTGCAAATGTTTTGTGAACATAAGAAATGGATTACCAATTGTGAACTAGATATTCATTGCGCATTTAAAATCAAACTTGCTCTGCAACATTTCTATGGTGATCAGTTTATAATCAGTTTGATGTTAAACAATCCATAAATTCTGCTATGACAGCTTTTGTGACTTAAGACGAATCAAGTAGAATTCTTTGGACTGCTTACACCCAAGAAGTAACTTTTTCAGACATTATGTATACTAAAAATAAATTTTCACTTCTGTTCTCACAGTTGTGAAAAATTTTATGCAATATGTTTAAATTGTATCATACTTTTATGTATGTACTGTAAGATAAAATATAACCATGTTTCAGCAGTGTATGTCATGTTTTCTGCACTGTTTATCCAACTTTAAATTAAAAATCTTGAAATATTTCTTTAAAAGTGAGGTAACACCTTCATCTTATTAAGTTAAAAATTAAATAAATAAGGAATATTAAAAAAAGAATAGCTGAATCTTGCTACTTTTTGGCAGACAGAATAAAACACACTGGAAACCACTAATGCTGTATACTAATTCTGGTTGGCTTGTGGTTATAGGTTCCATAACAAGGACTTTCATTTCTGTATGTATGCAATATGTGCATTATACAATGTAACTCAGGAGAGCCAAATATTCTAATAATTATCCCCAGTGCCAGAAAAGGCTTTAAACCCTGATTACAGTAGAGTTACATTTTTTCAAATGACAATGGTGACAGCACTATAATGAAATCTCATTTGCAGGAATACTAAGTAGCCTGAATAAAAGCTCAACCTGTTTTATAGAATTTCATAATGTAACTTGATAAAAGCTTGGTTAGAAAGAAACATACACCTTTGCTGTTGTAAATATGATAAAACTTTGTATCAAAATAATCTAAAGTATTTTCACAGTATATGAGCGCAAAAAAATAACATATTAGAAAATTGTGTACATCTTATTTCTCAAAATCTATGTCTTCAATGAACAACAGTTTTGCATATCTCACTTCTGGAAAGAAGCCGCATTCATTTCAAACATTACTAAATAGAATTTTCAAAATATTTTTAGATATCTAAATCATTAAAATGTTTCAGAGCAATAAATAAAAAGGTACATTGAAGGGTTACAGAAACACTATTGGAGCTACATCTCTCTTTCTCTGTACTTCTTTCTTTGTAAGTAAATAAGTGTTAATATTGCAAACAAAGAAGATCACTTATGCATATAATTATGTATAACTGTGAAAATTGTTCTTATTCACACTAATCATGTATAGACTACAGATGGTGGGTGAATCAGACTAGAAAAAAACAATTCATGTTATTCAGACAATGGGCCTCCAACTTTATATGCTAATGCTCTTCCTCTGAGCTTATGGTCCTTATTCATAAATACAGATTGTTCTTGTTTTGAATCCCAGCAGTGATACTGAATTTTTCAATTTTGATTCAACTTTCTAAATAAGAAGGTTCTCATAAAAAATCTACATGCATGCTTTTGTTTGTTTCTTCATCAATTGTCATGCCGTTTGTAGTATTACTTACGTAATATGTTTTTACGTAATTTGTTGTTGAGCCCCACGTTGTGGAAGCCAATATGATGCGGTATTAATGTTGTAATTATTTAACATTATTATAGCTCCTCGTTTGGAAGCCAATTTGCAACGGTATTACAAATAATGTTGATGCTTGTGTGACTTCATGTGTTGCCATCCTGTGACGTCACTCCTTGTTTGGTTCGTAGCTCCCTCTGGCGTAGCAATTTGTATCAATTAGTTTCTGAAAGAATTTAAGGTTATGTATATTGTCCTCCGGCTAGCTATCATCTTATCTTGGTAGAACTTGTATCTCTTGCAGGGTGTGAATCGGAAAGGAATCTTTTATCCAGAAATTATACTGACGAAGAAATTGGTTTTATAACTTTTATTGCCGAACACATTCACAAACACTTTTACAAATTAATCTGGATACTCGCCAAACTGAAACTGTTTGTAATAACTTCTTATTTATCACTTTTAACTCAAGTACTTCAACTTTGTGTATTTTTTAACTGTATAATACTTTATAATAATTCTCGTAATTCTGCTGCGCGTAACTTGGCGAAATAAATGAACTGAGAGACCGACGTGTAAAGTACGGAGAATTCTGTTGAACTGGGAGACACTCTACCTCGAACCCACACTATTTATAGGCCTGCATCAAGATACGCCTAAAGATTATAAATGAACTGCTATTGGCTAATAAAACGCGCCAACATTAGCGTCTATTTTAATATCCAATGAAAACCACGAATACATATTGCTTTAGGGAGAAAACATTCCAGAAGCTTCTATCGAAAAGGCGCGAAACATTACGTAACTTCCTGGTTCCCGGTAATGACAAACAACTCACCCCCTCGCTGCATTATTGCGTTATTGTTGACAGTTTCAGTAAAGCCGTATATTATTATTTACCAATAATAATTACAATTAATAAACCTCTGAAATCAATGTCACATAAAAATACATATTCATATTACTATCATTAATTACATCTGAGTAATTTGTGATACAAATTACCGTATCATGTTTTAATGATCTGAAAGACCACAATGACATTTCTGGTTGGCAGAACTCACATATTTATTAATTAGTTTATGATGTGCATATTTTGTTCCTTTAATTCCTATATTTTAATGCTTTATTTTCATTATATTCCTTTGAAAATATACTATATAGCAAATACCAACTTTCTCTCTTGATGCTTTCACTTTTATGCGTATATCCTTATTTTATGGAAAAGTTTGCTTGCTGGCTCTATAGTTTCAATTATTATTTTTAAATATTAATGCAATGCCATGTATTTATCTCCAATACCACATTTTACTTTTTATCTTTCAGGAAAATTAAATTTTTTCACTGTATTTTCAGATTTTCAAAAGAATTTCTTGAATTAAACAGTTATAGTTGTAGCCTGTGATACTATATCATTTTACTTTTCCTCATCTTCTGTCCTATATTGTTTGTTGTAAGTAATTTTGCTGAAGTTCTGCTAAACTACCTGGTTTTATGATGTATGGAATGTAATCACTGCTTTGCAGGCTATGCCAAGAGTAATGGGATCAGTGCTGTGGGATGTTGGTTTCCCATGTCTTACCTCAGCATTCTGCCTCATCCAACTTGCCTTTCTGCAGTTAACACAGGTAATAACAATGTCTTTACTTTGTTTCTTATAAAACATAAAGTATTATACTTAAAACTGAAAATCTGCTAAACAAAGTAGGTTTGATAAATCTGTTACTTTGATGGCATTCTGATAAATACCTATCACAGAATTGACTATTTGAATGTCACATAGAGGTTAGAGCATATAGATACTATTTTGCAAATGAGGTCCCTAGTTTTCTTTCAGGCAGGATAATTCCTCATTATTGTTGTATGTTGTAAGATTTCCTTAATCCCTATCATGGGTAAATGCAGAAAGTTACTGTAGTTAAATCTGCTAGCTTTTTTTCTCAATTTTGTTTTCATCACTTTCAGTGCTCACTAAGTACAGGGTGTTTTAAAAAGAATCATTTGATTTCACATACCTTTTACATGAGTGTTGATAGAACTTCATGGCTAATTTTAAAATACACATCTAAACTACAAGTTGTTCCTGGCACCAGTTGCAAGTTGCTGGTGCATGTGGGGTTAGGGGTCTTCCTGGTGCAGCTACCTCACTTGCTCATTCAGTACCCAGTATGCAATGAGCCAAGATGGCAACAACACAGCAAGAAAACATTTTGTATTCTCCATTTCAACAGGTGCAAATCAATTATATGTGCAGCATGAGTTTTGTTGAGAGTGTGGCACTGCACCTCACATAGCTACGAGCATTTGAGGTGCAATAATTTTAAGACATTGTTTGTTTATGTAAGAGAAAATCCACAGGTCAAACAAGATGTAGAGTGCATCCAGCAATCTTGTACATAGTCCATAAAAGTCTACTCATCGTGCCAGTCTAGAACTAGCCATTCCTTATGTGACTATCTAGCAGGTTTTGCAGCAATGTTTTCCTTTAGACCATACAGGATTCAACTGCCACAAACACTTTGTGATGGTATTTGCGAGAGAAATGGTTCTTACGTAATTTGTGTAGCGTAAGTTATTAGAACTTGAAGATCTTATATTGTGTTTACTTCATGTGAGTGGAAGCCATCTTATGACGTCATTCATTTGTTTGGTTTGTAGCTCCATCTGGCGTAGCAATTTGCATCAATTAGTGTTCGAAAGAATTTTAAGTTTTGTATATTGTCCTCCGGCTAGCTGTGTGGGTCGAACATGTGTCTCTATACAGGTTGTGAAGCGGAAAGGAATCTTTTATCCAAAAATTACACTTAATGAAGAAATTTGTTTTTATAATTTTTATTGTCGAACACGTTCACTATCACTTTTACATATTGATTTAGATACTCGCCAAACTGAAACTGTTATAATACTTCTTACTGATCACTTTTAACTCACGTACTTCAACTTTGTGTATAATTAACTTTACCATATTTTAAATCTTTCATAAATTTGCTGCGCGTAACTTGACGAACTGACTGACTGAAGACGACGTGTAGTATATGAATGCTTCCGACGAACTGAAGGACTGACTGACGACGTGTAACGTGCTAGGAATTTTGATGAACTGCCCGCGATCTACCTCGGACTTGGCTTTATATACTCCCACTCCCCGACATGCCTAAAGATTATAAATGAACTGCTATTGGCTAATAAAACGCGCCAACATTAGCGTCTATTTTAATATCCAATGAAAACCACGAATACATATTGCTTTTAGGGAAACATTCCAGAAGGTTCTACCAAAAACGCGCCAACATTACGTAACTTCCTTGTTCCCAATAATGATAAACAGCTCACCCCCTCGCTGCATTATTGCGCTATTATTGACAGTTTCAGTAAAGCCTTATAAATTTACTTTCCAATAATAATTACAATTAATAAACATCTGAAATCAATGTCACATAAAAATGCATATTCATATTACAATCATTATTTACATTTAAGTAATTTGTGATACAAATTACCGCATCATATGCCCCACTAGAAACATAATTATAAATATTTACAACTTGTTTGGAAATTTTATAATTGGGTTTTTAGTCTCCTAAATCTTGGAACACACGCTATCACTTTCACTTGACACTTCACACGCATTTAACACACGACATATTTTTTTTTTTTATCTCGCCACTACTTATTGGCTCTGGTTTAATTTGTTTAGACATTAATCTGGCATTACAATTTTTTTATAGCAAATACTGTACCCTGAATTATTTAATTACTGTTTCAAAATGGTTTACTTTCTTATATTGTTAACACAAATTTATCAATTCAAGAATTTTTTTGTAATTGTTTAACATTTTTACCAAAAATATTTACCCTCTACACAAATATTTACATCTCTTAAATCTAGACAATGTTTCACATTTTCTGTTTGCTACATAAGTATTTATTTCAAATTATTTTTACCCAATTTTTGTTGTTTTGTATATTATTTACGTACTTTTACTTTTAATATCATATTAAGTTTCAATCTTTGCATTCTTAATTTTCAAATGTTGTTACAGTTACTAAAAATTTAATTTTTAATTTTTTTTTTTTTTAAACATTTCTCTTTTTTTTTTTTTTTAATTTATTTCTCTTTTCAAATGACATATAAATAATTAACCCTCTTACGTTCCAATGCATTGCTCTGCAAGTCATCTTTAACTATCCAGCATTTACTTTACATCTCGTTGCTATTTACCCTCCTGGATCAAATTGTGTGTGGCTCAACATTACTCGTAGCTGTATCCTAACCTTCAAATTTTTGTTCATGAATAACCTATTGTATTCATTTGAAATTTCATCACATGATAACATTTGAAAACAATCTAAAGTTTCTTGAACTACACATCTTTTAACAACTTTCATTTTCAATTCATCTGCTATCTTTTTAACTTGAGAGTACTCTGACAAATCTGTACCAAACTGTACTGGACTGGAGTTTTCATTTTGAACATCTTGGTACAATTTATTTCTTTGCATTACTGTCTCATTCTGTATTTCTGATATCTCCCCTCTGAAATTAACTTGAGCCTGATTCACATCTACATTCATAACCTCTTTTATCCCTCTTAGCTCACTTGAAATGATACTCATTCTACTACCTGACTCTGTACATTCTAAATCAACATGTTTACTTTTGGTATTAACCTCACTTTCTTTGTTACCTATTTCCCTGCTCATATCTAGCATTTTCTTTGAAACTTCTCCTATCTCACTTGCTATTACTTCCTCATTTTCATCTTTCATTTTTGGATACTACTATCTAGCTTCATAACTTTCTTTTCAATTTCTCCACTGCTTTGATCTACTTTTTGCTCTAATATCTCATTACTCCTACCAGTACTTTCCATTAATTTCCTATGATTCCTGTCTATAGCTTCCCCTAATTTCTCAAAACTCTTTTGCATATCTTCCCTTAATTCCCTATGACTCTTTTGCATTTCCTCACTAATATTTCTCAGCATTTCCATAATCATTCTAGTATCAGAATTAATATTTCCTGCTATTATATTCTCACTTCCTGCACTAACATTTTCCTCCCTCCAATACTATATCGTTTGAGCTTTTTTTTTGTAACCTGTATTGAATTACAGCTAACTGTTACACTATCCCCTTCCATCATTGTTTCTTCAATATTATTAGTAGCCATTGTTTTTTTTTTTTTTTTAAAAAAATTACAATACTCTGACCTTTGTGATGCTGTCTGTTGCTGTTACTTTGATGTCCAGCTTCCTGCCCCATTCTCCTAGGTTTGTATGTCGCTTCGATGAAACTGCGTAGTTTTGTTGTCCTGTAGTTTGAATTTCCCAGTTGCCTTGTAATCTCGGAATTACGATCGTAGTCTGTCATTCCTTTTGTTGTTTCTGGAATCTGCGTCTTGTAGTTCAGTTCACTTCTCCATTCGCCCCTTTGGTCATCTCACTTCTTCCTGGTTAATTCTGATCCTTTCCTGGTCATCGTGTTCCTTTCCTGGTTACTCGAGCCCCACGTTCTGGGTGCCAATTTGAAGTAGAAGATGCTTACGTAATATTTGTATTTGTTAGCCCCACGTTGGGCGCCAATTTGCGAGAGAAATGGTTCTTACGTAATTTGTGTAGCGTAAGTTATTAGAACTTGAAGATCTTATATTGTGTTTACTTCATGTGAGTGGAAGCCATCTTATGACGTCATTCATTTGTTTGGTTTGTAGCTCCATCTGGCGTAGCAATTTGCATCAATTAGTGTTCGAAAGAATTTTAAGTTTTGTATATTGTCCTCCGGCTAGCTGTGTGGGTCGAACGTGTGTCTCTATACAGGTTGTGAAGCGGAAAGGAATCTTTTATCCAAAAATTACACTTAATGAAGAAATTTGTTTTTATAATTTTTATTGTCGAACACGTTCACTATCACTTTTACATATTGATTTAGATACTCGCCAAACTGAAACTGTTATAATACTTCTTACTGATCACTTTTAACTCACGTACTTCAACTTTGTGTATAATTAACTTTACCATATTTTAAATCTTTCATAAATTTGCTGCGCGTAACTTGAACTGACTGACTGAAGACGACGTGTAGTATATGAATGCTTCCGACGAACTGAAGGACTGACTGACGACGTGTAATGTGCTAGGAATTTTGATGAACTGCCCGCGATCTACCTCGGACTTGGCTTTATATACTCCCACTCCCCGACATGCCTAAAGATTATAAATGAACTGCTATTGGCTAATAAAACGCGGCAACATTAACGTCTATTTTAATATCCAATGAAAACCACGAATACATATTGCTTTTAGGGAAACATTCCACAAGGTTCTACCAAAAACGCGCCAACATTACGTAACTTCCTTGTTCCCAATAATGATAAACAGCTCGCCCCCTCGCTGCATTATTGCGCTATTATTGACAGTTTCAGTAAAGCCTTATAAATTTACTTTCCAATAATAATTACAATTAATAAACATCTGAAATCAATGTCACATAAAAATGCATATTCATATTACAATCATTATTTACATTTAAGTAATTTGTGATACAAATTACCGCATCATATTAAACAACAAAATATAAAGTTGTGAATTCATTCTGGGTGTGGCATTTAGACTCAGTGATGAGGCTCCCTACCATTCAAGTGGAAAAGTGAACTGCAACAATGTAAGAATATAGGGAACACAGCGGCCAGCATAAGAGAGGCTGTCCAAAGCTTAATACATTTTGTTCCATTTTTCCAAGAAAGGGTTTACAGTCTGTTCCTTTTGCTGAAAATATGGTTACAGGAATCAATTCTCTGGATATGTTGGAGAAATGGCTTTTTCCACAATTATGACAATATGCCGAACTTTTAATTTTTTAACAGGACAGAGCACCACCACACTGGTAAGAGCATTTCTTAACGGTGAGCTGTCTCAACAATGGATCAGACACAGGGGTACTATGGATCTCATATTACACCATTGGCTTCCAAGGTTACATGATCACATGGTATGTGCTTTTTTTGTGGGGGTTTGTGAAAGACTCTGTCTTTGTCTCCCCTTCTTGACTATTGTTGAACATTGCCATGCATCTGGTGGAGGGTACATAGCATTTTTAAAATGCTTTCAAGCGATGTAAATGAAAACTTTGTAGTCCTATATGTATAATGAAATTTATCCCAAGTTTTATTGCATGCATATAAAAGGTATAGCCTTGTCAAATTGGAATATTCTTTTGAAACATCCTGCATATTGCCTAAAGAGCTAAAAGTGGCATTAAATGGCATGTCATAGCACACAGTAAAAGGTGCAAATTACCATATTTATCTAAATCTAATGCTTAGATATCTTCAGCCAAATTTAGTATTCTTTACAGGTGACATGTTAACATCATTGGCACATTAGATTCACATGCAAACTTGAAAATTAGGCTTATGTTTGTGCTTCTGCATGTGCTTCGGCTCTGTTCCTGATTACCACATTGTTTGTCATTTCTTACTTTTGTTTTATGTGCATTAGTATTTTATTTTACTACCAATACCATATTTATAGGATGTTGTTAATAAAAGTTTCATTGTGACTTATGAGTTTGACTTAACCAAGAGTTGATGAAAGATAAAAAGCAAAGGGTGTCATGAGAAGTGAGGTTCAAACAGAAAGTAACCTTTATGCTTAAAACCATGGGAATAACAAGGTAGCAGGGGAATTCAGTATAGTAGAGAGAAACATTCACTTATGGGGAATAATCAAATGTGAGTCCCTAGACGTAACTCATGCAGTAAAATTAAATTTTCCATCTGCTTTGCAGCTGTGCATTACAATCACCAGAAATTCCCTTCCCCCTCTAAATTTTTAAAGGCTGGAGTATGCATAACATATATTGATGCATTAGATTCAAGTAAATATGGTATATTGCAAGTGGTGTTGTAAGGTTCATCACATTTTTCACACATGCTCAGTCTCATATGCCATTATAGTTCATTACTGTAAATTTATTTTTAATTGTTGCAGATTAGCTGATGATTCTTCGATACAAAAAAGTTAAATCTGAATATAAATAATTTAGTACAAGAACAGCACAACTCATGAATGTAATGAGCACAATATTTCTATGAATTGCTGTAGTAACAATAACAAAAAGAATAGTATTCCTTTACCAACATTTTATTATTGCTACATGATTTTGCAAAATTCAGTTTCTGAAGCTATTTTAACTGAAAAGCAAGTAGATTTCTCACTCTTATGGTTTCTTTTAATTTTAAAATGTTGCATGTTTGTTTACTATAAACTAACATATTATTCAATTATTCAGCATTGAATGGATAAGTGCTTAAATCACAAATTAGACTTTTACTGCTTCCATTAATCCCTACTGATCTTTAAAAATGAAATTTCATTAAAAAAGGAAAATGTGACATCTGTAATAAGGGATCACTGCAATATTTGCTTAACTGATATGAAAACCAATGAATATGAGATATTTCCATTTGATTAAGCCCTCCTGTTTAAACTTCTGGTGCAACAGTCCAAGTGGGTAGAGGCCTACTGCATAACCACTGCATCCTCTGCCTTTATCCACAGAGGACATCATGGACAGAGTAGCATATGGTCAGCATGCCACTTCACCCCTGGATGCTTGGGCACATTTAGCAAGATTGGGAGCTGGTATCTCATTGGGTCTCCAAGGATCTCACAAGGCTAAGGTACCCCATACCAGACTCCCGGGACAGTAACAGCTATGGAATCTAGATCCCCTTTCCTTCTAGGCAGCAACACTGCTGCAGCGCTATGGAGATGACTCTTTTTATTTAATTAGATTTTGAAAAATGAATATATAGAACAGAAAAATGGAGAAGATATATCAGACTAATTAAATAGTTTCCATCATAAGTGGATCAAAAAATTTTTAAATTTTAGAAGCCACCTTTCATAAATTGTAAAGAATTTCATACAAGTTGGGAAATTTTTTCTTCCCCAATCTCTTTTCAGTCCCTTTTTTAACATTTTGAAAGTGTTATGCAGAGAGAAGCACTGAAAATGAAAGCTCTATTCAGTGATGAAACAATTATCCAAAACAGTTGGCCAATTTCTTAGATAAGAACAATCACTGAATGGAGCTGAAAGAATATTCACACATTAGCACTATACAAAATCAGAGAAGAAGCTGAGAATATGAAAGCCCTTAAGACCTTCTTAGTTTCTTAACCTTAGAAAGTGTCTTATTTTGAAAGCCTTGTGCAGAGGAAACCAATTAATCTTTTCAAGGTGAAAGAACTGTTCAAACTTATTAATATTTCAACGAAATAATAATTTTTAAATGTTGAATTATTTTTCTCTCCCTCCCCATAGTGCTTGAATATCATAAAACCTTCAACATAGCTATAACAAAAATCTCTCTTTTGCATTATTACATAATGATATAGGAGCAAATTGTAGGATATGAAAAATAATGGAATTGCTATAACTCTTTTTCAAAAACTGTTGGAAGGGTCATTTATTCTATAACTTTTTTTTTGAATAGTGCTTAACTTCTGCTCTTACTACATACAGCGCCACAGGCAGTGACATTGGTGATACATGAAATGAAATGATAATTGGGAAAGAAACATACCAGGCCTAACTTTAGGATACCTCCCTGGCATCTGTCATTTATGAGGACTGTGGAAAACCTGCAAAAACATATCAGGGAGGATGATTCTGGCAGGATTTGAACTGCAGATCTCTCACTCACAAGTCCATTCCTTAATGACTTAGGCTGCCCATGTTGGTCATCTGTAACTGCCGAGAAACAAGTTACAAGTATAGTGAAATAATTTTTAAAGTCATTTAAATCCTACATGAGATTAACTGGAAGCATAGATGTGTGGTAAACAAATTAATTTTTTCTGTTTACATTGTTCATTAATTTACTATAACTAAGATGTATTAATTTATTACATGTCAAAACTAGAAAAAAAAACCCAGTAATATAAATGTTTTTGGGTTGGTACCTACTGTAACAAGGAAAAGCTGATTGCACAGCAATATGAGACTCATAAGGAGGAAAAGATCTGTTTGTTAATTAATCAAACATCAGTAGAAATATTTTCCTTACATATATATTGAATTCTTTTTAATAAGATTATCACAGAAGGAAACAGTGCTTGAGTTCTTTGACTTAAAAAGTACCAAAAGGTAAAGAGAGGACTAAATAAAAAGAGATGAATTAATGAATTTATGTGTTCCAAAGCATACTTTATGTACTTTGCAAAAAGAGCAATGCAGTTCTCCTTAGGAGTGCAAAACGTCTTGTTACAACACTGCTACTCATTATTTACCTGATGAAAAGAGTGTTGGGATTAGGTATCAACCAATTTTTTAACATCTATAAATAGTAATGAATTTGCTTAATCCTTTCTCCTTGCATGAGCATTTGTGTCTTGTAAACTCCTTCGTAGCCTAACAGTAAAAGACTGTAGTAGAGAAATATACTCATTCTCATAACCTTTTTAAGACTTAGTTGCCAATCAGTAAGCACTTAAACAGATGTTTGTTATAAATTTTGAGAAAGCTACTTCTTTAAATAAGTTCAGCTGTTGTCAAAAGTTTAATTCCATTTTCTTCCAAAACTGCAAACATCAAAAGAGCAAAGAGCAGAAAGTGCTTTCATGTCACATTGCTGTGGTTTTAAGATAATCAAATATAAACACTACATATACATCAGATTTATTAAATTTAATTTATACAACAAAATTAGGTAAATGTATGAAAGCTACCTAACTTGACTGTCATGAGATTAATAACGTCATCTTTTGAATGCTTTACATCAACCATATGCTTACAATTTCAACTTCACACATCTCCTTAATGCCTGCAACAGCAATGATGTTAGGGTAAAGAGCCTTACAAGTCTCAGGTGCTGCAGATTTATACCCATGAAATAATTAGCAACGTACCACTCTTTAATATTAGCACAACTGATATTACTATTGGATTCCATTTAAGCATGGGATCAATTGTACCTGAAACATCTTCTAAAAAGTAAGTGAACCTTACAGGTTCCAAACAACTCATAATTATGCCTATTATAAATTCTATAGTTTAACCAGAGCTACAGTTTTCCAGTAATACACTACAGAAAGATTTGAGCTCTCTCTTAAGGTTTCATAATTAAATAAAATCCAGTAAGAATAAAGAGTACTTTACTCATTTTTTCACTATCTAAAATGCATGATATTTTAATAAAAAACCTTAAGGCCAGTTTTGATTATATATAAAAAAATCAAAATGTTTCCATTCAAAGGATTATTGAGATGAGGAAACTTTTGAAAACCTTTGCCTTGCATGCTTATAATGTGCCTGATTATGTATGAAATTTTTATATTTATTCATCTTCTCATTTCTCTCTTTCTTTCTCTCTCTCTCTCTCTCTCTCTCTCTCTCTCTCTCTCTCCCTCTCTCTCTCTCTCAATCATAGACACACACACACAGACACAAAATATTTTGCTAAAAATACCTTTTTTGACTTCAAAGCCTGTATTTCTAGAAAATATGTACACTGAAGTTTTGGATAAAATGCAATACTTGCTCTACTTTAGATATCTAAATGGTAAAGAAATTAAAACATAAGTATGAAGTTATAAAATAACTGTTTTCAAGACTAAATACTGATTCTGACTGAACAGCACTAAATTACATGAAAACTATAACTTACAGTAGCTTCGTTGATGAACCCTAGTAAAGCAAAAGATAAATAGGGTATTAAATCAAAGATAAGCATTTTATGTTTTGGTTTCCATATGATACTGTTTTAGAAATGTCAAATTCTACAGCTTTTAAACAACTTACCTGGATCTGCACAACAAATACAACTCTGCTTAGCTGATATGAAGATATTTTCAAAACAACCTAAAATCAAGAGTTACTGGATATTTCTTTACTTCATTTTCCATGCAGTTATTCTTAGCTATTACTTATCATCACTTAAGAATCATACTTTAAATGTATTTGTAAGAACTGCTTATTCTCTTAATGCATCAGTATTTATGTATATAGTAACATGTAACTGGTTTCTGTTCTCTTTTCGTGTTTTTACTCACTGGCTTACGTTCCTCCAGTTCTGAGGACCACACTTTTTTTTTCATGTTGTTGGTGGTTGCGGTATTAATGAATGTTGTGTCGGTGTGACTTGGTTGGTTTTATGTCGCACGCAGTCTCGTCATCTAGGCCGCCATAAACTCTGCGACCTATCGCATGGAGCAACCATCTACATAGTCTCTCAGTGGTCTCGTGTTGGCAAGTATATGGTGTGTAGGTATACTGTTAATGGCTTTTTATTTGAATTTTCTTTTTAAGTGCAATAGCATGAACTTTAGTGTATACATATTCATAATTTGTTATTTATTCTATAATAATTTGCTTCCTATACAAATATTTCTCCTAATTTTGGTTAATTGTTATGCTTTTATTTTTACTGCATTGTTACATGCTTTTTATTTTAAGTATGTGTTTCCTTGCTGTACAGTACTTTGAAGAACTGTTTATTATCAGCTTCAATCCTTTATTGTACCTTCGCATATATGTTGAAAAATTATTTTCTTTGTGGTTATGTGTGCTCTATAAACATTGCATCTGTATTCATTTTCACAAATTATTTTACAATAAATGGTTTGGACTGTTAAAAACAAGCACATCAATCAAAGTTGCTCATAACCAGGGTTATCATTAGAATCAATTAATAGTGGATGATATTGGTTAATTACATTGAGAATTGACCTGAGTGCAAAATAGAAAATCTTTAAGAATTAGCTGATGAAACACAAATTTCTATAAGATGTTGGTACCAATTGCAGTAAATTACATTTTTATCGGAGCAGTTTCAATTACTGAATGAAAAATGTCCAATTTAGTTACTCATATAGGTTCATAAAAGCAGATACTTATGGTATAAATAGGAGGTTAAAGCATAATTTATTTTACACCAAAATTGCAACAGTCCGTATTATTCTGCCATGAAAAATGCCTGTTGAAACATCTTATTTGTTTATTTATTTATTTTTATTTTAAGAACTGCCTCCGATTGATTAGAATTACACAACGGTATCAGGTATTGTAAATAATTTTAGAAAATGACCTGGAGGAAATGCAAGTAAAAGAATATAACATTTTAAATGTATGCCAATATAGACTATTTAAAAGTGAAGTATATGTATCTCATGCTAAAAGCTGGGTTCTAATTCCAGTTAAGCCAAGCAGTTGAATAGGTCTTTTGTTCAGCATTTTGTCCTGTCCTCAGGAAGTATAGTGTTACACAATTGGTCAGTCTAAAGACATAGTGAACTAAGTGCCAATTTTAAAAAAAAATTAATTATGTTTACCATCCTGTTATAATACAATGAGGTGTACAAGATATATGATTGTGGAAGAGTTGGCAACCATAGGTGCATTTTAAAGGGTAAATTTCACTGTGATTGAGTTCATATTGGTTACAATGGTGTTCAAGCAGAGTGGATAAACAAAATGGAGGGAAATCAACCTTTCCTTCTCAATTTTCATGCTGAAAACATGTACAATGGCAAAAGTCCATCTGATTTTTCACCTTCAGAGATAAATGAATGCCTCCCTTCAACTTCTGAAAGTAAGTATAGATTATTTATTAAATTACTCCTATAGCATGTATTTTACCACAATTAAGCTGGTTCATTGTTGGGTGACCATGTGTAAATTGTTATCAAACAAAATGAACTAAGCACACAGAAATTTCCATCTTACGTCGATCACCATGGCAAACATGACAAAAGCAGTTCTATTGTTAGTACTATTCTCAAGCATCTAGAGCATGCTGTGATCACCCACTCACCCTGAACATAGTTCTCTGTGGCTGATTGCAAACCTCAGTCCAGCATGTTGCTTTTTCATGTACATAGTACACTATAGCTGGATGTTCTCTCTTAATAATAAGTATTGTAATGTACAAAGCAACTTGGTTTACAATATGTATGTATTTGTATGTATTTATTGTACTAAGAGTTTTACAAATTTGATTGTCTACTGCATTTTGACCCTGGTCACTTATTCAGTAGAGAATCACTACAGTCTATTTACATTTTACAAATTCTTGTCACTAAATTATCTTGCTCTTTTTTTCAGTTTTTTTTTTCATGTCCCATTTCCACTTTTTTTTTTCACTTTTCATTTATTGATTACTTAACCATCACACATTCACTATAGTTTTTCATTCAAAGTAAGATGCACTACCTCTTACTTTTCTCTTTAACATCCCCAAAAATATAATTTTTCACTATTTCTTACCCTGTAACACATGTAGTAATGAAATTCCTAATTCTACTTCACTACAACAATAATTTAATCTATGTTTATTATTAATGTTGCTTGACTTGCTGGTTTATTAGATAATAGCTTTATTTCATTGGTTTTTTTATTGGATCAGTGAAAGTTGTTATAAAGAATCATTCTAAGGTTGTATTGTCTGAATTTTAGATTCTTCCAGAGAATAAAATGATCTTCATGGATCTGAAAAGTGTTCAAGAAAATGACAGTATGCTCAGCCTAAGAGGTGGAAAAAGAGCATACATAAAAGGAGATGCAATTCTGGCAAATCCTACAAGGTGTCCATGTGAAGAAAAGAGAAGAGGAAAAGTGTGAAGAATTTGATTATAACTGTTGCCTTAACTGTGCAAAAAGGATCACCCTTGAGGAGTGTCATCAGAACTTTCAAACATTTTACACTAATGTTTATGGGAGACAGAGGGCCTTGATAGGCAGCTTGATAAAGATTAGCTCAGTAAAACAAAAAAGAAAACACAGAGATAGTTGTTGAGGGGAAACTCAAACATACTACTTGTGAGCAGGCTCAGAAGATATTGTGATTTGCAAATCTATATTTCTAAACACCCTGCTGATAGATAGCACCAGAATCCATAGAGCACTTAAGAAAATCAGATCTACCAAATCACTTCTTGACCAGCATGGCAGACATACCCCAGGAAATATCACCTCAGAGACAAAACAATACAAATATGACAACATATCATGTCGTTTCCTAGTTATAAATGCCATTATCACCGAGAAGACACCCTAGATGCTAAATGTTTGCTTTGTGATATAAATTTATCAAATATATATTATTTTTATAAAAAAACAGTCCAACAAACAATGCTGAAGACCAATCTATCATCAGCTTAGCAACATGGAAATCTTCTACACGATTTTAACTTAAGGTTTAAATCTCCAAAAAAGGATACATGCAAGACATGCGGCAGTTTGAAAATTCACATGCTCCAAGCTGCTGAATGAGAAAGACGAACCATTAATAAAGGAGATACTGTCATCACAGAAAATGCACCCCAGACAAGTTGAATTCATTAGTGCATCCTGTGACAAAGATGTAGACATTGGAAAACAAGGATTAGTACATGTAATTTCCTTTGATCTACAAAAAACATTTTCTCTACCAAAACTGAGAACAAATGAGGTGTCAGTTGTCAGCATTTAATTTAGGTGTTCAGAATTTAGCAACACAACAGACCCACATGCTTTATGGCATGAAGGCATTGCTTCTTGTAGGGTCCATTAGATTGGTTCATGTCTCATCACATACAGGAAGAAATATGTATGCTGCACAGAGCTAATACCTTAGTCTGATGCCTGTGGTGGCCATAACTGTAATGTCAAGATCCTGCTACTGTGGATGTATTTAGTGGGGTTAGAAGACTGTACAGTTGAAGTGATAACACACAAGCTTTTTGTGTGTGGATACAAACAAAGTCTGCAAACACAGTAATCTTTTCAGTTTTGAAGAATTCTCTGAACTGGTCAAATCTTGCTGCCAAAACAAGCAGCAATTCAAAGACATTGAAATATATGGTACAGACTTTCCACCAAATCTCATGAAAAAACTTGACAAACAAGACAATGAAAAAGTCAACTGTTGAAAATGAAGGAAATCAGGTTGGAAAAATCAAAATTGGAATAATTAAGTTCAAATACATACATCAATAAGAAATACCTTATTATGAAATAGACATAATGAAAAAGAAGACTGGGCCAACTCCAAGGTTTCAAAATGTTGTATTTGACAAACTTTATCCAAATGATCACCCAATCTCTAAAGCCAAAAAGGAAGTCATTATTCACTTACTGAAGTATGTTCCACCTATTTATCATGCATTTTATCAATCTCTTGTAGTAAACTATGAAACAGAGGAAGGTATGGAAGGCATTGGGCCACTAATTTCTGATTTGGGAATGAAGATGTGTAATAAAGCAGTGGATAATTTTGTTAACAACAAAGTTTAAATAAAATATTTTGAAAAAAAAAACTGCTTATAAGTCATTAATTTTTATCCTTATCCTAACCTCTGCACATCATGAAATTACATACAATGAAAATCATTCAACGATAATAACCTCATACCATTGTCAACCATAATGAACTGAGTGGGACCACCCTTGTATTAAATTAATAATTATTTAATGCTAGACTCTTAATTTTTTGAATTAAATTTACTTCCAAAGTCCACATACATGTAGCTACATGATAGCATAATACATATCTGATTTACAAGCTCATTAAAAAGAACACAGATTTCTAAAATTCAACATGATTTTACACAAATCTAACCCTTTGGCACATAGTTCCTGTGACTTTATGCCGGCCAATTTAACTGTACATATTCTAAGAATAAAAGAGTAAAGAAATGCTTGAGGTAGTGTTATTTCTAGTATGTGAGGTTTAAGTTTGAAGATTGTTTTCAAATTAAGATACTAAATGTTGGTAGTGGACAAATTGACATTAAAATAAAGTACATCTCTGATTTTTCAGCCAATTTCTTCTTTTTTGCTACTTTAATGCTGAAATATTGCATTGAGGCTTATCAAGAACTGCTTTGCAGGATATTGGCATTGCTATTTTAAAAACTTGTCTTGAAATAATGTACTGTATGCCACTAATAACAATGCAGCACACTTCTGGCTTTATAAGTTAAAATATAAGCAAGTTAGTGCTTATTATTTAGGTTTTATGACCTCAACAAAGATGATTTGTGTCCAACATCCCCATAAAACTTTTTTTCTGACATGAACACATGGCTCATATAATTTTGGTTAATGATGTTTATTCCTTGTAGAGAATTTTATCTTTCCACAACACTGTTTGCAACAAAGAGGATGTTTTCTCATTTTATTGTGAACATAGATTACCAACTTGACAACACAATTACATGCTGTTTTAAACCATTCTGTCTTATAATCCATTAGGTTTTACAGTCAAACTAAATGCCATAAAATTTTATATAATACAGACAAAAACCATTTTTTCAAATAACATATCACCAAAAGAAAATAAAAATGTAATGTGTAAGTGAAGATTCAAAACCTCACTTTACTTCTCTCAGTATAATTGTAGCTTTGTGCTAAGAGAAACTGATTTGCTGTGTAGTAACAGCAAGTTTCCATCTCATACTTATACACATTTATCAGAACATCAAGTGAAGCCAAATCAGTGGCATGCTATCAGTTCACTGCAGAGAATTTTGAACCTGTTAGACCATAAGTTCCCATCTCCAAATACTTGTTTTAAATCTCTCTGTAGCAGAAGTCTGCATTAGTTAAGATTTTTAGGCCTGCCCATTCTAAACTGAGTCCAAGAACATGTTAGAGTTTATCAACCAGCCTAGGCTCATTTGACCAAATAAAGTAACAGAAACTATGATAGCTATTATGCATTTCTAAGATTAATTATAATTCATGTATCAGGTTAATGCCAGAAATTAATATTTTTGTATTTTTATCATGCCTGAGCTTCACAAGCTTTTGTTGAATTAAGTCCAAGATGACACAGACAGCCCTTGAAATTTGTGGAATTGAATTCAGAAACAGAAACGTGCTGTAAATCAGCTAGTCATGCTGAGTTCATCTGTGTTGTCTTTAAGTCATCACCTGAAGTGCTTTTATGTTTACATGAATATTTATGCTTCCTATAATTACAGCCCAATTTAGTGCAAAATTTATTGTTACTTCAAAATTGCAGTAAATCTGCAATCTTCAATATTTAAAAGCACACAATGCTAATGTTGTCCACAGTATGGAGTGATATGTAAATTTTCTTTCTAGATTCATCATGTTTATCCATCTTTCTGATATGCAAGATATAGTTTATACTCACTTCATTAATGCTAGAAAATGGAGGTGAGGAATAAAAGGAAGTGCAAAAGAATGGTACTAAACCACACATCAATGATTACGAATAAGAGCTATTACAATTTTAGTGCCTATTTTATAAACTTCATATGGCAAATTTTTGAATTAGGTATCATTAAAACTTTATGAAATAAATCTTCAATTTTGAATCTATATTTGTTAACACTTCTCTGGACTATTTACATTTGTTATGGAATATATGTTTTTACAATCATAATTTTTAAAATTTATTTCCTTTATTGCAGTTAAATTTGGGGCCAGAGAAGCTACGCCGAAAATCTTGCCTATCCCTCATTATAACAGCACACTTCAGTTTTATTATTGGAGCTGACATTGCTGTTGGTTTTCAAGAGCAACTTTTGGTAAGTTATAAGAAAATATCCTTTTTCCAATAAACTTGTTAAATTTCCTTGCATTTATGAAATTAACTTAGTTTTCTTCAATTAAATTTCAGTGAACAGCTGCTTTGACATTTCAAGAAATTATTATTCTTTGTATGGTATGATATACAGAATATTCATTAGTTCATGATCTAACTCTTCAAACAGTATTTTATAAATGAAATGGAGATGAAAATGTTAAGAGATGTTTTTATTCTACCATTGTTAGCACATTAATTGTGATGTAACTGTACCTTTATGAGATACACTATACTATTGCTAATCAGTAATCACTAACTATAGCAACTATCAATTTTCTATCAAGCATATACAATAATGATTGATCTCATATGCACAACAATCTGCAAGCCTATCCAAAATGGCAGGTGCAGATTTTGAAAGTAACATTGATTTTGTATCTGACATTGCTAGAAATTGTGGCAGAAGCATTCAATGTTATGAACAATTTATTGTTGCATTAAGGAAGACATATAAAAAACACGATGGGCAGTTCATCGTCTGGAGAAAAATTTAAGGCATAATTCATTTTCGGAAAATGTAATGCTAGTTTACTTTGCAAAACTGTCCGGAAGCCAAACATGGTCACCACAAGGTTATCTGTATAAAGACTGCCATGGTCTCAATTTCATTATAGTAAACTAAAAGCATAAGATATTTATAAAAATTTAAAAGTTAGACATTTTATGGTAAAACAAAAACAGTTACATGCACCTTGGTTCCAATGGTAATTTTATTAAGATGCTCATAAGAAAATAATTAAACTCACTTATGTTCATAAAACTGGCTTCTCAATTACTACTATTATAGGCTTGGTACATAATATACTATTTTTTTGTAATGTCACATTTCTAATACTGCAGTAGTAAAAAAGTTAATCAACCGCTGGAAGCCAAGCACTGCCCATCCTGCTGTTACTCCACTTCCGACTAATCACTTGAGGACCATCTTGTGAGAATTTACCTTTGTTAGCAATAATGGGTAGAGTGTAATAGATTTTTGTGTTGTGGCCTCCTAATTTAGGGCATATTTTAAGGAATTTTAAGGTAAATTTAAGCTCAAGAAGTTTGCATTGGCAAAAGGTAAAGGGGCAATGGCAGCAATTAGAAGCTGCAAATATAGAGTACCTAATATAAATGTTAAATGGCTGGAAAAAGTTTATGAGATGGTTGTGGAGGTAAAAATGATGTATGGTATAGAAATATGGAGATTAGATAGAGGATGGGAAAGTATAGATGAGGTGCACAGGATGTTTTGTAGAGAAATACTAGGGTTACCGAAGGCAATTGTAAGACAGGTAGCACAATTACAGATGGGCAGGGTGGCGACTAAGGGGAAGATAATGGAAAGAGCTTTGAAATTTTGGTTCAGAACTTTAAATCTAGGAAAAAGTAATATGTTAAGACAATGTATAGAATACCAAGAGAACAGTTTAATGAATGATGGGTAAGTAATTTACGGAACATTTTGGAGAAAAATGGGTTAGGAGACATGTGAAGAAGGAGAGAAAATAATATGACAAATTTTTGGAAAAAGGCGAGGAAAAGACTGGAAGATATAGAAATACAAATCATGTTCAGTGAGATTGCTGAAAAGAGCTCATTGGTTTGTTATAGGCCAATGAAATATACATGGGGTAGGAAAAATATATAGACATAGTAAATAAAGAAGAGAGAGAATCTATTGCATGGGTAAGAACCAAAGCTTGGAGGCTAAGAGGGTTAAGACAGGGTATTCCTCAAAATCAATGTCCGATATGTGGTGGTATTGAAGACATTAAACAGATAGTGTTTAAGTGCCAAGGAACAGAAAATTGGAGAAGAGAATTTTTTAAAAAGAAGTGGTTGAAGGGGGATAGAAATACACTTATAATCGAAATGATGTGCAAGGACACTAGGAGCATTGGACAGTTTTTGTGTAAAGTAAAAAATAAAGGCTTTGGACAGTGGATAGAGAAAAGTAAGAGGTAGCGTATCGTACTTTGAATGGAAAACTATAGTGAATGTGTGATGGTAAAGTAATCAATAAGTGAAAAGTGAAAAGCAAGTGAAAATGGGACATGAAAAACTGAAAGAAGATAATTTATTGACGAGAAATTGTGAAATGTAAATGAACTGTAGTGATTATCTACAGAATGAGTGGCCGGGGTCAAAGTTCAGTAGACAATCAAATTGTAAATCTCTTAGCACAATAAATAAATTAAAAAAATATTCAGTTCTCCATTGAAACTGTTTAGTTTGCAGGCTTGAGCAACTGAATTGCAGAGAAATCCAGATCTTCTTATTTTTCATTTTATCTTTAGATTTTCATTGTGTCATCATAACATTCGGTTAAGTAACATTTTCGCAAACTTGACTCGCTAGGTACAGTTTGGTTAGTATACTTCTCCAAAAACTGTGATAATGTAGGATTCTGTAATTTCCACAAAGGGATTCCGGTGCTGAGGATAGCTTTACATAAGTCAAATGCAAACTGGGATTTTTGACTCAATGTTGCAATTGCTGTTGGAATGATTGGAAGTAAAGAAATCTTTTTCCCCAGTAGCCTTGGAAAGTGCATTTTTGTGTTTGATGTGCCGATATGCTGTGATATAAAATACTTCTTTTCGTAGTTCACTGACTGTTCACGTATTTTGCATGTGAGTACTTTACAGTCAGTACAAAATACGTCGGATCCAAAAGTATTAACGTAACTTTGTAATTTACTGCATAAAGAAACACTGAATTTCAGCATTTTGCTGTTAGCTACAACAATGTCGCAATGAAAACTGAAAGAAAAACACAGTTAGACCAGCACTCATTATTTCTTTTAAAATAAACACAAACAGTAATTCAAATGCTTTCTGTTGTCTATACATTCATTTGCGTGGTAGCACTCATTGTTGGAAAGAAAATAATGAACTGAATGAAGGACGCCAATGTTGTCTGCAACTTAAAGACAATAATATACATTTGGCGAACTAACTTTTATTGTCACAGACTAACGTTTATTGAATTAAAATGTACCTGAAGGAAATGTTTAATAATTAATAAATAATAGATAAATAATGAAATAAAGGCAACAAAAAGCATTTATTTTGTAAAATAGGCTTTTATATTTAAAAACGCATAAAAAGGCAACATAAAACTGTGGCATATCAATCACAAAGATATAATTCGTACAGATTCACTTACAAATTGATGATAGATTTGACACATTTAAAAAGGCATTCTGCCTAAGTTCCGGTATCTGCTAATCACTTATTGCTTGTACGCTCTTCTACACTTTCACCAAGTTTGGAGTTATTCAGGAAATTCTTTCTTGGTGTTGCAATTTTCACAAATGGCAGTGTGAAATTCATACGTACACAGCACTTATGTTACAAGTATATGAGAAAAAATTGTCTAAACTAAAATAAACACCCTTAAAGAAATTTTTGCACAATGATGAAATACAATAAAAATATAAATTTGACATATAGAGTATTACCAATTATACACATTTAAGTAAGCATCCGTTCTTATATACGTTCCCATATGTTTAACCTGGTTAAGGGAGGGATCACTGTAAAATAAAAAAGAATTATAAACGATCTGTTTTTTCATATTTTTAGTTTGGAAAATAAGTTTAGATCTTAGCTTTCAAAAAAGTCTCACTTTTTTCCCTCCTGCTGTTTAAAGGTACAAATGCTGTACCTGGAAGTTTACAAATACATCCCATTAATAGGCATGGTTTATTTTACTACTTTTTGTCTTGCATTTCAAAATTTCAGTACTTTACATTCATTGAAATTCCATTATGGGAAAAGTTGTGAAGTAATTGATTTGAAATTTGCCCCAGATCTTTTTGAAGTGTAATGAAAAAATGATGCATACCTTTTTAATTAACTCTGTATACCTTTTACTATCATCTATAGAACATTTGATCCACATAACTATTTTCAAAAAAAGCTTTTTAATGAAACTTCTAAAACTTTTCCCCAGGAATGAGTAATCATTATTGAAGGTCATACCAAGAGAAGAGCTTAATGAATGATGGATGGGTAAGTAAATTACAGAATATTTTGGAGAAAAATGGGTTAGGAGATATATGGAGAAGGAGAGAAAATAACGTAAAACATTTTTGGAAAAAGGCAAGGAAAAGACTGGAAGATATAGAAATACAAATCATGTTCAGTGAGATTGCTGAAAAGAGCTCATTAGTTTATTATAGGCCAATGAAAAATACATGGGGTAGGGAAAAATATATAGACATAGTAAATAAAGAAGAGAGAGAATCTATTGCATGGTTAAGAACCGGAGCATGGAGGCTAAAAGGGCTAAGACAGGGTATTCCTCAGAACCAATGTCCAATATGTGGTGGTAATGAAGACATTGAACACATAGTATTTAAGTGCCAAGGAACAGAAAATTGGAGAAAATTTTTTTTTAATAAGAAGTGGTTGAAGGGGGATAGAAATACACTTATAATTGAAATGATATGCAAGGACGCTAGAAGCATTGGGCAGTTTTTGTGTAAAGTAAAAAATAAATGGCTTTGGACAGTGGAAAGAGAAAAGTAAGAGGTAGTGCATCTTACTTTGAATGGAAAACTATAGTGAATATGTTAATTTAGTGACAAGAGATTGTAAAATGTAAATAAACTGTAGTGATTGTCTACTGAATAAGTGACTAGGGTCAAAATGCAGTAGGCAATCTAATTTGTAAAACTCTTAGCACAATAGCACAATATGAGAGTTTTAAAACATAAGGAATAGTAGGAAATTATTCCAAATTTGCTTATTTGAAATTTTGTTTTTTAAAAAAAGTTTTAAGGAACATTAAATTAAGTAACTGTTTAATTAATCAAATACAATTAATATATAGGCTTAAAATTTATGGTTAATTGTATAGTTTGGAGCATATGTACAAAGTTTCAGAAATTTTGGGATATCACATCAGAAGATACTAAGATATTTCAGTGATGGGTACTTAAAGAATTTGTGCATATGAGGGTACATTGAAAAGCTTCTGGATATTGCCTGGGTAATAGGTGTAGCATAAATTCTACTGCTCAAACCACTCCCTTGAGCTTCTCTGCATGTTCTTGTTTTCCTGAACCAAACCTGGAAACACTAGCACCTTTATTTTTTTCTAGGGTATCAAGCTCCTCTATATAGGCTGCAACAGCATCTTCAGCACCTAAAAATTCTTAACCAGAGCTGCTAAGGGGTACCTTTCAAAACTTTTAGTGTGGAAGAAGCATCCAGTTCTTGCTCTTTACTGTTCAACATTTTTAACACTTGAGGGAGAGCAACAGTTGCATACTATGTGCAGCTATTGTGCTTTGTTCAAATAGTAATGTTACATGGGGTGAACACTATCAGCACCATTTTCTTTCCAACTTTCCAGGCTTTTTTGGCCTTGATGAGAGAGTGTTATCTGAGAAGACTAACTCAGAGGACTGATTCTTTGTTTTTGGATTATAACGCTAACTCCTGGAGGTTTTCATGGCAATATTCTGTTCTTGGGACCTTCTGACCATCAGTGAGATTGTGCAGCACCCAGTGTAATGAGATCTTCCTGAGTTAAAGAAAACTATACAATGTTTTTCTCAACACAATTTGAGCCAATCTTCAGTTTTACCTCAGTGTCCCTGCAGGTGTCAAGGGCTATGTTTGCACCACTTCCTCCACAATATCAAAGTTTTCCTCAGTCATTACTATTGATGATGTCCTTCTTTCTTTTTCTTGGCTTTAATTGAAATTTGATCCCTTTCAAATTTGATGAACCAAATGAAAACTATAGTATGAGAATGACAAAGGTCCTTTAAAGCCAATGTAGGCTTTTCAAGTGATTGTAACTAATTTAAACCTACTTTAAAAATCATAACATTCACATAATGAAAAGGCTCTTGTCCAACTCCACTGTGTTAACTCAACTGACTTACACACTGTAGTATTTCTCAACCCACCAGTAAGGGTTGCATAATAGGGAAAGCAGAAACTTCTTCTCTTAACAGGTAAATAAGTTATCTTTCACACGGAACAGGTGTCATCAATAGTTAAGCCAAATCTAGAAACTTTCTGAGTGACCATCATAAGCAGTCTTCAATGCATATGTGTAAAAATCATATACATGGAAAAGTCAAGTCTGTCAGCAGCACATATGGGGTTCTGTATATGGTTGCTGATGTATATTACACATTGCTTTGCTGATACAACCTGCGTGCAATATATCAGTATTCCTCATGCTTACACGTGACTGAAAATGGTTCCTCATAAAAGTGTTTAGCTACCCCTATTCTATGGTCATGAATGTAACTCGTCAGAGGAAACAGAAATACCTAATGGAACACTTCAACAACGTTGCAAACATAACATGTAAAGTATTAGTATTAAAGTGTGTAACAATAACTGTTTATCAATACTATTGACTATTTTGCTGCCATTAGTGTAGCTGCCATTCTTTTTATCTTTTTTTTTTTTAAATTTATATTTGAATTGAATTTATTATCTTCCACTTATCACAAACTATGGGAATCATCAAGATATGTAAACAGTATCTACAAAAAAGAATGGTTTTCATAATAATAACAATTGCTATGACAAGTATAAGAAATAAGAATATGATATCGCAATTCTGCTTCATTTCTCCATTGTTCTCTTGCATACAGGACCAATGCCAATGAAGGTTTAATTTCAAAGGCTATCACGCAAATTATGTTGGATTTATGCACAAATTTTACAAAAACGAATAAATAAAGAAGCATAAATGTTCATACAACAAACAGAAATAAAAGCTCATGAAACCGAACTGCATATATGAAGAATCTGAATATTTAAGGAGTAGGTATAAGTATTGTTATACACTGGGGTGAAGCCAAAAGGTTTGCAGCTAAAATACTAAATTTAGTTACCCCAGCATAAACATTGAGGGACATAGCTACAGAGGCAAGCAAAATATACCAAGAACTTGCTGCTCAAAGTTGAAGCGGGCATGGAATATTTATAAATACTTACATTTGAATTCACATTTTGCTCAGGTTTATTATAAATTAAGGTGCACTACATTATACACGAAAAGGTTACAGACAAATCACTGGGGGAGATGCCCCATGCACACACATGGCAACACGAACTCTTACACACATGCTAACACACATGTCTCTCACACAACTCTCTGGCTACAACTGACGCCAAGCCAAGCCACACACAAAGAGAACTATATCCTCAATTGCCTTCACCCCAACTAGGAAAATGGAGTTGCCACGCCCAACAAGAACTTAACATACAAATACAACAATTAGCTCAACAATATTATACACAGCAATAATGTGTCTGACGCAACAATGCACACACAAATGATATAGTATTTAAAGAGAAACTAAGATTGAAAAGCATAAATTTTGTAACCAGTTGGAGAAGAGAATTCTTTAAAAAGAAGTGGTTGAAGGGGGATAGAAATATGCTTATAATCAAAATGATGTACAAGAACGCTACTAGGAGCATTGGACAGTTTTTGTGTAAAGTCAAAAATAAATGGTTTTGGACAGTGGATAGAGAAAAGTAAGAGGTAGTGTATAGTAGTTTGAATGGAAAACTATGGTGAATGTGTGATGGTAAAGTAATCAATAAGTGAAAAGTGAAAAACAAGTGGAAATGAGACATGCAAAACTGAAACAAGATAATTTATTGACGAGAAATTATAAAATGTAAATAAACTGTAGTGATTGTCTGCAGAATGAGTTGACGGGAAATTGTAAAATGTAAAGAAACTGTAGTGATTTTCTAGAGAATGGGTGATCAGGGTCAAAGTTCAGTAGACAATCAAATTGTAAATCTCTTAGCACAATAAATAAACAAAAATAAACTAAACTGGTTTTAAGTATAGAAATAATTGAAATTACTCTTATTGAGACAAACAGGGTGTAGGCTAAGATGGAAACTGACTCAGAACGGAACTTTTGTCATAGTCAGGATTTGAATCATGGCTTGTTAGACCTTCACCACTTGAGCTAACATGCTTTCATTATATATTAGACACTGAATCCCTGGTCGGCACTGAGTTTTCTCAAGTTTGATTCATCATTCTATGTTTAAGCTACATATGATTAGTTTGCATAAGAATAGTTTCTGCAAGCACTATTTCCAATAGCCAGTGCCTGAGATTGTGAAACTCATAAATATAAGTTAGCCTGAAGCTTGCTTTTTCTTTCTCTTTTTTTTTAATAGTGTTTAATACTTGGTCTTACTGCCTATACACTACAGGTAGTAATTGGGAAAGGACACTTGGGAAAGAAACATTCCAGCCTAAAATACACTTGATGAAAGTGGAATCAACCTAAACATTCTTACTAGCTTCACTCATTTATTTTGCAGAACATGTATTGTGAACATGAGCTCACATCATCAGCTGCCTGTTGACTGATGGATGAACTCTCGAGTCATATTGTTGAAAGCCTGGAGTGTCCTCTGGTGGCCTATGGATGAAACTAAATAGAGGGTTGTCTGCTTCTGGCAAATCAAAGTTCATGATGCAGTTCTCAAACTTCTTTATGTAAATCTTCTCCCATACTTCAAGCTCTTTGAGTTTATGGGCTGGTTTCAGCAACTGGATATTGCTGTCTATTTCATGGTTTTGAGTCCAGAAGTGAAAGGCAACTGCTGATTTGTCAGTCTCTTTATGCAACGCCGGTGTTCCTTGAGTGGGTGCCTATGTTCCTTTTCATTTTTCCAATGTAAACCTTTATGGAATTTTCACATTGGATCCGGTAGATTTCTGACTTTTTGTCCTGGGGTATGGGATCAGATTTTCTTGCTTTAATGAGATTCTTGATGCTAAATTTGTTGTAAGGTGCCTGGGTAATGTGATTCTTGAATATTTTCTGAAATTTGTGAAAGAGACCTGGGTGGTATGTGAATTTCCTAAAGTTGGTCTTTTCTGCTGTGTTAGAAAGTGTGGTGACCTGCTTGATACGTTTTTGTATTTTGAATTTACATATTTTCCTATCTGCCATTTCCTGGCTGAATCCATTCTCTACTGTAAATGTAACAATGTGTTGATATTCTTTATAGTATTCAGTTCTGTTGAGGGGATGTTGATTGATCTATGAGCCATGCTGTTGAATGCCACTTCTTTGTGAGCTTTGGGATTGCAACTATGTGCTTTGGTGTAATTATCTGTGTGTGTAGATTTTCTATGTATTCGGAATTCTATGCCGTCTGAAATCTTTGTTAATTTGAGGTCGAGAAAAACTAAGGAGTTGTTGTGTGCTATCTCTATGGTGAATGGAATGGATGGATCCTGTAAGTTCAAAAGCTTGAGAGTGTCCTCTATGTGTTTGTGTGTTACTATTGCGAATGTGTCATCAATGTATCTGTACCAAACTTTGAACATACAGGGGAGTGCCTTGGTGATGTGTATTTCAAGTTGGCTCATAAATAAGTTCGCCAGGAAAGGAGATAGGGGGTTTCCCACAGCCAAACCTTTTTCCTGTTGGTGACCTTATTACTCAAAATACCAAACTTGGTATTTAAGTTCAATATCTTCCAAAGATGTAACCTTGTTACTAACCTTTTTCCTGTTGTTGTTTATCAAAATAAATAAGTGAGTGAAGCTAGTAAGAGTGTTTAGGTTGCCTCCACTTTCATCAAGTGTATTTTATTAATTGCTTCACTGTGTGTGATTCCACCACTTTTTGGATATTCCAGCCTAAGTTTAGGATATCTCCTGGCATTTGCCAGTTCTAAGAACTGAGAAAAACCTGGAAAAAACCTCAGTCAGAAGAATGGTCCTGGCGGGATTTGGACCACAGACCTTCCATTCACAAGTCCATACCTTAATGATCTTGACCATTTTGCTGGTGGAAGGCTTGCTGGAGAACACATGCAAATCAGACAAGAAGAATTCAATGTGTGGTATGTAATGAAATCCATGGTGGCTAAGTGTAAGAGAATCAACATTGGACAAAGAAGATCTATGGTTTGAATCCCAGCTTGATATTTAGATATACAAGCCTAGTTCACCTTCTATCTAAACTAGTTTGAAACAAACATACCTGAGCATAATACTTAGAAGAGATATTGATAAAGATATATTATCATCTATGAATAGTTAAAATTAAGTATGGTAATTGATTTGTATTGTTGTTGTTATTATTATTATTATTATTATTATTATTATTATTATTATTATTATTATTATATTTATTATTAGTCAATTTTATAATATTTAAAACATCTTCTGACTGCCAAATACACATTAAACTAGACATCCTTTTGTACTGCCAAAAACCATTGTCCTGTCTATCCATTGTCCTCTTTTGCCTCTCCTTCATGGCTTCCATAACGCCATTGTTCCATATTCTTGGAGGTCACCCTTCTTTTCATCTCCTTGATGGCATTCATTCAAAAGCAATCTTTGATAACTTATTTTGCTCAGTATACATCACATGTCCATACCATATTAATTGTTTCACAGAAATATCATATAATATATTATGTAATATATTTGTGTTAACTTTATACAATTTTAGTCCCATATATCTTGTAACATTATTTTTCAATGGTTATATAATTACTAATTAAAAAAACATATGAGTACACTAATTCACATTTTTATAACTTTATATGTCTTCTTTTATTCTGTACCTTTTTTAGGTTGTGAAACATATACTCCAGATTATATTCCTGTGCTGGGGTATTTTCCTCTGTTGCACTTTTCTTTATGGAGGGTATCGTGTAATGGGTCTTCTTCGTAATATGCCCGGAGGGTTGCTACAACGTGATCCACCAGACAGGCAACATAAAGGTACAAATTATTTTACTTCCATCCATACAGTTTACAATTTAAATAATTGTAAAGATAACACTTTTGAAATTCATTCATTACAGAAATAGTGAATAGGTCAGCTGATAAAGGATGTTGTCAAACACTAAAATCCTGCATTGCATTCTGGGATGACAGAGTATTATCCATATTGTATGTTCTTACAGCCCCAATTGCAGTCAAAATAAAACACTGAAAAAGAAAGGCTCATTTATGAGAAACTTTTCTCATTTCTAGGAAGTTATTGGGAGTGAGATCTGATAGTTTTATTCTTTTAAGTCTGAGAACATAATAGGGATGACTTTACCTATAAAACATTATTATGTATATAATTGTAATAATGCTCTAATAGTGTAAATGCTTGCCTTTAGGAATCATGCAACTGGCTTTATTAGCACCCTACAACAACCTAGCAAGTTCCGTAGCTGCTGCATTGGTGCCAACACTTTTAACACCAAAGATACGCATCACAGATGAGAATGATCGTACATTTAGCTATGTCAGTGACAGCAACAGCCAACCAACAGAAGGAAATCATCAAGAGCCACGTCTGGTTCCAGGTTTTATTTTTATCTTTGTTTTTTGGGAGAACCATCTGAGATCAGAAATAATTTAAGTATGCAATTGAAAAAGAAGATGCTAGGATAGTTGATACAGAGAAAAGATAAACTTCTGATATGGTACTGAGATTTGATTTAGCTGTTCCTTGAAAATTAGTATGTTCATGCTTATACGGTTATTTTATTTAATCCTTTTGATGAAGATTAATTGCACAGCTTGGCCTGGCAGTAAGTCAAGGAATGTTTTCAGAAAAATGAAACATTATGCATTCACTGATTTTATTAGTGGTGTGTATTTTATTGTGCTTTGTCTAAGAGATTTTTGGGTAATATTGTTAGCTATATTGATTTTTTCTTATTGGCATTCACTTTTTACTTTCTCTACCACTTACCTAGTAGATAAGAAAGTATTATATTCCACACAAAAATTTGATGTCAAGATTTCACCAAGAATACGGTTTTGGCACCCTGTGCCTGTGAACAGCATAACTCAAAATACCAAACTTGGTATTTAAGTTCAATATCTTCCAAAGATGTAACACAAAGATTTTCAAGAAATTCACACCCCAAACAAAGATTTTCATCGAAAAACTTTTCAAAATCTTTTTACTTTCTCAAAAATGGCTCTAACAATTTTGATTGAAATATCATACATTTAAGATAATACAAAGACATGGCAAATAAAATATATATCTTGAATTTTCTGGGAATAGCCTGGGAAGTTCTCTTCACTTGGAAGGAATTTTGTATAGTTTGTTTAACTGGCAAACCTTAGAAATACAAAAAAAGCATGCTTCACAAAAAATGTAGAACTCTTTAAAGCACACAATTTATTTCAAATAATTTTTATGGCATCAGCAATTTTCAAGATATTGGTCTGAATTTTTCAATACTTTTGTCATCTTTTTAAAGTGCTATTCAGTTGTTCCTCGTGTTGTCATTGAAAAAAGATCTGATTACTGATTTGTTTTCTTCTATCCCCTTGTGCCTACCACGAAATGTGTAATGCAACTATTCCTGCAAAGGTTTATCTCAATTAACATGAAGTAGGTAGAAAAATAAGCTTTTTATTAAGAATAATGTTTAGAAGTCATAAAAATAAACAAAAGTGGGTAGAGAAAGCTATGTGAATGTAAAATATCAGGACTTTATTTTTAATTGCACTTCACTCACTGTTGCACTAAAAGTACAGTTAGAATAATGAATATTACTGGGCTGCTCATACTTATACAGTCCCCCTAAGAGGCCATGGTAAAAGATCCTTCATTCCCAAGTACACCACAAGATCTTCGTAATCTGTACAACAATTGGAAGGTAGAAGCATATATGTCATACACCTAGATTTTAACATAGTATGCTTATATACTCCTAACAAATTGTTATTTGAAGTCACTGAAATATTTTGCTTGTCATGTTGTTTAACATTTTTGTCAGTGAAATTTTTCTACCAGATACAGAATAAGTTATTGAATAGTAGTATAACATTTGCTTTGAATAAACATGGACATAAATGTAATACTTGAGGAACAGGTGTCTTTGTTGGAGCACTAATGATGATACAATCAAATATGGCTCCAAAGTCTTTTAACTTTCACTCTACCCATTCCCTTCTGGTTTAAAACAGATTACATCTGTTAACGAATTCAAACAAAGATGCAAACAATTTTATTTGGAAATGAATTGGCAGTATTAACAAAAAAGCCCTAGTTGACAGCTGAAATTTTGTTTGGTTTTTCACTTAGGTACAAGCCAAATATTCTGTCACTTAACTCAGATATTACTTTATGTAAACAATTGTTCATTTGTTATTTGGTCATCTTGTTAAAGGTATAGTACAGTCTATAGGAGCTCACAATTTGTACTCTTATTTAATTCTGTTCATTATATTCTTTGTTTAACTTTTCACTGCCACTGCTACATGTATAATACTTTATGTTGTCCCTAGTTTGAATCTCCTTGACTCTTTGGTACCTTGATACAATAAGTTAATTTTAAGCTCAAAAATGACTGCAGCTGATAGAGTTGATATTCACTATTCATTCTCAAATGGCACAAACAAAACTAGATTGGAAACACTACATGGATGATGATTGCCATCTGAGAAATGGCAGGTTACAAGGGTATGACATGGATTTCAAATACAGCTTCGCGTACAGGCTTTTGTCTTGTTTTCTTAGTAAAAAGTAGTGGTGATATACATAAAAAGTTGTGTCCATTCATATCACAAAATATATTGCTCAAAATTTACTCACCTTAATGAAATATCCCTTAAAAATATCAATCTATTCTGCAGGCAGGTAAAATCTTCACTCACTCATGCATATTACTTGGATAAAAGAATGCATGGAGCATGATTATTTTAGGCATTGTATAGGTAATGTGGTTTGTAATTTGTTAGGTTTTTCTGTATGCATGATATATATTTACTTATATTAATCACTTGTATTTATGCAATTAAATGTTTACTCTTTATAGTATAGTATAGTATAGTATTTTATTGTGCTAAGTGCTTTACAAATTTGATTGTCTACTGCATTTTGACCCTGGTCACTTATTCAGTAGACAATCACTACAGTTTATTTACATTTTACAATTTCTTGTCAATAAATTATCTTGCTTTTTTTTCAGTTTTTTTTTTTTTTTTCATATCCCATTTCCACTTTTTTTTCACTTTTCATTTATTGATTACTTAACCATCACACATTCACTATAGTTTTCCATTCAAAGTAAGATGCACTACCTCTTACTTTTCTCTTTCCACTGTCCAAAGCCATTTATTTTTTACTTTACACAAAAACTGTCCAATGCTTCTAGCGTCCTTGCATATCATTTCAATTATAAGTGTATTTCTATCCCCTTCAACCACTTCTTATTAAAAAATTCTTTTCTCCAATTTTCTGTTCCTTGGCACTTAAATACTATGTGTTCAATGTCTTCATTACCACCACATATCGGACATTGGTTCTGAGGAATACCCTGTCTTAGCCCTTTTAGCCTCCATGCTCCGGTTCTTAACCATGCAATAGATTCTCTCTCTTCTTTATTTACTATGTCTATATATTTTTCCCTACCCCATGTATTTTTCATTGGCCTATAATAAACTAATGAGCTCTATTCGGCAATCTCACTGAACATGATTTGTATTTCTATATCTTCCAGTCTTTTCCTTGCCTTTTTCCAAAAATGTTTTACGTTACTTTCTCTCCTTCTCCATATATCTCCTAACCCATTTTTCTCCAAAATATTCTGTAATTTACTTACCCATCCATCATTGATTAAGCTATTCTCTTGGTATTCAATACATTGTCTTAACACATTACTTTTTCCTAGATTTAAAATTCTGAACCAAAATTTCAAAGCTCTTTCCATTATCTTCCCCTTAGTTGGCACCCTGCCCATCTCTAATTGTGCTACCTGTCTTACAATTGACTTCGGTAGCCCTAGTATTTCTCTACAAAACATCCTGTGCACCACATCTATACATTCCCATCCTCTATCTAATCCCCATATTTCTATACCATACATCATTTTTGCCTCCACAACCATCTCATAAACTTTTTCCAGCCATTTAACATTTATATTAGGTACTTTATATTTGCAGCTTCTAATTGCTGCCATTGCCCCTTTACCTTTTGCCAATGCAAACTTCTTTTGTTTCTCCCATTTATTACCTCCATCTATTTTTACTCCTAAATAGATACAGTCACGCACTACCCTGTAATCTTTATTCTCTCCCTTCCACTTTTCATATTTGCCTAACTTTCCCCCCTTTTTGAAAACCACAATCTGTGTTTTCTCTTGATTCACTTTTAACCTCCATTCTTTACAATATACATCAATTGCTTGTAATGATTGTTTTAAACCACTTACTGTAATAGATCCTACAACTAAGTCATCTGCAAAAAGAAGTCCTGGAATTTGGATGTTGTTAATTACTGGTGCACAGTTATTATTCCTTCCAATTTCTAGTAAGACATCATCTATGTATAAATTAAATAAAACTGGACTTAACTTACATCCTTGCCGAAGGCCTTTCTTTTGTGGAATTTCGTTTGTTACACAGCCTGTCTTCACCCTTACACAGAAGGTGTTCTCAAAATACAGTGCTTTAAGAATATTCACCAATTGCTGACTTACTCCCTTACACACTAATTTATGCCACAGAAGTTGTAGCTCAATTCGGTCATAAGCCTTCTCTAAGTCTACAAAAGCCATATACAATTTACCCCTTTTTTCTTTTAAATATTTGTCTGCTAATGTCTTTATAATAAATAAATTATCAATTGTTCTCCTTCCCTTGCGAAAGCCCATCTGGAATTCCGAAAGTATATTATATTCTTCAACCCAAAATTGTAGTCTCGCTGCCAAAATGCCTGCAAAAAGTTTGCCTATATTCGATAATAATGCAATACCTCTGTAGTTATTAGGTTTATCGACATTGCCCTTGCCTTTATATATAGGATGGATGATAGCTTCTCTCCATCGTTTAGGTACATAACCCTTTCTAATAATTACATTAAATAAATCTAATAAAATTTTCACTCTCCCTGTTTCATTACACCACTCCTTAAGAAACTCTGTTGGGATGCCATCAATTCCAGTAGCTTTATTTTTCTTCAGTAACTTAACTTGTTTTATTATTTCCTCACTCCTAATTTCACCATCCAATATCTCTACAAAAACATTCCTTATTTCCAAAAATTCCGTACTTCCCATACTCCTTTCTTCCCCATATAATGTTTTAAAATACTCCATCCATTGTCCTGGCTCAACATTGGGTTTAGTTACACATTTATTATAGGTCGACTTAAGAACCTGCCATACCTTATTAACATTATTTTCATTTAGACATTTTATCAAATTCCTTTCATTGCATTCCCTCCAGTCCTTTTTCTTTTGCTCTAACAATACATTATGTGAATTCCTCCCTTGCATATAATCGTCCCTAGATTTTCTATCACCTAATTCTCTCCACCTAACCAACAGTTGTTTTACTTGTCTTTTTGATACCCTACATTCTTCGTCAAACCAGTCCTTATCATATATGTAAACCCTCTTTTTTGTTTTCATTTCCTCTCCCGCCCTTTGCATAACTGTATTAAGGATATATATTGCATTCTCAATTTGATTATTCTTAACCATGAATGTTACTCCACATAGACATATCTTTCCATAATTCGAGTCAAGAGTCTGTTTAAATGTGTCACAAAATTCTTCTTTCCATTTATAGCTAATATACTCTTTTTTACAATAGCTTTCCACTCTTATATTGTGTTTTACTCATGCAGCGTGCATCATAAAATCCACAATCAGTGGATAATGCCCGCTAGTTGAGCTTAAATTTAATACCTTAAAATTACTTAAAATATGTCCTAAATTCAGAGGCCACAACACAAAATCTATTACACTCTGCCCATTATTGCTAACAAAGGTAAATTCTCCTTGTTCATCTTCCCCACATTTTCCATTCAAAATTTCTAAGGCATTCAACTCACAAAAATCAATAAATTTTTCACACTCTATTAATTCACAAGTCACTTTTTACAAGCAGCTGCTCATTATTGTAAACTAATGTGACAATAAAGCCTCTGTTGTATTTGTCTATTCTATTCTAATGGTAGCAAATAGGTATCCAAATGAAAAAGGATTTAAAATAAAAGAAGAATAAAATTGAAAAACCCAGAAAAAGACAACAAAATAGTGTTCAAAGATCTGAAATAATTCTCAAATCAGGCAACATATAAAGTTCTGCATAAAAAAGTATAGCAGATTTTCAACTATACGAATAAATTGGGGATTGACATATTCCGGATAACTGAATCAGAAATGAAAATCATTGAAGCGATATGTAAACGTGTAGTAGGTTATAGCAAGTATTAATTAAAAAGTTACGAATATTCAAACACAGAAGATATAAATTATAAATATAATAATATTGTAAATTGTAAATTGTAAATATAATATTCAGTGAAGGACTTAAAGGAATTTTTCATATTGCACTAAAGAAAAAACTGATTTATGTACATTCTAAAATATCAATCAATTTTTAAAAGCATGAAAATTCATTCACATTCACCATGATTTATATTTTTGGCATTCAGATAAGTAAAGTTCTATGAGACCATCTATTTCTTACAGAATACTTGCATACTTTAAGTTTAATATATAATCAGAGTTTTACTAGACATAATACGTCTTTAATGCAATTTCAGAAACTCCTAAAGTGAAGCCAAACAACTCCTCCCCAAATTTAGTTCGACCAGGGAGTCCAGACCCACGCAGAAAAATGCCACCCAAACTACAAGCTAGACCAAACATGCCTCTGCCCAGTATCATAGTTTCACCTAGTAGCAGACGTGCAAGTCTGGCTAGTCGAAGAGGCAGTGATTTAAATACTTTAGGAATGAGACTAGACTCCATATCAGGTATGATTATGTTAAGAGCAATATAGCTTTAAAGAGAGACTAAGAAGGATGACTGTTTTGAAATTCCTGTTTAAAACTATTTATTTTTGACATGGATTATACTGTTAACCACTCTTTCACAAAATATTTGCTTAATCACTTTTGATTTAGTCACATATGTTTAAAATTGGTATTCTATCTTGAATCAAATTTAGAATGGAAAACAGCCTTTCCTTTAAGAAAACTTAAGCCACTTGTTTTATTGTTTTATTATAAGTCACTTTTAAACCTGATTTTATATAATTTAAAATGCATAATACTTGTGTAATTAATCAATTTATGGGGGTATTCAACTGACATGCAAAAGATTCTTCTGTTACAAAAGAGGCACTAAGAATAATCTACACATAAAACAAAACTGAAATTTTTCTTGTAGGTAGAGAAGATATTGAATTTGACACAGAAATTTGATACTGGGATTTCATTGGAAATACATGTTTTGAGGCCTCCTGAGTCCAAAGAAAGAATTTTTAGAAAAAGTGGCATGTGTGTATGTGTGTGTTATGTCTATCTGTGTCTCTATGAGAAACTTAACTCAAAAATGAAAAGCCAGATAAACACAAAGCTTGGTATTTAAGTTCAGAACCTTCCAAAGATGTGACACAGAGATTTTAAGAAAATTCTCCCACCCCAAACTACATATTACAGAAAAATTTTTCCAAATTTTTTATTTTATAAAAAATGGCTCTCAATTATGATTTAAGTACTATATATTAAAGATATTGACATGACAAATAAAATGTACCTATATCTTGAATTTTGTGGCAATAGCCATTGAAGTCCTCTTCATTCTGAAGGAATTTTGTATAATCTAATCTCGTATAACTGGTAATCATTAAACAATAGATGAAAATGTACTACTTAAGAAATATAGATCTCTTTTAAATACATAATTTATTTCCAATAACGTTTTTTGTGGCTTCAGCCATTTTCGAGATATCATTATTAATGGTTTGACTTATGCAATACTTAGCTAATCTTTTAAAGTCCTGCTGATTTTCAATTGTTTCTCGTGATGTCATGGAAAGAGTATGGAGTTTTATGACCAGTGTTCAGTGTCCAGTTCTAAAACATTTTACTATCGCTATTTCCTTTGTATTTCTAACGAAATGTGTAATGCAGTATTTCCGGAAAGGTTTATCTCAATTAAAATGAAGTAGATAGGAAAATAAACTTTCGTAAGAATAATTTGTATACCTACTAATAAATGATAGAGGGTAGAGAAGGTCATGTGAATGGAAAACATCAGAATTTTTTATTTGATGAATAACTGATACACATACATGATGGGCTACCCTGAAGCCAGAAATTGCATTTTTAAAACATATATGCATATGTATCTTACCTTTTTACATAAGAAAGGCCATATCAATTGCTGTAAACTTGATATATACTAAGAAACAGGCATCTTAATTACCTTTCCCAAAAGGGCAGGTTCTAATGGGGCTCAAAATTAAAATATCTTGCTTATTATTCGGTTTTGTGAGAAAATGTTGTATAACAAATGCTTATAAGCACAATGTTTCTGATAAGCTTTATTACACACCAAATTTCATTAGGATGAGTATTTAAGAACTTAAACAATTTTTTCTTTATCACTATTCATATACCTAACCACTTACCATGAGAAACCATAAGGTTATACCTTATAGGTTATATTGTTAAACCCTTTGCTTACATTTTAATTTTTTATTAACATTTCACAAAAAGCATTTGCACCTCCACCAAACCAAGACTACCTTCACATGGAAAAATGTTCATTATTCTTTATTTTTTCAGAAAGAGCTCAAACAAATTTGATTAAAATACCATAGATATCTACATGACAAATAAAATTTATACCTTGTATTTGTTGCAAATAGCATATAAAGTCTATTTTATGGTTTGAATTTTGTATACTTTTGTACAACTGGTATGGTAAACCATAAAAAATAGACAAAAACTTGTTGTTGTTCAATGGCACTGGAGATTAATTGATCTGCATCATTTTCCCTCTGGCTTCCCAATATGAAGTCTGTAACTTATCACTTTTAAGGCCTTTGCATTTGGCGAGATGTTGTTTATTCAGGATGACATTTTCTTCACAGAGAGTGCACTTGGGTGTAGGTAGGCATCCTATCTTGTAGAGGTGTTCTGTGGGGCAACATGGCCAGTTGCCATCCTAAATAAGGCCACTGCAGCCTTCCCTGGCATTTTTTGTATATCAACTCCATCTTAATATTCTTATAATCTTTATCCTTTAATTTATCTTCTTCATCAAGTCTCTGCTGTCTTTTGAAATTACACAAAACTTACTATAGGAAAAATGTAAAGCTCATTAAAATATATAAGTTGTCAGAATTTTTTTCATAGTGTTAGCCATTTTCAAAATATTTCAGGTTGTAAATTTACACTTTTACCAAGTGTGAGTAAGTCAACTACTGGGCATGCTTGAAGCTTTACAACTCCTTCCTTGCTTCCCTTCAATTGTGGGAGCTTGTTAACATGAATAAGCATTTAAATGCTGTTTCTATACATTGTAAGCTTGTATCTAAGCACTCTTGCTTAATTTCAAATCATTCCTAAGCTAAAATATGTATACCATATGTAACATGGATGAAAATCACTTTTTTTATGAATAGTTTAATATATAACGGATATATGTAAATTTATCATTAATAGGAAAGTCATGTGGAAGGATCACATGAGAGTTTTAACATATAGTACAATAGAAAAGGAGAAAATCCATCACTGCATGATAATATAGACTAATGCAAGTTGCCTAAAAAATAAGATAAATGGGTATTTATCTGTATAATCGTATATAATAAATACGTATTATTAGCTTCACAAAACAAAGAAGTAAAAATCTTGTGTTTAACACAATTCTGGATGCATGGTTATGAACTTCCATACTACAGCATTAAATATTACAAAATTGGGAGCATTTATTGTCAAAAGGTATACAATACAAATGCAGAGCGGCCAGTTACGTTAGTTAAAAAAACAATGTTATTGTCTTTTAAAACTAATTGTAGAGGTAGAAATTAACTCTTGTTTGTATATAAAAGACCCCACATGGTTGTCTAAAACATTTTAAAGAAAATTGATTTATTTCTCACTGCCTAAAAAAAATAAGGTAAACAAACAATGATATGAGGAGCATCAGAACAAAAAGCAATAACACCATCTGTAGGAATGCCTTTTTGATATGGATTCTCCCTATTTCGATAGTGCTAAATCGATCCATGCAATCCATTTATTTCAAATAGCACTCCTTCCCATCATAAAATTGCTTTGAAATACAGTGTTTGGTTCTGAAAAAGCTTAGTTCACCAACACAAATGGAACAAAACACACTGTTTTATAGAAGCAAAGAATTGCTTACACGACACTATGTACATACATGCCTTTGATTGCTGTATTTGCATTCTGTGGAACTAGAAGAGTACATGTTGCTGCTAAACAATATCGATATCACTTCCTTGGGTCTTCTCAGCCATATTCCATCATGCTAAATGAATGTATAAATGAATGAAAATGAATCTCTGTATTTAAGGTCTGAGATAGGGAGCTAATATTCATAAAATTAAGGATAAAAATAAAAAAAACTACAGGACACATATAATACAATAAATAATTTATATGTGTCAAAGATACACTAATAGAAGATTTGCTAAGCAGTGAAAAGGGAATAATATTCTTGCAGGCACCGTAGAGGTACTAGAAAGGAATGAAAATGCAGGAAATGAGGAGAGGCAAAGAAGTAAATCTGAGTTAAATAGCTTGTGTGACATCATTAAATTAAAATGTATGTCTTAGTCTTAAGCACATAAATGCAGTGGAATGCCTGCAAAGGATACTGAGATGATGTACTATGTTGTCTTGTCTTTCATGCTAGTTTTTAAAAAAAATAGCAAAATGTAACAAGTTGTCTTTTTCTTGCATTATTCTTCATATAAAGTGATAAAGCTCCAAAACTAATGAACTTTTTCCCATCCCTCTAAACCGTTCATATCTCCATTGAAGTGCAGAATTAGGTTTGAATGTACACAAAGTTCAGGGTTTAACAGTCCAAAGGAGAGTCAACGTAACAAAGAAGGATTTAAGGTTTTGAATTGGTCAACTTAGCACTTGTGGGTTTCACTTACACATATTGATGCAGGAAAATGTTTTCATAGCACCTTGTCTACATCATCAGCTGCTGTCAACTGATTTGAACAACTGGGTCAAAGACAGTTGAAAGTGTATCCTCTGACGGCATAAGTTGGAACAATTTTGGGCTAATATTATCTTATAGTGTGCCCGTAGAAAATGCTTATAAAATCAAAAGGAAAGCGAATAAATTACCTTAACAGTGAGCTTAGAACACGATGTGGTCTCGTCTATGGCTGGTGCCTACCTGCCCGCCCGTTTAAGGTATTTTAGTTATATAGGAAAATCGCGTCAGGAAGTAAACAAACGTAGCCATTTTGCAAAAAATTACATGCAAATTGGGTACTGCCAACGTAAATAAAAATGTGAAATCGGCTAAAAATGCGCCGTTGTTACCGCTATTTGTTGTTGTTGTTGTTCTGCGATTTTGTTGAAACGCAACGCGTGCAAATTAACAGTGCGTATTTAATATAAAGCAAAATGGTTTGCACGGGATGTGAGAATACTGTCTTTAGCATTCTAACTCAACACGTGCTATGCTTATATATATAAAAAAAAAACTAACCTAAACTTAACTTTTCGTGAATTGAGAAACGTAAGCTTATATAAAAAAACTAACCTAAATCTAACCTTTCGTGAACTCAGAAACGTAAGCTTATATAAAAAAACTAACCTAAACCTAACCTTCCGTGAATCCATAAATGTAAGCTTATATAAAAAAAACTAACCTAAACCTAACCTTTCATGAATTCAGAAACGTAAGCTTATATAAAAAAAACAACCTTTAGTGAATTCAAACGTAAGCTTATATAAAAAAACCTAACCTTCCGTGAATCCATAAACGTAAGCTTATATAAAAAAAACTAAACATAACCTCCCGTGAATTAGAAACGTAAGCTTAGGAACGCACGCTCGCTTCGCTCGCGTGCTTTGATGTAAACAGTGGTAACAAATTAAAACAAGGATATATAAAAGTAATTCAGAAACCTATGGTTATATAAAAAAAACTAACCTAAACCTAACCTTTCGTGAATTCAGAAACGTAAGCTTATATAAAAAAACTAACCTAAACCTAAGCTTTCCTGAATTCAGAAACGTAAGCTTATATAAAAAAAACTAACCTAAACCTAACCTTTCGAAAGCTTACATAAATAAAAAATCTAACGTAAGCGTAACCTTCCGTTAATTCATAAAGCACAGGTTGTCTAAGATCCCTGGGCTACACTCTGTGGTCGTTTCCGCATTCGCGGCATTAATTTTCGTTTTGGCGGCATTAATTTGTTATATGTTGGCAGCATAAACATATGACATACGTGACATGTGTTGAGCTAGTGCATGGCATAGTGTGACATCTGTTGGACAATATAACACATCATATTCATCGCCGTGGGGCACACTGTAAGATGATATTGTCCCAATTTTGCATAGGACTGACATCATTAGGAATCTCCAAGTTCATCACTTGTTCTTCATGTTTCTTAATAAAGATCTTCTCCCAGACATCCGATTCTTTAGCATTTCTGGTGGTGTTTAAGACCATTAATGTTGTGGCTACTTTTCCAGAAATGATCGGCCACTGCTGAATGGTCTGTTTATATTGTCATGAACGTGACTGAGGAGATCCATATTGTAATTATTATTTTATATTAATTGACATTATTCTATTATCCTGTCACAAGTTTCTAAAGTTTCTAATTTCACAGAGAATCACATTTTACATTTCATAACTTTTCTTAAGCCTGTAAGTGTTTATACAACAGGAAATAGCAGCTTGCTACTTCCCTTGACATTTCCAAGGGATGTCACTATGTCATAATTTCCTGAGGAGTACGTGTCTTTCTGCAGGCTCTTAGCTGCACCTTAAACTGCATTACGTCACATAGAATGTTCTAGAACATTTACATATCGAGTTATATTTCAAACCCAGGGCGGTGGCAGACCATATTTGGTAATAGTTGCCACGGTATTAGAATGAACCCCTCTAGGGTATTCAACTCGATATAACCAAGCCCTCAAGCTCTGCTTGGGGACTTTGTGTTGTAACGTGGTCGGGACCGCTATGGTACCCGTTGACGTCCGGATGGTTTCACTTGACACCACTAGCGGCTTGACAAAGTCGTGTTAAGTATTGGCTCTCCTCATCCACGACAAGACGTTTCTCAAGGTAAGCATTATAAAATAAATTGTTAATAATAATGTTAGCTAGTACCATCATCATCCCTGACCTTGTAAACCCAACTATCGCATGGTAGAAATGTAACTCTTTATAGTCAGATCGCTCTAGCCAAGCATTTTAAATAATTGTCTCTACCTCTGCAATCCCTCATTTAGCTATTCCCCCCAGTGTCACAACTTAGCACGTGACATTTATGGTGGATTTGCCGACTTCTCTAAACCATTTTTGAGAAGTATGGTTCAAATCCGTACCTCTCTATCAAAGTCGTTATAATAGTAGTATCCACGGCTATGGTGGACTGCCACTTTCTTTTATGAAGTATGGCTTCACATAATTTGGGTGATAATTTTTTTAAGATGGGCAATAGACCTCCACCACCACCCTCACCCTCAGGTTCTGGCTCCCCCAAAAGTCTTACCTCTTTGGCTACGGCATCCACGGCCGCCGATCTCCCTGTAACGGAGAAATTGCTCACCAAGTCATATCTGATGTTTCTGAAATGTTCTTTTTCCTCACTTTTAAGCTTCTCTTTGTTTTTCTTATATAAATATTATCACAATTCAAACAGATAATCTGATATACCCCTGGTTTTTAATTTGTTTCAGGTTTGTCCAATTTGTTTGCTCTAATCAACTTCCTTAAAGATAGTCTATTCTGAGGTACCAAAATGATATGATGTTTTAATTTTTTTGAAATTTGTGCATGGATATCAGATGGAAGGTAAATTTTCTATACTGCATATCAGGTTTTTATACTTTGAGCATTGTCATTTCTTCCAAGTGTTTTAAGTCTTTTAAATTTTTTTGATTTTCTTTTTTACTATTTCTTTGATAAACCATCACATTCTGCCATCTTTAAAATTTCTGTATGCTCCTATTGTATTCCACACTGTTCAACAATACTTCACTAGTCTAGGACTGTGTTGATTATTGCATATTTATGTTGTCTAGGATTAAAATCATTGTCTTTGATGTAGTTTTGTGTATGAACGGCCTTCCTAAAAATTCAAAATTGAATTTTCCCACCATTTTTTATTAATTTTAAGTATAGGAAAGGCAACATGTCAGTTTTCATTTCCATATTAAACTTTATGGTTTTCTTTTGCAGGTTCAACAGTTTTAGTGCATCCTCTATGAATATTTTATTTATTATGGTAAACACATCAACAACATAATGGTACCATCTTTTAAAAATATAGCTGAAGGACTTTGTAATATGAACTTTGAAGTGACTTATGAACAATTTGGCCAAAAGAGGTGATAATGGGTTACCCATTGCTAGCCCCAAACTTTGTTTATAGCGTTTCCAAAGGAATTGAAAAATAGATTGTTCAATACAGATATTTGTGAGGTGTTTCAGCTCTTATATTTCAAGGTGACTGAGATTAAGTTCTTCCTGCATTGGATTTAAGAAGAAGGATGTTGACACATACTTACAGAAGAGGTTCAGGAGTGAATGGAGACGTGAGGCCAAGCTGCAGTTTTATGTAAAGATCATGGATGAAGAGTCTGCATTCTGCAGTGAAAACCAAAATGAAGAAGAATTTGACTATTTGGAGGAAGAAATGGACATTGTTTAAATACAGAAATACAGTAATGTTTGTTGAAATAAACATTAACATTAAAGTGTTTACAGAAAAAATAACAATGAAATTTGAAGACTCACTTCTTTTTCCAATAAATGCACAAAGAATAGTATAAAGCTGGTTTTTTAAGTGGAATTGAAATTGTTTATTACAATATTTATAAATATAATTTTTACCATTTTTTTATTAATGTTCAAGATAGATGGATACTGATATTGGAGTATGCAGAACTACTTATAACTTCAACAGAAGAGAAAGAAAGCATTCTGTCGCTACAACAAATAATTGAGATTCTCACTAAAGATCTTAAAGAAGCAAGAATTAAAATCCATCAACTAAAAGAAGAGAACAAAGCATTGGAGAACAAAATGAAATTAAATGCAAGCATCAAATGAGAAAGTGTAAAATCATGATGGAAAACAAATTAAGATGAAGCTATACCAAAACAAAAGGCAGTAACAAAGAATCGCTTCAGCTACCTTGAAAACTACAAAGAAGATATGAATACAGAAATTCAAGTTGACTCAGACAGAAGGAGAGCAAAAAAGGATGAAAAGAATAATGTGGAAACAGGATATAATGACAGAAAAAAAACAACATAAATCTACAAGTGGAAGAAGCAAGAAGAAAACAAAGTGAAAATGCGAGGGAAAAAAGATGAAGTGATAATGATGGGAGACTCATTAATTAAACACATAAACTTGTTAGGAATGGCGAAAGTGAAAGTGTTCAAGGGTATAAAGCCAAATCAATTAGAAAACCTGATAGATAAACAAAGGGTAGAGATTCAATACAATCCAAAAGTAATCTGCCTCGATGTGGGTACAAGTGATCTTGAACAAGCTACCTGTCCAAAAGAGATTATGGGGGATATATACAGTACTACCAAGTGTATCAAGCATATCTATCTGAAAACTTTGGTCATCATTAATGGTGTTGTGAAAAGAAGAGATGTCAATCTGAACTTTATAAATAGTGTCAATGAAGATATTCGCTGAACGTGTGATCAGTTAAGGTGTGTGTGGATATAGATAAGCAAATTGGAAATCACTGTATTGGTAGAGATGGTCTCATTTAAACAGAAGAGGTGCTTCTAAATTAGGTAGAATAATGAAGAATGTAATTCATTTGTGTGCAGTACATGGAAACTAAAAATGAGAGGTACAAAAGTCATGTGTAATACAAAGGAAGTAGGGTAAAATATACCTGTGACTCAAAAACAACAAGGTAAGGTTGTAGATTTTACTAACATAAACACACATAATTTTTTTAATCACATGAGCAACTTGGTATCAGAAAATAAGTGTAAACATAAAGATTTTAAGATCTTACATTGAAACATCCAAAACATTGCTAACAAAAGGGCACCGATCAAACAAAGCTTTCTAATTATGCAGCCAGTTGTTATAATATTCTCTGAACACAGTCTTAAGGTAGAGGAAAAAAGTAAATTGTCACCAAAATTACACTTTAGGGCCCAGTTTCTGCATGAAAAAACACAAAAATGATGAGGTAGTAATTTATGTTCAAAACAGAATGAAATATTCATACATGCATGTATTTACGTTCCATAGATCCTACAATTTGTCTTTACAGCAGGATGAAGAACATGTCAATATGTGAATACAACGTTTACAATATAAATAAATATAAATATATATTTACAATATAAAGAAATAGACAGTAAAACGTATTGTGATGGAATGTGTGGTGAATTATTTGCAATTGAAGTCACCTTAGAAAAGAAAAACCTCATAATATAAGGAGTGCATAGTCCACCAAAAGCTAATAAAAAGTTTTCTTATAAATATTAGAAGGGTGCCTAAATAACATAATTAAGAATAAACATATTATTGTAATAAAGGACTTTAATATAGATGTACTTGTAGAGAATAAAAAGAAAAGTTTGCTTTTAGAATTACTAGAAAGAAATAATCTAACTTTGACAAAAGAGAACCACAAGGTTAACCACATATTCATTGACCTTTGTTGATCACCTGTACACAAAATTAAATAGGGAAGATTTTAGTAGTAAAATCATTAAAATGGAAATTAGTGAGCATTATGGGCAATTAATCAAAACTAAAACCTTAGGTAAACTCAAGTATAAAACAAATAAATTGATAGAAATCAAAAGAATAGTAAATGAAAATACGTTAGAGGCACTGATAAATAATCTCAAAGCAACATAATGTGTAGGAATATACAAAAAAAAGAAATAAATGATAAATTTAATTACTTTGTAATATCTTAAAGAATTGTCTGGATGTAACTTTATCACTATACAAAGGTAATTGTAATAAACAGAAATGTGATACCTGGTATTCCAAAGATGTAGACATATCCAAAATGTGCATGCAATTTCTAAACAATCTAATTTGCTTATATTTTAAATAATGTAATAAGAGATGCAAAAAAGCTGCAGAATAAACTTTTAATAAAAAATGCAGAAAATAAAATAAAAGTAACATGGAAGATGGTAAAAGCAACACATAAAAAAAAACAAGCCAAAATGGACAGAAAATATGGTTACTGAAAAAAAAAAGGTATTAATATGAGATCCAATAAACATAGCCGACTGCTTTAATGAATACTATATAAACATTGTAAAACATTTAGGAATTAAGCAAATTCATAACGAGCCAAAAAGATAATAATGTGTGTAACTCTATGATGCTGCGAAAAATTACAGAGGGGGAAGTTACTAGACAGATAAACTCATTAAAAAGTAAAGAATTTGTAAATTTGTCCGGGTTGGAAGAATTTACAAATGAGATGATAAAATACTGTAAATATGAATTTATATAAATACTGACTCACCTAACCAACCAATTTTTTAATTCTGGATCATTTCCAAATAAGTTAAAACAGGTAGTAGTTAGACCAATAAAAAAGAAAAAAATATCAAAACTAGCAATGGAAAATTACAGACCAATATTTTTATGCTTGATTTTCCCCAAAATAATAGAAGGACTACTTTTAGAACAGCTACAGAGTTTTGCAGCAAATTTGAAATTCTCTCAGAATACCAGTTTGGATTCCAAAAACAAAAAACAGAAAAAGGAAGGAAATAAAGAAAGAAAGAAAGAAAGAAAGAAAGAAAGAAAGAAAGAAAGAAAGAAAGAAAGAAAATGACAATAGTAGAGGCAATCTGCAAAGGAAATAACATCATTATAAATGCAATGGACAAAAAAAGAATATATAGTTGCAATTTTCCTTGATCTCTCTAAGGTGTTTGATTGTGTAAACGTTATAACATTACTAGTTATACTTGGAAATTATGGGATTAGAGGCATACCAATAAAATGGTTAAGCTCATATTTACAAAACAGAGAGCAATGTGTAGAAATAATACACAATACAGGTGGAAATCTTACAAAAATCAGATCATCTTTTAAAAGATTAACACATGGAGTGCCATAAGACTCAAAATTAGGACCATGCATATTTCTGCTGTATATTAACAATTTATTTAAACGTATAAAAGATGTGGGGGGAATAGCTATTATTACATGGATGACACCACAATTGTAGTTACAGGGTAAACAGAAATAGAGGTACAAAAAACAACAAATACACTACTAGATATAATTAGCAGACAGCAAACTTAGGGTGGTATTAAATATAAACAAAACAGAGTCGTTGTGAATAATAGAACACAGGCCAACATTAAATTAACAATATAAAATAAACAAATTTAGCAGGTTACAAAAACAAACTTTTTAGGGTTAGTCATAGACAATAATTTGAAATGGAACAGACATGTTGAAAGAGCATAAAAAAATTAACACTGGCTTATATATCTTAAAACAAACAACACAAATAATGGATAGAAAAAGTATCATACAAGTATTTTATGCCTTTAACCACTCTCACTTAAGCCGTGGGGTTGTTCTATGGGGTACAGCACAAAACACCTCTATTCTAAAGTTGTTTAAGTTGCAGAAAAGAGCAATGCACATAATGTTAAGAATGAAAAAACTGACACATGTAGAATTGCATATAAGACACTTAATATTTTAACTTTACCTTCATTATATATATATATATATATATATATATATATATATATATATATATATATATATATACACACACACACATGAATTTATTAAATTTGCTGTAAAAAGTTATAGTAATCAAAACAAAATATAAACATTCATAACCATCACACCAGGACAAAATATAACTATTTCAGAAATAGATTAAGAGAAACTCTAAATCACAAATGCATAGAAAATAATACCAAAGATATGTACAATCACTTACCTTCTTAAATAAAACAGATAACAAATGAAAAGATAAAACTAAAAGCTGCCAAATCCTATCTGTTAGAAAATGCCTTCTACTCCTTAGAAGAGTACAAAAGGGCAAATGTAAATGCACTTTAAAACAGGGTATTTTTGCACTTCTCTTTTTCTTGTGCATATGTATATTCACTGTTGTATTTTTGTATAATTTGACGATCCTCATAAAATGTAGTTACAATGCAGAAAATAAATATAATACAATATAATAGTATTCTAATTGCAAAATATGCTTAATTATAAATGTGGTAATAAAAAAAAATAATAATTTTGGTGATAACAGTATTTAGGAAAGTGATATTTTCACTACAGTCAGGTATGAAGAACTTTAAAAATGCGCTGGTAAGTTTAGGCGATACCAGTTTTTCCTCTCCCCTGAAAACATTTTTATTATGTACTTAGTGCTTTTTGATTCAATGCTCCTTATATGTGGTGACCTTTAATTTAAATTTTTTTGTTAAAAAATAGAAACCGATCAGAATAGAATTTTTTGCTTCATCCAGACTTATAATCTGAAAACCATTATTGGTATACTAATCTACATAACAGCTATTTGATCAAGTTATAATTGAAAACAACATTCTTGTATATATATGCAAAAATATTGGCACTGGTCTCAGTGTGATTCTCTTGTGTATGGACTTGGAATTAAACACAAATTTTGGAGGGCAAGTAATATTTAAGAGGATCAATAACAAGGAGAACCTTAACTATTTCAAATTTCTACTAAGTAAAGAGAAATGGGAAAACATTACCAAATCAGATAATCTTATTGTTTGTTTGTTTTTTTATTGTGCTAAGAGTTTTACAAATTTGATTGTCTACTGCACTTTGACCCTGGACCATGATCTAACAATACAGTTTGTATCATTCCTAGAAAAATATGATGTTTAGCCACTCCCAGTTTGGTTTCTGAACAGGAAAGTTCATTAAAAGCACTTTGCATTTATTTGTAGATGACATCACCAGTGCAATAGATCAAAATCAGAAAACAGCTGGGCTCTTTCTAGACCTCATAAAGGACTTTGACATTGTCAATCATGAAATACTAGTGGATAAATTAGGGAAATGTGGCATAAGGAGTATAGGAAATGGTTGGTTAAAATTGTATCTCTCACATGGTTCAAATTGTATCTCTCACAAAGGGAACAGTTTGTGGAGGTAAATGCCAGTCATTCCATTTAAGTTTGTATAAAAAAATTAGCACGCCACAAGGATCAGATTTATGACCCATTCTATTTTTAATATATTATATCAATGATTTCCATCAAAACTTAAGGGTTCTTGAAAACCTTTATTTTCAGATAACAAAATATCATGTACAGAAATAGTAACCTCTCTGCTCTCAAAAATTACATACATCAAAACAATAGAATCCTACATAAACAGCTGTCAGGAATTAAACTTCACTCCTCACAGAATTTAGCCATGTAAAACCTAAAAAGATTAAAACTGACAATCATCACATAAACAAAGTGAATATAACTACATTTCTAGAAATCTGGATTGGTTCAGAGTAAAATTGGAATGCATAACGTTATCTGGTCAATGAACTATCCAGAATTTTCTATGCTTTCAGAGCAGCAAGTAAAGTATGTATCTCAAGCATTTTTAAAACCATGTACTTAGGATATGTCCACTCCATATTAACTTATGGTTTTCCACTATGGGGTATGACTTCAAATATATCTACAATTTTAAACTGCAAAAGAAAAGAATAAAAATTGTAAAACAATTTTCCATAAGATCACCTAGTATTTTGGGAACTAAACATTTTACAGATCCCTTTTAAATTATATTCTTGAAATGGTATCTTTTATACATAAAAACAGAAGTATTTTCAAAACATGTATGTATTATTCACACAACAGTAGAACATGTTAATGCCTCATACTACTGAAGTAATAAAAGCTACAGTAGCATCACATACAACAGAGTTCATCTGTACAGCAGTTTACTAGTTCACTACAAAGAACAGTTACACCAGATTTAAACAATCATTAAGCACAGTATTGTTAGATCATGTATTATTTACCATTCAAGAATTTAAAGATTTGAATCTCTAAAGTTCAAGTATGAGCCTTGTCATTGTATCCCTGTTTATTCTTGACATTTTGTATATACATCTGTACACAACAACAACAACAACAATAACAACAATAATAATAACTTTATTGCAGTGAATAGACTCTTACAAGAGCATCTGATACTGTCAATTATAGCTATGCAATACAATTTACTTAATAATATTTCGTTCGTCAGTTCGTCAAAATATTTGTATGAGATACGTCGACTATAAATTCACCAGTTATGAAAATCTAAAGTATTACAACGTTAATTATACACAAAGTTGAAGTACGTGAGTTAAAAGCAATAAGTAAGAAGTTATTACAAACAGTTTCAGTTTGGCGAGTATCCAGATCAATATGTAAAAGTGTTAGTGAACGTGTTCGACAATAAAAATTATAAAACAAATTTCTTCATTAAGTGTAATTTTTGGATAAAAGATTCCTTTCCGTTTCACAACCTGTATAGAGATACATGTTCTACCAAGATAAGATGATAGCTAGCCGGAGGACAATATACAAAACTTAAAATTCTTTCGAACACTAATTGATGCAAATTGCTAATGCCAGATGGAGCTACAAACCAAACAAATGAATGACGTCACAAGATGGTTCCACTCACATGAAGTAAACACAATATAAAATCTCCAAGTTCTAATAATTTACGTAAAACATATTACGTAATCACAATTGCTCTCGCAATTTGTCCATTTATCTTTGTTTTATTTTTAGGTATATATTACTTTCTCTACTTCATACTTACAGTAAGTAGTAGAGGAAGTATTGAATTCCATCCAAAAATTAAATTCAAGATTTCACCAGAAATACATGTTTTGAGGCCCTTGAACAAACAAACAATCAAAACAACCATGCATGCCTGCCGTAAACAGCATAACTCAAAATCGAAAAGTTGTTTTAATATGAAATTTGGTATATAAGTTCAGGACCTTTCAAGGATGTAACACAAAGATTTTGAAAAAATATCTCTCACTCCAAACTATCCTTTACATGAAAAATGATTCATTATTTGTGATTTTCTCAAAAATGGCTCTAATAATTGTAATTAAAATACCTGTGTTTAAGCCATTTTCATGACAAATAAAATATATATCTTGAATTCTCTGGGAATAGGCTCTGAAGTACTCTATAATCTGAACCACTTTGTATAACTGGTAAACAGTAAGACAAAATCTTGCTACACAAAAAATGTAGATCTTGTCAAAGCACACAGTTTATGTTAAATAAAATGTTTTGTAGTATTAACCGTTTCTGAGATATTTTTTGTTATTCCTTGAATTTTCAGATACTTTATGCTTTTCTCAACTGCAAATTGCTATTCTTTTTTTTCCTGTTCATGTTCATGCAAATAACGCAGAATTTCAAAGCCATCACATAGTGACTGGCTTTGAAAAGATTTGATTATCATTTAAGTTTATTATATTCTTCTTATACCTACAATGAAATGAGTAAATGAATAATGAAGGTTTATCTATATTAACAAGAAGTAGATAGAAAAATCTGCTTTTGTAAGCATACTCAGTAAAAGTGAGTAGAGAAAGTCATGTGAGTGCTAAACCTCCGATATTTTTTTTATGTAATAATTATTATTCAAAACTTGTTTGTACATTCATAAGGACAGCTTGACTATTATTATATTGTTGTTTAAATTTGATGAAGCTGATATTTCTGTATAAAAATCAAATGGTAACTAAGTATGTGTGATATGATACATTAATTTTGTACAATAGATTAAAAAAATCTAAACTTTGGTTGTAGGTTTAACTCATGGAGAGGGTGCCTCCTTACTTGCAACTGAGTCTCCAAGTAGAAGAGGGAGTGACAGCAGCAGTAGACGAGGTAGTGAGTGCAGTATTCAGCGCTTTACTGAATGTGGTAGCAGACGAGGCAGTGAAAGTAGTCGCAGAGGCAGTGATTGTAGTCGCAGAAGCAGTGATTGTAGTCGCAGAAGCAGTGATTGTAGTCGCAGAGGCAGTGATTGTAGTCGCAGAGGCAGTGACTGCAGCACAAAGCAAAGTATAAGATTATCTACTCATCACTCAGGTGACTGTGATCGGCGTGGAAGTGAATGTGGGAGCCTTGCAGACATTGCTGAAGATGAAATACGTACTTTACAGCAAGGTAGCTTGTGCTTCATATGTTTTGTTGAAGAATGTAAAAATAATATTCCTGGAAAAGAATGTTATGCCAATTTTGTTTTTCTATTGTCATGTCTACCCTAAGTACATCATCTTCCAGATTTAATACTGATTATGTATTAATACTACTAAGGTATAATATAACTCTTAAATGTATGGTAATGTATCAATATGTAAATTCAATATTATTTTGCATTATTTTTTCACTAACAAATGTCTAAATACTTGCACTCACTGTGTCCCAGCCAAGATGTATATTGGCGGCCAGTGGAACTACATGCTGTTAAGCTGACTTCCATGCAAATAGAAATGAGAGCAAAAGATGACATTGGTTATATTTCATTAAATACCTATCCTCAAGGTAGCACCAGAGCCAGTTTGAATTCATATTCATTTATTGCATTTATTTGATCATTTATGTATACATGATATGGAATTGTCAAAATATAATTTACATAAATCTGTCCAAATATAGATTACTTTATCAATGAATTACATACTTTAAATGCTTAGCAGATTCCATTCTGCAGTGGAAAATATATTCATAAAATAATTTATTTATTACATTGCTGAATTATATTTTAAGCATACTACAAATGTATGACAAAACATATCAATGATATCTTGATTCTGACAGATGAATCTCCAGCCTCTCCTGTTACTCCAACATCAAGAAAGAAAAGTTTGAGCTGGCAGCATTCTGTACAAACAGATTCAGCAAGAGGCAAGCACCATACAGAGCAAACAGATGATGAAGTTACTGCTGAGACAAGTCTGTTACCCTCCCAAGATGAACCAGCCAACAGAGGAAACCATGTATGTTTTGTAGCCTGCAGTGCACAATTTTTTTCCCACAAGTTTCTTATAGGCTTCCAGTTATTTGTTACAGTTTTATTAAATGCTGCAATTATAGTCTTAACTATTTATGTTATTATTAAAATTAAGTTAGTTATAATTGTTTGACAATTGAAGCTAATGCTATTGCAGGGCAACCTTAAAGGAAGACTGAACTAATTTTTTAAAGATTTCTAACAATAAAACCTAAACAACTCTGAGTACATTGTTGAAAACCGCATCTTTCTCTGACCTCTCATTTTCATTCTGGAAGCAACTTTATGTTTAATGCAATAAATGATGTCATGAGACTAGGATTGTGCCACACTGCTGAATGTCACTTGTATTAGTTAGCCTTGCATTGCATTTAATTCCTGTTATGTTGTGATTGTAGGACAGTTTTTCTTTCCCATTGTTCTGTGAGGTGTTAGTCAAGAATGCCTGTGTGTGTGTGTGGTGCTTCGTTGTGCAAATAATTCCAGCATAAACAGAAATGTTGGTTATTACTCATTCCCTAATAGAGATAAGAATCAACATATGTCAGCAAATGCATTGCTGATATGAAATGCAAAAACTGTGCCAATCAAAGATGCTAGAGTAAGAAAGTGATTTTAATGTGTCGGATGTTATAAAAATAAGAATAATGAAGAACGAAGAATTCAAAGGCCCTAGACTGAAAGATAATGTGGTGCCTTCAACATTTTTATCAGGACTAGAAGAAAAACCTCCCCCCCAAAAAAGAAACTTAAATCTTAAAAGAAAGCAAGTGCTACAGCTAGTCGATGATTCAGTAAGCAATTCTGAACAAGAAAGTGAAGCTACACTAGTTTCTGATCTTTATACGTGGAGTTGAAGATGATGCTGAAATACAGTGTGAGTTGGGAACTGAAACTTTTAGTACTATAAATGGCGCTAATGTGAACCAAAGTTTGACTGATGAGGAAGGCAAATCTTCAGCTGTAAATGAAAATTATAAAGTGAATGAATATTTTAGGGAATCTAGTGAAGATGGAGAAGAAGATATAGGTATGCCCAGAAAATATTCTTTTGTGTTTGTATGTGTAAATGCTCTTCTTGAGCTCTTCAGTACTTGTCACACATGTGGTGAGCTTGTCACTGAAAGAAAATCTAACACACAAGCATTAATGCGAATTATCTCAGTGTGTGAAAGAGCACACATATATATGGTGCTCTGGAGGCAAAAGTGGAGGTCTGAAAAGTAATATGTACATAGTTTAAGACATGTATCTCTGCAGAATAACATTTAACTGTTTCTTTCTTTTCATTCTCAACTTTTTCTCAGCTTTTCATTCTTAAAAGCAATAGAACTATTCTTTTTTTCTGAATCATATTTTTACACACTTGTTAAAAAGTTTGTTTTCCCTTCTGTACATAAAGGCTGGTTAAAAGAAAAAGAAAGTAATTTTGGAATTGTCATGAATGATTCAAATTTATGTTTGTGTGGGGATGGACATTACGGCTCTCCAAGATTTTCTGCTAAATATGTGACATATCCTAAAATGAATTTGACAACAAATAAAATATTGGATTTCATAATTGTACAGAGAGGAACTGTAAGTGGTGATATTGAGAAAGCTGTTTGTGAAAATATACTGACTTCTATGAATGGGACCTGCCCAAAAATATTGTTCATGGTAGACAGACACTTGCACATTAAGAGCGTTGATGAAAAAGAAATTTCCGCCTAAAATATCTACACCATGAATTTGAAGTATGTCATCTTGCTTAATCGCTTATGAAAATATTCAACATACTACAGTGACTACACATTCCCGTGAAACTAATGCTATGACTGATCACTTGCTCTGGCAGGAAATACTTGCTTCAAGAATGCTGGCTAGCCACATGACGTCACCACACTGTGCTGCCTGTATGGAAAATATCCTGCAGATCCTCAACAGTGAGTCATACAATGTTCTGGTTTTCAACATTATTATGCACAACCCAAGATATTGTAGAATATTAAATAAAATAGGCATGTGAATTTTTAGTTGAGTCCTTCTTTAAGATGATTCTACTTTTCTTTTACACCATTATTATTTTATTAATTGAGACGAAGTACACATACACAAAAAAAGAGTTGCAAATACAGAGGCCAAACTGATAACTGCCTACCATTTTTATGAATTCTATGATATAAAAATTGTAAGTTCTTCCGCATCTTTTTGTTCATTCAAATTTTTCAGGTCAACATTGATCTCTCTGAGTGTTTAAAATATTAATTACAAACATTCCATGTTGATTTAATAAAACATCCTTTATCCACTGAAAATTAAAATTAATGCTTTATTAATTGAAATTGAATTCTGTCCAGCCATGCTTCATCATCAATGTAATTTTATAGTATAGTATAGTATAGTATAGTATTTATTGTGCTAAGAGTTTTACAAATTTGATTGTCTACTGCGTTTTGACCCTGGTCACTTATTCAGTAGACAATCACTACAGTTTATTTACACTTTACAATCTCTTGTCACTAAATTATCTTGCTCTTTTTTTTCAGCTTTTTTTTTTTTCATGTCCCATTTCTACTTTTTTTTTTCACTTTCCATTTATTAATTACTTAACCATCACACATTCACTATAGTTTTCCATTCAAAGTAGGATGCACTACCAATATATTAACATTAGATACTGCTGGCAAATGAATATAACAAACTTGTTATGCTACTATACATTTAACTGGAGATTCAGGCATATTGTTGTGTATGAAACCAAGTTGTCATTTATTACAGAGAAACAGAGAAACTGTGTGCCTGCTACACATTTATTAAGTGCTCTTGTGGCCTGATGGATCATTTGCTTGTCATATTGTAGACCCCAATTTATTTACTTTTTAATTAAGAAGTTTCCATGCTCAAACTAGAGATGTTCTCGTGTGCTTGTGTATGTGTTCGAGCTATTAAATTAACCAATTAGGGTATATCAGTGTTGATGTTGGAAAGTTGCTGAACTTCTACATATAGAGAGAGAGGGAGAGGGAGAGGGAGAGAGAGAGGGGGGAGAGAGAGAGTGTGTGTGTGTATGCATGTGTGCATGCATGCGTGTGCATGTGCGTGTGTGTGTGGAGAGAGATCATTCTGTATAATGTTATAATATATATAATATATTATATATATATATATATATATATATATATATATATAATCATTCTATATAATACAGCAAAAAACAACTGAATGAAACTAACATATATGAAAATCTTGGTGGATATAAAACATATTATGTTTAATCTTGTAGTACCCAAATACACAGTTTTATTTACAGCAATTTCTTTATACTCTGTAAAATTGATTTCCCTTTTTCAGCTCTCCCCCTCCCCTAACTCTTACCTCTTCATGCCTATTTTGCTCCAAAGAATGCTATCTGTTATAAACACAGATTGCAAATGATAATATGTTGTCATGATGTGGTACAGTTTTCAGAAAGGAATTGTTAAGAGTGTCTGTGCTTGATCAATAATTTTGCATCTGTTTCTGTTTAAAGGATAAATAATTATAGGATCTCAATAATTTAAAGAATGGAATAACTTTAAAGATTAGATAATTAAAGGCAGAATAGCAATTTATAGAATATTTTTCATGCATCACAGCATGCACTAACATATGCATTTTTTTATCTTAATCCCATCAATTGTACAATTTCCTATAGATGTGATGCTGAAAGTAGCAATGATTCTTACTAAATTTCAGTAAATTTATGCTGACTATCAAGAAAAAATACTCCAAGATTCTGAAAATGTTTCTGTATTGTTAAGTTAAACCAGAGATTTCCCCTACAGGAAAGTGACCTGACACTGCACTCCATTCTCAACCATATAGCATATGTGAATCGGAATGCTCTGCCACATGTGACTGGTGATGCTGCATCTCCGCCAAGCAGAAAAAGTCAGGTGCAAAGGGTCCTCAATGCTACATATATCACTGCTCTTCTGGGTATTGTTTTGTGCCTGGCTGATGTCGGGCGATTATGTGGCCCATATGGAATGTCAGCAGCAACATGGCCTCCAGAAACCAACACAACAGATATGCTTTCCGTAAGTAAAATACTGTCATTTCATATTTCATGCTCTACAAGGAGAGTAGCAGCCCTACTGTGATTGATATTCTATATAGCATGACTCCTTTCTTTTGTTAGGTAGGTACATATAAAATTGAAAAAATAAATTAATGAAATGTAAAAGAAACTATGCTGGGTAAACTGCCTTATTCTAAAAAAGAAAAGATAAGCTATTAAATATGAAACATTGTAAGGTGGAGTTGTAAGGTAGCTTAACATTTCTGTTTAGTCTTATAGTATAATTGTACAAAGTTTCATCTACATAGCTCAAAGAATGTTGATTTGCATGTTAGGAGTTGAAAATGGATTAAATATAAGAATGGGTTATCATTTTTTCAGTTTTTAGAATCCAAATGTACCCGGTTTTGCCAAAATCATACAAAAAAGTTTGCTTGATAAATTTTCACGGAAATATGAGGAAAATGTGCTGATATGAATGTTATACAACCCCTCCTAAAAGCTCCTCTAGAATAACTAAATTTTAAAATCTTCCATGCATCCCCATTTACCTTTGGGCTTGAAGACATTAAAATGTGACATATTTGCAAGAAAGTGCAAAAGTAACCTCTGATATCCATATCCAATGAAACAAGGTTGAAATTTGCTGACATGAATATGAAAAAAAAGTACTAACCCCTTTTTGAAATCATTATATAGCCTATGACCTTATGGAAGAATAGGGCTTTTCAATGGTGAAAGAATTATAATTGGTTCAGTAGGTTTTGACAAACACAACCACACATACACACGCTCACACTAACTTTGCTCTACTACTTAACTATAATAAATAGAGGAAGTATTGCATTCTACCCAGAAATTCAATATTGGGATTTCACCATAAATACATGTTTTGAGGCCCCTGAATCCATAATGAAATAAATACAGAATTTTAGAAAATGGTCCATGTGAGTGTGCACGTGCATGTGTGAACAGCATAACTGAAAAACAAAAGGTCCATTAAATACAAACTTGATATTTAATGGAATTAATTATTCTTTCATATAAGCCATGTGTTGGACAAGGTTGGAAAGGTAGAATCAGATGACTAAAAAATTCAATGCCATAGCTGAGATTTGAACCACGAATTTCCCAGTTTCCGTCTGGTTACTCTAACCACTGAGCTAGCATGGCAACATGCTGGCATGATATTTAAGTTCAGGATCTTCTAAGGATGCAATATGAAGATTTTGTGGAAAAGTCCCACACCCAAAATTGCTCTTTAAATGGAAAGATGTTCATTATTTTTTATTTTTCCAAAAGTGATTAACATAACATATGCTTAAAAGATAGATATAGACAAAAAATGTAGATTTTGTTAAAGCTCTGGTAATTTGCTACTCATTTTTTTTTGTTTGTTGTTGTGCTCATACAAAGAGTCCAGAATTTCAAAGCAATCCACTTTTTAAAAATCTATTGCAATAGCCTACTATATCCTTGTTATATCTTCAACAAAATGTGTAAATGTGCCATGATATTTTATCTTGATTAACAAGAAGCAGAGACAGAAGAATAAGGTTTTGTAGTAATAGTTTGTAAAACAGCAAGAAGAGAAAGTCATGTGAATGCAACACATCACAATATTTTTAAAATTTTTATTTTCAGCATTTAGATAGTGGATCACTGCAGCCAATCCAAGAAGATATGTCAACATACCAACCACGTCCATGGCCTTGGTTTTGCTTCCAAACCTTGTGCAGAGCTCTGGAATTTGCAATGGGTTGTGCAATGGCCAACATAACCAAACAGCCTGTAAACAGCAGGCACCAGTATTTACAACAGCAATATGCTTATTCATTGAGACTTAAGCAACATCGGGAATCCCTGTATATTTAAATATCAGTGTCAACAATATTACACAAGGCAACTTGTTTTGGTGTAATTTAATTTTTAAAAGATTAATAAGGAAGAGAGTACATCTTGCTAGAAGAGAAGTGCTACAAAGCAGAATTAGTAAGCAAGTGTAATAAGTGTTGAAGAAACTCATATATCTGTTGATAATAAATGATGTGCCAGTGACATTTGCAATAGTTTTTTCATGATTTAGCTCAATGGTTTTAGTCCAAACAGTTTAAGGATACAGGGAAAGTTCAAAGTGTCTATAATAATGTCAGGGAAATTAAAGTGACTGTGGTATGTTATTTTTATAAAGTAGGATAGTACAGAAAACTTCCTCAGCAGTGATGAAATACAAAAGTTCACATTTTTGGAAGTTGGATTTTAAAATTGCACAAGAAAGCTGAATATTTAAAATAATGTTTATTTAATTGAATTTTATTAATGAGCTATTTTGGCAGAAAGGAAGTGTAACAGATTTAGAAAGCTGTATATTATAAAATACATTAATTTTCATGTAATGTAAATGTAATTTCCATAAAAAAACTTATTTCAAAGAGTTACAAGTTCCATATACACTGTGTAAAACAAGATGAGACTTATTTTAAGAGAGTTTTAGCATTATTTTAAATCACGAAAACCTAAAAATTATAATATTAAAAATTGTTTTATGTCTTTGTTGAAATTTTAGTTTAAGTCTTACATTTTAAATTAAGCCACAAGTGTACAAAATAATTATATGTCATGTACTTCTCTCTCTACATAAAATGTATTCTGACCATTTGTACTGTTTCACTTGCAATTAACCATACACATCTAATACCTTAAGCCTAATGATGCCCACACAAGCATGAAATTTAAACAACAATATTACTAAGAAAACATTCTTATTAATAGGTACTCCAAAGTTTTGTTCAGAAAGGGTTATTACTACTACTATGAGAAGAGTTTGCAGAAGTATTGCACTGACATAAACAGCCCTTTCTAGCTGAAATATAACAATATTAAGGACTGAAATATCATACTCTGAAATGTACCTCTGCTTATTTAAAGAGGTGTAAATTTTAGACTTAATAACTTACAATGAGTCTAGAATTTAGACTGGACTGTATGCACAGCAACTTTGAATTGGACAACAGTTGCCATAACTACTGTTTAAGCTCACTGTAAACAACATGTATATTTTATCAGTTGAGTTCTGGCAGTATCATGGGATGGAAGTTTGCTATACATTACATGTAAAATTGCATTGTGTATTGGTAATAAGTTAATCCTACAGTTCATTATACCATACAAAACAGTGTACTTTTATCATACGTGAAATACTCAAACTGTCAGACAAAATTTTATCATACATTTTGACCCTACAATTTCTAACAGGATAACTATACATAATCTCATGAATAAAGTCAAACATATAGGATCTTTTTTTTAACTGAAAACAGTTCAACAATGCCATGCATTGACCGAAGAAAAACCAGAAAATTAGAAATGCAATGAATGTATTCACAATCATCATAATAATTTTCAACATAAGCAGTAATATGGATAAGCCAAGCATGTATTGTGACTTTGTTTAGTTTTCACTGTCACTTCACTAATGTGACTTAGTTCAGTTTTCACTGTCACTTCACTTTTTTGCTTTACGCATGGCAGTGTAATGAATCATGCTCAAAGCAGCCTCTTCTTCTTTCATTGCTTGCTAAATGTCGAAATAGGACTCAACTTTTCGCTCTAGTTGCTATCACTTGCTCATATAACACACTAAGTAACGCTCATATACCATACTAAGTAACCCGCACTTTACATTACAACCCACACTGACTCACTACCACGAGCAAGCTCGCCGATATATATTAGTAGAATTCTTCAAAAGTTCGCGGGAGGTGGGGGAAAAACATTAAAAAATGTCTCATATCTCGATATCGCTTCTGGGATTCACGTCGGATTGCTCCTCCCTCTTCTTATCTCTCCAACCAAACAATCGGCCAGCGCAAAGGACATGCCCGTAGCCCGGTCCACGGCAGCTCCATTATACAGCTCCCTCCTCAGAGTTGTTCGTTTGAGCACCCTGTGATATAGGGCGAGGTGATCAAGTTGAACCACTATTAGCTTCCCTCGGAATTGACGCCAGCTACGGTGTACCCCATCGTTGATACCTTATGCAGACGGTCCCACGAATCTTATAACTTTGACTTCCCTTTAGACCTTGTGAGACGATAGAGCCGCATGAGATCATCTTTCTGGAATCAGGCACTGGTCATGGCGTGCTTTCATCGGTCGCTTTGTTCGTTGGCGACCCGACATTATACCACTGCACTTGGCTCCGTCTGGGGGACTGGGGCCCAGACTTACTGCGCAGATGTCGCATTGCTGGCACCGCCTTTTTATGTCACTTCCCAGACAAAACCAATAAAATCGCTGACGTAGTTTCTTCAAGAATTTATTTACACCAAGGTGCCCTCCGGGGTACCGGCATAGGTATCCTCGAGGGCTCCCTTCACGTTGCTCCTCGGGAGCACTATTTATTTTACGTTGGTTTACCCATCTGTGAATTCCCACACTCTTTAACACAACGTTTCTGACCACCAGGGAGTTCCACAGAGCCTAACAGATCTTATAGGTCGGGCCTCTGTGAGTAACGTCCTATCACGCAGGTCGTTCGCCAGATTCTTTATCTATCAGAATCGGCCCTTTGTCTCGAACCTCCAGTTGCTCCCTTCTCAAAGCCTCTTTGTCCCAACCGACTGCAGCTTATACTGTGACCGGGCGTAAGGCTGCTGCACTCTATTTCTTTCCCATCTTCACACAGTGGTTGCACGATCTTAGGAAGGGACGCTTGTGTTATAATTGCATCTTGCAACCGGTGATCCGAGATGAAAAGAGGTAAATGCGATAATGCGGCAATGTGGTCAGCTTCAAATCGGCTCTTAGCAGTTTTCCTGATCTCTCGCAGATTGCCCTTAGGTGTACAGGCTTTTCGCAACTCCAGCAAGCAGATCTCTAGCTCCCACTTCTACGTCGGTTAAGCTGTTCTCAGCGCTAGTTCTTGCCGTTATCAGTCACTAGGTGGCTGTTCAGGCCGCCATCTTCGCTGCTTCAATGTGGAGGTCAACCACCAGGGCATCGTCGATGTTACGGTATTCCGCTGGAAGTTGCTGTTTCATCTCCTGCTAATAAATGCGTGGGCTACCTCTCTGGAAATATAATCTGGTGATAAATCGGTCAAGAGCCCAGTGTAAAATTGAGTTTTATGTATGGACTTCTTTAAGTCCTATGGTTCTTGGCGTCTCACTCTATATTGGGCGTGAAAGACTGGACATTTTTCTCAGAGGCCTCTTCACAGGCTTGAGGTTCTTTTACGTGCCATAAATCTAGACACGCAAACATCGGCTTTACTTCCGTTCCGAAGGAACCCATGCTAGGGATTTTTACTTCCAAAAAAGATCCATCGCTAGTAGGGTATAAAGGGGGAAGCTGGAACACGCTAAAATGGGCAAGATGGCTGCTATTTCAGCGGATTCTAGTGATATTAGGCAATTTTAGTAGTAATTAATGTTTTACAGCCAATATTGCAGGTTTTATAGCCGTTTTATGCATATTGAAGGTATTTCATGAGCTTTTAAAGTAATTTACATGGAAATTACGCAAGATGGTTGGGAGAAACCCGCTAAATGGGGCAAAGTGGCAGCGATGATCCGCTAAATTGGGCAAGATAGAAACGAAAATCCACTAAATGTAATAAAATCATATCTTGGAAAGTATTGATTGTACAATGACGGGGAAAATTACAAGGCACAAATCTAGCTAAATGGAGAAAGTTAGAATGGCCCATGACAAGATGGAGCGGCTGCGCCCACCTTAGGCTTAGGGTTGAAACCTGGTAGAATTAAAACAAATAATATCTCTGAAATTATTGAACGCAGAATGACATGGTTTAGGTGCTGGGGAGTCATCGACTCCTCCTCATCTTCCTCCTAAATAGTAGCACGCTTAGTTCATTGACTTTGATGCGGAGTTGAGAGACGGATGGAGAGAGGTATAATGTATACTCTGTGAGTTTAAACGGGTATATGTCTAGGTATTGTATATGTTACGCAAACCAGGAACGTTATAAGGAATAGTCAGCCATTAACAACATAGTGAGAGTTATAGCCTTGTTTTACCGAGATGTAGCTCGTACTACGCTACCCTCTAGTAGAGGGAGGGTTCCAACATTCGACCGGTCAAAGCTATACATGATATACCTCTATTAAATTAACCAAAATGCTATTCGTAAACTCTCAGCATTGACATACTAACGGGGTTTGCAAGCTCGACTAACCAGTATGTATTAGATGCTCTCTCTCTCTCTCTCTCTCTCTCTTCGTAAAGAGCACCGCGCATTATAGTTAAGTTTAAAGGAGTATAAGACATAATATTATAGTTTATATTATCTGCATCGTTACCTTATAGGCGTCTCTCCTATTTTATCTAGGCTTGAGACCAGCGTTAGAAGTTATTCCTAACGGCAGAGTTACCACCTTCCACTTCCATTATTCTTATTATTCTTTTTTCTTCATAATGTATCTGATAGATGTTTGCTACAGTCGGCTGAGTAAATTTCCATTTTCTGCTGACCGAGTCATGGAGATAACCGCTATCTGAGGATCTAAGCTACATTCCCTTATGCAGGGTTCACAACACTGCAATGCCCATAAGCATATGTGGATATCCCATCATCTACAATCACTCTCATATCATCATGAGGTGATAGGGCTATTTTGTTAGCTTCTACAGACGACACATATGCTGACGAGACTGAATTGTATTCATTGGAGTCCTTACTATTTCCGTGCTTTTAAGACAATCCACATGACTATTGAAAGTAATATAACGGTTAATGGAGCTTCGTTTAATACCCTTATTTTTTAATTACACTTCCATCAACATTGAGCGCATACATTTTAGGTCTAAGACCCGCAAAACACTGAATGATTTTTCCGTTCATCTTTCAATTTTCTGCACACCTTTTTCTTTTGAGCTGAATAGCACATATGGTTTGTTGGGTAATGAGAGGTATGTAGGTACTCAAGCATATGTAGTTTATACTGGTCTACATCTGTTGTAGTCACTCGATGATTGAAGGAGTCAGTATCATATACAGCAGTTTGAGGTTTTCAGCTCTATAATACGGAAGTAACACATCATATTGATACGAGTACAAGAAGATTTTTGAAATGTCTAACACACTCATACCATATATATATTGAAGACAAGTTTACGCAAAGCTATATTCCCAACCTTAGGCTTCATGCACTTGGGTAGGAATGGTAAATCGTTATGTTCTTTGTGAAGTGGAGTATGATATTCAATATCAACTTTTCAAATATATCCGCGAGGGTAATCTTCTTTCAAATAGTTTAGGTGGATATTTTCAGGAGAACCGCACTCAAATCCTCCATAAGGAAGAACGTGGCACACTATGACCAATCATATTGGCTATTTGCATCTTCATGTGTAATAAATTGAGAGTGTTTTGGGTGGATCAAACTTCTCCATGTAGGCATTATTAGCCTCTGCATAACGGTGGGAGACCTGGCATCAACCACCTCTTATACCGTATTCCAAAACGAGAAGCTGATCGTATTCCAGTAGCAATTCAAGCTTAATTCCTATATACAGAAGCATGGTGTCCCACGTAAGTTCGGAAGATATAAAATAACGAACAGGATCAACTTTATGCGTTTTCAGGGTCTGGTCTCTGAATGTCTCAAAGACATCAGCTAACAGAAGAACATCGTAAGTTAAGTAGAGGTCGCTGTACTCACCTAAATCTCGCATATTAAACTGCTCCCATACATTCATAGCAAGTTCACAGTATTAGCTATTAATTTCTTCTTAATTTAATTTGCTGTAAAAGCTTCCCTTGAAGGTAATTGTTTCTCATCCAAAACATCCCATGAAGCGACGTAATCATATGGAAATACTGCCTTACGAATCACCAAACCCAACTTCTCACGTTCAAATTACTTCTCTGTTTCGCGATATGCTGTTAGGTTTTTCACTAGCTTATCCAACCTTGCAATCAGGAAACGATAGCTATGAACAAAAAACCGGAGCTTTATATCCCCCACATACTTGGAGAATGATATGTACCTTTCTTCAGAGTTAGAAATTACCTCTACTCTTTCTCTTATACATCCCAGCTCCTTAACAATGAAATGTGAAACATATCTGCTGAGGTTATGCATAAAGACGAATATAATTAGATGTTTTGCAAGTTAGATTGCACTTATTGTTTAGACTTCCTCGGCATTCACCGCTTACATGATCACTACTTTCCAGTTGTGTTCTGTCAATTCCTTTCCACACAAGTAGTACTGTGTAGAAGAGTTGAAATCCTTTTGTTGTTCATCTGTGAGTTTCAGAGGCTTAACAGATTTGTATTACAATTAATGTTCTTCGTAAGCGAAGTTACGTATTCCACAAACTTCTAAGAAGTGTATATCCTCGGTAAACATACAGTGCTATAGGAAGATTAGCAGTAAACCAATGCTTTGAAAAATACTTTAAATCGAATTGGGCAGAATTCGTATATTTTTTCTAGTTGCTCAACGCTTGATGAGGGTTTGACGTAAACAGCAAAGCTCATTGGAGAATGTCTTTTATAGGGAGTTGCGTAGGAGGTTTCAGGATTAGAGGTGCAGATATGGTATGGAGCGAGAATGCTTTCAAAATATGCATATATGACATATGGCAGTTTCAATGTCCTCTCCACATTTTTTAAATGTACGGTAGAGTTTCCTTTGTAGGCATAAATGTTCTAGCAATATCATGCTGTATACACATTTCTCCATGTAAACTCAACAATTTGTCTAGTTCTCTTGAACAATACCCATTATGGAAATGGGTTAAACATATTTTGCATGTATATATCACTTTTTCATGCTTAGTTTTTTGGCGATGAATAAGTTTATCAAAACTTTTGATATAGACATAGTGATGTCTACCAATACCATCACTTATCACAAGGAGATCACAATGATCAGCTAGATCCTCATCAGTCGTCTTTATATGGAACACTTCTTGTTTCTCATTCAGTCCAAACACGTTTATAGACATGCTATTCTTTTTCTCAAATTTCGGGATTTGAACCAATGTCGTAAGAAACGAAAATCACGAGAAATCATACTTGTCTTCAAGTTGCTTGTATTTACTGACACGGTGCGGATAGTTATGTATGAATTTCGTGAGAATGGCATATATAAAGCATTTCTCGTCAGTATAGTTCTGTGGATTTATACAAGCTTTCTTCACTTCCAAGATGGCGGTAGTGGTATTAGCTGCTCCTTCGACGGGGTTTGTATTTACTGATGCGGAGCCGAACTCCTTCCACAGTGCTGGGTAAACTGCCTTATTCTAAAAAAGAAAAGATAACCTATTAAATATGAAGCATTGTAAGGTGGAGTTGTAGGGTAACTTAAAATTTCTGTTTAGTCTTATAGTATAATTGTACAAAGTTTCATCTACATAGGTCAAAGAATGTTGATTTGTATGCTAGGAGTTGAAAATGGATTAAATATAAGAATATGTTATCATTTTTTCAGTTTCTAGAATCCAAATGTACCCGGTTTTGCCAAAATCATACAAAAAAGTTTGCTTGATAAATTTTCACGGAAATATGAGGAAAATGTGCTGATATGAATGTTATACAACCCCTTCTAAAAGCTCCTCTAGAATAACTAAATTTTAAAATCTTCCATGCATCCCCATTTACGTTTGGGCTTGAAGACATTAAAATGTGACATATTTGCAAGAAAGTGCAAAAGTAACCTCTGATATCCATATCCAATGAAACAAGGTTGAAATTTGCTGACATGAATATGAAAAAAATGTCCTAACCCCTCGGTTTTCATTTTTTTAAATCATTATATAGCCTACGACCTTATGGAAAAATAGGGCTTTTCAATATATATATATATATATATATATATATATATGTGTGTGTGTGTGTGTGTGTGTGTTAATAATCTTTAAAAGGTAAAATATTTATTTCTATATAAAATATCCAAAGGATTCCAATAAAAATAAATGGATAAATGGGACATAAATGCTGAACTTGCTAAAAAATTCTGTATGCTATGTAAAGATTCTAACGGAAACATATCTTTATTCACAAAGAGGAGAAGATTCATAATTATAAACATACTTACTTATTTACTCCCAATGCATGCATACACCCACCCTCACATATCAGATTATACATATTGTAACAGAATTTACTTTTTTTTTCTCAGTGCTAACAGTTTTTAAGCTTCCGAGTAAAACTATCAATGCTGACTGCTTTAATTCCATAAATGTGACCAACTCGTAAACTGGTCTAAATCGTTGTATATTAATTGAATTAATTCAATGATTTAATACTTTGAATTAATTGAATATTTTGAAACCACTTTACAATGGGAAGGAGTGCTATTTGAAAGAAATGGATTGCATAAATTGATTCAGCACTATTAAAATAGGCGGAATCCATATAAAAAGCATTTTGTCCATGGGCGAAGTTAGTGCACTTTGTTCTGATGCTCCTCATTTCTGTTCCATTTATCACAAAATGTACAGCTTTTCTCACAATAAACCGTTCGAAGCAACATACAAACAGGGGCGAATCGTGGATTTGTATAATGGGTAGTCTGAATTTCTTGTAAATGTACAGGTAACAATCTTAGTCATATTATGCCTTCTAAACATGCATGGCTTGTCCTAAAAATATAATAAAGTGCAGTTATTTTATTTTGCTAGCTCAAATGCAGCACACAAGGAACGGAAGTTTTGAATAGTTGTCAGCGTACTTTAATTGGGTGAGCGACAAAGAATGCGTAACACAGACTATAGCTACGAATCGGCCGAACTCATTGAACTGAATGTCATGGCTTGGATATTCCTAAACAAACAAGAATTTCAGTTGACTCTATATTAAAAAGAATTGGAGTGTTGAAAATCAGATAACACTGGCCAGAGGCCAGAGGAATGTCAGTGGCGCTCTGACGTCACTGTGTATGTACTCAGTTACCTGGTATAAGCTATTTCCACGACCTAACCAACCAAAGTGCGCTGTCTATTTCTTAACATAATTGTTTTAAATATCAACCCTTCTATTACGAGTATTTTCGGAGAAATGTGTTATCGCTAAACGGGCGGTCTTTACTTAAGACTACAACTGAAATAACTTAGAGTTTAATACAATAATAAAAATTATAAACCTTAGGTACCTTAAAGGTTTTTGTACATGAGTTCATTCCTTCGATACTTATTCTCCGTGAAGACTTTGATGATTCTTACCACAGAATTATAGCTCCTAGAAAAAGATTTAACTTTTCTTTTCTCAATTGGACAATTTTTAGTCATTGTGCATCGAAATGTTTTCACGCGCTTCAAAGTACTCATACTTTTCACATGAAGCTGTCGATGCTGGAATGCTGAAAAACCAGGGAAAGTAATTTCACCGCTTCTGGCAGGAATTCTTTTAGTCAGTTGATTAACAAATACTTAAAGAGGTCCTTGTGTGGTAACAGTTTATCCTCATAATTACATATGTATGTTAGCTCTCCTTTTAATTTATCGTCTAAGAAAAATGAGTACTTCTTAATTAAGCTTTCAAAGGTAATTTCTGGAAAGCCCTTTTGATGACTGTATTGTGCGAATTTTCCTTTGTTCAAAAGTTCAATGGAATTTATTTCCTGGAAATCTGTAAATATTACTTCCATTTGAACTGTGATACAATCCAATATTTCAAAAGACAGCCTTCTTCATCTGCTTGTATATTTCTGCGTGAACTTAACTTCGCCTTCCGTCTCACTGTCCTGGTTTGCGCGAGAATTGCTGTTCATAAGATTAACAGATTTTTCTATGCAGCCAAGAATTACTTACTTGCATCTGAGTTGCCTAATAGATTAAAAACAGTTTTGTATTTCAATTTGGCATCTATTAATATCGGCACTCTTCTTCTGGAGAATGTAAAAATACTTGAATATATAAATATTCTCATGAAGGAATGCAGCAAAAACACGTGTATGGTCATTCAAATTTCTAATGATTCCCCAATATTTATGGAATTGGAATCCCAGCCTTCAGATTCCATTACACTCCTTTAACTCAGCAGTATTCTAGAACTGTCATAACACCCCATGAATGGTAGCTCCATCTTGTTTCATTGGGACTAGGCAATTTAAAGCCACATTTTCTGAGTAATTCACTTCCTTTAGGCTGAGAAATGTATGTATTCCAGTAAGCCTGCAATGAATAATTTTATTTCTGTAATTTGTTTACAACAATGAAGCAAGGTCAGATTCAATTGATGACCATAGCAATGTATAGACAGTTCAGTGGGGTAAAGTTCTCTAATAGGAGTGTGAACGCCTCCAGACCTTCCTACCATTACCGTAAAACCATTATATGTTTGTGATATTAGTTTGTTTTTCTCTATTTTCCAAGTGTTTAATACTTTTGAGAGCACATCTGCTAAAACTTTTGCTGTTCTGCCTTTTGAAATATCATAAAATCCAACAAAACTTTCTTGTACTTATCATATTGAACATTAGCATAGCGCAAGATGATATTCTTGGAAGACACGTCACTCGTCTCGCCTGCTTGAAGTGATACAAAAAAAGTTTTCAATTTTTAACAACATTTGTTAATTAATTACAGCAGTAATACATTGAATCAGCTCATTCTGTATCTCAGAAAAAGTGCTCTTATATAAAATACAATTACTATTTAAGTGGCCTCTTAAGTAATTTTCTTCCTCAGCTAAAATGTCTCTAAATAATTCCCTTTGTTCATAGATGATTGGGATTCAGCATGACCACGAAATGCTAGTTCTTGTCGCGCCAACAAGCAAACTGTCGAAATTAGCCTCTTTATTATACGTCTGTTGTGATTACTTTCTCATTGTGTTTTGTGGCATCAAGACGCGCGACTTCTGAAAATGCATGCTCTATTCTAGTTTTTCCCAGCACATTAAATTAAACAGCTTCTTGTGTTTTGTGGATGACTCGTGTTTATTTGTTTTTGCAGCTATAGTTTTCAAACTCCCCTCCCAATCTCACACATTTTGAGTCGTCTTTCCCAAAAAGTAAACAATAAAAACAATAGAGTCTATTTCTCTTTGAGGTACTAGTTAACCAAGATTTTGTTGTGTACCATTGCGTTTTAAATCGCCCTTGCATTTAACATTTTTTTGCTCAATAATTAAATTAGGTGTTGGTTTTTTATCTTTATCTGTAACTTGTCTTCATAATTTAGTCTGGAAAAATAAGTTGCATCCCTTATTAGAGGATCCACAATATCCTCCGGTAAATCCATTCTTGTGAAACCATCACGATACTTCACAATCACAACAAACACAAGTGTTACTGTTGTACTAACGCTTGCTTAGGCTTGTCTTCACGTCAGAAGGCAGCGGCTGCGAACCCCCCCCCCAAAAAAAAAAATCGAGAAAAAATTTTGAGCACTCGGACGCGAACCGTCTTTTGCCTTCGTCTGACTTGACAAGCTGCCCGTTGGCAACAACGCTTTCCTGTGAATTGCACGGAACTCTGAATCAGAAATTACAGTTGGAGAAAAATGCGACATTTAGAGCGTATTGAAATGAAAGCAAACAAGAAGTGGATTTGATATTTTAGAATAGGCTCAGCATTACACCGTTAATGCACGTTTCGCCTCTGCAGATAACACTGAAGAAAAAACACACATTTGCAATTCTAGTCTCTTTCTTTCTTCCTTTATGTGGTTTCTGCTTACATATGTACGTTTACAAAGAAACCACATTTACCTCAATGACCTACATTTGCAGTTTCCTTGGAAGAGCAGTATATTCCAAAACAAATGCATTTGAATACTGCGTATTTGCGTTTTAAGCAGTTGCAAAGGGTTTCCACTTCCTCATTGAGCAGGTTACGTATTATTCAGGAGAAATTAAACATGAAGTATATGATTTACACTAGGACCGAAACTTTTTTCCGAAATAAGTCAACATTCTGGCTTAAGGCTGGTTCACAGTAACCGAGAACGATAACCAGAACGAGAAGAACAACATTGATATACATGTATTCTAATGAGAGCGTTCACAATCAATGGAAACCTTTGCTGGGCTCCAGGAACGAGAAAGAAGACGGCCAAGTTTTAACTTTCTCGTTCTGGTTCCCGGGCATGGAATATTGGATCAGTATTGTGCATATTAGATTCTTCTCTGTAGACGCCATTCTATGCGGCTGTGGCATGAAACAACCATTAGTAAGTACTCTCTGCAAGCTGGAGACTTGAAACTGGAAGGGATTAGTAGCATATGTGCTTCCTAAGCTCAGATAGGGACATCCATTGAGCATTGGTTCTTCTGATGAAAGTGTCATCTGTAGTTATCTGTATCTGTAGTTATAGTCTGTATTTATATGGAACTAAAAACTGGATATTGCTGCAGAAATCAACAACGAAAGCTACAAACAACACGGTAGAAATTAACAAAGAGCAACAAACAACTTTAATGTATGCAATTAAATAAAGGAATGAAAGCTTGTTACGACTAGAGGAATCGGAAATGTAATGGATCCGCATTTAGATAATGCTTATTCTATCGAACTTTGACATTGCCTAACCCGCAATTGGAAGCTGAGTCATTTAAAAACAAATGAAATCCCAATGCTTTCCACTTTATGATCGATATGCATTCGCGTTCTCGTTACCAGGCTTTGCGAACCAAAATGTTGCATGCTTGCTTCCCGTTCTCATTTCTGTTTTGGTTACTGTTCTCGGACTATTATTAATCAGCGTTTATTCAGTATCCTATTTCGGCTGGTTTTAGTGTATTTTAAAATAATGTAAATTTCATTGCAAGAATTTCCATAGTATGTGAGAAATATTTGGACCATCCTTCATGCATTCAAAATGCATTAATTGCAGATGTATTCAGTAACTTATGGAAAACAACTTGAGGCCATTTTAGAGATGTACGGAAATGTCAGTCATTTGAATGTGTTCATCTAAAAGTCTACACTGACTTTCGCCATGTTATGTGTTACTGTTTCATATTTGTTCATCTGCTGCACCCTTATTATGCAACTTCTAGCAATAAAACTCATCAGATGAGTTTTATCCTTTTCATTGGTTCAGCCATCCAGATATGCAGATCAAGCAATATAATTTAAATAACATAAAAGCCAGTAATTCATTTACTGGTATAAATTCAAATGGAGTGCTAAACTTATCTCCATCGATAATGTAGATTAGGCACACGGGGTACATTTGACAACCAGTCTTTTTACGTATATTGTTGGATGAAATTACCAGTCCAAATATTAATGTGACTCACGTTATGTATGGAACTTTCATAATACTAAATGAGTTGAATTTAGGTACTTTAGTTCCACTTATTTGGATTTAAAAGTTCAACATGTTTCAAGGACCTTCATCTACATTGTTTAAATCAAAGTAAATGGGACTAAAATATCTAAATTAAACTTATTAATACTCTAATTTAGGGGCGGCCTAATTTAGTAGTAACAATGAGACTACTAGGAAGATACTGAATGAGAACGTACAAGTTAAAAAGAATGAATAAAGCAAAAAAGAAAGTATTGGGTGACATTCGGTGCGGTGCGGTGCGATTCGGCTTCGAGCCTTCTTGGAGTACGGATGGAAACTATCTCCAACCTTCAAGACGATGCAGTCGACAAGCCACTTAGTTTCAGCGAAAATGTGAGGGCGCTCTTCTCCTTTCTCTACAAAGAGTCCATTTCCATAAAAAAAAAGACATCGTCACAGGTCACGCACCCACTTATGATCACGCTCAATGCTGCTTAACTTCGATTAGGCAGCATTTCGGAGCGTAAGTCTTGCGAATTTTCACGTTTAAGGCCGCTTTGCTTTTGTTAAAGCAAACGGCCCATCTCTACTCTTGCTGACCGGTCACCACATCTTGGAAGCGACCCACTGGGCAGCTTCCGGTGACCGGGTCACTTACATCAGAAAACGGCCTTTCAGTCCATCGAGAGGCCGTAACATCAAGCAGCGGGCAGGTGAGCAACACCACAGCCTCCTTTCCAGCTACCTTCAGGTGAGGGTATACGAAGTGTATTTTTGCGCGCTGCACCTTCAGATAAACATGTCAAATCCTAAACATTCCTTTGGCAAAGCCCCCAGCGGGCTTATCGGTCAGGCGACAACCGCCGTTGCCAGCACCAGCAGAGGTGCGGCTACTCAGCCCTCAAACGGCCCAGCCGCTTTAGAGGGCCAGAAACATACATGAGCCAAGAACGCACAAGCGGGAAAGACAAAATGCTGTTTGGAACAGTCTGAGCATACTGCCAAAGAGGATCTCCATCGAGATACCATTTCCCGTTCAAGCCAAATTCCGGAGCCCCGCTTCATTGATTTAGGCACGGATGTTTCTATCTACTCCTTCATGGAGGAGGATAAGGACAGCTCCTTCGGCCTCTCCACGCCGGAGAAGATGGATTTTGTGAAGTTGTTTTACGAAAAAAGAAGCGTGCTTCCCGTTTGGCTGCTGGGGCACACCCTCTGACCAACCAGAAGCACCCAACCTGTTCGCCGCTTCTGGCTCCGCCTAGAACGGTGGACAGACGAGTCACGTTCCACCGATCATCGTGGACATCCAAGGGTCATTGGTGACTTACCAGCGGACACCTGGGCTAAAGGCATCGAGGCTGACCTCACCGCCAGGGTATAATACCTCGCTTGGTGAAGCAGCTCACCAAGATTACCAAAGTCCCACCCCTTCCTCTCTTCTTAGTTGTCGTAAAGCGGGCCAACTACCCGGAAGCGAAGATTGATGGTGCCACCACCATCTGTTACCTCCGCGTATACATGCAGCCCTCCAAGGGCTCTGGCGGGCCCCCACAATGCTACAGGTGTCTGGAGTTTAACCACTCCAGCCACTTTTGCTTCCGCAACTTCGCTGCCTTAAGTGCGAGAGCTCCCGCCCAAAAGAGGTCTGTTCACGAACTGTGGCTGAGGCTCCCACCTGTACTAACTGCAAAGGAGAACCTGTGGCTCGTTACGGAGGCTGTGATCGCTTCTTGTCGGCCACAACCACCACCGCCCCCCCAGGATAGGGGAGAGAGGCCTACACGAGCCACGAGCCAGCCTCAACACGCACCGGCTCATCCAAATCCAAGACAGCCACGTCATCAGGAGCAACCAGCACGACGTCAAGGACCATCCTACGACGTAGTAGTGGGGTACTACGAATGGACCTAGGATGTTATGTGCCCCACTTAAACACAACCCCAAAACACTCACGCGCCAGTTCCAGCTTCCCCTAAGCCATCCGGACCCAAAAGGACTAAGAGGCGTCGTCCTGTCTGCAAACCGGATTCGGATTCTGAGGCCTAGAGCGAGAATGGTACTCCCATACCCACACGCCGGCCGAGGACTGATAAGGCGAGCGACGGACCGGCGTCCTTACCCTCTCGCCCACCCTCCTAACATCTTCTCCTGTCCCTCAGTTCTCAGATATACTGCGGTGGCTGCAGCAATTGTTGCATCTTCAGCGAACAGGTTCCTTTCAACCGACTCGGCTGCCAAAATGGTTATCGCTATAGAGGGGCTCACACTCCTGACTCCGTCATCCAGACCGCCCAGAATGGCGGTTCAGAATAGATCTCGTACCTCGTTTTGGTTCGCTTCTGAAACGGTGTGGCCTGACGGATCAGGGAATGAGCTTCAGGATTTTGCCGGTTTACATGCCCTAGACCTCACCTTAGTTGGGAAACACATCTCCGCTTAAACATCCCCTTCCGCCTTCCGGGCTACAACTGCCTCAGGACCGACCGCGTGGACCGTCGGGGAGGCGGCACCGCGGTTCTCGTGAGGAACAGTGTAGTCAATCGCCCAGTCCCGCCCCCGTCACTTCAAATCCTGGAGGCCACTGCCACCTGCGTTGATCTCGGCGGAACGGAAGTCATGATGGTGTCTGTTTACCACCCGCCCCGAAGGCCGTTCGTACTTAACGATTACCTCTCCATCCTCTCCCTACAACCTAACATTATCATGGCTGATGACTTCAATTCCAAACATGCGCGTTGGCATTGCGGCCCCCGGGCAGATAGACGAGTTAATTGCAATTATACCATAGTAGTGGGCCCATGCAATCCACCCACCATCCACGAGGTCGAGGACGAGCTTCCGTTATCGACTTGGCGATCATCAAACATTTCCCCTTCTATTTGTCATTACATCACTCATAGCATTACACTCATATCATAATCCTGTGTTAGCAGAGGTTAACACAAGGGTTGCCCGCCACGACGCTCCAGTTCAAAGCCGGGAAGTCGAATGGGACTGCGTCAAGGCTTGCCTCAACGACTCCCTCCCACCCAAGCCTAGAATCATAGACAAGCCAGCCTTGGAGGCGGCGGTCTCTTCCTTCAATTCCATCGTAGTGCGAACAGTTCATAACTTTACCGTTCATACCCCAGCACCCTTGCACCCTGACACACTTCCCATCGAACTACTCTGCTAATCCGTCAATCCAGGGCAGCACGCAGACTCTATCAGCGTCACCGCAAGCCATATAACAGAGCGCTTCATAGACGTTTACACCGAGAGGTACGTCGCCGCCTACGCGAGCACAGGGTTCGCGCGTGGGAGGACACTGTGACCCTATGAACCTCGAAGGCAACGTGTGGAAGATCGCTATACGACTCCGTGACGGCGTAATTCAACAATCCTCCCCTCTCCAAGGCACCCAAGGCTGGCCTACCACCCCAAGTCATGTGTTCGCCGATTATCTTGAGAGGACTGTGCGGCCTCGAAATGACCCCCAGGACGATACCTTCTCCGAATGCACTCGAAGGGAGGTTCATCGAGGTTGCGGATCGACTTCCTGTCGTGAGACCTAGTGTAACCCAGGGTTCACTACGCGTCTCAACCCCAAAAAGCCAGCAGGGCCTGACGTGCTGACACCCACCATGCTACGCTGCCTTCCCTTCAGGGCCGTACTCTTTCTGGCTAAGTTCTTCAACATGTGCCTCACCCTGTGCCACTTTCCACGCGAGTGGAGTGAGGCCCGGGTGATCTGCATTTTGAAGTCGGGGAAAGATCCGGTTCATACTGCCAGCTACCGATGCGTTAGCCTCCTACCATTCCTTTCGAAGGTCTTAGAGAGGATATTACTGGCCCCGTTGTCTCCCACCTTGGGAAACTTTCAAGCCATCCCAGCACACCAGTTCGACTTCGTCCTGGGCACTCGACCCCCAGCAGTTGCTGCGTGTGGTGGAGACTGTTGCCTTGGGATACCAGGACATGGCTTACACCGCAGCGGTCTCTCTGGACGTCGAGAGGGCCTTTTCGACGACCTGACATGCGGGTCTTCTCCTGAAACTCATCCACCTGGAGCTCCCTACACACATTATACACTTGCTACACACATATCTTAAACACCGCACTTTTGCAGTTTCAGTTGCGGGAAACAAATCAACATTAAGGCTAATAACAGGCGGAGTCCCCGAAGTCTCTGTGATATTCCCCACGCTGTTCAGCGTGTATGTGCCAATCTCTCCACAGAGCAGTACCTACGTCAACATAGCTCAATATGCTGATGACATACTCCTATATTGCACAGATAAAAACCCGCGCAGAACCTTCAATCCCTTTCAGAGACACCTCGGTCTTCTCCAAGACGTGCAGGGTTGGCGATTATCCGTAAATCCAGCAAAAAGCCACGCCATTCCCTTCACCAAGAGCCGCTTTCCTGCAAACTTTCCCATATTCACCTATCTCAGGACAAGGTTAGAATGGACGAATGTCATTACCTACTTGGGAGTTAAGCTAGATAAAGACCTAACTTTCGGGGAACACATCCGAGACCTCGCGCATCGGGCCTCTGGGGCTACGGGTTCATTGTACCCCATGCTGAGGTCGGGGATGCCTGTTCCGCTTAAGCTACGCCTTTTTCGAGCGCTCATAATCCCCGTCCTGCTTTACGCCTGCGAGATCTGGGGCATGACCGCAGACTCCAGTCTGCTGTTTCTGCAACGGGTGTAGAATAGGGCCTTCGGGCTATCTATTCTGCATACTGCTCCTTTCCCATGAGACTGCTTTACGAAGCCTCATCTCTTCCTTAAATGGAGGATGAAATTAGGCGCCGGGCTGCAAAATTTTACGACCAGTTGTCACACCATCGGGGTGCCCTCGTTCAGTCTCTAGGGGATTATAACCCCAGAACACGCGGCTGAGATGTCATCGGCTTCACCGTATGGCATGCTGGCACGTCCAGCAACAACAGAGCACCTCCATCAGCACCTAAGGCTGAGCTCCTATATAATCCCTCCAAGAGATGCTTGGATTATCAAAATTACAACCCCTAAATACAATTTTGAATAAACAATTAACATCAGTGTGCACAAGGGCCGTTGCACCATGACGGCAACCGTTGAGGAGCAAATCTTGCTACCTCCTTTACTCCCCTACATAAACTTCACTCTACACCCTACTAATCCCATATCCTGTCACTACGTGGTTTAGCCCTATTTAGGGCAGGTACATGTCTAACACATCTTTGGGCTGTCCTCAGCTTGTTCAACATGTTGTCATCGGGTTACATTCAAACCATATGCACAATCCAGGGTTAGCATCTATGTGTGAAAGTGGAGTTATATTTGTTTTTATAAGAGGTTAAGATGGAGCAGTAACATAATTGTCTTTAATGTGCTTATTCAAGGGTCACTAGATAAGTATTGAGACGGCAGATAATGAATACTCATAGAAACATTTTGTTTATCTCAGTTTCTCAAAGCATTTTCTCTGGCACTGTATGCAGCCATCATCTGGAAGCATCCATGCCACTCAGTTTCTAGCACAGCAGATAATTCCTCTTCGTATGCTGCAACTGCTGCTTTAGGACTCCAGTAAGTCTTGATGTTTGTATTATCACAATGTAATGATTTCAAGAAGTATTAATCACATTGTATATCTTGTATTGCTAAAGGAAGAAAGTAAACAAAAAATCTTCTAGGTATTAATGTAAAAGCTAATGTGATTGGTTGTTGTTTGTCTAAGTTGTTAATTGCAATGCAACCTCGATTATCTGTCATAATGGATGAGAAGATGGTTAATTGTAAATGCATTTGCTATCCTGTTTTATGGTATCTGTAAGCTTCTTCTGCATTTAGAGCATGTGCCATGATCGGCAGGTAAATGCAACTTTTAAAATTATCTAACAGTTTGCACATTTATTCACAATCTGGAAGAGTATTCTTTGCATTAGCTAATCAAAACTTCAAGCTGTCTACAACAGGATCTGAGAGATACAAGTTAAACATAATGTTTCAAGAAAATATGCGTATCTTTGTAGATTAGTATCATTCAGACATGCTTCAGTGGAGGGTATGATAATTGAATTGGTTCTGGTAGAAGCAAGATTTCCATGTCTAATTTCCCCTTCTAGTCCATGCTTAGATCGTTTCAGCCCTATAGGCTTCTCACTGTGATCTTAATAAATATAATAATAATAATAATAATAATAATAATAATAATAATAATAATAATATATTTATTCATTTATTTCCAGTTTATTAATACATTGATTTGGACATGTCAATTTCAGAGGTTATATTACAATATATATACATATACACACATACAGAATTATTTACAACTCATCAAAATTATACAAGCAGCCATTTATTGGAAATACCTTCAATTTTAATTGAAATTGTCATTTTGACACAATGCTTTAATTTCAGGTGATAGTTTATTAAATAACTTAATTCCTTGATATAGTACATGTTTTATAGACACATTTTATTTACACTACATCTATAATAGTTCATGTTGCTTCATGCATTTGTTTATTTTTTATTGATTGATACTCATCTATTACTAACATTATTGCTCTATATACTTACAGGGAGTAAATGGTAAGTATTCTTTTGTTGATAAATATTTCCCTGCAAGATTCCCTGGCTTTTAAATTAAACATAATTCCAACATTTTCTTTTGATAGATAGCCTGTCCATATGCATTTTTGCACAGCCCCCACATATCAATGCTATTATAAACAAATTTAAAATAATACATTTTAAAATGTTAAGATTCTTACAATATCCTGGTAGGTATCCCCTTTTACAATCAGAATCTTCCTTATTAATACTTCTCCATTCAAGTTTTTCCATTTCTGTTACCAAAATTCTTCATGTCTTTATTTGACTACATGTAATATATAGCGGAAATCTGTGTTCACTCTACAAATAATGTGGAAAGCTGGGAAGTAGATGAAGAGGACAGCGAAATTGATTTTTGGGATGTGAAGGTAGCAGTAGAAGAGATGAGAAGTGTAAAAGCAGCTGGGAAGGATGGATAATCCAGACATAATCAAGCAGGTGGTAATGCAGTGATTAAACTACTGAAGGAACTGTTTAAGTTAATCTGGAGAAGGGAATATATTCCAGCAGACTGAAATAAGAGTATGCTAGTACCTTTACATAAACAGGAATACTCATCTAACTGCAAGAATTACCATGCAATCTGTTTAGTTAGCACAATAATGAAGATGCATGCAAGGATATTAGAAAGGAAGTTGAGGAAATATGTGAAGACAAAGTGGAAGGCAAACAAGAAGGATTTAAACCAGAAATACAAACTCAAGATTAGATATCTTCACTGAGAATTATTACAGATAAATGGATCATTAGAGGTAAATCTGCATATCTGGCCTTTTTGGTCTCATGGTAGCCTTCAACTCAGTGCCAAGAGAAGAAATATGGAAGGTATTATCCAAGAACAACGTTCCAGCAAAGTTAACAAGGGTAATTAAGTCTACTTTCTAGAAAGTAGAAGGAATAATATGTATCAAGGGTAAGAGCTCTGAACCTTTCCCATTGGAAAAAGAAGTAAAACAAGGAGACAGTCTTAGTCCTTTATTATTTATAATATTCATGGATGAAATGATAAAGACTTGTAAAACAAGGACAAATAAATCGGTAGTGGGGTATGGAAGCTAAGACCAATATATTGTCAAGCGATGGCTTATGCAGATGATATAATACTAGTTGCAGATACGGAAAATAAGTTACAACAGGCAATAATAGAATGGCAGAAACATTGAAAGAAAGAGGGATGAGCATAAATCACAAAAGAGCAAGGTAATGGTAATGTCCAGGACAGATAATCAGATAGAACAGATTATGATTGAAAGTGATGGACAGCAGTTAACACAAGTAGAAAACCATGAATATTTGGATACTGTGATACACTGAACATGCAAGATACACCAAGAAATTCGAAATTGGGTTCAAAAAGCAACCAAAGCATATTATCTATAAGTAGCACTGACTTCGGGAAGAAGGAAGTGGATAGGAAGAGAAGACAAGAGTGTGTAAGACAGTCATAGAGCCAATACTTATATATGGAAACGAAAGTTGGACAGCAACAAAAAGTGATACAAGCATGGTTAATGCAATGCAAATGAAATGCCTAAGAAGGAGTAAGGAGGATTCAAAGAGATAGAATTACAAATGAAAGAATACAAGAACAACTGCAACTTCCAACCATAAGCAAGAGGTTAGAAGATAAGCAACTGCTATATTTTGGACATGTAAAGAGCATGGATGTGAACCAGAAGATATGTCAGTTTAAGGAAGTGAGACCTAGGGGAAGGAAACCAATAGGGAGACCTAGGATCACATGGGAAGAGGGTATCAGACAGATTGCAGCTAATAGTGGAAAGACATGACAGTCCCCTAACACCACAATAGTGGTATAATAGGGAAAAGAAGAAGGAGAAGAAGAGGAAGAATCTGTGTTTACTTCACCGCACATTGGACATTTTCCTATATCCTTGTCATGCCTTATGTCTTCCAAGTTTCTAACTCCTGTTCTTGTCCCTGCAAATCCCTAGTTTATTCTATATCTCTATGCACTTTTTCCTCTCTCATACTGTTTTTATTTCCCTATATATCCTCACAGAGCTTTTTTCTCTTATACTGCCAAAAATTTCTTGTCTGTCAATGCTTTCTGGCCTTAATTCTACTTCTTTCCAAAAGCCTCTAATGGGACATTCTGCATTTATTCACACATCTCCCATACCTATTTGTTCCATAACTTCCTGAATTTTTAATAACCATGACCCTTTTTACTTAGTTTCCACTTGTATATGAAAACATTCTTTGATAATATCACTATCTTCCAGATTGGAAATTCTATATAAATAGGTAAACTGATATATGTATGTTTATCTGGCGATCATAATACATGCCCTTAGTTTCTTGTTACTGTTTAATTTGGTTATTTGTAAATGAAGAATATCCTTTCCAACAAGAATAAAATCATGTAAGGTAAATCCAGCAGTTTGTAGAGGAACAATCACTTCCTCTGAGCCCCATTCCTGCTTAAGAAAACTAGTATACAAAGTAAAGCAAGTGATAAAATAAATATTCTCAAACTAGGTACACAAAAAGTTTGAATTGTAATTAGATAATGTTTATACAGCCTTATAAAGGATCTTTTAGGAATATATAAAGCTATGAAACCTAGCTTTATAATTTCATATAGATTTTTAAACTTGAATTTTGCAAAGTTTATATATGTTCTTATTTAGGTCCACATAACTCAAACAATATTTGATATAGGAAGCTGAAATTTTGTGTGTGTTCTTAGAGTAATTCCATCTAAAAATGTAGACTTTTAATCTAATTAAAAATTGCAGTTAATTTTGAACAGATTATAATTTTTAATTTGCAAATTTTATCACTGAAGAGAAAGAAGCTTTTTTTTCCACAGAAGTGCAGAAGGATATGTTCCTGACAACAGAACTGATATTGGAACTATGAGTTCCTGCATTCAATGTGGGAAAATTTTTCCATGCATACTTCCTCATGCAAAAGTCCTCTCTCCTAAATGAAATACAGAATGCTTCAGATTTATATGAAAGACTCAGAATTAGAACAGATTTTCCACCAATTTCAATAATAATTTCAATACTTCACTCTTTTTTATAAAAGTTAAAATAGAAATTTAAATAACACACTAAATAGTGAAATATCTTTAAAAGATAATTAAATGAGGCAATGTTTAGACTTAAAAATTCCACTTAACATCTTTTAAAACTGAAGTGAGCTTTCAAAGACATTTGCCTCCATCCTTAGCTAGTAGTCAAGTGAAGTTGGTACTCATGTTCTTGTTCTGGTCTGCTCCCTAGTGGATATTCTACAGTACTTGAAGATGTCACTAGATTTCAAAATTTATAACATAGTTTACATTTTTATAATAAATATATTTTCTCACACAAAAGGTTCCAATGGTGTAGTAATGTGTTTGAGCAGTTTGATTTCCTATTCGATACCATGATTCTCTGACTAAAAATGATGTGCACTAGCTTAGCTTAACATTTCTTTGGTGCTCCTTCAATCCCAGTGTATAAATTTCTCTTAATCTTTACTGTACAACATGTACCATAATTATTGCATTGTATCTGGTAGATGCCAGATTTTTCTATGTATAGTATTGTTTAAAAGTTTATTTAGCAATTTTGTCACTTTAAATCTCTTTTAGGGGCCAATTTGATATTGTAGTTTTAAAAATACATTTAAATTTCTTGAATACCTACTGGTTATATGTAAATTTCTTGCATTTTCAAACTAAGTCTTCTAATTTCTTAAGTGCACCATTCTCCTTAATTTTCTTGTTTGCTGTATCATGTTTAATTATTTTGTCTATAAATTAGATTTGTAACCATTTATATTAGCTCCTTCCAATATTGTAGATATTTTTTTCATATTTCTCTATGCTCACTGTTATACTATACAATCTAGGGATTATTTACTGACACTAGTAGCCGAGGTCGTGAATGGGAGGTCTGCAGTTCAATCCCACCAAGACCGTCCTTCCCGATTGGGTTTAATCCTCATAACTGACAAATGTAGGGGAGGTTTCCTTTTCCAATTATGGCTGCATTGCATGCATCATCATTGTCCACCACTGTGATGCCATATGCAGTAGGAACAGCTGTTTTAAACAATCTCTACTACTAAAAAACATAAGAAGAAACTACGGATTAGACTTAAAAAAAATGGCATATTGTAATGACCCTTAGGGCGGTCCACCCCAGGGGTTGCCCACAACAGAGGGCATAGGATCATATGGTAGAAACAGTCGGAACCGGGCTGATAGGTGCCATAGGGATGTTCTGGGAGGGGGTATTAAAGAAGTACCTGGGAATTGGGATTCTATAAAAGCCTATTAGCAATATTCTTGAATGAATTAGAGTTGGGATCCCTTGGAAGAAGGGTTGGTCGTGCAAGAACTTAATTATACCCACGCATGGAACTTAATTATATGCATACATGACTTACCTGTAAGACTCTGGTAGACTGTGAAATACAATTTTGAGGGTTTACTACTGGGGCCTAGAGCCCTAAACTGATGTGGCCTCTCTCTCGCAGTGAGATGTGAAGAGAATTGAGATAGTTGACCCACATGTTTTCAATAGACTCCTCAGCAACCTGGTGCCCTCAATGCCAGTGCTTCCTTCATTACACCACTTTTTGAAACAACACAATCTGATGCAACTCCCTGTCTATGGATCGAATTCCACATCAGATCACTACAATATTAACGAAAAATTGGTTTACATCTGCTCTTTTTAATATAGCCTATATGCATGTTATCTATCCATCCTTACTTCACAGGCGATGTCAACAACCAGAATGTATTCTTCCATGAAGGCATGTGCATGACCACCATGTGTTTGTCTACTACACAGTTGCAAACCCACGAATTTACATTTCACTAATTTGAAAGGAAAGAAATGTCTATCTGCTTTCATCGTTCACAAATAATGATTAAAGCTATAAATGTGTAACAAATAAAACATGATAAAATAAGTAGTCAAGTTTTTATTCAGCATGAAAGTGAAACTTCTCCCATAAAATAACAATATGCAGACAAGCTGTTTAGGAAGCTTGCTGATGTATCACACACGTTTATCACTCCAACTGCTAATAGTGTTTTTTGTGAATTTTATATGACAACCGTACACTGCACATTTCCATCTTGCCATAATACAATGACTTACCCAGAAGAGCTAACCTGAAGATGGAAGTGGTTCCACTCCTTCAAGATTTGAGTCATCTGTTGAAGTTGCACTTGAACTGTCTGAGTCAGCACTGAGATTGATTATTAGTTGGTCAACAACAATGTTCATAATTCTCTCCAAATTCTACATTGTTTGCTTTTCCCGAACAAGGTAACACATTCACTCATTATTTGGCTGTCACTTGTTGAAAGCTACTTGCACAAGATGTCGTACCTTGTTTAATTTAAGTTTTATTATTTTGGTTATAGTATACTTCTTTATTTGGCTCCAAACTAAGGCATTTGGATTTATATAATTGGGTACTTTTCACAAAACTTATTATATACATTAAGAACTATTCTTTTCTCACTGCTTTTTAAGGATTTTCCTTGCTTATGTTTCACTATCACATGCCTCCGCCATTACTTACAAACTTCATGCTCTCCATGGGCTGACTGAAGTAGCCATTACTGTGAACTGTACAGTACATACATTCTTACTTAAAGGAAAAACAGAATTATTAAAATTCATTAAATTTCATTTCTTAATCATTCATACTACATTATTTAGGCAACATTGCATAGTTTAATATGATATTTGTGTACTCTGTCAGCAATTTAAGAGGAACTTTTTGGTGGAGAAAAGCGTAAAACATTCAGCAACCAATCAGAGCCATTGCAACCTGTTGTTGTTGTGTTTTTGACATTACTGTGAAGTAAGAGTGGATGGAGTATAAGCTTCCTGCATATATCAAATTCTATTTTATTATTAAATCTTAAGATTTTGAGATCCAAAAATGGCAAAATACTGTCTATACTATAAATGTTGTATACTGAGTAATTTTAGTACACCCTCTTAATTTGGAGGGTGGCACTTTTTCTTTAAAGGAATTTATTTTTAGGTGAATGGTGATATTTAGGTGTAGTTGCTTACATGAGCACAGGTTGCAGTTATTTCAGAATAGCTTAAATATTGATATATTAAACATACAAAGTGTTATCCAAACTGAATAGCCATTTATATCAATAATGGATTGTTTCTACCTAATGATGTAAATTTAAATGTATTTTAATGCTGATAAAAATATCTTCACTTTGTATAATATTGCATTAAAATATTTTAGTTTAAAAAATAGTGTGTAATACACTTGTGGGAAGAGCCATTACAAAACTCATATGATTGAAGTATTTATGCTCAAAATTCATACTTGTTTTGCACTGAAGTCTTTCCTGCACTAGTATTATAATAGGTATACTCGTACTAGAAAGTAAATATAGGAAAACTTCATAAATAGTCTACTTTAAAGATTGCTGTGTTTAGAATAAGTGAAATTCCTCAAAGAATTTGTTGTGGGCACCAAAATTCAAACTAAACTTTTTTTTCCCATAAACAACTTGTGTACAGTTAGAGATAAACTTTATACCTAATAGTTATGAGTCATGGCTTAAAGTATTCCTAAAAGATACATTATAATGCTGTATAAATATCATTAAGGTTTTATTGTAACTTCTTCTGTACCATAAGTTTAAAATATGGGTAAGTTGATTTGAATATCTGCACTGATTCATGTGTGCTGGTCCCTTTCATTTATTCAGAGCAGTTATAGCCTCAAGAGATCTGAGAAATTTTGTAGTGGAAGTGTCTGCTCATATTGGCAGAGAACAGTTCTGCTGATTTATTAAACCCATTGTAACTGCCCGAACTGGAAGCAAATATTATGTTGTGCACATTCATACTTCTGAAGCCAGATCTACTACAAGCTCTTGTGCCTTATTTTGAAAATTAAAAATATGTATGTTTTCACACTTATTAACTTTTAAATTTTGCTGTAAAATGTACAGGAATGGAGGCCTTTTTACGACTTTATGGCAAAAGAGGTTATTTTTACGACTTTGTAGGCAGATTCAAAGTGTTACACATTTTCACCATGACTTAACAAAACATTAAATTCTATTGCATTATATGATAAAATAAGATTACAGACTGAATGTTCTATGCTAATTGGTATATGACAGACCATAACTTATCTGTTGTCTGTTCCCTCTTCACTGGGCTGCAACAAAATGCTAAAATATGGACAAGAAATATGTGTATAGCCTAGGGAGTGGTGTTCTTTGCTGTAATACATGTTTATTGTGGTACCAGCAAAAAATTCAGAAAGAAGTGGTACTGCCAGGCCTTCAGGGTTACTTATGGAATAGAATTCACGTTTATTTTACATATAATTGTTTTTATATTTACTGCATTGAACATTTTATGTATTCTAAATTTTATATCATTGCAAAATTATGCTTTGCTATACGAAAAGTATTGTGGGTTTCAAATTTTGGAAGATGACAAGTATGTGTTTTAATGCTTGCCAAAACAAAGTGTACATGTCGCATATAAAAGAGAACTTGAATTCTATCTAGACTCTACCATTAAAACATTGCTTCTGAGCCAGCAGTCAAGCAGAGATAGTAACGGTCAAAGACTAATCAACCTGCTGAAAGGAGTAACATGTCTTTGTGGTAGAAAAATTTACTTCGTACAGGGTGTCATATAATATACTCCCATATACTCATTATAAATATTAAAAAATCGAAAGTGGAGACAAATGCAAAATTATGGCAGTTAATCTTTTTAGTGGATAATCAAGGTTCTATTGTGTATTTTTTGTCAAGGTATCTTTTGTATTAAATGCATTAGAGAATCTTATATTTAAATATCTGTATTTTTTCCCCCCTCTGTCTTTGATTTTTAAGAATCAGTTGAAATGCAACATTTTTTGCTTTTCTTTATACTATTTTTTGTGCAGATGCTGCAAATTGGGTTTTATCAATGCTAGTTCTACTTTAAAATACACAAAGACATTTACATCAATGTACACACAGTAACCAGCATTCTATTTATTGTTTAAATGTATCTACTAAAGCATTGAACAAATCTTTCTGATAAGTGTATGCTTTATTTCATGATGTTTCTGGTTCCATATCTTTCTTAAATCAATGTATTTTCTCAAAATAAAGGGAATGATTGGCTCACCTGTGTTATTAGCATTATTTTATTAATAACTTATTCATCTCTTCCTTCACTAAATGACTGATATGCATAAAATGCAGTAGACACCTTCCTTTTACATTCTTGCAATATCATCTTGCAATGGCATGCATAAAAACATGCATAGCTTTTACTCCCTTCATATGATACGTAATGGCCTTGCACTGAAACCCAAACTAGCGACAAAGTTGTGCAACATATCAGAAATTATTGAAATCAAGGTAGGTGGGAATCAGTTACAGTTGAGTGCTGATGTGTTTATAGTCATCACCCAAAAAGTAATACAAGCTATCCCCAAGTAGGTTACACTCTCTCTTTAGGCTCAGTGTCTCACTACTGTAGTAGAGTAGTTTAGTATTTGTTTTGTGACCAAGACCAGAGAACTGTCTCATGTATGTACATTTGTTGAAGTGGCCATATTATGGCCATGGCAGCTAGAATAAACCTCTTAGGCATAATTTGGGTTACTACAATACGTTATAGATCTGAGTGAAGAAAAGGAGTCTGCCCATCACAGAATACCTACTCCAGGTTGCAATGCATAAAGATCAACTAGCGACAGTATATAATCTGTGAATATCCTTGATGCAACACTCAAGATGCTGAAAGGAATACAAGAATGGATGTGACAGGAGCAAATGACAATATAGAGAAACATCTGATGTTTTAAACAATATATACACACTTGTTGCTCATCAAAGTATGTTTAAAAGTTTAAAAACTAGTGGAATTTAAAAAAAACGTATAAAATAAAATCTGGAGAAATGCCAGAACATGTAAACAATAACATTGTTGGTTCTTTCTTCATATAAACAGTGAAATTTGTTCTAGGTCAATTTGACTGCTTGACTGAAGTCATTGTAAATCTATAACATTATTGTATCATTTGAAGTTGGTGTCATCATCCTTTTTTTTTTTTTATCCCAGAATGGTTGAATTAACAAGTTTCCAATATAAGGTGACTGGCCTCTTCAAGAAAGAACATCCAACGTGCCAGAGTTCTTTAATTCAATGAGCAAAAATCAATTTTCCAGTGATGTGACTGTACTAACCAGCAGTCTAATTATTTCTCATAATGTGGGGGGGAAATTGGCCCCCCTGCTCCCTAAATGGAGCTCCTGGTTTCTAGCCATAATTATTTAATAGAATTTTTGTTTTGTTTTTTTATAATTTTAATGCTCTCTAATTAATTGCATTTTTAAACGTTTAGAAAGTGGAAATACACTGAAGGTACATAAAATCAAAGTTTGGCTTATGGAAATTATATTTTAGATGCTTATAACTATATCGTTAGTGCCTATTTTTATAATTTTAGAGCCTATTTTAGCTACCTAAAATTGATTCATTACGCAACAGGCACCGAAAAGTAACTTAGAACCTGAAAGGTAGGTAATCATATCACGGGTTGTTTTTGCAACGAGAGAGCACTATGGGTGTTTCTGCTATGGCCTTGACCAAGTGTAGAACACCTTGACCTTGACCTTCGCTAACTGTTTAGGGCTCCGCGGACGGTTGATAATGCTCATTACCGGGCATAGGAATTCCTAAGCATTAAATCTAGGATGTAAGGAAAGTTGAGCTGTTATTGGACTTTAGGCAGGCAGGTCGCAGGCTCCTATCCCTCGTGTAGTCTTTTTGCGTTTGCAGACAGCGCTCGGACCTGTCTGTATTTTACTTGCTTTGTAGTGATAATGGTTTGAGTATAGATGACTTAAAGGTAACTGCTTAAAAATTTCTATGACTGCTCATTACAAAACAGTCCTTTATTAGGTTACACTGAAAGAAGCCGTTCCGTAATAACGGAGTATTGAAGTATTTTCATAGGAATGGGTTCTGTGAGTGGAACGAATACTTCACTTGAAAGACTCTGAATGTTAAACTGAGAATGAAAGTTTCCGCAGAGGAAATCCGGGCCGGATTCAAAACAGGGCCAAAAGCGTGAGGGGCAAGAACATTATGCCTTTAAGCCTTCGAAATTGCACGGTTTTCCATGGTAACCGAAAACTACAGAAATTATCGCGCAAATATTTTGTGTATCCCAATAAATTGGCATAACTCCTTAAATTTCATCATATTGAAATGTTGTAAATAAGAAAACCTTTCAAAAAGTTATACTTATAAAGTTTGTTTGTGCAACATTTTGGATAAAACTCAATAGTAAGCTAGATCTTTTAGCTTTTACTTCTTCATAATCCTCAACCTTTTGGGATGTCATTAATTAAGGTATGTTATATACTACGTTTCATAACCGGTTTTTGTTTTTCTGCAGTTCAAATGTAAAATAATAATAATAATAATAATAATAATAATGTTATTGCATCATATTTATCCAAACCCGATTATTAATATAAAAATAAGTTACAGTTTTATTAAATTAATAAATTACTTAAAAATGAATAAATTTTACTCTATGTTATAAATACGCAAATGCCTCAATGACCGTTGTTAATTTCATTTAAAATATTTGTAAGTATATTTGCATTACTTCATAGATTTCCCGCAAGGTATGCAATTATTATATTAATCGAATTCATCGCCAATCACGCCATATTTGCAATATGCAGCCTCATTACTATTCTTGCGCTGTTAGATTATGTAGTGCGAGGAAACTTTAATTTATAAACATAATATTATTTAGCTATACGTAATATTATGTATTATAGTATAATATAAAATTGTGTTCGTTAATATTTATAAATTTCATTGATTAAAATATTTTTTTTCAAATAAATTGTGCAATAGTTAGCGTGCACCTCATCAAAGTTATCTTACGTGTGGGAGGGGAGAGGGAAGTTCATCTTCACCAAGTGTTGTAGTAAAGCGCCATATTTAATCTTCCTCTTGGCTGCAGAAGATGTGTAGCATCAGAGCTGCATATAACAGACTTACAGATCGCGGTGTATTTTCCTATGTAATTGATTTTAAAGTCGATTATTGTTATTATTAAGCAGTGAATTATTCTTATCGTTAAATAGTTATTCGTAAGTCTGTTTGTAACTTTGTATATGAAGGCCTCAAACAAGTATTGCGAGCCGGCATGCTGAAAGGTGTGTATAACAAATTATTTCTTTTTGCTGTTATATGGAGTTTACCCTTATTTCCTCCTGTATTTAATTAATGAAGGGTTTTCTTTTAAAATGAGAACTTATGGTGAAAAAGCAGTACATAATGATTTTTGCTTTATAGTGCTTTTTAGTTTTGCATATGAACTAAACAAGAATGTGCTTGATTGCTGTTTAAAATAACTTATTCCATTCTTTTGTTCGTAATATTAATTTAAGGATCTGTAAATTCATGAGCATTGTAGTTTTAGTTATTAAACAATGTAATGTGTTGCCATAGCGACTTGTGCAGACGCTCCAGAGATTAAATGTGCGAAAAAAACAATAAATCAGAAAATGCATTCCAAATTTGCTCTATTCGTAAATTCTCAACTTTTTAAAACAGTGTAATGCTATTTATTTGTCTGGAACGTGTAAACTCATTCCAATACAATTATGAGCGTTTTCTTTTTTCACTGCTTTTCTGCATATATATATATATATATATATATATATATATATATATATATATATATTAGTGCGCGCGCGCGTGTGTGTGCTTAAAAAGCCAATATATGTGTGTGTATGTGCTTCATAGGCTCTTACACCCTTGCACCGATTTCCACTAAATTTGACACATATCTTCTTTAGGATAAGTTAAAAATGCTGTGAGGTTGGTATCACACACACACACACAAAAAAAAAAAAATACAGTGGAAAAGAGGGTAGAAAATGCCCAGCGGGAGGTAGTTTTAAGCATTTTCAGCACGAATGGGCCTGTTTTCTCAATACTTTTGATAAGTAATTAAATAAATGTTGCCCCCTTCAGTCTTTTAGGGCAGATAAAGCAAAGCAAAACCAATGGAAGAGGGGGTTGGAAATTGTTGGATTGAAGCCAATTTGTAGAATTATCAGAACGATGGACGAGTAAAAGTACTGTGGGATGCTATCTAAGAAACCACCTCTAGAGGAAGAGGGGGGGGAAGTGTTTGGTGGGAGGAAATTTTGAGATTTTTGAGCACGAACGCGCCTGTTTTCTCAATACTTTTGCGAAATAAAAATACAAATAATGCTCTCTTCATTCTTTTAGGCATGGTATAAACAAAGCCACCCCCAAATAGAGGGGGTAGTGGAAAATGTTCGGCGGAAGGCAATTTTGAGGATATTCAGCATGAATGGACCTGTTTTATCAGTAATAAAATAGTAAAAAATATCCTCTTCATTCTTTTAAGGTTGGTAATGTGAAAACCACCCCTAATTTTAAAATATAGGATAGGAGCAGTTTGGAGAATTTTCAGTATGAATTCACCTGATTTCTCCACACTTTTGATAAATAAAAATATACATGTTGCATTCTTTTAGGTGCGGTAATACAAACAAAAACACCCTAATGAGAGATGGGGTTGAAATTTGTTCGATGGAAGATATTTTGGAGGATTTTCAGTACGAATGGGAATTTTAACACACATATCCTTTAGTATAGGAGTAAAAATAATGTGAAGGTGCTATTAAAAGGTCACCCTCAACAGAAGAGAGGGAGAAAATGATCGGGGGAGGCAATTTTGGTGATTCTCAGCACGAATGGCCTGTTTTCTCAATGATTTTGCTAAATAATAAGATGGATATTTCTCCCTTCATTCTTTCAGGGGTAGTAATATAAAAAATCTTCCTAACGGGAGATGGGGTTGAAAATTATTCTATGGGAGACACTGAAGGATTTTCAGTACCAATGGAAAATTTTACACATTTATTTTTTTATAATAAGAGTATAAATACTGTGGGGGTTCTAACACAAACAACCACCCAAACCGGTGAGGGGGCGGAAGCAATTTTTGAGATTTTTCAGCATGAACTTACCTATTTTCTCAATACTTTAGTGAAATAATATCTAAATCAGCTTCTCTTCATTTATTTAAGTGTAGTATAACAATAACCACCCCCAAGGAAAAAGGGGTGGAGAATGTTCAGCGGAGGGCAATTTTAGGATATTCAGCACGAATGGGCTTGTTTTATTATCAATGAAGTGATAAATATTGCTCTCTTCATTTCTTTTGGGATTGGTAATGCTAAAACCACTCCTAATGGTGATGGGGTTGAAACATGTAGGATGGGACACAATTTAGAGAATTTTTCTGCACGAAGGGGTATGCTTTCTCAATAATTTTAACTAATAAAAATATAAATGTTTATCCATTCTTTTAGGGGCGGTAATGAAAAAAAACACTACTAATGGGTATGGGTTTGGAAAATGTTGGATGAGAAATTTGTAAAATTGATGTTTTACCAAAGTTTTCAAAGCCCTAGGCAACGCCGTGAGTTTCTGCTGATTAAGTTATAAAGGAAACACAACGCATCTTTCGGTGTATTAAAAATAGTTATTGTATAATTTATATAGGCAAGTATACATATTATGTTCTGTTAGTTGGTTATTTAGTTTTATTAACTGTGCAAGGTGTTTGTAATGCATAATGATAACGAACATGTTACTTTACCCTTTCTTTCCTTCTTTCTTTCGTTTTCTTTTCTTTCTTGTTATGCCAATGATAAGTGCTTAAGCTGAAAATTCCATTTTCAAGTTTTTATTTTCTCTACCGCTTAACGTTGGCAGGGAAGAAATATCGTATTCCATAAATTTGATATCGAGATTTTATCAGATGTACCTGCACATTTTGAGAGTACCTGAATACTTACCCTCCAAAATACATTTTTACAAAAATGTTCTTATAAATGTAAGTGAACAGCATAACTAAAAAACCTGATATGATACATTCACATGATTTTCTCTACTCTCTATCTTTTATAAGTGGATATACAAATTATTCTTACGAAAGCTAATTTTCACTTTCTCTACTACGTATAGTAAGTAGGGGAAGTATTGTCGTGACCTCTAAACACACTAGCTCAATGGGGGGTAGAGCAACTCGCAACTCGGGTATCGAAGAATCTATTGCATTCCAAGCAAAAATTCGATACCGAGATTTCACTGGAAATACATGTTTTGAGATGCATGAATGCATATAAAGCATTTTTGGAAACATGTCCGTGTGTGTGTGTGTGTGTGTGTGTGTGTGTGTGTGAAGAGCATAACTCAGAAACGAACAGTCAGATAAACACCAAACTTGGTATTTAGGTTCAGTATCTTCCAGAGATGCGATACGAAGGTTTTCAAGAAAATCCCCCACCCCAGATTACCCTTTACATGGAACATTTTTCGAAAATTTTTATTTTCTCAAAAATGGCTCTAACGATTTTGAATAAAATAAGTTTAAGACATTTTTATGGCAAATGAAATGTATATCTCGAATTTTCTGGGAATGTCTCCAAAAGTATTCTTCATTGTGAACGACTTTTGCATAACTGGTAAACCATAAGAGATAGACAAAATTTTACTACACAAAAAATGTAGATCGTGTTAAAATACACAGTTTATGTCATATACATTTTTTTTGTTGAGTGAACCATTTTCGAGATATTGCTTGTTATTCCCTTAAATTTTCCAATACACTGTTACACTCACATGACTTTCTCTACTCTTATACAAACTATTTTTACAAAAGCTTATTCTCCATCTACTTCATGTTAATCGAGATATCGAGATGTTAATCCTATTGCTCATTTTCTTGTAGGTGCAAGGGGAATATGGTAGGCTTTAAGCGATAGTAAAACTTTTAAGAGCTGTTTGCTATGTGAAGCATTCCATTCTCTTTGCATGTCCCCCACCCCCCAAAAAAACGAATAACGAATTCCCATTTGAGAAAAAGTGTAAATAGTGGAAAATTCAAACAAATATAAGGAATATTTCGGAAATTGTACACTCGAAAAAAAGTATATTATCTACATTTTCTTGTGTAGAAAAATGTCTTTCTCTTACGGTTTACCAGTTATGGAAAAGCCGTTCAGAAAGAAGAGAGTTTTTGGTGACATTCCCAAAAAATTAAAGATATACATTTTATTTGATATGAAAATAGCTTAAATATGTGATATTTTAATCAAAATCGTTAGAAACATTTTTGAGAAACTCAGAATTTTCAAAAAATACATTCCATGTAAAGGGTAGTCTGGGGCGGAGGGAATTTTCTTGAAAATCTTCGTGTTGCGTCTTTGAGAGATACTGAACCTAAAACCAAGTTTGGTATTTATCAGACTTTTCGTTTTTGAGTTATGCTGTTCACAGACACACACGCAGATCTTTTTCTAAAAATGCCTTTTGTTTTATTCAGAAGGCCTCAAAACATGTATTTCCGGTGAAATGTCGATATCGAATATTTGGGTGGAATGCAATACTTCCCCTACTTACTCTACGTAGTAGAGAAAGTAGAAAAACATTTTTTGTGTAGTACAATTTTATCCACCTCTTTCGGTTTACCAGTTATGCAAAAGCCATTCACAATAAAGAGGACTTTTGGGGACATTTCCAGAAAATTCGAGATATACATTTCGTTTGTCATGAAAATATCTTAAACATATGATACTTTAATCCAAATCGTTAGCCATTTTTGAGAAAATCAAAGTTTTCGAAAAGTGTTCCACGTAAAGGGTAGTCTAGGGTGGGGGAATTTTCTTGAAAATCTTCGTGTCACATCCTTGGAAGATACTAAACTCAAATACCAAGTTTGGTATTTATCCGACTTTTCGTTTTTGAATTATGCTTTCACGGACACACACACGGACCTTTTTCTAAAAATGCTCTTTTTTGGATTCGGAGGTCTCAAAACACGTGTTTACGGTGAAATCTCGGTATCGAATTTTTGGATGGAATGCAGTACTTCCCCTACTTACTATACGTAGATAGTAGTGAAAGTAAAAATGGGTAGAGAAACCCATGTAATATATCAGATTAATTGTAAAATTTTACGAGTAGGATTTCAAAATACCCAGATAGTGAGAAGTGTGTAAAGCCCAAATTGGCATATAGTAGTGGAGTATTATTATTATTATTATTATTATTATTATTATTATTATTATTATTATTATTATTATTTTCCAGAAGAAAAAATGAAAATAGCATTAACGCAGGTGTGTGTCGAACCCGTGTCACTCAAGTGAGAGTTGTGTATTAATACTTGTACTTTCATGTAATTGATGTTCGATGTGACACATAATCAAAAGCCATGAAATTTAAAATGCTAGCAGTTGTCTTGCTAATGCACGTAGTAGGGAAAATAAGTATTTAATTTCTGTTAAAACAGGCTGTTGTTTCTTCCCCACTTGCCACTTGTACATAGCTGGATTATGCCACCTGGCGCGATTGCACAACCTCCCCTCAACGGGTCATTCCATTTCTGATCGTTTCATATAACTGGAGGGAGAGATTCGAAGAACGGTGTTACTTGCAGATATTTTCAACCTTTGCTAACCAGTGATGCCACATTCGCACTTTTATGTTCACGTCTTGGACTTTTTAAGGTGATAGCCACTCGATAACAATCGTGGTCGCTGGAGTGTGTAGCTTCGGCGTCCGTCAGGCTGAGAGTCGCGGTTTCGAGTCTTGCCATGGGCATGGGTGTTTGTGTAATTGCGGTAATAAGCGGTAATGCAAAACAGTAAAAACACAGTAATGATAAACTGGGTAACCAAGGGAACTTAAAAAAAAATCTGATGTGTTACACTCACATGACTTTCTCCACTCTTGTACAAACTATTTTTACAAACGAGCTGCTTCATGTTAATCGAGATATCGAGATGTTAATCTTATTGCTAATTTTCTTGTAGATGCAAGGGGAATTGTAGACTTTAAGCGATAGTCAAATATTTTAAGAGCTGGTTGCTATGTGGAGTATTCCATTCTCTTTGCATTACCAGGACCAAAAGAAAAAAAAATGAATAACGAATTCCCATTTGAGAAAAAGTATAAGTATTGGAAAATCTAAATTTCTTGTGAAGTACGTTTTCGTCTATCGCTTAACGTTTACCTGTTATACAAGATTATGCAAACCTCTTTCCGAATGAAAAGGACTTGAAGGACTATTTCCAGAAAATTCATGATATACATTTTATTTGTCATATAAATATACTTAATATATGACATTTTAAACAAAATTGTTTGAGCCATTTTTATAAAATAAAAAAATTCGAAAAATACTCCATGTAAAGGATAGTTTGGGGTCGGGGGAATTTATTGAAAATCTTCGTGTACCATTTTTGAAAAGTACTGAACTTAGATACCAAGTTTGGTATGATCTGACTTTTCGTTTTTGAGTTATGCTGTTCACGGACATGCGCGCGCGACCGTTTTCTAAAAAAAGCTTCTTCTTTTTTTATTCAGGGGGTCTCAAATGTGTATTTCCTATGAAATCTCGGTATGAAATTTTTGGGTGAAATACAATATCCTCTCTGTGTGCTATGTACATACGTGGTAAAGAAAGTAAAAACAATTTTCATTAATATTAGTGATTTGAAGCTTTCTGGACATTGGTTGATATTATTATTATTATTATTATTATTATTATTATTATTATTATTATTACTATTACTATTATCATCATTATCAGGTGGTTGTTTTAACAAGTGCTTCGCGAATAAGTAAAAGGATATTAGGAAAATTATATTTTAAAGTTATTTGTAATCTTAGTATTTCAAAGCTGTGCGAAACAATACATTTATTTCTGTAATGGATTTGAAAAAATCTGAACTGTTGCACTCACATGACTTTCTCTACTCTTGTACAAACTATTTTTACAAACGCTTATTCTTCATCTACTTCATGTTAAGCCAGATATCGAGATGTTAATCTTGTTGCTAATTTTCTGGTAAGTGCAAGGAAAAAAAAAAGAATAACGAATTCCCATTTGGAAAGTTCAAACAAATAAATTGCGTGTTTTAACAAAATCTACATTTTTGTGTGGTAAAATTTTGTGTGTCCCTTACGGTTTACCAGTTAGGCAAAAGTCATTCAAAATGAAGAGGACTTTTAGGGACATTCCCAGAAAATTCAAGATATACATTTTATTTGCCATGAAAATATCTTAAGCATATGATATTTTAATCAAAATCGTTGCTGCCATTTTTGAGAAAATAAAACATTTTCGATAAATGTTCCATTAAAGGGTAGTCTGGAGTGGAGGAATTTTCTTGAAAATCTTCTTATCGCATCCTTGGAAGATACTAAACTCAAATATCAAGTTTGGTATTTATTCGACTTTTCGTTTTTGAGTTATGCTATTCACAGACTGACAGACATATGCACATGGACATTTTTCCAAAGAGGCTTTATTTGGATTCAGGACTCAAAACATATACTTTCGGTGAAATATCGGTATAAAATTTTTGGGTGGAATGCAATACGTCCCCTACTTACTATACGTAGTAGAAAAAGTAAAAATAGGTAGATTCTAAGATGTTTTATTACGATATCAATAGAAAAAAAATCTGACGTGTTACATTTACATGACTTTCCCTACTTTTGTACATACTATTTTTACAAACGCTTATTCTCCACCTACTTCATGTTAATCGATATAAAAATTTGCAGAAACTACGTATTGCTAAGTTTCTTATAAGTGCAAGGGGAATATGGTAGGCTTTAAAAATCTTTTAAGAGCTGGTTGCGAGATTAAAATAATAATAATAATAATAATAATAATAATAATAATAATAATAATAATAATAATAATAATAATAATAATAAAAACAAAAACGAATTCCTATTTGAGAAAAAGTGTAAGTATTGGAAAATTCAAACAAATAACAAGGAACATCTCGGAAATAGTTCACCTCACAAAACAAAACAAAAAAATGCATATGGCATAAATTGTGTGCTTTAGAAATATCGACATTTTTGTGTAGTAAAATTTCGTCTGTCTTACAGTTTACCAGTTATGCAAAATGCATTCAGAATGAAGAGGACTTTTGGGGACATTCCCAGAAAATTCAAAATATACACTTCATTTGCCATGAGAGTATCTTAAACATATGATATATTAATCAAAATTGTTAGAGCCTTTTCTGAGAAAATTAACATTTTCGAAAAATGTTCTTGAAAATCTTCGTGTCGCATCTTTGAAAGATACTGAACCTAAATACCAAGTTTGGTATTTATCCGACTTTTCGTTTTTGAGTTATGCTGTTCACAGACTGATAGACACACATGCACACACCTCAAAACATGTATTTCCGGTGAAATCTCGGTATCGAATTTTTGGGTGGAATGCAATACTTCCCCTACTTACTATACGTAGTAGAGAAAGCAAAAGTAGATATTTTCTAAGATGTTATATTTCGCTGTTGATAGTAAATAACATATGACATGTAATCACATGAGTATTTTCAACCCTTATTTTAAACTTTAGCGTTAATCAAATATTAAACCCCAAGATAAAATGAAAGAAAGACATTGCTCATAATGTTGACAAACACAATTTCCATTTAAAATAAAATAGTAGATATAAAACATAAGATTTTGCCATATTTTTAAGTGATCAGTAGATGGGGTGAAAAGTCCACAGGCTTGGTAACACTGGTTATATACCTGCATCTACGCACGTCGCTCAGCGCAAAGGCATGGCGTCGGTTTACTTCCCCTCCCGTCCCTTTGATCATGCCATTTCAGCAATCCAGATGGTTTCATGTAACGAGGATAGTTCAAGGAACGGAACAATAGTGAACGCGAATATTAATTCCTGCGGAAACGCGAAAGTTAATTCGCTGACGACCATAGGAATGACGTCGCTGAAATATAATCCATTTCAGCAAGCCTGGTGGTTGTACGTAACGAGGATGGTTCAAGGAACAGAAGGGTGGTGAACGCGAATATTAATTTCTGCGTAAACGCGAAAGTTAATTCGCTGATGACCATACGTATAACGCCGCTGAAATATAATCCATTTCAGCAAGCCTGGTTATTTAACGAGGATGGTTCAAGGAACAGAACAATGATGAACGCGAATATTAATTCCTGCATAAACGCGAAAGTTAATTCGCTGACGATCATAGATATGAAGCCACTATAATATAATCGCTTTCCTGACATCTCGGATATTTCAGATTAACTGCAAGCCTTAAGAAGTACGAACCAATACAGCCTAGTTTTAAACTGCATTGTTCCATCTTTTAGCGGCGTTTCTCAGGAAATTTGTGGGATTTTCTTTCGACGGACTTCATTACGATATAGTTCATTTGTTTCCTACTTTCCCAACTGGCGCCCTTATTCATAAGCTCCGCAATTCCCATGTACTCATAAAATTATACAAAAATATAATTTTTCAGAAAAACTTATTGCTGTAAAGATAAACCAGTAAAAGTATGAATAAAAGTGGAATTTTTACTTTTAATCTCGCCCCAAATGGTTTAATCCATGTCGATTTAATCGTTTAAAACAGCATTGTAACACGACTCGATACAACCAATTAGTCATTAAAATTGTATTATGCATGCATATTTAAGGTTTTATATTGTTTTTATTTTTAAAGCTTTACTTTAACTCCTTGGTCATATCGCCGTGGTTACTGTACGTAGATACCTTATTTCACTTGAATCTGAGTATGCCACATAAGTATGCTTGAGGAACGGGCTGATAGTTTGGCTTAGTTGCGTAGTCGATTCCCTGTACCAACCATTTTTATTTATTTTGAGTTTTGTAGGAATATGGACCTTGATACGAAGTCTTTGTAATGCGGGTAGATGACGTTATTTGCGTAGTAGCCTTCTTGTACCATTTGTATTATTTATTTTGAGTTTTGAAGGAATTTGGACGTTGGGATCATGGAACTGCTCGTTGTTCTTTGATAGGTGGTCTTCGTGATGCGGGATAGATGACGCTAGTTACGTAGTCGCCTTCTTGTACCATTTATTTTTATTTATTTTGAGTTTTGAAGCAATGTGATTCTTAGGAATGTGAAACTGGTGGTTGTTCTTTGATAGGTAGTCTTTGTGATGCGGCATAGATGACGTTAGGGTGGCAGTATCAACTTCTTGTATCATTTATTTTTATTTATTTTGAGTTTTGAAGGAATGTGGACATTGGGATCGTGGAACCGCTAGTTGTTCTTTGATACGTAGTCTTTGTGATGCGGGATAGATAACGTTAGTTTCGTAGTCGCCTTCTTTACCATTTATTTTTATTCATTTTGAGTTTTGAGGGAATGTGGACGTTGGGATCGTGGAACTATTGGTTGCTCTTTGATACATGGTCTTTGTGATGCGGGATAGATTTAGTTTCGTAGTCGCCTTCTTGTACCGATTAGATTTTATTTATTTTGAGCTTTGAAGCAATATGGACCTTAGGATCGTGGAACTGCTGGCTCTTCTTGGATACGCAGTCCTTGTGATGCGGGATAGATGACGTTAGTTGCGTAGTCGTCTTCCTGTACCATGTATTTTTGTTTTGAATGCTGTAAGAACGTGGATTTTGGGATCGTGGAACTGCTGACTGTACACGTAGTCAATGTGATATTGAACAAATAGTCTTAACTGCGTAGTCGCCTTCCTGCACAATCTGTTACTTTCTCTATCACGTACGTAGCAGGTAGAGAAGACATTGTTTTCCACTAAAAAAAAAAACGATATTGAGATTTCACACGAAATATTTGTTTTGAGGCCGGCTAAATAAAAATACCATTTTTACTTTCTCTACCACGTACATAGTAGGTAGGGACAGTATTGCATTCCAATTTAAACTTTGATACCAAGAATTCTCCGAAATACCTTGAATAAAGAAAACGTATTTTTAGAAAATGGGCCATTTGCTTGCTTGCTTGCTTGCTTTCTCTCTCTCTCTCTCTCTCTCTCTCTCTCTCTCTCTCTCTCCGTGTAAACAGCATAACTCAAAAACGAAAAGTTCGATAAATACCAAACCTGGTATTTAAGTTCAGTATCTTTCAAAGATGCGACAAGAAGATTTTCAAGGAGATCCCCCAACCCCAACTACCCTTTACATGGAAAATGTTTCGAAATTGTTTATATTCCAAAAGAAAAAAAAATAACGATTTTTTAAACCATATATTAAAGATATTTACATGGCAAATAAAATGTGTATCTTGAACTTTCTGGGAACAGCCTGTGAAGTCCTCTTCATTCGGAAACAATTTTGTATAGTCTTGTAGAACTGGTAAACGTTACGCGATAGACGAAAATTTACTACACAAGAAAAGTAGATCTCTTTAAAACACAACTCATTTCAAATAACTTTTTGGTGGCATAAGCCATTTCCGAGATATCCATTATTAATGTCATTCTTTTAAAGTCTTGTCGACATTCAATTGCTTGTCGCGATGCCATGGGAAGATTATGGAATGTTAAGGCCAGCATATAACGCCCAGTTCCTAAACATTTGACTATCGCTGTTCTTTTTTATCTATAACGAAATGTTCTGCAAAGGTTTATCTCGATTAAAATAAAATAGATAGAGAAATAAGCTTTAGTAAGGATAGTTTATACATCCACCAATATATGATTTAGGATAGGGAAAGTCATGTGAATGAAACACATCTGGATTTTAGAAAAAAGGTCCGCGCGTTTGTGTGCGTGCGTGCGTGCGTGCGTGCGTGTGTGTGTGTGTGTTACCCTTTGCATTGAACATTTTTCAAAATTTTTTATTTTCTAAAAACTGCTCTAATGATTTTGATTAAAATATCATATATTAAAGACATTTACATGGCAAATAAAATGTATATCTGTGAAGTTCTTTTCATTCAGAAGGAATTTTATATAATCTTGTATAGCTGATGTTAAGCAATAGATGAAAACATACTAAACAGAAAATGTAGATCTCTTTACAACACACAATTTATTTCAAATAACTTTTTTTGTGGCATTAGCAATTTCCAAGATATCTGTTATTAATGGTTAGAACTGTTCAATACTTTGCCATTCTCTTAAAGTCCTGTCAACATTCAATTGTTTCTTGTGATGTCATGGAAACAGTATGGAGTTTTAAGGCCAGCATATAGCTTCCAGTTCTTAGACATTTGAATATCGCTGTTATCTTTGTATCTATAACAAAATGGTAATGTAGCTATTTCTCCAAAGGTTTATCTCTATTAAAATGAAGTAGATGGAAAAACAAACTTTCATAAGAATAGTTTGTATACCCACTAATAAGCGATAGAGGCAGAGAAAGTCATGTGATTGTAACACATCAGGTTTTTATTTATATTGAGTTTTTGATGGAATGTTGTCTTTGGGGTCGTGTAACTTTTGAGAGTTCTATGAGTATTTACGCAGTGGTTTCATTGCTGGCTAGATGACGTGAAATGTGTATTCTCCTTCCTGTAGCATCTATTTGTATTTCTATATCTTTAGTTCTGTAGATGGGACTTTGGGTTGTATTATTGCATATCCAATCTGATATTCATGTGACAAATGAGGAAAATCACCAATCAGATTTACTAATGTACAGGATTTGAACCTGAAACAACCTGGATATCAACCACAAATACTGCCATTCTCATCCATCACACTCATTTAAACTTGTGTTTGCTTTGCGCAATGAAGAATTTTTTTTACTTTATTTATTTTTGTTTTTATCTTTTCAATCTTCACTGTAAAATAATTCAACATTATGTGATACAATTTCATGAAATTTACAAGGCAGTTAATGAATAATTATATAAGAGGAATTTATGATGTTTACAACTTGACAAAACATGGTTTCTAAAACTTAATATCCAGATTACTTTCATAAATGCTTCAAGTTAAAGGTTTTAGCAGATTTTATAGGGTGTTCATAAGCTATTTAACCCCAAGATCTAGTCTTTATGGGAAAACACCACTGAAAAGTTACTTTCTAAAGTTTTCATTCAGTTTGCCTAAAAGTTAAACCATAAGTTACTCTTTCCCAAACTTTGAAGAGTTTTAAATTTAGTTATGATATCTTTTTTAGTATAAAGTGATTGAGTTTCAAAAATGGATTTTATTGTCCTATGTTCCAGATGATAAAATTTTAAAAAAATTTTCTTTTAAATAATATTCAAGTGATCATAGCGCAAAAAACTTTTAAATACAGTAAAACCTCGTTAATCCGGACTAATTGGGCTGAGAATTGTCCGTATTAGTAAAAGTCTGGATTAACAGAAATAAAAGAAAACAAATTCATTTTTGTGAATAAGAATATTATATGTATGTACTATAATAACATAATAAAGTACAGTACCTGTGTTGATATTACAAGTTGTCCATAATTTCTTTACTTTTGTTTAAAGAAACTGTCAATTTTCTTTTGGGGTTCTTTCCACATCTCCTTCACTACAAGTTCACGCAGATGCCTCATGTGACAGTAATAATACGCAGAAATGTCCTTATTTGCACTTTGTTGAATAAAATTGATCACACAATTCAAGTATTCTTTAACCTCGCTTAGCTTCATTTTTTGCATTTGGGTAACAGTATCCTCAACTTCAGATGCAATATCAGGGCTTCTTTCTTTGCTTACACTATCCACAATTTCTTCTTCATTCATTATGTGATAGCCTGGATCACCTTCATCATTGTCAAGCAATAATAACTGTAAAAATTATTAAATCTAATATTCCATAAATTATTATTTAATTTTTTTCACTTAATTTAAATATACGTATCAAATTAAAATCTCCTCACAAAACATAATAAAAAAGACGAAAAGAATAACATACTGTTAACCCCCACTCCTTATCGTCTTCGACTGTGAAGGATTCCTCTCCACCCCTAACCAGTGCTTCATGGTAGTCTTTTGTTTCAATTTCTTTATTCTCGAGATCAGCATGGCTTTCATACAAGATTTTATTCCATGCATTGGCCAATGTGGAGGGTGTTATGTCATTCACTGCAGCCGCAAAATTGAAAATCATTGATCTGAATTTAATTACATATTACTATAAACGTTTGTCTGCATTAAGGGATATCCGGTTTAATAGGGTTTTACTGTAATTTCTTTTGTTCTGGGCTTAGATCAAATGAAAAGTATTTTTTAAAATTTATCTTTGTATTTTTCTACTTTTTACAACCCACTTTGCATAATAAATTAATTATCAAAAATATTTGAAAACATCAAATGATTATGATAGTTCCAATGATTTGACTTTTCAGAATATATATGAAACATTTCAGAAGAAACTGAATGAAAAATCCAGTTTAGAACATTTTGAACAAAAGATAAAGGTAAACAGCGACAATATCAAAAGCGAAAATGAATTTTGAAGTTGTAGATTTTCAATATCTTGCAGATATTAGATGATTCCAAAAATTTGCACCAAATTTTAGTATGCATTCATTACCTTAAGTGAAAGAAACTGAAATAATTTAATTTTGTATTTGCACATGTAATTCTATTGTTTTCTTAATGTGGATAATGAATGGGTGACTGAAAATGAAATCAGGCTATTAATACTCACTGGTACACTCTTTAAACCTGATCATGTATCTTTTAGGTAAAAAATACAAAAACATAGGATTTTCATAGTTTCCCCTTAAACTAATTTTGTCTGAAACAAGCATGTCTATTGAAATGTGTGTATAAAAATTTGATGCAGGTACTCTCACAAGGCTTTCTCTGCCTGTTACAACAACATCAATAATAAATACATCATCATACGGCAATAACACAAACCTGTTTAATTTGAATATAAACCAATTTATTTTATAATTACTGTCAAACAATACCTTTAATAAACAACTCCAGTGTAACAGGCATACAACGATTTTACTTTCTCTGCTATGTATGTATAGTTGGGGAAATATTTTATTCCAACCAAAAATTTCATGTCAAGATTTCATTGGAAATATATGTTTTGAGGCACATGAACCACAATAATAATTTTTACAAAAATATCTGTGTATGTGTCCATGTGTGAGTGTGTCTGTGAACAGCATAACTCAAAAACGAAAAGTTGGTTAAAAACCTAAATTGATATTTAAATTCAGCATCTTCCAGGGATACTACACAAAGATTTTAAATAAAACTCCTCCTCCCCAAACTACCCTTTATATGAAAAATTCTTTGAAAATTTTAATTTTACTAAAAACGGCTCTATCGTTTTTGATTAAAATATCATATGTTTAAGAAGTTTTCATTAAAAATGAAATATATATCTTGAATTTTCTGGGAATAGCCTCTAAAGTCCTCTTCTTTCTCAATGGCTTTGCCCAACAAGTAAATTGTAAGAGGTGGACAAAACCTTATTACACAAAAAATATAGATCTCGTTAAAACACCCAATTTATGTAATTTTTTTTTTGAGTTAACCATTTCTGAGATATTCCTTGTTATTGGTTTACATTTTAAAAACTTACATTTTTTTCAAATGGGAAGTTCATTTTTTTTCTTGGCCATGCAAAGAGAACAGAATTTCAAAGCCATCACATAGCAAGCCACTCTTAAAATATTTGCTTATCACTTAAAGCCTACTGTATTCCCCTAATCCCGTTCTACCTACAAGGAAATATGTAATAAGACAGTTTCTGCAAATGTTTATCTCAATTAATGAGAAGTTGATAGAAGATTAAGCATTTGTAACAATAGTTTACATGAAAGTGAGCAGGGAAAGTCATATGTGTGCAATGCAGCGACCATTTAGATTTGTTTTGATAGCTATTCATACAAAACTGTATTTTTATTTTTTACCTACTTCCTGTTAATCAGCATAAATATTTGCAAGAAGCGGTTTGAAATAGTTAATACCATGGTTTGTGTGCTGAAAAGCAAGTCTGTGTAGTTATGTTATGCTGATAAGGAAATATAAATACACTAGCACTGAGCCCCATCCCTTTGTCATTGTAGGGTGGCTGTGATAAAAAGTTCATAATGCTGAAAACTACTCTATTAATTGAAGTTTATATTTTTATTTAACCAGCTAAAGTCTCTGCTATCACTCAGCATGCTTAAAACATGTTACTTTGCATACTTTCTGTTGTTAGTGTTGTATGGCTTATCACAAATGGGGAAATATACATGTAGTAATATAATTTTTAAACTACAGAAAAAAACTGTAGAAATTATATCAGCTCTACCAAAAACAAAAAGCTGCAGGGAAAGTACAAAAGTTTAAAACTTCATCTCCTGTGATTATTGGCAACATACATGACCATTCTGATAATTAATTGTTTCACAGCCAAAAAGTACTTACAGGCTACATAACTCTCGTAGATTTGGAGGTAACGCACATCAGAAAGACATCCACCAGCATTTTACCAACTTGAAATGTTTGTTCTTTTATTAAAAACATCTTGTCATCACTGTCATCTTTTAATGCTCTCCATATATGGCCTATGACCTTCAGGGGGGTTACCTCATTCCACGACATGATGAGACCTATTTCTGAGGTAGAGACACCCAGCAGGCAGAGTCTGTTACCTCTGATAGTAGTGTGATGATGTTACTGCATTTCTCACAGGACATGCCCCTGTGAAAAAGCATCTTAACACAATGGAAGTGTTTCAAGATAACTTAGATTGCAAATTGTGCAAGAAAGAAAACTGAAACAGCCCAGCACATTATATGCTCCTGTGAGGCCTTTGCTTGCTTTTGAGAAAATGTTTTTAGAACCAGAAGCATTTGAAACCACATCTGTTATGAGACTGTACTCCTTGGCAAAGGGTGCAGGAATAATGAATTGGCTTTAAAATGATACAGGTAGCATAATAATCCCAAGGCTGAAGTGTTTCTGGAGCAACGATGGAAATCTGTATTAATAAGACATGACAAGGTGATGATGAGGATGGCAGTGGGGCGAAAGGATCTACAGCTTTTACCGTGGACCCCCATACATGAGATGAAGATAGGGCTGAGTTAAAATCGCCACCCCTAAGCTGGAAATTGAAACTGTGGACTCTCAGTACGAGAGTCAGAGATGAAACCACTGTGCTACCCCAGTGTCCCATTAAAAATATCTTAGGGTTTATGAAATCACGTTTCTAAGGGCTTAAGTGGAGGAGGTTAATTGCCTGTTAACATAGGGATTAAATGAAATAGATAACCCTTTTGAATCAGCCATTTTACTTTTTCATTTAAAAATAGTTTAAGTTTGTTGGTTTAAAATTGATCTTGTGTGGTTAATTGCCTGTTAACATAGGGATTAAATGAAATCAAAAGGGTTATCTATTTCATTTAATCAGCAAAAAATCTCTTCCGGATCATTGTACAATCATTTCATAAAGCATACAGATGAGTTAAATTAAATTAATTAAATCATCATTTGAAATTTAAAAAGTCATGCATACAGTGCTAGGTAAGCCAGCTAGTATCTTTGTAAAAGTTGGACCTTTCAAAATAATACCATGCAATAACGCTTTTGCAATTTTGTTGAATACTTAAAATACAAATCTAATGTGTCACACACAGCTTTCTCTACCATTATAATTTCACATACTCCCTTATACATTATAGTATTCATATAAAAATATTTATAGAATTCATATTACATTATGATACATTTTTGACTAGAAATAATCTCATATTAAGCAATATGGACTTGGCTGCATGCATGATACTAAAAACAATACGATGCTTATAATGGAAGTTGAGAAGGTTGAGTTGTATTGTATTTCCACTGTTGGGGAGCCAAACTTGATGAAGTAACTGCCCCACCTATGGTACAAAGTTTCCGGTGGCCTTTGTCCCAACGTTTAGGAATCAACTTTGTATTTTAATGTTTCTTTAAATATTATATATATTTAGGTTTGCCTCGGCTGCGTCAGTATTAATTTGTAGAAACATGTATCTCTAAGCAGGGGGTGATGCGGCTAAAGAATGTAGGCTTACACAAATTATAACTTTTACTTCACTCCTTTTATTAATCCTTGACATGATTAAATAATACTTCACTGATATAGAGAGCTGTGAGATTATTTATGAATTACTTGCACTTTTTAACACATAAACTTTATAATATTCTTGCCGTAATGAATTTTGTATGTCTCACACTGAATACGTACCAAGCGAACAAACTGCTCAGGTACCCTCTAGTGACTGGCATTTACCGCTTAAATTTGTAAATTTTTCTATTTCACATCTCTGATTGGCTAATTTTACTTCAATAGAATACTTTTATTTAACTTTCAGCTTTTCTGGTTGTTGATTGGCTATTTATAAACTGTTTTAAATATTACATTATTGTTTCCAAGAATTACTAGTAGCATTATTAAACTTTCCAATTCATTATTGCCTCAAGGTTACCTCATTGTTAGCAACTTTTGACCTATTTCCCACAGCTCCTACATTATTAAATTACTTAATACATTCACATAACATTATTAAACATGTACACAATAATATAAATATAATACAATGACTGTTACATACATTTTATATGTTATTTATACACATATTGCTTTAAGGTGGGCTGTTATTATATTTTATATTATATAATTAGACTGAATCATTTAAGTGTTAAAAATACTGCCTCAAAGTTTGATATTATAACTACATTGTTATTCTTTCCAGGACTGTGCCCCACCTGTCAACCCAAGGTATGTGAGTCCCAATGCAGTATGATAAAGAGGTAGGAAAAGAATAATCTGACCATCATGACCAAATATCTAGTGATAGAGTACAAAATTACAACAGTTCTCCAAGTTGTCACTAACATTGCTAAGTCCCATGACTGTTCTAGTAAAGTGCCTAGCTTTGTTATTTTGTTATGACTTCATGGGTATGTACCGAGTGTTGTGTGGTTCCATGACCAAGGTTTTGTCTTTCTTCAGGTAAATGAAGCTTGGTCATGAAACCATATGTGACTTGGCTGCAAGTTGTAGTAAATAACCAATGCTCAGAAAGCTTCAAATCATTGATAATGCCTAGCTTTGGTTTTTCATGGCACACAGGAATGTGGGTTTGAGTCCTGCCTTGGACATGTGTGTTTGTAGGTATATGTGTGTAAGGAAAATGGAAAAAAAAACAGAAACATGGGGAAAAAATTTGATGTAATACATTCACATGACTTTCTTTACCCTCTATCACTTATTAGTGAGTATAAAAATTATTGTTATGAAAGTTCATCTTTCTATCTACTTCATTTTAATCTAGATAAACCATTCTGGAAATAGCTCCATTACACATTTTGTTATAGACACAAAGGAAATAATGACAGTCAAATGTTTTAGAACTCGACACTATATGTTGTCCTTAAAATTCCATACTCTTTCATTGCAGTTGTGAAAAACAACTGAATGTCAACAGGAGTTTAAAAGAATAAGTACTGAACATTTCAAACCATTAATAATGGATATCTCAGAAATGGCTGATACCACAGAAAAAAGTTATTTGAAATAAACTGTGTATTTTAAAGAGATGTACATTTTTTGTATAGTACGTTTTCATCTAGAGCTTAACATTTAGCAGTTATACAAGATTATACAAAATTCCTTCCATATGAAGATAACTTTACAGGCTATTCCCAGAAAATTTAAGATATGATTTTATTTGCCATGTAAATATCTTTAATATATGGTATTTAAATCAAAATCATCACAGCCATTTTTGACAAAGTCAACATTTTTGAAAAGTTTTCTATATAAAGGATAGATTGGGGTGGGGGATTTTCTTAAAAATCTTTGTGTTTCATCCTTGGAAGATGGTGAACTTAAACTACCAAGTTTGGTGTTTAAGCGACTTTTCATTTTTGAGTTATGACACACATACACATACACACACACACTTATGTGCGCGCACACTCATTAACATTTTTTATTTATTTATTTTTTTTTGATTCAGGCAGTCTCAAAATGAATAATTCTTGTGAAATCTCAGTATCAAATTTTTGGGTGGAATACGATATTTCCTCTACTTACTATGGGTAAGTAGTAAGGAAAATAAATAATTCAAGCATTTTTATATCCAGTTCCAAAAGTAATTCTGTGATTCTAGAGAGTACATTGCATTGCAATACATATGTACATAATATGAGACCTTGGAACCATAACTACTTCCAAGTTTCAGTTGAGGGCAACGTCCACTAGAAATCTTCCAACAAATCAGATTTAATTATGTGCTTGAGCTTATGTGATACATGTATAAAAGGCAATTACGTGAAATACTGTTTTGGAACATGCAGGGCGAGTTTTAAGTCACCGACAAACTTCAGGGGGTGATTCCTGACTGGAAATGTAGCACAAACGTTCATAGCACCTTGTGTCTGAAATGCATAGTTCCCACGGCAGATGGCATTGAAGAACGACATCAAACAAAGAGCCCTGACACCAGTACAGGTTATTCCATTTCAAATCAGACAAAAAATGAGAAAATTGACCTCGTGTTTTTTAAAATCATTAATAATTCCTATATGTGTCAATTACTGTAAAAGAAAACAATTTTCATAAGATTATATCTTAAATGTTTTTAGTTTTCAGGTTAAAATTCGGTAAAATTTGTTATTTTCTGAATGAGACAGTTTCTGTAGCATGTAACTGAAGAACCCCATATTGGATTTCAGTGAACTAGGATTCAGTTTGAAGCTGAATGTCTACTGATGGTGGTATACACCTATAACATAACAATAATTATACAATGTTTTTTAAACATGTGCATGTATTAGGTATGCACACATTTTTCATAAACATTAAACTTATATAGGCTTGAACCTCTTTTTATTACACATTGATTTCATTTTTCAGTTTTATGGAGCCTCTGGTATGAAATGTTAAGCAAATCAAGGTCACCAGTACGTATTTGAATTGTATAATGTAGTATCGGGAGGAGAGGTCATTTATTATATATAGCACTTCAACTCTTCATCTAACTACATATTTTATAATTAAATGGAGCTTTTTCTTGCCTTAATGCAGTAGATCTTATGAAATTAACTAAGAACTATTATATACTTAAAAATAACTTTATAACTAAAATGCAGTTCATATGGATGTACCACAACCACACCTGGCAAGAAAATGGCTTGCTTAGGTCAGTGGAACAAAAGAGGGTTTTTGTTCATTCATGTTCTTATCATCTCACTTAGCATCCTCTCACAACAAAACATGTTATAGCAGACGATCGACAATGCCCTCGTCATGACTCATGGGTGTTGCATTATATGGTGTGCCGAGGCTAGCAGGTTTCACATTTTTTCTATTTACTTTTTATTTTTTCTACAGCTTTCCATTGAAGATACCATAAAAATGTTAACTAATGTTTTTTTGAAATTAAATGCTGAACAATATGGCATAATTTGTATTCAATTCAAAATTGGTGTTTCAGAAAATATATGAAATATGAATGAAAATTACATTAAATTTAAGTCCCAAAAATATTAAATAAATGTCATCACAAACTATGCAAAGTTACCTTCATTTTGAATTTTATTTGGAAATTTTACTTTGAACAGTTTCTGAGCTACAAGTCTCAGAATCATGTAATGTTATTAAATTATGGTAACTTTGACCTTGGAAAAAAATCCAGACCACTTGTTTATTGTAGCTGTGATTTTGCAACAATAACTTAATGTCTATTTTAGATGAACAGAAAATTGAACCCCACCAAAATATGAAAGGTTTCCAGCTGTCCGAATCAAAATGGAACAGCCTGCACATTGCCTGAATCCCATCCATGTCACAACAGATGTTCAAAGTGGCCCCTATGGGTTGCAATGCATGCATACACACGTTGCATTATAGATTGCCTCACTCATTCGAATGTTCAGCGATGTGTCCGAATATCATCACAGGCTATGTGGACACGCTGTTGAAGGGTCTGAACATCAGGAACAGGCTTACCATACACAATGCTTATCAGATGCCCCCTACAAGTAAAACTCTAGGGGGTTTAAGTCTGGTGATCGAGCAGGCCATGCAACAGAACCTCCACATCCTATCCAATGTATCAGGAAGATGTTAGGTATTGGCGAATATTAATGCGGAAGTGGGCTGGCGCTCTGTTGTACTACAGCCACATTGCCTGTCGTATTCACAGGCACATTCTCCAGTAATGGAGTCAATTACATGGTCCAAGTAGGCAATTACCAATAATCCCAGCCCAAACATTGATGAACTGCTGCTGATGAGATGTTTCAAACATTCTGCAAGGATTTTTGTAGCCCACAGATGGACAACTATGCAGGTTAATGATGCCATCTCTGCCAAAGGTCACTTCTTTGGTGAAGAGGACTGAAGACAGGAATCCCATAATGTAATGACCTGTTGCACAAACCAATGACAGAATCTTTCCCTAAAGGCAAACCTGCTGGTAATAATCCCTGCATAGGTTGGAGGTGATAGGAATAATAGCAGTTGTCATGTGGGATACGTCCATTGACTTACACCATGTTGGTGGGCCAATTGCTTGGAGCTTGTACCAGGATTGTTCTCAATATCATGGATAACATGTTCCTTCACATCTGGTGTATGAACAGTCCATAGCTGTCCTGAACATTCATCTGTCTCAAAGGGCCCATGCTCACACAAATGCAAAAACTGGCTCCAAATGTGTGATGTGGGTGGTGCTGTCTGTCAGGGTATGTGACTCAGTACATCAGTACTGCCTCTCGACTGTCCTGACGAGTCTACATGAGGGTCTACATGAGAATGAGAAAAATTACATTGGTCCTTTCATGAAAAGGTAGGTTTCTTTACTAGTTAAGAAAACTGTCCCAAAGTTTATAATGCTGTGCAATATAGTTGAAGCCTTTATGGCACTTATAAATTGAATTATTTAAAATATTTATATGTATACACAAGTTTTTGTATTCTATGCATTCCAAAAATCAAGATAACATTGGTGATTCAAATCTCTGCTTATCGGTAGATGAAACACTGATTCATGTTGAAGTTTAACTATCAATCTCATTGTTGGAAAACTTGAGGAAAATGTGCTGGGACCATACCTTATTGTCTTCAGAGCTTTGGAAGAAACAAACATTCCACCATTGCATGGATTGTTCTTGATGCTTTGCATTCTGTGGCGAGCAGGAAAATTAAGATAAACTAATGGTTACAGAAGTGACAGTATCATGCTTAAGACAGTACTATCAAAAGATAGTACATATGATGTGTATAGCTCATGGCCTACACAGATTAGCAGAGGAAATTTGAGTAAACTCCCCCAAATCAAATGCTTTAATTTTTTCTGTGAACAAAGTATTTATGAAGGCTCCATTAGAAAAAAAAAGTTGTTTTCTGAAATTATGCCAGATATTTGTTTGTCCCTAGAGATGATTCTTACTAGAAGGGGAACATGGATAGAAGCAGCGCTGTATTATAGCAACCCCTAGAAGACATAAAAACGGCTGGAAAACTATAGTGAATGTGTGATGGTTAAGTAATCAATAAATGAAAAGTGAAAAAAAGTGGAAATGGGACATGAAAAAAAAAAAACTGAAAAAAAGAGCAAGATAATTTAGTGACAAGAATTTGTAAAATGTAAATAAACTGTAGTGATTGTCTACTGAATAAGTGACCAGGGTCAAAATGCAGTAGACAATCAAATTTGTAAATCTCTTAGCACAATAAAAAAATAAAAACGGCGCTGAAAGTTTTGGATAGGAGTGAAACAGCAAGCATTGCAGCTGCAGTGAATACTTGTGATGAAAACATTCTCCAGGCTACATTAATGTTTATTAGAAGCCATTTTAGCAAACTTCCAGCAGGAATCACACGTCTGGAAGAAAGAGGGGTGCCACTACCTTCTGCCCTGTACAAGTGTATGAAACCACTATTGCTAAAGATGTGCCTGGAGAAATTGGAAAGAGCCTTCATCACAAAATGGAAAAAAAAATTGAAGCCAGAAATGCAAGATTTCCATTTCTTTGGAAAGTTAATAATGCGTTAAAAGGTCAATCTGAAAAACAGTTTAATTCAATTTCCATGAGTGACATAGCTTATTTTTGGTACTGCCATGCAACTTTGTGTGAAGTGGAGAGGACATTTTCTTTGTAAAAACTTATTTTAAGTGACAGAAGAAAAAGTTTCCTGCAGTAATTATAGAAAAATATTTGGTTGTTTATTGCAATTAAAACACTTGATAAAATTATTATTAAAAGACTGAGTAACATTTATTGCTACATTATTGACTATAGAGGATTTAAGAGAATATAATTACTATTTTCAGTAACCAATGAAAGATCAAAAATCAATAACTTATTACTTTATAAAACCCAATAAAAATGTGTAAGTCATTATGCTGTTAAAATATTTTTGGTGCATATATATCTATTTTTACTCTCTCTACTAGGTATAGTATGAATTAAATTAATAAATTTATTTGTGCAATTTGTTTACAATTTTATATAATATAAAATATAAAAAAACTCCCATACTCTTATACCTTGTGTAAAAGCACCTTGGTGCTTAGCTTCCTATTGACCGCTCAGATTGTTTGGCTCCCAGGCCTTATGGCTCACTGAGTGGCTCATTCCTTCTCACATCTCTTATTTTTCTTATGCCTTTCTTAAAAATTCTCCCATGGCTTTGATTTTCTTTTCTTGTTTCTTTGTCAACATTTTGATAGTTTCTTTCTATCCATTTCTTTTCCTACACTTTCTCTCTCCATGCCTTTATTTCTTTACATGCCAACATATAATGCTCTATATTTCCTCTCTTCAACACAGTTCGCATATTCCTCTCAACCCTCTTAGATACATTGCTCCCATTCTCATCCATGCTAAATCTTCTCTTTCCTGCCTGTTACAGAAATCAGTGTATCTCTCTCTCTCTCTTCCCCATGCTTCTTTTATTGTTTTATAAAAGCTTAATGATTTTTTTTATCTTCTATGCTTCCCATATCTCTTGTCATTCTATATCTTCCACTCTGCTTCATACTACCCTCCAGAACCCAATTATGTTTTTTTCTTCTGATTTCTGTATATCCCCCCATACCTATTATTTCCATTTCTTCCCATCAACTGTTTTTGCTTGTCAGACTCTTTTGCTGTTGTATGCATATCCTTAAAATTTCCTCTTCTTCTTTTGTTATACATCTAAACCAAAATTTTAACATTCTTTCTATTATACCTTTTCCTTTAGTTCTACCTAATTCTATGAGTGCAACTTCTTCTGGTGCTGCTCTTTTCAGTCTGAGCAATTCCTTACAAAATATTTTATACATCTGGACCATTTTCTTGCTTAGTTCACCCTCCCCCCCAGATTTCTACTGCATAAAGCATTCCTGAATCTACCAATACCTCATACATTCTCTCCAGCCATTTAGTCAACATCTCTAGTTTATTTACATATTCTTATCCCTGTCATGGCTGCTTTCCCTTTAACTAACTGATTCTTACCGTGAGCTCCCCACTCTTGTTATTACTCAATGTTACTCCTAAATAGTCAAAATCTTTAACTACCTCTAGTTTTTGTCCACCCAGGAACCATATTTATTCTTTTCTTAGTTTGCTTCCTTTTTTTAAGAACTATCACTTTGCATTTATTTATGTTTATCTTAATTCCCCATTTTTAACAGTATTCTTGAATTCCATCTATTGCTTTCTGTAACCCCATTATGGATAGAGCATCTACCATAAGATCATCTGCATATAGTAAACCCAGGATACCAGGTATAATAAGTAGAGGAAGTGTTACATTCTACCCAAAAACTATGATGTTGAGAGTTCATCAGAAATATATGTTTTGAGGCCCCTTGAACCCAAAAGTAGCATTTTTAGAAAATATTTTGTGCGTGTGCGTGAGCATGAGCGTGCGTGTGTGGGGGGGGGGGCACGCGCGCGCAATGAGAAGTTGGATAAATACCATCTTAGTATTTAAGTTCAGTATCTTCCAAGGATGCGACACAAAGATTTTCAAGAATACCCCTTCTCCAAACTACCCTTTACATGGAAGATGTTTCAAAATGTTTGATTTTCTAAAAAAATGGCTCTAACAATTTTGATTAAAGTATCATATATTAAAGATATTTAAATGACAAGCAAAATGTATATCTTTGAATTTTCTGGGAATAGCCTATGAAGTCTTCATTTGGAAGGAACTTTGTATAATCTTGTGTAACTGGTAAACGTTAAGTGATAGACAAAAACTTGAATTTTACATAATTTCACACTGTTTCTTAAGCGATCTTTCAATCTATAAACCTAAATTGGTTTAAATCTTGTTTTGTCCCTGTGTAAATTAAATTTGAAATGTAGTGGTCATTTCACATTCCATTATGTCCACATTACTGGCCAGTGCAAACCTAATTTTGTCCTCCTTTATCAAGATTTGCATTACCCTGGGGATTTAATTGTTTTATGTTGGTTCAGTGTATTTGAGTATATGGTTATTCTGTTACATAATTATTGCTGGGTTATCAGTGTGACATACTGTCAGTGAATATTAGTACTGTTCTGCTTAAACATGAATGAAGGTGTTTTCGTTGGAGGTAATTCAAAGGGTAGTCGAAAGAGACAGAAGCAAAGGATAACAAGATGACAGCTTCAGTCTGACAAAAGGTAAACTCTGTACTTATATATTATTCTAATGTCCTGAAATATATTATAATAGCATTATGTTTAGCAAGATGTACTTATACTGAAAGATATAAAAACATACTTATAGGCTTATATCTTCCCCAATTTATGTTAACAGTTTATTTTTTTCTTCTTTTCACTAGAAATCGTGATCAAGATCCAGACCTGAGAGATTTGTAACCACAATGTGAGCATAAGGAAGGCAGATTAATTGTTGCAGCATTCCTGCTCATTTTCTTTCCAAGGGCAAGGAAAAAGTATTTGCTTGCAAAGCAAATGCAGGAAGATCATCGCCTTTCTTTAATGCTTCAGGTTTCATCACCAAAAAGGTGCAGGCCAACGGTGGAAAGAAACAGATAGCAACTTCCATGACTGTGAAATATCAGGTTAGTGTAATGCAATACTGATGAATGTAAACTTATGAATGGTTTTGGAAGCATTTACATCAGTCTATTCTTAGAATAACGCAAGGTCCTCTTGAAAACTGTGTAATTTCATAATGAAAATATATTATTATTATTATTATTATTATTACTATTATTGCAGATTCCAGTAAACGGTAGAGTAGAATTAGTATTTTCAAAGTTCATTGGAGAACTCTTTGGATGTAGACAGTGCCAATTATATACAATTGATAAATCCAAAATCATGAAAAGGATGCAAAGAGCATAGGGGCGGCAACTGCAAAAAGGACCAATATAGAGCCAGAAGAGAGAAGTTCATCAGTTTTATTTTCAATCTAAAAGCCAATGAAAGTGATTATAATAGAAGAAAGAGTCAATGCCTTTATCTTCCCGCAGAACTAAGTATCAATAAGTTGTTTAAATTGTATAATTCAAATGTTCCATAAAAACTTCAAGTGAAAAAATGGTTTTTCAAGAACATTTTTAGCACAAAATTCAATGTAGATTTCGGTACTCCCACAACTGATACTTGCAGCTACTGTCTCTGGGTGAAACATAAATTGAACAATGTGAATGGGAACAAGAAAAACATGGTTTTGGCCGAGATCTATGCCCACAAGCTGCAAGCAAAAACATTTCACAAAAGATGAAGGAACAACATCCGAATTCTACAACTTTCTGCTTTGATTTTCAGCAAGTGCAACCTATTCTGAAGTTGTCCATCAATGAAGCCTACTATCCTCATCAGATTGGATTCTATGCTTTCTGTACCACAGACATAGCCAATACAAACACCTAATGTATGGACAGAGAATGAGGCTGGAGGAGATTCCCTTGAAGTATCATCAGCTCTTTGCGATTTCCTTGCAAAATTTGAATTCAAACAAGATGTGCAGCATTTAAGGCTTTTTGCAGATGATTGTGCAGGTGAAAACACGAATATGCATGTTGTACATGCCCTTGCTTATTACCTCTGCAGTAAAGCTCCTAATCATTTGAAAACTTTATTCTCATCTTCCCAGTAAGAGGACAGTCTTTCCTGCCAGCAGATAGGGTGTTTGGAGTCGCTAAAAAAAATCTAAGAAAGAATTCAGAGATTTTGACACCAAGTGATTATCAAAATTTACAAGAAAGTAGGTTTACTTCATGTTCTTGGAAAGGATTGGTTATAAAAATTTCAAATATTTGAGTGAACATTCTAAGAAGTGTGATGGAATCAGCGAGATAAAATGCACAATCCTTCAGAAAACCACAAAGGATGGAAAATACTCAAGATGGAACTATCATATTACATTGAAGACCCTTCCAAACAGTTTTCTCCAGTGTTGAAATGAGGCAAGGTAGCACAGATGATTGTATAACCTACAGCTGCACCTACCACCAGATGCAGGATCACTCAACAAAAGAAAAATGATGTAGAAAACTTACTAAGAAAGAGATTTGAAAATGACTGGAGAAATGACAATGTTTTGAAGTTCTTAAAACATCTTGAATTTACATCCATTCCTACAGAAGATGTCACTGACCAGAATAGTGGGCTGTGTGACTATTTAGAAGAAGAATGTGGAATGCATAGATTGTAAAAGATGTTCAAATGTATTATGTGAGTTTCTAAAATTGATAATTGAATAATTGTTGCCTTCAATTAATTTCAGAATCTTGATTATCTTATTGTGTTTTTCTGTGTTTAATTCATGCTATATGTCGTTTCAAAATTCTGTAATCCTATTTATTAAGTACTTTCTTTGTTTAAATGCATACTATACCATACCAAGATTTTCTCAATGTATTTATGTTAAGAAAATACAAAAAATATATCATTCACTATTCTACAATAGTAAATTTTCCAGTGGTTGCTTCAAAGTATGCTATGTCTACAACCTGCTCCCCATTTTCATGAAATGCATTTGAAAAGTGATTTTAACTCTTGTAACTTATAAAAGAAAATTTGTAGTAATATTTGTAACTTTTTTCATTTCAGTAGGAGTTATAGTTTAGGAGTATTGCATTTTTTGGATTTCCTGTACAATTTTGCTTTTTTGACATAATGGGGTTTGAAACAATGATTCTCATATTTTCAATCATGCATGGAGAAATGCATGTTTTTTAGTGTATATAAATCCACACTCTAATTATTATCGCTATTATCTTTGTAGATATAGTGAAATGTGTAATGAAAGTATTTATTCAAATGAAGGGAATAGTCTGTGAAGCCCTCTTAATTCTGAATAACTCTTTTGTTTAATTTGTAAATTAAGATTTACACAAAAAATGTACAACTCATTAAAGCATACAATTTATGTCAAATAAAATCTTTTGTGGCATTAATCATTTCCAAGATATACTTTGTTACTTGTTTGAATTTTTAAATAATTATACTTTTTTCAAGTAGTAAGGTGCTATTTGTCTTTTCTCCTGGTCATGAAAAATGAATGGAACTTAAAAAACATCACATAGTGACCCACTGTTTAAAAAATCTGACTATTGTTTTGCCTACTGTATCCTTATACCCACCATGAAATGTGTCAACGTATAGTGAAAGTTTACCCTGATTAACAAGAAATAGATAGAAGATTTAGCTTCTGTAAGCAAAGTTTGTGGAACTGTAAGTAGAGAAAACCATGTGAATGCAATACATCATAAAATGTTATTTCTATCTACTTTATTATTATTATTATTATTATTATTATTATTATTATTATTATTATTATTATTATTGTTATTATTATTATTATTTATTTATTTATTTTGCTAAGAGATTTACAATTTGATTGTCTACTGAACTTTGACCCTGGCCACTCATTCTGTAGACAATCACTATAGTTTATCTACATTTTACAATTTCTCATCAATAAATTATCTTGCTTCAGTTTTTCATGTTCCATTTCCACTTGTTTTTCACTTGTCACTTATTGATTACTTTACCATCACACATTCACCATAGTTTTCCATCCAAAGTAAGATACACTACCTCCTATTTTTCTCTATCCACTGTCCAAAGCCATTTATTTTTGACTTTACACAAAAACTGTCCAATGCTCCTACCGTCCTTACACAACATTTTGATTATAAGCATATTTCTATCCCACTTCAACCACTTCTTTTTAAAAAATTCTCTTTTCCAATTTTCTGTTCCTTGGCACTTAAATACTGTGTGTTCAATGTCTTCATTACCACCACATATCGGACATTGGTTTTGAGGAGTACCCTCTCTTAGCCCTCTTAGCCTCCATGCTCCGGTTCTTACCCAAGCAATAGATTCTCTCTCTTCTTTATTTACTATGTCTATATATTTTTCCCTACCCCATGTATTTTTCATTGGCCTATAACAAACCAATGAGCTCTTTTCGGCAATCTCACTGAACATGTTATGTATTTAAACCATCACATAGTGACCCACTGTTTAAAAAATCTGACTATTGTTTTAGCTTACTGTATCCTTATACCTACAATGAAATGTGTAAATGTATGATGAAAATGTATCCTGATTAACAAGAAATAGGAGAAGATTTAGCTTTTGTGAGTAGAGAAAACCATGAGAATGCAATACATCGTAAAATTTTATTTCTATCTACTACATGTAAATTGACATAAATGTTAACAGAAACAGTTTCATTGCATATTTCATTGTAGATACAAGAGGGATACAGGAGACTGAAGGGATAGTCAAATGTTCATCTTCGGCGATGTTCAGTCGCTTCCTCCCAATGCTTCTTGAGCAAGAGTTAATGTCTTGTTAACTAACAAACAAACAAATTCATTTGGAATGATGAGAAATACACTTGTTTGTCATGCTAATATCTTAAACATATGGTTACTCAAAATTGTTAAGAGCCATTTTTAGAAAATAAAAACTAATGGAGTAGGTGAATTTTCTTGAAAAAATTTGTGTTGCATCCTTGGCACATAATTAACTTCATTTCTTTTTTGACTCATGCTGTTTTTTTCTCATATGTGTGCACACACACAGCCACACATATATACAGATGTTTTTTAAAAGTACTTGTTTTGGGGGACTTCAAAACACATATTCTTTGTTTCACTTCCAAATGAGTGATATATTTTGTCTGAGGTAGGTGTACTGTTGCACATATTCAAGAGTTACTTGAGTTATCTGGATTTTTTTGTTCCATTTGTCAGCACTTTAGTTTTTACTAGGCCCACCTCTCTGCTTACTATGTCTAAGGTCTCCTATCATTTCTTCTAGGATTTGTGCAGATCTTGCTATTAAGACAAAGTCATCTGCAAATCTTAAGTACATCATCCTTTGAACATGTATACAAATACCATACTTGTTTATCCACATAATTTTCCTGAATTGGTGTTTTAGGAGACTTGCAAACAGCTTTGGTGATAGAAGGGTCTCCTTGTTTCATGCCTCTTCTTAGCTGGAACCAATCTCTGTCCCTTTCCATTCTTACTTTTGTTTTGGTGCATTTTATCTAGCAGTTTAATGTATTTGATTAGGACTCCTTGTTCTATTAGGGCTTTAGTAAGTACAAATTCATGCTATAAGGAATCAAATGCCTTATTGTAGTCAATGAAGATGATGTACACTTGTTAAACTCCTGTATTTTCTCTACTAGTTGGCATATTGTTGCAGCTGGTCAATAGTACTGAATCCAGACTGAAGCCTGCTAGCTCCATTGACTGATTTGCATCCAGCATTTTTTCAAGTCTTTTAGTTATTGTCTTCATGAATAATTTGCATAAGTTTGATTACAGACTGATCGGTCTGTAATTATTTATGTTGCCCCTTGCTTATTTCTTGTGTAGTAGGATGATTACACTTTTCCCCCATTCTGTTGGTATCTGTAAGTATGATCTTGTTGAAAAGTTCCATTAAAACTGGTATTAGATCATCCATGCCAAATTTTATGTGTTTTGTTGTATATTCCATATTCTCCTGGGCACTTGTCATCTTTTAGATCTTTTATGGCTGCTGTTATTTCACTTGGAAGGATGTGTGGGATGTCTTTTGTGCTTCCTGTGTGGGGGTGGACTTGGTTGATGCTTTGTGTAGTGCTGGAGTATAGATTTCTGTAACACTTTGTGGCTTGTGACGAGATCTCTTCCCTCAATGTCTGGTCTTTGTCCTTTTGTATCCTTTACTCCTCACATCCAATGTTTGCCAGTTGTTAATGTTTCCTTATTGTCTTTATTGATTTGGAGTTGTCTATTATTCTTTGTATCTGTAGGTAGTTGTACTTTCTTATGTCTTTTATTATTGACCCTTTTGTGGTTTTGATTAGTTCCTCATAGATTTTCTTTAACGTAGGTTTTCTGTTCATTTATTCTCTTTTTTCTATCATGTCAAATATGGGTTTTTTCAGCTTGCTTCTTCTTATTTCCCTTCATCCTGTCTCCTGGAACTTCTTTGCTACTTCGATGATGCATGTTGTTTCTGCTTAAAATAATGATACCTCTTTCTTTTTATTGTCATTGTTAACCATACCAATCTGTGGTCGTGCTGTATATCAGACCATTTATCACTTGTACATCCTTAGTACTCTCCATTTGGTCTGCTAGAATGAAATGGACCTCATGTTTTGTTTTTCCGTTTGGTGCTCTTCAAGTCAATTTTCCAGATGAGCTTTTCCTGAAGAGGTGTTTGTGATTTTTGTTTGTGCCCCTGTGAAAATTGTATTAGTTTCTCAACTCTGTTGTCCCTATTACCATAGCTGTATAAGAGAAAAAAAATGCTTATATTGACAAGGAGTTTTATTGTTAATCAGTTACGTTCCCAATATATATATTCTGTTTTTCTTTCTTCTTCCTCTGGCGCCACAGTCCTTAAAATTTGACCTTGGCCTCCTAATGATATGCCACCATTCGACTTGGTCCTGTGCTTTCCTTCTCCATGTTCTCACACCCATTGATCTCAAATCATCTTCCACATCATCTATCCATCTCAGTTTTGGGCGTCCAATTCTCCTCTTTATTATCCAGTCTTGCTTCTAATGTGATTTTAGGAATCCTTGTGTTTTCCGTTTTCAATGGCCCAGCCATTGAAGTCTTCTAATTTTTATATCTTTCACTATATCATATCTTTATATTGTTCTGCTATTTCATTATTTGTTCTAATATGCCAGGTTCCATCATCACGACCATGGATCTTTCTTAATATCTTCCTTTCCCATGTTGCAAGTATTATTTTTTGCTCACTCTGTTAACACCCAAGTTTCACTTCCATATGTCACAATAGGTTTAATTATTACCTTATTCAGTTTTATTTTTAGCTTCTTCCCAATATATATAGCTTTCATTAAGTTGTTGAGAGCATGGAGACATCAGTTGCCTTTTGCTATTCCCTCTCTAATTTCTTTCCATACTTCATTATCATTATTCATCATTGATCCTAAGTAATTAAATTAATTAACTTTTCCATGTTTTTCTCCATTTAATATTGCATAATTTCCATTTTTTACATTTCCCATGTATTTAGTTTTATTGTAATTTATCTGCAGTCCTGCTGAAGTAGCTTCTGTTTGCAGGTCTCATTCATAGCATTTATATTTCTAGCTAAAAGTACTATGTCATCTGCATAGGCTAAGTATTGCCTAGTACAGTTAAAGATTGTACCTCCAGGATTTATTTCAATCTTCCTTATTATCTTTTCTAACCCAATATTAAATAATAATGTGGACAGGGTATCTCCTTGCCTTATCCCTGAATTTATGTTAAATTCTTTAGATAGCCTGTTCTGAATCTTCATCTTATTTACAGTGTTAGTGAGTGTCATTTTTGTGAGCCTGATTAGTTTATTTTGTATTCCAAATTCTGCCATGGCTTCTAATACATATGATCTATTAATTCTACAAATGCCTGCTTAAAATCCACATAAAGTTGACGCAGAGGTATTCTGTGTTCATGGAATTTTCCAAGAATCATTCTCAATGAGAATATATGGTCAATTAATTGTACTCCTATTTTCACGAAAACCTCATTGATAATCACCTAAACTTCGTTCCACATATGGCTCGATATATTCAGCTAGTATATTTATAAAAGTTTTATATACAACGTTTAACAGAGATGTTACATGATATGTTGTTACATACTAACTTGTTCCCTTTTTTTTATAGATAGATACCGGTAAAGCTATATTCCAGTCATTTGGCATAGTCTATTGATTTCAAATATCCAATATCAAGTTATATATACATTTCCATAACTTTCTACCTCCTCTCTACTGATCGCATTTTTTTCCAGTGCTCTGTTATGTTTTATATGTCTGATTACACTATTAACCATTGCAGATGTAGGTGTGTGTATTTGTTGGTCTGGTCCTATATATTTATCGTGTATTTGTTCATTTATTTCATTTTTGTTTAACATCTCTCGGAAATGATCAAGCCATATATTCAGCACTTCCAGTTCATCTATTACCAAGTTTCTATATTTATCTACAAATATTTGACCTTAGTTGAAATCCCATTTTATATTTCTTAATACCTTCAAAGAACTTTCTGCTTTCATTCTTCACAAATTTACCTTCTAATTTATAAAGTGTGTTTTCTTCAAATTCTCTTTTCTTTTTTCTACAGATATGCTTTGCAGTTCTCCTCACATCTCTATAGTCATCTACTGTTTTCCTTGTCATTGTTTCAAGCATACTCATCCTCAATGAGTTTCTCTTTAAAATTGCATCTTCGCATTCTTGATAAAATCAGTTACTTCTGTTTGTTTCATTCCTATAGCCTTTTCCACTGCTGTATATACAGTCTTTTTAATAAGGGACCACTTACTTTCTATAGTGTCTCCCTCTTTATTTCCTTCATTTATTTCTACTTCAATTAAATGACAATACTCATCTCTATTTTCTTGAACTTCAAGTTTGTTTTTATAGTTGTTTATAGTTTTTATTGTGCTAAGAGTTTTACAATTTGATTGTCTACTGCAGTTTGACCCTGGCCACTCATTCAGTAGACAATCACTACAATTTATTTACATTTTACAATTTCCCATCAACGCATTCTGTAGACAACCGCTACAGATTATTTAATTTTACAATTTGTTGTCAATAAATTATCTGGCTTCTTTTTTTTCATGTCCCATTTCCACTTGTTTTTCACTTTTCATTTATTGATTACTTAACCATCACACATTCACTATAGTTTTCCATTCAAAGTATGATGCGCTACCTCTTACTTTTCTCAATCCACTGTCCAAAGCCATTTATTTTTGACTTTACACAAAAACTGTCCAATGCTCCTAGTGTCCTTGCATATCATTTCGATCATAAGTGTATTTCTATCCCCCATCAACCACTTCTTATTAAAAAATTCTTTTCTCCAATTTTCTGTTCTTTGGCACTTAAATACTATGTGTTCAATGTCTTCATTACCACCACATATCGGACATTGATTCTGAGGAATACCCTGTCTTAACCCTCTTAGCCTCCATGCTCCAGTTCTTACCCATGCAATAGATTCTCTCTTTTCTTTATTTACTATGTCTATATATTTTTCCCTACCCCATGTATTTTTCATTGGCCTATAACAAACTAATGAGCTCTTTTCGGCAATCTCACTGAACATGATTTGTATTTCTATATCTTCCAGTCTTTTCCTCGCCTTTTTCCAAAACTTTTTCACATTATTTTCTCTCCTTCTCCACATGTCTCCTAACCCATTTTTCTCCAAAATGTTCCGTAAATTACTTACCCATCCATCATTCATTATTCAAGTTTGTTAACATCATATCTGTTACACATTTTGAATGGGTGCTTAATTTAGGTCTATATTTAATTCTAGCCATAATGTGTTCTGAATCACAATCCGCTCTTCTTTGACTTTTAACATTAATTATATCTGTAGCATGTCTTCTGCTAATCGTTACACGATCAATTTGATTCTGTGTTTGACCTTCAGGGGATACCCATGTTTGCATGTGTATATTTTTATGTGCAAATGTAGTGCTAGATGTTATATAGTTTTTAGATGCTGCAAAGTCAGTTAATTTCTCGCCATTATCATTACTTTTATTATGAAGCCCATATCTTCCAGTATATGGTGGTAAGGAACTTTTCTCTATCTTTCCATTCATATCCCCCATTATTATTATAACATCATTCTTGGGTATTGTTTGATAAACTGTCTAGTTTATCATAGAAGGAATTTTTCACAATTTCTTCCTTGTCCTTGTTGGTGCATGACAGCATATTATAGTTATATTAAAAATTTTTCCTCTCAATCATACATAAATATAACCACTCATCTATTGGTTCAAAAGCTAGTAAATATCTTTTAATCTTTCTATTAGTTAAAAATCCTGTGCCAAAATTATTACATTTAGTACTAGTACTATAAACACAGTATAATCCTGCTATCAGATATTTCCGATCTTTACCACCTGATCTCTTGGATTGCTGCTATCATGATATTATACTTCTTCAGCTGATTAGTCAGGTTTCTTAATGCCCCAGCTCTATAAAGACTCCCAAAATTCCAGGTTGTTAGGTACCAATCATTCTTCTTCCTTTTCCATGTACCATTTTGCATTCCAATTCGTCTTCTTGTATCAGTCCGGCTTTCTATCATTTTGGGCTTCTACATTTTTTCCAGAGGTGGAGTCGTTAGCCCTATGCTCCAACCCCCAACCTGGAGGACCAGGTTCCATATTTATTGTCCCTGCTGGGTGGCACAGTTATAACCCCAGGCACTGGGTATCCATTACGGTCCCCTCTTATGACCTGTATGGACTACGGTGGGACTATTCTATTTCCCGGTCACCACATGGGGACTTATATATTTATTTGTTTATTTATTGTGCTAAGAGTCGTCCTCCATGGACTAGTGGTACGTGCTAGCCTCTGGTTCCCAAGGTCGCAGGTTTTTCGGGCGTAAAAATCCTTAGCATGGCTTCCTTCGGAAAGGAAGTAAACCCAGTGGTCCCGTGTCTTAGATTTACGGCATGTAAAAGAACCTCAAGCCTGATAAAGAGGCCTCTGAGCAAAATTACCGATCTTTCACGCCCAATATAAAATGTAAAATGGGACGCTAAGAACCATAGTAGTTAAAGAGCGTCCATAAATAAAACTCAATTTAAATTTGTGCTAAGAGATTTACAATTTGATTGTCTACTGAATTTCGACCCTGGCCACTCATTCTGTAGACAATCACTACAGTTTATTTACATTTTACAATTTCCCGTCAACTCATTCTGTAGACAATCACTACAGTTTATCTACATTTTACAATTTCTCGTCAATAAATTATCTTGTTTCAGTTTTTCATGTCCCATTTCCACTTGTTTTTCACTTGTCACTTATTGATTACTTTACCATCATGCATTCACCATAGTTTTCCATTCAAAGTAAGATACATTACCTCTTACTTTTCTGTATCCACTGTCCAAAGCCATTTATTTTTGACTTTACACAAAAACTGTCCAATGCTCTAGTGTCCTTGCACATCATTTCGATTATAAGCGTATTTCTATCCACCTTCAACCACTTCTTTTTAAAAAATTCCCTTCTCCAATTTTCGGCAATCTCACTGAACATGATTTGTATTTCTATATCTTCCAGTCTTTACCTTGCCTTTTTCCAAAAATTTTTCACATCATTTTCTCTCCTTCTCCACATGTCTCCTAACCTATTTTTCTCCAAAATGTTCCGTAAATTACTTACCCATCCATCATTTATTAAAGTATTCTCTTGGTACTCTGTACATTATCTTAACACATTACTTTTTCCTAGATTTAAAGTTCTGAACCAAAATTTCAAAGCTCTTTCCATTATCTTCCCCTTAGTCGCCACCCTGCCCATCTCTAATTGCGCTACCTGTCTTACAATTGCCTTCAGTAACCATAGTATTTCTCTATAAAACATCCTGTGCATCTCATCTATACTTTCCCATCCTCTATCTAATCCCCATATTTCTATACCATACATCATTTTTGCCTCCACAACCATCTCATAAACTTTTTCCAGCCATTTAACATTTATATTAGGTACTCTATATTTGCAGCTTCTAATTGTTGCCATCGCCCCTTTACCTTTTGCCAACGCAAACTTCTTTTGTTCTCCCATTTATTACCTCCATCTATTTTTACTCCTAAATAAATACAGCACGCACCACCCTGTAATCTTTATTCTCTCCCTTTCACTTTTCATATTTGCTTAATTCCCCCTCCCCCTTTTTGAATACCACAATCTATGTTTTCTCTTGATTCAATTTTAACTTCCATTCTTTACAATATACATCAATTGCTTGTAATGATTGTTTTAAACCATTTACTGTAATAGATCCTACCACTAAGTCATCTGCAAAAAGAAGTCCTGGTATTTGGATGTTGTTAATTACTGGTGCAAAGTTATTATTCCTTCCAATTTCGTAGGGAAAAATATATAGACATAGTAAATAAAGAAGAGAGAGAATCTATTGCATGGGTAAGAACCGGAGCATGGAGGCTAAAACGGCTAAGACAGGGTATTCCTCAGAACCAATGTCCAATATGTGGTGGTAATGAAGACATTGAGCACATAGTATTTAAGTGCCAACGAACAGAAAATTGAAGAAAATAATTTTTTAATAATAAGTGGTTGAAGGGGGATAGAAATACACTTATGATTGAAATGATATGCAAGGACGCGAGAAGCATTGGACAGTTTTTGCGTAAAGTAAAAAATAAATGGCTTTGGACAGTGGAAAGAGAAAAGTAAGAGGTAGCACATCTTACTTTGAATGGAAAACTATAGTGAATATGTGATGGTTAAGTAACCAATAAGTGAAAAGTGAAAAATGAGTGGAAATGGCACATGAAAAAAACTGAAAAAAAACCAAGATAATTTATTGACAAGAAATTGTAAAATGTAAATAAACTGTAGTGATTGTCTACTGAATGAGTGACCAGGGTCAAAGTGCAGTAGACAATCAAATTTGTAAAATTTTTAGCACTATAAAGCAATACCAATAGTAGGACATAATCTATGTATAAATTAAATCAAGACATGAATGTATTAGTAAATTGTTCTTATATACAGAATCATAACATTAATTTAGATGTATTGTATAACTGATTAAGCAAGAGCATCAATAGCCATTGCTAGCAACAGTTAAAGCTTTTTAATAAACTTCCTTTATATATAAGAAAACTACCACTGAACAATTTAACATCTAAGTCTTAAACAGAGAGCATTTTACTCCGAAGAGCAATATACAGAATGTAATATTTATACCTCAGAATTTATGCAAGTTTGATAACCTATATGTTAAGTGTTAGATTAATGCTGTAAGGGCTTTTGACTATAAATAAAATCTGTATTCTTAATAGTAGGTATTAGTTACCATGAAGCTTTTATTATCATATCTTAGATTCCTAGTGTATATTTGATGAATACCTATTGCCCTTTTTTGTAAAAAGTTTAATGGTGAATAAATTATAATCACAATTATTTTATTTTATGAAGCTAGAGACAGTGAGACTTAGAATAAAATCATAAAATAGTATTGTTTAGTGACACTACTTCACTTACTTGTTAAAATAAGCGATGAAATAACTGTTAAAATAACTTATTATTTGAAAGATAATGATTATGATTAAATATTCTTCAGTGTGCTGTCCTTGCTTGGTTTCCAACATCTGCATTCTGTGAATTGTAGATACTACTGCATACTGCAGGAAATCCCAAGAGATTTATCTCGTCTGGAGCACATTTGGTCCTTCACTGTTACTAAGATATGATGTGTCCTGGTAACCCCACAACCAATCCATGGTCTGAGATCTGGTTAATACATGGACCAAATTATTGGAAACATTTAACTAGTTGTTTGGTTATGGTGAAATGCTACATTGTTAAACCAATTTGATGGAACACTCTATCCTGCATTAATGCAATTGTGTTAAATAAACATATTGTTGAACTTCTGGAATAATGAAATGTTGCAGCTGCTGTTGGTGTAGCATTTCAGTGACAGAACATGTCACTGGTCCCGTTGGTTGCAGTTCTTTGGAAAATTACTGACCAAGAAAGTGTAAATCCACACCACACTTTGATCTAAGTCGGTGCAACAGAATCTGCTGAATAGCATGATGGTTCTCAGTGGCCCAAGTCCAACGGTTGTACATATTGGCAGTGTTGTGGAGATCAAAATGGGCTACATCTTTCCATAAAATGTTCCAAAGCCAAGAATCTTCTGCATTTGAAATAATGGGTCATTAGTTGAACACTATATTACATACTTAAGTATTTACCTGCATGTATTTTGGGAATGGATTTTGTTTCCATTGCCAGTATTTGTCCGACTGGCTAGCTTGGTTGTTGTTTGGAGGTTGTTGTGGATATGTGTTGAATGTAGAAACATATATTGACGGAGTGATGAATTTCCAGAGGTTGTTGGCAGGCGCCAATTCAAAGTTCATAATTTGCCTCTTGTATTTTAAGATGTATATCTTCTCCTAGGTGTCCAACTCTTGAGTGTTTCTTATGGATTTCAGCAGATCTATGAGGGTTGTTCGAAAAGTTCTCGGAATGACATACTAGATAACAGCTGATCTCATCAAAAATATTTTTATTTTTCAATGTAGTCTCCCTGTACACTAATGCACATGGTCCATGGATGTTTCAATGCCTTTATTCCATCTCGAAAATGAGATTTTTCCAGGCCTGCAAAATACTCGTCAACTCCAAATATGAGTTCTTCATTTGAACAGAATCTCCATCCACCAAGGTAATTTTTGAGCTTAGGGAAGAGATGGAAGTCTGATGGAGCCATATGAGGTAAATAAGGTGGATGTGGCAACAGCTCATACCTCTGTTCATGAATTTTTGCCATGGCAAGGACACATGTGTGCGGGTGTGCATTGCCTTGTTGGAGGATGATTTTCTTCCTTGCTAAGCCTGGACTTTTTCGCATATTTTTTGCTGTAGTTGCTCCAGCAGAGTATTCTCCCATAATTGTTTGACCACTGGGAAGGTAATCTATCAACAGAATTCCTTTTGCATCCCAGTACAGTGATGCTATGACCTTTCTGGCTAACGGTATTGCCTTTGCTTTCTTTGGTGGTGGAGAATCAGCATGTTTCCACTGCTTGGACTGTTGCTTTGTCTCTGGGGTATAGTAGTGGACCCATGTCTCATCTGTGGGCACATACTGATAAAAAAATCTTGTGGGTTTTTCTGAAACCAGGTCAAACATTGTTCAGACATTTGCATTCTGATGTATTTTTGATCCTGTGTTAACTGTCGGGCACCCACCTACAATATTATTTTTTCATACCCAATTCCCCAGTCAAAATGTGATATGCCCTTTCAGATAATATCACTAGACCATCAGCAACTTCTCACACTTTGAGTTGGTGATCCTACAAAACCATATTGTGCACTTCTGCAATCATTTCTGGAGTGGTGACACATATTGGCCGACCACTATGTGGATCATCATCTAAGCTCTCCCAAACAAATTTCAACTCATTGGTCCACTTAGCAACAGTTGATAATGAAGGAGCAGAGTCCCCCAGTGTGTTCTGAAAATTGGCATGAATTTCATTTGCTTTCATACCTTTCTTTATGAAGTACTTTACTACAGCTCAATGTCGGTATTTTCCATCTTCAAAAATCACTACATGGGAACAACAATAGAGAGGCATTAGCACCACAGTGTATATCCAGAGCACTGATACGTCAAGTGTTTACTCAAGAAGGATGACTAATTATTATATCAGATCCAGATTGCACTAGCAGTGACCTCTGTTGGTGATTCTCAGAACTTTTCAAACAACCCTTGATTTTTGGGTGTAATGTATGATGTGAGGACCAAAAGTGGTGTGCTACAGTGGATTTATCAGTAAAGCCCATTCTTGATATGCATACAAGTAAATAGTTAAGTATGTGATGTAGTGTTCCAAGCACCGACCCTTTTAATTGATAATAACATCACAGTCACTGGCTTCTATGTCATTGAAATCTTCTGCATTCTTTGTAACCAGTTGTTGGAGGTGGGTACATGTAAGAATAAAACTTCAGCACTTTGCAAATGCATTTCCTTACAGTTGAATAAAGCATTGCTAGTTCAATGTGTAACATTCACTTTTCACGCGCAGTTACAGTGGTTTCAGTATCTTTGTTGCATAATGATTTGCATCCACATCCTGGTTGCTCATATAAAGGTCTGCTAGAGGAGATTGGAATGGGGGGTGTTTGGTGACAGGGAGAAAGCAATGTGGATTTTGGAAAGAAGTAAGGCAGAGAGTGGAAGACATAGAAAACAGGAGATTTGGGAAATCTTTGAGAACCAAAACTCTTTAAATCTGTATAAAATAGTAAAAAACATTGGGGACAGGAGAAAAACACAGATAACAGTGATCAATTTTGAAGAAGAGGTCCTCCAAGGATGTATACTGGGGCATTATTTCTAAATGGATTAAGGAAAAACTTTGCAGAAAGATGTACGTATTTTGTGTGGGATATTAGATTCTATTATTTAATAGATGTGAAATATAAAGATGCAGAGAGATACGTGCCTGGGGTGGAAAATGGGAAAAATTACCATAAGATGCAGTAGAGTTAAGACGTTGGCAGACATGAAGGTAGGGAACATTAATAAGATCGGAGACTTCCTAAGAAAAGTATGGGATAAGTGGATGAGAAGTTTAAAGAAGGAGCATAGAGCATATGATGTTGTAGAGGCTCTTTACCATAGATATGACCTGGAGGTTAAGGTATGGAAGAGTCTTGGTACAGTAGTACTAGATTTTCTCTTACACTAGTATACTATAAAGATTTGGTATTCTCAAAATATGAGGGTCACTCTGAAAGTTTTGAGAATGGGCAACAATGAGTTGTGGTGAGCCAAAGAAGATCTTCCTAGCTTTAGATTGAAGTTCAGATAGTAACATGTGCAAGCCTGGGTGCACCTCAACAATGTGCAGTATCAACACTTCTGTGTATGTGCATGCAGGTGTTTCTGCGCCATACGCTAGGAGGGATCTCAAGCAAGAGTATTTCCATGTGATGATTCTTTTTTACTTTAAAGTCAGTTTAGGGGGCAGAGAATACCTTGAAAGAGTGCATTACCTTTTGGGAATCTCTGCCCTTTGCAATATACAGTTTGCAAAGTTTAGAAGAGGAAGGGAATCCCTTGAAGGTGAAGACCACACAGGACAGTGGGCCACACCAACAATGGATGAAAATGTGATTAAAGCAGAGGACATGTTGCGGGAAGATCATCATTGTGTATATTTCAGATTCAAGAAATCCTGAATATTGGATCGGCAGCAGTGAACACCATCTTAAAGAAAATCTTCACTTTGGAAAGCTCTGCAGTCATTGGATCGCCCACTACATCACAAATGAACAGAAATAGGCAGGTGTATGATAATGTCAGGAAAATATAGAAATATGTGATGGAGGAAGATCCAAAAACATATTTAACATAGTAACAGTGACAAAAGCTGGACATATCAGTATGTTCCAGAAACTAAGCAAAAGTCATTGGTCTGGGACTTCCCAGAAAATGATCCACCAACAAAAGTGAGACAAGCAAGAAATGTTGGCAAGAAGATGATCTATTGTTCCTCTCAGTTAATGGCCATATTGTGACAATTCCACTTGAGGGCTGACTGCACTGTTACTGCCAGATGGTACACCACAAAATATCTGCTACAAGTCTTCAGTGAATGAGAGCAAAGTGTCGTAATACTGGTCAGCATGGTATTTTGTTGCACCACAAAAATGCCTCCACTCACACTGCACTAGATATAACCCAATTTCTGTAGGAGTTAAGAGTCCTCCCTATAGTCCAGATCTGGCCCCATGTTACTTTCTTCTATTCTTCAAAATAAAAGCTGTAGTGACTGCTTATGAAGAATGTATTTGTACTCTCTCCAAAGAAGAGTGGTGTTCGGCATTTGAAAAGTGCTTTGAAAGGATGAGGCATTGTATAGGATGCAGTGTAGAATACTTTTAAAAGATGCAATGATCAGAGCTAAATTTTTAAGCTTTTATTGTGTTTATTCTAAAATTTCAGTGTGACTGTCCATATGAGATTGTGCTTTGAAAATTTGTGATAGTTGTGGCTGCTTTCTATTGGCTGTTCTTTGCTCAAGATAATTGAAGTGCACTACTGTTACTTCAATTATAAAGCTTAAAGAGCAATGCAAAATCATGTAAAGCACTGCACATAGTGATTATAGTCCTCCTTCACTACTTTGCAACAAAATGTATAGCACCACTAATGACCTCTAGTAAATGGTATACCGTGCTATGATAAGTCAGAGCTTATCTGTGTGTATCCTTCATCATGAACATGGTCCCCTTCACTGGGCTGCAACAAAATGTATAGCACCACTACTGACCTCTAGTAAATGGTATACAGTGCATGTGCTTATACAGGTATACAGAGCTTATCTGTGTGTCTATCCATCATGATCATGGTCACCCTTCACTGGTTTGTAACAAAATGTATAGCACCACTAATGACCTCTAGTAAATGGTATACCGTGCTAGGATAAGTCAGAGCTTATCTGTGTGTATCCTTCATCATGAACATGGTCCCCTTCACTGGGCTGCAACAAAATGTATAACACCACTACTGACCTCTAGTAAATGGTATACAGTGCATGTGCTTATACAGGTATACAGAGCTTGTCTGTGTGTCTATCCATCATGATCATGGTCACCCTTCACTGGTTTGTAACAAAATGTATAGCACCACTAATGACCTCTAGTAAATGGTATACCGTGCTAGGATAAGTCAGAGCTTATCTGTGTGTATCCTTCATCATGAACATGGTCCCCTTCACTGGGCTGCAACAAAATGTATAACACCACTACTGACCTCTAGTAAATGGTATACAGTGCATGTGCTTATACAGGTATACAGAGCTTGTCTGTGTGTCTATCCATCATGATCATGGTCACCCTTCACTGGTTTGTAACAAAATGTATAGCACCACTAATGACTATAGTAAATGGTATACAGTGTTATGATAGACCAGAGTTTATCTGTGTGCCTATCCTTCATCATGATCATGGTTCCCTTCATTGGGTGACAACAAAATGTATAGCATCACTAGTGACCTCTAGTAAATGGTATACAGTGCTATGATAGGTCAGAGCTTATCTGTGTGTCCATCCTTCATCATGATCATGGTCCCTCTTCACTGGGCCACAACAAAATGCATAGTACCACTAGTGACCTCTAGTAAGTGGTATACATTACTGTGACAGACTAGAGCTTATCTGTGAATCTATCCTTCATCATGATCATGGTTTTCTTCATTGGCTACAATGAAATGTATAGCACCACTAGTGACCTCTGGCAAATGATGCACAGTGCTATGATAGACTAGAGCTTATCTGTTTGTTTATCCTTCATCATGATCATGGTCCCCCTTCACTGGGTGCAACAAAATGTATAGCACCACTGGTGACCTCTAGTAAATGGTATACAGTGCTATGATAGGCCAGAGTTTATCCTTGTGTCTATCCTTTATTGTGATCATGTACCTCTAGTAATCAGCAGTAAATGGGTGCGAGCATTCAGTAATGGACAACATGAATTGTAAAGTCAATTACCTTGTGTAAATTGTTTATCTTATTTGCAATCTAAGGCTGCAGGATATAAGTATCCCCCCTTTTTTGGCAGTTTTATTAATTGTTCATGTTATGACTGGAAATCTAACATTATATGAGGAGCATCATTTCAAACGCCATTATGTCCAAAAAGCAAAATTTTACAGGAAATCCAAAAAACGTAATACTCCTAAACTATAAGTCCTATTGAAATTTTGAAAAAAGCGATAAATATTACTAAACGTTTTTATTTATAAGGTGTAAGAACTGAAATCACTTTTCAAATGAATTTCATCAAAATGGGGAGGGGGTTGTGGGCATAATGGGGTTTGAAACAACCACATGGAAAATTTAATGTTGTAGAATAGTGAATGACTTATTTTTGTGTATTCTTAACATAAATACATTGAGAAAATCTTGATACAATATGGTATGCATTTAAACAAAGAAAGTACCTCATAGGATTATGAGAAATTTGAAATTACATATGGTGTGAATTAAACATATAAAAACACAATGGGATATAAAAATTCTGAAATTAATTGAAAGCAACAATTATTCAATTATCGATTTTAGAAACTCACATAATACATTCGAAAATCTTTTACAATCTATGCATTCCACATTCTTCTTCTAAACAGTCACACAGTCCACTATTCTGGTCAGTGATGTCTTCTGCAGGATGGATGTAGAATTCAAGATGTTTTCAAAGAACTTCAAAACTTTGTCATTTCTCCAGTCATGTCGAAATCTCTTCATTAGTAGGTTTTCTTATCAGTTTTCTTTTGTTGAGTGATCCTGCATCTGGTGGTAGGTACAGCTGTAGGTTCTACAATCATCTGTGCCACCTTGCCTCATTTTAAAATTGGAGAAAACTGTTTGGAAGGGTCATCAATACGATAGAATAGCTCCATCTTATAACACACTGAGCATTTTCCATCCTTCGTAGTTTTCTGAAGGATTATGCATTTCATCTTGCTGATCCCATCACACTTCTTAAAATGTTCACTCAAAGATTTGAAATTTTTTATAACCCAGTCCTTTCCAAGAACATGAAGTGGACCTATTTTCTCTTAAATTTTATGGTAATTACTTGGTGTCAAAATCTCTCAATGCTTTCTTAGGATTTTTTCAACGACTCTGAACACCCTGTCTGCTGGCAGGAAGGAATGTCCTCTTATTGGGAAGATGAGAGTAACAGTTTTCAAATGATTAGGGGCTTTATTGCAGAGATAATAAGCAAGGGCATGTACAACATGCATATTCTTGTTTTGACCTCCACAACCATCTGCAAAAAGCCTTAGATGCTGCACTCTTGTTTGAATTCAAATTTTGCAAGGAAATCGCAAAGAGCTGATGATATTTCAAGGGAACCTCTTCCAGCCTCATTTTCTGTCCATACGTAGAACTGGGGGTTTGTATTGGTTATGTCTGTGATACAGAAAGCATAGAATCTAATCTGACTAGAATAGTAGGCTTCATGGATGGACAACTTCGGAATAGGTTGCACTTGCTGCAAATCAAAGCAAAAGGTTGTAGAATTTGGAGGTTGTTCCTTCATCATTTTGTGAAATGTTTTTGCTCGCAGTTTGTGGGCACCAATCTCAGCTAGAACCATGCTACCTCGTTCCCATTTATGTCGTTCAATTTATGCTTCATCCTGAGGCAGTAGTTGCAAGTATCAGTTGCGGGAGTACCGAAACCTAGATTGAATTTCATGCTAAAAATTTTATTGAAAAAACATTTTCTCACTTGAAGTTCTTGTGGCACATTTGCATTATACAATTTAAACAACTTATTGATACTGAGTTCTGAGGAAAGATAAAGCCGTTGGCTCTTTCTTCTATTATAATTCTTTCATTGGCTTTTAGATTGGAAATGAAACATGACCTTCTCTCTTCTGGCTCTGTATTGGTCCTTTTTGTGGTTGCCACCCCTGCACTCTTTGCATCCTTCTCCTGATTTAATGAATTTAGCAATTGTATTTAATCGGCATTGTCCACATCCAAAGATTCTTCCAAAGAACGAGTCTTCCAAAGAACTTGGCATATACTGGTTCTGTTCTACCATTTACTGGAATCTACAATAATAAGAACAACAACAACAACAACAACAACAATAATAATAATAATAATAATAATAATAATAATAATAATAATAATAATAATAATAATAATAATAATAATAATAATAATAGCAATAGCAATAATAGCAATAATAATATAATATTCACTATGAAACTACATAGTTTTCAAGAGGACCTTGTTCCTACTCTATGAATAGAGTGATGTAAATGCTTTCAAAACCATTCACATTTACATTTATTAGTATTACATTACACTAACCTGATACTTTACAGTCATAGAGGTTGCTGCTCTTTTTTCTTCCCCCCTTGGCCTACGCCTTTTTGGTGACAACACCTGAATCATTAAAGAAAGGCTCGCATTTGCTTTTGCAGGCAAATACTTTATCTTTGGCCTTGGAAAGAAAATGAGTGGGAATGCTGCAACAATGGAATCTGCCTTCCTTATGCTCACATGGCGGTACAAACTCTCTCAGGTCTGGGTCTTTATCACGATTTCTAGTGAAAAGAAGAAGAAAAATAAACTCTATTAACATAAACTGTGGAAGATATAAGCCTATAAGTATGTTTTCATATCTTTCAATATAAGTGCATCTTGGCAAACATAATGCTATTATAACATACTTCAGGGTATTATGTAGCTTTATTAGAATAATATATAATTACGGAACCTACCTTTCCTCAGATTGAAGCTGTTGCCTTGTTATCCTTTGCTTCTGTCTCCTTCGACTACCCTTTGAATTACCTCCAACCAAAACACCTTCATCCATTTTTAAGCAAACAATACTACTATTCACTGACAATACGTCACACTGATAGCCCAGCAATAATTATGTACCAGTATAACCAACACAAAACAATTAAATCCCCAGGGCATGCAAATCTTGATAAAGGAGGACAAAACTGGGTTGCATCGGCCAGTAATGTGGACATAATGGGATATGAATGACGACCACATTTCAAGGTTAATTTACACAGGGACAAAACAAGATTTGGACCAATTTAGGTTTATAGATTGAAAGATCACTTAATAAATAATGCGAAATGATTTAAAATTCAATTTTGTCCAGGGATGGACATAATGGGGTTTGAATTGACGCTTCTCATATCAAGATATACCAAAATTAAGATTTTCAGTAGTAATGTGAAATTAGTTTTATTATATGGCTGTGAAACTTGGAAAACAAGTAAAATCATTAAAAGTAATTTACAAACATTTGTCAATAGATGTTTAAAAGGAAATTAGAATAAGTAAGATGGCCAGATACAATTTCAGATTTAGAATTACTGAAAATAACAAACCAAAAAGAAATTGCAATGGAACTTAAAAATAATAAAAGTGAAAGTGGATGTGACACACACTAAAGAAAGAAGATAAAACAGAAGAATTAGGGTCTAATGGAAATACTTTGTGAATTCCCTATGCTCCACCTAAGGGGATATAGGAGATTGATTGATTGATCATGTTATGAAGCATAAAATATGGACTAGAAAACGGTGTATAGCCTAGGAAGTGGTGTTCTTTGCTTTGCAATTTTATTGTGGTACCAGGAAGAATTTCAGCCAGAAGCAGTACTACCAGGTCTTAAAGAATTCTTATAAAATGGAAGTCCCATTTACTTTACATATAATTTTTGTACATTTACTGCACTGAACTTTTATGCATTCAAATTCCATGTCATCACAAAATTATTATATTTTACGGGACAAGGGAAGTTTTATGGGTTTTAGTTTCAGGAAGTTGAAAAGTATGGCTTAAGTGACACTGTAAATTGGCTTTGAGGTATAATATTTAAAATTTGAGATTGCCTTGAAGGTTATTAGGATACTTCAGTCAGATTTGAAGGTTTAATGTGCATATAGGTATTTTACAATGGCAGTTCAAATAAAGAGCATTCATTGCTTGGAGATCCAAAGATCTGTGGTTAGAGTCCCAGTTATGGGACTGAATTTTTAAACTCTGATTACACTTTGCAAAAGTAATGTAAGTTTAATACATCAAGCTTTTAAAAACGATATGTAAGGATATGTAGTTAACACTTCTGTTTTTGTTCTTACAGGTGGGTCCAACTCTGAAGACATCGAAAGGTCTGTATAGCATCTTGAGCTGGCTAATATGAGGTTATTGGTTCAATACCTCATGATATGTATTTTGTGACGTATCTTTTGGAAACAGCTTTGTGGCTCCCATGGCACAAACTTTGCCTGCTGTCAACCAGGTTGACCCCACCTGGGGGCAGTAAGGCGGGTGGACGGTGGCCCAGGCACATAAAGCAAGGCTGAGGCACGTAGACTTCTTCCCATGACCCTGGTAGTTGGTCCTCCCTGCCCTCCCTGTTAGGTTGTTTTCTGTTTCAGGCTGGGTAGCCTGTAAGTAGTCTACTGTCTCACGTCTCTCAGAAGCGTGGGATGGGGGGGTTGTGCGACGCAGTCTACCAATGTACCTCTGCTCCAATTGGACCTTTAACTGTAGCCAGAATTCAGATGTCTTTGATTATTTTCATGCATGCCAACTATTGCATTTAGTCAGTAAGGTGTGAAGAATGAATGTGATCTCTTTCAGCGTCATCACGTCAGCCGAAGATGTATGAATGTGATGAGTTAGCTATAGTGGGACATTGTCCCAACAACTTCTGGTGTGACCAGGTATCTTGTTTGGTATCAGCTTTGAACCAGAGAGATAACTGGCTCTAAATTCTGTTATTTATGAAAATAACTACTACACATTCAAATGAAAGTACTTTATAAACTTTTGTTGCAACATCAAAATTGTGCTACACAATTAATAATAACTTAAGGAAAATATTGCAACCAAACAACAAATCATACCAATCATGTCACAAAAATTTGATGTGTTGCATTCACATGGCTTTCACGTGACAACTGAAACCACCAAGAGATATGCAAACATGCATCCATCAATAATAGGATATTGACACTATATTCACTGTTTATGCATAAGACAATTATATTTGCAACAGAAAACAGAAGAAGCAAACAATAACATCCACCATCTTGTATCATATTTAACAGATTATTTTAAAAGAGATTTTAATTAGAAAATACCAGAAACAAATTTAAATGTTCAACTTTAATTTCATGTGGTAAACTGTCAAATGACATTAATCAACTAACTGTCCAAATTTAAAACATTTAAAATATTTTTAACAACAGATTTATAGATCACTTGTTAATAATAATTCTTCAAGTGTTATTTTTTTAAATGCTTTGTTGTCTAGAGTACACCTTCTCAACAACAACAACAACAACAACAATAATAATAATAATAATAATAATAATAATAATAATAATAATAATAAGCATCTTCATAATAATCACCATGACCACCACCACCACCACCACCTTCTTCTTCTTCTTTCTCCTAAACTTTGTAAACAAAACTAATAATAATATTATTATTATTGGTTAAAAGCAAGTGCACAAGAGTTTTACACCTGGATAAAATTTATCATGCACCAGTTTAGGCTATTATTATTATTATTATTATTATTATTGTTATTATTATTATTATTTAAAAGGAAGGGCACAAGAACTTTATGGTTAGATAAAACTTATCATGCACCAGTTTAGGTTATTATTATTATTATTATTATTAATTATTATTATTATTATTTTATTATCACTATTATTTAATTGTTATTTCTATTATTATTATTATTATTATTATTATTATTATTATTATTATTATTATTATTATTATTATTATTATTATTATTATTATTATATAAAAGGAAGAGCACAAGAGCTTATTGGCTGGTTAAAATTTATCATGCACCAGTTTAGGTTGCTACCACCACTACCACTACCACTACTATATGAAAGGAAGAGCAGAAGAACTTAATAGCTAGACAAAATTTATCATGCGTCAGTTGAGGACGTCGTCATCATTATCATCATCATCATCACCATCATCATCATCATCATAATGTAAAAGAACGAGCACAAGAGATTAATGCCTGTATACAATTTATCATGTGCAGTTTAAGTTAATATTATTGCTTTACGTTTTTTACTTTTGAGGACTTCTCTGCCTGTCAGCAGTTGACTTGAATTCCCACTTTCCATCTTTGTCTGTCATTCCAATCCCCATGTTGTAGATTTCTCTCTCTCATAATCTGGTCAACATTGAATTTCCATAAAGTCTTAGGTTGTCCCTCTTCCTCCATCCACTTAGAGACCATTCCATAAATTTTTTAGGCTCTTTCTCCTTGTCCATTTGGTTGACAACATGTGCATGCCACTGTAACGTCCTACATTCAATGCTTTTCTATAACTCACTCCTGCAATTCCATCATCTGCCTTATTCCCACATTCCTCTTGTTCTCAAGACTTGATACTCCTGATCACCAACATATTCCATCCATCTCCACATCTTGTATCCTATTTTTATGTTTTTCTATTAGGATCCACCCTTCATATCCATGAGCTAATGTACTCTCTGGAACTGTTAGAAGAATTCTCCTCTTTTTTTGTCTACTAATATTCCTGCTACATAGAATTCCATTCATCATTTTGATTACCACTCTTGCTTGTCCCTCTCTAAGCTGCACATGTATTAACAACTCCCCGATTCTAGAATTATGGATCCCAGATATTTAAACTGTTTAACTGTCTAAGTAAACCCTTCAGTTATCTCAATACCTGTTCATCCTCCCCCAATTACCAGATACTCTGGTTTATTCAAATTGACTCTCATTCCTCCCATTTCAAATGCTTCCATAAGCTTCGTTATCACAAATTTATCATCCTCTTGACTCTGGGCCACTACCACATGATCATCTGCAAAGAATGAGTGTACTGTTCCTCCTTCTATTGGTATTCTCATACCACCACATGATCTATTCCAATGCTCCAATATATGTTGAAAGTAAATCATGGAGACATGTTGCATCATTGTCTATGTGCTTTTGTTGTTTTAAATGGATTAGAGAGTTTCTTCCCTATCTTCACTGCAGCCTGGCCACTTCCGTATAATTTCTTTATGAAGGATATCAATGCTCCATCAACACCTATTTTCTTTATTGCCTGCACATACGATTTGTTTTCACTGAATCGTATACCTTTTTCCAAATCTACAAATATTAAATATATATCTTGTACTTTACCAAGTGACCTTTCACTAATTTGTGTAAGGCAAAATATGTGATTCATACAGGATAATCCAAAGCTAAAGCCTGCCTATTCTTCTGAGATTTTTCCTTCAATCTCCTTTTCCAATCTAACCTTAAGTATGCTACTCAGGATCCTGGTAACGAGTTATTACACTAATTCCTCTAAAATGATTTGTGTCTGTCCTATTTCCTCTTTTGTATATAGCTGATATATACCATATGCCAGTCCTCTGGAGCATTGTCGCCTTTCAAATTTGATTGGACATCTTGGTAATTAACAAGTCTGATCCATATTTCCATAATTCTTCCATTATTCCTCCAGGACCACTAGCATTACTTGTTGCTCTTGTCAATTGCTTTTTAATTCTAAGATAGGTTCCATCCATTTTTATTTATTGTCCTGATCTCCTACATATCCTGTTATTTCCTTTCTTTTTTCCACTAAAAGATCTTCAAAGGAATTCTTCTACTACCTCAAACTGACCGGCTGGATGATACGTGGGTGACTGTTTGACCTCCTCATCTTTCTTCTCATTTTCCTAGCTTCTACAGATCTTCTATATACTAGTGAGTGATGTATTTGAACAAATAATTTTTCTCACACTTCAATCTTACATTTTCTACTAAATTTTTTGCATCAATCCTAGTATTCCTATATATATATTTAAACATTCTTCAGCCTTACCATTTATGATAGCACCTACATTTGTCTTCAGTTATCCTCAATACTTCTGAGGTCAACCATTGTGCCTTAGGTTTATTTTCTTTCTCTTTACATAAAGCCTCTTCTGCTGCTAATTTGACCGATTCTTTTAAAAATTCTTGCAATTGTTCTGTATTCCATTCTTCATTTACTGATTACCAGTTTTTTGCAAAATCTTTCCTTATGCAGATGCTTTACAGCATCTTCTTGCACTAAATATCTAGGCTCATTAACAATGTTTACCTCACAGTTAATTTTATTTATAGACTTTCTCTTGACCTTCATAGGAAAAGCAATACTAGTTGTCAGTATGTAATGGTCTGTATACCACACTCCAATCTTCTTTTCGCTCTAATACCTACATCTTAATTCTTGGTTGTTGCTTTGTATTTATATAATCTATTATTGATGTCAAATTCCTTGATGGATTTCACCATGTAAACTTATGGATATCTTTGAGTTTGAATTTATCATTCATAACTACACATTCTTCCTCCTCACAAAATTTGATAGCCTTCTACCATTATCGTTTTGGACAGCTTCTCCCCATGACACTTTTATTTAGCTTACTTCCAACATAACCATTTAGTTGCCCAATATCAGAAGTTCATATTCACTTTGAAAATTGTCTACCACTTCTCTCAAATCTTCATAAAAAATCCTTCCTTTCATTGACTGAAGCATCATTAGTTGGGCCATAAACACCTATTATATATAGATTAGTTCCAGGGATATTTATATCCTATCCATTATTTCCATCCAAACCTTAATTTACTGTATTCATTTCTCATGCACTAAGACAGCTACTCCTGATTAAAATCCCTATGTCTTCGGCATTCCACTCCAAAAGTAGATATAATCATGAATCATTTATTGTCCTTGCACTTTCATTTTTTGTTTCTCTGAATACGATAATATGCAGTATCAGAAGTTTAATTTCTTTGATGATTTCTTCTATCTTCCTTATACCTGCACATTCCAAGTACAATATGTCAAAGATCTTTACCATAACCAGAGTCATATTATTATTGATATTATTATTATTATTATTATCGTCATCATCAGCATTATATAAAAGAAGACCACAAATCTTAATGGCTAGATCAAGTTTATCATGCTGCACTTTAGGATATTTTATAAATAATATATAAGAGAAGATCACAAGAGTTTATTTGCTAGATGAGGATAGTCATGCAGCAGTAATTATTATTATAATACCAAAGAAGACCACAAGAGCTTAATGTCTATGTGAAGTTTATCATGCAGCAGTTTAGATATTATTATTATTATTATTATTATTATTATTATTATTATTATTATTATTATTATTATTATAATATAAGAGAAGACCGAGAGCTTAATGGCTAGATTAATTCTATCATGCAACAGTTTAGGTTATTACTATTAAAATTACTGTTATTATTCTTAATAATATTATTATTAATATATAAAAGAAGACTACAGGACCTAATGATTAGATGTATTTTATCAAGCAGCAGTTTACATAATAATAATAATAATAATAATAATAATAATAATAATAATAATAATAATAATAATAATAATAATAATAATAATAATAATAATATAATATAATATAAAAGAAGACCACAAAAGCTTAATGGCTAGATGAGAATATCATATAAAAGTTTAGGTGCTGGAAGTTTGTGTTATTATTATTATTATTATTATTATTATTATGATGATGATTATTATTATTATTATTATTTTATTACAATAATATAAAAGAAGACCACAAGAGTTTAATGGGTAGATGAAGCTTATCATGATGCAGTTTAGGTAATTGCTATTATTATTATTATTATTATTATTATTATTATTATTATTATTATTATTATATAAAAAAGACAGCAAGATATAGGCTAGATGAAGTTTATAATGCAGTAGCTTAGGTTATTATTATTATTATTATTATTAATTAATTAATTAAAAAGAGATCAGAACAGTGTAATGGCTTGATAAAGCATATCATGGAGGAGTTTAGGTTATTATTATTTATATTAATATTATTATTATTATATAAAAAAGACCATAAGAGATAATTAGTGGATGAAGATTAATATGCAGCAGTTTAGGTTATTATTATATAAAAGAAGGCTACAAGAACTTAATGGCTAGATGAAGTTTATTATGCACCAATTATTGTTATTATTATATAAAAGAAAACTACAAGAGCTAAATGGCTGATAATGTTTGTCAATTCCTGTTTAGATTATTATTATCATTATTATTGTTTATTACTATAATATAAACAAATACTAAAGACCTGAATGGCTGGGTAAAGTTTATCATGCACCAGTGTAGGACACCATCACCACCGCCACCACCACCACCACTGCTACTTTATTTTTTTTTAATTGAGACATTCTCCAGTTGTCAATGGTTGCCATGGATTCCCATGTTCCATTTTTCTGGGTGTTTCAAATGTCCATTTATAGATTTCTTCCTGTCATCTATTGGGTAATATTGAATTTCCATGAATGTCTGTTGTTCCCATTCCTCCTTGCACATGGTGACCATGCCACAAATTTCATAGGCCATCCCTCCTTGTCCATTTGGTTGACATGTGCATACCACTATAACGTCCTACATTCAATGCGTTTCTATAACTCACTCCTGCAATTCCATCATCTGCCTTATTCCCACATTCCTCTTGTTCTCAAGACTTGATACTCCCGATCACCAACGTATTCCATCCAACTCCACATCTTGCATCCTATTTTTATGTTTTTCTATTAGGATCCACCCTTCATATCCATGAGCTAATTTACTCTCTGGAACTGTTAGAAGAATTCTCCTCTTTTTTTGTCTACTAATATTCCTGCTACATAGAATTCCATTCATCATTTTGATTACCACTCTTGCTTGTCCCTCTCTAAGCTGCACATGTACTAACAACTCTCCGATTCTAGAATTATGGATCCCAGATATTTAAACTGTTTAACTGTCTAAGTAAACCCTTCAGTTATCTCAATACCTGTTCATCCTCCCCCAATTACCAGATACTCTGGTTTATTCAAATTGACTCTCATTCCTCCCATTTCAAATGCTTCCATAAGCTTCGTTATCACAAATTTATCATCCTCTTGACTCTGGGCCACTACCACATGATCATCTGCAAAGAATGAGTGTACTGTTCCTCCTTCTATTGGTATTCTCATACCACCACATGATCTATTCCAATGCTCCAATATATGTTGAAAGTAAATCATGGAGACATGTTGCATCATTGTCTATGTGCTTTTGTTGTTTTAAATGGATTAGAGAGTTTCTTCCCTATCTTCACTGCAGCCTGGCCACTTCCGTATAATTTCTTTATGAAGGATATCAATGCTCCATCAACACCTATTTTCTTTATTGCCTGCACATACGATTTGTTTTCACTGAATCGTATACCTTTTTCCAAATCTACAAATATTAAATATATATCTTGTACTTTACCAAGTGACCTTTCACTAATTTGTGTAAGGCAAATTATGTGATTCATACAGGATAATCCAAAGCTAAAGCCTGCCTATTCTTCTGAGATTTTTCCTTCAATCTCCTTTTCCAATCTAACCTTAAGTATGCTACTCAGGATCCTGGTAACGAGTTATTACACTAATTCCTCTAAAATGATTTGTGTCTGTCCTATTTCCTCTTTTGTATATAGCTGATATATACCATATGCCAGTCCTCTGGAGCATTGTCGCCTTTCAAATTTGATTGGACATCTTGGTAATTAACAAGTCTGATCCATATTTCCATAATTCTTCCATTATTCCCCCATGACCACTAGTACTATTTGTTGCTCTCGTCAATGCCCTTTTAATTTCTTGTTCTAAGACAGGTTTCATCTGTTTGTATTTATTGTCCTGATCTTCCACATTGCCTATTACTTCCTTTCTTTTTTCCACTAACAGATCTTCAAAGGAATTCTTCCACTACCTCAAACCGAGGGACTGTTTAACCTCCTCATCTTTCTTATTTTCCAAGCTTCTGCAGATCTATATCCTAGTGTGTGAACTATATGTACACATAATTTTTCTCAGGCTTTTCTCATCCTTACATGTTTTTACAAATTTTTTTACATATGTTTTTACATACTAATACATACTACATTTTACATACTAGTTTTACATACTATGTTTATACTAATGTTTTTACAATTTTTATATATATATATATATATATATATATATAAATTTCTTCAGCCTTAGTATTTAACCATTTATGATAGCACCTCCATTTGTTTTCAGTTATCCTCAACACTCCTGTGGTCAACCATTGTGCCTTTGATTTATTTTCTTTCTCTTTACATAAAGCCTCTTCTGCTGCTAATTTGATCGATTATTTTAAAACTTCATGTAATTTATCCATATTCCATTCTTCATTTACTGATACTGATTTTTTGTCAAGCATTTCCTTATACAGATATTTTACACCACCTTCTTGCACTAAATATATAGGCTCAGTAACTATGTTTACCTTACTGTTAATTTTATCTATAGACTTTCTCTTGCCCTTCATAGAAAAATCAATACTAGTTGTCAGTATGTAATGGGCTGTATGCCACACTCCAATCCTCTTTTCACTCTAAAACCCCGCATCTTAATTCTTGGTTGTTTCCTTGTATTTATATAATCTATTATTAATGTCAAATTCCTTGATGTATTTTCCATTGTAAACTTATGGATATCTTTGAGTTTGAATGTATCATTCATAACTACCATCCTTCCTCCTCACAAAATTCAGTTAGCCTTCTTTCATTATTGTTTTGCACAGTTTCTCCCCATGGCACTTTTATTTAGCTTACTTCATTTACTTACTAGCTTACTTTTAAGCTGGTATAAATGAAGTGCTCCAATTAACTCATTATTTAGCTTAATTCCAATACAACCATTTAATAGCCAAATATCAGAAGTTTTAACTCACTTGGGCAATCACATAACATTTCCCTCAAATCTTCATAAGAATTCTTATTTCATCTACTGAAGTATCATTATTTGGAGTCATAAAAATCTATTATATTTAGATTAGATCCATGGATATTTAGATTTCTTGTAATAATTCCATCCATTATTACCCTCCAAACCTTAATTCCCTGTATCCATTTCTTAAGCACTAAGACACCTATTCCTGATTTAGCTCTCTCCATCTTCGGTATTCCGCTCCACAAGATAAAGTGATCAATTATTTCTTGTTCTTGCCCTTTCACTGAAATGAAATTATTCACTGAATATAAGAAAATGCAGTTTAAAATGTTTAAATTTTTTGATCAATTCTTCCATCTTCCCATAAATGGTCAGATTATTATTATTATTAATTTTGCTGTTATTATTATTATTATTATTATTATTATTATTATTATTATTATTATTATTATTATTATTATTATTATTATTATTATTATTATTGTTATATAACGGAACCCCACAATAGATTAGTGGCTAGTAGGAGATTATAATGTAACAGTTTAGGATATTATTATATAAAAGAAAGCAAAATGAAGTTTATTATGCAACAGTATAGGTTATTGTTTATTATTATTATTATTATTATTATTATTATTATTATTATTATTATTATTATTATATTAAAGAATACCACAACAGCTAATAGCTAAATGATTTTTATCATGCAGCAGTTTAGGTTATTTTAATTCTATAAGAGAAGTCCACAAGACGTTAATAGCTTGATGAAGGTTTATGCAGCTGTTTAGATATTATTATTGTTATTATTATTATTGATATTTTTTATTATTATTATTATTATTATTATTATTATTATTATTATTATTATTATTATTATTATTATTATTATTATATTAAAGAATACCACAACAGCTAATAGCTAAATGATTTTTATCATGCAGCAGTTTAGGTTATTTTAATTCTATAAGAGAAGTCCACAAGACGTTAATAGCTTGATGAAGGTTTATGCAGCTGTTTAGATATTATTATTGTTATTATTATTATTGATATTTTATTATTATTATTATTATTATTATTATTATTATTATTATTATTATTATTATTATTATATAACAGAAGACCAATGGAACTTAATGGCTAAATGAGGTTTATCAAACAGCAATTTAGAATGATACTACGCAAAGAAATGCCATGAAGAGCTTAATGCCTAGATGAAGTTTATCCTGCAACAGTTTAAGCTTATTGCTATTATACAAAACAAGACCACCAGAACTTAAAGGCCAAATTGAAGTCATGCACCAGTTTAGGTTACTATTACCATTATATAAAGGAAGACTACAAACTCTTAAGAACTAGATAAAATTTATCATGCAGCAGTTTAAGTTACAATTATTATTACAACTATATAAAGGAAGACTACAAACTCTTAAGATCTTGATGAAGTTTATCATGCAGCAGTTTAGGTTACTATTATAATTACTATTATATAAAGGAAGACTACAAACTCTTAAATTCTAGATGAAGTTATCATGCACCAGTTTAGGTTACTATTATTATTACTATTATATAAAGGAAGACTACAAACTCTTAAGATCTAGATGAAGTTCATCATGCACCAGATTAGGTTATTATTATTATTATTATTATTATTATTATTATTATTATTATTATTATTATTATTATTATTATTATTATTATTATTATTATTATTACTATTACATAAAGGAAGACTATAAATTCTTAAGATCTAGATGAAGTTAATCATGCACCAGTTTAGGTTACTATTATTATTACTATTATATAAAGGAGGACTACAAACTTTTAAGACCTAGATGAAGTTTATCATGCAGCAGTTTAGGTTACTATTATTATAACTATTATATAAAAGGAAGACTACAAACTCTTAAGATATAGATGAAGTTTATCATGCAGCAGTTTAGGTGACTATTATTATATAAAGGAAGACTACAAACTCTTAAGATCTAGATGAAGTTCATCATGAACCAGTTTAGGCTACTATTATTATTACTATTATATAAAAGGAAGACTACAAACTCTTAAGATCTAGATGAAGTTCACCATGCAGCAGCTTAGGTTACCATTATTATTGCTATTATATAAAGGAAGACTACAAACTCTTAAGATCTAGATGAAGTTCATCATGCACCAGTTTAGGTTACTATTATTATTACTATTATATAAAGGAAGACTACAAACTCTTAAGATCTAGATGAAGTTTATCAAGCAGCAGTTTAGGTTACTATTATTATTACTATTATATAAAGGAAGACTACAAACTCTTAAGATCTAAATGAAGTTTATCATGCAGCAGTTTAGGTTACTATTATTATTACTATTATATAAAGGAAGACTACAAACTCTTAAGATCTAGATGAAGTTCATCATGCACCAGTTTAGGTTACTATTATTATTACAATTATATAAAGGAAGACTACAAACTCTTAAGATCTAGATGAAGTTCATCATGCACCAGTTTAGGTTACTTTATTATTACTGTTATATAAAGGAAGACTACAAACTCTTAAGATCTAGATGAAGTTCACCATGCAGCAGTTTGGGTTACTATTATTATTACTATTATATAAAGGAAGACTACAAACTCTTAAGATCTGGATGAAGTTTATCATGCACCACTTTAGGTTGTTATTATTATTATTATTATTATTATTATTATTATTACTACTATTACATATAGGAAGACTATAAATTCTTAAGATCTAGATGAAGTTAATCATGCACCAGTTTAGGTTACTATTATTATTACTATTATATAAAGGAGGACTACAAACTTTTAAGACCTAGATGAAGTTTATCATGCAGCAGTTTAGGTTACTATTATTATTACTATTATATAAAAGGAAGACTACAAACTCTTAAGATATAGATGAAGTTTATCATGCAGCAGTTTAGGTGACTATTATTATATAAAGGAAGACTACAAACTCCTAAGATCTAGATGAAGTTCATCATGAACCAGTTTAGGTTACTATTATTATTACTATTATATAAAAGGAAGACTACAAACTCTTAAGATCTAGATGAAGTTCACTATGCAGCAGTTTAGGTTACCATTATAATTACTATTATATAAAGGAAGACTACAAACTCTTAAGATCTAGATGAAGTTCATCATGCACCAGTTTAGGTTACTATTATTATTACTATTATATAAAGGAAGACTACAAACTCTTAAGAACTAGATGAAGTTTATCAAGCAGCAGTTTAGGTTACTATTATTATTACTATTATATAAAGGAAGACTACAAACTCTTAAGATCTAAATGAAGTTTATCATGCAGCAGTTTAGGTTACTATTATTATTACTATTATATAAAGGAAGACTACAAACTCTTAAGATCTAGATGAAGTTTATCATGCACCAGTTTAGGTTACTATTATTATTACAATTATATAAAGGAAGACTACAAACTCTTAAGATCTAGATGAAGTTCATCATGCACCAGTTTAGGTTACTTTATTATTACTGTTATATAAAGGAAGAATACAAACTCTTAAGATCTAGATGAAGTTCACCATGCAGCAGTTTGGGTTACTATTATTATTACTATTATATAAAGGAAGACTACAAACTCTTAAGATCTGGATGAAGTTTATCATGCAGCAGTTTAGGTTACTATTATTATTACTATTATATAAAGGATGACTACAAACTCTTAAGATCTAGATGAAGTTTATCATGCAGGAGTTTAGGTTACTATTATTATTACTATTATATAAAGGAAGACTACAAACTCTTAAGATCTAGATAAAGTTCATCATGCACCAGTTTAGGTTACTATTATTATTACTATTATATAAAGGAAGCCTACAAACTCTTAAGATCTAGATGAAGTTCATCATGCACCAGTTTAGGTTACTTTATTATTACTGTTATATAGGTTACTAGTATTATTACTATTATATAAAGGAAGACTACAAACTCTTAAGATCTAAATGAAGTTCATCATGCACCAGTTTAGGTTACTATTTTTGTTACTATTATATAAAAGAACACTACAAACTCTTAAGATCTAGATGAAGTTTATCATGCAGCAGTTTAGGTTACTATTATTATTACTATTATATAAAGGAAGACAACAAACTCTTAAGATCTAGATGAAGTTTATCATGCAGCAGTTTAGGTCATTATTATTATTATGATTATTAATAATATTATTATTATATAAAGGAAGACTACAAACTCTTAAGATCTAGATGAAGTTTTTTCATGCAGCAGTTTAGGTCATTATTATTATTATTATTATTATATTATTATTATTATGGAATAGAAGATCAAAGCGGCTTATTGGCCACATAAAGGAGATCTTGCAGCAGTTTAAGTTATTATTATATAAAAGAGCTTAATAGCTATGTGAAGTTTTTGATGCAGCAATATAGGGTACTTTTATTATAAAACAAGAGCACAAAGCTTAATGTGTAGATGAAGTTTATCATGGAGCAGTATACGTAAGTATTATTATTTAGAAGAAAACCGGAAGACCTTAATGGCAAAATGAAGTTTATCATGCAGCTGTTAAGGCTATTAGTATTCTATAAAAGAAGCGCACAAGAGTTTAATACCTAGATGAAGGTTAATGCAGTAGTTTAGATTATTATTATATAAAAGAAGACTAATGGAAATGAATAGCTAAATTGAAGTTTATCAAGCAGCAGTTTAGGTTATTATTATTATTATTATTACTATTATTATTATAAAATAAAAGACTACCACAATGGCTTTATATGTAAATGGTTTTTATCGTGCAGTAGTTTAGGTTATTATAATTCTATAAAAGAAGACCACAAGACATTAATAGCTAAATGAAGGTTTATGCAGCAGTTTAGGACATTATTATATAAAAAAAAGCAAGGGGTTGATTGCTAGAAGAAGTTTATCAAGCAGCAGTTAAGGGTATTATTATTATTACTGTTGGTATTATTATTATTATTATTATTATTATTATTATTATTATTATTATTATTATTATTATATAAAATAAAACCACAGTGGTTTGATAGTTAAATGATTTTTATCTTAGAGCAGTTTAGGTTATTGTATTTCTATTAAAGAAGAACACAAGACCTTAATAGCTAGATGAAAGTTTATGCAGCAGTTTAGATATTGTTATTATTATTATTATTATTATTATTATTACTATTATTATTATATAAGAGAAGACCAATGCAACTTAATGGCTAAATGAGGTTTATCAAGCAGCAATTTAGAATTATATTATGTAGAGAAATACCGGAAGAGATTAATGCCTAGATGAAGTTTATCCTGCAACAGTTAAACTTATTGCTATTAATCAAAACAAGACGCCAGAACTTAAAGGCTAAATTCAAGTTCATCATGCAGCAGTTTAGGTTACTATTATTACTATTATATAAAGGAAGACTACAAACTCCTAAAACCTAGATGAAGTTTATCATGCACCAGTTTAGGTTACTATTATTATAACTATTATATAAAGGAAGACTGCAAACTCTTAAGATCTAGAAGAAGTTCATCATGCACCTTGTTTAGGTTACTATTATTATTACTATTATATAAAGGAAGACTACAAACTCTTAAGATCTACATGAAGTTTATCATGCTCCAGCTTAGGTTACTATTATTATTACTATTATATAAAGGAAGACTACAAACTCTTAAGATCTAGAGGAAAGTTTATCATGTAGCAGCTTAGGTTATTATTATTATTACAATTATATAAAGGAAGACTACAAACTCTTAAGATCTAGACCAAGTTTATCATGCAGCAACTTAGGTTACTATTATTATTACTCTTATATACAGGAAGACTACGAACTCTTAAGATCTAGATGAAGTTTATCATGCAGCAGTTAGGTTACAATTATTATTACTATTATATAAAGGAAGACTACAAACTCTTAAGATCTAGATGAAGGTTTATCACGCATTAGTTTAGGTTACTATTATTATATAAAGGAAGACTACAAAATCTTAAGATCTAGATGAAGTTCATCATGCACCAGTTTAGGTTACTATTATTATTACTATTATATTAAGGAAGACTACAAACTCTTAAGATCTAAATGAAGTTTATCATGCAGTAGTTTAGGTTACTATTATTATTACAGTTATATAAAGGAAGACTACAAACTCTTAAGATCTAGATGAAGTTCATCATGCACCAGTTTAGGTTAATTTATTATTACTGTTATATAAAGGAAGAATACAAACTCTTAAGATCTAGATGAAGTTCACAATGCAGCAGTTTGGGTTACTATTATTATTACTATTATATAAAGGAAGACAACAAACTCTTAAGATCTGGATGAAGTTTATCATGCAGCAGTTTAGGTTACTATTATTATTACTATTATATAAAGGGAGACTACAAACCGTTAAGATCTAGATGAAGTTTATCAAGCAGCAGTTTAGGTTACTATTATTATTACTATTATATAAAGGAAGACTACAAACCCTTAAGATCTAAATGAAGTTTATCATGCAGCAGTTTAGGTTACTATTATTATTACTATTATATAAAGGAAGACTACAAACTCTTAAGATCTAGATGAAGTTTAACATGCAGCAGTTTAGGTTACTATTATTATTACAGTTATATAAAGGAAGACTACAAACTCTTAAGATCTAGATGAAGTTCATCATGTACCAGTTTAGGTTAATTTATTATTACTGTTATATAAAGGAAGAATACAAACTCTTAAGATCTAGATGAAGTTCACAATGCAGCAGTTTGGGTTACTATTATTATTACTATTATATAAAGGAAGACAACAAACTCTTAAGATCTGGATGAAGTTTATCATGCAGCAGTTTAGGTTACTATTATTATTACTATTATATAAAGGGAGACTACAAACTCTTAAGATCTAGATGAAGTTCACAATGCAGCAGTTTGGGTTACTATTATTATTACTATTATATAAAGGAAGACAACAAACTCTTAAGATCTGGATGAAGTTTATCATGCAGCAGTTTAGGTTACTATTATTATTACTATTATATAAAGGGAGACTACAAACTCTTAAGATCTAGATGAAGTTTATCATGCAGCAGTTTAGGTTACTATTATTATTACTATTATATAAAGGAAGACTACAAACTCTTAAGATCTAGATTAAGTTCATCATGCAGCAGTTTAGGTTACTATTATTATTACTATTATATAAAGGAAGACTACAAACTCTTAAGATCTAGATAAAGTTCATCATGCACGAGTTTAGGTTACTATTATTATTACTATTATATAAAGGAAGACTACAAACTCTTAAGATCTGGATGAACTTCATCATGCACCAGTTTAGGTTACTTTATTATTACTGTTATATAGGTTACTAGTATTATTACTATTATATAAAGGAAGACTACAAACTCTTAAGATCTAAATGAAGTTCATCATGCACCAGTTTAGGTTACTATTTTTATTACTATTATATAAAAGAACACTACAAACTCTTAAGATCTAGATGAAGTTTATCATGCAGGAGTTTAGGATACTATTATTATTACTATTATATAAAGGAAGACAACAAACTCTTAAGATCTAGATGAGGTTTATCATGCAGCAGTTTAGGTCATTATTATTATTATGATTATTAATAATATTATTATATAAAGGAAGACTACAAACTCTTAACATCTAGATGAAGTTTTTTCATGCAGCAGTTTAGGTCATTATTATTATTATATTATTATATTATTATTATTATTATTATTATTATTATTATTATTATTATTATTATGGAATAGAAGATCAAAGCGGCGTATTGGCCGGATAAAGGAGATCTTGCAGCAGTTTAAGTTATTATTATATAGAAGAGCTTAATAGCTATGTGAAGTTTTTGATGCAGCAGTTTAGGGTACTTTTATTATAAAACAAGAGCACAAAGCTTAATGTGTAGATGAAGTTTATCATGGAGCAGTATACGTAAGTATTATTATTTAGAAGAAAACCGGAAGACCTTAATGGCAAAATGAAGTTTTTCATGCAGCTGTTAAGGCTATTAGTATTCTATAAAAGAAGCGCACAAGAGTTTAATACCTAGATGAACGTTAATGCAGTAGTTTAGATTATTATTATATAAAAGAAGACTAATGGAAATGAATAGCTAAATTGAAGTTTATCAAGCAGCAGTTTAGGTTATTATTATTATTATTATTACTATTATTATTATTATAAAATAAAAGACTACCACAATGGCTTTATAGGTAAATGGTTTTTATCGTGCAGTAATTTAGGTTATTATAATTCTATAAAAGAAGACCACAAGACATTAATAGCTAAATGAAGGTTTATGCAGAAGTTTAGGACATTATTATATAAAAAAAAGCAAGGGGTTGATTGCTAGATGAAGTCTATCAAGCAGCAGTTAAGGGTATTATTATTATTACTGTTGGTATTATTATTATTATCATCATTATTATTATTATTATTATATAAAATAAAACCACAGTGGCTTGATAGTTAAATGATTTTTATCTTAGAGCAGTTTAGGTTATTGTATTTCTATTAAAGAAGAACACAAGACCTTAATAGCTAGATGAAAGTTTTTGCAGCAGTTTAGATATTGTTATTATTATTATTATTATTACTATTATTATTATTATATAAGAGAAGACCAATGCCACTTAATGGCTAAATGAGGTTTATCAAGCAGCAATTTAGAATGATATTATGTAGAGAAATGCCGGAAGAGTTTTATGCCTAGATGAAGTTTATCCTGCAACAGTTAAACTTATTGCTATTAATCAAAACAAGACGCCAGAACTTAAAGGCTAAATTGAAGTTCATCATGCAGCAGTTTAGGTTACTATTATTACTATTATATAAAGGAAGACTACAAACTCCTAAAACCTAGATGAAGTTTATCATGCACCAGTTTAGGTTACTATTATTATTACTATTATATAAAGGAAGACTGCAAACTCTTAAGATCTAGAAGAAGTTCATCATGCACCTTGTTTATGTTACTATTATTATTACTATTATATAAAGGAAGACTACAAACTCTTAAGATCTGGATGAAGTTCATCATGCACCAGTTTAGGTTACTTTATTATTACTGTTATATAGGTTACTAGTATTATTACTATTATATAAAGGAAGACTACAAACTCTTAAGATCTAAATGAAGTTCATCATGCTCCAGTTTAGGTTACTATTTTTATTACTATTATATAAAAGAACACTACAAACTCTTAAGATCTAGATGAAGTTTATCATGCAGGAGTTTAGGTTACTATTATTATTACTATTATATAAAGGAAGACAACAAACTCTTAAGATCTAGATGAAGTTTATCATGCAGCAGTTTAGGTCATTATTATTATTATTATTATGATTATTAATAATATTATTATATAAAGGAAGACTACAAACTCTTAAGATCTAGATGAAGTCTTTTCATGCAGCAGTTTAGGTCATTATTATTATATTATTATTATTATATTATTATTATTATTATTATTATTATTATTATTATTATTATTATTATTATTATTATTATTATTATTATGGAATAGAAGATCAAAACGGCGTTTTGGCCGGATAAAGGAGATCTTGCAGCAGTTTAAGTTATTATTATATAGAAGAGCTTAATAGCTATGTGAAGTTTTTGATGCAGCAGTTTAGGGTACTTTTATTATAAAACAATAGCACAAAGCTTAATGTGTAGATGAAGTTTATCATGGAGCAGTATACGTAAGTATTATTATTTAGAAGAAAACCGGAAGACCTTAATGGCAAAATGAAGTTTATCATGCAGATGTTAAGGCTATTAGTATTCTATAAAAGAAGCGCACAAGAGTTTAATACCTAGATGAAGGTTAATGCAGTAGTTTAGATTATTATTATATAAAAGAAGACTAATGGAAATGAATAGCTAAATTGAAGTTTATCAAGCAGCAGTTTAGGTTATTATTATTATTATTATTATTACTATTATTATTATTATTATTATTATTATTATTATTATAAAATAAAAGACTACCACAATGGCTTTATAGGTAAATGGTTTTTATCGTGCAGTAATTTAGGTTATTATAATTCTATAAAAGAAGACCACAAGACATTAATAGCTACATGAAGGTTTATGCAGCAGTTTAGGACATTATTATATAAAAAAAAGCAAGGGGTTGATTGCTAGATGAAGTCTATCAAGCAGCAGTTAAGGGTATTATTATTATTACTGTTGGTATTATTATTATTATTATTATCATCATTATTATTATTATTATATAAAATAAAACCACAGTGGCTTGATAGTTAAATGATTTTTATCTTAGAGCAGTTTAGGTTATTGTATTTCTATTAAAGAAGAACACAAGACCTTAATAGCTAGATGAAAGTTTATGCAGCAGTTTAGATATTGTTATTATTATTATTACTATTATTATTATTATATAAGAGAAGACCAATGCAACTTAATGGCTAAATGAGGTTTATCAAGCAGCAATTTAGAATGATATTATGTAGAGAAATGCCGGAAGAGTTTTATGCCTAGATGAAGTTTATCCTGCAACAGTTAAACTTATTGCTATTAATCAAAACAAGACGCCAGAACTTAAAGGCTAAATTGAAGTTCATCATGCAGCAGTTTAGGTTACTATTATTACTATTATATAAAGGAAGACTACAAACTCCTAAAACCTAGATGAAGTTTATCATGCACCAGTTTAGGTTACTATTATTATTACTATTATATAAAGGAACACTGCAAACTCTTAAGATCTACATGAAGTTCATCATGCTCCAGTTTAGGTTACTATTATTATTACTATTATATAAAGGAAGACTACAAACACTTAAGATCTAGAAGAAAGTTTATCATGTAGCAGCTTAGGTTACTATTATTATTACAATTATATAAAGAAAGACTACAAAATCTTAAGATCTAGATGAAGTTCATCATGCACCAGTTTATGTTACTATTATTATTACTATTATATAAAGGAAGACTACAAACTCTTAAGATCAAGATGAAGCTTATCATGCACCAGTTTAGGTTACTATTATTATTATTACTATTATATAAAAGAAGACTACAAACTCTTAAGATCTAGATGAAGTTTATCATGCACCAGTTTAGGTTACTATTATTATTACTATTATATAAAGGAAGACTACAAACTCTTAAGATCTAAATGAAGTTCATCATGGACCAGATTAGGTTACTATTATTACTATTATATAAAGGAAGACTACAAACTATTAAGATCTAGAAGAAGTTTATCATGCAGCAATTTAGGTTACTATTATTATTACTATTATATAAAGGAAGACTACAAACTCTTAAGATCTAGATGAAACTCATCATGCACCAGTTTAGATTACTATTATTACTACTATTATATAAAGAAAGAGTACAAACTCTTAATATCTAGATGAAGTTTATCATGCAGCGGTTTAGGTTCCTATTATTATTACTATTATATAAAGGAAGACTACACATTCTTACGATCTAGAAGAAGTTTATCATGCAGCAGCTTAGGTTACTATTATTATAACAATTACATAAAGGAAGACTGCAAACTCTTAAGATCTAGATGAAGTTTATCATGCAGCAGTTTAGGTTACCATTATTATTACTATTACCTATATAAAGGAAGACTACAAACTCTTAAGATCTAGATGAAGTTCATCATGCACCAGTTTAGGTTACTTTATTATTACTGTTATATAAAGGAAGACTAGAAACTCTTAAGATCTAGATGAAGTTCATCATGCGCCAGTTTAGGTTACTTTATTATTACTGTTATATAAAGGAAGACTAGAAACTCTTAAGATCTAGCTGAAGTTCATCGTGCACTATTTTAGGTGACTATTATTATTACTATTATATAAAGGCAGACTACAAACTCTTAAGATCTAGCTGAAGTTCGTCGTGCACCAGTTTAGGTTACTATTATTATAGTATTATATAAAGGAGGACTACACACTCTTATGATCTAGATGAAGTTCATCATGCTCCAGTTTAGGTTAATGGTATTATTACTATTACATAAAGGAAGACTCCAAACTCTTAAGATCTAGAGGAAGTTTATCGTGCGGCAGTTTAGGTTACTATTATTATTGCTATTATATAAAGGAAGACTATAGATTCTTAAGATCTAGATAAAGTTCATCATGCACTAGTTTAGGTTACTATTATTATTACTATTACATAAAGGAAGACTGCAAACTCTTAAGATCTAGATGAAGTTCATCGTGCACCAGTTTAGGTTACTATTATTATTACTATTATATAAAGGAAGACTACAAATTCTTAAGATCTAAAAGAAGTTTATCATGCAGCAGCTTAGGTTACTATTATTATTACAATTATATAAATGAAGACTACAAACTCTTAAGATCAAGATGAAGTTTATCATGCAGCAGTTTAGGTAACTATTATTATTACTATTATATAAAGGAAGACTACAAACTCTTAAGATCTAGATGAAGTTCATCATGCGCCAGTTTAAGTGACTATTATTATTACTATTATATAAAGGAAGACTACAAACTCTTAAGATCTAGATGAAGTTCCTCATGCAGCAGTTTAGGTTACTATTTTTATTACTATTATATAAAGGAAGACTACAAAGTCTTAAGATCTAGATGAAGTTTATCATTCAGCAGTTTAGGTTACTATTATTATTAGTATTATATAAAGGAAGACTACAAACTCTTAAGATCTAGATGAAGATTAGCATGCACAGTTTAGGTCATTATTATTATTATTATTATTATTATTATTATTATTATTATTATTATTATTATTATTATATAATAGAAGATCAAAGTGGCCTATTGGCCAGATAAAGGAGATCATGCAGCAGTTTAAGTTATTATTATATAAAAGAGCTTAATAGCTATGTGAAGTTTTTGATGCAGCAGTTTAGGGTACTTTTATTATAAAACAAGAGCACAAAGCTTAATGTGTTATCATGGAGCAGTATACGTAAGTGTTATTATTTAGAAGAAAACCGGAAGACCTTAATGGCTAAATGAAGTTTATCATCCAGCTGTTAAGGCTATTAGTATTCTATAAAAGAAGAGCACAAAAGTTTAATACCTAGATGAAGGTTAATGCAGTAGTTTAGGTTATTATTATATAAATGAAGACTAATGGAAATGAATAGCTAAATTGAAGTTTATCAAGCAGCAGTTTAGGTTGTTGTTGTTATTATTATTATTATTATTATTATTATTATTATTATTATAATAAAATAAAAGACTACCACAATGGCTTTATAGGTAAATGGGTTTTATCATGCAGCAGTTTAGGTCATTATAATTCTATAAAAGAAGACCACAAGACATTAATAGCTAGATGAAGGTTTATGCAGCAGTTTAGGACATTATTATATAAAAGAAAGCAAGGGGTTGATGGCTAGATGAAGTTTATCAAGCAGCAGTACCTATAGGGTATTATTATTAATATTGTTGGTATTATTATTATTATTATTATTATTATTATTATTATATAAAATAAAACCACAGCGGCTTTATAGGTAAATGATTTTTATCATAGAGCAGTTTAGGTTATTATAATTCTATAAAAGAAGACCACAAGACCTTAATAGCTAGATGAAAGTTTAAGCATCAGTTGAGATATTATTATTATTATTATTATTATTATTATTATTATTATTATTATTATTATTATTATTATTATTATAATAATATAAGAGCAGACCAATGCAACCTAATGGCTAAATGAGGTATATCAAGCAGCAATTTAGAATGATATTATGTAAAGAAATGCCGGAAGAGCTTAATGCTGGATGAAGCTTTATGCAGCAGTTTTGGTTATTATTGTTATACAAAAGAAAACTACACGAGCTTAATCACCAGAATAAGTTTATCAAGGTAGTTGTTCAGGTAGTTGTTGTGGTTGTTATCATCATCATTATTATATAAAAGTGAAGCACAAGAGCTTGACGGCTGGATGAAGTTTATCATGCAGCAGTTTAGGCTATTATGTAAGAGAATGCCAATTTCTCAGTAGAGCCACTTTTTTAGTGATATTACTGAAGAGATAAGCTGACAATTAACGTAGCTATTGCTTCAAACTGCCTGATGATGTGACCTACTTCTCTCTCCCCGATAAGTACACTGCCAACCAAGAGTGGATCGTATTTGCCAGAGAAATAGTTCAGCATAAAGGCATGCAATCAGAAGGATTATAAAGGCCACAAACAATAGTAAGAACTGTGCAATGAAAGATTTTGGTATAACATGTAAAAAGACTTACAGCCAGGACTTAGAAAAATGACAAATTCAGAACCTACAACTTTCATTAAAATGTAGTTACCAATTTCGCTAACAATTGTACATAAAAGTTCCTTTGTTTCACAACTTTCTATACATTGCCGTTACAATTTACCACTTGTCTCCTTCAATAATCAACTTTCTCACAACAAAAAAGAAATAATGTTTATATACTGCAACAACCATAAAGCCCAACATTTTACATTAGATACCAATTTTAACCATCTCGTGTGTACTTCAGTGGTTAGAAATTTAGAGAGAATATATTTGCCAAAAATTAAAGGTTAAGAAATTTGAACCAAGTGCGAAAATTTAAACATACATCACGTGTTCGCTGCTAATAGCTAGCTGCAGGTGTTCTTCTCAAAGCAAAACTTCAACTGATCTGGTCATTGTTGCGTAGATCCACAGCTAAACTCAGGCGCCAAAGAGAGGGGATGAACACAGCAACAGCACTACCTTTCCCCTGATGTGGTGCTCTGCAAAACCATTTCTGTCCCAAATGATGTGGCATCCAGAGATAAGCTCTTTAATCTGGCTGTAAGTGGGAAGTTCTAATTGAGACGCTGTAGCAGCTGGCACACAAGTTAAAGGGGTGACGACTTCTCTATGTTATATAATCTATCTTGAGGGGGAGTGTGCCAAAAATGGCACAATGAGGAGGAGTTATCTGTGGTTGTTTAAGGTAATCTAAAATATTTGAGTATAGAGGCGAGATGTAGTACTCATATCAGTTGACAGGAAAAACATTGAGTCAGTGGAAGTATTGAAAAAATTTGTTAATTAAAACTAATTCTGTTGTTGATTTGCTCACATCTAGAAGAAGTTATTACAAAGTTGAAGATGAAATGTATAAGGATGAAATAAAAACTACTAGAAGGTATACAGGCAGTATACAGCCATACCTTTAGGAAACTAAAGTACTTTGCTTTATGATGATTCAAAGCTATCACATGACATTAACAATAACCAAGTCTATAGGATTAGGGTTCTTGTTCAATTAATTGATAAATTTATAAAATTTGATGAGGTAACAAAAACTGAAAATAAAAGAAACCATCTGAGGGGACAAACTTAACTATTGGATTTGTCTCATCATCAGCTACTACATTTGGGAGATATGTAGTAAAACAAATAGAAACATAATTAATAAATCACCAAAAATCAGTATAAACTTGGTTCAAAGAATATACGTTGCAATGGATAAAGAAAGAATGCATGTAGAGGCATGTATGGGCATTGGAAGTTACTTTGGCTAACTTTATGATATTTTTATAAATAATTTAGTTCTAACAAAAGCTTACCAAATGGTATTACCTTACTGAAGTGAGAAAAATGCAGATGAAAGGTGAGGTAGTTGAAAGGAAATTAAAGTACTAGTAATGCTAAAAATGGAAATATAGTAAAAGAATGGTTTTGGAGAAAAAGGTTTTATTCTAAGATTAATTGTACCATGTATAACATCAGAAAGGAGTACCTATGTAACAATCTAAAGGACTTCACAAATGCTTATGAAAGAAAGTAAGAGTGAAATTGAAAGTATGTAGAAGCATGATGTTCTAACTAGGTAAGTGGGTAATGGTTACCTGGGATACATAGGACAGAATGGGGTAGAGAGAGATTTAATAAGGCAGAGAGAGGTGGACACGAATAGGCAACTAACTTAATATATCCAATTCCAGTGGATTTAATTGTTGCTTGAGACGGTAATTTGTATCACAAATTACTTTAATGTAAATAATTATTTACATATGAATATGTATTTTTATGTAACATTGATTTCAGAGGTTTAATAATTGTAATTATTAATGGTAAATAATAATTTTCGGCTCTACTGAAACTGTTAACAATAACACAATACTGAGGAAAGGGATTGAGTTGTTTATCGTTACCGGGAACCAGGAAGTTACGTCATGTTTCGCGCCTTTTCAGTAAAAAAGCTTCCAGAACATTCTATAAAAGTAATATGTATTAGTGGTTTTCATTGGATAGTAAAATAGACGCTAATGTTGGCGCGTTTTATTAGCCAATGGTAATTCATTTATAATCTTTAGGTGTATCTTGAGGTAAGCCTATAAATAGCTATGCTCGAAGTCAAGCGTTCCTCCAGTTCGGCAAGATTCACGAAGCACTACACATCGTCTCCCGCAGTTATACAAAATTCTCCGTACATTACACGTTGGCCGCTCAGTTCACCAAGTTACGCGCAGTGAAAATCATTAAAGATCTAAAATATTACAAAGTCACTTATATACAAAAATTGAAGTACGTGAGTTAAAAGTGAGAAGTTATTACAAACAGTTTCAGTATGGCGATTATCTAGACAAAATCTGTGAAAGTGTTAGTGCACGTGCTCGACAATAAAACATTATAAAATACATTTCTTCACTAGTAATTTTTGGATAAAAGATTCCTTTTCCGCTTCACACCCTGCAAGAATTAAATGCCTACCTAAATAGCTGGCCGGAAGACAATATACATAACCTTAAAACTAATTCATATAGATTGCTACGCCAGATGGAGTTAGCAGGCGACCGACGAATGACGTCACACAATATGGCTGCACGCGTGAGGTAAACAACATTACGTGAGAAACATTATCCACAACGTGGGGCTCGACAACAAAAAGACATTACATAAAGCAAGTTCTCTCGCAAATACGCGTGATGTAAAAACAATATTTGCTACTTCAAATTATCCACAACGTGGTGCTTTAAAACATATATACAAATTTGTGCTATACCCCATTCAAATTGGCTCCCATACGTGGGGCAGTTAAAGTTATTTGCAACATACAATTTGTGATACCTTTCAAATTGGTTCCACAACGTGGTGCTACAAATACACAAACACATAAAACATAAAGTGAAGCAAATATACAATTTGCACTAATACTACTTCAAATTGGCGCATCAACGTGGAGCGACAACTAGGAAAGGAAGGCTAGACGACTAGGAAAGGAACAAGAATAACCAGAGAGGCGAAAGCAGCAGTGAAACGACCTATAGACGCAGATTCCGAGACAGAAGGGTAATTCAGCTACAAGAAAACATCGAAACGACGTAGATTCATCACGATACAACGCAGAAGCGACATACAAACCTAGGAGAATGGGGCAGAACGCTGGACATCAAAACTGCAGCATCAGACAGCATCAAAAAGGTAATTAAATGATATTGAGAAGCGGTAGGATAATAAAAACAATGGCTACCAATAATACAGAAGAAATAATTATGGAGGGAGATAGTGTAACAGTTAGCTGTGATCCAATACAAAGTACAGGGAATAGCCCAGATTTTTTGGGGTTTGAAGATGAAAATGTTAGTGTAGAAAGTGAGAATAGGATAGCAGGAAATGTTAATCTTGATACTAGTATGATAATGATGGAAACGCTGAGAAATATGAGTAGGGAATTGAGGGAAGATATGCAAAAGAATAATGAGAATATAGAGAAATTAAGGGAAGATATTGATAAGAAGTTAGATCAGAATAAGAAAGAATTGAGGGAAGATATTGGCAAGAGTATTACAGATCAATTAAGGGAAGAAATTTGTAAGAATAATGAGAAATTAGAAAAGAAAATAGATCAAAACAGGGAAGATATGCAAAAGAGTCATAGGGAATTAAGAGAAGATATTGGTAAAAGCTTTGAACAAAACAGGAAATCAATTGAAAGTATTGGTAGGAGGAATGAGAAAGTAGAGCAAACAGTCGATCAAAGCAGTGAAGAAATTGAAAAGAAAGTTAGGAAGTTAAATAGTAGTATGCCAGAAATGAGAGATGAAAATGAGGAAGTAATAGTAAGTGAGACAGGAGAAATTTCAAAGAAAATGCTAGACATGAGCATGGAAATAGATAACAAAGAAAGTGAGGTTAATACTAAAAGTGAGGTTAATGTAGAAGGCGCAGAGTTAGGTAGTCGAGTGAGTAGCATTACAAGTGAGTTAAGAGAGATAAAAGAGGTTAGGAATGTAGATGTAAATCAGGCGCAAGTCAATTTCAGAGCGGAGATATCAGAAATGCAAAAAGAATCAGAAATGCAAAGAAATAAATTGTACCAATATATTCAAATTGAAAACTCCAGTCCAGTACAGTTTAGTACAGATTTGTCAGAGTATTCTCAAATTAAAGAGATAGCAGATGAATTCAAAATGAAAGTTGTTAAAAGATATGTTGTTCAAGAAACTGTAGATTGTTTTCAAATGTTATCAGGGAACGAAATGTCATATGAATACAATAGGTTATTCATGAACAATAATTTGAAGGTTAGGTTACGGCTACGAGTAATATTTAGCCACACACAATTTGATCCAGGAGGGTAAATAGCAATGAGATGTAAAGTAAATGCTGGATAGTTAAAGACGACTTGCAGAGAAATGTATTGGAACGTAAGAGGGTTAACTATTTATATATATATATATCATTTGAAAAGAGAAATGTTTAAAAAAAAAAAAAAATAAATAAATAAATAAATTAAAATTTTTATTAACTGTAATAGTATTTGAAAAGAAGAAGGTAATAATTGAAACTTAATATGATATTAAAGTAAAAGTACATAAATACAATTCAAAGAGTATTGTTAAAATAAAATTCAGAATAACAAAAATTGGTAAAAATAAATAAAACAAATACTTATGTAGCAAACAGAAAAGGTGAAACATTGTCAAGATTTAAGAGATTTAAATATATTTGCAAAGTACAAAATAACAAAAAAATTGGTAAATATAATTAAAAATAATTGAAACAAATACTTATGTAGCAAACAGAAAAGGTGAAACATTGTCTAGATTTAAGAGATGTAAATATTTGTGTTGAGGGTGAATATTTTGGTAAATATGTATGGTAATTACAAAAATTCTTGAATGATAGATTTTTGGTAACAATATAAGAAAGTAAACCATTTTTTGTAACACTAGTTAAATAATTTAGGGTATAGTATTTGCTATAAAAAAAATTTTTGTGATGTCAGATGAATATCTAAATTAATTAAACCAGAGCCAGTAAGTAGTGGCGAGATAAAACATATGTCGTGTGTTAAACGCGTGTGAAGTGTAAAGTGAAAGTGATAGCGTGTGTTACAAGATTTAGGAGACTAAAAACAAAATTATAAAATTTCTAAACAGGTTATAAATATTTATAATTATATTTCTAGTGGGGCATATGAGACGGTAATTTGTATCACAAATTACTTTAATGTAAATAATTATTTACATATGAATATGTATTTTTATGTAACATTGATTTCAGAGGTTTAATAATTGTAATTATTAATGGTAAATAATAATTTTCGGCTCTACTGAAACTGTTAACAATAACACAATACTGAGGAAAGGGATTGAGTTGTTTATCGTTACCGGGAACCAGGAAGTTACGTCATGTTTCGCGCCTTTTCAGTAAAAAAGCTTCCAGAACATTCTATAAAAGTAATATGTATTAGTGGTTTTCATTGGATAGTAAAATAGACGCTAATGTTGGCGCGTTTTATTAGCCAATGGTAATTCATTTATAATCTTTAGGTGTATCTTGAGGTAAGCCTATAAATAGCTATGCTCGAAGTCAAGCGTTCCTCCAGTTCGGCAAGATTCACGAAGCACTACACATCGTCTCCCGCAGTTATACAAAATTCTCCGTACATTACACGTTGGCCGCTCAGTTCACCAAGTTACGCGCAGTGAAAATCATTAAAGATCTAAAATATTACAAAGTCACTTATATACAAAAATTGAAGTACGTGAGTTAAAAGTGAGAAGTTATTACAAACAGTTTCAGTATGGCGATTATCTAGACAAAATCTGTGAAAGTGTTAGTGCACGTGCTCGACAATAAAACATTATAAAATACATTTCTTCACTAGTAATTTTTGGATAAAAGATTCCTTTTCCGCTTCACACCCTGCAAGAATTAAATGCCTACCTAAATAGCTGGCCGGAAGACAATATACATAACCTTAAAACTAATTCATATAGATTGCTACGCCAGATGGAGTTAGCAGGCGACCGACGAATGACGTCACACAATATGGCTGCACGCGTGAGGTAAACAACATTACGTGAGAAACATTATCCACAACGTGGGGCTCGACAACAAAAAGACATTACATAAAGCAAGTTCTCTCGCAAATACGCGTGATGTAAAAACAATATTTGCTACTTCAAATTATCCACAACGTGGTGCTTTAAAACATATATACAAATTTGTGCTATACCCCATTCAAATTGGCTCCCATACGTGGGGCAGTTAAAGTTATTTGCAACATACAATTTGTGATACCTTTCAAATTGGTTCCACAACGTGGTGCTACAAATACACAAACACATAAAACATTAAAACTACTTCATGCTCAAAGGTAATGATTAACGATTGGTCAATACATACAAGACTCCTTCCAATTATTATTATTTTTACTATCTTCACTACTTCATTCTTGTTTGCTGGTTTCTTCTGTATCTTCTACTGATCCAACAGAACTTTCCAATACTTAAATACTGTTCACCTGAGGAACGTTATCTTTTGCTCCTTTAATTGTGTTTCCAGTTTCATTTAAGCATTATTTCTTAATGTTCTCTACATAGGGTGACTGGATTTCATCATTATTTCATCTTCTTTTATAGTTTAAGATTCTTAATATCGAATAATAACTGTGGTGAAAAATTATTATTACTTGGTGCCAAAACAGCACTTCTGGCAATTGGAACGTTCTTTTTTTCTGGGCAGTAAATCCTGTATCTCTTTGAGTATTATTTGTACCTTATAAACCAATCCTGCTTTTCTTTGAGATCCCATTTCTGTCTCTTCTCTTTCGGTACATGTAAAAAATGAGTAGATGCAATAACGTGTAAGTGATTTATATTTGGTCTTTTTCTAAATCACAGACCATATGGTATTTATTTACCTTTAAGTAGAAGTAGTTACTGTTCTGCTAATCACATACACTGCTGTGTTAGTAACTTTGGCTCAAAATTCTTAGCTTAATTTTGCATATTTCAGCATGGTTCTTGCAGACACGACAAGTGTGAACATTTTGCAATCCTTCTTGCTATTCTCAATTGGGTAAGTTGCTATTTTTTTTTGATAAACTATTTGTTGGTGACTGAGATTCTCTTAATATTTTTTGGTTAGTGCCTCCGTCCCATTATCAGTTCTTGCTATTAGTGTCCCATATCTTTTTTCAATGTTTTCAGAAAGAGTTTCATTTTCTCTGCAGCTTCATTTTCATTCTTCAAGAAGAACAGCATATGGTGGCGAGAAAAAGTACATTTCTTATATAAAACGTACTTTCAACAAGTAATGCATATGTCTTTCAACGATCTTCACAGAGATATTTGAATTAGCAGTGGTTCTTCAGTGAGAGCAGTACCTACTTGATTTGTATGGTGATCTATGCTGCTCTCCTTCCAAACATTTCTCACAAAATGCAATAACTGTACCCATGATTTTAATATCAGTCTTTTATAACAGTTCTCACATCCTAGAAGTACTGATGAGCTACTTTTTTTACCATCACACAATAACAGATGGCCTTAAACACACTGCTAAATTAATTTCTTCCAACAGTGTTTTATATGCCATCTTGAAGATTTCTCCTCCAGACTCAGCCATTACAGATATATCATTGCTCCACAAGAATCTGCAAGCTTTCTCATTACCTTGAGCTTCACTATATTTATCAAATGCTGTGCCACAAGGAAACAAGTGTAACTTTTAAACTAGGAACAAACATTTCATTTCTTGGTATGATATTATTCAGTTTGATTCATTAAAAACAAATAACTTGATATCTCCAATTTTATTGGTTTTAATTGTTGCTCACAGTTACTGAATACATTTTTGCCAATACACTTATCCTCAATTGAGACGCTGTCCAAATACCATTTGTTTTCATTTGGTTCTCACCTATTTACGAGAATCACACTAAGCAATCCCAGGTTGTGTGTTTTTTCCTGTGCTGAGAGATTTCCTTTTCAGTACAGAAAGATAGTCTTTTATCACGTACTATTGCTTTTATTAAAGCTTGTTTGTAATGATGACTATCTTTGAAACTCATTGTTACTTCAAATGTTTAGGTATCTTCTAGACCATTTAAGTAATTGAAGAGGGTCTCATAGTAATCAAATATTTCGGGCTTCTTTGCTGCTGACCTTTTTCTGAGTTTATATCTTTCTTGTACCATGTTATTTTTTTGTCTTCTACTGATTTACTAAAGTTTGCAATACTTAAATGGAATGTTACCTTCCTCTCCTCCATTTGTGTCTCCACTTTCATTTATGTATTATATCTTATTGTTTTCTTCATTGGTTTCTGGATTTCATCATTATTTTCACCGACTTATGTTAGTGAAAGATGCTTGTTATTATGTGAGAACCGTGCTAAAGTTATTTGTTGATGACAAAACAGCATCTCTGGCAATTGTAAACTTTCTATCTTCTGGGCTCTTGAGGGTTCTTCATACCCTATAAATAACCAATTCTGGTTTTTGGCATTCCATCTGTCTCTTCTCTTTGGGAACATGTATAAATATAGTAGATCAGTAAGCATGCTTTTTGTTTTGTGTTTACCCAAACCACAGCTGAGCCCTTCTTTTAATAGAAGTGGTTTCTATTTTTTAATCATATAGTGACATGTTGACAGCTTCTAGTCAAAATGCTTTATTTATATTTGCAGTTTTCAGTATAGTTCTTTCAGACACAACAACTGTTTGCATATAGTACCTTATTTTGCCATTCTTTTCTGCAGAGTAGGTACTGTAGTTTCATTAGGTATTCTGCAGAATTTGAGAATTGCTTTTAGTTGATAGTTTACTATTTCTGTTCCAATACCACTTTTCAGTGCTCTTATGGTGAATGCTGTATCCTTTACCAAAGATCTCAGAAATAGTTTGTTTCTCTGCAGCTTCAATTTAATTCTTCAATAAGGCAACCATATGATAAGGAGAAAAATCATCTATCATTAATAAAATGTCTTTTGAAACAACAAATTTTAATGCTCTCATTAAACTTATATTCTTTAAACTAAGTGGTACTTGATATGAATGGCAAGCTATGTTGCTAACCTTTGTATTATTCCTTATAAAAAGGGTTACCTAAATCTAGAAATTCAATATTATAGTGCTTTAAACTGTTCTGTGAGAAAAATTATTTGTTGATGCCAAAAGAGCTCCTCTGGCAATTGCAAATTCTTTATCTTCTGGGCAGTAAATGCTGTATCCTTTTGAGGACTCTTCACACCCTATATATCACCAGTTCCATTTTTTTGCATCCCATACAGTAGATCAGTAAACCTATGATTTTTTGTTTTTTGTTTACCTAAACCACAGCTCAAGTTGATTTTCTCTTTTAATAAAAGGGTTCCTGTGTTTTAATCTTAAAGTGCTGTATTAACTTCTCCCTAAAATGATTTATTTAAATTTGCAGTTCTCTGCATAGCTCTTGCAGGCACAACAACTGCTTGCATGTTGTATCTTATTTTGCCATACTTTTCTGTAGAATACGTATCATATTTTGATGAAGTGTTCTTCAGAATTTGAGAAACATGTTTATTTTATGGTTTAATATTTCTTTTACATTATCACTTTTCACTACTCTTATGGTAAATCCTTATCCATTTCCAAATTTCTGAGAAAGAGTTCAATTTTCTCTGCACCCTCATTTTAATTCTTCAATAAGAACACAATAGGTAAGGGAGAAAAATCATGTATCATTAATAAAATTTCTTTTGACAACCAAATTTTAATTCTTCTATTGAATCACATGTTTTTCCATATGAGTGGTACTTGATTGGCAAACTGCGATGCTTGCCTTTGTATTATTCCTCATAAAAACGGCTATCTGAATCCAGCAATTCATTAGTTCAGCGTTTTAAAACAGTTCTGATAATGGATCTTTCATGCCACACAATAATGGATTCCTTTTTACATCCTGCTGATTAATTTCTTCCTGTATTGTTTTTATATCTTCAAAAACATATGCCTGTTTTCTCAGCCATTGGACATACATTATAGCTTCAAAAATATGCAAGTGTCCTCTTCACATAGAACTTTACAAGATTTGTGTAATGCTGCATTCCAGGAAAAAAAGTGTATCTTTTAAAATGGCTACATACATTAGATTCTTTGATATGACACTACCTATTTTGATTTGTTCGAAGCAAATAACTTAATAGCTCCTTATCCAGTGGATTTAATTGTTGCTCAAACCTACAGAATATAGCTTTGTCAATACATTTATGCTCATTTGCTCCATTGAACTTGTAGCATTTGTTTTCATTTAGTTCTCGGCTATTTACGAGAATCATCTTCAACAATATATTATCCCAAATTGGGTTTAGTTTCCTCTTGTTAAATGATTTGCTTCTGAATTCTGAAACATCAGTCTTTTATAATGTCCTCTTGCTTTTTACACTTCTTTTATTAAAGCTTCTTTCCAATGAGGACTATCTTTGAAACTCATTGCTTAATTGTGCCTCCATTTCATTTAAGCCTTGCATCTTATTGTTCTCTTCATTTGGAATTACTGGAATTCATCATTATTTTCATCTTCTTTAATAGTAAAAGGTGCTTGATATTGCATGATACCTATGTTGAGAATTTATTTTTGGTATCAAAAGCACACCTCTGGCAATTGCAAGCTTTCTTTCTTTTTTCTGTATCCTGTATCCCTTTGAGTATTCTTTGCACTCTATCAACCAAAACCGACTGAAACATGCAAGTTATATATGTCTCGTTTTTTCTAAACCATTGTTCAATAGTGATTTTCTATTAGTACAAGTGGTTCCTATCTCGTTAATCATATACACTGGTTTGTTAATTCCAGCTTAAGTCTATTTGTTTAAATTTGCAGCTTTTAGCATTGTTCTTGCAGACATAATAACTTCTGCACTTTGCATTCCTCCTTTGCATTGTGTTTTGGACATATTGTACTGTATTTTGATGATGTATTTGTTGGTGAATGAGATCTCTTATTACTTCCTGGTTACTGCTTCCCTTCCATTATCAGTTCTTACTACATGTGTCCCATATCTTTTTCAAAGTTTTCACAAAAAGTTTCATTTTCTCTGCAGCTTCATTTTCATTCTTCAAGAAGAACAACATATGATGGTGAGATTCTTAAATAAAGGGTATTTTTAATGAGAGATGGATAATTCTCCCATTGATCCACATAAAAGTATGTGAATTAGCATTAGTCCTTCAGTAGGAATAGTACTTGATTGGAATGGTGATATGTGTTGATTTCCTTCGAAACATTTCTCATAAAATGTGATATCTGTATCTCTGAATTAAATATTAGTCTTTTATAACAATTCTCACATTCTTGAAGTACTGATGAGCCATTTTTTTCCTGCCACAAAATAACAGATTCTCTTAAACACCGCTAAAATCATTTCTTCCAACACTGCGTTAAATGCCATCTTGAAGATTTCTGCTCTTCACTCAGCTGTTAGACATATTTCATTGCTGTGCAAAAATCTTGAAGCTTCCTCATTAGCTTGAGCTTCACCACATTTATCTAATTCTGTGCTCAAGGAAAACAGTGTAACCTTTAAACTAGGAACAAACATTACACTCTTCAATGTGACACTATCCAGTTTAATTCATTAAAAAGTAAGTAACTTGACATCTCCAATTCCATCGATTTTAATTATTGCTAAAAGTTACAGAATACAGATTTGCCAATACACTTATCCTGAATTACTCCACTGTCCAAATACAATTTGTTTTCATTTAGTTCTCACCTATTTACGAGAACTACACTAAGCAATATATTATCTCAAGTTCAGTTTTGATTCTTCTTGTAAGTGGGTCAGTCATTTCCCTTTCAATTCTGAAACAACTGTCCTTGGCATGCAACCTTTATTTTCACAGTGCTGTTATTAAAGCTTCTTATCCATGTTGACTATCTTCTATCCTCATTGTTACTTCAAACGTGTTATGATCTTCTGTATCATGTATGTAACTGAAGAAGGTCTCATAGTAATAAATTTTTGATGCTTATATTATACTGACCTTTGTGTGAGATTATACCTTTCTTGTTCCAGTTATTTTCATCTGTGTCTTCTACTGATGTACCAGGCATTTGCAATAGTTGAATATTGGATACTTATGGAATATTATCTTCTGCTCCTCTAGTTGTGTCTCCAGTTTCACTTAGGCCTTGTATCTTATAGATTTCTACATTGGGTGACTGGATTTCAGCATCATTTTCGTGTTTTGTTAGGAAAGGTTACTGTAATCAAATGATAACAGTGTGAAAAATTATTTGAAAGTGACAAAACAGCTACTCTGGAAATTACAAACTGTTTATCTTCTGAAAAGTAAAGCTGTATCCTTTTGAGGACTCATCACACCCTATAAATCACCAGTTCTCATTTTTGGCATCTCACCTGTCTATTCTCTTCGGGCATATGTACAAATAGTAGATCAGTAAACATGTATGAGTTCTATGTTTTGTGTTTACCCAAACCACAGGAAGCATTTTAGATAGAAGTGATTCCAGTTTGGTAATCATATGTTGCTGTATTCACAGCTTCTGCCCAAAATAATTAACTTAAGTTTTCAAATTTCAGCATAGTTCTTACAGACACAACAGTTGTTTGCATTTTTTGTCTCATTTTGCTATTCTTTTCTGGAGAAAAAAATTAAATTAAATTAAATTGAATTTTATTTATGGACGCATTTTAACTACCATGGCCCTTAGCATCCCATTGTATATTGGGTGTGAAAGACCGTAATTTTGCTCAGAGGCCTCTTTATCAGACTTGAGGTTCTTTTACGTGCCACAAATCTACAACATGGGACCACCGGCTTTACTTCCCTTCCGAAGGAACTTTTCTGGAGAAGAGGTGCTGTACCTTATTAATGTATTCGTCAGAATTTGAGAATCTGTTTTACTTGATAGATTTATATATCTTTTCATTATCACTTCTCACTACTCTTATAGTGATTCCTATACCCTTTTGCAAAGTTCTTAGAAAGAGTTGCAATCTTTTGTGGCTTCATTTTAATTCTTCAATAAGAATACTGTAAGATAGGGAGAAAAATAGTATCATTACTAAAATATCTTTTAAACCACCAATTTTAATTCTTCCATTGATTCTCATGTTCTTCAGAGTTACTAGTACTTGATTTGACAGACAAACTCTGTTGCTTGCCTTTGTATTATTCCTTACAAAAAGACCATATGAATCCAGAAATTCAATATTACAGTATTTTAAAATAGTTTTTATGTGGAAGTGTTGAATTTTTTTTTTTTTCATGTGACACAGTAATAGATTACATTTTACATGCTGCAGAATTAATTTCTTCCTGTATTGTTTTAAATCCCATCAGAAAAATTTGACCTTTGTTCAGGCACTGGAAATTCAACATTGCTCCACAAAAATCTGCAAGTTCTTCTTCACCTTGAACTTCATCAACTTTGTTTAATCCTGTGCTGAAAGAAAAATGTTTAAGCTTTAAATTAGGCACAAAGGTTATATTCTTCAATGTGACACTACCCACTTTGATTCATTAGAAGCAAATAACTTAATTGTTGCTCAAAGTTTATTAAATAAAGACTTGTCAATACATTTATGCCAACTTGCTGCATTGAAAAAGAAGCATTTGTTTTCATTTAGTTCTTGGCTGTTTATGGAACCATGGCAACCAAAATACATATTATTCCAAGTTGGGTTTTGTTTCTTCTTGTGCGTGATTTCCTTTTGATTTCTGAAACAACATTCTTTTACAATGCACTGTTCCTTTTTACAGCTCTTTTCATAAAGTTTCTTTCCAATGGTGATTATCTTCGAAACTCATTGCTTCTTCAAATGTATTAAGATCTTCGGGATCATTTATGGAATTGGTGGTCTCATAGTCATCAAATATTTCAGGCTGCTTTAGTGCTGATAATTTTCTGAGATTATACGAATTATGTTACATTTATTTTCTTCTTTATGTTCTACTGAACCACCAGAGCTTAGCAATATTTGAATATTGGACACTTGTAGAATTTTATTATCCGTTCCTTTAATTGTGTCTCTATTTCATTTAAGCCTTGTATCTTGTTGTTCTCTTCCTTTGGATTGCTGGAATTCATGATTATTTTCATTGTCTTTGAATAGTGAAAGATGCTAGATAACCCCTCATGACTGGGTTGAAAAGTTATTTGCCAGTGCCAAATCAACACCTCTGACAATTGTAACATTCCTGTTTTTTTTCTCGTCACTTAATCCTGTACCACTTTGTTAATTCTTCACACTTTAAAACCACCTATTCTTGTTTTTGTCATCATATCCGTGCCTTCTGTTTAGGTATATGTAGAAATAAACTTGATCGGAAAACATATAACTGTTCTATATTTGGTCTTAACACAAACCATTGCCCAAAATATGTTTGTCTTTAAATAGATGTGGTTACTGTCTGTTTAATCAAACATGCCACTATGTTAATAGCTTATGCCGAAAATGATTTGTTAAAATTTTCTGTTTTCAGCATGGTACTTGCAGACAAAACAACTGTTGCATTTTGCATTCATTTTTGCCATTTCTTGTGGATAATATGGTACTGTGTTTTGATGATGCATTTCTTGACAATTCAGAATCTGTTTTACTGATCATCTCCTATTTTTGCTCCATTAACACTTCTCACTACTTTTACAATGAATCCTGTATTCGTTTCTGAAGTTTTATAAACTAGTTCCAGTTACTCAGCGGTTTCATTTTTATTCTTGAATAAAAATAGCATATGATAAGGCAAAAACTTATCTTTCAGAAATAAGAGGTATTATGAAACACCAATGCTTAATTCTTCCATCGATTTACTCAGTTCTTCAATGTAAGCAGTACTTGATATGAATGGCAATATATGTTGCTTGCCTGCAATTATTTCACACAATAAGGTTTGCCTCAATCTAGAAATTCAATATCAAAGTCTGAAAAATTCTCCCATGCTGGAAGTGTTGATGAACATTCATTCACGCCACACATTATTGGATTGCTCTTTATAAACTGTTAAATGAATATTTTTTCAGGTTTTCTATAATCCTTTGATCAGGTAGAATGAAATCCTATGCCCTTTTAAAATGTTTGAGTTTCCCAGGCAAAATATTAATTGCTTTGACTATCAACCCATTTGCTGACATTCCTTCACCAAGTTGATTTAAACAGTAAGATAAATTTTGCAAGCCAGTTATGTTACTATGCAACACTCTTTGACTTGTCACATTTATAGCTGTAGATCTTGGTGAGAAGTTTATGTATCTCTTGACTGTTGTCCATCCTTAAAATTTCATGATTTTTCAAACATAACAGTGGTCCGGCTGAGCAGATTTTTTCAAAATTCTTTCTGATTGGTTCTAAGGATATAAGCTAGAGCCTTGGCATACTTAACCTTCTATAGCAACATTTCCTTATCAGCAATAGTCAACAATGTCCCTGTACCATTGATGATGTTCATCAGTATGTGTGAACAAAACATAATATATTTCAAACCCTCACATTTGATAGGTCTCAGTATTTTTCAGCTGCTTACTTTCCAATGCTATCTTTCTCATTGTTAACCAAACACTTCACTTCACAGTTCAATATTCTGATGACTCTCCCCAGAAATGCACAGATTTATGATGTACCTACCTGGGTCCATAACCTCAAAGCTGTTTGTCTTGATGTTATTGATAATTTAAGAATGGTCTATGCAAGGATTTGTTAACCAACACATTTTGTTATTCAACCTTATTCTGTTTACTGTATTTATTTTTGTACACAATGTTTCCAAAGGTTGATATGTGTTATACATAAAACACACATGAAATTCTCAGCATTACAAACAAGGGGAATATTGTTGCAAAGATCTTTATATACCAACACAAGTAACTATAGCTCTAAGGATAAGCAGATGCCGAAATCATAAAAAGTAAAAATAAAAAAGGTAACTGAATTATAAATACATATTTGTAAAAGTTTTATGCATTTGTTATAGTAGTCAACAATCAATTATTGGTTCACATAAAAAAAAACAAAAAAACAAAAAAAAAAAAAACAGAATGAAACACAGGGAAGTGATGTTTCCTGCAGTAAAAAAGAGTTATTGTGGCAAGTATGTAATATTTGTGAAGCGAGTCGGAATTTAACTGCTGTGAGAGAGCAAAAAAAAGATTATGTAAATTTATGAAAGAATGTATTAACTAACACCAACTACTTAACTGATTTGCTGTACTCTGAAGAATTGATTAAGAATCGAAGCATTAAATGTGTCAAGATCAAACATAATAAAGTGCATTTGGAGGTGATCGACAAAGAGATATCATGAAAATATACAATGGCAGAGGAGGCGGAATAAGCATATGGTTGACCGCCACAAAGCAATGCGTGGTGGGGCATTGCTTAAAGAAGAGTATATTAAAACTACTTTCAATAGAGGTAAGTGCTTAAAGATGTAACTCTTACAATATTCAGTGTAATGAGTTGCAGCAATTTGAGTATTTTAAAATTATTACATTAATACATTTTATACTGTGATTTAACATAATGGAATAATGGAAAAATCCAAATGTATAATATGATGTGAAATAAATTGTATTTAAATAATAAATGAGGAATTTAATTTCTTTTGTGCATTCCCTACAATGAAGCATGAAGATCTGTAAGGGTACAGAAAGATTGCTATGGGGAAGTGAAGTGATCTGCTGCACTCTAGAAAAAATCCTTTATAAAGTTGAAGACTAACTTGTGAAGATCAAATGAGCTAAAATAAAGTCCAGCTGAAGAAATGCAGTTAGCAATAGAACTATTTATATTAGCATTGAGGAATTGATTTTCCTTTATAAAAACGTACAAAATGCATTACATAACATTGACTCTAAGCAAGTCTATAATGTCAAGAATCTTGATGAGGAGGCCAGATTTATTAATGTGGTCATGAGCAACTGTCATGTTGGGCGGCATTTTCCGAAAAGATTTAAAACCTACATATTGAACAACTTTGCCTAATAGAGAAATTATGTGAAATACGACATAAAGTAGTAGAAGAAACATGCTGCATTTTTTCGTTTATACTTCCAGCATATGAAGAATGGGGCTAATGCATTTCAAAGAAATGTATATTGTACTGGAGTATACCAACAATCAGAAAGCAAAGAACTCTGCAATAAAAGTTCACAAATGGGAGTTGAATTGCTGAGTGCAAACCTAAAATGCTGAAACTTACCTAATGCACAAATATACAGGCCTATGTAATAGAGGAATGTGAAGTAGCAAACATAGAAAAGATGAAAGAGTTAAGAGATTTTTGGAAAGCTTCAAAATGAAGAAGGAATCCTCAATAAATGAACATTTAAAAAAATTGTGGGGATCAAGAGTTAAATCAGAAAGAAATCAGAGGAGGCAGAGTAAACTGTAGAATCTGGTTGGCTGCCACAGAGCAATGCGAGGTGGGGCATTGCTTAAAGAAGAGGATTCTGAAAGTCCTTTAGCAGAGGTAAGTATTTAATTCTGTACTGATTGCAATATTGAGTGTAATCAGGGCAAGCTATTTAATGAGTTATGTGGATTAAAATAGGAATCTAAATTCTATTGTTATATAATTAACTGTCATGTGACAATAGAACACAGTTGATAATATGCTGTAAAATAATTTGTATTCAAATAAATAAATATCAATATTATGCTTTTCTCAGTATACTTCCATTGGACACACAATGATCTGCAGCAAGACTTCAAGAGGCTCTGGGGAAGTGAAGTGCCCCACAGTGAAGAGGAATTATTGTGCTACAGTGATGTAATATGAAACATTTTTAAGTAAGGTGATTAATTTATAGTTCTGAGACCAATGGTAACTGAAGTAAGATGTAGGGAGTGATGAAAGAATATTTTATTGTTGATTGCTATAACATATGAACCTATATAAAAACTTTTTAAATATGTATGTACTGTTCAATAGCATTATTTTAATTGTAAGTATCTCTGACTTCTACAACACAGTGTCCTTAAGACTAGAATTCCTTGCCTTTGTTTCCTTGAACTATATATACCTCAACATCTTGGTGTTTGGTACAGATAATCCAAATATTTTCTAAACAGTTCAGTTCTTTTTAGCTTTACATTTGATTAATTTGAAACATTTCTGTCCTACCTTAACTAATGACTTTCCACATTCAGGAATAAACTCTTCTCTTTTTTCTCTTTTTCCCTAAAAATTCCTTTCTTTAATTTTTCATCACCTAAATGAACACATTTCTGCATTTTTCCTTCATAATTCTGTTTCTTTACAATTATCACACAATGTAACTAATGTTGTACCCATAATAGGCATTGTAATCTCAAACCTAATCTAAATACACCTGAATATTACTAAACCCCTTGCCCATGTATATATCTGTTCGTCTCCATTTACCATGTTTGGATGACTATAATGTACAGTCATATGCTGAGACAATTAATTTGTGGTGACAAAACAGCTGGAAAATCAGGCTTCAATATAATCAAAAGGAAGAAGAAAGAAATGGAAAGGAAGTCTCACTTAGCAAATTGACTATATGCTATGCTGTTTCTTTGTCCAAAGACAAGTGGTATTTATGATTATTGATACATTTAAAGAAAAACTTGCATAGCAACATAATATTTCTGATAAGGTTTGTTGTTCATAAAATGTTTATAGCATGAATATTTAAGTGGGTATACCAAATTTTCATTATTATTATTTCTGCACATAAACCAGTTAAAATGAGAAACAGCATAGTTCCGATTACATCAGAAGCATAAGGAAGTGACACAACTTATGTTTGTGTACTGTTAAAGCTTTGATCTTATCTAAACTTTAATAACACAGCACAGAAAACACTTTATTACTGGTTTTCCTAACTGCCTAGAGAGGAGAAGTGAAGGGTGTAGAGGGAGAGTTGAAAGTGATACAAACAAAGAGGGGGTATAGAACGTGTAAGGGAAAATGAAGATAGAGGGGGAGATAGGAAAACAAAGGATGGAAAAATATAGGGCATTGTTTGAACTTATACAACAATTTGAGCAGAATCATGGGTTCTGCTAACACTTTACTTAAGAATTGCATTGCAATATATAATTATAAGGTTTTAAAATTTTTTTGAGAATAAAGCAAAATCTCAATTTCTTGAAAAATAAAAACCTTTATAAATTAGTTGCTGCAATATTTCAGAATGAAGAATCCCAGAAGAAGCTATCCACCTTATTTAGCAGTGATGGAACTTCTTAAGTAAATAATACAAATGCTTAAATGGTAATCAGATAGATGGAAGCCAAAAAATGGTTCCCGACCACTGTAGTTGCAGAATAACTGTTGTAACACAAAATAATTAAAAATATTTCTCTTGACATTTAACATGCATATTAGTTACAATAACTTTGCCATAGACTGCCATAGCAATGCTATGTAGCATCCTACTTAACACCAAGAAATATCACTAAGCCACCTCCTAAGTTATTTTAGATGCTTTGGGAGGTGATGTTTGCATTGCTATGCATGCAAGACATTCACATACAGAAGGACGGGTGTTTGGCCCTTCATTTGCTTACTGTTGTGGCAGGCTTTAGATGAAAAGATAAGGTATGCTTACCAGTAGACACATTTAACATTATAGACTACCAGGGTTGCTCATGCAGAACCAGGCTAACTCAAGGGATATAACAAAACCTCTAACACATGTTAAATACTAACTGCATGGTAATGCATGCAGGACGATCACCACCAAGGTAGGCGGGGTTGGGGCCCTCCTTTTCCTCCCTGTGAGGAAGGGGTTTTAAAAGAAAACAGAATGCCATTACACTATATCATAAACTACTGGGGTATTCATGTGGAACCAGATAACACCATGATATTTCACAAACCCAATTCTTAACACATTTTAGATACTAACAGCATGTGGGAGGTGATGAAGTTTGCACGGTTTTACATGCGGACGATCACAACCAATGTGGGCAGATATGGGGCCTCCTTCTACTCATTTTGGCTGAGGGGAGGAAGGTATTGCAAGAAAAGAGAATGCAATCCTTGCCAGTACACACTTAACATTGTAGACTAACTGGATCCAGACTAACAGTGTGACACATCACTAACTCATCCTAACACTTGTTAGATGCTAACTGTATGTGGGAGGTGATGTTATTTAAATAGCTATGATCACCACTAATGGCAGAAGGATATGGAGCTCTTAGTTTGCCCTCTGTTAGGGTTTTAGAAGAAAAAGGATGCAATGCTTCTCAGTACATATGTAACATCACAAACTACCTGGAGTGCTCATGGGTCATTCCGAATCAAACAAACTGGAGTATTTATAAAACTAAATATTAATAATATCAATAACTAGGAGGGAGTGGTGTTTTTACTGTGTATACCACAATTTAACTCAAGAATGTGAACTACCATGTGCTGAGGACAATTTATTTAAATATTGAAGCCGTGGAAAGCATAGCAAGTCATAAGACTCCTGCATGAGTTAAAGTGCCCTGGAGTGAAGAGCTTTATATGTGGTTTCAAGGTACTATGATGTCCAAGTTGACTTTAAGTATACGTCAGTAAAACTGAGTGCCCAAAATTTGCAAAAGATGATTTTTAAAAGCACATAAAGAGCTTTGGGGAGCTAATGTGATCTTGGTTCAGAGAGGTTATGCATCTTTATAAAACAGCTATATTTGTAATATAACATGGAGGTTGCCCTGGAGATGTGAAGTACCCAGTACTGAAGAAGTTGTGTGAAGTTATAATTATGAAGTTCTGTAAGAGGTCATGCAGGTTGGTTTCGGGATGGGAAGTTCCAATCACTGAAGAAGTTATGTGGTGTTTATGATCATGAAGTTTTGTAAGAGGTCATGACGATAGTTTCACGAATGGGAGTTGATGATTTCTGCAGAAATATGTGGAGTTATATCATGAAATTCAGTAAGAGGTCATGAAGACTGGTAGTTGTAAGGTGCCTAGTAATGAAGTTGTATGAAGTTATAATCATGAAGATCTGTAAGAGGACATGAGATAGGTTTGGAGATATAAAGTGTCCAGCAATGAAGATGTAATTTGAAGTTATAATCATGAAGTTCTTTAAGAGCTCCTGAAGACCAGTTTGGAGATGATCACTAAAGATGTTTCCTTCAGACTTCATGAAGATTTACTGGAGATAAGAAGCTCAGATTACTGAGGAATTTATTGCAATTATAATCATGAAGATCTGTAAGAGGACCTGAAGATTTGTTTGGAGTTGTGAAGTGTTGAGTAGTGAAGAAGTTATGTGAAGTTATAAATCATGAAGTTGCATATGAGGACATGAATATTGGTTTGGAGATATGAGGTGAACAGTATTGAACATGTAATGTGAAGTTATAACTCGTGAAAATCTATAAGAGAACCTGAAAATTGTCTGGAGATGTGAAGTGCCAAGTACTGAAAAAGTTATGCAAAGTTATAAATCACGAAGGTTCATAAGAGGAAATGCAGATTGGCTTGGAGTTGTGATGTGCTTAGTATTGAGGAAAATATGTGAAGTTATAATCATGAAGATCCATAAGAGGACATGATGATTGGTTTGTGGATCAGAGGTGCTCAGTACTGCAGAAGCTTTTTAGGTTATATTATTTCATATCTATAAGAGATCCTAATGATTGGTTTGGAGAAGTGAAGTGTTATACACTGGAGTGTAGTTTGTGTGGTTATACATTTTGAACATCTGAAAGCATTTGTGAAAAAAACTGATTTGTGCAAGTGAAGTGTTGTGTAGTCAACAGTAGTTATGTGTGGTTATAGACCCTTAGGATGTGGAAGAGGACCTGAAAACTGCTTTGAGGAAGTGAAGTGTCCTGTATTGAAAAGTAGTTAGATAGCTGCTGTTATAAAGTTTCAAGAATTATTAGAGGACTTCAACACTGCTTTGTGTAAGTGTAGCTGCATATTGTAGAGAAATCATTTCTGATTATAAACCTTCAAGCATTTCAGAGGTCATCAAAAAATCTTTGTGTAACTGAAGTGCTGTGTAATGAAGAGTAGTTATGTCTGGCATTAAACTTTCAAGATGTGTTTGAGGACTCAAAATACTTTGTGTAAGTGAAGAGCAGTTATGTATGATTAAAAATCTTCAAGATCTGCTTACAGGACCTAAAATTTACTTTGTGTAATCGAACTGCTGTGTATAGAAGAATAGCTATGTCTGGTTATGAGCCTTCAAGAATTGTTAGAGGAATGCAAAACTAGTATGTGTAAGAGAAGTGCTGAGTGTCGAAGGTGTGTGGTTATAAACTTTAAAGATTTCTTAAAGGATCTCAAAATTACTTTGCATATACAAAGTGCTATCTATTGAAGAGTAACTATGTCAGGTTATAAACCTTGAAGACTTTTAAAGGTATTCAAAGTTACTTTGTGTAGGTGAAGTGTTGTGTGTTGAAGAGTAGTTATGTTTGGAATATAAACCTTCAAGATTTGTTAGAGCACCTCAGAACTTCTTTGTGTAAATGAAGTGCTCCTTATTGAAGAGTTGTTATGTCTGGTTATAAGCTTTCAACTTATGTTATTAGACCTAAAAATTACATTGTGTAAGTTAAGTGCTGTTTGCTGAAGAGTAGTTATGTCTGTTTATTAACCTTATAGATGTGTTAGAGGAATTTGAAATTACTTCTTAGTATAAGTGAAGAGCTGTGTGTAGGAGAGTATTTATGTCTATGGTTAAGCTTCAGGATGTGCTAGTGGACCGCAAATACTTTATGTAAGTAAAGTGCTGCATGTTGAACAGTAGTTATATTTGGTTATAATCTTTCAAAACATGTTAGCAGATCTCAAATCAGGTTAGTGTAAGTAAAACAATGTGTGTTTAAGGATAGTTATATCTGATTATAAACCTTCAAGAAATTTTAGCGGACCTCAAAACTACTTTGTGTAGCTTAAGTGCTGTGTATTGAAGGGTAATTATGTCTGGTTATAAACGTTAAAAATGAGTAAGAAGACCTGAAAATTGATTTGGTAAATCGAAATACTGTGTACTAAGGAGAAGTTATTAGTGGTTATAAGCATTCAGGATGTGTAAAAAGACTCAAAAACTTGTTTGGTGAGGTGTATTGAAGAGTAGTTACGTTGATTATAAACCTTCAACATGTGTAAGAAGTCCTGAAATCTTGTTTGGGGATGTGAAGTGCTGTGTATTGAACAGCAGTTAGATGTGGTATAAGCTTTCAGGATGTGTAAGAGGTCCTGTAAACTTATTTGGGGAGGACCTCAAAACTACTTTGTGTAAGTGAAGAGCGGTGTACTGAAGAGTAGTTATATCCAGTTTAAACACCTTCATGCTGTGATAAGGACCTAAGCTGTTTTGTGTAAGTGAAGTGTCGTGTACTGAAGAGCAGTTATTTTATAAACTTTCAGGCTGTGTAAGGAGACCTCAAAGTATTTTTGTATAAGTAAGTACTGTGTATTGAAGAGTGGTTATGTGTGGTTATAAAATTGCAGGATGTGTAAGAGGACCTGAAAACTAGTTTGTGTATGTGAAGTGCTGTGTATTGAAGAGTTATTATTGATGGTTATAAGCCTTGAAGCTGTGTTGGAAGGACATCAAAGCTAACTTCACTTAAATTTAAGTGAAGTGCTATGTATTGAATAGTAGCTCTGTCAGGTTATATACCTTAAGATGTAAAGAGGACCTTAATTGCTTTGTGTAAGTGAAGTGCTGTGTATTGCAGGGATGGGGTAGTGGTGTGGTCATAAGCTTTCAAGTAAGAGGACCTCTCATTTTTGTAAGTGAAGTGTAGTACATTGAAGAGTAGATGTGCATGATTATAAACGTTCCTGTGAATTACGACTTCAAAGCAGGTTTCTGTAAGTGAAATGCTGTGTATTGAGAAGTTATGTCTGATTATAATCTACAAGGTGTGTTATAGGACCTCAAACCTACTTAACATAAGTGCTGCATATTGAGGAGTATCTATGTCTGATTATAAACCTTCCAGATTAGTTAGTGGAACTCAACACTATCTGTGTAAGAAAAGTGGTGTGTTGATGGGTAGCTATACTTGGTTGAAAATGTTCAAGTTGTATTTAAAGGACCTACAAGCTACTTTGAGTAACTGAAGTGCTGTATACTGAAGAGTTGTTACGTGTGGTTATAAACTTTCAAGATTTGTTAGAAGAGCTCAAAACTAGTTTGCGTAAGTGAAGTGCTGTGCATTGAAGAATATTTATGCGTGGTTATAAACTTTCAGGATATAAAAGAGGACCACAAAATTGGTTTGTGTAAGTGCTGTGTATTGAGGAGTAGTTGTGTATGCTTATAAACTTTAGGGATGTGTAAGGGAGCTGAAAACTTCTTTGTATAAACGAATTCCCTTACAGAGTAGAAGTTATGTCAGGTTATAAACCTTCAGGATGTGTAAGAAAACCTGAAAACTGGCTTGCAAAAGTTGAGAGCCGTGTCTTAAAAGCAGTTATGTTTGGCCACAAACTTTCAGCATGTGTAAGAGGACCTCAAAACTGTTTCATGTTAGTGAGGTTCTGTGTATTCAGGAGTAGTTATATATAGTTTTAAACTTTCAGGATGTGTAAGAGGACCTGAAAACTGATTTCAAAAAGCGAAGTGCTATGTACTGAAGAGCGGTTATGTGTGGTTATAAACCTTCAGGATGTGTAAAGGGACATCAGAACTGCTATGAGTAAGCAAACTGCTGTGCACTGAAGTGTAGTTATGTGTTGTTATGAACTTTAAGGATGTGGAAGAGAATCTGATACCTGGTTTGAGGAACTGAAGTGCTGTGTGTTGAGGAATAATTACATGTGGTTATTAACTCTCAGGATGTATAAGAAGACCATAAAACTGGCTTGAGGAAGTGAAGTCTGTGTACTGTGGAATAGTTATGTGTGGTTATAAACACTCCAGGATGTGTAAAGGGGCATCAGAACTGCTATGTGTAAGCAAACTGCTGTGCATTGAAGTGTAGTTATGTGTTGTTATGAACTTTCAGGATGTGGAAGAGAATCTGATACCTGGTTTGAGGAACTGAAGTGCTGTGTGTTGAGGTATAATTACATGTGGTTATTAACTCTCAGGATGTGTAAGAAGACCATAAAACTGACTTCAGGAAGTGAAGTGTATTGAAGAATAGTTATGTGTGGTTATAAACCTCCAGATTGTGTAAGAGGGCCTGAAAACTGCTTTGTGTATGTGAAGTGCTGTGCATTGTAGAGGGGTTATGCCTGGTTATAAACTTTGAGGATGTGTAAAATGACCTCAGAACTGCTTTATATAAGCATAAGTAGCAACAGCGGCAGTGGCATTGTATAAAAGACCACAAAAGTTTAATGGGTATATGAAGTTTATCATACAGCAGTTTAGTTTATTATTATTATTATTATTATTATTATTATTATTATTATTATTATTATTATTATATAAAAGAAGACCACATGAGCTTAGTGGCTAGATGAAGTTTATCATGGAGCAGTTTTAGGTTATTATTATTATTATTATTATTATTATTATTATTATTATTATTATTATTATTATTATTATTATTATCATCTTTATTTCTTTATTATAACATTTAGGAAGGCCAGAAGAGCTTAATGGCTAGATGAAGTTATCACTCAGCAGTTTGTGTTATTATTATTATTATTATTATTATTATTATTATTATTATTATTATTATATAAAAGAGGACCAGCAGAGCATAATGCCTAGATAAAGTTTATCATGATGCAGCAGTTTGGGTTATTATTGTTTAAGAGATGGCCACAAGACTTAATAGCTAGATGAAGTTTATCATGCAGCAGTTTAGGTTATTATTATATAAAAGAATACAACAAGAGCTTAATGGTTAGAAGGTTATAGTGCAGCACTTACCTTATTAATATTATTATTGTTATTATTATTATAAAAGAAGGCAACAGGAGCTTAATGGCGGCATGAAGTTTTTCATGCTGCAGGTTTGCTTCTTATTGTTATGCAAAAGAAAACTACATGAGCTTTATCGCCAGAATAAGTTTATCAAGTAGCACTTCAGGTAGTTGTTATTGTTGTTATGGTTATGATTGTGATTATTGTTATTATTATTATTATTATTATTATTATTATTATTATTATTATTATTATTATTATTATTATTATTACTATTATATGGGACCTACTTCTCTCTCCCCAATAACTAAACTGCCAACCAGGAGTGGATCGTGTTTGCCAGAGAAATAATTCAGCTTAAAGGCATACAATGGGAAGGATTTTAAAGGCCACAAACAATAGTAAGAACTATGCAATGAAAGATTTTGGTATAAAATGTAAAAGTAACTTACAGCCAGGACTTAGAAAAATGACAAATTCAGCACTTCCAACTTTCATTAAAATGTAGTTACCAATTTCGCTAACAATTGTACATAAAAGTTCCTTTGTTTCACAACTTTCTATACATTGCCTTTACAATTACCACTCGTCCCCTTCAACAATCAACTTTCTTACAACAAGAAAGAAATAATGTTCATATACTGCAACAACCTTATAGCCCAACATTTTACAATAGATACCAATTTTAACCATCTCGTGAATACTTCAGTGGTTAGAAATTTAGAGAGAATATATTTACCAAAAATAAAAGTTAAGAAATTTGAACCAAATGCGAAAATTTAGACATACATCATGTGTTTGCTGCTAATAGCTAGCTGCAGGTGTTCTTCCAAAGCAAAACTTGTTGACTGATCCGGTCATCCTTGCGTAGATCCACAGCTAAACTCCAGGTGCAAAAGAGAGGGGATGAACACAGCAACCACTGCCTTTCCCCTGTTGTGGTGCTCCGCCAAACCATTACTGCCCCAAATGATGTGGCATCCAGAGATACAGCTCTTTAATCTGGCTGTAAGCGGGAAGTTCTAAATGAATTGGCTGTTGGAGCTGGCGCACAAGTTAAAGGGGTGACAACATCTCTATGTTATTTAAACTAACTTGAGGGGGAGTGTGCCCAAAATGGCATAATGAAGAGGAGTTATCTGTGGTTGTTTAAGGTAATCTAAAATATTTGAGTATAGAGGCGAGATGTAGTACTGATATCAGTTGACAGGAAAAACATTGTAGTCAGTGGAAGTATTGAAAAAATTACATTAATTAAAACTAATTCTGTTGTTGATTTGCTCCCATCTAGAAGAAGCTATTACAAAGTTGAAGACGAAATGTATAAAGATGAATTAAATCTACTAGAAGGTATACAGGTAGTATACAGACATACCTTTAGGAAACCAAAGTACCTTTCTTAATGATGATTCAAAGCTATTGCATGACATTAACAATAACCAAGTCTATACAATTAGGGTTCATGTTCAATTAATTGATAAATTTATGAAATTTTATGAGGGAACAAAAACTTAAATAACAGAAACCATTTGATGGGACAAAATTAATTATTGGATTTGTCTCATCATCAGCTACTACCATTTGGGATATATGTAGTAAATCAAATAGAAACATAATTAATAAATAACCAAAAATCAGTATAAACTTGATTCAAAGAATATATGTTGCAATGGATAAAGAAAGAATGCATGGAAACATGTAGAGATATGGGTATTGGAAGTTACTTTGGCTAACTTCATGATATTTTTATAAATAGTTTAGTTCTAACAGAAGCTCACCAAATGGTATTACCTTACTGAAGTGGGAAGAATGCAGATAAAAGGTGAGGTAGTTGAAAGGAAATTAAAGTACTAGTATTGCTAAGAATGGAAATATAGTAAAAGAATGGTTGCGGAGAAAAGGGTTTTATTCTAAGATTAATTTACTATATATAACATCAGAAGGGAGTACTGATGTAACAATCTAAAGGACTTCAGAAATGCTTTTGGAAGAAAGTAAAAGTGAAATTGAAAATATGCAGAAGCATGATGTTTTAACTAGTACGTGGGTAATGGTTGCCTGGGATATATAGGACAGAATGGGGTAGAGAGAGATTTAATAAGGCAGAGAGAGATGGACAAGAATAGGCAACCAACTTAATATAACCAATTCCAGTGGATTTAATTGTTGATCAAAATTAATGATTAACGATTGGTCAATACATACAAGACTCCTTCAAATTATTACTATTTTTACAATCTTCACTACTTCATTCTTGTTCTCTGTTTTCTTCTGTATCTTCTACAATCCAACAGAACTTTCCAATACTTAAATACTGTTCACCTGAGAAAAGTTATCTTTTGCTCCTTTAATTGTGTTTCCAGTTTCATTTAAGCATTATTTCTTAATGTTCTCTACATAGGGTGACTGGATTTCATCATTATTTCATCTTCTTTTATAGATTAAGATGCTTATATTGAATAATAACTGTGGTGAAAAATTATTATTACTTGGTGCCAAAACAGCACTTTTGACAATTGGAAACTTCTTTTTTTCTGGGCAGTAAATCCTGTATCCCTTTGAGAATTACTCGTACCTTATAAACCAATCCTGCTTTTCTTTGAGATCCCATTTCTGTCTCTTCTCTTTTGGTACATGTAAAAAGTTGTAGATGCAATAACATGTAAGTGATGTACACTTGGTCTTTTTCTAAACCACAGACCAAATGGTATTTATTTACCTTTAAGTAGAAGTAGGTACTGTTCTGCTAATCACATACAGTGCTGTGTTAGTAACTTCTGCTCATAATTCTTAGCTTAATTTTGCATCTTTCAGCATGGTTCTTGCAGACACGACAAGTGTGAACATTTTGCAATCCTTCTTGCTATTCTCAATTGGATAAGTTGGTACTTTATTTTGTTAAATAATTTGTTGGTCACTGAGATTCTCTTAATATTTTTTGGTTAGTGCCTCCGTCCCATTATCAGTTCTTGCTACTAGTGTCGCATATCTTTTTCAAAGTTTTCAGAAATAGTTCCATTTTCTCTGCAGCTTCATTTTCATTCTTCAAGAAGAACAACACATGGTGGCAAGAAAAACTGTTTTTCTTATATAAAATGTACTTTCAATGAGTAATGCATAATTCTCCCAATGATCCACATGAAGGTATGGGAATTAGCAGTGGTTCTTTAGTAAGAGCAGTACTTGATTTATATGGTGATCTATGTTGCTCTTCCTCCAAAGATTACCCATAAAATGTGATATTTGTACTTATGAATTGAATATCAGTCTTTTATAACAGTTCTCGCATTCTGGAAGTACTGATGAGCCATTTTTTATCCTATGACACAATAACAGATTCCCTTAAACACACTGTTAAATTAATTTTTTCCAACAGTGTTTTAAATACCCTCTTGAAGATTTCACCTCTTCATTCAGCCATTACAGATACATCATTACTCCACAAGAATCTGGAAGCTTTCTCATTTCCTTGAGCTTCACCATATTTATGTAATACTATGCCACACGGAAACTAGTGTAACTTCTAAACTGGGAACAAACATTACATTCATCGGTGTGATGCTATACAGTTAGACTGAATAAAAGCATATAACTTATCTCTAATTTCATTGGTTTTAATTATTGCTCAAAGTTACTGAATAAATTTTTGTCAATACACTTATCCTCAATTGACCCACTGTCCAAATACCATTTATTTTCATTTGGTTCTTACCTATTTACGAGAACCACACTAAGCAATAAATTATCCCAAGTTTGTTTTTTTTCCCTCTGGTGAGAGATATCCTTTTCAATACAGAAAGACACTCTTTCATCACGAACCATTGCTTTTTACATTGCTTTTATTAAAGCTTGTTTGTAATAATGACTATTTTTGAAACTCACTGTTACTTCAAATGTATTAGTATCTTCTGGACCATGCAAGTAATTGGCGAAGGTCTGATAGTAATAAAATATTTCAGGCTTGTTTGGTGCTGACCTTTTTCTGAGTTTATATCTTTCTTGTACCATGTTATTATTTTGTTCATTCTACTGATTTACTAGAAGTTTGCAATACTTGAATGGAATGTTACCTTCCTCTCCTCCATTCGTGTCTCCACCTTCATTTATGTATTATATCTTATTGTTTTCTTCATTGGGTGTCTGGATTTCATGATTATTTTCACCACCTTATGTTAGTGAAAGATGCTTGTAATTACTTGATAACTGTATGAAAAGTTATTTGTTGGTGACAAAACAGCACCTCTGGCAATTGTAAACTTTCTAACTTCTGGGCAGTAAATGCTGTATCCTTTTGAGGGCTCTTCATATAAATCACCAATTCTGGTTTTTGGCATTCCATCTGTCTATTCTCTTTGGGAACATGTATAAATATAGTAGATCAGAAAGCATGTTTTTTTGTTTTGTGTTTACCCAAACCACAGCTGAGTCTTTCTTTTAATAGAAGTGGTTTCTATTTTTTAATCATACAGTGGCATGTTGACAGTGTCTAGTAAAAATGCTTTATTTATATTTGCAGTTTTCAGTATAGTTCTTTCAGACACAACTGTTTGCATTTAGTTCCTTATTTTGCCATTCTTTTCTGCTGAGCAGGTACTGTACTTTGATTAGGTATTCTGCAGAATTTGAGAATTGCTTTTAGTTGATAGTTTACTATTTCTATTCCATTACCACTTTTCGGTACTCTTATGGTGAATCCTGTATCCTTTACCAAAGATCTCAGAAATAGTTCCAGTTTCTCTGCAGTTTCAATTTAATTCTTCAATAAGGATACCATGTGATAAGGAGAAAAATCTTTTATCATCATTAATAAAATGTCTTTTGAACCATCAAGGTTTAATGCTCTCATTGATTCATATGTTCCTTTAAACTTAGTGGTATTTGATTTGAATGGCAAACTATGTTGCTTACCTTTGTATTATTCCTCACAAATAGGGTTATCTAACTCTAGAAAATCAATATTATAGTGCTTTAGAACTGTTCTGCAAGAAAAATTATTTTTTGATGACAAAAGAGCTCCTCTGGCAATTACAAATTTTTTATCTTTTGGGCAGTAAATGCTGTATACTTTTGAGGACTATTCACACCCTATAAATCATCAATTCCATTTTCAGCATCCCATCTGTCTCTTCTCTTTGGGTACATGTACATATACAGTAGATCAGTAAACATGTATGAGTTCTTTGTTTTTCGTTTACCTAAACCACAGCTGAAGTTGAGTTTCTCTTTTAATAAAAGGATTCCTGTGTTTTAATCTTAAAGTGCTGTATTAACAACTTCCGCCTAAAATAATTTATTTAAATTTGCAGTTCTCTGCATAGTTCTTGCAGACACAAAAACTGCTTGCATTTTGTATCTTATTTTGCCATACTTTTCTGTAGAACAGGTATCATATTTTGATGAAGTGTTCTTCAGAATTTGAGAAACTCGTTTATTTTATGGTTTAATATTTCTTTTACATTATCACTTCTCACTACTCTTATGGTGAATCCTGTATCCATTTCCAAAGTTCTGAGAAATAGTTCAATTTTCTCTGCACCCTCATTTTAATTCTTCAATAAGAACACAATATGTAAGGGAGAAAAATCATGTATCATTAATAAAATTTCTTTTGACAACCAAATTAAATTCTATTAATAATTAAATTTTATTGATTCACATGTTCTTCCGTATGGGTGGTACTTGATTGGCAAACTGTGTTGCTTGCCTTTGTATTATTCCTCCCAAAAATGGCTATCTGAATCCAGCAATTCCATAGTTCAGTGTTTTAAAACAGTTCTGACATAATGGAAGTGTCGAGGAAGCAGTCTTTCATGCCACACAATAATGGATTCCTTTTTACATCCTGCTGATTAATTTCTTCCTGTATTGTTTTGATATTCTCAGAAACATATGGCCTGTGTTCTCAGCCATCGGACATACATTATAGCTTCAAAAAAATATGCAAGTGTCGTCTTCACATGGAACTTTATAAGATTTGTGTAATGCTGCATTCCAGGAAAAAAGTGTAACTTTTAAACTGGCTACATACATTAGGTTCTTCGATATGACACTATGTAGTTTGATTTATTTGAAGCAAATAACTTAATAGCTTCCTTCCAATGATGACTATCCTCGAACTCATTGCTTAATTGTGTCTCCATTTCATTTAAGCATTGTATCTTACTGTGCTCTTCATTTGGAATTACTTAAATTCATCATTATTTTCATCTTCTTTAATAGTAAAAGGTGTTTGATATTGCATGAAACCTGTGTTGAGAAATTATTTTTGGTACCAAAAGCGCACCTCTGGCATTTAAAACCTTTCTTTTTTTTCTGTACCTGTATATCCTGTATCCCTTTGAGTATTCTTTGCACCCTATAAACCAAAATATGTACCATAATATTATATATGTTTGGTCTTTTTCAAAACCATTACCCAATAGTGATTTTCTGTTAGTACAAGTGGTTCCTATCTTGTTAATCATATATACTGGTGTGTTAATTGCAGCTTGTCTATTGGTTGCAATTTGCAGCTTTTAGCATTGTTCTTGCAGACATAATAACTTTTGCACTTTGCATTCCTCCTTGACATTGTCTTTTGGACATATTGTACTGTATTTTGATGATATATTTGTTGGTGAATGAGATCTCTTATTACTTCCTGGTTACTACTTCCCTTCCATTATCAGTTCTTACTACATGTGTCCCATATCTTTTTCAAAGTTTTCAGAAAGAGTTTCATTTTCTCTGCAGCTTCATTTTCATTCTTCAAGAAGAACAACATATGATGGCGAGATTCTTAAATAAAAGGTATTTTTAATGAGAGATGCATAATTCTTCCATCAATCAACATAAATGTATGTGAATTAGCATTGGTTCTTCAGTAGGAACAGTACTTGATTGGAATGATGATCTATGTTGATTTCCTTCGAAACATTTCTCATAAAATGCGATATCTGTATCTCTGAATTTAATATGTCTTTTATAATAATTCTCAAATTCTGGAGTATTGATCTGCCATTTTTTTTTTTGCCACAAAATAACAGATTCTCTTAAACACACTGCTAAATAATTTCTTCCAACGGTGTTTTAAATGCCATCTTGAAGATTTCTGCACTTCACTCAACAGCAAAAAGCTGGAAGCTTCTTCATTAGCTTGAGCTTCACCACATTTATCTAATTCTGTGCTCAAGGAAAAAAGTGTAATTTAAACTAGGAACAAACATTACATTCTTCAATGTGACACTATCCAGTTTGATTCATTAAAAAGCAAATAACTTGATATCTCCAATTCCATTGGTTTTAATTATTGCTAAAAGTTATAGAATACAGATTTGCCAATACATTTATACTGAATTACTCCACTGTCCAAATACAATTTGTTTTCATTTAGTTCTCACCTATTTACGAGAACCACACTAAGCAATATATTATCTCAAGTTCAGTTTGATTCTTCTAGTCTGTGTCAAGTCATTTCCCTTTCAATGCTGAAACAACCATCCTTTAGCATGCAACCTTGATTTTTACAGTGCTTTTATTAAAGCTTTTTATCCATGGTGATATCTTCTATCCTCATCGTTACTTCAAATGTGTTATGATCTTCTGTATCATGTATGTAATTGAAGAAGGTATCGTAATAATACATTTTTGAGGCTTCTATTGTACTGATCTTTTTGTGAGATTATGTCTTTCTTGTTCCAGTTATTTTCTTCTGTGTCTTTTATTGATGTACCAGAAGTTTGCAATAGTTGAATATTGGATACTTATGGAATGTTATCTTCTGCTCCTCTAGTTGTGTCTCCAGTTTCATTTACGCCTTGTATCTTATAGATTTCTATACTGGGTGACTGGATTTCAGCATCATTTTCGTGTTTTGTTAGTGAAAGAGTATTGTAATCACATGATAACTGTATGAAAAATTATTTGTTAGTGACAAAACAGCTCCTCTGGAAATTGCAAACTATCTTCTGAGAAGTAAATGCTGTATCCTTTTGAAGACTCTTCAAACCCTATAAATCACCAGTTTTTATTTTTGGCATCACACCTGTCTCTTCTCTTTGGGCACATGTACAAATAGTAGATCAGTAAACATGTATGAGTTCTATGTTTTGTGTTTACCCAATCCACAGGAAGCATTTTAGATAGAAGTGATTCCAGTTTGGTAATCATATGTTGCTGTATTCACAGCTTCTACCCAAAATGATTAATTTAAGTTTTCAAATTTCGGCATAGTTCTTACAGACACAACAGTTGTTTGCATTTTGTATCATATTTTGCCATTCTTTTCTGGAGAAAAAATTAAATTAAATTGAATTTTATTTATGGACGCATTTTAACTACTGTGGCCCTTAGCATCCCATTGTATATTGGGTGTGAAAGACCGTAATTTTGCTCAGAGGCCTCTTTATCAGACTTGAGGTTCTTTTACGTGCCACAAATCTACAACATGGGACCACCGGCTTTACTTCCCTTCCGAAGGAACTTTTCTGGAGAAGAGGTGCTGTACCTTGATAATGTATTCGTCAGAATTTGAGAATCTGTTTTACTTAATAGATTTATATATCTTTTCATTATCACTTCTCACTACTCTTATTGTGATTCCTGTACCCTTTTGCAAGGTTCTTAGAAAGAGTTGCAATTTTTGTGCGGCTTCATTTTAATTCTTCAATAAGAATACTGTAAGATAGGGAGAAAAATAGTATCATTAATAAAATATCTTTTGAACCACCAATTTTGATTCTTCCATTGATTCTCATGTTCTTTAGAGTTACTAGTACTTGATTCGACAGACAAACTCTGTTGCTTGCCTTTGTATTATTCCTCACAAAAAGACCATATGAATCCAGAAATTCAATATTACAGTATTTTAAAATAGTTCTTATGTGGAAGTGTTGAGTTTTTTTTTTTTTTTTTTTCATGCCACACAGTAATGGATTACATTTTACATGCTGCAGAATTAATTTCTTCCTGTATTATTTTAAATCCCATTTGAAAAATTTGACCTTTGTTCAGGCATTATAAATTCATCATTTGTCCACAAAAGTCTGCAAGTTCTTCGACACCTTGAACTTCATCATCTTTGTTTAATCCTATGCTGAAAGAAAAAAGTGTAGGCTTTAAATTAGCCACAAAGGTTACATTCTTCAATGTGACACTACCCACTTTGACTCATTAGAAGCAAATAAGTTAATTGTTTCTCAAAGTTTAATGAATTAAGATTTGTCAACACATTTATGCTAAGTTGCTGCATTGAAAAATAAGCATTTGTTTTCATTTAGTTCCTGACTGTTTACAGAACCATACCAAACAGTATACATATTATGCCCATTTGGGTTTTGTTTCTTCTTGTGTGTGATTTCCTTTTGATTTCTGAAACAACATTCCTTTACAATGTACTGTTGCTTTTTACAGGTCTTTTCATAAAGTTTCTTTCCAATGGCGATTATCTTTGAAACTCATTGCTTCTTCAAATGTATTAAGATCTTTGGGATCATTTATGGAATTGGAGGCCTCATAGTCATCAAATATTTCAGGCTTCTTTAGTGCTGATCCTTTTCTGAGATTATACCATTCATGTTCCATTTATTTTCTTCTGTATGTTTTACTGAACCACCAGAGCTTAGCAATACTTGAATACTGGACTCTTGTAGAATTTTATTATCCGTTCCTTTAATTGTGTCTCTATTTCATTTAAGCCTTGTATCTTGTTGTTCTCTTCCTTTGAATTGCTGGAATTCATATTTATTTTCATTGTCTTTGAATAGTGAAAGATGCTAGATAACCCCTCATGACTGGGTTGAAAAGTTATTTGCCAGTGCCAAATCAACACCTCTGACAATTGTAACATTCCTGTTTTTTTTCTCGTCACTTAATCCTGTACCACTTTGTTAATTCTTCACACTTTAAAACCACCTATTCTTGTTTTTGTCATCATATCTGTGCCTTCTGTTTAGGTATATGTAGAAATAAACTTGATCAGAAAACATGTAACTGTTCTATGTTTGGTCTTAACACAAACCATTGCCCAAAATATGTTTTTCTTTAAATAGATGTGGTTACTGTCCATTTAATCGAATATGCCACTGTGTTAATAGCTTAAGCCCAAAATGATTTGTTAAAATTTTCGTTTTCAGCATGGTGCTTGTAGCCAAACCAACTGTTTGCATTTTGCGTTCATTTTTGGCATTTCTTCTGGAGAATATGGTACTGTGCTTTGATGATGCATTACTTGACAATTGAGAATCTGTTATACTGATCATCTCCTATTTTTGCTCCATTAACACTTCTCACTACTTTTACAAACTTCTTTTCTGAAGCTTTTTTGTAAACTAGTTCCAGTTTCATTTTTATTCTTGAATAAAAATAGCATATGATAAGGCAAAGCTAATCTTTCAATAATAAAAGGTATTATGAAACACCAATGCTTAATTCTTCCATTGATTTACAGAGTTCCTTAATGTAAGTAGTACTTGATATGAATGGCAATCTATGTTGCTTGCCTACAATTATTTCACACAAAGAGGTTTACCTGAATCTAGAAATTCAATATCGAATTCTTTGAACAATTCTCACATGCTGGAAGTATTGATGAAGATTTATTCATGCCACACATTATTACATTGCTCTTTATAAACTGTTAAATGAATTTTTGGGGGTTTTCTATCATCCTTTGATCAGGTAGCATGAAATCCTATGTACTTCTAAAATGCTTGAGTTTCTCAGGCAAAACATTAATTGCATTGGCTATCAACCCATTTCCTGACATTCTTTCACCAAGTTGATTTAAATAGTGAGATAAATTTTGCTAGCCAGTTATGTTACTATTAAATACTCTTTGACTTGTCACATTTATAGCTGTAGATCTCAGTGAGAAGTTTATGTATCTCTTGACTGTTGTTCATCCTTAAAATTTCACGATCTTTCAAACATAACAGTGATATGGCTGAGCAGATTCTTTTAAAATTATTGGTCAAGTGTTCTAAGGATATAAGCTTGGACCTTGGCATACCTTCTACAGCAAGATTTCCTTATCACCAATAGTCACCAATATCCCTGTACCATTGATGATGCCCATCAGCATGTGCGAACAAAAGATAACACATATTTCAAACCCCACATTTTATAGGCCTCAGTATTTTTCAGCTCCTCCCTTTCCAATGGCATATTTTCTCATTTTTAACCAACAGTTTACTTTACAGTTCAATATTTGACGACTCTCTCCAGGAATGCACAGATTTATGATGCACCTACCTGGGTCCATAACCTCACAGCTGTTTGTCTTGATGTTATTGATAATTTCAGAATGGCTTATGCTAGGATTTGTTTACACAACATTTTGTTATTCAGGCTTATTCTGTTTACTGTATTTATTTTTGTACACAATGATACCAAAGGTTGACATGTATTATACATAGAACACACTGAAATTCACAGCATTACCAACAAGGGGAATATTGTTGCATAGATCTGGATACACCAACACAAGTAACTATAGCACTAAGGATAAGTAGATGCAGAAATCAGAAAAAGTAAAAATAAAACAGGTAACTGAATTATAAATACGTACTTGTAAAATTTTATGCATTTGTTATAGTAGTCAACAATAAATTATTGATACAAAAAGAAACAAAACAAAGCAAAACAAAACAGCAATTAAACACAGAGAAGTGAAGTTCCCTGCATGAAGAAGAGTTATTGTGGCAAGTATGTAATATTTGTGAAGTGAGTCGGAATTTAACTGCTGTGAGAGAGCAAAAAAAGATGATGTAAATTTATGAAAGAATGTATTCACTAACACCAACTACTTAACTGATTTGCTGTACTCTGAAGAATTAATTAAGAATCAAAGCATTAAATGTGTTAAGATCAAATATAATAAAGTGCGTTTGGAGGTGATCGACAAAGAGATATCATGAAGAATATACAATGGCAGAGGAGGCGGAATAAGCATATGGTTGACCGCCACAAAGCAATGCGTGGTGGGGCATTGCTTAAAGAAGAGTATATTAAAACTGCTTTTAATGGAGGTAAGTGCTTAAACATGTAACTCTTACAACATTCAGTGTAATGAGTTGCAGCAATTTGATTAATTATGTTAAAATTGTTGCATTAATAAATTTTATATATTCTAACTTAACATAATGGTATAATGGAAAAATCCAAATGTATAATATGATGTGAAATAAATTGTATTTAAATAATAAATAATGAATTTAATTTCTTTTGTGCATACCCTACGATGAAGCATGGAAATCTGTCAGGGTACATGAAGAATGCTATGAGGAAGTGAAGTGATTTGCTGCACTCTAGCAGAAATCCTTTATAAAGTTGAAGACTAAACTTGTGAAGATCAAATGAGCTAAAATAAAGTCCAGCTGAAGAAATGCAGTTAGCAATAGAACTATTTACAGTAGCATTGAGGAATTGATTTACCTTTATAAAACATACAAAATGCATTACATAACATTGACTCTAAGCAAGTCTATAATGTCAAGAATCTTGATGAGGAGGCCAGATTTATTAATGTGGTCATGAGCAACTGTCATGTTGGGCAGCATTTTCCGAAAAGATTTAAAACCTACATATTGAACACCTTTGCCTAACAGAGAAATTATGTGAAATGCAATGTAAAGTACTAGAAGAAATATGCTACTTTTTTGTTTATACTTCCAGCATTTGAAGAATTTGGCTGATACAGTTCAAAGAAATCTATATTGTACTGAAGTATACCAATAGTCAGAAAGCAAAGAAGTCTGAAATAAAAGCTTACAAACAGGAGTTGAATTGTTGAGTACAAACTTAAAGTGCTGGAACTTACCTAATGTACAAATATACAGGCCTGTGTAATAGAGGAATGGAAGTAGCAAACATACAAAAGATCAAAGAGTTAAGAGATTTGTGGTCAGCATCAAAATGAAGAAAGAAACCTAGATAAATGAACATTTAAAAAAATTGTGGTGAACATCAAGAGTTAAATCAGAAAGAAATCAGAGGAGGCGGAATAAAGTGTAGAAATTGGTTGGCCGCCACGGAGCAATGCGAGGTGGGGCATTGCTTAAAGAAGAGGATTCTGAAAGTCCTTTAGCAGAGGTAAGTATTTAATTCTGTACTGATTGCAACATCGAGTGTAATCAGGGCAAGCTATTTAATGAATTATGCGGAATAAAATAGGATTAAAAATGCTATTGTTATGTAATTCACTGAAATGTGACATAATAGATTACGGTAGTATCTTAGTTTATAATATGCTGTAAAATAATTTTTATTTAAATAAATAAATTTCAATATTAAGCTTTTCTCAGTATATTTTCCTTGGACACACAATGATGTGTAGCAAGTCTTGAAGAGGCTCTGGGGAAGTGAAGTGCCCCACAGTGAAGAGGAATTATTGTGGTACAGTGATGTAATATGAAACATTATTAAGTGAGGTGATATATTTATAGTTGTGAGATAAATGGTAACTAAAGTAAGATGTAAGGAAGGATGAATGAATATTTTATTGTTGAGTGCTATAACATATGAACCTATATCAAAACTTTTTCTATATGTATGTACGGTTCAATACCATTATTATAATTTTAAGTATCTCTGACTTCTACATCACAGTAAGACTAGAATTCCTTGCCATTGTTTCCTTGAACTATATATACCTCAACATCTTGGTGCAGATAATCCACATATTTGCTAAATAGTTCAGTTCTGTTTAGCTTTACATTTGATTAATATGAAACATTTCTGTCCTACCTTAACTAATGACTTTCCACATTCAGGAATAAACTCTTCTCTTTTTTTCTCTTTTTCCCTAAAAATTCCTTTCTTTAATTTTTCATCACCTAAATGAACCCATTTCTGCATTTTTCCTTCATAATTGTGTTTCTTTACACTTATCATACAATGTAACTAATGTTGTACCCATAAAAGACATTGCATTCTCAAACCTAATCTAAATACACCTGAATATTACTAAACACCTTGCCCATGTATATATGTCTGTCTGCCATTTACCATGTTTGGATGATTATAATGTACAGTCATATGCTGAGACAATTAATTTGTGCTGACAAAACAGCTGGAAAATCAGGCTTCAATATAATCAAAAGGAGTGAGAAGAAGAGAAAGAAATGGAAAGGGAGTCTCACTTAGCAAATTGACTATATGGCATGCTGTTTCTTTGTTCCAAGACAGGAGGTAAGAAAACACTGGTTTTCCTAAACTGTCAAGGGTGTAGAGGGAGAGTTGAAAGTGATACAGAAAAAGACAGGGTATAGACTGTGTAAGGGTAAATGAAGATAGAGGGAGAGATAAGAAAACAAAGGATGGAAAGAGATAGGGCATTGTTTGAACTTACACAGCAACTTGAGCAGAATCATGGGTTCTGTTAGCACTTTATTAAAGAATTGCATTGCAATATGTAATTATTTTTAAGAATAAAGCAAAATCTCAATTTCTTGAAAAATAAAAACCTTTATAAATTAATTGCTGCAATATTTCAAAATGAAGAATCCCAGATCAAGCTATCCACCTTATTTAGTGGTGATGGAACTTCTTAACTAAATAACACAAATGCTTAAATGTTAATCTGATGGCTGGAAGTCAAAATGGGTTTCCGACCACTGTAGTTGCAAAATAACTGTTTAACACAAAATAATTAAAAATATTTCTCTTGGCATTTAATATGCTTATTAGTTGCAATAACTTTGTCACGGACTGCCATAGCAATGCTATGTATCATCCTACGTAACACCAAGGCATATCCCTAACCCACCTCCTAACTTATCTTAGATGCTTACTGCATGTGGCAGGTGATGTTGTTTGCATTGCTATGCATGTAGGACATTCACCATACAGAAGGACAGGTGTTTGGCCTTTCATTTGCTTACTGTTGTGGCAGGCTTTAGATGAAAAGATAAGGCATGCTTACCAGTAGACACATTTCACATCATAGACTGCTAGGGTTGCTCATGTGGAAGCAGGCTAAATCAAGGGATATAACTAATCTTCTAACAAATATTAAATATAACTGCATGGTAATGCATGCAGGAGGATCACCACCAAGGAAGGCGGTGATCCTCCCTGTGAGGAAGGGGTTTTAAAAGAAAACAGAATGGCATTACACAACATCATAAACTACCTGGGGTGTTCATGTGGAGTCAGATAATACCATGACATATCACTAACCCAATTCTAACACTTTTTAGATACTAACAGCATATGGGAGGTTATGAAGATTGCATGGTTATGCATGCAGGATGATCACAACGTAGGTTGGCATGTGTGGAGTCTTCTTCTACTCATTATGGATGAGGGGAGGAAGGTATTATAACAAAAGAGAATCTAAACCTTGCAGGTACACACTTAACATCGTAGACTAACTGGATCCAGACCAACAGTATGACGCATCACTAACTCAACTCCTAGCACTTGTTAGATACTAACTGTATGTGTAAGGTGATGTTATTTTAATAGCTTTGATCACTACTAATGGCAGAAGGATTTGGAGCACTTGGTTTTCCCTCTGTTAGGGGCTTTAGAAGTAAAAAGATGCAATGCTTCCCAATATTATGTAACATTATAAACTACCTGGGGTGCTCATGAGTCATTCCACATCAAACAGTGGAGTATTTATAAAAATAAACACTAATAATATCAATAACTAGAACAATAAGAGGGAGTGGTTTTTTACTGTGTATACCACAATTTAACTCAAGAATGTGAACCACCATGTGGTGAGGACCATGTATTTAAATATTGAAGCCCTGGAATGCATAACAAGCCATAACATTCCTGTGATGATTTAAAGTGCACTGGAGTGAAGAGCCTTATATGTTGTTTCAAGGTACTATGATCTCCAAGTTGACTTTAAGAATACCTCAGTAAAACTGAGGGCCCAGTAGTGACAAAATTCTTAATAGCACATAAAGATTGCTTTTGGGAAGTAATGTGATCTTGGTTCAGAGAAGTTATGCATTTTTATAAAACAACTACCTTTGTGATATGGCATGGAGGCTGTTCTGGAGATGTGAAGTGCCCAGTACTGAAGAAGTTGTATGAAGTTATAATTATGAAGTTCTATAAGAGGTACTGAAGATTGGTTTGGGGATGAGAAGTTCCGGTCACTGAAGAAGTAATGTGGAAATTATAATCATGAAGTTCTGTAAGAGGTTATGAAGATTTTTTTGGTGATCAGAAGTGATGATCTCTGAAGAAATTATGTGGAGTTACAATCATGAAATTCACTAAGAGGACATGAAGATTGGTTTGGAGATATGAAGTGTCCAGTAATGAAATTGTTATTAAAAGTTATAATCATGAAGTTCTTTAAGAGGTCCTGATGATGTGTTTGGGGATGAGAAGTTCCAATCACTGAAGAAGTTATTTGGAGTTATAATCATTAAGTTCTATGAGAGTTCATGAAAATTGATTTGGGAATAAGAAGCATAGATTGTTGAGGAATTTATTGCAGTTATAATCATGAAGTTCTGTAAGAGGGCCTGAAGATTTGTTTGGAGATGTGAAGTGTCGAATACTGAAGAAGTTATGTGAAGTTATAAATCATGAAGTTCCATAAGAGGACATGAATATTGATTTGGAGATATGAGGTTTACAGTATTGAACAAGTAATGTGAAGTTATAACTCATGAAGGTCTATTAGAGAACCTGAAGATTGGTCTGGAGATGTGAAGTACCAAGTACTGAAAGAGTTATGTGAAGTTATAAATCGTGAAGGCTCATAAGAGGATATGAAGATTGGTATGGAGCTGCGAAGTACTTAGTATTGAGTAAAGTATGTGAAGTTATAAACAGGAAGATCCATAAGAGGACATGAAGATTGGTTTGTGCATTAAGAGTGCCCAGTACTGAAAAAAATATGTCGAGTTATAATAATTTATTGACAAGAAATTGTAAAATGTAAATTAACTGTAGTGATTGTCTACTGAATGAGTGACCAGGGTCAAAGTGCAGTAGACAATCAAATTTGTAAAACTCTTAGCACAATAAAATACAATACAGTAAAGAAGATCTTTAAGAGAAAATGTAGATTGATTTGGGGATCAGAAGTTCTCACTACTGAAAATGGATTTGAAGTTACATTATTTCATATCTATATGAGATCCTGAAGATTGGTTTTGGGGAAGTGAAATGCTAATCATTGGAGTGTAGTTTGTGTGGTTATACTCTTTGAATATCTGAAAGCCTATGTGAAACTGATTTGTGTAAATGAAGCGCTCTGTAGTCAAGAATAGTAATGTGTGGTTATAGGCCCTTAGGATGTGGAAGAGGACCTAAAATCTGCTTTGAGGAAGTGAAGTGTCTTCTATTGAAGAGTAGTTATGTGCTGTTATAAACTTACAAGAATTGTTAAATGACCACAATACTGCTTTGTGTAGGTAAAACTGTGTATTGGAGACCAATTATTTTTGTTTATAAACCTTCAAGGCATTTTAGAGGTCATCAAAACATCTTTGTATAACTGAAGTGGAGTGTAATGAAGGTTAGTTATGTCTGGTATTAAACTTTCAAGATGTTTTAGAGGACTCAAAATACTTTGTGTAAGTGAAGTGCTGTGTGTTAAAGAGCAGTTATGTGTGCTTAGAAACCTTCAAGATGTATTTAAAGGATCTAAAATTTACTTTGCATAATCAAACTGTTGTGAATTGAAGAATAGTTCTGTCTGGTTATATGCCTTCAAGATTTGTTAGACAACGGCAAAAGTAGTTTGTGTAAGTGAAGTGCTGAGAAATGAAGGGTAGTTTTGTGTGGTTATAAACCTTCAAAATTTCATAAAGGGTATCAAAACTGCTTAGTATAGGCAAAGTGCTGTGTACTGAAGAGTAGTTATGTCAGGTTATAAACCTTCAAGATTTTTAAAAGCACTCAAAATTACTTTGTGTAACTGAAGTGTAAGTGAAAGGCTCTGTATTGAAGAGTAGTTATGTCTGGTTATAAGCCTTCAATTTATGTTAGTAGACCTAAAATTACTTTGTGTAAGTTTTGTAGTGTTTGCTGAAGAGTAGTTATGTGTGGTTATTAACTTTCTAGATGTGTTAGTGGAATTTGAAACTACTTAGTGAAAGTGAAGTGCTGTGTGTAGGAGAATAATTATGTCTGGTTATAACCCTTCAGGATGTGTTAGTGGACCACAAAATACTTTGTGTAAGTAAAGTGCTGCATGTTGAATAGTAGTTATATTTGGTTATAGACCTTCAAAATGTATTAGTAGACCTCAAATCTAGTTTGTGTAAGTCAAACGCTGTGTGCTTAAGAGCAGTTATATCTGGTTATAAACCTTCAAGAAGTGTTAGTGGACTTCAAAACTACTTTCTGTAGCTTAAGTGCTTTGTATTAAAGGGTAATTATGTCTTATTATAAACGTTCAAATGTGTAAGATGACCTGAAAGCTTGCTTTGTTAATTGAAGTGCTGTATATTGAAGAGAAGTTATTAGTGGTTATAAGCTTTCAGGATGTGTCTAAGAAGACTCAAAAACTTGTTTGGGGAGATGAAGCGCAGTGTACTGAAGAGTAGTTATGTCTGGTGTATGGTTATAGACCTTCAAGATGTGTAAGAAGTCCTGAAAGCTTGTTTTGGGATTGAGCGCTGTATATGGAAGAGCAGTAGATGTGGTTTTAAGCTTTCAGGACATGTAAGAGGACCTGTAAACTTGTTTGGGTAAGTGAAGCACCCTATATTGAAGAGTTGTTATGTGTGCTTACAAAATTTCAAGATGTGTAAGAGAAAAACTTATGTGTCTTAATGAAGTGCTGTGTATTGAAGAGCTGTTATGTGTTTTAGAAAACCACAACATGTGCTACAGGACCCTAGATCTCTTTGTGTAAGTGAAGAGATGTGTAGTGAAGAGTAGTTATATCTGGTTAAAAACCTTCATGCTGTGACTCAGCTACTTTGTGTAAGTGAAGTGAAGTGTATTGAAGAGTAGTTATTTGTGTTTATAAACTTTCAGGCTGTGTAAGAAGACCTCAAAGCATCTTTGTGTAAGTTCTGTGTATTGAAGAGTAGTTATGTGTGGTTTTAAAATTGCAGGATTTTTTAGAGGGCCTGAAAACTGGTTTGTGTATTTGAAGTGCTGTGTATTGAAGAGTTGTTATGTTTGGTTATAAGCTTTCAAGCTGTGTTGGAGGACATCAAAACTACTTCATGTAAGTGAAGTACTGTGTGTTGAACAGTAGCTATGTCAGGTTATATACCTTAAAATGTAAAGAGGACCTCAGCTGCTTTGTGTAAGTGAAGTGCTGTGTATTGAAGGGGTGGGATAGTTCTGTGTGGTGTGGTTATAAACTTTCAAGATGTGTAAGAGGATCTCAAAACTAATTTGTATAGGTGAAGTGATATACAATGAAGAATAGATGTGCATAGTTATAAACCTTCCTAAGGTGAATTAGGACTTCAAAGCAGTTTTGTGTAAGTGAAGTGCTGCATATGAGAAGTTATGTCTGATTTTAAATCTACAAGATGTGTTAGAGGACTTCAAACGTACTTAGCATAAGTGTTGCATATTAAGGAGTACTTATGCCTGGTTATAAACCTTCCAGATTAGTTAGTGGACCTCAAAACTCTTTGTGTAAGTGAAGTGGTATGTGTTGAAGAGTAGATATATCTGGTTGAAAACGTTCAAGATGTGTTTAAGGAACCTACAAGCTAGTCTGAATAAGTGAAGTGCTGTGTATTGAAGACTAATCATGTCTGGTTATAAGCCTTCAATATATGTTAGTGGATCTCAAAATTACTTTATGTAAGCAAAGCGCTGTGTGTTGAAGAGTAGTTATGTCTATTTATAAACCTTCAAGATGTGTTAGTGGACCTCAAAACTCTTTTGTTTAAGTAAAGTGGTATTTGTTGAAGAGTAGTTACATCTGTTTGAAAATGTTCCAGATGTGTTTAGACGACCTAAAAGCTACTTTGAGTAAGTGAAGTGCTGTGTATTGAGGACTAGTTATGTCTGGTTATAAGCCTTCAATATATGTTAGTGGATCTCAAAATTACTTTGTGTAAGTGAAGTGCTGTGTGTTGAAGAGTAGTTATGTCTGGTCATAAACCTTCAAGATGTGTTAGTGGATCTCAAAATTGCTCTGTTTAAGTGAGTTGCTATGATGTGTATTGAAGAATAGTTATGTGTGGATTTAAACTTTTGGGATGTGTAAGAGGACCAAAAATATTGGTTTGTGTAAGTGAAGTACTGTGTATTAAAGAGCAGTTATGCATGGTTATGAAACTTGGGAATGTGTACGAGGACCTAAAACCTGGTTTGTGTGAGTAAAGTGCTGTGTATTGAGGAGTAGCTGTTTCTGGTTATAAGATTTCTGGGTCTGTAAGTTGACCTCAAAGGTGCTTTGCGTAAGTGAAGTGCTATGTATTGAGCAGTAGTTATGTTTGGTTTTAAACTTTCAGGATGTATAAGACGACTGAAATCTAGCTTGTGTAGGTGGGTGCTGTGTATTGATGAGTAGTTGTGTGTGGTTATAAACTTTAAGGGGACCTGAAAACTTCTTTGTAATCGAAGTACCCTTAGAGAGGAGTAGTTATGTGTGGTTATAGACCTTCAGGATGTGTAATCAAACCTGAAAACTGGCTTGCAAATGTTGACTGCTGTGTCTTCAAAGCAGTTATGTTTGGCGATAAACTTTCAGGATGTGTAAGAGGACCTGAAAAGTGTTTCATGTTAGTCAGGTTCTGTGTATTGAGGAGTATTTATATACAGTTTTAAACTTTCAGGATGTGTAAGAGGACCTGAAAACTGATTTTGAGAAGTGAAGTTCTATGTATTGAAGAGTAGTTACATGTGGTTATAAACTTTCAGGATGTGTAAGAGGACATCAGAACTGCTATGTGTAAGCAAACTGCTGTGCAATGAAGTGTAGTTATGTGTTGTTATGAATTTTCAGGATCTGGAAGAGAATCTGATATGTGGTTTGTGGAAGTTAAGTCCTGTGTTTTGAGGAGTAGTTACGTGTGGTTATAAACTCTCAGGATGTGTAAGAGGAACCCAAAACTGGTTTGAGTAAGTGAAGTGCTGTGTTTTGAAGAATAGTTATGTGTGGTTATAAAGCCTCAGTATGTGTAAGAGGGTCTGGAAACTGCTTTGTGTATGTGAAATGTGAAGTGCTGTGTATTGTAGAGTGGTTATGTCTGGTTATAAATTTTGAGGATGTGTAGAGGACCTGAAAATGCTTTTGAGAAAATGAAGTGCTGTGTATAGAAGAAGAACTTTCAGGATGTGTAAGATGACCTCAGAACTGCTTTGTTTAAGGAAGTGCTGTGTTAAAGTGTATACTTTCAGGAATTGTAAGAAGACCTCAGAGCTACTTTGTGTAAGTGAATTGCTGTGTGTTGAAGAGCTGTTATTTCTGGTTGTATACCTTTAGGATGTGTAAGAGAAGCTCAGATCTGCTTTTCATAAGTGAATTGCTGTGCGTTGAATGGTAATTATGTGTGGTTACAAAATTTCAGGTTGTATAAGAGGACCTGAAAACTACTTTGTGTAAGTGAAGTGCTGTGCATTGAATAGCAGTTGGGTCTGGTTATAAACTTTTAGTATGTCTAAGAGAACTTGTAGACTGCATTGTGTAGGTCAAGTACTCTGCATTGAAAAGTAGTTAATTCCGCTTATAAACTTTCAAGATGTGTAAGAAGACCTCAAAGCTGCTTTGTCTAGTTGCAGTGTATTGTAGAGTATTCTAGTCTGATAATAAATTTACAGGAATTATAAGAGGATTTCAAATCTTCTTTGTGTAAGTGAAGTGCTATGTATTGAAGAGTAGTTATGTGTGCATATAAACTTTCAAGATTTGTAAGATTAGCTGAAAACTTGTTTTGGTAAGTGAAGTGCTGTGTATTGGGGGGTAGTTATGTGTGGTTAAAATTTTCCAGGATGTGCAAGAGGAGATCAAAACTACTCTGTGTAAGTGAAGTGATATTGAAGAACAGTTAGAACTTGTTATAAAATATTAGGATGTGCAAGGGGGTTTGAAATCTAGTTTGTGAAAGTGAGTGGCTCTATATTTAAGAGTAGTTATGTGTGGTTAGAAGCTTTCTGAATGTGTAAGAGGACCTGAAAGCTGGTTTGGGGAAGTGAAGTGCAGCATCCTGAAAGGTAGTTCTGTGTGGTTATAAACTTTTAGGATGTGTAAGTGAACCTGCAACCTGGTTTGGAAAAGTGAAGTACTGTGTACTGAACAATACTCATGTGTGGTTAAAAACATTCAGGATGTATTTGTGGACCTGAAACTGCCTTGAGGAAGTGAAGTGCTGGGCATTGAAGAGTAGTTGTGTGTGGATATTAATTTTCAGGATGTGCTAGTGAAGCTGAAACCTGGTTTGGTGAAGTGAACGGCTGTGTATTTAAAAGTAGTTATGTCTGGTTATGAACTTTAAAGATGTGTAAGAGGAGCTGTAAACTGTTATGTAAAGTGCAGAGTTGGTACTGAGTAATACTTATGTGTGGTTATAAGCTTTCAGGATGTATGAGAGGACCAACTGGTTTGGGGAAGTGAAGTGACGTGCCATATATTGTAGAGTAGTTATGTGTGATTGTGAACTTTTAGGATGTGTAAGTGGACCTGAAATCTTTTTTGTGGAAGTGAAGTGCCTTGATTGAGGGGTGGTTATTTGTGGTCATAAACTTTCAGGATGTGTTTGTAGACCTGAAAATTAGTTTTGCGGAAAAGAAGTGTGGTGTATTGAAGAGTAGTTATGTGTGGTTATAAACTTTCAGGATGTGTTAGTGGACCTGATAACTGTTTGGCATACTGAAGTCCTGTGAAATGTATAGTAGTTATGTGTATTTATAGACCTTTATGTTTATCTGCTGTATTTGATGTGTTCCAGGAAGTTTTGAACACCCATGTTTTTCCTAGTGTGTTAGTATCAGACAACATGCCATTGCCATTCAGTTTCCTTTGAATGTCACAAATATTTCATTGATAATGAAGTTGAGCTGCAGACTAGTAGTCCCCATTACTCCTGGCCAAACAGCCTTTGTGAAATGGGAGTGTGGATTTGGAAACTAATTTATCAAATATGGAGTTTGGATCTAAAACTGATTATAGCTATCCTCCTCAAGATTACAGAAATACTCCCCTCCCAGGAATAGATTGGTCCCCATCATAGTTGCTGTTCAACAGACAGTTATCTACCACATACAACTTACTCAAACTTAAAGTAATTAGCCCAGCTGTAGTTGTTAAAACTTTGATGACTAAAAATCAACACATAAAAGCTGCTATTATCGTATGAAGCACTTAAATTCTCAAAAGGGGAGGTGGAGGTGAGTATAAACCTGGTTGAAAGAATATACGTTAGCAATCGATAAAGGAAGAATGCATGTAGAGGTATAGAGGTATGGGTATTGGAAGTTACTTTGGCTAAACTTAATAGAATTTTTGTACATAAGTTTGTAATAAGTTATTATTACTATTATAACTTTATAATACGGAATAATACGTTATTATTATTATTATTATTATTATTATTATTATTATTTTTATTATATAAAAGAACACAAGAGGTTAATGCCAAGATGAAGTTTATTATGCACCAGTTTAGGTTGTTATTATTTATTAATTATTATTATTAATTATTATGAATTATTTCTTATTATTGTTATTATTGTTATTATTATTATTATTATTATTATTATTATTATTATTATTATTATTATTATATAAAACAGTCCACAAGACCTTCATTCCTAGATGGATTTTATCATGCAACAGTTTAGGTTATCATTATATAAAAGAATATCAGAAGAGCTTAATGGCTAAATGAAGTTTATCATTCAGAAGTGCAGGTTGTTATTATTATTGGTGGCGGCGGCGGCAGCAGTAGTAGTAGTAGTAGTATATAAAAGAAGCAAACAAATGTTTATTGGTGAGGTGAAGACTATCATGCAGCTCTTTAGGTTATTATTATTATTATTATTATTATTATTATTATTATTATTATTATTACTACTACTATTGAAAATAAGATCACAAGATCTTAATGGCAAGTTGAAGATTATCATTCAGCAGTTTAGAGTGGTATTATTATTTATAATAATAATAATAATAATAATAATAATAATAATAATAATAATAATAATAATAATAATAATAAAAGAAGACAAGCAGAGCTTAATGGTTAGATGAAGTTTATCATGCAGCAGTTTAGGTTGTTATTATTATATAGAAAAAGATGCAAGCACTTATGGCTAGATGAAGCAGCAGTTTAGTCTATTATTAGTATTTTATTATCATTATTATTACATAAAAGTAGGCCACAAGAGCTTAACCATAAATGAAGTTAAGCATGCAGCATTTTAGGTTTGTATTATTATTATTATTATTATTATTATTATTATTATTATTATTATTATTATTATTATTATTATTATAATAATATAAAAGAAGACCACAAGATCTGAATGCCTAGATGAAGTTTATCAGGTAGCAGTTTAGGTTATCGTGATGATGATGATGATGTAAAAGAAGAGCACATGAGCTTAGTGGCTTGATAAAGTTTATCATGCCTCAGTTTAGTATACTTTTATTATTGTATTACAGATTATAAGAGATTAACAGCTAAATGTAGTTTATCATACAGCAGTTCAGCTTGTTATTATTATTACTAATATTATTGTTATTATTGTTATTGTTATATAAAATAAGACTACAAGAGCTTAATGGCTAAATAAAGTTTATCATGCAGCAGTTTAGGTTGTTATTATTACATAAGAGAAGGCCACAAGAACTTAATGGCTAGATAAAGTTTATCATGCACAGTCTAGGTTATTATTATATAAAACAAGATGACAAGAGCTTAATAGCTAGATGGAGATTCTCATGTTGTTGTTGTGATTATATATATTATTTATTATTATTATTATTATTATTATTATTATTATTATTATTATTATTATTATTATTATTATTATTATATAAAAGAAGACTGCAAGAGCTTAATGGCTAGATGAAGTTTTTTTATGCAGCAATTTTGGTTATTATTACTGTTATACAAAACAAGACTACACGAGTTTAATCGCTAAATGAAGTTTATCATGCAGCAATTCAGGTTATTATTATTATTATTATTATTATTGTTGTTGTTGTGGTTGTTATATGAAGGAAGACTATAAAAGCTTAATGGGTAGCAGACGTTTATCTTGCAGCGGTTTAGGTTATTATTGTATAAGAGAAGGCCAGTTTCTTAGTGGATGCACTTTCTTGGTGGATATTAGTGAAAAGCATAAGTTGACAGTTAATGAAATTATGGCTTGGTACTCGCTGGTGGTGTGACCTACTTCTCTCTCCCTGATCACAACACCGGCCACCAAGAGTGGATTATATTTGACAGAGAAATAGTTCAGCTTAGAGGCATACAATGAGAAGTATTAATAAGGCAGAAAGATTAGTGAGAACTGTGCAATGAAAGATTATAATAAAATTTAATAGTAACTTAAAGCCAGGGCTTAGGAAAATAACAAATTTAGTACTCACAACTTTCATTAAAACGTAGTTACCATTTTGCTAACTATTGTACATAAAAGTTCCTTTCTTTCACAACTTTCTATACATTGCCTTTAGAATTTACCACTCATTACCATCAACATTCAACTTCCTTGCAACAAGAAAGATATAATGTTCATATACTGCAACAACTTTAAAGCCCAACATTTTACAATAGATACAAATTTTAACTGTCTTGTGTGTACATCAGTAGTTAGAATTTTAGAGAAAGTACTTGCCAAAAATTAAAGGTTAAGACATTTTACCAAGTCCTAAAATTTAGACTTACATCACGTGTTCACTGCTAATACCTTGCTGCAGATGTTGCTCCAAAAGCAAAGCTTGACTGTTCCAGTTGTCCTTGCATATATTCATGGCTTAAGTCCAGAAACTGAAGAGAGGGAATGAACGCGGCAACAGCACTGCCTTTCCCCTGATGCATTGCTCCACCGAACCATTTCCCCTCCAAATGATGTGGCATCCAGGGATACAGCTCTTTAGTCTGTCTGCGAGTGGAAAGTTATAATTGATTTGCTACTGCAGCTGGCGCCTAAGTTGAAGGGGTGACGACTTCTCAATGTTATTTAAACTACCTTGAGGGTGCCCAAAATGGCACAGTGCAAAGGAGTATTCTGTGGTTGTGTAAGGTAATCTATAATATTTCAGTAATGAGGCGAGCTGTAGTGCTGATATGAGTTGACAGGAGGAACATTGTGTCAGTGGAAGTTCTGAAAGAATTACATTAATGAAAACTAATTCTGTTGTTGATTTGCTGCCTTCTAGTAGAAGCTATTGCAAAGTTGAGGACAAAATGCATGAGGATGAAATAAAATCTAGTAATAGGTATACAGTCAGTATACAGCCATATCTTTGCGGGACCAAAGTACCTTCCTTTATGATGATTCAAAGCTATTACATGATAGTAACAATAAGTAAGTCTACAGGACTAAGAAGCTATTTGAGCCAAAGTTAATTATTGGATTTGTCACATCATCAGCTACTATTATTTGGGAGATATGTAGTAAAACAAATATAAACATCATTAATAAATAACCCAACATGAGTATAAACTTGGTTGAAAGAATATATGCTGCAATGGATAAAGAAATAATGCATGTAGAGATGTAGAGGTATGGGTATTGGAAGTTACTTTGGCTAACTTCATAGAGATTTTTGTAAATAGTTTAGTTGTAACAAAAGCTCAACAAATGGTATTACCTTACTGAAATGGGAAGAATGTAGGTAAAAGGTGAGGTAGTTGAAGGGAAATTAAAGTACCAGTATTGCTAAAAATGAAAATATAGTAAAAGAATACTTGTGGAGAAAAAGGTTTTATTGTAAGCTTAATTGCATATATATCACATCAGAAGGGAGCACCTGTGTAACAATGAAAAGGTCTTCAGAAATGCTTTTGGAAGAAAGTAAGAGTGAAATTGAAAATATGCACAACCATGATGTTTTAAATAGCTATGTGGTAATAGTTCCCAAGGATATATAGGACAAAATGGCTTAGAGAGAGATTTAATAAGATAGAGAGAGACACATACACGTAAGCAAAGGTGGAGTAGTACATTGTACGTCAGAGTGTATTAAAACAGAATTATGGGGGAAATTGGCAAGAACTTTATTCACTAAGCAACTGTCATCCTCACAAGGAGATATGGGATCTTTTACAAAGTGTATACAAAAATGTCTACATACAAAACAATCCATGTCTTGAATATTGGCATACTATCTTCTCCTCCTATAACTGTATTTCCATTTTCATTTAAGCATTATATTCTATTGTTCTCTCATTGGGCAATTGGAGTTCCTCATTACTTTCATCTTCTTTTGATAGATTAAAGGTGCTTGATATCGCTTGTAAACTTTGGTGAAGAATAACTGTTACTGTCAAAACAGCACCTCTGGCAATTATAAACTTTCTTTCTTCTGGGCAGGCAGTAAATTCTGTATCCCTTTGAGTATTCTTCACACCCTATAAACCAAACATTCTTGTTTTTGGCATTCTATTTCTGTCTCTTCTCTTTGGGTACAGTTACAAAAACAATAGATCAGAACACATGTGATTGGTCTTTTCTCAAACCAAAGCACAAAAGGTGCTTTTTTAATAGAAGCGGTTTCCATCTTATTAATCATATACAGTCTCTCCAAAATGATTTGTTTAAATTTGCTCTTTCCAGAACAAGTTCTTGTAGACACAACAGTAGTTTGTATTTTGCGATTCTTTTTACAATTCTGTTCTGGTGAACATCATACTGTTACTTTTTTTATGTATTCTTTGACATTTGAAAATATCTTTTCTTATAGTTTAATAAAAGTCCCATTATTACCTCACACTACTTATATGTTGAAATACGTATCCTTTTCCCAAGTTTTCAGAAAAAATTTCAATTTTTCCGCAGTTTGATTTTTAAGCTGAATACCACACGAGAGTGAGAAAAATCATGCAGCATTAATAAAGGGTATTTTGAACCACCAAATTGTAATTCTTCTATCAATTCACGTGGTTTTTATATGTTAGTAGTATTTGATTTCAATGGTAAAGTCTGTTGCTTGCCTTCATATTATTTCTCATAAAAAGGGTTATCTGAATTCACAAATTCATATTAAAGTGTTAAAAGTTCTCATAAGCTGGAAGTGTTGATAAGTCATTTATACATGCCACACAATAATGGATTCTTCTTTACAAACTGCTAAATTAATTCCTACCTGTCTTGTTTTAAATACCATCACAAAGATTGCTTCATTTCCTGAGTCAATGTACATGTTATCTCTTCGCAAGTTTTATCATTATCTTGAATTTAATCATCTTAATTTTGTGCAATGCTGCACTCAAGGAAAAGTGTATGCCTTTAAGTTTGGGGCTACATTACATTTGTCTATGTGACAGTTTCCAGTTTGATTCATTAAAAGAATAAAACTTAATATATCAATTCCAGTGGTTTTAATTGTTGCTCAAAGGTAATGATCAATGTTTGGTCAATACATACAAGACTACTTCCAATTATTACTATTTTTACAATCTTCACTACTTCATTTTTGCTTGCTGTTTTCTTCTGTATCTTCTGCTGATCCAACAGAACTTTCCAATACTTAAATACTGGACACCAGTGAAAAGTTATCCTTTGCTCCTTTAATTGTCTCTCCATTTTCATTTAAGCATTATTTCTTAATGTTCTCTACATAGGGTGACTGGATTTCATCATTATTTCATCTTCTTTTATAGTTTAAGATGCTTGATATTGAATAATACTGTGGTGAAAAATTATTAGTTGGTGCCAAAACAGCACCTCTGGCAATTGGAACCTTCTTTTTTTCTGGTCAGTAAATCCTGTATCTGTTTGAGTATTATTCATACCTTATAAAAAAAACTTTTTTCTTTCAGATCCCATTTCTGTCTCTTCTCTTTCGGTACATGTACAAAAATAGTAGATTCAATAACATGTAAGTGATCTATATTTGGTCTTTTTCCAAACCACAGACCAAAAGGTATTTATTTACCTTTAAGTAGAAGTGGTTACTGTTCTGCTAATCACTTACACTGCTGTGTTAGTAACTTCTGCTCAAAATTGTTAGCTGCATTTTGCATATTTCAGCATGGTTCTTGCTGAACTGACAAGTGTGTATATTTTTAATCCTTCTTGCCACTCTCAATTGAATAAGTTGGTACTTTATTTTGATAAAGTATTTGTTGGTGACTGATATACTCTTATTACTTTTTGGTTAGTGCCTCCATTCCATTATCAGTTCTTGCTACTAGTTGCCATATCCTTTTTCAAAGTTTTCAGAAATAGTTTCATTTTCTCTGCAGCTTCATTTTCATTCTACAAGAAGAACATATGATGGCAAGAAAAACTATTTTTCTTATATAAAATGCATTTTAAACCAGTAATGCATAATTCTCCCAACAATCCACATGGAGTTATGTGAAGTAGCAGTGGTTCTATAGTAAGAGCAGTACTTTGATTTGTATGGTGATCTATGTTGCTCTCCTTCCAAAGATTACCCACAAAATGCGATATCTGTACCTATGAATTTAATATCAGTCTTTTATAACAGTTCTCACATCCTGGAAGTACTGATGAGCCATTTTTTATCCTATGACACAATAACCGATTCCCTTAAACACATGTTAAATTAATTTCCTCCAACAGTGTTTTAAATGCCATCTTGAAGATTTCCCCTCTTCATTCAGCCATTACAGATACATCATTACTCCGCAAGAATCTGCAAGCTTTCTCATTGTCTTGAGCTTCACTATATTATCTAATGCTGTGCCACAAGGAAACAAGTATAACTTTTAAACAAGGAACAAACATTTCATTCCTCTGTGTGATGCTATTCAGTATGATTCATTAAAAGCAAATAACTTGATATCTCCAATTCCATTGGTTTTAATTGCTGCTCAAAGTTACAAAATATACATTTGCTAATACAAATATCCTGAATTACTCCACTGTCCATATACAATGTGTTTTCATTTAGTTCTCACCTCTTTACGAGAACCGCACTAAGCAACATATTATCTCAAGTTCAGTTTTGATTCTTCTAGTCAGTGTGTCAGTTATTTCCCTTTCAATGCTGTAACAACCGTCCTTTAGCATGTAACCTTGATTTTTACAGTACTTTCATTAAAGCTTCTTATCCATGTTGACTATCTTCAAAACTCATTGTTACTTCAAATGTGTTATGATCTTCTGTATCATGTATGTAATTGAAGAAGGTATCATAGTAATAAATTGCTGAGGCTTCTATTGTACTCATCTTTTTGTGAGATTATGTCTCTCTTGTTCCAGTTATTTTCTTCTGTGTCTTTTACTGATGTACCAGAAGTTTGCAATAGTTGAATATTGGATACTTATGGAATGCTATCTTCTGCTCCTCTAGTTGTGTCTCCAGTTTCATTTAGGCCTTGTATCTTATAGATTTCTACACTGGGCGACTGGATTTCAGCATCATTTTCGTGTTTTGCTAGTGCAAGATTATTGTAATAACACAATAACTGTGTGAAAAATTATTTGTTACTGACGAAACAGCTCCTCTGGAAATTGCAAACTGTCTATCTTCTGGGAAGTAAATGCTGTATCCTTTTGAGGACTCTTCACACCCTATAAATCACCAGTTCTTATTTTTGGCATCTCACCTGTCTCTTCTCTTTGGGCACATGTACTACATACTAGATCAGTAAACATGTATGAGTTCTATGTTTTGTGTTTACCCAATCCACAGGAAGCACTTTTGATAGAAGTGATTCCTGTTTGGTAATCATATGTTGCTGTATTCACAGCTTCTGCCCAAAATGATTAATTTAAATTTTCAATTTTCAGCATAGTTCTTACAGACACAGCAGCTGTTTGCATTTTGTATCTTATTTTGCCATTCTTTTCTGGAGAAAAAATTAAATTGAATTTTATTTATGGACGGTCTTTAGCTACTATGGTCCTTAGCATCCCGTTCTATATTGGGTTTGAAATACTGGTAGTTTTGCTCAGAGGCCACTTTATCAGGCTTGAAGTTCTTTTACGTGCCATAAATCTACAACACGGTACCACCGGCTTTACTTTCCTTCTGAAGGTTACTTTTCTGGAGAAGAGGTACTGTACCTTGATAATGTATTCATCATAATTTGAGAATCTCTTTTACTTGATAGTTTACTATTTCTTTCCATTATCACCTCTCACTACTGAGATAGTGATTCCTGTACTCTTTTCCAAAGTTCTTAGAAAGAGTTGCAATTTCTGTGCGGCTTCATTTTAATTCTTCAATAAGAATACTGTATGACAGGGAGAAAAATAGTATAGTTAATAACATACCTTTTGAACCACCAAATTTTAATTCCTCCATTGATTCTCGTGTTCTTCAGAGTTACTAGTACTTGATTTGACAGACCAACTCTGTTGCTTCCCTTTGTATTATTCCTCACAAGAAGATTATCTGAATCCATAAATTCAATATTACAGTATTTTAAAATAGTTCTGGTATGTGGAAGTGTGTATTCTTTTTTTTTTCCATGTCACAGAGTAATGTATTACATTTTATATACTGCAGAATTAATTTCATCCTGTATTGTTTTAAATCCCATCTGAAAAATTTGATGTCTGCTCAGGCATTGGAAATTCATCATTGCTCCACAAAAATCTGCAAGTTCTTCTACACCTTAAACTTCATCAGCTTTGTTTAAATAATGCTGTGCTGAAAGAAAAAGGTATAAGCTTTAAATTAGGCACAAAGGTTACATTCTTCAATGTGACACTACCCACTTTGATTCATTAGAAGCAAATAACTTAATTGTAGCTCAAAGTTTACTGAATAAAGATTTGTCAATATATTTATGCTCACTTGCTGCATTGAAAAAGAAGCATTTATTTTCATTTAGTTCCTGGCTGTTTACAGAACCATACCAACCAATATATATATTAGTCCAAGTTGGGTTTTATTTCTTCTTGTGTGTGATTTCCTTTTGATTTCTGAAACATCATTCTTTTACAATATACTGTTGCTTTTTACAGTTCTTTTCATAAAGTTTCTTTCCAGTGGTGATTATCTTCAAAACTAATTGTTTCTTCAAATGTATTAAGATCTTTGGGATCGTTAATGGAATTGGAAGTCTCATAGTCATCAAATATTTCAGGCTTCTTTAGTGCTGATCCTTTTCTGAGATTATACCATTCATGTTCCATTTATTTTCTTCTATATGTTCTACTGATCCACCAGAGCTTAGCAATACTTGAATATTGGACACTTGTGGAATGTTATCTCCTGCTCCTGTACTTGTGACTCTATTTTATTTAAGCCCTGAATCTTGTTGTTCTCTTCTTTTGGAGTGCTGGAATTCATGATTATTTTCGTCTTTGTATAGTGAAAGATGCTTAATAATGCCTCATGACTGGGTTAAAAAGTTATTTGCCAGCACCAAATCAACACCTCTGACAATTTTAACATTGCTTAATCCTGTACCACTTTGTTAATTCTTCACACCTTAAAACCACCTATTCTCATTTGTGGCATCATATGTGTTCCTTCTGTTTAGGTATATGTAGAAATAAAGTTGATCGGAAAACATGTAACTGTTCTATGTTTGGTCTCAACACAAACCATTGCCCAAAATATGTTTTTCTTTAAATAGATGTGGTTACTGTCCATTTAATCAAATATGCAACTGTGTTAATAGCTAAATCCCAAAATGACTTGTTAAAATTTTCAGTTTTCAGCATGGTGCTTGCAGCCAAACCAACTGTTTGCATTTTGCATTCATTTTTGCCATTTCATCTGGAGAATATGGTACTGTGCTTTGATGATGCATTTCTTGACAACTGAGGATCTGTTTTATTGATCATCTCCTATTTTTACTCAATTAACACTTCTTACTACTTTTACAAACTTCTTTTCTGATGTTTTTTTGTAAACTAGTTCCAGTTTCTCAGCAGTTTCATTTTTATTCTTGAATAAAAATGCAAGCATATGATAAGGCAAAAACTAATCTTTCAGTAATAAAAGGTATTATGAAACACCAATGCTTAATTCTTCCATCGATTTACAGAGTTCCTCTGTAACTAGTACTTGATATGAATGGCAATCTATGTTGCTTGCCTACAATTATTTCACACAAAAAGGTTTGACTGAATCTAGAAAATCAATATCAAAGTCTTTGAACAGTACTTACATGCTGGAAGTGTTGATAAACATTTATTCATGCCACACATTATTGGATTGCTCTTTATAAACTGTTAAATGAATTTTTTCATGTTTTCTATCATCCTTTGATCAGGTAGCATGAAATCTATGCACTTTTAAAATGCTTGAGTTTCTCAGGCAAAACATTAATTGCTTTGGCTATCATCCCATTTGCTGACATTCTTTCAGCAAGTTGATTTAAACAGTAAGATAAATTTTGCAAGCCAGTTAAGTTACTATGCAACAGTAACTTGTCACATTTATGGCTCTAGATCTCAGTGAGAAGGTTATGTATCTCTTGACTGTTGTCCATCCTTAAAATTTCATGATCGTCAAACATAACAGTGGTATGGCTGAGCAGATTTTTTTAAAATTCTTGTCTACTGTTCTAAGGATATAAGCTTGAACCTTGGCATACTTAAACTTCTACAGCAAGATTTCCTTATCATCAGAAGTCAGCAATGTCCCTGTACCATTGATGCCCATCAGCATGTGTAAATGAAAGATAACACATATTTCAAACCCCCAGATTTGATAGGTCTCAGTATTTTCAGCTCCTCACTGCTCAATGCCATATTTTCTCATTTTTAACCAATAGTTTACTTCACAGTTCAATATTTGATGACTCTCTCCAGGAATGCACATATTTATGATGGACCTACCAGGGTCAATAACCTCACAGCTGTTTGTCTTGATGTTATTGATAATTTCAGAATGGCTTATGCGAGGATTTGTTAACCAACATAACATTTTGTTATTCAGCCTTGTTTTGTTTACTGTATTTATTTTTGTACCCAATGGTACCAAAGGTTGATATGTATTATACATAGAACACACATGAAATTATCAGCATTACCAACAAGAGGAATATTGTCCCAAAGATCTGGACATACCAACACAAGTAACTATAGCACTAAGGATAAGCAGATGCAGAAATCAGAAAAAGTAAAAATAAAAAAGGTAACTGAATTATAAATACGTATTTATAAAAGTTTTATGATTTGTTATAGTAGTCAACAATCAATTATTAGTAAACAAAAAAACAGAAATGAAACACAGGGAAGTGAAGTTCCCTGCAGTGAAGAAGAGTTATTGTGGCACAGTGTGTAATATTTGTGAAGTGAGTTGGAATTTAACTGCTGTGAGAGAGCAAAAAAAGATGATGTAAATTTATGAAAGAATGTATTCACTAACACCAACTACTTAACTTATTTACTGTACTCTGAAGAATTAATTAAGAATCAAAGCATTAAATGTGTTAAGATCAAACATAATGAAATGCATTTGGAGGTGATCGACAAAGAGATATCATGAATATACAATGGCAGAGGAGGCGGAATAAGCATATGGTTGACCGCCACAAAGCAATGCGTGGTGGGGCATTGCTTAAAGAAGTGTATATTAAAACTACTTTCAATGGAGGTAAGTGCTTACAGATGTAACTCTTACAACTTTCAGTGTAATGAGTTGCAGCTATTTGATTATGTTAAAATTGTTACATTAATGAATTTTATACTGTGATTTAACATAATGGAATAATGGAAAAAGTCCAAATGTATAATATGATGTGAAATAAATTGTATTTAAATAATAAATAAGGAATTTAAATTATTTTGTGCATTCCCTATGATGAAGCATGAAGATGTATAAGGGTACATGAAGATTGCTATGGGGAAGTGAAGTGATCTGCTGCACCCTAGAAAAAATTCTTCATAATGCTGAAGACTAAACTTGTGAAGATCAAATGAGCTAAAATAAAGTCCAGCTGAAGAAATGCAGTTAGTAATAGAACTATTAAGAGTAGCATTGAGAATTTGTGTTCCTTTACAAAGCATACAAAATGCATTACGTAACATTGACTATAAGCAACTCTATAACGTCAAGAAAATTGATGAGGTCAGATTTATTAATGTGGTCATGAGCAACTATCATGTTGGGCAGCATTTTCCAAAAAGATTTAAAACCTACATATTGAACAGCTTTCCTAATGTAGAAATTATCTGAAATACGATGTAAAGTAGTAGAAGAAATATGCTACATTTTTTTGTTTATACTTCCAGCATATGAAGAATGGAGCTGATGCAGTTCAAAGAAATCTATATTGTACTGGAGTATACCAACAATTAGAAAGCAAAGAACTCTGAAATAAAAGTTTACAAAAGGGAGTTGAATTGTCGAGTGCAAACTTACCTAATGTGCAAATATACAGACCTGTGTAACAGAGGAATGTGAAGTAGCAAACATACAAAAGATGAAAGAGTTAAGAGATTTTTGGACAGCATCAAAGTGAAGAAAGAAACCTAGATAAATGAGCATTTAAAAAAATTGTGGGGAACATCAACAGTTAAATCAGAAAGAAATCAGAGTAGGCAGAATAAACTGTAGAATCTGGTTGGCTGCCACAGAGCAATGCGAGGTGGGGCATTGCTTATAGAAGAGGATTATGAAAATCCTTTAGCAGAGGTAAGTATTTAATTCTGTACTGATTGCAATATTGAGTGTAATCAGGGCAAGCTATTTAATGAGTTATGTGGATTAAAATAGGATTAAAAATGCTATTGTTATGTAATTGAATGTCATGTGACATAATAGATCACAGTAGTATCTTAGTTTATAATATACTGTAAAATATTTTTTATTTAAATAAATAAATAATAATCAATATTATGCTTTTCTTAGTATATTTCCATTGAACACACAATGATCTGTAGCAAGACTTGAAGAGGCTCTGGGGAAGTGAAGTGCCCCACAGTGAAGAGGAATTATTGTGCTATAATGACATAATATGAAACATTTTTAAGTGAGGTGATATATTTATAGTTGTGAGAGAAATGGTAACTAAAGTAAGATGTAGGGAAGGATGAATGAATATTTTATTGTTGATTACTATAACATATGAACCTATATCAAAACTTTTTTAATATGTATGTACTGTTCAATAGCATTAAGTATCTCTGACTTCTACATCACAGTGTCCTTAAGACTAGAATTCCTTGCCATTGTTTCTATGAGCTACATATACCTCAACATCTTGGTGTTTGATGCAGATAATCTACATTCTTGTTAAATAGTTCAGTTCTTTCCAGCTTTACATTTGATTAATATGATACATTTCTGTCCTACCTTAACTAATGACTTTCCACATTCAGGAATAAACTCTTCTCTTTTTCCCTAAAAATTCCTTTCTTTAATTTTTTGTCACCTAAATGAACCCATTTCCTTCATAATTCTGTTTCTTTACACTTATTATACAATGCAACTAATGTTGTATCCATAAAAGTCATTGCATTCTCAAACCTAATCTAAATACACCTGAATATTACTAAACCACTTGCCCACGTATATAGCTGTCTGTGTTCCATTTACCATGTTTGGATGATTATAATGTACAGTCATATGCTGAGACAATTAGTTAGTGCTGACAAAACAACTGGAATCAGGCCTCAATATAATCAAAAGGAGTGAGAAGAAGAGAAAGAAATGGAAAGGGAGTCTCACTTTGCAAATTCAGTATATGGCATGTTTCTTTGTCCAAAGACAGGGGATATTTACGATTATTGATATACTTAAAAAAAAAACTTACACAGCAACATAATGCTTCTGATAAGGTTTGATGTTCATAAAATGTTTATAGCATGATTATTTAAGCGGTTATACCAAATTTTCATTATTATTATTTCTGTACATAAACCAGTTAAAATTTGAAACAGAATAGTTCTGATTACATCAGAAGCATAAGGAAGTGACACAACTTATGTTTGTGTACTGTTAAAGCTTTTATGGTATTTAAACTTTAATAACACAGCACAGAAGACATTTTATTACTGGTTTTCCTAAACTGTCCAGAGAGGAGAAGTCAAGGGTGTAGAGGGAGAATTGAAAGTGATACAGAGAAAGAGGGGGTATAAAACGTATGAGGGAAAATGAAGATAGAGGGGGAAATAAGAAAACAAAGGATGGAAAGAGATAGGGCATTATTTGAACTTACACAACAATTGAGCAAAATCATGGGTTCTGCTAGCACTTTATTAAAGAATCACATTGCAATATGTAATTATTAGGTTTTAATATTTTTTTTGTGAATAAAGCAAAATCTCAATTTCTTGAAAAATAAAAACCTTTATAAATTAGTTGCTTCAATATTTCAAAATTAACAATTCCAGAACAAGCTATCCACTTTATTTACTGGTGATGGAACTTCTTAACTATATAATACAAATGCTTAAATGTTAATCTGAAGGCTGGAAGTCAAAAAGGGTTTCCGGGCCATTGTAGTTGCAAAATAACTGTTGTAACACAAAATAATTAAAAATATTTCTCTTGACATTTAATATGCATATTAGTTGCAATAACTTTGTCAAGGACTGCCATAGCAATGCTATGTATCATACTACTTAACACCAAGACATATCACTAACCCACCTCCTAACTTATCTTAGATGTTTACTGCAATGTGGGAGGTGATGTTGTTTGCATCTCTATGCATGCAGGACATTCACCAGGCATGCTTACCATTAGACACATATAACATCATATACTGCTAGGGTTGCTCATGCAGAACCAGGCTAAATCAAGGCATATAACTAAACTTCTAACACTTGTTAAATACTAACTGCATGGTAATGCATGCAGGATGATCACCACCAAGGATGGCGGGTATAGGGCCCTCCATTTGCTCCCTGTGAGGAAGGGGCTTTAAAAGAAAACAGGATGCCATTACACATCATAAACTACCTGGGGTGCTCATGTGGAGCCAGATAATACCATGATATATCACTAGCCCAATTCTAACACTTTTAGATACTAGCAGCATGTGGGAGGTGATGAAGTTTGCATGGTTATGCATGCAGGATGATCACAACGTAGGTGGGCAGGTGTGGGGTCTCCTTCTACTCATTATGGATGAGGGGAGGAGGGTATTACATCAAAAGAGAATCTAATCCTTACAGGTACACACTTAACATTGTAGACTAACTGGATCCAGATTAACAGTGTGACACATCACTAACTCAACTCCTAACACTTGTTAGATACTAACTGTATGTGCGAGGTGATGTTATTTTAATAGCTTTGATCACTACTAATGGCAGAAGGATTTGGAGCTCTTGGTTTGCCCTCTGTTAGAGGCTTTAGAAGTAAAAAGGATGCAATACTTCCCAATACTATGTAACATTATAAACTACCTGGGGTGCTCATGAGTCATTCCACATCAAGCAATGTACTATTTATAAAAATAAACACTAATAATATCAATAATAGAACAATAAGAGGGAGTGGTTTTTTACTGTGTATACCACAATTTAACTCAAGAATGTGAACCACCATGTGGTGAGAACAATGTATTTAAATATTGAAGCCCTGGAAAGCATAGCAAGCCATAACATTCCTGTGATGAGTTAAAGTGCCCTGGAGTGAAGAGCTTTATATGTTGTTTCAAGGTACTATGATCTCCAAATTGACTTTAAGTATATCTCAGTAAAACTGAGGGCCCAAAAGTGCAAAATATAATTTTCAAAAGCACATCAAGATTCTTTGGGAAGTAATGTGATCTTGATACAGAGAAGTTATTTGAAATATGGCATGCAGGCTGCTCTGGAGTTGTGAAGTGCCCAGTACTGAAGAAGTTGTATGAAGTTACAATTATGAAGTTCTGTAAGAGGTCATGAAAATTGGTTTAGGGATGAGAAGTTCCAGTCGCTGAAGTGATGTGCAAATTATAATCATGAAGTTCTGTAAGAGGTCATGAATATTTGTTTGAGGATCAGAAGTGATGACCTCTGAAGAAATTATGTGGAGTTATAATCCTGAAATTCAGTAAGAGGACATGAAGATTGGTTTAGAGATATGAAGTGTCCAGTAATGAAGACGTTATTAGAAGTTATAATCATGAAGTTCTTTAAGAGGTCCTGAAGAAGTTTTTGGGGATGAGAAGTTCCGATCACTGAAGAAACTATGTGGAGTTATAATCATTAAGTTCTATCAGAGTTCATGAAAATTGATTTGGTAATAAGAAGCACAGATTGCTGAGGAATTTGTTGCAGTTATAATCATGAAGTTCTGTAAGAGGGCCTTAAGATTTGTTTGGAGATGTGAAGTGTCGAGTACTGATGAAAATATGTGAAGTTATAATCAAGAAGATCTATAAGAGAAAATGTAGATTGACTTGGGGATCAGAAGTGCTGACTACTGAAGTTTTTGAAGTTATATTATTTCATATCTATAAGAGATCCTAAAGATTGGTTTGTGAAGTGCTATTTACTGGAGTGTAGTTTGTGTGGTTATACTCTTTGAATATCTGAAAGCATATGTGAAAACTGATTTGTGTAAGTGAAGCACTGTAGTCAAGAGTAGTTATGTGTGATTATAGGCCCTTAGGATGTGGAAGAGGACCTAAAAGCCGCTTTGAGGAAGTGAAGTGTCCTCTATGAAGAGTAGTTATGTGCTGTTATAAACTTTCAAGAATTGTTAAACGACCTCAACAATGCTTTGTGTAGGTGAAACTATGTATTGAGGACTAATTATTTTTGGTTATAAACCTTCAAAGCATTTTAGAGGTCATCAAAACATCTTTGTATATCTGAAGTGCAGTGTAATGAAGGTTAGTTAAGTCTGATATTAAACTTTCAACATGCTTTAGAGAACTCAAAATACTTTGTGTAAGTGAAGTGTTGTGTGTTAAAGAGCAGTTATGTGTGTTTATAAACCTTCAAGATGTGTTTAAAGGACCTAAAATTTACTTTGTGTAATCAAACTGCTGTGTATTGAAGAATAGTTCTGTCTGGTTACAAGCCTTCAAGATTTGTTAGACAACAGCAAAACTAGTTTGTGTAAGTGAAGTGCTGAGTAATGAAGGGTAGTTATGTGTGGTTATAAACCTTCAAAATTTCTTAAAGGGTCTCAAAACTACTTAGTATAGGAAAAGTACTGTTTAAGTGAAGTGCTCTGTATTGAAGAGTAGTTATGTCTAGTTATTAGCCTTAAATTTATGTTAGTAGACCTAAAATTACTTTGTGTAAGTTAAATGCTGTTTGTTGAACAGTAATTATGTGTGATCATTAACCTTCTAGATGTGTTATTGGAATTTGAAACTGCTTAGTGTAAGTGAAGTGCTGTGTGTAGGAGCGTAGTTATGTCTGGTTATAAACCTTCAGGATGTGTTAGTGAACTGGAAAATACTTTGTGTAAGTAAAGTGCTGTGTGTTGAATAGTAGTTATATTTGGTTATAGACCTTCAAAGTGTATTAGTAGAGCTGAAATCCAGTTTGTGTAAGTGAAACACTGAGTGTTTAAGAGTAGTTATATCTGGTTATAAAACTTCAAGAAGTGTTAGTGGACTTCAAAACTACTTTGTGTAGCTTAAGTGCTGTGTATAAAAGGGTAATTATGTGTCGTTATAAACGTTCAAATGTGTAAGAAGACCTGAAAGCTTGCTTGGTGAATTGAAGTGCTGTGTATTGAAGATAAGTTATTAGTGGATGTGTCTCAGAAGACTAAAAAACTTGTTTGGGGAGGTGAAGTGTGGTATATTAAGGAATAGTTATGTCTGGTGTCTGATTATAGACCTTCAAGATGGGTAAGCACTCCTGAAAGCTGTTTGGGTATGTAAGCGCTGTATATGGAAGAGCAGTTAGATGTGGTTATAAGCTTTCAGAACGTGTAAGAGGACCTATAAACTTGTTTGGGGAAGTGAAACACCCTATATTGAAGAGTTGTTATGTGTGGTTATAAACATTCAGGGTGTGTAAGAGGACCTGAAACCTTGTTTGTCTACATGAAGTGCTGTGTATTGAAGAGCAGTTATGTTTGGTTCTAACCTTTCAGGATGTATAAGACGACCTGAAATCTAGCTTGTGTAGGTGGGTGCTGTGTATTGATGAGTAGTTGTGTGTAGTTATAAACTTTAAGGATCTATAAAGGGACCTGAAAACTTCTTTGTATAATCGAAGTGCCCTTACATAGGAGTAGTTATGTCTGGTTATAGACCTTCAGGATGTGTAAGAAAACCTGAAAACTGGTTTGCAAAAGTTGAGTGCTGTGTCTTGAAGAGTAGTTATGTTTGGCAATAAACCTTCAGGATGTGTGAGAAGATCTGAAAACCGCTTCATGTTAGTCAGGTTCTGTGTATTGAGTAGTTATATACAGTTTTAAACTTTCCGGATGTGTAAGAGGACCTGAAAACTGATTTTGAGAAGTGAAGTTCTATGTATTGAAGAGTAGTTAACCCTAGACAGGTGGCGCATGTACGTCTTACATTAGTGGTGGTGCGGGGTCATTCGTGACCCCAGGAATAAAACGATTGTTGTAAATGGACCGAATTAATACTTTTGTCTAATTATTGCTTACATATACTGAGTAATACATGATGTATTAAAATAACTGTTGGTTGTAGAAATCTACTTTAAAAAATAAAACAAAAACTTTGATTTGACAGTTACCTTGTTAAATCCCAGCAACTTGGACTGATGTGCAGCAAAAAATAAAAAAAAATTTAAATGTTCACTTCACTCATTATTATAGTGTATCACAGTTAATGTGGTTTTTTTTTCATCTCAACATAAGAACATATGTTGATGCTCATATTATAATTCACACACAGCTTCTACACACGACTACACTATGGTCTTTGCTCACCTGCTGCTTGCATTTTACACATGCAAGTTTTGTCTTTCTGTCTGCAGTTCTCAGACACACATTACACCTCATTCTTTTCTTCACTGGCAATTCCTGTTCTTGATTTTCTGGTTGTGCTGCATTTATAAAATGCCATATTTTCTCAAGCAATAATTTTGGCATTGTTATGATGTTTACCCTAAGCTGCATATGTTCATGCACCAGGCTGAGTGCAAGTTTTCTGAAATACTGCCGTCTTGTTTCACACAGTCCGGTATTAGCCTGGGCAACAATTTGGGAATTTATTCCGCTGATGTTCAGCATGAAGTAAAGTATTGTTAGAGGCCAGTGATTGCTTTTCCTAGATGCAGAATATGAACCACACATCTGATCCACCGTATCTACTCCTCCTTGGGTTTCATTATAAAATGTAACGACTTCAGGTTTCTTTGCCTCACCAGAATTGTTGTCAATTGCATTGTTGTGATGCATTGTTGACAAAGCAAGAACCACTTTACCTGTTTTGGGAATATACGACACCAACGTTCCTTCTATGAAAGCAAATGTGCTTGTACACTCTTCCTTATTTTTTGTATTAAGGAATTCTGGTGGAATTTCTTTCTTATTCTTCCTCAGTGTACCAACAACTGTAAGTCTGTGAGCTCTCAGCAACTCTTCAGCCAATGGGGTGCTAGTAAGCCAATTGTCCATTGTGATGTTATGCCCAGTCTTTGTAATGGGTTCAATCAGTCTTTTGACAACATCACTAGAAGAATTGCTGACATGGTACGGACCCTCTGGTTGCTTTCCGGCATGTATTTCCATCTTTAGTGTATAATACATGTGGGCACCAACCAAACAAAATACTTTAATGCCATATTTTGCAGGTTTATTATGCATAAACTGGTGAAAAGAGCATCTTCCTTGAAATCCTACCAAACTTTCATCGATTGTGCAGTATTTCCCAATTGAATAATTACTCATACAGTTGCACACAAACGTTTCAAACAATTCTCTAATTGGTGTCAATTTGTCAAGATTTTTGCTCTCTTTCCTATCACATTTGTCATTGAATCTGAGACACCTAAGCAGGAACTTGAATCTTTGTTGCGACATGACACAAGGAAATAATTCAACTCCAGTTCCATCTGTAGCTCATAGATCTTCTGTGTTCAGGTGGGATGACTTTAGAATTCCAGCAAGGAATAGTAAGCCAAACAAAGCTTTCATTTCCACTATGTTTGTAGAATTTGCATTCCTTTCTCTGCTGTAGTTTTCCTTTATCCTCTGAATTTCCACATTGGTGAATGTGACGATACTTTGGAGCATATCGTTGGTAAAAAACATATTCCAGGCCTCTATAGGAGATTTTGCCTTTTTAGCTGCAGGTTTTACACCTGGTAAGTGAGGTGAGTCACTATGTTATGGGAGCGAGTATGTGAATTTTGAGGAGACTGAACCATTTTCCATGCCGTAACTCGATCCTTACCATACATATTGCACATTATTTGTGATAGTGGAATGTCGTCATCACTCGTATGTTCTTCCTCTTCTGCACTTTGCTCACTTTCACTATTTGAACTCAGTATTTCAAGTTCATCTTCGGTTTTGCTGCCTTCAACACCTAATGCTTCCTCTTCTTCCACTTCCCTTATTAGGGCTAATAACCTTGCCTGATGTTCTTTGTAACTCATATTGAGATATAAAAACAGCACTACGTTAAAGATAAAAAATATGTATATATTATAACCACAACTTTTCGAAGGTTCAGCTGAAAACAACTACAGAAGCAATATGCAGACGAAACACATAAGAGGCAATGGGAGAGGTGGCAGGGGGTATTTCCTGCCCTCCTTTCAGCCAAAGAACACAAATAGCCTATATTCTAGGAATATATGGCCTGTATTTTAATGCTAATGACCTCTAACAAAAGCCAAGGAATGCAGCGAAAGGTAAGGGAAAGACAGGGTTCAGGTATCCGAAATCATTATATATAACTTGCAAATAAAACTGACTGGGGTCAGAAAATACCCCGCGCCACCTCTCTAGGGTTAAGTGAGGTTATAAACTTTCAGGATGTGTAAGAGAACATAAGAACTGCTATGTGTAAGCAAACTGCTGTGCATCGAAGTGTAGTTATGTGTTGTTATGAACTTTCAGGATGTGGAAGAGAATCTGATACATGGTTTGAGGAAGTGAAGTGCTATGTTTTGAGGAGTAGTTACATGTGGTTATAAACTGTTAGGATGTGAAGAGCTGTGTATTGAAGAATCGTTATCTGTGGTTATAAAGCTTCAGTATGTGTAAGAGGGTCTGAAAACTGCTTTGTGTATGTGAAATGTGAAGTGCTGTGCATTGCAGAGTGGTTATGTCTGGTTATAAATTTTGAGGATGTGTAAGAAGACCTGAAAACTCTTTTGAGGAAATGAAGTGCTGTGTATAGAAGAAGAACTTTCAGGATGTGTAAGATGACCTCAGAACTGCTTTGTTTAAGGGAAGTGGTGTATTAAAGAGTATGTATGTCTGGTGTATACTTTCAGGAATTGTGAGAGGACCTCAGAGCTACTTTGTGTAAGTGAATTGCTGTGTATTGAAGAGCAGTTATTTCTGGTTATCTACCTTTAGGATGTGTAAGAGGACCTCAGATCTGCTTTTTGTAAGTGAATTGCTGTGTGTTAAATGGTAATTATGTGTGGTTACAAACTTTCAGGATGTGTAAGAGGACCTGAAAACCACTTTGTGTAAGTGAAGTGCTGTGCATTGAATAGCAATTATATCTGGTTATAAACTTATAGGATGTGTAAGAGAACTTAAAGACTGCACTGCGTTGGTGAATTACTCTGCATTGAAAAGTAGTTATTTCTGCTTATAAACTTTCAAGATGTGTAAGAAGACCTCAAAGCTGCTTTGTCTAGTTGAAGTGGTGTGTACTGAAGAGTAGTCTAGTCTGATTATAAATTTATAGGAATTGTAAGAAGACCTCAAATCTGCTTTGTGTAAGTGAAGTGCTGTGTATTGAAGAGTAGTTATGTGTGCATATAAACTTTCAAGATTTTTAAGATTAGCTGAAAACTTGTTTCAATAAGTTAAGTGCTGTATATTGGGGGGTAGTTATGTGTGGTTAAAATTTTCCAGGATGTGCAAGAGGAGATCAAAACTACTCTGTGTAAGTGAAGTGATATTGAAGAGCACTTAGAACTTGTTATAAAATATCAGGATATGTAAGGGGGTTTGAAATCTAGTTTGGGAAAGTGAAGGGCTGTATATTGAAGAGTAGTTATGTGTGGTTATAAGCTTTCAGAATGTGTAAGAGGACCTGAAAGTTGGTTTTGGAGAAGTGAAATGGAGTGTACTGAAGAGTAGTCTCGTGTGGTTAAAAAGTTTCAGAATGTGTAAGTGGACCTGAAAACTGGTTTGGGGAAGTGAAGTGCTGCATCCTGAAAGGTAGTTTTGTGTGGTAATAAACTTTTAGATGTGTAAGTGGACCTGCAACCTGGTTTGGAAAAGTGAAGTACTGTGTATTGAACAATACTCATGGCTAGATGAAGTTTGTAATGCAGCAGTTCAGGTTATTATTATTGTATAAAAGAGGACCACAGTAGCTTAATGGCTAGATTAAGTTTCTCATGCAGCAGATTAGGTTATTATTATATACGAGAAGACTAGTTTGTTGGTGGATACACTTTCTAAGTGGGTATTAGTGAAAAGCATAAATTGACAGTTAACAAAATTATGGTTTAGTACTGGCTAGTGGTATGACCTAATTCTCTCTCCCCAATCACAACACCGCCCACCTAGAGTGTATCCTATTTGCTAGAAAAATAGTATAGCTTAAAGGCATACAATGAGAAGGATTATTAAGGCTACAAAGAATAGTAAAAAATGTGCAATGAAAGATTATGGTGCAAAATTTATTATCAACTTAAAGCCAGAACTTAGGAAAATAACAAATAACATTTGGGAGATATGTAGTAAACAAATATAAACATAACTAATAAATAATAAAAAATGATTATAAAGTTGGTTGAAAGAATATACGTTGCAATGGATAAAAAAAGAATGCATGTAGAGGTGTAGATATATGGGTATTGGAAGTTATTTTGGTTAACTTCATAGAGATTTTTGTAAATAGTTTAGTTCTAACAAAAGTTCACCAAATGGTATTACCTTACTGAAATGGGAAGAATGCAGATAAAAGGTGAGGTAGTTGAAAGGAAATTAAATTACTAATATTGCTAAAAATGGAAATATAGTAAAAGAATGCTGGTGGAGTAAAAGGTTTTATTCTAAGATTAACTGCATTATATATCATATCAGAAGGTAGCATCTATGTAACGATGTAAAGGTCTTCAGAAATGCTTTTAGAAGACAGTAAGACTGAAATTGAAAATACGCAGAAGCATGATGTTTTAAGTAGGTACGTAGGTAATGGTTACCTGGAATATATAGGGCAGAAAGGAGTAGAGAGATATGTAATAAGGCAGAGAGAGAAGGATACACATAGACAAAGGTGGAGTAGTACATTGTACATCAGAATGTAAAAAATCAGAATTATGGGGGAAATTGGCAAGAACGTTTTTCACTAAGCAACTGTTATCCTCACAAGGAGATATGGGATGTTTTACAAGGAGTATACAAAAATATCTATATACAAAACAATCCATATCTTGAATATTGGCATATTAATTATCTTCTGCTCCTTTGTGTTTTCATTTTCATTGAAGCATTATATCCTATTATTCTCTCATTGGGCAATTGGAGTTCCTCATTATTTTCATCTTCTTTTGATAGTTTAAAAGTGCTTGATTAAGCCTGAAAGCTTTGGTGAAAAATAATTCTTAGTGCCAAAACAGCATCTCTGGCAATTACAAACTTTCTTCTGGGTGGGCAGTAAATTCTGTATCCCTTTGAGTATTCTTCACACCCTATAAACCAAACATTCTTGTTTTGGCAGCCAATTTCTGTCTCTTCTCTTTGGGTACATGTACAAAAACAGTAGATCAGAGCACATGCAAGTGTTCTATGTTTGGTCTTTTCCCAAACCAAAGCACAAAAGGTGTTTTTTTTTAATAGAAGCAGTTTCCATCTTATTAATCCCATACAGTCTCTCTGAAATGATATGTTTAAATTTGCTCTTTCCAGCGTAAGTTCTTGCAGACACAACAATAGCTTGCATTTTGCGTTCCATTTTACAATTCTGTTCTGGAGAACATGGTACTGTTACTTTTTTATGTATTCTTTGGCCTTTGAAAACATTTTGTCATATGGTTTACTACAAGTCCCATTATCACTTCTCACTGCTTTTATGTTGAAATATGTATCCTTTTCCAAAGTTTTCAGAAATAGTTCCAATTTTTCTGCAGCTTGATTTTTAAGCTCAATATACACAAGAGTGAGACAAATCACGCATCATTAATAAAGGGTATTTTGAACCACCAAATTGTAATTCTTCCATTGATATACATGGTTTTTATATGCTAGTAGTATTTGATTTCAATGGCTTGCCTTCATATTATTTCTCACTAAAAGGGTTATCTGAATCCACAAATTCACATTAAAGTGTTTTAAAACAGTTCTCATATACTGGAAGTGTTGATGAGTCATTTATACATGCCACACAATAATGGATTCCTCTTTACAAACTACTAAATTAATTCCTACCTGTGTTGTTTTAAATACCATCACAAAGAATGTTTCGTTTCCTGAGTCTTTGTACATATGTTATCTCTTTGCAAGTTTTATCATTATCTTGAATTTAATCATCTTAGTTTTGTGCAATGATATACTCAAGAAAAAAATGTATGCTTTCAAGTTTGGGGCAACATTATATTCACCTATGTGACAGTTTCCAGTTTGATTCATTAAAAGAATAAAACTTAATATATCAATTCCAGTGATTTGAATTGTTCAAAGGTAATGATTAATCTTTAGTCAATACATACAAGACTCCTTCCAATTATTATTACTTTTACAATCTTAACTACTTCGTTCTTGTTTGCTGTCTTCTTCTGTATCTTCTACTGATCCAACAGAAGTTTCCAATACTTAACTACTGGACACTTGTGGAAAGTTATCTTTTACTCCTTTAATTGTGTCTCCATTTTCATTGAAGCATTATTTCTTAATGTTCTCTACATAGGGTGGCTGGATTTCATCTTCTTTTGACAGTTTAAGACACTTGATATCGAATGACAACTGTGATGAAAAATAATTAGTTTATGCCAAAACAGCACCTCTGGCAATTGGAATCTTCTTTTTTTCGGGGTAGTAAATCCTGTATCCCTTTGAGTATTATTCATACCTTATAAACCAATCCTTCTTTTCTTTGAGATCCCATTTCTGTGTCTTCTCTTTCGGTACATGCACAAAAATAGTAGATGCAATAACAAGTAAGCCATCTATATTTGGTCTTTCTCCAAACCTCAGAGCAAAATGTATTTTACCTTTAAGTAGAAGTGGTTACTGTCCTGCTAATCACATACACTGCTGTGTTAGTAGCTTCTGCTCAAAATTCTTAGCTTAATTTTGCATCTTTCAGCATGGTTCTTTAGAAATAAGAAGTGTGTACATTTTGCAATTCTTCTTGCCATTCTCAACTGGACTGAAGTATTCGTTGGTGACTGAGATTCTCTTATTACTTGTTGGTTAGTGCTTCTGTTCCATTATCAGTTCTTACTCCTAGTGTCGCATATTTTTTTCGAAATTTTCAGAAATAGTTCAATTTTTTCTGTCTGCAGCTTCATTTTCATTCTTTAAGAAGAACAACATATAGTGGCGAGAAAAACTATTTTTCTTGTATATAATGTACTTTCAACCAGTAATGCATAATTCTTCCAACAATCCACACAGAGGTATGTGAATTAGCACTGGTTCTTCAGTAAGAGCCGTACTTAATTTGTATGGTGATATATGTTGCTCTCCTTCCAAACATTTCTCACAGGATGAGATATGTGTATCTATGAATTCAATATCAGTGTTTTATAACAGTTGTCACATTTTGAAAGCATTGATGAGCCATTTTTTATTCTATCACACAATAACAGATTCCCTTCGATTTTTTCGAATAGTGTTTTGAACGCCATCTTGAAGATTTCTCCTCTTCACGCAGCCATTACAGATACATCATTGCTCCACAAGAATCTGCAAGCTTTCTCATTTCCTTGAGCTTCACCATATTTATCTAAGACTGTGCTCAAGGAAACAAGTATAACTTTTAAACTAGAAACAAACATTACATTCCTGGGTATGACGCTATTCAGTTTGATTCATTAAAAGCAAATAACTTGTTATCTCCAATTTCATTGGTTTTAATTGTTGGTCAAAGTTACAGAATACACATTTACAAATACACTTATCCTGAATTACTCCACTGTCCAAATAAATTTGTTTTCATTTAGTTCTCACCTATTTACGAGAACCGCAATAAGCAATATATTATCTTAAGTTCAGTTTTATTTCTTCTTGTCAGTGTGTCAGTCATTTCCCTTTCAATGCTGATACAACCGTTCTTTAGCATGCAACCTTGATTTTTACAGTGCTTTTATTAAAGCTTCTTATCCATGTTGATTCTCTTTGAAACTTATTGTTACTTCAAACGTGCTATGATCTTCTGTATCATGTATGTAATTGAAGGTCTCACAGTAATCAAATATTTGAGGCTTCTTTTGTACTGATCTTTTTGTGAGATATCTTTCTTGTTCCAGTTATTTTCTTGTATGTCTTTTACTGAGTACCAGACGTTTGCAAGTTGAATATTGGATACTTATGGAATGTTATCTTCTGCTCCTCCTAGTTGTGTCTCTAGTTTCATTTAAGCCTTGTATCTTATAGATCTCTACACTGGGTGACTGGATTTCAGCATCATTTTCATTTTTTGTTAGTGAAAGATTATTGTAATCGCATGATAACTGTGTGAAAAATTATTTGTTAGTGACAAAACAGCTCCTCTGGAAATTCCGAACTTTCTATCTTCTCAGAAGTAAATGCTGTATCCTTTTGAGAACTCTTCACACCCTATAAATCACCAATTTTTATTTTTGGCATCTCAACGTTCTCTTCTCTTCAGGTGCATGTACAAATAGATCAGTACATGTGTGAGTTCTTTGTTTTGTGTTTACCCAAAGACAGGAACCAGTTTTAATAGAAGTGGTTACTGTTTGGTAATCATAAAGTGCTGTATTCACAACTTATGCCCAAAGTTATTTATTTAAATTTGCAATTTTCAGAATATTCTTACAGACACAACAGCTGTTTGCAGTTTGTATCTTATGCTGCCATTCTTTTCTGGAGAAGAGTACTATACCTTGATAATGTATTCATCAGAATTTGAGAATCTCTTTTACTTGATAGTTTACTATTTCTATTCCATTATCACTTCTCATTACTCTTATGGTGATTCCTGTACCCTTTTCCAAAGTTCTTACAAAGAGTTGCAATTTTTGTGCGGCTTCATTTTAATTCTTCAATAAGAATACTGCATGATAGGGAGAAAAATAGTATCATTAATAAAATGTCTTTGAACCACAATTTTAATTCTTCCATTGATTCATATGTTCTTCAGAGTGACTAGTACTTGATTTGATAGACAAACGCTGTTGCTTGCCTTTATATTATTCCTCACTATAAGGACTATCAACATTACAGTACTTTAGCATAGTTCTGGTATGTGGAAGTGTTGATGGTTCCCCCCCCCCCCCATGTCACACAGTAATGGATTACATTTTACATAGTGCAGAATTAATTTCTTCCTGTATTGTTTTAAATCATACCAGAAAAATTTGGCCTTTATTCAGGCATTGGACATACATCAGTGCTCCATAAAAATCTATAAGTTTTTCTTCACCTTGAACTTCATCAGCTTTGTTTAATCCTGTGCTGAAAGAAAAAAGCATAAGCTTTAAATTAGGCAAAAAGGTTACATTCTTCTTTATATTACACTACCCACTTTAATTCACTAGAGGCAAATAACTTAATATCCCCTATTCCAGTGGACTTAATTGTTGCTGAAAATTTACTGAATAAAGAATTGTCAATACATTTATGCTCACTTGCTGCATTGATCAAGTAGCATTTGTTTTTATTTAGTTCCTGGCTGTTTACAGAATCATACCAACCAATATATTATCCCAAGTTGGGTTTTATTTCTTCTTGTGTATGATTTCCTTTTGATTTCTGAAACAACAGTCTTTTACAATGTAGTGTTGCTGTTTACAGTTCTTTTCATGAAGCTTCTTTCCAATGGTGACTATCTTCACAACTCATTGCTTCTTCAAATGTATTAAGACCTATGGAATCATTTATGAAATTGGAAGTCTCATAGTCATCAAACATTTCCGGCTTCTTTAGTGCTGATCTTTTTCTGAGATTATACCTTTCATGTTCCATTTATTTTCTTGCGTATCTTCTACTGATTCCCAAAAGCTTAGCGATACTTGAATATTGGACACTTGTAGAATGTTATTGTCTGTTCCTTTAATTATGTCTATATTTCATTTAAGTCTTGTATCTTGTTGTTCTCTTCCTTTGGATTACTGGAATTCATGATATATTTCATTGTCTTTGCATAGTAAAAGATGCTTGATATCGCCTCATGACTAGGTTGAAAAATTATTTGCCAGTGCTAAAACAACACCTCTGACAATTACAACATTCCTTTTTTTTTTTTTTTTTTTTTTTCACGTCAGTAAATCCTGTACAACTTTGATAATTCTTCACACCTTATAAATCACCTATTCTTGTTTTTGGCATCATATCTGTGTCCTTTTGTTTAGGTACATGTAGAAATATAGTTGATCAGAAAACATGTAACTGTTCTATGTTTGGTCTTTATACAAACCATTGCACATAGGGTGTTTTTCTTTAAATAGAAGTGGTTACTGTCTATTTAATCAAATACACAGCTGTGTTAATAGCTTAAGCCGAACATGATTTGTTAAAATTCTCAGTTTTCAGCATGGTGCTTGCAGATAAAACAACTGTTTGATTTTGCATTCATTTTTGCCAATCTCTTCTGGAGAATATGGTACTGTGCTTTGATGATGCATTTCTTGACAATGAGAATCTGTTTCACTGATCATCTCCTATTTTTGCTCCATTAACACTTTCACTAATTTTACAAGGAATCCTGTATTCTTTTCTAAGTTTTTGTAAACTAGTTCTAATTTCTCGCAGTTGCATTTTTATTCTTGAATAAAAACAGCATATGATAAGGCAAAAACTTATCTTTCAGTAATAAAGGTATTATGAAACATCAATGCTTAATACTTCCATTGATTTACAGAGTTCCTCAATGTATGTAGTACTTGATATGAATGGCAATCTATGTTGTTTGCCTGCAATTATTTCACACAAAACGGTTTGCCTGAATCAGGAAATTCAATATCAAAGTCTTTGAACAGTTCTCACATGCTGGAAGTGTTGATGATCACTTATTCATGCCACACATTAATAGATTACTCTTCATAAACTGTTAAATTACTTTTTTCAGGTTTTCTATCATCCTTTGATCAGGTAGCATGAAATCTTATGCACTTCTAAAATGCTTGTGTTTCTCAGGCAAAACATTAATTGTTTTGGCTATCAACCCATTTGCTGACATTCTTTCACCAAGTTGATTTAAACAGTGAGATAAATTTTGCAAACCAATTATGTTACTATGCAACACTCTTTGACTTGTCACATTTATAGCTGTAGAACTCAGTGAGAAGGTTATGTATATGTATCTCTTGGCTGTCGTCCATCCTTTAACTTTCATGACCTTTCAAACATAACAGTGTTACGGCTAGGCAGATTTTTTTTTTAAATTCTTTGTCAAGGGTTCTAAGGATATAAGCTTGAGCCTTGGCATACTTAACCTTCTACAGCAGGATTTCCTTATCACTAGCAGTCAACAATGTCCCTGTACCATAGATGATGCCCATCAGAATGTGTGAATGAAAGATAACATATTTCAAACCCTCACATTTGATAGGTCTCAATATTTTTCAGCTCCTCACTTTCCAATGCCATGTTTTCTCATTGTTAACTAATACTTCACTTCACAGTTCAATATTTTGACGACTCTCTCCAGGAATGCACAGAATTATAATGCACCTACCTGGGTCCATAACATCATAGATGTTTGTCTTGATGTTATTGATAATATCAGAATGGCTTATGCACGGATTTGTTAACAAACACAACATTTTGTTATTCAGCCTCATTCTGTTTACTGTATTTATTTTTGTACACAATGGTACCAAAGGTTGATATGTATTATACATAGAACACACATGTAATTCTCAGTATTACCAATAAGAGGAACATTGTTGGATACACCAACAAAAGTAACTATAGCACTATGGATAAGAGATGCAGAAATCAGAAAAAGTAAAAATAAAAAGGTAACTAAATTATAAATACATAATTGTAAAATTTTTATGCATTTGTTATAGCAGTAAAAAACCAACTATTGATGCACATACACACATACCAAAATAAACAAAGCAGAAATTAAACCAGAAAAGTGAAATTTCCTGCAGTGAAGAAAAGTTATTGTTGTACAGCGTGTAATATTTGTGAAATGAGTTGAAATTTAACTGCTGTGAGAGAACAAAAAAAGATGGTGTATATTTACTGAAAGAATGTATTCACTAACAGCAACTAATTTGTTCTTTAGAATGGCTGTGTAAAGTGTATAGTTGCAAGCGGCAATTAAGCAATATTCACAAAAGTATGTTTTGTTTCAACCCACAAACCCCGACTAGAACAAAGGTTACTTTGGAAATATGAAGTACCTACTGAAGAAGGTATGTACAGTTATAAAACGTGATCTGTTAGAGAACATGAAGGTAACTTTAGAAATGTAAAGGTCCTAGTCCTAATGAATTATGAGTAGTTAACAAACATGAAGATCTGTTAGAAGACATAAAGATTACTTAAGTAACATGAAAGGCCTAGTGCTGAAGAGGTTATGTGCAGTTATAAAACATAATGATCTGTTAGCGAACATAAAGATTAATTTGGAAATGTCAATTTCCTAGTATTGAAGAATTATGTGTAGTTATAAAACCTGAAGATATTGAAGAAGATCTGAGGACTGCTTTGGGGAAGTGAAGTGTCCTATAATAATAAGTAGTTATTTATTGTTGTATAACATGAAGATCACCAATGGCACTCAAAGAATGCTGATGGAAAGTGAGGTCCCCAGCAGTGAACAGGAGTAATGAGGCAAGATGTAGTGCTGATGTGAGTTGACAGGAGGAATATTGTAGTCAGTGGAATTATTGAAAGAATTACGTTTATCAAAACTAATTCTTGTTGATTTGCTCCCATCTGGCAGAATTTGTTACAAAGCTTAAGTCGAAATGTATGAGGATGAAATAAAATCCAGCAGAAGATATACAATCATCATTACAGGCTTACCTTTGGGGAAACAAACTACCTTGCTTTATGATGATTCAAAATTATTAATGCATAACACTAACAATAAGCATGTCTATAGGACTAAGAAACTATTTGAGGAGGCAAAATTAATTATTGGATTTATCTGATCATCAGCTACTATCATTTGGGAGATAGTAAAACAAACATAAACACAACTAATAAAATAATAAAAAATGAGTATAAATTTGGCTGAAAGGATATAGGTTGCAATGGATAAACAAAGAATGCATGTAGAGGTATGGGTATTGGAATTTACTTTGGCTAACTTAATAGAGATTTCTGTAAATAAGTTTAAAACAAATTATTATTATTACAAAAGAACACCAAAAGAGGTTAACGGCAAGATGAAGTTTATCATGCAACAGTTTAGGTTATTATTATTGTTGTTATTATATAAAAGAAGACTACAAGAGCTTAATGGATAGATGAGATCTATCATGCCACAGTTTAGATTATTTTTATTAAATACTATTATATATTATAATATTACTATTATTGTTGTTATTGTAAACACCACAAGCCTTTACTGGCTATATGAAGTTTATCATGCAGCAGTTTAAGTTGTTGTTTTTTTTTAATTTTTATTATTATTATATAAAAATACCACAAGAGCTTAATGGCTAGATGAAGCTTATGATGCGGCGGCGGCAGCGGTGGTGGTGGTTATTATATAGAAGAAGACCACAAGGGTTGAATGGCTAGATGAAGATTATCATGCAGCAGTTGAGATTATTATTATTTTATAAAACAACACACAAGCACTTAATGGCTACATGAAGTTTATCATGCAGTAACATTTTTTTATTATTATTATTATTATTATTATTATTATTATTATTATTATTATTATTATTATTATTATTATTATTATTATTTACATGAAAACCACAAGAGCTTAATGGCCAGATGAACTTTATCATGCAGCAGTTTAGGTTGTTGTTATTATTATTATATGAAAGAAGACCACAAGAGCTTAATGGCTAAATGAAGTTTGTATGCAGCAGTTTAGGTTATTATTATTACTATTATTATTATAATATAAAACAAGAGTAAATGACTAGATGAAGTTAATCATTTAGCTGTTTAGGTTATTATTATAATTATTATTGTTATTATTATTTTATAAAGGAAGACCACAAGAGCTTAGTGCCCAGATGAAGTTTATTATGCAGTAGTTTGGGTTATTATTATACAAAAGAAGATCACAACAGCTTAATGGCTAAATGAAGTTTATCATTCAGCATGGTCAGTCATTATTATTATCATCATCATCATCATCATCATCATCATCATCATTATTATTATATAAAAGAGAACCAGAATAGGTTAATGCATAGATGAAGTTCATCATGCAGATGTTTAGATTAGTGTCATAATTGTTACTATTTTATAAAAGAAGACCCCTAGAGTTTAATGCCCAGTAGAAGTTTATCATGCAGCAGTTCAAGTTATTATTGTTATTATTATTATTATTATTATTATTATTATTATTATCATCGACATCGTTAATATTATTATAACATGAAAGAAGAGCACTAGAGGTTAATGGCTGGATAAAGTGTTTAATACAGTAGTTTGCTATATATATATATATAAAAGAGGACCTTAAGAGCTTAATCGCTAGATAAAGATTACTATTATGCAGCACATTACGGAATTATTATTATTATTATTATCCACATCGTTATTATTATTATAATTATAATATAAAACAGGACCACAAGAACTTAATGGCCTATTGAAGTTTTTCATAGAGCAGTTTTGATTATTATTATTTCTGTTATACAACAGAAAACTACATGAGCTAATCGATAGATGATATGACACAGCATTTCAGGTTATTAGTATTATTGTTATATAAAAGAAGACTACAAGAACTTAATGTCTAGATGAAGTTTATCATGCAGCAGTTCAGGTTGTTATTATTATATAAAAAAGTTTAATGGCTAGATTAAGTTTATGATGCAGCAGTTTAAGCTATTATTATATAAGAGAAGACCAGTTTCTTAATGGATCCACCTTCTTATTGGATATTAGTGAAAAGCGTTGTTGACACTTAACAAAACTATGGCTTTGTACTGCCTGCTGGTGTGACCTACTCTCTCTCCCCAATCACAACACTGTCTACCAAGAGTGATTCATATTTGCCAGAAAAATAGTTCACCTTAAAGGCATACAATGAGAGGGTTTATTAAGGCCACAAACAATATTAAAAACTGTGCTATGAAAGATTATGGTATAAAATTTAATAGTAATTTAAAACCATTAGTTAGGAAAATAAGAAATTCGGAACTTACAACTTTCATTAAAATGTAGTTACCAATTCCACTAACAATTGTACATAAAAATTCCTTTGTTTCAAAACTTTGTATACATTGCCTTTACATTTTACCACTTGTGGCCTTCAACATTCAACTTTCTTGCAACAAGAACGAAATAATGTTCATATACTGCAACAATTTTAAAGCCCAACATTTTACTATGGATATAAATGTTAACCATCTCATGTGTACATCAGTATTTAGAATTTTAGAGAAAGTACTTGCCAAAAATTAAATGTTAAGAAATTTTACCAAGAGCTAAAATTTAGACGTGCATCACGTGTTGGCTGCTAATAGCTATTTGCAAGTGTTGCTCCAAAAGCGAAACTTGTCTACTGGCCCGGTTGTCCTTGTGTAGATCCACAGGACACCCCAGGCACAGGAAAAGGGGATGAACACACCCCTCTAAATGATGTTGTGTCCATAGATACAGCTCTTTAGTCTGGCTGCAAGCAGGAAGTTTTAATTGATTCACTGTTGCAGCTGGCACCTAAGTTGAAGGGGTGACGACTTCTCAATGTTATTTAAACTGCCTTAAAGGGGAGGTGCCCAAAATGGCACAGTGCAAAGGAGTTCTCTGTGGTTGTGTAAGGTAATCTATAATATTTGAGTAATGAGGCGAGATGTAGTGCTGATATGAGTTGACAGGAGGAACATTGTGTCAGTGGAAGTTTTGAAAAAATTACATTAATTAAAACTAATTCTGTTGTTGATTTGCTCCCTTCTAGTAGAAGCTATTATAAAGTTGAAGATGAAATGCATGAGGATGAAATAATATTTAGTAGAAGGTATACAGTCAGTATACAGCCATACCATTGGGGAACCAAAGTACCTTGCTTTATGATGATTCAAAGTTATTATATGACATTAACAATAAGCAAGTCTGTATGACTAAGAAACTACTTGAGGGACAAAATTATTTATTGGATTTGACTCATCATCAACTACTACCATTTGGAAAATATGTAATAAAACAAATATAAACATAATTAAAAAACAACCAAGAATGAGTATAAACTTGGTTGAAAGAATATACATTTCAATGGATAAAGAAAGAATGCATGTAGAGCTATGGGTTTTTGAAGTTACTTTGGCTAACTTCATAGAGATTTTTGTAAATAGTTTAGTTCTAACAAAAGCTCACCAAATGGTATTACCTTACTGAAATGGAAAGAATGTAGATAGAAGGTGAGGTAGTTGAAAGGAAATTAACGTATTAGTATTGCTAAAAATGGAAATATAGTAAAAGAATGCTTCTGGAGAAAAAGGTTTTATTCTAAGATTAATTGCATTAAATATCACATCAGAAGGGAGCACCTATGTAATGATGTAAAGGTCTTCAGAAATGCTTTTGGAAGAAAGTAAAAGAGTGAAATTGAAAATATGCAAAAGCATGATGTTTTAAGTATGTACATGGGTAATGATTACCTGGGATATATACGACAGAATGGGGTAGAGAGATATTTAATAAGGCAGAGAAAGAAGGATACACATAGGCAAAGTTGGAGTAGTACATTGTACGTCAGAGTGTAATAAAACAGAATTATGGGAGAAATTGGTAAAACTTTATTCACTAAGCAACTGTCATCCTCACAAGGAGATATGGGATCTTTAACAAAGTGTATACAAAAACAACTACATGCGAAACAATCCATGTCTTGAATATTGGCATATTATCTTCTGCTCCTTTGTGTTTCCATTTTCATTTAAGCATTATATCGTATTGTTCTCTCATTGGACAACTGGAGTTCATTATTTTCATCTTCTTTAGATAGATTAGAGGTGCTTGATATCGCTTGAAAATTTTTATGAAAAATAATTCTTAGCACCAAAACAACATCTCTGGCAATTACAAACTTTCTTTTTTCTGGGCGGGTAGTATATTCTGTATCCCTTTGAGTATTCTTCACACCCTATAAACCAAATATTCTTGTTTTTGGCATTCTATTTGTGTCTCTTTTCTTTGGGTACATGTACAAAAACAGTAGATCAGAACACATTCAAGTGTTTTATGTTTGATCTTTTCCCAAACCAAAGCACAAAATGTTAGTGCTTCTATTCCATTATCAGTTCTTACTACTAGTGCCCCATATCTTTTTCAAAGATTTCAGAAATAGTTCCATTTTCTCTTCAGTTTCATTCTTCAAGAAGAGCAACACATATGGTGGCGAGAAAAACTATTTTTCTTATATAAAATGTACTTTCAACCAGTAATGCATAATTCTTCCAACGATCCACACAGAAGTATGTGAATTAGCACTGGTTCTTCAGTAAGAGCAGAACTTGATTTTTATGGTGATCTATGTTGCTCTCCTACCAAGCATTTCTCACAAAATGCGATATCTATATCTATGAATTCTATATCAGTCTTTTATAACAGTTCTCACATCCTGGAAGTACTGATGGGCCATTTTTTATGCTATCACACAATAACAGATTCCCTCAAACACACTGCTAAATTAATTTCTTCCAACAGTGTTTTAAATGCCATCTTGAGATTTCTCCTTTTCAGTCAGCCATTATAGATACATCATTGCTTTGCAAGAATCTGCAAGCTTTCTCATTTCCTTGAGCTTCACCATATTTATCTAATGCTGTGCTCAAGGAACCCAGTGTAACTGTTAAACTAGGAACAAACATTACATTCCTTGGTGTGATGCTATTCAGTTTGATTCATTCAAAGCAAATAACATTATATCTCCAATTTCATTGGTTTTAATTGTTGCTCAATGTTACTGAATAAACCGTTGCCAATACATTTATCCCCAATGCTTCTTCAAATGTATTAGGATCTTCTGAATCATTTATGTAATGGAAGAACATCTCATTGTAATCAAATATTTCAGGCTTCTTTAGTGCTGAGATTATGTCTTTCTTTTTCCATTTTAATTTTTCTGTCTCTTCTACTGATATACCAGTTCTTTGCAATGCTTGAATATTGGATACTTGTGGAATGTTATCTTCTGCTCCTCTATTTGCGTTTCCACTTTCATTTAAGCATCATATCGTATTGCTTTCTTCATTAGGGACTGGATTTCATCTTTTTTGTTGTGTTTTAGTAGGGAAAGATGCTTGTAATCGCTTGATAACTGTGTGAAAAATTATTTGTTGATGACAAAAAACACCTCAAATTTTTTATCTTCTGGGCAATAAATGCTGCATCCTTTTGAGGACTCTTCACACCTACAAATCACCAATTCCATTTTTGGCATCCCAACTATCTCTTCTTTTTGGGTACATATACAGTAGATCAGTAAACATGTACGAGTTCTTTGTTTTTTGTTTACCCAAACCACAGCTCAAGTTGAGTTTTTCTTCTAAAAGAAGGGGTTCCTGTTTTTTAATCTTTAAAGTGCTGTATTAACAGCTTCCACCTAAAATGATTTATTTAAATTTGCAGTTCCCAGCACAGTTCTTGCAGACACAACAACTGCTTGCATTCCTCCTTGTCATTGTATTTTGGACATTTGTACTGTATTTTGATGATGTATTTGTTGGTGATTGAGATATCTTATTACTTCTTTACTACTTCTGTTCCATTATCAGTTCTTACTACAAGTGTCCCATATCTTTTTCAAAGTTTTCAGAAAGAGTTCCATTTTCTCTGCTGCTTTTTTTCATTCTTCAAGAACATATGGCAAAATTCTTAAATAGAAGGTACTTTGAACGAGTAATGCATAATTCTCCCATCAATCCACATAAATGTATGTGAATTAGCATTGGTTCTTCAGTAGGAGCAGTACTTGATTGGAATGGTGATTTATGTTGCTTACCTTGCAAACATTTCTCACAAAATGCGATCTCTGTATCTCTAAATTCAATATCAGTCTTCTATAACAAGTCTGGAAGTATTGATGAGCCATTTTTTTTCCTGCCACAAAATAACAGATTCCCTTCAACACACTGGTAAATTAATTTCTTACAACAGTGTTTCAAATGCCATCTTGAAGATTTCTCCTCTTCACTCAGCCATTACATATATTTCATTGCTCTGCAAAAACCTGGAAGCTTCCTCTTAACTTGAGCTTCACCACATTTATCTAATGCTGTGCTCAAGCGAAAACGTGTAACCTTTAAACTAGGAACAAGCATTACATTCTTCAATGTGAAACTATCCAGTTTGATTCATTAAAAGCAAGTAACTTGATATCTCTAATTCCATTGGTTTTAATTGTTGCTCAAAGTTACAGAATATACATTTGCCAATACACTTATCCTTAATAGCTCCACTGTCCAAATACCATTAGTTTTCATTTAGATCTCACCTATTTACGAGAACCACACTAAGCAATGTATTATTCTAAGTATTTGTTTCTTCTTGTCAGTGTGTCGGTCATTTCCCTTTCAATGCTGAAACAACAGTCCTTTAACATGCACCCTTGCTTTTTACAGTACTTTTATTAAAGCTTCTTATCCATGCTGACTGTCTTCGAAACTCATTGTTGCTTCCAACGTGTTATGATCTTCCGTATCATGTATGTAATCTCACAAAAACTTCAACACAAAAGAAGCCTCAAATATTTGACTACTATGAGATCTTCTTCAATTACATACATAATACAGAAGATCATAACACATTGGAAGCACCAATAAGTTTCCAAGATAGTCAACATTCATTTATTTCCGTATCATGGATAGTTTCCTAAAGAGGTGCCAAAAATGTATGGATGACAACGGGGGCCAGTTTCAGCATTTCCTTTCATAAAGTTGGTAAGTAAAGCCTTTAAAAGTAGTTTTAAAAATATTGCATTGTTTCATCTGTGCCTTTCTATGATGGCAGCAGATGACGAGTGCCAAGGACATGGACAGGACATGGACAAGGACATGACACTGCGCAGGCGGTTCATAGTTTTTTTGGCTTACCCTGTACTTGAGAATTATCATAATTCATTGATTTGACTATCGAGTTTCATCACTGTTCAATCCTTTCTCCGCATGTAGCTTCTCTCCTGTTAGTATGCCTTCAACTCTCTGCAGGTCAGTAACTCCACCATTCTGTAACTTTATGGTTTGGTTTGCCTTGTAAAACTGCAAATAACTCAAAAAGTTTTAGTACAAATAAATAAAACAAAAACAGATATTTACAAAAACTGTTCAGAGTGATGAGCGTTTTAGTAGTTACAATTAAATTTCTTCCATATGGTATACTGAAATCAGCCTTAATATTTAATAACTAAGTTGGATATTTGAATTACACTTGAAAAATTCAATACAGACCAGAACTGAATCACAGATCTTCAGCTTTCTATGCTGATGCTCTACTATATGGAAAGATGCCCACATTAAACTACCTCATTTGATACAAGTATCTTGATAACCTTCAAGGCGATCGTAAATACTTGAAATATCATACTTTAATAGCAATGTAACCTGTATTTTTCAACTCTGATTCAGCTTTCCAACTTAGCGTCTACATATGGTATTACGAAATAATATTTATCAAACCCAATTACCTAATACTGGTTAACTAAAAAGCCCAGAAATTAAACATACAAAATAACCTTGTTCATCTGCACCTCATTAATCCGGATTGACTTTTTTCTTACTCTTTCACCATGAAAATGTGTCCTTTGATAAATACATATGAATGTACACACCTGTAATGCTGGCACCACAGACTGCATAGAAATCGGCATTGCTTGCATGCTTCAAGCTACACAAAACTAATGTGTGTTCATTTCTTTTCATGACAATCCTAAGAGTGATAATAAACTTCTCATCTGGAATGCTTTCAATTTCTGCTTTTGAAATGTTCCAAATTTCACTATGTACATCAAAGTTTGTATTCATTTGTTTCCGGATTATCCAGATTACCTCTGGCCAGAACGTTTATCAAAATGTTTTAATAGCTATTTCACATGGAATGGTAACAGTATGTGGAAAAGTTCTGACTTCATTTGTAGACTTCCACTTCTTTTCTGATAAGAATTATTCTCTTAAAATAGAATTGATTAGTACCTACCTTCAAACCATTTAACTTCAGCTGAAAATGAAATAGATAAACTTTGAAGCTTTTTTTCTGCTTAGGTAGAAACATTTAAGCTTTTGTTTAAACATAACTTGTCGAGTGAAACAGTAAAAGTCTTTTCGGTTATACTAGGTTTATTTTCACACACTATAGTTACAAAATAACAGAAGGGATAGCAAAGCCTAAACAGATATGAAATTTAGAAGGAAGAGCTAAATGCCAAATAGAAAATATATATAATTATAGAACTGCATACAAATTCAATACAAGCTCGAGATACCATAGAGCAATGATCCGTCATATCCTTCCTAAAAAGGATGATTTCCGGCGGGTCAACCAGATGCACAAGTCAGTTAATGTTGGTTAAGTTGGACATGCAGCAGATACACTATGTGATTTAAAGTATCCGGACACCCCCACAAACATACGTTTTTCATCTTAGGTGCATTGTGCTGCCACTACTGCCTGGTACTCATTATCCACGACCTCAGTAGTCATTACACATTGTGAAACAGCAGAATGGGACGCTCCATGGAACTCATGAACTTCGAACGTGGTCAGGTGATGGGTGTCACTTGTGTCAGAAGTCTGTACGCGAGATTTTCACACTCCTAAACATCCCTAGGTCCACTGTTTCTGATGTGATAGTGAAGTGGAAATGTGAAGGGACATATACAGCACAAAAGCGTACAGGCCAACCTCGTCTGTTGACTGACAGAGACTGCCGACATTTGAAGAGGGTCGTAAAGAGTTATAGGCAGACATCTATTCATACCATCACACAGGAATTCCAAACTGCATCAGGGTCCACTCCAAGTACTATGACAGTTAGGCGTGAGGTGAGAAACCTTGGATTCCATGGTCAAACGGCTGCTCATAAGCTACACATCATGCAGGAAAATGCCAAACGATGCCTCGGTGGTGTAAGGAGCATCAACATTACACGATTGAACAGTGGCAAAACATTGTATGCAGTGACGAATCACGGTACACAATGTGGCGATCCGATTGCAGGGTGTAGGTATGGCAAATGCCCTGTGAACGTCATATGCCGCATGTGTAGTACCAACAGTGAAATTCGGAGGTAGTGGTGTTATGGTGTGGTTGTTTTTCCTGGAGGGGGCTTGCACCCCTTGCTGTTTTGCGTGGCACGATCACAGCGCAGACCTACATTGATATTTTAAGCACCTTCTTGCTTCCCACTGTTGAAGAGCAATTCAGGGATGGTGATTGCATCTTTCAACATGATCAAGCACCTGTTCATACTGCACAGGCTGTGGTGCAGTGGTTATACGACACTAACATCCCTGTAATAGACTGGCTTGCACAGAGTCCTGACGTGAATCCTATAGAACACCTTGGGATGTTTTGGAACGCTGACTTCATGCCAGGCCTCACCGACCTACATCGATACCTCTCCTCAATTCCGCACTCCGTGAAGAATGGGCTGCCATTCCCCAAGAAACCTTCCAGCACCTGATTGAAAGTATGCCTATGAGAGTGAACACTGTCATCAAGGCTAAGGGTGGGCCAACACCATATTGACTTCCAGCATTACCAATGGAACTCGTACGTCATTTTCAGCCAAGTGTCCAGATACTTTTGATCATGGAGTGTAAGTATCTGCAGCCTACCACCTCAATCAGGGTAGCATCTCTGATGCCAGTCTTACTGACTTAAATGCATAGGCATTATTTGTTGGAATGGAGCTTTGCTTTCTTTCCTCTGTGACTTCAGGCTATCTTTCACTGCAAAGAAGCAAGAGGTTATTAATAGAGTCAACTGAAATATTCAATGTCACAGTCGGGATTTGAACATGGTTCTCCCGCTCTCTGTGCAGTTGCTCTAACCATTGAGCTACTGTGAGAACATGCCGGTGGGACACTGAATTCCCCAATGACTCAAGTTTTGTTCCCAGACAGACCACCAAGGCATCTCACTCGAGATGACAATCTCAGTGGCGACCTGCAATCGCAAATACTTCAGTGCTGGATATTTACATGTTTCTTAAGGTTTTACTTTATTGGTGGTCTGTCTTGGAACAAAACTTGAGTCAATTGGAGAATTTAGTGTCCCACGGCATGGTGTCACAGTAGTTCAATGGTTAGAGCAACCGCACGGAGAGCGGGAGAACCATGTTCAAATCCTGGCTGTAACATTGAATTTTTCAATTGACTATTAATAACTTGCCAAGCCTGGCTAAGGTCTGTAAAAAGTATAATTAATTTCAATTAATTATATATCTAATAATAATAATAATAATAATAATAATAATAATAATAATAATAATAATAATAATAATAGTAAAGTAAAAGCAAGAGGTTGGTTTTGATCATTTAGTTTTCCCTCTAAATCAAAATTAAGGATCTAACTCTGAAAGCACAGTCCCTGTATTCAGGTGGTTTAGCCTGATGCATATACGTCGAATGAGCAGTTTTATCAAATGAAACCATTTAAGAGTGGCTGTTTCTCTTCTGCTGTCGCATGAGCAAATAAAAGTTGTCCTTTCAGATGTCATCCTCCAGGAATGAGTTGTAGTAAATGCTTTTTGACGCTGATGGATCATCAGTCTTTCCTTTGAAAGTCATATATTCTGCAGTAAAATTCACCTACTGAATGATGCAAATTCAATAGTAATGGAATTTCCAGTTTGTGCACAGTTAAATTTCCATTAAGCTTATTAACATATCTTACATATTCTTTGCAAAACAACAAAATACGAACAATGACTTGCACAATGTTGTAGATGAGGTGAATCTGCTGGCACCAATGGGACATTTAAAAGTTTTAAAGATCAACACCTGAAACATTTTCACAATCACTCTGCAGCTGAGGATGTGGACAACAGTTAAGTTTTTAACAAGTAAATTAAGATGTTATGGATTACCTGGTGGTTTGTTTCACAGGATTCTGAGGGGAGGGAGAGAGAAAAGAAGGAAAAATTCTGGTGTTACAATCACATGCCTTACTCTACTCGTTCATTTAAAAGCTATTCTTGCGAAAGCTTATTTTACTATTTCTTATTAATCCAGATAAACTTTAAATTTGTATTTGCGCATTTTGTTGTAGGATACAATAGGTAAACATTTTTAAAGAGCATGTCCCTATGTCAGTGTTTCCCAACAGGGGTTCCACCATCTCATAATAGGGGTTCTGTGGATACTATAAAATCTTTCATGAACAGTTGTAAATCAATCATACATTTCTTTTTGCCACAGACACTCTACATATTTAGGTGATGCATTGATGTGTGGCGTCCCCTCAATGATTGGATCAAATAAAGGATTTATTTCTCTCATGAAAGGAAAGTGTCCAAATATTATCATAAGTCACTGCTTTTTACATCGTGAGATTCTTGTAAAAAATGCTTGGAGATGAAAGATGTTCTCGACATGAGTTAGTATAGTTATTTTCAATATCATATATTTGCCAAAATATGGCAAACCATGGGACAAGAGCATATTACTCTCCTGTTACACATGGAAGTCAGGTGGCTTTCAAGGGGTAAAGTGATAGGCAGATTATTTGAACTTCAAGAGGGCTTCTGGTTTTCTTTAAGGAGCATAATAAAACAGCTTTCTGCAATTTTTTAAGGCAAGTTCAGGATCATGAAACCTGCATACCTTGCAAACGTTTATGGCCATTTACATATTTATTGTATAAGCCATATACAAAAACAAAGAAAATATGACCGGCATTCAACCCTGGCTCTTTAGTGGTCATATTCATAAATCAGAAGGTTTTTCTTAGTCTACTTCCTTTAATTCTTAATTTCTTACTTTATTTATCTCTATTGACTGTCCAAATCCATTTCTTTTAACTTTACTTAAGTATTCCCTAAGCTCCTACTGTCCTTGTAAAACATTTCAGTTATAGCAAAATTTCTATCTTAAACCATTTCTTTCTGATAAACCCTTTTCTCCAAATTTCTGTTCCTTTGCACTTAAATATTTTATGTTCAACATCTTCTCCTCCACATATGGGGCATTGATTTTGTGGAATACCCTTCCTTAAACCTAACCTTGACACACCAGTTCTTACCCATATAATGCTGTCTCGTTCTTCTTTGTTTACTATGTCTGTGTATTTTTCCCTTCTCCATGTGTTTTTCATTGGTGTACAGAACACCAGAGATCTCTTTTCAGCTAACTCGCTAAATAGGTTTTGTACTTCTATATCTTCAAATGTCTTCCTTGCCATTTTCCAAAAGTTATTCACATTATTTTCGCTTCTCTTCCAGCTCATTATTCTCCAAATTGCTCCATATGCTGTTTATCCATCCACTTGGTATTCTAAAAACATTGTCTTAACACATTTCTTTTGTTTAAATTCAAGATTCTAAACCAATATTTCAAGCTCTTTTCATTATCTTTCACTTACTTGGCACCCTACCCCTTTCAATTTGAGCTACCTGTCTTACAACTGCATTTGGTAACCCTAGCATTTCTCTGCAGAATATTCTATACACCTCATCATTATTCTCCCATCCTTCCTCCCTCCCTCTAATCCTCATATTTCTATGTCATACATCATTTTTGCCTCCACACCATACTGTATACTTTCTCTAGCCGTTTGATATTTATATCAGGTACTCCATATTTACTACTTCTGATAGCTGACACAGCTCCTTTTCCTTTTGCTAGTGCACACTTCTTCTGTTTCTCCTATTTATTGCCTCCATCTATTTTAACTCCTAGATAAATACACTCTCACATTACCCTATATTCTTCATTTTCTTCCCTCCATTTTTCATATTTACTTAGTTTTCCTCCTTTCTTAAATCCACAATCTGTGTTTCTTCTTGGTTCACTTTTAATCTCCATTTTTTTGCAGTATTTTGGTCTATTCCTTGTAAGGCAAGTTTTAAACCATTAACTGTAATCGATCCTACCAATAGGTCATCTGCAAAAAGTAAACCCAGAGTAGAGTAGACCCAGAATTTGATTATTATTGATGACTGGCATAAAATTATTATTCCTCCCAATTTCTAGTAAGAGGGTCACTCCAAAAGTGTTGAGAATGGATGCAATAAAGTATTAAAAATTTAGATCTGATCATTGCATCTTTTCAAAATATTTTCCATTGCATTCTATACACTGACTCATCCTTTCAAACCATTTCTCAAATGCTGAATGCCATTCTTCTTTGAAGAGAGAGCAAATATATTCTTCATAAGCAGCTATTGCGGCTTCAGGTGACTAAATCGTTGGCCTCAAATTTTTTCTTTCATTTTGGAGAATAGAAAAAATCTGATGTGCTACACACATGACTTTCTGTACTCTTGTACAAACTATTTTTACCAACGTTTATTCTCCACATGCTTCATGTTAATTGAGATATCGAGATGTCAATCTTATTGCTAATTTTCTTGTAGATGCGAGCGAAATTGCTAGGCTTTAAGCGAGTCAAATATTTTAAGAGCTGGTTGCTATGCGAAGTATTCCATTCTCTTGGCATTACCAGGACAAAAAAAAATGAATAACGAATTTGAGAAAAAGTATAAGTATTGGAAAATTTAAGGGAATAACAAGCAATATCTCAAAAATGGTTCACTCTACAAAAAAAAATGTATAAGACATAAATTGTGTATTTTAACACGATCTACATTTTTTGTGCAGTAAAATTTTGTCTATCTCTTATGGTTTACCAGTTATGCAAAAGTTGTTCACAATGAAGAACACTTTTGGAGACATTCCCAGAAAATTCGAGATATATATTTCATTTGTCATGAAAATATCTTAAACATATGATATTTTAATCAAAATCGTTAGAGCCATTTTTGAGAAAATTAAAATTTTCGAAAAATGTTCCATGTAAAGGGTAGTCTGGGGTGGGGGGATTTTCTTGAAAACCTTCGTGTTGCATCTCTGGAAGATACTGAACCTAAATACCAAGTTTGGTGTTTATCCGACTGTTTGTTTCTGAGTTATGCTGTTAACAGACATGGACATGTTTCCAAAAATGCTTTTTTTGGATTCAGGGGGTCTCAAAACATGTATTTCCGGTGAAATCTCGGTATCGAATTTTTGGGTGGAATACAATACTTCCCCTACTTACTATACATAGTAGAGAAAGTAAAAAGTCGCATGGGGCCAAATCTGGACTGTGGGGAGGATAGGACAAATATCCGACTTCTGCAGAAATTGGGTTGTTTTTGTGCAGTGTGGACAGAGGCATTGTCATGGTGCAACAAAATTCCATGCAGACCAGTCTTAGGATGTTTTTTTCTCAGTTCATTGAACACTTGTGGCAGACATTTAGTGGTATAACATCTGGCAGTAATAGTCTTTTGTCCCTCAAGCAGAATCGTCACAATGTGACTACTTGCTGAGAAGGAGCAGATCATCTTCTTGCCAACACTTCACTTTTGTTGGGGGAACTTCTCCTGCGAAGAGCCAGACCGATAACTGTCATTTAGTTTCTGGATCATAATGGTAGATCCAGCTTTCGTCACCCGTTACAATGTTTAATATGTTTTTGGATCTTCCTCCATTGAATTTTTCAATCATGTCTGGCACCATTTTCTGCTAATTTGTGAGGTGGTGGGGGATCCAGCAACTGCAGAGCTTTCTGACGAAGTTTTTTTTTCAGGATTGTTTTCACTGCTGCCGATCCAATATTTAGGGTTCCTGAATCTGACCATACGTGCAACAATGATCTTCCCACAACATGCGCTCTGCTTTCACCACACTTTCATCCATTGTTGCTGTAGCTGGCTGTCCCACTCAGTCTTCATCTTCAAGCGAATTCCTTCCTCTTCTAAACTCTGCATACTATCGATAAATGGTGGATTGCGAAGGGCAAAGATCTCCAAATGCACAATGCAGTCTTTCAAGACACTCTCTCCCCCCTAAACTGACTTTAAGGTCATAGAAAATCATAGCACGGAAATGCTCTCACTTGAGATCCATCCTAGCGTATGGCATAGCAACACCTGCTATACATACACATGCGGTGCTGACAATGCACAATGTTGGAGAGTGCCCAGACTTGCATATGTTGCTATCTGAACTTCATTCTGAGACTAGGAAAAGCCGCTTTGGCTTACACTACTCACTGTTGCCCATTCTCAAAACTTTCCGAGTGACCGTCGTAATATATCTATGTATAAATTAAATAGGACTGCGCTTAGCTTGCATCCTTGTCTGCTCTTCTTTATCATCGGAGATCTATGACTTGCATTATGTTGTGCCGGTATATTGCTGTGGCAGCTCAGTTGGTTAGAGTAACCAGATGGAAACTGAAAGATCTGTGGTTCAAATTTTGATTATGGTTGGATTTCAGTCTGATCCTACATTTCCAACCTTATGAACAATTAATAGTTGGTTCAACTATGAAGCCTGGAATTTAAAGTACTTATGACATTGTAAGTCGCTAATGGGATGTGCCATCTTAAAATGAATTTGAGATTTCCTTGTGGTTTACTGGGGAAAATGCAAGTCAGTTAGGGAATATATGTTATGCTGGCATGCTGCCATGACAGCTCTGTTGGTTAGAGCAACGGGGTGGAAAATGGAAGATCCATAGTTCAAATCTCACTATGACATTGAATTTTTCAGTCTGAGTTTATCTTTACAATGTTGTATAATTGGATTTACTACTTTTTTAGAAAACAGAATTACTATATAACTATGTATATCCTCTTTCTTGCACTGTCCTTGTAAATTGCAGTATTAATTAGCCATTTTCTGCTTTTGCTAAAATATTTTAATTTACAACTCAAAACTGTTCCCTGTATATACCATGTTATGGAATAAACAGTGTTGGAAGGAATATAATTTCCAAGTCACTGCTACCATTACTACATCACATCCATGACTGTGAAACACTCATGCACACACAAAATTAAATTTTTTAAACGCATTTTGTTTTCTCAAAATGCGAAATTAAAAATATTAATTTTTTTATACATAGAGAAAATATACTCCTTTCTATTTTGAGAAGCATCTAAGTCAGAAAGTTTCTTCCCAAACTTGAAAGAAAGAAAAAAGGGAAGAGAGAACAAATGTATGATACTACTAAATTTGAGTACAAACATAAGCTTTTATGTCCAAAAGATTTACTTAACAACATTCTTAAATAAAAAAGAATGGTTTATTCTTTGCCATTAAACATCAAACCAAACAACTATTACACAATAATTTATTCCAAAGTCTGTAGCAAATTTGTAAGCAATGTGAAGTACAACTCTTTATGTTTCAATATACACTATCTTATAATATTGTTTTTATTATTTATCCGATCAAGTTGTTTTAGTATTATCAAAATATTCTTTTCTGTCTCAATTCACAAGCTGAGGATGGTTATTCAGCACTCGGTAAATAGGCTTTCTCAACTTTACAGGTTTCAAGGTTCATTGTGAAATGACAACCTTATCAAGACCATTATAAACATTTCTGCTGGAACCTCCACATCACCTGTGCAGAGAACATCAGCATTAATATGACTGCATGTAACTATATACCATTTATTGAAAGCTGTTTTTATGAACTGAAATTTGTTCCCAATGGCCATGGTTAGCCAAAGGTTTAAGATAAAAGATAAACAGAAAATGTGTTAACTTTTGCTAGAGCTTTGCTATAAATATTTTTTAAGTGCAGAATAATCTTTTCCTTTAGAAAGTGATATTACAATCAAGGACAGAAAATTTTCATTATAATACCATGCTTTTTCTTCTATTTATCCTTTGTTCTGCCTATTATCTTATTATTTAATTTGTAATATTTTTAATAGGTAATTTTCCCTCCAAAATTAATTCCTCTCATAAGCATGTTTAATACACAATTAAACAATCAATGAAGCACTATTAAGGCTATTTAGAATCTGGATAGAGCTTCCATAGAGGCACAGCTAAGATTGTCCAAAAAATAAGGCACAATAAAATGTTATGGATGCCAGATAATAAGTAGGTAATAATGATTTGATCACTACTTTTTAAATAAAAAAAAATTAATAAATGTTAAAAGTATGCTTCTATTGTTCTAACCTTATATACAAAGAAACTATTTTATACCTTTTTTATTCTAATTATGGTCTGAGTTACATTTGAATAATTCATGAAGTATTTGTCTGAAATGCAATAAAATAACCCATCTAAAATTAAATACTTCACATATTCTTTACATATGACATGAAATTATATAAATTAAAATCTTGTAAGTATCTCAGCACATAAAGATGATGCAGCCAACACTATTTTTGATGGTTGTAGTTAAACCTACAAGCTACTAGGAAGCTTTAGATACTACATTTCTGGAACAAAATAGTACATTATTCACTTTTTTTGAGCAGCAACATTGTAGTTCAGATAGCAGTCACATGTTTAAAATTACACAAGGGAATAAACATGCCAACAGAAAAATTCACTGTTTTAACCACATTTTTTTGCAGAAAGATTGTAATAAAATGTACTCTTAACAAAGATTTAAATTGTTTTACAATAACTCACTGATCCGGTATGAAAATGTTGAGCTGCAAATTCCCCCCGAGAAAGCCAAAATAAGTCAAACAGTTAAATCCATTTTGCTTATATTGTTACATCAAAGGCATATCCTGGTTAGGTATCTAATATAAACTTCCATCAGCATTTCACTTCACAAACACACAATAATTGGAGCTGATATAAAGGCACAAAACTGGAGCTCTATGTTGTATGCTTATTGACTGTATCTGCATGTTTCTTTTTATCACAGCAGATTCAATCTTCACAATATGCATCCTTGACTTAATTTAAAAGTATAAATGATTTATTCTGCTGTTTACCAGCTTTATTGTAAAGCAATGGTATAGGGAGTGGTTCTTTGCTGTGTGGCTGTCATATGGCATGGAAAATGAGAGAATATGTTTCTAAACGCTCAAGAACTTATTGATGTCTTAATGAGCTTATCTAGAAGATAAAGCATGTTTCGTATATAGCTTAAAGTGTGCAGTACACTGAAAGCATTACAATAATATGCTGTAACATCTCAACCAAGAAATACAACAACAGATTTACCCAAATAACTAAGAAGATAGAGAGCAGAATCTTTAATTTCATTTGAACTTGCACTTTTGGTTTATGTGTACTATATAAAGGGAACTTAATAAATGGCATCTCTTTGCATTTTGTAAATAGCAGTTATGTTAATTCACTGCATCTGAAAGCTTCCCCACAGTAGCTCTACACTGGAAACAGTTATGTTGGTAGCACAAACTTGCAGTTGCAACAAAACAAAAGAAATTAGTACACTTGCATTCATAACAGATACTGGAAGTGTTTATCCTCATTGCTGAAGGATAGCTAAACTTGTTCATACAAACAACTTAAGACTTTCACTATCTTTTTGCATAACCAATTGCACATAATATACTTGCAAATCTTTATTTTATAAAAGGAGGTATTAAACTGATAATGAAGGTTAATGAAATTGGTCATTTGTCACATAACTGATGTCAATACGGCCTGGTTTTACAGTTTAAGCTTAATTGGACTTAAGCTACATGGAATTTTATAATGCATAGTGGAAGTGATAAGCTGAGCTTATATGTGGCTTGGCTTAAACTGTACTGAACTGCGGTTTAAGGTAAGGAGTTGCCATGTTATCTGAATATATTAGAAATTGGGAAATACAAATTATGTTAACTGATATGCATAACAAAAGACAACCTGGTGTTTATAATGTGTCCAAATCATTTCACATATGGGATACTGAGAATTCTATGACAGATCTCGAATAATGTATCTACCTGAAAATATTGTTAAAATTAAACATAAAACTGACTAGTAAGCATAACTTAATTCTAAATTTACATTTCATATGTTTATGAAGTAGGCACTCATTGCCATATCTTCAACATGTCCCTTTATATTTCAGAAACAAAGCCCTCTCATCAGAAATAATGCTTCTCTGACATTGAGGTTACATGCAAGTGGAAGCATGCTAATTACAGTTATACACTTTTCTGGGCATCTCAAAATCTACAGCATGCAAAGCTGTCAAAATTCCTTCACACCATTCTAACTCACTCTTCATATCACAGTTTGTCTTTTTTACTCCATAATAATTAGTCCAATTATTTGCACTCTTATTATATGCTTATGCTGCTTCACAACTTCTAGGACAGGGCTGTGAAACTTGGCTAAGTCCAAGAGCACAACTGTTCAGGGATTATGTTCTGTTGTAATTCAACTGCCTTCCACTATGTAAACAATTGATGATATATGCATAGAACTAGTTTTGTGTACAAGTAGTTAACATTAAGCATAAAGAAAACTGCAACTATTGTAATTAAAATCTTGAGTATAGAAAATTATTATACATGCAATATTTTTATTAAAAAGTTTTTAATGGAAACCACCATGGTTTTGTATTTTACTGTGTTTGCAGTGGTGACTGAAACGTTCTCAGAACAATAGCTTAAATACAAAATCTCACTTCAAGCAAGATTGCTCCTGAAATTTGACATCTCTTATTATTTACAATTTCATCCAGATCAAGCTCAAACTTAAAACCAGATAAACATAATATTGAAATCAAATGTTCATCACTATGCTGCTACAAAACCAAGGAATTTATTAATTTGGAATTAAGCTCTTCTTAAGATATTACTAAACATGAACAGTCTTTTACAAATTCATTGTCTGAAAAAGGTTTGGATAGCTAAGCAACTAGATAAGAAATTCTGTAACTAGTATGAACATTAGATGGTCAGCGAACTTCAAGGGTGGCACATTCATTTTTCACTATCTTTTTATATTAGGTTGCGATGCGTAATTAATTACTGTTTCACACACTAGACAATGCATATTTCCATCCTCTAACACAAAAAAGTAATTTTCTTCCTTGCCATAAACAAACGATGGGAATTTACTAGATGTGCATCTGCAAGCATTACCAACTTTTCAGTTCCATGGAGTTGTTTGGCTCAGTAAAGCCAAACATGGTTGCACTACTGTAAAACTCCAAAAACTTAAACCAAAGCGTAAACCTTGCTTAAGCAATGTTCATAGCTTCAGCTTAAGCAACTGTAAAACTGGCCTTAAGAATATACAGCTGCTCTGGTTTATTATTGCCTCATTTATATTAAACCATCGTAGTAGATGTGCTTGATGAGGGGTAAGCAACATAATCACCAACAGGTACATATATGGTGAGTTCATTTGTTGATGTTCATGTTTTAGTATTCTAGAGAATGTTTGCTAGTGACAGAATATGAGAAGATTAAAACTTTAACAGCCATCATTATAGGGAGCCATGAGCTCCAAATGCTGCATACTTTTAAAGTGCTTTGAGTAATTTTTCTGCCCGTTTCCTCCCAGTTTTCCCTTTAAGCATGTTAGTTTCTACATGGTATGGATCATACAACATGGAATGCTTCCTCAAATGCTCAATGAATTCCTCTCTCAGTTCACACTTCAAGTGCTGGAAACACACTTTTAAACACAAAGAGCCTAATGGCACCATATGGTTCCACTGTTTTTCTTTGGCATCTTTGTTATTGTAAGCGAGGTAATACATAAAAACTGTTGTACTACTGAATCACATAGTGACATCAATAATGTAAGCATTCATTTGGCACATACAAAAACTCAGCTGAACAACTAAACATTTGTAGTCATGCTTTGAAATTTGGTGTACAATTTGATCAGCATACGTGAATGTCATCACAATTTGCTATGAATTTGTTTTAGGTTAAATGCAGATAATGTCCCTAACAACAGTGAAGAAAACTGCCTCTGTGATCAAGTGGTCAGCATTGTGGCTTCATTCCATTCCTGGCTGGAATGGGTGAATGTTTCTTAAATTAGAATAATTCTCTATCCCCCTTCCTCTGCAGAGTACAGAAGTGTAACCCACCGGAAGCAAGCACACATCAAGTGATTGTTTCTAGAGTTAAAGTCACCAAAATGACTAGAGTAGTTAAAGGTAGAAAATAAGGGAGAAGGGAGAAAACATGAAGAAAGACATAATAGTTATTTCAAACATCACTAATTTTATTTTTCATTTTTAATGATATTAACATACTATATGGCGGTCCATGGGATAAAGAGAGGCAATGTATTATAATATTGTTTCTTTTTTCATAAGCACTACTGTACTGTGCATTAGGAAAGTTGCTGTGCACATGAGATTAGGCATACAGGTTGTAAGTTTGAATGAAATTAAGGTTTTTCTAGAGAGTTTTGCTGCAAGATATACTGGTTGAACTGATTATTTAATGTTGTACAAGTTTTTCTTTATCATTTATTCTAATGTCATGTGACTTAATTGTTCTAGTTCAATATTAAGTAAGTAAACAGCTATTGAAAAAGTGATAATGATATAGTGTTTCATTGTTCAATTTAGTTTTTAATTACAGTTCTATCAACTGAGGAACATGTTTTTCTAGTTGAGTGCTTTTTTTGCCAATATGATAAAAACAGATTTAATGCAAGTGCCATTTGCTGAAAAATTCCCAGAAACAATAATTGTACTACAATTCGCTACCTTAGGATCAGACTGACGTAACTACACTTTTTGCTGTTTTTGAGTTACGACTACTTCCGTAATCAGATAGGATCAAACAATCGTATCTCTAGCTATAATAGTGTCGAAGTTAAGTGTCAACGTAACTACATTGTCATACTTTTTGTAAGAGTCAAAGGAACGTAAAAGCTGTTACGTTTGACTGACCCTAACGCTATCTGCAAAATAATAATTTTGGTAAGGATCAGAGGATGGTAAAAGCTGATACATTTGTCTGACCCTAACACTTCATTTTATTATTGACACCTGATAAGCTCTTGCGTTTGTCTAATCCTTCCTGCCTACGTGACCGGCCACTGTAATTTTCCTGTTATTTTTTAATTATTGCCTTTACATACACAATTCCACATTTGAAGGAGTGCACATCACCAAATCGTGCATGAAAGCACATGTATTTAAAGGCAATTTGTTATTTAGTGCAATATTGCTTAGCAGTATGTTTTTAGCTCACAAGCATTACATTTGTAGATTTAAAAATTAGTGAAACTCTCTTATGGAATCCAGAGAGAGAAGAATGGTTCAGTTAGTAACTGAACAGAAGAATAATGAAAATAATGATAAATGTAAGTATAAAATACATTGGAACAAAGTGTAAATAAATATATGTTTGTTAGTTATTAAATTGTATATACGATATTGAAATAATAATTGAATTATATATGAGCTGCTAATTTAAACATAATTTAGTTAAAGCATTCAGTAATTTGTTATTTTATAGTTTATGACAGTGGGGCATCAGAAGATGAGGAAGGAGAAGCATTGTTTAAAGAATTTATAGCAGCAGCTGACTCAGATACTGATCCTGATTATGGGCCAAAAAGTGATCTAAGTGAGAATGGTGAGTAATAATTGTGATGTTATGATTTTGGACTCTTACTCTTACTTACTCCTACACCTTGTTATTATTTTATTATTATTGTTGTTGTGGTTGTTATTGTGTTTTGGATGTCTACACTGTAGACACATTATTCATTTATTACAGATTGTAATGATGAACAAGTATAGAGGGGCGTTGTCAATCCTAATGTGAAAGCCAGAGTTCTGGTGGCACAATCTATGGAAATTAATAGTCCTGAGTCAGTTAATGAACCCAGTAACGATTCTAATTATCTGGAATGAGAAGGGTGATATTCTTATAACCTTCTGAGAGTTCTTCTGATTAACATTTTGGAATATAATGTATTACAGACACAGAGAGGCATTGTTACTGTAAACATGGTTCAGGTTGCAGAATCTATGGAAATGGATGATACTAATTCAGGCAAAGAGCCTGTGCTAGATGATCTGTGTGAAAGGGTGAGTCATCATAGAACCTAGGGAACCATCTTTTTATTAAACCATATTTATTCTATATTTACGAATAGGCCTGTTTATAGCTACCATTTATTATTAATTTATTACAGATTCCAGCTATGATGAACAAACGGGAAGTGATGTCAATGAAAATGTGGAGAGCAGGTTGCAGAATCTAAAGAAACTAATGGTAAAATCAGTGAACATCCCGTTACAAGGAAAAGAAAGAAGAGGGTTGTTATGGAAGAATGGAAAAGAAACAAAAAAAGACGTAATAGTCGGGGAAAGCATACACTTCTATCACAAATCAAGATGTTCCAGCTCGAAGGGTGCGTGAAAAAGTTTGTTCAAGGTGTATTCGAAAATGTAATAATAATTTCAATAACAATGATAGACAAAAAGTCCATCAAGCTTTCTGGGATCTTGGTTCTACTGAACTTCAGAGACAATATTTGAATTCATTAGTTGATGAATATGAAAACGAAAGTATCTGAACACAATCAGAACATTCTAGAAGAAAAAATAGTAAACGTCTTTTCCTAGTCAAAGGATTTGATAAAATTCAGGTATACAAGCAATTTTTCCTCACTACCTTTGACATATCGGAAACGTTTGCGAGGACAACCATTGAGAAAAGAGGTGATCACAACGTAATAGAGAAAGAGAAAAGAGGTCACCATGCACCTGGTTGGAAACCACCCGAAGATAAGGAGGAGGAAATCAGAAAGCATATCCGGAAATTTCCAGCTCTCCCATCTCATTATTCCAGGAAGAAGTTTGACAAGGAAGACTTACCTGCATATTTAAATATTTGGATCATGTATAACAATGAATGTTTCAAATATTCTAATCTTACACAGATGGAGAAGGAAGATGAAAATACGAAGAAAAACAATGATGATCACATCAAGAAGAAAGAATTGGCACGAGAAATGAAGAATAAGAAAAAGGATGAAGCAAAAAAAGGTGAATGTGTTATGGCAGAATATGAGTTGGAGACAGTACTGTACTGTCCTAAGACAAATTCCAAGTCTTTGTTTTATAAAAGACAATTTTTTGTCTATAACTTGACAATTTTGAATTTATCAAACAACCAAGCCAACATGTGAGACGAGTCAACAGCGAAAAGGGGTTCAACAAAAGGGCATCGTGTGTTTCGGACTTTCTGAGAGATGTTGCAAATGGAAAGGAAATACCATTATTTTCAGATACATGTGGTGGACAAAACCGAAATATTAACATGCGTGCGATGTTGTTATATACCGTCCAGAATATGAACATTTCAGTAATCAATCAGCGGTTTTTCGAACCAAGCCACTCACAGATGGAAGTGGACTCTGTACATGCCTGCATAGAAAATTAGAGCAAGCACATAGATATGTTCGATCCCCTAGGATGGTTCACTGTAGTACGCATGGCATCAAAGACACACTGTCATAGAGATGGATTCTACGAAATTCGTAAACTTTACTGAACTTCAGAAAGAAACAATTAGGAATAGAAACACGGATGAAAAAGGAGAAGCAGTGAGCTTGTTGAAAATTGTATGGATGTAATATGTAAGGGTGAACCATACAAAATATATTTCAAGTATTGTTTCGATGAGGCAGAATTTCATGAGTTGCAGTCTATAAGAGCTGGGCACAGTAGAAGAAATCAAACATAGGAATTAGCATTACAACCTGTCTATGACAGTCCCCTGCCAATCACCAAAGAGAAACTATCCGATCTGAAAGAGTTATGCCAGAAAGGGATTATTCCACAGAAGTAACACTTATTCCTCACTTCACTCCCATTACAACAGTGTAATATTAATGTAATTTTGTTTATCATTTATTTTATGCTTTAATAAAAATGTCTTACAACAACAAAGCGTGTGCAGTTTCGTTATAAGATTGCAATACCCATAGAGTCGCAGCAGGAAATCGTAATTTATTTAGGATCAAAGAGACGTAACTACAGCACATTTTATTAATATATTAAATATCTACTTAATAACTGATTATTACAAACTAAACATCAATGCCAATCATTGGGCAAATGAACTAGGTTATCGAATTTCACAACAAAGTTTGTGTTCAGCAACGCTAATATACATATAGCATCATCACAAACTTAAAAACTTAAATATCTCAAAACATGCATTCGTGTAGTTACGTCAGTCTGATCCTAAGGTAGCGAATTGTACAATCATTCCAAAGATGGGACTACCCCAAATTATCCTTTACAAGGAATATTTCCCAACATTTTTTATTTTCTAAAAAATGGCTCTAAAGGATTTTGATTAAAATACCACATATTAAGGATATTTATATGAGGGGTAATCAGAAACTAAGATTACAAAGCCTGCAGTGAAGCGTGTACGTTTTATTTCATACAAGCAATACAGCCAATTGATAGTACATGTATTAGGTTATTTTTCGACAGTCTCCATATCGGTTTAGGCACTTGTCAATTTGTAGGACGAGTTTGAATATTCCCTTCTAGTAAAAATTGCATGTTCAGCCACATTGTCACAAAGTGTTTCACCTTCTCGTCTGAAACGAAGTGAATCGTCAACCTCCTAGGTGCTCCTTCAAGCGAGGAAAAAGGTGAATGTCGCTTGAAGCGAGATCCGGGCTGTAGTGAGGGTGGTCGATGTCCCAGCAAACTGCTTCAACAGCGTGGTGGTCTTCTGGGCTGTATGAAGTTGTGTGTTGTCGTGAAGGAAGATGACGCCCTAGGTGAGAATCCGGCCATTTCCTCCTGATTGCTTCATGCAATCGTGTCAAGGTCTCAGTATCAGTCAGTGGTCACTGTGTGTCCTCTCTCCGAAAACTCCAAGAGTATTACACCAGCGCTGTCCCAAAACATTGTGGCCATCACCTTTCTGGCAAATGGCATTACCTTAAACTTCTTTACCTTTGGAGAGGAGGGGTGTTTCCACTCCACTGACCACTGCTTACTGCTGGGGGTGTAGTGGTGGATCCATGTTTCATCACCCATGACAATGTGGTGAAGAAAACTGTTCCCTTTTGTGGAGAACCATTGTAAAAGTTGCAGACTTGCCCCCATGTGCTTCTCCTTGTTGGTTGGACAGATTTTGTGGAAGCCATCAGGAACAAACTTTCTGGTACTGGAGAATTCGTGAACGTGATGAATGCTTTCGAATGGCATTCCCAATTCTACTGTCATATGCCATATCATGATCCTCCTGCTGTCCTGAATCAGCTCCTCTATGCAAGCTGTGTTGATGCCATGCTGGATCGGCTACTGCGATCCTTGTCGGTGATATTTTCTCTACCAGCCGCAAACTTTTGACACCATTCTGCGACATGCTGACGAAACATAACAACCTCTCCATAAACCTACCAGAGAACACCTGCGAAAGTCATGTACACTGAAGTTCCATGGGAAAAGAAAAAGGGGTACACAAGATAACTAATATCATTCTCAAATTCAGGTATGCTTTCATGTTGTTATTCTTCTTTATTTTCTTTAAAAGTTGTATATTAGTGTGCAATATTTTTGCAAATTTTACAATTATATTTTCATTGAACATTTTCATTTCATTTTTAATTCTGCGCACCGAAATTAGTGGAACTCACCAATTTTTAATCGTGCCGCAAAAAAAGTTTTCATTTGTAATCTAGTGCAATTGGTGAACAGATAGACAAAGTCTTACTACACAACAAATACTGAGGTTATTTAACCATACAATTTATGTCAAATAAAATTTTTAGTAGCATTAACCATTTCCGAGATATTCTTTGTTATTTGTTTGAATTTTCAAATACTTCATACTTTTCAACTGCAAATCACTATCCCATCTTCTTTGCATTTGTGCAAAAAGAAAGAGTTTCAAAGCTACCACATAGTGATCAGTTTTTAAAAGATTTAACAATTGCTTTAGCTTACTGTATTCTTCCTATACCTACAATGAAATGTGTAAATTTGTAATGAAAGCTTATCTATATTAACAAGAGGTAGATAGAAGAATAAAGCTTTGTAAGAATAGTTTGCAAAAGAGTAGAGAAAGTCATGTAAATGCAACACATCAGATTTCACCAGAAATACATATTTTAATGTTTCCAAAAAAAAAAAAAAAAAAAAAAGAGGAAAAGGTCTATGTGTATTTGTCTCTCTCTCTCGCTGTGAAGAGCATAACTAAAAAATCCAAAGTTGGATGAACACCAACCTTGGTATTTAGGTTCAGCATCTTCCAAAGATGCAAATCATTCAAGAAAATTCCCCCATCCAAACTAACCTTAAAGTGGAGAAATGTTTATTTTTATCATCTCAAAATTGGCTAACAATTTTGATTAAAATATTATAATACAATATTTGATGATAAAATGCACATCTTAAATTCTCTGTGAATAGCCTTGAAGTTCTCTTTATTCAGAATTAATTTTGTATAACTTGTAAATTGTAAGAGTGAAGACTACAACTTACTACACAAAAAAACTTCCAAGTTATTTATTTCAAGGTGAGTCGAAATTGTTACACTAACATCACTTAAGTTTACTCACTTAACATGTTTCGGGAAACGGTTGTTCCCATCCTCAGAAGCTAATCCGACTAGCCCGTGTCGTTGGTGTTTCCATTTTGTGGACTGGATACTGTGGTGGTGAAATGTACTTCCAGAGAGGATTTGGTGGCGGCAAATCAAAATTCATTAGATGTGTGTTGTGTTTTAGAATGGTGATCTTCTCCCATGCATCTAATTCGGCTGCAAATTTGGCTGGTTTGACTAATGTAATATTGGGTTTGATGTTGTGATTAGTGATCCAAAAATGGTGTGAAACTGCAGATTTGTCCATTTGTTTGTATTTGATGCATCTCATGTGTTCCTTTAGCCTAGTTTCTAGGTTTCTTTTTGTCTTACCTATATATACTTTATTGCAATCTGAACAATTGATTTTGTAGATTCCAGCTTTTTTGTCTTGTGGAATGGGGTCTTTTAACTTGTTACAAAGTAATTTCTCTATGTTAAATTTGTTCTGTGGAGCTAGGCTGATGTTGTGTTTCATGAAAATCTTCTTAAATTTGTGAAATGTTCCTGGGTGGTATGTGAATTTCTTGAACTTTAGCTGTTTATCTTGCTGGTTGAGATTTGTTGTGTTTTTGATGTGTTTTTGCCATTTGAATTTTGCAATTTTTTTGTCAATTGTTGTTTTGTTGTACCCATTATTTATTGCTGTGTCTACTATATGCTGGTATTCTAGCTGGTATTCTTGTTTATTTAAGGGGATATATACCAGCCTATGTGTTAGGCTGTTTAGTACTGCATGTTTGTGTGTGGTTGGATTGAAACTCTTATTTTTTATGTAATTAGTAGAGTATGTTGGCTTCCTGTATATGCCAAAGGTTAGGTTCTTTTGTTCTCTGATGATTTTTAGGTCTAAAAATGGTAGTATGCCTTCTTTTTCTATTTCCATGGTGAATACACATCACTGTTTCTAGCTTCTTTTCAAATATCAACGTAATTCCAAGTTATTCTTTATTACTGGTTTGAATTGTTTTTCAATGCTCAGTTGCTATTGGTCTATTTTTATTCTGACAATTTTCCTGAATCATTATCCTGAATAGTCATTATCCCGAAAGGACTACACCATGAATTCACTTATCCGAAACCATTACCCTGTGACCATTATTCCTGAATGATTATTTCCTCCAATGTACAACCAAAATAGTATATTTCGGTATGAAAATTTGCAATTCCCTTCTTTTTCTTACTTCCATGAGCTCATGATAAACTAAAAAAAAATTGCAACAGCTAACATTGTGCTACACACAGCAAAAGTTTTTAATGAATGCTTACAGTTTTTAGTCAATAGTATTTTTTTTTTCCAGTTAGGATTTAGAAATAAATAATATACCAAGTATAATAAATTCTGATTCCAGATCACTGAAATTGATTCTATATATATATATCCATCGAGAATCAATTTCAGTGATTATATATATAAAAGTAGTCTGGAAGTAAGATCTATTGGGATTATCAGAAGGTATGCCATTAAGAGTGTAAAGCTTGTGTGATAACTGAAGAACATGGAGATAATGATCTTGTGACAAAAGACATTACTCAGTCATCACACTCACATGCATACAGAAACAGCTCAAGCAGAGTCGGGAAACACCACCCCAAGTTTTATATGGCACTTCAGAACTTTGGTGAGAACAAGCAGATGCCAAAAGTATAATAGAGAATTGCAGATGGAAAGATCAGTATGTGCCCAATCTAAAAAATCTGATGTGTTACACTTAATGACTTTCTCTACTCTTGTACAAACTATTTTTACAAACTCTTATTCTCCATCTACTTCATGTTAATCGAGATATCGAGATGTTAATCTTGCTAATTTTCTTGTAGACGCAAGGGGAATTGGTAGGCTTTAAGCGATAGTCAAATATTTTAAGAGCTGGTTGCTATGTGGAGTATTCCATTCTCTTTGCATTACCAGGACAAAACAAAAATGAATAACGAATTCCCATTTGAGAAAAAGTATAAGTATTGGAAAATTTAAGGGAATAACGAGCAATATCTCGAAAATGGTTCACTCAACAACATAAATGTATATGACCTAAATTGTGTATTTTAATGCGATCTACATTTTTTGTGTAGTAAAATTTTGTCTATCTCTTATGGTTTACCAGTTATGCAAATGTCGTTCACAATGAAGAACACTTTTGGAGACATTCCCAGAAAATTCAAGATATACATTTTATTTGTCATGAAAGTATCTTAAATATATGATATTTTAATCAAAATTGTTAGAGCCAATTTTGAGAAAATTAAAATTTTCGAAAAATGTTCCATGTAAAGGGTAATCTGGGGTGGGGGGGATTTTCTTGAAAACCTTCGTGTCACATCTCTGGAAGATACTGAACCTAAATAGCAAGTTTGGTGTTTATCCGACTGTTCGTTTCTTAAGGTACTCGTCCACGATGCAACTTAAATGGCTTGCAACTTCAAACTGCGCAACAAAAGTGGAGTTGCATCGTGTAAACTGCCAAGCAAGTAGGAAAATTGCATGCGCAACTCAAATTCAGTGCAACTTAGGAAGTTGCTTCGTGTACGCAGCAAAAAAAACAAAGTTGCACCATCTGAAAGTGGCTTGAACAGTTTAGAAAAATTTTGTGGCGTATTCCGTGCAACTTTGTTATGTCGTCTGCTGTGATAGTAAATAGCTGTTTGAGAGGTAGGTACAAGGATTATAATTTGTGTTACACTAAATACAGAATTAAGACAGATACGTGCATTTTATTTCCTTAAGAATACGAACAATTTATTGTAGTACGGTGACAATTTATTTCTTCATAGCTAATAATGTCCTTAACAATAAATGGACGAGGGAAATGACAAAAAAAGTTTATTGAACTGATTGAGACCAAAGATTGCTTGTGGAGAGTAGACACTGTGGATTACAGAAATAAACAAAAGCAACAAAATGCGTTACATGATATAGAAATAGATTTCTACATGTCAGCAGAGGAAATTAAAGTAAAAATCCACAGGTTGAGAACCCAGTTCACCAACAAAAGGAACAAAATGAAGCCAGGGAAATCTGGAAGTGGTGCAAAAGACGAGTATAAAACAAAATGGGAATTTTACGATGCACTTCAGTTTATGTTTTACCACACCAGCACCAATAATGATGCAGTAGATGAGTAGATTCTTTGGTAAGTACCAACACACTCACTTTAAATGTAGCGATATTGCCATGGAACCTCTCCTTCACGGCAAAAAATACTTCCTGAATTCCTAACGTTTTTTGCTGCAGTATGAGGATTCTTACAGTTCTTTGCAACGGCACAAAGTCTTGTGCCAAAGCAGTCTTTGACTGCTGCTGCTGCCTAAAAAAATCACATTGATTATATAGATGACAGCCGAACGTGTTATATATTAAACTCGGTAATGTTGCCGCTCCATTATTTTAAGCCGAATTACCTGTGGCTAGAAATCTCAGTGTCAAAACGCTGTTGCTGATATTGACCTTCTCATTATTGTATCTTGCTTTTGTATTACAGGTGCTATTCTTCTAAGCAGATAATTAAAGTAACCGCTGACATGCGTAGGAAATTCTAAATTTTGATCTCCGTCATAGAGCTCTTGCAGCAAGTTGTTTACAACCCCACTCCACTTAAAATCTTACCCAACACTTTCTGGCCGTCCTTTTACGTTTTTCTCTACGTCGACAAAGTAAAATAAGAGACAGACATGCTACGGATAAAACTTCATTATCAGATGACATATTCGCTATACCAAGCACACAGCTGACTAGAAAGTGGCATGCAGAAGAATTACTGCCACAAATATAGCATCGTGTAAACGCTCGGTACAACATTTCTGTGGACATGCCACTTTTATAGTGGCGCAACTCGAAATTGTGCAACTTTGCAAGCTGTGCATAAACAGAATGTGCCACATTTGTGGCCCGCAAGAAAAGTGGCATGCCATAAAACTGGCATCGTGGACGAGTACCTTGAGTTATGCTGTTCACAGACATACACACGGACATGTTTCCAAAAATACTTTTTTTGGATTCAGGAGGCCTCAAAACATGTATTTCCGGTGAAATCTCGGTATCGAATTTTTGGGAGGAATGCAATACTTTCCCTACTTACTATACGTAGTAGAGAAAGTAAAAAGAAAAAGTGGATGAATTTGCATACATGGATCAGAAATCTTGCTATGCACTACCAACAATACAAGGGCACAAATGAAATGCAAACTTTTTGAGACGAATAGGTTACAATTTCTCACTAATACTGGACAGAAACAATTATTAAGTTTTGTTTTTCTCATGTTATAAAGTTACTGTAATGTAAATAAAATGTGTTAAAAGTATACCTACATACAGTGTTTTCATTAGCAATAAGTTTCACATTTGGAGTTATTAAAATTCGGAAAATCAGTATCCAGTTATGGTCATTTGGATATTCAACTCAATAACGTAGATTTGGATTTATGTATAGGAATCACTTTTTTTCCTGTGGTCATGCAAAGAGAGCAGAATTTCAGCTCTTTTAAAAGATTTGACAATCGCTTAAGCCTACTGTATTCACCTTGAATCTACATTGTGGTCGTTTTAAGGAAGCCACAGATTGACTATATGCTTAGCAGGCTATACTGCAGTGACCTCACTACTTTTCCAATACACAATGGTGGTGCACAATGTGTTAAGGTTACCTTTATCAGCTGTGCTTCAGTCACTGTGTTTGTGCTGTAATGAGAGTTGTGCATCTCAAACGTGAAAGTTTATTCAGACATCTGTGTTGTGTGTGAGATTTGCTTAAGAGTGTTAATGTCTTATTAGTCCATTGCAATGTCTGCCAACAAATTCACACTTGAACAAGGAATTCTTATATGCGATACACATGTAAAAATCTAATCATGTGCATAGATGTGTACACAATTTCAGGACAATTCTACATAGAGAAACTGTTAGATGTCTGGTTAATAAGTTTAGGACAACAGGATTGCTAAATCTAATTTGCTTTGTTCTGATTTGCTAAAGAGTGTTAATGTCTCGTTCCACTGCAATGCCTGCCAACAAATTCACACTTGAACAACAAATTTTTATGTATGATACATACGTAAAAACCTAATCATTTAGACAGGTATGTAGACAATTTCAGAAGAAATTTCCTAGTATTCCAGTTCCAGTTACAGAAACTGTTAGACATCTGGTTAATAAGTTTAGGATAATGGGATCAGTAAACACTAAATCTAAGAAGCAAAAACGAGATGTACTAATGGAGGAAAAAAAATTGACAAAATTAGCGAATCTATTTGTGGGGAACCCTAAAAAATAAAGTTTATAGAACAATACCCACAACAGACAAGCTTAAGGACAACATGAAAACAGAAATTATGAACATTATGCAAGAAGAACTTATGCGTGTGAAAGGAAATTTCATCCGAAGATGCCAGGAATGTCTTCACACAGATGGATACCACTTCCAACAGCACTGTTAACAAGGTTAGTACTCATTATAGTGCATGTTACTATCACTCGTGAGTAACGCAGAAGTTCTGGAATGAAAAACCCCCAGTGTAATAGTGTGCAGAGCATGCATATGCGCCATCTGTGACCTCACCATAAAATATTGCAATGTACAATGAAATGTGTAATATAACCATTTCTGCAAATGTTTATCTTAACATGAAATAGATAGAATATGCCTTTGTAAGAATACTTTGTAGAAGAGTGGATAGAGAAAGTCATGAGATTTTAACACATCAGATTTCTTTTAGTCTGGAGCTTGAGAAACAGTACTTAAAAGAGTATATATTTGAAATCTAATTTTAAGTTACTTTTGTACTGACAGTGTTGGACAACTTCTATTTACCAGAAATATGCATTTTTGTCATGCAAAGCCATCTGAGCACTCAGTATAAATCTTTCATTCACCCACCTCCCTCAATTTCGAAACCACTGCTCTAATTCCTTTCATCCTGTATATTGTTAGCATTAATTCCATTATGCTGAAATACTTATAACCTAAAGCTGATTATATCTATTTGTAATATATCTTATTTTCACATGCATATGGACATTGCTATCAATATAAATTTAACATTAAGTACTTTGTATGATTCATCTCAAATTAAACCTCCTAATATGCTATGCTTGCAGGGCTGGTAAAAGTCACCCTTTGCCTTCTACGAATTAAGCAGGCTTTGATAGTCTTACGGTGGCATGCACCAACCTAGAATAAGCTCTACTTTCATAGTAAACTATTATTCAGGTCAACACTCGGTGACTTCCGTACGAGAGTAAACTACTTCCACAGCATTTTACTCCATTCAGATACCCCCAGATTAAATTACCACAGAAGTAAACGTTGGAGAACACTATCATGTAATATGTTACTGCAGAATTAAACACAGCACAAATATAGGTTAGAATTTACTCTTGCGACCTGGATGGAGTAACTCACCTGTCGATTGAACTAGAATACCATATCGTATTTGGAAGAAGATATTTTGATGTGTTCTTGGATTACTTAGATTACAAATATAATTTTGATGAAGAAAACAGTGATTACTTAGGTTACACTGATGATCTCAACGAACAAAACAATGAGAATGCGATAGTGATATGCAAGAACCATATGATACCTATACAGAGAGAGAGAGTTCAACAAACTTTTAGGTATTAAGAAAGAATCTTTTACCTGCCTTTTGAACCTGCTTGGAGAGCATTTACAACTAAACTCAAAACAGGAATTCAGCTCTATAACCCGAACTGCAATTATTGTTATGCATCCTGCGAGTGTTTTGTACTGGAACATTTCAGATACTTAAGCCGGCATTACAACGAATTTAATATAATGTGACAGTCTAACACTGTATTAAATGGAGATATTTAGGATTGACTTAATGTGATGTAACTTAACAGCTTGGCAATATCAAACTTTTCATCAAGGTAATACATGGTAATTAGAACCAATTGGCATGAAGCATTAACTCGAAGTTATATAAGAACTATCAATCAAGAGTCATTCCCATTACGTTAAGTGCATGCCAATTAGACCTATGGTTAACCAGCGTTTAACTTCATGTCATGTTAAGTAACGTTCATCATAATCCCGGCATTATGTGCAATCTTATAAATAAACGTTCACCATGCATCTGCTGGTCATGTATTTCATCGGGTTGTTAGAGCACATTTGAGGTTAAGAGCATGGTACCTACACATATAAATATACACGTGTGTTCAGAAAATAAAAGGCAATTCTTCTTCACTTCTGCAGATTTCCCTCACACTGTTGGTGGAATTGATTGCACGCATGTTACTATTTTGTGCCCATCCGTGAACTTTTCCGAAACCGTAAATGGTATTTCTCCATCAACACACAAGTGATCTGCGATGCAAAATGAAGATTACAAACATTGTTTCTAGAACATTTATCTCTTTTGCTGACATTTCCCCCATTTTCTATCGCACATAACCGTATCCATGATCGCAACAAGTAAATCGTGCAAACCAAACAATACCTCCGGCAATAATGAACTCTTACTTCCGTAGTCGTAAATAAAAAAGTAAATTGTAATTGAGCTCTCCAACGTTGTTTCCAGAGTAAATTGCTCCTGTAGTAACCTACTTCCAGAGTATGGAATTCTTTAGTAAATGTTACTTCCAAAGCAAGTTACTCCAACACGGTGCATGCTGCCCTAAGTGCCAAAAATCTCTTTATGGTTATCCTTAAGCTCTCTATTATGTTTTGTAATAGAGGTAGAAAAACAAATAACATTTTCATTTTGGAAGTAACCATAGATCCAGTTATATTGCCCCAAAATAACATTCCTCCAACTTTCCACTAACAAAATCATCCAAGTATTTTATAACCAATTCCAAAATAACTTTATGACATAGAGAGTATGTTGTGTTACAATACAACAGTTACAAGCATGTATAATCTATAATGTGAAACTTGAAACCATCCCTGCTTCGAACATCCAATAAAGGGCAACACCAACTAGAAATTTTCTGACCAATCACATTTAATTACATCATTGATGCTTCTGCAATACACATGTGAAAGGCAATTACCTCAGCCGATGTTTTACAACATTAGCCACTAGTATCATGGAAATTGATGCATAATGACTACTATGGTGATGATGGATGGGAGTTACTTTAATGTGAATTAAGAGAGCAGCAATTCTAATAAGTATATGCTGTATTGTTGCTTAAAGTATATTACCAATTTGTACCTGCATTGTGAAAGGGAAAGAAAGGAGGGGAAAGCAAGTAACCTAACACTAAAACAACAGCTTCTTGCTGTTTTGTTTATGCATAAGTACTTGTGGAGGTTGCTGAATGTTATATCGGAATGGTTATTTGTAAAGTTGTATTATTCTGAAACTGTTGCTGAAAAAACATTTTTTCCTGCCTATATTACTTTCTCCATCCTGAATTTAATAGACAGAGAGATATTGTGTATCTAAAAACTGAATACTGAGATTTCACCAGAAATATTTCTTTTCAGTCCCTATGAATGAATGAATAAATAAATAAATAAGTAAATAAATTAAAAAAAAACCTTTTCAGAAAAAAGTCTGTATGCTAGTACATGTTTCTGTATGTGTTTTTCTCAAAAATGGCTCTTAATGATTTTGGTTAAAACAGTATATTTAAGATATTTACATGATAAATAAAATGTATATCTTGAATTTTCTGTGAATAGCCTCTTAAGTCTTCATTGGAAGGAATTTTGTATCAATTTGTACAACTGGTACACGTTAAGAAACAGACAAAAATGTACCACACAAAAAATGTAAATAATCTATTTCCCATAGTCTTTTATGGCATCATGCATTTCCAAGATATCCTTTATATTGGTTTGACATTTTTAATATATCCTTCTTTTTTTAAAGTGCTCTCACTATTCACTTGTTTTATGCGATGTCATGGAAAAATTATGGAAATTCAAGGCCAGCATATGACGCCCCACCTTTAAACATCTGGCTATTAATTCGAGTTGCTCTATTCTCATTGTACCTATAACTAAATGTGTAATGAAATTATTTCTGCAAATGTTTATCTCAATTAACATGAAGTAGATAGAAAACCTGAACAAGGAAATTCCACCTGAGGATTGCCAGGGCCAAAAAGGTAGACTCCAATGTAATTTACTTCGCACTGAAATAAATAAATAGATAGAAAACTAATAACCTTTTGTAAGTAGAGTTTGTATATTTAAATAAAGAGAGTTGAAGGTTGTCACACTACATCACTAAGATGTTCGAACTAAGATGTTTAGTGTAACAACCTTCAACTCTCTTTATTTAAATTATGACACATCACTGTTACTGGCTTCTCAATCTTCAAAATTAATTAAGAGTTTGTAGAAGCTACATAAAAATAAACAATAGTGGGTATAGAAAATCATGTGAATGCAACACATCATAAACTTTTTTAAAGATAAACTTCAATAGCCTGCTACATAATTTAAAAAATAATTTTATTAGAACCACAAAAACCTTAAAACTCAAGTGCTCCTTCTGAATTTCCTTACATGCCTTAAGCCAAGCAGTTAAAACACCACCACCATCTTGACACATTATGTGCATGAATTAAAAAACAATGTCATTTGGAATTAAATTTTTAATTTTTTCATATTACTCAGGATGAATAAATATTTCATTATTTTGATATAAGGAGCTCTGAAACTAAATGCATTAGTCCATAAATCACCAATTTTTGTATTCCTAAACTTTGAGAATAATACTTTCTTACTCAGTTGAAAGGTGACAAAGAAAATGAGTATTGTTACATCACCATTTTGAAACTTTCAACAAGGTAATGTGGTCACCTATAATTTGTTCCTATAGCAGGAAAAAGAGCTTTTGAAATATGTATCAGTAGCAAAATTATGTAAATGTGGCATCTTTTTCCTAAACTATTCTGTGAAAAATTAAAATAAAATGTTTGGTAATATAAATGTTACTTACTCATGAAATATAAACTAGGAATGACAACAAAATGTAAAGAGAGAATGTATGAAGCATTAGCAGAATCTAGAATGTTATACACAGAGGAAATATGGAGAGAACCAAAATTAAGTAAAAGAATCGAAGGGTGTACAATGGGTTTCATAATGTTTCATAATGAGATATTAGGATTACCAAGATCTGCACCATGAGAGGTTGCCTTATTGGAATTAGGAAGAATAAAAAAGGGCGCAATAACAATGGAGAGAATTTTAAAATTCTGATATAGGAGATGATTAAGGAAGAAGGGGAGATACTAAAGGTATGTGTGAACCAACAGAAGAGAATCTTATGCAAAAATAGTTGATGGCCAGGGATGGGAAAGATCATGGAGGAAATAGGAATGGGAGAGATTTGGATGCTGGGGGAAAGATATGTAAATAGATTCTGAAGAGAAGTAAGAAGGAGAATGGAAGACATAGAAAGACAAGAGATATTGAGTGGCTTACAGGATAAGTCTGTAAATTTCTATAAAATAATAAAAATAGATTGGAGAAGAGAAAGATATATCGATCAATGTAATAGGCAAGAAAGAGAAGGTCTAGCATGGATAAGAAGAGTATCAAAATACCTAAGAGGGATGAGAGGTGGTGAAAAAGATAAATGTGAGCTATATGGGGATAAAGCATAGAGCACTACATGGTAGAATGCAAGGAGATAGGAGTATGGAGAGAAAAAATTCTGGAAATTAAATGGGAAACAACTCACAAAAAAATTACAGCAATAAAAATGCTGAGAGGAAAAGAAAGCTAGGGCGATGGGAGAATATCTAGGAAGGTAAAAGAAAAATGGTGCAGGAAAGTAAGAGAGATGTGGAAATGGCGAAATGGTAGAAGGGGTAGAGTGACATGTGGAAGATGCTCCTCAATGAGCTATAAGTTCAGGGTATCAAGCAAACTGAGCAACATTACAAGTAGCAGACAACCAGACAATATACAAAGGTAGGTTAGGATTTTGTATAAACAACATGTAAATAAGCTATGTAATCAAGTGGTACAATAAAATTCATTAATTCATTCATTCATACTTGCTTATGAGTAGCTAAGTTTTGAACAGCTGTGCATTTCCTGCTTAAAGCCATGTCAACAATTAATCAGAATGTTCAGCTGACTGCTTCTGCAGGAAAACAAATTCCTTTCAGGACCCCATGTGCTCTGTTCTGACTAAAGCAATGGATTGAATTAATTTTTAAACCAATACTCTATTTGGATATACACTATGTGATCAAAAGTATCCGGACACCCCCACAAACATACGTTTTTCATCTTAGGTGCATTGTGCTGCCACCTACTGCCTGGTACTCATTATCCGCAACCTCAGTAATCATTAGACATTGTGAAACAGCAGGAATGGGACGCTCTGTGGAACTCACAGACTTCGAACGTGGTCAGGCGATTGGGTGTCACTTGTGTCAGAAATCTGTATGCGAGATTTTCACACTCCTAAACATCCCTAGGTCCACTGTTTCTGATGTGATAGTGAAGTGGAAACATGAAGGGACATGTACAACACAAAAGCGTACAGGCTGACCTCGTCTGTTGACTGACAGAGACCGCCAACATTTGAAGAGGGTCGTAAAAAGTAATAGGCAGACATCTATCCAGACCATCACACAGGAATTCCAAACTGCATCAGGATCCACTCCAAGTACTATGACAGTTAGGCATGAGGTGAGAAACCTTGGATTCCATGGTCGAGCGGCTGCTCATAAGCCACACATCACACAGGAAAATGCCAAACGATGTCTCGCTTGGTGTAAGGAGCGTCAACATTACACGATTGAACAGTGGCAAAACATTGTGTGGAGTGATGAATCACGGTACACAATGTGGCGATCCAATGGCAGGGTGTGGGTATGGCAAATGTCCGGTGAACGTCATCTGCCAGTGTGTGTAGTGCCAACAGTGAAATTCGGAGGTGGTGGTGTTATGGTGTGGTCGTGTTTTTCCTGGAGGGGACAAGATCACTGCGCAGACCTACATTGATATTTTAAGCACCTTCTTGCTTTCCACTGTTGAAGAGCAATTCGGGGATGGCAATTGCATCTTTCAAAATGATCGAGCACCTGTTCATACTGCACGGGCTGTGGTGGAGTGGTTACACGACAATAACATACCTGTAAGGGACTGGCCTGCACAGAGTCCGACTTGAATCCTATAGAACACCTTTGGGATGTTTTGGAACGACGACTTCATGCCAGGCTTCATGACCTACATCGACACCTCTCCTCAGTTCCGCACTCTGTGAAGAATGGGCTGCCATTCCCCAAGAAACCTTCCAGCACCTGATTGAAAGTATGCCTGCGAGAGTGAATGCTGTCATCAAGGCTAAGGGTGGGCCAACACCATATTGACTTCCAGAATTATTGATGGAGGGCGCCACGAACTTGTATGTCATTTTCAGCCAGGTGTCCGGATACTTTTGATCATGTAGTGTAGCTTGAGGCAATCATATTACAGAATATACTAGTGGATGGAGTTAAATATTTTTTTCCAGCACTGCTCATATCTTAGAGCCTTATATACCATGAGGTTCTGCTTAGCTAATCCCAACTTAACTGTTCTAATTTACTGTTTTAAATGTGTTATGCTTTTAATAAACGTTAAAGGAAAGTAGTAATTTTTAGAAAAAAGCTAAGGTTGCCAAGTTGCTGCTGAGATGCAATAAATCTGCATGAATTTATAATTCAACCCCAATTTACAGTGTTATGAACTCATGCCTTTTTAAGTTTCATTTAGTTTAAAAGATCTGTTTACACATCCACTTACTTTCCTGTTCCATATAAAAAGCAGTCTTATACTCAAAGCTGACTTTACCTTCATTAAAATAACCGAATGCACACATTCATCCAGTTTTTTACCTTTGATATTTAAGAAGGCTGATTTGCAAAAGCAGCATTACATTTAATTTTGCAAAATTATATGAAAAGTAGCGCTCAAAGTTTCATGTTCTATTAGTTTTCATTATAAAACAATAATTACAAGACGACAATGATAGCTTTAAAAACTGAAATAATATTATTTACTTTTATGCAGTCCAATTTGACCATTACAATATATCTTTTAAACAGAAATTGTTTTAAAAGCAGTAAATGGCGAAATTAACATTAAAATATAATTATGAAGCTTAATAAAGTTTAACTTAAACTTGACTTTAGCACACAAACATCAAAACATCCCTGAGGATGGAAGAAGAAACTCCAAGGAGAGGCAGAGTGCTTCTTGTTTTAAACTGTGCCTTACTTTTTGGATTCTCTCACTTTCATGTAACAATGTTGCGATGTTTAAAAAAATTCTTATATATAGCAGATGAACAAGAGACTGAAAACAAATTTTCTTATTGTCTGTGTGGACACTGATAAAGCACATTTCACTAATGATGAGTGTCCTTTGGATTCCACAGACAATAATTAGGTTATATATCAAACCTAAGTGTTTATCAATATAAAGATATTTGATCACATATTTCAAATGTTTCATAGCAGATAAATTTAGAACACGCTCACTATGAATGCAGAAAGGTAATCCTTTCAGAAGTACCAAATCAAAATGAAAATCAGTTCTGTTAACCTTTAAAATGGAAATGTCACTTTTCTCAGTCTTGTCCCAATTTTTCTATTTCATCCACATCTTCTGCATCTAACAAATGAATCTTCTTACCTGAAACCAGTAAAAAAAAATTATAATAATAAAATAAATAAATAAATATAGAGAGATTGGTTTGAAAACATGTTTTAATGAGGCATTTTTCAGTCTGTAACTTCACTGTTGCAAAAGTTGGACAAATTGTGGTAATGAGCCAAATGCAACATTTTTACGCCCCCCTTCTCCTCACTGGAATTCCAATTGTTCACACTAACCATTTAATGACAAGGATTAAAGGAACATTGTCCAATTACAGTAACAGCAGCTTAATGAATTGATTCATAAGGTCACTTTTGCAAATAACTGTATAAGCTTTGTCAATAAAATGGAGCAAGTTTAATGATTACAAATTCAACTGCCTGAAAAACCAATAACTGTAACATATAAGACCAGTACCTGTAAAGCAAGCAATCAAAAACCAATAGAAAAAAGATAACAGAAGGGACAGTTGGTTAATGTAAATATAGAGACGTTTCAAGATGGCGGAGGTTGTTAGGATCATGAGAAGCATGTCTGCATTTATACAAAGATGCGAAAAGGATAATGAGAAATAGAAGTGGTGATGCGTACAATAAGTTATGAAAATGACGGTTAACATGGTGGATGCTACTGTTAACATAGAAGAGCATAATGAGTGATCACAAGTGAATGGAAGGCATGTGATACACGAGATAGATGTAATAGCGTCACTTCACTTGATAATCGGAATGCTGAATACAAATCTACAAGGCGCGCAGCCAGTATTACAAACTGAAAACGAAGAATGAAAATCCAAAATCACAAATAACTGCACTGCAAGAAAAAGAGCGCTTTGCCAAAGTAGTCCAGTTTAAACCACAAAGAAGGAGATCTGATGAGCATGGACAATGTGTGCTTGCAAAGAGTAATGGTGCTAATATGCAATTATAAAATAGTTTCAAAGTTGCAGCAAGTGGATGTAATGTATTGGCCAACTCCAAGAAGAAAGTAATGGTTCACTCCAATAAAGAAGTTATGATAAAAATGCATGAAAAATGATGGTGATAGGGGACTCATTGAAGTTCTCAGGTGAACTATGCAAGAAGAGAGGCTACAATGCATGTTGCTTTCTGGTAATAAAGGTCAGTGAACTAAAAAACTCATGTGCAGCAACTAGTAGCAAAGGACAAGCCAGAAATGGGGCTCATGCATACAGGAACTAATGACATAAATCGAGGGGTGTATACAGAGGATATAATAGGAGAGACAATGGATCTTGTGAAGACTATAAGGGGGGAAGTTCCTGATGCAAAAATCGTGATCGTGGAAAGCTACAAATACATGCCACCAAAAGGAAAATAGGATAAACAGTAAGCTAAATGAGTGGTGTAATGTGAGAAACTGCAAGATGTTAGGTGGTAGTTTTTTGGTTAGATTACAGTGATTATACTACTGCTGGGGTACATCTTAACTGCAAAGGGTCCTTCCGATTTGGTGAACTGTTATGCATGATTGTATCTTCTGTGCTAATGTGAAACATTTTTTCTTCCAAAGTGAAATGACATAGCGCTGAAACGTTTGTAGTTTGTACTCAAAATCTGCAGGAAGCTTCTGGCACATTGTTGTACGGCATCTTAGAGATAAACCTGTCTGCTGTATGAAACGATCCACTCATCCATGGCTAGCCTTAAACTCTTGTTTTGGAATACCAAGAACTTCAGCCTCCTCTTTAGCTTTCTTTCATATAGCGTCACTAGTCACAGGTTGCCCATTTTTCCTCCTTTCACACACAAAGTCCAACACTTTTTCTTCTTCAACACCAGAATGTCTTCCTTTGCAAATTTCTGTTTTCACCACAAGCGAACATTGCTCTGATACACTGAACTTTCTTCTTGCCCTTCTATGACCATTTTTTTTCAGCATAAAGGATTACTTTACGCTCAATAATAGGCCAATGATAAATGAGCAGCTAGCTTGTCACGAGTTTCGGATGCATGTTAATGCCAGCAATCCATTGTGACGTAATAAATGAAAAATTTGAATGAAGTTACTGGTGTTCAACGGAACAGAGTTGCACTCAAATCTAATGCGCCAGCAGATCTTCATGTGCACCACGATTTTGAGTACTACATGTGGTCAAAAAAGGTGCGCATTAGATTTGCGTAAATACGGTATTTACAGGTGTGCCTAATATCCTCTGTAAATTTTATTATTACACAGTTGATAACAAAAGTCATTAGGATACCTTTCTAACTTATTCTCCTATACAGCTTAATGTGATAGATCCACTCTTTACAGTATTCTTATTTACAATAGTCCCCCCTCTTACGTTCCTGTAATCCTTTTTATCAAATTAGGAGTTCTGATGATTAGAAACTGTTGAACCATTGTCTTGATTCCTTTCCTTGGTTTTGTATGGCCTCATCATCTCCTTATGGTATTTGCCTATGTATTGGTGTGTATGTGGGTTCTTAACGAATATGTATCTGTTCCATATTTTTGCAGAATCTCATATGGTCCATGACAACTAAGGAACATGCGCCAATATTGCTTCTTTAATTTAGATGATAGTCTCTTGGATTTTATTACTACTAGGTTCTCTAATTCTATGTTCCATTCACATTTCCTCTTCGCTTCATGTATCATCTTTCTCTTTTGCGCTTTCTCCCAAATTCTTTCAATGCGTTGCTAAACAATTCTCCTTCTGCCAGTGTTATGCTACTTGGTCTGGAATTGCTACAGTATCTTCCTACTTAATGTGTTTATAAGCCTGGCATGGTGTAACTCTATTGGTTTGTATCCCGTAGTTAAATTATGATTTCATTCAGTAGGTTTTGTATGAATGGTATATAATTACACTAAGTACTTTGTCGATTATCACATAATAATCTAAGGTAAGTACCAATCTCTTTTATCTCTTTTAACTGGATTAAATTTAGAATGATACTTAGATGAGAAATATTGTTTAATTTCCAAATCACTTATTCCTTTCATGATTTTCTGCTCGTGAAAGTAGTAACATCACTAATGATAGTTTCTACCTTGCCTTCCTCTGGCAGATATGATTTAACAATTTGATCCAAGCAAGCTGTACTGGTTGCCCTCTTCAGCGGATAAATTGTAACATATTTGCTAAAAACGTCAAAGCAAACAAAGATGTATTTATTTCCAAATTTACTAGTTGCATTTGACCATGTAGATTGCAACTGAGTAATTTATGTGGTGCATCTCTAATTATAGAATTAGTCTTATATTTGTAACCTACATTGAGGTGTCTAGCCTTTTGATATAAATCACATGAGACGTACTTTCGTACTTTATGTTCTAACTTTGGAACATATAAGTTTTCCAGAATCGTTAAAGTTGTCTTATCTGTCCCCAAGTGTGCTAGACCCAAGTGAAATTATTTAATTATCTCCATTTCCATCACAGTAGGTATAAATGTTTTCCATTTGGGTAGTGCTCTTCCATGCTGTTTGTAGAGAATACCATCTTTAACTGCTATAGATCCTGTTGCTGCATTCTCAATAGTAGGTGCCTTATCTAATATCTATGATTTTACAACCTGCTTGTTGCAATTCATTTATATTTCTAAATTGCTTAGCTAGTTCTTCCCTCATCGGATTATCGATTGTCAGTACCTTCTGATTTCTGGATACGCTTTCTGGAATTACAGTTATAGTTAAGTCGTGATAGCAGATCACTAAATGTATTTAGCTTGCCTGGTTTGTTTATGTTGAATGCTGCAATTTCGTGGATATAACGTGCTAATTTCCCACTGAATAGTTTACATTTCTGGATAAATTTAAGACTTATATGATCTGAATATATGGTGACCATCTTTTGAAAAATATAAGTCTTGAATCTATTAGAGCGAAATACAAAGCTCCAATCTCTAGCATAGTAGCTGATGAACTAATTTCTGTTTGTGTCAGTCCCCTTGATACAGTACTTATGACGTGGAATGTATTGTCTTTATCTCTTTGTCCTAATATTCCTGCGAATCCTTTGCTTGATGCATCAAGGTATATCTGATACACTAAATCGTTCTGAGGTAGTTCAAGTAGGATAGCATTTGAAAATAGTAGCCAGATCTTTTCAAAGCACTGCTGATGTTCTTCTGTCCATTTCCATTTATGGTTTTTCTTTAACAATTGCCTAAGAGGTTCAACTTCTGTTGCATATCTGGTACAAATTTGCTTTCATAATTTAGAATTCCAAAGAATCTTTGCAGTTGCTGCATATTCTTAGATGGCAGAATTCTTAAAACTAGCTTCTATTCTCTGTTCATCAAGTCTAATCCCTTTCTCATTTACTATATATCCTAGAAACTTGATTTCCTTTACACTATGGCAGGTCAGAAGTCGGTTCCTCTATCTTATATCTACATATAAATAATAATTTCTGTTCTGTATATGGTGCTGCTTAGCAGTAAGTTTTGAGTAAGTTCTTTATCCCTGGGTCGTGTCACGGGAGATCTCAGAGTCTGATACTGCCAGGTTCTTAGAAATAAATGAATTTCACTATTTTGCAGTACAAACTTTTTCTATTTATTTAACTATGTTGAATTACAATTTTCTTTCACCCTTCTTGTGGTGAAATAAAATCTTCATATCTTATATATACAGACAATGAAATTCTTTATATGCAGCACAAACAGTTTATCCCAGCTATATCTCTGTTGCTAGCCAGAGCTTGGGATCTAATGAAATACCCCCTAGGCAGCTATTGACCTTTGTTTGACAAAATCTCTCTAATCTCTATGGCAACATCCATTCTTTTATGTCTTTCTTTCACAGAATCAACAAATTGTCCATTGTACAGTTATTCCTGCCTATATTTTTCTATTAGGTCAATTTTTCTGATGTCTGACATACATCAATTAAATCGCTCCTAACACAAATATAGGTTATGTTAATCTAAACTTAATTTCATAATAAACATACATTACTAATAAGACAACTATATGGAAAATAAATAAACATTACAACAAATATACAAATGTAACCTCAAAATGTAAATCAACTTGTGTTCTCATTCATACATATAATCAATCAGGTAAGTCAGGTAAGTGTGTTTAGTAGACTTAATTTCTGTCTCAACACAGAATTAAGATTTTACTAAATTTACAGCCAGTCCATTATTATGAAGTTTTTGTATACGAAATTTATGTTCTCTAGGTGTGCTTCAAATGTATAAGAAATTTCCTTGTTATAAGGAAATCGTTGGTAAATCTAATAAGAAACTCACCTGCAGTATCTTGAAATACATTATGTATTGCTCTTAAAAATCCACTTGCATTGCTTTTTAGGCCAAACAAAATAACACAAAATCAATACTGAATTCCAAAAATTTAAAAAGCAGTATATCCAATTTTGGGATCTGGTTCTACTTGCCAAACGATGCGGTCAGATCTGTGGAAGATATGCACTTTCCTTTTGATAATTTTTAAATAGTCTGTTCTATGCTCTCATTCGGAAAGTGATCTGCCTTGCACTTGTTAATGTGTCTCCCATCTATATGAAATCTTAATGTGTTATCTCATTTCACACTCCAAAATACTGAATTCATATGCTGCGAGTCACTTATTTCAATGATATTATGCGCTAACATTTTCTTTATTAACTTCTTTGCTTCTTCTCTCTTTGAAACTGGTAAGTTATTCTATTTGTGACAATAAGGACGTACATGTGCTACCTTAAAAGAATGCTGATAAGCTTCGCATCTTCCTGAAGTATCACTAAATACCTCTTTATTTTCGTTTAGTTTCCGCATTTGTAATTCGTTCAGGCTATTTATCTTGACATGCACCCTGGTAAGCTTCTGTTTTCCCCCTCAGAAAACAGGTGGCCCTTAACCTAAATTTGTCAAGTTTCCTGCCCTATGTTGTGACAACAGTTCATTGCTCTCTTCCGAACCATATGTTTGTGATCTATTTTCTATATCTCTGTCTGGGATCTGCTTAGTTACTATCTGCACAAAGAATTCCTCAGCATCTATCATATCTTCCTCATTCGAAAGTCGCACTTTCAATGCCTTATTCTTGATGCAGTAATTTGAATCACAAATTACTTAAATGTAAATAATGATTGTAATATGAATATGCATTTTTATGTGACATTGATTTGAGATGTTTATTGATTGTAATTATTGTTGGGAAGTAAGTTTATACTGCCTTACTGAAACTGACAATAATAGCGTGCAATAATGCAGCGAGGGGGTGAGCTGTTTATCATTATTGGAAACGAGGAAGTTACGTAATATTGGCGCGTTTTTCTTTTAGAATATTCTAGAACATTTCCCTAGAGCATATGTATTCATAATTTTCATTGGATATTAAAATAGACGCTAATGTTGGCGCGTTTTATTAGCCAATTGCAGTTCAGTTATAATCTTTAGGCATATCTGGGTGTAGGAGTATAAAAAGAGTAAGTCAGAGGTAGATCGCCCTCAGTTCATCGAAAGTATTTGTAAAGTACACGTCGCCTTCAGTCAGTCAGTTCGTCGAAAGTATTTGTACGGCACACGTCAGATATCAATTTGCAGGTTACGCGTAACAGAGTTATGAAAAATCTCAAGTGTTATAAAGTTAATTATACAAAAAGTTGAAGTACGCAAATTAAGAATTATCAGTAATGAAGTTATTATAACAGTTTCAGTTTGGCGAGTGTCTAGATCAATGTGTAAATGTGATAGTGAAAGTGTTCGACAATAAAAGTATAAAAGAAATTCTTTCATCAGTGTTATCTTTGGATAAAAGATTCCTTTCCGTTTACACAACCTGTATAAAGAGAAGTGCTCAACACAAGAAAAAGATAATAGCTAGCCGGAGGACAAAGAACCAAAATTAAATAAAATAACTAGCATTTTTTTTAAACAAAAAAACTAATACTGCCGCAAATTGCTAACACCAGATGGAGCTAACAAGTCTAACAAATGAATCACGTCACAAGATGGCTTCAACACGTGGAGTAAACACAATAATGTTAAATACACAAACATTATAAGAAATACACTCGCAAATTGGCTCCCAAATGTGGGGCTAACAAATACAAACAAAATAACCATAAAACCATCACAAATTGGCTCCCATACGTGGGGCAGTTAAAATTATGTAACCAAACAAAACAAAAGCAGCACAATATAAGATCTTCAAGTTTTAATAATTTACGTAAAAACATATTACATAAGCACTTATGCTACTTCAAATTGGCACCCAGAACGTGGGGCAGAGTGACCAGGAAAGGAGTGAAATAACCAGGAAAGGGAGAAGGAATCAGGACGTGGAGCGAATGGAGCAGTAAACTGAACTACAAGACGCAGATTCCAGAAACAACTATAGGAACGACAGACTACGCGGATGATTGGACATCGTAATTCCGAGATTAAAAGGCAACGGGGGAATTCAACTACAAAACACCAAAACGACGTAGATTCATTGTAATACAACGCAGAAGCAACATATAATCTAGGAGAGAGGGGCAGGAAGCTGGACATCAAAGTAACAGCAACAGACAGCATCACAAAGGTCAGAGTATAGTAATTTTTTTTTAGAAAACAAAATTGTAACATTTAAATGTACCTTAGGATTGGTAGGATAAAGAAAACTATGTCCACTAATAATACAGAAGAAACAATGATGGAAAGGGATAGTGTAACAGTTAGCTGTAATTCAATACAGGTTACAGAAAATAGCTCAAACAATGTAGGATTTGAGGGAGAAAATGTTAGTGCAGAAAGTCAAAATAGAATAGCAGGAAATGTTAATTTTGATACTAGTATGATTATGGAAATGCTGAGAAATATTGGTGAGAAAATAGATCAGAATCATAGGGAATTAAGGGAAGATATTCGTAGGAGCTTTGAACAAAACAGGGAAGAAATTGGTAAAAGAAATGAGATATTAGAGCAAAAAGTAGATCAAAGCAGTGAAGAAATTGAAAAGAAAGTTATGAAGCTAGATAGTAGTATGCCAGAAATGAGAGATGAAAATGAGGAAGTAATAGCAAGTGAGATAGGAGAAGTTTCAAAGATAATGCTAGACATGAGCAGGGAAATAGGTAACAAAGAAAATGAGGTTAATACTAAAAGTGAACAAGTTGATGTAGAATGTACAGAGTCAGGTAGTAGAATGAGTAACATTTCAAATGAGATAAGAGAGATGAAAGAGGTTATGAACGTAGATTTGAATCAGGCGCAAGTTAATTTCAGAGGGGAGATATCAGAAATACAGAAGGAGTCAGTAATGCAAAGAAATAAATTGTCCGAAGAAGTTAAAGTTTTGCCTATAAATAATCAAAAGCTAACTTCTGAAATTAACAAGTACCAAGCTGTTCAGAATGAAAACTCCAATCCAGTACAGTTTAGTACAGATTTGTCAGAGTATTCTCAAGTTAAAAAGATACCGCAAGAATTGAAAATGATAGTTGTTAAAAGATGTGTTGTTCAGGAAACTTTAGATTGTTTTCAAATGTTATCAGGGAACGAAATATCATATGAATCCTTTAAGAGGTTATTCATGAACAAATTTTTGAAGGTTAGGATACGGCTACGAGTAATGTTTAGCCACACACAATTTGATCCAGGAGGGTAAATAGCAATGAGATGTAAAGTAAATGCTGGATAGTTAAAGATGACCTGCAGAGAAATGTATTGGAATGTAAGAGGGTTAACTATTTATATACGTCATAGGTAAAGAGAAATAAATTACAAAAAAAAAATAATAAATGTTTAAAGGGAAAAATAATTTTTTTTTTTAGTAACTGTAACAGTATTTGAAATTAAGAATGTAAAGATTGAAACTTAATATGATATTAAAGTAAAAGTACTTAGATATAATTCCAAGAGTATTGTGAATATAAAACACAAAACAACAAAAATTGGGTAAAAATAATTAAAAAAAATATTTATGTAGCAAACAGAACATGTGAAACAGTGCCTAGATTTAAGATATGTCAATATATTTGTGTGGAGGGTGAATATTTTAGTAAATATGTATAGTAATTACAAAAATTCTTAAATGCACAAATTTTTGTCAACAACTTAAGAAAGTAAGCAATTTTGTAACAGTAATTAAATAATTCAGGGTACAGTATTGACTATATATATATAAAAAAAAAATTGTAATGTTAGATTAATGTCTAAACACATTAGACCAGAGCCAGTAAGTAGTGGCAAGATAAAGACAAAAAAATATGTAATGTGTTAAATGCGTGTGAAGTGTTAAGTGAAAGTGATAGCGTGTGTTCCAAGATTTAGGAGACTAAAAACTCAATTATAAAATTTCCAAAGAACATATTTATAATTATGTTTCTAGTGGGGCATATGATGCAGTAATTTGTATCACAAATTACTTAAATGTAAATAATGATTGTAATATGAATATGCATTTTTATGTGACATTGATTTGAGATGTTTATTGATTGTAATTATTGTTGGGAAGTAAGTTTATACTGCCTTACTGAAACTGACAATAATAGCGTGCAATAATGCAGCGAGGGGGTGAGCTGTTTATCATTATTGGAAACGAGGAAGTTACGTAATATTGGCGCGTTTTTCTTTTAGAATATTCTAGAACATTTCCCTAGAGCATATGTATTCATAATTTTCATTGGATATTAAAATAGACGCTAATGTTGGCGCGTTTTATTAGCCAATTGCAGTTCAGTTATAATCTTTAGGCATATCTGGGTGTAGGAGTATAAAAAGAGTAAGTCAGAGGTAGATCGCCCTCAGTTCATCGAAAGTATTTGTAAAGTACACGTCGCCTTCAGTCAGTCAGTTCGTCGAAAGTATTTGTACGGCACACGTCAGATATCAATTTGTAGGTTACGCGTAACAGAGTTATGAAAAATCTCAAGTGTTATAAAGTTAATTATACAAAAAGTTGAAGTACGCAAATTAAGAATTATCAGTAATGAAGTTATTATAACAGTTTCAGTTTGGCGAGTGTCTAGATCAATGTGTAAATGTGATAGTGAAAGTGTTCGACAATAAAAGTATAAAAGAAATTCTTTCATCAGTGTTATCTTTGGATAAAAGATTCCTTTCCGTTTACACAACCTGTATAAAGAGAAGTGCTCAACACAAGAAAAAGATAATAGCTAGCCGGAGGACAAAGAACCAAAATTAAATAAAATAACTAGCATTTTTTTTAAACAAAAAAACTAATACTGCCGCAAATTGCTAACACCAGATGGAGCTAACAAGTCTAACAAATGAATCACGTCACAAGATGGCTTCAACACGTGGAGTAAACACAATAATGTTAAATACACAAACATTATAAGAAATACACTCGCAAATTGGCTCCCAAATGTGGGGCTAACAAATACAAACAAAATAACCATAAAACCATCACAAATTGGCTCCCATACGTGGGGCAGTTAAAATTATGTAACCAAACAAAAGGACGCGAAGTGAATTAAATGAAAATCCAACGAAACAAAGTGTCTACTACATCGAACAGTGAAAGGAATGATGCACCAGTGAAACAAAGAAGGATGGATGCACAGAACGTCAAGAAATTATTAACAGCTTCAGATGAAATTTAGGAAACTACATGAGAGCAACTCAGAGCTTCAGGAGAGCAAAAGACTACTAGAACTTCAGGGAACGTCGAGATCAGCACAGACTACAATCTACAAGACCATCAGGGAACTTCAAGATTACTAGAACTTTAGCAACGACATCAGAATCTTCAGGAGAAAAGGGGTAAGAACCGAGGACTACAGAACAATCACATAACTGATATGCATTTTGTAAGGTGGCAAGTCAACAGAAAAAGGTTAGGCAAAAACTCAATTTGTTGTTATAATAGTAAAGATATTAGTAAAAAGTCTGGTAATTATTTGTATTTAGGCATGTGTTTATGTTCTTGAGAAGTGGCAAAATTAAACTTAGGAAGTCATATAATATAGCAGAAGTAGGCGAAATGCAAGCAGAAAACTTAGGAGAAAGCATGCAAATAGATCACCACTTGTCAGAAAGTACAGAGTTTAATGGAAAAACATTGTTGTTTTGTTGTGCATGTAAAATCAGAATTAAACGTAGATCAGGAGAGATATACGTTAATAAAATTTAGATCCATCAGCACCTAATCTCATCTTCTATTACATTGTACTAATTACCTCATTCTAACAACCCCATTATCAGTGATTACCTATGTATGTTTAGAGACTACACCTCACTACAGTCTGCTTTCATCTGTATCCAAGCTACATGGCATCCCTACAGTTTATCCATGCAAGTAGTCTGCTTCCTCCCATCCCCAGGTATCTGGCACTTACAATCCTGTGTTCAATGCGATTAATGCTGCTGAGTAGCCCCTCATCAATAGGGAAGGAGCATAGGCACCGTCTTACGACATCTAATCCTTCCACTGCTGCCGCAAATGTTGGTACTGCTTATTCCTCTTCATCCTCTTCTCCTGGTTGCTTAATTACCTCATGGCATAGCTCAACAACATTCCCAGATGCTTCTGAGGTTAGGACACTGTCGTCACAACTTACAAACTCTTCAAAGGTTACACTTGTGCCCCTCTGTAGCATCTCCCACTCTTCCTGCATACAAATTTCTTAGGTATCATTGTCCTTGTTGAAGACGTCAGTGCAAGAACCAAACCCAACTTTCCCAAAGCAATGCTCTATATTTACACATTTGCCATGCAGCCACAAACATATGCATGGTCTGAAGTACATTCAAATGCATTATCTTGCTTTCTAAGAAAGAAATAGCTCATTGCACCAAGGCTTTCCTGTACTTTGCTTTAACAGAATGAATAATTTCCAACTTTAAAGGCTGCAGATGGCTGGTGCAGTTTGCTGGTAAAAAATCATCTGTATGTTCCATAAGAATAATGACTCTGATGGATGAGCTGCACACCTATCACCAGAGCAATCTTTCTTCCCTGAGATCCCATTTTGGTATCCAGGTATTTAACAAATACTTCCGAAATCATCCATGAACTTTTCTGGAAACTGTATTTGCACGGAAGTGTACAAATGTTTTTGAAACACCTCAGATTTTGGAATTTTTCTATGATTAGCAGAGGTAACTTTTCAGTTCTGTCACTATTTGCGCACAGCAGAGCTGTGAAGCTTTCTTTCCCTCCATGACATTTTTCATCGCGAACTGCACAAGCCTTGTTGGGTAGCAAGTTTTGTCTGCAGTGAAAATGTCCTTTACATTGTAGCCTAGGAGGAAATTAGGGAACGTCTCCTTTTTCCAAAACTCAATGGAGTCATCTTTAACAACCGCACTTTCACTGCACATGCTTTGCCATGAAAGGTTATGCCGCTTCTGGAAACAATTAAACCAACCATTTGAAGCGTAAAAATTGTCCACATGTAAAGTTAGCACTATTTGGTGAGCTTTTTCTGTCGAGAGGAACATTGTCGCTTCTTCTGGCTTCAAACCATTTCATTAAAAGTTTTTGATTTCTTCAAATGGAGAGCTACGAAAATTCTTTCACTTCTTCACTGCAGATCCACACTGTACTTTCACAGCCAGAATAGCATATTTCTGTTTAAGTATCCCATGCAACATGGAAGGAGCCAAATCATATTTCTTCGCCATATCGGTCAAAGAAACTGCATTGTTGACTAATTTTGAAGATTTAGAAGCTAGTAACAGTGATGTGTCATAATTTAAAATAGAGAGTTGAGGGTTGTTACACTACATCACTATAATATTCTTACTTGAACGCGTTTCGGGAGACGGCTTGTTCCCATCGTCAGCATTTTCTCTCAACTGATTTTTGCCGGTCATCATCTGGGGGATGTGTGTGGTTTGTGGTGTTCTCTGGTGCCGCCACCCAACAGCCTTTGGAGGTTCATCAGCCCAGCACCAGAGAACACCACAAACCACACACATCCCCCAGACGATGACCGGCAAAAATCAGTTCAGAGAAAATGCTGACGATGGGAACAAGCCGTCTCCCGAAACGCGTTCAAGTAAGAATATTACAGTGATGTAGTGTAACAACCCTCAACTCTCTATTTTAAACTGCATTGTTGTTTGCCACGTCTTGAATTATTGTGATCTTGTCGTGGATGGTAAGCTTCTTCCTTTAGCAGCCATTTTTTCGAATAAGAAATATAAATCACTATCACAAAGACAACAAAACTTAACACGTTGACTGGTGAATTTCAAAATGGATGTAGAAATCAAACAGGACTCATAACTCAGAGATACAGTTTGAAAACATGATTGCAGAGTTGCCAACTTTTGCAGTTTAAGGTGAACTAAAGCGGAACACAAAATGACGTGAGGAGGCTAATGAATTTGAAAGCATCCAAAAATGCATAACATTGCCCATGATAGCGGCGGTAGCATTAACTGCATTCTAAAAATCTTAATGCACTAACTATGCAGAATAAGCTGCGCAATCACAAATTGGAGAAAAATATTTTTGTTAAAACGGGCTTTTCGTTACTGTGGGATTTGTAAAAAGCAGGTTTAAATAACATTACACTTATAGGACTCTTGACGGGGCTTCTGAAAGTGTTCGTTAAAAACGGAATTTTGTTAAAATGGGGTTCTACTGTATCTGCCATTACTCATCTTTAAGTGGTTGATAACCTTTTTTTAAAAACAATGATCTTCGTTTTCTTTTCATTTACTTTCAGCCCCATTTTCTACAAAAATTCCTTACTGCCTCAATTCCCATTTTCAGCCCTCCACAAGATATGGGCCCAACTATTCAGTCATCTGCAAACAATACGCCTGGAATTTATTATTAATAACTGGTGAGTGGACCTTTTATCTCGAGATCTCCTCTAAGATGACATCAATATAAAGGTTAAATAGTAGTGGCCTAGTTTACATCCCTGTCTTACTCTGAACTCACTCAATTACTTTATTGTCGGTAGTTTTATACAAAACTCAATCTCCTGATATATCTTACATAGTATTTCTATAAACATAAAACTTACTCCTTTACTTTTTAATTTATCCATGCTTCTCTGTTAATGGTATCAAACACTTTCTCAAGATCAATAAATACCATATATATCCTTTCCATTTTGTTGCTCAAATATTTGTCGAGAATTGTCTTAATTATGAATATATTATCTGATGTTCTCCTACCTGCCCTAAATCCTGCTTGGAACACTGATAAGCTTTTCTCCTTCCCTACCCAATTCTGTAACCCATTAACTAGAATGCCTAGAATAGAAAGTAAACTTATGCCCCTGTAATTAGCTGGGTTGTTTTTATCCCGCTTTGCTTTATATACTGGCACTAGCATACTTATTCTCTATCTCTTGCGAATCTCCCTTGTCTCCAGTATTTTATTGGTCAGTTTAATTACTATTTTTCTCCTAGTTTTATCTATCGACCAAATCTTTCAAAATTCCCCTAGGATACCATTAGTAACACTTGCTTTGTTGGCTTTTAACCTCTTAATTTGTTCGCACAATTCTACACCCATGATTTCCCTATCTAATTCATTAATTACTTGCTGGCTCCCATGCAAAAGTTGCTCTACTCCTACTAGCTATCCTGACCTAACAATCCTTTAAAAGCATGCACCATTTATCTGGCTTTATATATCTTCTCTTGCACCCTTTCTGTATAGGCTTTTTACTATTCACCATATTTTCTTTGTGCCATGTGTTTTTGTCACTTCATTTAACGTTTGTCTTATTTTTAACTCCCATTCCCACTTTTTTTCCTCAATAAGGCAGCTATATACACATCTAAGGACCATAAGAATTTTCCCTCTCCTCTTTTTTCCCTGGCTGCCACCAGTTTCTCAACTCTTGTATTGCTCTTCTTTTTCCATTTAACAATCTTTATCAAACCATTTTCTTTCGCTATCCTTATAGGTCTCAGCTTCCGGGCCATTTCCTGCCCTTTTCACACTGTATTCTAGTGTTTCTAGTGCTTGATTTATTTTATCAGTATTTAATAAGGTTTCTACTCTTACTTTAATATTTTCCCACTTTCTGAATTTAATTCTTTACAAAATATTTCATGTTTTTTCTTCCCTCCATTTGCACACTTCCACAACTTTCTAAGACCCTCTGTACCCTTCCTTCATATAACTATTTACTTCTCCTAATTTTAATCTTAGTAGAAAATGACAGCTTGATGTCATCCTATTCATAACCTCAAAGTCCAGAAAACAGTTGTCCATATCTAGTGAGCACATTATATAATCCATCACACTTTGACCATTTTTATTTGCAAATGTGAATTCCCTTTTTTAAGTTCAACCCTTTCAACCCATTATAGAAAGATTATGTTCTTTGCAAAAATCTATAAGTTTTTTTTCCCCTTCATTATTGATAATCTTATCTTTACTGTGCCTATTCTATATTTCAAGCTCCTTGTCAAACTCTTCAATTGGGTTGGTCAAACCTGTTGTTCCCCTGTCCTTGTATTTAAGTCAACAATTATCATTTCCCTTCACCATAAATATGTTAGAAAGAAAGGAAAGAAACTGGAGTAGTACTCACCAAAATGCTGTTCTATTTGCTTGAGGACTCCTGAAGATTCTTGGCTGTCAATTAAATTTATTGCAAGGCCTGCTTTACCAAAACGACCTGTCCTCCCAATGCGATGCAAGTATGTTTCACAATCAGCCTTTCTGTTGTAATCCACGGGCAAGTCAAAGTTAACTACTATTGTAACTTGTTCCACATCAATTCCTAAAATATATACAATGACGGTTAATTTAAAATCTGCTCACGTTAATGCATATAATTACAAAAATGCTGAGCCGAGGGAACTCAGCACTGAAAGTTTAAGGACAATACAATAAATCAAATAAAAAGTGTTTAATGTGCTTTGACTTATAACATCTGTCCAATTTTTTGGATGGTATTTTATTCATAACTAATGGTCAACTCTTACATAATGCTATAAAATGGGTATATAAAAGTCAGTATAAGAATATTCTGACTGTAAATACAAATAAAAAACTCTGATACAGATTTACCTTAAAATGTAATTATTTTGCTTGAGTTTAAATTTGGCAGTATTGCTAAAGAAAACGCTTTTACAGTAGGGATGTAAACAAATGCACAGGAGAACTAAGAGTAGATCAACTTAGGCAGCATTTGTATGTTAGAAGTCGTCAAATTCTGTTTTATAAATAATTCACTTTTCAATAATAATTTTTAGTCCTTAGGTCAAACATGTTCATTTTGCTTTAAGCTGTATAAAGGGCACAACAGAAAACTACTTTCTCTATTCATTGTCATTTTATAACAGTTCTATAAATAATTCACATAAAGCATTGTATTTCTACCCATTTCAAGTTAATCACAACAAATAGCAGTATAGAAATGACTTTAATAATGTCACAATAATACACATCCTACAGTACCTAGGGGCATGCTAAATTTTTTCAAACCCAGCAGGGGGGGGGGGGGTTGTAAAAATCCTTAGCATGCTTCCTTCGGAAGGAAAGTAACAGCAGTGGTCCCGTGTCGTAGATTTACGGCATACAAAAGAACCTCAACCTGATAAAGAGGCCTATGAGCAAAATTTTGTCTTTCAAGTCCAATATAGAATGGGACTTAACCCTCCGTCAGGTGCGCGCTTTGGTACAACACCGTTGGTCGCACCGGGCCTAGTAGACCCGCACTATATTTTTGTTGTTAGTATTTATTTTTTCTTTCCTTTATTTTCCTTTGTTTACCTTTATTCAGGCTTTCATTAGTAGGTATTATCTCACAACATGAAAAGCAAGCTAAAATATGAGTACGTATACATTACAAATTGTATTACAATAAGTATAAAGATATATATTGCCATTTTCAGATATACATACAACTGTAGTTTCAAATCTTCAGTTACTCAGAATCATCTACTACCTCTTCCGTGTTTTCCCTGACTAAGCAACTATCGCAAATAATTTTAGCATGTTTGCTCAAACAGAGGGGAGCATTGCATTTCCCACATGCATATTTAGCTTTGCAGTTCTTTTCGTTTTTGTTGCAGGATTCACATTTTCCTTTTCAGTGTAGATAGCAGTGTATTTGGCAATTCATCTACTGCAGATTCTTCAGGTTTATATTTTGTCAAAAGGCCTTTCTAATAACTGTGTAAATTTGATACTGTTGCTCTCCTTTGTAGCTGTTGCGACAGTAAAGCTAAAGACAGTGCTTTCAAATACTCCTGCCTTGTGGAACATTTATTTTGGTTTCCAAGGAAGATAACCCTAGAATTAATCCTGCAATGTTCAGGATATGGTAAAAAAATTACCATGGGCCACCTTCTTGTTGTTCTGGCTACATTGTATGTAGCACACATCAACTCCAGATTTAGTGTCGTCATAATCCAGGATTATTTCAGGCTTTTTCTCAATGCCTTCTGATAACTGTTTGGATGAAACATGTAGACTTGAGAGCAAAACTACTGTTTTACCCTTTTTTGGAACATGTGAAACAAGTGTTTCATTTTTTGTGAAGCCAAATATGCTTTCATACTTACTGCGACCTTTTGGAGAAGTGAAATTAGTGGGTAATTCTTTTTTGTTCTTTCATACTGTACTGACGAAAAAAAGTTGTCTTTTACGCATTTCATTCACCTGTGATACACTAGTAAACCAATTATCTGCAGTAAAGTTTTGTCTAGTGCCAGAGATTGATTCAGTCAGTCTCAGCACTACAGTCTCTTCCAAATTAGTTTGCAAATATGGTCCGTCTGACTGCTGTTCACAATAAATCTCCATATCAGTGGTATAAAAAAGTTTTGCATCACTCAAACAGAATACTTTTAGGCTATACTTGTTTGGCTTCGATGGTATATACTGTCTAAAACCACATGGACCACGAAATGTGGGCAAATGTTCGTCATCAGTGACATTTTGTCCAAGAGAATAATGCATCTGACAGTTGTTCAGAAACAATGTAAACTTTTCTCTAACACCAGCCAATTTATCCAATCATCGTCGCTCCAGTTGGAGCTTTTGCCATCAAAGTGAATACAGGTATTAGAAAACTGAATCTTTTTTCAGACAATAGCCATTCGAAATAGAGGAATTCCAAGATCATCAGTTCTCCAAAAATCGTGAATATTCTGGTGTCCACCGCGAAAAATTCCTGCCAGGTACAATAAGCCAAGGAAAGCTGTAGGTCTGCTGTCTCCTTCACGATCAAATTTGTGCTCCATACCGGTAATGTAAGTATTTGAGCTTTCAACAATCAAATCAACTATATCTTTGGTAACAAAAAGCTTCCAACAATCAATTTCCATCTTCACATTTTTGGCAGCTCCTATTACATCAGGAAGTTTGATCAATATATTGTGAGCCTTTGTCTGTGTTATTTTCCAAGGTGCTTTTTTCCATTTTGTTCCATCTGTTCCTGTAAATAATAGCAGAATGTACTGTCAATAATAATAATAATAATAATAATAATAATAATAATAATAATAATAATAATAATAATAATAATAATAATAATAATAATAATAATATATTATTGTTCAAGTTTATCTTCAGAATCAGAATCATCTGATTCATATAAGTTGTCATCCACGGGCATCCACATGATCGCACAGTAGGCGATGTACATCTTCCAAATCATTCGGATTTTGTAGATCGTACCTTTTACTTGTGTTCATGAGGAAGCAGTAACATCTCCTTGCAATGGCAAAGCAATATTGCACAACTAATCAGGAACAAATCTGTCAGCAATATGTAACGAGAGCAGGTGCGCGGGGTCTGGTTGACCTGTATGACACATAAGTGCTGATTAGTCATTCTTCCAGCAAACAATCGAGCAAGGTGTAATGTTAAGATGTTTTAATCAGGTAATTGCATAGGTGCGTTCGTTTGAAAATTACAAAATTTAAATAATTTGAGGGGTCTCTCAGGCCCCTAGCAACCAATGGAGGGTTAAGAACCACAGTAGTTAAAGAGAGTCCATAAATAAAATCCAATTTAATTTTAAACAACCAAATTTATGCATGGACCAACTGCTCCATGACTCGGGACAGCAAACTTTTTTGAAGTAGCTTTTTTTGTCCCATGGCAGCTAATGGAAATAATTTATTTCTCACTAACATGACTTTTAAAAGTTTATACGGAAACAATGGGTAATTAGTTATGCAGCATGTGGGGTATACTCCTCGTGCTGGTAGCATAATTCGCAGTAGGTTCGCATGTTGATATATTAATATCTGAATTAATATATTATCACTGATGATCTTAGTGTTTAGGTTGTTGCAAATTAAATTGTCAATGATGTTATCTTTACTTATTGCCACAGCTGCTGTTGTTTGGGTTTATAGTAGACCATGTGTAACTTATCAGGGTCTGGTGCGGGAAGGAAGGTAGTAACAATACTAATGCATGATTAAATCCAGTAGAGGAACACAATACTTTAATGACACACGCATTTTCTGCTGTAGTAAGAATGTACACAATTACTTTAGGAATAACTGAGTTAGTTGGAACTGTAGAAAGGTCGCTTAGCAATCAAGTATTATTTTTATACGTGATCAATTAATAATAGTACTATTTATCACACATGCCTAAATTATACCTCGTTCCCCTTGTAAATTACTTGCATTTTTAAATTGATATATTTTTAACATTCTTCTTACATTATGTGAGGTAATTAGTAACTCCTGCTTCGGAGAGCTTACATGTATGTTCTGCACATCACCGCACTTTACACCCAACTGACTTTGGTTTGGGCACGCTATATTTAACTTTCCTGAACTTAAACATTTAAACATATTCTTCTTAAAATCCTATTGGCTGCGTTCCTTCAGCTTGGAACATTCTCGAAAACTTAACAAGCCATCACTCGCTGTTTCCAGACATGTGATCTCTCTTCAAAAACAGAAGCTCACATGACTTTCTCTACTCTTGTACAAACTATTTTTACAAACGCTTATTCTCCATATGCTTCATGTTAATCGAGATGTTAATCTTATTGCTAATTTTCTTGTAGATGCAAGGGGAATATGGTAGTATTTAAGCGATAGTCAAATCTTTTAAGAGTTGGTTGCTATGTGGTACATTTCCATTCTCTTTGTATGCCCTGGACATAACAAAAATGAATAACGAATTCCCATTTGAGAAAAAGTATTGGAAAATTTAAGGGAATAACAAGCAATATCTCGAAAATGGTTCACTCAACAAAAAAAATGTATATGACATAAATTGTATATTTTAATGTGATCTACATTTTCTGTGTAGTAAAATTTTGCCCATCTCTTATGATTTACCAGTTATGCAAAAGTCGTTCACAATGAAGAATACTTTTGGAAACATTCCCAGAAAATTCGAGATAAACATTTCATTTGTCATGAAAATGTCTTAAACATATGATATTTTAATCAAAATCGTTTAAGAGCCATTTTTGAGAAAATTAAAATTTTCGAAAAATGTTCCATGTAAAGGGTAATCTGGGGTAGGGGTATTTTCTTGAAAACTTTCAAGTCGCATCTCTGGAAGATACTGAACCTAAATACCAAGTTTGGTGTTTACCGACTGTTCATTTCTGAGTTATGCTGTTTTTTCTCACGCACGCACGCACACACGTTTCCAAAAATTCTTTTTTTTGGATTCAGGGGGTCTCAAAACATATATTTCTGGTGAAATCTCGGTATCGAATTTTTGGGTGGAATACAATACTTCCCCTAGAGAATGTAATATACGTTGAGCTAGCTTGTGCTTTCTCCTACACAATGACTCAAGGTTCTGCTATTGTGTCATCCCCCTGCAAGTTTGCCTGCACTCTAATTCTAACAAAAATATTGTTTGTCTACTTTATACAAGTGTCTCACAGCTCCAGCTAAACTCCTACATATACATAAAACTTATACTTAACATCTATTTACATAACAAGTATTTTGCTTATTACTATTCTTTTACATTATTATTAATATGTATATATATGGCCATAGTTGCTGTCTCAATGTAAACAAATTACACAGCAGCATGACGTCAGTCCAGACTATTGTCATGCACATGCACCGCATATGGAATTTTCTGATTGTCACAGCACACAGCAGATCAAAGTACTTAACTCTTTGTGGAGAATAATTTATTGTTCACTAACATGACTTTTAAAAGTGTATACTGAAACAATGGGTGCAGCATGTAAACAAATTACATAGCAGCATGACGTCAGTCCAGACTATATTGTCATGCACTGCATATCCAATTTCCTGATTGTTACAGCACACAGCAGATCCAAGTACTTAACTCAAAAGCAACTAACATTTTTTTATACTTTGTGGGTTTACTTATGCAGATTCTCTCGCCAGAGGCCTCAAACATTTGTCTATATGTGGCCATTTATGTCAGTTTTGTGATGAAAATTTGTGTACACATACCTTGAACTATGCACTGTCACACCCGATGCTGAAAATGGTCCCCTCCCACATCCAAACACATTTTACACGTTGCTCCAAATTCTGGAATGCTTTTATTACAGTCTCCTTGGTAATGGCTTCAATCCCTTGACGTATAGCATCTTTCAACTCTGTAATTGTACATGGTCTATTTCTGTATACCTTTTCCTTCAGACATCGTCACAGGAAGAAGTCGGGTGGTGTTAGGTCAGGAGATCTTGGTGGTCAAAGAGTTTTTGAGATGATTCGATCTTCAAAAAAGCTTTCAATTTCCCTCATGCTTGCACGTGACGTGACTTGTTGCACCATCTTGTTGGAAATATCCGTGAGTTAATTCATCATAGGCTAACTGATTGACAGTCAGTGAATATTTTAATGTATTCTTCAGTGTTTACCGTATTCTCATGAAAAATAGGGCCTATAATACGCCTACATAACACTGCGCATCACACTCCAATTTTCTGTGCACGTAGAGGTTCTGCATATAGCGCATGAGGAGTTTGTGCCCATATACGATGTTCTGAGAATTTATGTAGCCACTCAGATGAAACCACGCTTCATCTGTGAACCAACTAAAGTCCAAAATCCCAGGATTCTGATTAATAAAGGTTTGAAACCATACACAGAACTGCACACGTTTTTCATGGTCTGTCGGTTGCAATTCTTGAAGACATGTCACACGGTAAGCGTGGAGGTTTGCTTTCTTAGCAGCTCTTTGGCACGCGGAATATGGAACATTCATTTCCTGGGAAAATTGTCGCAAGGATTTTGATGTGATGCCAGTAATCGCTCCTTTACTTATTCCATTACACCTTCATTCATTTTCAGGTCGCCTGCATGCTGTTGATCAAGGTTCCAGTCGTCTCTAACTTTGTTACCAATTTCTGAATACAACATTTTGAGGGCACATGTCGCGTACCAAATTCGGCCCGATATACCCTTTGACATGATTTAAATGAACCAGTTTGCCAGTAGTACAAATGAGAAACACACGTTCGCAATTATGTACAACATTGTCGATGCTGCTTCCAAGCCAACACTGGAGTATAGCATGTGGAGACGTTCGTGTGACTAAGTAGAGCCAAGGTCAGTGGAACAGTCCAAACCTATTAAGAGGGGTGTGGCACTACATTACATTGTTCAAGGTAATGTGTACACAAAGTTTCATCACAAAACTCACATAAATGGCCAACATATAGGCAAAAATTTGGGGCCTCTAGCGAGAGTACCACATAGTACAATAACTAATGCTGAAATAAAAAGAACAGTTTGGCCATTGAGAAGTTATTTATATCCATGTCATAGTTCTTTTTAATGCCTTATTTTAGAATAATATTTCAAATCTATTCCATCATTGGTACACTTCTATCTGAATCACCTGCAATGCTGCCAGCATTGTCTACTCAGGCAAAAAAGAAATGAGTAGGCAGTAGCAACACATTTTTGTAACAAATGTGTACCACATTTATCTAGTTGGAGAAGCAATTATATTCACATACATTTTGAGGTGGGCGGTAGAGCTGTCAAGAACATATGTTTTACTTGTACGTTTCATAAGGTACATAATGAAACTCACTCATTTCTTCAAGCCCAAATTGTTTGAAATGCACCAACAAATATACCATGGTTGAGCTTCTGCTTTATATGCACTTGCCTGCGAAATTGGCATTTAATCGGAGTATTCACTCATTTGACAGTTCATAACATAGCGTTGTTGTCAAGCGCATTGCTTCAAGTGTGTTACAGCCAATGAATGGCAAAAGTATATTCCATGTTAACTGCATTTTTTGACTTTGTTTCTACCTATTGTTAGGGTCAAAACTTGTTTTACAACATTATGACACACAAATTCCATTTTGTCACATTTTCTTGTCTTGCTACTAAGTAAAATATATATTAAAAAATCTTCCAAAATAAATACTGGGACGCAGTGGCTATGGCCTAAGGTTATCGGGAGGTCGGTGCCAAATGGCCAAGTAAAGAACAATAAAGCGGCTTGCCAGCATAAACACTGAGCTCGCTAATCGGGAGATAACTAGAACTTTCTGGAAGCTTTATCCCCCTCCTCCAGAAAGTGTGTCGAAATAGTTCTAGAATATTCGAGAACCTTCTTTGGAAGATTCCACTGCCTGTTTAAACAAGCACTCTCGCAGGCAGTCAGTCAGCCAGCGCAAAGTGAGAAGTCAGACAGTTGGCAGTTGAATTGCAAGGAGAGAAGCGACTGAAGAGTGAGTCGCATTGGTCAGTCAGTGAATGAGTGAGTTGACAATTTAGTTTCCCATGCAACACTGAGGGCAATTTTCCGAGTGAGTTGGTGACGTCTTCTGTGATGAGCAGCAAGTGTAGCATGGAGCGACGGTTGTGGAGGTCTTGTGTTCAACAACTCCTGAGTGAAGTGAACCGTCTGATGTGAAGAGGCTGCATCATGAAGGAACTGAGGGGATGAAGAATTGAACTAGTTCAATTAGTGAAGTGACAGTAGTAAAATGAAAGTGTGAGAGAGGTGAACTACATAACTTAAAACAGTGACAGTGGGAACTTACAGAGAAAAGAGTGAAAGTTGGAAACTGGATGAAGTCACAATATCACATAAGTTTTATATACAATTTTATAGATCTTTTTTGTAAATTGAATAATTGAACTTTATTGAATTGAATAATAATTATTGAATTTACAAAAAAGATCTAAATTCACAATAGAAAGAGAAGAAAATCGCCAATTACCTTATCTAGACATCAGGATCATCAGAAATAAAGCACACAACAAACTAAAGTTCGGCATTTACAGGAAACCAACTCACACAGAAAACTATATTAAAAACAATAGCTACAATCCTACAAGCCACAAACATGCAATTTTAAATAGCTTTATAAACCAGTTAGTACATATACCATTGAAGAAAGAGGAATACCAGAAAGAATACCAACACATTATCCACAAAGCCACCATGAATGGATACCAGAAAACAACAATAGATAGTTTGAAAGACAGAAATACATCCAACAAATGACTACTTTACTCAGACAAATAAAACCACAAGCATATAGAAATTTCACTTACCACCCTTGGACACATCATAAATTTCAAAGGATTTTCAAGAAATACATCACTCTGACTCCACAGAATGATTACAATATACAGAAACTACTGTGCAACAGAACAAAAGACCCTGTCCCCAACAATAAGTCAGCTGGTATATATAAAATAGTTTGTAATGACTGTAACCTGGTATACATAGGAAGAACCAAAAGAAATCTTGAAATAAGACTTAAAGAGCATATGAGATACATTTACCAAAAACAGATGGATAAATCAGCAGTAGCACATCATTTCTGGTCTTCAAACCATGAAATCACTCCAAACATAAAACTCTTAAAACCAATCAACAAAAGCAATGAATTGGACAGCTGGGAAAAAATACATATTGTCAAACACAGGAATCACCTAATGAATTTCAAACTACCGCCACCCAGCAGCCTTTGGAGGTTCATCAACCTGGTACCAGAGAATGCCACTAACCACACACATGCCCCAGACAGTAACTGGCAAATCAATTGGAAACAAGCTGACGATGGGAGTAAACTGTTCTCCCGAAATGCATTCAAAGTAAATACCTTTTAGTGATGTAGTGTAACAACCTCCAGCTCTCTGTATTTTAAATTACGACACATCACTGTTACTGGCTTCTCAATCTTCAAATTAGTGATGTACAGTGTCTCCAAAACCAACTTGTTTTTCATAATTACATTATGTGACATTGAAGAAAATACTGGTGAGAAGCTATTGAACAAGAGTGAAGTTAGAGGTTTGTTAAACACATTGGAAAGACTGGAAAACGCAATTTTGGTAACCAGGAAAAGTTAAAGAAAGGTGTGAAGCTGTAAGTAAAGAGTTGTACACCGTTACTACAGATTTAGAACTCTATGATACTCTGCATACTTATGTCACTGAAATATGTAATATGTATTGGAGAAATGGCCATTTTTTGTTTCTTTTTGTTTTAACATCCTTTAATCAGGTAGATCACATTGGATGATGAATGGATGAAATGATGCTCAAATAAGTCCAGGGTCTGTAGAGCTTAAAGTTAACCAACATTCATCTTTTCAGGATAAAGGAAAGCTGCAGAAAAAACCTTATCCAGATAACTCTCCTGAGATTCGAACTTAAGACCTCTAGAATGTGAGGCAAACTCACTATTCCTCACACCACAGAGATGAGGAAATAGCCATTGAAAAATCTGAACCAAATATGTCTCTAGCAAGAAGTATCAAACAAAAAGGAAATTAATGATTGATGTAACTGTGAATTCTTATAATGAGGTAAGACACCATGCGAGGAAGGAATTTCAATTACGGACATATATAATGCTTGACCACATGTTTTTAATGTTTGACCCCATGTTTTAGAGTTGAAAAATGCAGGAAAGCATATAATGCTAAGAAAAAACAGTCTCCTTTTGAATTACTTTAGGAGGGGATAGAAGTTTGGAAGTGGTCAGATGCAGCAAAAATCTTAAATTGGCCCTCCCATGAGCAAGGAATAATGAATTCTTAAGGTGAAAGAGACACAACTCTAAAAACAGTGCAAGAAAGTCCAGTGGGGGTAAGCACTTACTACGTTTGGTCAATCCTTGGTCAGTCCAGTCGGGGTGGAGACCGACAGCCAATGACATACAAGTATGTACATATTTGTGTGATACAATTTGTGTGGGTGGGATAGAGAATGCTTTAGCTCTGCAAGTAAATGTAGACGATAATTTCTACTGTTGAGTGTTGACCAAACATATGTAGATTGTATTTTAACTTTTCGTTTGCAATGGAGAAAAAGAAAGTGAGGCAAATAACCAACAGTGAAAAACTGAAAATCCTTGGAGAAGATCGCAATCCAACGGTGAAACATGTGGATATAGCGTGGAATTTAAACATTCCTCCACCAACCTTCAACACAACTGTTAGCAAATGTAAAATAATTGAAATGTTTTTGAAGGGAAAAATGCTAAAAGAAAATGTAATCTCCCTGGCCAGTTTCCAGAATTAAAAGATGTTCTACTAAAGTGGTTTACACAAGCAAGCTTCAAAAGTGCCAATAGATGGTACTGTGATTTCAGCTCAGGTGAACTTCAGCACAGAAGATGGACTGGATGATTTCAAAGCGTCCAATAGCTGGATTGAGATTCAAGAATCGACATGGCTTAGTTTACAGATGTGTGCGAGGTGAGGCTGCTGCCCTAGATAATGACGCTACACTGTGTGAAAATATAGAAATGTGGAAAAATACAATGCTCCCGTCAATTTTGAAAGACTACAACCCTGATGATGTTTATAATGCAGAGGAAACGGGACTATTTTTCCATCTTTTGCCAGACAAAATCCTGGATTTCAAGTGTCAGAGCAGGAAACTTAATAGGGAGAGGATTACAGTTTTGTTGTGCTGTAACAAAAACAGAAAGGAGAAATTGGTACCACTGGTTATTGGAAAAAGCATGCAGTCCGTGATGCTTCAAGAGTGTGTGATCCTTTCCATATAAGTACATTTCTAACACAAAAGCCTGGATAACTTCTGTGGTATTTGAAAATTTCTTACGAACATGGGATGCAAGACTGGGCATAAGAAGCAGGAAAATTGCACTCATTGATCAGTGTGCCACTCATCCACCAACTGTTTCAAATTTAAGAAACATAAAGATCATTTTCCTACCAGCAAACTACACGAGTAAGCCAAAACCTTTATATCAAGACATAATTCTGTGCATGAAGCAAACATATCAGAAGAAACTGTAACGGAGAAGGTTGGCTGCACTGAAATCGACAACAATAAAAATCACCAGCTTAGATGCCATATATTTCATTAGGACTGCTTGGGATTCTGTGATGTAAGATACCATTAGAAACTGTTTTAATAAAGCTAGCTTTTGCCGGGTTCTTGGTGATAACATCATGCTGGAAGATGAGTTTTCCAAGAGTGAAGAATGGTGCCAAATAGCAGAGGTGCCGGCATGTCTTTTGAAACATAAACAATGAAATTCCAGTGTGTGAAACAGTGACGATAGATGAAATACTTGAACAAATGAAAGAAGTGTCAGTGGGAGATGAAAGTGATGATGAGCCAGATCCTAAGCCAATTCCCACAGTGTCAGAAGTGATGGATGTAGTGAAGCGGATGTGTGTGCAGTTTCCAAGTTGTTGACCATGTAATGACTTTACTAAACAAGATGGACAGTAAAATTTTTGGATTAAAACCAACAAAGCAATCACCATAGATATGTATTTCAAACCAGTGTAAATAGTGTCCATATTTCACATCCGTTTGGGAGGTAAGATGTATTATTAGGTTTTATTACATAATTATGTTCTTAAATTGTAGATTTTGTATTATCGTTACCACCCCGTGTACAACATTCAAATCCTTGGGTCCCTGCAAAAATATACTAATGAGATTGTACTGCAATATTATGCCAATTCTGCCTCTGCAGCTTAGATGGTCAAGTGCTGAATTTCTGTGGACAAGGTTGCTGGTTCACTACAACTCAAGATCTATGCTTAAATGCAACAGCCCCATGCCAACAAGGACTAAAACCGTCTTCTCTTGTAGCTAAATATCTCATAATCCACAGTGATAGTTGCTTGTTAATACACATTCATCCAAGAATTAATGGCTCTGGCGCAGAATAAGGCAATAATCATCTGTAAATAAAAAGGGCAATATACATGAGCTAAAAGTTCATTAAAAATAATAAACAAATAAATGAACCCACATATGCTGCTTCTTCTACTCTGTGTGTAGTAGAGAGTACCAATCAAAATACAAAGCGAACAACTGAAAGTTTGAGTACGTAATTAGTTCTTAGTGAACCTATGAAAATAGCAGCTACAGTTGCCTTATGCAACGGTCAAGGTAAAAGCTGGTGAAGAGCATATTTTAGAACTTAAAGTAGTTTTATTTACATTCCAATAATACAATGTCACAATAATTGGAGTCCTCAGGCTATTAATATGATAACCAACATTTCAATGTCATGGACAAAATGAGTGACAAATTACAATTTTACATTACACGTACATTTCTTCAAGTAGAAGATGATCCCAATAGAAATTTACAGGTTTTTAAAAGACAAATTAAGAACAAAACTTAAAACATCTTGCACATGATTTTTTAATAAATTGACAAACATTGAAATAATGAACTGAATGTATATTATAAATAAAGTGGCGGCTCTTACCTCTTGCAAGAACATTGGTTGTGATGAGCACCTTCTCCTTTCCTTCCCTAAAGCGATCCAGTACAGATATCCTCTGATCTACAGTCAAATCACCAGATAATAATGCTACTGCATGACCATCTTGAGACATCTTTTCAGCCAACCATGAAGCTGTCTTTCGAGTCTGTATGTAAACAAAATGCAATGAATAGAGATTCATGCACAGCACTTCATCTACTGTTTCCATATTTGTACCCTTTACACTAGCTTTGTAGCAAATAAAGAGTTATCCAGGAGTGACATAAATATAGCAACCCTTTTATGGTACAAATATACATATGCGAGCAGAGCCTGTAATGAACAGCTTGTGACTCAAATACATGCAGCTAATGGGGTATCAACTACCAACTGACCTACTCATCTCAATTAGCCAAAGTAATGCTCAGCTAAAGTTGAAAAGGTAACATGGCAGAATGTTACACAGCATAGAGGTGGAATAACTCAAGATGAATGCCACTGTATGTGATCAAAGCAGGCAAAAGCACATCAAATAAATGCATTGGGTCGTTTTGTATGGGATGTTTCTTGGGACTTTTTATGGCACTAGGTGACACATGGTCCCTGTGTCAGTGCTGTCATTCGACAGTGATGGCATTAAAGCTGGCAGATAGGTAGGTTAGAAGGTTAGAGTCACATACAACAGTCTTTATCTCTCTGTTGCATATAAGCTGTGTTGACATTTGTTGTTGTTGGACATCTTAGTTGTGGCTTAATATGGCATCACAAAAGTTTACACAATAAGGGATTTATATTTTCAAGTGATACATCAGAAAGAGGAAAAGTGAGAAAGTGCAATAATGTTTTGCAATGAAATTTCCTGGTGCTCCCATTCCAAGTAAAATCACTATGTTAAACCTTGTAAAAAGTTTAGAGAAATGGGGTCAGTTCAGAATAAACATGGAAAGAGACACCCAAGTGTACTTACTGAGGCAAAACTCAAGATAGGAGAAAGGTTAGAAAATTCTCCTCAAAAATCTCTCTGCTGCTTATCACAAGAAATGGGTGTTTCAAAAACCACATCATTTAGAGCCACTAAAATTCTTCAATTTAAGCCCTATGAAGTGACAACAGTGCATGAGTTAAAGCATACAGTCATTTGAATGTTTGTAACTGGATTTTACGAAGTGCAGCTGATGGCGTTGTGGATCCTAAATTTATTACATTCACACAAAGCATGGCTACATTTATATGGCCATGTTGTAATGCAAAACAATAGATCTGGAGTACTGAAAACTCTCATCTCATTCACGAAACTTCTTTATATGATGAGAAGGTTGGCATATGCTGCACTATAACTGCACATAGGATTATATGCTCTATATTTTTACTTTCTCTACTACGTATAGTAAGTAGGGAAAGTATTGCATTCCACCCAAAAATTCGATACCGAGATTTCACCGGAAATACACGTTTTGAGACCTCCTGAATCCAAAAAAAGCATTTTTAGAAACATGTCCGTGTGTGTGTCTGTGTGTGTGTGTGTGTGTGTCTGTGTGTGTGTCTGTGTGTGTGTGAACAGCATAACTCAAAAACGAACAATCGGATAAGCACCAAACTTGGTATTTAGGTTCAGTATCTTCCAGAGATGCGACACGAAGGTTTTCAAGAAAATCCCCCCACCCCAGACTACCCTTTACATGGAAGATTTTTCGAAAATTTTAATTTTCTCAAAAATGGCTCTAACGATTTTGATTAAAATATCATATGTTTAAGATATTTTTATGACAAATAAAATGTATATCTTGAATTTCCTGGGAATGTCTCCAAAAGTATTCTTCATTGTGAACGACTTTTGCATAACTGGTAAACCATAAGAGATAGACAAAATTTTACTACACAAAAAATGTAGATCGCGTTAAAATACACAACTTATGTCATATACATTTCTTTTGTTGAGTGAACCGTTTTCGAGATATTGCTTGTTATTTCCTTAAATTTTACAATACTTATACTTTTTCTCAAATTCGTTATTCATTTTTTTTATGTTCTGGACATGCAAAGAGAATGGAATGCGCCACATAGCAACCACCGTTAAAATATTTGACTATCGCTTAAAAGCTACCATATTTCCCTTGCATCTAAAAGAAAATTACCAATAAGATTGACATCTCGATATCTCGATTAACATGAAGCATATGGAGAATAAGCGTTTGTAAAATTAGATTGTACAAGAGTAGAGAAAGTCATGTGAGTGTAACACATCAGATTTTTTTATGATATAATCACAGATGAGAAATACAGAACAAAATTACTCAACCCATTTTTTGAACAGTTGAACGATATCCAGTGTCAGAGTGCTTATTTTCAGGATTCAGCAACAAAACATTAAATTTCATAAAGGAAATATTCAAGGACAGGGTTATTAATATGAATTATTTAGTGCTAAGAAATTACAATATAGGGTTACCTACTGAAAATTTGGCCCTGGCAACTCTAATTCAATAGACATCCACCGTGAATACAAAGTGTATTATAATATTACATATGTATCAATTTTCTTCTTCTCTCTTTACTAATTTCAATTCCTTTTAACTCTAAATATTTTTAATTTTAATTTAATTTGTTGTACTAATCCAATACAAAACATAAAAAGAAAATAACACCTGCATTCAGCCTTGACTCTTTACCGGTCATATTTCTAAATTACAATATTTTTCTTAGTCAACTTCCTTTAATTCTTAATTTCTTACTTTATTTCTCTCTATTCACTGTCCAATCCATTATTTTTAACTTTACTTAAAAATTGCCTTAATCTCCTACTGTCCTTTTAAAACAGTTCAGCTACAGCAAAATTTATATCTTATACCCTTGCTTTCTGACACACTCTTTTCTCCAAATTTCTGTTCCTTTGCACTTAAATATTACAGTAGAATCTTGTTACTATGGTTTTGCAGGGACCCAAGGATTTGGATGTCATAGACATGTTTAACGAAAATACAAAATCTACTATTTAAGAACATATTTATGTGATAAAATCTAATAATAATCTTACCTCAAAAATGGATGTGAAATATAGACACTGTTTACACTAGTTTGAAATACATATCTATAGTTAATTCTTTGTTGGTTTTATTGCCAAAGTTTTACTGTCCATCTTTGTTTAGTAAAGTCATTACATCGTCATCAACTTCGAAACTATACACATATCGCTTCAGTCCATTGCCTGTATCGCTTCCGACACTGTAGGTACTGGCTCATCATCACTTTCATCTCCCACTGACACTTCTTTCATTTGTTCAAGTATTTCATCTATCATCCATGTTTCACACACTGGAATTTCATTGTTTATGTTTCAAAAGACATGCCGGCACCGTCTGCTATTTGGCGCCATTCTTCACTCTCGGAAAACTCATCTTTCAGCATGATGTTATCACCAAGAACCTGGCAAAAGCTGGCTTTATTAAAACAGTTTATAATGGTATCTTGCATCACAGAATCCCAAGCAGTCCTAATGAAATACATGGCATCTAAGCTGGTGATTTTTATCGTTGTCAATTTCAGTGCAGCCAAACTTCTCTGTACCAGTCTCTTTCGATATGTTTGCTTCATACACAAAATTATGTCTTGATATAAAGGTTTTGGCTTACTTGTGCAGTTTGCTGGTAGGAAAATGATCTTTATGTTTCTTAAATTTGAAACAGTTGGTGGATGAGTGGCACACTGATCAATAAGGAGTGCAATTTTCCTGCTTCTTATGCCCAGTCTTGCATCCCATGCTCTAAGAAATTTTCAAATACCACAGAAGTTATTCAGGCTTTTGTGTTGGAAGTGTACTTACATGGAAAGGATCACACATTCTTGAAGCATCACGGACTGCGTACTTTTCCAATAACCAGCGGTACCAATTTCTCCTTTCTGTATTTGTTACAGCACAACAAAACTGTAGTCCTCTCCTTGTTAAGTTTCCCACTGTGACACTTAGTGCCCTTGAAATCCAGGGTTTTGTCTGGCAAAAGATGGAAAAATAGTTCTGCTTCATCTGCATTATAAACATCGTCAGGGCTATAGTCTTTCAAAATTCATGGGAGCATTGTATTTTCCCACATTTCTATATTTTCACACAGTGTAGCATCACTATCCAGCGCAGCACCTCCCCTCACACACATCTGTAAACTAAACCATGTTGGTTCTTGAATCTTTCAATCCAGCCATTGGACACTTTGAAATCACCCAGTTCCATCTTCTGTGCTAAATGTGTTGCCTGAGCTCGAACCACAGTACTGTCTATTGGCACATTTGAAGCTCTAGCTTGTGTAAACCACTTTAGCAGGACATCTTTTAATTCTGAAAATTGGCCAGGGCGATGACTTTTTCTTTTTGCATTTTTCCCTTCTACAAAAACAGTTTCAATTAGTTTACGTTTTGCTAACAATTGTGTTTAAGGTTGATGGAGGAATGTTTAACTTCCGCGCTATATCCACATGTTTCATATTTGGATTGTGATCTACTTCAAGAATTTTCAGTTTTTCACTGTTAGTTATTTGCTGCACTTTCTTTTTCTCAATTGCAAACAAAAAGTTAAAATACAATTACGTTTTGTCAACACTCAACAGCAGAAACTAACCACGCCAAGCCACCGATAAACTAAAGCATTTTCTATCCCCCTCACACAAATCGCGTCATACAAATATGTACATACATACATGCATGCTATTTGCTGCCGGTTCCACCCCACCTGGTTTGACCAAAGTAGCGAATGAGGACATCAAACTTCAAATGTAGTAAATCTACTCCCACTGGATCGACCAAGCATTGGCCAAAATAGTGAATGAGGGCGTCAAACTTCAAACGTAGTAAGTGGGAGCAAGAAAACATACTAAAAGAACGTTATTTATTGCATTTGGTGCCGGGACTTTTATAATTCAACATAATACACAGGAAAATGTGTTAATGAGGAACGTCCTAACAAGATTCCACTGTATATGTTACTGGGTTTATTTATATCTAAACTCCTCATTTTTCAACACTATTTCACCACTCATCCAGTCACTTTCAACATTCACATCACTTTCCCAAATCCTAATATTAAAGACTTCCATTACTATTATTTCTAAATTCACATATTTCTCTTTTATCTCCTCTATGTCCCTTTCATTTGTTTCAAGAAGTCAGGGTTATGGAACTGCGATGACACAGGGAGTTTATATATTATCCCTATACATACATTCTCTTCTATCTGCTTGCAATCATTATAATCCATAATGTTTCTTCACTTCTAAACCATGTTTCTTTGATCCCTCTACTTAAAACATGCGCACACCAAAAAAAAAGCCCTATCTGTCCAGAAACCTTCCCCTTCCTTGCTACTGTTTTACCCTTTCTCCCTATATATTCAAAATCCTTTATATTTATCTGCTCTTCTTTTAACCACATTTCTACTACTGCTAAGTAGTCCAACCTTAACAACTGCTTCCAACTTCCTGCATATAATTTATTTTTAAGACCCTCAGAGATTAAAAACCCAACCTCCTTACCTTTCCTTTGACCTATTGTGAGCCTGCCCTTTGTCTAAATCTGTCTAATATTTTCTTGCTTCTTAATTCTATTCCCTCTTTCGATGTAAATAGTTTATTTCTAAGATCAAAATGCTGCCATGCTTGATAAACAATACTGTCCTCTTCCCCTTCTTCTGTATTCTCCTCACCATTCTCCTCCCACACCTTCTTTCTCCTTCCACCAATACACATGCTGCTTCTGTCTCTCCCCTTCATGGTGAAACAATTTTCTTGGGTGAAATACTCTCTTGGCTCCTCCTACTCCTGTGACCATCTCTGCTGCCATTTCTTATTCTGCTGGTAGGTCAGTTATTCTGTTTGATGTCATCACACTGTCATCTGTTCTCCCCTCCCTGCTAAAACTGCTTTGCACTGCTCCCTCCAATATTTGCTGCTTCCCCCATATTTGACAGGGTTATTATTAGAGGATTATGGCTCTCTAGGTCCCCTGATTTGTTAGCCTGCGATTTCTTTTTATGGGGAAATCTAAATCTACACACAATGCACGAGTTAAAAGACAGTATTCTGTGCAAAACTGGGAGAATTACAGTAAATGAATTTGCACATGTAAATGTCAATTTCCTTTGGAGACGGAAAAAATCCTAAGGAATGTAGAAGAATGGAAAAATGAAATATAATCCAGCCTTTCTTTCTCTGGCCCCACTATTTGTTGTGGCTGAGAGCAACAGTGTTGTCAGTCTGTGCTGCTGCAAATATTAAACATTAATGCCGGTGAACAATGCATCCTTCATTAATGTACGTAATATAATAAAAATAAGACTAACCATAACAATAGCATACCCCGTTACTATGCTTAAGAGCCTCGGCAGTTTGGTTGCTCTCTTGTTATATGTAATAGCTACTTGCTATTTGTGTTAAATGCCGGCCATCGCCCATCCCGTGGCTCACTGCTATAACTGTATCAATTGCAGAACTTTCTGAGTTTGAGGCTTGATATTAGATTATTTGGCTTCTGTTGTAGCTGCAGCAATGTTGCTGGAATAATCGGAATGAAATGTCTCCATATTAGTTTACTAATCACCTGTGAAACAGTTGGACTTCCTTCATACACAAGAAAAACTTGTAACAGATAATACTGGCAATACATACATTTCCAGTGTTGTCATGACACAGAATTTTGACAGTTTTACTGTAGCACTCACAATAAACACTTCTAGCAGAAGCATTACAAACCTTGGAGAAGAAACTTAATTTTCGTCCGATATTATAATATAGCCTTACATTATAAGGCTTACGAGAGAAGAATTGCACTTTGTGATAGATACTGTATCGCTACACAGCAAGCATGTAATTTCTGCAATTATTTTACTCACTATAAATCCTCTTGCATGTACAAGCCAAAGATGAATGCCAAACTTAAATTTCATTTGGGGTTATAAAAGAAAAGTGACATCTACATGCATATAAGAGAGGTGGTGATGATGATAATGATTAATAATAATAATAATAATAATAATAATAATAATAATAATAATAATAATAATAATAATAATAGTAATGGTTTATTATTATTCAAACAATAGAGAATTTCTCCTTGCTATTCTAATGCTCTTGTTTTTACAATTTCCTTCCTTGGTGTTAGTGCTTTGGATACTTTATGAGCTAGATAATAATGTAAAATAGTACTTCTCTTATCTTAAGTATTTTTATTTTACAGTCAGGTTGGAGATCGCTATTATTAAAATGTGTGCTACAGATTACACAAGAACTGGATGCAGTGTTTGATTTGCAGTCTAACCAGGATATTGCTTTTAACTACAGCCGCCTTAAGTTGTGATTTACAGCAAATTCATAATTCCTTTTGTTGTGCCCTTCATATTGTTACAAACACTGTACATCAATGCAAAGAATGTGAGAATACCTTAGTAATTTGTGACTTGTTAGGAATATTGTCCTGCAAAGTTACATTTAATATGTTTTCTCTCCTATGCCTAATTTATGCTAAAAGCACCCACTGTCTACCCATTAATAATCCAAAGCAAATTTAGGGTATCACTTATCATAATTACCACTTACTTCAAATGTAACAACACCAAAATTGCAAGCAATGCCAAGGGAGCAATGAATTGAATAGTATGCTATCAGCACCTCTGCTGTTAGCTATCAGAAACTTCTTCCGTTCATTTAGTCCCTTAAGGATCCAAAATTTGCCAAGGGTCTTAACCACAGTAGCAGGCTATGACAATAGCAACACTGTAAATCCTTCATATACAAAAGAAACCACTTTCATCTAAAGTAACACAATGAGCAACCAAAGCTTTGCATAGGAGAAAGTTGGCACCAACACACATGGGAAGCAGACCAGTGATTGGTACTAACAGACAATTTTCATCCTTTTTTTTAAAATAAGGAGAACATGCTGACGATGGGAACAAGCCGTCTCCCGAAACGCGTTCAAGTAGGAATATTATAGTGATGTAGTATAACAACCCTCAACTCTCTTTATTTTAAATTATGACACATCACTGTTACTAGCTTCTAAATCTTCAAAATTAGTCAATTTTCATCCTAATATGCAAATCTCCCCCATTTACCTTGAATGAATTCTTCTGCAAGTGGCAAACTCTTGTTACTAGAGCATTTAGCGGTTAAAAAGTATTTAGCAGTTAAAAAGTAGCAGAATACAAAAGATCTCTCTCTCTACCTTCACAAAAAGTTAGGACTGGAGACAGAGCATGTAAACTGCAATTAAGCATGCTGACTTTGTATGGCAAGAGAAAAATAAAAAGATTAGGAATACAGAGAGAGATGACTAAACCACTAGGCAACATTCTCATAAAAGGTTTCTAGGCCCTCAAGTGAACTGGGATTCTAGGTAACATTAACAGGTTTCTAATGACCACCTCCCACTGGGAGTTCATGTCTTAACATATTTTCCAAAACATGCCATTCAGTCATCATCAATATCTTTTACTTCAACAAAGTCATTATCAGGCATAGGAATTTTCCATTTGTCAATACAAAGAACGTAAACAGAGCCACTGAAGGCAGGTAAACTCTTGTGAGTGGCTGAGAGCTGTCTGCAAATGCCAATAAATTGTAGAAAGGATGGGGGTGATGCTTTGTTACCTGTCACAAAACTGCCTAAAGTCCAATAACAGTTTAACTTTATTTCCTCTTGTCCTGGTTTTAATGCTTAGAAATTCCTATGCCTGGTCATTACAAAGACTGCAAAGAACAATCACAGCTAACTATTCTGCATGAAAAGAGCCTGAAACTGTTTGAAGAAGTTGAGAATCAGAATGGGTTTCTGAGTAAAAGTAGTTTTAAGTTTTTACTTCTGTTCCTGAATCTTCTAGTTTCCTACTTTTGATCATGTATAGTTCATATGCAATTCCTAAGAAGTACTTTACTTTGATTTTTAGACAAAACACTACCGCCATCACTTGCTATCTAGCGGATTTATTTTGAAGTCTCAATTTTTAATCTCATTTCTAATCAGTTTACTTGTTTGTGATACAAGGAACATTTTCTCAGCCCTGCAAATGCAGGAATCTGACATTTTCAGTATTTCTTTCCAGTGAGGAATATGTAATGCAGAATGTAGAAAAAAAACTGCAGTCTATAAATAGATCATAATTCTTAGAGGAAAATAGTTTCAAAACTGCTAATTAATAATTGTAAGGTATACATCTGCATCCAGAATATAAAGTTTCTGAGAAAATGCTTGTTGAAGTTGCAGCTATTTAACATTTGTAATATAGGTTTATCTAATGGATCATGAAATGTTTGTATACATTTTAATGAGAAGGGTGGCTCATTGGACTCATACCACATATGTATATTTGCGATGTTTGTGGCAAAATAACATGTTTTTGAGTGCTATTCTTTCCTCATAAAATTTTGTTTGTACAAATCAACATTTCAACTTCCCTATTTTTAAAAATGATTGAAACTGAAAATGACTTACATGACAGAAGATCATTGCTTGGCCTATGGTGACTACACCATAGATATTGGAGATTGCAGTGTACTTCTCTTCCAGATTGCGACATACAACATAATACTGTTTTATGTTATCCAAACTTTCTTCCTCTCTTTTTAAGCGGATGATTACTGGATTTGATACTATTCCTTCTGCAAACTCCATGACATCCTGCTCATAGGTGGCAGAGAAGAACATCATCTGGCAGTTAAGGGGTAGCTGCCTGTATTTATAAAGTATTTGATTATAATAACATGTTAAATGTTATCCTAAGCCATGTTGCATATATTAAACAGAAATAACACAGTTGCTAATCTTAACTAATAAAATTAATCAACAGTGTATCAATGTCGGCCTAGGTTACCGACTAAAACTTGTTTTCACTTTCATGTAACAAAGCAAAGCTAACAGTGATCTGCAACTATAAGTTTTCTCCTCAGAGGAAAGTAACATGTAGAGAGAAATTGGCCAAAAGTCCCAATTTCATTTTAAGGAAAAGCAAACCAGCCGACAATAAAATTGATATACGAATTATTACTTTCAGACAAAATAGTATCAGACAGCTGTATTTTTTTGTATGAGCAATTTCTAATTTTGGAGTCAAAGCATTGTAATATTCTACTTGCAATGTCTTGTAATTAAGAAAACCTCCCAAATGAATTCTTTAGGCCTAAATTTTCAGACACAAAATTATTATATCTGCACAGTCGGTTTTTCTATCCTCCTGAGAAATTATGATACTGAAACACAGCAGATCTCATTAAAATATTAATCAAGAGCCTGAAATTAAAGGAACCTGCAGCACTGCATGTCACCTTTAGGTTACAATAGTTCGGAATAATTCAGATTGCCTTAAGGATTTGCCAGGATATATTAATCAGATGTTTACTGAAGAGCTATGGTGACACTCTTGACCATAGTACTAGATTTTTAAAACTCTCATTCAACTTCCAAAGCTCTTACTTTTTATTTTGTTTTATTTTTTTCTTTCTTTTTCTGACCTTAAACTGGTTTGAAAAAAGAAAACCATCTTTGAAATGACAACAATGCTGAATGTTGTTCTTTCTGAGACATATTATAAGGTAAGATTATTATAAAACAAAGAAAGATTTGAACTCTGTTGAACCATTACAAACGCCACCAAAAGATATTTTTCTATTGACTTACTTGTGTATGCGAAAGCTCTGATCTTGATGGCCTTGTGTAGCAATCATAACATCTGCCTCATCCAAAACAAATACAGATATTTTCCTTAAATCAAAGAATTGGTATTTGATTGCCCAATCTACTACCTTGCCTGGTGTGCCAATCACTATGTGCTCCTTCAACTTTGTGCCTCTAGGAACTGGAAAATAAAACCCATAGGTATAAGATAAAGACACACAAAACAAGCAAAATACTTTAAAATAGAGAGTTGAGGGTTGTTACACTACATCACTATAACATTCTTACTTGAACACGTTTCGGGAGACGGCTTGTTCCCATCGTCAGCATTTTCTCTCAACTTGAGAGAAAATGCTGACGATGGGAACAAGCCGTCTCCCGAAACGCGTTCAAGTAAGAATGTTATAGTGATGTAGTGTAACAACCCTCAACTCTCTATTTTAAATTATGACACATCACTGTTACTAGCTTCTAAATCTTCAAAATTAGTCAAGCAAAATACTGCATAATAATTACAGGAATGACAACTCATATCACTAAATTACCTAAACATTTACTTCAAAGTACATCTCTCGAGAACTGTTTTCATCCTCTGCTGTTGCTTGAGAATGGAAGTAACATCCTAATCATTATATGCAAAAGCTTGAGTATGAGTAGAAGCTTATTACATCTCAATAAAACATTAAATACTATATACTTATGCAAGAATGTGATAAGGATCTGATTCATTTTGAACAGTGGTTGAAATGGAGACAATGTCTACAAAATGGTTCCAATTTATCAAGAGCAAGCGATGCATAATTTGTTATTAACAGGGTTAGGATTTTTAGGGGGCACCTTTTATCTTAGGGTAAGTTAAAGCTGTGTGGAAAGATATCACAGTGTGAAATTTTGCTTCTAGTTGCAAAAAGAGGAATTTTTTCTCGCACCTTTTTTCCTTTTTTGGGACCTTTACCCCTTTTTGGCACCTTTATCCCATTTTCCCCCAACCATGCCCATAATCCCCTTTTTTCTTTTAAGTTTCATTCCAATTTATTCTATAATTTTCAATTAACGCATCCTCAGCTTGCTGTGTACGTGTGAATAATAAGACTATCTCTTTCAGTAAGCGCCGTGCAGGAATTGAAAGCACACTCGCAACAATGGAAAATAATTGTGTGTTCGACGAAAACCTCTTTCTCTCGCTTTATCGCTATAAAGTAGCCCGCAATAATGCAATTGACAATGAGTGTTTCTATCCCACCAGAATCAGTAGCCTGCTGTTCGTGAATGTGAGTTTGTTACTGTGCGAGACGTCATCTGTTTGCGAGGAGGCAAAGGCTGGTCATGCAGAGATGGCAGTACCTCACCCGCACAGTTCCGGGAATTATTAAGGCTGGGTTCTGCTCGAAATTACTAGAAATCGCTGAAACTGAAGTTCCAGCATGAATGAGAACATTCTGGTATTTGTCACAGTGTTATAAGACAGTTGCATTGTGTTAGCAAGTGAACTAGTGTTAGCTCTCCAAACGAGTGTACTAGTACTAGATTTTACCATGCCAAAGGTGTCCAGTGCTCGATTTATTGTTCTGGCTGAGGAATTCAAACAAGATTTCATAGACACTGATGGAACCGTTATGCAATGTACTATTTGTGATTCAGGAATTTTATTAGATGAAAAACACCAGTAGATCGCATCAAATAACACATTTCCAGCTCTAAGCAGGAAATGAACAAGACTCTTCCAGCAAACAAACCACGGCAACCTCTATTACGAAATGCATTTCAACAGAGTTCTTCAAAAAGCCAAAATTTGAAGGAATTAAATATTGATTTGTGTGCAGCTCTTACACAAGCAGGAATTCCACTCAATAAGATGAACCATCCAGTCTTCAAGGGATTTCTTGAAAAATACACACAGATGTCAATGCCCGATGAGAGTACTTTAAGAAAAAACCACATGGAGCCTGTTTACCAAAAAACCATAGAAAGAATCAAGGAGAAAGTGTCTCATTGCGACGTGGGAATCATTGTGGATGAAACCATAGACTCAATGGAACGATATGTTTTGAACATTTTAGTTTTTCCCTTAGCAGGGGAGAAAGTTAAGCCCATGTTGTTAAAAATGTATGAGCTGCAGAAAGCCAATGCCAGTACAGTAAAGCAATCTATTATGGACTTCTGCCAAAAACTCTGGCCTACTGGTATCGAGTTTGAAAAACTTCTTCTTGTGGTTATGGACCAGGCTCCATACATGGTTTCAGTGTTAACCAATTGAAACCTTTATTTCCTAACTTGAAGCGTGTGACATGCTTGACTCATGTCCTTCACGGGTTTGTGAATACATAAGGAACAAATATGACAACGCAAATCAATTCACCTGTTCCCTGAAGAAGATTCTACTGAAAGCTTCGAGCCATGTTGTTTACTACAGGGAAATCACTGGTCTGCCCCTTCCAAATTTCCCATTCATTACTCGCTGGGGATCTTGGATTAAGTGTGCTGCTGTGTTGTGTGAGAATTTTGACAAAATTAAAGACTTTGTGCTTTCATCAGATGCACGTGCAATTTCCAAGCCACAGCAACTTCTGTTACTGGAGAAAATACATAATTTGCAGACAGAACTATATTGTGTCCATAGTTACAAGTACCTGCCTGCAGCTATTTAACAATTGGAAGAACAAAGTCTGGAAAAGGAAAAACAATGGGATATTTTTACTTCCGTGAGGGAGCAGCTAGATGGCTTTGCCAAAGACAAACTTGAATCTAGTCTTCAGAAGAATCCAGACATTGAGGAATTTGCCACATATGTAGCGTTGCCAATCCAAGTGAATACAAGGTTTGCCCCACTGGTTTCTGTGGATGTTGAAAGAAGCTTTAGCATCTACAAAGACATTCTATCTTCTAATAGAAGCAGACTTACTTTTAAAAATGTGGAGATGCTTAATGTCTTGAAGTACAACAGCTTCATATTTTTTCCTTCTTTTGATAAGTGATAATTTGATGTACTTGTTTGTAGTTCAATAAATTAGAATAGAGGAAAGAGAAATTGATGAATTAGTTAAGGGAATGCACAACTGAAATTAACCCAAAATCTAAAAAAATCTATTACAAAAAAAATTATGTTCCCAAAAAATTCTCTATTCCTTGTAGGTTTACAATCCACTATTATTTTTGACCTAGCGAATGCTTCAAGATCGTTACAGGACTTTTAAAACTTCATTTTAAGGCATTTCTTATTTTCAGCATTTCTGCATATTCCAAATGTTCCACACGATGTAGTTTTCGTTCATTTATATTGACATTTTTATGCTTATTTCAAAAACCCAAATAAATAAAACTGTCATATAATTTTTCTGTGTAATGAATAGTTTTTGCACTACTAATTTTTGAAGATAACAATGTATACAAAAAAAAAATGCAAATACAAAACTGCAAAACTTTTTTTTCTCTTAAACTAAGAATGGTAGAAAAAAATCTGTGTTACACTCACATGACTTTCTCTACTCTTGTACAAACTATTTTTACAAACACTTATTCTCCATATGGTATATGGGAATATGGTAGGTTTTAAGCGATAGTCAAAACTTTTAAGCGCTGGTTGCTATGTGGCGCATTCCATTCTCTTTGCATGTCCAGGTCATAAAAAAAATAAATAACGAATTTGAGAAAAAGTATAAGTATTGAAAATTTAAGGGAATAACAGGCAATATCTCGAAAATGCTTCACTCAACAAAAAAAAATGTATATGACAAATTGTGTATTTTAATGCGATTTACATTTTTTGTGTAGTAAAAGTTTGTCTATCTCTTATGGTTTACCAGTTATGCAAAAGTCGCTCACAATGAAGAATGCTTTTGGAGACATACCCAGAAAATTTGAGATATACATTTCATTTGTAATGACAACATCTTAAACATATGGTATTTTAATCAAAATCATTAGAGCCATTTTTGAGAAAATTAAAATTTTCGAAAAATGATCCATGTAAAGGGTAATCTGGGGTGGGGGGATTTTCTTGAAAACCTTCGTGTCGCATCTCTGGAAGATACTGAACCTAAATACCAAGTTTGGCGTTCATCTGACTGTTCGTTTCTGAGTTATGCTGTTCACAGACACACACACATGGACATGTTTCCAAAAATGCTTTTTTTGGATTCAGGGGGTCTCAAAACATGTATTTCCGGTGAAATCTCAATTTCAAATTTTTGGGTAGAATAAAATGCTTCCCCTACTTACTATACGTAGTAGAGAAAGTAAAAAGTTATATGACAGATTTGTAGTTCCTTGACATAGAAGCAACATAAGATTTTTTTTTTAAAAAAATGCATCATGTGTTGTATTTTGCATATACCCATAATTTTATATTTTTAAAATTAATAATTTGAAAACTAATTAAGATTTTGGATTGAAATTCACAAAACAATTATATCTAAAGAAGACTACATGTGGTTAAAATTTCAGTCCAATTGAATGGATAGTTTAGAAAATAGCAATTTCAGTTGTGCATCCTCTTAAATAAACCAGCACATTATTGTCCCTTTTTTCACCTTATTTGAGTAACCTTTTCCCTTTCTTTTTTCATCTGAAATTTGCACCTAAAAATCCTAACTCTGATTATTAACTTGTTATACTATTTATCAAAACATTACAGTTTTTTATTTCCTTTGTAAGAATAATTGCAGATGAACTCCAAGTCCTTGATCCTTTCTATCAAGATGTGAAAATTCTATCCAAGTAACAAAAAGCAAAAGTAGGCCTTACACGTTCCAGGCAAGTAAATTGTCTCCTTGCTATTGAGAAAGCCTGCCAACATCATCCCTGAGATAAGCAAATGATGAGTATCAAATAAACGTAACTATTCAGCTCTCATTTAAGCAACTTTGAGAAATTGAGGAATATTAGTTTAAAAAAATGAAAAATATGTTAATATTAACAATGCCTCTTGCAAAAACACATTTAGCATTAAAATATATTCTGGTTATTTCCAAATTGATCAACCTATAAGAGTGCGAGTTAAAATGTTATGTGTTAATAAATTACCTTCCTCTCCTCTTACTGCGTAACGGATTTTTATCTCTGGACAAAACTGTGCCATTTTGGCTGCCACTTCTCCTGTTTGAATTGCTAATTCATATGTCGGTGATAAACACAACACCTGAAGAAATAAAATAAAAGAATCTTTTGAAAAATTATTTGATGAAACATAAAGAAAAATCAAATCCAAAATAGTCTTACAATGATTTAGTCTCCTACCTCACAAAATAAAATGTTCAATCACTTTAAAAAAGGCCAGTCAAAATGAAAAATAAATGCAAATGCCACATAAACAAATCCTTGTAGTTTTGATAATGTAACCATCTATAATATATCAAATCTAGCACGGATATAAATGCAAAACATTAAGATAAAAGTGTGCATACTTAAAACATTAAACCTTCTACTTCATATATGAAAGCAACACATACAAATTCTCAGCTGATCAAGAAATCACAAGATTTAAAGGATCCCCCTCCCCAACATAGTCACCTTGTAAATCACTACATTTAATCCAAAAGCTTTCCAACCTTTTAATACCCTCAGTAAAATAAGATTTGTCCAAATGTGCAAAATAAGTGTGTCTCTCAGCTTCAGGCTCATCATTTGATTTGAATCTTCATCCACCCAGCCATTTCTTCAGGTTTGGGAACAAAAAGGTAATTATGGAGAACTAAATGCAGCAAATATGAGGTATGCTCAAAAAGTATCCCATCTTTGGTCGACAAAAATACTTTGATTGATTTGGAGGTTCAAACACACACTTCTCCAAGCGCTCCCGTCATTGTTGGAAACACTTATGGAATGCAGTTTTTGTAATGTGAGCAGCCAAGTCGCATTCAGCATAATGTCTTCTCTTGACTCAAATCGGGTCCTTTTTAGCATTTTCAGCTTGGGAAATAGCCAAAAGTCACATGGAGCCATGTCGGATAAGTACAGAGCCTGACGAACCACGGGAATGTTGTGTTTGGTGAAGAAAGCCTGAATCAAATGCGCAGAATGGGTGGGTGCGTTATGATGGAGCTGCCAAGTATTTGCTGCCCACAGATCCAGTCATTTGCATCGCACAGCACACAAAGGTGATGAAGGACCTCCTGGTAGTAATCCTTTGTACTGGTTTGGCCTTGTGGTGCATGCTCTGATACACCACACCACAGTAGTCAAAGAAAATGGTATCAACATGACCTTGACTTTGCTGCAAACTTGCCATGCTTTTTTTGGCCTCAGGGATGATGGATGTTGCCAAAGTGGCAACTACATCTTGATTTCTGGGTCATAGCCATAAACCCATGTCTGATTGCCTGTGATCATGTTGTTCAGAAAGTTAGGGTCACTGTTTGCCAGCACGTCCTGTGCAATTTCCAGATGCCATTGCTTCTGCTTCATTGTTAGCAGCTTCAGTATGAATTTGCATACACTCTCCTCATGCCCAAATCCTTGGTCAAAATTGAAATGTACTGATCCAGTGCTTACCCCTATCTCACTCACAAGTTCTCAGACTGTGATACAAAGGTCCTGCAAGAGCAGAGTCCATACTTGCTCAATGACATTGTCATTTCGGCTTATTGAGGGCCTTCCTGAACGTGGTTTGCTCACTGATGTGTGGTCATCTTTGAAGCGGTTGTACCACTCCTTTATCCATGAGGTGCTCATGGCATTGCCCCAAAAGCCTGTTGAATTTTGTAAATTGTTTTTACTTGGGTATTGCCAAGCTTTTGGCAAAATTTGATGCAATATTGTTGCTCAAGTTGTTCCGTCGTTTTACAAAAACTGAAATTTGACGACCGTTCACTACACATCTTCACTCGTAGGCCGACTGCCAGTGACTGATGCTTTCTGCAGGCAGGAAAAAATTAACGACTGCACATGAATCTCCCCATCACATCTCCACCGAAGGAAGTCTCCCATGCTTCATTGGTTTATATGGGAAAAAAATAAGGTTTGATATTTTTTTAACACACCTCATATGGCTGATGTGAAAGCACGTGAAAACAAAAGTCATGCAGTTTTGCAGCAACAATCCCAGAAGGGTGTGAAGTCCCATTATAATGATAAACAAGAACTATCGTTTTCTTCGATTGGCCCAGTAGTGAAGTGTAATAGTCGCAGGTAATGGTTTTGCCCTTCTGGAGGTAATTTATGAACACCACACAGCAAGAATAACAATATTGCAACCATGACGTTTCCTGCAGATAGAACCATTTTTGCTTTCTCTGGTGCACTTTCACTTGTCACCCACTTTTGGACTGCTCCATCTCTGACATATAGTGACAAGTCCATATTTCATCTATTGTTATGAAATGAAGAAACTCACTGAAATTGAATTTAAACAAGTCTAAACACTCTTCAGAATATTCATTCAAATGGGGCACCCATCGAGGAGAAAACTTTCTCATATACAAACTTTGTATAAAATGTTGTAGACACAGCATATTGAGGCCTTTGCCATGTCAACGAACTCAAATATCTTCAACCAGCAACTACCGAGTACAGTATTGTGAATTTTTGTCAGTCTTGTCAGTTGTATCAGTTTTAGGATAACTCATCTTGAATAATGTATGACCATTCTTAAATTCAACAGCCAATTTTTCAACCGTCAAAGGCTAACTGAAGAATCCTTTAATGTCAAATCTAACTCCTTTCTTATTTCTGTTGGAGCTAAGCCCTTCAAAACGAAGTACTTAATCACAGCTCGTATTTCAGTTTTATACATTTATAGAAAATGTTAACACTAATTTATTAATTATGCCATCTCTTAGGCTATTCTTACACACCTGTTATTTCTTGTCCACCCTCTAACTACCTTTGTTTAAGAGTGTTGCAATTTGGAGCATTTACTTGCTGTTAAAAATCAATAAAGCACATATTTCATTCATCAATTATGACTGGCTTCTACCTCATACAAGGAGTAAAAAAGGTTGAAAGCTGCATTACACGCAGGGGGTTCTGGAAGTATCCATCCTGAAAGAATGAATGCAACATCCTCTGCACATAAAGGTTAAGAATAGCTTTCAAGTCATAAATAGAACCAAGAGAAGCTAAAGCAAGCTGCATGCAGGTAGTGTTTTTGTTTTTGGAAAAAAATACCATCAAAATTATCATTTGACGGATCTTGTCTGCAAATCTTTTACACTTGAAGTGAGCTACAAGAATACATTTATAGGCTCAATCAATATTATCAGTCACTAAATTCATTTATAACATTGACTAGTATTGCAAGAATGACCTATAAGTTGCTAATACTCACTAATCTACACTGCATCCCACCATGCTGTGCTGTCCATGGAGGTTTGCATATGTATTGCAGTTATAGCTGAACTTCGATTATCCATAATTCAGTTAACTGTTTGGCTCGTGTCATCCTCCATGGTGTAGTGGTAACCATGCTAGCCTCTAGTTCCCAAGGTTGCGGGTTAAACCTGGCAGACGGCAATGGAGTTTTTTCGGGCATAAAAATCCTTAGCATGGCTTCCTTCGGAAAGGAAGTAAAGTTCTGTGTTGTAGATTTACCACACGTAAACCTCAAGCCTGATAAGCAGGCCTCTGAGCAAAATTACAGGTCTTTCACGTACAATATAGAATGGGACGCTAAGGACCACAGCAGTTAAAGAGCGTCCAGAAATAAAACTCAATTCAATTGTTTGGCTCAATCATCATCTCACTCACTCAAGGAAAAAATACTGCAATACTCATAGTTCACGTGATCCCTGAGTACATGCATATTTTGTCAAATATAAGCTTTTTATAAGACACTAACCTGAGGATAATTTTTTGTTGGATCCACACGACTAAGCATGGCTAGAACAAAAGCTGCAGTTTTTCCTGTTCCAGATTGTGACTGGGCAATCATATTTTGCGGACTGTAAGGTAAAAGAATATATTGTTTAACAATAAATATATCTGCACATTAAATGTGTTATTTCAAAATATACAGTGATTTTGTTCATAATAAATAAAAATTGCTAAATTGGTATGTTTCAAATTCAAGCTTGAGAATGAAGGCTTAGGAGGGTGTAATTTTGGTGGAACACATGTGAAGATGAAGTGGATACAACACATATTTTGTGTGTCAAGGAATTAAGGATACAAAACATAAGAAAAAACATTATACCACAAACAGCTTTTACTATTACGACATAATACACTGATACACTTACGGGTCTGCCAGAAGAGTTGGTAATGCAGTTTCTTGAATTTTGGATGGTGCATTGAAACCCATTGCATACACTCCCTTCAAAAGCTGTGGCTTCCTGAAAATAGATTTGTTTTTATCACATATACAATGAAAATGTGGTAAAAAAATACCAATGTCCTACATTCATATGACCTTCTCTATTCTCTATAGCTTTTTATATAACTTCTACAAACTATTGTTACAAAACTTGTTTTTCTCTCTACTTCATGTTAATCGAGATGTGTTCACATGACTTTTTCTACCATTTATTTTTATATAGCTTCTACAAACTATTCTTATAAAAGCTTATTTTTATATCTACTTCATATTACTTGAGATAAATATTACACATTTATATAGCTACAAGAGAGATACAGGAAACCAAAGAAACAGACAAATATTTAAAAGTTGGTAGCTATATGGTGGCCTTGAAATTCCATACTCTTTCCACGAGATCGCAAGGAACATCTAAGTGTGACAGCACTTCAAAAAATGACAAAGTATTGAAAAATAGATACCTTGAAATGGATGACATAAAAAAGTAATTTAAAATAAATCGTATATTTTAAAGTGATCTACGTTTTTGTATAGTTTCTGTGTTCTCTTATGGCTTATCAGTTATACAAAAATTACACAAAATTCCTTATGAATGAAGAGGACTATTCCTAGAAAAGTCAAGATATACTTGTACATTTTATTTATCATGTAGATATCTTAAATATATGGCATTTTAATAAAAATCATTACAGCTATTTTTGAGAGAATCAAATATTTTAAAACACCTTCAATGTAAAGGATACTTTTGGATGGAAAGATTTTCTTGGAAATCTTTGTGGCATCTTTGGAAGAATGCTGAACTCATATATACCAAGCTTGGTATTTATCCGACATTTCAGTTTTTAGTTACGCTCTCTCTTTCTCTCTCTGATCTTTTTCTGAATTTTATTTTTTGGATTCAGGGGATCTCAAAACATGCACTCTGATGACATCTCAACATGCAATTTTTGGGTGGAATGCAATACTTTCTCTACCTCTAGGTACATGGTAGAGAAAGTAAAAATGACTTACTGAAACTAATCTTCTTTCTTATCTGAATAATTCAGAAGCTGCATAGGGTATGCTCGCACACAAAATTGCTATAGATAGATAGATAGATAAATATTTATTTGCTTTAAATACATAATAAGTACATATTTCAATTTACAAACTTCACAGAGTTGCTGGTTTCCTAGGGCCCATATCCTCCAACACTGAGGTTACCGAGTCAATGGGCCCTATTGACTGAATAACTGAATATTTATTAGCATTTGCCATTTATATAAATTTGTTACAATTCAATACTTACTTAAATACGTAAACCTACATACTAACCCTAACATAACCTTTTCTGTCTTTCCGTGAGTTGCTGTGGTTCTAAGGGCTCATAGCTCAAACACCGAAATTGCTATAAGAAACACTTGTCTTGATTTGAGGACAACACATAGAACACGTCTCAGACAGATAAACAAAAATGAATTTGCTGCCTTAAAAGTTTGTCATTATTTACATGGCTAATTGCCCAAAAAGAGTAATATACTTGTTGCCAATGTTACACAAGAGCATCAGTCTACACCTGTAAGTTAGTATATGGCAGTGACACTCTGAGGTTACAGGAAAACAAATATAGGAATCAACATATAATGTCCATGATCATTGCATTTAGGCAGATAAATTACCTTGTGAGTGAAACATCCAATCACACCTGAATGCGAACATCAATTTCTTGTATAAGATATAATCTCCTCCAGCAATTAACATACCCATCTTTATATTACGTGCATTTTTAAGTATAGACTAAAAAATCTGATGTGTTACATTCACATGACTTCCTTTCCCTCTACTGCTTATTATTTGGTATACAAATTGTTCTTACAAAGGCTAATTTTCCTATCCACCTCATTTTAATCGAGATAAAACTTTCCAGAAATAAGTGACACATTTAATTTTAGATACAAAGGGAATAGTGATAGTCAAATGTTTTAGAACTGTATGTTATAAGCTGGCCTTAAAATTCCATACATTGTAGGAAACAATTGAAAATTAACAGGACTTTAAAAGAACGGCTAAGCATTGAACAATTCGAACCATTAATAACACATATCTTGGAAATGCTGATGCCAAATAAAAAGTTATTTGAAATGATTTGTGTGATATGTTTTCGTCTATCACTTAACGTTTACCAGTTATACTAGATTACACAAAATTCCTTCCGAGGGAAGAAAATTCAAGATATACATTTTATTTGTCAAGTAACTATCTTTAAGATATGGTATTTTAATTAAAATCATTAAGAGCCATTTTTTAGAAAATCAAAAATTTAAAAAAATATATACCATGTAAAGAGTAGTTTGGGGTGGAGGTTTCTTGAAAATCTTTGTGTCGCATCTTTGGAAAATATTAAACTTTAATACCAAGTTTGGCATTTATCTGACTTTTCGTCTCTCCCTCTCTCATGTGCGCACATACATACACACTTTTTTTAATTTTGCTTAGAGGTCTCTTTATCAGACTTGAGGTACTTTTACGCACCGTAAATCTACAACACGGGACCACTGGCTTTACTTCCCTTCCGAAGGAAGCCATGCTACGGATTTTTATGCCCAAAAAAATCCATTACCCTCTGCCGGGTTTGAACCCATGAATTTGGGAACTAGAGGCTAGCATGGACATACACACGCGTGCACCCACACACATGGACCTTTTTCTAAAAATGCCTTTTGTTTATTCAGGAGGCCTCAAAACATGTATTTCCGGTGAAATCTTGGTATCAAATTTTTTGGGGTGGAATGCAATGCCTTTTCTACCTACTATGTACATGGTAGAGAAAGTAAAAAGGCATCCTTTTCAAAACATTTTATTTTGTCATTGACACACCTTAAGCTACTGCCATTATTGAGCCACTTGTCTTGACATGGCATAAATTTTTATATACTTTTGCAATATGAGGGCGATTCCAAAAATTATTTTCATGATTACAACAGATACAGAGAGCTTAACAACATTACAAAGTAGTTTTCCAATAATTACCAATATAATTACCATTTTTTAATATTTACACTTTTGCCAGCAATGAACAAACAGTCTGTATGCAGCACTCATAAAAATCTGAACCAAAAGACAAGACATTTCTTGCTGTTAACTTATTTTCATTATTGCTCATTATGAATTGAGTCAAATTTAAAACCTTGGTTTATTTGCATCAAAGTCACTTGTGCAAAGTTAACCATCCTACAATTTCTTGTTTTTGCCATCCAAAATGTAGGCAAAGCATTGCAATGTGAAATGAAGCACTGACCATTGTAATGACACCTTCGGACTCAAACATCAGCAATGTCTTTGTGAACCAATACTGAAAAACCTCCACGAGCATCTCCTCATGATGGTTGCTGGTTTTCTTTGATTAAAAAATCTGGGACCTATCTACAAAACCTATATGAAGCACAATTACTCTTCTTCCTTTATGAGATGGATTTCACAAACCCTGTCAAGTGCCAGAAAGGAAAGCTCGCTTTCTGTTATGGTAATTGTGCTGAATTAGATTTTTTCCCCAATGACTTAAGTTATTTTAGTTTTTCAATGTTAATACTTCCTTTACCAGTTTTGTATTATGAAAAACAAAACACTAAAAAATCATGAAGGTTTCTACCCAGGTTTCAACCTTTTTTATGTAATACAGGCAGCGTGGGAAGTTATGTAGAAGAAGTTTAGTTCTTAAATACATAAGTTTACTCTTTATTTATCCCCACCTCACCGCAGTAATGCCAACCCATGCTTTAAAAGTCCAATAACCCTCATTTGCCCATGTCTCTTCGTGACAATATATTGTGACGAATCCAGCCTCCCGCTCATGGATAGAAGGTATGTTCATCAGCACTAGCTGGCACATGATTGGCTAAAGAGAGAAGATAAGTGCTCCTGAAGAATCTGAAAGTATGGTGAACATACAAGAACCAACCTCCCCTCAGCAATAAGAAATTTCTGGAAAAATCCTGTGGGTATAAAGAGGAGTGTATTCGCTCCTATTACCAGTTGAGTAATTACTTGAGTTATTACTCAGTGAGTTCTCTGAATGACTAGTGAGGGAAGAAGGGTCCTGTGTTTAACAGTTAGTGAGTGACTAGAACAGTCCTGCATTCCACAGTTGTCGTCCTCCGTGGTGTAGTGACTACCATGCTAGCCTCTAGTTCCCGAGGTCGTGGGTTCAAACCCGGCAGAGGACGATGGATTTTTTTGGGCGTAAAAATCCTTGGCATGGCTTCCTTTGGAAGGGAATTAAAGCCGGTGGTCCCATATCATAGATTTATGGCATGTAAAAGAACCTCAATCCTGATAAAGAGGCCTCTGAGCAAAATTACCAGTCTTTCATGCCCAATATAGAATGGCACGCTAAGGACCATAGCAGTTAAAGAGCATCCATACATAAAAATACTCAGTTCAATCCATTCAACAGTTAGTGAGCAACCGGACCAGAGAAAAGGAATCCTCTGTTTAACACTCCAGTGAGTGACTGGAAGGAAGAAGCTGCTTTGCACATGATTCATTACATTGCTATGTGAAAAGAAAAGTAAAAAGTGAACTAAGCCACAATATCTTCCCATTTTCATTCCTATAATGCTGAATGTTTCTCAGATATGCAACATTCCTTGTGCACTATATTGTTCACATTACTTCTTTTCACAAATGAACACTCCATTTCTATCAACATAAGATTTCATAATGCAAATTGTACGCACAGATTCACATTATATTGACTTGTCAGCACTGATGCCCAATATTGAAAATGCACAGTGGCACAAGGAATAAAAAGAAAGGGATTGACATTTTGCCGAGAAAGAGAGAGGCAACGTTGCCGCTTATTGCAACCATGTGGAGAGCGCGTTAAAATTGTATACGAAGGTGACTGGGTTGCATCTGCATTGTAGGGCGGGTATTGTTTATATTCGTATATGAAGAGAATTATAAAATAATACATCTGCATGTAAAGGATAGAACATGCAAGAATATATCAGTGTAAAGATCTGCATTAACACAAGAGGCATACCTATGAAATATTGATACCGGCTCTAATGGAAAAATGCTGCTGATTCTCATAGAGCATATTATTTCCTGTGCTTGTTCTTTAATTGGGATGTCTTTACCAAATATATTTTCATTCAGTTACCGAGTACGCTCAGTTTTTCGTTTGGCTCACTGTCTTCGTCACTATTTTTTGGATATTGTTAAATATCCATTAAAAGTGTTAACACAATTGCAAATGCTCCCAATACACACACAGATACACGACCTCAAACACATAAACACAAAGCAAATAACCGTACAAATAGGATGAAGCAAATAACTTGTCAGTACACACGCAATCTAAAAACTGATGTAAATACATTATGCTATGGCTAAAGGAAGCACTGTTTATAACTGCAGCGACAGCAGAAGATAAGACATGCAGTTCATATTACTGGAACGGTCGCTCACTAGGCACGTCATACTAATCACGTGTTACAGTATCGGCAACAAGGTTTTTGCATCTATTCTAGCTATGGAAACGTCTTAGTTCTAATTGGTTCTTCTAATCGTTGCTATGACATATCCGTCCCCTCCCATTCATTTAAAGCTTTCCGCCATGTGGTTAGTAACTGTCAATAAGCTTCTTGATTGGCGCTGACTATATATGCTATGATTTGTTCAAAATTCCACAGATGGCATCACAAGACAACAGCTGCCATAATACCTCAGAAATGCACCAGTTTGTGAAATGACAAGAGATGGGATGCTTGATTGTTCAGCAAAAAGGTGAAGTTGTTTTTCATAGAAACAAAGAATGAGGTGGAAATACAGAAACATTTTCATGCTCACTTTGGTATATGGTGGGCTCATTGCAAACAAGCAGTTGTAACTGGTTCTTTGTTAGAGTAAAATCCAACCACAACCTCTAGTGTCTGCATTCATGAAAAATTTAGGCAGGTTATGCAGCTTTGACTCCAAGTCCCAACAAATCCAAAAGGCAGGCTTCTGCTGAGTTGAAAATCTTGTCAGTCAATTCAGGGAATTCTGCATTCAGATCCGCACTTATTCCTATACATAAAGCATAAACTTACAGAGAAAGTTAAGAAGCAGAGGCTGCAGTATGCACACTGGGCAGTGGAAGAAGCTGTACTTTACAAAACATGGTTCACAGACAAGGCTTACTTTCATTGGAATGGGGTTGTGAATTGACAAAACATCCCAATTATGGGCAATGGAATACACTCACACATTCCATGAAAAAGAGATTTATGAGGTAAAAGCTAAATGAGTGGGCAGCAATTTCGAGTCATGAAATCATCAGTTCATTTTTACTTTTTTACTTTCTCTACCACGTACATGGTAGGCAGAGAAAGGTATTGCATTCCACCTAAAAATTCAATACAGAGATTTAACTGGAAATACGAGGGTAGTCCCAGAAGTACCTGACCTGACGTGTATATATAGCAGTTGTTTCAAACAAATGACTATGGCAGAAAGTACCACCCTTATAAAGCTTAAGTTTGAAGATGCTACATTGTTTAGTAATTGTTTGGCAGCCATCAATAGTGAACTCTCTCAGTGAATTTGTAAATATGGATAACCATCGTGAAGTAGTATTAATGTTAATGTGTTTAACATTATTGTAGCCCCACGTTTGGGAGCCAATTTGCAACGGTGTTAATGTTTTACGTATGTGTAATTTGTGTTTGTTAGCCCCACATTTGGGAACCAATTTGATGCGGTATTAAGGTTGTGTGACTTCATGTGTTGCCATCTTGTGACGTCACTCCTTGTTTGGTTCGTAGCTCCCTCTGGCGTAGCAATTTGTATCAATTAGTTTCCGAAAGAATTTAAAGTTTTGTATATTGTCCTCCGGCTAGCTATCATCTTATCTTGGTAGGACATGTATCTCTATGTAAGGGTGTGAATCGGAAAGGAATCTTTTATCCAGAAATTATACTTAATGATGAAATTGGGTTTATAACTTTTATTGCCGAACACGTTCACAAACACTTTTACATATTGATCTGGATACTCGCCAAACTGAAACTGTTTGTAATAACTTCTTACTTATCACTTTTAACTCGAGTACTTCAACTTTGTGTATTTTTTTTTAACTGTATAATACTTTATAATAATTCTCGTAATTCTGCTGCGCGTAACTTGACGAAATGAAGGACTGACTGACGATGAACTGAGAGACCGACGTGTAGAGTATTGAAAATTCTGTTGAACTGGAGGGCGCTCTACCTCGGACCTGGCTTATATACTCCCACTCCTCGACATGCCTAAAGATTATAAATGAACTGCTATTGGCTAATAAAATGCGCCAACATTAGCGTCTATTTTAATATCCAATGAAAACCACGAATACATATTGCTTTAGGAAATGTTCTAGAAGCTTCTACCGAAAAGGCGCGAAACATTACGTAACTTCCTTGTTCCCGGTAATGATAAACAACTCACCCCCTCGCTGCATTATTGCGTTATTATTGACAGTTTCAGTAAAGCCGTATATTATTATTTACCAATAATAATTACAATTAATAAACCTCTGAAATCAATGTCACATAAAAATACATATTCATATTACAATCATTATTTACCTTTAAGTAATTTGTGATACAAATTACCGTATCAATCGATATGTGATACAATACTTTCATTTGAAAGGTCTTAGTCCAACTAATATTAAAGCTGAGCTAGATTCTACTCTGGGGGAGTCCACTCCTTCGTTTACAACAGTAAAATACTGGGTGGCAGAGCTTAAGTGAGGCCGTACGAGCTGCCAAGACGAACATCGCAGTGGTCGACCAAATGAGGTGACCACGCTAGAAACTGTGAAGAAAATCCACAAAATGGTATTGGATGACCGTTGACTGAAAGTGTGCGAGCTAGCAGACATCGTAGACATGAGAAAGCTGTGCGCACGATGGGTGCCACGTTTACTCACAATGGAACAAACGCAGCATCGTGAAGAGTTTCAGTCGAGTGTTTGGCGATGTTTCGCTGCAATAAAGCAGAGTTTTTGCATCGATTCATAACTATGGATGAAACATGGGTCTATCACTTCACACAGATGAAGGAACAGTCAAAACAGTGGATTGAAAGGGGAGAGTCAGCTTAGAAGAAGGCGAAGACAGTTCCATCTGCAGACAAGGTCATGCCGTCAGTCTTTTGGGATGCGTGTGGGATAATTTTCATTGATTACCTTCAAAAAGGAAAAGCAATCAATGATGAGTATTATGCAAGCTTATTGCAGCGTTTGAATGATGAAATCAAGCAAAAACAGCCGCATTTAGCGAAAAAGAAAGTTCTGTTTCATCAAGACAATGTACTAGTTCACACAACCATTAAACCATGGTCAAAATCAATGAGTTAAAGTTTGAATTGCTTCCTCATGCACCCTATTCACCACTTAGCCCCTCTGATTATTTTCTGTTTTCAAAGTTGAAGAAACGGCTTGGTGGTAAAAAGATTTGCCAACAATGAAGAGGTGGAGTTTGCAGTTGATGGCTATTTTGCAGAACTCAACAGTTCTCACTGTAAACAGGGTATCAAATCCATTGAACAACACTGGGAAAAGTGTATCGAGCTGAAAGGAGACTATGTAGAAAAATAAAGCTGTTTTTTCCAAAAGATTTTTGCATTTTCTTTGTTAGATCGGGTACTTCTGGGACAGCCCTCGTACATGTTTTCAGACTCCCTGAATCCAATAAAGCATTTTTGGAAAAATGCCCATGTGTCTGTGAACAGCATAACTCAAAAACAAAAAATCAGATAAATACCAAACTCGGTATTCAGGTTCAATATCTTACAAAGATGCGACACAAAGATTTTCAAAAAAATTCCCTCACCCAAAATGCCTTTTACATGGAACATTTTTCGAAATTTTGATTTTCTCAAAAATGGCTAACAATTTTTATTAAAATAGCGCATATTTAATATATTTACATGAAAAATAAAACGTTTATCTTGGATTTTCTGGGAATAGCTTGCGAAATCCCTTTTATCTGATTGAATTTTATATAAATTTGTACAACTAGAAAACCATAACAGATAGACAAAAATTTATTGCAGAAGAATTGCAGAGCTCATTAGAACAGACATTTTGCGTTTAACAATGTTTTCATAGCTTTAGCCATTTTAGAAATATTCCATGTTTTAATTTTACACTTTTCTGAATTGTGTCATCTAACAGACATGCATGAAGTGATGCAAACCTATCCTTTGTTTCTTTCTTTTCATCTCAAGTGCTTGTTACTACGAATGAAACATTTGTATGTTTATATTGAGAAATAATTTTACTGCTGTGATTTGGTGAACAAATATAAACATTTATGATAACTTTATAAAAGATACATTTTGTGAATCTTCTTTCGGAGCTTTTGTTTTGAAGAAGTGCTGATTGAAGCAATTTCATAATATTGTTTCATATCTTATTATTCGTTATACCATTTTCAAGTGTTCTTTGTTTTCGTTGCTTACATTTTAAGACTTTTCATTATGCCCAGTAAGAGACGAATCAGCTTTAATTTTAATGTTAAGAAGTGTTTTTTCGTGAAAGCAGCCAAAGTGATTGCTGATTCTCTGAGTCCAATTAATGATATATTTGGTGAGGTTGAAAACACACAGTGCCTTAACTGCTTTAGTATGAATAGTTTGTATACACATTAATGACCTATAGAGGGTAGAGAAAGTCATGTGAATGCATCACATCGATTTTTCTTCAATGAAACCGTGAATAAAGACTGATGTAAAGCCATGTTGGAAAGCAATTTTATATCTTCAATTCTTAGTAACAGGACTCCCTATGCAAACACAGTGATTCATGCAGGATGGAGCCTGCCTACACACTGCAAACACTGTTCTCAATTTCCTGCACAACATGTTTGACCATGAGGGTGGAAAAATGTGGCTACGTCATAGCCTGGACATTAACCCTTTGCTGCACATAGAGTATTAGCTAGTTGTTCTCCAAGCAGAATTGTGTCCATTTTAATTCTGAGCTGCTACTACGATGTTAAATTAAAAGTGACCTATATAATACGCACAATTATATCTTTTAGTAGCTAAATGAAATTGATTAATTACTCATTTAAAATTGGTTTGAAGTTAATAAGATTAAATATTACTTCAATAATTTAAAACTGCAAACATCAACCCCTTTGTAGACAAACAACACTTATATACATGCACCCCATTGCGATGCACCTTTATAACTCCGCAATATTAATGGCAATGGAATTCGTTACTTTAGGATATTAAAAACCGGAATAAAATCTGTTATACTTAAGTAAAATAAATACAATAATTTCTGCAAAATTATTATGGTACTCACCCTTAAAATGTTTACATCATTGCAGCGAAGATATTGCAGCATGTCTATAACATGTCAGCTAGACTATTCTCTTGCACCATACAAATGTTATATACATATACACTTAAGATTATTAATGGTTTCGTATGTACACCCTTGTATTAATTTTGAATTTCTACCCCCTTTGCCTCATGATAATTGAGGAAGCACCCAATTCCACACAACGGAATGTCACACTGTTTGCACTTGTATTGTGACTGTGTGCCAAGACCTGATGGTGTTTTCCTTTTCTTCACTATGCACTGAGCACACGATTTCACCCGGTCTTGAATTTTTACGAGGGTGTGAAGAGAACTTGGTGCAGGAGTAGCAGAAGGTAGGCTATGCGAAATCCTGCTCGCTTATGTGAGGTGAAGTCTGGGATTAACTGTTGCACTAAATTTTGCCTGTAGTAAAGAAGCCTATTGCCATGAGCTGTAGAAGTAGGTCTGTTCGAAATGTCGTATATAATAAAACTATTAACGATAACATTCACTATGAAATGGAACAGATATTTTCACCATTTTTTGAGGGTCGGCCGACTCCGTAATACCCTCTCCTTTGGTCTGCTAGATCAATCCCTGCCATATTACGAGTATAGTTTATCACTGCATTAGGACAAGGTATCTTTATTTGTTCTTTTCCATTGCCACTCTTCCTTTCTACTTCTCCAGCAGTTCTGGATCGGAGTTTGTAGATAAAAGAACGTCCCTGTTATCATGCCAAACAACCGCAGTTAAAACTTCATGTTGCAGTTTGCGAGATTCGCCCCTTTTCAATTTCAGTTGTTTTGGCTTTGAAAATTGTTTTGGCCAGTCTTTCCTTCCAGCACAAGTTGTATCACATGCATACTTTTTCCTGTCCAAAAGTAATTTCATTAGCCGCGTTGAAGTAAAAAAATTATCAAAATATATATGATGCCAAAACCCTGTATATTTTTCACACATGTCTAAAACAACCTGTTCCGCAAGCAGAAGATCGCTGTTTCTTGCCTCTTTTTTCCCCAGATAGATTTTACATTCCAATTAATACCCACTTTTACTGTCTGCAATACCCCATGCCTTTATTCTCCCTTTTTTAGGTTTAGCAGGCATATATTGTTTTAGAAAGAAGTGTCCTTAGAAGCCTATCATCGCTTCGTCAACAGAAAGTTCACGATTTGGTTTGTACACTCTCGCAAACTTTTTGATTATGTCTAAAGCAGGTCGTAGTTTATACAGATAATTGTAAGAATTACCCCTAATCGTGGCCTTGCAGATTCGTCATTCAGGTGAAGGTACTGTGATATCTTTTGAAATCGGAGCAACGTCATTGCTTGTCTTACATTTAGACAAATGTAAAAATCCCCCAAAAAATAATCTCTGGTTTCAGGTAAATCCATCATCCCCATATATATCAAAATTCCTAAATAGGCCTGTATCTCCCTTGAATTTGTAACCTCCCATTTTGGATCCGCCTTTTTAGCTTGAATCTGAGCTGCATATCTGTTGATTTCCTCCGCGATTTTCCCGCAAAAATTGGAATCTATAAAAAGTTCAAGATCTATTTCTGAACTTCCTGAAGGAATAGAATGATTTGCACCTGTAAGGGATGAAAATGTTTCTAACTTATTGAAAGTCAAATTAGAGGTCCACTGTGACGGTACTGCTTTAGTTTTAATTTGTCTTTCACTAGCTTTAGCCCCCTGTTCTGCTACCTGTCTCTCAGCACTCTCACTGTCACTTTGTTCCTTATCACTGTCTTCCACTAACTCACCAAACCAAGATTCGTCGGAGCTACCTTCGCGATCTAATTACTCGTAAACTGCTGCAAGTATTTCCTCGTCTGTTACAATACCTTTTCACTACAGCGTTTTCTAGATCGTGATGTACTTGGAACAGCCTCCATGGTACTGATATGGCTATAAATGCGACAGGAAACTGCTTACTTATACAACTGCACCCTCTGTAAACAGTACTATTTATGGTTTGCTATTACATTCTGGCTTGCAAAATAGTTGGAACAATGCAGCAGGAGTACGTTTACATCGACACAGCTCTTAAAAGCTGTGGTCAGCATAAGCAGAATCAATATGAAACGATAAACACATTTACTACATTGTACTACGCTATGCGCAGCAGGGCGTTCATAATTTCACTACGCTTTACTACGCTATGCGTCGCAAAGGGTTAACCACTGTTTTTTTGGGAGGGGGATTTTTAAAGGAGAAAGTGTTCCAAAAGAGGCCAGGAAACATATGCAGATCAGAGCCCACATCGCTGAATTGTGCCATTAAATGGTGATAAATCAAGGGCAAGAGGTTGTGAGGCGTATCATATTGAACATGTTATACAATTGGGACACTTTTCCACATTACAGTGAGTAATTTGTACCATTGCTGTACTACCAAATAAATGTATGTTATGTGTAAAACAAATGGTATGGCATTTCGTGAGCCACTCTGTCATTGCTTTGGAATCTGGCAAAAGAGATCTTAAATTTCCTATCTCTAATGCTTATCCTTAGAAATTGTTCTGTTGAATTCTGGGACAACTGTATTTGTTAGCTTCTTTATGCTCAGATATCCTAGAGGTTGATGAAGCTATGATGTTACAAAATACAACATAATACAGATATACAGAGAAGTTGGTCCAATGATAGTAAAGCTAATTTACAATTTCTATTCTGCATCAAAGGTACAGCAACACAATCTAAGCTTAACAAACAGCTTTTCTTCCACAACATTGCTAAGCCTCAGTTGTTGATATACATTTTACTAAGTATATATAAAATCGCTATATACTTACAGATGCAGAGCTTCAAAAGTTTTTACAGAATACAGGGGAGAAGTTGGATCCTTTCTCTGAACTTCTATGTCATTCTTGTTTTCTACCAGTCCTTTCCTTATTATCTTTTGAAGCAAAGATCTCTCTGCCGGAGAGATGGGTGCTTCATCAGCAGATGGATCCTCTGCTGGAGGCGTAGATTTTGCATCTGTGGCTGGACTTCCATTTGGTAGACTAAGATTATCTATCTGAAACAAACAAAAACATCACTAAAATGAAATCTCATTTAAAGTTAAAACAAGTTTTATATTTTAGGATATGTTTGATATCATTTCTTTACCTTCTCAGGAACATTGTATATTGTTAATTTTTGTTTGTTTTATAAATAAGTTGACATCAGCAAAACCGTAACAATGTATTTGCACACTGATGAAATTATTGTAGTTCTCGTCTGATACCATTAACAGTGACTTATTTAAGCCTAGGCTCCTATGAAGCTGCCAAGGTGGCAGATTTAAAGCCATGGCTTTTAAGCCTGTTACTGTTAATTTTTTTTTTATATTTTAAAAAATTTATTCATAACTCTCTAACGTTTTACTATTAAATCCTTTAATAGTAAAAGGATGTAATGCACAATGAAATGGAAATGAATAACATGGCAACAATACACTCAAATTTAATCAATAGTCTGCCATCTGCCAGTGCAAAACCAGACATTTTTTATAACAATCTCACATGTACATTAGCACTTTTTTCAATGTTGTGTCACCTTAAATAAATTATTGGTATTATACAGGGTGAGCCAAAAGACTCCGAACCACCTGCACTGTGTTTTTCCTGCTGCATCATTGGCGTTCATTGCCGTCTGCTGCTATCATAGAAAGGCGCAGCTGAAACCATACAACATTTTTAAAACTACTTTTAAAGGCTTTACTTACTAACTTTATGAAAGGAAATGCTGAAACTGGCCACCGTCGTTTTCCATACATTTTTGGCTCCTCTTTAGGAAACTATCCATCATGGAATTTTTGGAGGGAATTTTCTAAACGATGACCGATGTCATCTAATGTTTCTTTGGTAAGAACCAAATGCCATCTTTTAGATTTCTTAGCCTGAACATGGATTGTTGTATGGCCTGGAACTTTTACACCTGGAAATCTTTCTCAAATCGTACTTTCACTTGGCGAGCTGACTGAGTTAACACATACGAATCATAAATAAATACACGCTGTGCAGTAAAAAACATATACTGAGCCATAATATACTTTGTGACTAAGTACAGGACAAAATAATAAATAACTGTAATAACTGAACTACATCACATCACCGTCAACTCAAAACTGCACTTCACACTGTACAGCAAAACCGCAACAGCATGACGTTGTTTATAGCAGCAGTGCGTTATCATGCTTTTATCATATTTCCACATGCCCAGTGAAAAAACACTGTGCAGCCGGTAATATTGTTCATAAAATACTCCTCCGGGCTAACTTAAAACATAAAGTGTATAAGACAAACCAACACACCCTGGAAAAATTAAAACAAAATATCCGCCAGGAAATTTCTCAATGTGAACTACGGCAAGTGATGGATAGTTTCCTAAAGAGGTGCCAAAAATGTATGGACAACGATGGTGGCCAGTTTTAGCATCTCCTTTTGTAAAGTTGATAAGTAAAGACTTTAAAAGTAGTTTTAAAAATGTTGCATGGTTTCATCCACTCCTTTCTATGATAGCGGCAGACTGCAACAAGCACCAAGAACACAGATAGGAAATATGCCACACAGTCGGTTCATAGTCTTTTGGCTCTCCCTGTATATTTAATATGTAATATTTTAATCAAAATCATTAGAGCCATTTTTTAGAAAATCAAAAATTTTGAAAAATGTTCCATATAAAGGGTATTTTGGAGTTGAAATTTTCTTGGAAATCTTTGTGTTCATGCTTGGAAGATACTGAACCTATATACTAAGTTTAGTATTCATCCGAGTTTTTGTTTTTGAGATATGCGCGCACACACAAACCTTTTTCTAAAAGAATCTGTGATACATTCACATGACTTTCACTACCCTCTATCTTTATTAGTGGGTATACAAACTATTCTTACTAAAGCTTACTTTTCTATGTACTATATTTTAATCCAAATAAACCTTTGCAGAAATAGCCACATTACACATTTCATTATAGATACAAAGGGAACAGCGATAGTCAAATGTTTAAGAGCTGGACTCTATACGCTGGCCTTAAAATTCCATACTGTTTCCATGCAATCGTGAGAAACTACTGAAGGTTGACAGGATTTAAGAGAACAACCACATGATTAATATTTCAAACTATTAATAAAAGATATCTCAGAAATGGTTTATGCCACAAAAAAACTTATTTGAAATAAATTATGTATTTTAAAGAGATCTACATTTTTTGTGTAGTATGTTTTCATCTATTGCATAATTTTTACCAGTTATACAAGATTATACAAAATTCCTTACGAATGAAGAGGACTACACAGGCTATTTCCAGAAAATTCAAGATATACAGTTTATTTGTTATGCAAATTCTTTAACATATGATATTTTAATCAATATCATTGAAGCCATCTTTTAGAAAATAAAAAATTTTGCAAAATATTCTATGTAAAGGGTAGTTGGGGTGGGGGAGTTTCTTAAAAAGCTCCATGTCACATTCTAAGATACTGAACTTGAATAACAAGTTTGATACTTATCAGACTTTTCATTTTTGAGTTATGCTGTTCACAAACACAGACACATAGACACACACATACAGGCTTTTTTTACTTTCTCTACTACGTATAGTAAGTAGAGGAAGTATTGTATTCCACCCAAAAATTCGATACCAAGATTTCACCGGAAATATATGTTTTGAGACCCCCTGAATCCAAAAAAAAGCATTTTTGGAAACATGTCCATGTGTGTGTCTGTGAGCAGCATAACTCAGAAACGAACAGTCGGATAAACACCAAACTTGGTATTTAAGTTCAGTATCTTCCAGAGATGCGACACGAAGGTTTTCAAGAAAATCCCCCCCACCCCAGATAACCCTTAGATGGAACATTTTTCGAAAATTTTAATTTTCTCAGAAATGGCTCTAACGATTTTGATTAAAATATCATATGTTTAAGATATTTTCATGACAAAATGTATATCTTGAATTTCCTGGGAATGTCTCCAAAACTATTCTTCATTGTGAACGATTTTTGCATAACTGGTAAACCATAAGAGATAGACAAACTTTTACTACACAAAAAATGTAGATTGCGTTAAAATACACAATTTATGTCATATACATTTTTGTTGTTGAGTGAACCATTTTCGAGATATTGCTTGTTATTTCCTTAAATTTTCCAATTTTCCAATACTTATAGTTTTTCTCAAATGGAAATTTGTTATTCATTTTTTTTGGTCCTGGTAATTCAAAGAGAATGGAATACTCCACATAGCAACCAGCTCTTAAAATATTTGACTATGGCTTAAAACCTACCATATTCCCCTTGCATCTACAAGAAAATTAGCAATAAGATTAACATCTCGATATCTCGATTAACATGAAGCATATGGAGAATAAGTGTCTGTAAAAATAGTTTGTAAAAGAGTAGGGAAAGTCATGTGAGCGTAACACATCAGATTTTTTTTTTGATTCAGCAGGCCTCAAAACATGTATCTCCGGTGAATTCTTGGCGTTTAATTTTGGGTGGAATGCAATACCTTCGCTACCTATTATGTACACAGTAAAGAAGGTTAAAAGCTTTTTATGGATTCAAGGTGCCTCAAAACATTTCTAGTGAAATCTCGGTATAGCTTTTTGGGTGGAATGCAATACCTTCTCCACTTACTATGTATGTGGTAGAGAAAGTAAAACCATTAATGATCTTGAATGTGACCATCACAAAGTGAAGTCTACTGAGCATGTTTTACTGCACTACAGAGCATTAAGACTCCAACCTGTCTTATGGTCAGATTAAATTATGCTGACAGTTTTATGATCTGAAGCCAGAAAAACTCACACTTACATTTTCTTAAGTTCAACTTCTTATAATAGGTCATTTCAGTTGACGAGTAAGAAATGATTTAGCGAAATTATTGCAAAAAGCAAGCTCAGGAATTTTATATGCCAAAGCACCTGACATCTAACCCAAAGACTGAGGGAAACATCTTCTTCTGCATGCCAAGCGTTTCAAATTTTGTTTGTTTTTCATTCATTATACTCCACAGTGAGCAGAGCTCAGGATACTCATTATAGAGCAAATAACCACTTCTCCAATCATATAAAAATAACAATAAGTTATGAAGTAAAATATACATCTCTCATATCCCTACCATCGTACCATCACAAGCCATGCAATTTTACAGAAAATACTATCACCAATCACTTTATTCATGAATACAATGTGATTAAAGTTTTCAGTCACCACTACAGGTTATGGAAATGCAATGAAAATTTATAATGGATAAGACGAAGATGAAAAAGCACAAAGGGTGGCAAAAATGCCTTTCTCCCTTGAGGCATCAAATATGCAACATGCACTACACCACTCAGCAGCATATGGAAAACAAATGAATAGACAGCTAGAAAAAGAGTGGCACCTGCGAGTCACACTGCCTCGCAAGTCCCGTTTTTGCTATCACTGACTTATACAATACAGATCTAGGTAAATTTATGTGTGCCAATCAGTATAAATAATTCCATAAGTATCTTTATTGTATGTCAAAATCTGATGTGTTGAATTCAGATTACTTTCTCTAATCATTACTCAACAAACTATTATTTAAAGAGCTTCTTCTTCTTCTGTCTACTTTCTGTTAAACCAGATAAACATTCATTACACATTTCGTTGTAGCTATAAGGAGGTTACAATGGGCTAAAGCAAGTCAGTTTTTTAAAAAAGGGATCACTATGTAATGGTTTTGAAATACCATATTCCTTGCATGACCACAAGAAAAAACAAATAACAATTACCACTTGAAGAAAGTATAAGTTCTTGATAATTCAAACCAATAACAAATAATATCTTGGAAATGGTTAACACCACAAAAAATTGGACTACACTGTATACTTTAACAAGATCTACACTTATGTGCAGTAAGATGTCTATCTTTTATAGTTTACCAATTATACAAAAGTCATCCAGAATAGAGAGGGCTTCATAGGCTATTCCCAGAAAATTCAAGATGTACATTTTGTCATGCATATGGTATTTTAATCAAACTCATTATATGTCATTTTTAACAAATAAATAAATAAATAATGAAAAATTGTTCATGTACGAGGTAATTTGAATTCAGAGAATTTTCTTGAAAATCTTTGGAGTGTGTTGCATCCTTGGAAGACACTAAATACCAAGTTTGGCATTAAATAGCTTTTTGTTTTGGACTTATGCTGTTCACAGAGAGACACACACTCAGGTGACCTGAAAACATACCTAGTGAAATTTTGAGATCTAATCTTTGGGTGAAATACAATACTTCCTCTACTTACTATAGGTAAGTAATAGAGAAAGTAAAAAGATGAAACAGAATGTGAACCCAACTTGGAAGAGTCACAATCACATTTACTGAAAAACTCTGTACAAAGTAGGAGGCATTTCTATAATGAATAGTTAAAAGCAGGTAAAAATTTCTTCTTGTCTGACAATTGCTTAACTGTGTCCTCAAATAATATTGCAAACTACTCAATGCTCCTGAAGCACTATAAGGCCTATGCCTTATGGGCATACGCTAGTCATCCAGGTATAAAACATGTAGGATAATATGACCACTGTATAGAATATGATAAAGTAGAGATTTTAGCTACAACCAAGGAGTATTTAACCCATTTGTACACAGAGGCTCTAGAAATTTACAAAAAACACCAATAACTTTAATAAATTCAAAGGATTTAAACTTTACCAAACATGGATTCCCATAATTTCTCAACTCCGTAACGTCCATCAACAATGCGCACGCACATACATATACAATACCGGCTCTATTTTAGCATGTTTTTTGTCCAGAGCAAGAAGCAATGATGAGGTGGTCTCTGAAAATGTTTCTCAGAGACAGGGACAAAACGTGAGGCCACAGTACTTTAACCTGCAAACCATAGCAAGACAACCCGGAAATTTTAGAACACAAAGCATCATTCTTTTATGCGTGTAACATTTCCTTCAACATTGCAGAGAACAAGGAATATATTAACATGGCTGAGGCCCTTTGCCAAGGATGTAAGGCAGTAATTATGAAATAGCTAGCCCAAAAACTCTAGGATGAAGCTGCAAACAAATGCCAAATGAAGGAGTTGAAGAATGCTATGATTACTGTGATTCAAGATGGTCCAGTGTCATAAACAATCCAATATTTGGCCATGGGTGAAAAGTATACTTTATCAATGCAATAAACACCTACACAAACACGAAGACATCCAATTACTGTGAATCGATTGTTGAAAACATCATTTGTAGAATTGATGAGGAATCAATTTTTTGCATCATCATACATAAGTACCTCATGAACCATCATGAACTTCATGTCTGGGCAAAGCATAAAGAAGGTCCCAAATACCCTATGACATGCACTGTAATTCACAGGGATATTGTCCCTGTATGTTTATTTAAAACTACTACACATATATTGAAATTTGCATGACCAGCAAGTGAAATTTGATGGAGTAGCTCAACATTGGACTTCATACATAAGCCTTCATCTTCAGAGGCAATTGGTTCAAGTGTCTATGTCATTGGACAAACTACAGACCAACAATTATGCATTATCTATGCAGTACAAGTATGGCTTGACATGATGAAAAGTCATGAACTTGAGCCATATAGCATGGCCATAAGTGCGAGATTCGAACATACAATAGAACCTTTCCACTTCTTAGCGAACATGTATCCACAATACAATGGTAAGCCCTGGAACCAGATCAAGAGAAAATGGCTGAAGAATGGGTAGTGAAACAATACCCTAAGTTCCTGGCTGGAGTTTTAGTATTCATCATCAAGGAAGCTGATGCATACCCATCTGCCATATTTCATGAAAAATCTATCTAAAAAACTTCACAATGCAAATGGTAGACAATAATGGGCCAAAAAACTAAAAAAACAAACAAACAAAAATGGAGGAGAGGCAAACAAACTACAAAATGGATTTTGCTTATTTTGCCCTACCAACACTTGTTTGACCAGTTCTGCCCCAATTGAATACTTTATCGACATATGGAATCGTCTGGACAAAATTGCAGAATACATGTGGAAAATGCCCAGAACTCATCAGCATATGGTGGTATCACTGTGACAAGAATCCATTCGAATGGGATTGGTGACTGTTAGTTCCATGTTGATATTCAAATTAAGTGTTGCTTTTCCTATGTATATCAAATGAAACTTTATTACATTTTTTTCTTTCTTGTAAACTAGTTTGAAATATCTTATGATTAAAATGATTTGATTATGACTGGTTCCTATTCTGTAAATTCAAAGAAATTTTGGTAGACTGTTCAACTAAATATTAAATAGTAATTGCTTTAGACATTTTAATAAATGCTTACAATAATAAATTTGGTATAGTATTATACAGAGAGAGCCAAAAAAACTACGAACCGGCTGTGTAGTGTTTTTCTTATCTGCATCCTTCATGCTCGGTGCCATCTGCCGCTCTCATAGAAAGGTGCGGATGAAACCATACAACATTTTTAAAACTACTTTTTAAGGCTTTACTTACCAGCATTACGAAAGGAGATGCTGAAACTGGTCACTGTCGTCCATACATTTTTGGCACCTCTTTAAGAAACTATCCATCACTCGCTGTAGTTCACATTGAAAAATGCTGGCAATTTCCTGGCAGATATTTTGTTTTAATTCTTCCAGGGGTGTGGGTTTGTCTTGTACACTTTGTTTTAAGTTACCCCAGAGAAAGAAATCGCAGGGGGTTAAGTCGGCGACCGAGGGGGCCACAAATCTCTACTACTAATTCTGTCCTCAAACACATTTTCATAAAGTTGTTAAGTAAAGCCTTTAAAAGTAGTTTTAAAAATCTGATGTGTTACACTCACATGACTTTCTCTACTCTTGTACAAACTATTTTTACAAACGCTTATTCTCCATCTACTTCATGTTGATCGAGATAAACATTTGCAGACTCTATCTTATTGCTAATTTTCTTGTAGATGTAAGGGGAATATATATTTACAAGGGCAACAGTAGCCTTTAAGCACATACATATCTCTTAATAGCTGGTTGCTAGGTGCAGCACCATTCCCTTTGCCACAGATTAATACTCATTGCATATCCAAGACAAAAAAATGAATAACGAATTCCCATTTGAGAAAATAAGTATTGAAAAATTTAAGGGAATAACAAACAATATCTCGAAAATGGTTCACTCAACAAAAAAAAATGTATATGACATAAGTTGTGTATTTTAATGCGATCTACATTTTTTGTGTAGTAAAATTTTGTCTATCTCTTATGGTTTACCAGTTATGCAAAAGTCGTTCACAATGAAGAATACTTTTGGAGACATTCCCAGAAAATTCAAGATATACATTTTATTTGTCATGAAAATATCTTAAACATATGATATTTTAATCAAAATCGTTAGCCATTTTTGAGAAAATTAAAATTTTCGAAAAATGTTCCATGTAAAGGGTAGTTTGGGGTGGGGGGATTTTCTTGAAAACCTTGGTGTTGCATCTCTGGAAGATACTGAACCTAAATACCAAGTTTGGTGTTTATCCAACTGTTCGTTTCTGAGTTATGCTGTTCACAGACACACACACGGACATGTTACCAAAAATGTTTTTTTTGGATTCAGGGGGTCTGAGAACATGTATTTCCGATGAAATCTCGGTATCGAATTTTTGGGTGGAATACAATACTTCCCCTACTTACTATACGTAGTAGAGAAAGTAAAAATGTTGTATGGTTTCATTCGCGCCTTTCTGATAGCGGCAGACAGCAACAAACATCGAGGATGCGGACAGGAGAAACACTGCGCAGCCAGTTTGTATCTATTGGCTCTCCCTGTAGGACAGGCAATTACTTACAATGATTTGCACACGGGCATAAAATAATAAAAATGATTGGATTTGTTAATAAAGGAAGATTTCATACCACTTGTAGCTCTATTAGACGTTTTACACATCTAAAAAAATCCCACTATTAGTCAAAAGCCCAAGGGTTTTTTAAAGTGAGAGTTTTTTTTTCCAGTTGGGAAAAATTATGCCAACCCTGCTTGTAACTCTCATTGCTACTTCGTTCCTTCTTAATCTGAAATATATTAATGCTAAAAGAGTGAAACACATTTTTGCACATATTCAAAGCAAGAAACAGAAAAGCTTTCCCCCAAATGATCAGCTATGCTAGTGATCCAGCATGCTGACTTCTGATTCAATGCTTGAATATTCCCTGTAGAGTCAAATCCCTATTTGTAAATATGAGTTGATATCTCTAAAATTCAATTACCTTATTAGCACATGAAGGTAAAAAGCATATGTAAAGGTCTCAATATCAAAGCAGGTTAGAGGCTATGCTGCAGCATATTTAAAAAAAAAAAAAAAAAACTATCAATGAAAAAGTAAACAATTTTTACTTACCAATTTTCCATTTCCCTCCTTTCCCAATTCTCCAAGGCAAAACCTTCCCACTTCCCATACTGGTCCCTGTACTGCAAGAATAAGTAGTGAAACTTTGCCACTATTCTTATTTTGCAGAAAGAATCGTGCACAAAACAGCATAAAAAAGGCATTATAAAACGTAACCATATAGTACATAGAGAATGACATGCACGGTTACCCACCTATTAGTTCAGCAACAACAGAGACAGAAAAATACTGATATACCTATTCCTCAAGCTGCTGACCTGTTTTACTTATAATGGTCAGATGAGCAAGCGTATGACATAGAGTGACATCTGTTTGACTTACGACACATCATTTTCATCGCTGTGGGGCATACACTAAGAAGAGAATATCGGATATGAATTGGGGATTTAGATTAAGATGATGTAGTGCATGAGTAGCAATGAACTATGAAACAAGCGAAACTGAAGCACCTGCAGGTCCAAACATGGCATCTGTTGGACATATAAGGCATCACTTCCGTCGCTAATGTGGGCCCAAGAAAGGCAACTTACCCCAAATATGTAACCTAACCTAAAATCTAATTTAAGAGTTCTATATCGCCTAGGGGGGTTCAAATCCCCTTTCCTATACTGTGCACGTATTCCTATTGTTTTAAAGATGCCAAAATAATTGTGCTTCAAAACAAGTAGTAACACGTTACGAACGAGAATCGTGGCAGTGCGTGAGTTTAACCATCTTTTTCGATGAACATTAAAAAATCCTGTCCAGGCATAAACTAATTTAAGTGCTTCAAAATCATTCTGTCATAAAGTCGATCACTACAAGCACAGCCGCGTGCAATAACCATGTAGGAGTAATTACGGTTCCAATATTAAATGTTATGCCATACCTTTTTAATTAGTTTTTCTTGTTCTTCCGCTGATTTTGCCCAATCACTTGTTGAGGCCATACTAAAAAGTATAAAAATATTTACCTATTCGTATTTAATCACTCTTACAATATTATCACTTTACCATGCCAATTCTTCTCTCATTCGCGCAACTTACTGTTGCTCAGCCTGTCAAGTCAACTGTAAGATTTACAATTGTGCCAACTTACTACAATATTACATATTTATTAAGCCAAAAATAAAAATAGTTTCTCAAAAAAGCTCAATCTTAAAGTTTTGTGCATCCATCCGCGTGTAGAATCCAGTTCTTGAATTTAGTGTTAAAATAGTAATAGTCTAAGAAAACTCACATCGATAAAAGCATGTACGTACCTAACGTAATCCGTAAATGTTCTGTTCTGAAACAATATTAATGGCTGTTTGAACCTTCTTTCGAGTTTAGTATTTGCATAGACGTATTATGAACATATATTACCACACGAGTTCAGCAATTACACTTAGGAGCAAGGAAATGGCCAAGTAATAGTGTCCCTTTTCAAAATGTTTCTCCTGATTTCCAGCCATAGGTAGGGGGGTATTAACCACCTGGAAAGTTCCATGTTACCAATTGATGTAACGTAAATTAATCATAAACAGGATATCATTAACATTTTATATTACAAAATGTTACTCAGCAATCAGGGTACACCTAGACCAAATTTTTGTTCATTTTGTATGTGAAATTCCACTGACTCTTCCCGAAAGACAATAGGATGGTTTGGACTTTGGACGGCGTTCTTTTACATTCTAACTGTTGCAATCCATGTCTGCTTAAAGCTGATTTAAAGGGTGGAAAGAAACCGTCTTTATCTCGTCTAAATTGGGAATAACGCAAAAGCAATTTACCGATAACCAAGTTGTCCGTTGGACGGGCAACGCGACAAGTGCCGGAGGGCGTGCAAGAAGAGACTATGGAATACATTATACCGAAATAGTAGGGAGATTGTGATATAGAATTTTATGTGAGGTACCTCAATTTGACATTTTCCTTTATGCCACTACTTTCCCATTATTGTACAAATAATGTGACCGAAAAATCTGCCACCGCAAGTTGTCAGGGTACTGTGCGGCCATCGACCCAGAATTTGAGTTGCTGATGTCTAAGACGTTATTCGCAATGTAAATTTAAAAAAATGAACATGGAAAAGCCTAGCCATAGCAGTTGAAGCAAAATTTCTTCAACATTATCCAGCAGTGCCAAATTTTCCTATAAAAGCAGTAGCAGTGTTACTTCTCCCACCGTTATTAAACTGCAACTACGGTAGTTTTGCTCTATCCTCTTCTTAGCATAAATGTCATTCAGAAAAATGGACATTGAAGTATAATTGGAATATGCCTCTACCTTTTAACCTGGTTACTTAATGCATGGTGGTCAACCTTTACCATCCTGCATTCACAGAAACCCTGTAGGAACCATGTCATTTTCAGCGAGGCTTGCAGGCTTATTAGCAATTACTGTAGGCAAGGCAAATAATATGCAGAGAGAATGTGAAGGGAATGTCTATAGCTAGGCTTTCTCTGATAAAAGCTACTCCAATGCCTTCTTAAAACATGGTCATCCCACTTTCTCCATTCCCTCCTCATCAATGACAACAGATGATGATAATGATGATAATAATATCGAAATTAATAATAATAATTTACTTACCATTTCACATCTTGCATTTCTTACCCATTCATTAATTGTCATTTATGGAAAATAAATTATAAATTCTACAAAGCTGTCTTCTAGTAGCATGTTCTGCAATCTCCTTATTAGTGAATATGAGCATACCAAATTATAAAAGAAAAGTAGGTATATATAGATCATTGCAACCACCAAAAAAGAAAAAGTAGTGCATTGTTAGATTAGTATGGAGAATTGTGGATTGTTAAGAATTTCCTTAAGAATAAAAGAGAACAGTTGCTCATTTGCCCAATTTATGATGGATCTGAAATTGTGATACATATTTTATTTGATTACAAGTTGTTCCCAGGGTAAGATATGCCTCTCTTTTTGGTGTTCTAGGCGATACAATCCAGGTGAACATAACAGAAGCAGGTATACCCAGAAGCACATAATACCTACTTTCTTATGCTTTAATGCACTAATATAGAACAACTAATAATAACACAAACTCTATTAAAAATGACTATTTTTTCAGGAGGGTCAATTGTCCCCCAAGGTTATGAGAAATAATTAGGCTACTGGTTATTATTGCTATATCAAAAGAAAAATTATGACAATTATACTTTTAATACAAATATTTCACATTTGAGAAGCAACAGATGATTTTCTTTTAGGCTAAATGTGTCAAAATTCACATGAAAATTTGGGAAACTGCTTCAGGCAATCTTGCCCCCCCTAAACAGGAACTGAAACAATGCTCCTGATTTTTTTCTGTGATACATGAAGAATTTTGTGAATTATTCATTGTTTATTCTTAATCTTATGACACCTATGTATTTTACAAATGAAAATTCTTAAAGAGTCATATCATCATATGTATTAGGTACCATAAAATATGAACATTTTGGAAAATGTTAAATTTTTTTAACTTCAGAATAAAAGTAATATGTTTATTTTAGAACCTAGGCAAATAAGGTACACTTTATAACTTGTTTTACAGTTTCATTGTGGCTTATAATCATTACCACCATATATCTATGATGCAAACACATCCAGTAGCTATTAATTGAAAGGCTACCTATGTGAAAAGTCATAAGTATTTATTATAATTCAGCATTGTTAAATGGTGGTATGTCCACTATACAGCTGTTATCTACATTAGAAAGTATAACTCTAATTTTCCATTATTATTCTAAGGTTACTACTGACTTCATCTGAGTAAAAACCTCTTTAAAAACCAGTTATTTATCGTTGCCTTTATTAAGCAACGTTACTATTAAAGCAATATTTATTTTGCTTAATTTTGCAGTTAGGCACTCTTTTGATCCTGTTTGTCTATATGTATATTTCATTCACCTGTAGAATTAACTTTGTTGCTCTAACCTTCATACAGCTCTTTTTGGAACTTTTATTTCCTTAAATGCCTATGGGGGAACAAATACATAGAATAAATAGCTAACTTGAGAAACATTGATGTTAGGATTTGAAAAAAATCATTCTGGTATAATAGACAATTAAGATCCTCTCAGTTGTATTGATAAGGGGGGGCGGGTTCCAGGGGGTCTGAACACCCCCAAAATGTAAAAAAATGAAAAACTAAAACTGCAAACAAAAACCAGAATTGCAAATAGGAGTAAAACAATAATGTGAAGACCGCTAAATTAAAATAAAATATATATAATTTGATGTGTATAGCTATAAAAACCCAGGGCTGGAAAACAGCAAATACAGCTGTAGAACGATCACAGTAAACTGCCGAAATATGTAGGATTAAATGTAAAGTCCTAAATGCCAACCTGCCGATGTAACAATCTTTCTTGCAAAAGGCAATATGACCAACAATTGTAGGTATGAATGTAAATCCTGGGCAAACCAAGCTGCTTGCGGTGCACGTGCTGACAGAAATCTTGCACTTTAATCATCCAACAATTTTAATGAATAGTAGCTATTTAAAATAAGTCATCAAGTAGAAATTGTCTGTGTTTATAATATTTGTGTATGTGTGTGGTGTGCTAAATTATTGAAATCAAACCTGAAAAAATGAAAGATCTTACATTATGTCTTAAGCAATTTGGGGAATTAGTAATAGATTACTAACTATAACTAAATAGAATAGATCAGACTAGACACTGCCCAAAAAAATATTTTATCTATGCCATTAGATCCTCTAGAGAGCTCTTATTTAAGTAAACTCTGCACAACCTTTCTATGCATTTATAATTCCCTTTTTATATAAGTAGATGGTGAAACAAGTGCATGGAAAAAAGAGCTGACTTGAGAGAAATAGTCAAGTTATAAAATGTTCTGGAATGATAGTTAAGGTCTTCCAGAAATATCTTGATGAGCAACTGTCAATGGCCAATAAGAAAATGGGAATGAATGTGTAAAATTCTTATAGAAGAAAGATTTTGCTCAGGTATAGAGGAGAGATAAGCATAAATTTAAATACAGCATAGTTCGTAAACAATAATGATTGTCGAGAGATGGAAAATTATTTGACTGAGTGGAAAGTTTTTAAACCTGCTGGGTGTTTCATGTTGCAGTAGATACTTAATTTGTATGCATATTTGATGGTGTTGCTCAAGAAAATGGACTGTACTGCTGCTCTTACATTTATATGCTCCTTGGAATTTAAAAAGTTCAAATCCTAGTGTATACGACACACGCACGCATGCATGCACACGCATACACACACACACACGCACACACAGATAGATAGATAGATTATATATATATATATATATATGCTTTTTCAGTGTATTGATCATTGCAGTTCTATTACAGTTTTTGGACATTAACTGAAAATGAAAATATAAACAGTAGATGTGTTCTGAATGATTACTATTGTGCTCAGAGAAATTTATTTTTAAACCTGCTGCATCCATTTGATTTTATCTTTTGTAATCAGACACACTGTCAGCCTTTGTTATACCTTTATTTTATTATTCTAGTGCTAAGGTTTTAGATCAACATCGCATAAAAAGAATGGCATTTCAGAAAAGTATACAACAAATTCCAACTGATCTTAGTATACTTCCTGTGGAACTGCAAGAAAAGATATGTAATTACTTGGATGGAAAGTCATTGCTCCGAGCCTGTTGTGTTTGCAGGAGGTGGAATAGGTGAGTCAGTGGTTTGTGTCAAGTGTGTTAAACGTGATAACTTGCATACCTGATTAACTGTTCACAGGTACTATAGAGTATATAAATAAGGGTAGTCTGTACTCTGATAAGTCTTGTAAAGTTAAGGGGACTCATAGTTGATATCAGACTGGAAAAAAAAATACATCATTTAGATGTAAATGCATTTAGCACAATGGTTTCCAAACTGCAGGGGTGGGCGATACACATGTAACTCATTAAGAAGAAACAAATTATGCTCAAGTAAATAAAGAAATTAATTATGATTAATAAGATATAATTATTTTTTAGTGAATAATAATTTTGATAAAAAATTTGTTGCTATAAAAGATCCATGGAATACGCAGCTTTTCAATATGTTATTTTAACCTTCCATTGATCGGTAGAGGCCTGAGAGAACCCCTAGCATTATTTAAATATTATAATTTTCAAACGAATGCACCTATGCAATTGCCTGACTAGGACATCTAGCATTACACCTTACTTGATTGTTTGCTGCAGCGACAACCTTATTTATTTATTTATTTGTTTGGCTGCAAGAATGACTAATAAGCAGTTAGGTGTTGATCAGGTCTACTGGACTCCATGTACCTACTCTCCTTACATATTTCTGACATTTGTTTTTTCTTGTTAGTTATGTAATATTGTTCTGCCACTGCAAGGAGCTGTTACTGCTCTGTTATGAACACAAGTAAAAGGCATGATCTACAAAATCCCAAGGATTTGGAACTCCATCATCTACTTTGCGATGATGATGCATTACCATGGATGACAACTTGTATGAATCAGATTCTGATTCTGAAGATAAACTTAAAACGAGATCTTTGGATTCAGAAACTGATAATGATAATATTAATAATAAATTTAATTATAATTTTTTACAAGTGTATAATATGCATATGAATACAGTATACATTATAATTTATATTACAATACATGTAAAGAAAATACATTGGCATTCCTTATTTGTGGTGTGTTTCAATCCTAAATTTTTCTTTCATATTTGGATTGGCAATACAGTGCATTAGGTCGATAAAATGCAAGGGTATACAATAAGAATCACAGGCTTAGGTTTGCATGTTCCTTTAGGATACAATGGTATATAATGAATATGTATTTTAGCATGGAGTGGTCCCAGTAGCAAGCTAACCACAGTATTAAAGCTTACTGTGACCAGTAGAGTGTATCATGAACTTGGAAGTGTGAGTTTTAATATATTCAGTTAATAAGGGTTGCTTTATTTAATAACAATGTGTAGTAAGGTCATCCACATGAACAATTAATATGCACATATATATTTACATATGCTGAAGCAAAAAATTTATATTATCTTATCCGTGAATTCTTATATATAAAATTTCAAGCCCACCTCCATGGGTAGCATTTCTGCCTAAATGGCTATAACACCAATATAATCCACAGCAAAGTAAAAAGGTTCCAGAAACAAAAAAGAATTAAATAAAATGCAATCCTCTGTACACAAGAACCAAAACAAAAATTCATAAAATACCACACCACCCTCAGCTTAATCACAGATTTAGTAAAATCTTCAAAAAATACAACATATCATTGCACCACAGAATAAACACACATTTCAGAGCCCACTAGCTTTCCCTATAAAATATAAAATTCCACAAGAACAAAAATCCGGCATCTACCTAATTAACTACAAAAATTGTGACTTGCAAAACAAAAAGAAATTATGAAACCAGAAGGAAGAAATATTTCTAATGTATATCCTGCAAACAGATGGACAAATCTGCCACAGCAAATCATTTCCACAAACCACGACATCAACCCCAAAGTCAGGCTCCTGAAATGCACCACCAATCCACAGAAAAAAGTTTGGAAAAACATATACATAATCAAATGCATGAAAACGGTAATGAACTTTGAAATCTTGCCACTCAACAATCTAAGTAGCTTCATCATGGACACACCAGATGACACCATTTCCATGCCACCTACATCTATGCACCTAAATTCCCGGCATGCTCAACCAGAAAAAAACTGAAGATGAAAGCAAACAGTGCTTTTGAAACATGTTCAATTAATTTCAAGTAAATTAAGTTTTAGTGTATCCACTGACTCAAGATTCAATTAAGTTATTGCTTCACTTCGCTGTCTCTAACTTCTGAATAACACTTCAACATTCCACCTATTTCATTCAATATCCAATATGACTTACTAGTTAAAGAAAGGGAAAAAATCAACCTGGCATATGTAGTATGTCACTTGGAAATTGCTAAATTGTTAGAAGGCTCCCTATATAAACTTCCTTTAATTTTACGCAGATTTCAACAAAAGTTTAAATGTGTTGACAAATGCTTTTCAAACTCTTATATATAATGTTTCAACTCCATATAAACAATAAAAACATTTGTCTAAAAATCCTAAATGTTTAGAAGGCTCTAATATAAACTAACTTAATTTTGTACCCATTTTAACCACATTTGAAATGTAATGGCACATTTTCTGCAATCTGTTTGTAAGATTTAAAATTCTGCTCATGCAGTGGTTTGCTTAAAAGTCTTAAAGATTTAGAAGGCTTGATAAAATTCTATTTCAACTTTTAGGTACAAAATATTGATTCTGTACTTGTAACAGTTTGTGAGTTGTTTCATTTAGGCCCGGTTTTATAGTATAAGCTTAAACTTCGAATCGGGTTTAACCGGAGAGTTAAGCTACAGCTGAGTTTTACAGTGCGTGGTTCAAACGCTAAGCCGAGATTATACGGGACTCGACTTAAACCATACTGAACTGCGGTTTAAGTTAAGGAGTCGCCATGTTATCTGAGGACGACGATTTTAGTGACGAGGAAATGCAAATTATTTTAAACAATATCCACAACAGAAGACGGCCTAAAGTGTTTAGAATGCGTCCAAATCATTTCCACATATGGAATGACCGAGAATTCTACGAGAGGTTTCAGTTAAGTAAACAGTCTGCGATGATGGTACTAAGAGATTATTGATGATGCAATTAAACATAAAACAGACTGGTAAGTAAAACTTAAAATAAATTTTATTCTTATACCTTTATAATATACTTTATCGCTCATAAGGTATTATTACTTTATATTTCAGGAACAAAGCCCTTTGTCAGAAGCAATGCTTCTTTTGACTTTGAGGTTATATGCAAGTGGAAGCATGCTAATTGCAGCTGGAGATTTTTCCGGCGTCTCAAAATCTACAGCATGCAGAGTTGTGAAAATTGTTTCACATCATATTGCTCTGTTGAGGGATAGATTTATAGAGTTCCCCATGACTCATGAGCAAAGACTTAAAATGAGGGAACATTTTTATAAAACAGCTAAATTTCCTCGAGTCACTGGAGCTCTTGACTGCACACATGTCAAAATTGCATCACCAGGTATGCAATATTTCTATTTCTTTTTCTCAGCTCTCTATAAATAAATTCCCTCAGTTCAATATTTTAAACAAATACTGAATTATTGGCTTAATTTTATCTATGAACTTACAATTAAAACAAATTGTGATCAAAGCAAATATCAGAACTTGCTCTGGTTAAATAATAGTTTAAGTAGGCTTTTATGGGCTGAAAGTACATAAAATAATAATATAAGGATAGACTAAAATACCTCAAAGCTGTATATTTAGAGATGCTCTTTGAAGCAAAAACAAGAGTGTGTAAATTTCAAAATAATGACATTTGAAATTAAAAGTGCTGCAGTACAGGAAATTGGAAAGCAGTTTAAGAAAGGCAAGCATTTGAACATAAAGGAGATCAAATACAGAGGAACTAATGGAATTAAAACTAATCTGAAATAGGTGGCCGAAGAAGTTGGCTCATATTTTAGTTCAGTATTCATACAAAATCTATCTATCAAGACTCACCTTTGGCTAGGAGTATCATTCTATATGCAATAAATCATTAGAAATTAAAAGCATTATGTAAACAAAAATCTGTAGTTATTGGTAGTATAGATATCAATATATTTAAAAAAATATTCAAGCTCTATGGCTATTCCTCTTTGAAATAATAAACTTAGCTCTTACTATTGGGGTTTTTTCTGAGGTTCTGAAAATATCTAAAATTATACCGGTTTTAAGATTGGGGATAAACTGATCTATTGAACCGCAGACTTCAAGTTTTCTCAAAACAATATCTAAACTGTTTAAAAAGTTACACTGTATATTTCATTAGCTGGTCTCCTTTAAAAAAGGAAAAAAAATGTAGCTACCGCTTACACAGCAGTTTGGCTTCAGAAAAAAACTGATGCAAACCTATAGCTATTGTACAATTTGTTGACCACTAATTGAGGAATATAATATACATATATTGGCATGTTTCTTGTTCTTCAAAAAGCTTTCAACTACATAAACCTTCTTTTGGACAAATCTAGCATAATGCAAAAGAGGTAAAGAATATGGGTTATGTAAGTAATCTCCAACCAAAAGAAATCTATGTATGCATCAGATATACACATTCATAAGTTTACTCAAGGGGAAAATTGATAGCAATGGAGGACTGCATGCTTCGATATTAAGCCCTGTACTCTTTCTAATTTATTGATTTGTGTAGTACTGATGTACATGTAACATACAAGATATTTTCTTATTATGCAGTAATACTGAGTTTTCTAAACTTGAAATAGATACAAATATGTATGCAATCAAAATAGCACAGTACTATAATGCAAATTAGTACCTATAAATGTAAATAAACCTGTTTTAGCAGATACATTTTACATTAAGAAAAACGTATCTGACTCACCTTCTGTTGTTACAGTGAAGAAGTAGTATAAAATGTAAAAGTTAAATTATTTTAGCATTGAAAGTTCAGCGAACCTTAATGTGGAATAAATACATTGCATCTGTATGCTCCAAATTTGCAAAATGGCTGTTTGGAAATAAACACCTAACTTGGTGTAATGCAATAATACTTGAGTCTTATCTACTATTTACATATGTTTTGTCTACTCCCCTCATACATAAATATTCAGACTTATCAAACGCAGCAGAGATTTAGTAACTCGATCTTTGTTGTTTGTTTAAAAAAAGAAACAAAAAAGAAAAACAGCATTGAGATGTATAGGACCACCGAATCAACTAATCTCCTTTAAGCCATTGCTTGAAAATTTTCAAATCTTGACTGTGTGCAATATTTATTTATTAAAAATTATTATGCAACCATCTGAACTTAATCTCCTGAAAAATAGGGATCAATCTAAATATTATACAGGGGAAAGGAAAAACATATTTAAGCATAGCCTCATAGCACTGCATTTGAGAAAAGCCCCTAGTATCAGGGAAGGTGGTTTTCTAAACTGCCCATACAGAAGCCTCAAAGATTTAAGAGGCAAAACACATGCATATAGCTCATATTAAGGATTAATAAATTATCATCATAGCATAAATTAATTTTCTGAAACAGCAAATTACTTAAATGAAATATTTCATGAAACTGTAAATGTATCTGTAATATTTAATACTGTCTCATTGTTATTAGTATTAAAATTTGTAATATTATTACATGAATTTGAGCCCATTCGAGGAAGAACTTTGTATGTGTGCAAGCACATATATAGGTCTTCCTTTCTGAAAATAAATGAATTAATGCAGTGTAAATCTTCACTCTGAAATTACCATGTGCTCTGCTCAACAGCTACAGATGAATGCTTTTGCCAAAAAGTACAGTCAACATAACCTCAAGGGTTGAAATATTAAGTTTCTAGCTTGTGAAGTTGCAAGCAAGCTATGGTTAGAGTCAATGTTAGTAGAACTAAGCTTTTAGGTTAGGTTAGCTTTTGATAACGAGGTTAAATTTCTACTGTTGTGTGTGTATATATGAATGTAGTTTTCCTGTTCTGATTTATGTTTCATTTAACTCCAGTTATGTTACTGTCTCATTCTAGGAGGAGAGACTGCAGAGGTTTTCCGAAATAGGAAGGGATTCTTTTCTATAAATGCGCAGACTTTATGTGATCCAGATTTAAAGATCACCGACATTGTTGCTCGATGGCCAGGTTCGACTCATGATTCAACCATTTTCAATAACTCTGCCTTAAGAGCTAGGTTTGAGAATGGTGTGATTAACGATGGCAGTCTAATCATTGCAGACAGTGGTTACCCAAATAGGCCATATTTAATAATACCACTAGCTGCACCCAATTTGCCTGAAGAGCATCTGTTCAATGAGTCGCACATTCGGACCAGGAACTGTGTAGAAAGGAGCTATGGTGTTTGGAAAAGAAGATTCCCAATACTCTCCACAGGCATACGACTGCACCTCAGCAAAGTCCAAAGTGTTATTGTAGCAACAGCTGTGCTCCACAACATATGCTGCCTTAACAATGAAATGAACTTACCAGCACTGGAGCCACGTATTGAAAATGCAATACAGTTTGCTAACAATGTTCCAAATGCTAGAGATGCTCAGCATTTCAATAATTTTGTGAGAAATGCAATTATAAATGATTATTTAAAAAATTTGAGATAAATTGAGTTAAATTGTACTTTAATTAGGTGTCCATATTATGTACATATGCTTTAGGTAAATTACAGGTTGTTTTGTTTTAAAAGCTCTATCTCATATTTAAATTTCTGTATTCTGAGATTGTGTTCCTCTTCGTTTTGTTGCAGTTTTTGTTGATAGCTTTTTCTCATTAGCTCTTGCTCTTCAGTTAATCGTCTCTCTTTTGATTCGTGTTCCTTAAGAGCAAGACTAGACTTTAAATGGACATGTTCTAGCTTGGCTTCTGCCAGGCGCTCCCACTTCTCACTATTTAATCCTTTACCTGCAAGTGTAATAGCATATGTTAGAAAGCTGTTTGTTTAATTTTAATACATTTTAATTTAATGCATTGTCATCAGATTCATAACAATTTGAAAGGCAAAACATGTGGAAGTACAAATTGGAACACTGTTTAATATTTTTAGGGTCTGTTTTTTATCACTAGTAGTCTAATTAAAATAACCATACCTGGGCTCTTCTTTGTTGGGACTTTAATATTTATTTTTTTCTCTCCAGGTGATGTAATGGTACCTAGAAACTAAATTGAATTCATATTCAGAACTTACTTCTCAGTCTTTACAAACATTTCTTTTAGTGCATATACGTATGAATCCTAAGCAAATAATAATAATAATAATAATAATAATAATAATAATAATAATAATAATAATAATAATAATAATAATAATAATAATAATTTCCGGTGCAACAAGAGAAGAAAATCAGATACGATTCAAATGTATACCACAGTCTCCTATATTGATAAAACTTAAAAAAAAAACAGCTTTGTATACTAAAAGTCCATGTGCTCTTGTAATTGGTTCAGTAATTTTTGCCTTAAATTTTGCTTAAGTTTGGAGGTAATGGAGTTACATGGGTACAGAAGTTTCTTGTTAAAAACTAACAAGTGTTAGGTATAAATAAATACCAAATAATAAAATGCAACATAACATTAATCTACATATTTTTATTACAGTAATCAGAGAAACAAACCAGACAAATAAGTATTCCATGACAAAACCTGAAACCCATGCTTATAAATTGAACGATTTTTCATGAATTACCTATTACTTTAGTGTCACTTGAAATGAAGTTGTCTTGTATATATGTACATACACTTACCAGAAGTAGCAGGTGTAGCAGATGAATTATTTGCTTCATCATCACCACCGTCGATCACAACAAATTGTAATTCATTGGACAATGGTTGCCTCAACATAGCTGGCACATACCTGCTCCAATTATTGTTTGGATTCCCTAAAATAATAATTATATTTTAATATTAATTTGATTTACCATAAGAACTTAAACATACAGAAATTTATGTAGGTAATGTTGAAATATTTAAAGTTTAAAACATACTTTTCAAATACATATTGTGTGCACCAAGAATAGCACAATAAGATCAAATATAAACACCTACAATGTTTTTCAGATAAAATACTGATAACTGGCAAACAATGATGTTTTAAACAAATAGTATATTTGCCTTAAAATTTAAACATATGCATTCCTCTATAGCATTACAGCATTAATTATCTACATATTTTATATGCTGATGAAATGAAACCGTATTTCCTGTATACAAAATTACATTGAAGAATTAAAACGAAAATAAAAAGTAAACTTAATGTTTTACAAAGTCTTCACTAACCTGATACACAACTGTCTGTCCCAGTATTACTACATTTTGCACCAGTAGTATCAAGAGAATCTGAAATATCAACATAGGAATTAGGGCAGCTCACTGAACAATATTTGAATGACCAAGGTTGTTGATAGCAATAGGAAAATGTCTCAGGAAGCAGATAAATATACCTTAAAAAATTCATACTGGAAACACTTTTGCTTATCTTAATTGTTATGTCAAACATGTTTCATAGTTCAACCAAATTTTCCTATTATAAAAAATTGCAGCTCTAAAAATGTGCCCCCAGCTATTCATTACCACTTATAAATATTCAGACAATGCATTATCCCAGGATTTCTATACTGGGATGGTATGGGTTACGGCAAATAAAAATTTAAGTGAAATCTGCAATGTGAAAAATGATATAAAACAACTTGTGAATAAATATAAAATGTGTGTACTAAATAAACCTAGATTATGTTACAGAAAAAGTCAACCAATACAATAAATAAAGGACGAATGATGCAGTTAAGTAGGTATTTAAAATTCCATGCAAAATGAAAGGGAGTTTATTTTTTTTAATAAGCATTCTAACCTTTAAACACAACATGGAATCAAAATAAGAATAAAACATAAGTATTTTATATTATTCAGACTGGTAAACCAGAATATCACAGTTTTATCAGATATAAACATCAGAAAGTAAACCTAATTCTGCCCTATGAAAATGTTACAATGAACTTATCAATAAAATACTCACTTGGTAAACAGATGTTATCTCCATTGTTACTGCTTGCAGCAAGGACAATCTCACAAGAATCTGAAACTAACAATGAGAAATGGAGAATATTTCAGTAAATATATCGAAATATCCAGAAATTTATGTATACTTCCATAGTTCAATGTAGGTTATGTAGGCATAGCTGTGGATGGATCACTGTGGTATCCTAACCACAACAGCAGCAAACAAACAAGGTATTTAGCAGGCATGTATTTATTTTCGTTTTATAATTGCAATATACTTACCCTGTAGCACCTTATCAGAGTCATAAATTGCTTCACATCCATCAATTTGGACACCAATCAATTCCTTGATTTCCTCGTCGATTGGCGTAATTAACGATGGCACAGCCGGACCTCCACCTGTACCCCGAATAGCACATTTCTCGTCGGCGTATTTCTTTTTCGCAACTTTCTTCAAATTGTCATATTTCTTCTTCAACACGGTAGCTTCTCTGTATATTATTCCGCTCTTTGCATTGAATAACTCCTCAATTTTCCCCCACGTTTGGATCTTCTTGCTCCACAGTACCTTATCAGACTGCTTGCACTCTATTATGTGTTTATACTGCTTTATAATTTCTAAGAGAATGCTAACTTCTTGAGAAGTAAAGGCTGGTTCACAACCACCCGGTAACGGTAACCAGAACCAGAACGGAAACGAGAACGGGAAGCAAGAAATTTTGATTCACAACAGCCCGGTAACGAGAACGGGAATGCATATCGATCACAAAGTGAAAATCGATTTTGCGCATTGGGATTTCATTTGTTTTTAACTGACCAATGGCATTTTTTCACCTACTTCCAATTTAGCCAAGCCAACGTCAAAATTCGATAGAGTAAACATTATCTAAATGCATATTCATTACATTTCCGATCCCTCTACTTATGCCAAACTTTCATTCCTTTATTTAATGGCATACATTAAAATTGTTTATTCTTTTTTCATTTCCACCGTATTTAGCTGTTCTTTGTAGCTTTTGCCATTGTTTTTTTTAGGTAATAGCCAGTTTTGAGTTGCATATAAACAAACTACAAATGATCCCTTCACCAGAGGAACCAACGTTGATTAGATTTGCGGGTGTCCTTGATGAGGTTAGGAAGCACATTTACTACTAATTTCTTCCAGTTTCATGTTTCCAGCTTGCGACTATAGAGAGCACTAGTGGCTGTTTCATGTCACGGCCGCTTAGAATAACCTCTAGAGTGAAGAGTCTAATATGCACAATAGGGATCTAATATGCCGTGCCCGGGAACGAGAACGAGAAAGTTAAAAGTTGGGCAACTCTTCTTCCCGTTCCCGGGGCCCGGGAAGGCTTCCCGTCGGTTGTGGACACTCCCATTTGAATACATGTATTTCAACTTTCCCGTTCTCGTTGGTTGTGAACCAGCCTTTAAGTTAGCAGTACGTTTTGGCTCTGGTTTTTCGGTCATTTTAGTGCGTGTGTGTCTGAATAGCCTATAAAACCTTACTTTAGGAACAGCGCCACCATAAACAAATGATGGGAATTCGCTCGATGCGCATGCGCAAGCGTTACCAACTTTATAGTTCCGAGGAGTTGTTTAACTCAGTAAAGCCAAACGTGGTTGCCCTATTGTGAAACTCACAAAGCTTTAACCAAAGCTTAAGTTTTGTTTAAGCTTCGTCCGTAGCTTAGTAAAGGTTCAACTTAAGCCTGAACTATGAAACCGGCCCGCTAAACAGTGTTGCTAATAGGTGCTCTGTAGTAGTGAATGAATTTAAAAGTGGTTGCTATAAACGAAAAGATTTGATGCTATGCATCTAAATTCAAATCATTTTTAAAATTTTCAGGTAAATTATGTCAGTGAAGATAATTAATTTAGTTCACATAAATTTAAACTTCTCTTCAGGCCAATACTTTGGACGTGAAGCAGTAGTTTTATATTGAGGATTCATTTATATTGACGTATTTCAGTTTACACTCTAGTTTCAATAAATATCCTGTATTTATATCTTCTTTACTGCTTGCCTATAAGTAGGAGAAGTATTGGATTCCAACCAAAAGTTCAATATGGCAACACACATTTCAAGATCCACAGAATAAACAAAAAACAAAAAAAGAATTTTAAAAAAAGGTTTGTGTGCATGTATGCATTTATGTGTAGGATAACTCTAAAATGAAAAATCAGTTAAATACCATACTTATTTAAACTCAGCATCTTCCAAGGATGCGACAAAGATTTTCAAGAAAATCCCATCCCAATTACCTTTTATATGGAAGAATGTTCATTATTTTTTATTTTTGCATAAATGCCTCTAATAATTTGAATTAAAATACATATGTTTAAAGATATTTGCAAGATAAATAAAAAGTATATCTTAAATTTTATATGAATAGCCTGTGAATTTCTCCTCACTCTGAATGAATTTTGTATAATTTGTAAACCATAAGAGATAGACAAAAATTTTCTACACAAAAAAATGTAGATCTCATTAAACTGTTTACATTAAATAAATTTTTTGTGGCATTAACCATTTCTGAAATATTCTTTGTTATTGATTTGAATTGTCAAATACTGCATACTTTTTAACCATTTCTGAGATATTCTTTATTTTTGGTTTTGAATTCTGAAATACTGTATACTTTCCTCAACTGCTGAGTTGCTATTAATTTTTTTCTCATGTTCATGCAAAGAGAAAGCTGTCAAAAAGCAACTTGCTTTTAAAAGATTTAACTGTCACTTAAGCCTACTCTTTTGCCCTTGTGCCTACAATGAAATGTGTAATAAAACTATTTCTGAAAATGATTATATAAATTAATATGAAACACATAGAAGAATAAGCTTTTGTAAGAATAATTTGCAGAAGAGTGGATAAAGGAAGTTATGTAAATGTAACAGATCAGGGGAAAAATAAAGAAAAACAAACTTTTTTTTTGTTAGAGTTATTGAAATTATCTCATTTAAGCACATATACTTATTTAAAGAAGCTTAATTATATGTATATAAGAAAAATTATTTCTTATAATCATAGAGGAGCATGGTAATTAGATAGCTTACAAAATACCAGTCAGAAACATTTGGGAACCACTATTTTAGCACAAAAAGTATTAAGAGAATAAAGTAAGGTTAATAAGTATATATCCTAAATGACTTATGTCTCAGCACTTCAATAATTTTGTAAAGAATTACTCCAGATTCTCAGGGATCTGTTTGGGATCATTCTACACAAGAAGCTGTTTTGTTTGAGTTCTAACTTGCAGAGTTTCTGTTCTAAATGAATGTTTCAAGCTCGTAATATTAGATTATCTCCTTGTGTGGTCTCCTGCATTGTAGTTACTATTAGAAGTCAAACACAATAAAACAAAATACTAGAAAATTTCTGAAAGGCATTTATTATCTATTTAACTTTTTAAAATTACCCTAGACGCTCTTATAACCTAAAAAAATAGATTGTTTTGCAGGAAAACCAATCCTGAACTCTATTAAAAAAGAAGGCCATTTAATGTCACTGACAACTGTCTGCTTACCACTGTCAGATACAGGAAGGAAGGTGAACACTAATGAGATGGAAAAATATTTATTATTACAATATATTATTGTTTAATCTCTGGTCCCAGCTTCTAAAGTTGCCAGTTTTATGCTTCTGATTGCATTTTACTGGTGTGACAAAACAAACATCCTCTGGAAGTCAGTGAACTGAATGTGCAACTCTATAAATTCCATGTACTCTCTTAGAGTGGAATACAAAAACACACAGACTGTCTATGTGGTGAAGTGGTCAGTGAGCTGACTTTTCACCAGGAGATCCCAGGTACGATTCCCGGCTGGAGGTGGAATTTTTCTTAAAGTAGGGTTATTTCCTATTGTCCATAGAGTGTGGATGTGAAGTGAATGTGCATGTGAAAATAAGTTAAAAATGATGAAAACCTACAGTAACCTAACCTCAAAAGTTCAAAGAGTTAAACCACCCATCAAATGTTTCAGTCCAAGCTCCGATATGACCATAGGTAGTTAAACAGGGTTATAAAATGCTGGTTCATGTAGGATGGGCCTTATCTCTTTAAATATAGTACCATGTTAAAACAATAATAGCCTCTGCCATCTGGTGGTCAGCTTCTAGATCCAAAACTCCTGGGTTTGGTTGCAGGTAGAAATGGAATTGTTCTGTAAATAAGATTATTCCCTCTCCTCCATAGAGCCTGCAAAATATTTTTTCAGTATATAATTTTCAATATATAAAGGAATAAACTTGACATTTAACAGACTAAGGAAACTAGCAAACAACACCAGCAATCTTTTATGAGGTATAAGCCATTTACATGGTCTAGAAGTAAAAGGTAGAAATTGAATTAAGAAATTTAAAACAAACCTAAAGCCTACATTTATAAAACTTTCTATACCCGCTAGCATTTATTTTTATGTCACTCCTACAAACTAATCTTACAAAAGCTTATTTTTCTATCCACTTCATGCTAATCAAGATAAACATTTGCAGAAATAGTTTCATCACATATTTCGTTACAGGTACAAGGGTGACAGAGGAAACCAATTCGATAGTCAGATGTTTAAAAGTGAGTTGCCATACACTGGCATGGAAATTTCATAGTGTTCCCATGGCATTGAGAGAAACGACTGACTGGCAAGAGCACTTTAAAACAAAGTATTGAAAAATTCAAACCAATAATAATGGGTATCTCAGAATGGCTGATGTACAAAAAAATTTATTTGAAATAGACTATGTGTTTTAAAGAGTTTAACATTTTCTGGTAATGTTTTTGTCTATCTCTTATGATTTACCAGTTATACAAAATTCTGCAGAATTCTTTTCAAATGAAGAATACTTCACAGGCTATACTCAAAAAATTCAAAATAGGTATACATTTTGTTATGTAAATATCTTAAATGCATGATATTTTAGTCAGAACCTCTAGAGCCATTTTTGAGAAAATAAAAATAAAACATTTTTTCATGTAAAGGTAGTTTTGGGTAGGGGTTTCTTGAAAATCTTAGTGTCATAGCTTTAGAAATAATGAAATTAATGGTCTTTACCCAAAATTTGGTTTTCAAATTATGCTTGCTACACACACACACGCACGCACGCACACAGTTTTTTTGCAGTAAAAGCTTGATATCAAATATTTTGGTTGGATTGCAATACTTCCTCTACCTAACAGATATGTAGTACAGGAAGAAAAAATTTAGAGCTAGATAAGTGCATTGATTTAAAATCCTAACAACAGTACCATGACTGATTTGCTGTACCTATTTTATCTTTTTGGTGTCCTTAACACAAGGACAACACAATATGACAAATTGTATCCTGTATATTCTGTAAGGGCTTTTCCCCCTCCTTATTTTTGCAACTGTACTGCCTGTATCTCAGCATGATGGCATTAACCAGTTTGGAACTAAAGTACAACTTGATAAGAATTAGTACTCCAAGTCTGGCTCTGGTTTTTGAGCGTGAAAAATTTTGTTTCCTCTGTATCATGCGAGTCAAGTATTTCTGGAATGGATGCTAACAAGAAAACAAATAAACAAAGAATGTTTAATAATTAATTCATTCATTGTAGATTATGTAGTATGTTTTTCTATTCCTTACAAAGCAAAATTACATATTATTAACAACATGAAAGGAATGAACAGAGCATATTACTTTTAATGCAATTAAAATTAATTTAAATCATTCTAAATTTTTATATTTTATTTTTTAGCACTTCATGGCCCAGTCACTTTTGGTTTCTTTGAATACTGTCAGATATCCTCCTCACACCAACCTGTATGCCTGCTTCTTTGATGCTCTCACTATTACAATAGTTTTAGTAAACTAACATAACACTTTTTCCATTTTATTTGCATTATACATGTGTATCCTATATGAAATAATATTAAATAGCAATTTCAATATACAGTGACAAATTAAGGGTGTGGCCAGAGGGATGGGAAATACTCCTACTCCATATTCCATGATTCCTCTTCTGAGATTTTCAGCTTTCTTTCAACTAAAAGGCAATCTAAAATTGTCTGTATGAGACATTTGTGCATAGTAATACCTATAGCCAGGAGTCTTTTTTCTAAACAACCTGACATGTTGCATCACACGACTTTCGCTTTTCACTTGTCTACAAACTATTCATCAAAAGCTTATTATTCAAACTACTTCTATTAATCTAGATAAACTTTTAATTCATATTTACACATTTCGTTGTACAATATAGTAGCTAAAGTGATAGTCAGACTTTTAAAGAGTGCATCACTGTGTGATGGAAGTTTCATGCTTTCTGCATGACCATAAGAAAAAAACAAATAACAAACTAACAACAAGGAATATCTCAGAAATGATTAACTTTGCCCCCCCCCAAAAAAAAAACACTTGACATAAATTATGTGCTTTAAAAAGATCTACATATTTTGTGTAGTAAGGTTTTGTCTATATCTTATGGTTTAATAATTATGCAAAAGTCATTCAGAATGAATAGGACTTTAGAGTCTATTCCCAGAAACTTTAATTTTATTTTGTCATGCAAATATCTAAGCATATGGTATTTTAATTCAAAACTGTTGTAGCCATTTTTAAGAAAATCAAAATTTTTGAGTAATTTTCTGTGTAAATGGTAGTTTGGGATGGAGTATTTTCAAAAAAATCATTGTTCCACAGCCTTAGAAGATGCTGAACTTAAATACCAAGGTTGGTATCTGAATTTTCATTTTTGAGTTATGATACGCACACATGCATGCATGCATGCACATATGGGGCCTTTATCTAAAATGCTTTTTTTGGATTCAGGAAGTCTCAAGAATATATTTACAATGAAATCTCAGTATTGAATTTTTTTTATAGAATACAATACTTCCTCTACTTACTATAAATAAGTACATAGTAGAAAAAGTAAAAAGAATTCTGGAGTACCTCTTCTTGGACTCGACTTAATGGGTAACTACAAGTTTAAAGTTTCCCTCATAAGAAAAAGGGAGGTGCCACTAGTAATAGCAATGTATGTAAAAGGCGTAAATAATAGGATTACTTTATACGCAGCCGGTTCCAAGCTAGTATCAGTTTGACAGCGCTTCTTAAGTTTTACAATCAGCCAATATTCTCCCCACCCCTCAATCATGTAAATCATTTAGTTTTTTATTACACACAATCTCACTTGCTATTTCTGTAGGCCTATATATGGTTTCACAGTAATAATTGCAAACAGCATGAAACAGCTCTGTTCTAATATTGCACAAAATTAAATGCTGACTGACACTTTGAAGAAGATGGTTTGTTGCTGCTACATATGGAAAGCCGATTTGAAGTAGGATTTGTATTGTAGTTCAAATGTTGGGGAGCCGAACTTGAAGTAGTTGCAACCGCACGTATGGTAAAAAGCTTCCTGTAGACTTCGCTCCAAATGTACTTTCCGGTGGCCTTTACCTCAAAAATGTTTAAAAAAAATATTAACTTTATAATTTTGACTGTTTCTTTAAATATTATATATTTATGTTTGCCTCGGCTGCGTCAGTATTTATTTTTAGAGACATGAATATCTTAGCAGGGAGAGGTGTGACTGAAGAATATAGGCTTACACGAAATATAATTTTACTTCACTCCTTTTATTAATGCTTGACACGATTTAAATAACACTTCACTGATATAGAGAGAGCTGTGAGATTTTTTTTATTAATTACTTGCACTTTTTAACACGTAAACTATTTTCTTCTCACACTGAATACGCATTAAATTTCTCGAGGACACATCATGCGTCCGGTTAGAAATGCTGTCAACAAGCAACGTGTCCAGTTAGAGCGCTGTCTACAAACAACTGACTTCTGAATTTGTAAATTTTGCTCCATTTAGTTTCTGATTGACTAATCCTAGTCCAATAGAATACCTTCATTTAACTAAAGCTTTTTCTGGTTGTTGATTGGCTATTTTATAAACTGTCACAAAAATGACATTGTTGTTTTCCAAGAATTACAAGTAGTATTGTTAAACTTTCAAATTCATTATTGCCTCAAGGTTACCTCATTGTTAGCAACTTTTAACCTATTATTCTCACAGCTCCTACATTATTAAATTACGTAATACATTAAGATAACATTATTACACATGTATACAATAATATAACATATACAATGACTGTAATATACACTTTTTATGTATTGTTACATACACATATTTCTTTAAGGCGGGCTGTTATTGAATTTGCATATTATATAATTAGACTGAAATCATTTAAGTGTTAAAAATACGGCCTCAACTTCCTGGTATCTTCTGAGGAATCAGTCCTGCAATAGTAATTAGGAAAATCAGACCATAGTTTGCACAACCACTATATAGGTAATATAGGAAAATCACAAGATAATTACTAAATAATGGACCGTGTATTGCATCAGTCACAATCAATGATTTTCAACTACACTAGTAACGAATATAAACACTTATATTCACTTCATTTTAAGAAACAATTAAAAGCAAATGACTACATGTAACAAATAAAAACAAAAGAGAAAATTTGTCAATTTATTCCTGAAAGAAGGGAATTATTTATGTTTTCCTTCTGTAGTTTCCAAAAGTTTAAGTTACACACCCCCAAATATTTTCACAGTAAAAGAGTCCTGGCTATGCCTTTACAGCCTCAAAAAGAAAGTGTGTATTATTGTTATTTCATTACAAGACCTAATCTGGCTTAAGGATTTTATAAGGTAGAATCACACTGAAAAATTCAATGCCATAGCCAGTGTTTGAACATGGGATGCCCACTTTCCATGTGATTGCTATAAGCACTGAGTTACCATGGTAATATGCCGGTATGACATTAAATTTTCCAACTGACTCAATTTTTTTCAAATAAAAAAACATGGCTTTGAATGTTTGCATATGGTTCTACCTTGAAAAATCCTTAGACTGGTTGGTGCCTTATTATGAAAGAACAATTAATATAAGCTAATTGACCTTATAGTTGGTTAAGTGCATTTGCCTGAGAATTAAAGTACTTTGTATTTGGTATGTTATCTCTGATTTTGAGATGCTTAGCGGTCTATCAGGAAAAATTTGAGTTGGTTGGAGAATTTAATGTCATACTGACATTTTGCCATGGTAGCTCAGTTAGAAAAAACCACATGTTCAAATTCCAGCATGAGTTTTTCAGTCTGATTCTACCTTGCTTGAAATGAAAGTTGGAAGCAGCTGTCACTTCTCTATTTATAAATTAGGGAGAGGAAAGTGCTTTCTCATTATTAACGTTCATGTGCAGACCAACTGACATTAGCATATCAACACCAATATGTATAATTATTTTTGTATAAGTTAAATAATATGGAATTTTCATTATATGAATGTTTCAAAATATTTAAAACACAAGCCTATTAACAAAATAAAGTTTAATTTCTTAATGAACATCCCAACCTTTTTGAGGGAAAGGATATGCATTTGACATCAATGTAACAAAATGTATCGCCTTAAGCTCATTGAGATACCTATGATCTATTTAGCATGTCATCTAACTTGCTATTTTTATGGACATGCATTCATTATAAACTATCCTCTTGATTCAAACAATCTTATTGCTGAAATTATTCCTTTATCTCAAAAAGGTTTCTGCAACAGCTGCATCAGCAGAGAACTTCATTAAAATTCCTGTAACTAAAATAGCTGAACATATTAAATAAGTACCCATTTTAGTTGCCCAAACCAGGGGTGTATGCAGAGAATGCATTTGGTGGGGCTGATTCAGAAAAGCTGAAACTCAGAATGTCAGTCATACCTTCATTCCGGGTTAGAGATTTATCCAATTTAGAGGGATATCAACTGGATTACTGAAAAGGGTGTATTGACAAAGTAAGGGATTTGAAAAATTAAATTGAGTTTTATTTATTATGCTTTTTAACTACTACGGCTCTTAGCATAGACTCTATATCAGGCATGAAAGTCTGCAAATTTTGCTCAGAGGCCTCTTTATCAGGCTTCAGGTTCTTTTATGTGCCATAAATCTATCATACAGGACCACTGACTTTACTTCCCTTCCAAAGCAAGTCATGCTAAGGATTTTTACGTCAGCAAAAATCCATTGACCTCTGCTGGGTTTGAACCCACAACCTCGGAAACTACATGGTAACCTTAGACCACTTAGGACAACATAAGGGATCTGAATGGTCAGCATGACTAACAAACAACTTTTTAGGTATTAATAGAACCAAAAGCAAAAATAGGAATGCAGCCAGACCAATCTCCCTAGCCAGGATTCTCAGTCAGGTATGTTAACCACTAGACTACAGGCAGACCCATTCACTTCACTAAAACTACAGAAGATACTCCGTAACATCTAATACTAATTACCGTGACTAAAACTGTACAGATGTCAGCTGTGTTAACCACTAGATTATGGGAAAACTCACTCACTTCACTAAATCTACAGGAGGTACTCTGTAGTGTGTTAACTAGTAGATTATGGGGTGATCCACTCACTTCAATAAAACTGCAGGGGCACTTTGTAGTGTGTTAACTGCTGATTATGGGGAAACCCACTCACTTCAATAAAACTACAGGCAGTGCTCTGTACAATCTAGTATTACCTACCTGTGAGTAAATGTGTGCAGATGTAAGGTGTGTTAATCACTAGATTATGGGGAATCCACTCACTTCACTAAATCTACAGGAGGTACTCTGTACCATCTAATACTAACTACCTGTGACTAAATGTGTGCAGATGTCGGTGTGTTAATCACTAGATTATGGGGAGACCCACTCACTTCACTAAATCTACAGGAGGTACTCTGTACCATCTAATACTAACTACCTGTGACTAAATGTGTGCAGATGTTGGTGTGTTAATCACTAGATTATGGGGAGACCCACTCACTTCACTAAATCTACAGGAGGTACTCTATACAATCTAATACTAACTACCTGTGACTAAATGTCTGCAAATGTTGGTGTGTTAATCACTAGATTATGGGGAGACCCACTCACTTCACTAAATCTACAGGAGGTACTCTGTACCATCTAATACTAACTACCTATGACTAAATATGTGTAGATGCCAGGTGTGTTAACCACTAGATTATGGAGAGACCCACTCACTTCACTAAATCTACAGACAGTGCTCTGTACAATCTAGTATTACCTACCTGTGAGTAAATGTGTGCAGATGTCAGGTGTGTTAACCATTAGATTATTGGGAAACCCACTCACTTCAATAAAACTACAGGGGTACTTTGTAGTGCGTTAATTACTACATTATGGGGAGACCCACTCACTTCAATAAAACTGCAGGGGTACTTTGTAGTGTGTTAACCACTAGATTATGGGAAGACTTCAATAAAACTACAGGCGGTGCTCTGTACAATCTAGTACTACCCACCTGTGACTAAATGTGTTCAGATATAAGGTGTGTTAATCACTAGATTATGGGAAGACCCACTCATTTCACTAAAACTACAGGAGATACTCTGTACCATCTAGTACTAACTACCTATGACTATAAATGTGTGCAGATGTCAGATGTGTTAACCCTAGATTATGGGAAGACCCACTCACTTCACTAAAACTACAGGAGATACTGTACCATCTAGTACTAACTACCTATGACTAAATGTGTGCAGATGTCAGGTGTGTTAACCACTAGATTATGGGAAGACCCACTCATTTCACTAAAACTACAGGAGATACTCTGTACCATCTAGTACTAACTACCTATGACTATAAATGTGTGCAGATGTCAGATGTGTTAACCACTAGATTATGGGAAGACCCACTCACTTCACTAAAACTACAGGAGATACTGTACCATCTAGTACTAACTACCTATGACTAAATGTCTGCAGATGTCAGGTGTGTTAACCACTAGATTATGGGGAAACCCACTCACTTCACTAAATCTACAGCTGTTATTCTGTAGTGTGTTAACAACTAGATTATGGGGTGATCCACTCACTTCAATAAAACTGCAGGGGCACTTTGTAGTGTGTTAACCGCCAGATTATGGGGAAAGCCACTCACTTCAATAAAACTACAGGCAGTGCTCTGTGCAATCTAGTATTACCTACCTGTGAGTAAATGTGTGCAGGTAAGGTGTGTTAATCACTAGATTATGGGGAGACCAACTCACTTCACTAAATCTACAGGGGTACTTTGTAGTGCGTTAACTACTACATTATGGGGAGACCCACTCACTTCAATAAAACTGCAGGGGTACTTTGTAGTGTGTTAACCACTAGATTATGGGAAGACTTCAATAAAACTACAGGTGGTGCTCTGTACAATCTAGTACTACCCACCTGTGACTAAATGTGTGCAGATATAAGGTGTGTTAACCCTAGATTATGGGAAGACCCACTCACTTCACTAAAACTACAGGAGATACTGTACCATCTAGTACTAACTACCTATGACTAAATGTGTGCAGATGTCAGGTGTGTTAACCACTAGATTATGGGAAGACCCACTCATTTCACTAAAACTACAGGAGATACTCTGTACCATCTAGTACTAACTACCTATGACTATAAATGTGTGTAGATGTCAGATGTGTTAACCCTAGATTATGGGAAGACCCACTCACTTCACTAAAACTACAGGAGATACTGTACCATCTAGTACTAACTACCTATGACTAAATGTGTGCAGATGTCAGGTGTGTTAACCACTAGATTATGGGAAGACCCACTCATTTCACTAAAACTACAGGAGATACTCTGTACCATCTAGTACTAACTACCTATGACTATAAATGTGTGCAGATGTCAGATGTGTTAACCACTAGATTATGGGAAGACCCACTCACTTCACTAAAACTACAGGAGATACTGTACCATCTAGTACTAACTACCTATGACTAAATGTGTGCAGATGTCAGGTGTGTTAACCACTAGATTATGTGGAAACCCACTCACTTCACTAAATCTACAGCTGTTATTCTGTAGTGTGTTAACAACTAGATTATGGGGTGATCCACTCACTTCAATAAAACTGCAGGGGCACTTTATAGTGTGTTAACCGCTAGATTATGGGGAAAGCCACTCACTTCAATAAAACTACAGGCAGTGCTCTGTACAATCTAGTATTACCTAACCTGTGAGTAAATGTGTGCAGATGTAGGTGTGTTAACCACTAGATTATGGGGAAACCCACTCACTTCACTAAATCTACAGCTGGTATTCTGTAGTGTGTTAACTACTAGATTATGGGGTGATCCACTCACTTCAATAAAACTGCAGGGGCACTTTGTAGTGTGTTAACCGCTAGATTATGGGGAAAGCCACTCACTTCAATAAAACTACAGGCAGTGCTCTGTACAATCTAGTATTACCTACCTGTGAGTAAATGTGTGCAGGTAAGGTGTGTTAATCACTAGATTATGGGGAGACCCACTCACTTCACTAAATCTACAGGGGTACTTTGTAGTGCGTTAACTACTACATTATGGGGAGACCCACTCACTTCAATAAAACTGCAGGGGTACTTTGTAGTGTGTTAACCACTAGATTATGGGAAGACTTCAATAAAACTACAGGCGGTGCTCTGTACAATCTAGTACTACCCACCTGTGACTAAATGTGTGCAGATATAAGGTGTGTTAATCACTAGATTATGGGAAGACCCACTCATTTCACTAAAACTACAGGAGATACTCTGTACCATCTAGTACTAACTACCTATGACTATAAATGTGTGCAGATGTCAGATGTGTTAACCCTAGATTATGGGAAGACCCACTCACTTCACTAAAACTACAGGAGATACTGTACCATCTAGTACTAACTACCTATGACTAAATGTGTGCAGATGTCAGGTGTGTTAACCACTAGATTATGGGAAGACCCACTCATTTCACTAAAATTACAGGAGATACTCTGTACCATCTAGTACTAACTACCTATGCCTAAAAATTCGTGCAGATGTCAGATGTGTTAACTACTAGATTATGGGAAGACCCACTCACTTCACTAAAACCACAGGAGATACTGTACCATCTAGTACTAACTACCTATGACTAAATGTGTGCAGATGTCAGGTGTGTTAACCACTAGATTATGGGGAAACCCACTCACTTCACTAAATCTACAGCTGTTATTCTGTAGTGTGTTAACAACTAGATTATGGGGTGATCCACTCACTTCAATAAAACTGCAGGGGCACTTTGTAGTGTGTTAACCGCTAGATTATGGGGAAAGCCACTCACTTCAATAAAACTACAGGCAGTGCTCTGTACAATCTAGTATTACCTACCTGTGAGTAAATGTGTGCAGATGTAGGTGTGTTAACCACTAGATTATGGGGAAACCCACTCACTTCACTAAATCTACAGCTGGTATTCTGTAGTGTGTTAACTACTAGATTATGGGGTGATCCACTCACTTCAATAAAACTGCAGGGGCACTTTGTAGTGTGTTAACCGCTAGATTATGGGGAAAGGCACTCACTTCAATAAAACTACAGGCAGTGCTCTGTACAATCTAGTATTACCTACCTGTGAGTAAATGTGTGCAGGTAAGGTGTGTTAATCACTAGATTATGGGGAGACCCACTCACTTCACTAAATCTACTGGGGTACTTTGTAGTGCGTTAACTACTACATTATGGGGAGACCCACTCACTTCAATAAAACTGCAGGGGTACTTTGTAGTGTGTTAACCACTAGATTATGGGAAGACTTCAATAAAACTACAGGCGGTGCTCTGTACAATCTAGTACTACCCACCTGTGACTAAATGTGTGCAGATATAAGGTGTGTTAATCACTAGATTATGGGAAGACACACTCATTTCACTAAAACTACAGGAGATACTCTGTACCATCTAGTACTAACTACCTATGACTATAAATGTGTGCAAATGTCAGATGTGTTAACCCTAGATTATTGGAAGACCCACTCACTTCACTAAAACTACAGGAGATACTGTACCATCTAGTACTAACTACCTATGACTAAATGTGTGCAGATGTCAGGTGTGTTAACCACTAGATTATGGGAAGACCCACTCATTTCACTAAAACTACAGGAGATACTCTGTATCATCTAGTACTAACTACCTATGACTATAAATGTGTGCAGATGTCAGATGTGTTAACCACTAGATTATGGGAAGACCCACTCACTTCAGTAAAACTACAGGAGATACTGTACCATCTAGTACTAACTACCTATGACTAAATGTGTGCAGATGTCAGGTGTGTTAACCACTAGATTATGGGAAGACCCACTCATTTCACTAAAACTACAGGAGATACTCTGTACCATCTAGTACTAACTACCTATGACTATAAATGTGTGCAGATGTCAGATGTGTTAACCACTAGATTATGGGAAGACCCACTCACTTCACTAAAACTACAGGAGATACTGTACCATCTAGTACTAACTACCTATGACTAAATGTGTGCAGATGTCAGGTGTGTTAACCACTAGATTATGGGGAAACCCACTCACTTCAAAAAAACTACAGACAGTGCTCTGTGCAATCTAGTATTACCTACCTGTGAGTAAATGTGTGCAGGTAAGGTGTGTTAATCACTAGATTATGGGGAGACCAACTCACTTCACTAAATCTACAGGGGTACTTTGTAGTGCGTTAACTACTACATTATGGGGAGACCCACTCACTTCAATAAAACTGCAGGGGTACTTTGTAGTGTGTTAACCACTAGATTATGGGAAGACTTCAATAAAACTACAGGCGGTGCTCTGTACAATCTAGTACTACCCACCTGTGACTAAATGTGTGCAGATATAAGGTGTGTTAACCCTAGATTATGGGAAGACCCACTCACTTCACTAAAACTACAGGAGATACTGTACCATCTAGTACTAACTACCTATGACTAAATGTGTGCAGATGTCAGGTGTGTTAACCACTAGATTATGGGAAGACCCACTCATTTCACTAAAACTACAGGAGATACTCTGTACCATCTAGTACTAACTCCCTATGACTATAAGTGTGTGTAGATGTCAGATGTGTTAACCCTAGATTATGGGAAGACCCACTCACTTCACTAAAACTACAGGAGATACTGTACCATCTAGTACTAACTACCTATGACTAAATGTGTGCAGATGTCAGGTGTGTTAACCACTAGATTATGGGAAGACCCACTCATTTCACTAAAACTACAGGAGATACTCTGTACCATCTAGTACTAACTACCTATGACTATAAATGTGTGCGGATGTCAGATGTGTTAACCACTAGATTATGGGAAGACCCACTCACTTCACTAAAACTACAGGAGATACTGTACCATCTAGTACTAACTACCTATGACTAAATGTGTGCAGATGTCAGGTGTGTTAACCACTAGATTATGTGGAAACCCACTCACTTCACTAAAACTACAGGAGATACTGTACCATCTAGTACTAACTACCTATGACTAAATGTGTGCAGATGTCAGGTGTGTTAACCACTAGATTATGGGAAGACCCACTCATTTCACTAAAACTACAGGAGATACTCTGTATCATCTAGTACTAACTACCTATGACTATAAATGTGTGCAGATGTCAGATGTGTTAACCACTAGATTATGGGAAGACCCACTCACTTCAGTAAAACTACAGGAGATACTGTACCATCTAGTACTAACTACCTATGACTAAATGTGTGCAGATGTCAGGTGTGTTAACCACTAGATTATGGGAAGACCCACTCATTTCACTAAAACTACAGGAGATACTCTGTACCATCTAGTACTAACTACCTATGACTATAAATGTGTGCAGATGTCAGATGTGTTAACCACTAGATTATGGGAAGACCCACTCACTTCACTAAAACTACAGGAGATACTGTACCATCTAGTACTAACTACCTATGACTAAATGTGTGCAGATGTCAGGTGTGTTAACCACTAGATTATGGGGAAACCCACTCACTTCAAAAAAACTACAGACAGTGCTCTGTGCAATCTAGTATTACCTACCTGTGAGTAAATGTGTGCAGGTAAGGTGTGTTAATCACTAGATTATGGGGAGACCAACTCACTTCACTAAATCTACAGGGGTACTTTGTAGTGCGTTAACTACTACATTATGGGGAGACCCACTCACTTCAATAAAACTGCAGGGGTACTTTGTAGTGTGTTAACCACTAGATTATGGGAAGACTTCAATAAAACTACAGGCGGTGCTCTGTACAATCTAGTACTACCCACCTGTGACTAAATGTGTGCAGATATAAGGTGTGTTAACCCTAGATTATGGGAAGACCCACTCACTTCACTAAAACTACAGGAGATACTGTACCATCTAGTACTAACTACCTATGACTAAATGTGTGCAGATGTCAGGTGTGTTAACCACTAGATTATGGGAAGACCCACTCATTTCACTAAAACTACAGGAGATACTCTGTACCATCTAGTACTAACTCCCTATGACTATAAGTGTGTGTAGATGTCAGATGTGTTAACCCTAGATTATGGGAAGACCCACTCACTTCACTAAAACTACAGGAGATACTGTACCATCTAGTACTAACTACCTATGACTAAATGTGTGCAGATGTCAGGTGTGTTAACCACTAGATTATGGGAAGACCCACTCATTTCACTAAAACTACAGGAGATACTCTGTACCATCTAGTACTAACTACCTATGACTATAAATGTGTGCGGATGTCAGATGTGTTAACCACTAGATTATGGGAAGACCCACTCACTTCACTAAAACTACAGGAGATACTGTACCATCTAGTACTAACTACCTATGACTAAATGTGTGCAGATGTCAGGTGTGTTAACCACTAGATTATGTGGAAACCCACTCACTTCACTAAATCTACAGCTGGTATTCTGTAGTGTGTTAACTACTAGATTATGGGGTGATCCACTCACTTCAATAAAACTGCAGGGGCACTTTGTAGTGTGTTAACCGCTAGATTATGGGGAAAGCCACTCACTTCAATAAAACTACAGGCAGTGCTCTATACAATCTAGTATTACCTAACCTGTGAGTAAATGTGTGCAGATGTAGGTGTGTTAACCACTAGATTATGGGGAAACCCACTCACTTCACTAAATCTACAGCTGGAATTCTGTAGTGTGTTAACTACTAGAATATGGGGTGATCCACTCACTTCAATAAAACTGCAGGGGCACTTTGTAGTGTGTTAACCGCTAGATTATGGGGAAAGCCACTCACTTCAATAAAACTACAGGCAGTGCTCTGTACAATCTAGTATTACCTACCTGTGAGTAAATGTGTGCAGGTAAGGTGTGTTAATCACTAGATTATGGGGAGACCCACTCACTTCACTAAATCTACAGGGGTACTTTGTAGTGCGTTAACTACTACATTATGGGGAGACCCACTCACTTCAATAAAACTGCAGGGGTACTTTGTAGTGTGTTAACCACTAGATTATGGGAAGACTTCAATAAAACTACAGGCGGTGCTCTGTACAATCTAGTACTACCCACCTGTGACTAAATGTGTGCAGATATAAGGTGTGTTAATCACTAGATTATGGGAAGACCCACTCATTTCACTAAAACTACAGGAGATACTCTGTACCATCTAGTACTAACTACCTATGACTATAAATGTGTGCAGATGTCAGATGTGTTAACCCTAGATTATGGGAAGACCCACTCACTTCACTAAAACTACAGGAGATACTGTACCATCTAGTACTAACTACCTATGACTAAATGTGTGCAGATGTCAGGTGTGTTAACCACTAGATTATGGGAAGACCCACTCATTTCACTAAAATTACAGGAGATACTCTGTACCATCTAGTACTAACTACCTATGCCTAAAAATTCATGCAGATGTCAGATGTGTTAACTACTAGATTATGGGAAGACCCACTCACTTCACTAAAACCACAGGAGATACTGTACCATCTAGTACTAACTACCTATGACTGAATGTGTGCAGATGTCAGGTGTGTTAACCACTAGATTATGGGGAAACCCACTCACTTCACTAAATCTACAGCTGTTATTCTGTAGTGTGTTAACAACTAGATTATGGGGTGATCCACTCACTTCAATAAAACTGCAGGGGCACTTTGTAGTGTGTTAACCGCTAGATTATGGGGAAAGCCACTCACTTCAATAAAACTACAGGCAGTGCTCTGTACAATCTAGTATTACCTACCTGTGAGTAAATGTGTGCAGATGTAGGTGTGTTAACCACTAGATTATGGGGAAACCCACTCACTTCACTAAATCTACAGCTGGTATTCTGTAGTGTGTTAACTACTAGATTATGGGGTGATCCACTCACTTCAATAAAACTGCAGGGGCACTTTGTAGTGTGTTAACCGCTAGATTATGGGGAAAGGCACTCACTTCAATAAAACTACAGGCCGTGCTCTGTACAATCTAGTATTACCTACCTGTGAGTAAATGTGTGCAGGTAAGGTGTGTTAATCACTAGATTATGGGGAGACCCACTCACTTCACTAAATCTACAGGGGTACTTTGTAGTGCGTTAACTACTACATTATGGGGAGACCCACTCACTTCAATAAAACTGCAGGGGTACTTTGTAGTGTGTTAACCACTAGATTATGGGAAGACTTCAATAAAACTACAGGCGGTGCTCTGTACAATCTAGTACTACCCACCTGTGACTAAATGTGTGCAGATATAAGGTGTGTTAATCACTAGATTATGGGAAGACCCACTCATTTCACTAAAACTACAGGAGATACTCTGTACCATCTAGTACTAACTACCTATGACTATAAATGTGTGCAGATGTCAGATGTGTTAACCCTAGATTATGGGAAGACCCACTCACTTCACTAAAACTACAGGAGATACTGTACCATCTAGTACTAACTACCTATGACTAAATGTGTGCAGATGTCAGGTGTGTTAACCACTAGATTATGGGAAGACCCACTCATTTCACTAAAACTACAGGAGATACTCTGTACCATCTAGTACTAACTACCTATGACTATAAATGTGTGCAGATGTCAGATGTGTTAACCACTAGATTATGGGAAGACCCACTCACTTCAGTAAAACTACAGGAGATACTGTACCATCTAGTACTAACTACCTATGACTAAATGTGTGCAGATGTCAGGTGTGTTAACCACTAGATTATGGGAAGACCCACTCATTTCACTAAAACTACAGGAGATACTCTGTACCATCTAGTACTAACTACCTATGACTATAAATGTGTGCAGATGTCAGATGTGTTAACCACTAGATTATGGGAAGACCCACTCACTTCACTAAAACTACAGGAGATACTGTACCATCTAGTACTAACTACCTATGACTAAATGTGTGCAGATGTCAGGTGTGTTAACCACTAGATTATGGGGAAACCCACTCACTTCAATAAAACTACAGGCAGTGCTCTGTGCAATCTAGTATTACCTACCTGTGAGTAAATGTGTGCAGGTAAGGTGTGTTAATCACTAGATTATGGGGAGACCAACTCACTTCACTAAATCTACAGGGGTACTTTGTAGTGCGTTAACTACTACATTATGGGGAGACCCACTCACTTCAATAAAACTGCAGGGGTACTTTGTAGTGTGTTAACCACTAGATTATGGGAAGACTTCAATAAAACTACAGGCGGTGCTCTGTACAATCTAGTACTACCCACCTGTGACTAAATGTGTGCAGATATAAGGTGTGTTAACCCTAGATTATGGGAAGACCCACTCACTTCACTAAAACTACAGGAGATACTGTACCATCTAGTACTAACTACCTATGACTAAATGTGTGCAGATGTCAGGTGTGTTAACCACTAGATTATGGGAAGACCCACTCATTTCACTAAAACTACAGGAGATACTCTGTACCATCTAGTACTAACTACCTATGACTATAAGTGTGTGTAGATGTCAGATGTGTTAACCCTAGATTATGGGAAGACCCACTCACTTCACTAAAACTACAGGAGATACTGTACCATCTAGTACTAACTACCTATGACTAAATGTGTGCAGATGTCAGGTGTGTTAACCACTAGATTATGGGAAGACCCACTCATTTCACTAAAACTACAGGAGATACTCTGTACCATCTAGTACTAACTACCTATGACTATAAATGTGTGCAGATGTCAGATGTGTTAACCACTAGATTATGGGAAGACCCACTCACTTCACTAAAACTACAGGAGATACTGTACCATCTAGTACTAACTACCTATGACTAAATGTGTGCAGATGTCAGGTGTGTTAACCACTAGATTATGTGGAAACCCACTCACTTCACTAAATCTACAGCTGATATTCTGTAGTGTGTTAACTACTAGATTATGGGGTGATCCACTCACTTCAATAAAACTGCAGGGGCACTTTGTAGTGTGTTAACCGCTAGATTATGGGGAAAGCCACTCACTTCAATAAAACTACAGGCAGTGCTCTATACAATCTAGTATTACCTAACCTGTGAGTAAATGTGTGCAGATGTAGGTGTGTTAACCACTAGATTATGGGGAAACCCACTCACTTCACTAAATCTACAGCTGGAATTCTGTAGTGTGTTAACTACTAGATTATGGGGTGATCCACTCACTTCAATAAAACTGCAGGGGCACTTTGTAGTGTGTTAACCGCTAGATTATGGGGAAAGCCACTCACTTCAATAAAACTACAGGCAGTGCTCTGTACAATCTAGTATTACCTACCTGTGAGTAAATGTGTGCAGGTAAGGTGTGTTAATCACTAGATTATGGGGAGACCCACTCACTTCACTAAATCTACAGGGGTACTTTGTAGTGCGTTAACTACTACATTATGGGGAGACCCACTCACTTCAATAAAACTGCAGGGGTACTTTGTAGTGTGTTAACCACTAGATTATGGGAAGACTTCAATAAAACTACAGGCGGTGCTCTGTACAATCTAGTACTACCCACCTGTGACTAAATGTGTGCAGATATAAGGTGTGTTAATCACTAGATTATGGGAAGACCCACTCATTTCACTAAAACTACAGGAGATACTCTGTACCATCTAGTACTAACTACCTATGACTATAAATGTGTGCAGATGTCAGATGTGTTAACCCTAGATTATGGGAAGACCCACTCACTTCACTAAAACTACAGGAGATACTGTACCATCTAGTACTAACTACCTATGACTAAATGTGTGCAGATGTCAGGTGTGTTAACCACTAGATTATGGGAAGACCCACTCATTTCACTAAAATTACAGGAGATACTCTGTACCATCTAGTACTAACTACCTATGCCTAAAAATTCGTGCAGATGTCAGATGTGTTAACTACTAGATTATGGGAAGACCCACTCACTTCACTAAAACCACAGGAGATACTGTACCATCTAGTACTAACTACCTATGACTGAATGTGTGCAGATGTCTGGTGTGTTAACCACTAGATTATGGGGAAACCCTCTCACTTCACTAAATCTACAGCTGTTATTCTGTAGTGTGTTAACAACTAGATTATGGGGTGATCCACTCACTTCAATAAAACTGCAGGGGCACTTTGTAGTGTGTTAACCGCTAGATTATGGGGAAAGCCACTCACTTCAATAAAACTACAGGCAGTGCTCTGTACAATCTAGTATTACCTACCTGTGAGTAAATGTGTGCAGATGTAGGTGTGTTAACCACTAGATTATGGGGAAACCCACTCACTTCACTAAATCTACAGCTGGTATTCTGTAGTGTGTTAACTACTACATTATGGGGAGACCCACTCACTTCAATAAAACTGCAGGGGTACTTTGTAGTGTGTTAACCACTAGATTATGGGAAGACTTCAATAAAACTACAGGCGGTGCTCTGTACAATCTAGTACTACCCACCTGTGACTAAATGTGTGCAGATATAAGGTGTGTTAATCACTAGATTATGGGAAGACCCACTCATTTCACTAAAACTACAGGAGATACTCTGTACCATCTAGTACTAACTACCTATGACTATAAATGTGTGCAGATGTCAGATGTGTTAACCCTAGATTATGGGAAGACCCACTCACTTCACTAAAACTACAGGAGATACTGTACCATCTAGTACTAACTACCTATGACTAAATGTGTGCAGATGTCAGGTGTGTTAACCACTAGATTATGGGAAGACCCACTCATTTCACTAAAACTACAGGAGATACTCTGTACCATCTAGTACTAACTACCTATGACTATAAATGTGTGCAGATGTCAGATGTGTTAACCATTAGATTATGAGAAGACCCACTCACTTCAGTAAAACTACAGGAGATACGGTACCATCTAGTACTAGCTACCTATGACTAAATGTGTGCAGATGTCAGGTGTGTTAACCACTAGATTATGGGAAGACCCACTCATTTCACTAAAACTACAGGAGATACTCTGTACCATCTAGTACTAACTACCTATGACTATAAATGTGTGCAGATGTCAGATGTGTTAACCACTAGATTATGGGAAGACCCACTCACTTCACTAAAACTACAGGAGATACTGTACCATCTAGTACTAACTACCTATGACTAAATGTGTGCAGATGTCAGGTGTGTTAACCACTAGATTATGGGGAAACCCACTCACTTCACTAAATCTACAGCTGTTATTCTGTAGTGTGTTAACTACTAGATTATGGGGTGATCCACTCACTTCAATAAAACTGCAGGGGCACTTTGTAGTGTGTTAACCGCTAGATTATGGGGAAAGCCACTCACTTCAATAAAACTACAGGCAGTGCTCTGTACAATCTAGTATTACCTACCTGTGAGTAAATGTGTGCAGATGTAGGTGTGTTAACCACTAGATTATGGGGAAACCCACTCACTTCACTAAATCTACAGCTGGTATTCTGTAGTGTGTTAACTACTAGATTATGGGGTGATCCACTCACTTCAATAAAACTGCAGGGGCACTTTGTAGTGTGTTAACCGCTAGATTATGGGGAAAGGCACTCACTTCAATAAAACTACAGGCAGTGCTCTGTACAATCTAGTATTACCTACCTGTGAGTAAATGTGTGCAGGTAAGGTGTGTTAATCACTAGATTATGGGGAGACCCACTCACTTCACTAAATCTACAGGGGTACTTTGTAGTGCGTTAACTACTACATTATGGGGAGACCCACTCACTTCAATAAAACTGCAGGGGTACTTTGTAGTGTGTTAACCACTAGATTATGGGAAGACTTCAATAAAACTACAGGCGGTGCTCTGTACAATCTAGTACTACCCACCTGTGACTAAATGTGTGCAGATATAAGGTGTGTTAATCACTAGATTATGGGAAGACCCACTCATTTCACTAAAACTACAGGAGATACTCTGTACCATCTAGTACTAACTACCTATGACTATAAATGTGTGCAGATGTCAGATATGTTAACCCTAGATTATGGGAAGACCCACTCACTTCACTAAAACTACAGGAGATACTGTACCATCTAGTACTAACTACCTATGACTAAATGTGAGCAGATGTCAGGTGTGTTAACCACTAGATTATGGGAAGACCCACTCATTTCACTAAAACTACAGGAGATACTCTGTACCATCTAGTACTAACTACCTATGACTATAAATGTGTGCAGATGTCAGATGTGTTAACCACTAGATTATGGGAAGACCCACTCACTTCACTAAAACTACAGGAGATACTGTACCATCTAGTACTAACTACCTATGACTAAATGTGTGCAGATGTCAGGTGTGTTAACCACTAGATTATGGGAAGACCCACTCACTTCACTAAATCTACAAGAAGTACTCTGTACAATATAGTACTAACTACCCGTGACTAAATGTGTGCAGATGTCAGGTGTGTTAACCACTAGATTATGGGAAGACCCACTCACTTCACTAAAACTACAAGAGGTGCTCTGCAGTGTGTAAACCATTACATAATGGTAAGACCCATTCATTTCAATAAAACTACAGGAGGTACTCTGCAGTGTGTAAACCATTACATAATGGTAAGACCCATTCATTTCAATAAAACTACAGGAGGTACTCTGTACAATCTAGTACTACCTACCTGTGACTAAATGTGTGTGGATGGTAACAAGAGCAGATTGAGGTGTTTAATCACTGTTGCCAACCAATGTATGAAATGATAATTTTCCAAAACAACGGATTAAATTCCCTGTCATTCCTTAATATTTACCAATGTTTAGGTATATATAGTATTTTTATTTACATGTACAATGTGGTATACTAAACTGTAAGTATACAAGAGTTACAGACAACAAGAGTGGGACTGAAGTACTTTGATATTACAATTTTGGATATATGGGCAGGAGTCTTAAGCCCTGAACTCCTATCCCTGCATATGCCCCTCATCCAGACATATATATATATTTTTTTCCCAGAAAGTTTAATCTCCATTTTATCTTATTATGAGGTTATAAAAATAAGAAATTGAAAGGATATGGCAGTTTAAGTATTCATTTTTAAAGTCTGGAAAAAGATGCCAGATAATTTTTTATTTCTGCAGCATTATTTCCCAGCTTGAAGTGGCTTGGAGAGGAGTTTGCATTAAAGAAGGAGCAGGCAAAGTGCTCAACAAAGATTCCAGTTGGAAAGCACAGTATAAAAGGTATCTCCATATACTTTGCCACCTTCATAGAGGAGATGCCCTCCAGTATAAGTACTTCAAATCAGAATGCTTTTATGATGGAGTTGATGATTTTGTATATTCTTATGATGTTATTCTTGCAGGTATGTATTTTAGATTCTATGGATGCTATCTGTTTTTGAGCCTTTCAAAAAATTTAAATCCAAAACATTTATAATGTCCAAGACTTAATTAAAGGATAGTTACTTGAGTACAGGCATTATTAAACTAATAAATGGTTAATCCCTGACACTGTGTTGGTAACGTTCTCCCATATTTTGAAATGAAACCAGTATGAGAGAGAGAGAGTGAATTTAACTTATTGTATTGAAACACAGCTAAAGCTGTAATTGGAGCAAAAGTTTTAAAGATTCAACTTTTGTAAACATATAATTTTTTAAATTTGTTTATGTGCTTGTCTTTCAATACATTGTTTCCCAATACATAGATTGTGTATAGAGTTAGTGATCAGCAGCATATCAGATTAACTGAATTAATCAAAAAGGAACATGTTTGTATGCTTACTTATAAATTATGTAATATTACAAAATATGTAATAAGTACCCAAGGCTTTTTCTGGGGATGCATACTTTTAAACTGTTGAGACTCTAAAGAAGTCAAGCCTAATAAACTGAGTTTTTTTTTAAAGAACAAATTGAAAAAATTCATTTGTTTTATTTTTATATGTATTTTTTAATTGTGTTCTTTAATCATAGGAAAATTGTTTGCTACCAGTTACTAGAGTTATCAAAATTATTTGATAAATGACTGATATCAGCCTGTCTAGGATTATCTTAGTACTTTTTTTTAGCTTTATTTCATGGTCTGTGACTGTGGTAATAGCATGGTTGTTGAAAGATAGCAAACTGTGGTCTGATTTTCTTAACCTTAAGATTGACCATAAGAACTTCATAAGTAGTTAAATTGCCAGCATAATATTTCCACAATAACTGCCAATGTAGGGCTTAATCTATAGCAGTGGTTCCCAAACTTCTTGCACACACAGCCTCCTTTTGGATAATGAAATTATTGGCGACCCCTCCATTCACTTCGCTGCTTAATCATTAATTTGTAAGTTTTTGGGCGCAGTTCAACAACTTAAGTGTTAAGTTAAAGGATAAATTAATTGAGTTTAAAACTGACTTTGTGTATCAGTTCTGGCTAACAAGAAGAACAGAATACCCTGGTGTCTGCCGCATTAAACGTGCTTATTTCATTCTGCGAAATTGGATTTTCATCAATGATGAACATCAAGACTAAATCTAGGAATAGACTGCAGTTAGAAAGTGGCTTAATAATCTGTGCAACTAATATACAGCCAGACATTGAATGACTAATTAATAGCAAACAGGCTCATACTTATCACTAATCATCCTGATGTGCAGTGTAATAATTAATGGTTTACATAAAATATGCTTCTTAAATATAAGACATGATTCTGTTTAAATGTAATATGTAATAGGTGACTAAATTCCATTTTCCCCATTGTTATAATAATAATTAACAATAAAAGTGATTTATTAATAATTCCAAATATCCACTGTGAACCCTCCAGTTAGAATACTGCGGCCCCCTTGAGGGTCGCACCCACAGTTTGGGAGCCGTTGATCTAGAGTAATGAAAGTGAAAGCAAGTTTACCAGTGATGGCTAGTGATCATTTTTTTTAGGGGAGAGGGGCCACATCCAGATGTAAAATTAATGATCTTAGTGTGAATGGGGATATAGTTTTTACAAACCATACAATAAAAATGTCAATATTAATTATAAAATTAAAATAATAACAATAATAATAATAATAATAATAATAATAATAATAATAATAATAAAATAGCTACAGAACTAACTCATCAAGTAGCAGCTTTTCTTGTACAGGACTTGAGCATGTCATTGCTTCTGTCTGGCAAATATATATCAACAACCCTGCTTCATTAATAAAATGTATATCTTGAATTTTCATTCTGAATGACATTTGCATAACTGGTAAACTGTAAGATGCAGGCAAAATATTACTGCACAAAAAACGTAGATCTGTTAAAGCACATAATTTATGTAAAATAATTTTTTGTGGCATTAACCATTTACAAGATATTCTTTGTTATTGATTTGAATTTCCAAACACTTATATTTTTTTCCAAGCCATAGGTCACTATTCATTTTGTTTATCTCGTGGTAATGCAAAGAGCATAAAATTTCAAAGCCATTACACAGCGATCCCTTTTTAAAAATCTGACTATCACTTTAGCCTACTATAATATCCTTCTTGTACTTAAGAGTGTGTGAATATGTAATGAAATTTATCTTGATTAACAAGAAGTAGACAGAAAAATAAGCTTTTGTAAGAATAGTTTCTAGAAGAGGAGTAGAGATAGTCATGTGAATACAATGCATCAGATGATTTTTTTTCAATACAGTGTATTCACTAATATAATGAGATGATATTTCATACTATACATCCTGCACCAATGACATCACCCAACAGCACCTACTCAACAATGAATTTTCCTAATACAATTTGTAAATATACATTTTTAATATTTCTTGTTATTTATCATCACTTCTCCTATGACGTTATTGGACATCTTTACATCTGCATCATCTGTAAATTTGAGATTTTACTTATGATATACAGAAGGTCTTAAAATATGTTTAATTATAGTTCCTATTAAATTGTTTTTACTAACATTTTAAACATTAAATTCCTATCTATAGAAACAATAAATGGAACCAATATATATAAATTAAAAATTCAATTCAATTACGAAGATATGAAGATGTATTTGCATAGTCCAGTCAGTTCTTCTGCTTCTCTTTCTTATTTTAACTCTTGAAAACTCATTATTATTTTCTGTTTATCTAAACTAGAACATAATTTACGGAAGTTAAGTTCTTTCTATACACAACAATATGAAGTATGAAACCAAATAAAGAAATAATTCTACAGACAAATGTGCCTTTACTTGGTCCAGTCAGTACATCCTTTTAAACATATCTTTCTTTCTAAATTTCATTCTTAAGAACCCATTTAACAGTTCCTCACTATAGAAAGCAGATGCCTGTTTATAAATTTTTAAAATGAATATCAGGCCATTAAGTTGCAAATATCAAGCCAAAAGGTGAGACAACAATGAACTTGTGACATAAAATCATTTATGGTTACAATTTAAATACTTCTGCAGTCAAAGTGCTTGGTAAAAGGCAGCAGACAGACTCTTATCCAGCAAAGAATCAAAAGTAAGTGACAGGAACTTCCCATTTCAACTGGTGCAAAACAATCTGTATACACTTCAGAATGGCACAGTGTGCCACAAAAGTATCTTCTTGGAATGGCTAACATAGAGCATAATGATCTTGGAAGACTAACTATAACAAACAAAGCTGGTGTGATGCACTCACATGACTTTCTTTAGTCACTCTTCTACAAACTATTCTTAAAAAAGCTTAGTATTCTTTTCTTCTTGTTAATTCAGATAAGCTGTCATTAGAGATTTTCATATTTTGTTTTAGGATATAGTAGGTAAAGTGATAGTAAGATTTTCAAAGAACATGTCACTATATGATGCTGAAATTCTATACTCTTTGCATGACCACAAGGGCAAAAAACATCCCCCAAAAAAGTATCTTACCAGTTGAAAAAAGGATAAGTGTTTGAAAATTTAATCAAGGAATATCTCCGAAATGGTTAACTCCAGAAAGAATGCCAGGTTTATTATTTGTCGATGATTTAATGGTAGGTCCTACTGCAGTAACTGGACTGCAGTGAACAATAAGCAAAATAGATAGATTTTGTGCAGAATGCGGTTTAAGAGTAGTTAGGAAGTCAAAAATAATGTTTAAAAAAGAGAGATGAGAGATGGTTTTTAAGTAGAGAGCCTTTGGAAGTGGTTAAAGGATTTGATTATTTTGGGGGTGAGGTTATCAAGTAGTGGAGGCTGGGAACCACAAAATGGAATGTTATTGCTAAAGGTAAGGTAGCCATGAGAACAATTAGAATATGTTTGTATAGGATTCCCACATGTCAGTAAAGAGGTTAGAGAAATTGTATGAAGCAGTAGTGGATTCAAGAGTGTTATATGGAGTAGAAATGTGGGGACCTGCAAAGGGATGGTTTAAAATAGACTTAATTTATAGAATGTTTTGTAGGTAGGTATTGAGATTGCCTAAAGCTTTGCCAAAGGGGTAGGGAAGAAGGTTTTGCAAATGGAAAGAATTTTAAAATACTGGCATAGGATTCACAATGCTTTAAAAGAGTGTATGAAATTCCAAATGGAAGTAATGAGAAGTAACAGTTGCACGGGTGAAATATGGGAAATTTTAGAAAAAAAATTGGGATGGGGAGCCGTGGAAATTTGCAGATTAAAGTATAGTAGGGTTTTGGAAGAAAATTAGGCAAGGAATTGAAGATATAGATAGGCAAGAGATTTGGGATAGTTTTAAAGATAAGAATTCTTTAAAATTGTATAGTATAATTAAAAAGCATTGGAGGAGGGAGAAATAACATGTAGATTGTTGTGATAAATTTGGGAAGGAAAGGTTTGCATGGATGCGATCAGGAACACTGTTTTTAAAGAGTTTGAGAGGAGATAATGGGGGACGGTTCATTATATATGGGGAGCTAGAAGGAATATTTCATTGTTTATTAAAATGTGATAGAGGAAAGAGATGGAGGGAGGGCATGGGAGATAAAAAGGGACAAATTACAGAAAAAAATCACAGCACTTAAAATGTTAATTGGTATGGCGAAAAACAGGAATAAAATGATGGGAGAATACTTTGGAAAAGTAGGGGAGAAACGTTTAGAGCAGTTAAGAAAGAATTGAGATCTAAATTGATAAAATAGTTAAATAAAGGAATGAAAATGGTAGGGGGTTTCATTATACAGACAACCTGGGATTATGTGTAAGGAAGTCACATATGTATAGATGGATGCTAGGTTTATTAGATTCTAAATTTGGTTTAGTACTAAGTTGTAATTATAAAAATGTTTTTATTGTTTTGCTTGTGTTTGTATATTTATGAAATTTAATCAAGGGCGAGAACAAATATTAAATTCAGTTCAACTCCATAAAATACAGTGTGCCCATAAAAATACTGTCATACTTCAACTGGCACCACATCACTTTGGATAATCGTATTTAAATGACATTAGTGACATTCGAAAGAAAAACTCAAAATATTTTTGTGCATGTCAACAATGGACAACAGTGAACAGGATCACAGGAATCAAACACAGAAACTAAATTCACTCACGTTTGTGATTAGTCGATATGTGTTCATTGTTGGATATTTAGCAGGCAGGTTACATGTGAATGTTGCTTTTAAAATTGTGTTGTTATTAAAGAAGCTTTAAGGGGTTATGACAAACCCACAAGAATAGTTGGTGTATTTTGGAGTAACATAGCGTGCAGAGTTTCGTGCAGGTTCAGCATGCTTTTAGACGAAGATTTCAAAATCAAGCTCGTACACACACATCAATTTTGAAGTGGTACCATGATTTTGTGGATCGTGGCTGCATATTTCATCAAATGAAAGGCATTCAGGGAGACCATCTGTCAATGCAGGAATTGTGGAACAATTGCAGGAGACATTTGTACATAGCCCTAAGAAGTCTGTTCGTAAAGCTAGTCAGCAGTTAAACATCCCTAAATCTGCTGTATCTAAGATCCTACGTATGCAACAGAAGTTTCACCCCTACAAACTGCAATTACTACATAATGAGGATAATGAAAATCTGTCAGAAAATATAATTTTCAATGATAAGGCAACATTCCACGTTAGTGGAAAAGTGAACAGGCATAATGTAGGATTTGGGGGTGCTAGAATCCATATATTTTAGAAGTTGAAAGAGACTCCCCTAAGTGAATGTCTTTTGTGCCATATCGAAACGTCAAGTCTATGGCCCATTTTTCTTTCGAGAGGCCACTGTCAAGGGTCCAACTTATCTTGACATGCTCATTGAATGGTTATTTCCACAATTGGAAGAAAGCAACGAAGTTATTTTCCAACAAGATGGAGCACTTGCTCACTGGCATTTACATGTTCGGGAACATCTGAATGAGCGGCTTCCAGAAAAACGGATTGGACTTGCCGAAAATAATGAGAATGTCTTCCACACGTGGCTGCCGAGATCATCTGACTTGACTGTCTGTGGCTTCTTTTTATGGGGTTGCATAAAGGATTGTGTCTGTGTACCCCCATTGCCTCAAAACGTGCAAGAAGTGCAACTTCGTATCACTGCTGCCATCCAGTCCATTTCATCAGATATATTGGAGCGTGTGTGGTGTGAATGGGAATATCGCCTTGATGTCTGCAGCGTCATTCATGGGGGTAACATTCAATTCTATGAGGTATAGTAAAAATATTTGAGTTTTTCTTTCGAATGTCACCAACTTTAACCAAATACGACTATCCAAAGCGACGCAATAGCAGTTCAAAGTATGAGAGTATTTTTATGGACACACATTTCACCTAAATTGTGTGCTTTAATGAGACCTGCATTCGTATGTAGTAAGATTTTGTCTATCTTACGGTTTACTAATTATGCAGAAGTCTTTCATAGTGAGAGGACTTTACAGACTATTCCCAGTAAATTAAAGCTACACATTTTATTTGTCAAGTAAATATGTTAACTTAAAGTATTTTAATAAAAATTGCGAGAGCCATGTTTGAGAAAATCAAACATTTAAAAAAATTGTTCCACGTAAAGGCTAGTTTGGGGTGGGGAGATTTTGTTGAAAATATTCGTGTTGCCTCTTTACAAGATACTGAACTTTAACCCCAAGTTTGGTATTTACCAGACTTTTTATTTTTGAATTATGCTGTTCACGGACACACGCAGACAGACAGACAGAAAGCACACACAGATATTTTTCTAAAAATGCTTATTTATGGTTCAGGGAGCCTCAAAACACGTATTTCCGGGGAAATCTCAACATTTATTTTCTGTGTGGAATACCATACTTCCTCTTCTTACTGTAAATGCATAGTAGAGCAAGTAAAAATGAATATTAGAGAATGAGCTAGTTACAATCTGGTATTCATGAAATGGATGGAGATATTGACATTAAAAAGATAACACAATGCAAAACATTGCAAGTTCAGAAAATCTTTCTTTGAAAATGTAGGCGTTCTTTGTGAATTCGAAAATGATACTCAAGACATCGTATTACCCACAGCTTTTGCACAAATCGCATATTTTGCAATAAGGATGATATACACGAAAACACCATATGAAGCTCAGAATTGGCACATCGCTTTCAATTGTTCAACACTTACCCCCTAGCGGCACACAGCGACCTGTCACATTGCAAATGGCGCTGCTTGTCCGTCACTGTGTTGTGTTTGTACAAGGAAGTACGTGTTAGTTTTAGTGCACAATGTCTACCCCAGGCTGTGTAAATTCTTCTGTTTTTGCTATATTTGTGGTGAAGTTGTGGTTAAAAAAAATAAAAAAAAGACCGAAGAAGCATTACTGCCTTTGTGAGAAGGTCTACCATGCCTATTTCGGAGTGAAACTAGGCGACATCAATAAACCATGGGCTCCACAGGTCGTGTGTGTGTGTGTGTGTGTGTGTGTGTGTGGAAGATTTACGACGGTGGGCGCCAGGACAGAAGAAGTCATTATGATTTGGCATCCCTATGGTCTGGCTGGAGCAACAGAATCATACCGACGACTGTTATTCTGCTCTTATAAGGTTACAGGTTTCAACAGAAAAACAAGAAGAGTATTGAGTATTCAAACAACATTCGCTCAGCGATTCGTCGTGTTCCACATAGTCCGGATATACTATTCCACAGCCTCTGCAAACATTATATACAGACGACAGTGAAGACACAGATACCGTGCAGGAGACGGATGATTACGGAGTTTGAAGTAGGCACAGATGAGGGTCCCTCTTGTGTTCACTCAGGCAGATCTAAATGGTTTAATCCGTGGTCTGGGACTGACAAAAGATAAAGTAGAGCTCCTAGGGTCAAGACTGCATGAAAGACATATGCTAGGAGCTGGTACGTCCCTTACATTTTATAGGGGGCTTGATATTCACACAATATTTTGCTCAAAACGACGTGTTAGTTTACTGCAATGATGTACAAGTTTTGATGGATTAGCTCAACATTCCGTATGCGCCAGGTGACTGGAGACTGTTTAATGGCTCATCTAAAAGAAGCCTGAAGCCTGTTCTGCTACACAATAGTAACATGTATGCCTCAATACTTGTCGGCCATTCTGTGCACCTGAAGGAAACATATGGCAACATTAAGGCGCTTCTTACTACCAATGAGGATCACAATTGGATGATGTGTGGTGATTTGAATGTATTGGGTATGGTTCTAGGACAACAATCAGGATATACCAAGTTCCCCTGTTTCATCTGTGAATGGGAGAGTCCCAGCTGGTGACAAACATTGGGAGCAAACACAGTGGACCCGAAAGTTGGAATTGGTTCCAGGGGACAAAAATATCAAGTGTTACCCTCTAGTGGAAAGAGACAGAATACTCTTGCCACCTCTGCACATCAAACCGGGCATAATGAAGCAGTTTGTCAAGGCATTACCTAAGTGTGGCAACTGTTATAAACATCTATGTTACAAGTTCCCCAGTACCTGTCAGATGCTAAGTTCAAAGTGGGTAAGTTCGCACCTTTACTTCCCCCCCCCCAAACCTGAGTGCTATAAGTGACGAACATGGCGAAAGATCATCAAAGTGGTGAAAGGACATCAAAGACGTGGAACGACGATCCCAAGGAACTTGGGATGTTCGGATGATGGGCGACTACTGCTGGATACTTCACCGTGAGCACTCGGAAAAGCAGGGGCCACGTCATGACAACTAAGAAAGCACGGAATGAATGATGTTAGTGCATGTTTTGTACCACATTCTCTGTATGATCCGTTCACTGTGCGTATATTTCAATATGTTGTTGTTTTAAACTTGTATTCACCATCTGCATGATTCGTGTGCCATATATATGTATATACCACGTGAGTCTTCTTATCCAGCGGATTGGTAACTAAGCAACCCTGCTTGTTACAAACGATGGGAAATGCAGCAGGTGCTGACACCGCATTCACCAGCCCGGTGGTGGTTGCTGTTAACTGTTCTAGTAGTGCAATGGTTAACATGCTGGAAAGTTCTGGTGAAGGTCGGAAGTTCAAATCACGCCTGCGAAAAATGAGTTTTTTTATTCGTTTCCGTTGATGTTTCGAGAACGTTCTAGCAAATCATGATTTCTTTCCAAATGCACTAGAAAGTGGATTTGCCTATAAATACAAAGTTCCAGGCGTTCGTGCTCACTGTGGAACAATTTTTTCGAATAGAGAGTATCTGGACATGCTGTTAGTATACGGGGAACGCAGCAGAATGCAACTGAGGCACGTTGTCTATACCAACAGAGGTTTCCGCAGAGAACACTTCCTACAGATCACACGTTTTTGCGAGTTGCGAACCGCCTTTTGGAATCAGGAACAGTGTACAAGACACCACATCCACGAAGAGATCACCCTGTCTGTGACCAAGCAATGACGGACCGTGTGACTATGTCATTCAGCATCCGCATTGTAGTACGAGGGACATTCACAGAATTTCAATATTAGTCAATCTTCCGCGTGGAGAATATTACATCATGCAAAGCTTCACTCTTACCATCTTCAAGTATACCGGGAGCTACTGCAGCCGAACCATGAACGGAGAGTGGCGTTCGCTAGGTGGATCATACAACAAACTGAACAAGATTCACATTTTTTGGGGGCAACTGTGTTAATTACAGATGAAGCAGAATTCCACAACACAGGCCATATAAATCGCCACAATATGCATTACTGGAGCACTGTAAACCCACATTGGATGCGAGAGGCGGCCTTACAAGTCGGATGGGGTTTCAACGTTTGGGTTGGAATATTCGGTGATCATCTAATAGGCCCGTATTTTTATGATAGCCAACTCACTGGGAATCGCTATATCCACTTCCTAAAGTGGTTTCACTTTAAGTTTAAAGAAGTTGTAAACAAAACCACGTGACAAGAGAACACCTCATTGGCTGGTGGGCAAACTATAACTTTTCCCGCTTAGCATGTCGTCTCTTCCTCTACATAAAACAATTCGGTTCAGATCATAAATTTTGTGGTTATTTTCGTACAGAGAAATTTAAAAAACCCATTTATGACAGTTCAATTTATGAAATAAAATGTATTTGTTCAGATTCATCTATAACTAAATGAACCATTATAGCAGAGGGTTTAAGAGACTATGCGCCTTTAATTGACAATGAATATTGTTGGACATTATTTAGCAATAATTGGCCTTCTTTGTTAGTGATGCAGAACTGTTGCTCGGATTGCATGGGTCGCGTTTGTTTTCTGTGGTTTTCTAACCTATAGTGTTAATCATTTTCTTACCTTGTTGACTCATAAAAGGTTAAAGCAAAATTGGTGCACTGATATTAGTCATTAGGCATTTCTAAAGCCTGAAGTTAAGAGCAGTTTAATCCAGTACCTTTAAGCACAGATGCAGAACTGTTAAAGTAAAACTTTTATTTGTCTACTCTTACCATTATGTGTTAGAAGTTTAGGATGTAAGGCAAAATATAGGAATAAGACATGCAATGTTTAGAAGCTAATGATCCCCAAGCTGCACAACATACTGTATTCGCATTCTGTGTGAAGCAATTTTCTCTCACGGGTACTTAGTTCCCGTCATCCACATTGTGCTGCCATGTGCTCGGCGGAGTTCTCATTTCAACTTATAATGAAAAAGGTATACAACACCAGCTGCCTACTTTACTGGATGAAGTGCCGTTGCAGAACCGACTAACTATGTGGTACCAATATGATGGGGCACCAACTCATTCGGCCCGTCGTGTAACGGATTATCTCGATGGATCGGACGGCAAAGACCAATAGGGTGGCCAGCACACTCACCAGATCTAACCCCATTAGATTTCTTCTCATGGGATTATCTTAAAAATATCGTGTTCCAGGAGCGGCCAATGATCCCTTAACAGCCCAGGGAACGCATTATCTTAGCTTGCCGCGGCATCACACCGGTCATGTTGCGCCGGGTTAGGCTGGCGATGATGGTTATAGTTAAGACTGAGATCTTGCGTCCGCCGGCATGGTGGTCAGTTAACACCTATTACAACCACGTGGAGGAAACGGGTAAATTGTAAATGTTTATCCTTGTGATGGTCCGGTATGATGTCATGGTCACTGTTAATGCACTACTTTGAGAACCAGAGAGGTTTACAACGATCATAATATGGGCTTGCAAACGCTATCTAGTTTGTATGTACCATACTACATTTTGTAAACTCTCAGAACAATTTATTGGTTTTCTTTTGTATGAAAGAATAGCCTTAAATAGTAAAATATTATTTAATGAAGCCTTATGTTTGTAAGTTATAATTACAATGTTATATGCATTATGATGTTCATTAAAGCATATTCTAACAAGTAACAATTTGTGTTTTAATGAAATTCGCATATTTAAACTAATTAAGTGAAACGACACTTCCTCGCCAAACTATCAGTTCTCATTAAGTTTACTAAGCATAAAAAGTACCTTAAGATAGCGATATTTGAACTGGGATCTTCTTCACTGAAGGCCAACGCGCACACTGTTGCACTACGAGTGCAAGTCACTTCATGCAAAGCAGTCATTTCGGCCGAAATTGATATGACGCGATGCAGTGGACAGTGTTTACCGAATGTCTCTAAAACGCCGGGACTGCATAACTTCTCAATCCGCAGGCTGAGAAGACTCATCTGGCGTATGTATATACATATATATTACTTCGATGTGTGATATCATTATTGCAAAATATGCTATTCATGCAAAAACTGTGGGTGATACAATATTTTGAGTATCATTTTCGAATTCAGGGGATTGAAATACGCAACGAAAATCTACATTTTTGAAAACAGTTTTTTCACTGTTGCATTGTGTAATCGAAGTTAATCAAAAGCCACTGAAGAAGTTAAACAATTGTCTCTCCTAAGTATCTGCTCCCCTTACCTCTGCTGCCACACATTATTTTATGATACCCAGATCTGACCTTTTCTGTGTTTGGGAGCCTTTGGGAAATGTTTCTTGGGTTTTATTGCTTAAATCATAGCATGGATTTGGAAGACATGTACCATTCGGATGTTTACCTTGAAGCTAAGGGAAATCATGATAGAACTTTGTCAGATTAGCTTTGCTGGGAATTTAGTTTTCATTCATTCTGAATGGAAGACTCAGAATTATTGCTAATTGATCTTGCTTACTTAAAACTCCAATAGCTGTATCAAATTCATTAAAAGCAATCAATGATTGGTAATGCATCTGATCTTAATGAATGAAATTTCTCCTAAATATTGAATGTTTTGAAGAATGTTGAGTTATATCTGGTTGCCAGAGAGAAACCTAATGTAATTCTGCCATCTATTGAGAAATTAAAAACCAAGCCTACATGAAACTAAGAATGCCAGGATAGCATGTTTTGCATTACCTAAATAAATAGTTCTGTCCAAAACGTTGGTTAACATACTTTACTCCCATATCTTCCAATTTATTCATGAAGATGTTTTTACTTTCCAAAATTTATTTCTTAGTAAGGCATTTAATTAAGAGCATAGCTTCAGAGTGTGTTTAAACACAAGTAAACACCACAGACCACCACACATAAAAAAATCTGTATTTTAAAAGAGTTATAGAAATTATGGAGTGATTTAATCCTAATATCCCTCAATTTTGATGGATGTAATCACTACTAGTATTATTTATTCATTTAGGTAAGCTCCAAATTTCTATAAACTTAAGTAACATGAATGTTACTTCCTTCAAGCATTATATTAAAATCAGTTTTTTAAGTAGATTTCACTGCTTCATGTTCTCAGAAATAAGCATATCTCATGACTGCGGAAAATAAAGTTCAGCAAAATTAAAACTTTCCTTCTTTCCATGCTTAAAAGTTACAAAGACAATGCACCATTGAACAAAAATAACAACAATTGAGATTGTTTTATAAAGTTCATACCTTGTACTTTCATACTCCACTGTTGTTTGCTTAATATGTGACATTTTAAGACTCCTAATATCCCTTTAAATGGTCCCTATATCATTTAGGTAATGCATAATTTTAAACTTCAGTCGATTTTGCTCAGCTTCTTTCCCCAGCATTTTTCACTATTCAGAATGCTCTGTGTTCTATAGTTTTTTATTTCATACTTGAATTTTTCAGGAGAGCTTCAAATTGGCTTTAAAAGAGGAGGCTTTAAAAATTCTGCACTTTTTAAAAAATATAATGGTTCATCTGCAATTAGTATGTTTCCATATTTCAGATTTGTAAAATTAAAAAAATTCATTAACACTTATACAAAACAATTATTTTCTATTATAATAATTAAAATCAATTACTGCCTGTAGAAAAATTTCTTTATGTTGTCAAAATAAAATTTTAAGTTACAATAAACAGTTTAATACAAGGGATATTTTGTACAACATATCAGGTGATTAAGCGTAAACAAAAATAATTGTCTCAAAAATGGTTAGACCTAGCTCATTAAAAGTTTGTGTATACCATTTGTTTTATATGCTGCATATCTAGTAAATATTTCAAGTCAGTCAAAAGAAAATGTAGCTTTTTAGTTTTTCATAGAGGCATTACCTTAGCATAAATAGTTGAACTAATGCATTCAGGATGATCTGAAAACATAAATATGTTTTCTTTACATCATTTTCATACAGGTGTTAATAATGAAGTAAGAATGTGGAGAGTATCAGACCTAAAGCCAATAGGGAAGTTCAGCGTAATGGAATCCATTTCTGTAATGGCTATGTCTGATGATAATAATTTGCTTGCTGTGGGACATAGAGATGGGACTATAAGTTTGTGGTTTATTAACCTTGAACCACAATGCGATGAATATACTGCAAATATGATCAACATATTTCTTGGTCACACTAGCGCTATAATTAGCATTGCTGTGTACAGTAAATATGATATCATATGCGGTGGAAGTGGTGATCAGTAAGTATTAGTAGCAATATTGCATGTAGACCAGTTATGTTACATAACTGTTAAGAATGATTTTTCATTTATCTCATTATCTGCAGAATGAGATAACTAAAACAAAAATATAAATGCATAGGAAAATAACAACTTTGAGTATGATGCATGCAGCAGAATAACAGTATGAGCAAGGATGAAGTTGACTCTTCTATGATAGTAGTTAAGAACATTAATCTTATGAGTACGGCGCTTATTTTCTGGTGTTAATGACATCCACAACATTCTTGTTTGATAATATGTCAAGCTGTACTTCCATTTAACTGGCCTATATATCAATAATAAGTTCATTTATGCTTATGTACCTATATTTATTGGGACGACCCTAGGATGAAAGGTAACAAGTTGTTTTTGCCATTTTCTTCCTTTCTTTTCTTTTTCTATTAATAATCAGTATTTTACACTACCCTTCTGCGGGTAAAGGGTATTAACTAAAACACAGTCTTTCCCTGTGAAGCTTTCTTGTGTAAAAGGAAACAGTTGTAACTACAAGGGAATAATTTGACTTAAGCATTCCTTTTTGTAAACCCAGATCTTTGTACAAAAGAGATTAAGTCTAACTTGTTGCATCAAACACTACACAGTTAATATGATATAGAGAAACATTATTAAAAAAAATATTAGCTTCTGTAAATATAGGTAGAGATTGAGGATGAAGGAGGATTTCAGTATTGCAGCCACTAGTTGGCTTACGTTATGCCTAGGAAGGAGAGTTGAGATAAGGGAATTCAGAGGGTAGCCAGATCTAGTGGTGGCAGGCATAATGCAGGCAGGATTCCAACACCAGCCCCCTATTTGCATTGACAGGTTTGAATAGAATGCCCTGCATTACAATATCCTCTTCTTCTCACAGAGGTGTGGGCAGAGGGTTCATCTCAAAGCCCCGCCATCCACATGAAAAGGTTTAGGAAGAGCATTCTATGACAGATGCCAGTGTAGAAACTGCCATCCATTGCATGTATCCACCATGCCTGGCCTTGTAACTCTGAAAGCTGAAGAATAAACTGAAATGAGAGGAAAATTCATGGTGTATGATAATCCATCCCAGCATTTGCCAACTGACAAGTGTAAACTACAGAAAACACCCTTGATCAGGATGGCCAATTGCTTTGGTGTTTGAAAATGGTACCTTCCAATTAATGCAATCCTCAGACTCTATTGCCAGTACTGTTTTGTTCAGTTAATAAAATGTTTACTAGCTCATCTCCATGGTGTAGCTGTAGTATGTCTGCACCAGATCCAAGGGACCGAGAGTTATTTAGATAAAACTTTCTCCAGAGCTTTAACTTAGCCTGAGAAATACCAGGTGGTCCCTGGACTCAGTTAAATACTCATTTCACACATTTTTTTGCCATTGACATGATCACACAGCTAAAGGAATTGCTGCTGCATCACAATTTTTACTTTCTCTACTTCTTAGCTCAGAAAGTAGAGGAAGAATTGTATTCCACCCAAAAATTGCTATTGTGACCATATGTGCGAAGCTACCTGGGGCTGCTGGTAAGTGCCTCCTGGCCCAGCACCTGGGTAGGAATTAGATGGATCAGTTGTATTCTGTTCTGAATGTGTTTCAAAAGTGTCTCGAGTGTAAAGTTGTGCTATGCTGAGCACCTAAGTGACAAATAAAGTTGTTTAGCAACAACTGGTGTTTTCATTTGTTACTACACACATTCTGAAACTTCCTGATCCAAAAAAGGTATTATTAGGAAAAGGCATATATGTGGTTTGTGAACAGCATAACTCAAAAATGAAAAGTTGGTTAAATACCAAACTTGGTATATAAGTTCAGTATCTTCTAAGGATGCGATACAAAATCCCCCAAACTACACTTTACATTGAACATTTTTTGAAAGTTTTGATTTTCTGAAAAATGGCTCTAACAATTTTCATTAAAATCCTATCTTTAAGATATTTTTGTGACAAATGAAATGCACTTCTTGAGTTTTCCGGGAATAGCCTCTGAAACCCTCTAACTCTGAATGACTTTTGCATAACTGATAAACAGTAAGATATATACAAAATCATACTACACAAAAAATGTAGATCTCATTTAAGCACAGAATTTATGTCAAATAATGTTTGTGGAGTTAACTATTTCCAAGATATTCCTTGTTATTAATTTGAATTTTCAAATATATTTTTCTTAAATGGGAAGCTGTTATTCATTGTTATTCATTGGTCATGCAAAGAACATGGAATTTCAAAGTCATCATATAGCAACATGCTCTTTAAAAGTCTATCACCTTAGGTACATACTGTATCATACAACAAAATGTGTAAATGTCAATTGAAAGTTTATCTGGATCAATAAGAGGTAGCTATAATAATAAGCCTTTGTAAGAATAGTTTGTATAAGAGTGAGTAGAGAAAGTCATGTGAATGTACTGTATCCAATTTTTATTTTGAAGTAACCATTGCATGTGTGTTATAGGTACTACTTTAGTCAATTTTAATTCACTCAAAATAAGGGCTCTGCTCATAACAAATTATTTTGATGGTTTTTTATAGTTGTCATGTATGATGAAGTGTCACCGTATTATAAATTAGATTATTTAAACACTCTCTTTTTGCTTCACATATCCCATTCAACTAAGAATGTTTCATAGGTCATTATTCACATCCTCAGCTGTGTATTGGTTGTTTTTAAATTTTTCAAATATGTTCTTAATAAGTTTTGTGTGCCTCTTAAGCTTCTTCCTGCACTTGAAATTGAAAATTCCTCTTTCAATGGTTCAAAAACTTTGCACACATTTTCAGTTGTTTTTGCCTATGGTGGCTCGTGGATGAAGAATCAGAAGAGGTGACCTTCGCAATTCAGTTCATTATTGAACATATAGTTTCAAATTGTGCATTTGTTAATAACAATTATTACTGATGACACAATTTATAATAATTTTCATTGGCAGGGAAAAGCTCTATAAAATCCTAAGACTATCGATCCATAATTCTTCATCTGAACCTTGTACTTTTACAGCATCTTTTGTCCTAAAAGAAGAGCATGTAATCACATTTTTGGGATGGTAGTTAGGTCACAATAACAAACAATTAAGCATGCCTAGACATATTATAATAATTAAACGTATGAGACTCATTTATTTTTACTTTCTCTACTACTTACCTACCTATAGTTAGTAGGGGAGGTATTGCATTCCACCAAAAAAATTTAATATAAAGATTTCACTGTAAGTAAAATGTTTTGAGGTCCATTTAATCCAATAAAAGTATTTTTAGAAAAACGTCTGCGTATGTGTATCTTTGAGGTTCTCTTCATTCTGAATGACTTTTATATAACTGACAAGAGATAGACAAAATCTTACTACACAAAAAATGTAGATCTTTATAAAAACACAATTTATGTTAAATAACATTTTTTATGATGTTACCATTTCAGAGATATTCTTTGTTATTGGTTTGAATTTTCAAATACTTATACTTTTTTCAACTGCTCAGCCACTATTTGTTTTTTCTTGTGGTCTTGATAAGAGCATGGAATTTCAAAACCATCACTTGTGACTTGCATTTTAAAAACCAGATATTGCTTTAGCCTATGGTATCCTTCTTAACACAATGGAATGTGTAAGCATATAATGAAAGTTTATCTCAGTTACTCAGTTAACAAGAAGTATATAAGAATAAGCTTTTGTAAGAACAGTTTGTAGAAGAGGGAGTAGGGAAAGCCATATGAATGCAATACATAAATTTTTTTTATGTCAGATCAATCCCCCTTTATTAAATCTAAAAAATCGTGCTATATTATGGCTGTTAAAAGCAAGCAACACCTCAAAACAGCAGTTTTATTTTTAAACAGGGATTGCTGCGTAATCATGGGAATTCAGAAAACCAAAATGAAGTTATAGGAGTTACCCTGCCTTCTGCTTTCTCTCATTAAATGTATCTAATTAATGACATAGTAGGTCGGCCTGTCATCTGAACATTTTTTTCTTTGTTCTTCCATTGAGAGAATGATTTCTCTAATAAATTAAAATGCCATAAACTGGATTCATATTAAATACAAATTTCAGCAAATTTTCATGCACAAATAAAACTAATATCAGAATAACACCATAGCAACACTCATGTGAATAATGCAGGTGACTAGCAGGGCTGTAAACCAGATGGCCGAAGAGCATCTCTATTATGTGCACAATTTGATATTTACAGAAGGAATTATTACTACAATAATAAAAATACATATGATGTCATATGCTGGTAACCATTTGAGGAGGAATATTGATTGAAAACCATGTAATATACTCAGTATATTAAACCTCTTGCTTTGAAGTTAATTTTTAATTTTAGGGGAGAGCACCTTCACTCCTTTCATGAGCTACCCCTGCTTTGTGCTGAGCAAATGCCATTGAAATGTTTCTTATTCTACTGGGTAAGCGAAGCAAAACCAGACAATTTAATTTAATTCAATTCATCTAATGTACTCTTGCATTTTGTTACAGGAAAGTGCTTGTGTGGAAGATAAGTTCCAATAAAATACTTCATTCATTAGAGGTTAACGGGAAGCTTATAAATGCTTCTCTCCAAATTGAGAAAGATAATACTTTACTACTCGTTTTAACATCAGGAAGCTTGCATTTATACAGAGATTTGCAGTTTACTTCTCTTGAATTTCCTGTTCAGGGACCAGAATTCTCACTAAGAGCTTATATTCAAGAAGAAAATTTACTGTACCTATGTGATGGACAAACATTGATGAAAATTAATATTGTCTCTAAAAAGGAAATTTGGAACATTTATTTTGATTGCAAAACAGCAGTTCTAGTTGCTGTAGGTTTGAGGTTTGGATTAGTTACCCTGTGGCAAAGGCAGCAAGCATCACAGAGACTTGTGATTGTTGATCTGATGAATGGCACCATAATTGCAGCATACTCAATACCATAGTAAGTTGGCAATTTGCATTCTTGAGTACCTACCTACTTATATTTTCTGCTTTTTATAAAACATATTTCAAACTTTGTTTTTGATAAAGTCAGCCAGATAAACGTTATTAAAAGTGACAGCCCCATGTCAGTATATTTACTAGCATGTGCTGAATCAAATTCTGGCACACCGGCAGCACTGATATGATCCTGGCAATTGGCAGTGTCATTAACAAACAATCAAACAAACAAACAAAAAAAAATATAAATAAAAAAAAATAAGGCAAATACTATCTTACAGTTTTGACAACTCATCACAGCAATTAATATCAAATGGCTGCAGGTTAGAAACATTTGAGATGCAAATGAGTTGCAAATTAAGAATGCAGTAATATCCGCCTTTCAGTAATTTTCCCCTATTGTTCACAGAATTTCGGTATTTATTTGTAAATTACTATATGTGCAGGCAAAACTGGATACAGAGCTTCACCTTGAGCAAAATATTTTCAATTTAAGAGTGGCAGAACACTCAAAGTATTTAAAATACTGTGTCAAGATACCATTATGAATAATGTTTGTTTAGTTCACAACATTTTCATTTATCTTTAAGCCCAGATGTTGCAAATTTTTCATATACCAAATTGATTCCTTTATGGAAGGGTTTAGGCTTTTGAATTCTGGTGGTGACTGGTGACATTTTGATCAGAAGGAATTTAAATCCTAAATCCTGAAAGTCTCTGCAGCCAAGAAAAGTGAGAGGTGGGCTGAAAGTAAGAAGACAGAGCTACAAGTGAGGTAGTAATGTAAGGATTATAAGTAAAAAAACATAGCTCATTCACATTATGTAAGGCATACCTCTAAGAGATGAAACAGTTTATTTTTCTTTAAAAAAGGAGGTAACTTGTCTGGGCAAAAAAAAAACCCTGAAATCAAATCCTGTTCTCCAACTAGGGGATTGTGCAGTACACTGGTTATCTTCCCATATAAAAGAAGTATTAACTACTCAGAAAACCAAAGGAAATAGCCATATAAATTTTCTCAAGAGCAATTAAAATATTGAAAGTAATCTACTCAAATATAACATGATAATGGGCAAATTAAAAGAAATCCAGGAAAATTGATGAGGAACAAAGTTAAAGATTACATAATGTAAATCTTAGCCAGCTCTTTTATATGCTAGTGAATGTGATAAGAAAATCAAATGAAAGAAAGAGTGAAGCAGTAGAAGTGAGATTTTTAAATCACTTCAAGGAGTAACACTATGAGGCATAACAGGAAGCGAAGATATAAGAAAGTGTTAGACATAAAGCATTCCATGACAGAGAAAGTGATAACATATCAAAAGGAATGGCATCTGGTAAATTACCATAGAAAGTGGTATTTTATAAACCTATTGGCCAATGGGACAGTGAGAGAACAAGAAAACGATGGAAAACAAGCTTCGATTTAAGAACGGGATATATGATAAAATCCTGCTTAATTGAACAGCACTAAATTGAAAACCTGGCTTAACTGAACTGGCAGAGGGGGGGGGGACAGAAAAAGTAAGAAAGAAATAAGAGGTGCCTAAATTTGTGCTGGCAACGTTGCTGCAACAATTGGCAATGTTCTTTTGCCTCAACCCTAAATTCCAATGCAGGTATTTGATATTACATGCAGTTAATCCTCACCCCCTACCCCACAATCCAAGAAATATTTTGCTGTTATAAAAAGTGTTAAGTGCTTGCACACACATTCAATGCTATTTTATTGTTGGTGTTGGTCAGTATGATTTATTTATGTTTAGGATGTCAGCTAAAAGAAATTGTCCTGTAATAAGCATTGAATAGAAACTCAGAACTGTCAGCAGCAGTGACATCAGACAAGGGATTAAGCACTACAGGTAAGAAAAACCACAAATTGGTTCAAATTTTAATGGGAAATATTGAACTACACACAATCAGTAGCACAAAACGTTTGTTGTAGGTCGCCTTGTGTTTTGTGTAACAAAGCAGTATATCAACACCAACAGATATAATGCTTATCAAACGGAAATGTGATGTAGCTGCTCAAAGCTCACAAAAATATAGCGCAAAAAATTACTGATTTTATGGAACAGTTTTGTAAATATTGTAATGCATATTTTAATATTGTATGCAGCATTAGTTTTTATTAAACATTATTACTGCATTTAGAATATAATTATTTTCTTCCTTTTGCTGCTTAAAATTGAGGCAGTCAACATAAAAAGGCCCATAGATCTATGGGCCCTTTTTACACAGAATGCATAGGTTTGTCCACCATTTTGTCTATTTAATAATGGTGAAAAATTCAATGGTATATGTTGAAAACTGATGTTGTTACACCTGTTTAAAGTTAGCTGTTCAAACAGCTGTTTTCTTCTTCCTATTCTTATGAAGCTGTAAGTTGGTTAATTCATGGAGTGTTTCTTGTAAGTAAAATGAGAGAATAAAGTAATAAAAGTGATGAAAATGTTATTGATGCTGTTGTGGAGAAAGAAGGAAAAGTAAGTAAGATTTTCAAAAACAAAAGAACAAACATGATGAGGAAATAAAAGTAAAACATGCTCGTGGTGAAGGTTATGTTTCATCCTCAGAGAAAGAAGTAGCTGGCAAAACTTACAAATCAATTTCTCAGTGTTGCACAAGTAAGTGTTATGAGAAAGCAGCACAAGAGAGATAGTTGGAATTGTTTCATTCATTTTAGAATGGACAATTAAAGGGTCTACAGGATTCTTACTTAGAAGGGTGTATGGAATTTGTCCCTCAGCTCAAGAAGAAAACACTCTATTTCAAGAAACTAACAGGACATACTTGGTCATACAATTTTATTTGCTGAGGGAGAAAATAGAAAGCAGGTATGCCAGCAGTGTATTTTGTACTTATTCCAAGTATCTGTAAAATGCTTCCATGTAATTCAAAATAAGCATTTACTAAATGAGTCTTTTGAAGAGAAAAGAGACGCTCACTCAAACTGTCCAGGAAATGTGTACAAGTATGTTATCACCTTAATAGGTGAACATCTAAGTACAATACCACATAAAGAAAGTCGCTACTACAGAGATAAAAGTAATTTGATGTACTTCAACAATTTCATGCTAAATATTAAAAAATTGTATGAGATGCTTCAGATGTTTTTTCAAGAAAAAACTGGTAGGCAAAAAGTGCAAAACTTATTTTGAATAATACTGTAAAACAAATACAGCTTACAGCTTACAATACTCTGTGCGCAAGCCTAAAACTGATGTGTGTGATTTTTGTGAGGAGAGTAAACACAAACTAAGACCAAACCCTAATTATCTATGTCGTCCAATGTATGATCTCCATAAGAGAAAAATGAATAAACGAAAGGACTTATGTCATAACTAATTAAAAAATTCCAAAGTAGATCCTTCGTATTTAGTGATAGAATTTGATTACTCTCAAAACCTTCCTATTCCAAAAATAAATGTAAACACTCCAATTCTATAAAATAATGTTTTGGATGTACTGTTTCAACGATCATGTTTTCAATTATGACTCCAGCTATCGTTATCGTTTTACTGAGTGTAATGGAAAAAATAATCCCAATTCAGTAGTTTCATTTTTATACTATTGCTTGCAGAAAGAGTTAAAGAAGTTTCCTAGCATATCTACAACATTATTCTTGTCTGATGCAGTTGGAGGACAGAACCGAAACTATACAGTAACTAGGTTTGCTGCTTGGTTTGTAACAGTACATACTGTGTATATTGTGGAACTCTTCTCAGTTTGTGGCCACAGCCTCTCACAGTGTGAGAAAGAAGTGTTAACCAGAAAGAAGTGTTTGGGAGTGTCAAGTCTTATCTCACTGCAATGGTATTGTGCCACAGAAACCCTTCTCTATTTGAAATTACAAGGATGTGAACCTACTGGGATAGGTTTTTATTTCCATTCTTTTGGGCAAGGCAGTATCCAGAAATAAAGTTCCATTCACAATAATGAAGTATATGATCATAAAAACAACGAGAGGTGGTCCTGTTTTGTGCTCTTGCACCTTCCTGAAAATGTCAACCTTTTTCACATTTGGAAATGTCCTTACAGACAAGAAAACTTCTATTGTAGCCACTTAATTTTACCACAAACCCAATCTTTTGTATTAGCATTGGATTACATTTAATTTAAAACACTGTATTTAAGCTTTATTTATTGAATTTTACCACTGAAAATGTTGTCTGTATAAAAAGGCTCATAATATTGATTTAAATTCCTTATTACTTTCTCTACTACGTATAGTAAGTAGGGGAAGTATTGCATTCCACCCAAAAATTCGATACCGAGATTTCACCGGAAATACATGTTTTGAGACCTCCTGAATCCAAAAAAAGCATTTTTGGAAACATGTCCGTGTGTGTGTCTGTGTGTCTGTGTGTGTGTGTGTCTGTGTGTGTGTCTGTGTGTGTGTGTGAACAGCATAACTCAAAAACGAACAGTCGGATAAACACCAAACTTGGTATTTAGGTTCAGTATCTTCCAGAGATGCGACACGAAGGTTTTCAAGAAAATCCCCCCACCCCAGACTACCCTTTACATGGAACATTTTTCGAAAATTTTAATTTTCTCAAAAATGGCTCTAACGATTTTGTTTAAAATATCATATGTTTAAGATAATGCCATGAGAAATGAAATGTATATCTCGAATTTTCTGGGAATGTCTCCAAAAGTATTCTTCATTGTGAACGACTTTTGCATAACTGGTAAACCATAAGAGATAGACAAAATTTTACTACACAAAAAATGTTGATCTCGTTAAAATACACAACTTATGTTATATACATTTCTTTTGTTGAGTGAACCGTTTTCGAGATATTGCTTGTTATTCCCTTAAATTTTCCAATACTTATACTTTTTCTCAAATTCGTTATTCATTTTTTTATGTCCTGGACTTGCAAAGAGAATGGAATTCGACACATAGCAACCAGCGTTAAAATATTTGACCATCGCTTAAAAGCTACCATATTCCCCTTGCATCTACAAGAAAATTATCAATAAGATTGACATCTCGATATCTCGATTAACATAAAGCATATGGAGAATAGGCGTTTGTAAAAATAGATTGTACAAGAGTAGAGAAAGTCATGTGAGTGTAACACATCAGATTTTTTTTAATTCATGAGCTATGTAAAACATATTTTACATGAATTATTCATATCTAAAAGGGAGTTTTTACCTATGTGCCCTTTTATGTTGACTACCTCAATTGTTACCATTGATTACCCCAAAATACGTATCCAAATTGGCTCTGTTCCCACTGCTCTACCAGGCAAATTTCAGATTTCTTGTGTCTACCATCCTATACTATTTTGTTTTACCATTAGAAGTTTAAAAAGTTAGTATTATATTAATAAAGTCACATATATTCAGCTTAGACAGTAAAAAAGCTTAAGTCATTCCACAGGTTAGTTAGTAAACCTTGGCTTGTTTTGCTATTACACCCTCCTCACCTAAGAGAACACACTTATCATATCACACATCTTATTATTTTGACACAAGATAATTGCACTTGGAGCTTTCACATTTTAAATGTGGCTGATCAATACATATCCTAGAAGCAAGTTTTGTTCATTTTCTTTAAAACCACTGAAAGTAGAAGGAAATGCTAGTAACATTTGATTAGAATTATATCTTATGTCGCTATTGGAAAGGAGGAATATTGTTTCTATTATACTATGTGTTTGGTACCAAAGACAAAAGCAAATTTTTATTAAAGCTTCAGGTTATCATGCTTTAATCCCTGAATTTATTTATTTGCAATGTGTTTGGAAGCACCTTATGTAGCTGAAATATATTAGTACTTTGGTAATCATAATTCGGCAACGTTATTAAAAGAATGTGTTGCCATCTGTCTATATTTCTAGGGGGGAGAGATACTCTCTCTATTTCTTTTTCTGTTCATTGTCATGTTTCGCTTCTTCATACAATTGAACATCTGCTCCATTGCACACTTGAATTTGAAACCATTAGCTGATAACATTTAAAATTTTGATCACAGTGCAATTTAAAGCATACAATTATTTCAGTTGCAGGGAACATGTGATTGTTGGAGATAAAGCTTGGTTAGATGGTTTAGCATTGCAAAGGCCTGGCTCTTTTCTGGCTGCAGCATGGTGTATGGGTGTAATACAGAACTTTGGACAAGTGTCTGATGTTTTACATATTGTTAAATGGTCAGAAGATATCACAGAGCAACATTAATATATATATACAAACATACATATATATTAATGTGGCCAGTTTATTATGATTCTGAACATAAGCAAATAACGTTTCTGTAAGCAGTTATATCTATTGCTAAATAATTTTCAAAAAATAAATGTTGCAAAGTTATGTCCAAGTTTTCTCTTTTCAAGAGCCTCTGCTAACCTGGAAATCCTACCATACCGAACGGGATGGCTCAGACGGTAACGTCTGTGGCCCGCATTTGGGAGGTCCGTTTTCAAATCCCGGGGCCGACCAATCTGACTGAGGTTTCTTCGTGGTTTCCCTCAATCGCCAAGGTAAATACCACGATCCAAAGTCCCACCTTCAGTCTAAAACAATAGTAAACATGAAAAATAGGTGGTAATAGCGAATGCTTTGCCATCTATCCTGAGACAATGAAAGCAGGTAGACTGGACGGCACCTAATGCCATCTGCACGGCACGAAGCAGAAGATCTGGTTGCTATGCACTAGGGTCTCTGTGGACACGACGAAGCGGGTGGTTACAGGGATGAGACCTAGAAGGCTAACTGTCCGCCACACCTCGATCCAAGAGTTATCCACTAACAGATCCGTCGCGATATGACCCTGTAGTTAAAGCGACGTAAAATAAATATAGTAAAACAAAGTCCTACTATTTCTGCACCCCCTGCAAATTTGATGAAAATTAGAAGTTTGCGCAAGCAACGTTCGTATATACAGTAGCATAAAGAGATATAAACGAATGTATAATGTAGGTTCTCTCTGGATTTCCAGTTAATAATAATAAATATAATAATAACAACAACAGCACTGATGGCTGTAGCTGCAGCCGTCAGACATTATTCTGTTTTAAAGATTTGACAAGTGCAAATTCAGATTTCCATTTTTGGGGTTCCAAAAAAATAATTGAGTTACATTGGAAAGCTGAAGAGGCGTAGAATTCAGATCTGACTTAAAATGTCTATAGTGAAATTATAATGGGGTTCTATGGTCAAAATGGTTGCCATAGGTAGGGTTGCCATATGTCATGAATTTCGCGGACTGACCGGAATTTTAGGTAAATGAAAACGTGCAGGCCGCAAAGACAAAACTCCGCGATTTTTATCGTATTTGAACTCAACTTCAACAAATTTAATGTTTTTGTGGGGAGGTCAAGGATGATATATTTTGGAATTTGTTGTCGCATTGGAAATGGGTTGCCTTCAGTCATAACTGCATTTCTAATGAACAGTATTGAGAGTTGCTAAAATTGTAGAATATTATTTCTCCATTCCGAGAAACGTAGAGAGAGCTTTTCCCTCATGAGTGTTCATGAGAATAAAGGAATAGATTTAACAGTAAAATCAGTTAATGCAATGCAGCAAATACAATGCAATATGAAAAATATAAGTAGTACTGAATTTCATAAATTTATTGTAAACAATATCAAGTTCGTTTCTTCTATTCCGGGTTATGAGAAATACAATTGCTATAAACAAACTTAAATGTTGATTCTGAATACATTAAGTTGTACTGAATACATTTAATAAATGTTGATAATATGTGCTTAGTTAAGCTAAAATACAATAAAGCAGTCCCTCCAAAACTCTGGATTATTAATTAAATGCACATTTTCCTACATTAAGGCTCCTTGTTTGTTCCTCAAAATTCCATTTCTTTAAATCGATTAAACTAACCGTGAAAAATGTCCTGGATTGCGATTATCAGACTATGGTAACCCTAATCATAGTACCTATTCGCCCGTGGGTCATTGGTTAAATAGGTTGACTATGTTCCTAATCCCGTTCAAATTATAGCTTTAGAAATAACTTTTACGTATAGTCCGTAGGTCACAAAATAGTTAAAATGTTTGTCCTAGCATCGGTGGTATTAAAATTACGCAACGTACTTTAGAGAGATGTAAATTTGAAACATCCTAAATCTTCAATAAATGGAAAGTTAGAGAAGCCAGTGCCATATTTGTGAGGTTAGAAACAATGTATATATACACATCCAACATCCGGGTTTAGACGGTATTCGCGAAATTTCAATCGTAAATGACTCGCCTGTGGAAGGATATTCTGGAATTCAGAAGGTACCAAAAAATCTTCTATATTTCAATAACATTCTCGTGGCTGTAGCTGTGGCCGTTGAGACGTTATTCGGTTTTAAAGATTCGACAAGTGCCTCAAAGTTCAAGTTGCCAGTTTTGGAATTCGGGAAGAAAATTGAAATACGGGTGCCACTAGAAAGCTGAAGAGGAGTAGAATTCAGATAGTGGAAATTATAATAGGGTTGTATGGATAAAATGTGGACCACATATATAACCATACTTTGCTAAAACCATCTCTGCTTCCAAGTTCCAATAGAGGGCAACGCCCAAAAGGTATCTTCCCAATCAGATTTGTGTAACGCAACAGACGCCAAAGGCATTACCCGAGACGTTGTTCTGGAACATATGATCATTAACATAATAAATATTGGTCAAGTTGGATTACTTAGAAGGGAAGAGCATCGGGAGGGACAGGGTTATTTGTGAGGAAGGCCTTGAGACATCGGATTAAAGAGTGCTGGTCAAGGAGAAAAGAAATATTTTGGGTAAGAATATAGGAGAGTCAGATAGAAGAGGTCAAATTGTGGCTAGGGATAGTATATAACTCCTCAAGGTTTCATAACCCGGAACTCATGGCTCAGCTAGGAAAAGAAATAGAGTAGTTAAAAGAAACACAAGAGAATGTAGAAATAATAATTGTGATTGATTCTAATATAAGAATGGGGGAAAATGACTCAATATTGCTAACATTTGGTGTAGAGACGGTGATAAATTCATAGATTTTTGTGAAGTGAATGCGTTTGACATGTTAAACTGGGAGTGTGAGGAAGATGAAGATGGGGAGTATACATACTTAAGTACTAATGGGCAGAGTGTTGTTGACTTTATTTTGTGGCCTAGTAATCTAATTCATACTGCATATAATTTTAAATTATCTAACTTTAGCTCAAGCAGTGATCATTTTCCGATAATAGTATAAATCAAAGTTCAGCTAGAGAAGGAAATACAGAATGAACTAGCTAATAATAAAGAAACAATTACAAGATATAAAGGGAATATATTTAGAAAAACCACATTATTTAGAAAAACTGTAAACTACAACAGTTTGCTATTAATAGAAAGAATAAATTATGCATGCATAAATATTATTAATGGAAAAATAAATAAAATAAATTAATTAATAAATAAAGCTAACTGATAATGAAAGCAAAATTATGATAGAAGAATACGGGGAGGATTTTAGAAGGGTGCTCAAGTCAGAATATGGGAATATGGCATAAAATATATGATAGAATGCGGAGAAATAGAAACAGCAGTTAATCTAATAAATAATGCAATGTGCAAAACGGGCGAGGAAATGAAAATAATTAAGAGCGATAGAAAAGTAGAGGGATGGTATTATGACAAGTGTTTGGCAGAAAAAGGCAAATCAAACAGCTATTGATTAGCTGTAGAGAGATGTGAGATTATGAAACGAAAGAGGAATATATTCAGGAGAGAAATTTCTACAATTTATTACTTGAACGGAAGAAAGCTCTGTGGAGAAAGACGTAAGAAAATAGAGCAATAAGTGTAATAAAGGAGGACAACACAAGTAAGATATGCAAAACAGTAAGATTAACATATAAGGAGTATACAGCTAACATAAAAATAGAAGAATGGGAAAGGGCCTTATGGGGAACAAGAACTTTTAACAACGATTGGCAATTTAGTAGTAATAATCTTGTAGATATGTTAGACAGTGAAATAAATACAGAATAAATAATATGGCAGGTTCAAAATATGCAGAAGATGGGAAAATATTATATGTCTGGTGAATTTTTGAAAGAACGGTGTATGGAAAAAAGCAAAATTAAGTTGTTACTCGACTTCTTTAATGACAAGAAAGAGATATATACTCTAGAGATGGAAAAAAGCTATTATGCAACAGATATATAAAGGTAAGGGGAATGTGGACAAACCAAATAGCTATCAGGGTATTGCCTTGTTATCTAATGTGGGAAAAATATTAACAGGTATTTTAGCAAGTAGGGTGCAAAGATGTGCAGATGAATATAACATATTATCAGAATTTCAAATGGGTTTCAGGAGTGGGAGAACTCAAACAACATCTCTATAATAAAAACATCGGTGAAGAAGTATTTAAAAGAGAAAAGAGAGAAATTGCATACGGCCTTTGTGGACGTAGAAAAAGCTTATGTTGGTACTGAACTACATTTACTGTGGCATAAATTGCTAAATAAATGTATGAGTAATCAAATAGTTAGTACAATAAGGGCATTGTATAAAGAGAACACCTTTTGTATAAGAGTGGAGGAAGGAGAAATAACGGGATAAATTCGACAACGGAAAGACCTTCGACAGAGTGCAAAATAAGTCCAGCATTACTTAATATATTTATAGACGATATATTAAAAGAAATAGGGAGACACAATAAGCACTCCCAGTGATAAGCAATGTACAGATACCGGGGTTGCTTTATTCGATGATTTGATGCTGGATCATTTACGTTAATTGGATTAAAATAAGCACTTCAAGGGGTAAAAGAATATTGCAATGACTGGGGATTGAGACTTAACCAAGAAAAACACTAAGGAAGGAGGTAAACTGAGCAAAAATGAGAAGGAAGGGAAAAAGAATATAAGATGGTTAGAGAAAGTAATTACCTAGGTGTCAAAATAGATGGTGGCGGAAAATAGGAAAAATAGAAAAAAAGCAGTATTAGCTAAAGGAAAACATACGTTAGCAACAATAAAAAGTTGTCAATATAGAAAATCCGAAATAGGATTCAAGTGGTTGGAACGGCTATATAACACAGTGGTGGAACCCAACATCCTACACGGAATAGAGATATGGGAAGTCCATAGGTTATTTTGAGAAGCCTTAGGCCTACCAATATTACGTGTCAAACAGGTAGCACAGATAGAAATGGGCTGAGAATCATGCAAGGGTAAGATTATGGAGAAAGCACTGAAGTATTGGTATAGAATACTACACCTAGAAGAAAATAATATAGTAAGACAACGTCTAGAATTTCAAGAAAAAAGTTTAAAAAATAGAGGGTTGGTGTACCGTCTGAAGAACTCCCTAGAACCAAACGGTCTAGGAGAGACTTGGTGGAAAAGGGAGAATAATGAATTAACTTTTTGGAGAGACGTAAGAAAGTGGCTAGAGGATATGGAAATACAAAAAATGTTTAGTGAAATATCAGAAAGGTCTTCTTTCATAGATTATAAAATATTAAAGTCAACATGGGGAAGGAAGCAAGAGAAAGAATAGCATGGGTAAGATCAGGAGTGTGGAGGTTCAAAGGAATGAGGATGGGAATAATATAAAAAATCAATGCCCTTTATGTGGAGAGCAGGAGGATCTAGTACATATACTGTTTAAATGTACGGCCACTAACAAGTGGAGGGAGGAACAGATGAGTGACAAATGGACAACGGTTGACCCAAACATTGCAGTGAAGGAAATATTTTTGAAGGACTATGAGAAGGTTGGAGTGTTTATGAATAAAGTGAGAAGAAAATGGTTATGGACAGTGAAAAGAAACAATTAGGTCATAATATAGTTAATAATTAGGAGTAAGAATAAAGCTGTAACTGCTATAAGTTCTCACGAGAGGCAGAGGCAAATGAGCCTGGGCTGAACGTCAATTCCACTTGTGTATTGTATGCAGCTAAATAAATAAATAAATACAATACAATACAATTCATAAATATCAAATATCATTAGCTTAATGGAAACTGAAAACAGCTACTAATGTGATGATGATGATGATGATGATGATGATGATGGTGGACGTGAACTCCTTTAGTGCCCAATCAACGCGAGTTGACTGAGCAGCAGTTATATTAAGTACATAGGTGTGCTGTATTTACTACATTATGAATGCCTGCTTGCATAGTGGAAGAAGGGATTGAGTTTTATTTATGGACGCTCTTTAACTACTATGGTCCTTAGCGTCCTATTCTACATTAGGTGTGAAAGACTAGAAATTTTGCTCAGAAGCCTCTTTATCAGGCTTGTGGTTCTTTTACGTGCTGTAAATCTACGACATGGGACCACCGGTGGAATGGAGGGAAGCATGTCCTCCGATACTCTTTCTAAACGGAACGAAGAATCACGCCTTGATACGAAAGAACCCGATTTAGGCAAGTAATAATGGACCACTATCATACCATAACGTTGCGCGTAATACTCCTAGATGCACTTGACTCTTTCTGGAACCGTTGAAAAATATTATGTGTTGAATTCACATGGCTTTCTCTACTCACTCTTCTACAAAATATTCTTACAAAAACTTATTTTTCTATCTACATAGTACTTAAAGAGCGTCCACAAATAAAACTCAATTAAATTTTTTAATTAATCCAGATAAACTTTTATTACACATTTTTGTAGGTATTAGAAGAATGCAGTAGGTTAAAGCGATAGTCGGATTTGATGACCACGAGAAAAAACGAATAGCGGCTTATCACTTGAAAAATCTGATGTGTTAAATTCACAGGATTTTCTCTATAAGTATTGTTTATTTTTATATAACTCCTACACATTACTTTTCTATGCAGTTCAGGTTAATCGAGATAAACCTTTACAGAAATAGGTAGTTACGTTACACATTTCGTTGTAGATACAAGGGGGATAGAGGAAATCGAATCGACAGTTAGTTGTTTAAAAGCGGTCCGCTATATGCTGACCTTGAAATTCCATACCATTTCCATGGCATCGCGAGAAACAACTGAATAGCGATCGCACTTTAAAAACTGTTATATTCACATGAATTTCTCTACCACTTTCGCTTATTTTTATATTGCTATTATAAACTCTCCTTACGAAAACTTATTTTGTTATCTACTTTATGTTAATCGGGATAAACCTTGCTAAAATAGTGTTATTGCCCATTTCGTTGTGGGTACAAGGGGAATACAGGAGACAAGAGTCGATAGTCAGATGTTATATGCTGGCTTTGAAATTCCATACTCTTTCTATAACATCACGAGAAACAACTGTAATGTTCTAGTGGCCTTTAAGTTCTTGACAGTACTTAACTTCGTAACTTCTTACAACTGAACTCAGCTGTCCGACTCCGAGTCCGCATTGCTACTGTCAGGCTAAGCGATTTTGTTGCGTGCCCGTCCTCAAAAGGACTTTACCGTATGAGTTTTAATTCGAAATGGGTATTTAAGGATGACTTTGGGTGTTTAAGGATTTCTTTTTCTGTTTTAGAATGGAATTATATAGATAAGAAGAACCATGATCCTCAACGGCTGATTGTTATGATGCAGCGGCCCTTCTGCAACCTGATGGGAATGGCTTTAAAATATGCAGTTTTTATTGGCTGTGGGGTTGAATTTTGTAGCCAATCAGCCCTTAGCTGGATTAAAATGGAGCTCAGTTTTAGTTGCCGATGGAAAAGTTCCAGTGTTATGTGGTATGCATTGAAGCGGCGAGTTCTGGGATTATAATCCTCAAAAGGTCTAGCCAGGACACTCTGATGTAGAGGCAAACTGACTAGAATTTCATCTTCCACGTATGGAAAGGATAACGCTTCGTGGAGTAGTCTCACGGGGTAGGAGCAAAATAGACGGACCGAAGCCCCCTATTCTTCTCCCGTTGTAGATATAACAGCCAGCTGTCTGCGGCCATGACCCAGATCTCGGAGGCATAAAGCATGAGGGAGATTATCAGGGCCCGAAAAACGTGCAGCTTTGTGCGAACAGGCATTTCGGACCTTAGCATCGGATACAGAAAAACAATAGCCCCCTTGCCCGTCGGACAGGTCTCGTATGTAGTGGCGAAAGGTTAGTCCTTTATCTAGCTTCACTCCCAGGTAGTGATCGAATCCTTGCATTCGATCCTTTGGACTCTGTACGTAAAGTGGGACAGTCTGCAGGGATGTGATGCTTGGTAGAATGGCCTGACTCTTGTCCACATTAACAGACATACGCCAAGGCCGGCACCACTCTTGGGCGAAGCGGAGGTGTCTCTGTATGGGGTTAAAGGCTGTGAGAATGTGTTTGTTGGTACAAAACAGCAGCAATTCGTCAGCATACTGGGCTATATTGACGTACGGCTGAGTTGGAAAATCTGTCATAAAGTCGCTGAATAGCGTGGGGGATAGCCTTTGGGTACCCTCCTCTGCCTGGCCTAAGTGTTGATATTCTCCCCGCAACTGTTACTTTGAAAGTGCGGTGTCTAAGAAAATTGTGTAATATGTTGTTTAGCTGTGTGGGTAGTTCCAGCTGGATGAGTTTGTGTAGCAGGTCCGCATGCAAGGTCGTTGAGAAGGCCTTCTCAAGATAGAGACACCGCGGCAGTGAAGGAACCTTCCTGGCATCCTTGGGCGACCGCTTCCACCACACGTAGCAGCTGCCCAGCTGTTGAGGGTTCAGGACGAAATACAAATTGGTGTTTAAGGATAGCTTGAATGTCTTCTAGGAGTGCGGTCAAATGGCTGAGAACCATCCCCTCGAAGACTTTCGAGAGGGTCAAAAGGAATCTGATGGACCGGTAGTGGAAGGATGCACGGATCTTTCCCTGGCTTCAAGATGCACATCGTCCGAGTCTCTCTCCACTCGCATGAAAAGTGACCCAGACTGAGACATATATATTAGACCCTTGATCTTAGACCGTGAAAATGAGCACGGCGTTGAAGGGAAGATGGTGAAGTATGAGCGACGTTAGCCCAGCAGGTTCAGTTTGGGTTTGAGACGCAGGGATGCATCATGGAGTTCGCTAAAACGGAGATAGGAAGCCGATCGGTGTCGCGTCAAAGATATCGGCGTACCTCCCGGTGAACACGTTCGAAGAAGATGTCCTGGGGTGGTCTCTTGGATGCCTTGAAGTGGTGAGGTGTACTGGCCTCGACGATTACGAAGGCTAATCCTATACACATCTTCACCTTCAATGCGCACTCTGGTCGTCGTTTCCTCCCAAGCTTACACTTGGTGCTCGCATAGGCGGATACGAACCTGACGGCGTATTCGCCGTAGAAGCACCCGATTCTGTGGCGTGCGATGACGCTGGTAGAGTCTCCGTTCCGCCCAGGAGCGGCGGATGAGAATTATTTGGGCCAACGGGGAGGACATCTGGATGAAAGGGCGCTGGGACATGTATGTTAGGTTGAGGGCAGTTCGTGTTACTTTGGAGGTGAAGGAAAAGAGCTGCCTCCAGGGACGGGATGTCGGTGACTCTGGGGTTTGGTGGTATGGAAAAGCGAAGGCCTTCCCAGTCGACTTCTCGGGCTCAAAACCTTGAGTCGCGGCTGGCTACTCTGGTGTTGATTTCTGTCAACACGGGATTGTACTCGGAATGTAGCGCGTTGATTGAAGAGAGAGGAAATGGTATGGGAAAATTTTGGTGATCACAAAGTCGGTGCCTGAGGACAGTCCTCCAACTCGAAGATGGTATGTGGGTTGCTAGGCACCCTGCACTTGAAGCAGAGGGTCCGCGTCTATTAGGCGAATACTTGCATTGCCTCGAGCGTCTGCCCGACGAGCGCAATGCCAACGCGGTTGTTTGGATAGCACTGGGATGTAGGTCAAGAATTGTGAGGCAGTCATTGAGGACGAACTGCCTCCCAGGGGGGATGGTACACAGAGACTACTATAACCTCCGTACCGCTAAGCTCCAAACAAACGGCCACAGTCTCTAGGGCTGGAAGAGGTAGAAGCTGAATGGGGCAGTAGGCAGTAGGCCATGTTCTGTCGCACGAAGACCACCACCGCTTCGGGGACTGACTCGAGTCCCTGAGTGTTCCTGCTCCTCCTCGGTCTTGAGAAGTTGGGGAGGTTTGAGTTTTGGGTAGCTGGGGCTGACGTTATCCTGTGTGTGTCTAGGGTGCAGTAGACACACGTGGAGCACACGGAGGCTATTGCACAACCTGGGCAAGCGTAGGGTGTGATGACTCCTCCTGCTGTTGTGGGTGTTGCTGGCTGACCTATGAAAAACTATGCAGACTAGACGAGTACATCTGAGAGGGCACGTTGACAGATCTCTTTGGCGTGGGAGTCACCGCCTGAAGGCAGAGCAGGTTGCGGTAATAAAAGTGACGGAGAGGTTAAACCTCAGCCACCGGTGACCCTAAGGAGGATCGCCAAAGCTTCTGAATGCCTCTACTTTTACCCGGAGGTAACAGATGATTGTGACACCATCTATCTACTCAACTGTCCAGGCAAGAGTAGTCCCTTATATAGATCTCGCAAACAAAGCGGAATGTCCTAGAAAGGGAGGCTAATAGAACATGCCGAGAGAAATGTTACGGAACAAGAGGCGGCACATAATGGGCTATTGTTCCGCACTGTCTATTTTCCGACGGCCGGTTGAAGCCCCAATCGGATCCCGGGCCGGGAGGCGCTTACCGCGGCCCGCAGATAACTTTACGCGCGCGGTAACACTAGCAATTAAAGAAACATGTATAACATGCGATGCATACCGTTATAAATAGAATAGATTCTTGCTGTTTAAACTCTGCCTTGTTTTTGCTTTACACAATGACCATCTATGTATATTCCTTGGAATGAAATGTAACCAGCTTTTGCTTTTATACTCTGTGGAGTATACAATTATGTTTTACTCCATAGCATTCTCATCGAAGGCTTTGTAAACTCTTTTTAATTTAAGATTTTGACCTAGTGGGAGTCTTGAAGGTCCACGTCCCTCAGAAAGAATAGGGGTTTTCAATGGTGAAAGAATTATCAAAATTGGCTAAGCAGTTTTTGAGTTTACCCTACACAGACACACACACACACACACGCGCGCGCGCACACGCGCGCGCATTTTCTTTCTTTATAATATTAGTATGGATTTTAATAAATATCATTAGAGCTACTTTTTCAAAAATTAAAAACTCGAAATGTTTTCCATGTAAAGGGTTTGGGGTGGGAGAATTTCTTGAACGTCTTCATATCGCATATTTAAAAGATACTGAATCAAAGATATCAAATGTGGTAATTATGGGACTTCTCATTTTTGAGTTATGCTGCCCAGAGACACGGGCCTTTTTCTGTTATTAATGCTTGTTTTGGATTCAGCGGGGCTCAAAACATGTATTTCTGGTGAATTCTCGACATCAAATACCTGGAATACCTGTGATAGCAACTACGATCTTCATAAACAGAGGAACACACGCGCAACATGCTTCATACTTCTGGAATTACCCTCATTTTAGTGATAGCATTTACATGAAGAGAGATTAGGCTTTAAGTCAAATTAAATGAGAAGAGTAGCTATCGATGTTACATCCTCATACCATTTGAGAAGTAGTTAATACACATCGACCAAGAAGAGCAATGAATGGTAGTTATCTCCATAAAGCATAGGCACTACCTAAACGTACTTCGTTAATAACGACGTATACTAAAGATATTAACGTTACTAACGATGGTTATTTAACTAATAAATAGGTACAATAATTTACAAAAGCAGTCACAAGTATAACAGTAAAGTACCTAGGCAGTTGATCATATTCGTAGAACACACAATGGCCTATAAAGTCAACAAGTTAGTGCTAAACACCGGCCTTAGGTAATCAGCAATGTTCTAATTTAGGTCTATTACGTAGCATTCATCACGACGTCATATATAAGTATTCATTGGGAAATGAATGTTTCTATTATGATGGTATGTCATTAAATTATTATAGTAATGTTGGAGACCATGAAGTAATAACAGACAGCTTGTTGGATAAAGGACTTCCGTATTTAGGATGTATTCAAGCTAAAATTTTAATTACGATATAGAAAAGAAAATAAGTAGATTTCAAATTATGTGTTGCACTGCAATATTACTAGAACATTGTAGGGGTAAGCAAGAAAGGACACTTCTCAAATCTTACAAAGTTATAGAGGTTCTTGTTTTGCTCTATGGATTCGAAACCTGGACCCTAACAAAAAGAGCAAGCTTATCCAGACAGCAGGTGTTTTTTATACTTTCACTACCACGCACATAGCAGGTAGAGAAGGTATTGCATTCCACTAAAAAATTCGATTTCACCTGAAATACATGTGTTGAGGCCCCTGAATAAATAAATAAATAAATAAAGTATTTTTAGAAAAACTTCCGTGTATGTGTCTATGAACAGCATAACTCAAAAACGAAAAGTCGGATAAGTATCAAACTTGGTATTTAAGTTTATATGTTCCAAGGATATTTAAGAAAATTCCTCACTCCGAGTTACCCTTTCCATGGAACATTTTTTGAAAACTTTTATTTTTTAAAAATGGCTCTAAAGATTTTGATTAAAATACCATGTATTAAAGATATTCAGATGACGAATAAAATGTTTATCTTGAATTTTCTGGGAATGCCCTTTGAAGTCCCCTTCATTCGGAAGGAAGTTTGTATAATCGTGCATAACCTATATACGTTAAGCGACAGACGAAAACGTACAGCAGAAAAAAAATGTATATCTCTTTAAAACACACAATGTATTTCTGGTAAGTGTTTTGTGGCATAAGCCATTTCTGAGATATCTGTTACTACTAGTTCGAATTGTTAATTTCTTAATCATTCTAAAGTCCTTCCAACATTCCTCGCAAATGCATGCAAACAGTATGGAACTTTAAGGCTAGCATACACCGTCCAGTTCTTAAGCATTTGACTATCCCTGTTCCCTTTGTATGTATAACGAAATGTGTAATGTAGCAATTGCTACAAAAGTTTATTCGATTAAAACGTAGTAGATATAAAAATAAGCTTTAGTAAGAATAGCTTGTATACTCACTAATAAACGATAGAGGGTAGAGAAAGTCATGTGAATGTATCGCATCATAGTTTTTAGAAATAGTGCTTAACCTCCGTCCTTACTGCATGCCGCACCACAGGCGATGGGCACGGATGATGCATGAAATGAAATGGTTTTTGGGAAGGAAACGTTCCAGGCTTAAGTTTAGGGTATCTCCCCGGATTTGCCAGTTATGAGGACTGGGGGAACCCTGGTAAAAGCCTCAGTTAGGTAAGACTGTCTTGGCGGGGTTTAAACCGCGGATCACGCGTTCACGAGTCCGTGGTTTAACGACCTCGTCTACCCGAATCGGTAGGCAGCAGAAATTAAATTTGTTAGATCTGTAGCAGGCCATAAGTTAAACAATAAGAAGAAAAATGAAGACATGAGAACAGAGTTGGATATTTTTTCAATAAATGAAAAGATATCTGGATACAGAACAAAATGGAAAGATCACTTATGGCAGACGATGTAAAAGCAAGATAGCCAGAAACTATTACATTATATATAGAGAGTTAGCAGTTCTTTTTCTGAAATGCAGGACACTGGTGATCTAAAATGTGGCATGTGACATGACACAAAAATGTAGGACATTATATAAACATGTTAAATGTTGAAACATTAAGCATTAAACAAAAACATCCAGATTACTACTCAAACATTTATTCAATAAGTTTTATATTTTCTTAGTAATGAAAATTTTTGTTTAATGAAAAGAATAACAATAGCTGTCAAAGAACCTTAACAATTATACTTGCATGCAGAGCATAGTTTTCACAAAACATCTGGTTTTGATATATAATCTTGACGTTCTATGCAATATAAATATTTAAGTTATATTTTACTAGAACAATACCTTTGACTAAGTAAACAATTGACCTGTTTATTTCACATGTATACTGTGCTGATATCACTGAGAAAAACCTTATAACGTTAGAGTTGTGTGCAGCAATAACAAAGTAATTCCACCGTTTTCAACAGCAAAATTTCTAATCTTTCTCGAGTTGCTAATCAATTTAAAGCTAAAGAATGTTTATATGCCTCAAAATGTGGGACATTCCAGATTTTACAGAAATTCCCCCCCTGACGCCGGACAGAAGGTAAAAATATAAGGCATGTCCGGGATTTTTCACACGTCTGATAGTCCTAATTATATAGCCAGAGCCAAAAGAAGTCTAGGAAGACTGAAATTGAGATGGTCGCAGCAATCCTTTGAAGCCGGAACGGACATGGATGCCTAAATTCTGAAAGAAGACGTAATTTCCTGTTTAGATCTTGTGGTTTGTTAATTAACTTGCTAGAAATTCCTGTATCTATTACTTTCTCTATTGCTTACCTACGTAGGTGGAAATAGTACCTACTGTATTTCCATTCGAAAATTTGATGTTGAGATTTTACTAGAAATACATATCTTTAGGTCCCTGAACTCCCCCTCGCAAAAACAATATTTTAAAAAGATCCGGGCGTGCGTTTGTATTTAAGTGACTCCAGATAGTATTCGTGTCTACTTTAAAAATTCTAGCAAACAACTTAACTGACAAAATTTCTCAGTTTTAATATGCAGAAGGAACAAACGACATTACAGTTTAAGTGTTCTAGTGCTTTTATAAGTTTTCATGTTATTAGTTTTATAATTTTTTTCAAAATGACACGGATTTTTATACCCTTTCATGAGTAGTGTTTAAAAATCATGTATTAATATGATATACAACAGAGGGGACACCTCGCGTACTGCCACCTACATAGAACTATTGTGGCTACCACTCTCCAGGAGGAAGGGATGAAGTGAAGGAACCACAGAAGGCTACAGACAGGCTACAGAGATTCGCAGTATTTCCTAACATTTCTTGGCTGGAAGACCCTACCTAATACTGGAGCTGCCCAGAGATAGCGACAAACGATCGGATACCTTGTCATATTTTAGAAAATCGCCCGCTTGCTCCACCTGCTTCCGTATCACCCTTTTTGCCATTTCTTGATTTCTACTTCCTCAAAGAGGTAAAAGAAGAGGAAGGGGCTATTTCAAACTTGGATTGTGCTACTAAATGGCCTAAAATGTGAAAGAATTCATGTAATTAAAGCCAGTTACGTGACCCAATACACCAAAGGGCCAAAATTCAGTTCGAAGTGGAAGCGCTACTTGCAGTTGTAACTGCATTGTGATGGTTTTCAGCCGTATCTTCTTGGAAAGGTGGCTAATTTGCTTCTTGAACAGCCGATGTGTGTGTATGTGTGTGTATGCGGTTTCTTTTCTTTCTTTTTTTTAAGTCCTCTTCACTGGGAAAGAATTTTGTATAATATTGTATATCTGATAAACAATGATAGACAAAAGCTTACTACACAGAAAATGTATATCTCTTTACGAGATCGTAAAACACAGCATTTATTTCAAATAGTTCTTTCTTTTTTGTGGCATCAGCCGAGATATACGTTGATATTAGTTTTAATTTTCATTAATTTGTTATTTTTTAAAGTGCTGTTATTATGCAGGATTTTCTCGCAATGCTAGAAAAGTGGAATTTTAAGACCAGAAGATAGTGACCCACTTTTAAAACGAGCGATGTGGCGCTGCTGTAAGTGTGCGACTTCCATTCGGAAAGTCCCGGGTTCGATCCCGAGCCCCCTCTGACCCATGGGTTTTTCGTGGTTTCCGCTGATCGGAAAGCTAATGCTGGGGTGATTCATCTTCTGTCACGATTCTCCTGTCACTCATTTCCTGTACCCTTCATCTTCCTTATCATCTGTTTCAGGATTGTAGCACCAGGCGACGGTTTTCGGCGGGTTGCGGCTATGCGTTCTGTGGAGGTTTCTTCCTGTCGTCATCCAGGGACGATTAGACACACGCTTCTGGGTGGTTTCGGGCAGGTGCTCCTTCGGGGATCCTCAGAGGCACGGGGGCCAATGGGTGGGCTCGGTCGGCGTTGGAGGTTTTCAATCTGGACACATTAGGGTTCCCGTCCATGCTTGCGCCCGTCGTCATCCGGATCTGGTCGCACTTCGAGTCTCTCGCCTCATCCCTCCCTCTCAAGGGTCACGGTAGGAGCACAAGGGGCCGGATGGCTTGCGTGCGGTGCTCTGCCCCAGCTTCGGAGGCTCCTTCCGTTCGTCAATACCATTGCCTATTACTCGCTTTTAAACATTTGGCCATCACTTCGGTTTCCTGTATTTGTAGTTATAATAAAATGTGTAATGAAGCCATTTCTACAAACTACTATTTCTATTTCATACAAATTACGAAAATATAAATTCATGTTTATCTCATTTAATATGACGTAGATAGAAGAACTATACTTTTGTAAAAGTAGATCATAAAGCTTATAAAATAAACAGCAGTGGTAAATTACTAACACTAAACGTTTGTCCTGGATTGTTTTCTTTAAATTCCAAACAGTAAGCATTAACTGTTCATAATGCTGGTTAGGAGTGATGTTCAACATTAAGGGGAAAAATGTACAAACGGAAAGCTTATGTCTGTTTAGTATACAGCATTACAAACTTATATGGTGGCTAGAAATAGTGTTACATCAAGCTGTTCTACTGAGAGGCAAGTAAACAGGTACTTAATTGATCAGGTACTTTTTTGTACTGGCTGCGGAAAAACAATATGTGGGAAATTCTAGAGTAGAAAGGCAGTGCCAAAATAAAAATTTTGTGATAGGAACAAGGGCTTGCAAACGTTAACATGATTAATGAGCTGCATGCATCAAAATTAAATCCTTCATGTTAGAACTAGAGACTGATCGGTCGACCGATCTGCTGCTGATGAGGAGGAAGTTTCCTTGAAACACTTCCTAGATATGGTTTGAAAAATAAGTGGAGCAAAACGTGCTTTTTGACCAAGTTTTCAACAAATTTGATTCTTTATGTCCATTTAAACTTCCCCTTAGAATGTAGCTCAGCTTTCAATTTAATTTGAAAGTGTCAAATTTCTAGTTATTATTCTGTCCTTTTGAGCAACAATTAAATACATAAACCTAAGTCTTACAAAATAACATTTGGAGAGGGTGGGTAAATACAATAGCATATCCTACAGCATTGAAAACAAACCTATTAGCTCTTGCTACAATAGTGCTTATATTTATACATATACATCAAAAGACACTTACATCCCAATATGCTTTAAGTACTCGAAAGAGTCGTAAGTGCTCATAAGTAAGTGGAAAGAACCTGCACTAAGTGCTTAAGTGGCATGCGCGGTTGAATGCATCTACTACGAAGTAAAGCCGTTATTCCTTACATCATGTCCAAATATCCTAATAGGGCTAGGATACGGGCGGTTTTTAAACTGCCAAATATTCCCACGGACTGGAAGACAATGGCGTATAAAGTGGCATACGACACAATTCTTACTGAGGCGAAGAAATATCAGCACAACATTACGTCAACGTCATGCTGTATTCAGTGTGGTAGCATAGACACGCTGCGTCATCGCCTGCTCACATGTCGGTGTGAAATATGGTCGTGGATGTCTGTGAAAATTCGCAACGTCTACCACAGTACCAATCCCGATGATCTTGGCAGAATGGTGCTCCCTCGATAGTCCTGCTAACGAGAGAAGACCTGTATTGGGATGACTATTAATAGGCTATCTTCATTACTGCTAAGTACCTGTATTGGGTGACTGATAATGGGTTATCTACATTATCTACTGACCACCTGTATTGAGATGACAATAATGCGCTATCTTCACTATCTGCTCACTACCTGTATTGGGATGACTGATAATGGGCTATTTTCACTATCTGCTGAATACATGTATTGGGATGACTGATAATGGCCTATCTTCACTATCTACTGACCACTTGTATTAGGATAACCGATAATGCGCTATCTTCACTATCTGCTGACTAACTGTATTGGGAAGACTTATAATGGGGTATCTGCTCACTACCTGTATTGGGATGACTAATAATGGGGATCTTCACTATCTGCTGACTACCTGTATTGGAATGACTAATAATGGGCTATCTTCTCATCTGCTGACTACCGAACACCCGCCTACAGCTGGCCTGCAGAGATTCTTTACGGCAGCAAGAACCAACCATTCATATCTTGGAATGGATGATGATACTATCCAGCTATAGCTCTGCCCATTAACTATTCCTCACTTATACAGAGGAATAAAAAGAAGTGTTAGATGGAGGTATGAATTGTACTAACCGATACGTGGTTAATGAAAGAAATTGTTTTGAGTGTATTGATTGATACAGTGTAAATATTTCATTTGTGTTTTTTTTGCCTTCATTGGAGTACATTAAGGTGAGTACCACATTCTTTTTCACAATAATGTAATCAAGTTCAAATGCAACAGCTAAATTGCAATTTTTTTATTGTATGCAGTTTATCTTTTTCTCGCTCTTTATGCGACAACAGAAAAAAGGGGGCATTAGTGCTGCTACATATTTAATTCACACTCTATTACTTAGTAAGTGGAATGCTTGCTTTGTAAATTGATTATATCATTGTGTGTGTGTGTGTGTGTGTGTTCTTTTTCATTTAAATAGCCACCATAACTTCTATCGCCATATTAGCAGCTTTCACTTTAAAACAGTTTTGAATCACATTCACTTTTGCATTTGTATTTTCCAGGTGTTTGGAAGGGGAAATGTGATCCTAATAAAAACCAACTCTTATCCTGCAACTGAAAATAGCATTTTCAACCATTGGATCGAAAACTAGTTTGCTGACCACTAGAGTACAGATGCAGCCTGCTCATATCTTTGTTTCGAGATGCATTTTTATAACTATATATAATGTTTTAGTTAATCCCGACTCGAATTGAAACCATGGATAGGGCAATTTAAAATTTACGCTACGAATTACTGATTGAAGAATGTTTCAGTAGATGATAAAACTATAACAATTCTAACTTGTAAATAAACTGCTCTGAGAAATGTCTCATTTCGTATAATATTTTGCATTTAAATATGGATATAGTACAGAAAGCAGTCTCAGTTCTATTACATATAAACGGAGTAATTAGATCCAACAGATTAAGACAGTATGGATTTCTCCTGATTACCAAACAACTGAAACTTACCTGTTATTAAACCGCGCGTTTAACCTGTCACCACTTACCTTTATGAATAAAACGGGACTTTTCTGTTAATTTTACACCGTAGTTCATTATATATATATATAATTGCTGGGTATTTTATGACTGACGATATTTTTTCTTTCCTTTACAATTATGAAGTTTACAGTCCACTTATCACTGTTTTACAAATGACAAAATGCTGTGATAGGTGAATCGACAACAGCACGAACTGAAATCGATAGCAACGGTCAATGATCGTAGTGATTAAATGGAGATCGCGCTAGGTGAATGACATTTTAATCGGTGAAGTATTAAGTGATGTTATAATAGTATATGATGTAACAAAATTATAATGGTCTTGTCTTATCTTGTCCGATGCAGATTTCCGTCATTCCTCTGAACGTACTTCAGCCTTGAGCTTCTTATACGGTTTGTATCGTTTTAAAGCCAATCATTATGCCTGCACTCTTTAACAAAGAATACAGTCTCATAACAGATATGCTTTCAAATTCTTCTGATTCTAAACACATTTTCCCATAAGCAATATATCTCCTGCGAGCCAAGGCCACACAGGACCATATAATGTGCTGGGCTGTTTCAGTTTCTTTCTTGCACATCTGTGATATAAGTTACCCTGAAACATTTCCATCGTGTTAACGTGCTCTTTCACAGGAGGATGTCCTGTGAGAAATGCAATAACTGTTCTCAGCTGAAGTCTGTTACACTTAAGTAAGCTTTCCGCTCTTTTCTTACATGGTTTTCTAATAAATAATTTACTGCGTTTGTTTCCTGGAGTTTTAGGCCAGGTTTTATGATGTTCTACTTTGGACCAGTTTTAATAACCTCTTTTACATTGAGATGTTCCTAGAGCCGGCTCTGGTCCAGTAAATTGTGAAGTTGTTCATTGTCTTGCAAGTTCATCAGCTTTTTCATTTATCTCTATGTCACTATGGCTCGGCACCCAGATGAGTTGAACTTAATTCTGTTTTGGCAAGCTTGTGAGCATGTTTAGGCAGTTTAAAACCAGTCTTGATGTAACGTTATGACTATTTAGAGCATTAAGTTCAGGTATGCATTGAATAATAGCATAAATTTCTGTTTCAAAAACAATAGCATATTCAGCCAAGGGAAAAAACTTTTGCACCTTGGTCTTATGTTATACACACCGGATCCTGTCCCTGACCCATCCTTTGAGACGTCTGTAAACCACATCTAAGTTTTCTCAGGAGTTTCCTTCAACGTTCAGGATCAAAAATGACTCTGAAATTGTTTATAAAGTGTTTAAGTGGAATTATATAGTCTGACGGCATTTCTAAAGATGCATATCCTATGTATTTCCTAATTCTTAGCAAACCTGAGTCTATTGCAGAAATTCTCAGTTGCTTAGCGTATTGCAGTATATAGAGTACTATTCTTCCTCCTTCATTCCAACTAAATGCAATGGAGTCAGGTTCAAGAGTGTCTCAATTGCTGCAGTTGGAGTTGTTTTCATAACTCCTGTAAAAACCATACGTGCTGTTCTTTGAACTTTATTTAGTTGATTTTTAGAGCATGTTTGAAGGACCTTAAGCCACTAAATCAGTGCTCCATAGGTTATCGATGGTATGATTATCCTGGTAAATATCAACAAATCACAGCAGGTCTGAGACCCCCCATCTTTTACCATGCTGCGTCTAACTACTTCAAATGTTTTTTCATACGTTTTATTGTTTCCTTGAAATGGCGATTCCAGCCCATCATGGAGTCAGACGTGATTCCCAAGTGTTTGACTTCCTCAGAGGTAATCCCTTTATGCCTCTTCTTCTGGTAAATGATACTATGGCTGTTTTATGAGGACTAATAGTTAAGCCCTCATTCACAGCCCATTTTGTCACAGATTTCAGGGCCGAGTGCATGAGCTCCCTGAGTGTTCCTGTGTATTTACTTCGAACTGTGATGATAATATCATCAATATAGCTCGTGGTATCAAAGCTTAGGCTACTTTCTTGAACAAGTAGCCCATTAACCTGCAGGTTCAATAGTAAGGGTGATAACACCTCATCCTGTGGACAACCACTCATGACCTTTGCAGCTAGGCTACTATCCATGAGACTTGTATGAATTATTGACTCTCAGCATGGATTGAATCCACCGATAACAGGTTTAATCAATTCCATGTTTCCTTGCAGCAGTAGTTATTTCATTAAAGGAGGCGTTATCAAAGACACCCTTAGTATCAATGAAAGTATCAAGTCCTGATTGTCTTTTCCAGTTTATAAGCAACCTGAAAAGGGGCAATTTCAGTTGATCTGCCTGTACGATAGACATGCTGATTCTAGTGTAGGAGATATACCTCCAAAGCACCTCTTCTTATATGTTTATCTATTAATTTCTCAAGCGATAAGTTCTGATTTGTTTAGAGATAATCTTACTTCAAATTGGCTGTATCTGAACAACTTTCATCCTTAGACATACGCCAATTTTTAATAAAGTTTCCCACATAATTGGTTGCTAAAGTTATGTCGATAAGTTCCTGTCTTCTTGTAGTAACAAAGGAGGTCTGTTACTCACATTCAGCATCTCAAGATTACTCGATATAATAAAATTATAAAGACGCCTCTTTCGTTTGTATCCGTACTCCCCCTCGTAATGTGACGGGAGTTAGCATCACAGCCAGTTACCAACTGTAGTCCCTCGGAACAACAGGTGGCTATCAGCTGTTCTAATTCCCTTGTAGGAGGTAAAGTAACATCATCATATGGGAGGTAGACCAATCTGAGTATTCCTTCCCCCATTGGTTTTACTCTGACTGCCGTAAGGTTCCTGGAACACGGATTCATTAACGGCAGTATATTTAAGTTATTTTTAACTAAGGTACAGGTTCTTGAAGTCTTGTCGGTTTTATTATTAAATTCATTTTCCGCCAGCCTCCTTAAGACCTTTAATTTCCCCTTTGTAGCATCAAGGTTCGTGAATGAGTGCCACAACACAGGTCTTCATCTTCACACACAGGGCAGCAGTTCTGAAGATTTGTGTTGAAGATTTACCTGCAGTATCTTCATCACTCCTTTGAGAGTTTCTTAGACTGTAGTTTCGTTTTTGCATGCCTGCAAACCGATCTGCAGATGGTTCAGAGGTGTTTTGTACTGTTAAGTCTTCTTGTAGAGATTCTTGAACAGTTTCAGGGTTTTGTTTTTTCGTGTCCATGTGTATGGAGATAAGACAATCGACCCCGGCAGAGCCTATCCCGGGGCAAAGCTGAATGTTCTGGGAGGTTGCCTGGTATCCTAGAGGCTCCTTTAGGGACACATCTCCCATGTGCCATTCACCCCTTCGACACGGAAACGCATAAGACCTTGGGGTTGGGGAGATAGCTTGGGTCTCCTATCAACTATTCAGAGACAAACCTACACAGTGGTTTGATGATCAACCAAAACTACCATGCAGGTCCCAGCAATCCAACCCCGCCGACGCATCCGTTACCCGCTCAAGGTCCAGCTTTAGGGGCTTACGGGCAGTTAGGCCACTCCAGAGGCCCCTCCATAATGGTCGTAATTAAGACTCGAGTATGTTTATAAAACGAGCTACAGCTCGTTTCATAATTTCCATACGAGCGTCTTAATTACCATTATAGTCAAGCTGCAAACACTGTTTTTGTTCTACCACACTGTAATTTCAGATATTTGAGTTTTTACAAAAATGTATTACCTTGTTAATTGTGTGTAATTAAATAGTGATCGGATGATAGTACTGATGGTAGGACCTTAAGAGTGTTTGCGAGTAGTGCAACAGATGGTAGCATTGTTGAGTCCACGTCGCATTTATTGATTTTTACAGATAACGTGAAAGCGACACATATTGAAACAAAGGAAATGTACTCAATGTATTAGAATATTGCTCCCTTGATTTTTGCGCCAATGAACTGTCGTGAACATTCAAATCTGCCTCAATTTCTGCGGTGTTAGATTTACTAAATCAATATTTGCCATTTCTGCCATCTTGGACTGCTGCTTTGAAGATGTTAAAAGGTACGGGCGATTAGGGGAGTTGTGCGCGCCGTCCAGTGAGATCATAATGAGTCTCTGAAGTATTATGGATGCCATAACAGTTTAGTTACGTCATTATGTAATCAGCGTATTATAACGTTGTTCGGTGATTGAGCATGAATATGAGAAGTTCATAAAAACAAAAATAGTTACTAATAATCTCTAAGAAGTCAGAGGAAGAAGAAACAGCCAAATTCACGAAAAAAAGGTTGGTAAATTAAACTGAATTTTGTTTATGGACGCTCTTTAACGGCTGCGGTTCTTAGCGTCCCATTGTATATTTGGATTGAAAGACCAGTAATTTTGCTCAGAGACCATTTTATCAGGCTTGAGGTTCTTTTATGTGCCGTAAATCTTTATTTCCCTTTACCGAAGGAAGGAAGCCATGCTAAGGATTTTTACACCCGAAAAATCCATCGTTCTCCGCCGGATTGGAACGGCTTGTGTTAAGGGACGGGAAATACAGATTTGTAGACCTGATTGGTAGGTCCAGTATTGCCGTGTCAGGCGTTGCGGGACCAATTCCGGCTCATGAGGATGGTATTTGAATATTTATTGCTAAGCACACTACATAATGGAGCCTATGGGATATGGGCCTGACCGCTCGACCCAAAGGCACCCATGCAAACAATCTATGATACAAAATTTTGTTATGCCGAAAAGTAATTTACATAGACTTTACTAATTATTACCCAATGGCTATATCCAATTTATTTTAATCTTCCAAAAATATTCCCCTAAACCTAATCAATCTGAACACTATACCATTTTCTTAATCGCTACACGTCTCTTACTCCTTTGCCATTCTTTCTCTAATCAATTTTACACAGTTTTGTCGTTTCAGGGTTAAATACCTTAATTGACAATGAATTGCCAATGGAAAATGAAAACTGTCACAAACTTGAAACCCAGTATGGCCTGCGGTCAACTGGGGATAGAGGTATAACGTAAATAAAGCTAACACAACTGTAATCAGTGACAGTACTAGTCCGCTATGATATGAATGCGCTTGGAGGAGGGCAGTGGTTTTGTTGGCAATTCTAACATAATCAAGGTTAGAGTCAGAGAAGAGTGAGAGGCAAGGCAATGAGGAAATGTACAGTTGCACAACAAAAATAGTAGTACATTTTGCACGCCTCACCCTCGCTAGTAAATGCAACTCACAACTGCGGATGTTTTCTTTGCCTGACTGTCCTTCCGATGCCCCGTCCATTTGTTCGTAACTTTTTAGTTCCTCTTCCCACCAACACACTCATATCGTGTCCAGTCGGCCCTGTGCCTCTGCAGTGCCTCTGTGTTTGTAAGACGTGTTTGTTGATATTGAATATGGGTCCTTTCGGCAAAAAAGGGCCCCAACTTTCGATACTTAACTCATTAGCTGTACTTAAAAACTAGGTATTCTAGGCAGTAAATTCTCACTACATAACGTGTAATCCACTATACTTGACTAAATTCAGTAATATAGGTAAACTTCCCTGCCATAACTACCCAGCAAATATTTAATATACTACAATAATTAGAGTTTTCAAAGGATTCGGTTACTTTAAGATTGTCTTAGTTTATTTGCTTGTCTTTACTGTTTCTTGCACAGAGCATACCATCTTCTCTTGTAACTATGTGATGTTGCCGTGAGTGAGTCACCGCAATTGTGAGTTCCCGTGAGCTTGAGTAAACATTAGTCACCGAGATGAACATTGAGTTATCGTGATCATTCACCGAGATCGTGAGTAACCTGCTTCGTGAGTCAACATGAAGGTAAATCACCGACGCAGTCATCTTGACTATAACCGGGACGATGAATCGCCGTTTGGAGCAGTCACAGTGACCACCAATCATTTACTTAGCGAGTCACCGTACTAACAGTTACGCTGAAAACGAGTGCCATACTTTGTGTTCACTACAAGCAATGAACACATTCTCACCGTGAAGGTTTGTCCTTTAAATACTGAGTGACGATGAATCTCCGTGACGACGAATCTCCGTGACGATGAATCATAGTGATCCAAATTAGCCGTATCTGTGAATCACCATAATATGTCTCTGAAAACTTTTCAACGTAAGCTTGAGTCACAGCATACATTTAGTAACCGTCACATTGAGAATAAGAGTCGCATGCATTAAGAACCACGGAGACCAAGAATCTTCTAATTATGAGACACCATGATCACGATTCACGGTCACTGTAAGTAATCGTGAAAATGTATAACCAAGACGGTTACTCAAAGAGACATTGAGTCCCCTACACAATGGGTCACCGTGACCATTTATCACTACGATCAACAGTCACAGTGACGATAAATAAACCTGATGAGTCACTGTGGCGATGAAACACAAACTTTGTGTCAACTCCCAGGAGTTATTTACTGTGAATCACCTATTCACTAAGCTCCCTGTGGCTATTAGTCACACAGTTCGTGAGTTCGTGACAATGAGTCATGTAATGTTTAGTCACTGACCATGAGTTTCCGTGGCAGTGGATGACAATCACGATGTCACCATGACTCCCGTAAAAATAAGGCATCGTGAAATGAGTCACCACGACATGAGTACCGGGACGTTGTTCACCCTGACGATTAATAGCAATTAGAGAGTCAACCCCTCCGGAGATATTTACCATGTTTCACCCAATTAGTGAGTCGGCGACGATTAGACAGTCTTCGTCAGTCATTGTTATAATTGAGTTACCGTGACTTTGAGTCAGCAAATCTGAGTCACATGGTTCGTAAGCCAGAGTCACGATGAGTCACGGTCACGATAAATTACGTTGACCGAGTCACGGAGACAATGAGATAGTGACGATTAGTCACTGCGGCAATGAATCACTGCAACGATGATTACCGTGACTTTGAATATATTGAGTATCAGTTACTACGAGTCATAGTAACGAATCGTCTACTTCGTGAGCCACCAAGAAAATATTTTACCGAGACCTGTACGATGTGTCACCGTGGCTATGAGTAGCTGAGTGGCGAGTCAAAGCGATTATTGGTCTCATTTTTCATGAATCACCGTTACGATGAGTGACCTCTAAAATGAGCGTACCATGAGCCAATATTACTCTGAGTGACCGTGAGGATGAATCACTGTAAACAAGAATCACATTGATCGTCAGACCGCGGTACGATAAGTCACATTGGCAGTGAATTAAAGAGACCACGAGTCAGCGATGAGTCACAATGTCGATTAGCCACCCTCACAATGAATCGCCTACATTGTGAGTATCCGTTACCATGGGTGACAATGAAAAGCATCACCTATTTCGTGAATTACTGCAAAGTTTATTCACCGATAGTCTATCAACGACTCCATTGTCATCTACACGATGAGTCAACGTGACCATATTCGCGGTTTCCACGAGTCACTGTGATTGTTAGTCACACTGTTTGTGAGTCACCTGCATAATGAGTATTCGTAACAATGAATCACTGAACAGTAACATACTTCATTGAAATTCATTCACCGATACCTTCAGTTACCGACGCTATTGTAACGTACATGATGACATCGAGACAATAAGTCACAGTCACTGGCATGACTAATTCGCCATTACATGAGCCTTCTTTACTACGAGTCTCTTGCTTCGTTAACCACCGTGAAGATGAGTCACCTAAATCAAGGGTCACCGACAGTATAAGTCAACATGACAATGAATTCCGAGTTCGGAATTGGGACATGAGTGTCAGTACATACACTGCCGTTTGTGAAAATTGCAACACCAAGAAAGAATTTCCCGAATAACTCCAAACTTGGTGGAAGTATAGAAGAGTGTGCAAGTAATAAGTAATTAGGTTTGCAGAGAGATGGGGCACACGTAGGCTGAGGAGAGCCCTCTCGTGTCGGTCCGACAAGGTCAGTGTTGCGCCCAGTGTAGTCAGTGCAGATCTGTCAAACAAGGTGGAAACAAAGTGAGTGTCAGTATGCTTCGTCGACGTCAAAGGGAGCCATGTCGTCAGTGAGTGAGTTCGAACGGGACAGAATGATCGGTCTCCGGAAAGCGGGTTTGTCATACCGTGACATTTCGGCTCGTACAGGGCGTGCTGCTACGACAGTGATGCGTGTGTGGAAGCAGTGGATAGATGGTCGTACGCAGCGAAGAACGGGTACTGGACTACGAAACATGACCACAGCACGGGATGACCGTCATCTTGTCCGCATGGCCACAACGGACCGTACAGCTTCATCCACAGTGTTGGCTCGACGCTCGAGCACTGCAACAGGTGTGAACTTGTCTTCATCAACGGTTCGTAGCCGTCTGCTGCAGGTTGGACATTACATCGGCTTCCATTGTCCAGAAACTACAAGCTCCTCCCACTGCAATGGGCACATGAACACCGTCACTGAGGAACTGAATGGCAAAATGTAGTCTTTTCGGACGAGTCCCGCTTCAACGTGTCCTACAGTGATGGCCGCATACGTGTCCGGGGTACCGTGGTGAGCGCAACCTGGAGGGCTGGATTGTTGAGCGGCATACGGACAAACACCAGGTGTGATGGTTTGGGGCGCCATTGGTTACTACAACCGATCTCGCCTCCTACGAATTGAGGGCACTTTGAACAGCAACCGGTACCTAACAGTGGTTGTAGAGCCTGAGGTACTCCCCCTGCTTCAGGCATCTCCACAGGCCAGATTTCAACGGGAAAATGCCCGGCCACATATTGCGAGGAATGTACAAGCCTTCTTCGAAGAGCGACGGCTACCATTGCTTCCCTGGCCTGCACGTTCGCCTGACATGTCGCCCATCGAACATGTCTGGAATATGGTTGGTCGGCACCTGGAGCGTTACGGTCCTCTAGTAGCCAGTGTCACGGATTTGTGGGCTCGAATACAAACTGCGTGAAGGGAAATCCCTCAGAAACTTATTCAGAACCTTTTTGATTCAATGCCACGGCGTATAGCAGCTCTAATTGCAGCGAATGGAGGCAACACCAAATACTGAATGTTAGGGCTCAAAGGTCATGTATAGATTTGAAAAGTTTATCATTTGTTACTTGTCATGTACCTAACCTGTGGCATTAAATTCATTGAATTCATGCGTTTCCTTCTCGGTGTTGCAATTTTCACAAACGGCAGTGTATAAATTTGCAAGGGAAATACTTCGAATTATTTTCGATTTACAATTGATGCATGATATATAATAGTCAAAATATCAGACTGAAATGTTTTAAAATTATTTTTGTCTGTACGCACGCACACACGCACGCCAAACACACATGATAAGTAATTATATCCTGTGTGAGAGAAGAACTGGAGCATGATTTTAAGGGAAAAAATCAATTTTCGAGCTTCGGACCATCTTTTAGTCTAAACTCAACAGGACCCCCCCTTAAGTTGGACATAGAATTGTGTTGCGCGGAAAGGTGGTTGTGGATAGAGGCGGTGTGCTAAAAGCCCAGGCGGCAGGCCGCAACTGCGAGAAAATATCTCCCTGGGCGACTTCGACTATCACATGTCGCATGAGGGAGAAAGGAAATAACATCAATTGTATATAAACGCTTCCTTTCATATGCACCGTCTCCACATGAGCTTACCTACACATATTTTGTATGTTGGTAAACCTGCGTTGCAACCGCGCGCTTTCGTGGCAAGAATAGTCTCGCTTGCTGCATATATGGAACACTTTTCTCAGGTAACATGGCTTTCTTCGGAAAGTACATTTTCATTTTCCTTTTTTACCCCTCGCTAAAGCACTTTATTACGCTTCGTTACTATTCGTTTCTTTCTTTCGGATGCAGAATTGCATGAAAAATTTATCAAGAAAGTATAATCGCGAGGAAAAGAAAAAAAAGGAGCGGTTAGAATCGAGAAAATCAGTAACATCATGTCGTGCCATTTATTTCTCCTTCCTCCAAACTGCAGTTTCCACTGATGAAGTGTGTACTGTCAAAATCTGTTGTGTTGCATTCACACGACTTTCTCTACTCATTTTTTTACACACTATTGCTACAAAAGCATATTCTTCTGACTGCTTCTTGTTTATACTTCCATTACATGTTCGTTGTAGCTATAAGAAGGATACACTAGACTAAGGCGATAGTACAACTTTAGATAGTGAATCATGGCTATTTATGGCTTTGAAATTCCATACTGTTTGCCTGATCAAAAGAAAAATGAATAGCGACTTACCACTTGAAAAATAGTAAGTATTTAAAAATTCAGACAAATAACAGAGAAAATCTCGGAAGTGGTTAATGCCATAAAACATGTTTTTGACATGAACTGTGTGCTTTAACAAAGTATACATTTTTTGCGTAGTAAGATTTTGTATATCTCTTACCACCGTAAGAGACCAAAGTCAATCAGAATGAAGAGTACTTCACAGGATATTCCCGGAAAATTCAAGATATACATCTTATGTCATGAAAATATCTTAAACATATGGCATTTAAATCAAAATCGTTAGAACCATTTTTGAGAATATAAAAAGGAACGGAAACATTTCAAATAAAGGGTAGTTTAGGGTGGGGGATTTTCCTGAAAATCTTCGTGTTACATCTTTGGAAGTTACTGGACTTAAATACCAAGTTTGGTGATTATTTGACATTTCATCGTTGTGTTATGTTGTTCACAGACAGACAGACACACACAGAATTTTTCTAAAATGTCTTTTTGAATTCAGGGGGCCTCAAAACATGTATATCCGTGAAATCTTGATATAGAATTTTTGGATGGAATACAATACTATATTAGAGAAAGTAAAAAATACATATATATGACATTCACATGATTTTCTCTACTCACTCTTCTACAAACTACTCTTACAAAATCGCATTCTTTTGCCTCCCTATTGTTAATCTAAATAAATATTCATTACACATTTCGTTGTAGATGTAAGAAAACTACAGTAGCCAAGGTTATAGTCAGAATTTTAAAAAGCGGATCGCTATACGTCTTTTAGATTCCAAGAAGCTTGCATGATGACAAAAAAAACTGAATAGCGACTTATCACTTGAAAAATCTGATGTTGCATTCACATGACTTTCTCTGTTCGCTGTTCCACAAAATATTCATACAGGCAGGACTCCTGGTCACATCTTCCATAAAAGGACTTGGTGTCTCCCTATATCAGAATATCCACAAGTCCAATCTTGAATACGAGATCGCGCAGGTTGTGAATGGCGGAAAGCACTTAAAATGATGGCTGTCTGCTCCGTCCGTGCTCTCCCTCGCAGAATCCAAGACAGCCGCTCTGAGAGACAAACTCTTGCTCATGTTTCGGGTTCTTGTTATTATGGATAATTCTTCGAAACTCCCACCATCACAAGATTCGATCAATAATCACCCAAGAACTAAGATCATGTACCAAGTACATGAGGAAGTTCATGGCCTCGTTTTAACTGGTAGTACTAGAAGGATCGGTATGGTGTACCTATCCTTTGCTGCTAACAGTAAAAGGGAATACAATATAATTGATCCAACTGTCAGATTTGAGATACTTAAAACCAACTTGAAGAAGTAAACGTAGAGAAGAAAAATATGTACGACACCACAATACTATTTTTCTTGGATAAATACGGACTCCAAGAAGCAGAGGTAATAAACTTGATCATGGGTGCCCATGGGACGATTACCAAGTTGTTACTTGCCTTTTGAAATATTTTCGTCCTGAAGAAGAACAAAATAAAGGATGTCGTAATCACCGCCTTAGAGAATCAGTATCTTTGCTTCGCAATGATTTATACACCAATTAAATTCATATATGACTCATAACAATTTTATGTCTTTTGTTCCTTTTTCTTTTATTATTATTATTTCTTTTCATTATTATCACTATTATTATTATGTATTAATTTTGTTTATTTTTTTCTTTGATAACTTTGATGTGTGCTTTACAATTCAGGCTTATTTGTTATCCATTTACATGTTCCTTGTTTTTCTCATTTAAATTCTGAATTGTTATTGTCAAGTATGCTTTCATAGAGGTAGCCTGTAAATACGGAATCTGTGTTTCAATAAACAATAATAACAAATAGAATATATTCTATATAAAATCCATTGTTGCTTTGATGGCTAAGAGACGTAGTAAGGTAGTTATACTTAATTTTATAGTATTTTTTCGCGATTTCACGTGTTTTTTTAGTGGCGTTTACAGCATTATCCTAAAAAATCTTCAGTTCTGTAAGGTCGCTCGAAAAAAAATGTAATTAGCAGAGTATAAGCTCTAAACGTGTCAAATAATGCTACAACATACACCTTTGGTCACAATAACAATTTTTGTTCAAATTACTTAAAAGTAAGTTATAGAAAATCTACAGCCACATTGCGCAAAGCACTAGCAACATCTAAAAGCTAACATAAAAGCAACAGAGAAGAGCACAAAAGTATTACACTCCGATTGATTTATAAAGGCTATGCAGATAGGAGCGAAATAATGATAATTTACGTGCCCTATTAACAGGTATATTGGGTGAAACTTTGGATATTTTGGTGCATTTTGTGTTAGAATACTAGCTAGGTTCATACTTCAATGTACTAAATATTTGCAAAGTTTTAAACCAGCATGGAATGTATAAACTGCCCTACTTATGCTGTATTTAAGACATGCTGAAGAGCATGCAAAACTTTGTATTTTGTCCTTCTTTCATTTTCAGAACATTTGTATACATTCACCACTAAATAGAATCTACAATTCATATAGATGCTAGAAGGCTGATTATTTCTGCATATTTTGTACACGATGGTGAGAAAAATTAAGCATTGAATTTTTTTATTAATTTTCTACTTTTATATTGAAAGTAAAATGTACTTACACACAATTAAATTGCTGAATATTGAGTATGTAGGTTACTGAAAAATATTTTTCTCCGTTTGTGAATACAAATTTAATGCATGAAGTTTTTCTAAATGTGTCTCTGCACTTGTAAACAGAGTTTCAGTTGTTTTAGTAAACAATTAATGATCTACTTCAATTTTGAAGAATGTAAATTTTTCAAAAAACTTATTTTAATAAAAAAAAACTCTGCCAAAGATTACTTATTTTACTCTTAAGTATATATACAAAAATTTAGCGTGTGGTTATAAAAATTCTAAAAAACTGAATTTTCACGTCTTGCGGAGTTAATTTTCTACACCGTCATATATTTTTGTATTTTCATAATCGAACTAAAAGTGTGAATATATGTTATGCATGATAACACACCAAAATATCTGCAACATATCGGATGGGTTTTCAAACCTGCGGTTTAAAGCTTCAAAGGTTTGCATGCCTCTGATAGTTAACTCCCAAAGTCACATTTTTGTCGCTTATCATATCCTGACATTTTAGACGCTTGTTTGAACGTATGTACTTGTTGAATGTATTTTGCTTATGCCGGCCTTAGACCTAATTCATACCTGAATGTAATATCACGCAAACAAAAAGACAAATGCTTTCAAACAATATTTGTGAACAGGCAAATATGTACATTGACTGTTTGCAAACAGTTTGTGGAACCTCACTGCATTTACGTGAATGTTTAGAGTGTATCCACACCTAGTTGAAAACATGTCCTTTTGTGAAATAGCTGCGGGCATTAGTGCTTATATTTGTTCAAGAAAAAGAGAATTAAAGTACGTTTGTGAACATGTAATGTTCTGTAACGTGGTACAGAAAATATTTTAGCTCTGAAATATACACTATTCTTGCGATGTATCAACTATATATTGCTGAAAATAAATATAAAGTTTCATTGTTTCAAAACATATTTATCAGACGATCTGCCCCTCTAGAGTCATAATCTTGGAGTAAAAACAACAGCTTTTCATATCCAAACCAGGGTGTACTTTTTTCTTTTTTGTGTGTGTGAGAAGAAACACTACACTGAGAATCTATTCATTTATTTCCTTCTCTCCGAAATAGATTTTTTTATGCTTGAATTTTCTTCTCCATATCCGTTACGCTAACTTCATATTTTTTGACAGGTTTTCGATTGTATCAATTTTCGTTGTGCTACTTTTTTAAACTTCATTCTGCATATCCCATAAGCATACAGTAGAATGTATGTCCTCGATCAAGAGAATGTTGTTGCTACAGTGCACTTACAAAATATCGAAATGTTTTCCTCATTTTATCCGCACACAACTGAAAGGAGCGAGGTGGGGTCCCGGGTTCATCTTCCGGCTGGGGACGGGAATTTTTCTCTCCCTATCTTCCCCAGAGCTTGGAAGTGTGGTAGAATGGGAGTGTGAAGTGCTTGTGATCTAATGTACAAAACCCAAAGAGAGAGAGAGAGAGAGAGAGAGAGAGAGAGAGAGAGAGAGATATGTTCCAAAGGCCGCCATATGATCATTACAGTTAAAGGGGCAGTATGAATGGAACAATAATAATAATAACTGGTGGCCCGTATTCTGGAGGTCCCGGGTTCAATCCCCGGCGACTGCTCACTCTGAACCATGCGTTTCTCGTGGTTTCCCCGGGTCAGCAGGCGAATGCTGGGGCGGTTCATCTTCTACCTGCACCTGCACCTCATTTCCTGTCCCCATCATCATCCTTATCATCTGTTTCAGCGTTGTAGGACCAGACGACGGTGTTTGGCGATTTGTGGCTGGATGTGTCTAGCGCCTGTAGAGGTATCTACCCTGGCGTCGCTGCGGGGACTACTCAGTTAGGTCTCTTCCCCGAGTGGATTATCGGGGATTCGTTGGCTTGTGGGTAGAGCCGGGTGGTGTTTAATCTGTAAACGTTAGGGATTCTGTCCATGCTTGCGCCCATCGATAACCGGATCTGGTCACCCTTCGCATCTCTCCCTTCATCCGTCCCTCCCAAGGGTCACGTTGGAAACAAAAAGAGCCTTTACGGCCTACTTGCAGTGCTACTTGTGACCAAGCCGACGTTCATTTGTTTAGTTAGGGCTGGTTGGGTTGGTCAGAAAAAAGTTTTTATCCTTAACTCCTTGCGAATGCGAGTCTCGGAGTTATTGAGGAGCCATCCTGCTCGGTGCATCGCAAATTTTATTGTTTTCCAGCAATTGTTATCAGCACACCAATACAACAACGTGCAATGCCGTGTTGACCTTTACAATTTGCTGAGTTAAATTTACTATTAAAATTCATATGTATTATTGAAGGGAAATATAGTCATTTCTATTTTTATTTAGATTTAGAATGTCTGAGGTACAAAAGTGCAATAGTGCATAATTTCCAATATTACTCATTTTCACAAGGTTCATTTCTTCACTACATACAGTGAACCTTTTGAGAGTTTTTCACAAACAATACGCATACAATGATTTGTCCTAACCAAACGCCACTTTTACTCTGAGCTACGCATTGTCATTTGGAGCAGTATTGTGTCATATGGCTTGTACCTTTATGTCCAGGTTGTTATGAATATATTTTCCTTTTTGATAGATTTAAAATTTATATTGACAAGACATCTGTGATAGAGAAACTATTACAGAAAGAATTCCTTTAACATGTTGAAGTCTACACAGACATTCTGCTAGAGGTGTAAAAGTGCCACTTTTTAACTTGCCCAGCCTTCCTGGGCAGTGTTGCCAACACTTCCGCGGAAATAATCGCTAGATGGTATCTTTAGAAAGGCATTACTTAACAAAAAATGGCTAGATATAATTGGCGTCTTAAACTACCCAAATTTTGCTTGCAGAAGTTAAACTCCATAAAGACATAAATATTATAATTAAATAAGTCCATAACATTTAAATATTGTAAAATAACAATTTATTTAATATAAAATTGAAATGGAATAAGGTTTATTTTTGCTAAGCACCAACACCGTACGCTAAATATAACTGATATTGAAATACGAAGTTTACTGAAATTCTTTAGGTAAAATATGTAAAAATTGACCAATTCTATGTATCAAAAATCATACATTTTGGGCGCATACTCCAGAAAGTCGACCTTATGATTATTACACATTTTAATGACATGTCATGTCCCATGATAGGACTACACGGTATTGGGGATTCACCCTAACCATTTTTTCTTTGCATAGCTACAGCGCAGATAAAATTTACGTATTTAGGCTAGATTTTGGCTAAGGGGTTTGTTAAATAGTCTAGATTTCAGGCTATAAGCATTTTACTATTTTATATGGCTAAACGCTACTGTGAAAATGCTAGGTTTAGCCATAAAATGGCTAAGTTGGCAACACTGTTCCTGGGGCGTTCTCTGTCAAGCTAGTCCCACGTTAACTCTGTTTGAGCAGGCTGCGCACTTCAATCCGAGCTAGACACATTCTGACTTGGGCAGGAATTGGAAAGTCTAGCTTGCTTGCCTATTTTTTTCACTGCGAAACGTATTATAGCCATTCGCGATGCATTTGTTTGTTGTGTTAATGTGACACTAGCATTAACCTACATTGGCTTAATTTGGAATTATATAGAATAAATATTCGTAGTTTGCTCATTTAAGAAGCAAATGCTTATTAATACTATGAGTTGTTGCAAATTTCTTTACTTTCTCATTACAGACGTTTCAAATAACTAATTATTTAAAAAATAAAGTTTCACCTATCTCAAAAATATATATTTAAAATGGCTTCATGAACAAAGGATTTCAGTATTTAAATACTTATAATTCTAATAGTTGTAAATATGGGCATAGTGTGTATGCAATTAAACAATTATATTATGTATGTGTGCTTTGTGTGTGTGTGTGTGTGTGTGTGTGTGTGTGTGTGTGAAGTCTATTGGGTTATTTGCTACCCGACCATAAACGCACGATAATGTTTCCTGTGATGGATTTAAATGTTCTTTCTTTAAAATTTATACATACTCCCCAATTACACTTAATTTTCTCTAATTCCCTTTATGGTTGGTTAATTCACTTTCTTATAGTTTGCTCCACTCATAGTTTGAACTACACTAAACGAAATACACGAACATAACGAAATAATCACGCCGCACGGATAGCACACTTTATATTCTTGTCAAGCGTGCCCCTCACAACGGATCCTGCGAAATTTAGCAGTTTTAAGGGATCCCAGTTTTGGTTGCCATGTATCATGTTCCGAGCACACATGCATTCTTGACTTACGGAAGAGTAAGCTCAATTGCTTTACTTGTTGGGAAGTTGCTAGGAACAAGCAAGCTTGAAGAAGAATCTATACATCTCTATATTCTTTCGACACGAAAGCAAGACGTAAATAAGAGTTATAAACACTGCTGGGTTGTTAGATTTTTGTAGTCAGTATAGCGATCCTTTCTTAAACGGCTGAAATATAGATTGTGTCAAAAGTCGCTTGAATAAGTAACTTTTTTGTGGTACTGTAACTGGTGATTCGTACCTGGGAATACTACAAGACGTGGTTTTATCTGAGTTACAAAAATAATCCTTTGTTTGGAAATTGTACAAACTTCTCACGTTCAGACTGATCGCCTTGCCTGCCAGGCAACTTCTCCGACACACAAGTCATACGCCTTTGCGGAAGTAACAGGCGGATTGAATTCTAGACTCAGGCTTTAGACAAGTGACATCATACATGTGTTATGGCACACTTTGAAATGAATATCAGATGTAGTAGTAAGTGAATGCGATGAAAAAGATTATACTCGTGTCTGTCCTCTATTAAGAAATCTAAGAACTTTAGTATAATATGGAGCATAATAAAGACACAATAATGTTTTATTTGTATTATTTGGCTTCAGTTCTGCCAACAATTTACAATTTCCATAAGGAAGGGTTTAATATTTCAAATGTTTAAAAATAAATAATTAAGGATACAATTTTTAAACCATATCGGTTTGTAGAAATGAAATAAGTTTATTTACGGCTTTAGTTCAATTTGTAATGACGTTCAACATTCTTAATTCTTAACATTATAGCTACTTATACCTAATGAATAATGCAACTAAGAACAAGCATATTTTAGCAAAACAAAATATTTATTGGTTACCTATATGATATCTAATTACAAAATATAATTGATACACTGGCATTTTTCCTGTATTATGCTGCACTGAAGAAACACGTTGATTTTGTTGTCTCAAATAATGCGGAAAGATAGATACAGTAAAATACACTTACATTACACAATTACTACTTTGAAATCGTTTACGTATCTGAATTATGTAATACTTAAACTTAATATATGTTCAAATGCTATGGAACACTAATACCCGATTTGCATTTTATACGTATCGCCTTTCTAAAAATAAACAGTGAAGCAGGAACGACGATGGAGTGAGATCTCTCTCCCAGAGCATGCGTGGATGTATTGTGAAAAGACAACACCAGTTTAAATTGGCTGACAAATTTTAATGTGATCTGATACTTGAGCTATTGGAACGAGTTGTCGACTGTTTGAAGATAAAGAATGAAATTGTGATGAGTCGTAGCACTCGAAACTGTAACAACTTAATTGTTATACCTGCTAACTTCTGCAGTATCACATTTATGCTTGGAAATAACTGCTTCCGCAATAAAAGAAAGTAGTAGCGTAACCCGCCGTGAGTCGCTTTAATGCTTATCGGCGAGACCTCTAGCAATAGCCGCGAAATCTTATTTACACAAGAACGTCACTAGGCGCTAAAATATCACATGAGCAGTAAGTACTAGTGCCGGTACCAAAGTCAGAGTAACTCTCTGATCTAAAATAATTACAAGCCTTTATTACTTTCAGCTCCGCCTACTACATTACTGCCCCTTCCAACTTTATATCTTAACCGGGCCAATATCAAACTCTCTTGATGTGCGTCTTTGACTATTGCTAACTCAGCCTTTTACTTTTCTCAGAATTTATTTTGCCTCTCTAATTATAGAACTGGCCTACATGACTGCAAACATACTGAAACCAACTCCTAACTAGTTTCTAGGAATCATTGTGCTAATGTGTTTTTCTTACTTCGTCTGCTACGTGACTTTCCTATATGGCGTTAGTGACCCTCTCTTGATAAATCTTTCAACTCAAGCTTATTGCGTTGTACCTTGATTTAACATACGGAAATTATTTATCGCAACTATTTGTCTATCTTACTATCATTTCTTTATTGAATTATTTATATATTCCCGTCAACAATTACAGTATCAGCAGATATAAACAGTTTTTATAAAAATAACTGTAACTATAACTAGCCTTTTATGTGCATAAGGAAGTTTTAAACCTGAGCACTGCTTAGAATGCTTAAAACGAAGGATCTTCTTTGCACATTTTATTGGGCGGGGGAGCCAGATAAACAGACCATTTTTAAGCTTATTTAACGCCACGTTAACTTAACTTTTAAATGTCTATAGGTTCTTTGGTATAGACAGACCTGTGTCTTATATCCATAGTTGCGTAGCGTTTCTCCTTTATTATATGCTGCATTAAATTACTTAAATTGGTAGGTGCCCTCCTCTACCTTCTAGTTTGCTGATATCGATTTAAACACGAAGCAGGTCTTTAGGTTTGTGGAACTGTAGGCTGTTCTGTCGTGTATGATGACGAACAGATGCCCTTAGTTGCGTAATCGCCTTCCTGTATCATTTGCATGAGTAACGTGTTGATAAATGGTCTCAGTACCTAGTCGTCTTCCTATGCCATCTATTTTATTTTTGTTATTTTTAATCTGTGGATAAAAGTTTACTTCATGGTGCTGAAATATCCACTCCCAAAATCACTGGCTTCTCAGGGGGAAACCAAGGTTTAGAATACGCGATCTGCCGAATACGAGCCACATAAACTGGAACCATTTCGCTCAGCTAAACAGCATTGCAGACCATGTACACCATAGACGTTTTCGGGCTTCAAGCCAGGTGAATTGTTTCGGGAGCGTGCATTTCTCTCATCTCCAGGATACTGAAGCCATCTTCAAGATGCTGATGGGATAGATGTATGCTTCCGAAACGTGTGTGCTCCACCATCAATTCACCTGGCTTGAAGCACAAGAACATCTACAGTTGCACGTTCGCCAGGGAACCTTCAGCCCTTACCTTAGAGGAATTTCGTTGGTGGAACAATAAACCTAATATTAAACACAAAATATTAATTCTCTACGAGACACAAGCGAAACCAAGTTTAATGCATGGTTCCGAAACCGTTAAAATGATAGCAGAATAGAGAAGCCAACATTTAATGTCTACAAGACATATATTTTATATATTTTCAGAATTAGAAACAAAATTGAGACATATCGGTACATAAAATAATGAAAGGCTCCCAAAATGAGTGAGCTACAGACACGGTGGAAAAATAGCTGTGGGAAGACCAAGGAAATGAAGGACTGAAGTGAAATAGATCAAAAAGGGAATGGCGAGACGATAGTAATAAAACTAGTTAATGTCAGTACAGATATTATGATAATATAATTTACTATAAATGAAAAATCGTATGTCCATGTCGTATTCTGAATTTATATTTATGTTTTTTGAAAACAATATTAAATCTTAAGACTTTGCTTTCTAAATTTACTTAAGTTCGCAATTACTGACGTGCAGGTGTAGAGCATTTATCTAGTGAAGCCCCATCTGCTTTAATTTATTTACGACTACGAATTTCTGAAAACGTTTAGCGGTTCGACGAAACCTTGTTTCCCGTTAAAATTTCACCGCAGGGAACCGCAAGGGACTTGAGTTTTAGTAAAGACCAGGAGCGAACTAAAAAAGGGGTGTAGTGAACGCATTACTATAGGTAGTCGGGTCACGCATGGCTGGGACATCGTGTATTCCATCATTACCTGTTTAAAAATTAAACCCGCACCAGGGTGTAACCAGCCAGTACCTTGCTGTATACTTTATCCGCTTGTATGCCCACTCCCTCTCCAACAATTCTGGAGCACTTAGGAACGCGTTTGAACCTAAGTCACGTAGCCACTTCAGTGCTGTAGAGCCCTCCCACTTCAATGCAAGAGTGTACCACAACTCGGCTCTATCAAGACATCCTAGCTTTCTTTTCCTTTTCTTTCTTTGTTTCTTTCTTTCTTTCTTCGTATCAGCTCTAGGGGCAAATTAGGCTTTAGGTCAGGTGCTCTTTGCCTCACCGTATTTGTTCCAAACACTTTAAAAATCTATTATATATGAAAAGATTATTTATGAACCAGACTGAAAAATTGAATATCATACCCAGGATTTGAATCACGGGTCTTCGACTTACCGAGCCGCCGCTCCAACCAACTGAGCTACATTGGTAACATACCGACACGACATTAAATTCTCCAACCGACTCACATTTTTTCCAGTAAACCACAAGGCTACTTAAATTCATTTTGAGATAACATACCCCAACGTATACTTACAATCTCGTAAGTACTTCCAGTCCCAGCCTTCGTAGTCAAACACTATTAGGTCAATCAGCGTTAATTAATTGTTCTTCCACACATGCCGTGTGTAGGCTAAATTTGGAAAGGTTGAAAACGATCTAAAAACTCAGTGCTATATCTGGGATATAAACCACGGATCTTCAGCTTATCCCCGAGCCATACTATGTTTCAGAGACATTATCCTAATTATACTTAGACTTTATTTTGATTATTTTGGACAGACTTCTCTTGCACTTGCATCTACTTTTTTATTATTTTAGTTCGCTGAGCTAGAAACAGCACTGCAAGTACCAACGAACAGGGAAATTATTACTGCTAGAGAAATCCCTTAACTCTCATATATATCTCCAATAAACTTAATTTAATAGAAAAAATAGAAAAACGTCTGAATATGATATAAATTATTCAAAGTTAACAACATTAGAAAATATCCACACACTGTACTCTTCAGAAGACTGGCTTTATGTACATACACAGGTTCACTAACAGATCCCAGACAGTTGTTGGAGGAGGTGGAACATGCCCCCTGTTTTCCTTTTACCAGCACGCAGGAAAAAGTACAACAAATTTTGATGGTGAAATATATGCCATAAAAATTTCCCTCCAAAATCTACTATTAAGGAAAGACATATTCCGGAAAATAGTGATCTTCGACTCTAGAGCAGCTATACAAGCAGTCTGTTGGCCAAGATCCTCTGACAGAAAAGAATGCCACAGTATTATTTCACAATACCTCAATTCCAGTAATACTTGTTACATTCCAGTGGATAACCTTCCACTGTGGAATCCTTGGCAATGAAAAGGCAGATTTCCTGGCGAAGAAAGGATCTTTCATAAAAAATTACCAGCATCTAAGCCCAAATCATACACTTCAGTAAAACGTCTCATAAGTTTCCAGAGAGATTTGTGAGTACTTGTGGAGTTGCAAAGGACATCGTGAAGTTTGGTGTTCAATGGTAGCCATTCTGACTTCTAGTTTTCTATAAGCCGTCGTTTAGTGCATGTTATGATGCCTTGATGTGGTGATGCTTGCTAATGTGAGAATTCGCTTTCCAGACTTGCTGATTTTTGTAGAAACAGAGAGAATATTCCATATGACAGGTCGGTTGAGATTATTATTTAGAGTAGCCTCTAGCAGACTGAAGGAATCAGTGAAGATCACAAATTTAGTTTCTGCAGCATGCATTATATATTCTAGGGCTTTCTTGATAGCAAAACATTCACAGGTGAATATTGTAAAATGGAGCAGAAGAGCATACAGCATAATGTGATTGGGGTAGACTATAGAACAACCACGGCCATCAGAAATACGCGATCCGTCGGTGTAGATGTGAACAGAGTCGGAATAAGTCTTTTATGGCACTGAACATGTGTCTAAGGATGAGTGTCAATGTTTGGGGTGTTACAGCAATACAGAGTTGGGTGTCAGAGGATGTTGAAGATGCCACGGCGCCGTCTCAGTATCACAGGATAGATATCAAGGATTTTGCAGTTTATTTCATTACAGTATTGTGAGATGCGGTGATTAAAGAAACTATAATATTTCTTATGTTGTGTTAACTTGTTTGAAAAAAAAACACAGCGATATATCTTAGATGAAGGTCAATATGCAGTCTTTATGGCATATGACCGGCTCATAATGCTTCGATGCACACATAAATGCCTCTATTTGAAGGCTCGAGACTGGGCTTGCGGGAATACTCCAAGAGCTAGGCGTAGGGCAGTGGATTGATAACATCCAACATTTTAGGAGCTCTACTTTGAGCGGACGATGACTCTGAAGGCGTTTAGTAGTATTGTTAGATCTGCACTCCAGTTTTTCGCTGCCAAGAAATCTTTGCCTTTATTACATGTTCGTTGTAAATCTTCATTAACATTTTCAGACCATTGACACTTGGAGTTATGCTTATGCACTGTAAAACGTTTAACTGGATTTCCACTATTAAAACCAAAACAGTATTCAAAGCACCCACTTCTGTATCGTACGTTAGAAATGTAGTGTTGAAAGACTTGTTCGGATTTTAGGTTTTGCTGCTCATAATTTTCAGTTCACAGCTTATGGCTGGACTCCAGATGTTTAGGGATTTGTAACCATCTAACTAGGCAGGCAAAAAAGGGCACTGTAACTTAAAAAAGGCATTATAAATTAAAAAAGTCATAATTATAACATAGTCTTACCCGGCATTCCATTGGTACCTTAGTACGAGGTTGAAAATAAAGATAGGAGTATTTTTGAAAGTCGTAAGCAGTCTGTAATTTGCACTTGTGCCTAGAGTGTAAGTGTTCAAAATTTTGTCCAGATTAGTCAAATAATGGCAATTTGTACATAAAGGGTTGAAAAATATGAGTATGGGTATCTTTTTGAGGTTGTATGGTAGTCCAAGTCCACAAATTTGGGTTCTGGTTAACCAAGCATAGTTGTATCTAAAAGAATCTGAAAATAAAGTAAGGATAGCTGTTACTAATTTCAAGTATTTTATAATTCAAAATAAGGATTACGTGATAGTTATAATTGAAGTAGATACAATATATTTATGTTATTAGCCCCACGTTGGGTACCAATTTAAAGTAGATTATCTTTATGTTATTATTACCACGCTTTGGGCGTCAAACTTGAGAGGAGAATTTGCTGCCTCATGTATGGGAGATTGTTTTCTTGTATCAGTTACACCACGTTTTGTGGGAGTTATGTTTCTTGGAGTGTTCGCCCCGCGTACGGTACAAAGTTTCCGGTGGCCTTCGCCCCACGTTTACTCTTCCGGTGGCCTTCGTCCCAACGTTTAAAAAATCAACTTTGTATTTTAATGTTTATTTAAATGTTATATGTATGCCTCGGCTGGTCAGTAGTAATTTGCAGAAGCACGTATCTCTTAGCAGGGTTAGTACGGCCAAAGAATGAAGGCTTACCAAATTATAATTGTATTGCACGTTGTTTATTAATCTTTCACAAGATTAAATAACACTTCACTGATGTATCCGACTGTAGAGCTGTGAGATTATTGTTAATTACTTTTTAATACGTAAGCTTTATATTATTCACGCCAAATGAATTTCTTGTCTCACACTGAATACGTACCGAGCGAACCGCTCGGGAATGCTGCCTTCTAGCGTCTGGCGTCTACCGCTTAAATTTATACATTTACTATATTTCAAGTCTCTGATTGGCTAATCCTACTCCAATAGAGAATACTTTTATTTAACTTAAGGCTTTTGTAATTGTTGATTGGCTATTTATAAACTGTTTTCAATATTACATTATTGTGCTAGAATTATTAGTAGCATTATTAAGCTTTCTAATTCATTATTGCCTCAAGGTTACCTCATTGTTAGCAACTTTCGGCTTCTATTCTCACAGCTCCTACATTGTTAAAACTACGTAATACATTCATATAACATTATTATATACGTATGTACATAATAATATAAACATAATACAATGTCTATTAACTACATTTTATATATTATTACATACACATATTGCTTTTAAGGCCGATGTTATTATATTTAATATTATATAATTAGACTGATATTATTTAAGTGATAAAACTACTGCCTCAAACTGCCCCCTTTTAGAAAATATTTAGAAATTGTTCTTTTCGTTTTGTTCTTTTAAATTTTTAAATATTTTCTGAAAGTCTCCTGAAAGAAAGAAAGATAATCTTTTTATTATAACACTTGCTATTTCTCACTGTCACTATTTATGTAACACTCACTGGTTTTCACTACGGTCATGTAACAAAATACTTTATCTAGTCTGCCACGTGTTTGACGCTTTTAAGGTCAACGACCTGGTGTTCAATGACCTGAGTAAAGTTTGTTTATTCACTAACACAGACACTATTAAGTATTCTATGTGCTAGACATTTAACACTTAATTAGGTATATTAACACTTGATACCCTTTTTATTTACAACTTATTTTTAAACATATTTATATTTCTAACAATTTCTATTTTATATATAATAAATGTAGTTGCTATTCAGATTTCTTATATTTTTCTCACTAACAATGGATTTGCTTCTATCACATCATTTTATCTATACTCCCCTTTTGTTATTGACAACTGGTTACATTTAGTAAAAATATTTTATATAATTTTTTTAAATTACATTGCTTTGCCCTTTTATATTCCAGTTACTTTATTTTCTTTTTCTCTTCTTCTTCTGTTTCTTCTTGCGCCACACATAACCTGCATACTTTATAAGATTTTCTGCCATTGATAAGTTGTCATCTCTACTACATTGTGAATAACTTAGGCTTGCCCTAATCTTGTGTTGCACAGTAGTATTCCAAAACTTATTCATAAATAAATCTCTAAATGTCTCAAAATTCATTTCACTGTCTGCTAGCATATGTAACCATTCTAAGGTTTTATTATCCAAACACTTTCTAACAAGTATCATTTTTAATGCTTCTGGCACATTCTTCAATTTAAAATATTCTACTAGATCATGAATAAATTGTACTGGACTTGAGGAAGCATTAAAATAAGGTAAAGGTAATTCATTTAGCACAGAATAATAGTTTGACATCTGATTTGTTATATGCACATGTGTGTCATCATTATTGTTTTGAGTTTGAGAGGCTGATGCTATGGAGAAAGCAGTAGCGTCTCTTGTATTATTAGTTAACAACGGTGATACACTTCTTTCAGCACATGTATTATTATCATGCATTTGATTAGCATTTACAGAATTAGTTACATTTGCATTTACCTTTGGTACACTGGTACTTACAGTTTCAAAACTATTTATAAGTTTATGTTTTTTTTTGCTACTTTCTTGCACTTCTTTAATTTCGTCTATCATTGACATTACTTGTCCTTGCCCTGTGTGTGCTTCTTTAATTGCATCTGCATTGGTTTTAGTCATTTCATGCATTTTATTTATTTCCCCTGTCAAATCTATTTGTATTTGCACAAGACCTGTATTTGTACTTTCCATTTCTTCAGTTTCTTGACTAGTTTCTTGTAGTTTATTTAACTGTGTGCTAGTTTCATTCAGCTTATTATTTAAGTCCTTTCTCAGCTCTGTACTAGTTTCAGTTAATTTATTATTAAATTCAGTTATCGTATTACTTAACTCTGTACTAGTTTCAATTAACTTATTATTAAATTCAGTTATCTTATTATTAGTTTCCTGACTAGTTTCTTGTGGTTTGTTTAAATCTGTTCTCAACTCTGTACTAGTTTCAGTTAACGTTTTACTTAACTCGTTTATTGCTTTTAGAAGGCACATAAAATTTTGTTGTGATATTATTTAAGTGATAAAAATACTGCCTCATAATGTAGGTAATATATATCGTTTGCCGGCTATTATTGTATAACTATGCACTATTTTGACCATATGGTGTAAACAGTTAAGATTTCTATATAACGGGTTGAAAATATGGTAGGGGTAGCTTTTTAGAGTTGTAATGTAGCTTACAATTTCCGTTGGGTCCTATAGTGGAAGCGTATAAAGTTTGACTAATAATTGAATTACTACTGTCTGGGATTGTAGGCCGTGGTCTAGAAGGCATCGTGGATATTCAAGCTCCGACCACCGCAGACACTGCATCACTTCACCCTGAAGATGCCAAGCGCTGTACTTGGCGAAACGTCGGTATCCACGATGCCTTCTAGACCACGGCCTACAATCCCGGACAGTAGTAATTCAATTATTAGTCCTGACGCCGACCGTGAAAGCCTCAGTATATACATATAAAGTTTCATCTAGACAGTACGAATAATGTCAATTTGTATATTAGGGATTAAATGTATGGGGTAACATAATTTTTGTCAGTTTCTTGAATCCAAATGTACCAGGTTTTGTCAAAATTATACCAAAAATAGCATTACTTGATAAAAGCAGTGAAATATGAGAGAAATGTAGTGATAAACCATATACAACCCTCTAAAATAACTCAAATTTCAAATATTTTAAGCCACCCAAGTTACCCCTTTGGTCTCAAAGTTATTAAAAAACTGTCATATTTGCAACAAAGTGCCAAAATAACTTCTGATACCATATTCAACGAAACGGGATTGAAGTTTAGTGACATGAATATGAAAAATAAACCCCTAACCTCTGAATTTCAAATTTTTGGAACCATTATATAGCCTGTGCCTATCTGGAAAATAGAGCTTTTCAATGGTGAAAGAATGATCAAAATCGGTTGAGTGGTTTTTGAGATTACTCCCTCCTGCATACACAAATAATTTTTCTCTTTTTATAATATTAGTGTAGATTTAATAACAAATATTTGCATATACATTATACATTTTTATAGTTTCACATTATCACAAGATACTGCCATAAATGTTTTTGTGTTAGATTGCCTTCTCTCTCAGAATAGTTTTATTTACAAAAAAATGAACCATTTTAAATCAACTGAAGTGGTGCATATTTAAAGTAAGCTTTCAAGCCAATATTTGCAGATATTACACGTTTGCACATCTCACTTCATCTGGCACGTTTGCAAGTCGATGGAAGTTTCTTTAAACCATCTTCATTGATGCTAAAAGTGTTTACCCCTTTATTTCAAATCTTGTAATAATTTCAGACAACTTAGCATAATGAACCACTATGAGGACAAACCATTGCGGACACTCACACTACTTAGCACTTTTATCACTAGAAGAATGCAAGCAGGGTCAATTTCATGCAGCAACACGTCACTTGGCTTTTCCAGGTTGTTGACATAGTATAGCATAGCAGAAGTCCATGTTCCTCACCTCATGTACTCTGTAGGCAAGGTGAGTTCAGGAGCAATTGTCTTGAAGATCTGAATTCAGGAAGATCTTATTTGCTTATCTACATCAAGAAACAAACAGCAAATCTCGTCTGCTATTTTGTGAAAAGCATATGCTAAATACGTTATATAATCATTTCGGGAAAAGGAACCTTCAAAGCATCATCAGCCTTCATGTATGGCGCTGCAGCAGATAAGAAACACTAGGACATCATTTTGTTTTACACCATCAGGTCAAAGAAATTTCAAAGAGCTTGTGAACAACTGAACACTGTTTACACTGTTAGGTTTTTCCAACTTCCCGAGCAACAAAAACTTTAGGTACTTATCTCCCAAAGGTTTCATTATTCCAATAATTACCTTAGTAATATGTTTTTCCTTATATCTGTCATTTCATCAATACAGGTCCAGATTGTTTTTGCCATTTACTTCATTGCGAGCACATTATACAATGTTTTGTAGGTAGTTTTTCCTCCGTATTGATTCCCTTAGTCTTATCCTTGTGTACATTTTTGCAAACACATTTTGAGGAATTGGATTTATAACTTCCAGAAAGAAATACTGACATCAACTAATGATTGATTCACATCTAATGAAAAGGTGACTGACTGTTTGCTAGAAGCGGCGATGGTTGTTGGAAGTAGCCTATTTTATTGTCACCACTCTTTGAAGCGAGAGCAGATTAATTTGTGCTGTGTTTTTTGAGTGATAAAATACTTTTTTCGTGATTAACACAATAAAACTGTTCCAGCAGTTGAAAAACATGGACCCAAATTAATTAACATAACTGTGAAGTTTAATTTTCATTGAATGACTGAATTTAGATAACGTAGCCAAATTATGTTATATCTGCTCTCACGCGACAACTGCCATCACTGTTCGTCAAAATGTTTTCCTACAACTCTTCCGGATACTGGGAAGCGCACTTTCAAAGACAAATGCTGAACATTTAGCAGGTAGCAAATATTACATCACAAAAGATGGTCACATTCAAAGTAAAGGATGCCCAAGTGCTATGATCTGAATGCAATAGACAAACTTAGAATAAAAATTTAAGTTGATTTAAAAAAGGCAAAAATTGGCATTCCTAATTCACATAGGCAGCTAGACCTTAAAAAGACAAAATAGACAAAATAAATACTGGTTGTATCACTTCCAAATACCACAAAACGCGATTATATCTATACAACTTTTGATTTATCACCAGGCAGTAAAAAGGCGTTTTGCGTGATATCCGGGATGTACCTATAAACAATAAAAACAACCCTGAGGAAATTTTTAAACGACATGTGCAGTAAATTATATACTGTAAAGGTGTAAAACTTTGCATCACCAACGCATTGTAAATCAAAGAGATGAAGTCTGAAGGCTGTAGGTGTGATATGCTATCTTCAAGCGCATGTCTGCTACCTTCTGGTGTTGAGATAAAAATTTATATTTTCGGTTTCTGCTTTTTTCTCTTTAATAGGTTTTATATCGTGATTATGCAACTTTGTAATTCATTATATAACAGAAAAGGTGCATTATATTGTTATCTCACTTTTAACTGTGGAATTTAACCTTTAAATACTTAATACTAAATAGGGAACAGGTAAATGTATACTCAAAGGAAAAATCTGAAGTACAATGTAGAACCAAAAAAGAAGAAATAGCAGAAAATTCAAAACAACCCTGAGTATGACTCCTCAGGCATTCATTCTGACATTGAAGTTGTTTTGGATGATAATGATGCTGACTCATCAAGTTGTTAAAAAAATGCAAGGAGAATTTTAAATGCAAAACATAGGCTAAAGCGAATAAGTTATTTAAAATTTTAATAACTTGAATGCTGATAGCAAACAGTGACAAGAGAGATGTTCAAGTGAGTGTTATGCACAAGTCCGTTAAGGCTGAAAACTTCTCCGTCCCTCTGTTTTCGGCTGATTGTCGGGGTAAACGGACCGTCCCTTCGTAGTGGGGTGTTGGACCTTCTTTGTGGGGCGCAGGTCCCCAGTCTAACTGTCGGGGCGTCTCAATCTGGAAAATGGGACTTAGCATTGCTGTGCCGTCACTCCTGGTTCCGGCCGCCCGGTATCTCTTCTCACCTCCTCTTCCCTCCCAGAGGCACCCCCTTATGGGGACACAGATTCAATATCCTCCGAGTCCCCTCCGATCATCAGAAATCAAAAAGCTGAAAACTATCTGAAGTCATTGGCATGATATTAAAAATCTAATGTGCTGCATTCACACGACTTTCCCTACTCACTCCTCTACAAGCTATTCTTACAAAAGCTTATTCCTCTACTTCTTAATAGAGATACACTTTCATTACCGTTTACGCATTTCGTTGTAGGTATATGTAGGATACAGTACGCTAAATCGATAGTCAGAATTTTAAAAAGCGTGTTGCTATGTGGTGATTTTTAAATTTCATGCTCTTTAAATTACATGATAAAAACGAATAGCGGCTTGCCACTAGTAAAAAGTATAAATAAGTATTTGAAAATTCAAACCAATAACAAAGAATATCTCTGCACAAAAAAAAAAAAAAAATTGTTTGACTTAAACTGTTCGGTTTAGCGAGATTTGCGTTTTTGTATAGTAAGATGTTGTCTATCTCTTACGATTTAGTAATTATAAAAAAGTCATTCAGAATGAACAGAGCTTCACAGGCTCATATAGTCGGTCTGTAGCCTCACGTTAAAATGATCGCACTGTCGTTTATCAATCATACTACAAATACAAATATATGAAGAGGATTTTACAAGCTATTTGCAGAAAATTCAAAATAGACTTTGTTGTAATGCCACTGTCGCAAACAAGTTGCTTTTTACTCAAATAGGTAGTAATTTAAGAACATATTCTTCTGTTCCTAAATTAATATCAGGTTATAAAACAGTAGAGTTGAAAGTAAGAATAAGAGGACAACGATTGCAAGGCCAGAAAATTGTTTAGAGGCGGAAAGCGATAATACCCAATCTATGAATGATGACGAAAAAATTCTGTAGCTGTTTGATTCAGCATTTTGGAATTTGGAACATGCAGAAATTTATATGCCAGCTATTGTTCAATAACAGTAAATAAAAGGATGAACAGAGCACGGATTTATATTACAGCACATTTCGATGTTTTCCAGTCAGGGTTTCAGGTCCCATTGCACGACAATACGTGCCTGTAGCAGTAAATTTAATCTGTCCTTTAGTGCACCAGTCATAGGACATGAAGCTGCTCTCCAAATTTTTAATGATTGATATTAATGCTGAAAATAATTTCGATAGGTTTGTAAAGCTCTATGTTGACACCCGTTTACAGAATCTCTCCATTTATTCACTTAGAAAACTAATTTCTAATATTTTGTTTACATTTCTTGGCAGCGTGAACGAAGAAGCAATTACATTGCAATAAAACGTGACAGATTTCATTGAACAGGTCGGGAAGTGGGTCAAATAAACCTTTTTTGCTTATTAGATAGTTGCTTTCTCCACCTCTTGCCTATAGTAGGTAGAGGAAGTGTTGTATTTCACTCAAAAATTTGGTATCCAGATTTCACTGGAAATGTAGGTTTTCAAGTCCCTTGCTCTATCTCAAACACATCTTTAGAAGTTATGTGTAAATGTTATTTTTTCACCAATGATTTTGATTAAAATATCATCTGTTAAAGAGATGGCTATATGTATATATTAACTTCTGTAAACAGCCTCAGTGAATTTCACATAATATTCTAGGCAAAGGCTTTCAAGGTAAAGTACAAATATCGTTAAAATATACAATTTATGTTTAGTAAAATCTTTTACGTCATTAAACTTATCCGAGGCATTACTTCTGTCACACATTTATAAAGTGCTAAGTTACCACTCTTTTGTTTCTCGTAAAGTAATGTAAGGAGTACAATATAAAGGCCAGCATATAGCACCTGATTTTCAAATTGGGACTTGATTCGCCCTAGGACACTGTACCCTCTTGCGTAGATACAACAAAATCGGTATGGAAACCACTTCGGCCAACGTTTAATCTAATTAAGAGGCAATAAAAATATATTTTTATAAATAAATTGTAGAATATATATAAAAATAAAAGATTGTGGATAGAGAAGGTCGTATGATATATTAGATTCCTTTTTACCTCCTATCTCCACTTCCACTTTCCATTGTTTTCTCATCTGATCAAATCTTGCAAATGTGAAAAGAATTTTAACACAGCATTATTACTTTCTCTACCACGTACACAGTAAGCATAGGAAGTATTGCATTCCACCCAAAAATTCGATACAGAGATTTCACCGGAAATTCATGTTTTGAGGACCCCTGATTAAAAAAGATCCATATCTATGTATGTGTCTGTTTGTGCGCCTATGTGTCCGTGTCGGTGTATGTGTGTCTTTTCCTTTTTACTTTCTCTACCACGTACCTAGTAGGTAGAGAAGATACCTATTGTATGCCACCCAAAAATTCGATACCGAATTTCACTGGAAATGCATGTTTTGAAGCTCTCTGAATCCAAAAAAGAAAGCACTTTAGAAAAAAGGCCGGTGTGTGTCTGAACAGTATAACTCAAAAACGAAAAGACGGATAAATACCAAACTTGGTATTTAGGTTAAGTACGTTCCAAAGATAGATTAGATTAGATTAGATTGTATTCTGTGAGTTCACTAGCAGCCATAAAGGCTTGTGAACATAGAACATGTCAAGGAAATGTACAAAAATTATACATAAACATAAATATTACATAGAATATGGAACATTTGAAATAAAATACACATACTATATGCGTGTTAAGGAAATATGCAATAAAGTTACATATATACATAAATATTACATAGTATACAGAACATTTAAAATAAAATAAAGACATTATATACAAAATGAAACAAATAAAGTGTAATTTTGTACAGAGTTGAATATCTCCTTACTGTTATAAGGTTAACATACGTATAGGCAAGAAAAGTTATTTTAACATTCACTAGGATTTTACCTTTGTTTGTCTGATCATTTTGTTCTATTTGATTTGTAATGCATAGCATTTACTGTCAGTTCTTAATATACATTTAAATAGCTTCATTAATTCTAGAGTAGGCATCAAATATGACTGGCAATTGTCATTAATATTTACTAATACTACTTACAGAGCTATATAAGTATTATCATCAGGATAATTTGTCATTCAGATAATCTTGTACAGAATAATATGCTTTTGAGCATAGGTACTCTTTAACAGCAGTTTTAAAGACATTGAAATTGTCAACTTTTCTCTTAAGATCATTAGGGAGAGTATTAAATACGACACGAAGATTTTAAAAAAATTCCTCGCCCAAACTACCCTTTACAAGGAGCATTTTTCTAAATTGCTTATTTTCTAAAAAATGGTTCTAAAAATGTTGTTTGAAATACCACATATTAAAGAAATTTACATGAAAAATAAAATGTATATTTTGAATTTTCTGGGCATAGCCTGCGAAGTCCTCTTTATTCGGAAGGAATTTTGTATAATCTTGTATAACTGGTAAGCGCTAAGCGATGGACGAAAAGTACTACACAAAAACTGTGGTCTTTAAAATACACAACTTATTTAAAATAACTTTCTTGTGGCATCAGCCATTTCCGAGTTATCCATTATTAATGGTCTGATTTGTTCAATACTTTGTCATTATTTTTAAGTCCCATCGATTTTCGTTTTCTCGTGATTGCATGGAAACAGTGAATTTGAAGGCCAGCGTATAGCGTCCAGTTCTTAAACATTTGACTATCACTATTCTCTTTGTATTCTAACAAAACGTGTAATGTAACCATTTCTGTAAAGGTTTGTCCGGATAAAGTGAAGTAGATAGAAAATTAAACTTCCGAAGTAATAATTTGTATACCCACTAATAAACGACAGAGGGCAAAGAAAGTTATGTGAATGTAACACATCATTATTATTTTTTTACTTGTGCTGTCTGTGAACTGCATAAGTCAAAAGAAAAGTCGGATAAGTATCAAACTGGTATATAAGTGCAGTATCTTCCAAAAATGCGACAGGAAGACTTTCAAGCTATCATAGAAAGGCACGGATGAAACCATACAACATTTTAAAACTACTTTTAAGGGCTTTACTTACCAACTATATGAAAGGAGATGCTGAAACTGGCCACCGTCGTTGCCCCTACATTTTTGGCACCTCTTTAGGAAACTATCCATCATGGAATTTTTGGGGGGAATTTTCCAAACAAAAAGGGGATATATTATACATATATAGGAACTGTACATTTGAAAGGGGATATATTATACATATATAAAAATTGTACATATGAAAGGGGAACCAACATATAAGAATTGTACAGTAATAATATAATTCACTAGCATGTTAAAATATTCAACATCTAATATTTGTACAGAGCCGATTGTAAGAAACGGCCGAGCTAGCAAAATTCCAGGAAAAGCATAATGCTAAGTAGAGCATACCTTTCACCAAGCCAACAGGCAGGGAACCGGTAACGGTACGGAGAAATAGAAAGAGACAGATAGAGAAAAGAAAGAGATGGAGATATTGAACTGGCTCCATAATGCACCAGGGTGACGCTTAAGCGCACGGACTTGAAGAAACACATTCTCATACATGTTAAGGTAACGCGGTCTGAGGACCAATAGGAAACGTCGTTATATTTTTAAACGCAGAGGTGAGCGTCACTAGGCTCCCGTATATAAGGGCAGACAAGGCCTCAGAGCCCACTCTTTCATCTAGAATTGTCGTCGGTTTGAGGTGCTACGCTGTTAGCAAATGCACGTGTGTGCACAAGGGTGGGAATGCGTGTGCAGATAGCTGGGCTCCTGACTTATTTAAAGCGATGGGATTATAATAATGGGAAAAAGCTAGCCGCCCATAATTTATTTAATTGTGAATAAACTTCATTGATTAAGGGAAAATTGCAGTGTATTTTTTAACTTGCATCATCCACTAGAACCTGAGAATTAATAATTAGATATAGTTAGGAATGGAATACGCAACAACCGACGAGCATCTATAGCCGAGGCAGAAGAACACTGCAACAGGCAACAACAACTCAAGGACCAACGATTTCGCGCAACAAATAACGCACAGCACCCTTTCCCGCTACAAATGGCGCACAACTAAACAATTTCCCGCTACAAAACGATGACCGATGTCGTCTAATGTTACTTCAGTAAGAACCGAACGCTGCCTTTTAGATTTTTTAGCCTGAACACTTCCTGTGGCTTGAAATTTACTGTAAAGTTCATGGACTGTTGTAGGGCCTGGAACTTTTACACCTGGAAATATTTCTGCAAATCGTACTTTCACTTGGCGAGCTGACCGATTTAACACATACGAATCATAAATACATACACGCTGTGCAGCAGAAAATATATACTGAGCCATAATATATGGCTGTGACTAAGTACAGGACAAAATAATTAATAACTCGTAATTACTGAACTACATCACATCACCGTCAACCCAAAACTGCACTTCACACTGCACATCAAAACCACAACAGCGTGAATTTGTTTATAGCAGCAGTGCGTTATCATGTTTTTATCATATTTCCACACGCCCAGTGGAAAAACACCGCGCAGCCGGTAATATTGTTCATAAAATACCCCTCCGGGGTAACTTAAAACATAAAGTGTACAAGACAAACCCACACACCCTGGGAGTATTAAAACAAAATATCCGCCAGGAAATTTCTCACCGTGAACTACGGCGAGGGATGGATAGTTTCCTAAAGAGGTGCCAAAATGTATGGACAATGACGGTGGCCAGTTTCAGCATCTCCTTTCGTAAAGTTGGTAAGTAAAGCCTTTAAAAGTAGTTTTAAAAATGTTGTATGGTTTCTTCCGCGTCTTTCTATGATAGCGGCAGACGGCAACGAGCGTCGAGGACGCGGACAGGAAAAACACCGCGCAGACGGTTCGGAGTATTTTGGCTCACTTTTATTACCTGACAGATAAAATGTAAATCTTAAATTTTTTGGGAATAGCCTGTGGAGTCCTCTTCATTCGCAAGGAATTTTATATAATCTTGTATAACTAGTAACCGATAAGCGATAGACAAGAAGTACTACACAAAAACTATGGATCTCTTTAATATACACAACTTATTTAAAATAACTCTTGCGGTGTAAGCCATTTCTGGTATATCTATTAACAATGGTTTGAATTGTTCAATACTTTTTCATTATTTTAAGTTTTGTCGATTTTCAGTTGCTTTTCTCAGTGTCATGGGAACAATATAGAATTTTAAGGCCAGCGTAATGGTGTCCGGGTTTTAAACATTTGACTATCGCTAATACCTTTGTATCTATAACGAAATGTATAAGTTAGCCATTTCTAAAAAGGTTTATCTGGATTAAAATGAAGTAGAGAAAAAAGAATTCCGATGCGCCACATTTACATGACTTTTTCTGCCCTCTTTCGCTTGTTAGTGTGTATACAAATTATTCTTACGAAAATTCATTTTCCTAACTGCTCCTATAGGTAGTTGTGGCATGTATTAACATGCGCAGAAGAATTCATATTTTCCACTTCTGGACCTGTGCAGGTGTCAAGCGATAAGAGGATAGTATACATTGTCACGTTAATCTGTTCGTGTTATCTTTTTTTTACTTGGCGCCTGTTATTGTTTTACTATTTTGAATTTTGGGTTCTTTGTCCTCCGGCTAGCTATTATTACTCAGTCGAGCAAATATCTCTTGAACAGGGCGTGTAAACGGAAAGGAGTTGTTACTAAAAGCTAACACTGATAAAAGAATTTGTTTTTACACTTTTATTGCCGTCACACTTAATTAATCTCACATATTTAATCTTGATACACGCCTGACTGAAACTTATATTTTCGAATGTAACTACAATCACTTATTTGCCGCGCACTATTAATTCGCGTATTTCACATTTTGTAACTAACTTTACGACGCGAGAGATTCTGTAGAATTGCGTAATGTGTACTTCGTGAATGCTTTCTTAGAATTGCCTGACGTGTAACTCGTGAGAGAGATTTCTTAGAACTGCGCGATACCTGCCCCCGGCTCAAGAATTTATACTCCCTCACCCCGATATGCTGCTATTGGTTAATAAATCGCGCCAACATTAGCGTCTGTTTTACAAGCCAATCAAAATTACAAACACATATGCTCTAGAGAAGATATTCCCTTCATTTCTAAAGAAAGGCACGCTACTCTGACCTTTATTTGTTTGTCTCTTCTAATTGATAAAAAAACTCACCCCATCGCTTCATTGTTACCCACTCCTATTGTCAGTTTCAGTGAGGCCGTGTAAACTTATTTCCTAACAATGCTTATAGCTAACAAACATACAAAGTCATTGTCAGACAATAATGTTAATTTACACTACAATCACTCTGGCATTCACAGTGTTGTGATATAAAATACTGCCTCAACATCCGTACCATTTAGTACCTGAGAGGGTTCAATGCTGCGGCACGTGCAAGTAGGCAACACTGTCTGCCGCAACATTGCCAACATTACGTTATACAAAAAGAATTGGTGCAATGCGATTTAAGGTATTCGTCGATATTTTGTATCGTAAAAGTTGACGTAAAATTGTGTTTTATTTGACACTGCAACTCTTTAAACATTTAAAATTAAACAGCGAAGTCGTTTTCAATAATACTGTCTGCAGAGCTTGCCAAAGGTTAGACTGGTATTTAAATATTCAATCCTCGCAATTTCTGCAAGCACCTACATATATACACATTTTAATAAGAAACTATACATATTTACTCGGAAAGCTGGCCCTTCTAATATGGAAACAGAACAAATCAGACCACTTTGATGATAATCGTGTCTAATTTCCAGTAGATGAATTGTTGTTGGTACCAACGACTTGGCCTCCACTGCCAGAGTCGGGAGCACAAACGAAGGCGGGTGGGAAGAAAGCTGCTGCACATAGAGAAAGATAGAGATAATACACTGTCTCTTTCTTTCATTCTCGCTCGCTGTGCGCCTTGACTCCTCTCTCAACGGGCCCAATGCCGAGGAATAGGGACCGCCAACACGTCACGACTTAAACTCGGGAAGGAGTAATGACTAAAGATAGGATCACATTATCAGCATGGACATGAGTTCTTAAGTCGGCGTGTTCCAGATTTCGTTGTTCGTTTTTCTATGCATTCATATTGCTTAGAAACGCAGTGTTACCACGCCACGGAGTACCCGTGCCGTCACATTTAGATTTTCTGTTTTACTGGAAGCAGCTTAGCGTGACTAATGGGAGAGCACTTGCAGTTCATTATAGAGGAATTCACTATTGAAAAAGGCAGAAAGCATTATTGTATAATGTTATTTCCATGTTGTTCTAAAAAATTAATGAAAGCTGTCTGTTTTTGCTAATAAAAAAAAGCAAATCGCTGCCATGAAAACATGACCATGTAGCAACTATGAAGCAAAACTGGCTTTTTTCCCCATTGTAATCACTTTAGAAAACGGAACTCGTAAAGGCTTACTTTCTGTTAATTTTATTTTCAAACGAGTATTCTGTGTTTGTAGTTTTGCTTTTGTTACACAATGAATAAATTCAACATTTTCTTTACTCTCATTCTAGCATATAAATGCGTTGTGGGTCTTGCTTTGATTCTTAAAACAGAGTATGAAATTCACCAGATTCCTCTTTTTCAAGTTTATTTCCATGTACCTGCTTCCTGCGCTTCCTTTCCTGGATGTTAAGAGCCACAGCCACATTTTCGATGTCTTCTTTAAATTCGGAAGAATGCTGGAATTATCAAGGCTTCTACCTTCCATGTCTGAGACGAGAGTGACAAAACAAGGCACGGCAATAATGTGGACACAGAGTGGCACGATACATGTCCAATTTATGTGATCTCACATTCCGTGTCGTGAAAATAATGTGATTCTACCTGACTGATGCTCATTGGCTGGCAGGTCACGTGACTCAAATCAGTGCTACTGCGCAAACTACAGTCACCCGTCTTCGTCCAATGCTCTCGACTCTAGTAAATAGTTGATATAGGTCTGTATGGAATGGAAAGGAAGACGAAGGAATCAACTTGGTCAGTCCACGGCCGCTTCATTGTACGGGAGTTAACTCAGATACAAGCCTCCAGTATTCCCTTCAGTGACTCGGAATCATTATGGACTTTCTGGATAAAATTAGTTGCAGTGACCTGAAGAGGCCATAAAGGAGATGTTTTTACAATAATATAATTATATATGTACACTTATAATGTTCTGTGCATAGTTAGAATTGCATGGAGTCAGTATCTCATTTTACTCAGTTTGGTAAATCGGAATAAAATAAAAATGACCACAATATATTTAAAATATTTATTTTATTGAATTTAATAAAATACAAAACATAGTTATATAAATAATACTTCCCTCAACAAATATACCTCTCCATCAGATCATTCTCTCCAGTTTTATGCAGTCTGAACTTGGGACGAGTTTAGTGTAATGAAGTTCTTGTTAAATATGAAATTTACGATTTTCATTGAATATTGCCAGTAATAGCAAAAACACATATGTTTTGAAATCCAAAGAAGAAACAGCTATGTATAAGCGTTTCAGAACTGCAATTCAGCTTTATCACAATTATTTCTCATACTAATTAAACTAGATATTTTACTCAGCTGGAGGAATAATGTTGACAAACACAAGCAATTCTCTTTATTCAAAAGCAGCTTAACTTTGAAAAAGTCATAAGACCTAAACATTTTATTCATCAAACAAGTTCTTACACTACATATTTGGATGTGTTTTCACTTTGGCATTGAAATAAAACTCCTAAACATCTTATGTGGTTAGCGTTTAATTCTGGTCCTTACATTCTAATGAAGTGCTCAGAAGTTTTAGTACTTGTTCCTCCAGCTGAATAAACGTTTTAATAGTTTTTATCACTCGAGGGACAGCGTGCTGCTTTTCACAATTTATCACTGCGATGTTAACAAAGACTACCACTATAATGAATATCAACAATGTACGTAATGGTCATGATGGGCGAAATCACTACAATTTCTTGACTACGATGGAATTATGTAGATGAGTTGTCGATACGATGAACTGCGAGGACTGCTGCTCAGACTCAGACTCCTGAAATCAAAAAGAACATTTTGCTTAGTTCCTTCATATCACAGAAAACTATTGTTACTCAGTAATTTTGACAGCTTTGTTAAGCAAGTCTGTAGAAGTTTGCAGACTCAGATGTTAAAAAGGTTCCTATTTGGCGTATAAGGTCATTTGTTTTGTATGGTCCAATAACTTCATCAACAAAATCATGGGGTTTGGAAATTACAACAATCGAAATTTTGGTTAGCTTAAGCTTTTTGGCTGTTATACCCAAAAATTGTTCAAAGATTGCTGTGAAAATATGTTATGTAGTGCAATAGTGAGATGGAAACCCTTGGCCACCCTGTCCTTTCGGAGAGTCACTGCGGAATTGTCGGCATCATAAAATAAGATCCACTATTGCTGAAGCCTTAAAACTAAAAGGCCATACAGTATTTCAGAAAGTGCATGACTCCTCTCGTCGGATTGACATACTAGCCATCCCAACAGGCTCATCCTCCGGATATATCATCGATCCAACAGTGATGGGAGCAGAATGAACAACAACCAGCCAAAGTACACACTGAAAAATGTCGAACCTACGAGCCTACCAACCCCTACTACCTTGAGAAGTACAATTTATCATCCATTGAACTTATTGGATTGATGGTTGGAGCAAGAGGAACCATACCTAGACACTTTGCTGAGTTTTGTAAAAAGTTCAGTCTCAAGGCCAATTTCATGTAGAACATTGCAGTTTTTGCTCTTCAAGGTTCAATCAAAATTCTCCAAAACCATCTATATTCAAATTAATTTCATTCTGTAGCGTATGGCTAACAGCAGAAGAGCGACACTTTTAGTAATTTCCCCTCTAAACTAGAATTGTTCGTTGTTTTCTTTTAGTCATCATTGGAATTTATTTCAGTGATAACCATGACTTGGCTTCTTGTGCTATTCTTGTTTTTATATAATAATATGTCTGTTTGACAGCCGTTACTTTTGGGAAAGCTGAAAGTTTTCTTTCGGAATAAAAATAATCAACCTGAGGCAAGCGAGATATCCCACAGCTTCTCATAATCGTTTTTTCAGCTGTTTATTACAGAGAGAATTTTACTTTTTAAATACAGTTTTATTAAGCTATTGAAAATTAAGCATTTGCATTCATTTTTGGAGAGCGTAGTTAAGAATATAAAATAGAACAGGCGTAGACATTTCAGATTATAAGAATAATAATTGAAAATTCTGTTTTTTGTGAAACATAGGGGCAACTAGCACAAAAAGTAGACTCCAATTTTAACTATCTCTCTTGAGAATATATGGAAAACTCTTTTTCACTTTTCTAATATACGCTGTATATTTTTAGTCATTAATTCAAGTATATCAGTATATATTTATTTAAATTAATGACGTAACGCACTCGTTTCGAATATTGGTTTCAAATTTTAGGGGTCCCTCACTTTTATTATGGTAAATGCTTGAGAAAAACATGTAAGAAAAGTATTCTTAACTTACCAGCACAGGTCTTCATGCAGGCCTGTTCTGTGCGGAAGTTGTTGCCGTTGCCATCACAGCCTCCGAACTTGAACTCGACGCATTTACCGGCTTCTGGGTCGTACCTCCAGCGTGGCAGAAGCGCGCGACAATGTCCTCTCACAGGGGGCAACGTGCACACTTGCTCTGCAATAAACAAATGAGTTATTTTAATATTCTTATTGAAGTAAGGGTTCAATATCGCTTGGCAACTAAAAAAAAATCAGTTGTGTGCTTTAACAAGATCTACATTTTTGCGTAGTAAGACTTTTACTTTCTCTACCACTTACATAGTAGGTAGAGAAGGTATTGCATTCCGCCCAAAAATTCGATACCCAAGTTTCAACGGAAATAACATCTTTTGAAGCCCCCTGAATGAAAAAAAAAACATTTTTAGAAAAAGGTCCATGTGTGTGTCTGTGAACAGCATAGCACAAAAACGAAAAGTCGATTAAATACAAAATTCGGTATTTAGGTTCAGTACCCCACCCCAAACTATCCTTTACGTGGAATATTTTTCGAAATGTTTGATTTTATAAAAAATGGCTCTAAGGATTTTGATTAATGATATTTACATGTCAAATAAAATGTATATCTTGAATTTTCTGGGAATAGCCTGTGAAGTCTTGTTCATTCGGAGAGAATTTTATATAATCTTATATAATTCTAAACGTTAAATGATAGACGAAAACATACCTAATACACAAAAATGTAGATCTCTTTAAAACACACAGTTTATTTCAAATAAGTTTTTTTGTGGCATAAGGCATTTCTGAGATATCCGTTATTAAAGTTCGAATTGTCCATTACTTTGTCACTCTTTTCAAGTTCTGTCAATATTCAATTGTCTTTTGCGATTGCATGGAAACAGTATGGACTTTTAAGGCCAGCGTATAGCCTCAGTTCTTAAACATTTGACTATCGTTCTCTTTGTACCCTAACGAAATATGTAATGCAGCTATTTCTGAAAAGATTTAGTTGGATTAAAATGCAGTTTGGTAGGAAAATAAGCTTTAATAAGAAACCCATTAATAAACGACAGAGGGTAGAGAAAATCATGTGAATGTATCACATCAGAAATTTTTTTCTCTCTTACGGTTTACCAGTTATACAAAAGGCATTCCGGATGAAAATGACTTCTCGGGCTATTACCAGAAAGTTCAACATATACGTTTCATTTGTCCTACAAATACTGAAACATATTTTGAGAAAATAAAAAATAACGAAAAATTATCCATATAAAAGATAGTTTGGTGTGGGAGATTTTCTCGAAAATTTTCTGTTGCATAGGAAGATGCTGAACTTAAATGACTTCGTTTCTGAGTAATGTTTTTGAGAAACACACACATGCATCTTTTTTGAAAAATTATTTTTTATTCGTGGGACCTCGAAACGTTTATTTCCAATGATATTTCCATTTCACATTTTTGGGTGATAAACAATACTTCCCCTACTTGCTATAGGTAAGTAAAGTAAGCGCCGCGAAGAAGGTTTAATGTCCACTTTAGTTACATTGTTATAGCTTTGAAAAACAGATTTGTATTAAAAACGGGTATTTTACAACGGTGGCATCTTCGCCCTTTGAGGTCGGAGGTTGGCACCCCTGGAAGCCGTCATCTCCAGCGAGGAGTCACAAATCACTCCGCCTTACAAATAACAGCTCTGCCCCTGTCGGCTTGGGAGCGTTCCTTTAGCTCGCTTCGTTTGCTCCAAAACCGCTCACCACCAAGTTATTTACTCGGTTCACGAGACCGTGAATAATAATAATAAAAAAGTCCGGGGAGAGAGAGAGTGAGTGAGTGAAGAAAGAACACGAAATGTTAACTTATTTATCAACTTTTGAGATTAAAAATGGTCCAAAAATAATCCTTTTCCTTTAAAAACCTCATTTCTCTCCAGCAAACACACAAATAGTTACTAAAGGGAAGCATACTTAAAACGTTTTATCATTTTTGAAGACTATTGGAGGGAACTTTGCAAACGTTCTGTTGTTTTCTCTCTAGAGTCCTTATATTCACAAAATCACTTTTCGCTCTTGACTGCATGCTTCAAAATGGCGCTAAATATCCGAGCATGACCTACGAAGCATTCAAATTTAATTCTAACACTCAAAGCTTTTCAGTTAATTGCTAAAAAACAGTATACCTCTTAGTCATAATTTAGAAAACAGTAAAATGTGTGGACTTTAATTGTTTAGGAGATACTTAATTTAATTCCTCATCAACCATGGTGCGAATTTTACCAGTAATTGCTTGAAAAGCCTAAACTTACAAAAATCGAAATTCAGTTACACAAACCTTAATCGACAAAATTGTGCTCAAATGTCGACCGTAATAAAAATATCAGTTTTGCTTTTCAAACTGATAACCGGATATCTTTGTATTCGCTCACAAACCTCCCCACTGAAATGAATACAAGAGCCTATTGGTCTGTTAAGAAGAGAGTAACGGACGATTTTTATCAAAACACAATGAGTTTTATATGAGCTGGATTTGAACTCCTAATTATTTACGAAACCAGTCCATTGGCGGAAAGAGTTTAAGAGGGAAATTCTGCCATAAATACGAAAGCAAAGGACACGCCTGTCGCCGAGGAAAATGCGTCAGCATTACAAAGCTTTATAAAGCATGCTCAGACGTTGGCATACTAAAATTCTGCTACAAATAAAGTGAAGCTTGCAATACAATAAGAAATCTCTTTGTTTATGCGTTCAAAATCTACTTGTATGAGTTGTACACAAAATATCTCCCCCTTGGTCCAACTTGAAACAACTTTTAATAAAGGAACTTGAATGTAAAAACTAACAAATTAATAAAACAACCATTGTGTGTGCCAAGCACGTATATGAAATTGGATGAATTTAAATGGATGTGGTGTTGCACAGTATGCCAGAAAAAGCAATGCAATTGATATTTCGTGCTAAGTGCAGTATTTTTCATTTCCTTAAAGAAAAAAGTTAAGCATTGTGTAGAAATAAACTGTATATCCAAACACATACACACACGCATGTGTTTTCAGTTTATTCTTACAAATTATAGAAAAAGATTCTAATGTGTGCAATGCTATAGAGCATACCTGTTGCACTTAAATTAAGGTTTATCGACCCCTACAACCAAGTTTAATGCACTGCAAGTATGTGCAGCTTGCTTTAGATTTGTATGTAATTTTCACAAATATCAACAAAGTGTGTTTCGTTGACATTCAAATGACGTATTACTGATAATTGCTTATTTCTTGAAAACTATGGGATGTTACCTATCATTACAGGATGCATGTGTGTAAATAAACCTGCTTATATTTACAGAAGGTGCGAAGCCTTTGATAATTTTAATGATTTCTTTCCCCTGTTGGGTTTTCGTAATTGTCTAAGCGGAAGTTCCATGTACATCCCTTGTTAAGTACAAATATTACAGGTCAGATAACTTACTGCTGCCACTGCTAGGTGCCGAGCAGTCGCATTTGGGACAATTTTCACCATCCTTGACGAGTTGACATCCCTTGCCGCAGGATACTGGAGCTCCTTCACAGGTTTTGTCCTGCTTTTTGTCTTCTGTAAGAGCCGCTGAAGTCTTCTTGCTGCACGCTCGCTCGCACTCCGTTACCGTTTGGAACCTGCAGAAGGGAGAATCTATACGTAAGAACAGTCCTACAGAGATTCAGAGGGAGAGATTTAATTATCTTAGAGAATTAATAGGCATTGTGATATAAGTTTAACGTTTGTAAGATTATTACAGACGATTTATGCTAACATGAAGTGAACAAAAATATAGGCTTTATAGGAGTATTTTGTTTCATAATTTTGAATACTAACTAGCAGATATCATATGATTATTAAAAGCCAGATTTTTAAAACTAGACATGTCCTTTTTTGTAATTCTGATTTTATACTTGTGCTCTTTTTCCACTGCAATACATAGGTTCGTTTCCAAACAGGTTTGCCGAGCAATAATTATTATTGTTCAGAGACGCAGGTAAATTCTAGGAAAGGTTAGATTCCTTGAAGTATGGACTGAACTTTAATGAAGTTACCTGAGTCACAGGAAATGTTTCAAGTTCAAAGCTATGCAGAGTTCACCTACCTGTTGCGATTGCCTCCACATCCGCTCCAGATGAAATTTTCGCATTTTCCAGTCTTAGCGTTGAAATAGTAGAGCTCGAAGAATCCTCTGCAAGGTCCAGTAGAAGAGGGTAGCAGGCAATCCTCAAATCGTACTTTTACCACTCTTTCTGAATCCTCTCCAGGATCAGCTCTGCTTTCTGCCTCCACTGTAACAAGGCAGTTTAAATTGGTTGTTAGTTTGGATAAGAAAATGGGGAAAATAGTGACATTTAATTTTTACTGCTCTTTGAACTGATCTTCCAATGTAATTTCATGCCCTTGCTCGGCCTTGTTCTAATTTAATTCATGTTTTTATACTTAAAGAATGATCAATTCCCACAAAAATCTCTGTAAAGGGCAGAGTTCTCGCATATCACAATTATACGTTACAAAACAAAAAAATAACAAAATTTTTCCGTGTAAAGTGTGGTTTAGGGTGGGAGGATTTTCCAAAATCCTTGTGTCACATTTTTGGAAGACGCTGAACTTAAATATAAAATTTGATGTTTAACCGACTTCTCGTTTTTGGGTGTAATTTCCTTCGTTATGACTGCTAAAGAAATTTATATTAATTGCAAATTTTAACACATATCCTTGATCTTTAATATAGTCGATAATAGGCTCAAAGCTTGATAACTGATGCTAACAAACGCTGGATCGGCAACCCATATATGTATTAAGCTGTTCCACGGGTAAATACCTAAAGCTCATTATTATCGTATTTAATCAGTGAATTTTCTGAGTCTTATATCATAAGATGAAAACAGACAATAAGCGTCCCAACATGGGGCCAGTTACATTTCCATAAAGCTACTGCGTTCTTCAATAGCGAGGGACACCAAAGAATTTGCAAATGTAACTGCTAAATTTCTAATTGAGGTTCAACCCAAAGACTTACTATCTGCATTTATTATCTCTAATATTCTGAAACAAACATGTCAAAAATAAATTTATATCTATAGCTAAAGTTCCATTTTCTGGAGTATAAGAGTTAACAATGTGTGAAAACGCTGGTACATAGTCTGTTGATAGCAGAACTTTGCAACGGCGTTTGTTTACACAGCACACTTCAGTGCCGAATGTGTGAACGCAGGAAAATGAGAGAACTATCCTTAGTCTTTAAGGTTATATATTTGATTTTTCAATTAATAATTTTTCTATGCCTTCTCTTAAGAAGCGAAATTTTGGCCAAAATCCTGAAACATATCGATTTTTAGATGTCCCGAAAGGTTTTGCAAACATATTAAATAATTAAACTGTTTTAAAGGCACGGCAGCTATATTTAATCTCCCTCCGCTGGATATATAGATATTCCTTTAAAGGGGAAAACTATCTTTTTTTTTCTCAGGACTTTCTTTCAGTATTGCAACTACTCCAAGGACTTTATGTCATTCTTCCTTAATATTATACGTTTTTGTATATTGGCACTATACTGTGCATGTCTTTTGCCCTTTTTTTAAAAAATAAAAAGATTATACCCCCCCCCAAAAGAAAATAGAAACATGGTTAGTGAAACTTAGAGATTCAGAACTAAGGAGAAAGAAATATTGTGAATCCTAGGCTGCTGAATTTCTGAAATTCATGGACAGTCATTTCTGTATAGAATCGCGGGTTATAATTTCCGTTTTTCAAGCCAGTTTTTGTATTACCTTTCCGGAAAACAAAAATAACAAAAATGTGAAACTTAAGTAAATTAATCAGGAACCCACTGCAGCTTCCACAAAATTTGAGCCCTTTAGATCCAGTGGTTTAAAAGTTTCAAATTCTGGTCCTAGTATTCTTTAATGTTTTTAAATGTTGCATATATCTGAATTTGCGGGCATTATTTCTCGATCTGTAATTTGACGTTTGTTTCAAAATTTTGTTTGTTCCAGTAAATGTTTAAAACAAGGTTCCAGTCTCTCTTTTCGATAATAACAAATATCGGAACAAAATTCAGTACTTTCTTCAGTTCTCCATGAAACTGTCACACTAAATTTTAATTGGAAAAACAGAATCCCGGAAAAAACTGATATGATGCGTTTTAAAAACGTATTTTAGTTACAAAGAGAGATACACTCACTCGAGAGTACAGGTAGAGTTGGGCTGATATTGCATGTAAACATTCAACCGTCTTTAATTGTTCAAGAGCTTATATTCTGTGTTAGGTATAATTATTCAGCTTTATTCTTAAAGCCTACAGTCCTTGCTGCTGTGCACTTGAAACACCAAGAGAGTGAACAAAATTCTTTAATTGATTGTCTTGAATTATTTAGTTGTGTTCTTAGGCTTCTAGATTCCTGCATTCATAGAACTGATATACCTCTCGTTTTCTACGACTTAAAATATTTTAAATAAACAACAATTAATTTCGTTAAAAATATATAAAATTCCATCGCGCAGGATCTTTCTTGCTCTAGAATACAATGTTGAAATAGGGGCTTCCATGCTGTAGCAGCTGAAAATCCGTTTCTGCCATGGCATCCTTGACCAAATGGAATGATGGATAGTCACACCCTGTACGTTTCAACATGTATAAACAGTGTCGAGGTCAGATGATATGTTAACGTATCCGTTGCCAGGACATCATTAGTTGCACCAATTAACTCAGCTATGCCATTCTGCAGAACAAGACACAAGGGTAACATCATGGCATCCGAGCAAACAATTCAATACTTGCTCTCGCACAATGTCGCCAATTAATATTGTGTTTCTAAAGGAATAAACAATTTCCAGTGAGATTCCGTAAATAATCGTAACTGTAGCTAAGCCAGACAAACAGCAACACTAGACTCATTCGTATTTAAAATGTTGCTGGTTATTTTGACAGTTCCTCCTGAGCACATCAAAGCGTATGTGTTTATTTGTAGCTTAGTGATGTACATCATTTCGCGTGTACTATGCAATAAAAGTTGGACATTTAGACATTATCTAGTTAGCATTGGCGATGTATCGTTCTCATGCTTAATATTTCGAGAAACTGTACAGCATTATCGACTCTCTCCGTTGATTAGAATAATAATTATAATACTTTCATTTATTTACATATTTTTATTTATTTTTTTAAGTTAAACGCCCTTTAGCCCGGTAGGTTCAGATTCGAATGTGAGGCAGACACGCTACCCCCACACCACACAGCGGACCTCGGTTTATTATTTATCAGCTTTTCGAGAATAAACGAATCTGAAGAGAAAATATTCTTTAAAACACTTAGTTTAGCTTTTTACCATATGTTCTTTCATATCTCGTTTATTAAATAATATCAATAAGAAATGTTTGAAAAAGGCGTTATATTTACATTGTTATATATACATTGAGTTCGTGTTGTAAATGATATACGATTTAATGTTTTTGTACTCTTAATGTTTAATTGCATTAATCTAACTATGAGATTGCGAGTCTACGTAAGTAAGAATGGTAGTATCATATAACGCTAAGAACATTTTGCATACTTAGGACCATAAAGGTTGTTTCTATATCTTTGTCAGTTTGAGAAAACAAGAAAGAAATTTCATCTATAATTCATATGTAATTCAAAATACTATTATCTATTTAAGACTTCATTAGGTTTTGAATACTGATGATAATAAAAATTACTAATTCTAATTTAATGGCCTTCATTAGAAACTGATCTATAGATACACCCTTTAAGAATGCCATTTGTAGTATAGGATAAAGAGCATCAGGAAAAGAAGATTTCCCACCAGTCTTAAGGTAATAAGTATCTCTTGTACGTAACTTTAATTTTTCACGTATTAAAAGATATTAAACATTATAGGTTGAATTACACTGTTGAAATACTTAATATTCTGCAATTTTTACTTATTGAACAGATTTATGACTCATACATCACAGCATTTATATGTTCATTGCCTACAGATGTATCACAACATACTTTACGTGTCCCTTTTGGAATTGTTCACTTTTTATTCAAAATATAATTCCAAATGTAAATTTATCTTCTTCGCTGGCATCGAGTGATTATTTTCTCCGCGTTAAGTTATTCACGACACATTTTATTTAGAAATGACTTCAAATTAAGCAATAAGTGCCTAGTTATACCAAAATGTGAAACAACGTTCAAATGTTTATTGCAAGCAAGGAGGAATAAATCCAGAAGTCGTAGTGATGTACTTAAATCATCTTCTTCAGATACAATGCTAGCCTCTAGTTCCCGAGGTCGCGGATTCAAACCCGGCTGAGGACGATGAATTTTTTTCGGACGTAAAAATCCTTAGCGTAGCTTCCTTTGGAAGGGGAGTAAATCCATTGACCCCGTGACGTAGATTTACGGTACGTAAAATAACCTCAAGCGTGATAAAAAGGCCTCTGAGCAAAATTTCCGGTCTTTCACGCCCAATATAGAATGGGACGCTAATAACCATAGTAGTTAAAGAGCGTCCATAAATAAAAACTCAATTTGAATTTCATGTTCTTCAGATGACGCAGTTATATTTGGAACATAGGTATAAAATAACTATATTTCGAAAACGGCAAAGTTTTTTTTTCACTAACACAGTGTGGTTTATACTTCCAGTTTATAAAAAAACGCCCTGTGAAGGGTTTTTGTGTGGTGGAGGATCGTTGAGAACAGTTCAAAGCATTGACACTTAACACCAGCAGTCCAATGAAAGACAAATAGAAAGCGGCAGAAAGACCTATTATTGATCACTTTTATTAGGACATTGACAGCAAGAGAAATCTTTGTCGTATGTTTAATGAAGTCGCAGAGTTCGTTGGCCGAGTTATTCCGTACATGCTTACATACGCATAACTTGTCCCAGTCTTCGCACATTAACAATCTGCTGAAAAGGAAAGTCACCTCTCGTATACTGGTCATGTCCAGACCCATTCCAGACGGTGATTTGGCTGTGAAAGCTATGAACAAAACAGTGCATTTGAAGTACACTAACTTCTAGTGTCAATTTATTTGCTTTTGACAATAAATGTCTTGGCTGACGATATATTTATATCGGTGCGTTATTTTATTATGGCGTCATAAAGATGGTAAAAAAAAGAGCGCCATTCTTAACAAAGCGTACATAGATTATGGATTACTATGTAACCTGAGCTAAAGATTTAGAATTATAGAGTCATGTCGACTATCAAGCTTTTAGAGTACTTTTAAAACAAACTTTTCTCTGCATTTAACTGCAGGTAAGAGAAAAATATTGGATACAGGTATATATAGGTATATGTAATATTGCAGACTTGTTTATGATTGCACAGAGATGCTAAAACTTAGTTATTATTTAAATAACGTTGAAACTTAGAAAACGCTGCAAATAGATAAAGTGCATATAAAATTTGTACAGAAATGGGTTTATCGACTTTGTTAATATACCTATGTAAAACTACATTTCAGAAATGTTTGCTCGAATAGAGGTATTTGAAGTTCTAAAACAAATTAATGAATGACCAAAATGAATTACTTTATATACAACGTGATTCATCATAACTGAAAGAATAAGTAATAAAATTTTCATACTTCTGGTTTAGATATTTTGACAGGTACAATGAAAATTGTTATAACACCTTTTTTTTACCCTGGAGAAAGTATTGTATTCCACCCAAAATTCTATGCGTGCGCGAGCGCGCGTGTGTGTGCATGAAAACAGTATAACTCGAAAACGAAAAATCGGTTAAACACCAAACTTGGTATTTAAGTTCGACGTCTTCCAAGTATGAGATACGAAGATTTTTAAGAAAATCCCCCACCCCAAACTACTCTTTATATAAACAAAAATGTTAGTTTTGTTCTCTCAAAATTGTTCTAATATATGTTTTTGAGATATTTGAATGGAAAAGAACTGAACATCTTGAATTTCCTGCAGTGTGAAGTGCTCTTCACTCTGAGCAACATTTATATAATTGGTAAACCATAAGAGAGATACAAAATCTTACCAAACAAAAATGTAGACCTCGTTAAAGCACACAATTTATGTAAAACAATTTTTTTGTGGAGTTTACCATTTCCGAGATATTCTTTGTTGTTGGGTTGATTTTCTAATACTTATACTTTTCTCAAATGGGAAGTCCCTATTTGTTTTTTTCTCATCATGCAAAGAGCGTGGAATTTCAAAGCCTTTACATAGCGACATGCTATTTAAAAATCTGACTATCACATTAGCTACTATTTCCTACCAAATGTATAAATGTGAATTGAAGGTTTGTCTGGATTAACAAAAAGTAGGTAGTTAGAATAATAAGCTTTTGAAAGGGTAGTTTCAGAAGAGTGAATAGAGAAAGCCATGTGAATGTAACATATCAGATCTTTTTCACATATTTTAGTATACTCTCACAGCCAAGTACCCTTAAATTCTCTGGTTATATAGGGTATATTTCATCCTTCAGAATATTGTAATTAACAAAAACAAAACCTTCGGTATTTGAACCTAAATTCCGCTAAGGAACCTTACACTGCAGTTATCTTGCAGATATATTGTCTTAAAACACGAGGGAATAAAGCGAAAGAAGCTATAAACGTAGAGGAAAAAGAGGAATTAAAATCTATGAAGTCCCATAAATATTTTATTGAGCATTTTTATTGTACTTCGCTGTACTGCGGCGAGACACCTCAGGGCTGCAAGTTCAGATAGCCCAGAGTACGAGCGGTAAGCTAAGTCGATATTTTCCTTACATCTGAGGATTCCCTACCGCCTCGGCTAAGTGAAATATTTGAAGGCGTCCATATAAATTAATAAGCGGGCGCTAGCGAGGGTAACAGGGCTATATATTTCCTTTTTTTTCCTTGCAGCCGCCGTTGTTTTTCTCTTACCTATACCTGAAATAATGGTTTACAAAACCAGGCTCTTTATTTATGTCTTTGTTGTGCGGTAAGGAAGCCACGGAGGAGTAAGATTCGCGAAAATTTAAACATAATTTTATATAAAAGGAAGAGGTGTAGGAAGGAAAAATATGTCTAGTTAAGAGGTAGGTTTTAATCTATCTGGATCCCGCATAATAGCATAGTATCCATTAAATTTATCAGAAATAAGAGCAGTTCTAATTTCTTAACAACATTTAATATTCTGCTATAGTTATTTTTGAGAGGTAAAAGCAAACAGGCTCAAAAGTGTGATAAAATACTTAAAAATTCACAAAGTAGGTATGACGCAGAAACATTGGTCAGTAATGCTCTCAAAAACATGATCATAAAGAAGTTTGAAGAGTTTGTCCCCAAATTTCTGTAAGGTTTGGAAACGGCAAAGAATTCGTTATAAAACTGTTAAAGAACGCGATGTTTACGTTCGAGCCGTAGGCAGTATTGAAATTCCGCACTATCAAGGAAATATCACTTTTTTAATAATTACGTAATGTATCGTTTCACACTATCTGGAACTAATAAATATTGGAATCTATGTTGAAAATATACACGTATATACCGCTCATTAAACATAAGTAAAGCAACATGCCTGTTTTGTTTTCTGAGAATTTATAAGGTTTTGAGAATTAGATTAAATATCTGTCTATTTTAAATAAATGCGATATAGAATGAAACAGAGATTTTATTTTCTAATTATATTTTGCATTTTTATGCTATTGTGAAGTGCTCTCATGTTTTATTCTGAAATATTCATTATTTAAATTTAAATTCAATATTAGCTGAGAGACTGTTCGTAATGTGTGCATCAAACTCATATGGAATACTGCAAATTTGAACACGCATCTCTTGAAATGCTTTCATGGATTCGTCTGAAGAAACGAAGAAACGTACGTTCCCTGTTTTACTTTTTAATATTTTTAATACCTTCAGTCCAGATTACTTAGATTCACGTTTTCAGTTTCTCACAACAGAAAATTAACACCAGTTACTCCTTTCCACCCTTCATCACAAAACATCATCATTTTTAGTTGCAGTAGCCTGCCTCTAGTGTTCTCTCTCTGGTGATCTGCTGGATATTGTATAAATTTAAAATTAGGTTGCAGAATTATGTTTCAACAAATGTAATTTAAATTTTATCTTGTCTGTGTGTGAACCATCTCTTGGATTTGTTGTACTATGTGTTCTTTCAGGAATGCTAGATCCTTCAACATTTAATTTTTCTGTTTCGAAAGTAGTACATTTTGATATAATTTGGAACAAATACATTTGCCAGACTAAAGTCTGTGCGCTTAACGAACCAGTTTAGTTGCAATTACCTACAAGCATATTCAAACTAGCGACTGTACGTTTATATACATGGATTTTTAAAAAAAATCCACTTTTTTAGGATTAAAGTGTTCATTGAAAAATATTCCAACAGAAACTTTTATAGGATTCAGAAATATTTTTGAGATGGCGAAATGATATACCACACATTTAAGAGTTAAAATTGTCCTAAAATATATAACTACATGTAAGTACAGAAACATTTTGGTACTATGTGTCATGACATGAACCTGAATACCCAAAGCTATTCATCTCTGATTTATATGTTCACAAAATCATCCATTACTTGTAAGTGTTAAACGTTGCACGGGTCATACCCGAGATTGATTTTACCGTGTGTGGTAATTAAGGATTTGAAGTGAACAATCACTACGTTTCCATGGAGGAATGAATTCGATTTCAGCACACACTCCGTACTGAATACGATAAGCGTTTTCATGTTAAATTCAATACGTACTGAGATCGATTTGGATACGCAAACTGGACTTACTTTGGCGAAGGGTGAACCTGTTAAACATAAAAGTTTGTTGTCCTATGTGTTAAACGAAAGTTTTGAGGTTAGTGTAACTATGGTTTTGTAAGAAATATACGACGTTAGTATTAAAATGGTATAGTGTCTATTATTGCACCAGGTTCTGACAGGTTTATTGTTCCTTCACGAAAAGCTGTAGCACGACCAATGGGCACAATAAAAGCAAAACTACAGACTTGTATTTCACAACACTGCTTCAGAAGGAATGAGAGAAACGTAGTCCAGTATGTTGGGTTAAAGAAAGAAGCTAAGATTGGTGGGAGGGAACGTACATTTCGTTACATTTTAAGGAGGAAGATTGGCTTGAAAATTTCCGAATTAACCATGCCAGGTTCAAATTCATATTCCAGCAGCTTGAACCAGATTTATAGCACAACAAACAGTTTTTAGGAGTTTCATAGTCTCTAGGAAAAAGAAAAAGACAAGCGATCAGCATATTACAATGATTGTAGTAAAAGCGCAGAAGTTAGTGCTCTTGGCATATTCAATACGATTTCAATACCGTAGGGCGTTTCATGCAACAAATATTCGATCCGATCCTGCTTCCTAAGAGGATTCAGTTCAATCTAAGTCCGCGTTTCCATGCAGTATTCAATACGAAATGTGTACTCAAATTTATTTCCAATTCCCCACGCAAACGTGGTGCTTGAGAAACTCTATAGTGGTAGGTTCAGGTGTGGTTTGGATCCTTTAAGTTGTTCAAATGAAATCCTGTGTTTCCGGTTCATTTCATGTTTATCATCCTTCACAAATTAAAGTAATTGTCTGCTCGTCACCGTTTTTGTTCGCTTGATGAAATTATATTGATAACCAATCTCCACTGGAGTTATTTGCCCGTTGCTGTTGCACATGTCTGCGCGACTTGCCGCTGAAGCCGATATTACGAATCCAGGACGGTTAAGCTCAACTTTTGGTCACTGGCGAAGCACTCGGCATAGCAGTATCCATCCTCAAATTGGCAGGCTGAGGGCTGCCCGAAGGTGTGATATGAGTGTATAAGACTGAATAAGGCTTAGCCAAGTTCAGATGGGATGTGCGGTCGGACGAAATTTAAAAGGGAATGAAAGGAGGTAGCAAGATTTGCTGCTCAACGGTTGCTGGTCATGGTACAACGCCCTTGTGCATCGCTAGTGCACTTTTAGATTTTCAAAGGTTATTTAGGGGTTGTGAATTTTGAACAATCAATCATCTCTTGGAGGGATTGTATAGGAGCTCAGCCTTAGCTGCTGCTGAAATTGCTCCATGGTTACAGGATGTGCCCGGATGCCATGCGGGGAAGCCAGTGCCGCCTCAATTGACGTGCTCTGGGGTTATTATTCCCTAGAGACCGAATGAGAGCGCCCCGATGGTGTGCAGTAGGACCGAGTGTCCTACACTCAACCCATAAGCTATCTCTCGCTATTTTCATGTATCTACCTGCGCTATTGTCCAAAGCAACCCTTTCCTTGTGGCTGCATGGAGATCGCACGATCCAACCCCTTCCTTACGCAACTTCTGTTAGAATATTTGTGGGTTTCCCCACTGTACCTGTCTGAGGAATAAGTGCAGACGGGAAGCAGAGGAAGCTCGCGCAGAAACTTAAGACAGACCGTATTACGTCACCATTCCCGGTACGTAGCATGTACAGATCTGCAATAAGAAAAAGCAGTAGTTGAGTCTGGTAGTCACAGTGGACGGATTCGTAATCGTAAACACTCAAAATGCAAATACCGCTACGCGAGGTCATACGCTCACAAAGTAGAAAAATCATCTTCAATGTGTAACAGTTTCGTAAAACACAGTAACGTAAAAGCCTAACTATTGCATTACGTACGTTGTGTTAATGTTTTGATGGTCAGACTGCACTGTACAAAAGGACAGTCCGGGCGTTATCTCTCCTGTTAAACCTAGCCATGACACCATGGCACACTGGAGATCTCACCTGAAACCTGCACTCTTTCGTCAGACAGGAGTATACTATAATTTTGAGGTTAGGTTCTATCATTATGTAACATCTACCCCCTTGTGCTACTAGAAGTCTGCGCTTGGTTACACGTGTTCGATTGTCTATTTTTATAAAATCTCATACCATTTCTCTATTAATTTATACATTAGACACAATTAAATCGATTACCCCTATTAATGTCGGCCTATAAACCTAGCTAATATGTATTTTGAAATTAATAAAGATAGACAAACAAATATTCTGTAGAAAAACAGCATAAATCAATCGAATAGACGTAAATAACGACATTTTGGTTAACAGCAATCTGGGTAGCTTGAAGGTATCTTATCTTGTAAAGGAAGCCCTGACCTTGAGTACGCTTATCAGCTGTTTCTGTACAAATTTCAAGTATCGTGCTCAGCCTGTGACTCATTTTCCATAATGGGTTAAAGACTCAAAACTTTCGATTATGCTATGCTGCTGAAGTATAGTCCTTGAAGGTTCGCTCAAATGCAGAGAACGCAGGTCAGTGCGACCTTAGAAACGTCTTGCAGCAGTCAGATTAGTATCAACACACCTTGCATTGGCTGCAGGCCAAATCTGCACTGTAGGACGAAATCATAATGCACGTCCCTAAGTTTGCTCAGGAATGTTTGAAGGTTGCTCAATGATAAAAATGGCACCGACTTGTAACTAACTATGTTTATTTCACAAAAAGTCAGTACATTTGAAGTGACTTCCATAGACTTCAAGAACGTGATGGTTGTATGTAGTGCGCGGATGTTTAGGAAGTTATAACACTAAAAATAGACAGGCAAAACAGGCAATTAAAACGTAATAAAGTAAGTACTCTGAATTTTAAAAGGTCTTAATTATAATGCCTTTAATAACCAACCTTTGGTTTAAAATAATACAAATGATACGTTTTTATTGTGGCACACTACCACAAGGTATTGCTGTACATATTCTTGTGTTACACTCTACCGATATCAAATAATATAATGATTTACACAAAGAACACTGTTACTGTCTGCTAGATGTAGTAAGGGCTGTTGGAAGTAGCCTTATTTTCTTGTCACCACTCTTTGAAGTGAGAGCAGATTTGTACTTTGTTGTTAACATGTGTTGATAGATTCTTTTTCCTGATTAATTGCCTTTTCACAAACCTTACACAATAAAACTGTTTCATCAGTTGAAAACACAAGAACACCAAATTTAATATCTATGAAGTTAACTTTGCAATGGTTGGCTGAATTTAGACATCGTAAACAAATGACGTTATGCCTGCTTTCACCCGACAGGAACTGACCATTGCTATTCGTCAAATGTTTTCCCTAAAATTCTTCCTGATACTGGGAAATCCACTTTCAAAGAGAAATGCTCTGAACTCTTAGCAGGTAGCAATATTAGAATACAAATTGTGGTCACATTCCAACATAAAGAGTTTCCAAGTGGTGCCTATACTCTAGAGTTACCTGAATGTAATAGAAACATTGAAAATAAATTCAGAAGGCTTCATACCCAGTTGATTTAAAAACAAAAAAATTGGCATCTATAATTCAAATAGGCAGCTAAATCTTAAAGAGGTAAAATAGACAAACTAAAAACTGATTATATCACTTCCAAATACGATTATACCTACACGACTTTTGATTTATTACCCCCACAGTAAAAAAAGGTATTTTGCGTAACATCCGGGCCTTAGTTATAGGCGTGCATTAAAATCTGAGATATTCCAGCTGAACTTGCATATAATGGATTACCGACAAGGAAGGAGTTCTTATTCAGACAGGAACTTTTGTTACAAATTTGTACATGGGATATCCTCTGTATTCACAAACAGAGGATAGTAATCCATACCTGATTAGCACAGAAACTTCGGCGTGGTTTTAAAAAGCACATCAAAAACAAGATGTGAATTGCAATTTGAATTATGATCTTGAAATTTTAGCAATTATGGGCGCTCATTGATATACCCACATATGAAGACAGAAGAAGGCCTAAATGACGTCATGTGTGTATGAGTGCTCATTTCTTATGATGATCTGGGTTAGATTCTCGCTGGTACATGAGGATTTCTTATTATCTACCTTCTACCATAGAGTCTGAAAGTATGAATGTGGGGATGAGTGTTAAAAGCGAAAGTCAACGGCCCTCCCCCAAAAACAACTGTTCCCAAAGTCAGTCACCAAAATGACCAGAGCATCTAAAAGTGGTTTATTTAAATGAAGCACAGAAGCCAATGATTTTTCAGTCTTTCTCAACATTGTAACGTAAGCCAATGCACAATTTTTATAAAGAGTTCCCGTTGTAGCCTGAACCATATTGGCATAATTAACTGATAGCTGGCTGATTCTATAGCTTGCACGTGGTCAAAAAAGAGTTTGGAATCAACTAAGATTCACAAATGGGAGACTGTGAAATGAGAACCATTGTTGTTATTGGGGAGTTCAGCTTGATTTTGTTTTAATAGAAGAATTGCATGCTATGGAACTTGATCATTTTTATTGAGGATGTACTTATTACAATGGAACAGCTTAGTACATATTAGAAATGCAACTCCAGTGTAAATGCCTGATGGCTTCTACTGCTTTGAATGTTCAGTGAATACCAGAGAATTAGTACACGGAACCATTAAGAATAGCCTGAATAAAAAACGAGAGCGAAAGTCTACAAATAATGGTTACACTTACATAGGTGTTAAACTTAAGTACTTAACAATACAGAAAAGAAAGCAGAAAGCGATGAAATGAAATTCCTAATTATGTTAAAAGAGTTTAAAATAACTAACCTCAAAATTGGAGCTACAAAGTTTTAACAACAATAAATAGTCCCTAAAGAAGCTGCATAGGAACAATATTGGAATGCGGAGAGATGATTTGTAATCTTGGGTGATTTAAAAGAAAATTATACATCTAGTTTAAGTAATGATACAATAAGCGACAGTTCTGTTCGTAGCAGTTCTTAAGAAACAGGTGATTTTAATTATAATGAAAGTCACAAGGCTGGTGATAAATATGTGATGTTTTCAAACCTCTTGCTTACGAATATAGCATTGAAAAGTGGTTTTGTACATGAAGATGATAAAAGTAATGTAGGTGATAATATCGATGATGAAAACATTGAAATGTGAGTAATGTATGTAAGTAATGCACATTTGCTTCATTGTTATGTGTCTTGTTAATTAATTTAGATTATATTGATAGATTCACTTAATTTATAATACTTATGTTTAAAGCATTTTGTGGCATTTTTTGCATATCTGCATATAAGATTCCATTAAACGGCGGTGGGTAGAGCTAATACTGGTATCTCATTAACGCCTTAGTTTGTATGATTTCATATACATATTTCTCCGTCAGTTTAAATCATTTGTCAGTGACATAAGGTATTAATAACTGCTACTAAATGAATTTTCATTGTGTAAACACCACAAATGATTAAGTTTAAAAATGGATGCTATTGCCTAAAAAATTATAAAACCATCAAAATAAAAACGTTTGTTCTTTCTGCACATACAAAATTAGAAGTTTCTCCTTGTTAATTTGGCTACTAGACAAACTTTAATGTGGATAGACTATATTTTATGCAGTCACTTTAAACACGGTACATAAAACTATATGGGTGCAACAATTGTAAGAAATATTTCAGAAAAGAGTTCAAATATAAACATTTAGCATGAAAATAAAGTATGTTGGATAAAAATTGTGAAGTTAATTTGATTTAGATATAAAATTTCTATTAATTGTTGGAGACTTTGAATAGAAATGTTACACAGAATCCCTTGTAGGAAGCAACCAATCACAGCGCAGCAGAACAATGCCCTCTTTCGGAAATGCAGCGAAGCGAAGTTTAATTAGCCCGGAGTCTAGGCATGCGCATAGCTCCGTTGGGAATAATAGCTTGGTAAATGACTGAAAGTACTCACCAACAATGGCGTCATGATAGGCTCTGGCGCTAGCAGAAGCCACAAGAATGGACAGCAACACCGCTGACAGCATGGATGCGATCGAAGCCATGTTTTGGTATCGATACACGCAATAAAACACTTTTATCGAAGTAGAGCAGCTCTCCGTTGCTAGGTTACCGCTAGAATGACTTGGAATCCTCTGGTACTCAAACTTGTATATGTACCCGGTCGTGTGTAACTTGCTTATGTTACCAAACCCCCTCCTAATTCCCTCTCCGCCTTACACTTCTCCTACTTCTATCCCCCCCTTCTGTGTACCAGCATTTCCCCCCTTTCCAATGCCTTCGTAGTATGTCTCAAGATTTTTTTTTCTTTGCCGGCAATCTCACTCACTGAGGTCATCAATTTGTTGGGTTTCCATCCTAGTTGTGGTCAAAGAGTTTAATTTACGGTTTGGGATACTTAGAACCGACAGGGGACTCCTCCGTCCTTGAAAAACCATTTCCTGGGAATCCACAATTGCTTTTATGAGCAGCACACTCTGAAATGCTTATTGTATACCTAATACATTTCAGCACCGAAGCATAAGAGCATGAAAAACATCTAAAAGAAGAAGAAAATATGTTACATTCAAATGTCCTTCTCTATCCACTCTTCTACTAACCATTCTTACAAAAACTTATTTTTCTGTCTATTTCATATTATTCGGTAAAAACGTTTGCAGAATTAATGATTTTATGGAAATTTTGTTCTAGATACAAAGGGGATACAAATTTTGAAATCGGATCGCAATATACTGACCTTGAAATTCCATACCCTTTCCATGACATTCCAGACATTACTGAACGTGACAACACTTTAAAACATGATAAAGTACTGAAAAATCCAAACCAATATAAAAAATAATAACAGGTATCTTGGAAATGGCTGCTGCAAAAGGTAAAAAAATAAATAAATAAATAAGTTGTGCTTTAAAGACATCTACAGTTTCTGTGTAGTAAACTTTAATCCAGGTATTTCTTATGATTTACTAGTTGTATAAAGTTATACAAAATCCTTTACGAATGAACAGGAATTCATAGACTATTCTCAGAAAATTCAAAATATACATTTTATTTGCCATGTAACTATCTTAAATACGTGGTGTTTTAATAAAAATTGTTAGAACCATTAAAAAAAAAAAAGAAACATTTTCCATGTAAAAGGTTTCCTAGGTTGTGGATACCTTCTTGACAGTGTGCGTGTCGCATCTTAGGAAGGTACCGAACTTAAATACCAAATTTGGTATTTATCTATGTAACATTACGTTTTTGATTATGCTGTTCAAGATATAGGTACACATAAGGAACTTTTACAAAATCCTTTTTTTTTTATTCAGGAGGCCTCAAACATGTATTTCCGATAAAATACAATACTTCCTCTACCTACTGGGTACGTGTTGGATAAAATAGTGACATTAATAGGATAAATATACTTATATATGATTAATAATTATATTTTAGGAGTTTCGTAAAACGTACATGAAATATCAAATTTCACGTGCCTTAAAAGCGAAATTTAGACAAGTATGTTGAAAGTGTTGAACGTATTTTTAAAAAATTAAATTAGTTTATTCCAATTTTGGACACCTTATTTCTAAAGTCCATGTTGATGTTCGTTTTCAAGGGCCATTGAAGTGCCGTTTTTGGATGTATGTTTATTTGGCTACTAAGATATTAAATAACAGTATATCCCTTCTCCTTAATTTAACATTTTCAGCATTTTTCAATATGCAAGAAAGAGTTTCGGCGGTTATTTGATGATATTTTTAGGACTATACACACAAGGAATAAAAAGCATGATGTATAGTTTTCTATTAAATATAAACAGTTTTTAAGTAATATGCAATTAAAGCTATGGTAATTAATATTGTGATGTGAGATAAAAGAAAATTAAAACTTTGCATTTAGTTTAAATCTTTCTATATTTGTAGCTCATATAATTACTCTTCCTGGAAACAAAAATAATTAATGCATTTGAGAGTACAATATGCATTCTACATTTGAGAATATAAGTATGCATTTTGCATAGTAAATAGTAGTTGATCAACAAAATCAAAAATGTTTTTCAAATTAGGAGAATGAACATTTGCATGAAGTGTGCTTTATACAAACTTCAATGTATAGTATAAATGTCAGAATGCTTCGATAGATATTATAGAATTTATTTATTAATTTCTTACATTAATTGATATAGAAGTTTGAAATTGAATTTATGAGTAAAGCCCACATGTTAGGCAAAATGCCTTTTCTACTGGTTGGTAACAAATAAAACGTTATGTAGATACATATACTCATGTTTTAAGGTGTTTGGAAATGAAACAACCAGTTTTTATTTTGCCTTTTTAAGGTCTAAATGTCTATTTAAATTATAAATACCAATGCTTGTCTTTTTTAAGTCGACTTAAACTTTTTCAGTTTATTTTCAATTTCCCTATTACATTCAGGGAACCCTAGATGATGGACACCCTTGGACATCCTTTACTTCAGAATGTGACCATCTTTTGTATTGTAATGATTGTATCTGCTAAGGGTTTTCAGCATTTATCTTTGAAAATGGGATTCACAATATCAGGTAGTATTGTAGGTTAAATTAAATTAAATTGAGTTTTATTTATGGACGCTCTTTAACTACTATGGTTTTTAGCGTCCCGTTCTATATAAGGCGTGAAAGACCGGTAATTTTGCTCAAACGGTCTTTTTATCAGGCTTGAGGTTCTTTTACGTGCCATAAATCTACGACACGGGACCACCGGTCACCGGCTTTACTTCCCTTCCGAAGGAAGCCATGCTAAGGATTTTTACGCCCGAAAAAATCCATCGCCCTCCGCCGGGTTTAAACCCGCGACCTTGGGAACTAGAGGTTAGCACGGCACCACTAGTCCACGGAGGTCGACAGTATTGTAGGGAAAACATTTTGATGGTTGGTGGTTAGTTACTGTTACGCGAAGGCAAACATATACATTTACTTAAGATGCTTAAATTCAGTCAACCATTGAAAAGTAAATTTGGCTCCCGTGTGTTTTCAATTGATGGAACAGTTTTATTGCGTAAGGATTGCGAAAAGGAAGTTAATCACGAAAGAAAGTATTTTATCAATCATCATATGTTAACAACAAATTACAAGTGTGCTCTCGCTTCAAAGAGTGCTGATAAGAAAATAAGGCTACTTTCAACAGCATTGTAGCATCTAGCAGACAGTCACAGTTGTCATTAGATTTGTGTAAATCACGAGTTGATGTCGTTAGAGTCTAACACAAAAAATTTACAGCAATACCTTGTGGTATTGTGCAACAATTAAAAGTATATAACTTGCATGACTATTAAATCAAATATTGGTTATTAAATATATTATGATTATACTTTTAAAAATGTACAATCTCGTTCATTGATACTCTCCATTTCTCCTCTTTTCTTGAACTTTCAAGGTGTGCAATATTGCTTCCGAGTTCTTACCGGAACAGCTGTAAGAGTGGGGATGATTGGTTTCCCCGATGACAATGTGTTACTATAACGGTACTCTTCAAGTTCGTTCAGTGCAACCGTTTCTGACGTAATGGAAGCCTTCCAGATAGACCCGCATGCCGGGGTTTCCCTCAGAGCGCAGTGATAAGAGATCAGAGGTTATTCCCTCCAGAACATTCACCAGCATTTTCGGAGGTCGACCTAGGGACAGCACGCTTATCTCAGCGGGACCTTCATCTGCCTTGTTATTTATGGCAAATGTAATGATGCAACACTAACCCACATAGTTCGCGATTTTGTGAAGTCTTTAACCTCCCGCACATGCTGCGGTTACAGAGAAAAGAAATGCAGAAAAAAGCTTTGAGACAAGGTTGATACCATTACTGTTTGACATGCACTAAAATGCTACAACCCACAGTGGAAAGAAAGAAACGAAAAGGAATAACAGTAAAGAATCAATGAGTTTATTTTCAACTTCAAATTTCCTGCAGCTATAAATACAAAAACGTAAAACATAAAATAAACATGTTTTCCATTAGCCAAAAAGTGAAGTTTTTTTCACATTCTAGCCCTATCAATTACGATAAATATTTTCTGAAATGGTTTCAATACACATTTTGTTGTGGCTACATAGAAGCATGCAAGATGCTAGGACAGTCAAATACTGAGAAAATCTGATGTTATACATTCACATGACCTTCTCTATCCTCTATCGTTTATTAGTGAGTATACAAACTACTCTTACTAAAGCTTATTATCTACTTTCTTTAATCCAAACAAACCTTTGCAGAAATGGCTACATTACACATTTCGTCATAGATACAAAGAGAACAGCGATAATCAAATGTTTAAGAGCTGGACGCTACATGCTGGCCTTAAAATTCCATACTATTTCCATGCAATTGCGAGAAACAACTCAATGTTGAAAGTACTTTAAAGAATGACCAAGAAATGAACAATTCGAACCATTAATAACGGTTATCTCAGAAATGGCTTTAAAAACCTATTTGAAATAAATTGCGTGTTTTAAAGAGATCTACATTTTTTGTAGTACATTTTCATCTACCGCTTACCATTTCAAGACAATCTATCCAACCCAAATAGCCCTTTGCTTGGAAAATTTTTCATTACTTTTATTTTCTCAAAACTGTCTCTAACCATTTGATTGAATCCACATGTTTAAAGTATTTGCGTAACAAATAAAATGTACATCTCGAATTTTCCGCGGTTAACCTGTGAAATCCTCTTCATTTTGAATGCAGTTTCTATAATTCTGTATAACTAATATGCCATAGATAAAATATATTCATATGAAAGGTATTTCGGGGGGGTTTCTTGAAAATCTTCGTGTCACATCTTTGGAAAACGCCTAATTTAAATACCAAATTTGGTATTTAACAGATTTTTCGGTTTTGAGATATGCTATCACAGACTGACTGACACAGACACACACACGCAGGTTTTCTAAAATGTTTTTTTTATTACTTATTTGTTTATTCGGGGAGCCTCAACACGAGCATTTCTGATGAAATCTCGAGATCGAATTTTTTAATGGAATGTCATACTTCCTTTATTTACTATGAATAAGTAGTAGAAAAGTAAAGCGGCGTCGTTAAAACATTTAAAAATCATAATCATATTTAATAACCAATATTGATTTAAAATCATACTAGTTATATTACAGTTTTACTGTTGAAAAATAACTGTTTCCGCCATAACAGAAACTAGTAGTGTAACTTGCCGTGAGTCGCTAAAATACTTATCGGCAAGACCTCTCGCAATAGCCGTGAAATCTTACTCATACAAGTGCGTCAATATGCGCTTAAAATATCACACGAGCAGTACATATCGGTGACGGTATCAGAGTCTCTGATGTATGCACAACTGTGTGCACGACGAATGTACCAGTATACCGGTACTCTCTTATCTAAAAATGTACTCGATTATTACTTTTAGCTCCGCCTACTTCATTACTCCCCACCAACGTTATTTCTCACACGCAGGCAATACTTAAATCCTACTGCCTCTTAACTTTGTTACCAGGGGACATGGCTAAAATCTCAGAATCTAAGTGCCTTTCTCTTTTCCAGAATTCTGCCTACGTGACCCTGCAAACGTACTGAGCTTATAACCTAACTGAATTCCCCGAATCTTTAAGCTAATGCGTTCACTACTTCGGCTGCTAATGCCTTTCGCTAACCTGACTTCCTAATTACTTTCGTCTTTCTAGACAAACATTTCAACCCATGCCTATTACAGTATACATTGATTTAATATAGCAAATTATTTATTGCAATTATTTCTCTATCTTACTATTGTGTCTTTATGTAATTATTTATATTTGCTCGTCATAATTACAATATCATTGTTAACACGTGTTGATTGGTGAAATTGTTTTAATTGTGTTTTCACAAACGCTACACGATGTAATTGTTCCACCAGTTGGAAATACATATGCATTAAATTCAACAGCATGTGAATCTTATTTTCAATGGTTAATTGAATTAAGGCACCATAACCAAATTATGTTAAATGTAGAACCCGGATTATATGTAATTACAGACCTTAAAGCTACACGTTTATGCACGAATAACAGGCAATGTTGTCGAGAAACACAGGAATTGTACGTAAGTTTTATTTTACAAATTTTTTACATATTTGGTATAATATTATATATTTCCCACCATACTATATAATTTCATATATTTTAGCATTATTGCAGGATTATTATACCTTTTCGGTTTAATTTGGCTTCTATTGAATTATTATTATTATTATTATTATTATTATTATTATTATTAGTAGTAGTAGTAGTAGTAGTAGTAGTAGTAGTAGTAGTAGTAGTAGTAGTAGTAGTAGTAGTAGTAGTAGTAGTAGTAGTAGTAGTATTTATTACAAGAAAAGACCTCATATTATTGTACTACTCATACATTGTCGTCAATTCCATTACATTCGAAGCTAAACAGTTCGATGCGGACAACAATGGCTCGTTTTATAACGCACTTGACTTTTTGCGAAGTGCGAGCTTACTCTATATAATATACATAAAAGCATATTGTAAGGCAGAAGACTGTGCATAATTATAGAACATTTCGAAAAAGTATATTATATTATTAATTGTGCATCCTGTTCTAATGTAACTTTAAAGCTTGAATGGGGAACACTTGTCTTACAGTACTTTGCGTACTTATGATATTAAACAAAATAACTGGACATGTATTTTTAATAAACTTATTGTTACACTTATTCTGATGATTTATTTTGCTACAGTCTTCTATAAAGTATGGAGTGTTACGATTACGTGATCGTATTGTCAGTACTGGTGCTATGAGGTCGAATAACAACGAACTATGTATCAGTATGTATGTGTTAGTGCTTTGTATAGTAGAAGTGAATAATGTAGTTATAATTAAAATAATAATCTCAGTTTTACTGCCTATAAACGTATACGTTCCAGCAAAGAAAGTTAAACTTTGATTTTACATATAATTGCTTCATTATATATTTATTTACATATTTAGCCAATTTTCGCTACATATTTATGTACATATTTCTGAAATCGATATTACATAAAATCCAGGTCCTAGTTATAAGCCTGAATCCGCGCGACAGTAAATGACCACCACTATCTTAAAAATGTTTTCCCTAAATTACCTTCTCATAGCAGAAACCCCACTTTCAAGGAGACATGCTGAACCCATAGCAGGAAACTAACATTGTATTATAAAAAATGTTCACATTCCAACATAAAAGACGTCCTTTGGTGTCTATTATCAAGTGATTTTAAAAAGACCAAATTTTGTATCCTAAAAACTGGTTGGGTCACTCCCATATACCTCGAAATACGACTACATCTAATAACTTTTGATGTATTACTAACCAGTAAAAAGAGATTTTGCTTAAATCCTAGCTCTATAGCATTAGTGTAAAAGGTAAGCAAAGAGTAATAATAAACGCGCATGACAGCGCGTCCCATAACCAACATGCATACTTGGAAAAAAACATTTGTGTTTCGTTGATCCCATCAGACTGCTTAAACAAATCGCGCAAAGTTCTATGAAAAGGGTAATAAATGTTTGTTCCCATGATAAATGACTGCCAGCATGTTAACACTTTGTTTATGTACTGCAGATATGGTACATGCAAAATTGGAGAATATTATTGCAATACCCGTTTCAAAGTGCCTATGTGGAATATAATTTCTTTCAAATTTCTTTCTCTTTTTAAAATTTTGCACAACTTTCCGTACTTAATTTGTTTGTCCAGTGGCATAGCAAAAAGGGGGGGTGGTTTGGGGCTAAAATCTTTCCTAAATCCTCACAGGAAAAAAAAGCCAATGAGTACAATCCTGACCGATCTCATCAAACCCTTCGCTCAAAGTGATATAATATCTGCTAAAGAATGACTACTGTTGCCCGAATACCAGCTGCTCCCCCACCCCCATTTCCAAAACATTCTTTGTATATGTGCTCCTGGTAGCCATCTCCCAACACACCAGCATATCACTTGTGAAACACAACAGTAGCTATTCAAATTCCCGACTGCCACTACCAACACTGTCATTCTCGGAGAGAGTGGTAATTGTGGAAATATTGTTGTACTTTTACCGATTGCTGCGATATTAACTTGCGGTTTAATCTTATCGATATATCAGGACTTATGTGTTAAACTCATGTTTAACTCATGTTTAACATATGTTAAACTCATACACAACATTAATAATTACAAACCCAAAAACAATCAAGTCCGAAGTGCTTAATTGGAAAACATTTAACGGCAAACATTTATCGCAATTAATGCAAAGGAGATAGAAAAATCTATTCACTGTCGTTCATTTTGATGTAACTTCTACAAACCACTCTTACAAAGAAGGCTTTTTCTTTTATCTACTTCATGTTAATCTAGATAAACCTTTACATAAATAGTTTCATTACATATTTCGTTGAAGATACTAGGTAGATAGAGGAAACCGAATCTATAATCAGATGTTTAAAACCCGGGTCGTTATATGTTGGCCTAGAGATGCCATACTCTTTCTATGGCATCGAGAGAAACAACTGAATAGTGATGCCACATTAAAAAAATTACAAAGAGTACTGGAAAATCCAAATCAATGACAACGGATATCTCCGAAATGACTAGTGGTGCAGAAAGGTTACTTAAAATAAGTTGTGCTTTGAATATATGTACTTTTTTGTGCAGTACGTTCTTTTTGCTATCTGTTTTATAAGTTACAAGTTACATAAAATTCCTTCCGAATAAAGAGGGCTACTCAGGCTATTCGCAGAAAATTTAAGATGCACATTTTATTTGCCATGTAGATATCTTAAATATATGGTATTTTAATCAAAAACGCTACAGCCATTTTTGAGAAAATCCAACATTTCGGCAAATCTTCCAAGTGAAGGGTAATCTGGGGATTTTGTCGAAAATGTTTGTGTCGCATCTTTAGAAGACGCTGAACCTAAATATCACTTTGGTATTTATCGAACATTTCGTTTTGTGCTATGCTGTTCACACATGCATATACGGACCTTTTCTAAAACTCAAATATTATATTCGCATGACTTTCTCTGCACTATTACAAAAACTTATTCTTGTATCTGCTTCGTATTAATCGAGATAAACATTTGCACAAACATTTTATTACACATTTCTTTGTAGGTACAAGGGGATAGAACTTAAGCGAGTCAATCTTTCAAGAGCGGGTCGCTATGTGATGGCTTTGAAATTCCGATATACCAGTTGAGAAAAGTATCTATTTGAAAATTCAAACCAATAACAGGGAATATCTCGGAAATAGCGAACTCCATAAAGAAATGCTGTCATCATTTCTAACACCCCCATATTAATATGGCCTATGATCTTCTAGGATACCTCATTCCATCAAGTGATGACTGGGCTCATTTCTGAGGTGGAGGCACCCAGCGGGCAGAATCTATTGCCTCCGATGGTAGAGTGACGATGAGAATGGCGGTGGATGGGAGGACCTACAGCTTTTACTGTGAAAATAATTAAATTGAATCTTGTCTATGGATGCTCCTAACTACTAAGTTTCTTAGCGTCCCATTCTATATTGGCCGTGAAAGACTGGAAATTTTGCTCAGAGACCTCTTTATCAGGCTTGAGGTTCTTTTATGTGCTGTAAATGTACGACACGGGACCACCGGCTTTACTTCGCTTGGAAGGGAGCCTGGCCCGAAGAAATCCATCGTCCTCCGCTGGGTTTGGACCCGCCACCTCGGGAAATAGAGGCTAGCGTGGTACCCTAGACCGCGCAGGACAACTTTCAACGTGGACTCCGAACCTCGCTGGAGATGCTTTACATCAGCAAGTCAGAGGTGAAAACGTGGATAGGGGCGACTCAAAATCGGCGGGAATCGAACTCCGGAACTCGAATAGCCGGGAACGAAACCACTGCGCTACCTCGGCGCCTTTCATAAAAATGTTATTTGACGTAAACTGTGTGCTTTAACGAGATTTGCAATATTTTTTCTTCCTCCAGAATGAACATATACATTTTGTTTGTCATTCAAATATCTTAAAGATATGGTGTTTTAATAAAAATCGTCAGAGGAGTTTTGAGAAAATCTAAAATAACAAGCATTTTTCATGTAAAGGGCAGTTTGGGTTGAGGTGGTTTTCTTGAAAATCTCCGTGTCACATCCTTGGAAGATACTAAACTTAAATACTAAGTTTTGTATTTAACCCACTTTTGGTTTTCAGTTATGTTGTTCACAGACAGCCACACCCACCCACCTACACACACATACACACATACACACACAGGGAAGCGTTTTCTAAAAATTATTTTTCTGGATTCAGGGGCCTCAAAACATGTATTTCCGGTGAAATCTTGACATCGAGTTTTTCAGTGGAGTACAATACTTCCTCTACTTACTATGAGTACAGAGTAGAGAAAGTAAAAATGATTTTTATGGGCTTAGGGGGCATCAAAACATGTATTTCTGATGAAATATTCGACACCGAATTTTGTGATGGAATACAGAACTTCCTCTTACCTACTATATGTAGTTAGATGGTAGAGAAAGCAATAACTTTGTACATGAAAAGGACAATATAATATTAAGACTTACCAGCTTTATCATATTTTTGCGCTTTTCTTTGCCCATCATTGAAACAAATAAAGAATGTGTTGTAATGCATTGGAAATAATTTCGCAAGTGAAAAGCTTGCGAAAGAATTTTTCACAACTTAACCTCCAATGAATTTATGTTACAACAGTGTTCATTGGACCAATCTTATCTGAAAACACATAAAATTTGGCATTGGTCATTGCGTTTTTATGATGCAGATATGAAATATACTGGGGTATTTTGGGAAAGGAATGTTTAAGATAAGAAAGAAATGTATAAGTTGTGGTTTACTCTCAGATGATGTTAACTTCACTCTTAATGTGCGGTTATGATCTTCCTGACCAAAATAAATCGTAAAATTCGACGTCCTAATGAATTATCTTCAGTATACAACGTAAACTCGATTTAGGATGTCCATTTAATCCTGGTTTCAGTTGTTTTAATCTAGGGCACACGTTATCTATTTATTTAAAGTTTAGTTGTTTCAGCAGTTCATAATATCGTTAAACGATATAAAAAAAGTCTGATGAGTTACATTCACATGACTTTCTCTAGCCTTTAGCGCTTATTACTAGGTATTCAAATTATTCTTACGAAAGTTTATTTTCCTATCTACTTCATTTTAATCGAGATAAACCTTTCTGGAATAACTGCATTGTACATTTCGTTATAGATATGAAGGGAATAGCAATGGTCAAAGTTTCAGAACTGGAGGCTATAAGCTGGTCTTAAAATTGCATACTCTTTCTATGCAATTGCCAGAAACACCTTAGAATCGACAGACCTTGAAAAGAATGGCTAAGTATTGAACAAGTCGAACCATTAATAACGGATATCTCGGAAATGGCGGATGCCACAAAAAAGTTATTTGAAATAAATTGTGTGCTTTAAAGAGATCTACATTTCTATGAGCACGTTTCCGTCAATCTATTAACGTTTACCAGTTATACTAGATTATACAAGTGATTTATGAAGAACTGACACATTTATTTCTTTAATTATTCCGTTCGAAATTCGCTGAATGCCCCAATTTTAGCACCAAATTAAGCAGAATGTTCTGGAGTTTAAATTATCTGTCACTAGATGCACAGATGTTTATGATTTATTCGTAATTGTTAGTTTTATTGTCGGTAGTTCTTTTTGAGATTTTGTTATAGTCAACGTGAAAATGGAGTACACATTAAATGGATGACTCTTCCTTGTAAAGCAATATTGGATTACGAATTCAATTACAGCTACTCAAAGGACATACCAGAGAGAATTTGGTGTTCGGAATCCTCCCCAAAGAAACACAATACTGGGACTGGCAAACAAATTGGAAACAACTGGATTTCTGGTGAGTGAAAAAGGCAAAACTCGTTCATCTAGGCTTCCCACAGTTGTTGACATAAGAACACGACTGGATCAGTCACCCAAAAAATCATTAAGACGTTTGTCGCAGGAGACGGGGTACAGCTACTCAATGTATCAGAGAGCTGTGAAAAGTGCAGGCCTAAAGCCGTATAGGATACGGTTGTCTATCAGTTATAGGAACCCGATAAGGATAGACGACTAATTTATTGTAGCTGGAGTAAAGTTATCAGGATCTCCAAGAATGTAGGGTTCTTTAAGGGATAAAAGGGATAAAAATATTAATAATACAATAAATCCTAAAATGTAAAAAATTTACAAGATATTCGTTTTATGGGAAATTTATCAATTTTTATACCTTTTACTTCATCTCGGTTTCAGGCGTTCATTTTCAAAATCCTGGCATATTGTCCATCACTTCGTTCGCAGATGAAGCATGGTTCCATTTATCCGGCTATGTGAACTCAAATAACTCACGCTATTGGGCCAGCGAAAATCCACATGTTATATTCATGAATCACCTATGCACCCGGTTAAAAATCGGAGTTTGCTGCGCAATATCCGCACAGAGAATAGTGGAACCAATTTGTTTTTAAAACAATGTGAACACTTTAGAGTATCGCGGATTTTCAAGGAGCTTGCTGAGCAACTAGACGATGTAGAGCTGAGTCAAGGATATTTTCAGCAGGACGGCGCTACATGCCATACATCAAATGAATCCACGGCACTAATTGCAAGTTTCTTTGACAACCGGATAACCTGTGGCCACCGAGATCTTCGGATTTGACAATGCCGGACTTCTTTCTATGGGGTTACTTAAAAGACAAGGTTTATGCCACACGTCCCCAGAAATTGGACGATCTGAAGTACAACATTACACAGGAGATTCAAGCTATTGACAACAGAGTCCTCCAACGAGTGACCAATAACATGGAACGACATGTTGAGTTGTGCCTTATGCAGTATGGAGGACATTTTCAGCATTTTCTATAGAGATAAATAATCTACCAAAATTCCTCAGCATTTCAAGTATAATAAGTTGTCGCTAGCATAACTCGTTTTGAAACAATTAAAGAAATAAATGTGTCAGTTCTTCATAAATCACCCTGCACAAAACTCCTTACGAGGGAAAAGACTATAAATACTATTCCCAGAAAATTCAAGATATATGTTTTTGTCATGTTAATATCTTTAATTTATGGAATTTTAATGAAAATAATAAGAGCCATTATTAGAAAATAAAAATTTTCGAAAAATGTTCGAAGTAAAGGGTATTTTGGGGTGAAGGGTTTTCCTTTAAATTTTGTGTCGCATCTTTGGAAGGCACTAAACCTAAATACCAAGTTTGGTATTTATCCAACTTTTCATTTTTGAGTTATGCTGTCCATACACACGCACACGCACACACACATACGGACGGACGGACGGACCTTTTTCTGAAAATGCTTCTTTTGGATTCAGGGACCTGAAAACATGTATTTACGGTGAAATCTCGATGTAGAGTTTTTTAGTGGAATGCAATACCTTCTCTACTTACTATGTACGTGGTAGAGAAAGTAAAAATATAAGGTGTTACACTCATATGACTTTTGTTCTAAACACTACCGTTTAATGTTATACCTCTTCCAAAAACTATTTTACAAGCAATTGTTTTTCTATCTACTTCACGTTAAGCGGATGAATGTTTCCAGAAATAGATTCATTACCCTGGGATATAGGAGGCTGAAGCGGTGGTTAAAGCTTTAAAAAAGGGTCGTAATATACTGGCTTTGAAATTCTATACCTTGCATGACTAGAAGCAAAGTAATACTGCGTAACAGCGAAAAAAAAAGTATCATAAAGCATTGGAAAATTCAAAACAATAGCTACCAATATATCGGAAAGAGTTAATGCCACAAAATTATTTGTTATAAATTGTACTTCTTAACGATGGATACGTTTTTTGTGTATTAATCTTTTTATCTCTTATGGTTTGCAAGTTATACTTAATCAGATAAAATTATACAAAATTCATTAAGAATGAAGAGGACTTCACAGGCTATTTGCAAAATATTTGGTATATACATTTATTTTTAATAAATGATTAATTTATAATTTATTAATCAATGTTTTGAGGCTTTTTTGGGAAATCAAACACATTTTTCCATGTGCAAAGTAATTTGGAGTGGGAGACTTTCTTTAAAAGCTTCTTGTCACATCCTCGGAAAATGTTAAACTGATGCGGTAATTTGTATCACAAATTACTTAAATGTAAATAATGATTGTAATATGAATATGCATTTTTATGTGACATTGATTTCAGATGTTTATTGATTGTAAATATTGTTGGAAAGTAAATTTATAAGGCTTTACTGAAACTGTCAATAATAGCGCAATAATGCAGCGAGGGGGTGAGCTGTTTATCATTATTGGGAACAAGGAAGTTACGTAATGTTCGCGCGTTTTTTCCGTTGAGAACCTTCTGGAATATTTCCTAAAGCATATGTATTCATAATTTTAATTGGATATTAAAATAGACGCTAATGTTGGCGCGTTTTATTAGCCAATAGCAGTTCATTTATAATCTTTAGGCATATCGGGGAGTGGGAGTATAAATATAAGCCAAGTTAGAGGTAAGGTCAGGGTCGACTGGCAGCGCTCCGAGAGGTAACATCGAGCTCCAAGAAGCAGCAGCTCCGAGAACCAGCAAGCCTTCAAACAGCAGTATAGACGAGTAGGATAGCACGGCCACAGCCAACAGTCACCTGACTAGAACCAAGGCGCCCTACAGGGTCCGGCCCACTGCTATCCGAGCTTTTTAGCGCTCGCTAACTGCTCTTTTCTCCTACTATCTCTCTTTCATCTTTCTGTCTAGTTTGTAAGTCCCCGGATAGGCCCCCCTACTAGGCTTTCATAAAACACTTCTTCTTCTTTCTTCAAACAGATACCTAGTACATAAGACCGCCTAAGCCAGGCATAACTTGAGAACAGGGGGCCAAACTCCCCTAGCACTACACAGCCTAGCAGACGCCTTTGTAAAGGACATCTGCAGGCACAAGTTCACAAAAGCAGTCTTTATTAAGGCAGCTTAGTGGCTTTCCATTACAAATAAAGACACCCAAGCACTAAAAAAAAAAAAAAAAATGACCAAAACAGGCAGGTACCCCATCCGCTCCAAGCCGCCGGACCCTGAGAGAGAGCCCGAGCCAGTACCCATTGAAGACGATGCCGCGAGCTGCAGCAGCCTGGACAGCGACGCGCTCCATATCGTAGAAGAGCCCGTGCAGCCAACGGAAGAAGCAACAGTGAATGCACATCCGGGAGGCAGCGGAGACGTACGCCCACGCACACCTAACACCAACACCAATGCAGAAAACCCTACTACAAGCAGCGCGCTCACCCCTGAACTAAGCACCACGAGGCAGAGCAACGCCCAAGCTGAAACGCCAGCCGCCCGGGAGTACATGACTAGAATCAGGCACGACTTGTCCAAAATCCACATCCCGGACTACTACCGGAACAGCCTCAGCGCCCACACCCGCAAATTTGACGAGCTTTACCGCCCAAAAGAGTACCAAAGCCACTACAGGGAAGGCTACCATGGCTTTAAGTTCACCACGCTGCAAGACTACCACAACTTTTTGCAGCACTGCCGCAGGAACAGAGTCCCGTTCCATGTGACCACGCTACCAGGAAACAGAACATACAAGGTAGTAATTAAAGGGCTATATGGCAGCACAACAAATGAGGAGCTGCAAAACGAACTTAGACGCCTGGGCTTCGAAGTTCAAAAATGCAGCCAACTGTACTCTAGAAGAGCAAGGCGCCGGATACCGACCTTCCTAACAGAGCTTACAAACGAGACCTGCGCCACGGCAATCAAGTCCATAAATGACATCATGCACTGCAAGGTAAAAATTGAGGACTACGTCCCCCCACCAGGGCCCCCACAATGTGGCAGGTGCCAAAGATTTAAACATCTCACCAGGAACTGTGAAGCGCCACAAATATGTCCCAAATGCGCAGGCCCGCACACTGGCAGGACCTGCACTGCGCAACAATACAAATGCGCACTATGCAACAGCAACGAGCACGGCGCCAGATGGAGAGGCTGCCCGTACTATAGGAGAATGGTAGACCCACCAGCCAGATACATTCACCCGAGCGCCCGGGCAACCGTCACGGCCGAGCGCGGAACCTACGCGGAGCAGCTGAGACCGCAACAAGACATGTGGCACATCACAGCGAACCCCCCGCACAGGAGCGGTGCAAACCTACAGATCCAGGGCCCAAGCACACAGCCGAGAGAACCTGTAACACCGCCGCCACCCACGGCACCGCCAGCAGCGCCCACGACACCAAGAAAAAGTTCCGCTCAAGCGGCTGCAGCAAGCACACCCGCCAATAAGACGGCAAAGCAGACGACGCTGCCAAATGTGCCGGACAGCCCAGAAAAACGGATGCTGGCACGGCTAGCTTCACCACTGCCAAGTAAAACTGAAAAGGAAATCCAATACAAGCAGCATCACTTCAGAACAAACTTTTTACCTTCACACATACTCAAATTGCTCCGCAATATGGGCAACGAAAGCCTGAGCGCAGGACTACAAGCCATTGGAGCAGTGGTTGAGAAATTGGCACAAACATACAGCATAGAAAGCAACATGCCCTTCTTCGACATACTCGAGGCGATTGCCGCAACGCTTTTCACCTTGGAGACAGGAAGAAGGCTTTAAAGCAAAAGAAAAAAAAAGCAAGAGAGATAAATAAACAAAGAAAAAAAAAGTAAGAAAGAAAGAAAGAAGAAGAAAAAAAAAATAAAGCACAAACACAACACACTCTTAAAATGGCAGGACACACACTAACACCCAACACTCTTACAGTCCTCTACTGGAACTGCAGGGGGGCCCGGTCTAAACTACAAGAACTCCGACACTACCTGAACACCAACAATACAGACATAGCGCTACTAGGCGAAACACTCCTAAACGCCAAAGCCCGATTCTCAGTACCAGGTTACAGAGTCTACCGATCGGACCGGCCCAACCGCGCCCCAACAGGAGGAACCGCCATCTTAATCAAGAACAACATGCAGCACAGCCAGAAACACATACCGACACTAAAACAGATGGACGCTACACCAATCACAATACCCATAGGCCCACAAGACATCACAGTGGTAGCGGCTTACAGCTCACCGAGAACGCTAAACACCGATGACCTAGACACCATCACCTCACTCAGCGACCAAGTAGTAGCCATGGCAGACCTGAACGCCATACACGAAATCTGGGGCGTCGACAAGAACAACCACGAGGGGAACCTTCTACACAACCACATGCTGGAAAACAACTACATCATAGCCCACACAGATGAACCCACCTTCCTGCCCCACAGGCCCGAACACGTGCCACATATCCTAGACCTAGCCATCCTGAAAAATACCCTCTTTCAATACAAGCTCAACCGAGTCGAAACACTAGCCTCCGACCACTATGCAATCAAGCTCACCATCACCCACTCCCCCACCTTACACCCAGAAGCACCCCGTCGCAACTTCAACAAAACAAATTGGCCGCTATTTACCCAGATACTGGATGCCAACCTCCCAACAGCGACGGAACTGACGAACCCAGAAGACACAGAAACAGCCGTAATAGCGCTAGAAACCGCAACACAACTAGCCATCGCAGCAGCTACGCCGTTTAAACCACCCCCTAAACGAGAAATAAATCTACCACCAGAAGTCCTATACCTTATGAATGAAAGAGACCATGAGCGGAGAAAATGGCAACGAACGAGAAACATCGTGCACAAAGTTAATATGGAAGTCCTAAACAGCGACATCAAAACACGCATAAACCAACAGATCCAACAGCAGTGGGACCAGACCCTAGCAGACATGCAACCCGGCAACTCACAGATATGGCAACTCACTAAACGCCTCATAAGAGAAACAATCAATATACCACCCCTCCGTAACACCGACAACCCAGGACAGATGGCAGAAACGCCGGAGGGACAGGCGAACACCCTAGCGGTCACCTTTGAAAGAGCCTGCTCACCAAACGAGCCGCCACCCCCCGGTGGCTTCTCCACCATGATCGACGATTGCACTAGAAATTTAACGACCACGCCCACGCACAACAAACTCAGAAAAACGCACCCGTCCGAAGTTAAATGGCTAATAGCCCATCTGAGAGACCACAAAGCCCCAGGATCAGACCAGATACCAAACTTGGTACTCAAACACTGGACACCCGCAGCAATACACCACTTTACGGAAATATGCAATTACTGCCTGCAGCATGGATACTTTCCAAAACAATGGAAACATGCACTAGTATTAATGTTCCCCAAACCCGGAAAAGACAGGCACGACCCAAATAACTACAGGCCGATTAGCCTTTTAAACACGATGAGCAAACTAGCAGAAAAAATAATATTAAAGAGACTGAACGCCTATCTCATACGACACTCCACGATAATACCGGAGCAATTCGGCTTTAGAGCAAAACACTCCACCACTCAGCAATTACTTCGCTGCACAGAGAGCATAACTCAAGGATTCAATCAAAAACAAAGTACAGGAATACTCTTTCTGCACATACAGCGCGCATTTGACTCCGTCCACCACCCGAGCTTACTATACAAACTAAAGCAATTGAATCTCACGGACACCTTTGTTAAACTAGCTGCGCACTACCTCAGCGGCCGCACCTTTGCGGTCAAAACGTCAACAGCAACGTCGGAGCCCAGACAACTCCATGCTGGGGTCCCACAAGGAAGTATACTCTCGCCGGTTCTATTCACGATATACGTAAATGACATCCCAAAAACACCCAACACAACACTACACATGTATGCCGACGACACTGCCATATCAGCACGATCCGTTCAACCGAGGCTAATCCACTCCAGGCTACAAACGGCACTTCAAGACCTGGAACCCTGGCTCCGGCAATGGCGCATTAAAGTCAATCCCACAAAATCACAACTAATGCTCTTCACAAAAAGAACCTCCCACAAGAAACCCTTAACTCCGCTGAAACTTCAACAAAGCGATATCCACTGGACCAACAAGGTGAAATATCTAGGCGTGACACTGGACACCGGACTAACCTTTGGACCACACGTCAAACAAGCTAAGAGACTAGCATACGCACAACTGACGCGCATTTACCCATTAATTAACCGAAAGACGGAACTAAGCACGGCCCTTAGCATCACACTGTACAAGAGCCTAATCAGACCGATAATGACATACGCGGCACCGGTCTGGGGACACTGTGCCCCCTCGCACATACGCACGCTGCAGACGATACAAAACAAAATAATCAGAATGGCCTCAAGAGTACCAAAAAGCACACCCGCAGACATACTGCACGACGAACTCAAACTACACACAATAGAGGAATTTATTAAGAAACTCGCCTACGATCTATACAGACGATCCAAAACCCACCATAACCCTCTGATACAAGGCCTAGGCCAGTACACTACAGAAGCAGACAAGCACAAACGACCCCTGTCTCTTTTTGACAGATCTCTTCCCATCACCAAGCAAACTGGCCCCGACCCTGTCACACAGTACCTAATGCATCTTATCCCGCCATGAGGACTGAACGCCCCTATGACGACCACCGCGCTAACATGGAACACGAATAGGTAACTGAAACTCACATTCTATGTTTCCTTTCAGGACGAACCCACACCAACAGAGACGACGGCACCGACACGACACGTAAGTAAGCATGGTCACTTCTACTCTATCACTAAGCACGACACCTAACACAAAATTCCACCTGCATGAGCATGAATACCTCACTAACATACACCAGGCACCAGCACTGGGCCACGAGCCAAGTGATGGCCCTGGATCCACCTCTGCCTGTCTACCCCCTGGTAGGCCGGCGTCTTTCGTAGAGTTACCCACTAACCCCAGGTTGCGCAAGCGGTACCTGGCACCACTAGCACCACTCCCTCTCCCATCCATTAGCTGTAGTTAGTGCATGGTAGGGGAGGCGATGTAGATCCCTTTCGGATGATCGTCACCTGGTGTGGCGGAGGAGGGGCCACACCATTGAAAAAAAAAAAAAAAAAAAAAAGGTCAGTCGGTCGCCCAGTTCATCAAAATTCCTAGCACATTACACGTCGTCAGTCAGTCCTTCAGTTCGCCGAAAGCATTCATACACTACACGTCGTCTTCAGTTTGGGCAGTTCATCAAAATTCTTTGTGCAATACACGTCGTCTTAAGTTCGTCAGTTCGTCAAAATATTTGTATGAGATACGTCGGCTATAGATTCACAAGTTACGAAAATCTAAAGTATTATAAAGTTAATTATACACAAAGTTGAAGTACGTGAATTAAAAGTGATCAGTAAGAAGTATTATAACAGTTTCAGTTTGGCGAGTATCTAGATCAAATGTAAAAGTGATAGTGAACGTGTTTGACAATAAAAATTATAAAACAAATTTCTTCATCAGTGTAATTTTTGGATAAAAGATTCCTTTCCGTTTCACAACCTGTATTGAGACACATGTTCGACCCAAGCCAACAGGATAATAGCCAGCCGGAGGACATTTAAAATGAATTATTTCAAAAACTGATACTAGGGAACGCAAATTGCTAACGCCAGATGGAGCTACAAACCAAACAAAAGAATGACGTCACAAGATGGCATCAACACTGATGTAAACAAACATTTGCAAGTACATCGCAAATTGGCTACCATACGTGGGGCAGTTAAAAATTATGTAACCAAACAAAACAAAAGCAGCACAACATAAGATCTTCAAGTTCTAATAATTTACGTAAAAACATATTACGTAAGAACCATTCTCTCGCAAAACTTAAACACACAGGTTTTTATCTATCTTTTCATTTCTTGAAATATGCCAGACATAAAAACACACACGATTTTTTTAAACATACTTTGTTATTAGGGGACCTCAAAACGTATATCTGATGAAATCTCGATATCGAATTTTTAATGGAGAAATTACTTCCTCTACCAACCATAAATAGGTGCTAAATAAGGCACCTAACAAAGTTCCCTAAGTACAAATGGTAAGTGCAATGAAACACAAGAAGTTGCACCTCAGAATGAAAACGCCAAATTTGGAAAACTAAATAAAAGTTTACTGTATCGATAAATAATATGGAGTTTGTAACCAGCATCAAGGCTTGAAGAAGCAGAAGGTCATGAAATAGTTTATTAATAAGAAGTGTGACTCACCGAGAGAAATGGCACAGGTAGTAGTGTCTCTGATTCGCATTGGGAGGGATGGGTAAAATCTACATATATGGTCCAGACTGATTGAAGTGACTGCTTTTTCAGTCACCATGTAAATACCGGACTGAGTATCCAACACCATGACTAAGTCCACCCAAAGAATAAAACAAACAGATATATGATATATGGTTCAGGAAGGCGCCTACGCAACAGTAGCCATTTATCCGTCATCAGAATGACTACGTGTACTACAGGACAGCAATGCCAGGATCAAAAGATTTCACTTTCTGATTAAATAAATAGCAATAAACTAGCTAGCCCAGGAAGGCGTGTACACAACCGAGGCCACGGTGCCAGAAGACGACTGTACGGCACAAATCGAATCACGTGTAGATAACATAAGCAGAGCGTTACGATACAATCTAAATGTTGAAGCAACATTAAATAAATGAAACCAAAGAAAAATTAACAACGCAGTTAAAATTTTGAATAAAAAAAGTCTGATATGATACATTCACATGACATTCACCACCCTCTATCTTTATTAGTGGGCATACAAACTCTTCTTATTGATGCTTATTTTTCTATCTGCTACATTTTAATCCAAATAAATCTCTGCAAAAATGGCTAAATTACACATTTTGCTATAGATACAAAGAGAACAGCGATAGTCAAATGTTTAAGAATTGAAAACGCTATATGCTGGCTTTAAAATTGCATACTGTTTCCATGCAATCGCGAAAAGGAACTAAAAATCGACGAGACTTTAAAAGAATGACAAGTATTGAACAATTCGAACCTTAAATACAGGATATCTCAAAAACTGCTTATGCCACAGAAGAACTTATTTTAAGTAAATTGTGTGTATTAAATCTGAATTTTTTGTATGGTACGTTTTCGTTTATAGCTTAACGTTTACCTGTTATACAAGATTATATAAAATTCCTTCCGAATAAAGAGTACTTCACAGGCGATTCCCAATTTTCGAAAAATGTTCCATGTAAAAGACAGTTGAGGTCGGGATACCTTTTTGAAAATCTTCTTATGGAATCTTTGGAAGGGACTGAAACTAAATACCAAGTCTGGTATCCATCTGATTTTCGTTTTTGAGTTACGCTGTTTACAGGCGCGCGGGCGCGCGCGCGCGCACACACACACACACACTTGTAAGGGCGCTGAAAAACTTAGATGTTTAGCGCCCTTAAACCCCACCTCATCATCATCACACACACACACACACACGGACATTTTAATCAAAATGTTTCTTTGGGTTCAGGGCCTCAAAACATGTATTTCTGCTGAAATTTCAGTATAGAATTTTTGAGTGGAATGCAACACCTTCTCTACATACTACGTATGTGGTAGAGAAAGTAGGCAATAAACCTTTGAAAGAATAATTTGTTTACCCAGTAATAAGCGCCACAGAGTAATGAAAATCATGTGAATGTATCAAATCAGATTTTTGCTTTGAAACGTCTCTGGCTTTTGGGCGAGAGTGAATAGGTGGCAGCACTATTTTAGGCTTCTCAACAGTTACCTCTTCAGATGAGGCAGCCTTTGGCGGCTACTCTGAGATTCCAAATTTTACGTCCATAATGGTTTTAATTTTTTACGGAAACTACCATTAGTTTTAACTCAAAATGCTATTAGGAGGTTCAGTGCCAATATTACCGGAGGCGCCCATATGCCACGCGTGGAATCCTGTGCTGCCTGTGGCGACCATGCCCTGGTCGGCAGTTGCCTGAGATTATATAATTGCGCTCTCGTTATGTGATTATTTGGCGTGGAGTTTTTATTGCCGGCGCCTAATATCGTTCCCAGTATGCTAGTGTCTCGGTTTCATGCAATTGTCTCACGAGGAAGAGACAAGAAATAGAATAAACATAAGTCCTTCATTCCGAACCCAGCGAAGCCGGAGAAGCTAGGTTTCTGCTATGTCGATCTCGTGGGAATCAGGATAACTACCAAACAAATCGCTAAATGTTGCAACATTCTCGTATTCATCAGAATGCTGGGCGAGCACCTATTCTATATACAACACGGATGGATTCAGTCCAGAGAACTATGCTCAAACCGATTAAGCCAAGGCACGGAATCTTTGCACAAAATCACTCAACAGTAACAAAATCTCAGTGTATCCACTAGCCACGTAGGCACTCAAACATTTGTATTGTGCTACCTGTATAACATCAGTATGTAACACCGAAGTACTAAGCCAAGGCACGGAATGGTTCCACAAAATCACTCAACAGTAACAAAACTCAGTGTATCCACTAGCCACGTAGGAACTCAAACATTTGTATTGTGCTACCTGTATAACATCAGTATGTAACACCGAAGTACTAAGCCAAGGCACGGAATGGTTCCACAAAATCACTCAACAGTAACAAAACTCAGTGTATCCACTAGCCACGTAGGAACTCAAACATTTGTATTGTGCTACCTGTATAACATCAGTATGTAACAGCGAAGTACTAAACCAAGGCACTGAATGGTTGCATCAAAATCACAATCAACAGTAACAAAAGCTCAGTGCATCCACCAGCCACGTAGGAACTCAAACATTTGTATTGTGCTACCTGTATAACATCAGTATGTAACAGCGAAGTACTAAGCCAAAGTACTGAATGGTTGCATCAAAATCACAATCAACAGTAACCAAAAGCTCAGTGTATCCACTAGTCACATAGGAACTCAAACATTAGTATTGTGCCACCTGTATAACATCATTATGTAACAGCGAAGTACTAAGCCAAGGTACTGAATGGTTGCATCAAAATCACTCAACAGTAACAAAAGCTCAGTGTATCCACTAGTCACATACGAACTCAAACATTGGTTTTGTGCTACCTGTATAACATCATTATGTAACAGCGAAGTACATAAGATGAAATTACAAAGATCATGATACGCTTTTATAGCGAAGAAAGTTAAGAGTTAAACTTATTTTACAGGCGGCTCATAGAAACATTCACGTCGCTAATATACATTACTTACCCGGTTGCACACAATGGTCAGAAGAATAAAAACGACTTTTCCCCAATACCAGAAATCCATGGTTACGTTACAGGTGTCCAACGGCTAGTTCTCGACCAACTAAAGCTTATCAGAGATGTGCCGGCCTAGTTAAGGTTATCCTATCGCTCTGTTATCTTGGGGCTTATCGATGATGTTGCTATGATACCTCACTGCTGATTTTTATCTCTTCTTTTTTGTCGCCCAATTATTGGAGTCTTCAAGTGACATCATAGCTTTTCAACTTAAATTTAGCTTACGTTAATACATCAAGGATAATGTACGCTAAGAGGTAAAATAAAAATCAGAACGGTTAAACACCCTTTAGCTATCTGATTTTAATATTTTTGCTATCAAAAGTAATTCCAAAATGTTTGGGAGCATTCAGTCAAAATAACTTTAGAGAGTAAATCTAGGAGCACAACGCAATTAATAATCTAGAAAACAGTGGTAGTGCCTTTACTGTTTTACAGTTGTGAAAATTTACCATTAACTAAAGAAGAAATGGGGGGGGGAAACAAATTTCGTTCTTTAGCAAATGTTTCGACACTGGCATGACTTATAGGTGCTTCGGGCAGATGGTACAATTGTTTTGGTCTTGAAAACAATAGGCGTGCCCCATTTAGAGGGCAAAATGTGCTTTGTACTGTTGGTTGCTTCTCACCTCAATGGTGTATTTAAGAGGAAATTGAAAACTATGACCAGCGGCTCCTACCCTTTATCACGCCGTAATTCAAGCGTAATTTGGGAATGTATAGGGAAATGTCATATTGGCTAAATTTTTAATGTTTAACCTACGTTACTTGGAGTTATCTATCTGAAGATTTTGCATTTTATCTAATGTCTGTGCTGTCTTTTTACTCACATGTTGGCATTTGGGCAGGATGTACGTATAAGCGTGTCAAAATTGATGGCGCACACTGAGACAGTAGAAAGTTAAAAATGATAGAAGCAAATAAGTCCGCATAGCCTTCTTTGCTGTAAGGTTTTCTCCTTCTTCTTTAACTTCTCTATCACATACCTAGGAGAGGAAGTATTTTGCTTCCCACCCAAAAATTCGATTCTGAGATTTCATCGGTAAAAGACGCTTTGAGGCTGAGGCGTGGCCAGGGCAGTGTTTAGGGTTTGGAGCCCCCTCTTGCTAAAAAAAAAAGGAAAAATTACTAGTAAAATAGCTTCGTTTAAATAATAGCACCTTTCTAGGTTGGTGGGAAGGAGATACTTCCTAATCGTAGCCCTATATTTTCCCCGCATTTCTTGGCAATAAGATCAAGGACGACAGCAACAGAAATTGTACTTTAAATGGCCTTGCTACAACCATGTTAAGATATTCGGGGGCATGTTTTCGTTCCGGTGCTAAGTCTGAGTGCTTTCCAAATGAGTGCAATATCTTACAGTTTAGAACATAAATAGAAACCCTATTTTGTAGTGAAGTAAAATTGCCTGCAGCGGTAATATAAAGTACTTCATAGTGATAATTAGTTCTCATGTCATATCTCATATGCCGCTAAGAATACGCAAAACATCCTATTCTAATTTTAATTCCAATTGTTGCATCTTAATCTGTGAATATACAATATATTTATTTAAATTAATCCAAATTTATCCTTTGAATTGATACAATTTGTTTAAAAATATCTGATGTGATACATTCACATGACCTTCTCTACCCTCTATCGTTTATTAGGGATGTACAAATTATTCATACTTAGCTTATTTTTTTATCTACTATATTTTAATCCCAATCAACCTTTGCAGAAATAGCTAAAATACACATTTTTTTATCGATAGAAAAGGAATGCGACAGTAAAATGTTTAAGAACTGAACGCTATATGCTGGTCTTAAAATACTATACTGTTTCCATGCAATCGCAAGAAATAACTGAATGTTGAAAGGACTTTTATGAGAACGACCAAGAAATGAGCAATTCGAACCTTTAATAACGGATATCTCAGAAACGGCTTATGCCACAACAAACTTACTTAAAATAAACTGCGTTTTAAAGACATCTGCATTTTTTGTATAGTAAGTTTTCGTCCATCGCTTAACGTCTATCAGTGATACAAGATTAAACTAAATTCCTTACGAATATAGAGGACTTCATAGGCTATTCTTCGAAAATTCAAGATATACATTTTATTTATCATGTAGATATCTTTCATGTGTGGTATTTTAATACAAATCGATACAGCCATGTGTTAGAAAATAAAAAATGTTTGAAAAGTGTTCCATGTAAACGGTAGTTTGGGATTGGGTATGTCCTTGAAAATCTTCTATCGAATCCATGGAAGGTGCTGAAACTAAATACCAAGATTGGTAAATCTCTGACTTTACGTTTTTGAGTTATGCTGTTCACACCCCTGTGAACACTCAACTCACACACACATAAACACGTACACACGGACCTTCTTATAAAAATCCATATTTGGATTCAGGGGACCTAAAAACATGTATTTCCGGTGAAACCTTGGTGTCGAACCTTTGGTTGGAATGTAATGTAATACCTTCTCTGCATACTATGTACGTGGTAGAGAAAGTTATAAACCTTCGTAAAAATAATTTGTATACCCAGTAATAAACGCTACAGAGTAATGAAAATCGTGTGAATGAATCACATCAGATGTTTACTTTCTCTAGCACGTACATAATAGGTAGAGAAGGTAAAACAAAATTCTAAATTTTTAGGAAAAGGTCCGTGTGTTTGTCCGTGTGTATGTCTGTGTGTCTGTGTGTGTGTGCGCGCGCGCGGGTCCGCGCCTGTGAATAGTATAACTAAACAACGAAAAGTCGTTTAAACACCAAACACCAAATTTCAGTACCTTCTGAAGGTGCGATAGGAAGATTTTCAAGAAAATCACCCCCCCCAAAAAACTAATCTTTACATAGGAAATTTTTCGAAATTTTTTATTTTCTAAAAAATGGTTCTAACGATTTTTGATTAACATACGATATATTAATCATACTTACATGACAAATAAAATGTGCATCTTGAATTTTTTGGGAATAGCCTTTGAATTCCTCTTCATTCGAAGGGAATGTTGTATAACCTTGTGTAATTAGTAAACATTAAGGGATACAATAAAAATGTACTTACCAGAAATGTAGATCTCTTTAAAACACAATTTGTTTCAAATAACTTTTTTGTGGTATCAGCTATTTCCGAGATATCCGATATTAATGGTTCGAATTGTTAATTACTTGGTCATTCTTTTGAAGTCCTTTCAACATTCAATTGTTTCTTGCGATTGCATGGAAACAGTATGGAATTTCAAGGCAGCATATAGCATCCAGTTCTTAAACATTTTGACTGTTGTAGCTGTTCCCTTTGTATCAATAAGAAATGTGCAATGCAATTATTTCTGCAAAGCTTTATTTGGAATAAAATGAAGTAAATAGGAAAATAAGTTTTAGCAAGAACAGTTTGTATACCTACTAATAAGTGATAGAGGGTAGGGAAAGTCATGTGAACGTAACACATCAAATTTTTAGAAAAAAGTTTGTGTATGTGCCTGTGAACAGCATACTCAAAAACGAAAAGCCCGATAAATATCAAACTTGGTATTTAGATTCAGTATCTTCCAAAGCTGCGACACGAAGATTTTCAAGAAATACCCCCACTCCAAACTACTCTTTACATGGAACATTTTTTGAAATTTTTTTATTTTATATAAAATGGCACCAAGATTTGATTTAAAATACCATATATTAAAGATATTTACGTGACAAATAAAATGCATATATATTGAAAATTAAGAAACGTTTATTTTATGGTGGTGTTGTATTGTATTTCGACTGTTGGGGAGCCGAACTTGAAGTAGTTGCAACTGCACGTATGGTAAAAGGTTTCCGGTAGTCTTCGCCCCAAGTTTAAAAAATATTAACTTTGTAATTTGACTGTTTCTTTAAATATATACATTTATGTTTGCCTCGGCTGCGTCAGTATTTATTTTTTTATAGACATGAATTTCTTAACAAGGCGTGGTGCGGCTGAAGAATGTAGGCTTACACAGATTATAATTTTACTTCACTCCTTTTATTAATGCTTGACACGATTTAAAGAACACTTCACTGATATAGAGGGCTGTGAGATTATTTTATTAATTACTTGCACTTTTTAACACGTAAATCGTTTTCGTCTCACACTGAATATGTATTAAACTTCTCGAGGACGCGTCTCGCGTCCGGTTAGGAACGCTGTCTACAAGCAACTGACTTCTGAATTTGTACAATTTGCCTATTTCAGTTTCTGATTGGCTAATCCTACTCCAATAGAATACTTGCATTTAACTTAAGGGTTTTTGATTGGCTATTTTGTAAACTATCTAAAAACTTACATTATTGTTTCCAAGAATTACTAGTAGTATTATTAAACTTTCTAATCCATTATTGCCTCAAGGTTACCTCATTGTTAGCAACCTTTAACCTATTATTCTCACAGCTCCTACATTATTAAAGTACGTAATACATTACATAACATTATGGAACATGTACATAATAATAAAAACATTAATACAATGACTGTTACATACATTTTATATGTTATTTATACACATATTGCTTTAAGGCGGCCTGCTATTATATTTTATATTATATAATTAGTCTGAAATCATTTAAATGTTAAAAATACTGCCTCAAAATTCTGGGAATAGCCTGTGAAGTCGTCTTCATTTGGATGGAATTTTGTATAATCTTGTTTAACTGGTAAACGTTTTAGCAAGACGAAAACGTACTACACAAAAAATATAGTTGTCTTTAAACATCTCATTAAATTTATTTCAAATAATATTTTTGTGGCATAAGCCATTTCCGTTAGTAATGGTTCGAATTGATCATTAAAGCCCTGTCAACATTCAGTTGTTTCTCGCGATTGCAGTGAAGCAGTATGGAATTTTAAGCCAGCGAATAGTTCTTAAACAATTGTCTATTGCGATTCCCTTTGTATCTATAACGAAATGTGTAAAAGGTTAATTTGGATTAAAATGTAGTAGATAGAAAGCTGTAGTAATAATAGCTTTTATACCCACTAATTGACGATAGAGGTCTGAGAAAGTAATGTGAATGTATCACATCAGATTTTTGTAGTTGTTTCCAGACAGACGCAACAGCTTGCGCGCGCACAGACTTTGTGTTTTGTTCTAAATAACTATTTTATTTACGGTTCAGCATAATTCAAAACATGTATTTCCACTGCAAGCTGGAAATCGAATTTTTGTGTGGAATGCAATACTATCTCATAGGTAAGGTAGTAAAAAGTGTTGTGTTGATTTAACTGATGTCGATATGAAGAAATTAGGGTCAGGAGGAAAATATGTCAGAGGGAAGGAAAGGTACGACACGATGACCCAATATCAGTCGCCCTATTGAACATCTACTTGAATTTGGTGAATACTACTACTACTACTACTACTACTACTACTACTACTACTACTACTACTACTACTACTACTACTACTACTACTACTACTACTACTAATACTACTACTACTACTACTACTAATAATAATAATAATAATAATAATAATAATAATACATTGTGGCGCGACAGCCTCAATAGGCAAACCTTCCCAGCATAATTGTTGGCCTCGCGGACAAATGCGCATGGCATAAGTAGGGATCATCCAACCGATACTGGGAGATGGAATAGACAGTATCATGCTTCCCCCCTGGAATGATGGAATACTGAGCCTAGATTGACTGGTTGACATTAGTCTGGTAGGCTCATAGAGAGCAAACTATGGTTGTAAACGCACCTCTTAGCCCTGTGGGCTTCACCACGGTTTGATATGAAAAGGCTCTAGCTTTTGGCTGGGGGTGAATAGGTGGCAGCACTATTTTAGGCTCCTCAACGGTTACCTTTTCAGGTGTGAGATTGCAAATTTTACGTCCAAAATGGTTTTAATTTTTTACGGAAACTACAATCAGTTTTAACTCAAAAAAGCTATTAGGAGGTTCAGTTCCAATATTACCGCAGAATCCGGTACTGCCTGTGGCAACCATGTACTAGTCGGCAGTCGCTTGAGATTTTATAATTGCACTCTCGTTATGTGATTATGTGGCGTAGATTTTTTGTAACCGGCACCTAATATCGTTTTCCAGTATGCTAGCTAGTATCTAGGTTTCATGCAATAGTCTCACGAGGAAGGACAGAAGTCCTTCATTCCGAACTCAGCGAAGCCAGAGAAGCCTAAGTGTCTGCTATGTGCAAGATCTCGTGGGCATCAGAAATCGCTAAATGTTGCATCATTCTCGTATTCATCAGAATGTTGGGCGAGCACCTGTTCTATATACAACACGGATGGATTCGGTCCAGAGAACTATGCTCCAACCGATTAAGCCAAGGCACGGAATGATTGCACAAAATCACTCAACAGTAACAAAATCTTAGTGTTTCCACTAGCCACGTAGGAACTCAAACATTGGTATTGTGCTACCTGTATAACATCATTATGTAACAGCGAAGTGCATAAGATGAAATTTCAAAGATCAAGATACGCTTTTAGAGCAATGAAAGTTAAGAGTTAAAATTGTTTTTACAGGCGGCACATAGAAACATTCACATCGCTAATTTGTTACTTATATGCATTACTTACCCGGCTGCACAAAATGTGTCAGAAGAATAAAAACCACTTTTCCCCAATACCAGAAATCCATGGTTGTGTTGCAGTTGTCCACCGTCTAGTTCTTGAAGATCTACAGCTTGTCAGAGATGTGCCGGCCTAGTTAGGTACTCCTACCATTCTGTTATCTTGCGGCTTATCGATGATGTTGCTATAATACCTTGCTGCTCATTCAATATCTCTTCTTTTTTTTCTCGCGATTTGTGAGCTCTTATCGGCAAACGTGACATCATAACTTTCCAACTTAAATTTAGCTAAGAGGTAAAACAAAAATCAGAATCGCTAAAAACCTTTTAGTTATCTAGATTTTAATATTTCATGCTATCAAAAGCTATACCGAAATTTTTGCGAAGATTCAGTCAAAATAGCTTTAGAGAATAAAGCTAGAAACACAACGCAATTCATAATCTAGAAAACAATAGTAGTGCCTTTACTGTGCTACAGATGTCAAAATTTACCACTAAGCAAAGAAGAATAATTAGAAACCCTATTTTGTAGTGAAGTAAAATTGCCTGCAGCGGTAATATAAAGTGCTTCATAGTGATAATTAATTCTCATGTCGCAGCTCATTTGCTGCTAGGAATACACAAAACATCCTATCCGAATTTTAATTCCAATTGCTGCACCTTAATCTGTGAATATACAATAGATTTATTTAAATATTGCAACTCAGAATTAATTAATATTTATCCCTTGAATTGATACAAATTGTTTAAAAAAATATTGATGTGGTACATTCACATGACTTCCTCTACCCTCTATCGTTTATTAGGAGTATACAAATTATTCATACTTAAGCTTATTTTTCTATCTACTATATTTTAATCCAAATCAACCTTTGCAGAAATAGCTACATTACACATTTGGTTATAGATACAAAGGGAACAGCGATAGTCAAGTGTTTAAAAACTGAACGCTATATGCTGGTCTTACAATTCATACTGTTTCCATGCAATCGCAAGAAACAGCTGAATGTTGAAAGGACTTTTAAGAGAATGACTAAGAAATGAGTAATTCGAGCCTTTAATAGCGGATATTTCGGAAATGGCTTTTGCCACACACATACAAAAATTAGTTGAAATAAATTGTGTATTTTAAAGATATCTATATTTTTGTATAGTTCGCTTTCGTCCATCGCTTAACGTTTACCAGTTATACAAGATTATATAAAATTCCTTCCGAATGAAGAGGATTTCAAAGGTTATTTTCTGAAAATTCAAAATATACTTTTTGTTTATCATGTAAATATCTTTAATATGTGGTATTTTAATCAAAATCCTTACAGCCATTTTTTTAGAAAATCAAAAATTTCGAAAAATGTTCTATGTAAAGGATAGTTTAGAGTGAAGGTATTTTCCTTAAACACTTTTTGTCGCATGTTTGGAAAATACTGAATCTAAATACCAAGTTTGGTATTTATCCGGCTTTTCGTTTTTGAGTTATGGTGTTCACAGACACACAGGCTGACACACACACACACACACACACACACACACACACACACACACACACACGGAATATCTTTCCAAAAATGCTTTATTTTTATTCAGGAGGCCTCAAACATGTATTTGCGATAAAATCTTGGTATCGAATTTTTGGGTGGAATGCAATACTTCCCTACTTACTATACTAGTAGGGAAAGTAAAAATGTTTGGAAGTCTAGTTTCAAAGACTGCAGATGTCTGTTATGCATAAACTAGTTTACTGCCTAAAGAGCAACATAATTTAGGAGTGACAATAAATGCGATAAACTATACAATGCATTGTTGTCATTGTTATTGTCATTGCTTTCGTTGTGTTAATGAAGACGAGGGTGTAAATTGTTATTTTCTATTGTGTGAAAGGCTTAAAATGAATAGGAAGACAAGCAGGAATAATGAACTTGACAGGTTTGCTATACATACTATTTAATAGCTGCCATCTCGAATGGTTTGATATCCATAGATATAATGTATTTATTTCTTGTAATGACAGTTTGATTATTTCACAGGTTAATGGAACTTTGCATGGTTATCTTGTAGATTTTGGAAAGTTGTTTAGAAACAATTAAAACTGACGAACTCTGATATTGATGAAGCAAATGATTTTATATAATTTCTCCACAAATCACTTCATATGTCTGTCATAACGGTGCCATTTTCAGTTGTTAGAAAATACCAAAAAGAGGCACTTGTTTAGTTGTTTATTTCACTAACTATATTACGGTATAAAAGCTATCAATATATATTATAAAACGGTAATAACAAATTAGAAATATACAAAGTTGAACTCCGAAGTTTGGTAGGTATGTTGTTTTAAAAAAATTCTTTAAACTCCCATGCTTTGAAAATCACGCTCTACTATTTATCCTTACTTCCTGTAACTCACATATTCATTTGACATTCACAAAGAACTAAAATGTTGATGTTATTATTTTTCACAAATTTGCATTGTATTTTATTATTTATCCTTAACATTTTTTGTTATGATTATAAGCAACATTCACAAGCCATGCTATATCAGTTTTATCCAAACAATTTATGACAAACGTATTTATTTACTTATTTTTAATTTGGAATTGTTATAATTATTAACAAATAAAATATAGTAAAATATTAATTTAAATATTATATAACTAACTGTTGTAAACCTTTTCGTTGAAACTGATTAGTATTTATTTTAGCATCCAAAAGCCGGAAATGGTACATGAAAACCAGCTAATAGAAAAATACAGTTAAACAACTCTTTACAAACATCTTGCATTTCATAATTAAGGCATGTTTTATGCATATTTTAATTCGAATACCCAAGTTGTTTTGGATTTCCAAATATGCATGTTTTAGATGGGATATAGACAGTAAAATGAAAGTTGTAGTGGAGTGTCCCCTAATGGAGCTTAATGTGTACGCTTGTAGCAATTCAATATTACCCGTAGACTATAGATGCCGTACGATGGTTGACTAATAAAATATGACAACTCGGGTTGACTGATGCGGATTATTGTGGATTAAAGCGTTTAAATAGTCTTAATGAAAGCCTAATGGTCTATTTTGAAGATGGAGAATCACTCACGCTAAATAATGGCCTTGTTTGAAACGAGTAAACCTTTTCGACCCGTGCTTTGCACCAATTTCCTCTCCCTGTACATGGCAACCCCTTTACTGCCTTTATTTCTCAGTTAATATTCAAAACAACGAGTAGTCGGGAATGCTCGTTTTACCGTTTGGTACTTTTACTTTCTTTAGGCGCAAAGAACAATAACTCCAATCTCAAATGTTGAAACCGTTGATAACCACAAGAACAACAGTCTCACACCAAACGACAAGTGATAAAGCTCCTAATTGTACAGTATTGCTATGCTAAACGCTGCGAAGATATGCATCAATGTTAATACATTGTATTGACGAAGCAAACTGGAAAATCAGTTACTTTGCATAGACTTCGTAATTACAAATGAAAAGAGAAGCCATGAATAATGACGCATGCATATCATGTTTATTATGAACGCCACTGTATAAACACACTTTCCTTTGGCCACTCCCATTTTAATTTTCCGAAAAGAATGACGGAATTGAATATTTCTGAAAGGTAATGCACTACACAGTCTTCATTGATGCATGTCTGGACTTTCCCATAAGGTCGCGTGAGTGCTTCCCCAACAAGAAGAATTAAACGAATAAACACTACGCAGCCTTGGTTTGGCATTAGCTACTTATCGTGCAAAAACAGGAGTTACGTGACCACCCAAGGCTTTTGATTTACCGGAATGACTAACGTGGAAGAAGCCCGGTAGAAAATTTCACTTGAAAGAGGTGACTGCTTACGTTGGGATGATTTCGGATGATTAAAGTGATGCCCCTAAGAGTTTATCGGCCTGGTACTTACATCCGCGTGTAGCAAGCATGACGTGGATGGCACTTCCCATTGGCCTTCCGCTGATAAACACCGGTCGGAGATGACCATGACCATGACCTTGATCATGCCAGAAATTACGCATGCTAAACTTGAATGAAACGTATATAGTAGGTGGAGAAGGTATTGTATTCCACCCAAAAATTCGATACCGAGATTTCACCGGAAATACATGTTTCGAGGCCCCCTGATATAAAAGCCGTTTTAGAAAAAGGTCCGTGTGTGTCTGTGAACAGGTTAACACAAAAAACGAAATGTCTGATCAATACCAAACTTGGTATTTAGGTTCAGTATAATCCAAAGATGCGATACGAAGATTTTCAAGAAAATACCCCACCCCAAATTACTCTTTATGTAGAACATTTTTTCGAAATATTTTATTTTCTAAAAAAATGGTTCTAAATATTTTTATTAAAATACCATATATTAAAGATATTTACGACAAATAAAATGTGTTTCTTGAATTTTACAGGAGTAGCCTATGAAGTTCTCTTCATTCGGAAAATTTTTGAATAATCTTATATAACTAGTAAACGTCAAGCAATAGAACAAAAATTACTCAACAAAAATTGTAGACCTCTTTAAAACACACACTTTATGTCAAATAACTGCTTTGTGGCACAAGAGATTTCTGAGATATCTGTTATTAATGGTTCGAATTGTTCATTACTTTGTCATTCTTTTAAAGTCCTGTCAACATTCAGTTGTTTCTGGCCATTGCATGGAAACAGTATGGAATTTTAAGGCCAGCGTATAGCGTCCAGTTCTTAAACATTTGACTATCGCTGTTCCCTTTATATCTATGACGAAATGTGTGATATAGCTATTTCTGCAAAGGTTTATTTGGATTAAAATGAAGTAGATAGAAAAATAAGCTTTAGTAAGATTAGTTTGTATACCACTAATGAACGATAGAGGGTAGAGAAAGTCATATGAGTGTGTTACATCAGATTTGTTTAACCTTCGGTATTTTGTAAGCCAAGTTCCTCAACTGATGTTGGATAGCACTATCTAGAAAAACAGGACATCTTATCATAAGTAATCCCACGAGAGATTGCGGATTTATCTGCTGAAACTCGTAACCTTGAGTGTGATTTATTAAAATTATTCCACGAATAAAATGTAACAGATTATATAAATAAAATAACCTACTTACTTGCGTTGTTTAAAATAAAGTCACGGTCTTGCAGCTGTCAGATCACGGCATGTCTACTAAATGTTTGAACAATAAATGTGTAAAGAAATACTGACCAATGCTACCAATAGTGACAATGAGAATGTAGTAACATAAATTAACATAAGCAAAAACCATAATACAATAAATACTCTCTTTTTTTCAAACACATAGTTTGTTTGAGAATTGACATGTTTGAATGTGTACTGATTAAAACAATTTTCAAAGTTAAAAGGTGAAAGGATCTACTGAAGTGGATTGTACTGAAGTGTATACTTTTACGGTTCAGTAATGAGCTGGTGTTATACCCGATAAAAAGGTACCCTTACAAGCATGATTGTTAGATAAACGACCGTGATTGGTCGATATTCGAGGCGTTACTAAACATATATCAAATATTCAGCATATGAATAGAATAGTCTCTATAAAAATGTAATTCGTTATTTTTTCCCTCTTTTTCACGGGATTATATAGTTATTATTATTATTATTATTATTATTATTATTATTATTATTATTATTATTGTCATTATCTGTTTCCCTTTTTCATGAGATTATATTCCAAGAGAGACTCCTCAATAATACTGGCTATACATTTAATGAAACCAAGATTTATCGGTAGGTATATTATGAGGCAGTATTTTTATAGCTTAAATTATATCAGTCTAATTTTATAATATGAAATATAATAACAGCCCGCCTTAAAACAATATGTGTATAATATAATATATAAAGTATATATTACAGTTATTGTATTATGTTTATTTTATTATGTACATGTATAATAATGTTATGTGAATGTATTACGTATTTTAACAATGTAGGAGCTGTGAGAATAGAAGCAAGCTGCTTTTCGTAGCAAACAGAATTACAAAGTAAAAGCCGAAAGTTGCTAACAATGAGGTAACCTTGAGACAACAATAAATTAGAAAGTTTAAAAAGGCTACTAATAATTCTTGGAACAATAATAATGTAATATTTAAAACAGTTTATACATAGCCAATCAAAAACTAGAAAAACTAAAGGTTAAATAAAGGTATTCTATTGGAGTAGGATTAGCCAATCAGAAACTTGAAATAGAGAAAATGTACAAATTCAAGCGGTAGACGCTACAAGAAAGCGTACCCAAGCAGTTCGGCACGGTACAGGTTCAGTGTGAGACACGAAATTGCATTGCGGTGAGAATAATATAAAGCTTACCTGTTAAAAAGTGTAATTAACAATAATCTCACAGCTCTATACTACGATATATCAGTGAAGTGTTATTTAATCGTGTGAAGGATTAATAAAAGAGTGCAATACAAGTATAATTTGTGTAAGCCTTGTTCTTTAGCCATACCAGTCCTGCTAAGAGATACATGTTCTGCAAATTATTACTGACGAAGCCGAGGCATACATATAAATAAACATTAAAATAAAAACTTGGTTCTTAAAACGTGGGGCGAAGGCCACCGGAAAGTTTGTACCGTACGTGGGGCGAACACTCCTAGAAACAAACTCCCGCAAATTGGTATCCATTACGTGCGTGGTCTAAAACAGCTTCAAATTGGTGCCTAAACGTGGTGTAATCGCAACAACAAATAAATCCCTTCAATTATACTAGGATGTATAAACTAAACTAATTTTATCTATACACTAGCAGAACCGCAAGTCTGCTCATATTGTTACCTCGATATTGTTCTCTGCTTATTTTCCTCTCAATGTCACCCTTTCTCACTCTCCTTCTGCCTTCCTTTCCCTTCTCTACCCGTCCCTCTTATTCCCTCTTTCACAACCTCCCTCTCCTTCGTCCCGCCTCTGTGCAACTTACTTCACATGCGATGTTTCGGTAACAAAACTGCTTTTTCCAGGTTAAAAGAATTTAAAATCAGTATAAGTTTTAACCGTACACAAAATCACACATTTCTCACGCTTGCAATGTGATAGGAACTAAACTGTTCGTTACGATAGCCGGTTTACGAACATACTCGTCATTAATGCAACCAATGTTTGTAACTTCTTTAATATTCATTATATCGAAATCTTGCAAATATAAATTTATAGAAAATTAGTCTTATAAAGTGCATGTTTAATCAAAGAAATTTGTTTTGGAATTCGGGTACCTCAAAACACGTATTTCCGGTGCAAATTCGATACTGAATTTTTGGGTGGAATTCAGTACTTGCCCTACCTACTACAGGTATATGGTAGAGACAGTAAAATTCAGTGTGATTGTGCCTAATTCTAAATCACAACATAAATATAATAGAATCATGTGGTGCAACCATCCACAACCAAACAACCCCGGGGGGGGGCAAGAGCTCCTGACTAACGAGAGTCTGGAACATCTTCAACTCGTCTCTCATTTACAGTACCAACAGTCTGAGATGGAAATACTACTCGACAAATCGAATAAGTGCATCGGAAAACACGCCTAACACTGGCAGCGTCTAAAACACTCACACTTTTAATGTACAATAGGACATAGGACTATGGCGATTTTACTGAATAGTAAAAGCATAAAGGTTATCGTAGATAATTTATGTCGCTCACTGTAGGATACCGAAATTTTCTTGCAAGAAGTTAAACAAATCGTATAATGTTGTTTAAACCGAATCATAAAATAATAATAATAATAATAATAATAATAATAATAATAATAATAACAACAATGGCACCGGGTTAGCGCAGTAGTTTGTTTCCGGCTCTCGTACTGAAGGTCCGGGGTGGCGTTTTAAATCGACCCTATCCACGTCTCCGCTCTGACTTGCGTATGTGAGGTATCCCCGAAGCCCAACGTGGTTCGGAGTCCACGGTAAAAGCTGTAGGTCCTTTCATTCCACCGCCGTCCTCATCATCACCCTACCATTGGTGGCAACGAATTCATACCCCCAAGAATCGCTGGATGCCTCCAGCTCAGAAATGGGTCCATTCATCACTTGGTGGAATGAGGTATCCCACGAAGGTCTTAGACCATGTGGGTAGCTTTAGAAACGATGATGATAATAATAATAGTAATATGTAATAATATGTAGTGTCAAACACTGACAATTAATACCGAGTATCAGGAAGAATCAGTTAAACTCTCTTCTTCTTAGTCACCACATCTGGCGGCGGTTGTTCATCGAAAGATGTACCGACACGGGTAGCCGAGGTCATTAAGGCATGGTCTCTGATTCGTTCAAATCCCGCCGGATCCGACCTCCCTGACGGAGGTTTTTCCAGACTTGCCTCAGTATTCATAACTGGCAATGACGGGGAGTACCCTACACTTATGTCTGGAACATTCCCTTTTCCAAATTCCTTTCCCAGTAATCATTTCATTTCATGATTACCAGTGCCCACCGCCTGTGGTGCCGTGTGCAGTAAGTACGAGAGTTAAACATTTAATTTCGGGTATTTGCCGTACTAAATACTTGTAAAACAATTCTGTAAACACCATACACGAAAAACTTGAAACATTGCTGCAATTTAAAACAAATTACACATTTCCGCATGGGCACAAAGGGAACAGCGATAGTCAAATGTTTAAGAATTGGACGCTATACGCTGCCTTAAAATTCTATACCTTTCCGTACAATCGTGAAAAACAATTGAATGTCGACAGGATTTCAAAAGACAAAGTATTGACAAAGTATTGAACAATTCGAACCATTAATAACGGGTATCTCGGGAATGGCTTATGCCACAAAAAAGTTGTTTGAAATAAATTGTGTTTTAAAGAGATCTACATTTTTGTATAGTACGTTTTAGTCTATCACTCAACGTTTACCGGTTATACAAGATTATAAAAAATTCTTTGCGAATGAAGATTTCAAAGCCATTCTCAGAAAATCCAAGATACACATTTTATTTGTCATGTAGATAAATATCTTTAATATGTGGTGTTTTAATCAAATTCGTTATAGGCATTTTTCAGAACATCAAAAATTTCTAAACATTTCGCTGCATCTTTGGAAGATACTGAACTTAAATACCAAGTTTGGTATTCAACTGACTTGTTGATTTTAGGCTATGTTGTTTGCAGACCACACACGGACCTTTCTTCCAAACTTTTTTTATTTAGGGGGACTCAAAACATGCATTTGCAGTGAAATCTCGATTTCAAATTTTTGGGTGGAATGCAATAGGCACCTTCTCTACATATGTATGTGGTAGGGGAAGCAAAAATGATAACATTAATAACTGAACAGTCTTAAAAAACGCAGATCACGTAGACTGTAAATTGTTTGTTATACTGGATATTAAAAATCATGATTTACTTTCCGTTAATTTTACTGATGGAAATTTTTAAGGCGAAGATGGATGGAGTCACTGTAGGTTCTCAGCAACTCGGACGTAATTCGACAAAATGCACCAGCACTGTAGGGAGGTGCATAGGGAGAAAAGGACAGCCTACTCATATTATTATATGTATCATATTAGTAATTCCATCAAATACCAATAGAGTCCGTCTCAAAGTACTAGGAAGCATCATAGAAGTCATTAGGAATTCTTATGTGATCTACATCTTATTAAAACGATTCACCTACCAAATGGTACAAAGTATCTTATGTGTTGCATTCGCACTTTCTCTACTCACTCTTCTCAAAGAGTTCTTACAAAAGCTTATGTATCTGCTTCTTGTTAATACGGATAAAGCTTCATTACTCACTAACACATTTCGTTAATTATAATAAGAATACAGTAGGCTAAAGAAACAATCATATCTTTTCAAAGCCAGTCGCTATGTGATGGCTATGGAGCACCCTGAACCTCAAAAAGCATTTTCATAGAGAGATCTGTGCGTGTGTGTGTGAACAACATAGCTCAAAAAGGAAAAGTCGGTTAAATGCCGAGAATACGATACAAAGATTTTGAAGAAAGTCCTCCGCCCCAAACTATCCTTTACATGGGACATTTTTCGAAATTTTTGTTTTTCAACATTGGCTCTAACGATTTTAATTAAAAAAACCATATATTTAAGCCACTTTCATAACAAATGAAATGTATGTCTTGAATTTTCTAGGAAATAGCCTGTGAAGTCCTCTTTATCCTGAATGACCTTGTATAATTAATACACCATAAGAGATAAAAAAATTTTACTACACAAAAATGTAAATATCGTTAAAGCGCACATTTTAATTCAAATACAATTTTTCGTGGCGTTAACCATTTTCGAGATATTCTTTGGTATTAGTTTGAATTTTCAAATGCTTCATGCTTCTCTCAACTAAATTTTTTTCTTTCTTTTTCATGTTCATGCTAAGAGAACAGAGATAGGAGAACAGGGATAGAGAACAGAGAACCTCAGGGTGCCTCAAAACATGTATTTCCGGTGAAATATGGACATCGAATTTTTGGGTGGAATGCAATACTTACTGTAAGTACGTATTAGAGGAAGTAAATATAATAAATTACAAAGATGCCTAACTAATGTAAAAGAAACATTACTTTATTATTTTTTTTTAAAGTTTCGTTGTTTTACCCAGTTTATGATACTGTGTTTTTTTTACTGTTTTCGTCACCGCTTATCACCGCAATTGCACAACACACAAACACCCATGCCCATGGCGAGACTCGAACCCCCGACCCTGAGCTTGGCGGAGCGCCGAAGCTATACACTCTAGTGATCACGGCTATGAGGGCCGGTAACTTTATTATCACTATCATTAAATTCATGAGGAAATTAATATTAGCAGTTTCTCTGGGACATATTATATACATAAAATCAATCCACGCGGAGTTCACGTACTAGCAGAACTTTTATTCTGAGTCTCAAACTCTTTAGAATTTTGCAGCGTTTCAAAAAATGTTAATGTTAGAACCCAAGCATTAGTTGGTTGTATCTTCAGAACGAACTGCGTTTGAGCTATAAGAACCCCTGAATCACACCAAAAACATCTCATGCGGAATTTTCAGTACTTTTGAATCAGACATGGTTACATTTTAACTGACAGTCAATTAGATAAGACTAGGAGAACTGTATTTATGGAAAAGAATAAAAAGAATTATCGCTGTCATTCCGTATTTTTATAACGAAGATACGACGTAGATTGGATGATGCCCCACGTCATGTCACTGTAAAAAGGTTGCGCAGCGGATTTCCGATACATTGAACTCAACTAGAAGATAACACCATATACAGAAGGTCGTGGCAATAGTATCTGGAATTTCCCAGACATTTTATTGGCACATTTAACTTGGAAATTGCGTCTCAATTTCAGAAACTACAGAAGTAATCCAAGAAAGCAAATATTTTCACCGTCGAGATGATGACTGATTACCTAAGCTCTCGGCGGATTCAAAATCCGTTTTATTCATCTAATAGGCTTGAATTTTACTACAAATAATTTATTGGATACAGAATATAGCACCCAGTTTTGGACATCATGATTTCATTCAGACCATAATGTGACGATTCCAGAAACCACAAGAACAAGTAGCTTAAATGAATAATATTAGTAAGCCATTACCATGTCCATAATTACACTGCTCAAGAAAGGCTAGTGAATACCACTTTATAGCCCTCCAAATTCGAGTAAGTGAGCACAAAATAACAGAGCCTTCAGATAAAACGGAAGCATTAAATATTTATGAAACTACTCTAAATATTATAAAATGCACTGAGGTCATTAAATTACTCGTTATTGTTAAAATATGTACTGTGTACCGCTGTCTAACCTTTTAAGTTTGGATTTTAAAAGAAATTTGGCTTTATTTCTCAGTTGCCAATGAGAATTACATAACACAGCATTGATTGTTAAATTAGTTGATTTCTGGGTATTGATTTGCCAGTCTTGTATTATCAGTGTTAAAAAGTTTCTTATTATATAAATTATCACTGTTATTGTAAAATGAAATATTACATTCTGCATGTCTTTTTAGCTTTTAGTTGCATGCTGATGTATTATTAGATGATATGTCTGTGTTATTGTAAGTAAGAAACTTAAATCCTATTGGAATTTATGTACCTGTTAATGAAAGTTAGTATAAATAGAAATATGTACATAACGTGGTCGCTCATGACCTGGCTGTTAATTTGACCTTAAATAAATAATAAATGACAGAAACAAAATGCGATTTGACAAGATTTCAATCTGCCGCAGGAACGCTCGCGCAATTCACTTTGCGAAATAATGTCAAACTGAACTGTCTTTTGGTGGGGCTAATACGTCTGAAACGCTCCTCATATTTGAACTTGTTTGCTGAAGTAGTGTTGTATATATTTCGACTTCACAGTGAGTACATGTCGGTTAAGTTAAACCGGTCAATCCGACCCGGTTCTTCATAGCTAGGCTGAAGGGTTTGACAATCATTTGTTTTGGGTACGGTGCTTTTCCTTTATGAAGCAACTGCACTCGCGTTTACTAAACAGACTCTACCTCCTTTTACCCCCTCTACCTCAATTACACATTTTTACATGTTCACATCATGTAAACCCCATATCCCGTCTTAACGTGGTTTGGCCCTATCAAGGGCAGGCATATGTCTAGCACACCTTCGGGCTGCCCTCAGCCTGCCAACATGTCGTTTGCTGAAAGACTCGATTCCTAGCAACGAAGGACATCACGTTCAAAGGCCTTCAGCACCTCCCTAGGTGACTTCTTGATATTGCTTGGCCAGTTTTATTCATTGTTGTCCGAAGAAGAAAATGCTATCCTCTTATAAGTTAGAGAGTGGTCCTTTGGTGATTATTTCTCTGAGCTTTGTATATACTTGCCCATCATTTTTTCATTCATCCTTCATAAGTAAAAAGGATTCCTTGACATAAGGAAGCCGAGTATGGACTTTCCTCGGGTTAGAGGTTAAACGATATTCTATTGAACTTTCAAGACCAAAAACCTTGCATGTGAAGGTCTTTTATATTTCTACTCATTGAACTACGGCGACTACACTTCCGCTGTTTTAGTAAAAAATGAAATACTTTGGTACCTACAGTCATTGTGGATTCTTGCTAACAGGGTATTTATTCTCTGAATCTCTTACCAGCACAGTAAACCAACTGCAATGAAGTATTTAAGTATCTTACACGATTGGGAATTTCATACTGTGATTGTATTTGTCTTTAAACTCTTTTTCACTTGCCGCTTGAATTGCTGTGGTCACCATTAGCCTCAACTTATACTTGGTTTTTCAATTTAATTCAGAATAGTGGAGCAGTGACTGTTTAGCTAGAAGGCAAAACTATAATGGGAATCTATGATATATTACTGTTGGGCGGTTTCGGAGGTGTAGTAGAAGGAAACTACTGGGATTGGTACGAAAAACATGATTTTTTAAGACTATACAACGACCCATAAATATGTAGTTTAAATGGCTGGACTTCGAAAGGGTTCCTAAACCAATCTTAACTCGCACTGACTTCTTCCTGTTTTCAATTTCAAAAATGGCTAATGGAAAGCAATTTTCGTGGAATGAGAACGTTATTGGTGCTGTAAATTACTTATTCTGCAGATTCGGAAGAAAACTGTGTTTCAGATTGGCTGAGAAAATTAGAAACCTGCTGAATGACGTGAGTAGAATTTTATTTATACAATTGGAAACCAAATCAGAAAAAAAACTTATTAAAAATGAAGATCTCGTTAAAATTGGAATTTGTCAAATAAAAGCGCTATGACAAACCGTTTAAAACATTTATGTTCCTTTCCATTTTCTAGCGTTTATAAACAATGCTGCATGAAATATAAGTGCCTGCTTTTTTTAGTTGTTTCATTAGTATAGCCTCATTTAAATTTTACGGTCACAGCGGGGTTTGACTGGAAACAAGTAAATTTTTGAATTGTAAAATTTAGCTTTGGTTCTATTGGTTTTTTTCATGAACCACAATCATGTTTACAGTTCTAAACCCTCAGAAGGTAGCGAATGGTTCTAGTTAAAGAACCCCCCCCCCTTCAGCTGGTTGATTTTTAAACAAATGAGTGTTCATCCAGCCTGCAAAATGTGCGTATGTTATAGGTAATCCCACCAGCGGTTACGAGTTTATCCATAGATTCCCGAATGCGAAGTACGAGGGGATTTATCCGATGAAACTCGTAACTTCGAGTGGGATTTATTAGACTAATCCACGAATAAAATGTAATAGATTATATAAATACTTTCTTACTTGTGATATTTAAAATCAAATCACCATTATGTCAGCTGTCAGATCACGGCATATCTAAAAAATCTGATGTGTTACACCCACATCCCTTTCTCTACTCTTGTACAAACTATTTTCACAAACGCTTATTCTCCATATGCTTCATGTTAATCGAGATATCGAAATGTTAATCTTATTGCTAATTTTCTTGTAGATGCAAGGGGAATTGGTAGGCTTTAAGCGATAGTCAAATATTTTAAGAGCTGGTTGCTATGTGGAGTATTCCATTCTCTTTCCATTACCAGGACTAAAAAAATGAATAACGAATTTGAGAAAAAGTATAAGTATTGGAAAAGTTAAGGGAATAACAAGCAACATCTCGAAAATGGTTCACTCAACAAAAAAAATGTATATGACATAAATTGTATATTTTAACGCGTTCTACATTTCATTTGTCATGAAAATATCTTAAACATATGATATTTTAATCAAAATCGTTAGAACCATTTTTGGGAAAATTAAAATTTTCGAAAATGTTCCATGTAAAGAGTAATCTGGGGTGGGGGGATTTTCTTGAAAACCTTCTTGTCGCATCTCAGGAAGATACTGAACCTAAATACCAAGTTTGGTGTTTATTCAACTGTTCGTTTCTGAGTTATGCTGTTCAGACACACAGACACACACACACAGACATACACACAGACACACACACGGACATGTTTCCAAAAATGCTTTTTTGGAATTCAGGGGCCTCAAAACATATATTTCCGGTGAAATCTCGGTATCGAATTTTTGGTTGGAATACAATACTTCCCCTACTTACTATACGTAGTAGAGAAAGTAAAAATAAATAAATGAACAATGGAGTGCATTAAAATACTAAACAATGCTATCAACAGCGGAAGGGAGAAATTAGTTGAACTAAAATAAGCTAAATTCAGAACACAAAAAGAAACTTTTTTTTTTCAAGAACATAGTTTATTTGACACTCTGTGAATCTGTATTGATTAAAACACAATCAGATGACGTAAACTATAATCACTTCATGGCTATGACCATGACTATAACAGGGAACGGAGGGGACACACCGCACCTCGATCTAACGCGGATGTTTTGTGCTTGGCGCTTGCCACTCCCAGAAGAAATGGACAAGGTGAAGAAACCGCAGGAGGCCAGCCGACAGATGCACTTAGGTTCCTAACGATTCCAAGCTTGATGACCTGTGGGCTGCTCAGAGAAGACTTTCCTCTGGCGGAACCGGGGAAAACTCACCACCTGAGGCGGCTCAGAGCAGGCTGCCATCTGGCAGAGCCGAGCAAGCTTCTGCACATCTGTTCCACACAGCCCCTAAGTCTACCTGAATTATGAAAGGGGAAGCGAAATGAGAGGAAATGAGAGAAAGGAAATTCGTGGTAGAAGAGAAACCATCCCAGCTTTCACCTTTCCAACCAGGATAAACCATGAAAAACCCTTGATCAGAGTGGCCAGTCCCAAGAATCAAACCCAGGACCTCCCGAATGCGAGCCTCGCACGTTACTGTGGAGCTATCTCGCTCGGTTAATCACTGCATACTGATACAGTTACGGTTCAGCAACAAGCTGATGTTTTATCCAATGAAATGGCATCTTGCACGCATATTATAAGATGAACGACCGAGACTGGTCGATATCCGAATTATTAAAGGTAAAGGTACTGACGCACAGAGGGGCCCCCGAAACCGGGCAGAGCTCCGCACGCAGGCCATCCGGCCCCTTGTACTTCTACCGTGACCCCTGGGAGGAAGGGAGAGATGAGGGGAGAGACCCGAAGGGGACCAGATCCGGATAACAACGGGTGCAAGCATAGACGGTTCACTAACATTTCCAGATCGAACGCATCCGACGCCGCCCGGTCCCACCCACAAGCTCCTAACCCCCGGGGTCTCTTGAAGAGGCGCCCGCCCCAGAGTAACCGGAGGCGTGTCCTAACTAATAGTCCCCGCACCGACGCCAGGGAAGAAACCTCTGCAGAACAAGCTGCCGCCTAACCGCAACCCGCCGAACACCGTTACCTGGTCCTTCAACCCTGAAACGACGATAAGGAAGACGATGAGACAGGAAAATCGTTGTAGAAGATGAACCACCGCGGCATTCACCTGCTGGAAACCACGGAAAACCCATGGGTCAGAGTGGGCGTCGTCGGGGATCTAATCCTGGACCTTCCGAATGCAAGTTGCACACGTTACCGCGACGCCAACTCGTTCGGTTGTCCAAGGCATTGCTAAACGTTATTGGTCAATCAAGTACGCAGCGTATGAAAGGAATAGTCTGAAACCATTACCAGCGAATATTTGTCTTTATAGGTGTGAGTAGGTAGGAAAATGAGCCTTTTGGTGAATAATTTATGAAAATAAACAAGGGGTAGATATAGTTGCGTAATTTTACACATAATTTTCTTTTAAAAATGCTTCTGAAATCACTCTCGTAGTTAAAAAGAGTGGCTAATCGCTAACATTGGACGAAGGTATAAAGACAAAGCTTCCAAAATTTAAACAGTTCACGCACCGGGCTGGTAGTTGAGTGCATAAGTTGGCAAGCGAGTATGAAATTAATCTTAGGGCGTAGTCGCGAAACTGCCGTACTAGGGAACAGATGGCGACAATGACGTTACACAGTGACCGGCAGAGGCCGTAACTCACAAGTAACACGTAATACTGCCATAATAACAATAATACATAACGACGACCTTGTGGCAGCAGTCTGGTTCCGCTCTCAATCACCCTCGTTCGTTCGGACAGAGACGGAGAAACTTTGCATTGTTAATTGTTCGAAAGGGTTGTGCCTAAAGTCGTTCCAAGGTGACGCATTTGGCAAGATATTCCCTTACTACGTATATTGTATTTTCCCGCACAATCCTTGTGCTATATTCAAGTGACCCTAATGCACGACTTAGTATTCAAGACCAAGGGAACTGGAGCAGTTCCGGAAGGAATTAACATAAAAGACCATAAGCGTAATCTTCATATGATTTTCTCCATCCATTACTGTTTATTTTCGTAGTGATTTCTACAAATTGCTGACAAATATTTGACACAAACTTTATGTTTTAATGAGGTCTAGATTTTTTCTGAGAAAGTGCTTTTCTCCTATGATTTTCTTGCATACAAAATTATATCAAATTCAGTCAGAATGATGGGGATTTCACTGTGTGTTCACAGAAAATTCAAGGTATACATTTTATTGTTCGTGCCATATCAAAAACATGATATTTAATCAAAGCATTACAGCCATTTTAGGAAATTAAAAAATAACGAGCATTTTTTCTTGTAAAGGATAATTAAGGTAGAATGGAGTTTCGTGAATATCTTGTGTTATAGTCTAGCTTCTTCCTACACGATATATATTCGTGTGAGATCGTTTGAGTTCCTTCTGTAACCTAAGAAAGAACACCAGAATAAAGAAACTGAGGTACTGCCATCAATCTGCCTCTTCCAATTACACATTAGCATACATATCTATATACTGCAGCATTAATTAAAATTATTCTTCTCAACACATGACATTATTAAAGATAAATATTTGTCCAGAAATGATCTCGAATTCAGTAACCGGTATTCAGTAACATTGAAGCTTTCCTGGTGACATATACTCTAGTCTAGACATTCTAGAGTATGTCTTCTGAAGATGAGATACACGTTCCCGAAAGGTTGGTGTTCCACCAGTTCAGCAGGCTTGAAGCTCGAAAACATCTAGACTAAATAATCTTCACTTACACATTACGTACAGCATGCAAAATTGTAATCAAATGTTTAATCAGAAGCACAAAGGAACAATTTCAGTGATCTTAGCAACAAACTTATGCGAAGGAAGCAAGAAAATTAAGAAGAAGAGGAAGAAGAATCAGAAACATTCAGCATCTTTCGTCAGATGATACACTTGAGAAAATTGCTTATTTCGAAATCGATGACATTATAACATATAATTGACACAAACGAGGTCTATTTTTTCTGAGAAAGTGTTTTTCTACTATGATTTCCTTTGCATACCAAATTATATAAAATTCGGTCAGAATGACGGCGATTTCGCTGTGTGTTTACAGAAAATTCAAGATATACATTTTATTGTTCATGTCATATCAAAAACATGATATTTAATCAAAACATTACAGCCATTTTAGAAAAATAAATAACAAACATTTTTCCTTGTAAAGGATAGTTAAGATACGCTGGAATTTCGTGAATATCTTGTGTTATATCCTTGGATCTAAGTACTAATTTAGGTATGTGTCCGAAATTTTTAGAGTTATTTTGTTCATAGACGCATACGCGTGCGCGCAATCACGCACACATACACACAAACGTAAAAAGATCAGATAATATTTTAAGATGCCCTTTTTCGGGATTCAGGGTACCTCAAAACATGTATTCTTTGAGTTTCATTCAGATGAAATCTCGAATTTCAGAATAGAATACAATGCTTCATTAATCTATTGTAAGAAAGTGCTAAAGTAAGTAAAACCGCAAAAGAAATCCAAATTCAGTGGTTCACTCGTAAAATTCCATTTGAACCATAGGGAATCCCCCACAGGAATTTCACAGTCATATCCTCTCCGAAACAGCTGACTAATCAGCCATTTTAAAACGCCTGCACTTTTTAAATCACCGTCTCGGTGCCTTTGAGTTCATTTTACTCGCGCTTAATCCTCATTCATTTTCCTTTACTCAAAACCCCTTCCTTACCACAATTTTTCAGGTACAGGCATGAAACTTTATGAAGTATTCCGAAGACATTGTTTTACAAAAGTCGTTATACAGTTTCTTGTGAAGGCAAAAATAGACCTTTTAAAAGTATATTTTGTATATCAACGAAACATTTTATAGGAGATTTTAAATGCGTAATTTTAAAAATATTAACCAGTAGCCATAATAAGTATCTATATCTGAAAGTTTAAAATTGATTAATATCAACATTTTGAACATGAGTGAAAAATTAGAAGTCTTTAGATTCAACGGTCCAAAATTACCCAAGTTTTCTTAGTACCTCATTAAGACGCAAAATTCGAAACAATGTGTTTTAATGGGTGATTATAAAGGCCCTTATTTATGACTTTCTATTGAAACAAACGATACATTTTTTTATTTATTTGGAGGAATTTTGTCTTCTAGATTGTTAAAAAATCCCAACAGGCATAAACTATAACTATGGAAGGTATTACACTCGAATTAAAGTTTGCGTTGTGATGAAACGATTAGGTATGGGTTATTCAAATGATGTCAATCATAGATTAATGTATCGAAATCGAGGCTAAGAGCATCGAAAGGGCTAAAAACAAACAGGAGTGGAATCTGGTTTAAATAAACAATATTTCGTTAATAAAACGACCCTGGCGTTAATCAACGAGCTCTAAACACGAAGCGCGTCACCAATTGCTAGCATCTTACACATGTTTGTGGAGGATATGATAAGATGAGATAAGTCGTAATAAAGTAGATGTACCGGAAGGTGTATTTAGAATGAATAATATCAGGTTAAACTTAAAGTTAAGTTTATTTGCAAACATACGACTTTCTCTTCCCACTGAAAATTCATTGTATCCATTAAAGAACAGAATTTAAATAAAAAATTCTGATGTGTTACACTCACCTGACTTTCTCTACTCTTGTACAAACTATTTTTACAAACGCTTATTCTGCATATGCTTCATGTTAATCGAGATATCGGGATGCTAATGTTATTGCTAATTTTCTTGTAGATGCTAGGGGAATATGGTAGGATTTAAGCTACAGTCAAATGTTTTAAGAACTGGTTGCTATGTGGCGCATTCCACTCTCTTTGCATGTCCAGGACATAAAAAAAATGAATAATGAATTCCCATTTGAGAAAAAGTATAAGTATTGGAAAATTTAAGGGAATAACAAGCAATATCTCGAAAATGGTTCACTCAACAACAAAAATGTATATAACATAAATTGTGTATTTTAGCGCGATCTACATTTTTTGTGTAGATCTCTTATGGTTTACCAGTTATGCAAAAGTTGTTCACAATGAAGAATACTCTTGGAGACATTCCCAGAAAATTCGAGATATACATTTCATTGGTCATGAAAATATCTTAAACATATGATATTTTAATCAAAATCGTTAGAGCCATTTTTGAGAAAAATAAAATTTTCGAAAAATGTTCCATGTAATGGGTAATCTGGGGTGGGGGATTTTCTTGAAAACCCTCGTGTCGCATTTCTGGAAGATACTGAACCTAAATACCAAGTTTGGTGTTTATCCGACTGTTCGTTTCTGAGTTATGCTGTTCACAGACACAGACACACACACACACACACACACACACACACACACACACACATACACGGACATGTTTCCAAAAATGCTTTTTTTGGATTCAGGGGATCTCAAAACATATTTCCGGTGAAATCTCGGTATCGAATTTTTGGGTAGAATACAATACTTCCCCTACTTACTATACATAGTAGAGAAAGTAAAAATGAATCCATCTACATTGTCTTTCAAGATAAATACTTTTCTGGAAATGATTTAATTTCTTTAAAGGCCTAGTGCACTCATTGCGAAGGAAAAATGCATGGGTATAACATGGAGTTTGTCAAAATATCCTAATTCCACGATAAATATTAATTTACACAGGCTGTGTGCTATATTTAGTGCGTTGTACATTTCGTTTGTGATAGGTTTCTTCCTAAATTAAATTGGAATAAAGAGATCTTCATAGGTTATTTGAAGAAAATTCAATATACCGTATATTTTATTCCTCAAGTCAACGAGGACGATGAATAAAAGCAAGCAATTGCTTTTTGTTGGTTTTTTCCACTAATTGCGTAATATTTTATGAATAAACTCTTAAGTAATTGCTACTTGTATAATTAATTACTAGAAGAGCAAGCCAAAGCTCGTAAGTCTAGCATAAGTCTTGTAAGCTTGCAGCAATTGCTTAGACTTATATGAATAAAGTTTAATAATAGCTTTTCCTAATCAACTTCTGCTAGAAAATTCTTAAGCCAGGCATTAGGAGCTTGAAAGTGTTAGACATCAGTTCAGCATGACTACCTTTATGCACATTCATAAGAAGAAGGTTTATTGAGGATTGCAATTGAGGATTACAGGAAAATTCATAGATTTAAAGAAGAGAACAGAGAAAAGAAACGTAGTGGTGCACTTTCTACCAAAAATAAGTCGTGTGAAAGTAACATATCAGAATTTTTCCCAGTTGCATTCATATCGAATTTGTATTTTACTTCCATTTTCATATTACTAATTTTCTTATGATTTGTTTTGTATTACACATTTCTACAAGTTGCTTTTCGTATATTTTGGAAATCTTCTCTATTGTGATCTCTTTTTACTTTCTCTACCACGTACCGAATAGGTCTCTACCTATTCTTATTTCATTCCACCCAATACTTCGATACCGAAATTTCACCGGAAATACATGTTTTGAGGCCCCCGAATTGGGAGAATTTTTTTTTAGAAAAATGTCCATGTGTGTGGACAAACTCAAAAACGAAAATTCAGACAAATACTAAACTTGGTACTAAAGTTTGGTGTCTTTCAAAGATGCGACACAAAAATTTTTAAGAAAATCCCCCCATCCCCAACTATCCTTTACATGGAACCATTTTTGAATTTTTTTTATTTTCATAAAAATGGCTCTAACGATTTTTATTAAAATATCATATATTAAAGATATTTGTAAGAAAAATAAAATGTATATCCTAAATTTTCTGGGAAAAGCCTGTGAAGTCCTCTTCATTGGAAAGGAAAGAAATGTATAATCTTGTATAACTGGTAAACGTTAAGTGATAGAGGAAAACCAACTGCACAAAGAATGAGATCTTTAAAATACATAATTTATTTAAAATAATCTTTTTTGTGGCATAAGCCATTTGTGAGATATCCGTTATTAATGATTCAAATTGTTCATTAACTTGGTCATTCTTTTAAAGTCCTGTGATTTTCAGCTGTTTTTCGTGATGTCATGGAAAGAGTATAGAATTTTAAGGTCAGCATATTATAGCATCCAGTTCTTAAACATTTGGGTATCGCTATTATTCCCTTTGTATGTAATATGCAATGTACTTTTTGGATTAAAAATAAGTAGGTAGAAAAATGAGCTTTAGTAAGAGTTGGTAGAGGGCAGAGAAAGTCATGTGAATGTATCACATCAGATTTTTCTTTTTTCACCACAGGAAGCCGATATTTTCTAAACCAAATCTTGTGTTCATTTAGCATCATAGCCAATAGTGTTTTTATAAAACTCACATTCATTTCTAGACCCACTAGATTCGCTTATTAGATCCATGTTTTTAAACCAAACTAAGGTAGCTGTGACTAGTCAACATTCGGAAGTTAACAAGAATCACTATCGACAATGCGAAACCCCGTCATGCTGTGATGTTGCCAGCAACAGTGTTGCCAACACTTCCTCGCAATGAATGGCTAGATGGTATCTTTAAAAACGCATTATTTAACAACAAAAAAAAAAAAGGCTAGATATAATCGACATCTAAAGCTATCCACATTTTGTTTGCAGAAGTTAAACCCCATTAAGGCATTCTAAATATCATAATATTAGATAATTCCATAATATTTAAATATTGTAAAAGGATAATTTATTTAATATTATGGAATAAGGTATATTTTTTCTAAGCACCAACACTACGTTAAATATATCTGATATTGAGATATGAAATTTACTGAAATTCTTTAGGTAAAATATGTAAAAACTGATAAATTCTGTGTGTCAAAAAATCATAGATTTTGAGCGCATACTCCAGAAAGTCGGCCTTATGATTAGTACACACTTTGCAGAATGCCACGACTCATGATTCGTAGGTACGTAATACAACTATACAGGTATTGGGGATTCACCCTAATCATTTATTCCTTTTGCATATCTAAAGCGCAGATGAAGTTATGCTATTTAGGCTAGTTTTTGCCTAGGGATATTGTTAAATAGGTTAGATTTCAGGTTATAAGCATTTTACGATTTTATATGGCTAAACGCTACTGTAAAAATACTAGATTTAGCCATAAAATAGCTAAGTTGGCAACACTGGTTAGCAAATCTGGCTCCAGCCATTCCATGAGAACAGGAACCAAAACAACTACTACCGCATAAATGAAGCATTTGTTGCCTTTTACTGGAAAGTGCAAGCAAAATCCTTTTTTTTTATTCATCCATATCACGTTTTAGCTTTTGATTTCTCTTCAAGCATTTGCTATCTAGGTTTTGCTATTGCTAGAAGTCAATTAGTTCAAGCAATTCCTTCGTTCTTATTCATCAAGCTCATTATCTCAATCATAAAACATTTTAATGAAAATTGTTGAAGCTGTTCATTTAAAATAAAAATGTTCCATGTAAAATGCAGTTTGGGTGGCGCATTATCATGAAAATCGTTGTGTTTCGTCACACACATACTGACCTTTCTCTAAACGTTCCGTTTTTATTCAGGGGAAGTCAAAACAAATATTTTCATTCACATTTTGATACCAATTTTTTAGCAGAATGCAGTGTAATTTCAGTTTTTGGTCCCTCATCAAATTTCCTAAATTTATCAATAAATTAATTGTGTAAAACTTTATTACGTTAAATAGAAATAGTAGAATGAAAAGAATGAACAAAAGTATAAATCTATTTACCATAGACAAGTGCTAGATAAAGTAAAAAACAGAAAATATTTCGGAAATTGTTATTATTTCAATCTTTTACTTTCTGAACCATTTACCTACGGTACGCAGCGGCAGTATTATATAAAACCAGAACTCCGGTATCGAGATTTCACTGTAATAGTATGTTTTATTGTCAATGAACCCAAAAAGTCTTGGAGAAAAAATCTACGCCCGCGCACGTCTCTATGAACAGCGTTACTCAAAATAAAAAGTCGAATAAATAGAACTTAGTCTTGCATCTTCTAAGGATACCAAAAGGTTCTGATGAAATGTCCGCTACCACAAACTACCCATCACATAGAAAAATGTTTGTCTTCTATTTTCTCAAAAACTGCTCTAATGATTTTGATTAAAGCATTGTATGTTTGAGATATTGTGATGAATAAAATGTATAGCTTGAATTTGCTGCAAATAACCTGTGAAGTCATCTTCATTCGGAATGAATTTTATATGGCTGATACATAATACAATTATGTCGAATAAATTGTTTTGTGGCATTCATCATTTCCAGATTTTGCTGCTGTTGGTTTGAATTTTCTAATACTCTTGATATACACTTTTTGAAGTGCTAAGTTACCATTCTTTTGATTCCGCTGATGTAAGATGTACGTTTTTACAAAGCCAGCATAAAGCGACCCTCTTTTTAAAGCTTTGGCTGTCGCCAGAGGCTCTCGTATCCTACTTTTACCTACAACGAAATGTATAGTGAACCCATTCATGAAAAGTAATTATTTCCCATAAATAATTTGTAGAACATATATAAGCTCAATTGGACATAGATAGAGAAAGTAATGCCGCACGTGTCTCTCTCTCTCTCTCTCCCTCTCTATCTGTGTGTGTGTGTGTGAGAGAGAGAGAGAATCAACTCAAGACCAAAGAATTGGACAAAACCCAAATGTTGTACAAACACGGTTAGGGATGCATGTGAAGATTTTCAAGAAACTATCTCCAAACAGCACTTTTCACTGGGTGTTTTTTTTATTTTCCTCAAAATGACCTTAATAATTTAATTAAAAGAGAATATGTGAGACATTAACATAGCAAACAGAGTGTATAAACCTTAAATTTGCTGTGAGTATCCTGTGAAGTTCTCTTTTTCTTATTGGAATTAAATAACTCGGTAATCATGATAGATAAAAATAATTCAGAAAAAACCACGGAGTTTATCAAAATATACAATTCGTGCCATAGCACTGACCATTTCCGAAATGTGCCCTGCTTTTTACGTTTATGCTTTCCCAAGTTGTTTTCTTTGGCCACCATCTATGAACGATTGGCCACGGGCAATTCTCCTTTTTCTCGTATAAGCTCACAATTTAACAAAATCCACTTGTGATATAAAAATTATAGTGTTATTTCCGCGTGTTGTACGTAACTTTTCCGAATTGCCCAATTTGAAATCTTACCTAAGTGACGACATAAAGTGTATGTGAATTGTCTAGTTGATACACAGGCTGATTCATTTGTAAAGGAAAAAGAAAATCGCTGTAATATAAAATTTACTCCCATTTATTGTTCTGTAATTTGTAAACACGTTCTAGAAGTTTTACATGGTCAATTTAAACTAATAAAATAAAAGAAGCTGTTTAACAACAGATACAAAGAAATAAAACGCCGTTTACTGCTCAGCAACAAATAAATGTGATTTTCAGACTTAAATGTGGAACTTTAACTTCCCATCAGATATGCAATAGATAATGTTCCAATACGATGGTGCGCCACCTCATTGAAAAAAAAGGATGCATCTAGAATACCAAGTGCTGTAGAGGTGGACCAATTATGTTGCCTCTAAAGTCCCCAGGTTTCACCTATCCGATTTGTTCCTCTGGAACTTGGAGAACAATGTGCGTGCACAGCATTCAAGTGTCTTAAATAATATATGGTAATTGTTCTTACGCACAAGCCGTGTGTAGGACAAGGTTGGAAAAGTAAATCAGACGACTAAAAAACTCAATGCTATACTACGTATTTGAACCAAGGATCTCGCGGTCTCCGCCGGCTACTCTACTAACTGAACTACCATGGTAATATTTCAGAGCTACATTAAATTCCCGGATGGTTAGGGCAACCGGACCGGAAGATCCGTTGTTCACATCCTGGCTATGGCATTGAATGTTTCAGTCCTCTGATTCTACGTTTCAAACCTTGTTCTATACACGGCTTGTGTGGCAGAACGATTATTTACCATTGATTGATCTAATAGTTGGTTAAACGACACTGTAAGTCGCCATTAGGGTGTCATCTAAAAATTATTTGAGATCACCTTGTGTGCGAATCGTTTGGGGAATTTAATAACGCGTCGATATGTTTTGCCATTGTAGCTTAGCTGGTTAGAGCAGCCGGACAGAGGCAGGGAGATCCATGGTCCAAATCCTGGCTATGGCATTGAATTTTGAAGTACTTGATTCTACCTTTCCAATATATGGCATTTTAATGAAAATCGTTGAGAGTTATTTTTGAGAAAACAAAACACATGCAAAATGTTTCCATGTAAAGGCTAGTTTGAAGCAGATGAATTTCCTTCAAAACCTTTGTGTCGCATCTTTAAAATATATTGAACTCAAATACCAAGTTGTCCGAATTTTCTTTTTGGAGTTATGCTTTTCAGACATAGAGATGCTCAGTCACACATACACACACGAATGTTATTAATGCTTTTTATTCAGAGCGCCTCAAAACATGTACTTCCGGTGAAGTTTCAGTTTGAATTTTTGGGTGGAGTATAATACTTCCTCTACCTAGTAGAGTAGTACAGAAAGTAATACATAGACATGGTTATCATTTTACAGCACTTTAATGTATTTCCAAACGGGTTTCCTGTATAAATAGCAGCTGTGAAATGACAATGGGTAGAGAAAGTCTTGTGAGTGTTGCACATAAGACCGTTTAATAAACTAAAGAGAAACACTGGAAAATATGAGTGTTATACTGAAAAATAAAGAAATTTACCTTAATCAGTAAATAAGCTCATAAGGTTATTTTCCTTAAGTAGAACCATACTAGTTAATTTTGTATTCTTTTGATCTAATTGATTGCAACGGCTGATCAGGAGCTGTCGAACACCTGAGCTCAACTCGGTGAGATAATCCAAGAGCAATGAACTGGAGGGATCCTTGTGAATATGTGATGTGCATTATACGGGCTGGCTGGACGTTAACCTTTCCCAGAAAGAATTCTGATGCCCATATGAACGTGCTTCTTATTCGGGAGCTTTTATTACCCCATGAATAAACGCAGATGATACCGAGCTCATTTCATATTTAGCACATGCAGAACAATTACCCACCCATGTGAATAGATGCATGCTGATTACGGTAATCATCCTCGTTAACTCCAATTATTTGCACCACCATCACCATGGTACGGGGTTCGTTCATTGCACTTGTCGAGTACAAAGAACTAGCTCTTCTTCCGTATTGCTTATAATACTAGAATAGGATATTACAATAATCTCAGGATAAATTTTTAAATCTTTTTATAAGAATATCAATATCAACATCATCATCAACTTCCACGGCTTGTGTATTATCCTGTTTCAACATCAAGGAATTCTTGATCTTCCCGTCTTGCGTCCTTTTGCCTTCTGATGGGCTATATGTTATTATAGCAAACTTTAGAAAAGGTACAAACGATATGCCGCTTCTTTGTAAGAAGAGGCTATAAACGCAAACTTTCAACAAGCCACGAGTCATGCCGCTTCTTTGTTAGAGGCTAAAAATGCGGACGTGTATTTGTTGCATGCTATGGGATCTGCAGACAAAATTACCCTCATAAATCTGTTTGGTCAGGAAAGAATGGTAATTTTTATCACTTCTTCCAAGCGGCGTAACTTTGAACCTTTTCTGGATTTTGTAGCAGCTATAGTCTTTCTTCTTCCATTCTATCTGCATGCTGCTTCCTGTTTGATCTATTATCTATCATATATTCATTTACATTGAATATTTTCATTTCTGAATCTCTAGATTGAAAGAACAAAATGCTTAGAAAAGGCAGATCCTGCTCAGACAATACTTTTGTTACTAAACAAATTATGAAAAACATCGTGTTTATAATAAAGAAACACATATGGCACATACTGACTTCGAAAAAGCTTTCGATCGAAAAAACCGAATAAAATTATAACAAATATTGGAAGAAAACGGATACCGGCAAAAATTTATAAAAACTAAGTATGCCCCCTTAGCAAACGAAAATACCCATTAAAAACAATTCTAAGATATCTCAGGAAGTATCTGCAAATCAAGGTATCCGACGGGATGCAGCTTGTCACCCACTACTTTTAATATTTATATTGACGAACTAATTGGAAAAGAAAATTAGTGAATCCTGGTTTTAAAATATCACGTAATAGATATTTGAATGTACTTCTATTTGCTGACGATGTGGTTATTATCCAGGATAGTGAATTTGCCCTACAATATCCAGCCTTTAAACTTTACCAGATCTGTAAATAATAGAATATGAAAATATCCACGAAGAAAACAAAAGTAATACATTTTTGAGGCAAGGAACCAATAAGAACAATAATAAATAATCAAATCTTAGAACAAGTAAACCTTTTCAGCCCTTTAGGAAATTATATTATCTATGGATGTGTGATTATGCTATGATTATGTTAGCGACATTGATATTCAAATAAGCAAATTTCAAAGTATTTGTGGTACCATTAATCTAAGAAACAAAGTAAGACGCACAAAGTTGAAATTTTATAAAGTAATGCCTCTGTCTGTGTTATCCTACAGATGTGAGCTATGGGCGGCAACAACAAATCAAGAAAAGAAAATACGGGCATCAGAAATGAAATTCATAAATCCTATACTTGTTCACATAAAAATTTAAGATATACTCAACAATTAAACATTTTTGTAATATAAATGATAAATTCAGAGGTTACAAACGCAATTGGAAAGAGCAGCTAAAGAGATTGGTCAAATCAACATTGACAAAACAAATAATGATATATAGGTCAATGGGAAGACGATCGTGGGAAAACCAAGGAGGAGATGGTTAAGTACTTTTAGGGCGGAACAGACAGTATATGCCTATACCTTGGAGTGTAGAAGAAGAGAAGATGCTAAATTCTTGTCTGATTTCTATTTCTTGTTTATGGTCTGTTCTTTGGTATCCAGAAACTTTTCTTAGGAATGTCATTTCATCTGATTGTATTTGTTGTGTTAATATTTTTGTTAGAGTCCAAGATTCATTGCTGTAATTTTTTCCCTCTTTATTTATTTTCGTCGCATTAACTTGGTCATATCGCAACGGATCTGTTAGGAGATACCTCGTGGATCGGTGTGTGGCGGATAGTTATTCTTCTAGGTCTCATCCCTGTGCCACACCATCTTGCTTCGTCACGTGTCTACAGATGCCTTAATGCCAGGAAACTGTATCTCTGCTTCTACACGTGCCGGACAGATGACATTAGGGTGCCGTGCAGTCCACCTGCTTTCATTATCTGTGGAGAGATGGCAGAACATTTACTATTACCATCTATTTTTATTTTTACTATTGTTTTAGAGGCAAAGCTGGAACTTTGGGTCATAGTATTAAATATAAAATCCGGTATTTAACTTGGCGACTGAGAGAAACCGCAGAAACAGCTCCCCCCCAAAAAAGCTACTGCATGAGCCATCCCGCTCGGTATGTTAATGTTAGGAATGTTATTGTTTTATATAATTTAATTAATTATTCCTTTCTTTATTTAAATTTCTTAGTATAGTGACATTTACAGGTTTAAATCGATTAATTTGATTTTAATGTCTTTCTCTTGTAGATAAGTTATATTACAACTCAAATAACTAAAATGTGTCACTTTTTCCATTATGTTATTATTTAAAACTATTTTAGCTCTTGTATGTGTTTTCCCTTCAAAGGCCATTTACTTTTGTAATTGTATCCGAGATCTTTAAAGAGTATGTATTTTGCTACATGATGGCTAAGGGCATATGGTATTAGCTGAAGAGCATGTTCTGTATCCGCAAGTAACACCTGGTCATTTGCAAAGATAGATAGTTACATATTTAGCTTTTATATTTAGTCCTCTGTTTTTATTTCTTTCCTTCCACCTTCTTATCATCTGGTCTAGGTATATATTAAACAACGTTGACGATAATACACATCCCGGACGTACCCATCTGTTTATGTCTGCCATCTCTTTATAAATATAATGTTCATTTGTTATAATAATTGTAGAATTGTTATACATTCTAAGATTTTTAAAAGATAGTTTCATAAAAATATAAGTTCTTAAGCCTATTTGTAATGGTGGTTCCAGAAATTATTTCCGTGTTTAAGCATCTAACCATGCTGTACTCAAAACAAGAATACGTGTTTTACACATCTAAAATAATTCAAGCAATACGCTTTTGGCTGTGCTTTTTGGAAAGATAATACAATTGTGAGTTCGAAGTCAACTAGTGGAGCCATTATGTAGGTTTGGTATTAGCTAACATTAGCAATAACCAAGATAACCAATAAGTAGTTGGCTTCGAGTTATCTACACTAAAACGATATGTCAATACAAAGAATGTAAACAACAACGTCCGGGGTTCACTGACGGCAGGTAAACACGTTCTGGTTAGTGCTGTCTGCAAACGCCAACAGACTGTACGACGTATGGGGGTGTTTTATTACCTGCGACGTCTCTGCCTAAAGTCCAGTAAAGTTCAACTTTATTTCTTTTCGTCCTGGCTTTAATGCGTAGAAATTCTTATGCATGATAGTAAGTAAGGCTTGGAAGTTGGGCCCTTGTGTGCTGTAGTGAAAGGTATTCAATACCAAAAACACCTCCTACCAACACAGAGGTACTGTGTACTCGTTGTGTTAGCTTATTTTACGTTATACCTTCAGCCCCAGTCGACCGCAGGGCACACCGGATCCCAAGTTCCGAACCTTAGTAGGTAATACATTTTGTTCTATAGAATGCAAAAAGAAAATAACAATGAAATCGGAAACCTTTCATGGAAGAACAAACAACTTTTCTGGACAATAAGGAGATTAACATTTAAAATTCCAAGTTTTTTCTTAAAAATTGTAAAACTAAAATAAGGGTAATGCTACAAAAGCTTTCATCTTATATACATGGGGTATTTTAATCAGACCTACCTTTTTTATTTCTTGTAGATTCCCAGTTGCATAAAATTAAACATTTATAGAAACTTTAACTATTATTTTAGACTTATCATGCCAGTATCTCAAACATATTTTGGCCCAAACGTTGCAGCAAGTTTAGAGAAAATAAAAAGATAATCATAATGTTTCCATGAAAAGGATTGTTTGGGGTGGAAGGAATTCCACGAAATCCTTCGACATTTTGGTTCTTAAGATATGCTGAAAAAAAATATGGAAAGAGGTAGAGAAGCCCAATGCTTTGTATAATTAATTTATGGAATGGTTATAAAAACAACTGCTAATGATAGAAAAAAAATATGTTTTTCCGGTGTAGTTTCTCACATATAAGCTCTAAACGATGGCAGTTGAATAATGCTTTTCTGCTAAATAAGAGTGACCACCTCGGAAGATAAGGATGAGGAGCAAGCATATAAGGATTTTCAGAGGAGGAACAGCGAGAAACAGAGTCGTAGTTCTAATGTCTTTATTCTCTTATATGTACAGTAATTCTTTAATTATACAGCAACAACTTCACTTTTTTGTGATTACAGTGATAAATCAGTAATTTTGGTTGCAAGCACTGAAAGTGACGTTTTATTGATGAGTGAAATTTCCAAATTTTTGGTCTTTATTTCTGCATAGCAGTTCTTCATAGCCTTGATTATCATTCATTATATCAGTTATGAAGAACTTTCTTAACAGGTTCCAAATTATTTCAGTGTCAGTGTAAATTAAATTACAACTAGTTAATCATGCTAACTTATGTAACTATTATTACTAGTTCAGGCACATTTACTCATTCTTTGGTTTCAAATGAGGTGCAATATGTTTGTGTCATAAAGGGTGAGTGGTTTCTTAGTGCTTGTGTTATACTTTTCTACCACTTATGTAGGCAAGGTACCTTTCTATTTTACCTTAATGCTTTCAAGCCACAAACTTATCAGTTGTAAGGATAGCGAAAGGAGTAGAATTCTTCCCTGGTGCAACTCATTCATTGCAGTGCAGAATTTGGGCCAACTTATTCTCCCTTTGTTATTAATTGTATTGATTTATTAATTATTCTTATTTGAGATTAATTGTTAATAAAATAAGCGACTAAAGTTTGGATCTGGACTGGTTTCAGTTTCCCAGTATCCGCGATTCCTACATCCTCTAGGGTTAGTTTATTCCTCTTTTAATTAAGTTATTAACAATTAACAGGAACGCTTCTCACATTTGAGCCACAACAAAAAGCATAAAAGGTGGGGAAGTGATAATTTGCATAATGGAAACTGTCTTGAAAACTGACTCTGACAGAATGAGCTCATTTCGATGGCCAACGCTAATTTTTCAACACGAGTAGGTAAAGGTTTAGTTTAGAGGACAGCATCGACAGCAATAGCATTATCAATTATCGAAAGTAGAAATTTAAAAATATGGTAATACTAAAACACATTGTATAATACTGCTAGAATCCTAATACGATACGTATAATACACGCAACCTTCACCAATACAAAGATCGCCGTTGTGCATAACCTCAGCATGGCTTCTTTCGAAAGATAAGTAAAACTGGTGGTCCCGTGTCGTAGATTTAGGCACGTAAAAGAACCTCAAGACTGATAAAGGAGCCTCTGAGCAAAATTATCAGTTTTAACGCCAAGTATATTGGGACACTAAGGACCACAGCAGTTAAATAGCGTCCATAAATAAAACCTCAATTTCAGTGGAATAACCATAGCCAACTAAGCCGAATTTAAAGCTAATGATGGCAGTTTTTCTCTAGACACTTTATGGGCTGCCTCTCAACATATCGCACCTTCCACCTGATGAAGAGCGTTGTGTGGTAAATAACCGATTAGTTCGCTGACATCTAAATATCTGAATGTACCACCAGCATCAGCCGCAAGAGAGAGCAACTGGACTACCCATGGGCGAAGCCACACAAAAAACCAGGAACCGACTTTCGCCGACAAAAACCGAAAAGCTGATTTCGGTACAATAGAATCTCCGATACAAGGATGGCCCTGCAGATGCACCAAAAACAGTTCAGAAGCAGCCGCAATTATTTGATTAAGAGGTCGATTAATCATGAGAATAAAAGTTGACTGGGCAGCTGTTGAAGAACTTTTCTTGACTGATCTTAATAAAAGCGTCACAATTATGTCATAATATATTCCAGTTTTGCCTTCTGTGGTTTCATGGAATCTATTATCATAGAGTAATTGTGTTATTTTTGCTTTCTTTTGCAAGAAGCAGAGCAGTTACTCCTTATTAATGTATAAGCCAAGTCAACGGCAAGTGAAAAGTAGCAATAGTCATTTTATTTTGATTTTTGTTTCATTATTATTAGTATTATTACTCATACATTTAATTTAATAAAAACAATGAATGTAAGCTTTCATAGCGTATATGTATGATAAAGCTATAATACTATTGGCACCACGAAATTAATCTTTTTCAAAACTAAAATTGTTCATATTCTTTACAAACATTCATGTCACCAACCCAATTAATTTGACCAGTGATACCACATATTATGCATATAATCCCCGATTTGGTACTATAAAAAAATTCGGATATGTTACATTCTTATGATTTTCTCTGCCCCATATCGCTTATTAGTGGGTGTACAAATTATTCTTACGAAAGTTTATTTTCCTATCTACTTCATTTTAATCGAGCTAAACCTTTATGGAAATGTCTGCATTACACATTTCGTTATAAACATAAAGGGAAAAGATACAATGTTTTAGAACTGGACGCTGTATGCTTGGCCTTAAAATTCCATACTCCCTATGACATCGCGAGAAGGAACTGAAAATCGACAGGCCTTTAAAGGAATGATAAGTATTAATCAATTCGAACCATTAATAACGATATCTCGGAAATGGCTGGTGCCACAGTTATTTGAAACAAATAGTGCATTTTAAAGAGATCTACATTCTTTGTGCAGTACGTTTTCTTTATCGGTTAACGTTTATCAAATTCTTTCCGAATACAAAGGACTTCACAGGGTAATCCAGAAAATTCAAGACACACATTTTATTTGTCATGCAATTATCTTTAATATGTGGTATTTTAGTTAAAATCGTTACAGCCATTTTTCAGAAAATCAAAAAATTAAAAGAGTCCATATAAAGGATAGTTTGGCGTAGAGATTTTCTTGGAAATATTCCTGCCAGATCTTTGAAAAAAGTACTGAACTTAAATACCAAGTGTGGTATTTATCTGAAATTTCATTTTTGAGTTATGCTGTCACACACACACCCACGCACACACACATGGACATTCTTATAAAATGCTTTTTTTGGATTCACGGGCCTCAAAACATGTATATCCGATGAAATCTCTGTATTCAGTTTGTGTGGAATGCAATTCCTCCTGTACCTACTATGTGCGTGATAGAGAAAGTAATACAGCTGTGGTTTTAAACAATCGCACAACTCTAACCGAAACCTTTGAAATCCTGACTTAAGAAATAGATATGAATATTTAGGAAAGTATGCTTTTGCTAAACAGTGTAAACAAGTGTCAAAAGGTAAAAACTTGGGATTGTCGCACAAAAAAAATCAGAACACTGGTCACCCCACTACTAAATACAATACAACGTTCTTCAGAGCTGCTATAGGAGATCAACCTATTCGATGATAGACCTTGAGGGTTCTATTCTAGGTACATAATGTCAAGCGATGCGTTACATAAATGTGTAATTATACGGGCAGTTCAACAGAGAGAGGACGTGATGGGAGTCTGAAGGTTCCAGAACTCGAAAACACTTTCACCGGGCGGTGTAAGGTAGGGTTCGCTGACCGACCTACACTCGGTGGGTTTAAGGTAACAGGTGTGCTACTTCTGTTCTAATTATAGACAATGTTGTTGCTCGACTTCACGCTTACCACTCGTGCAGGGATTTCCCGTAATGTCCACGCACTCAGTCTGACGCATCCCACGCGGAAGTTTAGACTGGTAGGGGTGGTGATTTTCGCAATTAATGCGATATAGTGGGAAATACTCATAATGGCCTATACTTTTCATTTTTCTCAACCTGTAAATTACGTTTAATGTGTTTGGAAAATGCGATAAAATGCGAAATTGACACAAAATGCGAAAAGTATACTAAATTGCCATATAAATGCGAAATAAGTTGCAATTCATGAATTCTTCTTCAAATGAAGATGTGAAAAGCAAAATAAAAACATGTTTATGGAATGTTTGTTTAAATGCAACAAACATTTGAGCAATCACATGGAAGAAAATGCGAAAAAAATGTTTTTTTCTCCCAAGGAAGTTGGTAAACGTTTTAAATCCTGTCACCGCTAGCCGAATATTGTCAATAGATTTGAAATATTGGAGTGAAAGTAAAAAAAATTATGTAATACCTTCACATTGCTCTTTCTATCCTCTATTTTTATTAGTGAGTATACAAGCTATTCTTACTAAAGCTTACTTCTTTACCTACTATATTTAATCTTAATAAACCTTTGCAAAAATAGCTACATTATACGTTTCGTTATAAATACAAAGAGAACAGCGAAAGCCAAACTGGACGCTGTATGCTGGCCTTAAAATTCCATACTGTTTCCCTGCAATCGCGAGAAACAACTGAAAATCGATGGGACTTTAAAAAAGTGACAAGTATTGAACAATCCGAACCTTCAATAGCGGATATCTATAAACTATCAAAAAAATCTTATTTTAAGTAAATTGTGTAAAAGCGATCTACATTGTTTGTGTGATACGTTTCCGTCTATCGCTTAACGTTATTAAGTTGAATAAGATTATACTATATTCCCTTCGAATGAAAAGAACTTCCTCAGCTATTCCAGAAAATTCAAGATATACATTTTATTTTTCATATTAATACATATCTTTAAAATACCTATAGTATTATAATAAAAATCAGTAGTCATTTTTCAGAAAATCGAAATTTTCGAAAAAATATTCCTTGTAAAGGATATTTGGGGCGGGGGATTTTCTTGAAAATCTTCGGTGTCGCATCCTTGTAAGATACTAAACTCAAATACCAAGTTTTGGTATTTATCCGATTTTTCATTTTTGGGTTATGCTGTTCAGACAGACAGACACACACATACACGGACATTCCAAATATGCTTTATTTGAATTCAGGACAGCTCAAAAGATGTATTTCTGATGAAATCTCGGTATCAAATTTTTGGGTGGAATGCAATACTTCCCCTACTTACTATACGTTGTAGAGAAATAATAAGAACTCATTTTTTCAAGTTGTTAAAATGGATTGTTTATTTATTTTTTTAAAAGTATATGAATATTTTCATTCCCAACTGGCTAGATTAGATTAGATCAGAGGTGGTGAAAACGGGACTCGCGAGTCATTTTGACTCGTAGGCGCCGTTTCCTCTCTGCCACTGTCCCTTTGTTTTTCATATGCTGCTGAGTGATGCAGTACGTGTTGCATATTTGGTGACTCGCGGAATGAAGGCATTTTTGCCACACTTGGATTAGATGATGCGGAGCTATTTTTTAGTTTTATCCACCTCCCACACGTCAGGCCTAAAAGGCTTATTGTGCAACCCATTGGAAATAATGTTTTCATTGTTTCTCAAAATATGTTCCCTGAACGAGTTGCAGTATCTTGGTTCCAATGTCAGCATCCTTTCCTAGATCTTCTCTCGTTATGGAAACAGCAAGTGTCTTTCTTGCCAGGAATGGGCAGAGGATGTGCGAGGCAGTTTCCTGTTCCTCTTGACACATTCTTCAGGTGATTGAGCTTTGTAGAGTCCTACTTTACGTAGATGTTTCCTGAAGTGACCACGTTAGAAATTAATGCATCTACTTTCCCTATTCCTGTTCTATCCGATCTCAGGAGAGATGAGGAAAGAATGTTGCATGGACCTAAGACTAGTTTGCTGGCTTGTCTTTGTCCAGGATAGGCTTCCTATCTGAGTTAGGGTTTTCCCCTAATCCATACTTTTATCGAGGTTTTGCAGTATGTGCACTGATTCCAACCACGGATTCAGGGCCAACATAGGGATCTTAGTATTTTAGTCAGTTGATCAGATTTTTCATCTCCATAGATACACTGATGCTCCGGCACCCACTGCGTTACCAACTGGTAGTACAACTGTAGTAAAAAATCTGATGTGACATTCACATGACTTTCTCAACCCTCAATATTTTGTCATTCTTTTAAGTCCTGTCAACATTCAGTTGTTTCTAGCGATAGCATGGAAACAGTATGGAAATTTAAAGCCAACGTATAGCGTCCAGTTCTTAAATATATTTTGACTATCGCTCTTCTCTTTGTATTTATAATGAAATGTGTAACTCGCAGACAGACACATACACGGACATTCCAAATATGCTTTATTTGGATTCAGAACACCTCAAAACATGTATTTCTGGTGAAATCTCGGTATCGAAGTTTTGGGTGGAATGCAATACTTCCCCTACTTACTATACGTTGTAGAGAAAGTAACAAGAACTCATTTTTTCAAGTTCAAGTTTTTTTTCTGCAAATGTTTATTTAAATTAAATGTAGTAGACAGAAAAATAAGCTTTAGAAAGAATAGTTTGTACACCCACTAATAAAGATAGAGGGTCGAGAAAGTCATGTGAAAGTAACACATCACATATTTTTGTAATTTTACTGTTAACCCTTTACAAAATGTGATTTTAATTTTACATTAACGTTATGTCAAAAGACATTATCTGTTTATCAGTTATGTTTTCTTCAAAATGCTATAAAATGCTAAATTACAAATGTATAAATGCTACAATATGCTTAACGTAAAAATCAAAATGCTAAATTTTCCAAATGCTAAAAATCACTACCCTTAATGACTGGTTCAATTCCACGGACTACAATTCCACATTTGAATCTTTCACCCTTTTTAGTTCACGTGTTAAAACAGAGCAAAAACAAAAAAAAAAAAAAAAAAAAAAAAAAAAAAAAAAAAACAAGGAAAAAAAAACAAGGAAAAAAAAAGCAAAAAGTCTTCACATTTTACAATGTCTCTGGCAAATGGCCGGTATTTTAGAAATGTGTGAATCAATAATCACTGAAACTTATTGAACTCGTAATGCATGGCATTGTAAGATGCTTTTTAAACCTGGAAAACGTCTTAATTACACCCCATTTACTCTTTATAATTGTAATACCACACAGTCCTGCGGTATTCCTAATAACGGATAAAAATCTGCTGTTATTCACCAGAATAGGTGTTAGGTTAGGTTAGTTAGGTTATACCTCGCGCACTGTGATCTACATATATTTATTGTGGCTAATCCCCCCAAGAGGAAAGCATAAAGTAAAGGAACCGCACTATGCTACAGGCCGCAGGAAGACATGTCACTAGACGCGCATAAGTCCCCAACTGTTCCAGACTCGAAAACCCGTCCCACTGCTACAGATGCCAAGAAAGGGCGATGAACGCCTCGTTGACCAAGAAACCCTCTAGTGTCTACTGGGAGTACTCTTTCCTTTGAGCAAGCATCCGCGCCATCTGTCCGGCACCGCCATACGCCACGAAACCTAGGGTAGTATGAATAAAAATGAGTACATAGTAAATGCTTGACTTTTTTTTAGTAAATACTCTTGGTGGTAAGAATAAAAGCTTCTTAATATTTACTTGTTTATGAGTACATACTCAAGGCATGGAAACACAGAAGTATATTCACGGGCAGCCATCTTACATACAGTATGAACTCAGTTTGATAAGAATAAAACCGATTATATTCTCACTTTTAGAAGTATATACTCATATCATGTTGAGCATGGTTAGAAGCGCGCTCAGATGTGAGTAACCTGTGTGTGTGTTGTGTCAAGTGGTCTGAAGAGAATGGCAGAGTTTATGAACTATGTAGCACATGGCAAAATATACAATCAGAGACAAGAACATGTAGATTCAAAGAACTTTAAAAGTCTTTATCGTTTTACTAGGGTTAATTTGCACTGGTTGAACACATATTTATTTGGAGCAGAGAAAATATAAACAAGAGGAGGAGCATTGAAGAATGTGATTAAATTAAAGACATTTTTAAGACTGGTGGGTGATCCTGGCTTCCAAGTTGGCATTGGAGAGGACCTTCGAATATATCAGGCCACTGTATCCAAAACTGTTGTTGAGGTTATGCATGTCATAAATGAGAAAGCACCAGCTTGGATCAAGTTTCCACAAACTGAGTTAGAGTTTGATGCTCCAAAACGTCAGTGGCTAGAGAAGTATGATTTTCCAGCAGCAGTAGGAGCCCTAGACTGTACACATATTCGAATTAAAAAGCCAAAAGATTTTGAAGATGAGTATGTGAACAGAAAAGGCTATACAAGCATCAATGTACAAGCTACTTGCAATGTAAAAGAATGCTTCATCAGTATTGGTGCTTCCTGGCCAGATCTGTGCATTATGCAAGAATTTGGAAGGCCTCAAATATACAGGCAACTTTGAGCCAAAATGGTGTGAATGCATTGCTTCTAGTCAGTGGTTATGGCATTCCCCATGGCTTATGGTGCTCTACAGAAATGCAGAAACACTCCAAGAAATTGCATACATGGGGCACTATTTATATTTTGAGCCTTGGCATCCCTGAATGTTGTAGGAACCATCTGTCGTTTCCAACGGAAATTTTGACATTTTTGACCACAATCTACTTCAAACACTTTGTAATAGAGCGTCATTTGTTTTGTTTACACTAAGTTGAAAATTGTGTGTCAACAAAAACATGGAATTAACTCGTGAAAATTTCGTGCAATGATTTATTACGACTTTCAACGTGGATTATCAAGACAAGAGTGCATCGATCAACTAACTTCCACATTTGGCGACGAAGCTCCATCCTTTGCCACTGTGAAACGCTGGTATAACGAATTTAATCGTGGCCGCCGTTCGTGAAGGTCGTCCAAAATCAGTTATTGTGCCAGAAAACATTGATGCTGTGCAAAAACTAATAATGAAAGATCGTCATGCGACATATTGTGAGATTAAGGCAACCCTAGGCATTAGTTCCACCAGCATATATAAAATATTGCATGATTATTTAGACGCGAAAAAGGTTTGCTCTCGTTGGATCCCACATAATTTGACGCAATCTAAAAAAGATGCTCGTGTCGATTGGTGTACAAAAATGCTCAAGAAATACAATGGCGGTGCCTCAAAAGGCGTATATAAGATTGTAACAGGTGACGAATCATGGATCTATGCGTATGAGCCGGAACATAAACAGCAGTCCACTGTATGGGTGTTTCAAGATGAAGCAAATCCAACAAAAGTTGCTCGCGCTCGAAGCACTTCGAAGCAAATGGTCGCCTACTTTTTTAGCAAAACTGGCCATGTGGTAGCAGCGCCTTTAGAGGAACGTAAAACGGTCAATGCCGAATGCTACACAACCATTTGTTTGCCGGAAGTCTTCGGTGAAGTAAGGAAAACCAACAAGAACCGTAGGATCGTTCTTCAAAAAGACAATGCGAGCGCACACACATCTCGTCTAACAACAGAGTATTTGAAGGCTCAAAAAATCGAATTGATGGGTCATCCGCCATACAGTCCTGATTTGGCACCCAATGGCTTCTTTATGTTGCCGAACATCAAGAATAAATTCCGTGGACAACGATTTTCGTTGGCAGAAGAAGCAGTTGATGCCTTCAAAAACCATGTTTTGGAGGTGTCTCAAGTAGACTGGAATAAATGCTTTGACAAATGGTTCAAACGGATGCGAAAGTGTATAGATCATAAAGGAGAATATTTTGAAAAACAATAAAGCAGTTTTCAATCAGAAATTACTTTGTTTTAATTATTAGGCTCAAAATATAAATAGTGCCCTCTTATAATAGGTGCATCACTAAAGAGAGGGTCATCATTGAGCGGTGCTTTGGGCAATTTCCAATTCTCCAGAATACTGTGTGTTTGTGTACTAATAACGTACAAAAACCAATTACCTGCTGTGCCGTACTGCATAATATTGCAAAATATTTGCAAGACCCAGATTCACAACTACCAGCTTTCAATGAAGAAGTGGAGGTGTATGCTGATAAAATCATGAGATGCTAACAGCAACCCGACGAAATGGTGAAGTTAGGAGAAACCAGATATCAGAAATAGTATTGCATCATGCATAAACTCTTGTTTCCTTCCTATATGCTCTTTTTTTTAAAGCGGCTTCCCTAAATCAATATTGTATGTGCTACCTTCAGATTAGATTAAGTGTTGTAATCTACTTTGTGCTTTGATATGTTTATTTTGTTTGTGCCTCATTTTTATACAGTTCGTGTACATTTCTCTTTAATTTTAAAAGTGCTTCAGTTTTTACTATCTCTACCCCTTACCTATGTAGGACATTAAAATTCCTCAGATTAAAAGTAGATCTTTATAAAAAAGCTGAGGAAGGTGTATGATTTGCTTTCATAAAACAGTTAAGAATTACTCTTAAGTTGAAATTTCTCTTAAAACTTGGAAAAATAATGAGTATTCATTCTATCAAATACACTTAAATGAACAGACAGTTAAGTGCTCAATAACTGAAACACATTAATGATATACATTTCTGATTGTTGTAATTGTATATTTCCTGGGAGTCAGACTCAGTTGTGAACCCACTCAAAAATTGGATAACATGATTTCAACAGAAGTATTCTTGGAAACTCCCCAAATTAAAAAAGCATTTTCATAATAATTTCACCTAGTGTCTCTTTACGATTTACTGCCATGAAAGTGACAAGTTCTCTACACACCAAATTCTTAGGTCTTGTGTTTTTCAAGGGTGCAAGTTGCGATTCTCAGGAAACTGCCTCTGCTTGACCCCCTTACCTTAAAAAACTTGTAAGCTGTAATACACGCAATCGTGTTTCCTTGAAGCTTAGGGAAATATCATCACTTTGAAAGTCATAAGAGTCCCGAACATTACATTAATTTTTTAATCAACTTTAAACCTGCAATTTATATAAACATTATCAAAATGCTTATGTTTGATATTTTAAAATTTGCTCTTCCACTCAAGCCATGTATAAGCACTAAGTTGCAAACTTGAACCAGAATTGAAAACTCCAATTTCACCACTGGGACCGGAATTGGGGATCTGTGGCAGAGGTATCCTCCATTCAATAGCTATCTGTGACATTGGATTTTCAAGTCTGAATCAAGTTTTCAACTTACGTTTGACTTTTTTAAAAATTGTAAACATTTTTGATTACAGTGTAACACCAATCATCCTGTTACACTTTATTTTAATGGTTTATGATTTCAAAATCTTCAAAATTTACTAATTTGTAACTATTACATATAAATATGTATATATTTTAGAATTTTTCTTTATCTTATAAAAAGCTCCTGAAATCACTGCATGCTCAGGAAATCTCTTGATGCTTGCTTCATCTTTGCTAACCACTAAGTGAGTAAGCAGTTTCAAGTATGAGATTGCATTACGTTGTAAATCTTCTGGTTAGCAGAAAAATGCGGCAATTTTAAGTGTTTAGAAAAGCACTTCATAGACAGCCTAGAGAACCCAGTAAATCAGTGTAAAAAGACCGACAATACATTTTATTGTAGAAGAGGAATGTATTTGTACAATTATTCATCTGAGATGAAATAAATAAATAAAAAATGTAGATAAATGCATGTGCAGTTACTTGATCCTATTAAACTTGCAACTAAGCTTCATATAACAATTCTCATAGGTGTGTGTTAAAATTGAAAACAACTTTATCCTGATGGTAGCACTGTGGAAACAAGTGCATAATATTGGTGAATTTCACAATCAACATCGGTCACATGCTTAAAATGTAAAATAAAAAAATAAATAAATTAAAAAAAGTGGAAACCTAACCAAATCTCAAACTTGTTTTAAAATCACTATTAATCCATAGGTACTGAAGCTGCTATCTCTGTATTGTGTGGGAAATGAATTCACATGCTTAAAATGTAGAAACCTAATCAAACCTCAAGCTTGTTTTAAAACAATTGTTAATCCACAGGCAGTGAAGCAATCTCTATCTCTGTAGTGGAAAAGGAAAAGGAGGAAATACCAACAGTTACACAGAACACCAAACTCAGAGGAAATCATGAGCCAAAGGAGCATGCTTGAAATGAATAGTATACATTTTCATTGAGAAAGAAAAATCTACATATACTGACTTGGAAAACAAAATTAACATTGTTAAACATTTAAAGTTGCATTCTTAACTTTTTTTAAGGTTCCAATACGGATAATTGTTTTAACAACACTAGCCACTGCAGTTCACCATTTGAAAGTCCTCGCGTAAAGTCGCTTTAATGATCGTCCACAGCACTTCTCCTTCTTTTGTGTTTGGGGGTTGATGTTGGAGGTGGTGGCGGCGGCAATTCATTTGATTCAAGATTCCCCTGGATCTCCACTTCCTCTTTTGTAGAAAGAACTACAAATGGCTCTCCCACACCAAAACTGCATCCTCCTGGAATGCAGAAAAACAAATAGTGGTACTAATTTGACTGTCATTTACTAATGAATCAACACGGAACAAATGAAAGAGGCACAAAATTCAAGAGTGCAGCTAGCTTCAGCTTTTATGGTGTCTTGAAAGTATAAATTTTCGAAAAATATAATTTAGTACGCTTATCTATATGTGAGTAAATCAGCTTAAATTTGAAATAAAATGTGGAAATGCTTTTTTGTATTATTTTAGTCTTCATTGAAAACGTTAATAAAAGTAACCTCCCGTAAATCAGGAACCTAAGCTTATATATATTGAAAAAAATCTGATGTGTTACACTCACACGACTTTCTCTACTCTTGTACAAACTATTTTTACAAACGCTTATTCTCCATATGCTTCATGTTAATGGAGATATCAAGATGTCAATCTTATTGATAATTTTCTTGTAGATGCAAGGGGAATATGGTAGGTTTTAAGCGATAGTCAAATATTTTAACGCTGGTTGCTATGTGGCGCATTCCATTCTCTTTGCATGTCCAGGACATAAAAAAAATGAATAACGAATTTGAGAAAAAGTATAAGTATTGGAAAATTTAAGGAAATAACAAGCAATATCTCGAAAACGGTTCACTCAACAAAAGAAATGTATATGACATAAGTTGTGTATTTTAACGCGATCTATATTTTTTGTGTAGTAACATTTTGTCTATCTCTTATGGTTTACCAGTTATGCAAAAGTCGTTCACAATGAAGAATACTTTTGGAGACATTCCCAGAAAATTCGAGATATATATTTCATTTCTCATGACATTATCTTAAACATATGATATTTTCATCAAAATCGTTAGAGCCATTTTTGAGAAAATTAAAATTTTCGAAAAATGTTCCATGTAAAAGGTAGTCTAGGGTGGGGGAATTTTCTTGAAAACCTTCGTGTCGCATCTCTGGAAGATACTGAACCTAAATACCAAGTTTGGTGTTTATCCGACTGTTCGTTTTTGAGTTATGCTGTTCACAGACACACAGACACACACACACACACACACACACACACACACACACACAGACACACACACGGACATGTTTCCAAAAATGCTTTTTTTGGATTCAGGAGGTCTCAAAACATGTATTTCCGGCGAAATCTCGGTATCGAATTTTTGGGTGGAATGCAATACTTCCCCTACTTACTATACGTAGTAGAGAAAGTAAAAATGAATAACGAATTTGAGAAAAAGTATAAGTATTGGAAAATTTAAGGGAATAACAAGCAATATCTCGCAAACGGTTCACTCAACAAAAGAAATGTATATGACATAAATTGTGTACTTTAACGCGATCTACATTTTTCGTGTAGTAAAATTTTGTCTATCTCTTATGGTTTACCAGTTATGAAAAAGTCATTCATAACGAAGAATACTTTTGGAGACATTCCCAGAAAATTCGAGATATACATTTTATTTCTCATGACAATATCTTAAACATATGATATTTTAATCAAAATCGTTAGAGCCGTTTTTGAGAAAATTAAAATTTTCGAAAAATGTTCCATGTAAAGGGTAGTCTGGGGAGAGGGGATTTTCTTGAAAACCTTCGTGTCGCATCTCTGAAAGATACTGAACCTAAATACCAAGTTTGGTGTTTATCCGACTCTTCGTTTTTGAGTTATGCTGTTCACAGACACACAGACACACAGACACACAGACACACAGACAGACACACACATGGACATGTTTCCAAAAATGCTTTTTTTGGATTCAGTGAGTCTCAAAACATGTATTTCCGGTGAAATCTCGGTATCGAAATTTTGGGTGGAATACAATACTTCCCCTACTTACTATACGTAGTAGAGAAAGTATAAATAACCCTAACCTCCCGTAAATCAGAAACGTAAAAAACTAATAAACCTAAAATAAAAAGTAATTAGGAACGCACGCTGGGAGCGTTGGCGGTATTTCACTGGCTTTGAAGACCAACGTAATACAGCTTACCGTTCATTTGCTACAGTTCATTGAAGCTGCAGTTATTTATAACTATATACAGGTGAATATATATTTGCTTTATAGTAAAAAGGAATTTATCTGGCATCCTGGAAATGGCCTGATTGGAATCTCCGTCCAGTATCTCATGGATTACTCTCTCCCAGTCTTTTAATATGATAATTTGATTTCCAGTTTTGTTTAAATCGCACTTTTGCTTCACTCACATTTTCATATTATTTTTGATTATTACTTTCTCTACTATGTATAGTAAGTAGGGGAAGTATTGCATTCCACCCAAAAATTCATACTGAGATTTCACCGGAAATACATGTTTTGAGGCCTCCTGAATCCAACAAAAGCATTTTTGGAAACATGTCCGTGTGTGTGTCTGTGTGTGTGTGTGTGTGTGTGTGTTTGTGTGTGTCTGTGTGTGTGTCTGTGAACAGCATAACTCAGAAACGAACAGTCGGATAAACACCAAACTTGGTATTTAGGTTCAGTATCTTCCAGAGATGCGACACGAAGATTTTCAAGAAAATCCCCCCACCCCAGACTACCCTTTACATGGAACATTTTTCGAAAATTTTAATTTTCTCAAAAATGGCTCTAACGATTTTGATGAAAATATCATATGTTTAAGATAATGTCATGAGAAATGAAATGTATATCTCGAAATTTCTGGGAATGTCTCCAAAAGTATTCTTCATTGTGAACGACTTTTGCATAACTGGTAAACCATAAGAGATAGACAAAATTTTACTACACAAAAAATGTAGATCGCGTTAAAATACACAACTTATATCATATACATTTCTTTTGTTGAATGAACCGTTTTCGAGATATTGCTTGTTATTTCCTTAAATTTTCCAATACTTATACTTTTTCTCAAATTCGTTATTCATTTTTTTATGTCCTGGACATGCAAAGAGAATGGAATGCGCCACATAGCAACCAGCGATAAAATATTTGACTATCGCTTAAAAGCTACCATATTCCCCTTGCATCTACAAGAAAATTACCAATAAGATTGACATCTCGATATCTCGATTAACATGAAGCATATGGAGAATAAGCGTTTGTAAAAATAGATTGTACAAGAGTAGAGAAAGTCATGTGAGTGTAACACATCAGATTTTTGTACATGCATCAACATTTTTGCCACATATCCCTCAATTTTAACTTTTAGTTCCTGCAGAGCCTCACTTTTATCCTTTCTTACTGCATGTAACTGGGATTTGTTAAATATTACTGGGTATTCCCTCAACATATTCGCAAATGTAATTGATAATATATCAATTTTTTAAATTCGCTTACTAACTAATATGGCGAAGTCTCAAGCCGTATCCCAACGCATCATACCAACGAATCAAAGATGTTAGTATGAGGGCAAAGAGAGTAGCTCACCCGAGTATATACTCACATTGCAAGGCTGTGGAAATGAGTATATAATCGTGTGAGGTGGAATGTTTTTATGCATACGAAAATTAGTATGTTTTCACTGAGTTGAGTATATAATCACAGAAGATTCTCATACTCATGAGCAGAAACTATGAGAAAGTACTCAAGTTTCATTCATACCACTGCTAGAACCACACTTGAAAGACAAGAAGGAAATGGAATGAAATGGAAATGATGGAAAGGAAATTGTAGTAGATGAGAAACCACCCCAGCACTCGCCTACCAACTAGGGAAAACCAAGAAAAATCCAAGGTCAGTTGGGCGGTTGAACTCGGGACCTACCAAATGCGAGCCTCACACGTTACCGCTGAGCCATCTAACTCGGTCATGGGTATTAAATGTTCGCGAATGTTTTATATCTGACTAGTTGATTTATTGACCGTTGCACGGTTTGCTTTTTAAACTAGAATGACAAATTAATTCATTTCATTTATCCCCCCTCTTTCTGTTTAAAATTATTATTTTCTTTTAAGTTTCTTTTATACCCCGCCTTTAACTACAATGGTCTTATCGACAGCCTTTCCTTTGGAACATATTACTATTACCTATAGGCAATGGCGTTAAGTCGTATTCGCTTGTCGGGTTTTTAGTAAATTTTTGGTAGATCACACACACACACACACACACACACACATTCACACTCTTATTCATACTTCCAGACTCTGGGGAAGATAGGGAATCTTGGCTAGAGAAAAATTTCCACCCCGCAGCCGGAATCGAACACGGTACCCCACGCACAGCAGGCAAGTGCTCTACCGACTGAACTATGGAGCCAGCCATTAAATTATTGTACAGTGATCTAGAGAATTTTTATGGTTAATCCTCCCTTTATAACTATAGTTTTATACGCCCCGGCTATTCCTAATAATGGGTTGAAAGAGATTACCATACTGTGGTTGATTCAGGAGAATGGCTTTGTCCTTGAATGCAAGCTTGCAGTGGACTAGGGGCTTCTTGCCTTCGATGCAATTAGCGGAACACCAGCAGTTCGAAAGTATTGTCAACAAGTGCAGTTTCGCATGTATGCAGGTTTTACAGATTTACTTATTGAAAGTATGATCATATTTTTTTTGATGCAGTTCTGGCTCAAGTTCACTTACTTCCATCATAAGATCATAGTACATACTGCTTCATTATCAACCTAAAGGAAAAGAAATGCTGGCCGACAATTATCAACATGGAATACTCTATCTCTTGATGTGGAAACAGGCCAAAGGCCTAAATTCATGAAATAGAGGGAGATTTATTCTGTTCTCAGAATGTGTAGCGCAGCAGCAATTTAAAAGCCACATCACACGTTCCAGTGAGCTGACATTCGTATAATGGAAAAATGGTCATCTTACCATAACAATGCTTTTTAGATGTGGTTAATATGTTGATTAAGATTTTCGTGTGTAGAGTATAGACAAAATTAATTATTTTTAAACTAAGAGTTATTTTAATATAAGGTGTCTTGCACCAAAAATCAATTTGTATTTACAAAAACCTTGTTAGCTATTGTCAAGCTTATATTGAACCTTTACCTGTTATTAAATTCTAGTACATGTCATGTTTTCCCACTAGTCATTTCTATTTCGAAGGGTTTCAATTTGCATTTCAACTAAAGCAGTAGTAACATATGATTTTGTAAATATTTATTTGGGTACATTTTTGTTTGGACAATTTTGTTTCCGAACATTTTTTGCTTTGGACATTTTCTACTTTGTACGTTTTACGCTGAAACATCCCGCTTTGGGTATTTGATAAAGCTGTGTATCTATAGAACACAGTTAATCTCTCGAGTTTTTATTAAAATGTTTACTTTTATAAGTTGAGCCAAAACTCATAAGAACTTCGAACAGTTCTTCAAGGTTACGTCTCGAAATGTAGATAATATAGAAATGCACTGGCATCAGCAAAACGTGACCAAGGAATAGCTGAATAACTCGTAGTCAGGTAAATATCATCGTTGTAATGCATGCACGTGCCTTTGCGGAAGTGAATGAGAGAAAACATGAATATTAATAGAAGGTTTACATAATTCATTATAATAATCACCATAGATTTGCTGTCTGCGTATAATGCAGGTGTTCTGTTTTACGTCGTGCACCAATACAGCGGGTAGGGAGAGGTAGCAGCAACATAGATGAAAACGCACTACACAAAAAATGCAGATCTCTTTAAAATACACAATTTACTTCAAATAACATTTCTCTAGCACAAGCCATTTCTGATATATACGTTATTAATGGTTCGAATTGTTCATTATTTGGTCATTCTTTTATAGTCCTGTAAACATTCAGTTGTTTTTCGCGATTGCATGAAAACAGTATGGAATTTTAAGACAGCATATAGCGTCCAGTTCTTAAACATTTGACTATCGCTGTCCCCTTTGTGTCTATAATGTGTAACACAGCTATTTCTGCAAATGTTTATTTACAGTAAAATTAAACAGATAGAAAAATAAGCTTTAGTAAGAATAGTTTATACACTAATAAATGATAGAGAGCAGAGAAAGTCATGAATGTATCACATCAGAAGCTTTTTTTTATTTTTTTTATTCAGGGGGCTTCAAAGTATGTATCTTCGATGATCCCTTTAGATGAAGTTTTGGGTGGAATACTACATATAGCTGGGTGGCAGAGAAAGTAAACTGTACAATTTAAACAGAAGTAACGTGGATTAAAGGAGCAATTTGCCTACCATGCACAGCATTGGAATTGCATACGTAAGAACGCTGTAGAGGTAATGATCTGAGGTTTCCTGCAAATAGTTGTGAAATGTAGGGTTATCTTTTAGTGGGGGTTAGTTAGTGGAAGAAAAATGAAGCGTAGCATATGTTGTCAGCACCCCGCGAGTTGGGCCTGCGACACCTTGCACAGGGTGACATGGCTTGATTGATTGCAACCTCTGTTGGTAAACGATTAATTAATTGATCGCTTTGATTAATAGAATGCGAACCCCGCCATGTGTCTCGATACGCCAGGGACGAGTACACATACTGACAACGAACCTGTTCCACTTAAACTGTGGACATAATTTCGAGGATTGGAAGGCACATGTGCCAGATACAATTGGCGAATGAATTATCTCCAAATATTCCATCGAGTATTTTAGATTAAAAGCATTGCAAATGAATCTCTCAGTTAAAAAGTAAAGCAGACAGTTTTCATAAATGGTTTGAAACAGTGGATATAGTTGGTTTTTGAGCTCACTTTCTGTTCACTATATCAAAATATTTACTTATATCCCTTCCACTGTGTACATTTTAATTTAGTTAATATTGATAATACAGCTATGAAAATGCCATGGAAGTTTACCATACCAGAAAGATTCGAATAAATACCAAACTACGTTTCTGAGCCCAGCAATAAAAATGCAACAGGAAGATTTTCACAAAATTTCTTTATCATTTTTTGGTGAGGGAGATTTCATTGCTCTCTATTTTCTCATATGCTTGAGTATTGACAACGAGAAAAAAGTTATTCTTAAATTTTCTGTGAATTGTCTACGAAGTTCTCTTCATTCTGATTGAATATTGTAGTAGGAAAGTATATTTTGTTTCAGAAAAAAATTAGAACCCATTAAGGGCACTTGTTACTGCAATTACGAATTTCCATAATTTCATCCAATTTAGTTAAATTTTATTAATATAATTATTTATATTAAAGCAATGACTCTCATATTTATTAAAGGTCACTAGTTATATTGAAAATTCATTTCCATGGTATGTAAACTAATTTATTCTTTAAATGTTCTTGTTTTAGATAGAGCCTTTATTTATTTATATATACATATTTGCATATTGCAGTTATTTTCAGATAATGTTTTAATATACAAGTTGCAACCTTGGTAACATTACTTGTAGTGGAAAGGTAGAATCAGATGACTGAAAAATTCAATGCCATAGCCGTTATTTGTAGTGTTTACAATATCAATTAGATTTTTATATCCTTTTGTTGATTAGTAAGATTTTTTTTATCGTAGACTTCGATTGGGGAAGCTGAATTTGTTATGTGTGTATAATGTATTATGTATGGATGTTGTATGTATGAATGATGCACGTATGTATTTTATAGTATATTTCAATGTTATATTATGTTTTATATAATTTGAAATTAATTTTCTTAGATTTGTAACTTTACAATGAAGTAATTTTCAAAAATTTTAAATTGAGTTCATATGTGAAATGACATCCATTATGAAAATTGAAACATTTTAAAGTTCTAAATTTCTAATATAGTTCTCTACAATCAAAGATTAAATTTTGCTTAACTTTAAAACTTTTTCTGAACAAAATAAACTTATATATAGAACACATGTTTTGAAACATCATTCGGGTATTAATTTATCAAAATTCTAAATCCAAGACTATGCTTGATATCAAGAAGTGCTCTTCTCCTCTCTCTCTCTCTCTCTCTCTCTCTCTCTCTCTCTATTTTTGTTACTTTGCATCGCTTTAATTACTACAAATCGCGACGGATCTGTTAGGAGATACCCCGTAGATCGGTGTGTGGCGGACAGTTAGCCTTCTAGGTCTCATCCCTGTACCATAAGATCTTGCTTCGTCACATGTCCACAAAGGCATGTGTACAGCAACTGTACCTCTGCTTGTGTGACGCGCAAATGGTAGATTTGATGCGTGTGTGTACAGCAACTTTACCTCTGCTTACACACGTGCCGGTCAAATGGCATTAGGGTGCCTTCCAGTCTACCTGCTTTCGTTATCTGTGAATAGATGGCTGAACATTCGATTTACCATTTATTTTTAGTGATTTACTATTGTTCCAGACTTAAGGTGGAACTTTGGATCGTGGCAACTGAGGGAAACTACGAATAAACTCCAGTCAGATTGGTCGGCCCACGGAATTTGAATTCGGGACCCCCCGAATGCGGGCTATAGACGTTCTTCTTTTCATTCACCTTCAAACAACATGTATTCAAAATGTGAAAGAAACTGGACATTAATTACATAATGAGCAGTATTTTAAGTGACAAAAATGTAAGAAAACAAGATTAAAAGAGAATGAAGTTTTAAAATGCCACACGTTATTAAGTTATACTAACCTCCACAAGTGCATTTAAATAACGTTTGTGCAGTTAAAATGTGCAAAAGAGCAAAACTGCAATCGGAAATTGATTCTAATATGCTTCGGGATTAAAATTTATTTTTTTGGATTTTGTTTTTGTAATTCTGTGTCGAGTGCGCTTAAAATATAATTTTTAAACAAATTATTGACGAAACGTGCTTGAAAGTTAGCAATTCTTTTGTCTTTTACCTCGCAAGAGCTTGTTACCACTGCCTCTGAACTTATTCCTCCATAATTCTCGTATAAACATTTGCATGCTATTCCCTCGTGTTGGATATAACTAAACACTTATAGCTGAATTGGAAATCCTTTATTGGCAAAAAAGTATTTTGAATAACGTTGAGGTGGAGAAGGGAATGTCTTTTTGATGAGTACTACAAATGAGTACTACAACATGTGGTACGTATGTGACTTTATAATGGCTAGAGAATGTTGTTCGAATGAATCAAATTAAACTTTTAAAATTAGTTTTGTATTTTCTCTCTTTTTTGTGTAACTTAGCGGCGTCAATACAAAATTACTTTAATTTAAAGTATAATTTGCATTTCTTTGAATATTCGAAAACCATTTAGAATTCACTATTGTGTATTGTGGCCAAATATGTTTTATGCTTCTATGTCCGTTTTCTCAACAGAGAATATCAATATTTTGTAATGACGAAACTTAAATACTGTAATTTAATATCATGAAAGATGGAGGTATGATACTATTAAACTACAAGTATGTTCTACGCTTGACACATACACATACGTACTAGGGCAACAAAGTAATGACAGCACTGTTGTAAATCAGAGATCTAGTGGTGACAATTGTAATTTTGTTGAGCAGCCTTTGTTGTAAAAATGTTTAATGTTGAAAGTCTCGTAATAGTAATACTTTGTGAATACATTCACCCTTTCTCACATGCAGTAAGTAATACCGCCCTAAAACGATATGATATTAGATATGAACAAAGTTCGTATAAATATAGTTCAGTATATATGAACAAAGATTCTTCATAAACATCCAAGTTGCAAGAGGAAAAAATGCAAGTCAGTGCTTTAGAGCATTGCAGGAAGCTTGCGGGAGAGAAGTCCTACTTTATCGAACTTCCAAGATGGATGGAAGCTTTCCTCCAAGGAAGAGAGGAAACACAGCACGTGCTGGTAGACCCGTTGCTGCAACAGACGATCTCCATTTTCACCTGTAAGGGCTTTATTGGAAGATGACAGACGCTGGACAAGTTTGCAGATTTCCAGGGAACTTGGTATTGCAGCGCCGACTGTCCATACCATTTTAAGAAAAAAAACTAAAATACGAAAAGTTTGTGCCCACTGGGTTCTGCACACTCTAATTGAAATTGAAAAGTGGCAGCGAATGGAGCCAGCAAGAATACATTTGGAGCGATATGAACACGAAGACGAGGCCTTTCTTCGTCGCGTTATCACATTGGATGAGACATGGATACGTTCGTATACAGCTGAGCTGAAACGACAATCAAGCGAAAGGCGACATACGGAATTACCACGCCCAAAAAGATGCTGAGCATTGCAGGTTCCTTCGAAACTGATGATTATTGTGTGTTATGATTATGAAGTAATAATCTTAGCACATACTGTACCTCTTGGTATAAGAATAAATGGAGACTACTACTCGCGTTACTTCGAACATCATTTACGCCCAGCATGGCGTCGTAAGCAACCTCAGGCCATTGGGAGTCCTATTGAGTTACATGATAATGCTCATTAGTCATGTAGCCGCAACGGCGAGGAATTTGTTTAGAAGGTGGAATTGGGAACAACTCGAACATCCACCAAATTCACCAGACATGAGCCCTTGTGGCTATGACTAATTCTCAAAGATCAAAGAACATCTACGAGACATTCGATTTCAATCAAAAGTTGACATCCAGAGAGCTCTAGATCGATCAGTGAGAGATATCCAGAAATGGTGCTGCAAATGAAGTGCGGCGTCTTCCAAAGGTTTGGCAACGTATTATTGACCTGGCAGGAAACTATAAATGAAGTTCGTAATGTCAAAAGTAACATAATAAATTTTTTGTGATGTTATAGCAGTGTTGCCATTACTTTTCGAATGTCCTAGTATGTATTATTATTATTATTATTATTATTATTATTATTATTATTATTATTGTCTGCAAATGGATATCTGTATTTTGTGCCCTACTGTACTTGGACAGTAATGTATTTCCAAGGCACACCATGCCGTATCCTTCTGCAGAAAAACAAATGGTCCATGTTCTCTTAACCAGTCTTCTGGGCAGCCACGCATGGACGGTCTGTGCTGTTATCCAGCAGGACTACAATGAATAAGTATTTGGAAGTATGGTACTACTTGAGCTGAGCCCCCTCCCCAAAAAAGAAATATGTCGATGTAACTAAATGCATTATTACGGAAGAAAGCAATGATTCCAAACCCATGCTCCCATCTGCAACCACGGATAACGTCTGAGATGACATAGAATTGAATTTTATAACAATTTTATTTTATGCTATAGTTATTGCGTTGCAATAGATTCTTATCTCTTAAATATTAAATTGATTTATGTTTGAAAGACGCTGTGCTCCAGCGGTACTTATAATGTTTACTGACATATATACATTAGATGCTATGAGACCATTCAAAAGACCTGTTCAGTCGGTTCATGGTAAGGTGGATAGATAATTAGCATGGGCGTCCTGCGTAGTTCGTCGCCTAATGAGTAGACTTTTGGAATTTCTTTGTTTTTGTCCACATATTTTCAGGGTTTATTAGAATGGTCAAAACTGACATGTGTGCCAAATTTGAGGTCATTCTGATTTATAGCCTTAATTATTTTGTTAATTAAATAAATTAAATTTATTTACTTAGAGAAAGTTTCTAGCGTCTCAATTTGTTTTCCCTGAAGGTTTTTAATTCACATTTTATAAACAAAACGTACTCGGGCATAATTATGTGCCTAGTTTTAAGTGAAATAATACATATATATCTGAACGTTTTTCAAATTCAATATTTTTCATTTTGTTAGACTTTTGACAGAATTATTTTGCTTAAATATTTACTTACTTAGTCGGTTTACCCCCTTTGTATGTAGGGCTTACACCCGCTTACACTTACAACCGTGCCTATGGTCAGAGGCCCGTAGAGGAGCAGACGAACATTAAATCAGAGAATGAAGAACCCTGATGATGGAGAAATTGGTGGAATGAACGGCGGGGGAAACCGGAGATCCTGGAGAAAAGCCACTTATACGCCGCTTCGTCCATCATAAATCCCACATGTGAGTTCCTGGGATTGAACCCGGGTCGCCTTGGTGGGAGGTGAGCAGTCTAACCACTAGGCCACAGAGCCGCCCTCTTTGCTTAAGTAATGCACATGTATGGCCATAGTAGAATTTATGCGCAACATAGATATTAACATATATTTAAAGTTTCAAAGAGATTTGAATCAAAATACAATGCGAAGAACACTTTTATGGTAAATTTTTTTCTCGAGAAAACGCTAATTTTATACGGGCGTAACCTATTAGCAGGCAGCGCAGGGCAATTTATATGACACTGTAAGATATTTAAAAATGTCCGCGCGTTACAAATATTATATCCGCGTGAGGGAGGAATTGGGGCATAATTTTAAAGAAAAGGTCAAATTTCAAATTTGGATCATTTTTGGGTAAAAGCTCAGTAGGTCCCCCCTTCAAGTCGCTCGCTTCAACCTAGTTGTGTGCATCCTCTCGGTAGGTAGACAGAACTCCACACATCCTTTAGCTTCAACACTATGTAGATGCAGGAAAAGAAAGAAAAGAAAATGCAATCGTTATTTTGGAATACTCCCGATAAGGAAAATTTTTCATTGTTTCATTTGTATTGCCCCTTTAACTTCTATGGTCATATTGGGATTTTGACATGAGATACAACTCGTTGACTGTGGGTACTTAAACTTTAGTTTTTAGCCATTATTACCAAGAAACACGTTCGGATTCCTTGAAGTACTATTCCAGACTCTACGGAGAGCAGGGAAAGCTTCTAATTTAAGAAAAAATTACCCTGTCCAGCCACGAATTAAACCCGGAACTTCTGGGTTGAGAAGGTAGAACGCTGACCACTCGATAGAGAGACAGTCGATAAAGGATTGTGTGAAATCGTTATGAAAGAAAATCGGGCGAGTGTGATGCATCATACTTTTATTCTGCTTACATACTCATACTACATGTTCTTTGGCACATACAAGGATTGTTTTTGCATTTGAATTGTTCACATCAAACGTTAAGACAAGTTATAACCAAAATTAGCACCTTGAGGTTATCTGAAGTAACTGAAATCATAATGTTTCTCAATCACATTAGTACCTACAAATGAATGATGTTGATAAGCGTATATTACGAAATGTATTCATTTATTAAGGTTATTTACCTCTTGCGGAATTGCGCGAGGTTATGATTTAATAGTTATGTGCTACATGCATCAGCTTAAGTTTATTTCGTTAGAAATGACGTAATCCGCGCTACGACATCTATTCACATTTTAAGGTTATTTGTCTATCGTAGAATTGCGCGAGGTTATAATTTAATGGTTTTGTGGTAGATGCATTAGCTAAGTTTATTTCGTCAGTAATGACGTAATCCCGGGTACAAAATGTATTCACATTTTAAGGTTAAGTACCTATTGCGCAATTGTGCGAGGATATATGGTAAATAAACATGGCTTTTCGCACCTTCTTTTTCCTCTCCGTGGCATGGTTTACGTTTCGCCAATACTCGTATTCCGTAATACAACTTCTCGCGTAATTTCAGCGACTTTTCATTCGCAAAGGTTGGTGGCAGCGTGCGGCGGCGTAGTTTAGGGAGAAGCTGGCAGCAAGAATACCCTTTGTGATTGTTGTTGTTCACCAATGGCACTGGGGATTAATTTATCTGTATCATTTTCCCTCTGGCTTCCCAATATAAAGTCTGTAAGTTATCACATTTAAGACCTTTGCATTTGGCGAGATGTTGTTTGTTCAGGATGACATCATCTTCACAGAGAGTGCACTTGGGTATAGGTAGGCATCCTATCTTATATAGGTGTTCTGTGAGGCAATCGTGGCCAGTTGCCATCCTATATAAGGCCACTGCAGTTTTCCTTGGCATGTTTTGTATAGCAACTATATCTTTAATATTCTTATAATCTTTACCTTTTAATTTATCTTCTTTATCAAGTCTCTGCTGTCTCTTTAAATGCTGTTTAATGTTATTTAATTGTTTATTTATTTCTATTTGTCCTACAGATTTTATTTGTTGTATTGCACCTTTCTTTGCTAATTGATCCGCATGTTCATTGCCCAAAAGTCCGACATGAGCTGGGATCCATTGTATTGTGACATGATTTCTAGTTTCAACTGCTTTAATTAGGCTTTTTATTTCTTTAATATTTCTTGTTTTATTACTGTAATTTACTATTCCATCTATGGCTGATTTTGAGTCTGATAAGATGACTATGTTTTGTTTACAGTATACTCCTGCCCCGGTACCTTTTGGGAATACTTTCTTGCAGTTTGTATAGGCTTTATTGAGACTTGAGTGTATCCTGCTCTTGACCGAACGAGGTACTCCACGGTAAAGTGTGAGTCTCGCTCCCCGGCTGAATTCTGTTGACTGTCCACTCTAAAATTGCATTTATTCTAGTTTTCCATGGCGAATGCTGGGGTGGCTTCTCTTTGCCACGACCTCCTCTCCCTCACTCCCTTTCATTCCGTTTCCTTAAAATATTTTTAGTTTCCCACTGTGGGGCAGTGCCGGAAGACGGCGCACATGATTGCTCTTAGGGAAGGTGTTCCCCTTGAACACTGAGAGCTGCCTAGGTTGTATAGGTCGTTCTCGCCCACTGTGGGCGTCTCCGGTGGTGGTTCGGGTCTTCGAGCTAGGATATGTTAGAGATTTCCACCCATCTCTGTTGTCTGTATACCTGCGGCCTGTAGTGGTTCCCTCGGTTCATCCGTTCCCCCCGAGAGTGACCACAATAGGTCGGTATAGGTCACGGTGTGCGAGGTGTACGCCTCCGTTGTATATCCCGTACACCTTGCTCTTCAATTATTCCAATAGAAGGCAATAATAACATACAGACAAATCTGCGGATGTGGGAGGTCTTACAATATCCCCATACTTAAAGATGACGTGATACACAAAGAACTGACGCAGAACTGCCATGGACATTCTTTCGGTGCGCGATATGGTTCCATTTTGTTTAATCCAGTTTTCGGCATCTTAAAGGGATTCTGACTGGTTTTATAACACCATTTTCCAATTATGTCACTTTGAGATAAACCACATTTCCATATTTACAAGAATGACATGCAATGAGTAAACAATCGACATCAGTTCGTTGTCGCTATGTTGCTACCATTTTCCGATAAAACTTTCTAAAGCTACGAAATAATTTTGTTTCACTAGGACTCCCCATATTATCTGCATTAAGGTAAAGGTGCCACTAAGGAATGCCGAAGGAAAATAAATGACCTATGAAATAAAAGTTTTCGAAAAATAAACACCACGACCCCTTTTTCCAAAGAGATCTCATTAAGGCCTTATTTAGTTGAAGGCAGTGAATTCCACATGGTTTCTGTCCTGCAGAACGGGCATGGGTCAGTTGCCCCCTCATAATGATTAATTGCGCTGTAGCAGGACCCGTTGTAGGAGCCCCATGCGGTTTCGTCAAAATCGATTACTTAAACAAGATTAATGGAATGCTCGAGGGGTATACAGGAGGCGTCTGTTTGAGTGGATTATTGGATTTACATTGCCGATTTATCCCAGTAAATGTTTTAGGACTGCACCTATTGTGAACCAGAACTATGTCTTTCGTCCATTTTAATTTCACACATTCGTTATTAAGAAATCTATAAGTCTGAAAGAAAACATGGGAAGACAACTTCATTAACAGCTTGTTGGAGTAAGTTTATGCATTCATCATATTTTCTGGGTTTATACGAGTATCTACTCTAGCTTTTTATAATGCAAGTTGTTGATTCCGGCACAGAGGGGGAAAACAGGAACATATTCAAACGTTTCATTATGTGTTTGAATCTATTGGATCTAAGTACCTAAGTAGGTAGATCGAAGGGTGCTGACACGGGTAGCGATGTCGTTAAGGCACGGACTCTTGAACGGGAGGTCTGCGATTCAAATCCCACTATGACCATCCTCCCTTAGTAATTTTTTTTCCAAATTTTTCTCAGGCGTTATGCTGAAAAATGCCTGGGAGGTAGCCTAAATTTAAGCCTGGAGCGTTTCCTTCCCATATTCCCTTTTCCAATTGTCATTCATTTCATGCATCACCGCCTGTGGTGACATATTAAGTAAGAGTGAGCATTAAACACTATTCACACATCGAAGGGTGGAAGAAAGAATTCCTTCTTGCTATGAATGAAGAAGGAATCAGCTCTACTTTTTCCACCGATTAAAATTTCACATTATTTTACGATATAATATGGTCTAGATAAATTTCTGGGAGTTTCACAATATTTCATTACGGCAATTCAGTCATTGTACAAAAATAATAAAATAAGGATTCGTACTGCAAGGAAGGGGACAAAATCGGCCGATATTAACCAAGGAGTTAGACACAGCTGTTCACTCTCTTCTACTATTTTTAATGTTTATATTGATGATATTGTAACGTATGTGTGTGCATTGTCGCGTCGGACACATTATTGCTGTGTATAATGATATTGTTGAACTAATTATTTCCTTTGTGAGTTGAATTCTTGTCCGGCGCGGCATATTTCCCTCCAATTCCTAATCAAGGGGGGTGAAGGCAAGTTGAGGGAAGAGCCTCGTTATCTGAGAGCGTGGCGTCACCAGTAGAGAGAGTCGAATGTATATCTTCAGAGTGTGTGGTTGAATGTAGCGTGCGTGGTCCGTGTAAGTGTGAGGCATCTCTCCCAGTGTTTGTGTGTAACCTTTTAGAAACCATGTAGCAGCACTAAGGTAACTTTATAATAAACCAGAGTTAAATGTGAGTTTATATGTATTATTTGTAAATATCCCACGCCCGCTTTAGCTTTGTGCTTCAAGTTCCTGGTATATCTCGTTTTCCTCTGCTGTTTATGCCGGGGTAATTAAATTTAATATTTTAGCTGCAAACCATTTGGTCTCACCCCGTTGTATAACAATATAATTCATAAACAGTTGACTATATTGAATAAGACAATAAGCAATAATAATTTTAATTTCATGATGCTATTATTTGCTGATGATCAGCTTAGCAGGAAAATCTGAAGACGAAGACCAGATTGCATTATATAAACTGAGTAAAATTCTTCTGATTATAGAATGAGAATATCGACAGATAAAGCAAAGGTGATGGCATTTCGATGTTTGGAGCCTATAAGAGTCAAAATTGTTATAAACGGACAAATAATTGAACAAGTAACAGTTTAAATATTTGGAGTACAGTTTTAAATTTACTACGTCAGATATCGTAGAGCTAAAATTGGCTAGATTCAGACATTTCTGTGGAACTATAAAACATACTTTAAAACATAACGTGCGAAAAGAAATAATAGGTAAATTTTACAAAGTAATAGTCTTGCCTTTGCTGCTGTATGGTAGCGAATGTTGGACCATAACATCAGACCAATTACGACAAATTGAATCATCAGAGATGAAGTTCCTCCGCTTTGTAGCAGGATATTCATTACTGGACTATAAAAGTACTGATATTAGACCAGAACTAAATCTCGAATATATTACTACTATAACTGAAAAATAGACTAAATTGGAGAGATCATGTCCAACGTATGTCATAACCGGGTTAGGATTTTTAGGTGTGCACCTTTTTTTCTTAGGGTAAGTTAAAGCTGTGCGTAAAGATATCACAGTGTGCAATTTTGTTTCTAGTTGCGAAAAGAGGCATTTTCTCGTACCTTTTTCCTTTTTTTGGGACCTTTATCCCTTTTTGACACCTTTATCCCATTTTCCCCCAACCATGCCCACAATCCCATTTCCCCCCTTTTTTCTTTTAAGTTTCATACCAATTTATTCTTTAACTTTCAATTAACGTCTCCTCACCTTGTTGTGTACATGCGAATAGTAAGCCTACCTCTTTCAGTAAACGCCGCGCGGGAATTGACAGCACACCCGCAACAATGGAAAATCATTGTGTGTTCGACGAAAACCTCTTTCTCTCGCTTTACCGCTATAAAGAAGCCCGCAATAATGCAATTGGCAATGAGTAATTCTATTCCACCAGAATCACCAGCCTGCTGTTCGTGAATGTGAGTTTGTTACTGTGAGAGACGTCGTCTGTTTGCGAGGAGGCGAAGGCTGTGCACGCAGAGACAGCAGTAACCTTACCCTCGCAGTTCCGAGAATTATTAAGATTGGGTTCTGCTCGAAACTACTAGAAATCGCTGAGACTGAAGTTCCAGCATTAATGAGAACATTCTGGTAATTGTCGCGGTGTTATAAGAGAATGTGGACAGCGAATGGGCGCAAGAGTGAGTTGTGTGGCAGTCGCATTGTGTTAGCAAGTGAACTAGTGTTTGCTCTCCAAACGAGTGTACTAGTACTAGATGTTACCACACCAAAGGTGTCCAGTGCTCGATTTATTGTTCTGGCCGAGGAATTCAAACAAGATTTCATAGGCACTGATGGAACTGTTATGCGAAGTACTATTTGTGATTCAGGAATTTTGTTAGATGAAAAACACCAGCGAGATCGCATCAAATAACACATTTCCAGCTCTAAGCATCAAATGAACAAGACTCTTCAAGCAAACAAATCACGGCAACCTCTATTACGAAATACGTTTCAATAGAGTTCTTCAAAAAGCAAAAATTTGAAGGAATTAAACATTGATTTGTGTGCAGCTCTTACACAAGCAGGAATTCCACTCAATAAGGTGAACCATCCAGCCTTTAAGGGATTTCTTGAAAAATACACAAAGATATCAATGCCCGATGAGAGTACTTTAAGAAAAAACTACATGGAGCCTGTTTACCAAGAAATCATAGAAAGAATCAAGGGGAAAGTGTCTGATTGCGATGTGGGAATCATTGTGGATGAAACCATAGACTCAATGCAACGATATATTTTGAACATTTTAGTTTTTTCCTTAGCAGGGGAGAAAGTTAAGCCCATGTTGTTAAAAATGTACGAGCTGCAGAAAGCCAATGCCAGTACAGTAATGCAATCCATTATGGACTTCTGCCAAAAACTCTGGCCTACTGGAATCAAGTTTGAAAAACTTCTTCTTGTGGTTACGAACTAGACTCCATACATGGTTTCTGCGGTTAACCAATTGAAACCTTTAATTCCTAACTTGAAGCATGTGACATGCTTGGCTCATGCCCTTCAAAGGGTTTGTGAATCCATAAGGAACGAATATGACATCGCAAATCAATTCATCTGTTCCCTGAAGAAGATTCTACTGAAAGCTCCGAGCCGTCTAGTTTACTACAGGGAAATCACAGGCCTGCCCCTTGAAAATTTCCCGGCCATTACTCGCTAGGGATCTTGGATTGAGTGTGCTGCTATGTTGTGTGAGAATTTTGACAAAATTAAAGGTTTTGTGCCTTGTTTGGATCCATCCGACGCAGGTGCAATTTCCAAGGCACAGCAACTTCTGTTACCGGAGAAAATACATAATTTGCAGACAGAACTATATTGTGTCCATAGTTACAAGTACCTGCCTGCAGCTTTTAAACGATTGGAAGAACAAGGTCCGGAAAAGGAAAAACAATGGGATTTTTTACTTCCAAAGACAAACTTGAATCTAGTCTTCAGAAGAATCCAGACATTGAGGAATTCCGCACATCTGTAGAGTTGCCATTCCGAGTGAATACAAGGTTTGCTCCACTGGTTTCTGTGGATTTTGAAAGGAGCTTTAGCATCTACAAAGATATTCTATCTCCTAATAGAAACAGACTTACTTTTAAAAATGTGGAAAAAAGTCTTAAAGTAGAACAGCTTCATGTTTTTTCCTTCTTTTGATGAGTGATACTTTGATGTGCTTGTATGTAGTTCAATAAATTTGAATAGAGGAAGGAGAAATCGTTGAATTAGTTAAGGGAATGCACAACTGAAATTAACCCAAAATCTCAAAAAATCTAAAAAAAATAAATAAATAATGTTCCCAAAAAACTCTCCATTGCTTTTAGTTTTAGAATCCCCTTTCATTTATGACCTAGCGAGCGCTTCAGGATCGTTACGAGGCTTTTTAAATACCCTTGCTCATTTGGTTGCTAGTGTTTATCTTTTTAGAACGTTTCTTATTTTCAGCATTTCTGCATATTCAAAATGTTCCACGATGTAGTTTTCATCCATTCCTATTGACATTTTTATGCTTATTTCAAAAACCCAAATAAATAAAACTGTCATATAATTTTTCCGTGTAATGAATAGTTTTTGCGCTACTAATTTTTGAAGATAACAATGTATGCAAAAAAAAACAAAAAAAATGCAAATACAAAACTGCAAAACCTTTTTTTCTCTTAAACTAAGAATGGTAGAAAAAAATTATATGACAGATTTGCAGTTCCTTGACATAGAAACAACATAAGATATTTCTTTTTTGTAAAATGCATCATGTGTTGCATTTTGCATATACCCATAATTTTGTATTTTAAAAAATTAATAACTTGAAAAATAATTAAGATTTTGGATTGAAATTTACAAAACAATTATATCTAAAGTAGACTGACTTATGGTTAAAATTTAAGCCCAATTGAATGGATAGTTTAGAAAATAGCAATTTCAGTTGTGCATCCCCTTAAATAAACCAGCACCTTATTGTCCTTTTTTCGCCTTATTTGAGCGCCTTTTCCCTTCCTTTTTCCATCTGAAATTTGCAACTAAAAATACCAACCCTGGTTATAACAAAAGCTACAATGCAATATAACCCAAAAGGAAAGAGGAACATTTGACGTTCTTTAAAGAGACGGCGTGAACAATTCTGAGGCGGAACAGGCCGAAAGGCCTTGAAGATGATGATGATAAATCTCTAACTAAGCAGTATAGATTCGGTACAAGCAGAATATGACAAACAAAATACAGCTATTTGCAATCATAAGTCAGATTTTTGTTTACTATTGAACCCATAAAGAAAAAAGAATCGTGTAAGATACTTTATAGACGTCGCATGTCAGTTCAACGTGAGAAAACTTCAAGGTGTACGAACGAATATTTCGAAGATGGCCAGTGCTACAGAAAAAGGTTATTTTACATAAATGATATATATTTCCACAACCTCTATATTTTATGTAGTAAGATTTTGTGTATCTGCTTACCATTAAACAAAAGTTTACGAAATGCATACCGAATTATGAGGATAAAATGTATATCTTGAATTTACAGAAATTTAAAGGTATACATTTTCTTAAATATATATTATTTGAATCAAAATCTTTGGAGCTAGTTTCCGTAAAATAAAAATAATGAAAAATTTTCCATGTAAAGTGGAAGTGAAAGTCTTCCTGACGCATCGTTGGAGGTGTTGAACTTAAATACCTAGTTTTGTAGTATCCGAATTTTGGTTTTCAGTTAACAAACAAACAGCTATATACACACACTCACAGGCTCGGACCTATTTTTAATTTGTTTTTATTCGGTGAACCTCAAGTTATGTGTTTGAAAATAAATCTCGATAGGAATGCAGTGCTTTCTCTACCTGCTATAAGAAAGTGGTGGAAAAAGTAAAAAAAAAAAAAAAGTAAAGAAAAGAAAAAGAAAACTCCACAGATAGCTGGATAGCACAAATGTAGCTGCGAATTCTCCTTTTGACGTAAATTCTGTATTTCGAAGAGAGCTACAATTTTCTGCATGAAACTTCAAAAGAAAGAAAAGTATTGGACAGTCATTATAGATAATCACACATTTTATATACCACGCTATTATTACAATTTCCTAAAGTGTTAATGAACATTAGAACCACTTTATTATTTATTCTAGAACTGCCAAGCTTATCCAAGTTTGATAACTATGTATTTGACTTATCCTTGAATTCTACTTTTGGATCCAGGGATCTCAAAGGCATATCTATTTATCGCTCTTCAAATAGCAAATTTCGAGCATAAAGCAATATTTAGACTTTCATTACTTGTGTCCAGTAAAACTAAAACTTACCTCTATGATTCCTTTTGAACATGAACGCTTGTTTACTGATTTACAAACAGAAAAAATTGCGTCAGTTGTCTTATAATTAACTATGATACAACTTATTTCTTGTAAATTCCAGTGCATGTTGTCAGGAGAAAATGTATTTATATAGATGAGGAATGATTCCTGGATTTAAAAAAAAATCGTTTATTTTTACAGCGTCAAGGTCTAAGATGGTTTGATTAGCATATATATATCTTTCTCTTTTTACAGACAATGCAATTACAAGGGTATTTCTGGTTTTTCCAGAATCAAATTGAAAGTAATGCTTACACGGAAACAAACCATGACATCATTAATCATACCTCTGAAAATGATTGGCACATGTTAGGAAAGTATGCTTGTGATATTATTTCACGCCATATTTGGAATTTCCGCGGCAGAAAAAAGTACATAAATGTACCAATAGGGAACAATCGAATATTCGTGTTGGTCTTGCAAAGCAAACCTTAGTTGATTCCGGAATAAAAGCATTCCAATCACACTCTGTACAAAATCTGATGTATTTCACCCCAAAAGTCGATGTCGCGATTTCACCGAAAATACATGTTTCGAGGAATCTGAATCCAAAAAAGAAAATTTTAGAAAGCGTTCCATATGGGTGTGCGTGTGTGTGTGTTTCTTTTAACATCATAACTTAAAACGAACGTTCGATAAGTACCAAACCTGGAATTTAAATTAAATATTTCCAAAAATGCGACACGAAGACTTTCAATAAAATCTCCCCACACCAAACTATCCTTTACATGGAAAAATACGCAATATATTTTTATTTTCTCAAAATTAGCTGTAACGATTTAAATTAAAATACCATATATTTAAGACATTTTTATGACAAATAAAGCGTATACCTTGATTTTTCTGTAAATAATCTGTGATATCCTCTTCATTCGAAAGGCATAAGGGCAAACCATAAGTGATAGACAAAAACTTACTACACAAAAAATGTAGATCTCTTTAATACACACAATTTATTTCAAATAACGTTTGTGGGCCATTAACCATTTTCGAGATATTCCGTTATTAATGACTTAAAATTTTCCATGCTTTGTCATTTTTAAGAGCTGTCGCTTTTCAGTTGTTTCTCTCGAGTTATGGAAAGAGTACGAGTTTTAAGGCCAGTATATAGCATTTCGCTTTTAAACAACTGACTATCGATTCGGTTTCCTATCCCCCTTGTACCTAAAACGAAATATTTAATGCAACTATTTCTGTAAAAAAATATGTTTATCTCTATTGACACGAAGTAGATAGAAAAATAAGCTTAAGTAAGAATAGTTTCTAGAAGTTATATAAAAATTGATGATGGTGGGTAGAAAAAGTAATGTGAATGCAGTATATCAAAATTTTAAAAATACTGTTCCTATTCAGTTGTTCCTCGCGAGGTCACGGAAAAACGTGGAATTTCAAGACCAGTATATAGCGACCAGTTTTTAAACATTTGACAATCGCTAGCCGTTTGTATCTACAACGATGTGTTTGTGTGTGTGTGCAATGAGGTATTAATGCAATCGTTTATCCCAATAACTTTAAGTAGATAGAAGAATACGTTTTTACAAGAATAGTTTGTCGACGCTGAACGATAGTGGACAGAGAAAGTCATGTGAATGCAACAAATAATATATTACTTTCTCTCTTACGTATAGTAAGTAGGGGAAGTATTGTATTCCGCCCAAAAATTCGATACCGAGATTTCAGCGGAAATACATGTTTTGAGACCCCCTGAATCCAAAAAAAGCATTTTTGGAAACATGTCCGTGTGTGTGTCTGTGTGTCTGTGTGTGTGTCTGTCTGTGAACAGCATAACTCAGAAACGAACAGTCGGATAAACACCAAACTTGGTATTTAGGTTCAGTATCTTCTAAGATGCGACACGAAGGTTTTCAAGAAAATCCCCCCACACCAGAGTACTCATTACATGGAAGATTTTTCGAAAATTTTAATTTTCTGAAAAATGGCTCTAACGATTTTGATTAAAATATCACATGTTTAAGATATTTTTATGACAAATAAAATGTATATCTTGAATTTCCTGGGAATGTCTCCAAAAGTATTCTTCATTGTGAACGACTTTTGCATAACTGGTAAACCATAAGAGATAGACAAAATTTTGCTACACAAAAATGTAGATCGCGTTAAAATACACAATTTATGTTATATACATTTTTTTGAGTGAACCATTTTCGAGATATTACTTGTTATTCCCTTAAAGTTTTCAATACTTATTTTCTCAAATGGGAATTCGTTATTCGTTTTTTTGTCTTGGATATGCAAAGAGTATTAATCTGTGGGAAAGGGAATGGTGCTGCACCTAGCAACCAGCTATTAAGAGATATGTATATGCTTAAAGGCTACTGTATTTCTATATTACCCTTGTAAATATATATTCCCCTTACATCTACAAGAAAATTAGCAATAAGATTCTGCAAATGTTTATCTCGATTAACATGAAGTAGATGGAGAATAAGCGTTTGTATAAATAGTTTGTACAAGAGTAGAGAAAGTCATGTGAGTGTAACACATCAGATTTTTTTTTATACACAAAGGTATCAGTAATGGAGTGTAAGAAAGAGTTTAGTCTCATTAGTATGGACTATACTAGAACTCCAAGAATGATACTGCGATAGGATTCAGTAGCTGTGACACAAAATCATGCTTTGTTTATTTCCAAATATTTGTGTGCATGCAATATGTGGAAAGTAGAATACGAGAGTCCTGGACTTTTCTAAGAGTATGGGGGAAAACCCTCTCATCTGTAGTCTTCTCCCACGCTATGCTGGTTATCACTTTTCACGCCTGTACAAACGAAAAGGCCAGAAGAGAGACCTACTAACCCCCACTTGGTTCTCTACAACTTTCTTTTTCATATCATCCCATTGAAAACCCACACGCACTCACCTATATGCAACTGCATGAATGACGTCTCGTCTGATAATTTTGGCTCTGTAGCACGAGACATGCGTGAATGAATCACGGAGCGACCGGTTTCTTCTGCGTACTCACTTCCTGGTAGGCACACAGAGCCAAAAATGGAAACTGTTCCATACACCGTTATCATTTGCCTGACGTTTCTTTCTTAATCAGAATTCCTTAGAATTCCGACGGTATCGTTCCCTATTATACCCCTTTCAGACACATCTTCCGAAATTCAGCTCATTTGAAAGGTTCCACTTGTCCCCAGAAGAATCGTAATATTAAATCTAAATCTGCACATACGATATATACATATATTTCGTATAACAAATTGTAAAGAAAATGTTTCAGACATTTTTAGATTTTGTTTAATTAGCTGTTGTTAATGTCTAGAATGGGCTCCCTTCAAGCAAAACACCGCATCTGAAAAATATGTGTGTATGTGTTCGCGCGCTCATGTGTGTGTGTGTGTGTGTGTGTGTGAGAGAGAGAGAGAGAGAGAGAGAGAGAGAGAGAGAAATGAAAGCGTCAGCGAGAGAAAGAGACAGAGAGCAAGGGTGTGACACAAAGATTTTCAACAATTCCCCCCCACCAAATTACACTTCGCTTGATTGTAATTGAAATACCACATGTATGGTTAAGATATTTGTATGACTAATAATCATTCTGTATAAATTATATAACTGGAAAATCATAAGAAACAGGCATAAACCATAAAATTTCAAAATGTAAATCTCGTGAAAATACACGATATAGATCACATAGATTTTTTTGTGTCATTAACAACTTCCAAGATATTTTTTACTTTACGTTTAATTTTTTCAATATTTTAACGTATCGTTTTTGAAGTGCTAATAAGCTAATTCGTAATTGCACCCAAGGAGCATGAATTTTAAAACCAGCATATAGCGACCTGTTTTATAAGGTTTGAGTCGCTTCAACTTCCTTTTTACTTTCTCTACTACGTGTAGTAAGTAGGGGAAGTATTGTATTGCACCCAAAAATTCGATACCGAGGTTTCACCGGAAATACACGTTTTGAGATCCCCCGAATCCAAAAAAAGCATTTTTGGAAACATGTCCGTGTGTGTCTGTCTGTGTGTCTGTCTGTCAGTCTGTGTGTCTGTTAACAACATAACTCAGAAACGAAAAGTCGGATAAACACCAAACTTGGTATTTAGGTTCAGTATCTTCCAGAGATGCGACACGAAGGTTTTCAAGAAAATCCCCCCACCCCAGAGTACCCTTTACATGGAACATTTTTTGAAAAGTTTAATTTTCTCAAAAATGGCTCTAACGATTTTGATTAAAATATCATATGTTTAAGATATTTTCATGACAAATAAAATGTATAACTTGAATTTTCTGGGAATGTCTCCAAAAGTATTCTCCATTGCGAACGACTTTTGGTAAACTGGTAAACCATAAGAGATAGACAAAATTTTACCACACAAAAGATGTAGATCGCGTTAAAATACACAATTTATGTCATATACATTTTTGTTGTTGAGTGAACCATTTTCGAGATATTGCTTGTTATTCCCTTAAATGTTTCAATACTTATTTTTTCAAATGGGAATTCGTTATTCATTTTTTTGTCTTGGATTTGCAAAGAGTATTAATCTGTGGAAAAGGGAATAGTGCTGCACCTAGCAACCAGCTATTAAGAGATATTATGTGCTTAAAGGCTACTGTATTTCGATACTGCCCTTGTAAATATATATTCCCCTTGCATCTACAAGAAAATTAGCAATAAGATAGAGTCTGCAAATGTTTATCTCGATTAACATGAAGTAGATGGAGAATAAGCGTTTGTAAAAATAGTTTGTACAAGAGTAGAGAAAGTCATGTGAGTGTAACACATCAGATTTTTTTAGTAGTGTTTAATGTCCGTTTTTACTACATAAGGCACCACAGGCGGTGAACACTGATAGGTGAAATAAAATAAATGGGAAAGCAAATTTGGAAAGGAAACCTTCCAAGCCTAAGTTTAGGGTACTTACCCGGCATTTGCGAGTTATGAGTACTGAAGGAAACCCGGAAAAAGCCTCAGTGAAGTAGGACGGTCCTGACGGGATTTGAACCCGGATCTTCGGTTTACGAGTGTCCTGACGACTGCGACCACCCGTGTCGTTGTGCTTTAACCTGTTGTACCTAGAAAAAATGTGTAAGGAAACCATTTCTGCAAACATTTATCACAATTAATCCCAATTAGAAAGAAAAACAAGCTTTTGTATAAAAAAAAAAAACAATTGACAGTGGGCAGAGAAACTCGCGAATGTACATGGCACATTTTTAAAAAGGCAATTTTACAGTCTAGCATTTTATAAACGTTAACACCAGTTAATTATTCAAAACAACAAAATTCTCTGTGACGTAACCATTTACAAGCTACTCCCAGATTCTTTCACATTGATATACTTGGCTGAAATGCGAACTAGGAACGATTTTCTTGTTATGAATCCTTTCCAACATTCGCTGTATGTTGAACTGTTCTTTGAAGAGAGTGTCAACTCGATTGAAATATTTTCTGCAAAATTTTTGTAATAATACTGATAGTGGAAGCTGATAAGTTTGTATCATGGCTTGTTGATGTGGTTGAAGAGAGCTCCTGAATAGTTATTAAATTCTACAAGTTATACGCTTTAAAAATTTGTAATATTTGCTGCAGCGGATCTCAGAACTACAAAGTTACCGTGAACGTTAAGGTTTCTATTGCTTTTAAGTGGAAATGGTTTAATTTTGACGATAAAGAGAAACCCTCGTATGTAAACAGACCTGACATGAGTGATTGTTTTAGGCACTTTATTCCATTTAGAATGATTACCAACCTGTTTTTCTTTCTTTCACAACCTCAAATAAACAGGATCGCTTTATGTCTAACACAGCAATATTTTATTATTCAACACATTTAAATTGCTCTTTTGTATTCAGTTATTTATTATCCACCAATTTATTACACTTCAATCACATAAATTATAATCTTTCTTTTACCACTTCTCCATATTCTTATAGTCTAGGTTTTATTCTTCTTATAAACACATTCTATCTTGTCATTGTTGACGATGACTTTTGTTTAATTTGTCTTAAATAGACAAATTACTTAATTAAATATGTTTTCACTTTTTAATAACTTCACTCCAACCATCAATACTCATACCATCTCCAAATATTGAACCTTTATTTTTGCTTTTGTTAATAGCGTTCACTGACATTAATAAAATACTTGTTTTTAATCTAGAAATTTATTGTTTTACTTGATGCAAACAATCCCGTGGTTTTATAAAAGATAAAGTCTTCTTCTTAGCTTCAAAACGTGATTTTTATTTCTGATTTTCAAATTTTGACCCATTATTCTTACTGTTTAAGTATTCTATTTTATTAATTTCGATAGCCAAACAATCCATTCCATTCTTCTTTTGATTTCTAAATTAATAATCACTCCAACCTACGCCATTTTTCAACCGGAACTGGACATATGGTGATACCAGTATTTTCCATTGCTAACATATCATTGATGGTAGGCAATTGATTGTGACCACTAACAACATGATTGTAAATCAACTTTCTACAACGCCTGCTGTAAATTAGCAATTATGATTTTTACTAACATAACAATACCATATTGTTGTCAATCGATGGTGCCTATTACAGTGATCTATTTATATTCATATAATGGAGCCCTCATTCAAGGGGGCGTTTGTTTTGGATGTAAAAAGGTTTGTAGGTAGACTGTCAATGCAAATTACATAGCGTTAAGTATAAGAATAACTGTATTAATTTAATGAAAGCGGATATAAAATTCAAAAATAAGGAAATAAACCTTGGAGATGTAATATCTGTATTTCGGAAGGATGAAGTAGCTTGTGTGATGAAAGCAAGGAAGAAATGTTAAGCTGTCGATTGAAGGAATGTGTAAATTGATTAAAACATTAGCTTCGGAAGTAAAAGGACTTGAAAAATCTCTATATCTGGCACATGAAAAGGTAGATGAAAATAAAGAAACGCTGGAGAAGCAGGAACAAGTTATCAGTAACTGCATATAAATACACTATGATTTGAAAACAGAGAATATTAATTTGAAGAACATAACATACTAACAAGAATAATGCATTTTGAACAGTATTCAAGAATATAGATGGTTGAATCCATGGGATACTCCTCAACCCATCTACAATGCGGCTACAGTGATTAAAGAAACTGGTCACGCGTTGCAGGTGAAATCAAAGACGAGCATATTGATGCGTGTCATCGTACCAACTCATTCTGAAGCACAGTTTCCTCCATCAATTATAAAGCTCGCCGGGTATGCTTCAAGAAGGAAATGCTAACTAAAAGGAGGGTTAAAGCAACTTCAATACTCTCGATTTGGGCTATACTTTTAACAATCCCATCTATAAAAATCTGATGTGTTACACTCACATGACTTTCTCTACACTTCTAAAAACTATTTTTACAAACGCTTATTCTCCATCTACTTCATGTTAATCGAGATAAAAATTTGCAGACTCTATCTTATTGGTAATTTTCTTGTAGATGTAAGAGGAATATATATTTACGAGGGCAATTTAGAAATACAGTAGCCTTTAAGTATAGACATTACTCTTAATAGCTGGTTGCTATGTGCAGCACCATTCTCTTTGGCACAGATCAAAACTCTCTGCATATCCAAGACAAAAAAATGAATAACGAATTCCCATTTGAGAAAATAAGTATTGAAAAATTTAAGGGAATAACAAGCAATATCTCGAAAATGGTTCCCTCAACATAAAAAATGTATTTGACATAAATTGTGTATTTTCACGCGATCTACATTTCTTGTGTAGTAAAATTTTGTCTTTCTCTTATGGTTTACTAGTTATGCAAAAGTCGTTCACAATGAAGAATACTTTTAGAGACATTCCCAGAAAATTCAAGATATACATTTTATTTGTCATGAAAATATCTTAAACATATGATATTTTAATCAAAATTGTTAGAGCTATTTTTGAGAAAATTAAAATTTTCGAAAAATGTCCTATGTGAAGGGTAATCTGGGGTGGGGAATTTTCTTGAAACCCTTCGTGTCGCATCTCTGGAAGATACTGAACCTAAATACCAAGTTTGGTGTTTATCCAACTGTTCGTTTCTGAGTTATGCTGTTCACAGACACACGCACAGACACACAGACACACACACGGACATGTTTCCAGAAATGCTTCTTTTGGATTCAGGGGGTCTCAAAACATGTACTTCCGGTGAAATCTCGGTATCGAATTTTTGGGTGGAATACAATACTTCTCCTACTTACTATACGTAGTAGAGAAAGTAAAACTAACGGCTTATGTTTGGAAAGAAAGAAATTATTTGCTAAAGCAAGAGAAGTAAGAAAATCAAAGAATATAAGTACCCGTTACCTTGCAACGGTTAAATTTTTATGATAACATGTGACAAGCTGCGAGGATTCAAATAAATAAGGTAGATAACTTCGATAAACTTCAGTAGTATGTTTCTAAATAGCTTTGATGATGGATTTATTATTTACTATCGAAATGCTCGAGGTCTATGAAGTAAAACACTAATGCTGTACATCAATATATTATCAAATAACTATGATGTTATTTGTTTAACGGAAACATAGCTCAATGATGGGATATTTAATTCAGAACTTTTTGACAATACATATGTTGTGTATAGAGAGATAATTTTGTAATCTAAATGTGGTGGAGTAGTATTAATAGCAATTAAGACACTATTCTCTAGTCTTGTCATTTTTGGAGTACAATATAGAATCATTATAGATTAAGTTTATTTATATATTATTTAAATATAGTGCATATTTATCCAAATAGAATATAAATTATTATAGGAATTTATTTACCGAGTTGAGGAATATATAGATCTATTTCATGGAAGTAACATTCCAATTGTTGGGGATTTTAATATTCCAGAAATAATTGACGCTTCTTTTAAGTTAATTAATAGTTCTAATAAGACTAAGTAGTTACAAGGATTACTAGATGTGTTCAGTCTTAAGATGTTTAATAATGGCCAGAAATGTAGATCACAAAACTTTGTACTTAGTAATCAATAATCTGGAAAGCAACAATATTCAGATTGATGAGGAAGTTTATGCATTGATACCTAAGGAATTACACCATCCATCTTTGGATTTATTAAGTCGGTCTCACAAAACCTTTGTAAAAGACAACTTTATTTCACATTTAAATTATAATAAGCAGACTTTTTAAACATGTATTACTTATTATCAAACTATGATTGGAATATCTCATCTACATGCAAAAATGTAAAAATTGCAATTGATAATTTTTGGAAGTTATTTTCAGTCTAACAAATTGTGTTACGAAATTCAAATGTATATTAAAATATTCCATTTGGTTTAAGGGTGAAATAATCCAAAACATTAAAATAAAAGAAAAACTTAGAAAATAAAGTATCTATCTGAACATTTATTGCAAAAGATCAGTGTTATAAAGTGATAACCATTTGCTGATTATACGAGTTCAATGGAAGTAGATATAACTAGTAATAGTGCGAAATTCTGGAAGTTTATATAGGCAAAACGAAATCGTATTTTGTATGAACCTGAAATGGTTTATCGTACTGAAACTCTTTGTAAATCAAAGGATATTTCCAATTGCTTTGCAGATGACTTTAGAACAGTGTTTTCACCAACACCCTAAAAATATCAAGTTCAACCTACCCATTCCAGTTCTTCTGTAATAACCAACACGCTTAGTATTGAGAAGATTGCCTATGATGATATCAGAACTGTCATAAAAACATTGAAACCTAAAAAAAACCAACTGGCCCTGATGACATAGCAGCTTATGTATTTAAAGGCTGTCAAGATATTTTGACACGTCCATTGTATATCATATTATATAATCTCGTTATTAAAGAAAATGTTATCCCTGACAAGTGGAAGTTAACTAATTGAATCCAAATTCAAACCTGAGAATGGCTAGTGGCCATTTTATCATCTCCAGCTAAAATATTTCAAAATATCTTTTATAAATAAATAACTATATAGTCCAACATTTCAAATCCAATATTAGTATTATTCAGCATTGATTTATACCCAATAGATCTACTGTGGTTAATATATGCAACTTTGTCCACTATATATCGGGTGAATTAGATAAAAGATCTCAAGTTGATATTATGTACACAGGCATTCAAAAAGCTTTCGACAAGGCTGAGTGTGATAAATTAATGAAAAAATTACTAGTTTTTCTAAGCCTGTAATATCTCTTATGCTATCCTCCCTAAAGCCCAGAGTTTAAGTTGCTAAATATAAAATAGTTCATCATGCAGCTTTTAGTTTTTTTCAGGAGTACCACAAGTTTCTAAATTAGGTCCCCTATTATTTTTTTATTAATAATATGTCAGTACCTATTAATTGTTATAATATATTACTATTCGTAGACATTTAAAGTTGTTTAGATCATAAAATATCTTTCTGATTGTGTTATATTACAAAATGATCTGAATGCATTAAATAAATGGAGTAAAGAGAACTAAAATCTCAGGTCATGTCCTTCTCTAGACTCAAAAAGGAATTTTGGTTATAATTACAATATAAACAAAATAAAGCTAAAATGTATCGGAATAATTTTTAATAAATACCTAACAGTTTCAAAAATAAAGAAAAAAAGAAAAGAAAACATCAATACCGTTGTTAGTGTAGCATATAGGATTTATTCTCCGTAATTCATTTTGCTTCACCGTTGTACCTATTACATTTCTTAGATTTGGATTTGAGTGTGCTTTTATTATATGTGGTCCTTATAGTGAAAATATGTTGAACATATTGAAATAATTCAATCTAGGTTCCTAAAGCATGTATTTTTCGAAGAGTTTCGTTATTTTCCTAATTTAATTTATTATTATTCATTACTTCAGCTATTTAAGTTTAAAGGCTAATCACATAGAAGGAATGGTCAGTTGCTACCCTTCCTCTACAAAGTATTACACAAGATTGATGATCCTAATCTAATATGATCAATTTGCTTTTATATTCCAAACATCACACCAAACAGATTTCGCAATGGTTTTATGTTCCAAAAGTAAATGCTGTTTCATATAAATATTCTGCAGTACTTAGAATGCAATCCTTATATAATAAATTACATTATTTAAATACTGATATATTCAACATTAATTTTGTTAAGTTTGCTATATACTGTGAACAGTTTTACGAACTCTAGACTGATTTACTTAATGTATATATGTATCAACATAAGCAACGTTTTGTCTTTTATTTTGATTTGTTCTGTAATTACGTTTGTCGTACTGTTTTTGTTGCATTTTGTTCTTACTTTTATTTTTCTGTTACATTATATTGTAACTAAATTATACTGTGTTTTTTAAATAAACATTGTAATTGGAGAAACCTATAATATTCACTCAATAAATGAATAAACATAAAGTGAAAAAAATAAGCGTTATGCATATAGCTTGTAACATTTTGGTGAAATGTTAAACGAATACGGAAAGTTATTAAGTGTAAGCATTTTTATTTTAGTTACATAGCCATAAAACCAAAAGGGGACGCTAGGACGACAGTCAAGTGTCTTTAGTTGAATAATAGGAGCTATATGCTGGCTTTGAAACTACCTAATCTTTGTACGGGTTGTTGAGAAACAAAAGAATGGAAATAACGTTTCAATAGGGTGTAGCTTAAAATACCGGGAAATTCAAAACGAAAGGAAATATTTTCTAATCAGCTAGAGCTACCACAAAGCTAAGACAAATGTTGCTTTAACGACTTCTACAAATTTTCTACAAAATATTTCTGTATATCTCTTATATTAAGTAGTTATTCATACAATCTGAAGTGAATGTAACACTTTTATAGCTAATTGCTTACTAGTATCTTGATTTGGATAAGGGTAGATGGTGGAAATATCATTTTGATGTGAAAAGAGGCAAAAATCCTTCGCATGTACCTTCATAAATTTACATGCTGCTATTATTAATACTCCATACTTACCAGGAATGGTATGTCAGTGGTACAAAGCTGTTTAGAATTTAATTAGATCGAAGAGGACTTCACGGGCTATTTGCAGACATTCAAGACGTGATTTTACATATAAATGTCTAAAAATAATATATCTTAACCGTTACAAACTCTTTTGAGTGAATAAAAATAAAACATTTTTCGTGACATATTGGAGTGGGAGGGCTTCCTGAAAATCTTTGTACTGAATCCTTGAAAGTACGTTTGTAGTTCATCCGACTTTTTATTGAGTTATTGTATTCAGAAATAGAAAAACAAACAAGGTCACCTTTTTCTAAAAATCCTTTATTTTCTTGGGTTCAGTGAGTAGTGGTTACCATGCTAGCCTCTAGTTCCCGAGGTCGCGGGCTCAAACCCGGCGGAGGGCGATTAATTTTTTCGGGCGTAAAAATCCTTAGCATGGCTTCCTTCGGGAGGGAAGTAAAGCCGGTAGTCTCGTGTCGTAAAAGAACCTCAAGACTGATAAAGAGGCCTCAGAGCAAAATTGCTGGTCTTTCATGCCCAATATGGAATTGGATGCTAAGGACCACAGCAGTTAAAGAGCTTCTTTATAGCATGTATTTCCGGTGAAATTGGTTCCCGACGTTTTGAGCACAATACAAAACTATTATTAATCACTATGTTGACTTTAATCAAAATACAAAAATTCTGCCCGTTATCTCTTCAAAATGCCGCAAACAAATGCAACCGTTTCTCAAAAAAGAATCATTGGCCTTCTTTGTCACGTGTTATCAAGTAAAAGGTACGGAAGGAGAGTCCATCCAGAAAGTACAGGTTCGCCCACCTAACATAGGAACAACAAACAGCGAAAGTGTTAGAGAATACCTGCCATAGTTAACTCATGACGTCAGAACCGTTATGTGCACATTAGATGGAGACACACCTTCACTGTTGTGTTCCCAACATGCGTACACGCAATTCGCAATGTGTGGGCTTTCCTACGACTTGGCGAATTCCCACAGTCAGTGCAATCTCTTCTGACATGCTTATTAGGAAAAAGCGGTTCCAGTGTGATGCCACTAGAGCATGATAACCTTTTTGATCTGTACTATTCTTATTGAATCGACGCAAGAGGTCACTGTGTCACAACTTCAAAATATATCCATTATGTTTAATTTCATGCTGGTTTATTTGATAACGGTTTTGATTCGAATTTACCACATTAATTTTATCTACAGCTGCCAAATCTGAATGTCCTTGTAGCTAAATTTCGCCAACTTTCTGATTTAAGGGAACGTGATACTGAATATTTATAAATATTTAGATTTTTTTATAAATTATCACAGAAAAAATCTTCGGACTTCGTAGAATCGGAATCCATGTTTTGGCTATCTAGGCGATGTTTGAATGGACGAGTGTGGAAAGGAAATAGCTCATGAAATTTTAAAGCTTGATTTTGTCATAGTCTTGTTTTCTTGCAGATTTACCTTCTCTACTACTTATAGGTAGGGGAAGTACTGTATTCCACCCAATTTGTATGTCGAGATTGCACCAGAAATACATATTTTGAGGCCCCCTGAACAAAAACAAAATTAGAAAAAGCTCTGTGTGTTTCCATAACTCAAAAACTCAAAAGTCGATTAAACACCAAACTTGGTATTTAAGTTCAGCAACTTCCACGGATAAACACGAAGATTTTCAAGAAAATACTCCTCCCCAAACTACCCTTTACATGAAATACTTTTCGAAAATGTTGATTTCCTCAAAAATGTCTCTGACGATTTTGATTAAAGTACCATATGTTTAAAGTATATCTTGAGTTTTATGGAATAGTCTCTGAAATCCTCTTTGCATAACCAGAAAACTGTAAAATCTTACAATACAAAAAGTATAGATCGCGTAAAACGACGAGATGCGGTGTACATTTTTTTCATGTGGAGTTAACCATTTCTGAAATATTCCTTGTTAGTGGTTTGCATTTTAAAATACTTGTACTTGTCCAACATTCTGAACCATACAACAACATGGACACAGCCATTACTTTGTAAAACTTTAGTTTCTTTCCTAGTACTTTTAAGGTTTCGCATTATAAGCGGTACAATAAAGCCTTTTGAGGTTTAATCCGTGAAGATGATATATAATGATTTTTTTTTAAATTTGAAACGCAAGAGTCCTTTAATGTCCAATAGTAAAACAGACTACCTCTTTGGTCTGGTATGCAAGTTTTGAAATCCAGAGATTTGAGGTTCGATTCCCAACTGAAGGATGGGAATTTTTCTTTAACCAGGATTAAACCAGGATCTTCTCCAGAGTCTGGAAGTATGAGTGAGAGAGTGTGTGAATTTAATGTTTATAAAGAAAACCCAAGGTTAGCAAAAAACGAAAAACAAAGATACACAATAGTAAACTAGTGAGCATTATTGCCGATTAGCAATTGTTCCAAAGGCAAAGCCACCGATATGATGTTAGATGTTAAAGGCGGCTTATAAATGAAACAAACAACAGTGAAACATTCTTAATTAACTGGCTGGCTAGGCCGAACCTCTTACAAAAGTGAACGAAGATCCTTGGGATCGTGCCTTTTGCTCCGACAATAGTAAACAAAATTTCAATTTAATTGGCTTATATTAGTAGACATTAGTAATTACGGTATCCATTATTCTTAAGTTAATAAACCTGAAAGGTTATCTTCACATTATTTAAAACATGCCATGTTTTGGTTATAATTATAGAATAAAGTCTGTAAATTTAGAACTTGTCTCGCATGTAGATACTTTGTATTTATATTAAATTGGTTGTATTTGTTATCTACTTAATGTCTTTTAATGACTGTTATAATAATCAATGCACAGTATCTTTGAACAAAATAAAACTATGGTTTCATTCCTCTGTTATCAAGTATAAATAATTCCATCTTCATTTGAGACGTAGTGATGTACAGCGCAGTCTCGTAATATATGCAATACAAAACAATAATACAATTGACTCTGTAAAAAAAAGCTTTATATCCATGTATCGTGCACTATAATAAGTGTAATTTGTATACGGTGTTTCAGGATATTATGTTCATAGCCAGGGCCCTAAATGTTTGAGAAATAACGTATAAAATGGCTCTAAAATTTTTAAAAAATGGCATCACTACACAAGGACCTAAAGAGGAGATTTATTTAATTTATTAAAATTATGCACAAAAAATTATAAATTAAGTTATACATGTGTTAACGCTATAAAAGCAGAACAAGTAGGTATAACAATAATGATGAGACAATTTAGAAATTGATTAAGAATGTATATTTGTTCTCTATTCTTATTTGAAGAACCTGAAAAGAAAATTAAAATTATTTTTGAAGCAGGTCTTACTAAACCCTAAGGCATTGGCTTGTAAGTTCTTTTTGGAGGTGTAATTCTACAAAGAGGAGGGTAATTCATTAAAGAAGGAGTCTTACATAACTGTACCATTACCTGTTTTAAGTCCTGATAAAATACAAAATCACAGTGAACAAAGAGAATTTGACACAAGCATAGGGACAATAGAAACCTGACTGTAAGCAATCATCAACGCAAAAAATGGAAAACCGGTCTGTCTCATCCCTATTTTGGGACATGAATATACAATCCCCTGACAATAGGCATCCCTCTACCCACAGACAACCCATTCCAGACTAATCATTAAATAGGAATGTGATTTTTTTTTCAAGAATGCTAGTAAAGGAAGTACAAAGTTACTGGTATTACTCAGTTGGATAGTGAAATTTCTGGTGTTTGAAAGTTATTCTTATGCAAAATGTCACTAATATAAAATTCCTTATATGTTTACTGTAAATGCAAGAAAATTACCAATATAAAGACGCAAAGGCAAGAAAATGACAAAATAATGATTTAAAGTTCAAAAACTGCCCTCAAAATAGAAAATTGACCAAAATTACCATAATAAATATGCACTTTCATAATCTGGGACCTTTGATAAAGTTAAGTTAGCAATATCTATGATGCAATAATTAAAAGATGACATGAATTTGGACCCTGTTTGTCATAACAATGGCCTAAATTATTAGAAAGGAACTTAGAAGCATATTTCATTTTTGAGTTCTCCATTTATGATATTTAATTACAGATTTTTACTTATTGGATTTCCAAGCAGAATTTAAGTCAGGAATATCATGTTTTTGCTCTTTCTTGAACACTTTTACAATATATAGTTTGAAGCAATACCCTTCAGATTATCCTGCAATCAAGACATTGCACATGTAACATGCTCCATTTACCCAAACAGTTGTGCCAGATTTGAAAATAAAAGGATACGCTTTAGATTTTTGTAAAGCACGAATAAACTGTACAAAACTGCACGCTAAAGGAATGTGTTTACTCTTACGTTACGGTATGGGATTCTTAAGCTCTGAATATCTCGCACCTGCTTGTAACTTGTTTTCTAAGTAAAGATGAACGTGACAGATAAACTTCTCTCCATACTTGGGTTCGTGCATTGACGTAATAAAAACGAGACTTTCTTTCTCCAAGGAATCCGATACTGTCACACAACCTTGAAAGCAAGTAGGTGCTATGTTCTGCTCTCCTCGCTCTAATTCAAACATGATATTCCAGCATTAAGGGAGTCAAGAACATTGCCATGAGTGATGGTTTCCTCGCACATGGAAATAAACAAACATGGAGCACAGTACCATTGCTTTATTTCGCTCCTATAGTGGCTGTTTAAAGTTAAACCTAAGACACTCCAGTTTTAGAGATCTGATGTGGAGTGCGGTCGGAGTGGGCTGTCGCCGGGGTCGAAACCGGGACCTAATGCAGGTCACAGGTTACCGCCTGAGACATTCCGCTATGCATGTAAAGATTAGTTTGGGGTGGGGTGATTTTCTTGCAAATATTGTGTCGCATCCTTGGAATATACTGAACTTAAATGTCAAGTTTGATATTTAACGGACTTTCACTTTTTAGTTATGTTGTTCATAGACACACATACACACACGCACACGAACCTTTTCTAAAAATGCACTTTTTATTCATGAAGCCTTAAAACGTATATTTCCGGTGAAAATTCGGTATTAATTGGGTGTAATGCACTATTCCTCTACTTACTATAGCCAAGAAGAAGGTAAACTAAAAATATTGACAAAAATTATCAACGGACTTCTTTCACATTATTGCCTCCGCAGAATGTTAAAACAGTGGATCAGGCTGCACTTGTAGATTTACCTGCAATGTAAAGACTAACACATACTCTTTATTTTAATTCCATTTATACCTTGGTTTAACTACATTGGTCTAATCTGCGGCCTTTCCTTTGAAACTTATTGCCTATTAGCAATAGTGTTGACTCGTATTCTCTTGTCGTTGGTTTTCTTGCACTTTTAGGGTTTTAATTATTAGATCACACACACATACACACACACACATATTCACTCTCTGATTCATACTTCCAGATTCTAGGGAGGATAGGAAATAATCTTGACTAGAAAAAAAATTCCCCCAACCGGGAATCGAACCCAGGAGCAGGCAGGTGTTCTACCGACAGAGTCTTAAGAGGGTACTGTAAAACTTCTCAGCATTGTTTTCAATTTTATTAAATAGAACGAAGATTCCGGATTGGGAAAAAAATGCAGTTTATTAGTATTTATAGCTCTGGTTTCCGTTATTTGAAGTGTTGAAAGTGGCAAAACTTACAAAAAATAGATTTTTTTTATTTAAGGCATTTTTCACTTTTGGCAGGAAATGAGGATAACCTGACACGATACTAAAAATTTGATATGTTACATTTACAAGACTTTCTTTACCCACAATCGTTTATTACTTTCTCTACCACGTACATAGTAGGTAGAGAAGGTATTGCATTCCACCCAGAAATTCGATACCGAGATTTCACCGGTAATACATGTTTTGAGGGCCGCTGAATAAAAAAAAACATTTTTAGAAAAAGGTCCGTGTACGTGTCTGTGTGTCTGCCTGGCTAAGTATCAATGTGTCAATGAACAGCATAACTCAAAAACAAAACCTAGATTAGTACCAAACTTGGTATTTAAGCTCAGTATTTTCCAAGGATGCGACAAGAGTTTCAAAAAATCCCACCAACCCCAACTACCTTTACATGGAGCATTTTTAGAATATGTTAACTTTCTAAAAAATGGCTCCAACGAATTTGATTAAAATACCATATATTAAAGATATTTATATGACAAATAAAATGTAAATCTTGAATTTTCTGGAAATAGCCTTTGAAGTCCTCTTCATTTTGGAAGGAATTTTTGTATAATCTTGATAGCTGGTAAACGTTAAGCGACAGACAAAAACGTACTACACAAAAAGATGGACCTCTTTAAAACACACAGTTTATTTCAAATTTTTTATGGCATAAGCCATTTCTAAGATATCCGTTATTAATGGTTCGAGTTGTTCATTTCTTGGACATTCTTTGAAGGCCTTTCAACATTCTGTTGTTTCTCTCGATTGCATGGAAACAGTATGTAATTTTAAGGCTAGCATATAGTGTCCAGTTCTTAAACATTTGATTATCGAATTTCTCTTTGTATCTATAGCGAAATATGTAATCTAGTTCTTTCTGCAAAGATTTATTTGGGTTATTAGTAGATATGAGAATAAGCTTTATTAAGAATAGCTTGTATACTCACTAATAAGCGATAGAGGGTAGAGAAAGTCATGTGAATGTATCACATCAGAATTTTTCTATAGCTGCTGTACACTATTCTTAGAAAATCTTATTTTTCTATCGTTTTCATTTAATTGAGATAAACCTTGCAGTAATATAGGGTAGTTAAATTATATTCGAACCCACTCGCGGCCTTTCTCTACTGAACGAGACAGCCGACAGAGGCAGACTAAAATCCTTACCTTATAATAGGTGCTGGAAATGTTGACCTTCTGGTCTCAAACAGGCAGTATATCTCGTGTAAATATTCTCGCTCACTCTCCGAAGCTCAGCAGTAGGAATTCTTGTGATTGCACCAATTGCTTTGGAGCGTTCGCCTCGAAAATTGCTGAAAAAACTAGCGCAGTAAACAGGTGTATCTCGAACTTCTGCGAGAAATGCTACACGTCTGTTGAAACTGAAGCCCTATCGCTACACACGAGTGCAAACGTTAAATCCAAATGATCCCGCTAAACGTGCGAATTATTGTAACTGGGTTTTCCAATCCGTAGTAAGGGGTTTCATTGACCCAAAGCTTTTGTTTTTCACTGATAAATCTTGGTTTTATCTAAGTGGACGTGTGAATACTCACAACAGTCTCGATACTGGGCTTCAGAAAGCCTGAGCTACTGGATGAAACGCCTCATTATGATCAGAAAATTGGAGTGTGGTGTGCGATAAGTGCTAGAAAAATAATAGGGCCCATATTCTTTGATGCAACAATAAATGCAGAGCGATATCAGCGGTTAATTCTGAGGCCATTTTGCAATCGTTTGACAGAAGAAGAGAAATCGTATGGTTGATTCCAGCAAGATTCTGCAACAGCACATACGGCTGCCGAGTCATTGCATGCAATAAGAGAGGTGTCTGATGACAGAATAATTAGTGTTGATTTGTGGGCCCCTTGTTCTCCTGACCTAACGAGTTGTGATTTTTATTTATGAGGTTCTTTAAAAGGCAAAGTGTATTGTTCCAATCCTCGCATACTACAGGAACATAAAGAAAGCATTGTGCAAGAAATCACAAGAATTCCTGCTGCTGAGCTTCGAGAGTGAGCGAGAATATTTGCACGAGATATGCTGCCTGTTTGAGAGCAGAGGATCAACATTTCCAGCATCTATCATAAGGTAAGGACTTTAGTCCGCCTCTGCCGGCGTAATTTCCCCGGCGACTGCCGGCTGTCTCGCGCAGTAGAGAGAGGCCGCGAGTGGGTCCGAATATAATTTAACTAACCTTTAGTTACATTACGCATTTCTTTAAGGCAAGAAGAATAGAGGAACTGAATCGATAGTATGATGTTTTAAAGCGGGTCGCTATATGCTGGTCCTGAAATTCCACACTGTTTCCATGACATCGCGAGAAGCAGCTTAAAAAGTATTGAACAATTCAAACCAGCAATAACGGATATCTCGAAATGTTAACGCCACAAAAAATGTTATTTAAAATAAATTGTGTGTTTTAAAGAGTTCTACATTGTCTGTGTAGTATGTTTTTGTCTGTATCTTAAGCTTTGAGTTACACAACATTATATAAAGTTCTTGCCAAATGAAGAGGACTTCACAGGTTGTTCCGAAAATTTAAGATATACTTACATATATGGTATTTTAATCAAAATCGTTAGAGCTATTTTTGAGAAAATCAAACATTTTGAAAAATTCGCTGCACACAGTAAATGAAGTGTCTCTTCAGCACTTCATTTACTGTACCTTTTTCTCACAACTTTATTTTTTATTCTGGGAAACGCTATAGAAAATTTGTTTCTGTTGTTTCATTTCTGTTCATTATCCAACATTAATAGATAAGCCAGCATCAGCATAGGCTTCAGGTAGTTTCCTAATCATAAAACTGACCCTTTTGCCTTCATCCATTAGCATTTGGTCCTCAATAAAATACAATCTGAATATATTATCCCCATATACTGGAACTATCATATTCGCACACTTCTTTTACTATTTTAATAGGTTTTTACTAAGTACAATTGAATAAATTTGGTGACAACCCACAGCCCTGTCGCAAACCTTATTAACTGAGAAGTCTTGTATACATTTTTATCCAGTTTCACTCTTACTCTGTTATGAAAACATAAGTTAAATGATGAATTAAGTAATCTTAGTCTGATTCCCATTTCTTGTATCTGCTTCCATAAATTTGGTATGCATACCTTATCATATGCTTTTTCCAAATCTATCAAGCTTTCTTTTCAACTTCTAATGCTTTCTCTACTAATGTCTATATAGTAGATCCTTCTGTCCAAAATCCTGCTTATTTTCTTGAAGCTTATCTTGCGTATCCTTCTCCAGAATGTTTGTTAGTTCTTTACCATAAAGTCTCCCAATATATGTTACTGCTGCTATACCGCCGTGATTCAATAATAATAATAATAATAATAATAATAATAATAATAATAATAATAATAATAATACCATACAATTTTCTCAGGGCCCCTATTTGGGAACCATTGCAATAAGACCAAGAAAACAGATGATCGTATAAAGAAAGTATACTGTGACGTACCTTAGTCATCGCTTACTATAAGATTAAAGACTTGAGGTTCCTATGATGTCACCAGCTCTGGGCGCGGAAACTGTAATTGAAGGTTATCCCGAACACAGAGGAGAAATTTCCATCTTAACTTTTTTCTTTGCTTCATTAGACATGTTCTTTTAGGGCCTTCGAAGCAGAGCACTGCATTCCATCTGAAAATTCGGTGTCAATATGTGGTCCCCTGAACACCAAAAAGATTTAGAAAAGAGCGTACGTGTGCATGAATAGCATAACTCAAAAGACAGATAGGATAAATGCTAACTTTCACATTTTCTAGGATGCAAGGGGGAGATTTATATGCATTAAAATGCCTTGTGTTTGAGATATTGACACCAGAATAGAATGTATATTTTGAATTTTCTGTGTGTAGCCTGTGAAGTCCTATTCAATTTATTAAATGTGGTACAATTTTTATGAAAGGAAAACCATAAGATATAGACAAGGGTTTATTACAGAAAGCGTGTGGAGTTCATTTAAATTACAATTTGTGCTAATCACTTGTAATATTAGAATGATCAGTTTTCGATATGTTCGTTGTATTCTTACATCTTTCCATTGTAGCGGTTTCTACCTGTCAGCTCCCACACGTGAAAGTGACACTATGCGCCGAGAACCCCACCAAATTGATGATGATGGACCTGTAGAGAGATGATGGATGCTGTGTTACGTACCTGTAGGTCGTCTTGATGCCCGTTCTCTTGTGGTGTATCTTGAATTTCTCGTAGACTGGAATCTGATGATCGTATATATGTATTCTTGTGTGTGTGTTAGTATGTTCTAATTATTATTTTATAATTATGCCACGGCTGCTGTATTTTGAGTCGGAGAGCAATTGTGTGTTGTCAGGGTCAGGTATGGAGAATGTTAAAAATATTTTGCATACACGTATTCCGTTAACTATTTCACTTGCATTTTAGATAAACATGTAGATATTCACAAATCATTATTACCTTTGTCATATTAAAATATGTATAACTGATAGACTTTAAATACGTAGTTTTAGCGTCTATTTAGAGACGAGCTTATACACGGCCTTCCTGCTCGAAGTCTGACAAGCTTCTGTTAGCGTTCCCTTCAACCATTTTCTTAGCGTACGTATTTGAATTATAGGTGTGTAACAATGTACCTGATTGGTGCTACTATCTATTGACAGTTCGTTATATATATATTTCTATTTCGTAATTTCTATTAGTGGTTATATAGCTAACAACGGCCTTTCCCTCTCATATTATATTTTGTGTATTATAACATTATATACTTGTTCTCTACCATGTGTTAATTATGAATATGTGTGTTTTTAATATCCTCTTAATTATTATACTACAATATTAGCAAAAAATACACAAAACATAAAACTTAGAACAAAGTATTAAAGAAAGAAATTATTAATGTGTTGACGCTGAGAAGCTGTGAATTAGATATTTTATTACATTAATGAGCCATTGCATCAGGTTTTACGTGGCTAGTATGTTGCTTCATTATGTTATTGTTTCATTTGGTGCATCATTAAGAACATTTGCTCTCTTTCTTTAGTTTCCTTGACGTGAACTCGTTGCTAAGAAAAACTAGTTTGTTATATGAGTATCTGAATGCTGTTGTCGCCTCTTATTAGCAACTAAACCTCTATCGGAAATTTAAAATCTTTTAATTGGAAAACATTTATTGTGGATAACTTAATGTGGATAGAAGAATCAGTTTTATATGAACTACTAAATAAGGGGTACCTGTGATTTTTTTATGTGTGGAGAAACCTTGTAATTCCTTTTATTTGTGCTCTTCAAATAAGGACAATGGATACCTCCTTTGAAGATCTTACGGTATATCCGAAATGTTGCTGACGTTTCTCAGGTAGTCCTCTGGTATCTTGTCAGCGAAAGTGGGGATCAAGTATCGGAGTTCCTTGGCCTTAATTCTGAGAACTGAATACTGGGGAATACCTTCCTGGCGCTGACCGCTGCTTTGTGAACTTGAACATACGAGGACAGCTGGACTGACAGTGACCCAGTTACCCAGTGAACAGTTGACTCTTCAGATCCGTGTTTTCTAAATAGCTGCAACAGCCGCAAGGCACAGTCATGTCTGAGTAAACGCTTTTCTACGAAATCGAAAACGTAACAAGAATAAATTGAGGAACTGAAGATCGCATAGTTAACGTCTTCTGCACGTAACAGCGGCGGTTACCAGTTAAGTGTATCGGCAGAGGCTGAAAAAATCTTGAGGTGTTACATTCGCATGACTCTCTCTACCCTATTATGTTTATTAGTGGGTATACAAAGTATTCTTAAGAAATCTTACTTTTCTATGTACTACATTTTAATCTAGATAAACATATACAGAAACAGCTACATTGCACATACATGTTTACATACAAAGATAATAGCGATAGTGAAATGCTTAAGAACTGGACGCTAAGTACTGGCCTTAAAATAACATAATTTTTCTATGCGATTGCGAGAAACAACTGACTTTTAAAGAATGACAAATTATTGAACAATTCGAACTATCAACAACGGATATCTCAGAAATAGTTTATGCCACAAAAAGTTATTTGAAATAAAGTCCACTATAAAGCGATCTACATTTTCTGTGTAGTACGTTTTTGTCTATCGCTTAACGTTTACCAGTTATTCAATATTATACAAAATTCGTTCCGGAAGTAGAGGACTTCACAGGCTATTTCAGAAAATTCAGCATATACATTTTATTTATATAACATCTTTAATTTATGGTAATTAAATCAAAATCATTACAGACATTTTTGAGAGAATAAAAAATTCCAAAGTGTTTATCTAAAGGGTAATCTTGAAAATCTTCATGTTGCATCTTTGAAAGATACTGAACTTAAGTAACAAGTTTGGTATTTGGCCAACATTTCATTTTTGATTTATTCGTTCACAGACACACTCCACACACACACAAAACACAGAGGCACCTTTTTTCTAAAACTGCTTTTTTGGATTTAGGAGGACTCAAAACATGTATTTCCGGTTAAATCTGGGCATAGAACTTTTGCTGGAATACAATACTTTTCCTACTTACGTATGTAATAGAGAAAGTAATAAAACAACAATCGCAAACTTTCAAACATTTTGGTCAGATGATGTAGTTGGACTTGAAACCTATTATTATATGGAATATATCGAAAACACTAAGCCTACGAAAAAGGTATATCTTAATGAGTTCTAAATATTCATTGAAGTACGTTTTTGTCTAACTCTTATTGTTTCCAGTTATGTAGACTTCAATCACAAAATTTAATCAAACTGAAGAGTAATTCACAGGCTATTTACAGATACATTAATATACATTTTATTCTTGAAGTCAATGTATCAAGCACATGATATTTTAATTTAAGTCGTTAGCCATTGTTAAGAAAATAAAACTTAATAAGCAATTTTCTATACAAAGCGCAGTTTATGCCACGGGGAATGTGGAAATCTTGCCGACGAGTGGCTCAGGTCTTAAAGACACGAACTCGTGAAAAGGAGGATTCGGTCGAATCAGGTATCCTCCTGATTGATGTTTTTTCCAGGTTTTTCTCAGCCCTCATAAAAGACAAATACCGGTGAGGCACTCAAAACTTATGGCTGGAACATGCTTCCTTCCCTAATTGTTTTCCCCAATTATCATTTCACTTCATGTATCCGCAGTTTCTACTGGTTGTGATGCTGCTGTTTGCAGGAATAGGGGTTAAAGTCCACAAAAAAGTAATCGCTTTGATGATACAATATCTTTAAATATATACAAAGTTTGTTATTCATCTGATATTCTCGCTTTTTACTCGTTCTATTCACACATACACACATAGAATACTTTCTTTTTTGGGTTCGGGGTACTTCAAAACATGCATTTCCGGTGAATCTCGATACCGAATTATTGGATGAAATATAAATGTTGACTTACTCTACCTATTATAGATAAGTGCTAAAGATAAATAAAAATCTGATGTGTTACACTCATATGACTTTCTCTACTCTTGTACAAACCATTTTTACAAACGCTTATTCTCCATATTTTTCATGTTAATCGAGATGTTAATCTTATTGCTATTTTTCTTGTACATGCAAGGGGAATTGGAGGGCTTTAAGCGATAGTCAAATATTTTAAGAGCTGGTTGCTATGTGGAGCATTCCATTCTCTTTGCATTACCAGGACATAAACAAAAATGAATAACGAATTTCCATTTGGGTAAAAGTATAAGTATTGGAAAATTTAAGGGAAAAACAAGCAATATCTCGAAAATGGTTCACCCAACAATAACAATGTATGACATAAATTGTGTATTTTAACGGATCTACATTTTTTGTGTAGCAACATTTTGTCTATCCCCTATGGTTTACCAGTTATGCAAAAGTCGTTCACAATGGAGAATACTTTTGGAGACATTCCCAGAAAATTCGAGATATATATTTCATTTGTCATGAAAATATCTTAAACATATGATATTTTAATCAAAATCATTGGAGCCATTTTTGAGAAAATTAAAATTTTCGAAAAATGTTCCATGTGAAGGGTAATCAGGGTGCGGGGATTTTCTTGAAAACCTTCGCGTCGCATCCCTGGAAGATACTGAACCTAAATACCAAGTTTGGTGTTTATCCGACTGTTCGTTTCTGAGTTATGCTGTTCACAGACACACACACGGACATGTTTCAAAAAAGCTTTTTTTGGATTCAGGGGGTCTCAAAACATATATTTCTGCTGAAATCTCGGTATCGAATTTTTGGGTAGAATACAATACCTCCCCTACTTACTATACGTAGTAGAGAAAGAAAAAAAAAATAATTTCATTGATATGAATAGTAATCCTTCTAATTCCTGTTTAACCTGCAAAACTTTAAGGCAATGGTTCTCAAACCGTCACAACTGGCACCCACTTTATAAGTTTTGTAATTCTCAAGCCGTCTCCCCATATGGATTTTATAAATATTTTCCCCAAATTGCTTATATTTAAGAATAATGTAGGTGAAATAAGAGATTTCAAAATTCCAAATAGTACAGTACCTAGTTTCGGTAAAAGCTGCAGAATGTATTAATAAAACAAGAATATGAATTTAAATATGTAAACAAAAATTGAAATAAAAAACCTCCAATACTAAACTGCTGCTTGAATTATAATATGTTGGTCTGAAAAGAAAATTTAATAAATTGTGAGCATCTTAAGTCATTATTTTCATTTTCATGTTAATCAGACTCTCTTATCTTAATAGTGACAAGTTCAATAAAACTAATTTGAAATGGGTTATAAACACCAGGAGTAAAAATAATATCCGCTTTCAAGCCTTAACACCAAGGCAATTATTAATAGGAATATTTAGTTACCTGACGCATACCAGGCGGAATGGCTCAGGCGGTTACGTCTGTGGTCCGCATTCGGGAGGTCCCGGGATCGATCTCCGGCGACCACCCACCAATGGGTTTTTCGTGGTTTCCCCGAGTCCCCAGGCGAATGCTGGGGTGCTTAATCTTCTACGACGACTCTCCTTCTCATTTCCTGTACCCATCATCTTACTTGTCATCTGTAGGCCAGGCGACGGCTGGACTAGTGGACTAGTTCCCAAGGTCGCGGGTTCAAACCCGGCGGAGGGCGATGGATTTTTTCGGGCGTAAAAATCCTTAGCACGGCTTCCTTCGGAAGGGAAGTAAAGCCGGTGGTCCCGTGTCGTAGATTTACGGCACGTAAAAGAACCTCAAGCCTGATAAAGAGGCCTCTGAGCAAAATTACCGGTCTTTCACACCCAGTATAGAACGGGACGCTAAAAACCATAGTAGTTAAAGAGCGTCCATAAATAAAGCTCAATTTCAATTTCCAGGCGACGGCGTTCGGCGTGTTGCGGCTGGGCGGTGGCTTGCACTCTGTAAAGGTTTCTTCCCTGGCGTCGCTGTGTTACCGTTCAGTTAGGGCTCTCTTCAGCATGGGGCTCCACTCCGGGGAACCCTGGAATTTGTTGGCTTGTGGGCAAGAACCGTGCGGCGTCGGATGCGTTATGTCTGAAAGCGTTAGTCACCCGTCCATGCTTGCGCCCGTCAGTATCCGGATCTGGTCGCCCTTCGGATTCTCCCCTCATCCTTCCCTCCTAGGGCTCACGTTGGAAGCACAGTGGGCCGACTGGCCTGCGTGCGGTGCTCTGTCTCGGTCCCGGGGGTCCCTCCGTGATAAGCATTTTTAACTTTACCTGACGCATCTATTCTGTAAATTACCAACAGATTTACAAACCATCGAAATCTCAGCGGCTTATAGCTATGCTGTTTGTTTAAAGAAAAATTATCATCCCAGGAAAAATAATGTTATATACAATGAAAAACAACGTATAATCTCACAGAAAAAGTGAGGTTGTAGATATACGGTGTCCACTTTACTGAATAGCAAACCCAAATGACAAAATCAAGGATGGTAAGTATCTACCACTTCGTCATTAAATTACGTAGAACTACTTGCTTTTGTTTCAGTTATTTTATTTAAAAGCATTCTGGTACTGCTAACACTATCACCGCTTACGAAGCAAATGTATTTGGTGTATTAACATTGAGTTTTAATTGTTACATCGATCTAACCGACATACTGTGTATTATTAATGATTTACTTCATATAGTATTCTAGTGTAATATTCCATTATACATTACAATATAAGAAGAAAAATTATAATGATGATAATAATAACAATGATTCGGGTTTTGATGACCTAAAATTATAAGAAACATTACCTATAAAATGAATCTAATTTTTTTGGGGCGTGACATAGTAATTAAAAAAATAACCTAAAACTGAGATTTATTTAATTTATTGAAATTAACGTACAGAACGCTATAAATTAATTATACTTGGGTGTAACTGCTACACTAGTGAAAAGGTGGATGTATAATTAGAAATGAATTTAAAAATATATTTGTTCCATTTTCTTGTTTGAAAAATCTCAAAAGAATATTAAGAAAATTGTTTTTTGAAGCAGGTCTTAAAAAAACTGTAGCATTCACATTTTGACTTCTCATATTATACAAAATTGTTTGCGAATGAAGGCTTGACTGTACGCACTCATTAACGCGAAAAAGAGAAAGCTATCCTGTCTCATCCAGAGTTTGAGACATGAATTCATAACGGTAATGATACCTGCTACTCGGCAATGGCTAGTCCTCCACCCAAACAATGCTTTCCAGATTAACCTGTAGGGTGATTAGGGATATGATATTTTTTTACCAACAATGCGAATAAGGGGTGTACAAAGTACTTCTCAGCTGAATAGTGAAATTTCTGATGTTTACAAAAGTTATCCTTATGTAATATGTTAATAATATAGAACTCTTTATATACTCAGTGGAGCGCAAGAAAGTGACTAAATAAAGACGCGAAGAGTAAGAAAATTACACAAAACTTAAAATCTTAAAAAAAAAAAGAAAAAAGCTTTAAAGCAGAAAATGGCATGAAATGACCAAAAAATGAATACGCATTTTCATAATATGAGACACATAAGCTACATGCTAGGTAGCTGCTTTGTAACGAATGGGTAGGGCGGCAGGTTTCTAACGAAGAGGTTCGAGTTCAAATATCGCTCCCGTCTGCGGCATTTTATATCTGTACTACGTAAACATGTATGTACAGAGCTACAACTCGTGGCTGATTAAAAATTTTATATCCTCTAGAAGACATAACCAACATTACCGGCGCGTCGTGTACAACTGTGGGATATAACTTCAAGAAGCGGACGGGGATTCAGGGACATCGTGTATGTGTTCTGAAAATAAACTCTTATTTGAAATTAGACATAAAGTTTGCCTTTAATAGAAATAATAATAGTAGTAAATAATAACAATCGAAAATAAAAGGGTTTTTCAGATGATGTGGTATTATAAAATAAGTGACCGGGGATTTTACTCGTAGAAGGGGCAGATGTCCATGAAGACCTTTCACTTCGATTCCTATCTCTCTTCCCAAAGACATGAGTTGACACATGACGTTAAAGTCTCCCAAACCAACCATGTGAAGTAATTATTGCGGAGTTCAAGTACTTCCCTCAAGTACGTCTTTGGCCTTGGTTCAAGGATTTCTGTTGAACTGTTACGCAGATAACACTGCAGTACCACATCCGCTCCTCGATTTCTTCCGGATATGTAAACATCTGTCGTTAAGGTCGCAGTTTGGGTGTGAAGTCATCGGACAGAAGACACTAGAGAGTATTCCTAGCCATTTTCGTGTGACATAAGTTTGTCAGAAATAACACTATCACACTACAGCGTCTTAAGGAAATTGTCATGCCATTTTGCCATATATGGACGCTTCCAGCCTTTCCAAAGAATACCTACCATTTATTCATTTGTATGTTATGCAACAAGATTATAATGGTCGTAATTAAGACGCGAGTATGTTCATGAAACGAGCGGTAGCGAGTAATCGCTGTAAATAAATAATCATATTTCATAAGATACTTTCATATATTACCCTGTTAATTGCCTGCAATTAAATGCTGATCGGAAGGCAGCATAATGAGTATGTTTCCGAGTAGTGCAACAGATGGATATACTGTTAACTCCACGCTGAATTTATTGATTGTTTCAGGTAACATGATAGCAACACACATTGAAGTAAATGAAATGAACCCAGTTTATTAAAATATTAATATTACAATGAGCAGAATTTATTTATTTTAAATACACATATTTCATTGTTTATTTGTGTAATGAATCCCAGTGGACTGCTACTTTGAAGGTTTTAAAAGGTATAGGCGATAGGGGAGCTGCGCGCGCCGCCGAATAAAAGCCTAATGAGTTGTTGAAGTATCGTTCAGTTACGTCACATGTTATCAGTATTACTGTGTGGTCGACCAAAAGGTATTTTATAACACAGACGATTACACTACAACGAGCGAGATGACTCCGCGGTAACGTATAAGGCTCGCATTCGGGAAGTCCTGCGTTCATTTTATTATGAATCAACAGCTGAGGTTACATAGTGGTGCTAACAAGACAAGAACAGCTTATTTCCTTGAGAGGAGTAGTATTCTATCGCGATGGTGCAACAGTATTCCCAACAGGATCTAGCTGTTGCTTTTGGTAAGTTTGGGTATTGGTTAGTTAGTTGTATTCATTATTAAAATAAATTAATAAAGCGAACTTTGTTGTCATTAGAAAAGGAAATCTTTGTTCATAGAAGAGCGCGTCTACCTCACATTGAAAATGTTCAGATTTCTGAAATTGGTTGGGGTCAGTTAAACAGAATGAGGTTTTCTCCGAGGTTGCATGTTATCCTCAGTAGACAATGTCGGGTAAAATAAACTCTATGGACCCAAGTTCGTCTGGTTGTAATTACGCCCTTCATTAATTTACCGTTTGTATGAACACCGTAAAGGACTTAAAACTTACGCAAAGAACAGTATACAATGGTACGATATCCTTGATTGTATATACAGGGTTTTCTCGGGCTTCTAACTAGGTACGTTGATGGTTCGAAGGCGTTCATTATCACTGATGAAAATGGAAGTAGGTATCTGTATAGTAATAGTGCCGGGGTGAAACTGGAATCAAATTGGTTCGCATGACTGTGCCGGCAGCTTCAGGAGAAACGCCAGAGCCTTCAAGAAAGCTACCAGTTAATCAGAAATTTCATGGAGACGTATGTGCTCCCGCTTCCATTGCCACCAACACAGAAGAAATCATCGTTCCTAAAACACAATGAATACCAATGATAAAATAAACGAACTCACCTTTCCTTCCTGCACCTCTAACCCCCAGGTGGCAGTCAGGGACTTGTGCATTACGGTATTCCAACATACCTCCTTCACTTCCTGTCGATCCCTATCCATATCAGCACTCCAATTTCTCACCCTTACCTCCCCCCCAAAACCATGGACCTGCTCCATCAACTTACCTAGCTAAAAGCCTGAGCTCTTATTTTAAGGTTAAACCATACAATTTAGGATAAACAGTACTCCAAACAAAACACGACTAATGGCACTTACTTTCCCCCATATCAAGCAAATTTTATTAAAGACATTTCTTTCTACAACGCTTAGTTTTGGAGGGATTGTAAGTCTCAACTTAAATGGCCCACCTTGTATTGTATCAAACATATAAGGTGTTTGATAGAAAGGTTTCAATACATTTCAAATCGGTACAAAATTAAACGTAGTTTAATTATGAATCATTTATAAATTTACCATGTTTAGAATTATAGTAATAAACTTTACTGCAAAACCACTACAAATGGAATTAACGCTATTCATACATTTATTAGTTTATTTTATTTAAACAGAACCGCATTTCACCTTTAACCCTGTGTTTGTAGGTGGCTGACAATAAAAAATCCAGCATAGCTGCTAAAATACATTTTCCCTTCTGGCTGTGAATGTCATTTCTAGTGCCATGACATCACAGAGAAAGTTACAGTTTGCTTAACCTCGAGGTGTCAATGCAAGCCCATGCCAATCGGCCTTACAACCTCTTATTTTCACTCTCTAGGATGTTCTCTTTTCGTGGCATACCAGTTGAGTTAGGACTTTCCACTCATGTGTAGGACAATCTTTAAGGGTATTTGTCAATAACAGTTCCCGAAAATTCTGTCATACCTGAAACAGTTGCGTTTAGGAATGCCTGTAACTACTTATTGGTATATCTAATTATATTTGTTAGATATCTTTCTGACGATTCTGTTTGCTAAAAACAATGCCCAATGATTCCCTAATGGTCAGGAGTGCAACATCTTTCAAGTAGGAGAATTTATGTTAACTAGAAACGGATTCAATTCAGGTCATTAGAAAGTATTACTATGTTTATTGAGCGAGGTGGCACCACGCTAACGTGTGCGACTTGTATTCGGGAGATTCCAGATTCGATCCCCGGCGACCACTCTCTCTGACCAATGGGTTTTCCGTGGTTCATCTCTTCTACCACGACTTTCCTGCCCCTCATTTCCTATACTCATCATCTCCTTCATTGTCATTATTAGGTAAATACCAGGAGACGGTATTTTGTGGGTTGCGGATGGGCGGTGGGTATGCACTTTGTGTAGGATTCTTCCCTGACGTCGTTGTGGGACTGCTCAGTTAGGACCCGCCTTCGAGTGGGCTGCTCCAGGGTGCACCGCCGTGGGTGGGCCCTTGCTGTGTCGGCTGCATTCGAACTGGAAACGTTAGGAACCCCGTCCATGCTTTCCTCCGACGTCATCCATCGGGTCTCTCCCCTCATCCCTCCCTCTTAGGGGTCACGTTAGAAGCAAAAAGGGCCGTTGTGTTCTACTTGCGGTGCTTTGCCCTAGTTGCGGGGCCCCTACATTCTTCCTTACCTTTCTTTACCTTTATATCTATTTTTAAAGTTACCTAGGTTCTTATGTTTAGCAAAGATTACGAAAATTCTCGATTTCTCAGTTTTTGTAAAGATATCTTTATGGTGGGAATGAAAAGTATGCACTGTGTTTTTGCTGAATATGTAGGCTTTCAATGCTACATTTTGAGACTTAATATCAGATGTAACTTTAAATACCTGCTTATTTAATAAAACATGTTTCTCAACATTACATTTTTCAGCATGTGGAAGTCAAACAATGTTTTTCTTCCATGAATAAATTAATAGAAATATTCTATTCACGTACGGAAGCAAATTATCTGTAGCGTTGTTTTTAACCCATCATAAAACTTAGGCACTTTGGAAGCTTTTGTGAAATTCTAGCTTTGAAGTGTTGAATAATACGATGAATAACAACACATTTTTTTTAGATTACAGCATATATAACGCGCCCCAAAAATGTCATATTAATTCGAGTAATCAGGTGAAGGAGGAACAATACTGAAAAAAGCGACTGTACCTCACGGATTATTTCGAAATACACTTATTTTGTCCAAGAAATACATCGATTAAATAATAAACATTACTATTCAAAATACTACTCATCAATTTTTAAAATTTGAAGAACGTTTTTTAAAATTTCAGAAGTTTTACATGTGTGCTAGATACCCAGAAAAACAAAGGTTCTGAAACATACCTGATAAATGGAACTGATAAATGATATGAAAACAAATCTTATACTAATATTATGGAAACTAATATTGTTTACATTGTGCAAGAAACGTTTTGGCTCTAGTATGTATAACCACACTTCACCAAAATGTTTCTGTACTGCGTCAATTCTCTTCGTCGATGGTTATAGTGTATTGATAACTAGTAACAATTAAAATGAATGTGTAATTAAATTGAATTATATCCAGGATGTTAAAGTGGTTTAAAGCCTACAAATTGACTTAAATTTAGATAAAACTTATTAAATCCATAGCTTCTTCATTACATGTCCCAACAGAAATTGGAATTAATAACATGCTTTTAGAGCAAAATGACACGTATTTCTAGGTCTTCAATTGGATAAATATTTGAACAGGAAGGTTCACATTAAGTCTATCCCACTAAGCCTTAGCTCTGGTTCTTTCATTAAAACACTGGTAAACGGTAAAGTTAGCTCATTGGATACACTTAAATTGGTATATTATACATATTTGAAGTCTATCATGGAATATTTGATATTATTCTAGAGTCATTTAGTAGAAAGTAAACGTACCTCTATTGTAATTCCCACATCTAACTTTCATGCAAAGATCTGTTTAGAAAATGAAGATATTAACTCAACCTTTCACGTATGTATTCTCCACTCAACACAAATATGGAATTCAAAACGCAAATATACGATCGTGTATCGTATATTGCCCCATTGTAAAACTTTGTTGCTTCCAGAAAGGTGTATGTAGTGAAAACATTAAAATATTTAGTTCTCCTCCTAATAATCCTAAGAAAAGAATTGAAAATATAATTTCTTTCAAAACCTGTCCTATAGAGTACCTTTATAGCAAATCATTTTATTCTAGGAAAGATTAGTTGAATGACCAGGTATCCTGATGATAACACTTAGATAGCACTTTAAAATTATTTTAATATATTTAAACAAGATCATAGTTACGATGCTTGCTCTAGAATTAATGAACGCTATTACTTGTATGTTGGGATGGAACCTCGATACTCGATAAATCGAAGTATGTGTAATACTTTAAGATAAGCCTTCCAATTTAAAATGTTTAAATTTTGCATTATTAAAAGCTGTTGTGTTTAACTTTATGTCAAATAAGGAATCAAAGGAGTCGAGACTTCACGCTATTGCCTCGCACGTATCCCCAAAGAGTTGCCGGACTATAGTTCTTGTTAGACCGTGACTGTGTTTTATGCGAATGAATGTAACATTCCATGGACTCTTGTGACTAAAATGAAGACATAAAAACAATAGGGAAAAAATTAGAGGCACTCGTGTAACATGCGTGTTAACTGAATGGACCTGATTTAGCTGACACACTAAATCACGTTTCTGCAACAGCCTGTCTAGGTGACTCACTCTCAGCCATTACATTTACCTACTCCGGTGACCAAAATCTGGGAATCCAGCAGAGACAAACAGAGCTTAAAGACGTTAGATAATACAGCGCATGGAAACTTTTTCTTTCCATCCATCTGTTTGTTTGTGTTTACGCAAGTCAAACTCGAGTCACGAGCATAGCTTATAGGTATACTGTACGACTAATTTCCATATATGTATAGAAACATTCTTTAAAAAACGTTTTAGCACAAAATATAGTTACATAAAAAGGAAAGAAAAGTGGTTGTATTATTATTAGTCTTGGAATAACAATAGGGGATATATAACATATGCCATTAAGAAGATAAAAAATTGCTGCCAATTGGAAAAGTCAAACAGGAACAATTTCGGAATTAACATGCAATACAAAATTGGTTGAATGTGTTTATACACAGAAAACTACTATTAAAAACAAAATTCAATGAACAAGCTATCGCCTTTCCAGTTTTTATAAAGTGAGCATCTAGTATCGAGCATCGAGTTTCATTGCTCAAAAATGGTATCGGTATCGAACATAGACTATCGAGAAATAGTGGTATCGTCCCATCACTACTTTTATGTATACACATTTTATACACTGCAGATACTAAATGTAGGCAAAATGATAAACAATGCTATTGAATTGCAAATAAAATATTAAAATTATGAGACTCAAAGGATATAAAAACGTGAAAATGCAAAGTAAATCTTGAAGAAGGTTTGTTGCTGCTACATATGGAAAGTCAGTTTGAAGATGATGCATTATATTTCGACTGTTGGGGAGCCGAACTTGAAGTAGTAGCAACCGCACGTATGGTAAAAGGTTTCCGGTAGCTTTTGCCCCAAATGCACTTTCCAGTGGCCTTTGGCCCAAATATTTAAAAAATATTAACTTTGTAATTTTTTATTGTTTCTTTAAATATTATATATTTATGTTGCCTCGGCTGCGTCAGTATTTATTTTTAGAGACATGAGTGTCTTAGCAAGGAGTGGTGCGACTGAAGAATGTAGGCTTACACAGATTATAATTTTATTTCACTCCTTTTTATTAATGCTTGACACGATTTAAATTACACTTCACTGATAGAGAGAGAGAGAGAGAGAGAGAGAGAGAGAGAGAGCTGTGAGAGTTTTTATTAATTACTTGCACTTTTTAACACGTAAACTATTTTTGTCTCACACAAAATACATATTAAATTTCTCGAGGACACATCTCGCGTCCGGTTAGGAACACTGTCCACAAGCAACGGGTCCGGTTATGAGCGCTGTCTACAAGCAACTGAACTCTGAATTTGATTGGCTAATCCTAGTCCAATAGAATACCTTCATTTAACTAAAGCTTTTTCTGGTTGTTGATTGGCTATTTTATGAACTGTCACAACAATTACATTATTGTTGCTCCAAGAATGACTAGTAGCTTTATTAAACCTTCTAATTTATTATTGGCTCAAGGCTACCTCATTGTTACCCTATTGTTTTAACCTATTATTCTCACAGCTCCTACATTATTAAATTACGGAATACATTCACATAACATTATTGAACATGTATACAATAATATAAACGTATACAATGACTGTAATATACACTTTTTATATATTGTTACATACACATATTGATTTAAGGCGGGCTGTTATTGAATTTATATATTATATAATTAGACTGAAATCATTTAAGTGTTAAAAATACTGCCTCAATCTGAGTGTTGCTATTTGCATATAGCAAAACTGTATTTATATGCACGCTCGTAAGTTCAGTAACTGCAGTAATTATGCAATTTGATATTTTCTATAGCTGCATGGTCAGTATTAGAACAGGCTTGTGTTCAGTTTTATTCATAAGCTCTGTAACTACAGGGATATTATTGTGTATTTTAATATTTTTTAGAAATAATCACAGCATGCTTGTGTTCAGTTTTATTTGCTCTTATTTATTTAAATATCCAATAGTAGTCAGCAACTCTTAAGAGTGGTTTACAATGCATTAATTTAAGAAGAAATGGCCTACTTCATAATAATTAGACTAATGTGCAATAAGGTTGCCTAAGGTTATGTATGTGCCTATACATAAACATGTTGAAGAAATAATTTTTTCTTGTATTGTCTTATTTATTGAATATGTTCTTCATTGATATATTAATGTTTATGTATACATGTAGCTCAACTCTACATACCCTTGACGTGTTGTGCGTTCACAGGTAACAATGGCCATTACTGAACTCATAGAAAGCACTGCAATCTAGTCTATATGATAATTTAATTATCAGATCTGAGACAATTATCAAACCTGTCTCAGATTTGATAATCTGAGACAAATGACTCATGCTAACTATAATGTGGTCTACCTATTGCTAAAATTAGTATTTTCGTAATATATGTATTTATGTTACCATACAAATAAAAAAACGGCTGAACTTATTGTTATTAGAACCGGGCAAGTGGCGTATGCGACTCGCATTTGGGAGGTCACGGGTTCAATCTCCAGCGACTGCATACTTTGACCTATAGATTCTTCGTGTTTTCTCGGTAGGCGAATGCTGGGGTGGTTCCTCTTCTACCACCATTTCCTGTACTCATTATCTCCTTCATTTGCATCTGTTTCAGGAACCACACGACGGTGTTCGGTGGGTTGCGGCTGGGCGGTGGAGGAGCGCTCTATAGAGGTTTCTTCCTTGGCGTCGTTGTTGGACTGCCCGGTTAGGACCAGCCTCCGAGTGAGTTCCACTAGAGGGAACTGCCGGGGGTCTTAGGCTTGTGGGTGGGCCCAGGTGATGTCGAACGTGTTCGATCTGGAAACGTTAGGAACCCTCCATGCTTGCACCCGTCATCATCCGGATCTGGTCGCCCTTCGGGTCTCTCAGCTCATCCACCTCAGGAATCACGGTAGAAACAAAAAGGGCTATTGCGGCCTACTTGCGGTGCCCTGCCCTGGTTGCAGGGGCCTCTACGTCCATCCGTACCTTTACCTTTATTGTTAATAGACTTGTTATGTATCATAAGTCAGGTCACACTTAGAGAAAAGGCTATATTGCATCTAAATTCCTTTCCTCAAAGAGGGCACTATAACGGGGCATGTAGTCGAAATATGTCACTTATGAAGTTTTGTGGAAAATGTTGAGTAGTAAAAGTTTCTTAGTTATACTAAAAATTTGTTTTCAGTACTCCTTTCTAATAAGTTCTAATCAACGCCGAAGTATGGCAGCAGCTGCTTAATGTGATCTTCTCTAGCACGTAATGGCAGTTAACCTGATTCGCCTTATGACACAGTTCACCCTTAATTATCCTATAAGGAGCGTTTCTTTAAACTTCTCTACATCCAGAAAAGATTTTACAACAGAGAGGAAATATGTGATACTTTAAAATACCTACACGAAGATGGATTGATAGAAAAAGTGTAATTATCTTAAATGGAGTAAACAATGAAATCGCTTCTAGCAAGTTATGGTATTGTTACTCGCGTATGATAATATCAAGGATGCCGTCTCATGATTGCTAAAGTATTTATCGATAACCGACTGAAAACGTGGGAGAAGTTGTGACAAATAGGATGTAGGAGACTTACAGCATCTAGAGAAACCTCAGGATAGCAGTCAGCGCAGAGGAGATGCCGATAGCGAGTATCAGGATAACAAAGGCAGAGGGGAGGGTCACACAGTAGACCAAGACACTCACACAGGTGACAATTTGTGTACGGAACCAAAGAGGCAATATTGCCCTAGGGTGTGAGGAAACTAACAGGGAACACCAAAGCAGGTGGGAGAAACGCATCTTGCAAACAACAAGTTCATTGACTTTGCAAATACCGTACAAAGACATTCATAGAGAATGTTTAAAGACGAGTGAAAGTGTAAATATCAGTAGTGTTAGGATTTATTTGTCGACAGAGGGGAAAATATCTGGGCGTGTTGTCATATGTTATAAACAATAGTGTAAAGTTAACTTTGGCAATGTTAGCATTAATTTAAAGGATTACCAGTATACGTGAGATTGAGTTTTGTATAAAAACCAAATATTGACAGCCAGCATGAGACAGTAGACATAGGTATACTCTGCTAATAAGAAATATTTGTAGCGGGAAATCGTTGTGCATCATTTGTAGCTAGAAAATGTTGTTCCTCTGGTTGATGCCCTCCCTGCAGTGTTCTTGTCTCCGGCTATTGCTGTTCGTCGGCTGCTGTATTCTCCATTCCTAATCATTACCTATCTAACTAATTTCACGGATCTCAGGGTTTTCGTAGGTGAAGCAAATTAAAATACACTGCATTTCCCTTAAAATGTGGTTTGTTATCAAATAAATATTTATCGGCGGCTAGCTTTTCCCATTGCAACAATCCCCATCGTTATAATAAATTAGGAGCCTAGTCTAACTGCACACGCTTCCTACCCAATGCACACACATGCATTTGTCGTCCAGAGAGTAACACGGTGTGTCGACGAGATTCTATAAGAGAGTGAAAATCTGGGGCTTTCTTCCCCTTTTTATACCTAAGCCTAGTGACGCTTACCTCGCGTCTCAAAATGTAACGACATTTCTAATTGGTCCTCAGACCGCGTTACCTTATTATGTATGAGAATATTCTGCTCCAAAAGATTTCGCACACGTGTTATAATGACGCGTCCGGAAGCAGATTCAACATCTCTGTCTCTTTCCTTTCTCTATCTGTCTCTTTCTATTTTTCTTTACTGCTACCAGTTCTCTGCTCATTAGCTTGGTGAAAGGTGGGCTCTACCTAGAATTACCTTTTACGTGGAATTAGCTAGCTCGCCCGTTCCTTACTTATCTAAGTAACAATCTGCTTTTGTACAATTCTTGGTTGTTAAATATTGTAACATATTTCTTGGTGAATTATATTATTATGCACAATTCTTGTTTAATATTGATTTATATGTCTATGTGAATATGTATATATATGTATGTGATATATTCCCATTCATATTCAATAATAAATAAAGTAGATATGTGCAATATATAGGAAATAGTAACGCAGAATAACAATGGTAATAATAAGAAAGGAAATATTTAATGTTAATAATGATACATAATATGTTTGCAGTAATTTAAATATTTTAATAATTCTTGTTTTAAAACTTCATGTAATATTTTGTGTAGAACTGGAACCGAAAAAGTGGGAAAGAGTAACATTTTGGAAATAACTAGGGCTCAGGCCGAGGTGAGCTAGCGAAGTTCAAGGTAAGACTTCTAAATTCCAGGTAATTTACTTAGAGTTCGGGGTTCTGAGAATTAATTAATAAATGTCAGTATTCAGTGAGAAGGTTCTAAACCGGAGGCGGAGCCTAATTGACAAAACAAAATAATAAGCATGTGTTGACGCGCCTCGTTCAGTGAGCATTCATTCAGCATTCACTTACGTTCAGTCAGAATTCGAACGCCAAGAACTCAATCCGCGGCTCTCATGTGACTCGTTCTGCTCGTTAATGCCCAGTATTAATATTCCTCAACTCATAATTCGGCGATGTAAATCGGTATATGTTTTTAGATCAAGTAGTAAGCGATATCATTGCATCCACAATGGAAAAATCTTTATTTGGGTAACGCAATAATCGCTTGACTTGGTTGCGTAACGTACTTTTAATACTTGGTTTTGCTGGACTCCGCAAGTAAATGAAAATTGTAACGGTAAAGGGCAATGAAAGCCATTATTTTAAAATCACTGCTTTAACCATTCTCCCGAGAAGAGTTAGCCTAAGGCAGATGACAATGCAACACAGCAACCCATTTCAAATGGCACTCCCGTTATAAGCAATATCCCGGTAGTCAATCTTAACCGTTTCATTGATTGTATCTGGAAATTAGATGCTTGAAAGTAAATCTATGTATTTTTGTAATAACCAGTAGTTGAAAGAGTTATAGCAGGTGCACTGATTGGTTTACCATTCGGCGACTTTGATTCTAGTGTAGGGATAATTTGTCACATTTATGACACTTGAAAGGTGCGGTCAAGATAGCCGAATGTAAAGCGGCATTGTTGTCAGCCTTGTCCACATTTCTCTTAACAAAGCCAAGAAGATAAAACATGTAATAAAACCTATGCCTCGGAGGAGAGTAAAGGACCCTATGATTGTGCAAGTGGAACACTGTCCACGTTGCACGCGACTGTTTTGATAAAAGAGTAAGCGAATTCTGTAAAGGAAATGTAAACATGGTGTCTCTGGAGGTTATTCCAAACTTTTAAATTTTAAGAGGGTAATTCGAAATGTAAGTTCCGTTAATTTCTTCAAGGAATGCTACTTCATTTTTGGAACTTTTATTACATTTAAGTGAAAAGTAAACCATTAAGTTATTTTTAAACATAGGTAATTTAATTTACATTCAGGCGTTTGTCGTACCGCTTCACAAGCTTTGAAATTCCCTCTCAGTCCCTGTGATTGTAGCCATCCTGTGACATTCTCATGGAGCTCTTTATCCGTTTCAAACCGACGGGACCCATGCCATTTCTTCACTTTGGGGAACAGGTGATAGCCACTTGGAGCCAAGTCAGGGCTATACTCCGGATCATCAAAAACCTCCCACTTAAATTGTTGTAGGGGATTTTGAATGCATGCAGCAGTCTGCGGTCGAGCGTTATCGAGAAAGAAAAAAACCCAGAAATCAACATGTCACAACGTTCGTTCTGAATAACTCTCCGAAGTTTGGTTGGTGTTGACAACAAATGCCAGTTTTTTGTTGTGCCTTGTTCTATGAACTTCAACAATACACCGTTTATTCCACAAAAACAATTGCCATGCGTTTCTTAGTTGAACAACGTTGGAGGCTTCGTAGGGAGGCTGGTATGACCCCATGGCATTGACTGTCGTTTTGTTTCGATGTTCAGGTACCGAACACACGTCTCATCTCCCGTGACACTCTGACCGAGAAGGATTTCATCTTACCCTCGTAGCCTTGAAGAAATATCAGTGTTCGTCCTATTTTCATTTTGGGGGGGAAGGGAGACTTAAGGCAGAATTTTTGGGCTCCCACAGAGCTGTAAAACTTGGACAAAACATTTGTGTCACACTTCATACAGAATAGATCTATTGATTTGCAGAAAATACTCATGGTGTTTTGGAATAAAAAAGGCAATTTGTCCTACTACATCATCCACAATTGCATAAGTTCGTTGTTCTGTAGGGAATATACGCCCGACAGGGCAAGTAATGTAAATAACGGGAAATCGTAAATTAATAATCAAGATAGGAATATGTAATAATATAATACAAAACTGTTCACTAACATACACACGCTAACGAGCACAGGATTAGGCAGGATTGCGTCGAGCTGAGAGAGAGGTCCAAGGAGAAACAAGGACGAAGATAAGAGGACAAGTCCTGGAAGTTCAAGGGAGTTGGATAAGAAGTCAGTAATCAGAAAGAGAAACGAGAATTTTGAATGAGACAGAAGTAGTGGGTTTTACCAAAGGTGTCAGACAGAAGATTGGCTTCTAAAAGTGAACTATTTCTTCCTCATAGCACGCCAAGTAAATAACCAATCCAAATAAGAGATAAAAAGGCGCGAAAGTTAGCGTCATAGCACCAATTGAACTCTTTCATATTCTCTCATTTGAGCTATTTAGTGACAGGTGCTGTAACGGATGTGCGTGTGGGTGGAAAGATAGCGTGTGATGTAGATAGCTAGGTCCACTGCAACATTCAAAGTAGTGAGAAGATGTATAATACAGCTTATAGATTACTTCATTATTATTCAGAGGAGAACAGCTACTAGCCGCTTCGATAATTTGTTGTGTTCGAATAAATGAAATTGTTAAGGGAATTCAGCTTATTGCCTTCAACCTCATGAGATACAAATAGCTAGGAATAGGCCGCTTACGACTAGCAGCCGAGGCAGAGAACTTCTGAGAACTTCAACCTGGAACTCGTCATCAAGGTGAGATTTTACATGTACCTATACGTGGAAGCGCTGTACCCCGCCCGTTACAGTTCACAATAGACGGTCGCCCACTTCGTACTTCATCATGGATGTTAATGCGTCCATCGAACACCAACAATATTGTCACTCATAATGTTCGCGTACACTGCAGAAATCTTACGATGCAGATGCCTATTTGGGGGAGGGAGAGATATGTCACTGCACGTACCTCACACTTAGTGGGAGCTTCAATTGCTGTCCACATTTTACAAGCCTGCCTTTTAAAACCTCACACACTGACACTGCCAAGTAGCGTATTGAACTACGCAGCACAAAAATTAAGATAGTGCTGCTACCACCTCTCCTGCTCGTGAATGATAAGACAGGAACTTACTTTTCGAATTGCTTTCGTAAATTAATGTTTGATCAAATATTGTTATAGACTTTGCTTCGTATTATTTTGTACTTGTCAGAGGCATTGATCGGCTAATGTCTACCAGGGTAAGAGCCAGAGCCCAAACTCCCTTATAATCCCAGGGATAGCGCCAATCGAGTGGTTCTCCATCCGTGGGGGTTTCCCATGAGGCCAATACCTAGAGTCTAAAAAGGCCCCTCCTGCTGACGCAGGAGATGGAAATGGATACGCCACTTACGCACGTCTACCCCGAAAGGCGACTACCGATAACCTCGGTGGGGCCGACAACAATCTAGCATGCCGTCTACCGGCTCTCCAGGGCGGTACCGGAGGACATTGAGGCGTCTCACAACCCCTACTGAATGGAAAACCACACAGTCGTACCCAATCTCCCACGGATATAGATAACCTCTGCCCCGTCGAGACCAACCCAATCCGAACGGCTCCCTGACGGGAGGGGTTCGAGCGTTCAGCCCAACGTACTTCTAGTAACGTCAGAAGTACCACGAGTGCTAAGGGTCCGCAGCGCCCGCACCACGGCAGTTGAAGGGGTCGGAACCCTCCCCTACGGGAACTTGTCATAGACAGTCGACTTTGTCCCCCTATAAATATCCATACCTCTACTATATTAATTTTATATAGCACCTTCTAATGCCGCATTGCTTGCTAATCGCTAGTATAAAACGGGAAAAAATCTAACACTTGAGTGGTCAGTGTTCTGGCTTCTCAAACCAGAGGTCCCGAGTTCGAATTCCCGTTCCATCTGAAATTCGGAGCTGGGAATTTTCATTCCAAGCGTGGACGAGGAATTCGTTTTGATTAGGTATACTTATTCCCTCCGCAATGTCTAAGTATAAATGTAGAAGTGAATATTAGTTTATTTCCTAACCTACAATCAACGAGATACTAACACTATAAGTTGTTTCTGAAGTCAAAGACCCCGACATGAGAACGAAAATTAAATGGGGTCTATATAAATGAGATAAAAACTACGTATCATTAATCGATCTCAAATAGAGACTGAATTTAAAAAGTTTGGGATGTGAATAAGTTTCAGATCACCCTATAGGTTTTATCTGCTGGGCAAGAATGGTGTTCCCGTGAGTTACGAGACTCAGGTGGAGCTGGGATGACCACCAGAGGCACGTGAGGTCCCAAGAGGAAGTGGACAGTAATAGAAAAGCCAGGGAAACATCTCCCGCAAGACACTGCTGTGTATGGCGTAATGCCTACAGATAAGAAGGCGATGTTTACCCTGCAGAGCTAGGGCTGGAAAACTGTTCTCGAGTGGGACATATCACGCCACAGTCTCTACCTCACTGAAACATTGTATGACAGCCTTGTGCTTCACAAGATCCAAATTAAGCACAAGCAGTTAAGCGACGAAAACCAAGGACTCAAGAAATCTTAATACCTATGACTTCCCATACCCTTCTATTCCGGATTTAACTCTAGTGGAACAAAGTAAGTGAAAGCCAGTTAAAGAGATGCATTATAAAAGACATTTAAATGTAATTTTCAGTTTTTGAAAGAATGTTACATCTTTTTAAATGTCATTGGAAAATTTTGATTTTTTATATTCAAATGACTATCATTCTTTTACAAAATATTGTTCAAAGTTTATTCCTCTATTTACTTAATTTAATTGCGACAAAATGGTTTTTATTACATATATCATGGTAGGTACAAGGGGAATACAAGCGATAGTCAAATCTTTTAAAAGCGGGTCGCTATATGATGGCTTTGAAATTTTGTTCTCTTTGATGACCGCGAGAAAAAAAATTCTGATGCGTTACACTCACATGACTTTCTCTACTCCTGTATAAACTATTTTTACAAACGCTTATTCTCCATATGCTTCATGTTAATCGAGATATCGAGATGTTAATCTTATTGCTAATTTTCTTAGATACAAGGGGAATTGGTAGGCTTTAAGCGATAGTCAAATACTTTAAGAGCTGGTTGCTATCTGGAGTATTCCATTCTCCTTGCATTAACAGGATAAAGAAAACGAATAACAAATTCCCATTTGAGAAAAAGTATAACTATTCGAGAATTTAAAGAAATAACAAGCAATATCTCGAAAATGGTTCACCCAACATTAAATGTATATGACAAAAATTGTGTATTTTAACGCAATCTACATTTTTTGTGTAGTAAAATTTGGTCTATCTCTTATGGTTTACCGGTTATGCAAAAGTCGTTCACAATGAAGAATAATTTTGGAGACATTCCCAAAAAATTCAATATACACATTTTATTTGTCAAGAAAGTATCTTAAATATACGAGAGTTTAATCAAAATCGTTACAGCCATTTTTGAGAAAATTACAATTTTCGAAAAATTTTCCATGTAAAGGGTAATCTGGGGTGGGGGAGATTTTCTTGAAAACCTTCGTGTCGCACCTCTGGAAGATACTGAACCTAAATACCAAGTTTGATGCTTATCCGACTGTTCGTGTCCGAGTTATGCTGTTCACAGACAGACACACACACACACACACACACACACACACACACACACGGACATGTTTCCAAAAATGCTTATTTTGGATTCAGGAGGCCTCAAAACATGTATTTCCGGTGAAATCTCGGTATCGAATTTTTGGGTAGAATGCAATACTTCCCCTACTTACTATACGTAGTAGAGAAAGTAAAAAAAAATCTGACGTGTTACATTACATGACTTTCTCTACTCTTGTACAAACTATTTTTACTAACGCTTATTCTCCATATGCTTCATGTTAATCGAGATGTTTATCTTATTGTTAATTTGCTTGTAGGTGCAAGGGGAATATGGTAGTATTTAAGCGATACTCAAATGTTTTAAGAGCTGGTTACTATGTGGCGCATTCCATTCTCTTTGTATGTCCAGGACATAAAAAAAAACGAATAACGAATTCCCATTTGAGAAAAAGTATTGGAAAATTTAAGGAAATATCAAGCAATATCTCGAAAATGGTTCATTCAAAAAAAAAAAAAAAAAAAAAATGTATATGACATAAATTGTGTATTGTAACGCGATCTACATTTTTTGTGTAGTAAGAGTTTGTCTATCTCTTATGGTTTACCAGTTATGCAAAAGTCGTTCACAATTAAGAATACTTTTGGAGACATTTCCAGAAAATCGAGATATACATTTGATTTGTCAGGAAAACATCTTAAACATATGATATTTTAATCAAAATCATTAGTGCCATTTTTGAGAAAATTAAAATTTTCGAAAAATGTTCCATGTAAAGGGTAATCTGGGGTGGAGGATTTTCTTGAAAACCTTCGTGTCGCAACTCTGGAAGATACTGAACCTAAATACCAAGTTTGGTGTTTATCCGACTGTTCGTTTCTGAGGTATGCTGTTCACGTAGACACAGACACACACACACGGGCATGTTTCCAAAAATGCTTTTTTGGGTTCAGGGGGCCTCAAAACATGTATTTCCGGTGAAATCTCGGTATCGAATTTTTGGGTGGAATACAATACTTCCCCTACTTACCATACGTGGTAGAGAAAGTAAAAAGAAAAAAGAATAATGTGAATTCGTTATACTTTTTTTCTTCTTCTCTTTCTCTCTCTTTTTCTGGACATGCAAAGAGAATGGAATGCTCCACATAGCGACCATTTTTTAGAAGATCTGACTATCGCTTAAAGCCTATCATATTCTCCTTACACCTACAAGAAAAATAGCAATAACATAGTTTCCGCAAATGTTTATCTTGACTGAAATAGATGAAGAATAAGCGTTTGTAAAAATAATTTGTACAAGAGTAGAGAAAGTCATGTGAGTGCAAGAGATCAGATTTCTCCTGTATGATGTGACTATAAAGCATACGTTTTTTGGTATACGTGTATCTTCCAGAAATGGATATGAAGGTTTTCAAGAAAATCCTCCCACATGTTTACATGTAACGATGTCCGATATTTTTTATTGTATCTTAATTGTCAGTTTTTATTGTCTCATTCCTTCATTCGGAAGGAATTTTGAATAATACTGCATAACGGGTGAATCATGAGATATACAAATACATACTACACAAAAAGGTAGAACTCTGCATAACACACAATTTATTTCAAATAATTTTGTGTTGCATCACCCATTTTCAAGATATCTATTATTATTATTATTATTATTATTATTATTGATTTTTTCCAACATTTTGCTATTTTTAAAGTGCTGTCGCTATTCATTTATTTTTCCAAATGTCGTGGAAAGAGTATATGATTTCAAGCATACAGCGAGAAGTTCTTTAACACTTGACAATGGGCTATTCACTTTACCTATAAGGAAACGTGTAATGAAAGCAGCTGCAGTAATATCACGAGTATCTGTGGTTTTTCGGTAGTTTAATTGAGTTTAACAAAATAATTATCTAATGACAAGCATGAGTTTTAAAGCACAGTTAAATTACCTAGGAAAACTATAAGCAGGAGGGGAATTCGGTAATATAATACCAATTTGTTTTCGGTACTTTCAATATATTCACTAAAGTGATTACAATGCGAGAACAATGCCATTTTTGGGGGGTATTTTCAGTACATTGCAGGCGTTTTAAGGTAAGGGTACTGACCGGCTATATGCGTAGCACGCTGTACTGCGGTGACTCGGTACTCGGCATACGCGTGATCCGTGGTCTTATTTTAAAACGCCCAGCTGCATTATCATTAAATAGGCTCACCTGATTCCATACCATCTTTTTGTTTCTTTTGTATTATGAGGCATTAGATCTTACACCTCTTCTTTTATATTTTGCATTCGCAAATCACTCAATCTCACCATTTTTACAGTTTGTACCAACCTCCTATAATGAGCAGAAAATGCATGAGAATAGGCTTCCTAAATCCCTATTCGAATCGAAGCAAAGATTATAGGAATAAAGATTAATGAGGGTAAAATACCATCCAAAGGCATCAATTAGACCGTACAATTGCTGAAAGGCACGCATATAATTATCTCAATTAATTTGAAGTAGATAGATGAATATAAAGCATAGTGTATAGATGCTGTATAAAAGACATCGGATAGAGAAATTCATGTGAATGTTGCTCTTGAAAATTTTTATTTATAAAATGTAGAGTGATTTTAGGTTCATAATCACACTTTTAAGTGTTCCTCGAAACAGCAAAATGTTATCTTTATTCTTTTTGTTCGCTGTGTTCTTTCTGGAGTTTAAGAGGGTCACAATGTGGCGACAATTGTCATGGTTAGCATGTTACCGTGACAATTTGTTCTACCTTGAACATACAATGGCCATAGTCTTCTCTGTAAAGAAAGGTAAACCAGCTCTCAAATAAAAATAAAAGTGATGTATTGTGTGCAAAGCAATGTCAAACTGTCAGCCGTGTCACAATGGAGCATTATCTTGAGGAGATCTGTGACAACTTAGGAGGATTGTTGTTGTCCTTTGTTCTTTTCCGGTTTCTTTGCTTCTTTCTTTGTCTCTTCGTCTAGAAGAGACATGTTAATTCAATACAATAATTTGGTTACGAGAATCCTGTTTCTAGAACCTCTGAAATTAGGAAGTATAAGTTGCTTCGGTTTCTTATGTTTATGTATGTCTATAATTATATCTGTTGATAGCATACTTCAAGCTTGAAAAGTCCTATAAATACCCGACTCGATGTTAAGGAGAGCTAGGAACACCATGCTTTATGCACTCTTCTCAGGGAGCATATTTATGGGTATAATTGAGATTTCATAGTGGAAATTGCGTTACACGTTACGTTATTTCCGATAACTGGTTTTCTAGAAACCTTAGTTACCATAACATACAGAAACAACCTTCGCTGTTGTTTAATAATGGACTCAGAACACTCAGATAAAAATTTCAATAAAAGGCTACACAAACCAAGCTTTAGAAAGGCATACATTCCATTTAAACGCCTTTTTAAAGCACACGTTTTAAGCACACATTAATTAAACCAAAAGCATATTGTGCCACCAGAATTACACAACTTTTTTCACCAGAAACGTCAGAACTGGTTCCTTTTGTCAGGAGCTCTCCCAAGATGCAAGTGGAAGATTTTCTCTCAGCATAACCAACCAACTCTGAAATCTCTTCTAAAACATTCTTAAAACAGTTAGAAGGCAGACTATAATAATTTTAAAACTATACCATGTTAAATAAAATCCTTATCCTGAATTTTTCAAAAAGTGCAAAGTTCTTTTTATTCTTGTGAGATTTAATATAAAACATAAGCGATAGACGCAAACGTAAGCGTAAGAAAATGTTGATCCTTTTAAAGTATACAGTTGGGCTCAAATACACCATTTTGCCATTAAACATTTCCAAAATATTCGCTGTTGCCAATGCTGTTGTGTAAAGCTAAATTGCAGCTCAAATTATGGTTTTTCTCAGTATTCCTAGTTTTCAGTATTCATTTTCGACTTCATCCTCACTACTTTAATATTTGATCTGCTAGTGGCTTTAGAATTTTGTAAACATCCGGTTTATTATCATTACGTTTATGAATGCAATTCCTAATCAACTGTCTCTTTTCTCATATCCGCTTCTGATATTATTCCTAAAACAATAACACTATGTTCATAAATTGTTGCCGGGACCTGGACCTTCGGTCTGTGAATTGATGTTTTCGTGATAAATTCGAAATCTTTGCAGTCCAAAACCACTTATTCCATTTAGTTCATATTAAGAATACTTTACTACAGATGCGGATGTGATATTATAGAAACCACGAATCATGCAGTTAAAATCTCAGATAACATCTGTACCCTAAGATCAGAAATTGTGCCATTTATCTACTTGGCTCCCTTTCACATCCCTCACAGCTCCCGCACGACTTTCGCCAGTAATTTTGTTACAGAATCGAGATACAAAGATTATATGAAAACATTTATTCAGACACCCTACTTACATTTAATTGAAGATTTAATGGATATCAAACACATAGCAATGACATTGTTTTTGACTATGATTTGAAAATAACATAGAAGAGGGTTACCCTCTCTCCCTAAATGTGGGCCGAATGTTCTCTTCCCGTTTACTTACGGAGACAATATGAAGCTCTTCACTGAAAGTTCAATGTATTCTAATCCTGCCAATCCCAGCATTTTCCACTTTGTAGTGAAAGAAATCGACCGGAAGCAGAAATAAAAGCTCAGGTGCTGATGCTTGTCCTTTGATATTCCCAAAGGGCATTGTACTTGCCACTTCTTAACATTACTAGAAGCTGAAGGTATTGTTTGATTTTCAAACGAACTGCCGTTACTTATCTTGCAATATAAATAAATGCAAACATTTAGCATGTTTTGGAAGCAATTTTTACGTTCTCTACCATGTACCTAATAGGCAGAGAATTCCACCCCAAAAAATTCATGTCGAGATTTCACCGCAAGTATATGTCCCCTGATTCCAAAATGTTCCATATGAATGTCTGAATGTATATGTGTGGGCGGATATCTGTGAACGCATGACTTAAAAACGAAAAGTCAGAATAAATACAAATCTTGATATTTAAGTCCACTATCCCCACTCTAAACTGCCTTTTACATGGACAACTTTTCAAATTTTTTATCCTCTCAGAAATGGCTCTAACAATTGAGATTAAAATACCATATACTTTAAATATATGGCATAAAATGTACCTATATCTTGAATTTTCTGGGAATAGCCTGGAAGTCCTCTACATTCGAAAGGAATTTTGTATAATTTTGTATAACGGGTAAACCTATGGAACAGACAAATCGTACTACACAAAAAATGCAGACCTCTTTAAAACATACAATTTATTTCAAATGCATTGTTCTGTGGCATCAGGCATTTTTGAGATATTCGATATTATTGGTTTGAAATTTTAAAGTGTCATTTTCGTAGTGTAGTCGCTATTCAGTTGTTTCTTGCAATATCATGGAAAGAGTATGGAATTTCAAGTCCAGCATATTCCGACTAGCTTTTAAACACCTGACTATCGATTCGGTTTCCTCTATCCCCTTGTATCTATTACGAAATGTGTAATGAAACTATTTCTGCAAAGGTTTATCTCGATTAACATGAGGTAGATAGAAAAATAAACTTTAATAAGAGTAGTTTCTGGAACCTATATAAAAATAAACAACGTTGGGTAGAAAAAGTAATGTGAATATAACACATACAATATTTCTTTTAAGTGTTGTCAGTTGGTTTTTGCGATGCCATGGAAAGAGTATGGAAATTCAAGGCCAACGCAAGACTTTTGCTTATCGTGTCTTCTGCATCCTCTTTGTACCTACAACGAACTGTGTCATGAAACCATTTCTGCAAACGTTTATCTCGATTAACCTACAATAGACAGAGAAATAAAACTTCTGCAGAAGAGATATGAAAATATACGATAGTGGGTAGAAAAGTCATGTAAATGTAACACACATCAAACTCTCCAGGTTGAAGAGTGTGTGTGTAAGGGTTCTCTCTTGGACGCCTCTCTTTCTCTTTTCTAATTCTCTCTGACATATTATCGTTATTAGTTATAAAGATTACCTAGGAGGCTTCTCTGCTTCCATTCCACGTCAATTTTCTTCAGAAACTCCATAACTTTCTTTCGAACTGCTCTGCGAAAGGACTGCTTGAAATTTCTAAGAATTCACTGAGCTTGGAACGCGCTATCCTTTTGGGCATCTGCAGTCTTTGAGCAAACATTATAACAGATTCTTTATTTCTTAAAAGTTACCATTTTCTTAGTGTAGATTACACATACAATGTTGTCTGTACCTGTTATCAAGGTATCTTGTTGTAGTTCAAATGTGATAACAGGCCCCGCTGCATCACAAATGGCATTACCGCAGATGCATCGAGCAATTGGTCATATCTCGTTACACAGCAGATGTCTGTCTGTATGGAGTAATATCCAATTCTAGGGGCAATGGAACTTAAGTTTCTATATCAGGGCAGATATGCAGAACAATTCTCCCTCCCCATTCCACCTTTATCTTTCTCCCGCTCCATTTGACGTGATTCATGATCGGTTATGACGTTAACTAGCTTTGGCAAATCCACTATCAAGCTGTACCACAGGCTGAAGCCGACCGATCATAGACTGCACTATGTTCTTGTTATAAAAGTTATCTGCATGGTTAATTCCTTTCTTAAGGATAAGCTAATGCCTTTGAAATAATCACAGCAAATGTGAGATCAAGGGTATGACATCATTTCCTCAAGAATTCGCTAGTGGTAGAGTATAGAGGTGAATGAAACATTGTGGCATCTACCAAGTATGTGTCATTTGTATTTAGTACACGTCTTACGCTGGTAATGCAAATGAATATTCATAAAAAAGACTTATTGTCTGAAAACTGAACAAAAATCACCAAATTGTTTCTAAAACGTTCTAAATACAGCGAAACTTGTTCAAGACAAAAGTGACTTGACTATCATAGTAATGGAATCGGGTTATAATTGTCCTTAACACTGAAACCTAAGAGTTTGTTGTATTATCTCCTATCACTATGGTTTTACTTAAATAGTCATGTCTCCTAAATTAGGGACACTAGAGGGGAGGTAGCGTTAATGGAATTAGGAAGAACAAAAAGAAAGGGAGTGATACTAGAAAGGATATTGAAATTTTGGTTTAGATGCCTGAAAAAGGATGAAGGGGAAATTTTTAAAGATATGTATGGAACAACAAGAGAGTATGAAAAATAAAAATAGCTGGTGGACAGGTGTATAACAAAATTATGGAGAAGATAGAAATGGGAGATATTTGGAGAACAGGAGAAAGAAACAGCAACGGCTTCTGGATAACAGTAAGAAACAGAGTGGAGGACTAGACAGACAAGAGCTTTTGGGAATCTTAGAGAATAAAAAATCACTGAGTTCTATAGTTTGGTAAAACGGAAATGGGGAAGAGAACGGTATGTAAATTATTGTAATGGAGCTGAAAATGAAGCATTTGCATGGATGATAACAGGATCAATGTACCTGAGAGAGCTAAGAGGCAGAAAAAGCGGAATTTGTGAATTATGCGGAGGTAGTGAAAGCACAAAGCATTGTAATACGGAATGCAAAGAATTATCAGAATGGAGACCAAAAGTATGGGAGGAAAAATGGAAAAAAATGGATGGAAAAATAGTATCAATTAAAATGTTAACAAGAAAAGAAGAAAAGTAAAATAAGAATATGGGGGGAGTTCTTAAAGAAAGTAAAGGAGAAATGGATTAGAAAAGTAAGAGAGATAAGGAGGGTAGAAGGGCAAACGGAAGAGATAGAGGATGGATCATAGGTGATTAAGGGTAGCAAGGGCTGCTCAGCTGAGCCATAAGGCCAGGGTGCCAGGCAAAATTAGCAGTATAAAGTAGAACATAGCTGGCAAGAAAATTTGTACGTAGGTTAAGTTAGTTTACAAGTGGAATGTTGTAAAAAGGATTGTGTAAAAAATGTACAAATAAAGTTTATTCATAAAGTTTTATTCAATTAAATTTGCTTTAGGAAAGTCATCATATAGGTTTATCAGACCCAAAAGTTCATATTTTTCCTACACAGTACTTCACGTTTGAAGATTATATCTATGCGGGCGTTTCTGCAATTCACAATGTCCCGTCAAGAGGCCGGTTATCAGGTTTATTGCAGATCTATTGAGATTAAGTGCATCATCAGTGAGTGAGGAGGATACATTGCTCATCAGTTTCTTACTGTGCTTGCAGCTCTCTGTTTGAACCCATTGCAATTGGTGGTTATGATTAATCCACTCAGCAATGTTCTTCGGACAGAGTTTAAGGATATGCCAAAAACTGATTCAGATCCAGTAAATGCTTGAGCAGATCCTTTTCAAGACGGAAGTGGCATGAACCTAATTTATTTTCGTTTTGGCAAGGTTTTCGTATTTCATTCAGATATTACGCATTTTTTCTTATGCATAGTTTTAAGGTTAATCGTAAAGATTATACCAGTAGCTTCAATATCGTGCATTTTATTAAGAGGCACTCATCTTAGGTATAAGTGGTTTTATATCAACTCCATAATCTAGTGCCTACATATGTAGTTACGTACAGTGTTTTCTCTCTCTGTCCTTTCACCAACACATTCATCACAATGCTAATTAAGAAATTTTACACTGTACATTTGAATCTCTTTGTTCTTGCACTAACGTATGCATCACAGCATTAAAATAGGGATATTAACACTAAATACATATTTTTCACAATACTCCGTTCCAAGTAACAGACAACATTGAACGAAAAAAACACATTTGCAACTGTAACCCCTTTCTTTCGTTCATGACGCAGTCTCCGCTCAGGTATGTACATATGTATGTTTACAAATAAATCTCATTTACTTTAATGATCTACATTTGCAATTTCTTCCGAAGTACAGCATATTCCAAAATAAAATACAAAACAAATAAAACATTTGCATTTTCCTTGGAAGCACAGCAATCCCAAAACAAATGCATTTTAATACTGCAAATTTCCGTTTTAAGGATTTGCAGACTGTTTCCGTTTCTACGTTGAGCAGTTCCTGTTTTTTCAGTAAAGTTACACATAAAATATATGATTTCGGTACCGAAACTTTTTTCGGAAATAGGCAGGAAATAGGTAGGGTCAATCATTGTCCAGTTTGGGCAGGTTTCATTGTATATAATTTTTAAATGTTAGATATGCTTCTAGTTATGGAAGTGTGAATTAATACTCATAATGTACACTTTTTAATTAATTGTTTTTCCCACAATTGCCATGTGTAGGCTTAAGTTGAAAAGGTAGAATTAGACAGAAAAAGTTAATGTCATAGCCGGGATATGAACCACAGATTTTCTAACTAACTGAGCTACTGGTACAACATTAAATTCTCCAACTGAACCACATTTTTCCCGGTAAATCACAAGATGTTATAAAATTCATTTTGAAAGTATACCCCAACGGCGAATTACAATTTCGTAAGCACTATAAGTCCCCGGCTCTATAGTTAAATTCTTTTAGGTCAATCAATCATAATTAATTGTTCTTCCACACATGCCGTGTGTAGTCTAAAGATGGGAAGGTAGTCAGAATGAAAAATTCAATCTTACAGCCGGGATTTGAATTGAGGATCTTCGGCTTACAATGTCGCTGCTCTAACCAACCGAACTACCATGGCAACATGCCGTCACATGTAATGTACATTAAACTATTGTAAGTCTCTATTGGGGTATGTTATCTCAAAGCGAATTTAAGAACGCCTTGTGGTTTACCGGAAAAAAATATGTCAGCTGGAAATTTAAAGTAATGCCGGTATGTTACCATGGTAGCTCAGTTGGTTAGAGCAGTGACACAAGCCGAAGATCCGTGGTTCAAACGCTGGCTATATGATTAAGTTTTTCAGTCTGATTCTACCTTTACTACACTATTCTTTTTTTTAAAAGTCCCAAATACATAATTTTCAAAGTTCAGTAAGTGATAGGTATCACATAACTAGCAGGTTAAATTACGTTTCAAATAATCTGATGTTATACACTTACATCACTTTCTCTACCTACTATCGTTTATTAGTAAGTATAAAACAATTCTTACTAAAGTTTTTTTTCTACTACATTTTTATCCAAATATACCTTTGCAGAAATGGCTGCATCACACATTTCGTTAGAATGCAAAGAGAACAGTGATAGTCAAATATTTAAGAATTGGTCGCTACGTGCTGGCCTTAAAATTCCATATTGTTTCCATGCAATCGCGAGGAACAACGGAAAATCGACGGGGCTTAAAAAGTATTGAACAAATCGAACCATTAATAACAGGTATCTTTGAAATGGCTGATTCTACAAAAAAGTTGGAGATAAATTGTGCGTTTTAAAGAGATCTATATTTTTTCTCTGGTACGTTTTCAGCTATCGCTTAACGTTTACCAGTTATACAACATTCCTTCCAAATGAAGAGGACTTCAAGGCTATTCCCAGAAAATCCAAGAGAACATTCTATTTTTCATGTAAATATTTATAGTATATGGTATTTTAATCAAAATCGTTAGCATTCTTAGAACATAAAAAAGTCGAACAATTTTCCATTTAAAGGGTAGTTTGAGATGGGGGATTTTCTTGAAAATCTTCTTGTCGCATCTTTGGAGGATACTGAATCTAAATACCAAGTTTGGTTTGTATACGACTTTTCGTTTTTGAGTATGCTGCGCTCTCTCTCTCTCTCTCTCTCTCTCACTCTAACACATACACATACGGACCTTTTTATGAAAATGCTTTTTTTATTCAGGGGGCCTCAAACATATACATATTTCCGGTAAAATCTCGGGTGGAATGAAATACCTTCCTTACCTAGTATATACATGGTAGAGAAAGTAAGAAGAGCCAAGTCCCATGTGTTTCTGAAGTCGTCGTGGTGGCAAATGTTATAACAGAAGATGTAGAGGCATGTGATGTTTCTATTTCCCAAATCCCACACGACTGCGTTTATACTTTCTATATTCATAATCAAACTTTAACGGAAAAATCCTGGATATTTTCGATTTCGGATGAATAATTGAAGCTATACAATGCGAAACCAGGAATCACATTTTAAATTGTTTTCATGCATATCTGTTATCTTTTCACACAAGATGCCCGAAACGATTGTTACGAAAAATGGTACATAACACACCTTAGATTCAGCTTAGAAAATACACTACGTTCTATCTTAATTACTTTTCCCAAAAGGGGGATGATTCTAATGGGTTCCAAATTAAAAAGAAACATAATGCTAAACAACGAAAATCTGTAATATTATGTTTATAACTAGGGATAGGACCTGGAAACCGTCGATAGCTCCATGCTCTCGATACTAGTGGTATGGAAGTATGTCGGATACTTTGAGATAAATCTTCGATGCTTTTACATTTTTAAGTTTTGCATTATTGAAAGCTGTTGCATTTAACGTTATGCTAGAAGGAATGAAAGGAATAGAGACCACGCTATTGCCTTGCATATGTCCGCTAAGAGTTGCTGGACTACAGTTCTTGATACTCCTGGACTGCGTTTCATGTGGTGAATCAATGCAACATTCCATAGACTCTTGTGCCTAAATGAAAATATACAAAACAATGGGGGAAGAGCAGAGGTACTCGTGTAACATCTAGCGTTAACTGAGTTGAGAATGAAGCTGAGTTAGCTGACGCAACTTTCTAAATAGCCTGGTTGATGACTCACTCTTGGCCAATACATTTATCCATTCCGGTGGCAAAATCTGTGAATCCAGCAAAAACAAATCGGAACTTAAAACGTGAATTGGATTGACTATAGAGGGAACTCGGCACAATCCAAGTGGATATTGTACCACGAGGAGGTGTCCCCGGGAGGAAGGATGAGGCGAGAGAAGACATCGGACAACCGGAACCGGGAGCGAAGGTACACTAATGACAGGGTGCCTAACTTAAACCGTAAGATAATACGGACATGAAAATATTTGTTCTTTCCTTCCATCGGTTAGTTTGTGTTTACGCAAGTCAAATTTGGTTCATGAGCATAGCTTATAGGTATACCGCCGACTGATTCCCATAATATGGGTGCAAAAACGTTTAAAAGAAAATTTTCAGCACAAAATATAGTTAAATAAAAAAGGATGCAAGGAAATTATTATTATTATTATTATTGTTATGTCTTGACTAACAATAGGGGATCATCAAGAAAAAAAATTGTTGCCAATTGCAGAATGTCAAACAGGAACAATCTTGGAATTAGCATACAATACAAAATAGATTACACGGTTTATATACAGAAAACTACTAATAACATCATTCAGCGAACAAGCTATCGCCTTAGTTTTTTATAAAGTGACTATCGAGTATCGGTGCTCAAAAACAGTATCGCTATCGAGTATCGAGAAATAGTGGTATGTATAACATGTTAGCTATGAAACCTCGTTAGAATGGACATTTAAGAAGTTATAACAACTTTTCCTTCCTTTTCCTCTTACGTAAAGCGGTTATCACGAGAATCTGTACGGTTCCGATTGCATTGCAACAAGAGGGATGAGGCAGAAGTTTGTGTACTACTGAACTATCAACACCCAAGCAGTACTATTAGTGGGTTTCAAAACATTATGATAATTAATTTACACAGAGAGGAGAAAGAGGGGTGAGTGCGATAGAGGGAGAGAATGTGAGATAGAGGAGAAAGAGAGAGACAGAGAGGAGAAGGGGTATGAGGGGGAAAACAGGGGGAGAAAGACTGAGAATTAAGAAGGGTGATAGAGAAAGGTAGGAAGGAGAAAGCGAGAGAGAGAGAGAGAGACTAGAGGTATTTGCGTATTTAAAGTAATAATGTAAAATTAGACGATTTCCCTAATTGAAGTTCTTATTGTTTATTATCATTAATATCATCCATTATTGTTATTAATATTATTATCATCATTGCTCCTCCTTCAACTCTCTCCTAGCATAGGATCTATCCACGTTTTCCATATCTTCATTCACATAAACGTATACCCTACTTCTGAACCTCTGTCTAACCTACTACCTCTCCTCGTATTCCCTACCTCTATCATATAAAGGGCGTTCCCCCTCCTTCAGCCCCTACTCCACTTCGGATCTCTCCTCATTTTCCCTATGTCTCCCATATAAACGTATTTTCCTCCTTGAAGCCTCTCTCAACCTAGCATCTACCCTCTTTTCCTCGTCTCTCCATATAAACACATACTCTACTGTTCAAACCCTCCTAGCCCAATACCTCTCCTCGGTTTGCTAGCTCTCCCATATAAAAACCATATTATACCCTTCTAGCCCTGTCTACTCTAGTACCTCTCCTCGTATTCCCTATCTCTACTGTATAAGCTTACATTCCCCTCCTTCAGTATCATCTCTCCCCGTTTCCCATGTATTCCTCATATAAACGCATACTCCACACCTCAAACTCTGTCTAGACTAGCACCTCTCCTCGTATTCCCTATCTCTCTCGTATAAAGCATATCCCTCCCTTCTTCAGCATCTGTCTAGCCTATCATTTGTCTACGTTTTCCCTATCTTCCCCAAATAAATGCATTTTCCTCCTTGAACCGTCACATGTACTCTTGTTTTCCCTATCTTTCCCATATAAACGCAAAAGTTTGCCAGAATGTCTCTATATATGCTACTGACAGAATATTTCATAAACGAAAAGTATTTAAGTTCAGCATCTTCCAAGGATACAACTCCAAGATTTTCACGAAAACCCTGCATACCTAATTACTCTTTATACAAAAAACTTCGTGTTATTTTTTTACTTTCTCAAAAATTTCTCTAACGATTTCAATTAAATTACAATGCTTTTAAGGAAGCTATATGATTAATAAAATGTATATCTTGATTTTTTTTGCGAATAGCTTGTGAGGTCCCCTTCATTCTGAATACATTTTGTATAATTTTGTATAACTGGTAAACCATAAGAGGTGGACAAAAGCATACTACACATAAGGGTATAGATCTTGTTAAAACTATTATGTCTAATACATTTGTTGTTAAAATTAACCATTTTCGAGATATTGTTATTGGTTTTACATTTCAAATACTTCATGCTTTTCTGAAGTGCTAAAATCATCATTCTTTTGTTTCTCGTGGTCAAAGAGAGGAGTTTCAAAGACAGTAAATCTTGTTAAAGATTTGAGTATTATTTCCTCCTCCCTTGTACCTACAAAGAAGTGTGCAATGAAAGCATTACAGGTTCATATCGATTAACACCAGTAAATAAAATAAATGTTTTTCTTGAAGGATCTTAAAAAAAGCTGGTTTTGGAAATTAATATCTCTAAATGTTTAAAAGATATTGAATAAAATTTAAGAACCTCTTATAAGTATAGAAAATGAAGCGGTGACATAAGTTAAATCATGTGAAAATCTTCAGCTTTCTATACAAGACAACGTTTATCCTAAACTTTTCAATGTTTCAGGATTTGAACTGATATTTTTCAGGAAAGTAATTATAAATTCCTTACTTTAGCAGAACGTAATAAATGCAACAACAGCTTAAATAATCCTTCATTAAAGTGACAAGTTGATGGCCTTTATGCCGCAGAAATTGCTTGATTTCCTGCTTCTTCCAGGACTGTGCAGTGACGTTTTATATGTACCATGGCACATCCCTCCTCCCAAAATCCTCTCCTCCACTACCCACAATGCCTCACGGCATAAATACTTCCGTCACATCTCCATTGTTGCTGTCTCTCTTGTTTAAAAAATGTCATTTTTACTTTTGATTCCTTTCCTACCTTCTCTTTCTCTCCCTGTTTATTCGACTCCATTTTCTTCGTCTTTTATTTTGTGTGTTGGTCTCCCCCACCCCTTCCTCTTTTCGTCATCTTTTGTTTTACGGAGTACAATGAGTCAGCTGCAGAGTTTTAATTTGCATGTTGAAAACGTAGGAACCTCCCCTCCTCCTTTCGACCCATTTCCCAATTCAAGCCTCTTCTCGATTCCCTCCCCCTTTTCACTACTTACGCGCCCCGAGAGAATGGCTTGAATGTACACATACTGCTCTCGTACAAGATGATCAGTGATGCTCTTTTCTATAGAGAAAGAAACGCTGCGTTGGCCATGTTCAGCTTTGCAACTTCTTTGTTTACCTGTTGCTGCTTAGAGGGTTCGCGATCTGCATGGCAAATATATTCGCTTCACCGTATTCCTCATTTTACTACGTTTATAGAAAGATTTACGAAATCCTGGGTGTTAACAATGTCGATTTGTTAGTTTCTCTACAAGATTCTTGTCAAAAATTACGGTTTATGGTGTTTAACAAAAGAATAGGATACTTCATAAACTGGTATCAACCAACGCTATCCATATGCATTTATAACTGTGGAGAATGTTTACAAAATGTACCAAATCCAACAGAACTAACAGAAAGGGGACAACTTCTCATAGTTTTAAAAATATATACCTATAGTCATGGCATCATATCGGTATTCTTTGTGCGTCATCAGTCATATTTATGTATTAATTTGGATATTAAACATATTTTGGGCGCCTGTACTTCCGGAGAGACACTGTGGAATTGTCATAATAAAATAAGACCAAATATTGCTGAAGGCTTAAAAGTGAAAGGCGCTACAGTATTTGAAGAAGTACCTATATGGATTCTCTCAAGACGGCTCCTCTTGTCCCATTGACATACTCGCCATTCCAACAGGCTCATCATCCGGATATATAATGGATCCAACAGTGAGAATGGAGCAGAATGAACAACAACCAGTTGAAGTAAATGCTGTTAAAACATGTCGAATCTACGAGCCTACAATCCCCTACTACCTTTTGCAAAAATTTCAGTCTCAAGGTGAATTTTATGTACAACATTGCAGTTTTTACCCTTAAAGGTTCAATAACAATTCTCTAAAACTATCTATACTAAAATAAATTTCATTTTTAGCCTATGTTTATAAGAAGAGTCGTACTTTTAATAATTTCTCCCCCTAAAATAGCATTTTCCCCTGTTTTTTATATTCTCTACCACGTACATAGCAGGTAGAGAAGATATTGCATTCCACCAAAAAATTAGATTACGAGATTTCATCGGAAATACATGTTTTGAGGCCCTGATTCTAAAAGACGTTTTAGTAAAAGCTTCGTGTGTGTGCCTCTGAACAGCATACTTCAAAAACGAACAGTTGGATAAATACCAAACTTTGTATTTAGGTTCAGTATCTTCCAAAGGTGCGACACAAAGATTTTCAAGCAAATCGCCCCACTCCAAATTACCGTTTACATAAAACATTTTTCGAATTTTTTGATTTTCTAAAAAATTGCTCTAACGGTTTTTATTAAAATACCACATATAAGATATTTAATGACAAATAAAATGTACATCTTGAATTTTCTGAGAATAGACTGTGAAGCCCTCTTAATTTGGAAGGAATTTTGTATGGTCTTGTATAACTGGTAAACGTTAAGCGATAGACGGAAACGCACTACACAAAAAATGTAGATTTCTTTAAAACATATAATTTATTTTATATAACTTTTTTTGTAGCATCAGCCATTTCGAAGATATCCGATTTTTTTAATACTTTGTCATTCTTTTTAAGTCCCATCGATTTTCAGTTGTTTCTCGCGATTGCATGGAAACAGTATGGGATTTTAAGGTCGGCATAAGTCAAGTTCTTAAACATTTCGCTATCGTTGTTCTCTTTGTATCCTAAAGAAATGTGTAATGTAGTTATTTTTGCAAAGGTTTATTTGGATAAAAATGTAGTAGATAGCAAAATAAGCTTTGGAAAGAATAGTTTGTATACCTACTAATAAACGATAGGGGGTAGAAAAAGTCATGTGAATGTATCATATTAAAAGTCTTTTTTACTCAAGATGGATTTTATTCCAGTGATAACTATGTTTGATATTCTTGTTTTATATAATCATTTGTAAAATATTAAGCTCTGTTTATTTGGCAGTCCCTACACTTGGGAAAGCTGAAAGTTTTCTTGCTGAATATACAGTCTAGACTATTTAAGTTGAGACTGCACAATATCTCCAAAACTATGCGTTGTAGAAAGAAATGTCTTGAATAAATGTTGCTTGATATTATGGGGGAAAGTAAATACCATTAGTCATGTTTTGTTTTGAGGATATTATAATGGTCATTTGAGGGTTAATTTAATTTTTAAAATGGAAACCTCCAATTAGGGTTCATTTAAATTAACCCTAAAATGACCACCACAACGTCCTCCAAATAAAACACGACTTAGCTGTCTTATCTGTGTTCCACGGGTGCATGCAATAAGGGGTTGAAAATAAGAATCATGTAGTTTTGAAAAATCAAGAGTGGCTTATTATTTTTGCTGAGATATAAAGCGTGTCCAAAACTTTGTCCAGATTGTTGAAACAATCAACTTTTTTATAGTAGGGGTAGTTTTTTAAATTTGCTTAACTTTTTGTTGAGTCCCATATCTCCAGTGGACAAATTTGTGTCGAATTTGTCTATACGTTATATAAAAGTCATAGAAAATAAATTATAAGGGTAGATTTTAAATATCTAAAGCTATATATGATATAAAATAAGATTTGAAGTAAATTTTAAGGGATGTAAATATCGTAGGGGTAGTTTTAGAGAGTTGCAAGGTTAGCTTAAAATTGTGGTTTGGTACTATAAGTGCAAGATTACAAAGTTTTGTCTGGGTAGTTCAAAGAGGGTTTGACTGTCTCGTGGTCTGGTGGTTAGTTAGCATGCTAGTCTCCAAATCCAGAGGTCCCGGGTTTGATTCCCGGCTGGAGTGTTGAAATATTTCTTTAGATTATTCAGGATTATTCTCTATCCTCCATAGAGTCTGGAAATGTGAATGAAAGTGTGAAAGTCTGCATGAATTTCATATAACTACCGAAGGTAATACCAAACCATCACTGTAAAACAAGTCAATATCATTGCCGATGAGAAATTATTCCAAAGGTAAAAAGCGGCCGATATGATGAAGGTGGCATATACATGGGGGAAAAAAGTGTTTGCTTATTTTTATGTTAGGGAGTGAAAATATGATTGGTGAAAGTTTTTCAAAATTGCATAGTAGATTATGCATAAACGCGTGAGTGGATAACTTTTGTGTTACTTTCAACAGATACATTAAATAAGTTTCGAGTTTTTAAGGATTTAGGTTGTATCTATGTAGAAGATACGTAATTATTTCTGGATTTTATTGTTCATATTTTTAGGAAATTGTATTTACCATCTTTTTAAAACGATCTGTACCTTATATTTTTTGTATTTTCTAGCGCTGTGGAGGAGCAGCTGATGGTCTTAACTCCACTAGAAAAATAAATAAATACATACCTAAAATATATTAAATTTACACTCTTAATTATACACTCCATGGTAATCAGAGGGCAATTTGGTGATTTGAACAGGACATGCAACTCCCAATTCCACTCTTTGATTTTGCATGAATTAATAAGAACAGAAATCGACTTATGAAATATAATACAGCTGAGCATCAGGCGTACAAACCATCTAAGATATTTGCATGTAAGACATTTGAATAAATAATACACATAATTAAAATTAATACAATCAAAGAAATCGCTAAACAAGATTTTAAAACGTTTGTCTGGTGTTGTCTAATGTGAAAGCACTTTAAGCAAACATTTAACACTATTAACGTAAGATGGGTAGAAGAATAAGCCATGCATTATAATGGTATATGTATATGGGTCATTTGTGTATTGCTAATGGGTAGGGAAAGTCATGAAAGTCTTACGCAGCAGGTTAGGCAATTATCCTTTCACTGTCTCTTCTCTAAACCAGGAATCTATGGCAATTAGTACATTTATTTTTCTATAAACACTAAAAAAGGAACATGTTTTTTCAAAACATGATGACATCGCCTCATACCCCTGGTCAGAACGTTTACCCTGTCACTGGGCAATAACCAGGCGACCCTCATTAGGAGAGTGAGAAGCAACGTAGTTAAATGTATGTTCTGTATTTCCTTCAGCTTCGCAGCAGTCCATCTAGTTTCGTGTTTGATGTTGTTAGTTTGCAAACTGGTGAATTAGTGCACATGTCGTTTATTTTCCCTGGATATCGCCTGAACCTGATGATGTAAATCAATATCAGCAACCTTCTTCACCAAAGACTCCCTGAAAAATAAAAATAGCCCCGTCATCAGAAGAGGTGTTGGGTTACGTAAACAAACATTTTCATGTATGCCATCCGAGAATCGCGCTCCACAGTTTAAGAACCACTAAAGACTTGGCAACTGTGAGCTTTGCTTTAAACCGCAAACCTTGTAAGACCAACTTTCAAAGTTCTACCGACTTTGGCAGGGGTGGCAGGCGGGGCCGTCATGTTTTGAAAAATACTGTATCTCAAAACCTAATTGGCTTAAAATACCTTTGTTTTTAAGGTTTCAAGTGCGAATTACGAGGGCTGTCCCAGAAGTACCCGAGCTAACAAAGAAAACCCAAAAATGTTTGGAAAAAATATCTTTATTTCTCTACGTAGTCTTCCTTCAGCTCGATACACTTTTCGCAGCTATGTTCAACAGCTTGGATGACCTGTTTATAGTGAGAACCGTCGAGTTCTGCAAAGTAGCCATCAACTGTAAACTCGATCTCTTTGTCTTTTACCACTAAGCCATTTCTTCAACTTTGGAAACAGAAAATAATCAGAGGGGGGGCTAAGTCTGGCGAATAGGGTGCAGGAGGAAGAATTTCGAACTTTAAATCATTGATTTTGGCCATGGCGATAATGAATGTGTGAACTGGCGCATTCTCTTGATGAAGCAGAACTTTCGGTTTCGCTAAATGCGGCCGTTTTTGCTTGATTTCATCATTCAAACGCTGCAATAAGTTTGCATAATACTCACATTGATTGCTTTTCCTTTTTGAAGATAATCAATGAAAATTATCCCACGCGCATCCCAAAAAACTGGCACCATGATATTGCCTGCAGATGGAACTGTCTTCGCCTTCTTTGGAGCCGATTCTCCCCTTTAAATCCACTGTTTTGACTGTTCTTCGTCTCAGGCGTGAAGTGATGGACCCATGTTTCATCCATGGTTATGAGTTGACGCAAAACTCAGCTATATTGCAGCAAATCATCGCCAAACACTCGACTGAAACATCCTCACGACGCTGCTTTTGTTACATAGTGAGTAACGCGGCATCCTTCTTACGCACAGCTTTCCCATGTCTAAATTTTTAGTCAGTATGCGATGTACAGCACTTTTTGAAATGCCTACCTTGTCTGCTAGTTCACGCACTTGCAGTCGACGGTCATCCAATACCATTTAGTGGATTTTCTTCACAATTTCTGGCGTGGTCATCTCATTTGGTCGATCACTGCGATGTTCGTCTTGGCAGCTCCTACGGCCTCGCTTAAACTCTGCCACCCAGTATTTCACTGTTGTAAACGAAGGAGCAGACTCCTCAAGGGAACCTAACTCAGCTTTAATATTAGTTGGACTAAGACTTTCAAATGAAAGTATTGTATCACATAACGATGGCCGGTTTTATCCATGTTTACAAACTCGCTGAGAGAGTTCACTATTAATGCCTGCCAAACAATTACTAAATAACGTAGCATCGTTCTAACTTCAAACTTAAGCTTTATAAGGGTGGTACTTTCTACAATAGTCATTTGTTTGGAACAACAAACCGCTGTATATATGTCAGGTCGGATACTTCTGGGACTGCCCTCGTATTCTCTTTGAAAAATAGGATGCCTTTATGTTAGGATAAAATGCTCCCTTTTGCTCTCTTTATTGCGTATGTAAGTGTTTGTTTATTACGCGTGTTGTTAAAGAAAAGGGATGCAATAAATGCCCTATGCAATGCGGTCAGTTGTGAGCTATTGTGCTTCCCTTCATTTAATCCCCTAAGATCTTTGCCTCCTTCTCAAAGTCTGCAAGGCTCCTAGTAGGAACTTCTTGAAATCCTTGCAATTGCATGATTTTCTGATTAAAGTATTCACCCTAAGAACTGTGAGAGCTTCAGTACACAGCAAATGAGATACTGTTTCATTTGCTCTCCTCCATCTACATACTTGATCGGCTGCTTTGCCGATTTTATAGAGAAGTTCATGTAACTAACAGCGTCCTGTTAATAGACCAACTAGCGTATTTAAGCCAGTAGAGGAACTACTGTACTCCGCCTAAAAATATGATAGAGATTTTACCAAATTTTAGCGATTTTGTGTCCAGTGAAACCCAAAAGAGCATGCTCATATTTACTCCCGAGCGCTACAGAGACGCAACATGAAGGTTTTCATGAAATTCTCTCTCTCCAAAACGCTCTTTGCATAAAAAGAAAGTCAATACTGTTTAATTCTTTGAAAAAGAGCCCCCCCCGTAGAAATACTAATTAAAAGTATGTGTGAGATAATTAAAGAATGAAATGCATATCTCGAATTTGCTGTGAATTATTTATGAATTTTTATTCGTTCCGACTGACATTTGAACATTTTTACTTTCCCTACAACATATAGTAAGTAGTGGAAGTATTGCAATCCACCCAAAAATTCGACACCGAGATTTCACCGGAAATACATGTTATGAGGTGCCCTGAATGCTGTAATAAGGAGCCTGGTTGCCTTTTGCAACGTATGGTTCATGTCTTGCGTTATGCTTAACCTGTACTGTAAGTAATTAAAGTGTTTGTCATAGAGCTCAGGAAATGAACTAAGCTTATTACTCAATCTTACTAGTTGGTAATGGCTAAGCTAACAGTGTAAGGGTAGAGTGGACCGAGAGCAAACCTTTGAACTCAGTAAACTCAGCTTGATTCATAGCAAGCATGTGTATTTGATATTCAAACTATAAATGCTGAATATAGAAGATGAGCTCAAAGGCAGGCTCGAGAGATACACACAGAGTACGGCAGCTGTGTCCACGACCCTCCATAACTTCTTTCCTGTCATCTTTTGATGGGACAGTTTCCAAGTAATGCTGCTGTAATTGTTCCTACAACGAATAAAGAAACCATATTTTGTGATATTTATTGTAATGTAGTAATATTTAAGCAATGAGTTAATACTATTATCAGTGCAGCACCACTTACCTATATATGCCTTAATTTAATAGAGCAGCTGTATTACGTGTAGGGTAGAAAGATTTTCGATGACCTCATTCCAGTGACACTTTCCCCCCCCCCTCCATTCTCCTTCACGAAAACCTCAGTTCTTTTCCATTTTCTCCGTTTCGCGCCTCCAATTTTTGCCTCATTTAGTTGAAGTGCTGTACAAATTAGCCTGCAGATGGCATGTTGAGAAAGAAACAATGGCAGACAAGAGTACATGACGTTATGCATAACTATATTTCATGTCCAATGAAGAGCGCTTAAGAAAAAGCTGGAGGGGAAGAGAAAGAGAGAGAGGAGAAATAAAAAACACAAAAGAGCGGGATAGAAATGATTTTTGCAGGATAGTGATCTGTATTCATGTAGAAACAAAACAACAATGCCACATAACAATGCCTGTCGACAATGCACGTCCGAGTTCTACCATCCTCATCTTCTGGAGCGAGCAAGTGAGATTCAAACTGCGGAAAGGAAGAAATGCAGTCTCCAGGCTCGACTCAATTCTTTAAACGCCTCAAGCCTCACTGATTGCATTGTTACTTAATTTATTTATGATAATATTGTGACATCTCTAATTAATTACATTTTAATACTGAAATGATCGCCTATTAGTGTTTTTCCTACACGTTTAAGGTAAAAGAAACTTATGACAGACTTGTGAAAGCATAAAAACGGATTCTGCATGAGGATAAAGAATACCAGGTGGTCCCAACAGTGCCGTATTTCATATTTCAAGTGTACAGATATCCCTTCGTGCGTTAAAAGAATTGCAGAGCTCAACGGGGCAATTTCAAGTAAATACAGATCAGTGGGGAACTGGCGAATTAGCGTGAGCGATCTTCGTTTATTTATTTTATTATTTTTTATTTTTAAAGTTCCATTTATACACCGCCTTTAAATAAATGGTCTTATCGGCGGCCTTTCCTTTGAAACATTTTGCCTATGGTGTTAACTCGTATTCGCTTGTCTTTGGGTTTCTAGTAAGCTTTGGGCTCTAATCATTAGATCACACATTCACACTCTCATTCATTCTTCCAGGCCCTGAGGAGGGTAGGGAATAATCTTGGCTAGATAAAAAATACCATGCCCCAGCTGGGAATCGTACCCGAGACCCCTCGCACATTAGGCACATGCTCTACTATCTACGGGGCCAGCCGAACTTCATTTTACTCCTTTTACTTATCAGCAAAGACGATGAGTGGATCGCGCTCATTGTGAGACACTTCCCAGGCTTGCAAAAGAGTGTACGTCCGCGATAGTAGACGCAAACAAACCCTTGCACTAGAGTATACTGTTCGTGATGATAGACAAAAATAGTCCGAAAAGGTCTTAGAACATTTTCCACTTCAGTTACACAGGCTTTATTTTCAAGAGAATAAACTCACTTTTTAGACTGACAAGCAATTAAGGTGTCTTTATTTGACCTATCTGTATCCGCCCAAAGCTATTTTTTAAATTGTGTTCACGTTGTTCTTGTCTAATATTACGGACTATAAACAACAAACATGAGAGCACACAGTGTTTCACTACCAAGTTTCGCTTGCTGTTACTATTATCATCTAACGGTAATGTTATGCTGACTTCGCTCATCCGATAGGCATTGGGAATTTTTCCCCTGTTGATTGATATGATGTTCCAACCGTTTCCGTGTATCCACATGGACGTTTCTGAGAACCGCTGAGTAGTGGTTGAGGTATTTTGGACGCTAGTGTGCCATTTCCCCACTGTCCTGTGTTTACTTGGAATTGCCCCGTTGAGTTCTGCAACACTTTTAACGCACGAAGAGTTATCTGCACACATCAAATACGACGCGGTTGGGCCTCCTGGTATAAACGAGGGGCGTTCTAAAGTAGCATGAAAACACAAGATTAAAGATAAATTATATTTTTCTTTTTTTTCTCAACGTACGTAGTCAGTCACCTTGTAAATCAATACATAGCTCAACGACTTTTCAACATTTTAATACCCATAGTAATGGGTATTTATAGTGCTTGCATTTGGTTTGTCCAACTGTAAGCATTTGTCTCATCTTCAACCTCATCATTTGGGTTAAACTCTCTCCACTAAAGAATTTCTTAGATTTGACATACAATAATAATTAGCTGGGAGTCAAATCCGACAAATATGGTGGATTGGAAGCACTTGGAACGAAGGTCGTGCAAATTTCCAGCAACGATCCCAGACGTGTGTGAAGACTCATTATAGTGACGAAAGAGAACTTTCGTTTCTGCAAGATGTGAACCTTTAGCCTAAATAGCATTCTTCAAGCAGTCCAGTAGTGAGCGTAATACTTCTCGGTAATGGTTCTGCCCTTCATGGTAGTCTATAAGCATCACACCATGAGATGAGATTCCCAGAAAACCATAGCCAGGCTTTTACTGCAGGTGTAGTAGATATTGCTTTCTTTGGTACGCTTTTGCATGTTACCATTCACTGTTTAGAATGCTCCTTCGTCTCTGGTGTGTGATGCTAAATCCATGTTTCATCTAATGTTATGAAACGTTGGAAAAACCCACTAAAATTGCGTTTAAACAAGATTAAACATAGTTGGCTTCTTGAGAAATGTTCATTCGAACAAACCCAGCAACCATCGAGGGGCAAGCTTCTTCATACCCAAAACTTCGTGTCAAATCTAATGGGCACACATATCGAGATCTTTGTAATGTCAGCCAACTCGCGTACCTCCAATCGACGATAAATGAATACGGCCCCAATACAGCATGATAATAAAGCAGTATAAATATTGTACAACGCGAAAAACATGCATTGCACATGGAACAGTGCATAACCCTTTATTTCAGAATATGTACAAAATCTCATTTTGTAGATAAAAGCCAACATTTCATTACAGCATAAACTAATTATTTTTATAAAATTCACAAAAATCTATACAGGTACAGTTTTTATTAAGCCTCTCCGGAATTTTATAAAACTAAAATATTAGATTGAGATAATACATAGTATCATTAAGAGAAGCCGGCAATGATTGTAAAGTGGTAATGTTGAGGTGTTTGTAGTTATAACACAAAAAGTGAACAAACGCAGCGATTTACGTGGTTGATGCACGATGATCACTATGTCCTTTGTGAATCTATGAGGAAATACTCAGAACCGCCTAAGCGTTCTCATTGTTTAACCTTGCACAGCAGCTTGCTTGACCTTCAGTTCAAAACGAACGAGCGAGAGCGACCATAGCACGTATTTTACTACTCCCGCACATAAAGTAATTTACTTCTTTAATTGTTTTAGACGAATCCTTATCAGTCACCATTGCAGTAAAATATATGTTTGATTGTGTTTAAGTTACGAAATCTTACTATATATAATACAATTATTTTTCTTAATCCGTTATCGCCTACACTTTAAAAACAGAAATTTCTTCCCATAAATAAAAATAAGAAGAACATGTTTACTTAACAGCATGAAATTAAGCTTAGGGAATCAAAATGAAACTCGATTTAAATAATTGGATTTAAAGGTTTCAGAGTTATAACAACTTGAAGTTGAGAATTTTAGGAAGATACGATAAATTTGAACAATTTTAATGTAAAACCATGATGTTCTAAATTTTAAGTGTTTGCAAAAAGCATTGTTTCGGTATTGTCTCCAAATGCAAAAGGTTTCGTTTTGTTTAAAAAATGCAAGGTCGATTTCCTTCTATTTCGGACGATTTAAAATGGAATATCCCACATACGAATAAGCAACGCTGATATCTGGTGGGAACTATTTGAAAGTAAGTTATTAATTCCTGAAGGGATGTAGCATGTGTGTCGTGATTCCTTGAAGAAAACAAAACTACACAATGGATCTTAAATCTGGTGCGAATGGCAAGGACATTAAATCGAGTGCAAAATGTTAAGTGCCTGACGACAATCACTGAGTAGGTAGCAGAGAAAAGCAAAATGTAAATATGATATATAACAATAATATAAAAGAATAATAATTAATAAATATGCTGTTTATGTCAAATGTTTTGTAGCATTAATAATTTTCGAAACATTCACAGTTGTTCCTGAATTTCTCATTTCAAGCACTACAGCTTTTTGTTTTTATTTGGTTCTTTTATCTACAACCTACGTTTTACTCTGTGGGTATATCCCACGATATTTAGTCTAAACATATAGTATATTTACATATGATATACTTACTACACTGGCTGAAATAGCGTTGTAGGAACATAATAGCCACTTTTTAAGGTGTTTCAATAAACGTCTTGAAACCGAGCGAGGTGGCGCCGCGGTAACGCGTTCGATTCACATTTGGAAGGTCCCGGATTCGATCCCCGGCGACCGTTAACTGTGTATTTCCAACTGTTTTTTTGTGGTTTTCCCTTGACGCAAGGCGCATGTTGGGGTGGTTTTCTAATATCACAAACTTTTCCGGTCTCTCATTCCCCAACATTTAATTTTATATCACCTTTAGGGATAAGGGGCTTGACTGCAGAGACTTGGCCAGGGGGGTTTGGAGGTGGGAACCCCTTGCTATAAAAAAATAAAAATTACTAGCAGAAATAGCTTCGTTAAAATAATAGCACCTTTCTAGGTTAACGGGAACGAAATACTTCCTAATCGTATCACTGGTAGCGCCATATTTATGCCGCATATCTTGGACAATATGACCAAAGACGTCAGCAATAGAAACTGTACTTTAGATGGTGTTAGTATAACTATGTTATGATATCACGGGCATCATTTCGTTCTGGTGCTAAGTTTTAGTGGTTTCCAAACGAGTGTAACATCTCCCAGTTTAGAACAAAACTAGAAACCCTATTTTGTAGTGAAATAAAATGGCCTGCAGCGGTAATATAAAATATTTCACAGTGGTCATTAATTCTCATGTCACAGCACATTTACCGCTTAGAATGCGCAAAACTCCTATCCTAATTTTAATTCCAATTGCTGCATCTTAATCCGTGAATATACAATAGATTTATTTAAATATTTCAACTCAGAATTAATTCAGATTTATCATTTGAACTGATACAAACTATTTAAAAATTGGCCCCTATACATAACCCACTTTAATAATTTTCTGGCAACGCTACTGCTTGAATGGGTAGTTTGATGGTGTGTAGTTGCGCGGTGTATGTGTGCTCTGTGACTGTTTCTTCCTCCTCTGGTACGGAACCAGGGCAGTTCGGACCTGTTCGTCAGGAGGAGCGCTGGAAGGTGCCTGCAGGAGTATTTCCATCCCTGAACTTTAGGGACCCCGCAATATCCGCACCTGCCGCTACTTGTTCCGGGCAACAACACCTTCTCATCCCTTCCTCCTTGCACGCGACACAATGGATTATATGAATAAAAATGAGAATATAGTATATGCTTCACTTTTTCAAGTAAATACTCAGTTTGGTAAGAATAGAACCTTTCGAGTATCTACTTCATTTTGAGAATATACTCAAGTAATGGAAGCAGAGTAGAACATACTCAGACATCCATCTTACAAGAGTACGTACTCATATTTGGTATGAATAAAAGCTAGTATATTCTCAGTTTTATGAGTCCCTTCTCCACTCATGTTAAGCATGGTTAGATGCACACTCACTTCTGAGTATATGTTGATTTTTTTTTACTTAAAACTAAATATGAACAGAAAGTCTGTTTTATGAATTAACCTTACTATGTAAAGTGTTAGCTTCCAAATCCAGATACCTACTCATAAAATTATAAGAAAACCGTTTCATAGTATACCTAAATGGTTTAAATATCCTGGGATTCTAAAAACAGTCGGATGACTTCATCCAGCACCTCATGAGTTATGACTTTCCAACCCACAATCATTCCTTTCTTTTTGCTCATAACCATTTATTTATTGGTTTTCTAACATTGCCATGAACATTCAAGGAGTTTCAAAATCCTGTATTGCTTCATGAAAACATAACCTAAAGGTATCATTGAAAGTCAGATTTATTAGTTAAGCTATGTTAAATCCTAACCCTAAAATTCAGTTGCTTAAGAAGTTAGATTACTTATAGAAAAATAGTGTAAACTTCCCAGGATTCTAGAAACAGTCTACCTTTAATCTGAATCCGGCACCTTATAATTATGACTTTAGAATCCGTGAATATTTTCTTTTTGCCTGATTTATTGATAATAGACTTGCCTGTTTCATTTTATGTACTGTTTTGCAAAATTAATTTACAGCTATGATTTTTTGTGTGTATTGCTTCAATCAATTCTTTCATTTCTTGAAGGATTTATTATTTCTCTAACATTCCTGCTGAAACTTTTATAAAACACAGGATAATGCCAGAGCAGTTTTGATGGGACAGAACCAAATACAGCAAAATCTACCCCTCTAATTCAGAATGCCAAACAACACAACACCACAGAATCAATGAAGCTAGTATGTGGTCAAAGAGTGTAGATAACATGAGTATATGAACAAGTTGGCTGCGGGGATGAGTATGTACTCCCGTGAGGTAGTAGGCGTTTATTCTTATAAAACGAGTATGTTCTCATTGAGCTGAGTATATAATCACAGAAAGTGTTCATACTCATGAGTACAAACTTTGAATAAGTACTTGCTTTTTATTCATATTACCGAATAGGCCTCTGGCCGCAGTGCTTAAATCCTCATCTGCCCCTTGCGAGAGAAAGAAAGAAGAAGAAAAAAAGAACCTTTCTCAGTGATACAGAGGAACTTGTTACTTAAGAAACTCTCGATATACCTAGATAAATCCAGCAGTGTTTGGCATCAGCAATACGATTTCAGAACACGCTGATCTGTATAAGATCCCATATGAAAGGTCACAGATATCATACAAGAATATAAAGCCAGAAACATCGACGATTTTAAGGGCGCCTTTGTTAAGCACGATACCTAAGGATGTTTAGAAGGGTTTTTAAACAGTTATTACAAGAGTGTTACTTAAATAAAAGTTTTGGCCGAATATTTATATATTAATTCACAAGACTTAAAGATATCAAATCTTGTGCTACATAGAAGTATGTTGTTGCTTCACGTATGGAAAGCCAATTTGAAGTAGGAGTTGTATTGTAGTTCAACTGTTGGGGAACCGAACTTGAAGTAGTTGCAACCGAACGTGTGGTATCCGGTAGCCTTCGTCCCAAATTTAAAAATATTAACTTTGTAATTTGACTGTTTCTTTAAATATTATATATTTATGTTTGCCTCGGCTACATCAGTATTATTGTTAGAGACATGGATTTCCTTGCAAGGCGCGGTGCGGCTGAAGAATGTAGGCTTACACAGATTATAATTTTTACTTCACTACATTTATTAACCCTTGATACAATTTAAATAACACTTCACTGATATAGAGAGCTGTGAGATTCTTTTATTAATTACTTGCACTTTTTAACACGTAAACTATTTTCGTCTCACACGAATACGTATTAAATTTCTCGAGGACGCATCTCGCGTCCGGTTAGGGACACTGTCTACAACCAACGCGTCCAGTTATGAGCGCTGTCTACAAGCAACTGACTTGATTTCTACCGCCTAAATTTGTAAATTTCTGTATTTCAAGTCTGTGATTGGCTAATCCTAGTCCAATAGAATACCTTCATTTAACTAAAGCCTTTTATGGTTGTTGATTGGCTATTTTATAAACTGTCACAAAAATTACATTATTGCTTCCAAGAATTACAAGTAGTATTGTTAAACTTTCAAATTCATTATTGCCTCAAGGTTACCTCATTGTTACCTCACTGTTAGCAACTTTTAACCTATTATTCTCACAGCTCCTACATTACTAAATTACGTAATACATTCACATAACTATATTACACATGTATAGAATAATATAAACATATACAATGACTGTAATATACACTTTTTATATATTGTTACATACACATATTGCTTTAAGGCGGGCTGTTATTGAATATATATATTATATAATTAGACTGAAATCATTTAAGTGTTAAAAATACTGCCTCAACATTCACATGACTTTCACTCACTCTTCCTACAAAAGCTTAATCTTCTATCTACTTCTTTTTAATGGAGATAAACTTTCATTACACATTTACACGTTTCGTTGTAGGTATAAGAAGAATACAGTAGGCTAAAGCGACAGACGTATTTTTAAAAATCTTATGTGTTACGTACATTTACATTACTTTCTCTATTCTGTATTATTAATGGATATACAAATTATTGTTACAATGTTTTATTTTCTTATCTAATTCATTTTAATCAAAATAAACCTTTCCAGAAATAACTGCATTACGCATTTCGTTATAGATGCAAAGGGAAGAGGGATAGTGAAATGTTTAGGAATGGGACGCAATACGCTGGACTTAAAAGTCCATACGGTTTCCATGCAGTCGCGAGAAACAACTGAAAATTGATGAGACTTTAAAAGAATAAGTATTGAACAATTTGAATCATAATAAGGGATATTTCGGAAATGGCTAATACCACAACAAAATATATTTGAAATAAATTGTGTGTTTTAAAGATATATACATTTTTTGAGTAGAACATTATCATCTATCGCTTAACGTTTACCAGTTATGCAAGATTATACAAAATTTCTTCCAAATGAAGAAGACTTTATAGGCTATTCCCAGGAAATTCAGGATATACATTTTATTTTTCACGTAATTATCTTTAATATATGGTATTCTAATCAAAATCGTTACAGCCATTACTTATAAAATAAAACATTTCGAAAAATGTTCCATACAGAGGGCAGTTTAGGGTGGGGGGATTCTCTTTAAAATCTTCGTGTCGCATCTTTGGAAGGTACTGAATCTAAATACTAAGTTTGATATTTATCTGACTTTTTGTTTTTGAGTTATGCTGTTCACAGATACACACATGGACACATACACGGACCTATCTCTAAAAATACTCTTTGGGGGGATTTAGGGGACTCAAAAATATGTATTTCCGATGAAATCTCGGTATTGAATTTTTGGATGGTATGTAATATATTATTTACCTATATTTACACGGTAGAAAAAGTAAAAATCCTTTAAAAAAATACACATCGAATCGCTATGTATTGCGTTTGAAATTCCATACTCTTTGCAAAGCAACGGGAAAAAGCCAATACCAACTCACCACTTGAAAAACGTACAAATATTTGAACATTCGTATATAACAGATAATACTCAGAAATGGTTTGCCACAAATATTTTTATTTGACATAAATTATATCTGTCCTTTAAAGAACTACAAGAGTAATTCGGAATGAAGAGGTCTTCAGGGCCTAATTCGAAGAAAATTTAAGATATACATATTATTTGTCATAGCTACAAATATCTAAAATATATGTTATTTTAGGAAAAGCTTTAGAGCCATTTCTGAAAAATAAAACATAACGAAGAATGCTCCATATAAAACGTAGATTGAGAGGGCAGTTTTTTGAAAATCTTGATGTCTAATCCTCGGAAGACAAACTTAAATATCACGTTTTGTGTTTAAGCAACTTTTTGTTTTTGAGTTACGCTGTTAACACACACACACACGAGTCTTTCTCTAAAAATAGTTTTCTTGGATTCAGGGAATCTTAAAGCGTGTATATCCTGTGAAATCTTGGTATAGAATTTTTGGGTGGAATGCAATACTTCTGCTACTTACTATAGGTAATAGAAAAAGTATTAAGTTTTTATGTGAGTAATTTGTAGAATAGCTATGGAAATAAATGATAACGTGTAGTGAAAGTCGTGTGCCTGTTACACGTTAGATCTTTTCCTACCATGTTCCAAGAAAACTAGACATATGCGTACTGGAAGAGCAAAATAAATGAGGAAGTTGTGTTTAGAAAAGGAAACGAATAGGTTTTAAAAAAGAGAAGGAAATATATTTAAAACAAACAACGGGAGAAGAGAAGGAGAGAAAAAACAATAATGGAAGACTAAACCGGCGCCTCCTAAGAACACCTGCTCGCACACTTGTTTCTCTAGGGGCCGGTGCTTTGGCTACGTACACGTCGTGTATTTTCGATTTATACGCTGATCCACTTAACTCCCGTGGTTCGCCAGCAAATCCCGCACCACCCCCTCTAGTAGACAATAATGGCGACCATATTTTTCTTTCCTCCACTAAGCCAATGGTATATACGCGGTTAACCATTATACAAAGTAGCTTGATACACTCGGTCTAGTGTTTATATATAATACTCCCACTACTTCCCATCCCCGAGGCTGCTACTGAATGAAGCCTGGACCGACTGTGCAGTAATCTCTGCAGAAAAATAAGCTCCACTCTTTCTTTAGATTTTATGCTTATTTTTCATGCACAATGAAAACGAGTTCATTTTTCTTGTGTGAAGGAAAGAACTCATTTTCATAATTTTACAATTTTATTTTTACTGGAACTAAATTGAATGCGATTTTGTTTGCATTTGTAAAGTTGATGCAACTCTAGCAATAGACCTGAAGAGAATATATATGCCTTCCGTTCCAGTTGGTAAAACGCTTTGTAATACTTCGGATGCAGTGTATTGATGACGAATACCTTGTTTGGAACAATGATGAGATTTTGATGCCAAGTCATTTTTACTTCCCCTACAACATATAGTAAGTAGGGGAAGTATTACATTCCACCCAAAAATTCGATACCGAGATTTCACCGGAAATACATGTTTTGAGACGCCCTGAATCCAAAAAAAGCATTTTGGAAACATGTCCGTGTGTGTGTGTGTGTGTGTGTGTGTGTGTCTGTGAACAGCATAACTCAGAAACGAACAGTCGGATAAACACCAAACATGATATTTAGGTTCAGTATCTTCCAGAGATGCGACACGAAGGTTTTCAAGAAAATCACCCCACCCCAGATTACCCTTTACATGGGACATTTTTCGAAAATTTTAATTTTCTCAAAAATGACTAACGATTTTGATTAAAATATCACATGTTTAAGATATTTTCATGACAAATAAAATGTATATCTCGAATTTTCTGGGAATGTCTCCAAAAGTATTCTTTATTGTGAACGACTTTTGCATAACTGGTAAACCATAAGAGATAGACAAAATTGTACTGCACAAAAAATGTAGATCGCGTTAAAATACACAATTTACGTCATATACATTGATTTTGTTGAGTGAACCACTTTCGAGATATTGCTTGTTATTCCCTTAAATTTTTCAATACTTATTTTCTCAAATGGGAATTCGTTATTCATTTTTTGGTATTAATCTGTGGCAAAGAGAATGGTGCTGCGCATAGCAATCAGCTATTAAGAGATATGTCTATACTTAAATGCTACTGTATTTTTATATTGCCATTGCAAATACAAAACAAGGGGAACATAGTAGGCCTTAAGCGATAGTCAGACATTTTTAGAACTGGTCGCTATGTGTAAAATGTAATTCTCTTTGCATGTCAAAAGATCGTTTCTGCAAATGTTTATCTCGATTAATATGAAATAGATGGAGAATAAGATTTTGTAAAAATAGTTTGTACAAGAGTAGAGAAGGTCATGTGAGTGTAATACATCAGATTTTTTAATTCTTGCACCATAGGCATGTTAACCTGTCCATAAATCTATATCATGGATCCCAGATTATGAAAATGCATATTAGGTCATTTTGGGATCATTTTGTGCCTTTTTCTATTTTAAGGCATGTATTTCGATTTTACGTCATTCTGTAATTGTCCTGTCTTTTGTGTCTTTAGAGTGTGTTTATTGGAGAGGAACACCTCGCGCACTGCGGTTACACCTCCCGGAAGGCAGGGATGAGGCGAAGGAGCCCGAAGAGGTCCCAGGTCCGCAGGCAGACTGGCCTGGAGAGGCGCGCAGGATTCCCTAATATTTCCAGTTTGAACACCCGCGCACCAGTGAGCGAGGAATCCTCAAGAGGGCAACACAGCGACCCTAACTGGCGGGACAGTATCGTCTGACGTACACGGGGAGAAATCTCTCCACGCCACTGCCTGGCACCACCAACACCGCAGAACCTGAACTCGCACCTGTAATGTGAAATGGAGAGGAAATGGGGGAAAGGAGAGATGTGCTAGAATGCACCACCGCGGCAGTCACCTTCCTGACCAGAGAACAATCACGAAAAACCCCATGGTGAGAGTGGCGTCACCGGGAATTGAACACGGGACGTTGCCGCCTGAGTCATCTCGTTCAGTTTGGGTCTTTATTTAGTATTTATCTTGCGTTTACACTTATATAAGTAGTTTTATGTTATTGACATTTTACATAAAGATAACTTTTCAAACAGAAATGTCACTAATTAACTGAAAAAGAAAAGGAACTTTACCCACATTATCACATTCCTTTTAAGGGTTGGTCTAGAAAGGGTTGCTTGCATGTGGAGAGGTGGTGATTGTCAGGGAAACGGGTATAATCACACTTAGTAACTCATGTCACAAACTAGGGATGACACAGATTAGTTCTCCCTTTTCGTGTTAAAAAAAGCATACAGTCGGGTTAGGTTTGTCATAAGCTGTGAAGTCCTCTACATTGACAATCAGTTTTGTGTAATCTGGCAAGTCAAAATATTTGATGCTACAGTTTTGTAAGACCTGCTTCAAAAACAATTTTCTTATTTTTTTTTCGGATTTTTTAAACAACAATATGAAATAAATAATTCTTATTTACATTTCTAAATTCTCTCATCATTATACTTATGCCCACCTTTTCTGCTTGTACAGAAATTATTAATGGTTCGAGTTGTGCAATATTTAGCCATTCTTTTAAAGTCCTGTCAACATTCGGTTGTTTCTCGGGATTTCATTGAAACAGTATGGAATTTTAAAGCCAGGATATAGCGTTCAGTTCTTAAACATTTGACTATCGCTGTTCCCTTTGTATCTATAACGAAATATGTAACGTAGCAATTTCTGTAAAAGTTTATGTGGATTAAAAATGAAGTAGATATAAAAATAAGCTTTAGTACACACTAATAAAGATAGAGGGTAGAGTGTCATATAAATGTATCACAGCAGATTTTTTTCTTTACAGCTGCACCATAATAATTACTACAAGTGTATTTTAAATTGCATCCACAAATATTAAATAACTTTTTAGAGGAAAGAGTTTAAGCATTTTGATTGCTTGTACTAATTAATCACATGTTCACACGATGCAGAACTTAATTTCTCACCTTTCGTTGACAAATATCTTTATAGATTGTTATGTAGACTTGCAAGATACGCACTCTGAGTTCCAAGAGATTTCCGAGATGTTGATGGAGGATTGATTCCTTTAGAAATCCCCCAAAAAATAATGACAGGGATTGATGTCAGGGCAATGGGGAGACCAAAATATGTGGCCAAACTGATGACGCTGGCGGAAGCGGTGGGACACTATCTCCAAACGTTTCATGCAAGAATTCCAAAACAGAATTAACTGTGTGTGGCCGAGCCCCATCCTGCATGAACCATTGGGTATGCTGTGGAAGATTAGTGGCATGAAGTGCTGGCAGGAACTGGTTTCGCAGCATATACAGGTGACAAAGAGCATTAACCTGTTTCGTTGAAGAAGAAAGGCCCGATTATCCCGTGATTTCAAATTGTAGCCAAAACAGATTTTTTCACCGTAATTGTCCTGTTTCATGAAAGCGCTCGGGACGTTCCCTAGTCCAGAAACTTACATTCTACTTATTCATCACATCATGCTTATGGAAATAAGCCTCATCAAAGAACCATATGTTGTCCAGAATGCCTAACGTCTGCATTGCCCTAGTTCAAGGCGGAGGGCGATGAAATTTTTTCGGTCGTAAAAATCCTTAGTATGGCGTCCTTCCGAAGGGAAGTAAAGCCGGTGGTTCCATATCGTAGATTTATGGCACGTAAAAGAAACTCAAGCCTGATAAACAAGCCTCTGAGCAAAAATTTCCGGCCTTTCACGCCCAATATAGCATGGGACGCTAAGAACCATAGCAGTTAAAGAACGTCCGTAAATATAACTCAATTTAATTTAATTTTTGTCTGCATTGGCCAAGCCGCAAAAGTGTGCCTTTCTTCTTTTTCAGGCTCGCTTAGAGGTACAGCACTGCCATCTTGTGCGGGGATAACAGAAGATATTTCTGAAGAATGCGTTGAATAGAGCACTGCATTGCCACTCTCACGGCTTCCACATTCTCGGGCATTCGACTTGAGAAGCACGTGGGCGCTTTGGCTCTAACTCACTTCTTTGAGTTTCAAATATGTTTGAGATCTATAAATCGTATAGGTAGTTTTTTTTTAGATGGAGCCCAACTTGTGTTGAAATATTGTCGGAAACGTCTCTGTGTAAGAGTTACTCTTGGTTTCTGGGTACAGAAGCACGAATTTCGCTCGTTGCTTAACAGTAAGCCCACCCATGTCAATTATTTTTACCAACTGATAGTGGTGACAGCTAGAGTTATTTCCATACAATACTGCATTTATTCGAGAGTTTTGAAAGTTCGCAATTCTAACAGTGTGACCAAAAAGTGGAAGGAAAACAAATGGTTCAACATCTCGTGCTTCACCCTGTAGGTTCAGCAATTTCAAAGAATACGATATGAATTTCAAGAGCATCCGCCTACTATGAACTATCGTTCATATATAAAACGATTCCTTAGTTTTTAATTTCTCACAAATGACTATAATAACTTGTTTAAAATATGCTTTAATAGGCTAATAAAATGCATATTTAATTTTCTGCGAACATACTATGAAGTCCTGCACATTCGGAATAACATTTATATAATTTGGTTTAAGTGGTACACCGAAAGAAACACAAAATCTTACTATATAAAAATGTAGATCTCGTTAAAATACACAATTTATGCCATATAATTATTTTTGGGATTAAACATTTCTTAGATATTCGTTGATATTGGATTGAATTTTTAAGTGCTTTCCACTTTTTCTGAAGTCGTAATTCTTTTGTTTCTCGTGTATCATGCAAAGATCAACGTCAGCTTTTTAAATATTTTACTCTCTTTTCAGTCTCCATGTGTACTTAACAACAAAATGTGTAATGAAAACATTTCTGCAAATGTTTATTGAATTTACGTAAAACAGAGAGAAACAATTTCTGATGTGATACATTCACATGACTTTCTCTACCCTGTATCGTGGTTACACAAATTATTCTTATTCAAGCTTATATTTACTTTCTCTACTATATAGTAAGTAGGGGAAGTATTGCATTCCACTCAAAAATTCGATACCGAGATTTCACAGGAAATACATGTTTTGAACCCCCTGAATCCAAAAAAAGTATTTTTGGTAACATGTCCGTGTGTGTCAGTGTGTCTGTGTGTGAACAGCATAACTCAGAAACGAACAGTCGGATAAACACCAAACTTCGTATTTAGGATCAGTATCTTCCAGAGATGCGACACGAAGGTTTTCAAGAAAATCCCCTCACCCCGGATTACACTTTACATGGAACATTTTTCGAAAATTTTAATTTTCTCAAAAATGGCTTTAACGATTTTGATTAAAATATCATATGTTTCAGATATTTTAATGACAAATGAAATGTATATCTCGAATTTTCTGGGAATGTCTTCAAAAGTATTCTTCATTGTGAACGACTTTTGCATAACTGATAAACCATAAGAGATAGACAAAGTTTTACTACACAAAAATGTAGATCGCGTTAAAATACACAATTTATGTCATATACATTTTTGTTGAGTGAACCATTTTCGAAATATTGCTTGTTATTCCCTTAAATTTTCTAATACATACCTTTTCTCAAATGGGAATTCGTATTCATTTTTTTTGTCCTGCTAATGGCAGGAGAATAGAATACTCCAGATAGCAACCAGCCTACCAATTCCCCTTGGATCTACAAGAAAATTAGCAATAAGATTAACATCTCGATTAACATGAAGCATATGGAGAATAAGCGTTTGTAAAAATAGTTTGTACAAGAGTAGAGAAAGTCATGTCAGTGTAACTCATCAGCTTTTTTTTTTTTTGTCCTGGTAATGCAAAGAGAATGGAATACTCCACATAGCAACCAGCTCTTAAAATATTTGACTATCGCTTAAAGCCTACTAATTCCCCTTGTATCTACAAGAAAATTAGCAATAAGATTAACATATCGATATCTCGATTAACATGAAGCATATGGAGAATAGGTGTTTGTAAAAATAGTTTGTACAAGCGTAGAGAAAGTCATGTGAGTGTAACACATCAGATTTTTTTATTTACTAAGTTTCAGTCCAAATAAACCTTTTTAGAAATAGCTACATTCACATTTCGTTATAGATACGGAAACAGTGACAGTTTCAAATGTTTAAGAACTGGACGCTATGTGCTGGCCTTAAAATTCCATACTGTTTCCATGCAGTCGCGAGAAACAATTGAATGTTGAAAGGATTTAGAATGACCAAGAAATGAACAATTCGAACCTTTAATAACGGATATCTCAGAAACGGCTTATGCCACAAAAAGAAACTTATTTTAAGTAGATTGTGTGTTTTAAAGAGATCTAAATTCTTTGTATAGTACATTTTTACTTATCGCTTAAGGTTTACTAGTTACACAAGATTATTCAAAATTACCTCCGAATGAAGAGGACTTCATAGGCTGTTCCCCGAAAATTTAAGATATACTTTTTATTTGTCGTGTGGATATATTTCATACATGGTATGGTATCGTTAGTGCCATTTTTAAAAAATAAAGAAGTTAGAAAAATATTCCACATAAAGGGTAGTTTAGGGTGGGGGATTTTGTTTAAAATCGTCGTGTCGCATCTTTGGAAGATATTAAGACTAAATACAAAGTTTTACACATATACACGCACATGTTTCCAAAAATGCTTTATTTGGATTCAGGGCGCCTTAAAAACATGCATTTCCGGTGAAATCTCAGAATCGAATTTTTGGGTGGAAAATAATACTTCCGCTACTTACTATACGTAGCAGAGAAAGTCATAAGCTTTTATGAGTATTCTCTAAAAGAGGGGGTCAAGAAAATGTGTGAATGTAACATATACTCTTATTAGACATAAAACTAATTGATTTTTTAGACAATGTGGACCCAATTGCTGTAAGTAGCCCTAAGTATTTAAAATTCGTTTTAAATTCAGTTCTTCCGCTTCCCTAAGATACATCGCAACGCTATCTAATAAACTAGCTTTCAATCACGTTGAACTGCTAGCGACAGTGGCGCGTACATAGAGGTCGTGTAAACTTTTTTGATTGGCGAACTCGGTCACGTCAGCGCTATCTCTCGGGAACCGTGTAAACCCCCATGTGCACGCCATCTAACGTGTGTAATTGAGGAAACATTGGGAGAACAGACGCTATTCTTTCCTTTGCAGCAAAACGAGATTCCGGTCATTCCCATTTCAGGCCCACTATTTCTCTTTTCTCACTCTGGAAAAGATTTACGAACAAACAGGGAATCTAGGAGGAGCATCGGTAATAATGGATAAATGTTCATTTGTCACGTGACCAAAATGTTGGAGCACTTCTGTAGCAGCAATATATGTGAAAGAAGCAACCACTGCAGCATTCTTCTTTTTATTTTGCCTTTACTGAAGGTCTGCTGCACACAGAAGCAACAATGCTATTCACTATTACTGTAAGGGATTTAACTGCTTTAATAACTGCTCTAGAACAACTCTTTTTGCATGATCACGAGTTTTCTACGTCTTCCCGATGATATTTACATCGAAGGAAATTCAGAAACCAACACATGAATTTGTTTCTAAGGAAACACATATTTACCAACAAATTTGGTGGCTGAAACAGCATAGAATATAAACCAAGGCAGGAAGTAAAATGCACTTGAAGCCTTAATTTACATATTTTTACTTTCTCTACTACGTATATAAGTAGGGGAAGTATTGTATTTCACCCATAAATTCGATACCGAGATTTCACCGGAAATACATGTTTTGAGACACCCTCAATCCCAAAAAATCATTTTTGGAAACATGTCCGTGTGTGTGTATGTGTGTCTGTCTGTGTCTGTGAACAGCATAACTCAGAAACGAACAGTCGGATAAACACCAAACTCGGTATTTAGGTTCAGTGTCTTCCAGAGATGCGACACGAAGGTTTTCAAGAAAATCCCCCCACCCCAGATTACCCTTTACATGGAACATTTTTCGAAAATTTTAATTTTAATAAAAATGGCTCTAACGATTTATATTAAAATATCATATGTTTAAGATATTTTCATGAAAAATGAAATGTATATCTCGAAATTTCTGGCAATGTCTTCATTGTGAAGAATACTTTGCATAACTAGTAAACCATAAGACAGAAACAAAATTTTACTACACAAAAAACGTAGATCGCGTTAAAATACACAATTTATGTCATATACATTTTTTTTTGTTGAGTGAACCATTTTAGAGATATCCTTTAATTTTCCAATGCTTATACTTTTTCTCAAATGGAAATTCGTTATTCATTTTTTTGTCCTGGTAATGCAAAGAGAATGGAATACTCCACATAGCAACCAGCTCTTAAAATATTTGACTATCGCTTAAAGCCTGCTATATTCCCCTTGCATCTACAAGAAAATTAGCAATAAGATTAACATCTCGATATCTCGATTAACATGAAGCATATGGAGAATAAGCGTTTGTAAAAATAGTTTGTACAAGTGTGGAGAAAGTCATGTGAGTGTAACATCAGATTTTAATAATCAGTAATAACAAATTACACTGAACGCCACACTTCGAACAGAATAAATTATGTTACTCAAAACATATTTGAAAACTAATTATCTGTAACCAAAGGTGAATGAAGATTACATACCTCATTCTAGATTTTTCATGAATCAATGAAGCGCACCCAATTTACCATGCCTCTTCTACATCTGCGTCTTCATAATCCAGTCTCAGACTTCACTTCTTGAATCTCTATTATCATCCGTATTATTATTTTAAAACAATACGATTTGAGTCGTGGCATCAACCATAAAAAATTGACTCAAACCTACCTAAATTATGGTATCTTACTGCCATTGTGTTAGTTATAGGTTTTAAATTGGCAGTATTGCGAAAAACCAAGGCAACAGTGATTTATTAGAACTCTAAATAATTCATTCTAAAATAATAAAACATATGTTTGTGCAACGGTAGTGTGCAAATACATTGTGTTTGAAATGCAAACAGAATGTCGGAAACCTTTCTTCGATTCTGAATAATGCACTTCCCATACCCATATCACAATATATTACTTCGTTGTTGTTTTTAAATAACAATTAAATGTTCACTAAATTTTTTAGTGAAATGTCAGGTAAAATAAAAATAAACCTGATATGTGACATTCACATGAATTTTCCTGTCCACTATAACTTATTACTAGAGTTGGGACAAATATCCATTGAGAGAAATCAATTATTACCCTACCTAGTACAGTGACGTAGGTACTGAATACTCGGACCCAGGGATTGCCCAGTCAACAGCCAGTTTTCGTTTGCGTTACTGGCATGATACAGTTGCTGTCTGTGAGCTCTGTGTTTATGTTCTGTTCTAACCCTAGTTTACAGTTCCAGGTTACCTGTGGCACCCTCTCTTTCCCTCGCCGCACTATCGATACAAAGTTGCTGTGTGCACACATTTAAGCCAAAGGATATTTGTCCTAGCTCTGCCTATTACGTTCTCTATCAATTATATATAGTAAGCAGAAGAAGCATTACACTCAGCTCAAAAGTTTGGTAGGGAAATTTCATCCTAAATACACATTTTGAGACTCCCTCAAAAGAAGAGAGTTCGGGAGTTCTTCTAAAGAAACAGTTATAGAAAATTCTCCATGAGTGTATGTATGTGAAAAGCATGACTCACAAACTAAAAGTCGGATAAATACCAAACTTTATATTTATGTTCAGCATCTGCCAAAGACACAACATGAAGATCTGCAAACAAATCCCCGATTCCAAAATACTCTTTACATGGAAAACTTTTCGTTATTCTCGATTTTATATGAAACTGGATCCAGCAAATGCTCAGTTTAACATATTTGCATTCTTAATGAAATGTACCGATATCTTGAATTCTCTGCGAATAGCCTATAAAGGCACCCTCATTCGAAATTAATTTTGTATAACTGTTATAGGTGATAGGCAAAGCTTTAATTTAAAAAAATCTGATGTGTTACATTCACATAACTTTCTCTACCCTATATTGTTTATTAGTGGGTATACAAATTATTCTTACGAAAGTTTATTTTTCTATCTACTTCTTTTTTAACGAGATAAAAATTTACAGAAATAATTACGTTACACATTCCTTATAGATACAAAGGGAATAGCGATAGTCAAATGTTTAAGAACTGGACGCTATATCCTGGCCTTTAAAGTTCCATATTCTTGCCATGACATCGCGGGAAACAGCTGAAAATCGACAGGATTTTAAAAGAATAACAAAGTATTGAACAAATCGAACCATTATTAAAGCATATCTCTTAAATGGTGATGCCACACTAAAAAAACGTTATTTGAAATAAATTGTGTGTTTTAAAGAGCTCTACTTTTTTTTGTGCAGTACGTTTTCGTCTACAGCTTAAATTTTATAAGTTATACAAGATTATATAAAATTCCTTTCGAATGAAGAGGACGTTATAGGCTATTCCCAGAAAATTCAAGACATACATTACATTTGACATGTAAATATCTTTAATATATGGTATTTTAATCAAAATTGTTGGTGCCATTTTTTAGAAAAACAAAAATTTCGAAAAAGATTCCACGTAAAGTGCATTTGGGGTAAGGCATTTTCTTAAAAATCTCTGTGTCGCATCATTGGAAAGTATTGAACCTAAATACTAAGTTTGGTTACTTATTCTACGTTTTGTTATTGAGTTATGCTGTTGACAGACACACGCACATACACACTCAAACACATGGACCTTTTTCTAGAAACGCTTTTTTGTTGTATTCAGAAGGTCTTTAAACATGTACTTCCGGCGAAATCTCGGTATCCAACCTTTGGGTGAAATGTAATACCTTCTCTACCTACAGGTACGTGGCAGAGAAAGTGAGAATGCAGATCTCTTTAAACCACGCAGTTTATTACCTTCTCTACCACTACATTATAGGTAGGGAATGTATTGCATTCTATCCAAAAATTCGACCCAGAGAGTTCACTGGAAATACACATTTTGAGGCTCTCGGAACCCAAAAAAGCATTTTTAGAAATAGGCCCAAGTGTGTGTGTGTCTGTGAACAGCATAACAGAAAAACGAAAAGACGGATAAATGCCAAACTTGGTATTCAGATTCAGTACCTTCTAGGGATGCGACACGAAGAATTTCAAGACAATCACTCCACCCAAACTACCCTTTACATCGAAGAATTTTCGAAATTTCTTATTTTATAAAAATGGCTCTAACGCTTTTGATTAAAATAGCATATATTAATGATACTTACATGAAAATTAAGTGTATATCTTGAATTTTCTACGAATAGGCTCTGAAGTTCATTTCATTCGGAAGGTATTTTATATAATGTTGTATAACTGCTAAATTTAAGTATAGATAAAAACGTACTACACAAAAATGTAGATCTCTTTGAAACACGAAATTTATTTTAAAAATTCTTTATGTGGCATAAGCCGTTTCTGAGATATTTGTTATGAAAGTTCGAAATGTTAATTTCTTGGTCATTCTTGGCTTTCTTGGGTTTTTAAAGAGATGTAAACTTTTTTATGTAGTACGTTTTCGTCTGTCGCTTAACGTTCACCACTTATACAAGATTATACAAAATTTCTTCGGAATAAAGAGGACTTTATATGCTGTTCCCCGATAATTCAAGATATACAGTTTATTTTTCATATAAATATCGTTTATGTGTCGTATTTTAATCAAAATCGTTAGTGGCATTTTTTAGAAAATAAAGCATTTCGAAAAATGTTCCCTGTAAAGGGTAGTTTGGTGTGGGGGAATTTTGTAGAAAATCTTCGTGTCGCATTTGCGAAAAATATTAAACCTAAATACCAAGTTTGGTATTTATTCTAATTTTCGTTGTTGAGTTGACACACAAGCAGAAACACACACGGACATGTTTCCAAAAATGTTATTGGATTCAGGGGCCTCAAAACATGTATTTCCGGTGAAATCTCGGTATCGTATTTTTGGGTGGAATGCAATACTTCCCCTACTTATTATACATAGTAGAGGAAATAAATTAAAAAATTCTGATTTTCACCAAAATGGCTGTAATGATTTTTATTAAAAAACATGTTTAAAATGTTGTCATAACAAGTTAAATATTATCTTGAATTTTCTGAAAATAGCCCGTGAAGTCCTGTTGATTCTAAATTATTTTTACATAATTAGCTAACTGTAAGAGACAGACAAATCTTACTACATAAAAAATGTAGATCTTATTAAAGCACACAATTTATGTCATTTTGGGGGGGGGGTGAAATGAATTATTTCAGAGATATTCCTGGTTAATTTTTTTTTTTTTTTTTTTTTTATTTATTTATGGACGCTCTTTAACTACTATGGTTCTTAGCGTCCCATTCTATATTGGGCGTGAAACACCTGTAATTTTGCTCAGAGGCCTCTTTATCAGGCTTGAGGTTCTTTTACGTGCCGTAAATCTACGACACGGGACCACCGGCTTTACTTCCCTTCCGAAGGAAGCCGTGCTAACGATTTTTACGCCCGAAAAAATCCATCGCCCTCCGCCGGGTTTGAACCCGCGACCTTGGGAACTAGAGGCTAGCACGGTACCACCAGTCTCCTGGTTAATGATATGAGTTTTCAAATACTTATACTTTTCTCAAATGGGAAGTCGTTGTTCATGTTTTCCTCGTGGTCGTGCAAAGAGCATGAATTTCAGTCATCACTTGCGACCCCTCTTTAAAAATACGACTGTAGTTTTACCTCGTGCGTCTTGCAGCAAAAAGTGTAAACGTGAATTGAAAGCTTATCTGGATTAATAAGAAGTAGTTAGAATAATAAGAATTTGTAAAAATAGTTTGCAGAAGAGTGAGTATAGAAAGTAATGCGAATGTAACAATACACGATTCTCTTTTTTTATTTTGGTGTTCGGAACCTTGGCTTTCGAAAGTATGGCTTTGCAAAGAGAGCCCCCCGAAACACCATACTCGGAAATAAGACAATCGGAATCTCCGCATTTCGCATAGATAGGAGTATGGTATTCGGAAACATATCGCAGCTATGGAAATTAATGCTTTCATTCACTGTTTATCTATGACTGCAAAGAAATGAGGGAATGACATTCCAGCTAAATGCCCTTGTGCAGTCTTATGATAGGGTACCACTCTTCATTGTAGGGAGACCTTTTTCACAAACTGGATTAAAATACTAAAAGAAATAGTAGAGGTCTGCACGTACCAAAATTCTGAGTCCCGGCACGATTTGAACCAAGCCCGAGAATAGGTTATACTGTACCACCTATCCACCGAGCGGGATGGCTCAAGCAGTAACTTCTGTGGCCTACATTCGGGAGATCCGGCTTCGTACCTCGGCGACCGCTCACTCTAGCCGATGGGATTTTTGTGGTTTCCCGGTTCGGTAGGCGAATGCTGGGGTGATTCATCTGCTGACATGACTTCCCCGCCCGTAATTTCCTGTAGGTACCTATCATCTTCCTTATTTGTTTCAGGGTTGTGGGACCAGGTGAAGGTGTTCGGTGGGTTGCGGCTGGACGGTAGCTTGTGCTCTGTAGAGGTTTCTTACCGGCGTCGCTGCGGGAACTCTCAGTTTGATCTCTGCCCACGATTGGGTTCAACCCGATAGGGGGGTTGGTTTCTTGGGGATAGGACTGAGCCGCACCGCATGTGTTCAATCTGGAAACTTTAGGAATCCCGACAATGCTTGTGCCCTCAGCATCCGAATTTGGTCGCCCTTCGGGTCTCTCCCCTCTTCCCTTTCTCCCAAGGTTCACTTTGGAAGCAAAAAAGGGCCATTGTGGCCAACGTCCGGGGCTCCTTCGTGACATGTATATTTACCTGTACCCCCCTGTAATTGTCTAATTTTCTTTTAAATTGACTTATTTTGGCTTTTATTATTATTATTATTATTATTATTATTATTATTATTAGTCCACGAAGCGCTGCTGCTTTACGGTACAAGATACTCCGGTTCGATGTTCCGTACCTAATGCGTTTATTGTGGGTGGACGGTGGGAGGGGCAGCTTGCAGCTGTTGTGCTTTATTATTATCCGCAATTGGTGGAATCGAACATTTATTTATTTTTACTAGTATTACTACTGCTCGTATTACTGTGTGCATGCTGCGGTAATTTTGCGTCTGGTATCTCAACAATGCTGACCAAAAAATATGATTAATTAATTTTGTTCCTCTCTATTTTTAAGCCCGAGACCGGCCCGACAAACATTTTTCAAATTAAACCCGAACCCAGTCCGCAGGCCAGGCTGATCCTAGGCCCGGGGTTTGGCCCAAGCCCGTACAGACCTTACTAGACAGGGAACAATAGGTATAAATTGAAACGAAAATAGGAATAAAGAATGTCATCGGCCATTTACCCCAAAACAAGTGATAATAAAATCACATAAAGGTATTTTCTGACATTTGTAAATTCAATAAACCTTGGCACATTGTAAAGTAAATAATGCACGTAAAGGAAAAATAGTATGTATGTTATACATCATTATAACTGTGCTAGTGCTATTATCACAGTTCCAATAGTTTAGCAAAGCATTTATTTGTACATAGATTCCGAATAGTAAAATGACTGGTTAGAATCAGAGGAATCCATGAATGATCAGCTAGTAAAGTTTTTGTTGGAAAATTTTATCTCGTTTGTGTGATAATTTTTTTTTTTATTCAAGAAAAAGTTATATGTGTATAAATATAGCCATTAGAATAGCATAATCATTAAGAAATCATTATAAACATAATGTCACGGGAATACTTCATTCCGCCAAGCGATGACTGGATCCATTTCTGCGTAGAGGCACCCAGCGGGAGGAATCCACTGCCTCCAACGGTAGGGTGATGATGAGAATATGGGTGGAATGAGAGGACCTACAGCTTTTGCCGTGGTCTCCGAACCACTTGGGCCTTGCTAATACTTCACGTGATCAAGTCAGAGGTGAAGGCGTGGATATGGTCGACTTAAAATCGCCACCGCAGAGCCGAGAATCGAACCCAGGACCCTCAATACGAGAACAGAAAACCAAGCCATCGCGCTACCCCGTCCCCCGCTGTAAACTAAATGTTCTACAGGCAATATTGGGCATGCAGTATTACTTAAGTGGAGGTGATGCAGCATGCCCTATTAAAATAAAACATACGCACACGCACGCACAATCATATATATATATATGATTTATGGCTTCAGGGTAGCTAATCTGTGCCGGATTTTCTTAATCCGCCACATGTTTGTTTTCTCGCGTACTTTCGCTATGATTTTATTGTTAATTTGCCGGTCCACCGCTGGGTGTCGTTCGTGCCATGCTTGTCTATCGTTTGTTCGTGGTTGGCGAGGGGCGTCACCCTGGCTCTAGTGGTCGGGCCACTTTGTCCGGCTTAATGTGCTTGAAGTGTGCTGTTCTTCGAATGGCGATCTGGTAAGTTCCTTCACACCTTTACGTAATTACATTACACGAACTAAATGTCCGTGTCCGTTTTTCTAACCGTCTCTTGCTTCCTGCTCGGTTCGTTGACAGCTCTCTTGTAATATATAATATGTAGCCGGAAGTTTTGCAATGCAGATTTATCACTTTAATTGTGTTTAAGACGTTTAAAGTTTAGCCAGAGGGGTTTCAGATAATTAAGGGTTCCTATCGTAAATGTTTCCTAGGAAGGAAAAATGGGTTTCTTAGCCAACTTATGGCCAATTATGTAATGTCAATTCCCACCCTTTGTGGTGTCAAACATACTAAGACTTAAAAGAAGATCATCGATGTTCAGCAAGATGCCTTAAGAATAACTTGTAAATTTTATAACTACATCTCTGCTGCCTTTCCATGCATTTATTTATGGGATGAAAATGTATTTTCTAAACTACATTTTCGTGCTTTTTGTGACGGCTTCTGGGTGTATAATTCCCCTTCTTTAAGGTGTGGCGGTAGGACAGGGGAGCGGTGCAGTTTTGGTAGCAGTTTGCGTAGTTTACCAGTCCGTATTATGATTTTTATAAAATGCTCTATATGTCATTTGTCATGTTTTAGCTCGATAAGTGTTTTAGGCTTGCCTTGCACTATTTCTAGTTGTATTTTTCGTATTCCTGATAGTTTAAGTGGCTTTTGTTTGATCATGTCTATTTTTTACTACATTTGGACAAATTACCTAAACCGGAGCTGCTCTTTGAGTTTAGTCTCCGTGGAGGTCAAATGACGACCTCGGTTGATGATGCGGTTGCTTTTGTTGATGCGTTGCATCAGTTGAAAGACGCTAAATTCGCTACTTTGCCTGAGAATCATGAGTATGTGGAGCGCTTGCTGAAATGTTCGATGAAATGTCTGAAATTCTGTCCTATACAACATTATGCATAGCGTTTAGAGTAGCTAATTTCTTGCTATCGTAATAAAATTCAACTCAGTTAGACCAGTGGAAAATGTTAAAGCACAATTTTCAACTGTGCTGGTTAAGCTGCCTACTTTGGATTTGAATGTGTCTGAAGGTTCCCTTCTTTTGATATTCCTGCTACGCGTCCGGTGCAAGAATGCTTACAGTGAGTCGTGAATTGCGTCTTTTGCATCTCTCCAGTAATTAGTCGAATCTACAAATACTTTTAATGTATTTGATGTTAGTTCTCGGTAGAACTTTTGAAGTTCCCAGGAGGTACCGTGGAATGTGCAGGTTCGCCATTCGCAGCTATTGGAGGCGATTTCGTCTAAATGTAATGGCCTTCTTTTACAGCCTTTGCTATTTGCTAAAACTTCTTCCGAACCGTTGGGTGTTTTTCACCAATCTAGGTTGGATTCCTCTATTCCTCGTCGTGAACGCGCAAATGTCATGTCAGAGTGTTATTTACGTCCACAAGATTTACGAAAATTCTTTGTAGATTTCATGAAAAGAGTTGGACTCTTTGCACAGATTTTAAGACTCCCGGATTCTAAAAGTGGACCCTGAGGATCGCTCCAACTTAGTCTTTTTAAATAGACCAAATACATTTGAAGAATTAGAGTCTGAATGTGCGAATGTAGATAAGTTCCGAGTTGGGATATGAAAAGTCGACCTCCTCCGCCGTTGTTTACCGCATGAACAGGATTGTAGAGCAGGATGCGCGCCCTTCGCGTCCGCAAGGTCGTTGTTATAAATGTAAGTTCGACATTACGTAAAGGGGCGGTGTAAAATAATTGCAAAATTGAAAATTACCAGAAAAATTTCAGTTAAGGTTATATTAAATGTATGTATTAATCACTTTAAATATGCTAATATAAAATCCTCTGTGTACAAAATGGTTATTTATATCTGTCCTAAACTTTTATTTTTGGCTTAAAAAATCAATATGAAGAAACTGTTCTGCAGGAATTGATTAGCTATAATTAGTGAACTATAAAAACATTGTTTTCGTGTATGTATTACTGAATTTATCAATTATATGAGTTATGGAAAATACTAATTGCAAATGCATTGCTTAATATTTCTTAACAATTGTACAGCAATAAGCTTTACTGAAAATTTCAAGCATGTAGAGTTTTAGATTAAAACTGCGATAAGCACGATATGTTGGATAGCAAAAACATAAAAATGCTTAAAAAAAACGAAAAAGTAACAGCTGAGAATAACAAACCTGCACTCTGTATTCTGTTTAAATGACCGTTGGAGCTTTATACATGGCCCATAGTAAGAAAACAATAGTGCAGATTGACAGCTAAAAGCATATGCACAATAAAACGTTGTTTGCATTCACAAGATTTTCCTACTCACTCTTCTACAAATTATTTTTACAAAAGATTATTATTGTCTACTTCTTTAATATAGATAAGCTTTTATTATGTATTTACACATTTCGATTTTTTAAAAGCGAATCGCTATGTGATGGCTTTGATTCCGTGCTCTTTACACGACCACGAAATGAATAGCGACTTAAAACTAGTAAAAGGTATTAAGTATTTGAAAATTCAACCAATAACAATGGATATCTAGGAAATGGTTAAGGCAAAAAAAAATTATAACTGTTTTGCATAGCGTGTTTTATCAAGATCTGTATTTCTGATGTAGAAAGATTTTGTCTATCTCTTACGGTTTACCATTTATTGAAAAGTCATTCAGAATGAAGAGGTTTTCATAGGCTGTTTACAGAAAATTTAAGATACACATTTTATTCGTCATTTAAATATCTTAAATATTACATATTTGAATCGAAATCGTTAAAGGCATTTTTGAGAGAATAAACAACTTTTAAATCTTTTCTATATAGTTTTACCTCCCAAACAGTAGTTTGGGGTGCGGGATTTTCTTGAAAAGTCTTCCTGTCGCACCTTTGAAAGATACTGAACTTAAATACTCATTTTTGCATTTAAACAATTTTTCGGGTTTGAGTTGTGCTTTTCACTGACACACACAGACACACATGGGCGTTTTTCTAAAATGTTATTTGATTCAGGGGGCCTTGAAATGTTTTGTTTCTGGTGAAATCTCAATATAGAATTTTTGGGCGGAATGCAGTTCATTGTCTACTTACTAGGTACGTGGTAGAGGAAATAAAAGGAAGAAGGGGGTAAAAATATTAGAAAACCATAGTGTAGAATGACAGTAGGTACAAAGCATAAGCTTAATAGAAATGTATATTTACGTCACTGTTTGCTAAATTTCATGCATGTGTTGGCTTACTCGCAATGAAAAACCAGAGGAACTAAATGGAAACATTCCATTGCCATACACAACTACCTACCATCTACCAGATAATTGCAGGGTGATCCGTTTGAGACGTCAGGAAATTAAAACGTTTAGAGGTTAATGCACACATTTCTGAGCAGTGTGCTGCAATACAAGCATAAGGATGAGATTAACAATGAGTGATGTTTCAACTTCACCCGTGTGGCATGGCAGCGCTATCGTGCATAGGAGACAATATGGTGGTAATGACACAGCATTGCTAGAGCCCACGGAAGTCACTTATCAGCACAACAGAATAGGCCATACAAATGTATCGGAGGATTCATAGACGGTACCTTAAGATAGAATTAATTGTTCTTCCACACAAGCCGTGTGTTGGGCAAGCCCGGGACTTAAAGTACTTACAACATTGTAGGTCGCCATTAGGGCATGTCATCTCAATACAGTTTGAGATCTCTTTGTGGTTTACCGGGAAAAATACGAATCAGTGGGGAATTTAATGTCGTACCGGCAAGTTGCCATGGTAGCTCAGTGGTTAGAGCAACCGGACGGAGACCGGGAGATCCGTGGTTCAAATCCCGGTAATGGCATTGAATTTTCCAGTCGTCTGGTACCATAAGATATTTCAGCAAAAGCAAGCTTTGATGCAGCGTAATTACGAAGCTCGTCTCAAGTTTCCTGCCATGATGCGTGAGAGGCAGGGAGCGGACGATCAGTGGTCAAATCAATGGATTTCATGGACAAAGCCCCATCTCATATGAGTGGCCGAGTCAACAAGCCTAACTGCGTTATTTGGAGAACTTTAAATTGAATTGAGTTTTTTTATTTATGGACGCTCTTTAACTAGTATGGTTACCAGCATCCCATACTATATTGAGCGTGAAAGATCGAAGATTTTGTTCAGAGGCTTCTTTATCAGACTTGGTTCTTTTCCGTGCCGTAAATATACGACACGGGACCAACGGCCTTATTTCCCTTCCGAAGGAAGCCATGTTAAGGATTTTTACGCCTGAAAAAAAATCCATCGCCCTCCTGTGGATTTGAACCCGCGACCTAAGGAACTAGAGGCTAGCATGATTTGGAGAACTGAGTACCCATACGTCTCATACGACGCATTTTACATATCATACGACACAATGAGCACGCTGTTGTGGCGCGACCACCATTTTGTCTCCTATGCACGATAGTGTTGCCAAGCCACGTGGATGAGGACTGAAATATTACTCATTGTTAACTTCCATTCTTTCCGCTTATATTAAGCAAACTTCTCAGAGATGTGTGCATTAATCTCTTGTATATATCGTTTTACTTTTCTGACATCTCAAACGGATCACTCTGTAGAAAAGCTTTCAATATGCTTAACACTTTGCCATATGACGGGCATGGAATGTTGCCTACCTTGCAGGGTTCCAGAAAAGTAGAGTAGATTCATCTCTACTTTGCATTAAGCAGATGAGATCACTAATAAATTTTCTTTTCCATCTTTCAGGGCTTAGCATGTCGATAATTTGAAAATGCTGTTAGCATTCTAAATTAGCCATACGTACGGAATTAATTGTTCTTCTACACAAGCCGTGTGTTGGACAGCGTTGGAAAGGTAGAATCAGGCGACTGAAAAATTCATTGCCATAGCCGGTATTCAAAGTGGTTCAAATCCGTGGTTCAAATCCCGGCTATGGCATTGAATTTTTCAGTCGCCTGATTGTACCTTTCCAGCCATACGTACCTTTCTAGCATCAACATTATGTATCAAACACATATGTTACTTCTATTATTCTTTGTGCGTTGGAATTAAAAGTCCATATATTCTTCTGTGTCTTTAAGGAATGTAAATTATATAACAAGTCTTTGACGAATTACTTTATTTACCTTAATGTTCTCAATATAAACTGGTTCTGTCTTGACTATAGAATTCTTTGTTTGAAGCTGTATATTTTTTCCAGATATTGGCTTTTATAAAAGCTTCAAAATTAGCAATACATATAAAAGTATTTTATAGAAATGGTAACGAGATTTCTGTATTATTATTGATCATTCCTCCGTAATGCAGGTTTTTTTAGCTGTAATAAAAACAAATATAAGGTACAAAATAAAATTTAAAATCTATCTACCAATATCTTATATAAACCTTATATTATTATACAAAATATATACATATATTATCAATATCTATATTGTGAACCTGTATTCTATCAAAAAGTTTAAAACTAATTTGTTTATTTTTATTGCTTTATAGTCTCAGCTGGTTCACTTTTACTTCTAGCTCTTAGTAGTGACCAGAGTTTTGCACCTATTCTTTGAGAGCGTTTTCGTGTGGCATAAAACCAAGCTTTTCAATCTCACACAGCATAAGTCACTTTCCGAGTTTCTGTAAAAGCAAACATGAAGTCGTCAGCGGTTTCTCGGATATGGGGAATTAGTAAATTAGATTCCACCACAAAAGCAGCGGAAAATAAGTAAAACTTTGAAAGCTGTTTAAGGTTCTCAAATTATTACACCTTCTTTATTTCCGATGTTTCAAATGAGACTGCTGCGTTCACGAAACTCTGCAGCTCTCTTCAGAAGTTTTCTGTACCGCATTGTGGGGACGTGTAGGTGAGTAATATTACGATGCTTATTCTTTGAACCACCATGTCCATGACCACCGTATCTCCTTTTACGCTGATGAGGTCTGATTGCGTTATGATTATGCACAGGGTTGTAGCTTTCGGAAGTGCCGACATTTTCTAGTTCTGAAGCTATGTCCTTTATTAAATGTTGTCTGCTTTTTGACCATTTATTTGCAGAGCGTTTATCTGAGCTAGTTTTGAATGAATTCTTGTTTGGGAACCTGTAGCCTTCTGAATCATAAGAAGGGTGTCTAAAAGAAGACTTTTCGTGCTCTAGCGTCATTTTTGAATAGCTGTTGTCTTCCTTGGGTGACGCTATACTTTTACTATCTTTAAACGGCGCCTCATTTGGGAGATTATGCTTTCCGTTGTACCTTAGTTTGCTCTGAGTACTTTCTGCATTCTTCAAGTCTGCATCAACTCTTCTTGTGCCTTGAAACCGACTTTTGGACGGTGTACTATCATCGACTTTAGAACGAAAACCTAGGATCTCTGAGCGACGGAATCTTTCAAGAGCCTGTAATTGTTCTGTCAGAAAAGAGTACACGTAATTTACCTGAGCCTTTTCACTATCTGGCAATTGTAGATATTGCGCAATAAGTTCTCTCAACAATTCTGCTTGCTGGTTCAGCTTCTTTAAGTCCACATTTTGATTTGGCTTAGATACTGTCAGACTCACATTCTCATTCTCTTTTGTTTTATTATGTGGACGCTTATTCTGTTTCATAAATAGAAAATTATCTGGAACGCTAAACTCACTTGGGGCAATTTTTCCTGGCTCTGGAAGTTCCAGCATCCAGAGGAGGAATTCACGCAGATCTGGCTGAAGACTAATGCAGCTCCGTTTGCTCACTTCCTCTTCAACGAGCACATCCAGTAGTTCCATAACCTTGCTGAGAAGGCTTCCTGTCTTTTGATGATATTGCTCCTCTTCCTTCTCTAGCATTTCCTGCGAAATCCCCGTCTCATAACTTGGTTGCTTCTCCTGGCTTCCATAGTCTGTTTTCTTCAGTGCATCTCCGAGATGCTGCTTAAGCTTCTCGGAAGCTTTAACAGTTTCGAATACAAGATCTACCATCTTATTTGCTAGCGCCCCATTAATTGTAATGTTTAGTTGTGAATCATCGTTAAAATCCTTAGGCATATTAAATGACTGGTACTCAACTGCAACTGTATTTTCTGCATTCCTCTTATCGCTGTCCCTTTGATCCCATTTTGAAGTTGGAAGGCTCTCCCTAGCGTCCATCGTTGTAACGTGCGTGGAATTATCTAATGTATTATTACGCTGAATAGCATCCAAGTTAGTGTTAGTACTTCGTGAAAATGTTGATTCATTTTTTGATTTGGTGGTGTCCAGTACAATGTCCAGTATGACTCTGTCATCACCAGTTGACGAATTTTCATGTGTGTAATCCTCCATTTTGTTTCCACTCGAATAATCAATGTCATCAGGCTGTTCTTCAAGTGTTTGAGCGATGTAGTCTTTATCATTGCGTTTATTTCTCAGCAGAATTTTAGAGGACCCTAGAGACATTTCCTTAACTTTTGTCATACTGTCTGGAGATAAAATGCTATCTTGTAAGATTTCTGCCAAGTGCTGTTTTTTAGTAATTAGCGATTCATAACGAGCTATGTTACCTCTTGCTTTTGCGTCTGCGATTTCATACCGATTCCTTGAATTTTCATGGTTTTCAGTTATTTTTTCAGCCGATTTGTTGCCTGGTATCCCGTTATTTAGCATATTTTCTTCGATCATAGTATTTTTATTTATTTTGTGTTCTATGTTTTTCTTGTTATATGAATATTTTGGAGAATTAAACTTTTGCAGAACACGAGATTCTTTACTCCCACCTTCGTGTTGTCTATTGATATTTTCTAAATGAATTGGTTCTTTAGGAAGCACATCGTTATTGTAATTACCTCTTGAATTGGCGTCGATGAATAATCCGAAATTTGGTAAATTTTGCAGAGTATGTTCAGTTTTACTCGCAGCATTACTGTGCCCTGAGACATTAAATACCGCATTTTGAACATTAAAGATAACATCTGTCATTCCATTGTTTTTTGAAACTGGAATTTCCACAGCACTATTCGTTGTAGAGACTTTTTTGTTCTCTCCTGTTTTCCAATTAGACTCTGTAAATTCATATGTATGTTTATTATCATTATTATGTCTATTATAAAAATCTATCGCATAATTTAATGCCGTGTCATTCAAGGTATTAGACTTATTCGCCATAACATTGGGGCTGTTCTTGATAGGCAAAATATCAGTTTGTGATACCTCTGTTTTACAGTTTTTGTCCTCTTTTTCCAAGTTAAATATCTTACTTAAATTTCCACTTTCTAAAGTTGTACTTTCTTTTACACTTTCTCTCAGATTCATGCCTTTCTCTAAAGCATGATCCTCTATTCTGGTTGTTTCCTCAACGATATGTCCTTTTTTAACATTCAAATCAGCGTTGTGTTTCAGAGAAGGATCCATTTCATGCATATCGCCTGCTCGTTTGTATCTCATATGAGCATTATAGCCCATTTCATCTTGACCAATCTCATCCCAGGAGGTAGCTGTATGATTTAATACGATTTCGTTCAAGGCGTTATTTAGTTGTTCAAGTTGACCTTCATCCAAGCGAGTTGCTTGCTGGTTTTCATTTGCTAAAATGTTTTTCCTAAGTAGGCGTCTTGGATTGTTTTTATCAGTGCTGCTATTTTGATTACCTTCATCTGTTCTCCTTAATGAACTAATTTTCGGGTTATTTTCCATAACATTCTCTTCGTAATCCTTTCCTCTATCGTTTTGTGTAATGCTGCGATTGTAACGTGCTTCGAGTACTTCCTCAGACATTTCTTTGTCAAAAAGAGAAATTTTGTTTGATTCGCTTGTTATTAAATCTGAGAAAACTTTCCCGCTTGGGATGTGGTTCAGAGATGAATCATTATTATCTGAATAGTCTATATTTGTTGGGTTTTCGGTATTTAAGTATTCTGTTCCACCAAACGGTTTTTGCACGTACATTTGTTTTTCTCTCAGGCTTGTAGGATCTAACTTACCTAGGTTTTCTTTCCTATTTAGTTTTTGGCTTACCTTTGAATGTTCCGGCCTACGTTTGTCCACATCAGACTCATCATAGTAATAATAATCATCATTGTCGCTGCTGCCGTCAGAATTGTCTCTAGTCTCGTCTATAAAAGAATGTAGTCTTCTCCCTATTCGCCGACTAAATCCACTCCCATATTTTGAACGAGCTTTGTGATTTTCTTCTTTAAGAGCAAGTATCATATCCTCCACTTGTCTCAGCATATTATTTTTATGAACTCCATCTTCTCTATTCTCGCCATCAGTATGCTTCGCCATGTACTTATAGGGCGAAAAATCTTTGGGGGCATATTTGCCACCTGAATTTAATTTACTGCCTCCTTCTTGTCGATATTGTCGCTTTCCTTTCCTCAAATGCCTCCTAAATCTTGAAGCATAACGTTTACGTCTTAATGGTTCTCTAAATTTACTATGGTGAGCAGCCGAAAGCTCATTTTCTTGAACAACATTCTGTGCGTCACCACTCATCAATCCTTCCTGCTGTTTTTCCTCACTTCTTTTATTTATGTTGATTAACTGATGATTACTTTCAATATTTTCACCTTGAGCAGCTTCTTCAGAGTCCACCTGAGCGTGGTTTTCTGAGGTCAATAAAGTACCGTCCCCATTAGATGGTTTTATATTTTCATTTTCGCCAAGGATGCTCTCTGAGAAAGCCAAATTGGTTTGTTGCTTCGGAGCATCGCCATTTATTTCTCTTGAATTTCGCTTATTTATGTCGTCCTTCAGCTTGACAGCTTTAGTCTTTTTTTGTATTCTAGATGTTTCTTCTACAGTATTTGCTTTTTGTTTGATATTTGTTTTTTGCCTTAAGCTCACTTCAGAATCCTTTGCCTTATTTTGGGTTTTAGGTTGAGTGATTGAAACCTTATCATTCTTGGAACCGTGTAATAGTTGTGTTCTAAGAATAATGTTACTATCTAATTTGGTTTTTGGCAAGGATGCATGGTTTTTGGAATACAGGGCTATTGGGGCGACAACGTTTTCTATTTTATGTTGTCCTGAATGCGTTAAACCTTTTTGTGCCGAATTAGTAATTGTCGCGGCAGGCCTGTTAACGAGATTAGGAGTTTTGTGCACAGAAGACGACTCTGACCATTTGGATTTTTGGGTCTGGCTCACCTTTCCTTTAGTGTTAGAGATAGGCACACGCTCCTGTTTGTGGCTGCTTTTGCCAGAAAGATCGTGGACTGAATTTGAAAGAGATTTTGATAAATAATTTTCATGAGACATTTGGAATGTCTTACTTCTGACAGACTGGCCGCTCTTTAAGTCCTTATCTTGGGACATCTGGGATGCTTTACTTCTTGAAGGTTGTTTTGTCACTAAGTTATTTTCGTGGGAATTCTGGTATAAACTGCCAAGAGAGGCAACTTTGTTTTTATCTGCTGAATCTTTAGTCTTTTCATTGTATTTATTCTTGATGAATGCTGTTTTTTGACCGGACGAATTTTCTGTTGAAAAAGTTTTTGTTTTATTTTTCTTGTGAGCCTCAGGCAATTTCATGTTTTTGATGGCAGCTAATCGTTTCTCTCCAAATATTTCGTCATCAGTATCAACTGTATCATTATTTGCTTTGCTTACCATCTCTAGCACTTCTAGCACAATTGGATTTACAATGTCCAAAGCTTCTCCTGAAGAAGACCCATCGGAATTGAATGAAGCTTGCTCAGAAGCTTCAGAAAGTTCTTGTTTGTTTTCCATTTCGTTTAATGGCTGTTGATCACTGAGATTTTCAATTTGAGCACGAAATGCAGATTTAGAGTCTCTAGGTGTTTCCTGGTCATTTAATGCAATATCATTCATAGGTCTAAGGTCATTTGCTTCTGAAAAATTGTCGGTTAATGAAGAGGGCCCCTTGAAATTGCTGGAAAGTAATGATTCTTTTAAAGATGGTATTTCATGCACGCAATCCAAATCATAGCCGGATCCAGGTACTACACTGGATGGTGAATTCACAGATGAACTTGCTTTATCGCTTCGCTTAGAAATCATAGAGTTGTTCGGGAGAGTGTTTTCTTGATAGGAGGCTATGTATTGAACATTAGAGGTTCCTTTTTGGACCATATTTGAAAGTGGATAATTTAACGGAATATCAGATGCAGCAGCCGCCTCTGTGTTCACAATATCTATCTTGTTGTTAACGATAGAGCTGGATTTCTCATTATTGCTATTCTGTACTTCATTTTGCTGACTTTTGCCTCTCCAACGACGTCTTCTGATTTTATTTCTTTCACTTGATTGTTTATGCTTATACCCTTGGCCAAATTCGTCTGCATTTTTCTGTAAGTACCCTGGCGGAAAAACCACGTACATGCCCTCGAGTTGTCTCTTCTCTTTGTGGCTTTCAGACAATTTTTGTTGAGAATCCTCAATAAGATTTTCGCCTTTTCCATAACGAAACATCTGTGCTCTCTTCATATACAAGTTAAGAACTCGACGCAGCGTGTGTGGATCCCTTGCAGCTTTACCTGCAACCTGAAACAGTATTCAGAAGTAGTTTAATGCGTTTCCTTAGTCTTAAAAGTATTATTCTTAGCTTAGACCTAGTTCTTAGCACTAAGTTTTACTCTTTTATTGGGTAGGAATACTAAATTATTCGTAAGAGCAATACGTAGGTCATTGAATACACGTTTGCTAATGTTATACCATACACAATTTGTAAGGATAGTTATTAACAAATGAGTACGTTCCTAAATCTAATTTTTAGGGTATTAAGGGAGAAAATAATTTTTGTACACCCTTGATATACTTCGATTAAAATATTAGCTCTTATATACCACAAGAATAAAAAATTATTTTTGTTTGACACAAATTTCGTGTGTGGATTTTTACTTTCTCTACCACGTATATGGTAGGTAGAGAAATTATTGCATTCCACCCAAAAATTCGATATTTAGATTTCACCGGAAATACACGATTTGAGGCCCTCTGAATAAAAACAGCATTTTTAGAAAAAGGTCCGTATGTGTGTCTGTGAACAGAGTAACTCAAAAGCGAAAACTCGATGAATATCAAAGTTAGTATTTAGGTTCAGTACCTTCCAAAGATGCTACACAAAGTTTTTCAACAAAATCCTCCACCCCAAACTACAGTATATATGAAAGTTTTTTCCTAATTTTTTATTTTGTAAAAAATGGCTGCAACGATTTTCATTAAGATACCATATATTAAAGATATTTACATGACAAATAGAATGTGTATCTTGAATTTTCTGGCAATAGCATATTTCCTCTTCATTCGGAAGGAATTTTGTATAATCTTTAACTGAAAACGTTAAGCCAATACACGAAAACGTACCTACGAGGGGATGTCAGAAAGTAACGATTTTTTTTCTGTGTAAATACCGGCGCGCCGAAATTCACCAATCACGGTAACAGAGAGGCGTGACCCTGGGCAACGCTTGATATGCGCGACATTGCCGGTGAGCTGTTCGGTTTTTCACAGGGAGCCATTGTGTCAGCACGTGTTTCAGTTACCCAGCATGGATTTCATAGTTAGAGCAACGTAGGTTTTGTATTTTGAAATAATCATAAACTGAAACGCTGCAAATGATATAGGAAGCATATGGAGACCAAGTTTTATGGAAAAATACGTTTTTGAATGGTATAAAAATTTAAATATGGTGAAAATAGCCTTGGAGATGCTTCAATTCCAGGACAGCCCTCCATATCAAAAACTGAGGTAAACCGCAATATCATTGACGCCCAGTTGCAGGACCATCTACGGTTAACGATAGCAAAGGTTGCAGACATTATGCACATTTTGTATGAGTCAGTTGAAGAGACAATTCATAGTGATTTGGGCTTCAGAAAAGTCGCAGCAAAATGGATTCCACGAGTGCTTCATGAGGAACAGATGTCTCATTACCCAACTAGGCATTGAGGACATGCCCCACCCACCCTATTCACCGGGTCTTGCACCCTGTGACTTTCATCCTTTCCCACGAGTGAAAAAAGCACTTCGTGGGCGCCATTTTCAAACAGATACTGAACTAAATAGTGCTATTTCGGGTATATTGAAGAGGATGTCAAACAAGGACTTCTCTGAGAGTTTTGAAAAGGAGATAGAACTTTAGAACGAGTGTGTAGCCTTAGGAGTAGAGTATTTTGAAAGTCTGTAATTGAATTTGTATAAAAAACATTCCTACTACACAAGCAAAAGTTTTCTCGTTATTTTTTGACACACTCTCGTACTTCACAAGAAACGTGGATCTCTTTAAAACACACAATTTATTTAAGATAACTTCTTTTGTGACATCAGCCATTTCCGAGATATCCGTATTAATGGTTCGATTTGTTCAATACTTAAAGCATTCTTTTAAAGTCTTGTCAACATTCAACATTGCTTCTAGCGATTTCATTGATACAGTATGGAATTTTAAGGCTAGCATATAGCATCCAGTTCTTAAACAGACTATCACTGGTACCTTTTTATCTATAACGAAATGTGCAACGTAGCTATTTCTGTAAAACCTTATTTGGATTAAAATGAAGTAGATATAAAAATTAGCTTCAGTAACACTAGTCTGTATACTCACTAATAAACGAAGAGGGTAGAGAAAGTGATGTGAATGTATGCCAAATTGTATTTATATGCGACATCGCAGGCGGTGGAGTCGTCCTCCGTGGACTAGTGGTACCGTGCTAGCCTATTGTTCCCGAGGTATAAATTTTACCCGGGTGTAAAAATCCTTAGCATGGCTTCCTTTAGAAGTGTAGTAAAGCCGGTGGTCCCGTGTTGTATATTTACGCACGTAAAAGAACCTCAAGCCTGATAAGAGGCCTCTGAGCAAAATTTCCGGTCTTTCACGCCCAATATAGAATGGGACGCTAAGAACCATAGTAGTTAAAGAGCGTCCATAAATAAAACTCAATTTCATTTTCAGGCGGTGGACGCATACATGGAATGAAATAATATGGAAAGGAAGCGTACCAGGTCTAACTTGGGGTATCTCCCAGACATTTGTCAGTTATAAGGATAGAGAAAAACCTAAATAAAAACAAACAGCAAGCGAGGACTTTATCTCATTCACGAGTCCTTGTCTAAACATCTAGTCACTTCTCACTATGAAATGTACAACTGTATTGTGAAGCTATTAGACAAATGACAAAGTTTTCAAGTTTGCAGAACATGGAACTTCAACCTTTGGCTATTCAAGGGCCACATTTAAATTACGGAATCGTTCGTAGTCCACCTTAGGAATAAGAATGCCGTTTCAGCCCCTATATACCCATTAATTGAATATGCTTTTCCTGAATGTAAATAAAAGCTAAAATAGATCAGTAGGATCTTACCTCATGATAACAGTTGATTAGGAAGCAGAAATTAATCCACCGGGTTTTTAGTTAAACAATGTATATAATACTTACTCATTAAAGAAGATAAACTTATATTTTTATCTGTAGTAATGCCACGAGTGGTTTGCAAATCGTTGATACATTTTTGAATTTATCTAGAGGATTTCAAAATCATGATTGGCGTTGCTAAGACTATTTTACATAAAAAATGAAGTGATTTATCAAAAAGTATTATCATTATAATAAAATCATAAAATATTTAGATTTATTTGAAATATAAGTGTGATGTTTTCGAAAACAAGTTATAACTCTATAGTCACGTTTTTTTTTGTTTGGTCAGTGTGGCTTGATCATATAGGTATAATTTCTGCCTTTTGGCGTGCGGAACTTCAGTAGGAATTCGCTATTCTTTTATCTACGACTGTAAGAATGCTCCTAGTAGAGAAAATATGAAACAATTAAACCTATATTATCAAAATTATAAGTTATGACTTCTTTACAGAAAAAGGCTGATAAATGTTCACTTTTTTCAATTCATTGGTTTATTATGAACATTACTTAAAAACACAATTATCTCGTTAATTTTATGGTGACTATTCCTTGTACTCTTCTCCGTTTGATTTGTTCATATTGATGCTATAAAGACAATGTGGAATGTCACAGCTAAAATGCCACTAGAAATGTATTTTAAGGAATATCATATAAAATTCAATTCATTTGAAGACCAGGAGTTTCAAGAAGACAGAGATGGAAGGAACGCGAAAAGAAAACTGCTCCAAAACTTAACGGGGTTGATGTAAATTTATCGGTGTGTAGACAGTATTGTGCTAAAGCAATATACAGTACTTTCCACGGACAAACTAATACGATAACTCATTAATGAAATAAGAATTATATTTCAGAGCTTCTCAGCATCAACGCATTAATAATTCCTTTCTTTAATATTTTGTTCTAAGTTTTACATGTTATGTATTTTCTTTGCTTATATTGTACTTATAATAGTTAAGAGATGTTAAAAACATATGTATTCATAACGTACACATGGTGGAGAGCACGTATATAACATTATAACCTATAGAGTATAATATAAGCGGGAAAGGACATTGTTAGTTATACAACCAATAATGAAAATTACGAGAAATGCAATAGCATCTACGTGAGCATGTAACGAACCTTGGATTCATAATTAAGAAAATGGAAGTCTGTAAACATACACACACACACATATTATAACATAAACTGTTATGTGATGTTATTGGATAATAGCACCAGTCAGGTACATTGGTACATACCTATAATTCAAATACGCACGCTAAGAAAACGGTTGAAGGGAACGCTAACAGAAGCTTGTCAGACTTCGAGAGGAAGGCCGTGTATAAGATCGTCTCTAAATAGACGCTAAAACTACGTATTTAAAGTCTGAAAGTTACACATATTTTAACATGACAAAGGTATTAGTGAATTGTGAATATGTACATGTGATTTACCCAAAATACAAGTGAAATACTTAACAGAATACATTTGCAGAAAATATTTTATCATTCTCCATATCTAATTCTCCAAGACACAGTTGCTCTCAGACTCAAAATGCAGCAGAAGAGGCACAATTATAAAATAATAATTACAACATATTAACACACACCTAAACAAGAATACAGATATGCGATCATCAGATTCCAGTCTACAAGAACGTCGTGATACATCAGAACAGTACGGACATCAAGACGACCTACATGTACGTAATACAGTATCCGTCATCTCCCCACCGTCCATCATCAACGTAGGGGGTCCTACCACAGAGGAACAGCTACAGTGCTGATAGGTAAACAAAACTGTTTCTGATTTACAAGAATTCAGGATTATTCTCCATTTATTGCATCAGTTTTGGATGTTGTTGCTAAATTCCTGAAGCTGGTTGGAACATGTTGGAATATCACCTTATACAGCACAGATATATAATCTGCGAACTGCGCTATTGTAAGATGTTTATGTTTAGGAAATTCAGAAGTATAGAGATGGTACAATGGCAGCCCCAGTACGCTGCCCTGTGGAACTCCTGAATTAACATTGACTCTAAGCTCACGTGGAATTCGCATATAACCGACATATTGACTAAATGTCGAAAGAAAATTCATCAATTTAAACATATACTCCAAGAAAGATCACCATTTGCACTACGATATAAGCGTATCATATACAACTCAGTAATTCGTCCAATTTGGCCATATGGTGGTTCAATCTGGGGATCCGCTTCTACTACTCAAACTAAAAGGATTCAGACCATACAAAACAGGAGCCTGCGACTGATGACGGGAAATTAAAATTAAATGAGTTTTATTTATGGACGCTCTTTAACTGCTGTGGTTCGTAGCGTCCCATTCTATATTGGGCGTGAAAGACCGGTAATTTTGCTCAGAGGCCTCTTCATCAGGCTTGAACTTCTTTTACGTGCCGTAAATCTACGACACGAGACCACCGGCTTTACTTCCCTTCCGAAAGAAGCCATGCTAAGGATTTTTACGTCCGAAAAAATCCATCGCCCTCCGTCGGGCTCCAACCCGCGACCTCGGGAACTAAAAGCTAGCATGGTAGCCAGTACACCACAGAGGACGACAGGATCACCATGGTACGTGCGCAACACAGTTCTCCATGATGACCTAGGAATTTCGAAGGTAACGACGTTAACGACGTTCTCCGCATGAATTACATACGACTTCAAAAAGCATCAAAATCCCCTGATTCAGCAAATAGCAGACAGTCTACCACCTGACTCACTGCCCATAAGACTAAACCGACAACGCTACACCGACTTAAGACTATAACGCAGATGAGTACATACTCAGGTTTATCATTGGGTAAGTACCTGATCACAAGTTTCATGTTATTTATTTGTTAACTAAAATGTATGCACAACTGTACTGTATTCAATTTATACAACAAAATTATTTTAATAATTAAAAAACTTTTAATGGAAAAAAAGGTTATTGCAGTGCTTTTCTAAATCTGAAGCATATGAAACAATGATCAGTTTATGTGATGAGAATAGCCATGGAGGATTACAAATGATCTTCCTTGTCGCTGCGCTAGAATTGGCATACCTATAATAATCTCATCTCTATCTTCATTTGAAACTTTACCCAATCTCGTTTCTTCCATTTTTTATGTTTAAATATAGCGGTTTTGATTGTTGGTAGCTGAGTCATTGAAAAATGATACTCCAACCTCTTCAGAGTTTTAAAAAGAGTCCAAAGAGGAGGTGATAAAGATATTTCGATAAACATTGAGTAGAACCATGCCCGTGATTGGTTCAAAAACAACATCCCTTTAAACGTGATTGGTCATTATCTCCCATTAGCAGCATGAGTGCAATAATCAACAGTAACACATGATGTTCAAACGAAGAGTCTTTAGTGAGACACATGCTATTATTTATATTTCACCACACTGTGTCTATTTGGTTTTGCCTGTGGTGAAGCTATTTTTATGGTAAATTGGTAAATGTTGGTCCTTTGAGCTCTAGTCTTAATTTTATTGCCTTCATTTTTGAAAATGGTTTGCGCACATACGCATATATTTCATAAAAACGCATCATTTTTGGACCATGGGATTAAGTGCGTGGAAGCAGATTCTTTCCAACTATCTGCAATAGAAATCCACAAATCTAATATCAATACATTTTTCCTCTTAGCACATGGTTACATTACATATGTTCCATTTACATAGTATCCGAAACATCAATAGCCGTACTATAAACATACAAGGGTTTTTCAATTAATTTATAAAGTCTCAAAAATGGATGTACTTTTTAATGTGGAAGCTCCTGAAGCGAGTTCTGCAGTATTAAGAATGTCAGGTTTATTGGTTGGCCCTCACCTGTAATACTCGCAGTGCATAGAAGCTCATACATGGTATAGGTATAAGAGGGTAGAGGTTATGCAACTGAGGGGTTCACCTCACACACTGCGACCTACATAGATCGATTGTGACTACAACCCCAGGAGAAAGAGATGTAGTGAAGGAACCACAGGCGGCTACAGGCGCATGTAGTTGCGCGGAACTCCCTAACATTTCCAGGCTCAAAAACCAGTCTCGCTGCTGGAGCTGATCAGAGAGGCCGATGAACAACTCGTTGACCAAGAAGCCCTCTAGTGTCTACGGGAAGTAGGACCTACTCTTTCCTTTGAGCAAGTATCTGCGCCATCTGTCCGGCACCACCATACGCCACGAAACCTAGAGGACACCGGAAAGCTGAGGAGGAAACGGAATGAAAGGGAATAAGAGGGGTAGATGAGAAACACACTAGCATTCGCCTATCGAATATAACGAAAATAACGAAAAACCCAAGATCAGATTGGGCAGTCGACGGGAATCGAATCAGGGACCTCCCGGTTGCGAGCCTCATACTTTACCGCGGAGCCGCTCGCTAGGTGGTATAGAAGAGACGTGATTCGCTACAAAACTTGTTTGTTGTGAAATGTGTCGTTGCTTCAAAGATTATGTAAAAAATCTGAATTTATCTACCTGTCTATCTAGTCAAATGCTTAAGAATGGAAGCTGTATGCTGGCCTTAAAATTTCACACTTCTTCTATGCAATTGCAAGAAACAACTGAATGTTGACAGGACTTTAAGAGAATGACAAACTAATGAAGAATTCGAACCATTAATAATGGATATCTCAGAAAGGCTAATGCCACAAAAAACTTATTTGAAATAAATTCTGTCTTTTAAAGAGATCTGTATTTATTTATTTGTTTTGTCCTTCCAAATGAAGAGGACTTCACAGGCTATTTCCCGAAAATTCAAGATAAACATTTTGCCATGTAAATATCTTTAACATATGGTATTTTAATCAAAATTGTTACAGCAGTTTTTAGAAAATCAATGTCGCATCTTTGGAACACGTTGAACTTAAATACAGAGGTTGTTATTTATACGAATTTTCTTTTTTCAGTTATGCTCCTTTTTCTAAAAAGCTGATGTATTGCACTCACATGACATTCTCTACTCTTGTGCAAACTATTTTTACAAACGCTTATTCTCCATTTACTTCATGTTAATCGATATAAACATTTGCAGAAATTATCTTATTGCTAATTTTCTTGTAGGTGCAAGGGGAATATGGTAGGCTTTAAGCGATAGTGAAATCTTCTATAAGCTGGTTGCTATGTGGAGCATTCCATTCTCTTTGCATGTCCAGGACATAAAAAAAACAAATAACGAATTCCCATTTGATAAGAAGTATAAGTATTGGAAAATTCAAGCAAATAACAAGAAATATCTCGGAAATGGTTCATTCAACAAAAAACAATTATGTGACATAAATTGTGTGTTTTAACGAGATCTACATTTTATGTATAGTAAAATTTTGTCTATCGCTTATGGTTTACTAATTATGCAAAAGCCATTCAGAATGAAGACTTTTGGAGACATTCCCAGCAAATTTAAGATATACACTTCATTTGCCATGAAAAAATCTTAAACATATGATATTTTAATTAAATCGTTAGAGCCATTTTTGAGAAAAACAAAATTTTCGAAAAATGTTCTATGTAAGGAGAAGTCGGGGTGGGGGATTTTCTTGAAAATCTTCGTGTCACAGCTTTGAAAGATACTGAATCTAAATACCAGGTTTGGTATTTATCCCACTTTTGTTTTTGAGTTATACTGTTTACAGACACCAAAGAGACACATTGACACACACTCGCGGACATGTCTCCAAAAATGCTTTATTTGGATACAGAGGCCACGAAACATACATTAATGAAGAAATCTCGGTGTGAATTTTTGGGTGGAATACTACTTACTATATGTAGCATAGAAAGTAAAAAACAGATGTGATACATTCATAAGATTTTTTATACCCTCTATCGTTTTTTAGTGTGTATGCAAACTATTTTTAATAAAGCTATTCTTAATATCTGTGTTACACATTTCGTTAGGGCACAAAGTGAACAGCGCTAGTCAAAATGTTAAGAACTGGAAGCTATAAGCTGGTCTTAAAATTCCATACTATTTCCATACAATCTCGAGAAACAACTGAATGTTGAAAGCACTTTAAAGAATGACCAAGAAATGAACAATTCGAATCTTTAAAAACGGATACCTTAGAAATGGTTTATACCACAAAAAAGCTTATTTGAAATAAATTGTGTGTTTTAATGAAATCTACATTTTTTGTGAAGTACGTTTTCATTTATCGCTTAACGTTTACCAGTTATACAAGATTATACAAAATTCCTTCCGAATGAAAAGGACTTCAAAGGTTATTCCCAGAAAATTCAAGACATAAATTTTATTTATGTTAATATATGATATTTTAATCAAAATAGTTACAGCCATTTTTTAGAAAATCAAAATTTTCGAAACATGTTCCATTAAAAGTTTGGGATGGCTGTATATTTAAAATCTTCGTATCGCATCCTTGGAAGATACTGAACTGAAATACTAAACTTGGTATTTATCCGATTCTTCGTTTTTGAGTTAAACTGTTAATAGACAAACACACGGACATGTTTCCAAAAATGCTTTTGTTTGGATTCAGGGGCCTCAAAACATGTATTTCCGTTGAAATCTCGGTAATGAATTTTTGACTGGAATGCAATACTTACTATAGGTAGTAGACAAAGTAAAAATGCTTTGTTTGTATTCAGCAGGCCGCAAAATATGTATTTGCGGTGAAACCCTTTTACGCCCGAAAAAAATCCATCGGCCGCCGAAGGTTTGAACCCGCAACCTCGGGACTAGAGGCTAGCATTGTAACCATTGCACCACGGAGGACGACTCATGCTCGGAAAATCGTCACATACTTTGAATGCCACTTCACCAAGCATCTCTACACTCGTCATCTTTTACTGTGAAGTTAGCTAGGTTCTGGAATTCATCGTAATAGGGTGTAGATTTTAAATAAAATAATGTTTAATTTAGAGAAATTTCCTCATTTTCAATCTACATATAGTGTATACGCATATTTTTAACATATTCGTCACTGTTAACTTAGTTTCTCCGTATTTTCCATTAACTTAAGTTTACTGTTCCTCTAATATTTGTGTTATTTGTATTTTGTGTTGCTTTGGATATTGTTTATGTGTACCATCAATGTGTTAAGGGTATTGCATTCAGGATTTTTCTATGTAGTTGAGCGAAAGAGAAGGCCAAATGGCCTTAGCTCTGCCACAATAAATAAATAATAATTTAATCTAATTATTGTCACCTGTATTTACTATTATGCTTGAAATAACCCCCTTTTATATATATATATTAGTTATAGTACTACATCATTATTCAACTCAGTAGCGGCAATTGGAAATAGAACACTAACATTTAATTTTCAGACATAGTTACATAATCGGTAATATTAGATCAACAATACCTTAACCTCAGGTATTAATTTAGCCTTCCTCTTTTGTCGTGGCTGGTTGTATTCATTGTTGACAGGAAGTTTGTGAATCGCATCCTCCAATTCTTCATTAGCCTTTACTTCATCCTGAATCTTAATTAGCTCTTGTGATGAATCCAGTACATTCTTCAGAAAACTTCCTAGGCTGTGGTGTCCTATTTTAGGTATTTCTTTCTGAAATAAAGATATTAACATCTATCAAGTGATTGGAACTTGCTATTGGTATAAAGGCTCTTTAGTGTTTAATTGGACATGGTCAAGTATTTGAAATGTTTGGTTTACTCTAACGCGAAATTATTAAGTTTTTACAGATAAATACATAAATGCAATAAAATGCCTCACAATTCCCGTGTTTTCTTTTATTACTTCATGATGAAGCAAGTTTCTTTAGATTAATTGCTTTCTATACTACGTATAATAATTGGGGAAGTATTGCATTCCATCCAAAAATTCGATATCGAGATTTCACCGGAACTACGTTTTGCGGCACCCTGAATAAATGATAATAATAGTAATTAATACCACTAATAATAATTAATAAAGCATTTTCAGAAAAAGTTCCGTGTGTGCGTTTGCGTGTATGTGTGCCTCTGGACAGCATAAGTCAAAAATGAAGAGTTGGAAAAACACCAATCTTGTTATTTAATTTCACTACCTTCTAAAGATGCGACACAAAGAGTTTCAAGAAAATCCTCCCTTTACATGGAAGATTTTTTGCAATTTTTGTTTTTCTAAGAAAATTGCTCTTACGATTTTGTTTAAAATACCATATATTAAAAATATTTACATGACAAATGAAATGTATATCTTGAATTTTCTGGGAAAATCCTGTAACGTCCATTTCATATAGAAGAAATTTAGTATACTCTTGTATAACTGGTAAACCTTAAGCGATAGACGAAACCGTACTACACAAAAAACGTAGATCTCTTTAAAACACACAATAATTTATTTCAAATAAGCTTTTTACTGACTAAGTCATTTCTGAAATATCCATTATTAATGGTTGGAATTGTTCAGTACTGGGTCATTGTCCTGAAGTTCTGTCAACATTCAGCTATTTCTCGCGATTGCATGGAAGCAGTATGACATTTTAAGGCCAGCGTATAGCGTCCAGTTTTTAAACTTTGAATATCGCTGCCTCTTTATATCTATAACAAGAGTGTAATGTAGCTATTTCTGTAAAGGTTTATTTTGATTAAAATGCAGTATACAGAAACATAAGCTGTAGTAAGAATAGGTTGTATACCCACTAATAAATACAGAGGGTAGAGGAAGTAATGTGAATGTATCACATCAGATTTTTTGTTAATAAAATACAACAGCTTTTTGTTTTTTTATCATGTTGTGTCTCGGGACTTGGGCAAGAATGGAGAAAATCGTTCACACAGTGGCCAATATCGGAACGATAGACTTCCTCTCGTATCCTCCAGTTCGGAACTGTCATTAAGACATGCAAATTCTGTGATGGTGGTCACTTCCATCTCGCGTGCAAATAACACACAAAATGTTCTAGTTAAAAACATTCTGCATCGCGCAGTATATAAACATTTTTACACAGTTGGAAGCGCATGCAGTCTGAGGTTCAATTCCGATAATGATGATTTCAATTAAAGTGCGTTCAACTGAAGATCATTAGTACCTTTATAAAAAAGGTCACGGCAAAGGCCATAGATAAAGATCAGTACAAAAAATCTGCCAAATGCCAGAGATAAACTTCAATATAAAATTATAGCAAAAGCCAGAGATAAAGATGAATATAAAACGCTTAAGCCTTAGAGGTACAAAAAACTTGATTTCAACATGATAAAATTCTCATTTGAAAGTTTATATTTGACAAAAAACTTAAAAACACCTTCGACCGCTTGATTATCGTCCACTAAGACCTCCGCAAGTCTGACCAGCAGTTGCAGAGTGTCCCGAAGATATGCTAGAGAAACACACTCCAGCAACACAGGACGGACCAACAGACCTTCGCTACACAGCGGACAAAGGGAAGCAGGGCCCCCTTTTAAAAAAGCAACCGTGCGTAAAATTGTAGTGGCCAATATGCAAACGAGCTAAAATCACCTCCTGATGACGAAATGCACCGCTCTCCGCACAAGCCGTCTTTCAATGTTACACGGGATATTGTAACACTGGGTTCTGTGGTCGTCGCCTTAGCTGCCAAACCCGCCAGTTCATTCCCCGGCAAGCTAACGTGACAGGAATCCAAGCACACTCCGCATTAAAGTCAGAGGCGTGTAAAACATGGAGGGCTTCCTGGATTCGCTGTGCAATGGAATGGTAGTTGTAAAGCTCATGAAGGCTCTGAAGTGCACTCTGAATTAGTAACCCAATTTTCGACAACGCACATACAGAATGGTTCGGTATATTGCATACAGTTCTGCACAACAAATGGAAGTGTTACTTTGAAAACCGATTGTATGCGGTTCAGTTCTATAAACATATACATCCAACACCAAAAATTAAATTGGGTTTTACGTATGAACACACTTTTAAATACTATGGTTGTTAGCGTCCTATTTTATATGGGCGTGAAAGACCGGAAATTTTGCTCAGAGGCTTCTATCAGGCTTGAAGTTCTTTTACGTACCTTAAATTTACGACACGGGCTTTACTTCCCTTTCTAAGGAAGCCATTTTAAGAAATTTTACGCCCGAAAAAAATCCATCGCCTTTCGCCTATTTGAACCTGCGACCTCCACATCCAACACCATTGGAGCCTTAGTTCCATCAGTATAGATCAAATTCAGTAATCGTAACCTAATAAAAATTATAAAAAAAGGTGTGGATACTAAACGTGGGCATCGTAGATTTTCGGCATGCGTCATAACAAGATATACATAAGAAGTCGCACGTAACCAAGGGTGTACACCCTCTTCCATTTAGGATACATGATAGGTATTTCAATTGCATGCTTTCTATGAAGCTCCCGGAAACGAACACCTGCAGACCTTGAACTAATGGAGCTGTTGCTATAACATTGAACCAGCGCTATGTAGAAAAAGCGACGAACAGTGGATGCTAGACATACAGTTAAACCCACAGCCATAATTTTCTAACAGGACATAACGCCGATGTTGCAGAGGGGGTTCTACCGATTCGGTGTAAAGGCTCACAAATGGGCTAGTTGGAAAATATCCGACAGTCACACGAATTCTCCGATTATGGCCTATGTCTAATCTTCTCAACACAGACTGCCGTGCTGAAGAATAAATGATACACCCATAATCTAACTTGGATCAGATCAGTGCGCGATGAAGTCGCAGTTAAACTGTTCGATCCGCTATCCAAGATTTGCCATTTAATACCCGTAAGATGTTCAGAGAACGGCCACTCCGCTCTTTCCGCTGCGCTATATGCGATGACAGTTGAGTTTCCTATCATAAGTCAACCCCAGAAATCTCGTCTAATCTGCAAATGAAAGTAAAACTGGGCCGAATCGGAGCGAAGGTGGTAGTCGTCTCCTACGGAGCCAGAACTTAACGTAGATTGACTTCTCAGCTGAGAAACGAAAGTCGTTTTTAAAACTTCACTCTCGAAGATGGTGCAAACATTGCTGCATACGACGTTGAGAAGTACAATAGACGGCAAAGTCGGATACGGATAAGCATGACGATACCCTAGAGCAGCATATTTTGAGATGAAATCAATTGCCATAGAAAACCGTGTAACGCATTCCCGAGGCACTCTGTTCTCCTGAGCAAAAATTTTCGGGAAAAAAATAGTACCGACCCTTGCTCGGAAAACGCGGTCTTTCATAAACTCCTGAATGAACAGCGGTAAGCATCCACCTATGTTCCAGGTGTGGGAACTCAGTTTCCTGCTCGACAACACGTACCATAAGCCTTCTCGGGGTGAAGAATATCCCATTCACAATTCCTCGTGAATCAGTTCATGATCTGTGTCAATAATACAAGATAAACCACAGTTGAACGGCATTGTCGAAAGCCGCATTGGGTGTTGGTAAGCAGGTAGTGAGTTTCCAACCACCATGCTAACCATCCATTGATAATGCGTTCATTCACCTTGCAAACGCAACTGGTGAGGGAAATAGGATAGTAGCTGGATAATAGTGGCCTTCCACCACTTTTCTACTAAAGTGACGCTAACCCAAACACGATTATAGACCTCGAGTAGGAAAGCCTTAGTTTCAGGAGAGAGCTGTTGCAACATATGCATGTGCTAACAGTCACGAAGATGAAAGAACATATTCCAATTCTGTCATGGTGAAAAGGCGATTGTGATCTTCAAGATTTCCTGAACGAAACGAGAAACCTTGAAATTCTACTTGGATCTTAACTGGAAGCAACTCAGTCGGATAGTTGTCTGAGCTAGACCCTTGAGCGAAATCACTGCCAAATGTGTTAACCACGTCAAATGTAACTATAACAGCTCCTGCAGATGTTTTAAGACCGGCGATTGGTATGTGGGTCGAATTTCCGGCCAAACGCCTTAACTTATCCCATACGACAGAAGGTGTATGTCGATTAAATGAAGCCACAAACCTGCTGCATGATATCTTTTTGCTATCCTTAATAATTTCTCTAGACTTATCACACATTTTCTTGTATTAGATTAGGTTATCCAGTGTAGGGAGACGCTAGAAAACCCTGGGAGCACGCTTGCGAGCACGAATGGCAGTTAGGCATTCATCCGCACACCAAGGAACGGTAGTCGCCGGAAATCGACAGGGTGGGCAGTCGGCTGAGGAATAGGTTACTCAGCAGCAGAAAGAATCGTCTCTGTGAGATGTTCGGCTAAAACACTGGCAGAGCCGTGCTCATTGTAATTAATCGCAGCCAAATGGGTGTAAAGGTTTCAGTTAGCTTGATCTGAGCGCCATTAGTTAAACGTGTGGAACTTGTGTCTTGTATTAAGAGACTAATAAGACATAGAAAGGGGTCACTGAAGTGTAAATCAGAGATGACATACCATTGTAAGGAAACTGCTAACTGCGGTGAACAAACTGCTAAATCAAGATGTGAGAAACTATTGAAGGAGTATGAGAGAAATGTAGTCTCTCCGGTGTTCAGAAGAACTAAGTTATAACTGTCCAAAAAGTCGGCAATTAATTTGCTTCACGCACAAGTCCGAGATGACTCCCAAAGAGGGCAATGGGCATTGACGTCTCCCACCTACAGAAAAGGTGTTGTAACCAGGAAACTAAATCTTCTAAATCAGTGAGCTAGAGGTCCTCAGATGGAGAGAGATAAACAATACTAGTTGTAAATCGGATGGAGGGAAGTTTAATCCTTACAGCGATTAGATGGATGTCAGACTGGATGGATACAGATTCCACGAATATCTCATCTCTGAGGAGCGTTATAATAGTGCCCCCGTGCGCAGAAACACTCGCTTCCGGTGTAAGATCATACCGTACTGGGTATACCACCTGGTTTGGAAGCTGTCTGAGCTTAAGTCTCTTGCAAATATACGACCAAAGGCTTATACTTGTTAAGCAAAAGTTCCAGATCTGATCGATATTCTAAGTCCACGTATGTTCCATTGTAGGATAGCCATAGTAATTATAATGGGATAAGTTCTCAATCGTAAGACTACACCACGTTGAGGACAGCGGTGGTCTAATCAATTTGCCGTTTTTATTTGTTGTCAGGCTAACACTTTTACAGCAGGTTTATTCTGCCTCTTTTTTACTGACGTTCTGGTAGTGTGGGCAGAATCCTCTTCCATCTCATTCATGGAAGAGGGTCCTTTTCCAATAGAAAACTTCGGCTTGAGAACCTCGAACTAATTGGAAGTATACATCAGCGAAGGTGAAGATCGCCGATCTGAGACCTTCCCAGAAGATTCTTCTAAAGAGGATCTCCGAGGAGATGCTCGTGGACTTGTTTTCACCTTTTATGTTCTGGGCGCAGACTTTTCACTTGAACGTGATTGTATTGAAGTGATCTTTTCAGTAACAGACTTGGCAGATTTTGAAGCAGACGTAAGTGTTGATTTCGTTGTTGTTGTTGGATGTCATCTAGCCATAATATTTTTTCTGAAATGGTGGCCCCGTTAATATAGCTGGTCCGAGTTGCAATTTTCCGACTCGGTACGGTTTAGCTGCAACTGAGCTATAGGTGCTGGACTTTGGGACAGAGGGTCGACGGATATGCAGAAGTTTCCGGGCTGCAGGAAGGACACCCTCTCCTAACTCGGATCTCTTGGTTCGCTCTTTTCTCTATAAAACGGGGGCATTCTCGGGAACTTGATGGCTGTTCACCTCTGGAGATAACGCAAGTTGGAGCTGATGTACACGCTCCATCGTGTGAGATGTTTCCACAGTTAACGCAGATAGATTCACCGTTACAAAAATCATTGTTGTGTCCAAACTGCTGACACTATAACATCTCAGCCGATTCGTAATGATTGGCCTGACTTTGATGGCTTAAATGCTTTGAAGGAGATCTACCCAATCAAAGGTAAGGAACAGGATACGAGTTGGCACGAATTAGCTTCTTTTTTCCGTTGAACCCGATATAGGGATGTAACACATTGATCTAAAAGATTTCCTTGAATCTCCTCGTTGGTCATCCGTCCAATGCACCAGTGTTTACCACACCGCGCAAACAGTTCAAGGTCCTGTGCTTCTCAATTCGTACAGCTGGCTAACATAATTTCTGTTAGTATTCTCGCTGCCTGGGATGCTGATTGTGCTTCAAGAGGAGCATGCCGTTGCGAGTTCTAATACAAGACCTAACTGAACCAGTTATTTTATCCAGGCCCTTTTGAATTGTTAATGGGCTTACCAATACAAACTTCTTTCCTTCCTCTGTTCTTGTAATTATTAAGTAGGGAGGACTCGACTAATTCTTTTTCATTCTATTTAAAGTGTTTTTTTTTATCATTGGCGAATGGATTCTCCACCATTGCAAATGTCCCCGATGGCATGCTCACATCCTGGGCGCCCCGGCTTAGGTGACAGATTATAAACGGAAGGATCCAATCACCTTTAGAAATGCAACATCCCATAAAATGGCCCCTCTCCGAGCGGAACATTATCAGCGGATGCGAACACAGTCCTAATGATACTCAGGTGCTGGGTGTTACCTAGTCACCCTCTGCGGCTCCCCTCCTCCGTCCTGCACGGTGTCCCTCAGACTGCATTCAGGGAGGTAACTAGTAGTTAGTCAAACAGCTTGTGAACCAAAGTTGGTTGGGCGTTTGGCATAAGCCTTCTCACCACTTAGAGGAACCCAATCGAGAGTGTGACTCGGGACTCCGGGAGCAGGAATTCCAAAACTACCGTAGTAGGCCCCTGGAGGGAGGTTCAATTCCGCACCACCCATTGAGACAAGGGTCTCCCTGAACTAATAATGACGTCATTCATTTAAACCGACTGGCAGCAAAGGCCGAATAAATCTGAAGACCCGTTATATACTTTAATCTAAGGACCTTCCAAGGTGTGTGAAATTTGGATTGTGTGTGGCTGGTAACACTCTGAATTTTAGTTCACAATTGGAGGCATTTCGATATTAGTTGAGTCAGAAACTTGTTGCTTTCTTCGTTTATTTACTTAAAAACTCATATTTATTTATAGTGGCTAGATTAGCAACATACCGAGTTCATTGCATATGTGAACCAACCAATGCTTGTATGCTTCATAGTTCTGTGGGAATGTAAGCCAAATTTTCATGGTTATCTTTCTTCGGTTGATAAAATGAGGACTGCATGGTATCGGTGCGATTATTTATAAGTTTGTGGCAAAACAGCTGAAGTACCACAGGACACAGCTGTTGCTGTTGACAAGTTGTAAGATTTATATCTTGCTTTGTTATAGTAGTGTAAAATAAGTTTTAAAGCGTGCATTGGAAATTCACAGAAAAAGAAAGGACTTGCATAAACTAAATACGAAATGTTGTATAAATAAGTGAATGAAACACAATCCACTAAATTCAATGTTATCTATGACACAGAATATTACAAATACAACAGTATCATAAATTACAACTGATTATGAAGTCAATTCATTACTCATAATAAATTACAGCTTTACTGATCATCTTCAGGCTTAAACCAATGACTGGCATGGCTTTTTGACCTTCTTTAGATTTTAAAGTATACAATTAAATCGTATACCTAATGGTACAGAAAACAAACAGTATTCTGCGGATTGACCTTGAAGTTAAACCACATTTTAAAATAATTAATTTATAAAATCATTATAAAACTAATTTGTTAAAGTAGTGCTCATCAATTAATACATTCGTTTTGTGCGATTTAAGATTTTCCATAACTGTTTATCTTTTTTTCTCTCTTTTTCCTCTTTTCTTTTTTGGCTTCGCTGTATTTATATAATACCCTTAACATCCAGTGACATTTCAATATTAGAATGAATTGCAGTGTACAAGGCGGTTAAAATCGCTCGTACTTGTCCTCTGGGCAGCAAAAATCAGGAGGTTGGGAGTTGGATTGCCTGATTCACTTTTTTTTATCACTTGTGTTTTGCGTTTCATGTGAAATTATGCATGTCCAAAATATGAGATGGTTCTTGTTATTCAACCTGATTGTCGTTCAAAAATATCTTCTTCGCGGGTTTGAAGAAACTGAGAGCACTCTGCGGCGGTGAAATGCGAGTAATAAGTGACATTCATGGAACTTGTAACACAGAACCCCTTTCTATATTTCTTTCTTTATATCTTTCTTTCTTTCTCTTTCTATCTTCTTTTCATTTTATATCGCCCGCCTCAGATAATATATTTACACCTGAAAATTATTTGTAGCTTTTCTCACGAAGTGAATTTATGAGTTCCTTTGTTAGTTCAACCAATTCAGTTGTAGCCTGTTCGAAACTCGCGTTCCTTAGTTGCTTTTATGTGTGTTTTTAATAAGTACTCTTTGGCTATGTTTCTAGAAATTATTAGAGCGATTTAATGCTTCAATCTACAATAGCCTGTGAGTGTTCTTAAAGTTGCTGAAATATTTGTTTAACACTGAACAAATGGAAGGAAGCTAATGGGTGGTAACACATTGTCGTCAGAAACCCAAATTTTGCTATATTTTGATTAAATTACTGTAATGTAACAAAAGTGATACTATATCTTATGCATACTAATACGTTAGTTAGCATCTATTGGCAGTATACCAGAAAACATTTACTTTTCAGGTAGGTAAACTTAAGTGTAAGTAATTTATGCTTTAAACTCGTTTAATAGCACAGGTTTATTGATTACTAGCAGTCAATTTGTAATTCACTTTAAGTCAGTGACAATAAGCAATTTGTAAGATATATTTAAATTGTGTGTTCTTAGATCATCTGGCTTTACGAGATTACAGTTATAAGAGATAAAGAGGAGTTTTAAATCATGATAGGTTGATTTCATAAAGAATACGAGGAAAGCAAATGGAATTTATTAAATCATCATTCAAGGTTTAAAAGCCACCTCTGCTAGTTCTTTATATCATACAGTGTAATACCCTATTCTGTTTAATAAAACGTGTAGTATTTATTATATTCTCTACTAAATATCTATAGTAAGTATAATATTCCACCCAAAAATTAGATTTTGTTAGTACACCGGAAATACATGTTTTGAGGACCTTAAATCTAAAACAGAAATTTTAGAAAAAAAAACTCCACGTGTGTGTGTGTGTGTACTTGTATATCTGTGAACAACCTAACTCCAAAACATCTCGGATACAAGGGCGAGGCTGAAAATGTTTAGAATGCTATGTTAAACGAATAAAATTTCTTTATATTTGAAAGCTACTTTTAATGTTTTGCGAGTTGATTGCCCTGTAGTTTGTACGGTTTGCTCTAACAGTTTGTTAATTATATTCATTTAAATATTTTGTGTTCACCCCAATATGAATTTGACAAGAGAACATTTCCGGGCTATGATTTTTTACGACTTTAAATCGTCATTGACACCTAAACAATATGAAGATCGACCTAGAAATGCATTTGGCAAAGAAGCCCTATCTAAGGCAAAAATTTATAATTGGTACACCGAATTCAAGAGAGATCAATTTTTTCTTAGTGACGAATTTCGTGAAGGACGCCAAGAACTGCTGTTACCGAAGAAAATATTGCCGCTGTTAGAGCAATGCTTGAAGAAGATCGACGGACATCTTATGAGTTTATTGGTAGGAGTCAAATCCAAAACATTTAACATCAATAGTTAGATGTGAGAAGACTTTGTTGCCGATTCCCTATCAAAAACGAAAACGCACTGACTGGTGCAGAAAAAACTCTGGAAAAATTCCAAGGCGTCACTTCAAATCTGGTTTGGAATATCGTATTGCTGATCAATCTGAAGTAGTTATGTAGCCTGCACTAGGAGGAGTTGTATTGTAGTTCCACTGTTGGGAAGCCAAACTTGATGAAGTAACCGCCCCACGTATTGTACAAAGTTTCCGGTGACCTTCGCCCCAATGTTTAAGAATCAACTTTGTATTTTTATGTTTCTTTAAATATTTATGTTTGCCTCGGTTGCGTCAGTATTAATTTGTAGAAACATGTTTCTCTTAACAGGGGGTGATGCGGCTAAAAAATGTAGGCTTACACAAATTATAATTTTTATTTCACTCCATTAAATAACACTTCACACGATTAAATAACACTTCACTGATATAGAGAGCTGTGAGATTATTTTATTAATTACTTGCACTTTTTTAACACGTAAACTTTATAATATTCTCACCGTTATGAATTCTATATGTCTCACACTGAATACGTATTTAAATGCTCGGGACGCGTCTCGCGTCCGGTTAGGAACTCTGTCTACTAGCAACTGACTTCTACCGCCTGAATTTGCAAATTTCATCTATTTCAGGTCTCTGATTGGATAATTTTTCTCCAATAGAATACCTTCATTTAGCTTTTTAGCCTTTCTAGTTGTTGATGGGCTATTTATAAACTGTCTAAAAAATTACATTATTGTTGCTCCAAGAATTACTAGTAGCATTATTAAACTTTCCAATTCATTATTGCCTCAAGGTTACCTCATTGTTAACTTATTGTTAGCAACTCTTGACCTATATTCTCACAGCTCCAACATTATTAAATTACATAATACAGTCAAATAACATTATTAAACATGTACATAATATAAACATTAATACAATGACTGTTACATACACTTTTTATATTTTCATTTATAGACATATTGCTTTAAGGCGGGCTGTTACTGAATTTTGTATTATATAATTAGATGAAATCATTTAAGTGTTAAAAATACTGCCTCAAATCTAGGATTTATTGTTATGATCCTGAAAAGTAAAGTCAATTGGCTCAATGGGTCTTTCGAACAGAACCTAAGTCTATTAAAGTACGACGAATTAGAAGTGCTGGGAAGAAGATGGTTGCTATTTTTTTTAACTGGCCATATTGCTACTATAGAATTACAAGACAGACGTACCTTTAATGCCGATTGTACACAAATGTGTGTTTACCGCAAAGTTTTGAAAAAGTTCGTGAAAAACGCTCAAAAGGAAAAATGATGCATCGTGAGAACGCATCGTCGCATACAGCAAAACTAACAATTGAGTCTCTGGATACCTTAAAGATCAGCACCATGGACCCTCCACCAAACAGTGAACCTAGCAGCTTATTATTTCTTTTTGTTTCCAAAAAAATTTAGGATAAAATACATGGAATCACCTTGTCATTAGACGAGGCAGTGGAAGATTATAAAAATCTGGTTTCTGAAGTGCTTCAGGAAGTGTGACATCATTGCTTTAAGGACTGGTTTCATCGAATGCAAAAACGTATTGATGCTAAAAACTTACATTTTTTAAAACTAATCCTTGTTTGATTTTCTAAAAAATTGTTCAGTGTCGCTCTCGTACATACCAAATTCAGTTCAGTATCTTCCAAGGTTGCGACACGAAGATGTTCAAGAATATATCCCCCACTCCAAACTCTCCTTTACATGGAAAATTGTTCGTTATTTTTTTATTTTCTCAAAAATGGCTCTAAGGATTTTGATTAAAAAACCCTAAATTTTTAAGATATTTATGTGGCAAACAAAATACTCTTAAAATTTCTAGGATTAGCTAGCGAAGTCCTCTTGATTCTGAATGCATTTTATGTAACTTGTAAACCGCAAGAGATACGTAAAAACTTACTATGTATAAGATGTTAAACAGATTTGAATTAATTATTCTAGTTGAATGTACACTTTTTGATTGGAAATTTATGTAAAATATTTTTGTGCCATTTACCATTTCCGAAGTGTTCTCCACTGGTGACTTGAATTGCCAAGTACTTATACATTTTTCCACTGCTGAATTGATATTCGTTTTTTCTCAAGGTCATGCAAAGAGAACGGAATTTCAAAGCCATCACATAGTGACCCGCTTTTAAAACATTTGGCTATAGGTTGAGTCTGCTATATTCTCCTATCCGCATGTATAATAAAGCAATTTCTGCAAATGTTTAGCATGAAGTAGTTAAAAGACTAAGCTGCTTTTAAAAGAATAGCTTGTAGAATAGTGTGTAAGCAAAGTCAGGTGAATGTAACTTCAGATTTTTTAGAGCATTAATCTTGAAGTGTGCTTATTAAATATTTGGGAGATTTTATGTTCATTTTATAAACCTAATAGTAATCTATAGTATGGTAAATAAAATAAACCACGTGCAGACTTCCAGCTCATAATATGTTTGTTTAAGAGATAATATAGTTATTGTTAAACATTATTTCCACAGTCCATGCCAACTTCCATTTCCTTTGTGTTTTCCTGAAGGGAAACCTGTTTGTCTATTTATTCGTTATTTTTTTAGGCGCCAGGAAGAAGAGGGAAGAAATAATAATGAGACAGTTCCTTGAGGAGTATTTCTTGCGCAGATTTTTCTTTTAAAATTAATATTCTTTTATTCAAAGGCAAAGCGCGGGGAGGGGGAGGAGCAGCTTTCAAACAAGGAACCCATCCCTACATCTTGATTACGGAACAAGGCTTGTTGGGTTGTAGCAGCTGTGGAGGAGGGATTTCAGATGAATGTCCGGATAAATGCTGAGCCGCTTAGGTTCCTTCTTTCTTTTTAAGAGATGCATAAGCAGAGCTACAACTTAAGGGCCTGCTTTGGGTTAGTGCGTATAAAAACTTGCTAGCAGGGAGGAAAATTTCCCTTCCACGTTCCTTTTGCTTGTTGCAGTAATATATTTTGCTGTTATTTTGGTAGTCAAATCAAACTTATTAGCATTCTTAATTTAAGTAGCGAGGGCCGCAGATATATTGAAGACTTCTTAAAAAGTTTCCCTCTTCTCTTTATAATTTCTGGGTTCATTCTAATTTATTGCTTTGAAGGGTGGCGGTTTTTAAACATTTCTACATGTAAACTAATCATAAGGTGTTTAAGACGTTAGGCAAATGTGTTCACAGCAATATTTAGGAAGGTAATCAGCAACCTTAGTTTCTCTACCGTTTGCCTATAGTAGGTAGAGGAACTATTTTATTCCACTACATAATTGCATATTGAACTTGCACCGAAATACACGTTTTAAGGAGCGCCCCCCCCCGAAAGCCCCTAAAATTCTGATGTGTTACATTCACATATCTGCATTCTCTGCTCACTCTTAAATAAACTATTTATACAAAAGATTATTCCATCTACTTCGTTTTAATTCATTGTTCCTTCGCTACACATTTTTGAAACTCTGGTAACAATGTATAAGCAGCAAAATAGTTTTAACACAAATGCTGATATTCATGACTATAATACAAGAAATAAACTGCCCATTACAGGTCATAAAAGAACCTTATATGAAAGAAGTTTATATTATAATGGAATTCAATTGTTTAACAAACTCCCCACATATTTAAAAAAGATTTAAAACCTTAACAGTTCTTCAAAAAAGATTTGAAAAAATTCCTAATACAGGGCTGGTTTTATTCAGTGGAAGAATATCTAGAAATGAATTAGTTTATAAGCTTTGTTATGGAATATACTATGTTTACAATTCCAAAATTTAGTTTAGGTACCTACTCATGTAATAAATTAGAATTTCTGAATATGTGTGTTACATTTAATTAGACCTGTTCTTTTTATACTAATAATAGTATTGTTGAAATGAAGCCAATATTTCTGTATTGAAATCAAACGTTGAATAAATTTGAGTATTGATACAAATATATTTTTATTCAGATTTCTACATTTTGCTGCACGATACCGTAGAAAAGCTATACTCCAATTTTTTTACTTCTTATACTATGTAGAGGAAGTATTGCATTACGGCCAAAAATTAGATATCGAAATTTCACCGGAAATACATGTTTTGAGGTTCCCTAATTCCAAGTGTGGCATTTTTGGAGACATGTCCGCGTGTGTGTCAGTCAGTCTGTGAACAGCATAACTCAAAAACTAAGGTCGATAAATACCAAACTTCGTACTTGAGTTTACTATCTTTCAAGGATGCAACACGAAGATTTTCAGGAAAATCCCCCACCCCAGACTACCCTTTACATGGAATATTTTTGAAAATTTTGATTTTCTCAAAAATGGCTCTAACGATTTTGATTAAAATATCATACGTTTAAGACATTTTTATGGCAAATGAAATGGATATCTTGAATTTTATAGGAGTTCCCAAACGCCCTCTTCATTCCGAATTTCTTTCGCATAACTATAACCCGTAAGAGACAGACAAAGCTTTACTACACAAAAAATGTAGATCTCGTTAAAAGACACAATTTATGTATATACATTTCTTTTTTGTCCAGCGAACCATTTCCTTGTTAGGTATTTGTTTATTTTCCAATACTTATACTTTTTTCTCAACTGCAAATTCATTATTTTTTTGTTCTGGTAATGCAAAGAGAAGGGAATGCTTCACATAGCAACCAACTCTTAAAAGTTTCGACTATCGCTTAAAGCCTACCATATTTCCCTTGCACATACAAAAGAATTAGCAATAAGATTAACATCTCCATATCTCGGTTAACTTGAAATACACGGAGGATAAGCGTTTGTAAAAATAGTTTGTACAACAGTAGAGAAAGTAATATGAGTGCAACACATCAGATTTTTAAAGAGTTGGTCGCTATGTGATGGCTTTGAAATTCCATGTTCTTTGCATGACTACGAGAAAAAAAAATATGATGTGTTACACTCACATAACTTTCTCTACTCTTGTACAAACTATTTTTACAAACTCTTATTCTCCATCTATTTAATATTAATCGAGATAAACATTTGCAGAAGCGATCTTTTGACATGCAAAGAGAATTACATTTTACAGATAGCGACCAGTTCAAAAAATATTTGGCTATCGCTTAAGGCCTACTATGTTCCCTTGTTTTGTATTTGCAAGGGCAATATAGAAATACAGTAGCCTTTAAGCATAGATATATATCTTAATAGCTGGTTGCTATGTGCAGCACCATTCTCTTTGCCACAGATTAATACTCTTTGCATATCCAAGACAAAAAAAATTACGAATTCCCATTTGAGAAAATAAGTATTGAAACATTTAAGGGAATAACAAGCAATATCTCGAAAATGGTTCACTGAACAAAAAAACTGTATATGACATAAATTGTGTATTTTAACGCGATCTACATTGTTTGTGTAGTAAAACTTTGTCTATCTCTTATGGTTTACCAGTTATGCAAAAATCGTTCACAATGAAGAATACTTTTGGAGACATTCCCAGTAAATTCAAGATATACATTTTATTTGTCATGAAAATATCTTAAACATATGATATTTTTATCAAAATCGTTGGAGCCATTTTTGAGAAAATTAAAATTTTCGAAAAATGTTCCATGTAAAGGATAATCTGGGGTGGGGGATTTTCTTGAAAACCTTCGTGTCTCATCTCTGGAAGATACTGAACCTAAATACCAAGTTTGGTGGTTATCCCACTGTTCGTTTCTGAGTTATGCTGTTCACAGACACAACACACACACACACACACACACACACACACACACACACACACACACACACACACACACACAGACACACACACACACACGGACATGTTTACAAAAATACTTTTTTTGGATTCAGGGGGTCTCAAAACATATATTTCCGGTGAAATATCGCTATCGAATTTTGGGGTGGAATACAATACTTTCCCTACTTACTATACGTAGTAGAAAAAGTAAAAATATGACGTGACACAAAACACATGACCTTCTCTACCCTTTATCGGTAATTGGTGGTATACAAACTAATTTTACTAAAGCTTATTTTTCTACCTATTTCATTTTAATCCAAATAAAGCTACAGAACACATTTCGTTAGGAAATAAAGAGAACAGCGATATTCAAATTTTTAAGAACTGGACGCTCTATGCTGCCTTAAAATTTCATATTGTTTCCATGCAGTCGTGAGAGACAGCTGCATGTTGACAAGACTTTAAAAAATCACCAAGTAATGAACATTAATAACGGATGTCTCAGAAATGTTTATGCCACAAATAAGTTATTTGACATAAATTGTACATTTTAAAGAGATCTGCAATTTTTGTGGGGTACGTTTTCGTATCGCTTGATGTTTACTAGTTATACAAGATTATAAAAGATTTTCAAAAGGAAGAGTACTTTATAGACTTTTCCAAGAAAATTCAAGATACACGTTTTATTTGTGATGTAAATATCTTTAATATATGGTATTTTAATCAAAGTCGTTAGTTATTTTTTAGAAACTAAAAAATGTCAAAAAAAAGTGTTCCATTTAAAGGGTAGTTTGGGGTAAGGGAATTTTCTTGGAAATATTCCTGTCGCGTCTTTAAGTGGTATTGAAGCTAAATACCAAGTTGGGTGTTCATTCGAATTTTCTTTTCTGAGTTATGCTGTTCACACACACACACACACACACACACGCGCGCGCACACACACACACACACACGCGCGCGCGCGCACCATTTTCTAAAAAAATTTTTTTTATCCAGGGCGCCTGAAAACATGCATTTGCAATGAATTCTCGGTATCGAATTTTTGAGTTGAATGCAATACTTTCTGTAGCTACTACGTTCGTGGTAGAGAAAGTAAAAATCTGATGTGATACATTCACATGACTTTCTCTATCCTGTATCTTTATTAGTGTTATACAAACTATTTTTACTAAAACTTTTTTTCTATCTACTACATTTTAATCCAAATAAACCTTTGCAGAAATAGCTGCATTACACATTTCGTTATAGATACAAAGAGAATGCACATTTAAATGTTTAAGGACTGGACGCTATATACTGGCCTTAAAATTCCGTACTGTTTCCATGCAATCGCCAGAAACAACTTAATGTTAATAGGACGTTAAGCGTGGCTAACGAAAAAGACGCGCTACGGCGCGAACTGAAAGCAGCTGATATTTCTAGTCCAGTCATGGCCTAGAATTGGAATTACAGTCGCCTAATATATCCATATTTTAAACAGAAAAATAAATTGCTCATTAAATGCTTGGAAAATGCACAGTTATGTCATGAAGCTATTCGGTGTTAGCCATGTTTAAGACTACCATTATTACGTAACTCTGATTCGCGCCGTAGCCTATCTCGTTAGCCACCACTTTAATAGAATTACCAAGTAATGAACAATTCGAGCATTAATAAGGGATATTTAAAAAATGGCTCGTACCACAAAAAAGTTATTCGAAATAAATTCTGTGTTTTAAAGAGCTCTACATTTTTTGTGTAGTACGTTTTCGTCTATCGCTTAACGTTTACCAGTTATACAAGCTTATACAAAATTCCTACTGAATGAAGAGGACTTTGAAGGCTATTCCCAACAATTCAAGATATACATATTATTTGTCATGTAAATATACTTAATATATGGAATTTTATTCAAAATAGTTAGAGCCATGTTCTAAAAAATCAAAGTAAGTAAAGGATAGTTTGGGGTAGGGGAATTTTCTTGAAAATCTTTGTGTTTCACCCTTGGAAGATACTGAACTTAAATACCAAGTTCGGTACTTATCAGACTTTTCGTTTTTGTGTTATGCTGTTCACAGAATGACACACAGACCTTTTTCTAAAAATGCTTTTTTGGATTTAGGGGACCTTAAAAATGTATTTCTGGTGAAATCTCGGTTTCGAATTTTGGGTGGAATGCTATGCTTTCTCTACCTACTCTGTACGTGGTAGAGAAAGTAAAAAAATAGCAAATGTTGCTAATTGCTCAGCTATGTTTAGTGTTTTAAAACAAATTTTAGCCAGAGCAGCACTAAAGGGTTCGATTCTTCCCCCTAATACAGCGACCCAAGGCTTGTATTCCTGTAGCTTCAAGCATCCTGTATATTCAAGTTATTTGTTTGGTCCTTAAAGGGGTTATAAGATAGCTTTAATGCTTTAGGTCCCCATGTTCATCTCAAAAATTCATTTCTTCATTATCTAATATGGCCAACCTAGCGAAAGTTTAGTACACTAAAAGCACAACGTAAAATAAATGATAATAGAATCGAATTCTAGAACAAAGGACTTTCACGGCAATAATATTTAAACTTTAAATTTTATTACACAGCACCAGTTATACAAAAATGAACTTAAATTGTGAAGAAAATATAAACTAAATTTAATTGAATGCTGAATCAATAAACACATCAGTACAGCTTCACGTTTCATGAAAAATTAGATATTACAAATGTTCACTATGACTTCCTTTCGTAATGCTGCATATATGTATAATCTGTGAGTTCAGGCCAAATTCTATGGATTATATCACGGTCAATGGTTGCTACTTCTTCTCCTATCCAAACTCGCAATATCTTAGATTTGGTCCTGAATTTCCCAATCATGATGCCAATTCATGAAACAGCGGACAATAATGAGCGCGCTCCGCACCTGTATACGTCTGCATCGCAGCATGCTGCACCGCAATCTAATGTACTCTAGTTGGTCTATAGTAAACTTGAGGATATGTCGGAACTTTTTAAACGCATTAGTCCTTGTCACTACCGTCGGTTCAACAGCACTGGCAACATAGTTTTGTATAACTAATTTATAAGGACCCTGTATATTCAATAGCAATTATGTCAGTAGGGCCAGTCCAAAATTTAAACAGCAAAGAAATATCACTTATGGTACTTATCCCCATTTATCTAGATTGTGTTCGTATGTGACATTAGTGACACTATTTTATAAACGTTCAGGGATATTCCATCCGCAGTCAGAGCATACTGTGAAATGTCGCCCTAAATCCCTTTTTGCAGAATCAGCCCTTTAACAAAACCAATCACCTGCTGTATCTTTCAATTTGGAGTTATTAAACCGTAGCGTTTTTAGTTTAGTGTTATCCCGGTAGAGTGTGGCACTTTACGAAGCTTATCCTAGATGCCAGGTGTGTGCGAGTTGTCGAAGCCTATTTAACTTTCGCAGTTCTTTTTTCCTGCTATCATATCTTCCCCCTTTATCCCAACCATTCTCTGTTAGTTTCCAACATCCATTTCGCTTCGTGTATCGCTATTAACTTTCTTCTTTTCCTCTCCCATCCTACTCTCCCTTACAACGGTCCTTTAATTACCATCCTCTGCAGCAACTTTGTATCTAATACCGTATCGCCGTTTTCTCGCAAACTACAGTTAACATAACACGTTATGTACCTTGCAAGGATATCGGATACGTCCGAAGAAATTAAATTTCCTCACAAAATCGTTCGCTCGGGAACTAAGAACTTATTAAGGATAAACAAATCAGATGACATTCTCTATCCTATATCGTTTATTAGTGGGTATACAAATTATTCTTCTAAAGTTTATTTTCCTATCTATTCCATTATAATCGAGATAAACCTTTCCGAAAATACGTGCATTACACATTTCGTTATAGATAAAAAGGGAATAGTATTAGTCAAATGTTTAAAAACTGGATGCTATATGCTACCCTTAAAATATTCCACACTCTTTACATGACATCGTGAGAAACAATTGAAAATCGACAGGACTTTAAAAGAATGGCTAAGTATTAAACAACGAACCATTAATTGCTGTAGCCACAAAAAAACTGTTTGAAATAAATTATGTGTTTTAAACAGCTCTACGTTTTTTGTATAGTACGTTTTCGTCAATCGCTTAACCTTTACCCTTTATAGAAGATTATACAAAATTCCTTCCGAATGAAGAGGACTTCACAGGCTATTCCAGAAAATTCAATATATACATTATGTTTGTCATGTAAATATCTTTAATATGTGGTATTTTAAACAAAAACGTTAAAGCCATCTCCTAGAAAATAAAAAATTTCGAAAAATATTTCATGTAAAGGGTTATTTGGGATGGGGGTCTTTTCTTGAAAATGTTCGTGTGGAATCTTTGGAAGATAATGAGCTTAAATACCAAGTTTGTTATTTATCCGACTTTTCGTTTTGAGTTATGCTGTTCACAGACATACACACTGACACACAGACGGACCTATTTCTAAAATAGTTTGTTTGGATTCAGGGACCATAAAAATGCATTTCCGATCAAATCTTGACATCTAATTTTTAGTTGGAGGACTACAATATTTCCTCTTACCTACTATACTAGGTGGCAGAGAAAGAAACAAAATTCTTTGATTTTAATATTCAAAGTTTCGCAGTGATTTCAAAAACGCTATTATACACTGTTTCATACAGAAATGAATAATTGAAAGTATAATTCGAAAGGTCTTCAGCTTCTGTGACACAATCTCTTGTTGAGCTTGACTTGAGCTTCTTGTAAATACTATGATGCAGTGGTAGAAGTATGCTAACATGGATTGACTTGAGGACCTTCAGTTTTGGAGAAGCTACCGGACGGCCATTAGGATAAGGTGCAAGAGGTTCTTGGAGACATGTAATGCATGGATGGTCAAACACTGGGCCGTGTCTTGTTCTTGGGTTGATGTCCTAGCATCTTCCTGAAAGTTCTGATTACGTCCAGTCTTCAGGATTGGAGTATTCATATTACAAAATTAAACATTATATGTAATACGATCGCCAGTTTCAAGGTTGGGTATAAGTTAACTGCAGTGACATTGCTTCATCTTGCACTGTAAGACTTGAGAGAATAGGTTTTCTCAAAATATTCAGAGGCGTCTTGGTTGGAGCTATGTCATAGTCAAGTAATTTACACATATGATGCTAGATGGCAAGAGCTGTCTAAAATGCTAAAAAACCCATCTTTTTCGTGTCTTGTGGTACAGCTCCCTCTTGCAGTGAACTTCTCAAATGTTTGCCTAGAAATGGCTAAATAAAGAAGCATGGGCTTAATTATATAATAAAATGCAAGCAGCCCATGATCACTAGTCACATGCATATAATGATCGGTACCTAATAACTGTAGCATGTATAATGAAGCTTATGAGATGACTACATAGACTGCATACTAGATAGATTTCCTTTTTGTCTAGTATCCTTGTTATGAGGTTTTCGGTTTCTCTTCATATAAAGGTTCAGTAATAGTAGTAAATATTCACGTGGACGTGAAAGTATTTCTAAAGGGTTAACAATATTTTTGCATGGATTTCTGCTATGTTTACTAGAAATGGCTTGTATGCTTTTTTTCTGAAATAGCAACATATGCTCCAATCGAGCTCCCACACTCTTCATTATTGAGTTAAGATAGGTATAACGTTTTGACATCTAATAATGCGGGAAAAGCATTTTATGCAAAGCTAAGTTTAGGCGTGGTAAGATCAATGTCGACTTTCAAATTCAAACATTGATCTATTTGTGCACCAGTAATTAAATGTCATGGGTTTGTTGTAGTATACCAGAGTTAGTTCACTCAATTACGTGTGACGTATCACATTCGTATGACGCAACTAGTTTCGGCAATTCATAGGCAAGTGGTACGCAGGGAAGGGAAGCGAAAACTTGGTAGCTTGTAAACACGTAGGTATAAGGTATAATATACGTTCCTTTTATCTTGCGAGTCCTTTGCTAACGGTAACTTTGCCTTATCTTGGCAAGGCATTCCTTACCTAAAGGAGTAGTAGGAACTCACTACGCTTTTCACTGAGCTCTTAACTGAGAAACGGTGCGTTGGCTGACGTTACAGAGCATACAGTTGGTTGACACGGTAGTATAAATGGGTTTTCGTTATCGTTATTTGGGAATTTGCTGATCTATTAGTAATGAAAATCGTAAGTTTTATTTTATATTTGTAGTAAATTATAATCACGGAAAGTTTAACATTTCATTTAAAGCCACACTCGTGAAAGCTATTACTCTTTATTGATACATTTGTCTCATCCGCAAATAGATGAGGTTGTAAATCTGATCCTTAAGGAACTCCATGTTTATTTAACCCTACTCTTACATAGTCTTTTAAAAGGAAAATAATTATCCTTTGTTTTGTGTACTTTTAATGTGGAAGGATCTGAACCATATTAAATAGTGTTTTGTTCCCTCAAAAGCTCATTTTCTATGAGAATTTTTATAATTATCAGCTAGCCGGAAGTTACAAAATACTCCCCCGTATACACAATTTCTTTGAAAGAATTTGATACTTCATTAGTATGTTTAAAATTTGCATTTTTAAAAATTCCTTTCCAATCATATCTATTACAGAGGATATAATCAGCATCCTTCGCCTTGTTGCGTGAAGATAGAAATCGCAACCAAAACGAAACAGAATATATTGCCTAGCAGTCAGCTTTATTTTAATCACCGTAAGGTTTTATGAGAAATAATTTAAATTGGAGCTCTCTGGCATAATTTAAAGTACCTAAGACTGAAGAAACGACCTTCCAGAAAGGAACTTTTGCAGAAGTGTTGGAAAATGTATATACTATTCCAAATTTTCCATCAAGCCCTGGAAACTCCAGGAAAGCCTAAACTTATCATAGTATTTAGCACTAGCGCAGCAATGTCTGCAGTCGCTTCTCGGCTTGTGCAAAAACATGGAGTGGAAAAAGGTCGTTTGCGGTCCCCACGTTAAAACGGTGGTCGGCCAGTAATAATCACAGGTGCTGACACAGCAAGCTTATTTGTTTGGGGTCAAGATGGGTGAACTCGCTCTAAGTTATTGAGATAAGGTTGCAGAGCAGCCAATATCCATGCCTTACAGTAGAGCTAGCTGCTGGTTGGCTAGCAGGGACTCAGGTGTTTGGTCTGGCTGCACTCATAATGAGGAGATGGAGATTGTGCTAATAGCAAAGTGAGTGTGGAAGGGGTGAAGCTTCTAACAGCACCAGGGTATTGAGGTTTAGCAACACAGAAGAAAGAAACAAAAAAAGGGGGAGAGAGAGGGACAGGATGTGAGCGAGCCGGAAAGTAAATAAGGCTAATGAATTTCACAGTTCCCCCAGAACGAAACTCATACTTGCTTGCCTGCATTTCTGGACATGGTCTCTCATGAAATGTAAAAACAAAACACTGAAACTTTCCTAGAAATATTCCAAGGAACAAGATGCGATGAACGTAGTGGAGCATCCCAAATAGTAAATACAAGACGACATAGAATATTGAAATACAGTACGCTTAGAAAAAAACTACATATAGGTATACTGGCATGTTAGCGACCACATTATTTTTAAACCACTTGCGAATCATTAGTGTTTATTGCAGGGTTGCTACAGTAATTTAATTATTGTAGCTCATTACCAAGTTTCTATCTTTAAAACGAACAATATTCACATGTTTTACGGTACTTCATAAAATATTGCTATATTTACATCACGTATACACACTAAAGAAATTATCTTCTTCATTTGCAAAATCAATGATCCATAAAATATTTACTTTGAATAACTGATTTATAAATTCTATGCTTCGTTTCTTTTGTAATATTTTTTCTGTAATGTGACATTCAACGTTGACTTTCTGTAGTTGCTGTTTAATTTATGTATAATTTCTTCTATAATCAGTAATTATAATTCCTAAGTATTTGTATTTCTTTATACATTTAAGTGCTTTATTTTCAATGGTCAAAGCTTGTGGACTTTGTGAGAATAAGTCTAACGTTTATAATTTTTAAACTTCAATTAAGTGAATGGGAAAAAAATATTAGTTAATAAAAGTTATGTATTTCAACAAAATAAGTTTTTAGTTAAAAATTCTGTTTCGATACATGTGCTTTCATTATGTGTAAACCTCAAAACCACTAATTTGAAACAAGTGTTTGCATTTAGTCAGAACAGAGTATCCATAAACAAATTGCAAGAATGTACGCTATGATAGTATGCTTTTTGAAAAACCCTTTGCAACATCTCCCTTAAATTTCGTGTTTGCAGTTTAGTATGTTTAACAGAGGAATGCTTTCTTTCTTAATACCAAGAAACCAAATGCTTTTTCTGTTTGTTCTGACCAAAATGTGGACTGTTTTCTTTCTTGCTCTATTTGTATTTTTATGTGTTGTTAGATTTAGGTTGGTAACAGCACATTAAACTTCGTTACAAAGAGGCAGTTTGAAGATATCTCTAAGATATTCACCTGTGCCATCGATAAGAATTCTGACCCTTTTGAAGCGATATTTTGGACTCGTTGATGCATGAAGCAACTTTTCTTTTAGCAGTATGGTGGGATGTTGCATAATTACTTAAGTAGCATCTCAATGAAGATAGTTTAGCAATTTAGCCCACCAAAGCCACCCAGCACAGCAAGCCACCTGTGTACTTGCCCTCCTGAAGTAAGGAAGGGTCTGACCATTACAGTATTTTAACTCGGCAAGTGGCAAAGGAGTTAGTCCTTATTATACGGCCTCCATTACCGCAAGCTGTGGCCAATATTGCACGCACACAGCTCTACAGCAAGTGTTTTAATACCATGTTTATGGATGGTTTGCAATTCTTTTAATGAGCTGGGAAAGGAATTATTATTACTCTCTGGAGAAAAACACTAAGTTATGCAAAAGATGAGGTTTAAAAGGCGCTTAAAACAGCAGCAGCTGAACAAGTTGGAGCGGCGACTCTGAACCTCTTTACATTGTGCTTCCTTCTATATTATCAGCAAGATCCACATTCATCAGCAGCTATAACGGCTTACGCTAAATTTGGCTCTAGATGCTATTTCCCTTTCGTCACGATGTTGTTTGCCACACCGCCATATTTGTGTCTTTCCGACATCGTTCCGACTACCTTTTATTACTTTCTCTACCGCGTACATAGTAGAGGAGGTATTGAATTTCACCCAAAAATTCGACATTGAGATTTCATTTGGAAATACGTGTACCCTGAATAAAAAAGTGTTTTTAGAAAAAGGTCTTTGTGTACCTGAGAGCAGCATAACTCGAAAACGACAAGTCGGATAAACTTCATACTATATTTAGGTTCAGTACCTTCCAAAGGTGCGACACGAAGATTTTCAAGAAAATCCTCCCATACCAAATTACTTTTTACATGGATTTTTCGAAATCTTTGATTTTCTAAGAAATGGTTTTAACGCTTTTGATTAAAATGCCATATATTAAAGATATTTACATTAAAATAAAATGTATTTCTTGAATTTTCTGGTATAGCCTTTGAAGTTCTCTTCATTCGGAAGACATTTTGTATAATCTTATATAACTGGTAAACGTTAAGCGATCGACGAAAACGTACTACACAAAAATATAGATCTCTTTAGACGCACAATTTATTTAAAATAACTTTTTTGTGGCATCAGCCATTTCCAAGATATCCGTTATTAGTGGTTCGAATTTTTCAATACTTAGCCATTCTTTTCAAGTTTTGTCGATTTCCAGCTGTTTCTTGCGATGTTATGGAAGGAGTTTTAAGGCCAATGTGTAGCGTCCAATTTTAAAACATTTGACTATAGTTGTTTTCTTTGTATCTATAACAAAATGTGTAGTGCAGCTATTTCCGGAAACGTTTATCCGGATTAAAATGAAGTAGTTAGGAAGATAAACTTTTGTATGAATAGTTTATATACCCACTAATAAGTTATATAGGGTAGGGAAAGTCATGTGAAAGTAACATCAGATGCTTTGCGATTGCTCTATGCCTTGTTCTCTGTTCCGACACACCTTTGAGGAGCGATCCGGTCGCATGTTGCCCATATCCGGACTTAATCTCCACAGCAACTTACTCGAACCGAAAATGAGAATGCTTTTGCTTGTATATTTTAGCCAGCGACATGACATTTATTTTCCCTACCTTTCCTCCGAATCACATGGTGTGTGCAGCCTCTTAAATAATTTGCTTCTCCTATTGGCTCTTATTTTGCCACAAAATTCTCTCATAGTTGTTGTGAATTTGTTCTATAACATTTGAGTATGCGGAAAACTTTGTCTCGACTTTAATTCTCACTACATTTTCGTTTCACGATAAGGCACGTTCATATAAGCTTGTCTATATTACGCTGGCCTGTCGAATATCTCCCTTTTCTTAGTATTCTCAAGTGCTGAGTTGTAATAAAGTCGTCACTCTTGATAGCGGGACTTTTAAGAAATACGTAAAAGACGTGCGATCTTCGATGTGTGTTCACCCGTCCTCTAAAATTTGAAGTTTTAGTCAAAGTTTATATGCCTTCCTTATTCGTTAATATTCCTTCTAATAATTGCTTATTACCAGTTTATCAAAGTTTTATTTATAAGTCTGTTTACTTGTTCTCAATTGTTTGTGATGGGCGCATAAAGCCGGGCACATCGGAAGGTCCACTAGCGCCGGCTGGAAACTATGTATAGACAAACAGCAGAGAGCACGAATATTTTCTGTGTTGAGGGGTCAATATCAACCACTATTTAGCTCATGGTCCCGATAATCAACGGCTTCCTGCTGATAATCTAAGACTTCCAGTCAGTGTTGCTAAAATAAATTCAGTTGGCGGTTTTAATGTAATAATTCACAATGAAATATATCTCTGCGAATGTCTTCTTTGACCAAACTATCGTTACAGTGACAAATTATTGAACAGCATCATTCGAGAGTAATCAACGAATTGCGGAATCCAGAGCCTACAAGAGAATGTACCTTAATATCTTCCAATTCCATCAGTACATCTGTTGTTCGCATCAAGAATGAAATTCCATCAACTTTTAATTTTAATAATTGTGATTTTTAATAATTCTACGCTTTAAAGCTCCCCGTTCTCATTATTTTAGCGAATAAAACAAGAGCAGAACCTAAAATTAAATTTAAAAACTGTCTACTTATGGATTATATTATGTAATCTTAGTTTATTGTCATGAAACTGATAAAATTAGAATTTCATTTCGTTTAGTTCCAGAGACAAGACATTTAACAGTAAATATACGCTATATATAATAATCCGGTAGACTTCAGAGGGCCTTGTGACAAATACAACTAGAGTTATTGAATATATTCTGTAAGTAGTTAGCTTTTAGATTTATTTTTAGCTTATACTCTTATATTATTCGCTGAAATAGTCAAACTAAATGCAACACAACCTCCTGTTGAATTACTATGGGTTGTGATAATACATTTGTTCAGAAAAACTAATTACACCTTTAAATTTGGCAGATGTTTAGCAAGATCTGCAAGGCGAAAATATAATTCAAGAGCTATCAGCGCGGATGAGCTTTTAGATGAATACATAACTCCGAATGCTTTGTCTTCTAAATATTATTGGTGGAATAGGTCTTCCAAACTTTGGTATGAGCAATATATCCCCTTATGGAGCCCCCTGAATACAAACTCAGAATTTTAAATCAATTGTGATCATTTTTTTATGTTCCTTAATGCATTAAGCAGTCAATTTGTATTAAAATGTTCTTTTCTAATTTATAAGGACTTATAGATGAAAAGGTATTTAATTTGCCATAATAAAAGATAAATAGGAAAGAAGAAGCAGCAACATGAAAGTTACGTAATAAATGTCATCAATTCGTTAAAGAAAGAAATATTTGCCAAAGTAATGCTGTGAAACAAAATCTCAAGGAAAGAAAGGATTTAAAAACAAGAATGTATTAGTAAATAACGTGTAATATAGATAAATATGATATTAATGTGTAAAAATCATAAACAGTTGAAAGCGTAGAGAAACGGAGGGAAACCAACAATGTGTTCGCATTGTAGAAGGTAGGGGAATAGCAACATGACGCGAGAGTGAACCTATAAGCAGCAGATGTGTTTAATCAACGAGAAGATGCAAGACGTAGAAAAATATCAAGACATAATAGTATAGTGTTTAATACAGCGAGTGGTTGAGGAGACCAAGAATTACCGTGAGTTGGATTTAAACTCATGTGGGAAAAGCTCCGTAAGTAAATAATATATCATCCGCCAAAATAAGTCCGTAAAGTGAAAGAATTACATTACGTTGAGAAGTACCTGGGCTTATCTAATCACGATGCGTGTACAACAATTACTCCCATGCATTATTGGAAAGATTTCTTTAAAGCTAAATTTGCTAATAATAATAATAATAATAATAATAATAATAATAATAATAATAATAATAATAATAATAATAATAATAATAATAATATACAGCCAAACAAGGAACACGTGTACAGAATTTTGCCGTTTCTTGAGATGTTTTTGGTAAGAAGAAATAAGTAAAAACTAATTAACCAAATTATTGTGAAAAGTTAAGAATTGTAATCGATACCGTTGTTAAAACTTGTGTGCTTTAAAAAAGCAAGAAATACATAACAAATTATTTGACAATTTTCAAAATCGTTTTAAAGAAACGACAAGATAAATATTGCCTTACTTGAGTTCTTATTAAGTAGTTCAAAAACCAAACATCCCTGATACCAAATTCGGTGTTACGAGTCTCATCCTCAAAACAGCTAGCCGACCATTTATTTAAATAAGTATAATTTGCAAAAAATTTTTATAATTGAAACCCGACCAATAAATAAGATTTTATTTGCACCACAAATCATCTTCAAGCTGTTTAATTTTTAGTTAATACACTTCATGAACATAAGAGAAAATAAACTATCGAACAAAAGCGCGACAGCTTTGGGATTTCAAAGCCACTTAAATTCTAAAAAATGTAGTCGGCAATGAAATCAAAACAGAATGACGAAGCTGCTATTCTTGACAGTGTAGAAGTAAGTTCACGTTGTCAATGTGAATTGGTCAAAGAGAGTGGCATCAGCCGCACTCCAGTACACGAGATACTAATGCGGCAGTATTATCTTCCCTATTAAATGCGTTTACATAAACACTTCAGCTTCAACTTGTATCTTTGAGTGGATACGTAACACTATTGCAGAAAATGCTTTGTTCTTGACAAATTTGGTCTTTTCAAAAGAAACAACATTCTCAAACCCTATATGTTTGTGGGCATAGTGTGCATTATTGGACATCTGAACTCCTCAAACTTTCTTTTCGGATGAAACAATATTCTCAAACTCTGTATGTTTATGGACATAATGTGCATTATTAGACACCTGGACACACCAAACTTTGTCTTTTCAGATGGAACAACTTTCTCATACTCTCTATGTTTATGGACTTTTCAAAAGAAACAACATTCCCAAACAGGCATGTTTATGAGCATTATGTGCATTATTGGACACCTGAACATCCCAAACTTTGTCTTTTTAGAAGAAACAACATTTTCAAACTCATGTTTATGGACAGAATGCGCATTATTGGACACCTGACCACCCCAAATTTTGTCTTGAGATGAAAAACATTCTCAAACTCTGTAGTTTATGGACATAATGTGCATTATTGGATACCTGAACACCCCAAACTTTGTCTTTTCAAATGAAACAACATTCTCAAACTCCTCATGTTTATGGGCATAATGTGCATTATTGGACACCTGAACACCCCAAACTTTGCCTTTTCAAATGAAACAGCATTCTCAAACTTCTCATGTTTATGGGCACAATGTGCATTATTGGACACCTGAACATTCCAAACTTGTTCTTTTCAAATGAAACAACATTCTCAAATTCCTCATGTTTATGGGCGTAATGTGCATTATTGGACACCTGAACACCCCAAACTTTGTCTTTTCAGATGGAACAACTTTGTTTATGGGCATAATGTGCATTATTGGAGACTTTAACATCCCAAATAAGTAAGAATTGTTCATTTTCAGTATGTTTGGTGTAGAACTCGTGATAATCTTGTCATTGGTTCTTACTTTTTAGGGGCAAATTACTGTTAAATCACAGTGCCATTTTGTGAACAAAAAATTACTCCGCTCTTAAAAAATTCCTCTAATGCCTTAAGGAAAATCTTGTGTGTCACATTCACAAGACTTTCTTCAACAAATTATTTCTACAAAAGATTATTCTTCTATCTACTTCTTCATAAGACAAACTTTCATTACACATTTACGCATTTCGTTGTAGGTATAATAAAGATACAGTAGGCTAAGATGATAGTCATATTTTTTAAAAAGTGAATCGCTATGTGATGGATTTGAAATACTATGCTGTTTGCATGATCAAGAGAGAAAAAAACGCTTACCACTTGAAAAAAGTATAAAGATTTGAAAATGCAAACCAATAATAAAATATCTCGTTTTTTTCTATTGAGTTTTTATTAATGGACGCTCTTTAACTGTTATGATTCTTAGCGTCCCATTCTTTATTGGGCGTAAAAGAGCGGAAATTTTACTCAGAGACCTCTTTATCAGGCTTGAGGTTCTTTAACGTGCCATAAATCTACGCCACGGGACCACCGGCTTTATTTCCCTTCCGAAGGAAGCCATGCTAAGGAGTTTTACGTCCGAAAAAATCCATCGCTCTCCGCAGGATTTGAACCCAGATCTCGGGAACTAGAGGTTAACATGGTACCCCTAGACCACGGAGAACAACTTTTTTGTCTATCTTTTAAGGTTTACCAATTATACAAAAGTAATTCCGAATGAAGAGGACTTCACGGGCAATTCCCAGAAAAGTCAAGATTTATTTCAAATAAATCTTTGATGACGTTAACCATTTCCGACACATTCTTTGTAGTTTGTTTGAATTTTCAAATATTAAACTTTCTCAAGTAGAAAGTCGCTATTTTTTAAATCCCGTGGTCATACAAAGAGCATGGAGTTTCAAAACCATCGCACAGAAATCCGCTTTTTAAAAATCTTACTGTTGCTTTAACATAGTGTATGCTTCTTAGATCTAGAACGAAATGTGTATCTCGATTAACAAGAAGTACTTGACAGAAGAATAAGCTCTCGGAAGAATAGTTTATAGACGGGTGTATTGAGAAAGTCATGTGAATGCGACCAGCAAAGTTTTACTTTCTCTACCACGTACATAATAGGTAGAGAAGATATTGTATTCCACCCAGAAATTCGATAGCGAGACTTCACCGGAAATGCATGTTTTGAAACCCCTGAATCCAAGTAAAGCATTTTTAGAAAAAGGTCGGTGTGTGTGTGTCTGTGAACAGCATAACTCAAAAACGATAAATACCAAACTTGGTATTTAGGTTCAGTACCTTCCAAAAATACGACACGAAGATTTTCAATAAAATCCCCCACCCAGACTACCCTTTACATGGAAGAGTTTTCAAAATTTTTGATTTTATAAAAAATGGCTCTAACGATTTTGATTATAATACCATATGTTAAAGGTATTTACATGAAAAATAAAATGTATACTTCGAATTTTCTGAGAATATCCCGTGTAGTCCACTTCATTTGTAAGAAATTTTGTAATATCTTGTATAACTGGTAAACCTTGAGCGACAGACGAAAATGCACTGCACAAAAAATGTAGATCTAAAGACACAGTTTATTTCCAATAAGTTTTTAGTGGCATAAGCCATTTCTGAAATATTCCTTATTAAAGGATCGAATTCATTTCTTGGTTATGCTCTTAAAAGACCTGTAAACATTCACTTGTTTCTCGCGATTGCATGGAAACAGTATGGAATTTTAAAGCAGCGTGTAGCATCCAGTTCTTAAACATTTGACTATCGCTGTTCCTTCTGTATCTATAACGAAATGTGTAATGTAGCTATTTCTGCAAAGGTCTATTTGGGTTAAAACGTAGTAGACAAAAAATGAGCTTTAGTAAGAATACTTTGTATACCTACTAATAAAGATAGAGGTAGAGAAAGTCGTGTGAATATATCACATCAGAACATCGTCATCGCCGGTAACACCGGTAACTTATACGCCACCTCGCTGAAGATATAACATGCCAAAATCTTAGTCGTGACATTAAAATGGCAAAGTAATTTTTATTCAAATAAGTGAATTTCAGTACGTTTATTATTCTGTTGACCTCTTGAATTCCCGAGAATGTGAAGCAAGAATATGCGCTGGCATTGTTATGTAAAGTTTCCTTCAGGCCAAGAATACTTACACCAAGTGAATAATTGGACTGTTAAGGTTTCCATTCTCTGGGTAATTTTGAAAATGATGTTCTTTGAATTCACATGCTGGTTTCGGAAGGTGCTAACTCGACCTTAATTAAAACGTTTGCACTACTCGCGTCAAAAGCATGCTGCGCTGCAGTGGGGAAAAAAGTGGGTTTAATTAAGGGTTGCATGAAACGGGAAGAAACCAACTGCAGCGTCTGCTGAGCAACGTGGCAGTCTCAACGCAATTTCTGGTCAGCGTGGTACGTAGTACCTAACCTTACAGCTCAGGTTTGTATATGATATCAAACCATCAAACATGTACATAAGTATTTATCAGGTCCTTAAGATATGTAACTAATTTGCTGTAAAATATTCAGATATAATCATACACAGCTCCCTTCTCATTGCAATATATTTTTGGCTGCCACCTGTAAAATATTCCTAAAAATCCGATGTGTTACCTCCACATGGCTTTCCCTAGCCATTTTATTACTTTCTCTACTAACTACAGTAGGGGTAAGCATTGCATTCCCCCCAAAAAATTGATGTAGAGATTTGTCAGAAATATGCTTTGAGTCCCCCTGAACCCTCCCCCAAAAAAGCATTTATAGAAAAACGTCCGTGTGTCTGTCTATCTGCCTGTCTGTCTGTGAACAGTATAACTTAAAAAAATCTGGTACGTTTCACTCACATGACTTTCTGTACTCTTGTACAAACTATTTTTACAAGCGCTCATTCTCCATGTGCTTCATATTAATCGAGATATCGAGACGTCAATCTTATTGCTAATTTTCTTGTAGATATAAGGGGAATATGGTAGGCTTTAAGCGATAGTAAAATATTTTAAGAGCTGGTTGCTATGTGGAGTATTCCATTCTCTTTGCATTACTAGGACAAAAAATGAATAACGAATTTGAGAAAAAGTATAAGTATTGGAAGATATAAGGGAATAACAAGAAATATCTCGAAAATGGTTCACCCAACAAAAAAAATGTATATGACATAAATTGTGTATTTTAACGCGATCTACATTTTTATGTAGTAGTAGTATTTTCTCTCTCTTATGCTTTACCAGTTATGCAAAAGTCGTTCACAATGAAGAATACTTTTAGAGACATTCCCAGAAAATTCGGGATATACATTTCATTTGTTATGAAAATATCTTAAACATATGATATTTTAATCAAAATCGTTAGAGCCATTTTTGAGAAAATTAAAATTTTCGAAAAATGTTCCATGTAAAGGGTAATTTGGGGTGGGGGGATTTTCTTGAAAACCTTCATGTCGCATCTCTGGAAGACAGTGAACCTAAATATAAAGTTTGGTGTTTATCCGACTGTTCGTTTCTGAGTTTGCTGTTCACAGACACACACACACACACACACACACACACACACACACACACACACACACTGACACACACACGGACATGTTTCCAAAAATGATTTTTTTGGATTCAGGGGGTCTCAGAACATGTATTTCGATGAAATCTCGTTCGAATTTTTGGGTGGAATGCAATACTTCCCCTACTTACTATACGTAGTAGAGAAAGTAACAAAAGTCGGATAAATACCAAACTTGGTATTTAAGCTCAATATGATCCAAATATGAAACACGAAGATTTTTAAGAAGATCCCCCTAGCCCCATTATCCTTTACAGTGAATACTTTTTTAATTTTTTTATTTTCTAAACAATATCTCTTAGGATTTTGATTAAAATACTATATGTTAAAGATATTCACATGTCAAATAAGAAGGAATAACTGGAATTTTCTGGAAATAGCCTGAGAAGTCCTCTTCATTCGGAAGGAATTTTGTATCATCTTGTATAATGGTAAACGTTCGTTCTACTAAAAAATTGTATATATCTTTAAAACACACAATTTATTTCAAATATATTTTGTTGTGGTATCAGCCATTTCACAGATATCCGTTTTTAATGGTTCGAACAGTTCGAGACTTTACCATTTATTTCAAATCCTGTCGATTTGCAGTTGTTTCTCGTGATGTCATGGAAAGAGTATGGAATTTTAAGGTCAGCGTAAAGCGTCCAGTTCTAACATATTTGACTATGCTATTCCCTTTGTATTTATAACAAAATGTATAATGCAACTCCTTCTGGAAAGGTTTATCTCGATTAAAATGAAGCAGGTAAGAAAATAAATTCTCTTAAGAATAATTTGTATACACATTAATAAGCGCTAGAGGCTAGAGAAACTCATGTGAATGTAACACATCAGAAAATTTTGTTGTATAGATTCTACAAAATATACGTGCGAAAGTTTATTTTTTCTATCTACTTATACTAATCAAAATAAACTTTTGCAGAAATTATTTCATAACAAATTTCATTGTAATTTCAAATATGATACAGGAGACTGAGGCGATAGTGAAAACTTTAAAAATAAGATCGCTGTATGCTGTGTTGTAGTTCCATACCGTTTACTTGAGATCGGGAGAAACAACTGAATGGTGATAGCGCTTCAAAAATGACAAGGTTTTGAAGAAAGAAAGAAAGAAAAACAAAACAATAACAACAAATATCTCTGAAATGCCTGATATCTTCGTGACGCAAACTTGGAAGATGTTGAACTTAAATACGAAGTTTGATACTTATCCAAATGTTCGTTTTTGAGTTAAACTGTTCAAAAACGCAGGCGCGCGCGCGCACACACACACACACACATACACAAAGATATTCAAATGCTTAAGAACTGGACGTTCTATACTGGCTTTAAAATTTCATACTCTTTCCATGCAACCCCGAGAAACAACTGAATGTAGACAAAACTTTAAAATAATGACAAAGAATGCAACAATCAAAACATTAAGGACGGATATTCCGGAAATGGTTGATGCTACAACAAAATTTATTTGAAATAAATTGTATGTTTTAAAGAGGTCTACATATTTTGTGTAGTGCGTTTCGTTTATCGCTTAACATTTTCCAGTTATATAAGATTATACAAAACTTCTTCGAATGAAGAGGACTTCATAAGCTATTTCCAGAGAATTCAAGATAAAAATTCTATTTGACATATAAGTATAATTAATATATTGGATTTTAATAAAAAATGTTAAGGTATTTTTGAGAAAATAAAATATGTTGAAAACTGTTCTATGTAACTTTGGAAGATACTAAACCTAAATAACAGGTTTGGTATTTATCCGACTTTTCGTTTTTGGGTTATGCCGTTCACAGACATACACACACAGACACACACGGATTGTTTTCTAAAATACATTTCTTGGATTCAGAGGGCCTCAAAACATATAATTTCAGTGAAATGTCGGTACCGAATTTTTGGGTCGAATGCAATATATTTTCAGCCTACTATGCATGTGGTAGAGAAAGTAAAAAAGGGGCGGTGACTATAAACTTTTATTGGAAAACCCAAACAAATAACAAAACGTATTTCGGAAATGATTGATGTCACAAAGAATTTATTTTATATACATTTTATTTCTTTTAATGTGTTTTTTTACATTTTGTTTGCAGTAAGGATTTGCTCATCTGTTATGGTTTACCAGTTATACAAAGTTATACAAAATTCGTTCACAGTGAACAACGCTTTACAAGCTACTTATAGAAAATTAAATTTTATTTCTCATCTTAACATGTCACACAAATGTTATTTAATAAAAATCGTTAGAGGCGTTTTAAGGATAATAAAATATAATGAAAATATTCCATGTAAAGGGTAGTTTGAGATGGAGTTTGAAAACGTTCGTGTCGCATTCATGGAAGTTGCCAGACGATATCAACTTTTTGGGCGAGTATAATACGTTCCCTACCTCATGTAGTTGTGTAGCTTCTAAAGTACAAACATTCTCTTTCGAAATCTAAAGCTCGTATAGAGATTACAATACACGAGAGGTTACAAAAGTGCAACTTCGACATTTTTCTACCATTATGGGACTAGCCATTAGAATGTGGCGATATTCGGGTTCTTAGGTTCCATTCATAACCGGCAACTGCTCCACAAATACGCACCTGTTATCTGTATTGGGAAGGTGAGTTATATTGTATCTGTTACGTTGGCACCTTGTTTTTGTAATCGGAGGTGTTCAAATCTTGCACGCCAACCATTTAGTTACCAACACTGACACACTGATTATAATATTAATTATATTACTATTTATACTAGATTAGTTATGGTTATATTAAATAAGCTAATTATAGTAGCACTTGATCATTTATCTATTATTATTAGGTTACTATTAATTATTAGGTCTTACCTTTGTAGTTAACTAGAAATTTGAAGTTTTTTTTGCAATTTTTCAAAAATGTAAGAGTTATGAGTTTGTGTGCGGTTTTATTGTTAAAGCAAGAAGATCTGCATATAAGAAAACCAAGAAGTTAAATTGTTTGGTTTACATATAAAAACTATATTAAAACGTAACCATAAGTTGTTCTTCATACTATTACAGTACAGTAATTTCTAATGTTTAGTAACTTAAGCATGTTGTATGATTTAAGTCAGTGCTTAATTTAACACTTAAGGAGCATCCAAGTTATAGGTAACACTTTCCTCTTGGAGGGAAAAAAGGGCCATTCTTAGGTTTTCACTGCGCTGAATCTGAATTTGGAAACCAAATTGCTCTTCGACGTATCATTTTTAAAAGAGACGTAAATGTAATAAATTGAGATAGATTTATCTTTACGCTATTAGCACCACGCTTTGGGCACAATTTTGAAGATGGTTGTAACGCCACTGTTGGGGAGCCAAAACTTGATGAAGTAACTGCCCCACGTATGGTGCAAAGTTTCCGGTGGCCTCCGCCCCACGTTCACTTTCCGGTGGCCTCCGCCCCACGTTCATTTTTCCGGTGGCCTTCGACCCCACGTTTAAAAAAAACGAATTTTTTTAATCTGAATGTTTATTTAAATATTATATTTGTATGCCTCGGCTGCGTCAGTAGTAATTTGCAGAAACACGTATCTCTTAGCAGGGGGAGGTATGGCTAAAGAATGATGGCTTACACAAATTATAATGGTATTTAACTTCGTTTTATTAATCTTTCACACGATTAAATAACACTTCACTGATATATCATACTGTAGAGCTGTGAGATTATTTATTAATTTCACTTTTTAATATGTAAACTTTATTTTAATTATCGCCGTAATGAAGTTTTATGTCTCACACTTAACCTGTACCGTATCGAAGTTCTCGGGAACTCTGCCTAGTAGTGTCTGGCTTCTACCGCTTAAATTCGTACATTTACTATTTTCAAGTCTCTGATTGTCTAATTTCCAATAGAATACTTTTATTTGACTTATGCTTTTTCTAGTTTTTGATTGGCTATTTATTAACTGTTTTAAATCTTACATTATTTTTCCAAGAATTATTAGTAGCATTATTAAACTTTCCAATTCATTATTGCCTCAAGGTTACCTCATTGTTTCCTCATTGTTAGCAACTTTCGGCTTCTATTGTCACAGCTCCTACATTGTTAAATTACCTAATACATTCACATAACATTATTATACATGTACATAATAATATAAGCATTAATACAATGACTGTTACATACATTTTACATATTATTACATACACATACTGCTTTTAAGGCGGGCTGTTATTGTATTTTATATTATATAATTAGACTGATATCATATAAGTCATAAAAATACTGCCTCAAAATAAAATTAAAATTTTGTCTGTACATTTGAAATTTTCTCCTTTCCATTTCAGCTATATCTTGGTGAAATCTTTCAATTTTTAGATTTCTTGTTTCCCAGAAAGTTGCAGCATGCATTTTCAATTGCATTCCGGGCCCTTCTCTCTATTAAATTCAATACGGCGTCCAAACAGTTGCTTTATTTGAGGTCCAACGAAAATGCATTCTTTTATTTTAATTATCTAATTTGTGGAAACTAAATCCTTCAGGTAAGCGAATCCTGAACTTTCTTTACCCATTGCCTTCGCACATTGTTTTATTAAGCCAATCTTAATATGAAAGGGAGATATAATTTCTTCCCTGTCGACTAACACTTCATGTGTCAAATTTGTTTGACCTAGACTGTTTTCTTCTCGGAGGGCCATTTTTTTTCTTCACAATATAGTGTTTGTTTCTCTCGCGAATGTCCCGCTCAGACATGAAGCAGTTGATTTTGTATACCCTATTGTATTCCGTCAGCAATGCTACAAGTTTAATAAGGTCAGCAGATATGCTCCAATGATGGTCTTCGAATTTATTTTATGTAAAAGATGTTGCATATTTGCACATGATTCTTTCATTTAACTGAAACGGATGTATGTTACCAATAATACACTTTGTGTGTTATCAGTAGACCTCGGATTTTAGGCTAGATGCCTATTTTTATTTGTATACGAATAAATTAAAACTAGTTAAATATCGTAACGTTTCATATAAAATATAAATCTATGGGAGGGGTTTTGTGGTGCCTAAAATGCCTATTTTGACCACTGATACCAATTTTAAGGTTTTAGAGCCTAAAATTGCTTATTTTACCATATCTACTGTTTCATTAACTTTTTCTCATGCAACAATGAAAGGTCAAGTATTTATATCATGGCATTTTAAGCATTGAAACTTACATTTTGTTCCTGTTCTGCAAATGCGGTCGTTATATGAAGGGAAAACAGCAGAACTATCTGCAATAAAATCCATCCCATACTGAGACGCTATCCTGCAAAAAATTATAATTATTATTAGTATTGGCCTTAAGTTAGTTTCCCGTTTGTTGCATGAACCAACATCTATGCTCTTGCAGTATCATGACTTTGGATTTTACTGTCTGATACTGGATTGCAAGGTTGCATTTGTTGATTCATTAGAACAGTATTGTTTCAATAATATGACTAGCAGTCATTACCGTTGCAAAAATAACCTGTAGATCTCTAGTTAAAAATGCAACCTATTAAGATCAAATAGTTTTGTTAACAATGTTAGTATAAAAACAGGAATTTTCTAAAACTCACATCAGTAGATGTCTTAAGAGAATGAAATAAATATCGCTTATTCAGGATTATTCAGAAAGAATGAGCATTATTTATACTTTTATTTCAAACAGAAATGTATTCCACCTATTGCCCAATAGACGTTTTAAAAGCAGACTTAGACTTTCCATTCATTCGCTGTTTAACCTCATCTTATGTAGGACTTACACCCACCAGGACTTACAGGCGGGTGCCTGGGGTCAGAGGCCCGTCGAGGAGCAGACACTCTCGTGGAGCAGACAGAATGTCCAGGATGGGTGATCAGCCCGATGCCTGGTATGGGATGAAGGAAGTAGATGAAACGAAATGACGGCGAAAGGGATGATAGGAAAGGTGACGATGGAACAGTTGGTGAAATGAATGGCGAGGGAAACCGGAGACCCCAGAGAAAACCCGCCTAGACGCCGCTTTTTCCACCACAAATCCCACATACGGGTCCCTGGGATTGAACCCGGGCCGCCTTGGTGAGAGGCAAGCGGTCTAATCACTCGGCCACGGCGCCGCCGACTTTCCATTCAGTGGATCAAATCTGTGATTTTATGTTCCATACATCTATTGCAACTGCTCTCATAACGGCAGCTGTTTCAGTGGTCCTGCACAGCTTTTACCAAAGAACATCTGATGTTCAGTCGTTTTTCAGCTGGTCTAGCTTAAAGGATGAACATTAAATTTAACAATCGTTAAATGTCGCACTTCCAATGACGCGTAATTTCATAAGTTTAAAGATCCATTAAGTAACAACCAAATTGAGAACTTACGAGTATATAACGGTCTTCTTGCCATACAGCAAAGGTGGTGTTCTCTTGTGATATTTGAGTAATTCTCAAGTCGTTAACAATAATGTATTTAATAGTTCATAATACACATATAATATAAAATGCAGTGACTACCTATATATTTAGGAGTGAAAGCGCTTACCATCGTATAGGTATAACGGAGTTAACCTCCATTTAAAAGGTATTAGACATATATATGTGCAGGCTTAACCACAACTACTTTAACTGAAGCAATTTCCTTTACTATTTCGTTCGACAGGATCGCCTCAAACGAATGGAGCTCCCAATTGACTGACACTGTTTTGGCTAGTGGAACTATCATAGACTTTTTCATTTGTCATATTTTAGTATACCTCCAAATGAAATTTGTGCACTATGCCTTTAACACGCCTCAAACTGCGTGTCTTAGAACTAGGATATCGCTCACGATATTTTTGTACAACTTTCGTGAAACTATTAAACATCCCCGATTTAGAAGACATTATATCGAAATATTATCTTGTTTTATTCAATAATCCATGTATTATGTTTTTTTCTCTCTATTTGAAGAGATGCAGCATATTTTGTTCTTCGAAAAGCTATCCTAAAATTAACAGGAATAAGAAGGTGAAACTATGTTATGGAAAGCCCTGTGGTTTTTGCGTGTCTTGTCACATCTTGAGGCTCCACAACTCGATTACACGTGATATAGAGGTCGGAATTCGGTTGTGTGTAGTGGATCTCAGTCACGCTATTTGGGGATCAGACCATCGAATGAGATGCTGCTTCTCTCTTCATCATATACCTAACTAGAAAAACTTGCACCTCACACAATACGATCTGCAGCATCACTACTGTTGCATATTGGAACCCATATGTTGAATACATAAAGAGGTAGAAAGTATCTGCTGTATTGCATTCACATGACTTTACCTTGTCCATGACATCGCGAGAAACAACTGAAGGTTGAGAGTACTTCATAAAATGATAAAAGTATTGAAACATTCACCAATAACAACGTATATCTTGAAAATGACTGACGACGCAAAAGTTATTCGAAATAAATTGCGTTTTTTAAAAGAAATCTACATTTTCTGTCCAGTAAGTTTTTGTCTATCTCTTACGGTTTACCAGTTATACAAAATTGTACAAAATTCTTTTCGAATGAAAAGGACTTCACAGAGAATTATAAATACATTTTATCCGTTATGCAAATTAACTTAAACATATTGTATTTTAATCAAAGTCGTTAAGAAATATTGTTGAGAAAATAAAAAATTACGAAAAATCTTCCACGTAAAGGGTAGTTTAGACTAAGAAATTTTTGTAAAATATTCCGTCGCTCCTTGCAAGATACGTGTGTTAAGTACCAAGTTTGGTATTGAACAACATAACTCTTGTTGTTCGCAGACAAAGATAGACCACAGACACACGCACACACATACACGTTTTCCTAAAATATGTTTTGGATTAAGTGGACCTCAAAACGTGTATTTCCGATGCAATCTCATATAGAATGTTTGGTTGAAATGCAATACTTCCTCTACTTACTATAGGCAGGTAGTAGAGAAAGTACAAATAAATTGCAGTTTTAATTTTCTCAAATCGGTAAAAAGACAAGAATAGATAGCAATAATAGGTGGTTAAAATTTAGTTGTCGGTGGTTCTTTTCCAACATATGAACGTTTTTATAAAGTAATACTTATAAATGTGGTGAACTAACCAAATGTTTCACACAATCGATTGGTAAACAATAGTTTCCTGAAACAACCGAATGTTTTCATTCGGTTTGGCATTCGTATAAACATGCTGAACTGTAACCATAGCAATGAAAACTATTTTAACGTTACGCTAAAATGATATTCGCAGCACAGATATAAACTCGCAAATTCCAGGTGGTCCAGAAATGGCATTTTAGCCGTAAAGGTATAATTGTTAAGTAATCGATGAATTTAAATATGTACATTACACGGTTATTAATTGCTGGTTTATACATAATGCGTATAATGCATCATGATCGTGCTGCACTAGCTTATGTTCGCTGAAATATAATTATAATTCTGAAATTGAAATTAGAAATTGCTGAAACATAATAGCAATTTGATTATTTGTTTTTAATTGAGTATATGAATAAATAAATGCATATTATTCAGTTTTTGTAACATTTTTGCTCCAATTTGTCGCAGCATTTTTCTTTAGTTACACTTTGACCAAAGTCATAATAAATGGTTTACAAGATTTAATACCAATTATTTGCAATATTCACATTGCAGTGCCAATGCGAAAAATTGAATACTAAATTGTGCAATGTTAGAGGAATGTTTTTATTTAAATTTTTAATTGATCCCAATAATATTCAAGCGAATTACATTAGAAAGAAGACTCGTGCACATGTTCCACGTATTTTGTAGAGTATTAGAGCATTAATAGTAGCAAATGCTTCAATACACACAAAATTATCAAAACAGTAGTTCTATATTTATACTCAGTATTATAACACACACCACATTAATTGTGAAATTTATTCTAAACACTTGTATATCTTTACTTTGTGTTCAAAGTAAATAATTGAATTTATGAACATTGTTGTTTGGCTGAAATCCATATTTGTGCAATTTGACCTCCAAAATTCACTATGTGCTAATATAATCTAAATAAATTAACAATGTTTATTTAGTTTAAATTATTTATTTTTCTTATGTTACTTAACAATGCAGTGATATTAATTTTATTAGCTGACATTTATTTTGGATTTTAATTAGCATAGGGGAAAAAGTGAAAACTTATGAACAAATTAGTTTTATTGTAATTTACGCCAAAGTCCACACCATTACCGCAGCCTTTAAGATGTGTTAAGCAACAATTTCCTCCTCCCTCCTGCAATTTATGTTAATATATTTACACATTCCTTCATAGCTATAATTGCATGATTATCGGTGAATATATTCCATTATACGCAGGTTGCAATGATTCAGATGGAAGGTGTTAATGGTTTGAAAATCTCTCGCCAGAAGAAGCATTATCGGTATATTGGCTAATGATAGTAAAATTACTTCATGGGAAATTGCGTACTTCATTGTTTTAGATGTCGTACTATTGATGGCAACCTTATTGGTTGAGTAAGCCGAATAAAGCTACTATCGCTTTGAAGCACGGTAAGTAAAATCGGTAAATGCGAGTGAAACATCGAATGCTGACGGAAACCATCAAATAGGTTGTTGGCGACTATCGAATAATTCGATAGCTTTCATTCGGATTGCCCAATACTAATTATGAGGCCATAAAAGTTATGTACAAAGATGATGATAGAAGCAGTGTTTTCTAATGCAGAATAAAACTCTAAATATTTAGCGTTCTTTGAATTATCATAAAACCCTTGTCTCCCATATAGACTTTATAAGGATATATTTGAACCATAACTTTGTATATATTAAGTACAATTAACGATGATTCTTTCCAATTTTTCAATCAGATAAAGCAGCATTTAAGTGTAATTATACAAATTAGGAAGAGAAGCTTTCATATAACATCCAAAATAAACTATCTATATTTATTTCCAAATAAAAAGCTATCAAATTTTCTGAAGTTTAGTTTTTAATTGCAGTAAATATAAATATTGAAGTATAAAAGGTCAGAACAACACCGAACTTGGTATTTAATTCAGTACCTTTCAAACATGCAATACGAAGATTTTCAAGAAAATCCCCCTAACCCAAATTACTCTTTAATGAAACATTTTTCGAAATTTTTTATTTTCTAAAGAAATAGCTCTTAACGATTTTGGTTAAATACTATACACTAAAGATATTTACATGGCAAATAAAATTTATAACCTGAAATTTCTAGAAATGGCCTGTGAAGTCCTCTTGATTTGGAAGGAATTTTGTATAATCTTGTATAACCGGTAAACGTTAAGCGATAGACGAAAACGCACTATACAAGAAATGTAGATCTCTTTAAAACACAGTTTATTTCAAATAACATTTTGTGGCATCAGTCATTCCCGACATATCCGTTATTAATGGCTCGAATTGTTCAACACTTAGCTATTCTTTTAAAGTCCTGTTAATAACGCCAGTTGTTTCTCGCGATTCCATTCAAACAGTATGAAATTTTAAGGTCAGCGTATAGCGTCAGTTCTTAAACATTTTGACTATCGCAGTTTCCCTTCGTATCTATAACGAAATGTGGATTGTAGCTATTTCTGCAAAGATTTATTTGGATTAAAATGAAGTATATTAAAAAATCTGATGTGTTACACTCACATGACTTTCTCTACTCTTGTACAAACCATTTTTACAAACGCTTATTCTCTATATGCTTCATGTTAATCGAGATATCGAGATGTAAATCTTATTGCTAATTTTCTTGTAGATGCAAGGGGAATTGGTAGGCTTTAAGCGATAGTCAAATATTTTAAGAGCTGGTTGCTATGTGGAGTATTCCATTCTCTTTGCATTACCAGGACAAAAAAAAAGAAGAAAAAAAATGAATGACGAATTTCCATTTGAGAAAAAGTATAAGTATTGGAAAATTTAAGGGAATAACAAGCAATATCTTGAAAATGGTTCACTCAATAAAAAAAATGTAGATGACATAAATTGTGTATTTTAACGCGATCTACATTTGTTGTGTAGTAAAATTGTGTGTATCTCTTATGGTTTACCAGTTATGCAAAAGTCGTTCACAATGAAGAATACTTTTGGAGACATTCCCAGAAAATTCAAGATATACATTTATTTGTCATGAAAACATCTTAAACATATGATATTTTAATCAAAATCGTTAGAGCCATTTTTGAGAAAATTAAAATTTTCGACAAATTTTCCATGTAAAGGGTAATCTGGGGTGGGGGATATTCTTGAAAACCTTCGTGTCACATCTTTGGAAGATACTGAACCTAAATACCAAGTTTAGTGTTTATCCGACTGTTTGTTTCTGAGTTATGCTGTTCACACACACAGACACACAGCCACACACACGGACATGTTTCCAAAAATGCTTTTTTTTTTTTTTTTGCATTCAGGGGGTCTCAAAATATATATTTCCGATGAAATCTCGGTATCGAATTTTTGGGTGGAATACAATACTTCCCCTACTTATATACATAGTAGAGAAAGTAATAAACTTTAGTAAGGCTAGTTTGTATACCACTAATAAACGATAGAGAGTACATACATTACCGAAATACTAGCAGTACTCGCAGTATTTCTGAAGATAAATTACTACATTAGTACTAATTCCTTTTTAAATACATAATGAACCATAATTAAACATACACCTAGTACTTATTGTCATTATACATAACTCAGCACTTGCTTTTCCCAGTTTTAGCACCGCTGTCCAAATGCAACTGAAATGTTATCGCTGTTCGGTGTTTGAGGGGCGATTGGTAGAACATTACGTTGATGAATATAGAGTTAATATTTTATTTCGAGTTTTATGGCATTGACATTTGGGAACACATGTTCCAGCAATGATGGCAAACGCCGCACCCGGACTAGAAGCTGCTGTTTTAACGATTGATTACAAATATCACAGCACTAGGAAATCGTATATCACAAATTTTCTCTAGGCGTAAAATTGACAACGGTAGTTTTGGTTGTTATCATTTTGTTGACAACGAGCACGGTTTTCACGCCCATGTAGCACATTTCACTCTATTGAAAATTAATGGGTATTCGACAAAGAATGTCACGACAATGGACTCGGGTGTAACAATCCTGCGGGATCCCGTGATTATGCACCAACGATTAAAGCGTCCAAATTGAGTGGTGTGTTTCAAAATGTTTCCCGATGATTTACTGCAGTAATTTGAAACTAATATTGAGCAGATCCATTACCATGATGACAAACTCCCACTCCTCCAATCTCAATAAGCTAAATGTGCGAGCAGAGTACGTCAGCTATTTCACGTTCTGTGAGGTGAGAGCGCTAAGATAACACTCGCATAATGTATCGAGTGGTGTGAAAGACTAATTAGCCGGTTCAGCATTTCAACTCCGTTTACAAGACAGTAACCTAGCTTTAGAGCATATTTAAAAATGTTTTCTTGCTTCAATTGTATCTTCTTTAACTTTTACTTTCTTTGCCAACTACCATAGTAAGAAGAAGTATTGTACTCCATCCAAAAATTCGATTTCGAGATTTAACCGAAATACTCGTATATGTTTTGTGCCCCTAAATACCAAACAAGAATTTTTACTTTCTCTACTATATATAGTAACAAGGGGAAGTATTGTATTTCACCCAAAAATTCATGCCCAGATTTCACAAGAAATATATCTATGCTTTGAGGCCCCCTGGACCCCAAAAAATCATTTTTAGAAAAAAGGTCTGTATGTGTCTGTAGTATAGTGTCGTATAAATACCAAACATGCATTTAAGTTCAGTATCTTCTAAAGCTGCGATACAAAGATTTGTAAGAACATTTCCCAACACAGACTACTTTTATATGGAACAATTTTAAAGACTTTTTTATTTTCTAAAAACTTGCTCTAAAGATTTTGATTAAAATACCATATATTAAAGATATATACATGTCAAATAAAATGTATATTCTGAATTTTCTAAAAATGGCCTGTGAAGTCCTCTTGATTTGGAAAGAATTTTGTATAATCTTGATAACTGGTAAACGTTGATAGACGAAAAAGTACCTACGACACAAAAACTGCACATCTCTTTAAAACACCAACTTATTTAAAATAACTTTTTTGTGGTTTCAGCCATTTTCGAGATATCCGTCAATAATGGCTCGATTTGTTCAATACTTTGGTTATTCTTTTTAAGTCCCGTCCATTTTCAGTCGTTTCTCACGACTGCATAAAAACAGCGTGGAATGCATATAGCGTCCAGTTCTTAAACATTTGACTATTGCTGTTCTCTTTGTGCCTACAACGAAATATGTAATGTTATTTCTGCAAAGGCTTATTTGTATTAAAATGTAATACTCGTAGATAGAACAGTGAGCTTTAGTAAGAATAGTTTACATACGCACTAATAAACGATAGAGGGTATAGATTGTAAATGTATAATATCAGAGTTATTTTTTAATTTCTTTACTAACTACCTGTAGTAAGAGGAAGTATTGTATTCAATCCAAGAATTATATTTCGAGATTTCACCGGAAATACTCGTAAATGTTTTGAACCCCCTGAATACAAAACAAGCACTTTTACTTTCTCTAGTACGTATAGTAAGTAGGGGAAGTATAGTATTCCACTCAAATATTCGATGTCCAGATTTCACCATAAATATGTTTTGAGGTCCCCTGAACATAAAAGAAAGCATTTTTATAAAAAGGTCCGTATATGTGTATGTGAACAGTTTAAAACAAAAACGAAAAATCGGATAAATACCAAACTTGGTACTTAAGTTCAATATCTTCCAAAGTTGCAACACGAAGATTTTCTAGAAAATTTCCCACGCCATATTACTCTTTGCGTGGAACATTTTTAGAAATTTTTTATTTTCTAAAACATGACTAATGATTTTGATTAATTACCTATACTAAAGATATTTATTTACATGTCAAATAAAATGTATACATTAAATTTTCTGGGAATAGCCTGTGAATTCCTCTTCATTCAGAAGTAATTTTATATAATATTGTATAACTGGTAAATGTTAAGCGATAGACGAAAAAGAACTTCAAAGCATGTCGAGCTCTTTAAAACACACATTTATTTCAAATAACTTCTTTCTGGCATCAACCATTTCCGAGATATTTGTTATTAATGGTTCCAATTGTTCATTATTTAAAAGTCCTGTCGATTTTCGGTTGTTTCTCGCGCTGTCATGAAAAGAGTATGGAATTTTAAGGCCAGCGTATAGTGTTCAGTTCTAAAATATTTGACTATCCCTTTTCCTTTTGTATCTGTAACGAAGTGTGTGATGCAGCTATTTCCGGAAAGTTTATCTCGATTAAAATGAAATATATACAAAAAAATCTGATGTGTTACACTCACATGACTTTCTCTACTCTTGTACAATCTAATTTTACAAACGCCTATTCTCCATATGCTTCATGTTAATCGAGATATCGAGATGTCAATCTTATTGGTAATTTTCTTGTAGATGCAAGGGGAATATGGTAGCTTTTAAGCGATAGTCAAATATTTTAACGCTGGTTGCTATGTGGCGCATTTCATTCTCTTTGCATGTCCAGGAATAAAAAAAATGAATAACGAATTTGAGAAAAAGTATAAGTATTGAAAAATTTAAGAAAATCACAAGCAATATCTCGAAAACGGTTCACTCAACAAAAAAAATGTATATGACATAAGTTGTGTATTTTAACGTGATCTACATTTTTTGTGAAGTAAAATTCTGTCTATCTCTTACGGTTTACCAGTTATGCAAAAGTCGTTCACAATAAAGAATACTTTTGGAGACATTCCCAGAAAATTCGAGATATACATTTCATTTCTCATGACATTATCTTAAACATATGATATTTTCATCAAAATCGTTAGAGCCATTTTTGAGAAAATTAAAATTTTCGAAAAATGTTCCATGTAAAGGGTAGTCTGGGGTGGGGGGATTTTCTTGAAAACCTTCGTGTCGCATCTCTGGAAGATACTGAACCTAAATACCAAGTTTGGTGTTTATCCGACTGTTCGTTTTTGAGTTATGCTGTTCACAGACACACAGACACACACACAGACACACACACACAGACACACACACACACACACAGACACACACACGGACATGTTTCCAAAAATGCTTTTTTTGGATTCAGTGGGTCTCAAAACATGTATTTCCAGTGAAATCTCGGTATCGAATTTTTGGGTGGAATGCAATACTTCCCCTACTTACTATACGTAGTAGAGAAAGTAAAAAGCCTTCATAAGCATAATTTGTATACCGACTACTCATGATAAGTGATAGTGGGTAGAGAAGGTCATGTGAATGTAACACAGATTTTAGAAGAAGGTTCCGTGTGTGTGTCCGTGAACAGCATAACTCAAACTCAAGAACGAAAAGTCGGTTAAACACCAAACTTGGTATACTGGTGTCGGATATTTTGTCTTTTGGCGTTTATGTCTTTGGGTACTACATCTTGGTCCTCTAAGTGTTCTGGGTGTTTATGTTTTGGACATTTTGTCTCTGGATGTTGATGTCTTTGGATATTATCTTCTAGGCGTCTTGGGACGTTTATGTCTTTGAATTTTTGTTTTCGTCATTGTATTTCATTTTGTCTTTGGGCCACTGTATCTTTGGGCATTTAAATATTTAATCTTTGAAAGTTTATTTCTATTTGCACTTTGTGTTTGGTTGTTTTTGGATATTCTGACGCCAATCAAATTCAGTGATTTAGGTTAGTGTTGCATCTAGTATACCACAAAGTTCAGCGCAATGATTGCTGATGTAGTGATAGTCGATAAGCTTTAAAATAAATCCCAAAATCCTTTTTTATGTACCTAAAATGATCTTGTGGAGATTGACTATCGTGAGGAAATACATTCAAATGATTGTCATAGAAAAGTGTTCCGACAGTGATGTAAACAGCCCTATATAATAGCTCCAAAGTCTCTTAAAGTAAAAGTTGCATGTAAACAGCGTGGAATGTCTGTAAAAGTCCACAGCTTAAGGGGTTGTTCTACATGCTATAGTGAATGAAATATTACATCCTTTTTTCCTTTGAGCACCAATTCATAGTAAAATTTCTCTGTCTGAAAAGTCATTACGGTGCGTTTCAGTATGAACGCGCGTTAACGCTATGGCAGTTAAATAGAAACTGAATGGATTTTCTCTCCACACATTTTTATTTTCTCTACTACGTACAGTAAGTAGGGGAAGTATTGCATTCCACCCAAAAATTCGATACCGAGATTTCACTGAAAATATATGTTTTGAGACACCCTGAATTCAAAAAATGCATTTTTAGAAACATGTCCGTGCGTGTGTCCGTGTGTGTGTGTCTGTGAACAGCATAACTCAGAAACGAACAGTCTGATAAACACCAAACTTGGTATTTAGGTTCAATATCTTCCGGAGATGCGACACGAAGGTTTTCAAGAAAATCACCCCACCCCAGATTATCCTTTACATGGAACATTTTTCGAAAATTTTAATTTTCTCAAAAATGGCTACAACGATTTTGATTAAACTATCTTATGTTTAAGATATTTTCATGGCAAATGAAATGCATATCTCGAATTTTATGGAAATATCTCAAAAAGTATTCATTGTGAACGACTTTTGCATAACTGGTAAACCATAAGAGATAGACAAAATTTTACACAAAAAATGTAGATCGCGTTAAAATACACAATTTGTCATATACATTTTTTTCGTTGACTAAACATTTTCGAGATATTGCTTGTTATTCCCTTAAATTTTCTAAAACTATTTTTACAAACGCTTATTCTCCATATGCTTCATGTTAATAGATATCGAGATGTTAACCTTATTGCTAATTTTCTTGTAGATGCAAGGGGAATTGGTAGGCTTTAAGCGATTGTCAAATATTTTAAGAGCTCTTTGCTATGTCGAGTATTCCATTTTCTTTGCATTACCAGGACAAAAAAAATTGAATAACGAATATGAGAAAAAATATAAGTATTGGAAAATTTAAGGGAATAACAAGCAATATCTCGAAACTGTTCACTCAAAAAAAATGTATATGACATAATTCTTAACGCGATCTACATTTTTTGTGTAGTAAAATTTTGTCTATCTCTTATGGTTTACCAGTTATGCAAAAGTCGTTCACAATGAATAATACTTTTGGAGACATTCCCAGAAAATTCGAGATATACATTTCATTTGTCAAAAAATATCTTAAACATATGATATTTTAATCAAAATCGTTAGAGCCATTTTTGAGAAAATTAAAATTTTCGAAAAATGTTCCATGTGAAGGGTAATCAGGGGTGAGGGGATTTTCTTGAAAACCTTCGCGTCGCATCCCTGGAAGATACTGAACCTAAATACCAAGTTTGGTGTTTATCCGACTGTTCGTTTCTGAGTTATGATGTTCACAGACACACAGACACACACACGGACATGTTTCCAAAAATGCTTTTTTTTATTCAGGGGGTTTCAAAACATGTATTTCCGGTGAAATATCGGTATCGAATTTTTGGGTGAAATGCAGTACTTCCCCTACTTACTATACGTAGTAGAGAAAGTAAAAACTAGCAACCATCTTACTAGCACTACGAATTCTTCGGACTTATTTAGGCTCAGGATCTGTTCGAAAGACCCACTGAACAGATTGGCTTTTCTTTTTAGGATCATAACAATAAATCTAAGATTCATCACCAGTAACGATTTCCAAACCAAATTTAAAGGACCGCCTTGGAATATTTCGAGTTTTTCTGCACCAATCAATGCGTTGTTGTTTTTGATTGGAAGTCAGTTTATGTGGAATCCATCAGTGGCAAAGTTTTCTTACGTCTAGCTGTTGATGTAAAATGTTTTGGGTTTAACTCATACCTATGCCCAATGTCGCCCGAACAAATTCGTAAGATGTTCTTCTTCAAGCATTGCTCGAACAGCGGCAATATTTTAATCAGTAACAGCAGTTCTTCGACGTCCTTCACGAAATTCATCACTAAGATAACCGATTTCTTTTGAATTCGCTGTACCTACCAATTATAAATTGTTGCCTTAGATGAGGCTTCTTCTCCAAATGCGTTTCTAAGCCGATCTTCACATTGCTTAGGCGTTAATGCCGATTTAAAATCGTAAAAAGTCATACGTAACCTGGAAATGTTCTCTAGACAAATTCATTTTTGGATGAACACAAAATCTTTAAAAATGATAATTGACAAACTATTGTTGAAAATCGAACAATACACGGCAATAACTTGCAAAATATTAGAAAATAGCTGTCAAATATAAAGACATTTATATGTTTTTAGAAAGGCAGCATTAAAAAAATGTTCGCCCTCGTATTTTTATAAACTGAATAAGATATGTGAACCAACCGGTGTAATTTGAAACCACGTTTTCTGCTGGTGGGGTGCTTCGGTGAAACTATTGGTTATGTATAGCTTTTTCTTTGCTCCCTTGTAACCCGTTGCTAACATTCTGTCAATAGAGGTGGTGCAGACAAGAGCCTTCGAGGATAACTAATTGCTGCGGAGGTCATCGAGAAGTGTTCATTGCTCATTTATCTGCTGCCATTGTTCCCGAGCCGACTTTGGGGAGCCGACTTTGCGAGAGTTGCGGTAGCAACAGAACTGCAGAAATTTAGCATTCCTCGTCGCTGTAAAAAGCCTCAAACTGGCCATGCTTATGAACTCGCCACATTCTGCTAAAGTATCTTTTACCATGACATAATTTAACATGATGTGTTTCTCTGAACGTCAGAAGTTCTTTATTTGTGCAAAAGTGGATGCATATCTGATTCATCACCACCACCACCACTACTACCACTACCACTACCACTATATCATCATCGTCATATCATATATCATATCATATATCGTCATTGTTATCGACTTAAATTAGATTCAATTTTGAAGCACTCTTATTTTCATGAACGTTTGAAATAAATTGCGCTCGTTTCATTTTACACTGTCAGAAGTTATATCGCTGTAAGGATTTCATAAAATGTTCATAAAATGCAGGTTGGCTTCTAGGTAAACGGACAGTTATCTTAAAGAGTGTCGTTTGGATTAAACGGCAGATGAGTCAGTATTACATAAAAATAATATCGTTCCACCTATATATAGTCTATGGGTGTCTAATAAGATAGATTTGGGGATTCGATGTGCAGTGCGCTTCAGTAGTCTTAGCAGTCAGTTTCTACGTGAATCCTGACTTCAAAAACAAAACTTAACCTAAAGAAATCTGATGAGTTACACTCACATGACTTTCTCTACTCTTGTACAAGCTATTTTTACAAACGCAATAGCAGCTCTATTATAATGTTTAGGCAATTCGGGGTAAAGGAGTATATATTCTCGAGCCATAAGCAAGTATCGCGCAGTTCGGAAGAATCTCTCATGAGGTGCACGTCACACAGTTTTGAAGAATCATTCACGCGGTGCACGTCGCAGTGTTAGTTACAAAAAATGTGAAGTACGCGAAGTAATTGGCGTGCGGCAACTAAAACGACTGTAGTTACATTCCAAATTATCACAATTTCAGTCAAGCGTGTATAAAGATTAAATATGTGAATTATTAATTAAGTGTGACGGCAATAAAAGTGTAGAAACAAATTATTTTATCAGTGTTATCTTTTAGCAACAATCCTTTCCGTTTACACGCCCTGCTTAGAGACACTTGCTCGACTGAGTTGTAATAGCTAGACGGAGGACAAAGAACCCAAATTTAAAATAACAAAACAACAGGCGCCCAGTAAATAAGATAACAAGAGCCAGAAGACTGCGACAAAATATACATATATTTTGCATGTAAAGATCTTAAATAAATGGTATTTTAATCAAAATCGTTACAGCAATTTTTGAGAAAATAAAAAGCATTGAAAATTCTTTCATGTTAAGGGTAGGTTGGAGATGGGATTTTCTCGAAAACCTTTGTGTCGCATCTTTGGAAGATACTGAACTTAAATACCAAGTTTGGCATTTGTCGGATTTCTCGCTTTTGAATTATATGTTCACAATGCACATATACTACACAAACTCACAAACACTCACACACGGGCATTTTTCTAAAACTGCTTTACTATTTGATTTAAGGGACCTGAAAATACGTGTTTCCAATAAAATATCGACATCCAATTTTATGCTGGAATGCAATACTTCTTACCTACTATGGGTAGGTTGCAGAGAAAGTAAAAACTGGTGTTTTTATATCAAAGAACATTTAAATATTTTAACTTAGATGTATACCTTAAATAATATATAAATTAATTGCAGGTACAGAATAAATCACTTTAATGGGTCAGGCTGGCAGAAGAAATGATAAGTACCTAACACATGTATTACATTCACATAACTTTCTCTACCCTCTATCATTAAATTAGTGGGTATACAAATTATTCTTATGCGAACGTTTATTTTTCTGTCTACTTCATTTTAATCCAGATAAACTTTTGCAGAAGTAGCCACATTGTACATTTCGTTGGGATACAAAGAGAGCAGTGGTAGCCAAATATGCTATACGGTGGCCTTAAAATTCCATACTGTTTCCGCAGTCGCTAGAAGCAACTAAATATCGACGAGACTTAAAAATAATGGCAAAGTATTGAAAAAATCGAACCATTGATAGCAGATATCTCGTAAAGGCCTGATGGCACAAAAAAGTTTATTTGAAATAAATTGTGTGTTTTAAAGATATCTACATTTTTTGTGTAGTACGTTTTCGTCTATCCCTTAAACGCTTACCTAATTATACAAAATTCCTTCTGAATAAAGAGGACTTCACAGGTTATTCTCAGAAAATTCAAAATCTACATTTCATTTGTCACAAATATCTTTAATATGTGGTACTTTAATCAAAGTCGTTAGATTAACTTTTTAGAAAATAAAAACTTTCAAGAAATGTCCCATGTAAAGGGTAGTTTGAGGCGGGGGAATTTTTCTTGAAAATCCTCTATTGCATCTTTGGCAGAAACTGAACCTAAATACCAAGTTTGGTATTTATCCGACTTTTCGTTTTTGAACTGTGCTGTTCAGACACACACACACACACACACACTCACACACACAAACAAACAAACAAACACACACACACACACACGCACACGGATTTGTCTAAAAATGCCCTTTTGCTTTCTTTGCCACGTATATAGATGGTACTGCATTCCTCCCAAAAATTCGATATCGAGATTTCACCGGAAATACATGTTTTGAGATCCCTGAATCAAAAAGGAGCTTTTAGAAAAAGGTCCGTGTGTGTATCTGTGAACAGCATAACTCAAAAACGAATAGTCGTAACAAAATCAAACTTGGTGTTTAAGATCAGTATCTTCCAAAGATGCAACATGAAGATTTTCAAGAAAATCCCACTCCTCAAACTACGCTTTACATGGAGCATTTTTTTAAAATATTGATTTTCTAAAAAAATGGCTCTAACAATTTCGATTAAAACATCATATGTTCAGATATTTACATGGCAAATAATCTGTATATCTTGTAAGGTCATTTTCGTTCGGAAGGAATTTTGTATAATCGTGTATAAATGGTAAAAGTTAAAGGAAGACGAAAACATACTACACAAAAAATGGAGATATCTTTAAAACACACAATTTACGTATTTCAAATAAGTATTTTTGTGGCATAAACCGTTTCTGAGATATCCGTTATTAAAGGTTCGAGTGTTCATTTTTAGGTTATTCTTTTAAAGTCCTGTTAACATTCAGTTGTTTCTCGCGATTGCATGGAAAGAGTATAGAATTTTGACGTCAGGTATAGCGTCAGTTTTAAACATTTGAGTATCGCTGTTCTTTTTGTATCTATAATGATGTGTAATGTAGGTAATTTTGCAAAGGTTTATTTGGGTTAAAATATAGTAGATATAAAAATAAGCTTGAGTAGGAATAATTTGTATACTCCCTAATAAACAATAGAGAGTATAGAAAGGCATGTGAATGTATGACAGCAGATATTATTTGTATTCAGGGGGCCTAAAATATGACGTATCTTCGGTGAAATATCAGCAGCTAATTTTTGGGTGGAATGCAATACTTTCTCTGCCTACTAGGTACGTGGTAGGGAAAGTAAATATGTACAACATAAGGAATTTCTCTCTGTTCACTGTACCACACACAATTCAGTTCACACTCTAGTGAACATTTATTCAGGGCAAGGCATTTAAGCCACGCATAAATCTTATTTGCACACGCAGAAAGTGACATGTGAAAGACCCAAATTAGCGTCCTTTGCGTCACTGCTGCCCCCACAAATAGTGTCTGAACACCAAGTTCCCCCAAGACTACACAAACCGTGACAAAAGATGACGGCGAATTTAGTTTTAGCCTCTTATATAAACGTCCCGCTTACTTTCTTGAGAATAAATAATCTCCTTCCCTTATTCCATTCACTTGGCCCCTTCCCAGCGCCGGCGTCGTCTGCACATACGTACAGAGGAGGGGGATAGTCATATTTCATCCCTAAGCCCAGGGAGGCGTGGATGCTCTCCCAGATTTTGGTGCGAGACTGTGCTAAAGCCTGCAACAAGTGTTTTAATACCGAAAACCGTTCGTTGGCTTGCCGGTCTAATTAGGGGGATGCCTCCAGTCTTCTGTTTTGTGTCCGCCTCAGTCTTTCTCTTCCTTCCTTCCTTCCCACCAACGTGAATTAATAGAGGAGGAAACAAGCAAAGGTATGATGTTCCTCCGCAGAATGGGCTGCTACATGATCGATACTAGGTGCTTCTGCTACCACAAAGTAATCGCAAATATATCAGCCGCACTGAAAATATGTACTCCGGCACTGCTACAGCTTCTTCTCTCTAAATTATGAGCATGCGCAGCTGGGAAATGTGATAGCGAAAGTGTGGCTAATCAAATGTAGGACGTGATTGGCTACCAACTTCGGGTGGATATATATATGGAGAATTGAACTATCCACTTTCAAGTGTGTAAACCGGCAAAATAGCATTGACTGACTCTATGGTCGAGTGGTCAGCAGAGTTTCCAGGCTTCATTCTCGGCTGAGCGAGGAATATTTCTTTAATCATAATTTTTCTCTATCTTCCTCACGCGGAAGTTTGTGTTTGCGCGCGCGCGTGTGTTTTAAGTTAAAATTGATTAAAACCCAACTTCAAACTCAAGTCAAGAGTTGTTTCTAAAGTCAAAGCCCCGATTTGACCATGAAAGTTATAGGGATTATGCAAGTGAAACAATGTGACTATGACCCTGGTAAAAGATAAAAATGAGTGTATGACGAACGTAAGGGCCCCGGGCCCCTTGTGTTTCTACTGTGACCCCTGGGAGGGAGGGATGAGGGGAGAAACCCGAAGGGCAATCAGATCCGGATGGCGACGAGCGCAAGCATGGACGAGGTCCCTAATGTTTCCAGATCGAATGCACCCGACCCCGCTCGGGCCCACCCATAAACCCCTAACCTCTAGTGGTCCCCCGAAGGAACGTCTGCCCGAAAGCACACGGAGGCGGATCCTAACGAGCTGTCCCTAGAACGACGAAGAAACCTATACCGCCCAGCCGCAACCCACCGAACTCCGTCGTCTGGCCTTACAACCTGAAACAGTTGACAAGAATGATGATGGGCACAGGAAATGAGGGATAGGAAAGTCATGGTAGAAGATGAACCACCCCAGCATTCACCTAACCCGGGGAAACTGCGAAAGGCCCATGTGTCAGGGGCCTACGAATGCGAGTCGCACACATTACCACGGCGCCACCTCACTCGGTGCTTAGTGGTACTATACAGGTTGAAGGTGTAAATCATTCATAGTTTTCTGCTCAGGATTAAGTTCTTCATTTCTTCAATTCCTCCTCCTTTTCTAGTTTCCTTTACATCTACTCAAACGATCCGCTATCTTAATGTTATCTAAGATAAAGCTACTGGAACGCGGTGGCTTTGGTCGCTTCTTAATGTGTTCATCTAGTGGAATAACTACTTCATTTCAAAATTAAAATTAAATATATTTATGGACGCTCTTTAACTGCTGTGGTCCTTAGCGTCCCATTCTATATTAGGCGTGAAAGACCGATAATTTTGCTCAGCGGCCTCTTGATAAAGTTTGAGGTTCTTTTACGTGCCGTAAATCTACGACACGGAACCACCGGCTTTAATTTTCTTCAGGAGGAAACCATACTAAGGATTTTTACGCCCGAAAACATCCATAGTCCTCCGCCGTGTTTGAACCCGCGACCTCGGGAACTAGAGGCTAGCATGGTGCTTTTCTGTCGAAAACAGCATTCCCGTACTGAATTATCCTAGTTTGATTTTTGTTGATCAAACTTTAAACACCACGCTACCTTGCAGGCAGTGCTTATCCGAGGTCGCGGGTTCAAATCCGGTTTTCGGGTGTAAAAGTCCTTAGCATCACCTTAGGAAGGGAAGTAAAGCCTGTGGTACCGTGTGCCCTGAACCTCAAGCCTGATAAAAGAGGCCTCTGAGCAAAATGACCAATATAGAATGGGAGGCTAAGAACCATAGTAGTTACAGAGCATCCATAAATAAATAAAAAAAATCTGATGTGTTACACTCACATGACTTTCTCTACTCTTGTACAAACTATTTTTACAAACGCTTATTCTCCATATGCTTCATGTTAATCGAGATATCGAGATGTCAATCTTATTGGTAATGTTCATGTAGATGCAAGGGGAATATGCTAGATTTTAAGCGATAGTCAAATATTTTAACGCTGGTTGCTATGTGGCGCATTCCATTCTCTTTGCATGTCCGGGAATGAATAACGAATTTGAGAAAAAGTATAAGTATTGGAAAATTTAAGGGAATAACAAGCAATATCTCGAAAACGGTTCACTCAACAAAACAAATGTGTATGACATAAATTGTATATTTTAATGCGATCTACATTTTTTGTGTAGTAAAATTTTGTCTATCTCTTATGGTTTACCAGTTATGCAAAAGTCGTTCACAATGAAGAATACTTTTGGAGACATTCCCAGAAAATTCAAGATATACATTTTATTTGTCATAAAAGTATCTTAAACATATAATATTTTAATCAAAATCGTTAGAGCCATTTTTGAGAAAATTAAAATTTTCGAAAAATCTTCCATGTAAAGGGTAGTCTGGGATGGGGGGATTTTCTTGAAAACCTTCGTGTCGTATCTCTGGAAGATACTGAACCTAAATACGAAGTTTGGTGTTTATACGACTGTTCGTTTCTGAGTTATGCTGTTCACAGACACACAGACACACAGACAGACACACAGACAGACACACACGCGGACATGTTTCCAAAAATGCTTTTTTTTGGATTCAGTGAGTCTCAAAACATGTATTTCCGGTGAAATCTCGGTATCGAATTTTTGGGTGGAATACAATACTTCCCCTACTTACTGTACGTAGTAGAGAAAGTAAAAAACTTACCTTGCAAGCCTTATTGTAAGTGCAATAGCAAAGTCGCGTGATGTGGGGGCTAGAGTGTCACCTCACATTCAAAAGGTCTCCAGTTCGAATAGGGTGAGTTACCTGAATAAAGTTTTTTTTCCTCTGCGTTTTCCCCTTATCCTGAGAAGATGGATGTCGGATAACTCTAAGCTCTAGGGGCCCTGGGCCCATTTGGGCGCCATTTCAAGCTTGAAGTTCCTTGGAGGTTTAAGTCCCACAACCAGGAGGGTAATGCGTTAAAGAAAGAAAGAACTTACTGTATCTCTTATGATTTACCAGTTATACAAAATTATAAAAACAAGGTATGAACCTACGTTAAAGGATATTAATTAATTATAGCAAGCAAGATCCCGATGGCTAAATGGTCCTGGATGACCGAAGACCGGAAGAGAAAAAAAACAGAGTTTCCATATGGCACAAACTTTAGTTAAGTCTTTATCCATTTGCGAACCTTTTAAAAAGTTTGCTCGCCTTCTCTCAATTCTTTCTCTTAGGGCAGGGTCGCAAAAAAGGAGGGGAGAGAAAAAAGGGAGGAAAAGAAGGCACTGACATTTTGGACATACCTCCTTCGCTTGTTGACTGCATAATTTGCCCTACTCTTTCCTAGCGTGGAGAGCATTGTGTCAGGAAGCGGGTTTTGACTCTGGAAGGGAGCGGCGGTCTTTTGGAGTGGAACTCCCCCCTTCATCTCCTTAAGAAAGGAAACAAAAGCGAACAAGTCACGTATGTTTGGCGGTGAAACGACTTGAAAGTGTGTGGCGGAAAGATAAAAAGTCTCGTAAACGACCAAAAAATGGAACAGTTTTTCTTATATATACCGACATATTAGGGGAAATCGCATTTTTACTTTCTTTACCCTTTGGTAGGTAGAGGAAGTTTTGTGTATTAAGTATCTTCCAAATATGCGACACGCAGATTTTCAATAAAATCTTCTACTTAAAACTAATCTTTAAATGGAAAAGAATTAAACATTCCTTTATTTTCTAAAAAGTAAACGGTTTCCATTACAACATATTTAAGATATTTACATGAAAAATTAAATATATATCTTGAATTTTCTGGAAATAGCTTGCAAATTCCTCTTCATGTGGAAGAATGTTTTTATAATTTTGTATAACTGGTAAATCATAAGAGATACAGTAACTTCTTTCTTTCTTTCTTTCTTTCTTTAACGGATTATCCTTCTCGTTGTGGGACTTAAACCAAGGACCTTCAAGCCTAAGCTACCGAGTGGGATAGCGCAGGTAGTAACATCCGTGGCTAGTATTCAGAAGGTCCCGTTTCAAAACGCGTTAGCCGACCAATCTGGACTAGTTTTTACTTTCTCTACCACGTACCTTGTAGGTAGAGCAGGTATTGTATTCCATTAAAAAATAAGAAACCGAGATGTCACTGGACATGCCTGTTTTGAGGCCCCTGAATAAAATAAACCGTTTTTAGAAAAGGGTCCGCGCGTCTGTGAACAGTATAGCTCAAAAACGAAAAGTCGGACCAACACCAAACTTGGTATTTAAGTTCAGTACATTTGAAAGTTACAAAACGAAGATTTTCAAGAAAATACCCTTACCCCAAATTACTCTTTACACGGAACATTTTTAGAATTTTTTATTTTCTTAAAAGCGGCTCTAAAGATTTTTTATTAAGATGCCCATATTAAAGATATTTAAATCACAAATAAAGTTTATATATTAATTTTTCTGAATATAGCCTTAAACTCCTCTTCATTGGGAAGGAATTTTGTATAAACTTGTATAACTGGTAATCGGTAGAGGAAAACGTGCTGCACAAGAAATGTGCATCTCTTTAAAACACACAATTTATTTCAAAAACTTTTTTTGTGGCATGAGCCATTTCCGAGATATCTGTTATTAATGGTTCGAATTGTTCAACAGTTAGTCATTTTTAAAGCCCTGTCAACATTCAGTTGTTTCTCGCGATTCCATTGAAATGCTGTGGAATTTTAAGGCCAGCATATAGCGTCCAGTCCTTAAACGTGTGACTATCTCTGTTCCCTTTGTATCTACAACGAAATGTGTAATGTAGCTATTTATGAAACGGTTTATTTGGGTTAAAATGAAGTAGAAGTAAAAATAAGCTTTAGTAAGACTGGTTTGTATACCCACTAATAAACCATAGAGGGTAGAGAAAGTAAGTGAATGTATCACATCAGCTTTTTTACTTTCTCTACTACGTATAGTAAGTAGGGGAAGTATTGTATTCCACTCAAAAATTCGATACCGAGATTTCACCGGAAATACATGTTTTGAGACCCCCTGAATCCAAAAAAAACATTTTTGGAAACATGTCCGTGTGTCTGTGTGTCTGTGTGTGAACAGCATAACTCAGAAACGAACAGCCGGATAAACACCAAACGTGATATTTAGGTTCAGTATCTTCCAGAGATGCGATACGAAGGTTTTCAAGAAAATCCCCCATCCCAGATTACCCTTTACATGGAACAGTTTTCGAAAATTTTAATTTTCTCAAAAACGGCTCCAACGATTTTGATTAAAATATCATATGTTTAAGATATTTTCATGACAAATAATATGTATATCTTGAATTTTCTGGGAATGTCTCCAAAAGTATTCTTCATTGTGAAAAACATTTGCATAACTGGTAAACCATAAGAGATAGACAAAATTTTACTACAGAAAAGATGTAGATCGCGTTAAAATACAAAATTTATGTCATATATATACATATTTTTGTTGTTGAGTGAACCATTTTCGAGATATTGCTTGTTATTCCCTTAAATTTTTCAATACTTATTTTCTCAAATGGAAATTCGTTATTCATTTTTTGTCTGTGGCAAAGGGAATGGTGCTGCACCTAGCAACCAGCTATTAAGAGATACGCGTATGCTTAAAGCCTACTGTATTTCTATATTGCCCTTGTAAATATATATTCCCCTTACATCTACAAGAAAATTAGCAATAAGATAGAGTCTGCAAATGTTTATCTCGATTAACATGAAGTAGATGGAGAATAAGCGTTTGTAAAAATAGTTTGTACAAGAGTAGAGAAAGTCATGTGAGTGTAACACATCAGATTTTTTTTCCCGTGGTTTTCCGTCAGTTGGCAAGGTAAATACTGGATTGGATATTTAATACCGCGACTCAAAGTTCCACATGAATATTAAAAATAAAAATAGCGAATTCTGTGTCATCTACCCACAGATAATGAAAGCAGGTAGACTGGACGGCACCCCCTATGCCATGTTGTCCTCCGTGGTTACCATGCAGGCATCTCGTTCCCGAGGTCGCGAGTTCAAACGGGCGTAAAATTTCTCAGCATGGCATCCTTCGGAAGGGAAGTAAAGCCGGTGGTCCCTTGTCGTAGATTTAAGGCACGTAAAAGAACCTCAAGCCTGATAAAGAGACCTCTGAGAAAAATTACGGTCTTTCCCGCCCAATATAGAATGGGATGCTAAGCACCACAGCAGTTAAAGAGCGTCCATAAATAAAATCTTAATTTAATTTCAACTCCTATGCCATCTGTCCGGCACATGTAAAAATAGAGATACAATTGCCTAGCACTAACGTCTGCAGACACTTGCAGCAAGATGTAATGGTAGAGGGATGAGACCTTAAAAGCTAACTGTCCAACACACACCGATCCACGAGGTATCTCCTAACAGATACGTCGCGATACGGACATGTATTTAAAGCGACGTAAAATAAATAGAAAAAAATTAAAAAAATAAGCTTTCGTAGAATGGCTTTCAGGAAGCCATATAAAAATAAACAATATTGAGTAGAGAAAATCATGTGAATGATACACTTCTAAGTTTCTCTTCGATCTAATGCTACAAGTGGAAGCTGCAAGCATTATAAGCAGTCCGCGAATATTTAGCTTAGAACCTATTCTTTTCCTGAAATCCTGCTTGCAGATGAAATTGTACTTAATGTGTTTCATGACTAATTAAACTAGAAAAAGTTAATTTTATAGCACCATAATTTTATTTTACCTATAAAATCCAAAAGAACCATATTTCGTTTAATATAACATATTCACAATTTAATTTTAAAAAGATTCTAACGATTAGAATTGTTTCCAAGAATCTAGGAGAACAGTTCTTTACTGGAGGAGATTAGAAAGAAAATTAATGGTACTCCAGGTAAAGTGGGAGAAAAATTGCGCGCAAAGATGCAAACGATTATGCAGAAGAAGAACAACGATGTGAAGGACTATTGCGTAACAGCAGGCATTCTTATGGGAAAATCCAGCTCAATGAGTGCAGCATTCCTGTCCAATATCCATTGATGTAGAACATTCCTTTTCTGCATGTAAACTCAAATTAACTCAGAAGCAATAGTTTATCTCCGGAAAACTTAGAAAGGGCTTTGTGATGTAATGTAAACCCAGCTATGCACTGAATGTTTGAAATCATTGGTTACTGCAATGTTTTTAATTTAACATTATACATTCTAACATAGGCTATACGTGTAATTTTGACTTGGAAAAAGTAGAATGTTTTTAGGAACAGTTTGCTATGTTCTGCAAGTATACATATTGTCGTTTTCTCTGTATTTAATGAACATGCTCATTTGTCAACGTTATGAATTTTTTATATTCGAGTACTGCTTTACATCATACTATTTAGAGATTAATTTAGGTTTTATTTCGTCTAAATTGCTTAAAGAGTCTATTTTAAGCATCTAAAATGACTTTTTACGATCTAAAAGTCCGCGGTCTAATTATGTGATAACATTAGTTAGAACTATTTAAATGAAATGTTCAGAGAGAGAGAGAGAGAGAGAGAGAGAGAGAGAGAGAGGGTTGAAAAAGCAAAATAATGGGTTAGTAGAGGCATATTAATGTGTTTTAACTGTAATTGGTATAAATTATCTAGACCCAAAGGCAGCTTTGAAGCGACTTATTAAGTAAAAGCTATTCTGTTTTCAAAACATAGTTCTGTACATGTCACCCTTTTCTCTCGCTCTCTCTCTTTTTTCTTTCTTTTCTTTGATTTCTGAAGACATCGGCAACGAAAAATCGAGGCGCACAAAGACTGGTAGTATACAGAAGGGCAAGACGAATAAGGAAAATGGCGTGGTTTGCTGGATGAGAAGGGAGTGAGGTGAGAAAGGGGGGAATAGTAGTTTTGTAAAGCTAATGGCTTGTGACGTTTAGCAGCTGTAAAGAAGCCATTTGTTGAGCCTGCGAGCCCTTTTCCTCTCTGCCTGCGGTGCTGTTCATGGAAATCATGCTGTAATCCCTTTCTTCCCACGACTACGTCACAACTGGGTCTTTGTTCCTCAAGAAATTCACTGCAGAACAACTTAACAAATTCTACTTCTCCCTAAAACCACTGGTGATCATTTTGCTGCACTGTTGTTTCCTCTTCTCTTTCTTTGTGCTGTTTTCCTTGATATATAAAGATTAATGAATAGAAATTTTCATGTTATAATTTGGTTGTTAAGTGAACCAGATGAATGGTCTACTATAAAAGCAATACCCATACACAAAATAGAAATTGCACAGGTAATTTCCAAATGCAGCATATCAATACAGAAGTTGTAAATATCAATATTAAGAAAACATCACAACTGAGTGCTGAAAATAACTTGTAGCTTAGGAACGGCAGATCATGCATTGATGCCAAGTTTATGTAAAACCAATTTTACAGATAATACGTGAATATAACCTATAGAAAGCTGTTCATTATTGCTCGAGTACACCACAGCAAACGACTCAGTTGAAAGAAATAATGGCAAATTTTGGAAGAGTATCATTATAATTATATAATTTAATGAACTAAATTGTTACAATATATTCAAAATCTTTCATATTTAAATGGAATAGAGTGTCTAGACCTCAATACGGGCATACAACTGGGATGTGGACTGCGACTAATTTGTTTATATTTGAAGATGTTTGATACATGGGGAGCTTTAATGTCTAAATGAATTATTACAAATAGTTCTCATTTAGACACCATTCTGTTCGTATATGATCAGGAATTCTTGTAGAAAATAAGGCTAATTGGATAAAAGTCAATAAATGAGTTTAAATAATTAAAGGAGTACGACCCAAACATTTCTGGTACAAAATAAACAAGACTGTATGGACATGCGACTTGAGTACGATTATACGTAAGATCTCTTTCTTTATGGGTGGAAAGCGTCAATAACAAATGTGATCGGTGATGCAGAATACGCGGATATAGAAGTGTATAACAAAATTAATTGATGCGTGAAAAGACTCCTAGGTGGATATACCGAAGAATTCCATCCATGGATACATAATGTAATACTCTAAGCTTTGGTTAGTGTTTAACACCCGATGTTATTGTATACGATACCACAGACGGTCGACACTGATGATACATGAAATGGAATAATTATTTGGGAAGGAAATTTGTCCCCGTGCCGGTAATACTCTTAGTTACATCAAAACTAAAATACTCCTGGAATGGAGTATTATATGTAGAACTGAAGATCTCGTATGACAAAAATTCACGTAATTCAACTAAAGTTTTAAACTGTATTGGCAGTTTCAAAAACAATGGATATAATAAAGGAACTAAAGAGATATCAAAAGAATTGAAACGGTTATGGATCCCTTAAGATTACCATTATTTTATAAATACTGACACTGAAGAAAGTTGGACTTCCCCGAAGAAAATAGATTGGCCAATTTGAACTTAAGGTCACTAGCCTATATCTTGTGATGGGAGAACTAAAAGCATCTGATGTGTTACACCCACATGACTTTCTCTACTCTTGTACAAACTATTTTTACAAACTCTTATTCCATCTATTTCTTATTAATCGAGATAAACATTTGCAGAAACGATCTTTTGACATGCAAAGAGAAATACATTTTACACATAGCGACCAGTTCTAAAAATATTTGACTATCGCTTAAGGCGTACTATGTTCCCCTTGTGTTGTAATTGTAAGCGCAGTATAGAAATACAGTAGCCTTTAAGCATCGACATATATCTTAATAGCTGGTTGCTAGGTGCAGCACCATTCTCTTAGCCACAGATTAATACTCTTTGCATATCCAAGACAAAAAAAATGAATAACGAATTCCCATTTGAGAAAAATCTGATGTGCTACACTCACATGACTTTCTCTACTCTTGTACAAACTATTTTTACAAACGCTTATTCTCCATATGCTTCTTGTTAATCGAGATATCGAGATGTTAATTTTATTGTTAATTTTCTTGTAGATGCAAGGGGAATTGCTAGGCTTTAAGCGATAGTCAAATATTTTAAGAGGTGGTTGCTATGTGGAGTATTCCATTCTCTTTGCATTACCAGGATAAAAAATCTGATGTGTTACACTCACATGACTTTCTCTACTCTTGTACAATCTAATTTTACAAACGCCTATTCTCCATATGCTTCATGTTAATCGAGATATCGAGATGTCAATCTTATTGGTAATTTTCTTGTAGATGCAAGGGGAATATGGTAGCTTTTAAGCGATAGTCAAATATTTTAACGCTGGTTGCTATGTGGCGAATTCCATTCTCTTTGCATGTTCAGGACATAAAAAAAAATGAATAACGAATTTGAGAAAAAGTATAAGTATTGGAAAATTTAAGGAAATAACAAGCAATATCTCGAAAACGGTTCACTCAACAAAAGAAACGTATATGACATAAGTTGTGTATTTTAACGCGATCTACATTTTTTGTGTAGTAAAATGTTGTCTATCTCTTATGGTTTACCAGTTATGCAAAAGTCGTTCACAATGAAGAATATTTTTGGAGACATTCCCAGAAAATTCGAGATATACATTTTATTTGTCATGACAATATCTTAAACATATGATATTTTAATCAAAATCGTTAGAGCCGTTTTTGAGAAAATTAAAATTTTCGAAAAATGTTCCATGTAAAGGGTAGTCTGGGGTGGGGGGATTTTCTTGAAAACCTTCGTGTCGCATCTCTGGAAGATACTGAACCTAAATACCAAGTTTGGTGTTTATCCGACTGTTCGTTTTTGAGTTATGCTGTTCACAGACACACAGACACACAGACACACAGACAGACAGACACACAGACACACAGACACACAGACAGACACACACACGGACATGTTTCCAAAAATGCTTTTTTTGGATTCAGTGATTCTCAAAACATGTATTTCCGGTGAAATCTCGGTATCGAATTTTTGGGTGGAATGCAATACTTCCCCTACTTACTATACGTAGTAGAGAAAGTAAAAATGAATAACGAATTTAAAAAAAGTATAAGTATTGGGAAATTTAAGGGAATAACCAGCAATATCTCGAAAATGGTTCGCTCAACAAAAAAAGTATATGACATAAATTGTGTGTTTTAACGCGATCTACATTTTTTTGTGTAGTAAAATTTTGTCTATCTCTTATGGTTTACCAGTTATCCAAAAGTCGTTCACAATGAAGAATACTTTTGGAGACATTCCCAGAAAATTCAAAATATACATTTTATTTGTCATCAAAATATCTTAAACATATGATATTTTAATCAAAATCGTTAGAGCCATTTTTGAGAAAATTAAAATTTTCGAAAAATGTTCCATGTAAAGGGTAATCTGGGGTGGGGGGATTTTCTTGAAAACCTTCGTATCGCATCTCTGGAAGATACTGAACCTAAATATCACGTTTGGTGTTTATCCGACTGTTGGTTTCTGAGTTATGCTGTTCACACACACACACACACACGGACATGTTTCCAAAAATGCTTTTTTTGGATTCAGGAGGTCTCAAAACATTATTTCCGGTTAAATCTCGGTATCGAATATTTGGGTGGAATACAATACTTCCTCTACTTACTATACGTAGTAGAGAAAGTAAAAGTATTGAAAAATTTAAGGGAATAATAAGCAATGTCTCGACAATGGTTCACTCAACAGAAAAATGTATATGACAGAAATTGTGTATTTCAACGCGATCTACATTTTTGTAGTACAATTTTGTTATCTCTTATGGTTTACCAGTTATGCAAAAGTCGTTCACAATGAAGAATACTTTTGGAGACATTCGCAGAAAATTCAAGATATACATTTTATTTGTCATGAAAATATCTTAAACATATGATATTTTAATCAAAATCGTTAGAGCCATTTCTGAGAAAATTAAAATTTTCGAAAAATGTTCTATGTAAAGGGTAGTCTGGAATAGGGGGATTTTCTTGAAAACCTTCGTGTCGCATCTCTGGGGGATACTGAACCTAGATACCAAGTTTGGTGTTTATCCGACTATTCGTTTCTAAGTTATGCTGTTCACAGACAGACGCACAGACACACACACACACGGACATGTTTCCAAAAATACTTTTTTTGGATTCAGGGGGTCTCAAAGCATGTATTTCCCGTGAAATCTCGGTATCGAATTTTTGGGTGGAATACAATACTTCCCCTACTTACTATACGTAGTAGAGAAAGTAAAAAGGAAAAGAATGTACAATATATTATTAACAACATACGTTTGCTAGAATTAATACAGGCACTAGGGGAATCTAAACTGAATGTTTTGAAATAAGGAACCACTGATTGGAAGTGTCTATTTTAAACTTGGTAATATGGTTAATGATTAACAAGTATGAAGAAGATTTTAAAGATTACTTTATTTTTAAATTCATAAATAACCAACAACTCATAGCAGTATATCAGAATATGACCATCAGCATCGAAGCAACGGTACATGCCATTTTATTATCCTCAATCAAAGTGCCTATTGTAAAGGGATAGCGAATTCCTTTTTGGGTTGTGTTGTAGTGCTTGTTGTGTTATTCCTGTCGGTTTTATCCTCAAAATGTGTTCATACTATGCTACTTGTTTAGAGTTATGATTTTAGTTCATTTTTAATTCTGTCTGTGGTTTCATTTCTGATATGGTCTTCACGGGTACATCCAGCAACTATCTCCGAAATTTCATTCCTACCGTTTCTAAGCTTCTTCTATTCTGACCTGCTTACTGCCCAGGTTTCTGGTCCGCGTACTAGTGTGGGTGACACCATTAAACCTTCATTTTAGTATCTTTTCTAGCTTTAGTTTTTAATGTTCTTATTTAATGTTCAGATAATTTAAGGGTATCTATCCTGACAGTGAAGCGAAGTTTTCAGTTTGGAGAAATGTTCATAATTAAGCGGGATCATGTCGGCAGTAGAACTATTGCTCCGTTGCATTCGGTCAGTACATGCCCCACTGGCTAGCCGATATGCAGTCGATATTCACTTTCGTGAAGAACAAGACACAAAACGCCAACAGCCGCGGGGATAGTACATGAACATGACCGTAGCAATAATCCTAGACAACCTTACATCATAGATAATCCCGGTCTTGCATAGTAATGCAGCCTTCACGAGAATGTTTAGACTATATAAATACCCTAATTTTAAAGCAATTTCAACCAAACTTCCAGTGACAAGTACAATGAATACAATCATGAAGTCTTGGAATACCCATCGTGCTCCTCTAATCTTAAAATTTCGAATATTTCTGGAAATCTATGTGCATATACGTAAGTGTGCTGAATACATCCACTAAAAAATTAAAAAAATAGTGCAATTTCTATTGACTCAAGTCAAGGCACACAATGAAATATCAAACGCTCCTGAAATGATAGAATGCCAAAAGCTCTACCAGTCTTTAACCTCACTGAATAACCGGAGAGTTACTTTAGTGTTACAACTTAAGAGAGTTCCTTGTCATTCTGAATTATTCGGGAATGAACGAATATGTATTGTTCGCTAAAAAGGATTAAAATTTCAGAGTCCATTCCAAGAAGTTACGTACAATTCATTAGAAATCTGACGTTTCACTTGCACTACTTTCTCTGCCATTAGAACTTGGCGTAATCGCTTACACATTACATTATTTATATAAAAAAACGATTCTTTTATTCACCTTAGAAATAATCTCAAATTAAGTAATGTGACTTGTTTGCATGCACAATAACGAAAACAAAACGCGTGTTCGCGTATCGTAAGTCGGATTTGCATTATCCACGAACCCATACGGGGAAAAAGAAGAAGAATCGCATAAGATACTTTATAGGCATATCAATTTATACTTTATAGACATGACAGTTTAGCCTAGGAGGGTTTAAAAGATGCAACAACAAATATTTCGAAAACGGCCATTGCTACAGAAAATTAACATTATGAATTTTACGTAAGTATACAAATTATTATACACATATAAATGGTATGTTTTAATACCTCCATATTTTTCGTAAATTAAGTTCTTGTTTACAGAAAATCAAAATCTATAATTTATTAATCATGTATCTTAAACATGTGACATTTTAAGTAAAATCATTAAGATACTTTTGATAAATGAAAAATAACAAAATGTTCCATGTAAAAGATTGTTTGGTATTGGAGGGAAATTCCGTGAAAATCTTTGTGTCGCAACGTTGGAAGTTGCTGAACACTAAGTTGATATTTTTCTGACTTCATTTTTGAGTTATGCAGCTCACAGACACACACGCACGTGCACATATACACATAAACGGACGTAGAATTAAAAAAAATAGTTGTTTTGGGTTTAGGGTGTCGCAAAACGTTTATTTATAGTTAAATTTTAATATGAATTTTTGTGCAATACTTTCTCTATCTGCATAGGTAAGTGGTAAAGAAAATAATACTTAAAAATTAAGACATTTTATAAATATTTACATCAAACTTAAGGTTTGCAATGGATGGAAGACAAGCGGTAGAGAAATAGAAGTGTACCGGACAGCCAAAGACCTGAAGAGCCATCTAGCTTCCACCTCAATACTAGAGATGATCTCCTAGGATGACATTTGTACCGTGTCGGTGTAGCCACAGAAGAAAAAGTGTTATAACTTCTTAACTGACAGAAAACGTCCAACATGTGCCCACAAATGTTTTTCAAACATGTGCAGAAACTGATAAATCATTACATGGAAGAATTCGCCCAGAATTATTAGAAGGCTCTCCGTATAGCTTCTCTTATATATCCATCGACTTGAACAAAATTTGAAATGTGATGAATAATTAACGTTACAACACGAGTTATCCTTGGTGACAGGCGGTCGCCTTTGCTTTCAAATTTATAACCGCACTCGCTCCTTAGTCTTTTACCGCATTATGGGCTCGTATCGTAAACAATCAGGACAGTTAAACATAATAGAGGTCACTCCAATACTTGTGAATATATGTCTTGAATTCCCTACAGTTCAGAGGTCGAATAGAAAGCAGTTTATTTATTAGCCAGAAAAACCTATTTGACACTTTTATCAAAATCTACATTAGACACCATTTTTCATTGTCTCTGAGGGTAGCACAAGAGATATAATAAGTACTTTGAAACGATAATTACACAATTGGACATGCATTTGTTATCTGGAAAATCAAATTCTGTTTTTCTTTTCTTTTTGATTTTTTTCCCTTTTACTTTCTCTACCATCTACCTCAGTAGGTAGAGGAAGTTACATCACCCAAAAGAAAGTATTGTATACCACCCAAAAGGTGTGTAACAAAATTGTATCGAAAACCCACATTTTGAGCTCCAATGAACCATCCTCCATAAAAAAAAATCCCTGTGTGTGTATGCGCTTGTCTGCGAATATTTTCAAGAAAATTTCCCGAACGCAAACTACGATTTTTTTCGATATTTTTTATTTTCTCAACGATTTAATTAAAATATATTAGAGACATTAAGTGTCGAATTAAAGGTAGTCTTAATCTTGAGTAGTCTGTGAAATCCTCTTCAAACTGATTGAATTCCGCATAATTCTGTGTAACTGGGAAATCATAGGACGAAGACAAATACTTACTGCAACTAAAACGTAAAGTTAATTAAAATACAGAATCTGTATAAAATGAATGTTTTCGTAGCGTTAATTATTTTCTAAATATTTCCTTTTGGATGTTCAACTTTTCCCAGGTACAAGTGTGTAATCCGACTGCCATTCTTGAAAGTTCACGATCATCTTTATGCTTTCCAACACTCGTTATAAGAATGGTGTTTACTTACGTTGGATGCAACTAAGTTCTTGGTTAATTTGAAATCATTCTTTGTCAGAAATGTATCTGAATAACGAAACGTGAATAAATTATTTACTTTTTATGTGAATTTTATAATATATCAGCAATATACATGTAATTTTTCTCATGGTTAGAAAACTTCACGCGGGTGCGCCATATGACTGTTGTACAGATATGAATGATATCGTGGCTATGTTGGTAGGGCATCTGTTTGGTGTTCCAAGCGTACGGAGTTCTATTCTCGGTCCGGCAATGTTTTCTTTGGTAAGAAGATTCCTCAGTATGTCTAGAATACATCGTGTGAATTCGAGTGTGTTTGCGTACGTGTTCCTGTTATTAAAAAACTAGATAGACTATATCAGGACTGTTGCTGGGCAGATACCTGTATTCTTGTTTTGACAGTCATTCTATATTTCACGTTTATCATCATAATGAGCAAAATTACATGGTACTAGGACATGTGCCGCAAATTTAACTGAAATAAAAAGAATGAAGAAAAAGAGTGTACGTACCATATCGGATACGATCGCACTTATTGTATATTCTACTGTAATTAGTCTTGCCGAAACCAACCATTTATATACACGAGTGTTGCGCTCGCAGGCGCGCGCCAGTAAATTATACGAACTGCAAAAAAACGCTTTCATCAATTAAATTAAAATATGAACCGTGTAATAAATATTCACTCAGATACTTTTATAACGCTTCTGTCATGCAGAAACACGAGGTATAAAAATTCATACCTTTAAGTATTACTAAGAATTTAGACGTTACATTACAAGTTTTACCCACCTCCGTGGTGTTGGCGTAGCGCGTCTGCCTCACATTCAAGAGGTCCCCAGTTCAAATCTCGGTTAGGGTGCGTTACCTGGATAAGGCCTTTTCCGATGTTTTCCCTTATCCTGAGTAAATGAATGACGGTTAATTCTAAGCTCTAGGGACCACCCGGCCTATTTGAGCATCATTTCAACAATTTTGTTCATTCATCATCCGATGTGACCTACCGGTTAAAGTGTGTTAAACTTCAAGCCGCCCCAAAAGTCATATTTATAAGTCTTCCAAAAACTTAATATTATTAGAGAATTCTATGCTTAGTTATTAAAACTCGTTAAAATGCTTATATATTTTTATTTCCTTTTTGTAAAAATAATTCTACGCTTTTCCTGAGGAAAACGATCTCGCTTCTATTTTTGCATTAGTTTTCCTATATTTCGAGATTACAAAGAACTGTAGGACTACAGCCATATCTCAGCTGATGTTTGCACCGATGCATGTCTTACCACAAAATGATTGCCATCACATTATTGGAGATTATTCAGGGAACTGAATATCGGGCGTGATTAAAATGCAATGTATTGTATTTTACGCTCGTTTCACCCACTCCCTTCGGGCACAATTCTATTGTACCCTGAAAACCGATAAATGTAAACCGCCATGTTGGAATAGCGCCTCTAAGTAATGTAAAGGATTTTTAATTCTGCCTCAAAGCATTTAACACGTTCTCTTGAAAAATATATAGAATGTTGCACGGTGTTATAGGATACTATCGGAGTAAAATAGACATCCAAGTATAGGCTCCTCTCGCTCTACTTCCTTCTTCAAACAAAATTATAGTAACAATAAATATTTATTAAATGGAAACTTTTACACAATTAGATTCTAGAGCAATGACAACACAGAGATACTTATGCAGATGAATCCATTTTAGCCAAGCATGAAGATACCCTATAGGGATATCTAAATAAAAATTTTGAGTGAATTACATTCCTATGGCTTTCTCTACCCTCTATCATTTATTAATGGGTACACATATTATTATTTTTCTATCTAGTTCATTTTAATCGAGATAAATCTTTCCGGAAATAGCTTTACACATTTCGTTATAGATACAAAGGGAACAGCGATAGTCAAATGTTTTAAAACTGGACGCTATATGCTGGCCTTAAAATTCCATACTGTTTCCATGACGTCACGAAAAACAACTGAAAATCAGTAGGACTTTAAAAGAATGACGAAGTATTGAAGAATTCGAACCATTAATAACGGATATCTCGGAAATGGATGCCACACACACAAAAAAAGCTATTTGAAATGAATTGTGTGTATTAAAGAGATCTACATTTCTTGTGTAATATGTTGTTATTTTTCTTTATTTATAGTCGCTTTGACTATTAGGTTATATCGCGACTTATATCCATACATACGAGTACAATAATAATACACTGTATACTTTACACTTATTAAATAATACAATAATTGTAATACATATTTATAAACATATTTTACATTATTAAATCTTGAACACAGCTAGAAGAGTATGACCTATTACTTATTGTACATTTTTATTGGATGGGTTATATTTAAATCTTGTTATACAGTTTGATGTCTTTCAAGAAAAAATAATGCTTTTTAAATTAGTAGGGTTGTTTAAAGCTAAAAATACATCTTCAGGGATGTTATATCTTCACCTCCCCATGGTATAACTTCTCCATTTAGTGATGAGATGTTCGATGGTGATACGGCAAATGCAGATCTCGCAGTGAGGAGCATTTTCTTTGGTGAGTAAGAAGGAATGAGTTAGGCGTGAATGGCCTATTCGTAAACGTGATATAATCAGCTGAGCTTTTCTTTTTAGAGTCTGCAATGTGCAGGGTTTTGTGGAGCCTTTCCTAACTATGTGAAGTTTGTTTGATGTTTTAATGGTCCAGTCTTGCTTCCATGTGACAGTTGGTCTGCTAAAAATAACTTTGAGTTTTCGTCTATCGTTTAACGTTAACAGTTGTAAAAGATTACACAAAATTCCTCCCGAATGAAGGAGACGTCACAGGCTATTCCCAGAAAATTCAATATATACATATTATTTGTCGTATAAATATCTTAAATATGTGATATTTAATCAAAATCATTAAGAGCCATTTTTTAGAAAATCTTGTCTTGTCTTATACGATACAGATTTCCGTCATTGCTCCGGACGTACTTTAGCCTCATGTAAAGGGTAGTTTGGGGTGGGAGGATTTTCTTGAAAACCTTTGTTTGCATCTTTGGGATGTGCTGAGCTTAAATACCAGTTTTGGTGTTTATCCGACTTTTCGTATTTGAGTTATATTGTTCACAGACACATACACATGGACCTTTTCCTAAAAATGCTCTTGTTGGATTCAGGGGTCTCGAAGCATATATTTCCGGTGAAATCTAGGTATAGATTTTTGGGTGGAATGCAATATCTTCACTACCTAGGTACGTGGTAGAGAAAGAAACGGCTAAAACTTAAGAGATGTATTATATCAGTTTAAAACCATGTTTTAAGGAAAACATAGAACAAATCTGAAGAATATTGGATCAGGAGAAGATACAACGCAGGTATCAAATACTAATTATTTAGGCCTTAATTTAGCTATCATTTTAATGAAGAAAATGTGTAATAAATTAATGTAACAAAATCTAAATAATAATCAAATGAAATTTAAAAGTCCGACGTTTCATAATAAAACAGTTTTTTCTAACTGCTACAGTTTATTTTAATCTAAGAAATGATAACACCATTACTGCGAAACACACTATTTATCACTTAGGCACTCAGTGCAGCACAAACGTTACACTTGAGTCACTTTTGGTACACACTCGGAACACAACACAACTGATTCATCTGAACTGATGTCACAACTCACAACTAAACTGCACTGTCCACTTCTCACTTTGTCATTTCTTCTAACAGAACTTAATTGCCTGTCCTAGAAGAGCCGCCTTCTTATATAGGCCTCGCATATAAAGCGGAACTTTCTAGAAGAGGAACTTACGAGAACATGCCGAAACAAATGTTCCATAACAGTTAAGTGGCACATAATGGGCTCTTATGCCACCTATATATTGTTCTAATGTTTCCACACTCGTTATTTTCCTATGGATGGTCGATGTCTCCACCCAAGTGTCGGGCCGGGAGCGGCCCGCAGGTAGCTCCGCCCACGCGGTAATGTCTATTTTATAAATTATACACGAAGCCTGTTTTTAAAGTAAACACCGTTTTAATATTTTGCAGCTGCAGTCGCGATTTTAAGCATGCGAGATCATTTCCTCCATTCATTAAGAACCCAGATGTAGCTGTAAGTGATTGTCACTTTGTGTTTTCCTATTGTAAGAGCGTTTCAAATGTTCAAAACAATCGAACGACCCTCCGACTGTGAAGTCAGTTCAGTGATTCGTTTTCTGAATACGAGAAATGTTATGCCAGCAAACATTCATCGCCAATTGTGTGATTTATGGAAAAACAATTATGATTGACAATGCCCGGTCACACACAGCCAAACAAACTCAAGATCTGATCTCATCATTTGTTTGGGGACAATCGGAGCACCCTCCCTACGGTCCTGATTTGGCACCGAACGATTTTCGTTTGTTTCATCTGAAGAAATTTCTTGAAAATTAAATTGAGTTATATTTATGGACGCTCTTTAATTACTTTGGTCCTTAGCGTCCCATTCTGTATTGGGCGTGAAAGGCCGGACATTTTGCTCAGAGGCCTCTTTATCAGGCTTGAGGTTCTTTTAGGTGCCGTAAGTCTACGACACGGGATAAACAAGAAATTTCTTGTTGGAAAACCTTTCAACAATGACGTGAAACTAGGCTTTCATCACAGACGGCATCATTCTTTGACGAAGACTTACAAAACTGATTTCCCGTTACGACAAGTGGCTGAATAATGGCATTGACTATGTAGAGAAGTAGTGAATGGTGTAAGGTAATGAATGATAGTAAAGTATTTGGAAAATTATGTTCTGTTATTTAAAGCAAATGATTGGTACTGACTTTGTAATCATGCTTCCTATAAAATATTATTTTTCTGTACTTCCTGTTAAATCACAATAAATGGTTTTCATACAATTAGTGTTACTGCTACATAGATGTAGCCTAGGACTACTGAGCGAGTTAGTAGTGTCAGCAGCACACATTTGATAGGTCGCAGGTTCAAATCCCGCGTACCGGCTCCCGAGGTTGGGGATTCAAACCCGGAGGAGGGCGATGGATTCTTTTCGGGAGTAAAAATACTTAGCATGGCTTCCTTCGGAAGGGAGGTAAAGCCTGTAGTCCATGTCGTAGATATATGGCACGTAAAATAACCTCAAGCCTGATAAATTGGCGTCTGAGCAAAATTTTCGGTCTTTCACGCCCAGTATAGAATGCGTCCGCAAATAAAAATTCAATTTAATTGTTCGTGTACTGGTCAATTTGTCGTGGTTTCTTTCAATTACCAAGTAAATACCATATTGTATACGTATATAGGGAGATGGTATAGGGAGGCGTTTACGCAACTAAAATCATTTGTCCAGAATCACAGTGACTAAAAGAACGGCAGCAGTTCTATGAACCCAAAGTCCACATTTCGCCAAAACTCAATAGCAACAACAGCAGGTGATACAAGACTACGCAATTAAGACCACCTATCAGCAAATTTCTTAAGCAGATGCTACCAGAAGGCAACTGCCCAACTAAGGTCATATGTATGGCATACACAGATTCAAATGAACCAACAAAGTATACTAACCGTCCAGATCTGGCCAAAACGTTAAAGAGACAGCAACAATAGCAATAATAATGGCCCCGTAGCTCAGTTGGTAGAGCATCTGCCTGCTGTGCAAGGGGTCCCGGGTTTGATCCCCGGCTGGGTGGGGAGTTTTCTCTAGCTAAGATTATTCCCATCCTCTCCTGAGTCTGGAAGTATGAATAAGAGTGTGATCTAGTGATTAAAATCCAAAAAGTGCAAGAAACTCAACGACAAGAGAATACGAGTTAACACCACTGCCGATAGACAATAAGTTTCAAAAGAAAAGGGCGCCGATAAGACCAATGTAGTTTAAGACGGGGTATAATAGAACTTAAAATAGATAAATAAAATATAATAATATTAACCTACGATGAAAGTAATTTATTTAAAACTAAATCACTATATGTTGCCCTTCATATCCCATACCCTTTGCATGGACTAAAGAAAAAGAACGGAAGCATTTTAAAAATATTACTTAAAACATTCAAAATTTTAAGGGAACGGTTAGAAATATCTTGTAAACGACTAAAGCTGAATATTTTAATAAGCTCTATGTTATTTCTGTAGTAAGCGTCTGTCTATTTTATGACTTCCTAGTTATATATAATGAATATCTATGAACAGGATTTCATACAATAGTCACAGAAAATTTAAGATATGTATTTTATCCTTAATTTCAATATCTCAAATATATTTTAATCAAAATCATTAAAGCCGTTTTTGAGAAAGCCACAAACAGTGATTTTTTTTCTTATAAAGACCAGTTTGAGACGAAGGAAATTAGTAAAAATTTGCGTCTTGTTCCTTGAAAGAAGTTGGCTTAAATATGAAATATGATATTCATCCGACTTTTCATTTTTGAATTTTGCTATTTTGGAGTTCACACACACACACACACACACACACACACACACACATCCGCAGGCGCATTTATCTAAAATTAAATTGAGTTTTATTTATGGACGCTCTTTAACTGCTGTGGTCCTTAGTGCCCCATTCTATATTGGGCGTGAAAAACCAGTAATTTTGCTCAGAGGCCTCTTTATCAGGCTTGAGGTTCTTTTACGTGCGTAAATATACGACACGGGACAACCGGCTTTACTTCCCTTCCGAAGAAAGTCATGCTAAAGATTTTCACGTCCGAAAAAATCCATCGCCCTCCGGCGGGTTTGAACCCGCCACCTCGGGAACTAGAGGCTGCATTTATCTAAAGATGGTCTTTTTAGCTCAAGAGTCTTAAAGGCCTAAAGGGTTTTCCGGTAACATCTTAATATTACCGAGCGGGATGGCTCAAGCTGCAACGTTTCTGGCTTGCATTCGGAAGGTCCCGGGTTTGATTCCTGGTGACCGCCACTCTGACTCATAGGTTTTTGGGGGTTTTCCCAGGTCGTCAGGCGAATGCTGGAATGTTTTCTTTCCAGCACCCGAATTCGCTGTCTCTCTATTTCGTTTCATTCATCCTTCATCCCGTTCTGTTTATTTCAGGGTTGGAAGTGTCGGCGATGGAATTTCGGTGCGGAGTGACATGTAAACAGGATGTTCTCTGGATCTTCCGTCCCTCGGTCCCTCGGCCTTCGGCTGGTTGCTGGGGTATTGAAGCTCTCTTGAGGGGCATTGGACCCCTCTGTGGGGGGCGGGATCCCGGTCTGCCTGTCTGACTGCGGTGTGTTTCAATCTGGAACCTTAGGGACCCCGTCATTACTGTACCGTCACTTCTGGTTCCGGCCCCCGGTGTCTCTTCTCACTTCATCTTTTCCTCCTTCCCTCCCTCCGAGGGACGTCCCTCGTGGGACGTAGGTACAATATCCTCTCTAGTTCGATACCGAAATTATTTATGGACGCTCTTTAACTGCTATGGTTCTTAGCGTCCCATTCTATATTGGGCATGAAAGACAGAAAATTTTGCTCAGAGGCCTCTTTATCAGGATTGAGATTATTTTACATGCCATAAATCTACGACACGGGACCACCGGCTTTACTTCTCTTCCGAAGAAAGCCGTGCTAAGATTTCTACGCCCGAAAAAATCCACCGCTCTCCGCGACCTCGGGCGATCGGTACCAAGTCCCCTCCGTTACGGAAGATAAGACATCTTGATATCAAATTATACAACACTTTCCCTACTTACTATAGGTAATTCGTAGAGAAAGTAAAAATAGGCCAAGAAAAGAAAATTATGGCACTACAGGGAGGGGCGCAGAGATTTAATTCTAAATCAGGCAGCTGACGTTAGACTCTTAAAATCAGTGAAAGTAGACACTCGAAGACACTTCATTAGAATTGCAAAAGAATCTGAAGTGTTGCTCTCACATGATTTTCCTTACTTACCCTTCTACAAACTATTCTTAGAAAATATTGTTGTTCTATCCACCTCTTGTTAATCGAGATAAACTTCCATTACACATTTACACATTTCGTTGTAGATACGAGAGGGATATAGTAGGCTAAAGTGATAATTAGATTTTTAAAATTCGGATCACATGACTTTGGAATTCCGTGCTCTTGGCATGACCACAGAAAAAACGAATAGCGACTTAATACTTGAAAAAAGTTTAAATATTTGAAAATTCTACCCAATAAGTTATCTCACAAATGGTTAATTTTATTTCACATAAATTGTGTGCTTTAACGAGATCTACATTTTTTGTACAGTAAGAACTTGTCTTTCTCTAGAGTGTATCAGTTATACAACAGTAATTGAGAATGAAGGGGACCTCACAGAAAATTAAAGATCTGCATTTTATTTGTCTTGCAAATTTTTAAACGTATAGTATTTTGGTCAAAATAGAGCCATTTTTGAGAATTTAAAATGTTTACTTTCTCCACCACGTGCATAGTAGGTACAAAAGCTGCATTCTACCCAAAATTTTGATACCGAGATTTCAATGGAAATATATACTTTGAGGTCCCCTGAATCCAAAAAATAGCACTTTTAGAAATAGGTCCGTGTGTATGTGTGTGTGAGCGACTGTGAATAGCATAACTGAAATACAAAAAGTAGGATAAATGCCAAATTTGGTATTTAGGTTCAGTACCTTCCAAAAATGCTGCACAAAATCTTAAAAAATCTCCACACACCCCAACTACCCTTTACATGGTACATTTTTTGACATTTTTTATTTTCTAAAAAGACGGCTCTAACAATTTTTATTAAAATGCCGCATATACCTGTAATGTTGAGTATGTATGTATATATCTAGCAATAAAACAAACAAATGCAGTTGGAAATCTTGAAAAAAAATCTGTTGTCTCTACCCGCTATAATTTTCTTTCATTTTGTTCTGCAAACTGTTCGTAAAAAAGCTTGCTTTTCAACTTTTTGTTATTCATGATAACTATTTCCTAAATAATTCCAATACACATTTTCATCTAGTTGGAGTTATTGGCCTTCAGGTCATTGCAGTATCAGTTCACACATTTGATTTATTCATCGTAAAATATGACCTACCCAATTAATAATCTTCAAATAATTGTAACTAATTAAATGAGCTTTAAAGAAAAGACTTTGATGTATCGCTTCTCTTTTGTGCAAATAACAGGTGCTTCTGGATACCTACTTTTTATCAGAAAGTATTACGTTCTATCAAAAATTCGATACCGAGATTTCAATGGAAGTACACGTTTTGAGTCTCTCTGAATTACCAAAAAGCATTTTAGAAATTCTTGCTGTATTTATGTGTGTGTGTGTGTATGTGTGTCTGTGAATAGCATAACCCAAAAAGGAAAAATTGTTGAAATACCAAACTTGATATTTAAATTCAAATACTTCCAAGCATGTGATGTAAATATTTTCAAGAAAATCCTCCAGACCAAACTATCCTTTACATTAAATAATTTTCGCTTTTTATTTTCTCAAAAATGGCTCTAAAGATTTTGATTGAAATACTATACGTTTAAGATATTTGCTTAAGACAAATAAAACGTACATCTTAAATTTTCTGGGAATAGCCTGTGAAGTCCTCTTCCTTCTGAGTAACTTGTATAAACAAAATCTTACCACATAAAAAAATCTGATGTGATACATTCACATAACTTTCTCTAACCTCTGTCGTTTATTAGCAGGTATACAACTATTCTCACTAAAGCTATCTACTACATTTTAATCCAAATAAACCTTTGCAGAAATAGCTAGATTACACATTTCGTTATACATACAAAAGGAACAACGTTAGTCAAATGTTTAAGAACTGGACGCTATATGCTGCCATAAAAGTACATACTCTTTCCATGCAATTGCGAGGAACAACTGAATGTTGAAAGGACTTTAAAGGATGACCAAAATGAACAATTCGAGACATTAATAACGGATATCTCAAATGGCTTACGTCACAAAAAAACTTATTTACAAATTCTGTGTCTTAAAGAGATCTACATTTTTTGTATAGTAAGTTTTCGTCTAACGTTTAACGTTTTCCAGTTTTACAAAATTCCTTCCGAATGAAGAGGGCTTCAAAGGCTATTCGCAGAAAATTCCAGATACACATTTTATTTGTCATATAAATGTCTTTGATATAAAAAACGTTAGCCATTTTTTAAAAAATAAGAAATTTTGAAAAATGTTTCATGTAAAGCGTAGTTGATTTGGGGGGATTTTCTTGAAAAGCTTGGTTTGCATTCTTGGAAGATGCTGGCGTTAAATACCAAGTTTGGTACTAAACCAACTTTTCGTTTTTGACGCTGTTCACAGACACTCAGATAGATAGTTAGACAGACAGACAACAGACAGACAGAGAGACAGACAGACATATTTACAAAATGCTTTATTTGGATTCAGGGAATCTCAAAACATGTATTTCCGGCAGTGTCGAATTTTTGGGTAGAATGCAATACCTTCTCTACCTGCTATGTACTGGTAGAGAAAGTGAAAATGTGGAACTCGTTAAAGCATACAATTTATGTTAATTTTTATGGCATTAACCATTTCCGAGATATTTTTTGTTATTAGTTTCAATTCGGAAATATGCTTATCAAGTGGGAAGTCGCTAATCGGTTTTTTTCTCGTGGTTATGCAAAGAGTATGGGATTTCAAAGCCATCATTTATGCCCTTCAATCCTTTCTTTTCCTGTTAGCGTCGGCTCTTTATTACATACTCCTCAGAAACCTGTTTATTATTGTTTAATTCAATTCCTCCAAGACACGCAGTTACAGCTATAATCCCTCCTGCTCTGCTCTCTTCCTCTGTAATTCCTCAGCTCACTGATGTTATATATGATTGTTAATTGGTCCCTGACGGAATGAAAAATACCATCACATGGCGATCCGCTTTTTAAAAATCTGACTATCGCTTTAGACTACGGTATCCCTCTTATACTTACAATGAATATGTAAATGTGTAATGTAGGTTTATCTATATTAACAAGATGTGGATAAAAGAATAAGCTTTTGTAGAAGAGCAAGTAGAGAGGCATGTGAATGGAACGCATCAGATTCTTATATGGAATGGAATGTGTATTGGAGGGGACTCGGCACCGATCTGAATGAGGCTGTTGTACCTATGACCCTCGAGGGGGCGCACTCGGGAGGGAAGGATGAGGTGAGAGGAGACACAGGCGGCCGGAACCAGGAGTGACGGCACAGCAATGACAGGTCCCTACAGTTTCCCGATTGATTTCCGCCCTGGCAGTCGGACATGCAGACCGGGGACCCCGCCCCGCACAGAGGGTCCAAGGCTCCCCTCGAGGGGCGGTTCGCATACCCCGGCAACCAACAGAAGGCCGAGGGAAAGAGAGTTCCACAGAGAGCATTCTTTTACCGTGCTACGCTGCACCGGAACACCATCGCCGACACTTCCAAACCTGAAATACATCTAATAGGGTGAAGGATGAATGAAATGATTAATGGAACGATGTTGAGGGTTAGGAAATTCGGGGAATGAGAGGAACAACTCCCGTATTCGCCTGACAACCCGGGAAAATCCCGAAAAGACATTGGTCAGGGTGGACGGTCGCCGGGAATCAAACCCGGACCTCCCGTATGCGAGTCTCGCCCTACCGCGGCGCCACCTTGCTCGGTAAGATTCTTATATAATTGGATTCCTTTCCATGGAATTCCGGAAGTTTCAACACAAACATCAATCTGAAGACCTGAGCTCCCTTCTAAAAAACTTGAGTGGGTAATCAGGCTATTTCTATGTTCGAATTAGACGTTGCTATTTTACCGAGAAATCGATAATAAACTTCGATCAAAATGTAAAAATAGTAGTTTGTATCCTGCTCCAAGAGAAACATAGGCGTAAAGACTTGCTAACCAGCAATTTGAGGCTAATTTGTGCGTTGCTTTGCAAAGAACGCAGTGACGCATTTGCCCATGGTTTCCTGCAGTGGAAATGGTGAAAAGCTAAGGCAGGCTGCTTGGGGCGAAATTAATCTTGCAGACTGTCCAAACCGGTTACTCGACTACTAACTAAACCATACAACTCTCTCTCTTTCTCGCCTTCTTTTTTATACCACCTCACACTCCTATCCTCGACTTATTCTTCTCGCCAAAATCGTACTTAAACAATGGGAACCAGAGGGAAAAATATACACAATGTTGGGTCTTTTCCTACAGCATTCGTCTTTTTTTTAAGAGTGTTTAAATTCTCTCAGGGAAGTTTTCTGTAGTCATTAATAAGAAATCCGATTAAAGGACTTACAAGATGAAACAAATACCCCTCTAATGTACAATTCAAAGAAACGTTTTTGTTGTGAAAATAAAATTGTTTTAAATTAATCTCGAAACCAACACAGCGTATTACCTCTGGTATAGAGAAACCCATAGTTTCGAATGTGAGAAGCTTCGTCTGCAACGCAACATTTATTGCAATGTTAACTAATAGATTAGCTTTTGCATTTAATTAATCTGTTAATGCAACATGAAGTTTGGTTTAATTGAATAATAAATAATAGCTATTTTAAAGAAAATTGCTAGCGGTTGTATTTTATGTGAATTTTACAAGGAAAGATATTACTCAGAATTATTTGTGCTAAAATTATCTTAGAAATAAACTAACAAATTTGTATTCGCCTATATTAAACTACTTTAAACTAAAATTCTCCCTCTCTTTCTCTCAATTTGTATATGTGTGTAAACAGCATAACTCTAACTCTATAAATCGGATAAACCAAATTTTATATTTAAATTCAGCAGTTTATAAGGTCCTAACACAAAAATTTTCAAGGAAACCTCCTCCCAAATATATTTTACATATAAAATGTTCCATTATGTTTGAATTTACCAAAATGGTCCTAACGATTTTGATTAAAATATATGTTTAACACACTGACATGGGGAATAAAATGTGTATCTTGAGTTTCCTGTGAATAACTTTTGAAGACCCTATTATTCTGATTCAATTATGTGTAACTATAAAAGCATAAAAGAAAGACAAAAACTTACTTAATAAAAATCTTATGTAATACATTCACTTGGCTTTCTCCACCCACTATCATTAATTAGTGGGAATATAAGCTAGTCTTACTAAGATAGTAGTCTATATATCTGCTTCGTTTTAATCCAAATAAACCTTTGAAAAAATATCTGCATTACATATTTCGTTACAGATACAAAGGGAACAGCAATAGTCAAATGCCTAAAAATTGGACGCCATACGCTGGCCTTAAAATTCCATACCGTTTTAATGGAATCGCGAGAAATAAAAAAAATGAAATCTACAATACGCCATCATGGTGCCTTGTTTCCTATGCTAGGACGTGTATTCCAATTTCATAATTTATTTAATAGTTCTCATTTTATACATTATTATTGTATAGATTTTTTCTTATAATCTAGTAACTGAAAGAAATTAGATAAAAGGAATAAAGTAAATATCCAAAATGCAATGATTATAATTGGAATTTAAATAGAAATATATTATATTTTTATTATATTATATTTATATCATATCATTCATCATATTAAAAATAATAAATACATCAACTACTGTTACTAGCAGCCGGCAACAAAAAGTAACTGCTATCCAGCTATTCCTAGTTTCTAGCAAATAATTAGTAAACTAAATAAGATAAATGTAACAAAATATTCCGTATCAATCTAAACTATAGCCTGAAGCGTCCCATTCTACGTATATTGGGCGTGAAAAACCGAAATTTTACTCAGAGGCCTCTTTATCAGGCTTTAGGTTCTTTTACGTGCCGTATATCTACGACACGGGACCACCGGCTTTACTTCCCTTCCGAAGGAAGCCGTGCTATGAATTTTTACGCCCGAAAATATCCATCTTCTTCCGCGGGATTTGTACCTGTGACCTCAAGAACTGGAGGCTAGCATAGTAAAATACTACTACAACAAACTACATTCTAACTATTGGAATCTAGAGGTAAATATACTGATATCCAGTACCCAAACCACACTTTGTGTGTGTGTGTGTGTGTGTGTGTGTGTGTGTGTGTGTGTGTATTCATTTTCAGCTAATGATAGAGAATTTTATAATATTTTTTATAACTTCATATCAAAATTATTTCCTCAAAATATATACTTTACACATTCACTTTTCTTAATATACATTAAGTAAATTACATGCTTAATAATTTCATTAAAGTTATCACTCACTCTGGATTAAACTTGTCTATTCTTATTCCTTTTATCGTACACTTCGCTTAACACTCCACAGTTTCTTTATAATTTCTCACTTCACTTAACACAATATCACTATATTTATCACTCTTCTACGAAACTATTACTTCAGTTTCTCTTTAAAATGTAATATTTTACTTCACTTAGTAATCAATTCACTTCATATCCACTTAAAACCATTTTTCACTCCACTTTCACTCGCTGCCATCTTCTTCCTCTCGCTCATAACCATTACTCTAACCTCCCTAACTCCTCCATTCACCACCTCCCGATTCAGGCTGCCACTCCTATCTGCTATCAGCTTCTCCCCTTGATCATCTTCCTCGCCCATTGTCCTCCTCGTCCATTATCCTCCTCTCTATTATAGACTCCATTTCCTTTTCTTCACTTCTTCTTTCTTCTCGCAAGAAACAACTGAATATTCACAGGACTTTAAAGGAATGACCAAGTGTTGAACAGTTCAACCATTAATAACGGATATCTCGGAAATGGCTGAGGTCACAAAAAAGTTATTTGAAATAAATTGTGTGTTTTAAAGAGATGTATATTTTTCGTGTTGTACGTTTTGATGTATCACTTAATGTTTACCAGTTATACAAGATTATACAATATTTCTCCCGAATGAAGACTTTATAGGCTGTTCCCGAAAAATTCAAAATATACATTTTATTTGTCATGTATATATCTTTATATTGTGGTATTTTAATCAAAATCGTTACAGCCATTTTTTAGAAAATAAAATATTTCGAAACATCTTCGATGTAAAGGATAATTTGGGGTAAGGGGATTTTCTAGAGACTTCGTGTCGCATTTTGGGAGATGCTGAGCATAAATACCAAGTTTGGTGCTTATCCAACTTTTCGTTTTTGAGTTATGCTATTCATGGACACACACGCACACTTACATGCGAGCGGAGCTTCTAAAAATGCTTTTTTGGGGTTAAGGGGTCTCAAAACTTGTATTCCCGGTGAAATCTTGGTATGGAACTTTTGGGTGGAATGCAATACTTCCCCTAAAGTAATAAGGTTTAGTAAGAATAATTTGTATATCCACTAATAAACGATAGAGGGTAGAGAAAGTCATGTGAATGTAACACATAAGGTGTTCTTCTTTATTTTATTCTAAACAAACTTTGAGGAGCTCCAAATTTTCTGATCTTTTGGCTCATTTAATTACTCATTTATGATACCCTTTCATTCATTGTAATGTAAAAAAGTAACTAGTGTTCACTGGACCTTTATTAAACATTATTTTTTTTTATCTGTAGAACACCTCAAATAATGTATTTCTAATGAAATCTCCATTTCAAGTTTTTGCGTTAAATGAAATGATTATTTTCTCTATATAGGTGCAACAGTGGGCAATGCTAGAGAAGTTTGGAAAAAATAAAGCTTTATTTACTTGTACATACCGATCTTCGCTCAGTCATTCGGCTCTCTCCGCCTGCAGTCTTGATATGAAGCCATTTGTTTCCGTCTGGCTTTAACGTCAAGTCATGTGTATTAACAGACGAGTGATAAATACTTGTACGCCGGAGATAATTAAGTACAAGCCCTTATCAAATTACCAAGTCTTTAAAGCTGTATTAGTAAAACATACATTTATAGTATACGTATATATAATTATGTATGTGTACCGGCGGAAAAAAAAGTAACACTTGCGAAAGATCCAGTTACGGATGAAATGTGCTGTTATTTAGACACATTGCTAAAATTTTTGTTTCAATGTGCACTCCCAAAAATTCCCACAAGCATTCCGAAACTTGGCCAGTTTAAGAAATTCGTCATATGACAGCAGTTGAGGCGAGAAATAGTCTGGAAACTGATCGTAAAATGAACATCAGCGAATGGAACTGCAGAAGAAAACTCGGAGAAGTAAATCTGAACGCAAGGACAACCTTTCACAGGACCACTATTAACTCCTCAACGCCGAAGAGATTGTCTTCATTTTACTAGAGAGCACGTGGACTGGACAACTGAGTAATGAGGCACAGTTCTTTAGATAGATGAGTCCAGATGAAACAGGACGATATGGGGAAGCCCTGGAGAACGGTAGCTGCTTGCACGTTTTTCTAACGGAGGAGGCTCAGTTATGCTATGGAGTGGTGATACAACTGTTACGCCTTTTTACTTTTTCTAGCACGAATAGTAATTATGGGAAGTACTGCATTCCACCCAAAAGTTCGATACCGATATTGAACTGGAAATACATGTTTTGAGCCCTCCTGAATCCAAATAAAGCACTTTTACTTTCTCTACTACGTATAGTAATTAGGGGAAGTATTGCATTCCACCCAAAAATTCATACCGAGGTTTCACCGGAAATACCTGTTTCGAGGCGCCCTGAATCCAAATAAAGCACTTTTGGAAACATGTCCGAGTGTGTGTCTGTGTGTCTATCTGTGAACAGCATTATTCAAAAACGAAAAGTTTAAAAAATTAATAAATACCAAACTTGGTATTCGAGTTCAGTATATTCCAAGAATGCGATACGAAGATTTTCAAGAAAATTCCCCACCCCAGCTACCTTTACATGGAACATTTTTCAAAAATTTTGATTTTCCCAAAAATGACTAACGATTTTGATTAAAGTACCATATGTTTAAGATGGGCGGCGCCGTGGCCGAGTGGTTAGACCGCTCGCCTCCCACCGAGGCGGACCGGGTTCAATCCCAGGGACCTGCATGTGGGATTTGTGGTGGACGAAGCGGCGTCTGGGCGGGTTTTCTCCGGGTTCTCCGGTTTCCCCCGCCATTCATTCCACCAACTGCTCCATCATCACCTTTCCTTTCATCCATTTCACGAGCATTTCGCTTCATCCACTTCCTTCATCCCATACCAGGCATCGGGCTGATCACCCATCCTGGATATTCTGTCTGATCCATGAGTGTCTGCTCCTCGACGGGCCTCTGACCCCAGGCACCCGCCTGTAAGTCCTGGGGGGTGTCAGTCCTATATAAGAGGAGGGTAAACAGATAATGAATGAATGAATGTTTAAGATGTTTTCATGGAAATCAAATGTATATCTTGAATTTTCTGGGAATGTCTCCAAATGTCTTCTTCGTTCTGAATGACTTTTGCTTATCTGGTAAACCGCAAGAGATAGACAAATTTTACTGCACAAAAAGTGTAGACCTCGTTAAAACACAGCATTTATGTCGTACACTTTTTTTTTTATTTTGCAGAATGAGCCATTTCCGAGATATTCCTTGTTATTTGTTTGAATTTTGCAATGCTTATACCTCTCCCAAATGGAAATTCGTTATTCATCTTTTTTTTATTCTGGACATGCAAAGAGAATGGAATGCTCCACATAGTGACCATCTCTTAAAAGATCTGACTATCGCTTAAAGCCTACTGCATTTCCCTTGCACCTACAAGAAAATCAGCAATAAGATAGTTTCTGCAAATATGTATCTAGATTAACATAAAGTAGATAGAGAATAAACGTTTGTACAAGGGAAGAGAAAGTAATGTGTGCAACGCATCATATTTTTGGAAACATGCCCATGACATGTGAGCCTGTGAACACCATAATTCAAAAACAAAAAGTTGAATAAATATAAAACCTGCGAAACGAAGATTTTCAACAAAATCCCATCACCCCAAACTACACTTTGCATGGAGCATTTTTCAAAATTTTTGATTTTCTAAAAAATGGCTCAATGGTTTTGATTAAAGTACCATACATTAAAGATATTTACATGACAAATAAAATGTAAATCTTAAATTTTCTAAGAATAGCCTATGAAGTCCTCTTCATTCGGAAGGAATTTTGTATAAGCTTGTATAACCGGTAATCGTTAAGCATGGACGAAAACGTACAACACAAAAAATGTAGATCTGTTTAAAACACATAATTTATTTAAAATAAGTTTTTTGTGGCATAAGCCGTTTCTGTTATGTCCCTTATTGTTAATTTCTAGGTCATTGCCTTAAAGTCCTGTCAGCATTCAGTTCTTTCTCGCGATTGCATGCAAATAGTATGTTATTTTAAGGCCAGCATATAGCGTCCTGCTTTTAAACGTTTGACTATCACTGTTGACACTGTATCTATAACGAAATGTGTAATTAGCTATTTCTGCAAAGGTTTATTTGGATTAAAATGTAGTAGATAGAAAAATAAGCTTGGGTAAGAATAATTTGTACACCCACTAATAAACGATGGAGGGTAGAGAAAATCATGTGAAAGTATCACATAAGATATTTTTATTGTCCGGCAGTGTATATATAATTATCTTTATATTTATGTATATTTTGCATTACTTCTAATTATTAACATTTTGGAGTAATTCTAATTTCTAATCCTAAGTAAAGTTTAAATAAGAATTTTTTCATACATAGCGTGTTTTAATGGCATATTATAAGATATAAATAAATAGCGAAAATACAGATACTATTTACTCCTTCCATTTCCGCAGTTCAAAAAGAAAATACTCCTTGCAGTAAAGAGCTATGACGGCTGTACGTCACTTACTATACTGGACGTATCTTTGCTATAATGGAATGAACATCCCTCTGTTAAGTCACTTCCCTAATAGCAGAGTGAACCGAGGGTAGAGCTGTTTATCTCTTCTTATACCTTAAGAGGTTGGCTACAATGCGACGAGAGCAGGTTTCTCTTAACAGCCGCTAGGCGCAGCACTTTACGGTGGAGTTTACACCGCGTGCTGTGATTGGCTCCTGCTCTTCCGCTCTTTCCAGCCAGCCGGAGCTTGCTTGGCAGACAAAGTGAAAAAAAAGAGTTCTTGAGTAGAACTTAGACGAAGAAGTGATTTTAGTCAACTGCTCGGACTAAGGGCCGTTGTAAATTCTCGCATGGAAAATCTAGGGTTTTGTATTGAGTTAAGTATCATGCGATGTGCATTTGGTTGTACATTCTACTTGGATTCAGGATTTGGAGGCAAGCCTCTCATTAAGGTTTATAATATCCGAATTTTCTAAATTCACGCATGTCTTAGTTACCTTAGTATTTGCACTTTCTCTCTCTCTCTCTCTCTCTCTCACTCGCAACTGAATTCATGTAAAACTAGGGCTTGGAGCATATGGGTAAAGGCTGAGTGTAGTAGTAAATTTGTTGTATCTTAAAAAGCTTTCTATAAGTGGATACTTTGAAATTCTGGAAGTGCTAGGTAGCCGTTTTGTGGAATAGCTCCAAGTATTACCTTTAGCTATGTGTGTTATACCACCTCCTGTAGGATGAAATATTTCATGCTCGCTTATGTAAATTATTTTGTACATTTAAATTATGGTTCTAATCTCGACTTTAATCAGTTTAATATTTATTATCATGCGAGTATGGCTTCAAGAGTAGCAGCACCACAGAAGTCATTAATCTTGGACGTGTGCTGCCCCCCTAATTTCATCCACATTAAATCAAATTATTATTAATACGTTTTGTAGCATCACTGTATACCATTACATTTGGGCGATTGCTGCCACCGTACCTTTCACCGTACCGAACAACCATTGTTCTACAAACAGAAATTTTAGTTAGTGTAATTGTTTTAAAGTTTCAATATATATATATATATATATATATATGTAATTTCTAATTAAGTGATGTAATTGCATTTATGCAATACGTTCCATAACCTGCAATTTTCTCATTCTCCTTTCCATGTGGTCATTCTTTAGTAATGCTTCCAGTAATGACTCACTTAACTGGGTTTAGTACGATTACAAACTACACCTCCCAACCCGAACAAAGGGGAAGGGCACTGTAGCAGAACACAAATGAAGCAGCCAAAATTCTGGTTTGACTAAACCATAGCTGTAGTGAAGAACATGAAAAAATCTGATGTGTTACACTCACATGACTTTCTCTACTCTTGTACAAACTATTTTTACAAACGCTTATTCTCCATATGCTTCATGTTAATCGAGATATCAAGATGTCAATCTTATTGGTAATTTTCTTGTAGATGCAAGGGGAATATGGTAGGTTTTAAGCGATAGTCAAATATTTTAACGCTGGTTGCTATGTGGCGCATTCCATTCTCTTTGCATGTCCAGGACATAAAAAAAATGAATACCGAATTTGAGAAAAAGTATAAGTATTGGAAAATTTAAGGGAATAACAAGCAATATCTCGCAAACGGTTCACTCAACAAAAGAAATGTATATGACATAAATTGTGTATTTTAACGCGATCTACATTTTTCGTGTAGTAAAATTTTGTCTATCTCTTATGGTTTACCAGTTATGAAAAAGTCGTTCATAACGAGGAATACCTTTGGAGACATTCCCAGAAAATTCGAGATATACATTTTATTTGTCATGACAATATCTTAAACATATGATATTTTAATCAAAATCGTTAGAGCCGTTTTTGAGAAAATTAAAATTTTCGAAAAATGTTCCATGTAAAGGGTAGTCTGGGGTGGGGGGATTTTCTTGAAAACCTTCGTGTCGCATCTCTGAAAGATACTGAATCTAAATACCAAGTTTGGTGTTTATCCGACTCTTCGTTTTTTAGTTATGCTGTTCACAGACACACAGACAGACACACAGACAGACACACAGATACACAGACACACAGACAGACACACACACGGACATGTTTCCAAAAATGCTTTTTTTGGATTCAGTGAGTCTCAAAACATGTATTTCCGGTGAAATCTCGGTATCGAAATTTTGGGTGGAATACAATACTTCCCCTACTTACTATACGTAGTAGAGAAAGTAAAAATTATAATACAGTTTACACAAACGCAAACACAACGAGTGTGTGTTCTTAGTCTTATAATTCAGTCATTCTGGTTAGATTAGGTTAGGTTGTCAGGTAAATGTAGGTGCCGTTTAGTAATGATACAATGGAGAAAAAAATCTGGTGTATTACAGTCACATGACTTTCCGCTAACTATAATATATTGTAATAGCCATTTAACAAATTATTAAAAGAAAAACATGCTTTTTCTTTCTACTTTCTACTCAATATGATATACGTTGGCCGAAACGGTTTCATTTGGTTTTACGTAGATAGACGCATATAAAGGGCTGAGACGATAGTCATATGTTATAAAGGCAGGTCGCTATAAGCTACTACTTGGTTTGGTACTACATACTCTTTGCATGACCTTATAGGAAATAAATAAATGAATGGTGACTTGGCACTTCAGAAAATGTGCGGTTTATTAATAACAACGAATGCCTCGGAAATGGTTCATTCCATAGAAATATTTATTTCACACAAACTGTATGTTTTTCCTTAGTAGTAAATTTCAGTCTGTTTTTCAACCTCTCAGTTCTACAAAATTATATAAATGTCAATCACATTGAAGACCACTTCATAGGTTATTTACAGAAGATTCAAGATATCTTCGTATCAGCAGTTCAGACATTTTAAATACAATTTGACTCTTTTTGAGAAAATAAAAGAAAGTAATATGTTCCACGGAAAGTGAGTTTAAGGTGGGGAAGTCCAAGCGAGGTCTTCCGCGGTAACGTTTAGGCTCGCATTAGGAAAGTCCCGGGTTTGATTCCCGTCGACCACCCACTCCGACCTTGGGTTTTCGTAGTTTTCTCTGGTCAGTAGGTGGTTTCTCCTCTAGTATAATTTCCTTTCCACCATTACCCTTTCATTCTGTTTCCTTCTCAGGTGTGATTCTACGTTTGGTGGCGTATGGCGGTGCCGGACAGATGGTGCGGATAACTGCTCAAAGGAAGGAATACTCCCCGTGGACACTAGAGGGCTGCTTGATCAACACTGCTCTCTCTCTAGGCAGCTCCAACAGTGGAACGGCTCTTCGAGCCTGGAACTGTTAGGCATTTCCGCGCGTATCTGTTGCCTGTCTGTCTATGGCCTGAAGTCTCCTGTGGTTCACTCACTTCATTCCTTCTTCCTAGGGGTGGTAGCCACAATAGATATATGTAGGTTGCAGTATGCGAGGTGTCCCTCTCCGTTGTATAGCCTATATCTATAAGGGGGGGCAAATCTCTTGAAACATCTCCATTTGGAATCCTTGAAAGATGTTAGAATTAATTAGGAAGTTTGGTAAGTACACACCCAACTTTTCTTTTTGAGTTGACTTGTTCAAAGGCACGCGCAGATCAACATACATGCGTGCAAACGTGGAATTTTTTCTAAGATGCATTTCTTTTGAATTCATTGTGCCTCAGATATGTGTTTCCGATGAACCTCGATATAAAAGTTTTGGATGAAATGCAATACTTCGTATACTTACCATAGATAAGTTGTAGATTAAGTCAAAATTACCATGCTTTGTAATGTAGATTCGAACGAATCGAAAGTGCTTATAAGTCCTTAACATGGCTTCCTTCGGAAGGGAAGTAAAGTCGGTGGTCCCATGTCGTAGATTTACGGCAAGTAAAAGAAGCCCAAGCCTGATAGAGACCTCTGAGCAGAATTTCCGATCTTTTACGTTCGATATAGAATGAGACGCTCAGAACCATAGAAGTTTAAGAGCATCCATAAATAAAACTCAAATAAATTTTCACTCTATTTTATGCATTATTTTTCCGCTAAATTAATATTTGTAAATAGGTTCCTTAGTTTCACAGCAGCGCTAACATGAATTTAAGGTCTAGCCATTTATCGGTTGTTTAAGAAAGTTTACATATTAAAATAGTGGACAAGATATTCATATGTTTCAAACTATTCATATCCTCTCCTAAAATGTGTTTTCAATAAAGTCTTATCTGGTAAATAACATTGTCATTGCATATCGACAAATGTCTACAATATTTCCTAACTTAATTTTATTCGTAAAAGAAGCGTTCTTTGAGCAGCTATCTGGTTAGATATCTTTCACTTCTGATACACTGATAGTAAGCAGAAGTTAAAAGTTAATCTAGCCTTGCCAAAAGCTTAATAATAAACTATAACACTTAGCTCCCGATGGTGCAGCGGAGTTTCCCTACAAGTGCCACTTCCTCCACCTCGCCTCGCTTGCTTCATTTTGTCTTCAGAAACAGAGAGCTGCCATCTATGACTAACAAATAGCGCTATCCTTTCGCGAATAACGAATACTCCTTGCACTTCGAGGTTAGGCTACGACGTCTAGGTTAGTGTGTGTATATGAACGGGTTGACAGGGTTCTGAGATATCGAAATTTAGCCCGAGGTTAGGCTAGTACGTCTAGGTTAGCGTGTGTGTGTGTGTGTGTGTGTGTGTGTGTGTGAACAGGATGATAAGGTCCTATGGTACCGAAATTTAGCCCGAAGTTAGGTTACGACGCCTAGGTTAGTGTGTGTGTGTGTGAACGAGATGATGAGATCCTGAAGTATCGAAATTTAGTCCGAGGTTAAGCTACGACTCCTAGGTTACTGTGTGTGTGTGTATGTGTGTGTGTGTGTGTGTGTGTGTGTGTGTGTGTGTGTGTGTGTGAACGGGATGATAATGTCCTGTGGTATCAAAATTTACCCGAGGTTAGGCTACGACACCTAGGCTTGTGTTTGTGTGTGTATGAACGGGATGACAGGGTCCTGTAGTATCAAACTTTGCCCGAGGTTAGGCTACGACGCCTAGGTTAGAGTGTGTGTAGGTATATGAACGGGATTCAAATAACCTGTTCTCGTGAATTACACTTGTACCCCTTGGGTTAGCAGTTTCCTCTGCCAACCTATACGGAAAAAGAATAACAACAATGCGTTAAAAATCGCTAACCTAGCGGATTTGCCTAACTACGATATATTGGTAATAACCTACGCGGATGCGCCCTATCGACAAAATGGCAAAGTTTGTCAACCAAGAATTTTACTATAAAAGAAAGGATTCTTAAAAGAGTCTGGAAGTGCCAATATCTACTACAAAACACAATTCTAAGGTAATTTTACTAATCCTTTTACGCTTTTTAACACTGTTTAACGGGAGCTAAGTACTATATTTTTATCCAACTTAGGCATTCTCTCTCAGCCCGTAGCGCTATCGAAGGCTAAACGGCTACACAATTGTTACAGCTACAGCGAATGTTACCAACATAAGAAGAAGAAGTAGAAAATCTTAGCAATCAACCATTCAAACTCTATTAACCAATTTTTAAACAACATCCAATCCATTAAGATTGAACTGTATCAAGGAAAGGAAAGAAAATGCAGACCGTTGTTCAGAAAAACAAAACACTAAAGAAAAGATTAAATAAAAGTTTATAAAGGCATCAGGAATTCCCTTGCCATACTCATTGAAGTCATAGGTTAAGTTTTCGCTTAAAACTGAGAACTATAGGTAATCCTAGTATTTAAAAGCATTTTTATAGTCTATATTTAGGTTAAAACATGTATTCATGCTCTAGGTAATTTCGTTTACAGATGAATAACTTAGATACGTTGCCATAAATAATGTGAATTTCTAGACCGCCATTGTATAGTAATATCCATTTTGGTAACACACTATATCAAATCTTTTGTTCTAAGTTTCAATAGCTACTTTTAAACGCAGAAAGGTGTACTTACAAATAGCACTAAGAGATGTCTTGCCTCGAACAACATTTGCTCATGGCCAATAATAACTGATGTAAGGTTAAGCTATCAAAAAATATTTGCCTTCATGTTCTCACATCATCACAACAATTTGAAAACAATGAAACGAAACTCTGCGATATGTTAATCTTATACGAAAATCATAGAAGGCTTAGAGAACTTATTATGGAAGCTTGTAACTTGCTCTTATTAATTAGAGAGATTTAATCAATGTCGTAGTATTAGGTTATCATTCTTGTCTCTCATGCAGCGGGCGTGGGTTGAATTCCATTGAGGCCAATTGCCTAATTGAGCTTTTTATTGCAAATTGTTAGTTTCCTTGTAATGAGCAGTTTAGCTTAGCTCCTCGTCTCCAATTTAACTTGAGCATTTGTAACATAATTAGACTTCCTAGGGAATTCTTTAAGCAATCTGCAAGATCAGATGTAAATCCAGACACATTGGTATCACAGCTTCGAAATAATATTAGACGGTTGAATCATACTGCAATTCAGAAACATCCATGAAAGCAAGTGTTATAAAGACTTTTATTCTTGTTCACACGTGTTCCTCAGAAGGGACCAGGTCAAAAAGGCTTTAGAGGTTTCATATGAGGGACCATATGTTGTAGTGAAGAGAGAAGAAAATATTTTACAAGTGTAAAAGCAAAGACAATATCTTTGTCCACAGACTAAAGTCTGCCTAACTCTTAGCAGATAAAGGGACATAACACCTACCTTGATCAGCAGGGTACTGGCCCAAGTGGCAGTATGGAATCACAAGGAACTGAACACATAACTACACGGAGAGGTAGACTAGTAACGTTTTCTGACAAATATGTTGTCTACGACATTGCAACATCAGTATAAGTTAAAAATGTTATTGTCGTTTCATTGTATTGTAAATGCATTTCATAGTATGATAGAATGATTTTTAAGTTATTTTTGATTTGTCTACCACGTACATAATAGGTAGAGAAGGTATTGCATTCCACCTCAAAAAATCGATACCGAGATTTCACCAAAAATAAATATTTTGAGTACCCTGAATCCAAAAAGTAGGCATTTTTAGAAAAAGGTCCGTGTGTGTGTTAAGAGTCGGATAAATACCAAACTTGGTGTTTCGGTTCAGTACCTTCCAAAGATTTGATACAAATATTTTCAAGAAAATCCCCAAACAAAACTACTCTTTACATGGATATTTTTGAAATTTTTTATTTTCTTAAAAATAGCTCTAACGATAATTGATTAAAATAACATATATTAGAGATATTTACATGACAAATAAAATGTATACCTTGAATTTTCTGGGAATAGCCTGTGAACTCCTCTTCATTCGGAAGGAATGCTGTAAAATCTTGTATAACTGGTAAACATTAAGCGATAGACCTAAACTACTATGCAAAAAATATAGATATCTTTAAAGCACACAATTTATTTCAAATAAGTTTCTTTGTGGCATAAGCCGTTTCTGAGATATCCGTTGTTAAATGTTCGAATTGTTCATTTATTGGTCATTCTTTAAAGTCCTTTAACATACAGATGTTTCTCGTGATTGCATGGAAACAGTATAGGGTTTTAAGGCTAGTATATACCGTTAGGTTCTTAAACATTTGACTATCGCTGTTCTCCTTGTATCTACATAACGAAATGTATAATATAGCCATTTCTACAAACGTTATTTGGATTAATGCGCAGTAGATATAAAAAAACTTTTATGTGATGCATTCACACGGTTTTCTCTATCTATTTGCACGTACACAAATTATTATTGCTCAAGTTTATTTGTTTCTCTACTACATATAGTAAGTAGGGGAAGTATTGTATTCCAGCCAAAAATTCGATATCGAGATTTGACCAGAAATATATGTTTTGAGACCTCCTGAATAGAAAAAATCTGATGTGTTAAACTCACATGACTTTCTCTACTCTTGTACAATCTATTTTTACAAACGCCTATTCTCCATATACTTCATGTTAATCGAGATATCGGGATGTCAATCTTATTGGTAATTTTCTTGTAGATGCAAGGGGAATGTGGTAGGTTTTAAGCGATAGTCAAATATTTTAACGCTGGTTGCTATGTGGCGCATTCCATTCTCTTTGCATGTCCAGGACAAAAAAATGAATAACGAATTTGAGAAAAAGTATAAGTATTGGAAAATTTAAGGAAATAGCAAGCAATATCCCGAAAACGTTCACTCAACAAAAGAAATGTATATGACATAAATTGTGTATTTTAACGCGATCTACATTTTTTGTGTAGTAAAATGTTGTCTATCTCTTATGGTTTACCAGTTATGCAAAAGTCGTTCACAATGAAGAATACTTTTGGAGACATTCCCAGAAAATTCGAGATATACATTTCATTTCTCATGACATTATCTTAAACATATGATAATTTCATCAAAATGTTAGAGCCATTTTTGAGAAAATTAAAATTTTCGAAAAATGTTCCATGTAAAGGGTACTCTGGGGTGGGGGGAATCTCTTGAAAACCTTCGTGTCGCATCTCTGGAAGATACTGAATTTAAATATTAAGTTTGGTGTTTATCCGACTGTTCGTTTTTGAGTTATGCTGTTCACAGACACACAGACACACACACAGACACACACACGGACATGCTTCCAAAAATGCTTTTTTTGGATTCAGGGGGTCTCAAAACATATATTTCCGGTGAAATATCGGTATCGAATTTTTGGGTGGAATGCAATACTTCCCCTACTTACTATACGTAGTAGAGAAAGTAAAAAAACATTTTTGTAAACATGTCCGTGTGTGTGTCTAAATGTGTGTCTATCTGTGTCTGTGAACAGCATAACTCAGAAACGAACAATCGGATAAACACCAAACTTGGTACTTAGCTTCAGTATCTTCCAGAGATGCGACACGAAGGTTTTCAGGAAAATCCCCCCACCCCAGATTACCCTTTACATGGAACATTTTTAGAACATTTTGATTTTCTCAAAAATGGCTCTAACGATTTTGATTAAAATATAACATGTTTAAGATATTTTCATGACTAATGAAATGCATATCTCGAATTTTCTGGGAATATATCCAAAAGTATTCCTCATTCTGAACGACTTTTGCATAACTGGTAAACCATAAGAGATAGACAAACCTATACAACACAAAAAATGTAGATCGCGTTAAAATACACAATTTATGCCATATGCATTTTTGTTGTTGAGTGAACCATTTTCGAGATATTGCTGGTTATTCCCTTAAATTTTCCAATACTTATACTTTTTCTCAAATGCAAATTCGTTATTCATTTTTACTTTCTCTACTACGTATAGTAAGTAGGGGAAGTATTGCATTCCACCCAAAAATTCGATACCGAGATTTCACCGGAAATACATGTTTTGAGACCTCCTGAATCCAAAAAAAGCATTTTTGGAAACATGTCCGTGTGTGTGTGTGTCTGTGTGTGTCTGTGAACAGCATAACTCAAAAACGAACTGTCGGATAAACACCAAACTTGGTATTTAGGTTCAGTATCTTCCAGAGATGCGACACGAAGGTTTTCAAGAAAATCCCCCCACACCAGACTACCCTTTACATGGAACATTTTTCGAAAATTTTAATTTTCTCAAAAATGGCTCTAAGATTTTGATTAAAATATCATATGTTTAAGATAATGTCATGAGAAATGAAATGTATATCTCGAAATTTCTGGGAATGTCTCCAAAAGTATTCTTCATTATGAACGACTTTTGCATAACTGGTAAACCATAAGAGATAGACAAAATTTTACTACACCAAAAATGTAGATCGCGTTAAAATACACAACTTATATCATATTCATTTTTTTTGTTGAGTGAACCGTTTTCGAGATATTGCTTGTTATTTCCTTAAATTTTCCAATACTTATACTTTTTCTCAAATGCGTTATTCATTTTTTTTATGTCCTGGACATGCAAAGAGAATGGAATGCGGCACATAGCAACCAGCGTTAAAATATTTGACTATCGCTTAAAAGCCACCATATTTCCCTTGCATCCACAAGAAAATTACCATTAAGATTGACATCTCGATATCTCGATAACATGAAGCATATGGAGAATAGGCGTTTGTAAAATTAGATTGTACAAGAGTAGAGAAAGTCATGTGAGTGTAACACATCAGATTTTCTTTATGTCCTGGACATGCAAAGAGAATGGAATGCGCCACATAGCAACCAGCGTTAAAATATTTGATTATCGCTTAAAAGCTACGATATTTCCCTTGCATCTACAAGAAAATTACCAATAAGATTGACATCTCGATATCTCGATTAACTTGAAGCATATGGAGAATAAGCGTTTGTAAAATTAGATTGTACAAGAGTAGAGAAAGTCATGTGAGTGTAACACATCAGATTTTTTACTTTCTCTACTACGTGTAGTAAGTAGGGGAAGTATTGTATTCCACCCAAAAATTCGATACCGAGATTTCACCGGAAATACATGTTTTGAGACCCCCTGAAGCCAAAAAAAGCATTTTTGGAAACATGTCCGTGTGTATGTCTGTGTGTCTGTCTGTCTGTGTGTCTGTGTGTCTGTGTGTGTGTCTGTGTACAGCATAACTCAGAAACGAACAGTCGGATAAACACCAAACTTGGTATTTGGGTTCAGTATCTTCCAAGGATGCGACACGAAGGTTTTCAAGAAAATCCCCCACCCCAGAGTACCCTTTACATGGAAGATTTTTCGAAAATTTTAATTTTCTCAAAAATGGCGGTAACGATTTTGATTAAAATATCATATGTTTAAGATATTTTTATGACAAATAAAATGTATATCTTGAATTTCCTGGGAATTTCTCCAAAAGTATTGTTTATTGTGAACGACTTTTGCATAACTGGTAAACCATAAGAGATAGACAAACGTTTACTACACAAAAAATGTAGATCGCGTTAAAATACACAATTTATGTCATACATTTTTTTAGTTGAGTGAACCATCTTCGAGATATTGTTTGTTATTTCCTTAAATTTTCCAATACTTATACTTTTTCTCAAATTCGTTATTCAATTTTTACTTTCTCTACTACGTATAGTAAGTAGGGGAAGTATTGCATTCCACCCAAAAATTCGATACCGAGATTTCACCGGAAATACATGTTTTGAGACCTCCTGAATCCAAAAAAAGCATTTTTGGAAACATGTCCGTGTGTGTGTCTGTGTGTGTGTCTGTGAACAGCATAACTCAAAAACGAACAGTCGGATAAACACCAAACTTGGTATTTAGGTTCAGTATCTTCCAGAGATGCGACACGAAGGTTTTCAAGAAAATCCCCCCAACGCAGACTACCCTTTACATGGAACATTTTTCGAAAATTTTAACTTTCTCAAAAATGGCTCTAACGATTTTGATGAAAATATCATATCTTTAAGATAATGTCATGAGAAATGAAATGTATATCTCGAATTTTCTGGGAATGTCTCCAAAAGTATTCCTCATTATGAACGACTTTTGCGTAACTGGTAAACCATAAGAGATAGACAAAATTTTACTACACAACAAATGTAGATCGCGTTAGAATACACAATTTATGTCATATACATTTCTTTTGTTGAGTGAACCGTTTTCGAGATATTGCTTGTTATTTCCTTAAATTTTCCAATACTTATAATTTTTCTCAAATTCGTTATTCATTTTTACTTTCTCTACTACGTATATTAAGTAGGGGAAGTATTGCATTCCACCCAAAAATTCGATACCGAGATTTCACCGGAAATACATGTTTTGAGACCCCTGAATCCAATGAAAGCATTTTTGGAAACATGTCCGTGTGTGTGTCTGTCTGTGTGTCTGTCAGTCTGTGTGTCTGTGAACGGCATAACTCACAAACGAACAGTCGGATAAACACCAAACTTGGTATTTACCTTCAGTATCTTTCAGAGATGCGACACGCAGGTTTTCAAGAATATCCCACCACCCCAGATTACACTTTACATGGAACAGTTTTCGAAAATTTTAATTTTCTCAAATATGGCTCTAACGATTTTAATTAAAATATCATATATTTAAGATACTTTCATGACAAATAAAATGTATATCTTGAATTTTCTGGGAATGTCTTCAAAAGTATTCTTCATTGTGAACGACTTTTGCATAACTGGTAAACCATAAGAGATAGACAAAAGTTTACTGCACAAAAAATGTAGCTCGCGGTAAAATACACAATTTATGTTATATAAATTTTTTTCGCTGAGTGAACCATTTTCGAGATATTGCTTGTTATTTCCTTAAATTTTCCAATATACTTTTTCTTAAATGGTAACTCGTTATTCATTTTTTACTTTCTCAACTACGTATAGTAAGTAGGGGAAGTATTGCATTCCACCCAAAAATTCGATACCGAGATTTCACCGGAAATACATGTTTTGAGACCTCCTGAATCCAAAAAAAGCATTTTTGGAAACATGTCCGTGTGTGTGTGTGTCTGTGTGTGTCTGTGAACAGCATAACTCAAAAACGAACTGTCGGATAAACACCAAACTTGGTATTTAGGTTCAGTATCTTCCAGAGATGCGACACGAAGGTTTTCAAGAAAATCCCCCCACACCAGACTACCCTTTACATGGAACATTTTTCGAAAATTTTAATTTTCTCAAAAATGGCTCTAAGATTTTGATTAAAATATCATATGTTTAAGATAATGTCATGAGAAATGAAATGTATATCTCGAATTTTCTGGGAATGTCTCCAAAAGTATTCTTCATTGTGAACGACTTTTGCATAACTGGTAAACCATAAGAGATAGACAAACTTTTACTACACAAAAAATGTAGATCTTGTTAAAATACACAACTTATGTCATATACATTTCTTTTGTTGAGTGAACCGTTTTCGAGATATTGCTTGTTATTCCCTTAAATTTTCCAATACTTACACTTTTTCTCAAATTCGTTATTCATTTTTTTATGTCCTGGACTTGCAAAGAGAATGGAATGCGCGGCATAGCAACCAGCGTTAAAATATTTGATCATCGCTTAAAAGCTACCATATTCCCCTTACATCTACAAGAATATCAGCAATAAGATTGACATCTCGATATCTCGATTAACATTTAGCATATGGAGAATAGGCGTTTGTAAAAATAGATTGTACAAGAGTAGAGAAAGTCATGTGAGTGTAACTCATCAGATTTTTTTGTCTTGGATATGCAAAGAGTATTAAGCTGTGGTAAAGAGAATGGTGTTCCACATAGCAACCAGCTATTAAGAGATATGTTAATTCTTAAAGGCTTCTGTATTTTTACTTTCTCTACTACGTATAGTAAGTAGGGGAAGTATTGTATTCCACCCAAAATTTCGATACCGAGATTTCACCGGAAATACATGTTTTGAGACTCACTGAATCCAAAAAAAGCATTTTTGGAAACATGTCCGTGTGTGTGTCTGTCTGTGTGTCTGTGTGTCTGTGAACAGCATAACTCAAAAACGAAGAGTCGGATAAACACCGAACTTGGTATTTAGGTTCAGTATCTTTCAGAGATGCGACACAAAGGTTTTCAAGAAAATCCCCCCACCCCAGACTACCCTTTACATGGAACATTTTTCGAAAATTTTAATTTTATCAAAAACGGCTCTAACGATTTTGGTTAAAATATCATATGTTTAAGATATTGACATGAGAAATAAAATGTATATCTCGAATTTTCTGGGAATGTCTCCAAAAGTATTCTTCGTTATGAACGACTTTTTCATAACTGGTAAACCATAAGAGATAGACAAAATTTTACTACACAACAAATGTAGATCGCGTTAGAATACACAATTTATGTCATATACATTTTTTTTGTTGAGTTAACCGTTTTCGAGATATTGCTTATTATTCTCTTAAATTTTCCAATACTTATACTTTTTCTCAAATTCGTTATTCATTTTTACTTTCTCTACTACGTATAGTAAGTAGGGGAAGTATTGCATTCCACCCAAAAATTCGATACCGAGATTTCACCGGAAATACATGTTTTGAGACCCCCTGAATCCAAAAAAAGCATTTTTGGAAACATGTCCGTGTGTGTGTCTGTGTGTGTGTCTGTGAACAGCATAACTCAAAAACGAACAGTCGGATAAGCACCAAACTTGGTATTTAGGTTGAGTATCTTCCAGAGATGCGACACGAAGGTTTTCAAGAAAATCCCCCCACCCCAGACTACCCTTTACATGGAACATTTTTCGAAAATTTTAATTTTCTCAAAAATGGCTCTAACGATTTTGATGAAAATATCATATGTTTAAGATAATGTCATGAGAAATGAAATGTATATCTCGAAATTTCTGGGAATGTCTCCAAAAGTATTCTTCATTGTGAACGACTTTTGCATAACTGGTAAACCATAAGAGATAGACAAAATTTTACTACACAAAAAATGTAGATCGCGTTAAAATACACAACTTATATCATATACATTTCTTTTGTTGAGTGAACCGTTTTCGAGATATTGCTTGTTATTTCCTTAAATTTTCCAATACTTATACTTTTTCTCAAATTCGTTATTCATTTTTTACTTTCTCTACTACGTATAGTAAGTAGGGGAAGTATTGCATTCCACCCAAAAATTCGATACCGAGATTTCACCGGAAATACATGTTTTGAGACCTCCTGAATCCAAAAAAAGCATTTTTGGAAACATGTCCGTGTGTGTGTCTGTGTGTCTGTGTGTGTGTGTGTCTGTGTGTGTGTCTGTGTGTGTGTCTGTGTGTGTGTGAACAGCATAACTCAAAAACGAACAGTCGGATAAACACCAAACTTGGTATTTAGGTTCAGTATCTTCCAGAGATGCGACACGAAGGTTTTCAAGAAAATCCCCCTACCCCAGACTACCCTTTACATGGAACATTTTTCGAAAATTTTAATTTTCTCAAAAATGGCTCTAACGATTTTGTTTAAAATATCATATGTTTAAGATAATGCCATGAGAAATGAAATGTATATCTCGAATTTTCTGGGAATGTCTCCAAAAGTATTCTTCATTGTGAACGACTTTTGCATAACTGGTAAACCATAAGAGATAGACAGAATTTTACTACACAAAGAATGTTGATCTCGTTAAAATACACAACTTATGTTATATACATTTCTTTTGTTGAGTGAACCGTTTTCGAGATATTGCTTGTTATTCCCTTAAATTTTCCAATACTTATACTTTTTCTCAAATTCGTTATTCATTTTTTTATGTCCTGGACTTGCAAAGAGAATGGAATTCGACACATAGCAACCAGCGTTAAAATATTTGACCATCGCTTAAAAGCTACCATATTCCCCTTGCATCTACAAGAAAATTAGCAATAAGATTGACATCTCGATATCTCGATTAACATAAAGCATATGGAGAATAGGCGTTTGTAAAAATAGATTGTACAAGAGTAGAGAAAGTCATGTGAGTGTAACACATCAGATTTTTTATGTCCTGAACATGCAAAGAGAATGGAATGCGCCACATAGCAACCAGCGATAAAATATTTGACTATCGCTTAAAAGCTACCATATTCCCCTTGCATCTACAAGAAAATTACCAATAAGATCGACATCTCGATATCTCGTTTAACATGAAGCATATGGAGAATAAGCGTTTGTAAAAATAGATTGTACAAGAGTAGAGAAAGTCATGTGAGTGTAACACATCAGATTTTATTTTTATGTCCTGGACACGCAAAGAGAATGGAATGCGCCACATAGCAACCAGCGTTAAAATATTTGACTATCGCTTAAAAGCTACCATATTTCCCTTGCATCTACAAGAAAATTACCAATAAGATTGACATCTCGATATCTCGATTAACATGAAGCATATGGAGAATAGGCGTTTGTAAAATTAGATTGTACAAGAGTAGAGAAAGTCATGTGAGTGTAACACATCAGATTTTTTATGTCCTGGATATGCAAACAGAATAGCATGCGCCACATAGCAACCAGCGCTTAAAAGATTTGACTATCGCTTATAACCTACCATGTTCCCCTTGCATCTACAAGAAAATTAGCAATAAGATTGACATCTCGATATCTCGAGTAACATGAAGCATATGGAGAATAAACGTTTGCAAAAATAGTTTGTACAAGAGTAGAGAAAGTCATGTGAGTGTAACACATCAGATTTTTTATCCTGGTAATGCAAATTGAATGGAATACTCCACATAGTAACCAGCTCTTAAAATATTTGACTATCGCTTAAAGCCTACCAATTCCCCTTGCATCTACAAGAAAATTAGCAATAAGATTAACATCTAGATATCTGATTAACTTGAAGCATATGGAGAATCAGCATTTGTAAAAATAGTTTGTACAAGAGTAGAGAAAGTCATGTGAGTATAACACATCAGATTTTTTCTACCTACTACATTTTAATCCAAATAAACCGTTGCCGAAATAGCTGCATTACACATTTCGTCATAGATACAAAGGGAACAAAGACAGTCACATGTTTAAGAACTGGACGCTATATGGTGGCCTTAAAATTACATACTGTTTCCATGCAATCGCAAGATACAACTGAAAATCGATGGGACTTTAAAAGCATAAGTATTGAACAATTCGAAGTTTTAATAACGGATATCTCAGAAATGGTTCATGCCATAAAAAACTTTTTTAAGTAAATTGTGCGTTTTAAAGAGATCTACATTTGTGGTGTGGTGCATTTTCGTCTGTCGCTTAACGTTTACAAGTTATATAAGATTGTATAAAATTACTTGAAGAGGACTTCCTAGGTTATTCCCAGAAAATTTAAGATATACATTTTATTTGTGATGTAAATCTTTCATATATTGTATTATAATAAAAATCGTTAGAGCCATTTTTTTTATAAAATAGCAAAATTCGAAAATCGTTCCATATAATGGGTAGTTGAGGTTTGGGAGATTTTACTGATTTTCGTGTCGCATTCGTGGAGGATATTAAACTCAAATACCAAGTTTGGTATTTATCCGACTTTTCGTTTCTGAGTTATGTTATTCACAGACACACTGAGACATACACGAACATGTTTCCAAGAATGCTTTATTTGGATTCGGGGCGCATCAAAACGTGTATTTTCGGCAAAATCTCGGTATTGAATTTTTGCGTGGAATGCAATATTTCCGCTACTTACTATCAATACGTAGAAGAGAAAGAAGAAATCGATGATATTTTATGACAACATAATTTCCCTAAATACTATTTTTGTGAATAAGTATTTAAGTTTTCAATTTAATGATTTAAAAATAAGAAACCTAATGCTCATATAAATACACATTAAAACATGCATTAACATAGTGTTTTGTTGCATTTATGTGCGTAAGCTTTTATGTAACTTCTAAAAAGCTTATTTATACACTTTGTGAGGCAAGGAATATTTGAAAAAAATCTGTGTTGCACTCACATAACTTTCTCAACTCTTGTACAAATTGTTGTTACAAACGCTTATTCTCCATCTATTTCATGTTAATCAAGATTAATATTTGCAGAAACGTATTTTCTTGTAGGTGCAAGGGGAATATGATAGGTTTTAACCTATAGTCAAATCTTTTAAGAGCTGGTCGCTATGTGGATCATTTCAGTCTCTTTGCATGTCAAGGACACACACACAAACACACACACACACACACACACACACACACACACACACACACATATATATATATATATATATATATATATATATATATATATATATAAACGATTAACGAATTCCCATTTGGGAATAGTGTAAGTATAGAAAAATTGAAACAAATAACAAGCAATATCTCGGAAATGGTTTATTGGACCAAAAAAAAGTGTATGACATAAATTGTGTGTTTTAAAGGGATCGATTTTTTGTGATATTTTTAGTCTGGGAAGATCCTTGGAAGATGCTAAACCCAAGTATTTATCCGAATTATCGTTTTTGAGTTATGCTGTTCATAGACAGACACACACACGGACTTGTTTCCAAATATACTTTATTTGGATTCAGGACACCTGAAAACATGTATTTCCGGTGAAATCTCAGTATCGAAGTTGGGTAGATTGCAATACTTCCCCTACTTACTATACGTGGTAGAGAAAGTAAAAATCTGATGTGTTGTACTCACATGACTTACTCTGCTCTTGTACAAACTACTTTTACAAACGCTTATTGTCCATATATTTCACGTTAATCGAGATAAAATTTTCAGAAACTATCTTATTGCTAATTTTTTTGTAGGTGCAAGGGGAATGTGGTAGGTTTAAGCGATAGTCAAATATTTTAAGAGCTGGTTGCTATGTGGTGTATTCCATTCTCTTTGCACTACCAGGACAAAAAAAAATCTGATGTGTTACACTCACATGACTTTCTCTACTCTTGTACAATCTAATTTTACAAACGCCTATTCTCCATATGTTTCATGTTAATCGAGATATCGAGATGTCAATCTTATTGGTAATTTTCTTGTAGATGCAAGGGGAATATGGTAGCTTTTAAGCGATAGTCAAATATTTTAACGCTGGTTGCTATGTGGCGAATTCCATTCTCTTTGCATGTTCAGGACATAAAAAAAATGAATAACGAATTTGAGAAAAAGTATAAGTATTGGAAAATTTAAGGAAATAACAAGCAATATCTCGAAAACGGTTCACTCAACAAAAGAAACGTATATGACATAAGTTGTGTATTTTAACGCGATCTACATTTTTTGTGTAGTAAAATTTTGTCTATCTCTTATGGTTTACCAGTTATGCAAAAGTCGTTCACAATGAAGAATATTTTTGGAGACATTCCCAGAAAATTCGAGATATACATTTTATTTGTCATGACAATATCTTAAACATATGATATTTTAATCAAAATCGTTAGAGCCGTTTTTGAGAAAATTAAAATTTTCGAAAAATGTTCCATGTAAAGGGTAGTCTGGGGTGGGGGGATTTTCTTGAAAACCTTCGTGTCGCATCTCTGGAAGATACTGAACCTAAATACCAAGTTTGGTGTTTATCCGACTGTTCGTTTTTGAGTTATGCTGTTCACAGACACACAGACAGACAGACACACAGACAGACACACACACGGACATGTTTCCAAAAATGCTTTTTTTGGATTCAGTGATTCTCAAAACATGTATTTCCGGTGAAATCTCGGTATCGAATTTTTGGGTGGAATGCAATACTTCCCCTACTTACTATACGTAGTAGAGAAAGTAAAAATGAATAACGAATTCCCATTTGAGAGAAAGTATAAGTATTGGAAAATTTAAGGGATATAACAAGCAATATCTCGAAAATGGTTCACTCAACAAGAAAATGTATATGACATAAATTATGTATTTTAACGCGATCTACGTTTTCTGTGTAGTAAAATTTTGTCTATCTCTTATGTTTTAGCAGTTATGCAAAAGTCGTTCACAATGAAGAATACTTTTGGAGACCGTCCCAGAAAATTCGAGATATACATTGTATTTGTCATGAAATTATCTTAAATATATGATATTTTAATCAAAATCGTTAGACATTTTTGAGAGATTTAAAATTTTCGTAAAATGTTCGATGTAAAGGGTAATCTGGGGTGGGGGGATTTTTTTGAAAACCTTCGTGTCGCATCTCTGGAAGATACTGAACTTAAATACAAAGTTTTTGTGTTTATCCGACTGTTCGTTTCTGAGTTATACTGTTCAAAGACAGACACAAAGACACGCACACGGACATGATTCCAAAAATACGTTTTTGGGATTCAGGAGGCCTCAAAGCATAAATTTCCGGTGAAATCTCAGTATTGAATTTTTGGCTTGAATACAATACTCCCCCTACTTACTATACGTAGTAGATAAAGTAATGAATAAGTAATTCCCATTGAGGAAAAGTATAAGGATCGGAAGATTCAAACAAATAACGAGAAATATCTCGAAAATGGTTCACTCGATAAAAAAATATGTATAATATAAATTGTGTCTTTAATGAGATTTACATTTTTTGTGTAGTCAAATTCTGTCTATCTCTTACGGTTTACCAGTTATGCGAAAGTCATTCAGAATGAAGAGTGTTTTTGGGGAAATTCACAGAAAATGAAATACATTTCATTTACTATGAAATTGTCTTAAACATATGATATTTTAATCAAAATCGTCAGAGCCGTTTTTGAGACAATCAAAAGTTTCGAAAAAATTCTCCATGTAAAGTGTAGTCTGGGGTGTTGGAGTTTCTTGAAAATCTTCGTATCGCATTCTTGGATGATACTAAACTCAAATACAAGTTTTGTATTTATCCGACTTTTCATTTCTGAATTATGCTGTTCACAGATTACAGACAAACACACATACAGACATACAAACAGACACACATTTGGACACGTTTCCAAAAATGCTTTATTTGGATTCAATTTGCCTCAAAACATATTTCCGGTGAAATCTCGGTATCGAATTTTTGGGTGGAATACAATACTTCTCCTACTTACTATACCTAGCAGGGAAGCTATTTTATTTATCTCGATTAACATGAAGTATATTGAGGATAAGTGTTTGTAAAAATAGTTTGTACAAGAGTAGAAAAAGTCATGTGAGTGGAACACAAAGATTTTTAGAAAAGAGTATGTGTGTGTGTGTTGAAGTGATAAGATCCGCCGGAATAATAAATAATAACCAATAAGAAGAAGAATTTATAAGCCTATAATCAAAATAATAAGAAGGAATACCAGTATGAGGGAAGAATAAAGGAGAACATTAAGAATTAGAGAAAGGGGGGAATAAAATCATGAAGAGAGAAAAAATGTAGAGAGTAGATATTAATTAATAATAAGAATATGAAATAAAATGTAGAAAACGTGTAGTTGAGAACGAACAAACTTGGCGAAAATCACATAAAGATAGCAGGCGTAGAAAAGGACAGGAAAAAGAACATTAAGAATCGCTTTAGTGACAATAGGAACCGAGTTGTGCACACAGGAAGTCAAGACAACGGACAGGAAACCGAAGTTAGTCAAGCGCACAGAATATTCAGTAAAGCGAACATAATTTGTTAATGTTGACGCGAGCGAGGCTCAGGCGATGAAATTAAGAGCCAATGGTAGATGGAGGAAAAGTTCAGCGATGTGACCAATCAGAATAAATAAAAATCACGTGAATAGCAAAAAGGAGAGAGAAACTAGAAAAGTAGGCGTGAAATAGAAAATTGTCTGAGGCAGAGCAACGTTCGAACGTGCGTAAGATACTTCACCTGTGCCGAAACGTCGGGGAGAGGAAGTCTCTGTGTAGAAACGTGGGGGAGAGAAGATGAGCTGGAGGGAAAGAAATAGATTTGTGTAGGAAACGTGAGGGAAAGTAAGATAGATATAGAAATTCAAAATATCTTATATTAAAGAGGGAAACAGTGCAGCGGTCTTCGAGTAACCATTTAAGTATTGAAAACCAGTTTAAGGCAAACGTGAGTAACAGGGCAGCTAGGGAATGACAAAAGGAAAAGTCATTAGCGTACTATTGTAACATACTTCAACTTCGCAAAGTAATTAAGAAAGGGCAAGAGCACGGAAACACTAGCAGGGGTGTCAGGAAAAATCGCGTCTTGTGTGGAAAGGAAATTCGTACGAGGACATCAGTATGGATCATCAATAAACGGGCCATCTGAGAGGAGAAAGTGAACTTCATTTATCTCCCATCCACACTCCCTGAGGTAAGAGACTCCTGAACCCAAAATTCCTCTACCTGAGTAGCCGGCAGCAACAACGATCCTCCCGAATTAACAACCCAACCACCAAGAACCGCTCCATTGCAACCTTTTCCATTCCCAAACCCCGCTACTGTGTGTTTGTGTCTGAAAACAGCATAACTCCAAAAAAGAAAAGTTGGACCCACAACAAACTTGGTATATAGGCTTTAGTACCTTCCAAAGTTGCGACACGAATATTTTCAATAATATCCCCTCGCGCCAAACTATCTTTTACATGGAACATTTTTTCGACATTTTTTATTTTGTAAAAACTGGCTCTAACAATTTTGATTAAAATATCTTGTATTAAAGATATTTACATGACAAATAAAATGTATATCTTGAATTTTCTGGGAATGGCCTATGAAGTCCTCTTCATTCGAAAGGAAGTTTGTATAAACTTGTGTAACTGCTAAACGTCAGGAGGTAGACGAAAACGTTTTACATAAAAATTGTAGGTCTCTTTAAAACGCACAATTTATACCAAATAACTTTTCTTTGTGGCATAATCTATTTCTAAGATATCCGTCATTAATGTCTCGAATATTTCATTACTTGGTCGATAAGTCCATTCAACATTCAGTTGTTTCTCGCTATTACATGGAAAGAGTATGAAATGTTAAGGCCAGAATATAGCGTCCAGTTCTAAAACATTTGTTCTTTGTATCTATACAGAGATGTGTAATGTAGCTGTTTTTGCAAAGGTGTATCTCGATTAAAATGAAATTGATAGAAAAATAAGCTTTAGTAGGATTAGTTTCTATACCCACCAATAAACGATAGAGGTTAGAGAAAGTCATGTGAGTGTGTCAGATCAGATAGTTTCAGTTGTTTTAATTATAGTTATTGCTGTAGAAAATTTGAATTAAATATACAGAAATAAGTATTTTGTTGCATTAAATGTAAATATTGTTCTAGAATATTCAAACTTCAGAATGTGTTCATGCAATAAATAACTAATGCAGCTCTAAATATAACTATTTATAGTATATGGATAAAAAATCTGCTGCTTTTTAAATTTAATTTTGACCTAACAGTAGGTTTGCTATACAAGGCATTAATGATTTTACAAAAAGCATAAGAATCACATATGTGTTCGTATCATTGGCTACACGAACGTACATTTGGTTCATAAACAATGAACACAACTTTCAACCATAAATGTGAACTGATAAATAATAAATTAGTAAAACTTGTGCTTAATTCAGTGTTAAGATATGTGAATTACAATTATGTAGCGTTCATCATATGCTAGGAGGAGCTAGCAGGTTTGCCATTGGAGTAGTTTAATGTGGTTTGGGAGAGATAGTGAATGGGGTTATAGTGATGTTTAGATGCATGGAGATGTGAATTTGTCATTGTTATTAATATGAGGGGAATTTTGAGTTTATGTAGGTTGGAGGTGGAGTTGGTTTTAGAATAAAATGGAGGATGTGAGGGAAGTGAAATGTGGGGTAAAGTGAGTAGATATTTAGTGAAAGAAGAAAGAAGGTTTAGTGTTTGATTAAAAGAGGTAAAGGTTTAGTATACAGTGATAAAATTTAAAAAAATTGATATATAAAAAACAATTTAAAAGGGAGATAATATAAAATTAACATTGAGATTAAATAAAATGTTATAAGGTAAATAAATAAACAAATAAACACAAATATATAAATAAAGATGTAAATGAATTAAATACGATATTGAATTATTATAAATTAAATAATTTCTATGAGAATAACGGAATGTTATAAACAGATAACTTTAATTAAGGAAAATTTTAAATTAAATATAAATAAACTTATTAAAACGATAAGTAGTTTAGTAGAAGGTTTTGTGCTACCAGTACATTTTCGCTGGTTTTCAGTGAATACAGTTACGTAGGAGTAGATAGTAGCTGGTTACCAGTTGCTAAGTTTGCTGGTTTCCAGCAAGTGTAGATAAATCTAGAATTTAGAATTGTAGTTAATTTTTTTACGCCTTTACTCTAATCTAATAATTTCTATTTTTCTTTCATTCTTTTATCTGTTTTTCTTTATTTATTATTATATTATTATTTTGTAGACATTGTGTAGTTTGTAGTTATTTTATCTGAAAAAATTGATGTAATCTAAAATGTAAATGTGTTTGTGAGAATAAATGAAAAGTTTGAACGTATGTCCCGATGTAGTAACCAAGGTGTCGGGATAGTATATTCAGATTTTATTTATTTATTTGTTCATCATATGCTGAGGTGAATTACATGCCATATTGCAATTGCTGAATAAGACATTCTGTAGTAATTTCCTTTTCAGTCTTTCTCTGTAATGGCTTGTTCATAGTTCGTACACCTGAGCTCTGGGATGTTAAGCAATTTGCAGTAAAACAATTCTGATAAGTGTTTGCTGTATTGTTTGATTGGCAGAATGCCTAGTTCATTTCTTTACAAAACATGGGACATTTCTTGTTCTGAAAGATTTGTTCTGGATAACTTGAATTCTATGGATATGTGCTAACTTGTTACGCCCCAATAGGAGACGTTACCAAGCGATTTTTAAAGTAGTACCGATAATGTTTCAAAATATAACATAACTTTATTTTCCAAATACTTTATTTCAGTTATTACTTTTAACCTTACACTACTCCACATAGTCACCGCCGTTATTCAGGCACTTGTAACGGGGAACCAGTTTTTGTATAGCTTCGTCAAAGAATGATGCCACCTCTGATGAAAGCCAAGTCTGCACTTCTTGTTTCACATCATCGTTGGTGAAATGTTTTCCCTTGGTGCTAAATCCGGACTGCACGAAGGTGGTCGAATTGTTTCCAACGAAATGGTGCGATCAGATCATGCACATTTTCACGAATTTCGTTGAACTGTGTAACCTAAGTTGGCGATGAATGTTTGCTGATGTAACATTTCTCGCATTCAAAAAACGAATCACTGATCTAACTTCATAGTCGGTGGGTCGTTCGATTGTTTTGAATATTTCTAAACCTCTAACAGCAGGAAAACACAAAGTGAGATCGCTCACAGCTAGTCTGGCTTCCTAAGGAATGAGGAAGTGGTTATACAAACCCAAAATCGAGACTGCAACGGCAAAATACTATTAAAACAGGACTAACTACGAGTAAAGTTTATGAGCGAGAGATTCCAATGCAAATATGGAGGTTTGTAATATGGGCTTGGAGGCACCTACCCTCGTGATACGTTTAATTTGGGCGTTCCATGTCTGTCTGGTGTCGAACAGTACACTTACGTAAAAATCTACTCTTGAACATATAAGATAATAAAATATGAAGATATATTTTTAAAAATTAAATGTAGGTTGTCTCATAAGTTCGTTTTTCGTTACGTTTCAATCACTAAAAACTGCTGGCCAGCACCCGAGTTGTCATCAGTGGATCGTTGACCATCAATTTATGAATTATTTCCACATCCGTAACCATTGGCCGTCCAGATCGAGGTTTGTCTTTTAGAGAGAAATTCCCAGATCGAAATCAGCTAAGCCACGTTTGACATGCTCGATTCGTTACTGCATCTTCCCCGTAGACAGCACAAATTTTCTGCCGGCATTGAGAGGCGGTTTTACCCTTACGATAGTAAAACAGCATAAGATGTCGGAAATGTTCCTTTTTGCTTTCCATAGTTTTTAAACACAAGTTCACGCTGTTCCATCTAACGTCAATCACAAACACACTGACACATCCAATAGCGAGTCTGGTTGTTGATCTCTAAGTCGTAGGGGTGGTTGGGCAACTAGGATAACTTGAGTGTACAGGGGGTTCAGGGTTTTCAGGCGCTATAGATGTAACTTGCGAGCAAAACGAACGAACTTATGAGACAACCCAATACATTCGTTTACTGCGAGAGAGCTGTAACATGAACAACTAAGCAAAAAATAAACATGCTGTGTAAGCTAATAGAACTTAATGGGCTTAAGTCTGCAGAAGTCTTATTGTAAACCTTATCTACAATATAAATAAAATTTCAAAGCATGTGATTCAGTATTACGATATTTAAACCTTTTATCTTCAGTCATAATATCTGTTTTCAGGTTAATATGTATGTATTTAGCTCAGCTTTCATTTTGCATGTTTAAGTAATGTTACGTTTCGATGTATTCAAACTACACTTCTAATAACATGGTGTACTCTAGGGAAATTTGTTACTCTCATAACGAGCGCTTTCATCCATTGTCTGCGAACCAAATGAAACATGAAATTGTTGTTTCTATAAATTTCTGAGGTCCTCATTAAGAGAGACTATGTAGGTAAAACAAAAGTTTCCCTGGTATCCCAAAACTGGGGAGTGGGACATAAGATTAAAAATCTGATGTACTACATTCATGTGACTTTCTCTACCCTCTATCGCTTAATAGAGGATATAGAAACTATTCTTGCGAAAGTCTATTTTTCTATCTATTTCATTTTAATCGGGATGAACCATTCCGGAAATACCTGCATTACACATTTAGTTTTAGATACAAAGGGAATAGTGATAATCAATGTTTTAAAACTGGATGCTATACGCTGTCTTAAAATTCCATACTCTTTCCATGACATCGCGAGAAACAACTGAAAGTCGACAAGACTTTAAAAGAATGGCTAAGTATTGAAAAAAATATTAGAGCTATTAATACCATATATCTCGGAAATTGCTGATACCATAGAAAAATTGTGTACGAAATAAATTGAGTTTTAAAGAGATCTACATTTTTTCTTCTATCGCCTATCGTTTATCATTTGCACAATATTCTACAAAATTCCTTCCGAATGAAGAGGACTGCACAGGTTATTCCAGGAAATACAGATATGTTTTATTTGCGATGTAAATATCCTTAATATACGATATCTTAATCAAAATCGTTTAATCCATTTTTTAGAAAATAAAAAATTTCGAAATATGTTTCATAAAAAAAATTATTTATGGACGCTCCTTAACTACTATGGTCCATACCGTCCCATTCTATATTGGGCGTGAAAGACCGGTAATTTTGCTCAGAGGCCTCTTTATCAGGCTTGAGGTTCTTTTACGTGCCATAAATGTATGATACGGGACCACCGGCTTTACTGCCCTTCCGAAGGAAGCTATGCTAAGGATCTTTACGCCCGAAAAGAATCCATCGCCTTCCGTCGACTTTGAACCCGCGACCTCGGGAACTAGAGGCTAGCATGGTAACCACTGCATCAGGAGGACGTCAAATGTTCCAAGTAAAGGGTAGTTTAGGGTGGGGGAATTTTCTTGAAAATCTTTGTCCCATGCTTCGATGGTACTGAATATAAATACCAGGTTTGGTATTTATACGACTTTTCACACACACACACACACACACACACACACACACACACACACACAATGCAATACCTTTTCTACCTGCTTTGTATGTGATAGAGAAGATGAAAATAGCAATGCATCTGAAGGACACGGTTTGCGAGAAGGTATTTATAAATACAAGTAATGGTGTGTTGCAAATATACGACTTCCTGTACCCACTTTAGTTTCTTTTCTTTCTATTCCAGAAATTATTCGTAAAAAGTTGTTTTTCTCTCTAACTTCTGTCCTTCAGTTGCTCACTCTTTGCTTGAACTGATATAAAAAAGGACAAAAGTGTATAGCTTGAAGCAATGGAAAATTCAAACTAACGCAGGATTATATCTCGTAAATGGAAAAAAGTTATATCCCAATTTTAATGAATTCAAGAACATTTCTGTACTAAATTTCTATCTCTTATAGTTCTACCATGATATAAAACTCTCTAAAATTATTCAAGAAGGAAGACAGGCAAATCATATAACGCGTAAGCTATACATTTTATTTTACAATATCAGTATCTCAAATGTGCGCTGTTTTAATCAGTATTATTGTAGCTGTTTTTGAGAAAACAGAAAATGAAAAAAGTTTCAGGTGATAGGTGTTTGGGTTGATAGAATTTTCGCCTGTCCTTCTTAGATAATTTCTAATTCAAGAATTAAATTTGGTATTTATCCGAATTTTAATTCTTCAGTTATGCTGTTTAGAAGAGAATAGTGACACATTGATAGACAAACCATGTTATACATTAACTTTGAATTAGATAGAAGAATAAACTTTTCTTAGAAGAGCTTATAGCAGAGCCAGTAGAGAAAGTCATGTGAATGTGATACATAATTATTTTTATAGCATTGCTTTTTATTTCGTATTCATGGAATCTCAAAGCATGCAATTTCCTTGACATCCAACCATGTTTGTTTTTGAATGTAATTCTTTGTCTTTCTTGAATAAGCGGCATAGAAAATATAAATGCATTTTCTTAATTATTAACGGGAGTATATACTCGTGAATAATTAAATAAAGGAATGATAGTAAAATAGAGAAATAATTGCAATAAAGAATCTCCGTATATTAAATCAATGTAAACGTAATAAGCCTGAGTTGAAATGTTTTTCCAGAAAGATGAAGGCAATTAGGAAGTCAGTTAGCCAAAGTCATTATCGACAGCCAAAGCAGCAAACGCATTATCTTAAAGATTCTGTGAATTCAGTTAGGTTATAAGTTCAGTGCGTTGGCAGTCACGTATGCTTAATTCTGTAAATTAGAGAGATAAAAGAAATTCTGAGAAAAGTGAAAGGCAACAACGTAAGAGAACGTGCATGAAGAGGGGATAAGTATTGGTCCCGTAATGATGTAAACTTGGAAGGGGAATAATATGTATGCGGAGCTAAAATCAATAAATGTTCGTGCAATCCAAATCAGACAGTTACTCTCACCCTGGTACCGGCACTGGTACTTACATTCGTTTGTGTACACAGTTATGCATACAATACTCTCTCTGGTACTGTCACCGGTACGTGCTGCTCGTGTGATATTTTAAGGGCCTAGTGATGCGCTTGTGCAAGAAAGATAACATGGCAATTGTGAGAGGTCTCGTCAATAAACAATTTAGCGACTTGTGATAAGTTACGCTTCTAGTTTCTTTTACTGAGGAAACAGTTATTTCCAACCGTAACTTTGATACTGCAGAAGTTAGAAGGTATAATAATTCAGTAACAATTTCGAGTGCTAAGATTCACAATGCTTCTATTTCTTCATTTCAAAGGTCGGAAACTCATTTCAGTAACTCATAGATTAGTTCACAATACGTTTCTCAGTCAATTTAAACTGGCGTTATCCTTCACAATACATCCACGCATACCTGAGATAAAGTACTCATAGTTCTACTACTGGAGCAGCCGGCAGCAGAATCAACAGCGGATATTGTATACTACGAGGAAAAGTGGTAACTACATACGTTATCAAACTGGCGACCATCACGGGGCTGTAACGACTTTCGTTCCCGTTATCATTTGTCAACTTTGAATGTTAATAAGGAACCAACATTCGGGTTTTAGTGGATACTTGATACAGGATGCATTGAAATTAAAATTGGCTATTTTTCAGTTTCTATTAGGAATGTAGTAATACGTACTTAAATTTCCAGCATTTTAGATCACAATTTCATCAGAATTTAGCCTCCTACACTTCAAACAAGGATATTTTTAGTACTGCCGCTTTTCTCGTGCAAAATCTGTTCTGAGTTTGCATGAGCAGCTTGAAGCCGTTCTTTTGCACAGTACATTACAGTTTAACAGTTCCTGAACGCGTTAAGCTAAACACCTAAATGGAATACATGTTACATTTATCGCAGACTTGTCCCAATTTGAAAGTATCTTAAATGCTGCAGGAGTGACATTTATTTTAATTTCGAGATAGGGTGAGAAATTCGTTTTGCACCCTCCTCCCATTCTCTCATCCCATAATTCCAAGCTGCTTGCTAGGTAGGTGCAATTATTCCAGTCGATATGACTGGGACCGAGCACGTGACGACATAACTTCACCTGTATTTACTGCCTTCCCTTACAATTGCATTTTCGTTAACGAAGTACGTACAGAGGTTAGAGAGCGAGGGGTCCCGCTGAAAGCTTTATGTTCGATCTATATTAAAACGAAACGGAAACAGGCAACTCGTGAGCGATAATGGCCTAAGTGTGAGAGCGCCTCAAGACGCAAGTGGTTAACACCCTTTGTTTTATCTGGTTCCTTAAAGCCATGAGCTCGACACCAAATCTATAAACCAAGATCTGCTTAAAATAATGTTACAAACAAAGTTACAAAATCTTGAGAACTGACGTACTTTTTGTATCGACTTCAAGTAAATTAATTTTAATAATTGTGTTAAGGAGATATGAAATTCCTTAACCTGCTAAAATTAAATTTCCCAAATCATTACCTTCTTGAAACTCTTTGTGACATCTTGACATTTTTTCAGCGTGTACATGCACGCCTTTTATGCTCACTGGTAAACTATTCTACAGTTATTATTGAGGTTAGGAAATTTTTCTTAATTACACCTTTTAATTAACATTTATAAGCAATTAATTTCTAATATACAGCCAATCACATTGAGGTATTGTTTTTACGATCTTAAAATTTCAGTTAGTTATGTGCAATAGTATATTGCAGATAACTAGAAAGAAATATAGAAATATAGAAAATGTATTCAGAGAAAAAATTAGCTGTTCAAATTAAAAACGGAGAAAAACTCTCGCACATATTTACAAATATTGCTTGGACTAAGAGAAGCTGCCATAGAGCAAACCTTATGCTAAAAGAATAACTAAAACCTACGTATAGGAGTTATGATTTTTTCTGTTAATTCAGATTTAAAATTGCAGATGCAGTCCACAAAATGCAACTACAGTGCTTACGATGATAAAATACAAGTCCAATGAAAGACGAAATTCCAATTTATTATGTTACACGAAAACTGAAAATGTATTATTTTTGTTTTTATAATTTTCACCCTATATAGGTTATAGGATTTACAACGGAGAGGGGCACCTCGCGCACTGCTATCTAGAGAGATCTATTGCGGATACCACCACAAGGAGGAAGAGATTAAGTATATGCACCACAGGAGGCTAAAGGCGCAGGAGGCAGGTCACAAAGACGCGCGGAAGTCCCTAACAATTTTAGGATCGAGGACCCGTCCCACTCTTGGAGCTGTTCAGAGAGGGCGATAAATGACCCGTTTGACCAAGCAGCCCTCCAGTGCCCACGGGAAATACTCTTTTCTTTGAGAAAGCATCCGAGCCATCTTTCCGGCACCGCTCTACGCCACGAAAATTAGAAGCACGCCTGAAACATGAGCAGGGAACGGAATGAAGGGGAAATGATGGAAAGGAAATCGTGATAGATGAGAAACCACCGCAGCTTTCACCTACCGATCAGGGAAAACCACGAAAGGTTAGAGTGGACGTTCGATGGAAATCGAACCCGGGACCCCCTGAATGCAAGCTTCACACTTACCGCGGAGCCATCTCGCTCGGTTTGGTCTCCCTTTAAAGGCAATTGAGATGTTTAAATAATTTTAATTTTTTATTTATATTACTTTTTGATCAAGAAAGATAACAGTGGCTAGCTTACTCTAGACTTTTTTGTATCTCCAATAGAAAAATAACAGTTTCCTCAGATATTCTTCGAAATCCGAAGCGTCATAATCTAGAAGTAGGGAAAAGTACTAGGGTATATATAAAAGTTCATGAATTTAGTTTGCAATCTATACTAGCTTACAAGAGTCGTTGGTAGCGTTGCTGCCTGTGGTGCGAGTGGCCCAGTACCGGCATCAGAATTTTCCTTCGCTGGGTGGACTCAGCCCTGCGAGATCCTTTGGACCATTTGGGAACCTATTTGATGAAGAAGTAGCAATCCAAATCACATCTAAGCCGTCGGAGGGGTACAGGGATAGTAATCTAACTACGTGTAACCAAATTACTGCATCCTGCTCATGTTACCTATTTGTCCTGTGTCTTGGAGTTTAAGGTTTTAGATTTTCTAATACATAACAAAGAATTTTTGTTTATCGTTATCTTGGAAACTACTTATCTAGTCGGAAAAATTTCTTTAATGTAGGTTCCACCCTGTAAAATCATATACGTAGCTTAAAAACAAAATTCAATATTAGAAAGACATTTTGCATTCACGACCACTGTATAGCAATACTAAGCGCCCAGGTTCATTACTCTTGAGTTCCTTTTTAACATTGTTAACTTTATTGACAATCTGAATGAGCATACTGACTGGTATCAACATAAAGAGAATATCAGATCGTAGGTTTCCGAAAATTGTACTCAATTATATATGTGAAGGTTATAGAAACAGAGACAGACGGTTTTTAACATGACAAGCTTAATTTGATTTTCTTGGAAGTTTGTAAGGTCCTATTGATCAATCCTATTTGTAGAAGCAGAACTTTGTTTTGTTTGTGGTTGTTTGGCAAAGTTGGTTACTTTGGAGCGTAATTGTTATAGGAATATGTTATGATTTAGGCAGTAAAACGCTTTTGATAGATAATAACTGAAGATAATCTCTTTTAAATACGCTTTAATCAAGACTCAATTGGTAGTTTTTCTTGGTAAAACCTAGCATTTGGTAACACTTCTTGGCTATCAAAAGAATAATATATTTTGGGAACACAGACATATTCTAATCTCATTAAAGGAGTAAACTAAATAAATAACTAATACTTCAATATAAATTTGGAGTTAAGTTGCACATCCATGTAGAAGTGTCATTCAAATGAACTACGCAGTTCTGTATCTCTCGGATTATGTTATCTCTAATGTGTGAACTAACGGGTTCCAGGTGTGTATGTTTATTTACCTGTTCTAAACTGAAGGCAGTTCACACAAACTAAACTACTGCAGCGATCAGTAGTTGTGATGTCAGCCATAGGCAGTAATGCCATAGACAGCATTTTCTCTCTCTTTGCACCCCTCATATGTAGGACTTGCGCCCAGTGGGTGACTGGGTCAGGCCTGTCGAGGAGCAGACACTTTGGATCAGATCATCCAGGATGGGTGATCAGCCCGATGCCTGGTATGAGAGCGAGGAAATAGATGATATGAAATAATGGTGAAATGGATGAAAGGAAAGGTGATGATTCGGCACTGGGTGAATGAATGGCGGGAGAAATCGGAGAAAACCCGCCCAGACGCCGCTTTGTCGACCACAAATCACACAAACGGGTTCCTGGGATCGAACTTGGGACGCCTTGGTGAGAGGCGAGCGGTGTAACACGGCGGCCACAGACAATCTGCTATAATAATAGACTTTCATAATCCCCAATAAAAGAGGGAACGCATCAAGCGCTGCTTTTGCCCGACGTGGCGAAGTTTGTAAGCTCATGCATCAATAATACAGCTGTCTGATATAACCTGGTGGTACAGTTCTGTTTATACCTCTCAATAATGCTCCTTCTAACCATTTCAACTTCCTTCCAGTTTTTCATCTCCCTTATTTCACACCTTTTAGTTAATTCATATTCTTATTAAACTGGAAATACGTATGAATTTCTGTTATTATTTACCATTTTAGAGCATGTAACATTATTATTTTATTGGGAAATGGATTCATGTCAGTGATGAAATATAAGGCATTAGAAATTATATTTGTGCATACAAGGAGTTATACATTTTTTGACCAAAAGAAAGGTTTCAGCACATAATAAACATCTCGTCTGCTTAAATAGAATCCTATAATTTTGGTGCTCATTTAGAACACAAAGGTTAAATTTTTGTCCTGTAAAATGTTGGTATCTATAACCTTTTCTCATTAGAATAAACCAATTCTTACTGCCTCTGCTTTGTAGTTTAGAGAAAGGAATGGTTTAAAATAAATACATAATTTCATACCAAAACTACTTTTGCCCTGAAATAGCGTTCTTAAAAACTGCAAAATATGAAAATCGGGCGAAGAAATTAAATCAACTTTTAATATTCATAAGTTGACGAGGCATATTAAATTTATGGCAAAAAAATTTAACAATTTTTATGTTGCATATAATGCATCTTTATGTTTGATTTAAAAATATTATATTTCCGAATAACATGTACTATTGAATTAGTCTTGAAACTTGGCAACACTGATAGCAGTTCACACGGAAAGCAAATCAATAGCTCACGTCACACCGGTGAATCCCCGCTTTATATGACCGCAGCCATACTCTCACGGTATGAAGGTGGCTGTTAAGGAGTTCTCGGAATTGAGTTAGGTTGGTTATTAATCGTAATATTAAATTTAGTTTAACTTTTACTGTTTAGTATCTCTTAAGATTTATAAAAATATAACCTACTAATTTACACAAAGGAAAACATTTCAAAATATTCAAATATTGAAATTACCTCATATACTAAGTAAGCATACTTTCTAACAGCAGTGAATAAATATACAGTTGCATTAAAATCCTATCCAAAGTAATGATGTGTAATTCTCATTCATTATCTCCTCTTATGTAGGACTTACAAGGGGTGCCTGGGGTCACTCATGGATCAGACAGAGCATCCAGGATGGGTGATCAGCCCGATGAAGGAAGGGGATGAAACGAAATGTTGGTGAAAAGGATGAAAGGAAAGGTGATGATGGAGCAGTTGGTGGAATGAATGGCGGGGGAAACCGGAGAACCCGGAGAAAACTCGCCGCTTCGTCCACCACAAATCCCACATGCAGGTCCCTGGGATTGAACCCGGGCCGCCTCGGTGGGAGGCGAGCGATCTAACCACTCGGCCACGGCGCCGCCTAACAGAATCAGCACTTACTTAAATACTCGACCTTTATCTGAGTTAATGTTGAAACTGCTGTTTATTATACAAGTATTAATTACAATAGAATCTGATATTCTATTATCCTGAAGTGAAAGGCCCTAAATGTTTGCCTTCTATTCTAAAATACATAAGCAAAAATCCATATAAGATTGAATAACTATTGCAGCAGATGGAATACAATGTAAGTGAATAAAAGAAGGCAAAACGTTAATAGGAACCACTTTGAAAACAATTATAAGTATCCACGGTACCTTAGTATGACAAGGGGTCGTTCTTGTAAAAAATATTTAATGCGAACACAGCTTCTGAAATGTGTACTTGAATTTTTAAGAGAAAAGTACACTGAATTTGAATACTTAAGAAGCCCGTGGCAGGTACGGTGGACATTTTTATCACTGTGCTGTAACTAAGTGAAAGGAAATTTAATCTCTATTCCAGACTTCGCAAAAACATGCACGTAGCAGTCGTAGAAGCTATGAAGTTCACCACCCCTTGTAACACCTTGGACAGAGGGTGAAATTTATACCTGATTCCGTATGCAAATTTATTCCTTATGCATTTAGTAGTGAACTGCCACTCCCGCTTGTAAATCATTTGCTTTACCTCGAGGCATGATCTGAGTTAAAACGGTATTTACAGTACCTCGAAAAAGTTATGTTTATTTCTGCTAATGTAACGATATTCGAAGCTTTCATTAGCCTAAAACTGATGGAGCTCTATTTACTTTTCCTCTTTTTACTTTGTTTACAACTTACCTATCAGAGGAAAGGAAGTACTGCATTCCACCCAAATTATTAATCGATATTTCACACAGGAAATGCATTCTTTGAGGCTCCCTGCCCCCCCCAAAAAGCAGTTTTAGAAAAAGGTCTGTGTATGTATCTGTCCCTCTATATGTGTACCTCTCATGAACAATATAAATAAAAAACGAAAAGTGGATGAAACCAAACTTGTCATTTAAGGTCGGCGTCTTCCAAAAATGCGAGGATGCAACAACAATTTTTTCAAGAACATCCCCCTCTCCCCAAACTGTTCTTTACATAGAAAAGTTTCTTTATTTTTGATTTTCTCAAAACTAGCTCTAAGGATTTAGAATAAAATAGCGTACGTTTAAGATATTTGTGTGACTAGGAAAATGTATACTTATCTTAAAGTTTCTGCAAATAGCCTGTGAAGTCTTCTTCATTTCTGAATAAATTTTATATAATTGTAAAGCGTAAGAGATAGTCAAAACTTAATGTAAAAAACATTTAAAAAACAAGTCTCAAACTATCCATTATCTCATTTGCTTTTAAGGTCCTCAATGGGCATTTCCATACTAATATACAAATGATGAAGCCAATTAACATACACCACCATTATACTAGATGCGTGAATAATATTGTGATGACACATGTTGATACAGCTAAATATGGATTAAAGAGTATATTTCACTTAATGACTATAGCCTATAATGAACTCCCAATGTATATTAAAGTAATTACTAAATTCGCGCTTTTTAAGAATAAGACAAGAAAGTACCTAGCTACAGAATATTATAAATAAAATGCCATTGTTAACATTCTAGATTCTACTCTGGAAAATGTTTGTTCTTATCCTGTTGAATAATAATTTTTGAATATTTTCATTGAATTGTCTTTAGCTCTAGTCTCTTAGTTCTTGTTATATATATATATATATATATATATATTCCTTATGTGTTATTTATATCTTCCTTACTTAAATATTGTATAGTTCCTTATCACTTCCATATAATTATAAAGTGATTGTCCCTGATATGAGCCCAAGTGCTCCTTGGGACCTGTATTAAAATATAAAATAAAAAAAATGTAGATCTTGTTTAACCATACAATTTATGTCAAATAATTCTTTTTTGTGGCATTAAGCTTTCCGAAATACTCTTTGTTATTGGTACAAAACTTTCAAATACATGTTTTGCGAGTGGAAAGTCGCTATTCGTTTTTTTCTCGCGGTCATGCAAAGAGCATGGAATTTCAAAGCCATCACATAGCGACTTGCTTTTTAAAAATCTGACTATCACATTAGCCCTCTGTATCTTTATACCTACAACGAAATGTGTAAATGTGTAATTAAAGTTTATCTCGATTAAAAAGAAGTAGGCAGAAAAACTCTTTTATAAGAAGAGTTTGTATTAGAGAAAGTCATATGAATGCAAAATATTTTTTTATCTAACTGATGACAAATACATTATTGGGGCACCTGAAGACATATAATCGGTATAGAATAAATAATGTCGCCTTGGATGTTTAAGCACTTCTGTTTTTGCATGCTACGTTTAACACCCCAACAATCAGGCAGGTTGTTACTTCTTTAGTTTTCGAGTGTTCGAGATACGCTTTGTTGAGCATATATAAAAGAGAAGGGCTGATCATAGTTGAATTGTAGTAGTTGTGAAAATAGTTCAACTGAATTTCAGTAAACTAAATAAATGCAGCATTCCAAACGAGCGTAGTTGAAAACAGAGTCAGGAAGGTACAACATTCACTTAAACCTTTGGAGGACATAGCTTTAATATTTCAAACATGCATGCACATTGAGAAGGCAATTATAACTTGAAATACAATACCTTAAAATTTGTTTTCCCGAATAAGCATCGAGTAGGACTAATGTAGTTTAGGTACAGAGAAGGATTTCGACATGGAATTAATAGGGGTCTACTGTACTTAATGAACCACCGGGAATAAGGGGTGAAGCGAAGTACACACAGGGGATAAAGGTAAAAATAAAGGTACGAACTAACGGAGGGGATCCCCGAAACCGGAGCAGAGCATGGCATGCAGGCAAGTCGGCAGCCTGTGCTTCTACCAATGACTCCCGGGAGGGAGCGATGAACGGAGAGATCCGAAGGGCGACCACACCCGGATGATGAGGTGTGTAGGCAGAGACGGTGTCTTCATTATTTCCAGACTGATCGCATCCGACGCCGTCCGGTCCTGCCCACAAGTCACCGAATCACTGGAAGTCCACCCCCCCCCGGGGCAGAGCCCACTCGGGGGAGAGACCTAACTGAGCAGTTCCTACAGGGACGCAGGGAAGAAATCTCTACAGAACGTACAGTCACCGTCCAGCCGCAACCTGCCGAACACCGTCGCCTGGTCCTACAACCCTGAAAACCCTTGTCTCCCTGATGATGGGTACAGGAAATGAGAGGGAGGAGAGTCGTGATAGAAGATGAACCAACCCCAGCATTCGCCTGTCCATTCAGGGAAACCACGGAAATCCCATGGGCGAGAGCGGGCGAGGATCGAACCCGGGAGCTCCCGAATGCGGACCCCAGACGTTGCCGCCTGAGCCATCCCGCTCGTTACGCACAGAGGGACTAGATCCAGGGCGACAGGCGGAGTCCCTAACGTCTCTAGGTGTGAGCCGACCTCAAGCTTCTCTCCGCAAGGCGACGTCACGCTGGGGGTTCTCCACACCCCAGACGCCAGGACAGACAGTTACTCAAAGAAAGTCTAGGGCAAGACAAACCAAGACTAGATCTGAGGCGGCAGGCGGAGTCCCTAACGTCTCCAGATGTGAGACCCCAACGCCAGCGAGACCACCACACAAGCTTCTCTCCCCAAGGCGACGTCACGCTAGCGGTTCCTCACACGCCGGACGACAGGACAGACAGTTACTCAAAGCAAGTCTAGTGCAAGACAAACCAAGACTAGATCTGAGGCGGCAGGCGGAGTCCCTAACGTCTCCAGATGTGAGACCCCAACGCCAGCGAGACCACCACACAAGCTTCTCTCCCCAAGGCTACGTCACGCTAGGGGTTCTTCACATCTCGGACGCCAGGACAGACAGCTACTCAAAACAGGTCTAGTGAAGTCAAAACAAGACTAGACCTGAGGCGGCAGGCGGAGTCCCTAACGTCTCCAGATGTGAGACCCCAACGCCAGTGAGACCACCACACAAGCTTCTCTCCCCAAGGTTACGTCACGCTAGGGGTTCCTCACACGCCGGACGACAGGACAGACAGTTACTCAAAGCAAGTCTAGAGCAGGGCAAAGCAAGACTAGATCTGAGGCGGCAGGCGGAGTCCCTAACGTCTCCAGGTGCGAGATTCCAATGCCGGTGGGACCACCAAACAAGTTTCTCTCCTCAAGATGACGTCACGCTGGTGGTTCTTTACACGCCGACGCCAGGAGAGACAGTTACTCAAAGTAAGTCTAGGGCATGACTAGATCTGAGGCGGCAGGCGATGTCCCTAATGTCTCCAGGTGTGAGATCCCAACGCCAGCGAGACCACTACACAAGCTTCTCTCCCCAAGGCGACGTCGCGCTGGGGTTCTCATACGCCGGACGCGTATGAGAACGTTTACTCAAAGTAAATTCCACCGCCATACCCTCGCCACACCGTCCACTCCCCTGATTCTCCGACCCTGAAATATGACAGGGGAAAAAATGCCAGGAAATGGGAGGCAGGAAAATTCGCGGCATAACAGAAACCGCCCCAGCTTTCACCTAACGACCTGGGAAAATCTCAAAAAGCCCAAGGTTAGGGTAGCCGGTTCAACGAGAATCGAACCTGGGACTACCGAATGTTAGCGTCACACTTTACCGCAGAGCCATACCGCTCGGTTTTGAGTAAGCATAACGAAGAACCAATACCACATATTTCAATTTTAAAATAAGTGTTTACCTAAAAGAAATTGGTTCCCAATGCAAAAGGGGACGAAAACTACTGAACATAAGCTTATATGGAGTGAATGCAAACTGCGGAATATATCTGTAACTTCAAAATTTGAATGCTTTAAAAATTTCACAACCTAAATTCTTCAAAGTATACCGCTTTACATTTGGGTCACTGTTTAGGGCAGTTAAACATTGCCTTAGCCTCCTTTGTGCTGCTGTGTAATACCTAAATCAAGATACGCATTACACAGAGAAATGGCATAGGCGGTAGCGTCTATAGCTCACCTTCGGGAGGTCGCGGCTTCAAATCTCGTTAATCAGCCAATCCGACTTGTGCTCTTTCTTTCGTGGTTGCCTTTAGTTATCAGGTAAATGCCAGCTTGGATACTTAATAACAAGACCTATAACATTCCAGCTACAGAACAACAGAAAAAGAAATAAAAATAGACCATAAAGGGAGGTGTCTACGTAACTAAAGCTTAATATGTATCAACTTACCGAGTATACACAACTGAGGTCATCGTAGGATCCAAAATTCCACATTTCGCGAAAACGCAACAGCAACAACACTAAATGCTTTACGAAGGCGATTGTGCAACTAGGCCTTCCATTAGCAAAGTTCAAGTAGATGTACAGGAAAGCGACTACTCAAATAAGGTCATCTGTCTGGAATACATTGACCCAAGTGAACCAAAAAGCCTACAGTAACCGTCAGCTATGACTAAGATATAAAAGCAACGTTAAACTATAAGAAAAAATCTGATGTGTTACACTCACATGACTTTCTCTACTCTTGTACAATCTATTTTTACAAACGCCTGTTCTCCATATGCTTTATGTTAATCGAGATATCGAGATGTCAATCTTATTGCTAATTTTCTTGTAGATGCAAGGGGAATATGGTAGCTTTTAAGCGATGGTCAAATATTTTAACGCTGGTTGCTATGCGGCGCATTCCATTCTCTTTGCAAGTCCAGGACATAAAAAAATGAATAACGAATTTGAGAAAAAGTATAAGTATTGGAAAATTTAAGGGAGTAACAAGCAATATCTCGAAAACGGTTCACTCAACAAAAGAAATGTATATGACATAAGTTGTGTATTTTAACGAGATCTACATTTTTTCTGTAGTAAAATTTTGTCTATCTCTTATGGTTTACCAGTTATGCAAAAGTCGTTCACAATGAAGAACACTTTTGGAGACATTCCCAGATAATTCGAGATATACATTTCATTTCTCATGACATTATCTTAAACATATGATATTTTAATCAAAATCGTTAGAGCCATTTTTGAGAAAATTAAAATTTTCGAAAAATGTTCCATGTAAAGGGTAGTCTGGGGTGGGGGGATTTTCTTGAAAATCTTCGTGTCGCATCTCTGGAAGATACTGAACGTAAATACCAAGTTTGGTGTTTATCCGACTGTTAGTTTTTGAGTTATGCTGTTCACAGACACACACACACACACACACACACACACACACAGACATACACACACAGACACACACACAGACACACACACGGACATGTTTCCAAAAATGCTTTTTTTGGATTCAGGAGGTTTCAAAACATGTATTTCCGGTGAAATCTCGGTATCGAATTTTTGGGTGGAATGCAATACTTCCCCTACTTACTATACGTAGTAGAGAAAGTAAAAATGCATTGATAGGATTTTTGGTAAGATTTTTTTTATTAATAGATAGTGGATGGAATATAGCATGTTTGTGATTTATTTATAGAATACCTAAGAAAATAAATCACACTGGTGTGATCATTACACAGTACATTTTTCTTTCAAGACGCAGTTCCAGTTGAGGGTTTACCCATATAATAATTATACACGTGCATAATAATATAGGGGAGAAACAGGTACAATAATAAGAGAAGGTATATGGAGGAGGTGGCGACGAAGAGGAACAAAGAGAAAGAAACAGGGTTTCGTACGCCTACAATAAAACACCATACATGCCGTGTCATAAACTTGGTAGGTATGTACCTAATACCAGCTGCAATAGTTAGTGATTTCTGACAATTAAATTCGGAAGGCGGTAGTTGCTGGCAGCTGTTGCACTTTTGGGTTCAGGTGCGGATAAGGAGCTAGCATTTACAAGAACGACCATGAATCTCAATTTCATATCGCCCAACTTGACTGCGCGAGCTAAAGTGAGGCCATGATGGTACGGCAGCGTTCAGACGACAACATATTTCACGGGGGAGGAGTTCGGTAATTGGTTACGTCATGCTAGCGAATATATTTGCGAGTATGAAATACTGCACACGGGCCTTACCTGTGTTTCTAGCTTAAACTCTCAAGTAACACCTGTTGTTGCTCTGAGTGACATGGAGCATTGTCGTAAGAAGCCAAGTTTAAACATTTAATCCAGCATTGGTTAAAATTCTTAAGTGGAGGGTGCCTCAAAGCTTACTGGGGTAATACGAAGAGACACAGGGGAATGTGGAGAGCTGTCTAACATCATCGTGATCGGGTTCGTGTCTCAGCTGGCGGAGCAGTAATCTGCTGTTCCTGGGGTCCCGGGTTCGATTCCTGGACTTATCCCAACGCTTACATGGGAGTCATGTAAGGTAATAGGTAGTGAAATGCTATCTATCTGTCATAAGACAGTCTCTACTCACAGTCAGAAATAAGCTTTTGGTGGAACATCACCGCCTGGGGGCTTTTTTTGCCTTTGGATTTGGATGGGGTGGGCCCAGGTTAAATAATTGGTGGTTCCGCATGCCTCGAAGATGACGGGTGGATGACCCTGTGTGAGACCTGTTTTGTAAATGTTCAAAACATCTTCCTATACTCAACTTTTTAACTATTATTGCATTCTAAACTGTTATTTTTGGATTCACTTGTAATGTGTAAAATAATTTATAATCTTATTGGTATAAATACCCATGTAAACACACACAAAATTAAATCCGGTGCCGCATTTAAAAAGGGGCGTAGTGTAGTTGTATCGCCAAGGTAATACATTTTTAAATGCAGTTAGAAGTGAAAAACAAACAAAAACATATTCTCAAATTTATAATCTATCAAATAAAATTCTTAGAAGAATTCAATTGTTGATACAATTTGTTTACATGCTACATCCCCCCAAAGTCTAAGTAAGTTGCACCAAGTGACAAGAATTACTGTAGGAAGAGGCCAAGTTATAACATTCCATCCAGCATGGCGTGTGTTGCATCAGGAGGTTAACATTCTCAAGTGGAGGGTGCCTCAAAGCTTTCTCGGATAATATGAAGAGACACAGGGGAATGAGAGCTGTCTATCATCGTCAATGGGTTTGTGTCTCACATGACGGAGCGCTGGCTCTTCCAGTGGTTATGTATTTGATTCCCGACTAACTCCAGAAGCTTTTCTTCTTTGACGAAGACTTTTCTTTGCTACCTCATAGTTTAGTTAATAATTTGAATGTGTTTGCGCGTTTGTTTCGGTTATGTATTGACTAATCTGCATACATACTGCAGATGTCCGAGTGCATGTTTCATGTGTAGTGGTGTCATCGATTGTAGCGAAATCCGGATTGCTGGCTTGAAGCTCGCTGCTTCTCTTCTTCTTGTCTTCGTTGTTGTTGCCTTAAATTGCCTACCTAGCTAGTCTATCTCGAATTAGTTAATGGGAGTTAAATAAAGCCACGTGTTGGTGCTTGTCTGGAGTTATTCCAATTGAACAAACAACAATAATGAAGCTGCTAGCCAGTTACATATTACACTTTTCCGGACCACCTTACAATTCCTCGAATCACGTATTATTTCCCGTTAACTCTCTACTAAGTTGTTTTTGGATCTAGATCTAAGTTCATACACTTCCCATCCATACAGATGAAGTGGACCTCTTGAAGTTCAGAACTAGAGGAACGCTTCTCGGAATCTCCCGCCTTTTATACTCTGCTAGACAGACGCTAACTTTTCCGCTGTATTATATAACATACTTTCGTGTTTGGCATCTTATGAAAATAAACTCATTCATGTGCCTTTTCTCTGGCAAAACTTGACTACTTTGGTAATTCCGAGTTATCACTGTCTCTTTCTAATATTACCTACCTTACTGGTCTCAGTGACTGTTTATTCCAACTCCTGTGCCCCCAGTAACTTATTTAGCCTAAATCATGTGATTTTATCCAGATATTCTGTGCTGTCCGGTTGCTAATTACCTTTTTTTGTTAGCCAGCTTCATGTAAAAATGTTACCCTTTGCAGTATACAGTTCTGAAAGAATAGGTAATATTGTTACATTATATTAATTATTTATATAATAATTTACTATTGCTATTTGTTTCTCACTCTCTGTTCTTTGTTAATTATTCTCACTTTTATTCTATCATTATTCTCTACTTTGAAATTTTTCTTCCCACAGATATTCTTATTTCCTCTAGAGCTTTTCTTTAATAGCACTTTGTTATACTTAATCGAATTATATGTTCTCCCTACAATAGTCGTTATGAGATAGATTTATCGTCACAATAGGCACATTTACATGGCACTAAGATGTGTGCAGCAAATTGGTCTATTATCAGAGAATGAATATCCCAACAGGAGTTATCCCATCACTTACATGGAAGTTAGGTAAAATGACGAACAAGTATAAAATTTAATTTGGTGTGTAACGATTATATGAATTTCTCTACCTACTGTATTTCTTAAATACTAATTGCACAAAAATTTATTACTTTCTTCTCCACTTAGCTATATCAAGTAGAGGAAGTATTGTATTTCAACCAAAATATTTTATATGGAGAAGTCCGCTGATCCTCCCCCTCAAAGCGTTTTCAAAATATATTGATGTGTGTGTGTGAACAGCATAACTAAAAAAAAAAAGAGTACTGCATCTTCAATTTTTGCTGTGAATTCTGCATCACATCACAGTAAAAAAAAATCTGATGTGTTACACACGAATGACTTTCTCTATCTATCTCTCTATCTATTATTAGAGGGCGTACAAATTATTCCTACAAAAATTTATTTTCCTATCTACTTCGTTTTAATCCAGAAAATTCTTTCCGGAAATAGCTGAATTATAGATACAAAGGGGATAGATAGTGAAATGTTTAAGACCTGGAGCTGTACGCTGGCCTTAAAACACCATACTCTTCCCATGACATCCCAGGAAACAGTTGAAAATCAACAGCACTTAAAAAGAATGGCTTAGTACTGAACAATTCGAACCATTAATAACGGATATCTCGGTTATGGCTAATGCCACAAGAAAAGCTATTTGAAATAAATTGTTTGTTTTAAAGATATCTACTTTTTTGTGTAATACGTTTTCGTCTACCCCTAAACGTTTACCAGTTATATAACATAATACAGAATTCGTTCCGAATGAAGACTTTACAGTCTATTTCCAGAAAATTTAAGATATTTATTTTATTTTTCATGTAAATATCTTCAATATATGGTACTTTAATCAAAATCGTTAGAGCTACATTTTAGAAAACAAAACATTTAGAAAAATTCTCCATATAAAGGGTAGTTTGAGGTGGGGGGGTTTCTTGAAAATCTTCGTGTCGCATCCGTGGAAGGCCACGAACTTAAATGCCGAGTTTGATGGTTATCGAAGTTTCGTTTTTACTTTCTCTACTTCGTATAATAAGTAGGAGAAGTACTGCATTCCACCCAAAAATTCGATACCAAGATTTCACCCGAAATACATGTTTAGAATTCCCCTGAATCCAACAAAAGAATTTTTAGTCAAAGATCCGTATGTGTGTCTGTGAACAGCATAACTCAAAAACGAAAAGTCGGATCTGTAATTCTGTGTGATCAAGCCATGTGGTTCTTTATTTCAAATATACTAGTAGTGATTTGTTTTCTCCATTTTTTTAAACAACTTTTTCTGTGAATGACATTTACTGGTATAAATGACACGATTTCTCAGAAACTCTTGATAATAGCTAAAGTAAATTTTTGGGTCATAAAGACAACTTCTAAGTGCTGTTATGGATCTATTCTAGTCTTAATAATATGATTGGTTTGTTTTTTAAAAAGAATTTATGACAAATACTAATCAAAAGACAATATGGTTAAGAAAATAATCTTCCTTAATAAACGAATTTATGAGCGAACTTAAAAGGCGTTGCACTACAAAGTTTCATTCTGATGTCTTAAATGCGTTCATGAATTTGAAAAATTTAACATTGAACGGATAGGGCTTTTAATCTCCCATAAGCCTACTGTATTCCTCTAAACCCGTTGTATCAAAAGGAAATGTGCAACAAAACCAATTATGCAAACGGTTACCTCGATTAACATCAAATAGAAGAATAAGATTAATAGAAGAATAAGATTTAGTAATATTTTGTTCAAGAATGGGTAGAGAAGGTCATGCAAATGTAACACAAGATTTTTTAACACGTGTATTTATGTGACTTATTTACTGCAATTCTCTGTCATTGCAGTCATTTTGAGACACTTAACGACACAAATAAATGTAAGTGCACCTCAAAATACAGTACGAATATAAGAGAGACCCCGAATGTAAGCGTAACACCAACTTTTAAGTAATGCATTATAAAGGAATGGGCTCTGTAGAGTGCTGCCATCTAGTTGAGGGAAAAACAGTCTGCTTTCTGCACGGAGCACAGGTGCACGAGGAACACGTCAGGTTGGAATAAATTACGAGTAATTATAGTTTTCCGTTAAGAGGAACGTTTTCTTTATTAGATGAAGGCCTTAAAGTGCCGTAAAATAAGGCTACAGGCCTTCCCAAATTTCTCCAGGCACGAGGGTACTTTGTAAAGTAAAAGCATGAAAATTCATTACTACACACTAGGGTTTTCAAACTCCATATTTTTGTCCTTGAGAAGGTATCAGAAGATTAGCGTATTAATTCAACCCATAAATACATGAAAATAAATAAGGCAAAGAAAAAACAAAGAAAGCACAAGGGAAAAATTATTTATCAAATGACAGGTTATTGTATTTTTGAAGTGAGACATCTTTCATAGTACGAAGATATAAGGTCAATCTCCGCACCTCATCTACTAATTTGTATGATAAATATACAATTGTTTACTTCCTAAACAATTACTCTCAGGCGTTGCAAGGTTACATGAATAACATTAAATTCGTTTTTTTTCTTCAGAAATGTTAATTACGAGAAAGATACGTATCGCAATAAATGTAAATGTTAGAGATTTCACTTTCTAGAAAATATTCAACACGGTTCATTGGCATTGAATCCAACTGATTTAGAAATACCTATTTCTTTCTCATACTTGTTAGTTACTTTACAGTCGTCCTCCGTGGTGTAGTGGTTACCATGCTATCCTCTAGTTCCCGAGGTCGCGGGTTGAAACCCGGCGAAGGGCGATGGATTTTTTTTCCGGCGTAAAAATCTTTAGCATGGCTTCTTTTGGAAGGGAAGTAAAGCCGGTGGTCCCGTGTAGTAGATTCACGGCACGTAAAAGAACCTCAAGCCTGATAAAGAGGCCTCTGAGCAAAATTTCCAATCTTTCACGCCCAATATAGAATGGGGCGCTAAGGGCCACAGCAGTTAAAGAGCGTCCATAAATAAAACTCAGTTACTTCACTGCACACCATTTTGGTTATTTCTGTACATTTTTACTTTCTCTACCACCTAAGTATAAGTGGAGGAAGTACAGTATTTCATCCAGACGCCCCGTATCAAGAATTACCCAGGAACCCCAAGAAAAGCATTTATGACAAAGATTTATATTGTGTGTGTGTGTGCGTGTGCATGTGCATGTGTCTGAACGACATAATTAAAATACAAAGATTTAAATACTTGGTATTCAAGTACATGATAGAATAAGATTTCCCCACTACAAACCACGCTTTAGATAGAACACTTTTTTATCGTTGGTTTTCTTAGAAATACTCGTAGTTTTAAGATGTTTATTAAAATATGAAATTTTGAAATATAGACAGGAATAAATTTCATATTTTAATTTTTTTCTGAATAGCTCGTGAAAAGCCCTTCATTCTGATTTAATGTTGTACGATTTTATATACCAAGTAGCAGTTTTGCCGAAGGTTTACATTTACCCCAATGTAAGTGTCTACGACAGAACCACCTTTAAATTTGGGATTTTTGTTTCTCCTTTTCCTTCACAAGAGCTCATTTTTACAACTTCTGAATTTATTCTTAATGTCTCTGGTGACTGGTCCTGTAACAGTCGGTAGAGAACCTTTCTGCTGTGCGAAGGGTCCCGGTTTAGATTCCCAGCTTGGCTCGAGGAAATGCTTCTTTAAACAAAAAGGTTTCTCCTTGTACTCAAGAGCGAGTCTTGTGTGTGAATGCGTGTGTGTGTTATCAGTTACTGAAACTAATTGGCCCATTGTAAATATTTCAGGATTGAGGTGCCCTTAAATCTACACATGGTGCCAATACATACTCATATGGCAAGTAATCTAAAATCAGCACAACTATATGACCGCAAGTTAATAAGATTAAAACAAATAAACATTACAGAAATAAAATATGTCTCTAGTATAAAACATATAGTTGGCCTTGTATGCTGTAGGTAACTTATCTTATTTTATTTCATTTAGGTTTATGTTTTATATGAAATTATCTGTAAAATTGTAAATGCATAAAAAATTGGAAAAAAATGAAGTAAACTATAAAATTTGGACGTCCCTGTAGGAAACCAGGTACCAGGATAGAGTGTTATAGATTGTATTTATTTATTTGTATGAAACTTAACACTTATTGCTTAATTTCAAATCAGTTCTGGGAAAAAATATATCGTAAATAACGTAATGTTTATAGAAGGATCACTTTATATATATATATATGTATATATAATAAATTTATCAGTGTAAAGAAAGCCATACGAGTACACATTATTACTTATTTTAACTTACTGTTTTGGTAAATAGCATTGTTTCTGCTGTCATTTATTTTTAATAGTTAAATATACTGTCCATTTGATTTGCTTTAATAATGGTTAAAAGTGAATATGTCAGAAATGCAGTAGTTACTTTAAAAAGGATAACATCCTTTATGACATATTTTTATATTCATATTATGAAGTAAAATGTAGCATTCGTGATAAAATTAGTGTAACATTTGTAAGCGAAAAAAAAGTTGTGAATATTCATTAATCGTGTCTTTGTGAACTCATTGATTATTTAATTGTTGCACATTTTTCGGATAGTCATCGATTATGAGTTGCGTGCATGTTTATCGTTCAGTAGCAATGATGAAGAGGTAGGATGTTTAACATCTTCATTGCGTACTATAGGGACTCCGCAAAGAGTTGTAATACCGCATCCCGGCAGGATAGCGATGATAAGTAAATTGTGTATGCCTTTTGTATAGATTTTATAGATTTTCTAAACAACAGGAAATAGTTGCCATATTAGTTTAATAACTGTATCTGCACAAAAACAGGTTAATATGTCTACAGCTTCGAAAATAAATTAAACAAACTAGATAACGGAACACAGGCTACAGACACGATCGATTGCGCATAGCTTTCGAAAGCGACATATTACTTTTTTCTAATATAATACATTTTTATTTACCAAAAATTGATATATTTTTAGGATGTGAATGAATATAAAATATATTATCCATAAATTAATATGGTTAAAAATATAAGCTATAGACCCTTGTTAAGTTTTGCCTGCAGATATTTCGTATAACAAAAAGTAGGTAATATATATTTTGGGAGACTTTCTATCATTATCTGCGTATTATAACAAGTTTTCTAGAATCTAAAAGAATCTGTGGTTCGAGTTCTATTCATTTGGGTTATTTAAAAAATAGATGGATAAAAATAAAACGGCATATCTATAAAATCCGCTTATAAAATACTGAGGTACAAGTACTTAAATAGCTGGTTCTGCAAATTTCAAAGTTGAAATTTTTAAAGATTTATTCAGAAAAACTATAGTAGAAAAGTATTTGTGCTGTGTATCTAGCTTTCACAAAAACAATTTTACAAAAATGAAAATCGAATCATACGCAAATTGGTCCATGTTAAGAAAATTTTAAAAAGTTGCATATTATTTATCAGTTTAGCTTTCTACAGCAAAATATTAAAGATTTTCTTCGAAAAAAATTAATGAAGGATGTAATACTTTTAATTTTTCAAAAGCCAGTCCTATATTAAATTATTAAAAACCTAAATACAAAAGTATACCTAAAATAAAGAACAGGCTCTTTAGGCATGTTCATTTATACTCAAAGAACGCATACTGAAAATCTGAAACACACTAAACGAAAATATAACATCAGAAACATTTTAAAGTAGCAAAAATGAAAGAAAACAAGATTACCATCAAATTGAGTGTTAAAAATGTGTACCTTATTCACGCGCACCTGAGCATGTCTTTTCCAAAGAGGTTAGCTTGGTGGCTTGTGAGTGAGAAATCTACGTATTCACCAGCTTCACCTCTATTTCGTTGTATATGTTAAGGGCTTCTGTAATATGTGAAAACTGTGTACATTTTATATTATTAAATAACTACGAGACGAAAGAGAAGGTAAAAAGGTTTAATAATTCACCGACGTTAGTATAACTCGTTTTGAAACAATTAAAGAAATAAATGTGTCAGTTCTTCATAAATACTATCTAGTCGGAATTCTGCTGACGAATATCCCCGATTAGCACGTCTGTTGTTACTAAGAAGTTACTTGACCATTCCCTCGATTTTCCACAGCCAAAGGGTGCTTTAAGGCTATGCGAAATTTTAAAACTGTCTGGAGGAGAGGTTAGGAAGTCAAACGTTCCGTTGATGTTTCACATTCTCTTGTGTGAGTATCAGAGATTTTTCATCTGTTTTAGGAATAGCCCGGGTTGCACGAAATTGCAATTATAAGGGGTAGTGGTGAGGATCCACCATAAAACTCTTACTGATCAATATCCAATAATTTCATAAAGAATAGGAGAGGTAAGTGAAATAAGTTTGTTATTCAAGTTTAAAAAGCTACCAGCTAATCTATCCATAAACTCGTAACCTCTGGTCGGATAACCTATGATAAAATGGGCTTATGTATGAATAACTTCTGCAGTTGAGCAAATCGTATGTCTGCTGCAGACCAAATTGCGTTTAAAACCTTTTTAGACAGCATGGACTAAAAGTAGAACTTTAAACATAGTGTACATGAAATAAAAGCTTTACATTATCGCACTAGTGCGATAAAATTTTATACCACTCCATTGTGACCAACCATGGTTTCAAGTCCAATCACATGGCAGTTACCCTTTGTAATTGCGCATGTTTAATTTCTCATGGCGGTTGCATTATCTGTTCGTCGTACTTCAATTTAACGCAATTCGTTGTGGAGTTAACCTATACCTTATATTAGCAGCCTTGTGCTTTCTTTGATCTAAAACGTTATTCTTTCATGTAGTATAACCTAGATACAGATTAAATGGCGGCAATTTGGATTCAGAAGAAACTGAAATGGAAGTGTCAGGTGAAATTACAGAAGCAGCAGAAAGAATAACACTACAACTACTTACCCCAAAAATCCAGAAAGCAATAGTATACAGAATTTAATCGCTTCATTGCCTGGTGTAAGGCAAAACATGTTGAAAATAATTTCGCTGAAAATGACTGCTAGCGAATCAACAAAGCATCAAAATCTGACATCTCGCTGTGCACGAGAGTTGATCTCGTTTTAACGTCATATATCTTGTTTCAAGAATCTCGCTATACACGTGAGTTGATCTCGTTCTAAACGTGATTCTCTTAGTTTCAGGAATCAATATATTATTTTATTAATACGTATTTTACAAATCCGAGCGTTGCCTAAAACATAGTATATCCCACACGTGCTAAAAGTGGTTTTATCACTTGTATAATAAACTACTATTATAATTTTCAAAACTGTATTAATCTAAATACAGACATTTTGTATATTCATTCCAGTGTGTAGGCCTGTGTCACTCAGTAGTACAATGCAGGGAACTTAAAAAGAGGAGGAAGGGGGAAATGGACGTGTTACAAGGCCTACAAAACATTCGCCTTAAGAATGGAGTTGTGTTTCATTGGAAAGACAGAAATGGAGGACTCTAGAACTCTGAGAAGTGAAACTTGTTGTCTGGATATGTTTCTCCAATATTATGACATAGAGCTGCCTCGCCAGCAGTAGATGGCTCTGTATGGATTTCTTTCCCTCGCGCACAAAGACCCACGTGCAACTCTGTTCTAAGTCACACTTTCTTATTTTTCGTTGTAACCAGGAAGCGGTATAACATTTTGACATTATTAAACCACATTCGCTTTTATTTGTTGTCTAAGTCACATTACTGCATTTTCTCCGGAGGTTGTCTCTCTCTTAAAAAGTGTTCATTTGAATTTTTCAAAACCGATAGTAAAGGTGTTAATTTTTCTGGGGTGAAAGTATAAATTAAGTTATAAATAATAGGTTTCTTCTTATTCACTGCACGTTTAGGCAGGCCGCCTGTTCCGTATTCACAGCATGTTTTCTTCAGTCCGGATGGTCTGTGTTGGATTGCTAATCTTGGAACTCTTATTTTCTCCATACGGTATAGGTGCTGTTTCCAATTATTTCGATATTGTTGAGTTTTATCATATTTGGATTATAACTATAATTCATTTCTGATATCTTCATTTGTGTGTACAGTCATTAGTCCTTCTCGAGAAAGTCATTTGTGCGCTCGGAAAACTATTAATTTTCTTATTAATCACCCAAGTTTCACTACGGTAAAGAACTAAAGGAACAGTTGAAGAAGTATTGTTGTTACGTTGGAGTTGTTTATTTATTTCCACACTTGGGAAACCAATTTGAGATAGAGTTTTGTTGTTGATGGAGTTTGCACCATGCTTTGGGCGTCAATTTGAAGAAGATTGTTTGTTACGTAATATGCTACTACGTATGTAAAGCTGATTTGAAGATGTATTTTTGTTATTATACTCCAAGTTAAAAAAATATTTATTAACTTTGTTATTAAACTGCTTCTATAGATATTATTTATGTTTATGTTTGCCTCGGCTGCGTCAGTATTGTTTTAGAGACACGTTTCTCTTAAGACAGGGCGTGGTGCGACAAGAATGTAGGCTTACACAGATTTTAAGTTTAAATTCACTTATTTTTATTAATTCTTGACACAAATTAAATAGCACTACACTGATATCAAGAGCTGTGAGATGCTTTGATTTAACGCGTATACATAATTGCACTTTGTTAACGCGTATACATAATTTTCGTTTCTCACGAATACGTAATATTTCTCCAGACAACACATCTTCCATCCGGTCACTACCAAGGTCCGCAGGCAACTGAACATATTTCAACCGTCCAAACCCGTAAACTTCTGTATTTCAAGTTTCTGATTGGCTAATCCTAGTCCAATAGAATACCTGCATTTAATTAAACCTTTTTCTGGCTGTTGATTGGCTAATTTTAAACTGTCACAAAATTTATATTATTGCTGCCCTAATCATTACTAGTAGCATTTAAACTCTCTAACTCATTATTGCCTCAAGATTACCTCATTGTTAGCAACCTTAAGCTTATTATTCTCACAGCTCTTATATTATTAAAAATGTTTACAATAATATAAGCATATGCAATGACATACATACATTTTTACATACATTTTACAAATTATTACATACATATTGCTTCAAGGTGGGTTGTTATTGAATTTACATATTATATAATTTAATTTAAATTATTCAAGTGTTAAAAATACTGCCTCACAGTCTTGTTTTATAGAATTTATTCTGGTTTCCTTTCTTATTTTTCGTCTTAATGTGCTATGAATTGTATCGCATATCTGTTGAAATTTTGATACCTTTGAATAAAGTCTTTTTTGTTTCAAATCTTGTAGTAAATTCGCAATGTGGATTAACGTTGGAGTCCTGTTCTATTGTTTTATCATCTAGAATTATGTTTGATTATATTGCCGATTTTCCTAAAAATGCCATCACTTTAGTTTTCTCTTTTGAGATTTTATAATCGTACTGTTTGCTTATTTTGTTTGGGTAATACAAGGAATATTATACGTTTTCTTGTTTTGATAGGTGTAATGTTATATAAAACTTATCCTTTGTACCTAGGTATATAGGTATAGTTGTGGTCAGAACATAGCCACCTTTTTACTAGGAGAAGGGAGAGACGAGCTTCCCATTCCATTCATAAATTTTATGATGGCAAACATTTTTTTTTTTGGTGCCTAACACCGCCAGATAACAACAAGCGCGGTTGTCAGATCCAGAAATTTTACAGCATTTTCTGAATTCTCAGTTCCTACTTGCATGCTTCCTTTGCACAAATGTGTTGACAGAAGTGAATATGTCTTAAATCCCATTTATAAACCCTTTTGGGGAAGTAATTCAAATAAATACTCTACTCTGTGGCACAAGGGATCTTGTGTATAAAGTTTCGTAGTTAATAGTCGTTATTCTTATGAAAAAGGGTAATAATAATAATAATAATAATAATAATAATAATAATAATAATAAACCTCACATAAATGCAATTTGAGCTTACGGCTGCTTAGCAATTATTTCACTATAATCAAAGGTTATCACAACGATTTTGATAGAAATAGATTATTAGTATTACTAATGTTACTGTCATCATCATTGTCACTTTTCTTCTTATTATAGCCATGCCACTTTAAAACTATACTCTATCGATTAGATTTATAAATGCTCTACATCAATCAATAAGTGAGAAAATTCGTGAACGTAGAGCAGTTGAGAGCAAAATAAGACGTGGCAACTTTGTTAAGATACAGATTATGATCCTTGGTGTGTGGGCAGCAGGATGGGTAGGTTACTGAGGAAGGTCGCTATATTCTGTCCATAAATACAGTTCCATCTGCTGGCTAATGGAGAACCACGAAATGAAAATTCAGCAGTGGGCGCATACCATATGTATGATGCGGACATGTGGGCTTTTTACTTTCTCTACCACGTACATAGTAGGTAGAGAAGGTATTGCATTCCACCCAACAATCTGATTCCGAGATTACTCGTTTTGGAACCCCTGAATAAAAAAAAAATTTAGAAAAAGTCCGTGTGTATGTCTGTGAATAGCATAACTCGAAAACAAAAATCGGATAATTACCAAAGTAAGAAGATTTTCAAGAAAATTCCCAAGAAAGCCAAAAGGAAATACAAACTTGTCCTCCGTAGCCTAGGGGTACCATGCTGGCCTCTCTTTCCCGAGGGACGATAGATATTTTCGGGCGTAAAAATCCTTAGAATGCCTTCCTTCAGAAGGTGGTCCCATGTCGTAGATTTGCGACGCGTGAAAGAACCTCAAACCTGATAGAGATCTCTGAGCAACATTCCGGTCTTTCACTGCCAATGTAGAACGGGATGCTAAGGACTGTAGTAGTTAAAGAGAATCCACGAATAAAGCTCGATTTCAATTTCAAACTTAACTAGAATCCAATTGAGGGGTCAGGGGGAAAAACGCTTTCAGTCCATTCGTCAAAAACAAAGTTTCTATTAAAAATATGGTTTAATTACACTGTTATATACCTCATCATGGTACATGTATATAGAGTTAAATAAAAACTATTTTATAAGTAATAATACAAATGGGTATGGAAAAATTTCTCTTGGCCTCTACTTTGTCGTTTGAACAGGATTCTGTAACGAAACCCACAATTGTAATGTATAAGTTGCAGTGTACAATCGCTTTATTCATCATTGTCGTTGATGAAGTCCAAGTGGACGTCATCTTGCTGCTCGTTGCTCTCACGTCCATCTTACGTCAAGTTGTAATAGCTCTCAGCTGTAATGAGAAACCTGTTAAACATTGCAGGTCCTTGTATTTAATACGAGAGATTGGAGTCGGGACCTTGTACAAAACTTTCAGTTTGTCGATAGGTACGTTTCTCTTTTTTATTTTTTTTATTTTGAAAGTTTATAGTCACTTTAACATGTTAGTCATATCGCCACTTTACAACTTTTAAAATAAATATTTAACAATAAAAGAATGAGGTCATTTAACATATTGGCAGTTTTGAACCATTACAATGAACCAGTATAAAATTGTGACACTATAGTTAATCAAACTGATTGCACATTATATACTTTTATATAAAGTTATGCTTTTGAAAAATTCAACTATCTTAGGGTACATCGCATAGTTCAGTGCTGTTTGTAAATCATTAGGTATCTAGTAGTATTGTCTCCATTGATCGTATTGTGGACATTCCGCGATTATGTGTATCGTCGTTAACAATATGTTACACTGGTGGCAGATGGGTGATTGATCCTTCAAAGAAGATAACTGTGCGTAATCTTGGTATGGGCCATTCTCAGTCGGGATATTAAAATCTGATCTTGTCTGGAAAGAGAATTACTGGGAAGATGTGTCGAAAAACTCTGTTATATCACGGAGTTTGCTTCTCGTGGAGTCAAGTCATCCTCTCTTTCACTGTTGGTAGAGCTTCTTTTTAATGGTTGAGATAACGTCATGGGCTGGTGTAGTTATAGTCGGGTCACTTAGTGGATGTTTAGTGGCTTCTTTTGCTGCCTGATCGCCCAATTCGTTGCCTTGTATTCCAATGTGGGATGGAATCCATACTAAAGACGGAGTATATAACAAATAACTTTGAACATCGAGTATTCAAAACATAACTCACAGCTTGTTTAATTGCAAACAGTTCCCTTGAGAAGATGGTATAAATGTCAGGAAGCCTGAATAACATAGTGTGGTCTGAATAAACAACAGCACAAGCATTTTTATCATTACACTTTGATCCATCTGTGTAGATTGTTGTATGTTTTCCATATCGGTCATGTAATTCATTCAATAGTTGGCGATAAACTGAGGAATGTGTGTGTTCTTTGGAGCTGATGTTCAGTTCTAAATTTATTTTAGGTGAAGTGATAGTCCAGAGCGGAATAGCAAGAGAGGGGTTTATTTGTGACACAGGAGGAAGTTTAATGTTGAGTTCTTGGAGATATTTGGAGACTCTCAGATATAAGGGCATTATTAATGATCTTTTGACGGTTTTTTTAGATCTTTTATGAAATATATACTTTTTCATTCGAGAATTGGACATCGTCGCTATCTTGAGGGCATATGTTAGTCAATTGTTTTCTTCTAGTTTCAAGTGGAAGTTCTCTTGTTTCTATTTGTATAATTGCTGTCGGGCTGGTACACGTGTTATTCTTGGTTTGTACTGAATCCAACATTTGGAGAGAAGAAGGTCTTGCAGAATTGTAAACAATAGCACCATAATCCAATTCGTTCCTCTTTTGTTGATGGAATTTTTTCCTTTTGTTCATGGTATGTCTCGTGGTTGAAACAGATGGTACTGAGTTATATTAAAATGTCAAAAAATGACTTTCGATTTTTTGTGGACTGAAAGTGTTTTTCTTCCCACTTATCCGTCGATTGTTTTTGTTATTCTGTTTCATAAACCTCTAAACCAATTCCGACCAAAATACTGGCTAGGTTTCGCAGTAAAAGCATTTCATTTTCTCCTGATGAGAGCAAATGCAAAGCTAATTAAATAGAACGTTCGTTTTATGGCCCGGTCCGGATCGCATGTATGCGTTCTCCGTGGCTGTCCACTACTAATGACTAATAGTAACATGCCCTATAATGAGTAGTAACTTTGTTATAAGTGGTGTCCATCTGCGATCCGAGCCAGCTTAAAAAACGAACACTTTGTGCGGTGTGTGTGTGTGTGTGTGTGTGTGTGTGTGTGTGTGTGTGTGTGTGTGTGTGTGTGTGTGTGTCTGTGTGTGCGCGCGCGTGAGTGTCAGGAAAATAAACTCAGAATTACATTGCAAACATTCTTTATTATCGAGTAGTTAATTGAATACTCACTTGCCAACCTCGGAGACACCCTAAAGTTCCGATTGATACAGAAGTAGTCGTTCCCAGACTAGAAAACCGCGCATTAACGGTCGGGGAAACTGGCATATATACTACTATTGTGCTCTGCCTATGATGTCTTGGAATGGTCTTGGCATGTCTTGGGCGGTCGTGCAGTGAGGTTGAGGATCTGATATATTAATCTTATACTTCTTATCCCGCCCCATATTCACAGGACTAAAGCGTTTCGCTTGGGTTCTCGTATCGTAGGGTTTGTCTCCCACTGGGGCGTAGGTGTTTATATATAAATTCGAGGGAGGAGTAGTGTATGCGATGCGGTCAAACATATTAATTGAAAAAACCAGAATCGGAATAATGAAACAAAGAAATGACAGGAAAAAGAGCAAAATTATGCTTTAATAAGATTAAAAAAGTTTCTTGCATCCAATGTTTTAAACAATCAGAATATCAAAATATTTTCTTCTCTTCTTTATTGCTGATTCAATTTTAACGTATTTCCTTCTTGTCATTTCAGAGTAACGCTTGTAGCATTTAGACTACAAGTTAATCGATTTAAACTGTTTAGAAAAAAGTATTAGTATTATACTTTTACACTTGGTTTATTTGATAGGATGTATAATGCGATTATCTGAATCTCTAGTACAAACTTTACGAAATTATATAGAAAGAGTCATCGTTTTCACTGACACGCTATTTGTGCAACCCTAAGTATAAATTAACAGAACTTCAAACAACAGAATTAACGGTTTCCATTTTATGAATACTGCAAGTTAATATTTTTTCTATTTTTTATTTTAACTTCAGTACACTTTAGTTTGGTTCACCTACATTTAGATCCCATACAGCACCACAGTACCTGCCACAATTGCGATAGTTGCATGGCACTGCTAGAATGTTACTAACATTTGGGGAAGAAAAAAATCTGATGTGATACATTCACATGCCTTTCTCTACCTTCTATCGTTTATTAGTACGTACAAGCAATTCTTACTAAATCTTGTTTTCATATCTACTAATAATCCAAATAAACCTTAGCAGAAATAGCTACATCACACATTTCATTATAGATAAAAAGAAATGCAAAAGTCAAATGTTTAAGAACTGGACGCTTTGTACTAGCCTTAAAATTCTATGTTTCCATGCAATCGCAAAAAAAAACTTATGCCACAAAAAACTTATATAAAATGAATTATTGTGTGTTTTAAAGAAATCTACAATTTGAAGTGGTATCGTCGTGTTATCTTTTGCTGAGCGCCTGTTATTGTTTTACTACTTTAAATGTTGGGTTCATTGTCCTCCGGCTAGCTATTATCATTACTCAGTCGAACATATCTCTTGATCAGGGTGTGTAAACGGAAAGGAGTTTTTATTGAAAGATAACACTGATAAAAGAATTTGTTTTTATATTTTTATTGCCGTCACACTTCTTTAATTTCACATATTATTCTTAATACACGCCCGACTGAAACTGTTATGTTTTCTAATGTTACTATAATCACTTATTTGCCGCACTTTATTAATTCGCGTATTTCACATTTATAACTAGCTTTACGACACGAGAGATTCTGTAGAATTACGTAACGTGTACTTGATGTATGCTTCCGTTGAACTACGCGACGTGTAACTCACGAATACTTATGTTGAAGTGATCGACGTATTACACGTGAATGCTTCTTCTGGACTGAGTGACGTGTAATGCACAAATGTTTCTGTTGGACTGGCGACGTGTAACGCGTGGATGATTTTGTTGAACTGGGCAATACTTGCCTCTGGCTTTAGCTTTTTATACTCCCACACCCTAATATGCCTAAAGATTATAACCGAGCTGCTATTGGTTAATAAAACGCTCCAACATTAGCGTCTATTTTATATCCAATCAAAAATTACGAAAACATATGCTCTAGGGAAGAAATTCCCGCCATTTCTAAGAAAAGCGCGTCAATCTGACGTCATTTGCTTGTCTCTAATAATTGATTAACAACTCACCCCCCGCTCATTGTTACCCGCTCTTATTGTCAGTTTCAGTGAGGCCGTGTAAACTTATTTCCTAACAATGATTATAATTAACAAACATCTCAAATCAATGTCATACAATAATGCTTATTTACACTACAATCACTCTGGCATTTACATTATTGTGATACAAATTACTGCCACAAATTTTTGTGTAGTACGTTTTCATCTATCGCTTAACGTTTACAGTTATACAAGATTATACGGAATTCCTTCAGAATGAAAAGGAATTCCAAGGCTATTCCCAGAAAATTCAAAATATTAATTTTATTTGTCATGTAAATATCTTTAATACATGGCATTTTAATCAAAATAGTGAGCCATTTGTTAGAAAATAAAAATGTTCGAAAAATGTTCCATGTAAATGAATATCCCTTCCGTGTATTGCTTGCAATAATTATATTTTAATTAGGTCTTAAGATGTGTTTTGTAAAGCATAGCCTTAACGAACTCAAACGCCAGCCTAAATGTAATTTTTGCTTGCAGTACTAGGGGTGAGTTGTGTTCCAACTTGACAGATCTAAATGTGCATAGCTGTTTTACTCCATAAAAAACAAGGACAAAATCTTAAATGGCTTGCAAACATATTTTATTTTCCAGTGCACAGTCGGATGCTTCCCTTGTAAGTACAACCAATTTTGGACCTCGCTGCAGGAGGAACAGTCCCGTACTGGGGGTCGAACGCCTCTCCTCGCGCGGCAATAATGTCGCATTGCCAAGGGGAGGTAGAAATCTTGAGACAGCTTCCAAAAGTATAAGAATAATCCGTATTCAGGTATGTTATTTGATATCCATTAGGGTTTAACAAAACGCGGGAAGACAAAAATCACTTTCGCCTTCTGGGAGTTTGCAAATCGCGGTCACTCCAATCAGTTATGGTATTACACGGCTTAATGCAGTGGTACTAAAACGTTTTTATCTTTAATCCCGTATAATTTAATTAAGCCTCTTTCTCTTCAGCAAGAGCAGTTTTTTTTAATCAGTTCCAGCGACTCCGCAGTCCCTTACTTCCATTATTTTGGAGCTAATAACGATTTAGCAGTTTATCTCGCGAAAGAAATTAATATGGCCATATTCAGCTCTTACTCTGTGTGGGTAGCACGTCATCAAGTGTTGAGACGAGGAGAGAATGTATATTACTCCCAGCTGCAGCAATTTTAAGAGGATAAAAGATACGTACAGATGATATCCTTTACATTGCTTCAAGCGGTTTTTACTTAACGTTCGGTCTCTCTCACACCCTTTCTCCAGCATTACGTAGAGTAGATATGGGCTACGGGCATGTTCTTTACGTTCCTTTTGATCTACATTTTTGTTCGTTTCTTCTTCTTCCTCAACGATAATCGTGAATCCTCTCTCTCTGTCTTACTCTCTGCGTCGCTGTGTATGAGGAGTTTTTGCTTTTAAGGGGGACAGAAGAATGAAAAGTTGGGCCTTTTCTGTTTGACGTAGAATAGTAATACATTTTCTTATATCTATATATACATTTTTAACTCTTTCCATTAGTATGTAACTGTTTTTAGCGGGGGAGGGAAGAGAAGACAGGCAAGGAGCATGTGAAATGTGCACAAAGAATTCTGGGAAAAATCTGTTCTCTCTCGTGGAAGCGCGAAATGTTCGTTCAGAGCAAGAGAAACAAAAACGTTTCATCAAATGTCTTTTTCATTTGTGGGAAGGAGTACCGAAATATGTTCGCTTAATTAATGAGTAGCTTGGGTTTGGAGTGTCGTTTAGAGCACTGCATTACGTCTCTGGGATTCGGTCTGCTGCGGCGGATATGTCAGTCTGGGCGACTTTTAATTCAGCAATGTTTCTTTATGTTACGCCTTTGAGTTTCTTCTCCGTTATTTCTACATTTTTTCCTGCGATCCATTTAAGAAAACCTGGAATACCTTATCATCTTCAGGGTTTGCGGTAGCCATACCAGTTATGGTTATCAGGAAGCGGAGGAGGATTTCGGCGCGTTATACACAGGAAGCGCCCAAACAGGCCTACTTCTCCCCATATAGAAGTTTATTTGGAGGCTTGTCACACACTGGACGCTAGAGTCAGTACTGATACTTCCGGAAGGTTCCCTATACAAGTATGCTAGTACTCGATTCTCAATTTAAAAGGCTGCATTCTAATTCTCAAAGAACCTCGGATGTATGTAATTCCTACGGTTAGCTGCTTAGTAAAATAAAACAAAATCGGATTTAGTACAGCCATACAACTTTCTATACCCATTACAAATTGTATAATTACTATATACCAGGTGGCCCATCCGCGCCGTATTTCACGTGTGCAGATATCCCATCGTACGCTAAAAGAGTTGCAGAACTCAACGGAGTAATTCCAAATAAACATAGGTCAGTGAGGAACTGACGCATTAGTGTGAGCGACCTTGGTTCTACTCATCTTGCTTATCAACGAAGACGATGAAGGATCGCGCTCATTGAGAGGCAGTTTCCAGTCTTATCCCAGTCCGCGACGATAGACAAGAACAGTGTAACAGAACAAAAACGTCTTAGAATGTTTTCCACTTCAGTTACAGTCTTTATTTGCGAGGGAATAAATTCACTTTTTAGATTGAAAATAATTAAAATTTGCACCCACAGCTATTTTTATGTGTTTACGTTGTTCTTATCTAACATTATGGTCTACAGGTATTGTAGAGTTAAATCAAAATATTAAAACATCGTAACGAAAACCATGCAAACATGGCAAAATATTTCACTGTCATTTGTTCGCCTGATATTTTTATTATTTTTTATTATTGTTATTATTATTATTATTATTATTATTATTAGTAGTAGTAGTAGTAGTAGTAGTAGTATGTTATTGTTGGTAAACACAATTAAAATAGCTATTGGCTTATACCTACTGATTGGTCAAATAAAAACATTTTAATTATTGGTCAATCTAAACAGTGAGTTTATTCCCTCAAAAATAACGTCTCTATAACTGAAGAGGAAAACATTTTTAATACCTTTTCGGTCTTTTTATCTGTTCTTGTCCATTATCTGGACTGGGACAAGCCTAGGAAGTGACTCTCGATGAGCATCATCCACTCATCTTCTTCACTGATAAGTAGACTTCGTATATCTAAGTTTTTACCTATTGCGCCTAACATAGATAATTACACATGTAATAACCTAAAAAGGTATTACCAACTTTTATACTGCCTATAAATACCTATTTCTGTCTTTTGGTGTCTATAAATGCCTTTTTTTTAAAATTCCAATGAATTTATTCAGTACACTGTTGTATTCAATAAATCATTATTTAATCAACAACAAACCTTTCATTGACTGGATGCTTATTTGATTTCTGTTTGATAAAATACGACGTGGTGTCGTTTTTAAAAGCGCAACAATAAATAAAGCAGCAATTGAAATTTTAAGGTGCCGCATGCGAAATCGGAACTTGGGCAATGGAATACAATAGCAACAATTGGCCCACGTCTGGTTCTCAGAAACAGTTATTTGAAAATAAGGCAAAGTGTCGGTTCATGTTCATAATATAACTATATTAAAGTCTTTGGTTGTTGTGATAATTTTTCTGCTAGTGCTGCAAAATGCCTAAGAACAAATCTACCAAAAGTGCATTAATAAGAACATGGATTTCGGATTTCCAGCCTTGTACAACAGATGGGAAAATAATCTTCTGTCAGGTCTGCAATAAAGAGGTAAGCTTTTTACTGCATTTTCTGTCATTTTTATTATTCATATGAGTCCATGTATGTTAACTACCGCGATTAATTGTACCGTATGACTTTTTTTCTATCTAAAATAATCTCAAATTAGTCCAATACTGGGGTATAACAGTGCAACAGATCAAGACAATACTAATTTTGCAAAAAACATTTTTTTAAGTTATACTAAGTTTTATGTAAATTATATTGGTTATTCATTCAAAATTTCAATCATTTTAACAAAATATGATTTACCGACATTAAAATGTATTTATAAATATATTATCCTACTTAAGGTTTCTGCCGAGAAAAGGAGTCACTTGGTACAACACGAGAAAACTTCAATGCATCAAGAAAATTCTAAAAAGAAAGATTCTGAGAAGCAAACTTTACTTACACAGCTCATGCCCTCAAAAATTAAATCCCAGTTCTATTTTGGTATGTGTAAAGCATCGCTGCAGTCAACATTCCTCGGAATGTAGTTGAAAATGCAACAATGAAGTCATTCTTGGAAAAGTATTGCAGAGAAAGAATACCCTCCGAATCGACACCTAGAAAAAATTATCTTGAGATGGTGTATGAATCACAGCTGAATGAAATAAGGTTAGAAATATGAGATTCCTACATCTGGATTTACGTAGATGAAACCACAGACGCCCTAGGGCGAAGTATATCAAATTTAATTTTAGGGAAAGTAGATGAGGAAAATTAAGGAAATTCGCATTTGATTTGTTCGAAGTTGTTGGAGAAAGCTATCAGTTGCCTACTTCGTAAACTCCGGACTAAAAGTACTGTATCCGAATGGTGTAAAGGATGAAAGGGTGTTGTTACTGTACACTGATGCAGCACTATATATGATAGCAGCTGGGAAACTTTTGAAGATATTTTTTCAGCATTTAACACATGTTCCTTGTCTGGCTCATACACTTCATCGAGTAGCAGAGGAGGTTCGAAACCAGTTGCCCAAAATCAATGATTTAATATCCTCCATAAAGAAAGTATTTTTAAAGTAAAATTCTATAATTGCTGCTTTTAAAGAAAGATGTCCCAATCTGCCTTTGCCACAAGATGGGGTACGTGAAGTATTACAGTGAGAACATTGACAGTGTTGAAGAGGTTGTAAATAGTTTTTCGGAAGAAGAATTGCAGTGTATTAAGATTGCCCAGAATGTCCTAGGAGAGAAAGGTTTGAGACAGGATCTGTCATATATTCGCGCTAATTTCACATTTTTAGCAGATACTACAGAGCAATTAGAATCATCAAAGCCCAGTCTCACTGAATCAATCACATTATTTACAAGAGCAGAAACTCAGTTAAACAAAGCTGTTGGTGAGGTTGGGAAAATTGTTTCCGAAAAACTACATATGGTGCTCGCCAAAAATTCTGAATATACGGTTCTGAAAGGAGTATTATATATTTTAAGCGGAGGTGAGGCAGATCTCCCTACAGAATTTAATTCGCATATGGTTTTTCTTTTCAAATATGTTCCAGTCACCACCGCAGACGTTGAGAGATCTTTTTCAGCATATAAGCTAATTCTGATCGACAAAATACATAAACTTACCCCACATCATCTGGAAATGCTTCTTGTTAATTGTGGACAAAATTACGGCCAAAAGTGAAATTGAATAATCTGTCATTTAAAAAATAACAATGTTGCATTAATTTTTAAAATTCATGTAAGACATAATTCTATACTTTATATTTTAATTAACTGAAAGTGACACAGATATTTTTATATAATGATTGTTCAAATACTATATTATTATATCTATCCTACTGTATTTAAGTGTGTTTTGAAATACAACATTAATCACTGTGTTTTGCATGGTGTATGCATAATTTTTTTTGTTTATTGTGCCTATTAAGGCGTATTTCTCTACTCTTAGGACCTTTTTAGGCGCCTAAAATCACATTTTTAGAACCTAAAGTAGAAGTCTACTGATAAGTAAGAGGAGTAGAGCGATGGTCGCTCACATATTTCGGCAGTTCTCCACTGACCTGAGTTGCCCCGTAGAGTTCTGCAACTCTTAACACACGAAGGGATATCTGCACACGTCAAATACGGCTCTGTTGGGCCACTGGTATATTATAGTACTCATTAACAATTAGTGATTCTTCTAAGTTACATTATAGCTACACAGTTTTGTTTAGAAATGATTTCAGATTAAGCAATGAGTACTTGCGGAAATAGCACTCGAATGTGTATCAGAGGCCGAGGCAGTATTTTTTAACACTTAAATGATTTCAATCTAATTATATAATATAAAATATAACAACAGTCCTCCTTAAAGCAATATGTGTATTAATATAATATATAAAAATGTATATTACAGTCATTGTATATGTTTATATTATTATGTACATGTATAATAATGCTATGTGAATGTATTAGGTAGTTCAATATAAAAAGTGTATATTACAGTCATTGTATATGTTTATATTATTGTGAACATTTATAAAAATGCTATGTGAATGTATTAGGAAATTTAATAATGTAAGAGCTGTGAGAATAGAAGCCGAAAGTTGCTAACAATGAGATAACCTTGAGGCAAAAATGAATTTGGAAAGTTTAATAATACTGCTAATAATTCTTGGAACAATAATGTAATGTTTAAAACAGTTTATAAATAGCCAATCAAACACCATAAAACTGAAAGTTAAATAAAAGTATTCTATTGGAGCAAAATTAGCCAATCAGAGTCTTGAAATAGAGAAATTTATAAATTTAAGCGGTGAACGCCAGTCGCTAGAAAGCAACGTACCTAAGCAGTTCGTTCGCTCGGTACGTATTCAGTGTGAGACATAAAATTCATTACGGCGAGAATATTATAAAGTTTACGTGTTAAAAAGTTCAAGTAATTAATAAATAATCTCACAGCTCGCTATATCAGTGAAGTGTTATTTAATCGTGTGAAGAATTAATAAAAGGAGTGAAGTAAAAATTATAATTTGTGTAAGCCTGCATTCTTTAGGCGCATCACCCCCTGCTAAGAGATACATGTTTCGGCAAATTAATACTGACGCAGCCGAGTCCAGCATAAATATATAATCTTTAAAGAAAGAATACAACACAATTTTTACCATGCGTGAAGCAACAATACTCCTTCAAGTTTGGTGCCCAAAGCGTGGTGCAAATAACGTAAGGTCTACAACCTTCTCAAGGCAGAGAGTAATAAATTCAAACGTTGTAGTCACGGAGAAATAAATTACTTCCCCATGGCCAGAGTAACAACCTCTTTCGGAGAAAATTATAAAAAGAAATGAATATTGAATATTTTAAATCATCTTCCATCACATGACGCTCATGCAAAAATGGAATTACACAGCACGGAATATTTCTAAAATAGCTAACACTACGAAAATAATTATATGGTAGGAATTGTTTATTTTAATGAGCAATGCATTCTTTTCTTATGAAAGTTTTGTGTATTCCTTAGGGTTTCCTAGTTACATAAAATTATACAAAATGTAATGAAAATGAAGTGGACTTTACATGACATTTTACAGAAATTTTTGGGTATGTTTTACACATATACACAATTACATTTTCATTTTAGCTTCAGGGGTCCTTAAAACAGGCATGTTTGCTGAAGAACCAATATAGAAATTTTGGGTGGGATACGATATTTCCTCTAGCTATATGAGTACGTGATAGAGAAAGTAAAAAAGCTCACAGTTGGAGACTCGGGCCTTTATCTTAAAATGTTATTTTTGGGCGGGTTCGGGGATCTCAAAACATGTATTCCCGTAAAATCTCAATATCAAATTCTTGGATGGAATACGGTACTTTCTCCACTTACTACAGGTGAAGGTAGAGAGTATAAATTATCTCATGTGAAACTACACTCTCTAGTCATTACAAATTAACACAATGCCCTTGTACATTTTTACTTCCTCTACTACGTATAGTAAGTAGGGGGAGTATTGCATTCCACCCAAAAATTCAATACAAATATTCCACCGGAAATACATGCTTTGAGGCCCCCTGAATCCAAAAAAGCACTATTAGAAAAAGGCCCATATGTGTGTCAGTGAACAGCATAACTCAAAAACGAAAAGTCGGATAAATACCAAATTTGGTATTTAGGTTCAGTATCTTTCAAAGATGCGACACGAAGATTTTCAAGAAAATTCCCCAATCCAGACTTCCCTTTACATGGAACATTTTTCGAAATTTTTGATTTTCTTAAAAATGGCTCTAACGATTTTGATTAAAATATCATATACCTTAAGATATTTTCATGACAAATAAAATGCATATATTGAATTTTCTGGGAATGTCCCAAAAAGTCCTCTTCTTTCTGAATGAATTTTGCATAACTGGTAAACCGTAAGAGATAGAAAAAAATTTTCTACACAAGAAATGGTGTTATTGTTTTCACCAATGGCAGTGGGGATTAATTAATCTGTATCATATTCCCTCTGGTTTCCAAATATAATATCTGTAAGTTATCACTTTTAAGGCCTTTGCATTTGGCGAGATATTGTTTGTTCAGGATGACATCTTCTTCACAAAGAGTGCACTTGGGTGTAGGTAGGCATCATATCCGGTAGAGGTGTTCTGCGAGGCAATCGTTGCCATTGTATATTAACTCTATCTTTAATATCCTTATAATCTTTATCTTTTAATTTATCTTCTTCATCAAGTCTCTGCTGTCTTTTAAAATGTGTAATGTTATTTAATTGATTTTTTAATTTCTATTTGTCCTGCAGGTTTTATTTGTTGTATTGCACCTTTCTTTGCTAATTGATCCGCATGTTCATTGCCCAAAAGTCCGACATAAGCTGGGATCCATTGTAGTGTGACATAATTTTTGGTTTCAACTGCTTTAATTATGCTTATTTCTTTAAAATTTCTTGTTGTTTTATTGTTGTAAATTACTAAACCGTCTATGGCTGATTTTGAGTCTGATAGCATGACTAATTTTTTGTTTTATGTATGGTCTATATAGAATGTTATATAATGCTGCTTTTATAGCTGCTAATTCTCCATCATAGTGGTTTGACGTTTCATCTAATGTTAGATACTGTGCAAAGTGCTTACAAAATACTCCTGCACAGGCATTATTTTTATTTCCTGCAAAAATGTAGAGCTCGTTAAAACACACAATTTATGTCATATACATTTTTTATGGAGTGAACCACTTCCGATAATTCCTTGTTATTTGTTTGAATTTTGCAATACTTATATTTTTTCTCAAATGGGATTTCGTTATCCTTTTTTGTGTGCTGGACATGTATGTTCCACATAGCAACCAACTCTTAAAAGATTTGACTATCGCTTAAAGCCTACCATATTCCCCTTGCACCTACAAGAAAATTAGCGATGAGACAGTTTCTATAAATTTTTATATCGATTAATGAAGTAGATGGAGAGTAAGCGCTTTAAAACTAGTTTGTACAAGAGTAGCGAAAATCATGTGAATGTAACACATCATATTTTTTATCTTACATTATAGGTATTCACATATTACACTCAATAAATATTTTTATATAACTGCTACTTCAACGAGCTCTACATTTCTTTCTCTGAAACACACCTCTTTCAGGTTTCAACACATGCACTTTTTTGTCATGATTACTTCAAACATGTTATTTTAATAAAAATATTTTGAGACTTCTTTTGAGAAAATAACAAAGATTGGGAAACTTTCTTTAATATCTTTGCCTGGCCTCAAACATAATCTTTTAATAAAAATGCTTCGTTTTTCCCGGCGATGTTTATTTTTGATGAAACCTCGATATCGAATTTTTAGGTGAAATACAACACTTTTTCTAATATAATTAAGTGGCAGAGAAAGTAAAATAACGTTTACACATCACTCCTAAGTACTATTGCAAATAGCAAATCTGCTGAAAAATGTGTCCAAAACAAAGAAATAGAAAAATATCGTTTAAAATTTATACATACAAGAAGATTTGGGGAAGTTATGGCTGAAGTTTACATCTTTTATGCAGAAAATTAGGCACGCAAACTAAGGTTCCAAACATAAACACAATTTTTTTAAAACGTTTAGCAATAACTTCATAAGTGCCTCCCATTTAACGAACGATTTTTGAAAATGGGCTTTGTTCCGACTAAGTACTCTTTAGGAACTTTTTAGGAGCATTGCAGATTTTCGCTTTTAATAGCTTTGATGGCTTTACAGCTACAATTATTATTTGTGTAACGATTATTATAATATATCATCTCATGATAAGTATTGCATAGCTGTCTATTTATTGTATTGGCTTATACGCTTTCCTATTCAACTGTTGTCATGATAACATTGCAAACTCTCTAGCTACCAGCTTTACATTCACATTTATTTACAACATGTTATTTCAATGCTTTTGGTACCAAATTAAAGCTTATGTTGCTATGTATTCGTCCTTTACGCTTTCCCTTTACTTGTTATTATTATTGTTATTTCGAAACTCAATGATAAACAAATAAAAATTAATAACAATGAAATAATAATGCAAATGTAAATATACAGTTAGGCTTGAGACTTCAAAAGTCAATCATTCCTGTCTTACTTTACAACCGTAGTCCACGTCTTGCTGTGTTAATGTTTTTTAACGTTCTTTAATGAAAGAGGTAAACAGGGGAACACTCGAAAATAAAACATGTTTTCAATGAATTTGTTAGGTTATTCATTACATTTTAAATATAAAAAGGAAAAGTTTATGTTTTGTTAAGGAAGAAAGTAATACTCCTCGAAATTAGCGAATTAGAACACTCCAGCATTTCATTAAGGAAAATGTACTTTAAACAGACATTTTAAGGCACAAAGCACATGTAATTCTTGCAGGTAAATTAAAAATGCGCCAGTGTGCAATAAAAATTTAAATGCTAACTTAACTTAAAAATGATTTGTTTCTGCCATGTGTAACAAAATTCTAAAACACTTTTCGATGCATTTCAATGTGATGCACAATTCCTACATCTCATCTTCTACATATGAGAATAATCCAAAGCTTTTTATGCACTCTAATCAAGACCTGAATGCACTTTCATCCTCCGCTCTGTAGAAGGCAGCGGCTTCCTTGTTGATACATAAAGTAGAATAAATAAATAAAAAGTGTACCGCAAACATTTTTACGTTCTCAGCCGCATCCGAGGAGGAAGAGGAATTATCGCATTCTGCAAACCAATCTAATAAGTATCAAGATCTCACCACAAATACGTGTTTTGAGGTCTTCTGAAGCATTTTTGGGGGGTATTTTTGAGTGTATTTGTGAACAGTAGGTATAATTAAAAAATGTAAAGTCGCATGAATACTGAGGCAGTATTTTATACCACAACACTGTAAATGCCAGAGTGATTGTAGTGTAAATTAACATTATTGTATGACAAAGATTTGAGATTTTGTTAATTATAAGCATTGTTAGGAAATAAGTTTACACGGCCTCACTGAAACTGACAATAGGAGCGGGTAACAATGAAGTGATGGGGTAAGTTGTTTATCAATTAGAAGAGACAAACAAATGATGTCAGGGTAGCGTGCCTTTCTTTATAAATGGAGGGAATATCTTCCCTAGAGCATATGTGTTTGTAATTTTGATTGGATGACGAAATAGACGCTAATGTTGGCGCGATTTATTAACCAATAGCAGCTCTATTATAATGTTTAGGCATATCGGGATGAGGGAGTATAAATTCTGGAGCCAAAGACAAGTATCGCGTAGTTCTACAGAATCATTCACAAGGCAAACGTCGCGCAGTTCTAAGAAATCTCCCTTGCGAGTTACACGTCAGGCAGTTCTAAGGAAGGAAGCATTAACGAAGTACACATTACGCAATTCTACAGAATCTCTCGCGTCGTAAAGTTAGTTACAAAATGTGAAATACGCGAATTAATAGTGCGCGGCAAATAAGTGATTGTAGTTACATTCGAAAATATAACAGTTTCAGTCAGGCGTGTATCAAGATTAAATATATGAAATTGAGTGTGACGGCAATAAAAGTGTAAAAACAAATTCTTTTATCAGTGTTTTCTTTTAGTAGCAACTCCTTTCCGTTTACACACCCTGTTCAAGAGATATTCGCTCGACTGAGTAATAATAGCTAGCCGGAGGACAAAGAACCCAAAATTCAAAATAGTAAAACAATAACAGGCGCCAGCAAATAAGATAAAACGACAGATTACGGCGACAATACCTTAGTTGGTATTCACGTTTCAGGATGTTCAAATTTTACGACACGAAGATCTTAAAGAAAACCTTCCATTCCCAATCTACCCTTTACATGAAAAACACTTCGTAATTTTTATTTTTGGGAAATTAGCCGAAAGTTTTTTTTATTAAAATACCATATGTTTAAGGTATTTAAAAGACTAATTAAACGTATAATAGGCTTTGAAGTCTTCAATCGTAATGAATGCTGTATAATTTGATATAACCGTCAAACTATAAGGCCTAAACAAAATCTTATTACACGAAAATGTAAAGTTCATTGAATACATAATCTATATAGAATAGCTTTTTTCCCTGCATTATTAGCTTTCGAAATGGTCGATCTGCCCTTTAAGTTTTCCCAAGTTAATATATCGTGTGACATCCATCAAGCATCTTACGCAATTCTTGTACCCCCCATGGGTTCAATAGTAACAAAAACTGACTATGATATAACAACAGTCGTACCGTGTGTATAATCAAGTCCATATTGCTTAATCCGAATTTATTTCTAGCCAAACGTTTATTGGAAGTAATGTAATACGAATAGAAGAATCACTGCGTTGCACGAATACTATAGTATACAAGGACTTACGTGAAGTTTTAAAGAGAAAAGCTGCATGAGATTTTGCATTTTTGAGTATGCACTTCTGCTCAGTGCACCAGTGAATCCAAATATTTTGGCAATAAGTAGATAGATAAGGTATCTTTATTAGTGTCATATTAGTTATTACACAAATACTTACTGCATGGTTCATTGGCCGTAGAAGGTACAAGTTAAAGGTGACACAAAGAAACAAAATAAGATAGAGATAAATTGTCTCTGATAACTGAACAAATTTGATCTAGCTTTGCGCACTTTAGCCAGGAAATTGCCCATATTTTGCCAGTTACTCTGGTCAGCCAGTAGCTCCCAACATGCCAATCTCTTTCTAGAAGGCTTAAGAATTTTTCTTTGAGTTTAACTGTTCGCTGGTTCTCCCACTGTGAGCATTCCACAAAAATATGTACCCAATCTTTATCCAAGCCACAGAACAGACAGATTCTCCTACCAGATTCGTCAGTCATTTTGTGTGCCCTCCAACCTCCTAGTCTAAAACATGGCATTTCTCATCTTTCCTTTCTTCCTAAGTATATATGCGTCTTTACCCCAATTAAATTTTATTTCATTTCCTAGACTTAAAGAAGCTTTAATTTTACAATCCGATCCAATTTCTGTTGGCTGATGTCTATTAGGCTTCTTTTAAAACCTTTCCTTATGTTTTGACAAGAAGTAAACATAAAAACAAATTAACTGTTACCGCAAAAGTATAACATCAAAAACAATCTGCTCAGATGGTTATAAGCAGGCATAGAAATTCTTAAAACAGATAGCTTGAAGTAATCTACATTCAACCCTTACAAATGATGTAAACATCAAACGCTAAGGGTCACTGCCAGGCTTGTAAAACCGATTCGAGTGCTGTCTGCAAATGCCAAATGACTGTGCGAGGGATGGGGGATGGTTTGTTATCTTCGACCTCACTGACAATAGTTCAGTGTCAGTTAAACCTTACTTCCTTCCGCCTTGGCTTTAATTCCTAGAAATTCCTATGCTTGGTTATAATCAGGGGTCTGAAGTTGAGGAAAAATTGTTTTCTTTTCGAATGTCCGAAATTTTATTTATTTATTTATGGACGCTCTTTAACTGCTGTGGTCCTTAACGTTCCATTCCATATTGGGCGTGAAAGACCGGTAATTTGTCTCGGAGGCCTCTTTATCAGCCTTGAGGTTCTTTTACGTGCCGTAAATCTACGACACGGGACCACCGGCTTTACTTCCCTTCCTAAGGAAGCCATGCTAAGGATCTTTACGCCCGAAAAAATCTATCGTCCTCCGCCGGGGTTTAAACCCGCGACCTTGAGAACTAGAGGCTAGCATGGTAACCACTACATCACGGAGGACGACGAGAATGTCCGAAGACGAGGCCCAACATAAACACATTATATATTCATATATATATATATATATTATGTTCAATTTGGGTACTATAGGCCAAAAAATGGTGGGTTTTATTTGCCTTTTCTTTTTTTTTCAGAATTTTTTAAAGTTTTTTGCTACTTTACCTTCTTTCGACTACATTTTTACTACTCTTTCTCAATTCAAACAGACAACAATGATTCATACAGATTAACATAACAATCTAAAGAATATGGCTGAAAGAAGAAACACTTTATTCGTAAGGTTTTTCGCACTGTGTGTTTCATGCTTCCAGAATTTTCTATTTTTAAGCAAAAATATTTTGCTCTATTTCAAAGAATAACATTTGGATGTTAAATGATCAATTAAGTGCATCAATATCTCACTGCAGTGTGTACGAGTGTATTAATGTACGTTAAGAGTCCGTAAATAACACAACTTGGAGGAAAATGATAAATACATTCCATTTTAATAATGACTGATGTAATGATATTGATGTCTAATGTCATACATTATATTTATTACTTAAACGTAGTTAAAACTAAAATTATTAAAAATATTAATTAATTTGCATCACATTTTTGCACCATTTTTGCAACTATCGGGTCATTTTTAGTATATTTTAGGTCTTTTTATAGGTTCTTTTAGGCGATTTATAGGTCTTCAACTTCCGAGTCCGAGTTATTAGTATTCCAGCAAGTACTTTATTTTTCCTCTTGCTAAATATATATATTGGCGATAAATTGTGCTGTATGCTCTTGGCGAGGTTCGATCTGTAGGAAATAGAAGATGGAAGCGGGTTCCATCACGTTCGGCATTACTTTGCTCGAATTCACGTGAGCGAATGAGACTCGTCACTCTCTTTTCAAATAGCCATTTTAATATCGTACGTGGCTCGGGGCTTAATAAAATCGTTGTGAAGTGCTCTTTCTCTCACAATTTCTCTTTAAAACCACCACATTCCCTCTTTAAATATGTAGCCTGGGAACGCAAAAACATGTAAGTTTCAGGAAATATATTTGTGAGGAAAAAAGAGCATTTGAAAGCTCCAATATAACAAAAAAAGATAATCATCTTCTTCAAAAAGCCTTTGAAGGAAGTAATATTATCTGCCATGTTTGTAATTCCATGATTTCATCTTTCGTATTTAAAACTCCCATGAAAGACTTTGCTTTATGCCAACGTTTTTCTAAAATATACAGAAAGTTAACTTGTAAACACTTGACTAAAAATACATTGCAAATTAAATTTAATATCAAGGTGGGGACTCGAACCACGGATCTTCGAATATTCGTGCCGATACACTTACCAATTGAGCTGCCACCACGAGATAGATACTTAGGCGCATTCAACCCTCTTCCCGGGATAATTAAATCAGAGGATTAAATGGTTCTATGATTATCCGGACATGGAAACTCAAGCAGTAAGAGTATATGCGCGGGGAGCCAAAGATGCGTGGTTCGAATCCCGACCGTGGCAATGAATTTTTCAAGTATAATTCAATTTTCCATTTCAGTACCAACACACAGCTGGTGTGGAAGAAAAATTATGATTGCACAGTGCATTATTTTGACATTTGTAAATCCAACGCCTATATCACTTACAAGTCATATTATCTTCGAACAATAAAAAGGAAGGAAACTACGAATTTATCGTTACAGATTTATCGTTTTGGGTTTGCTTCCCTAGTCTTTATTTCATAAACACTTTCAGAAGATAATCGGGTCAGCCGAAGGTAGCTTTGTTTAAAAGGGAAGACTTATTTTCCAATAAAAGTGTTTTCTTAAATTATTTATATTTATTCCCTCAAAAATAATAACTGATTTTTCCGTAATTTAAAATATTCTGTTTCTGTTGGTACTCCCTCATTTCTGCTCTTTGCTAATTCTTTGCCTCCATTGTCATTTGTATTCTTTATTAAACAGTAAAACTTCTGTTTGAAAGCGAGTGTAGCTAATTTGTTACTTTAAACATATAATAAAGCCTTAACTAAAATGTTTCTTGTAGCAATCCATTTTAGGTGTATAGTAATTGATAATGAGAATGTGCGGGTGGCTCAAGCGGCAACGTCTGTGACCCGCATTCCGGAGGTCCCGGGATCGATTCCCGGCGACCGCCCACTCTGACCCATGAGTTTTTCGTGGTTTCCCCGGGTCGATAGGCGAATGCTGGTGTAGTTCATCTTCTATCATGACTCTCCTCCCCTCTCATTTCCTGTACCCATCACCTTCCTGTCATGTTTGAGTGATTTAGGACTAGGCGACGGCGTTCGGCTGGTTGCGGCTGGACGGTGAGCTAAGTTGAAAAACATTACATTAAAATTGTACGAGATGTGTGTGTGTGTGTGTTTTAACATTTCATGCATGAATGGCCAAATCGACTGTCATGATGAGACTTTTTATACGATATGTATTAGTTGCCCATATCTTGGGCTATAATTATGGTATTACTTTCCCTAAAGGAGGTGAGGTCCTAATGCAATGAAAAATTAAAACCTTACGTGTTATATTTGTATAAATTTCTCTTCAAGATCTTTTTGAAACTCCTCTTACGAAAGCATACTTGTCTATAAACCCATATTAAGCAACATAAACGTTTACAGAAATGGTTTAATTACAAATTTCGTTGTAGGTACAAGGCGGATATAGATGCGCAACGCAATAATAAAATGTAAAAGAAAAAGGGGGGTCTCTATATGCTGGCTTTGAAATTCTACTCTTTGCATGACCACGGTAAGAAACGATTGGCGACCGACTAGGTGAGCGCTTCAAAAGAATGTAACGTATTTAAAATTTCAAAACAATAACCGCAAATATCTCGGATATAGTCATTGCCACAAAAAATTAATTTCATTTAAACTGTATGTTGTAACGATTTCTAAATTTTATTTAGAGTATGCCTTTGTCAACCTGTTACGGTTTACGATTATATAAAAGTATATAAAAACATTTGTAAGGAAGAGGACTTCAAATGAAATTCAAGATAAAAGTTATATACATATATATTATATGTATATCTTAAATATATGTCATTTTAATTGTTAGAATGTGACCCTAGTCATGTGAAAAATCGGATATCGGTTCACTATCCGGGAGGTGTAACTTGCATTCACTTTAAATGTTTCGAATACATTTGTAATGGTCTAAACTGTTTTTAATTGTTCCATTTATACCTCGCCTTTAATTGCAGTGCTAATATAACCTATTGGCTATCGGCAATGGTGTTAACTCGTATACAGTTGTTGGTTTTCTGAATTTTCTGTGTCTTTTGCACATTAAGCTACACACATTCACTCTGGGGAGGATAGGGAATAATCTTGGTTAGAGAAAAATTCCCAACGTGCAGCCGGGAATCGAACCCGGGACCCCTCGCACAGCAGGCAGGTGCTCTACCAACCGAGTTACTGTGCCAGTCCGGCTACAACTTGGCTGATACTTTAAGTTCCTTTTTATTTGTTTAACGTTTACTGTCATGATTACATACCTTTTAACATTTTTCACATTTTCTCTGCATATTTAGTTTTCCGTTTTTCAATTTTTCTTTTCACTTACACACTATTTACAAATACAAATCCCCTACCTCACAAAACACCAAAGCTAAACACTTTATTCAACGCGGCCATAGGACCGGTTATCCCGCAATATGCGTTTGTGGATGCCCAATGTGACTAGGCACCTCTTATGGTATTTTCTCAGATTAAGCGACGCCAACTCTGTCACTAAAACAGTATAGGAGAATATTAACGGTCTGTGAAAACGAATGCTGTGAAGTAACATCAGGCTAAATTGAGCGGGATGACTCAGGCGGTTACGACTGTGGCCCCATTCGGGAAGTCACGGGTTCAATCCCCTGGACAAATCAAATTCAAGGTTTTTTTCGCGGTTTTACTTTGACGCTAGGTGAATGCTGGGTTGGATAATTTTATCCGCGAATTTTCCTATCATCTCTTTCATCATTACATTTAATTCTCTTCTTCTTCACCGCCATACAAGGCTTTGGGCTGATAATCCACCCTGGGTATGCTATGATCCAGAGTTTGCTTGCTGCTCGACAGGCTACTGACCCAAGGAATTGGCTTGTAAGTCCTTGGGGTGTAAGTCCTACAAAGAGGAGGGTAATCCGTTAAAGAAGGAGAAGACTATTGCTTTGGTTTCCCGTATTCCCTTTGTACCTACAACGAAATGTGTAATGAATCTAGTACTACAAACGTTTAATTCGTTTAGGATAGGATAGGACTAGAAGCGGAGGGGAATTTAGCACCTCGACCTACGCAGATCTTTTGTACCTAAACTCTGGCGTGGCGCCCACGGGGGGAGGGATGAGATGAGAGGATAGAGGGCGGCCGGACAGAGGGAGGCACGACAGGCAGAGGGAATAGTCTCTACCATTTACAGATTTGAACTCCCCGGGTGGTGGCTGGTGCAACAGGCTCCGCTCCCCCTGTGGGCTTATACATCCCCTGGGGACCCGGGGAATGCTCGCAGCCCGGAGGACGAAGGTATCCCCAGAGCATCCTTTTCTCTCGCCGTGCACAAGCCGAGGCCTCCCGCCGACACTTGCAACCCTGAAAGAGACCAAGCAGATGAAAGATGAAGTGAAATGAGAATAGAGATGAAATGGAGGGACAGGAAATACGGGGATGTAATATTCCTTCCCAGCATTTGGCGGCGACCCGGGGAAACCCCAAAAAACCAATGGGTCAGGAAGATCGGCCACGAGAATCAAACCCACGACCTCCCGAATGTGAGCCACAGATGTCACCACCTGAGCCATCCCGCTCGATTTAATTCGATTAACATGAAGTAGATAAGAAAATAATATTTCCTTGGAATAATTTGTAGAAGCTTAACCTGCCGTCCTGATTCTGGTCACCTTCTGTTTCCTTAGCTTCATCCCTTCCTCCAGAAGTACAACAGGCCTTCATGTTCTACGCCTAAGTGCGAAATCCTCCTTCGCTTCCTGATAACCACAATAATGCACCAAGAAATCCAGGTAGAGGCTGTGAGATATTGTAGACGAGATGGCGTCTGAGTGGTGCAAGATACCATTTCAAAATGCCCTAATTTGAATCGTTTTAGAGTAACAGACACTATAACTCCGCGGATTATATGAATTGGCACAAAAATAGGCGATTGGTGGGTAGAGAAAGTCATGTGAATGTATCACAACATATTTTTAAACCTTATATTATTAGTCATGTGACTTAAAATGTCGGCAATAATTAGATGCTGTAGTCTACGTTTCGGACCTGTTCTTATGCTTTTACCGAATTTCCGTTAGAGGATATATTATAAAATACAGTCATACTCAATTGTCTTTCTTGACGGAGATTTATGCAAAAATGTATGAGAAAAGTAAAGAAGCAGCAAGACCTTTTCGCGTAGTAGGCGTATCATTTGTTTTTTTCCCAACAGAAGCAGAGGTGCAACGATGGGTTCAAACTATGCCAGGATTTGCCCCGAGGTGCTGCGTTTGAGAGTGAGTGAACTCCGTTATTATTTGGAAACATTCCAATCATACCATCGGAAAATCGATGCCGCAAACTACCCAAATGAGCTGCCGCCCGCGGGGTTTACACATGACATTCATGCGTGCCACTTGACCAAGCCCAGTCCTCTAAGGACTTCACTCACTGTGCCCGCTTACAATTCTTATAATACGCGGAGCTATAGTGATTATTATCCGAAAACGATTTAAATGAGGGCATTTTGAAGTGGCACCTTTCACCACTCAGACGCCATCTCGTCTACAATATCTCACCACCTCTACCTGGCTTTCCTGGTGCATTATGTGTGGTTATGAGGAAGCGGAGAAGGATTCCGCCATTTAACGTAGGTATAGCCTGTTGTACTTCTGGAAACCTCTGAAGGAAGGTCTGAAGCTAAGGATAGAGAAGGCGACCAGAACTGGGATGGCAGGCTCGAAGGTAGGCGGAGTCTCGAACGTCTCCAGAATATATATTACATCCTATGACCTCCCAATAGATTATTATTTTTACTCTATTTATTTTCGTCGCTTTAACTACAGAATCATATCGCAACGGATCTGTTAGTGGGTAACTCTTAGATCGAGGTGTGGCGGATAGGTAGCCTTCTAGATCTCACCCCTGTACCACCCGCGTCGTATCTTCTGTTTCGTGCCGTACAGATGGCATTAGGGTGCCGTCCAGTATAACTGCCGCTTCCATATAGTAAGCGGACAGTTAGCCTTCTAGGTCTCACCCCAACAGACCTGTGTGTCTGGTGACCCGTTTCACATCGGACACTGGGATAGACAGTTTCTCAAAGCAAACTCCACCGCCACAAACCTAGCCCGCCGTCCGCTCGCCTGATCCGTCGATCCTGAAATATGATAAGGAAATGAAAATGATAGGAAATGGAGGACAGGAAAATTCTTCTTCTTTAACTGATTACCCTCCCGTTTGTAGGACTTGCACCCTCAAGAACCTAAAGGTCTTGGGTCAGTAATCTGTCGAGTAGCAAATACTCTAGATCAGAGCATATCCAGGATGTGCGATTAGCCCAATGCTGATAAGGCGTTGAAGAAGAAGGAAATGAAATGCTGCGATGAGAGGGATCAAATTATTCGATCCTAGCGACCGAGGAAAACCACGTAAACACCTTTGATCAGATTGGACTGCCCCGGTGGCATAAACTCGGGACCTCCCGAAAGAGGATTTTAGACGTTATCGCCTGAGCCATCCCGCTCGATGACAAAAAAAATTGCGACATTATAAAAATGACCCCAGCATTCACCTACCAATTACGGAAAACCTTAAAAACCTGTCAGAGTGGCCGGTTCAACGGGAATAGAACTCGGGACCTCCCGAATGCGAGCCCCACATGTTACCGCGGAGCAATCTCACTCGGTGGTGCACTATGTAAATGCTTATCCGTAACGAAATGGGTTAAAGGGCTGTCAGCCATGGTATGTGCATGGGTTAGAGCCCATCTGTGCTCTTTCGGGCATCTCAGGAAGATGGGCAGCAAAGTGGATAAGACAGAAAATGGACTTTCGGCCGGGGGAAGCATGATGCTGACCATATCATATCTTCGTCTCGATGTGATGATGATGGCTCACCTCTGCCCCATATATGAAGTTTGGATGCCATGGAGACTATAGCATCATAGATTATAGAAAACATACTCAATAAAATTTAAAATGAATATTCTTAAAACAGTTCCCTTTTACAGCATAAAGAGTGGACCATATTAAGGATAACAATTTGTGATATTTAGAAATTCTGTAATGCTTAAGCCATTAGATGAATTTTTTAACCAGATAATTTCGAGATCAATTCCTTGAGTAGTTCCTGAGAAATTAAAATGTATTCCTAATTTTTAATGGTGTATAGGAAAATCTCCTTGCAGTGCAGTTTTCTAAGTTTTGAACCAAATTTCGGTTATGTGTTCCAAACATATATGTCTTACCACCTTACACACGCTTTGCTAATAAAACAGAATTGCATTAGAAAATAAATTCAAAGTTATATTTTACACGTTATAATTAATAATAATGATTTACAAAGGCATGTGTTTCGTCACTTTCACTTTCCTTAAAATGTCCAGCGATAAATTTGATCTATTATTATCTTGCGACAGTTATAAAATATTATATAAAATTCCTCAGAGAGTCTCACAGGTTATTCCCAGAAACATTCAAGATATACATTTTACTTGTCATGTAAATATTTTAAATATTTATTTTAATCAAATCGTTAGAAGTGTTATTGAGAAAACACACAATTTCGATAAATCGTCTATGTAAAGTGCAGTTTGGAGTGAGAGCAATTTCTTGAAAATTTTCGCAAAGCATCTTTGGAAGATGCTGGTATTTATCTGACACTTTGTTTTTAGTTATGTAGCTCTCTCTCTCTCTCACTCTCTCACACACACACATACACACACAAACGGACGTTTTTCTGAAAATAGCTTTTCTGGATTCAGGGGTGTGCCGGGTATTTTTTCCTGGACGTTCCATATATCAAAAACTGAAGGGAAATTTTCGGCACTTATGATTCCGGTTTTTCGTGATACCTCTTTTGTTTTGGTCGCCCTGGACGTCTAGCAAGAGAGAGCTAGTGAGTTCGACTCGTGCAACGGGGCAGTCAAGGTGTTTAGTGTTTTATTCTGTTGTGTAATTGTGGTTTTGCAGGTACAGGTACGTGTTCGGTACTTTTTGGAAATTCCTTTAGGTTTTATAAAATTTTTCAACATAGAATGATCTCTTTTAGCTTCGAGTCAAATTATTTATTGGTGCTTTTATAACTAATCTGCAAGCCTGGTTTAGAATGCGTATATAAAACGTGTTGTGTTTGGACTTTTGTTGTAATTTGTTAAGTCACACTGTTTATTCCTGCCGCTGTTGACGTGTAGCGTGCCTTTAGCTAAATTTCAGGAAACTTATTTCGTAGGAAATGCTTCACGATTTGGAATTCGCGGAATTATCTTAAACCTTAAGTAAGCTTAGTGATATTTATTATTAGCGTAGTGATATATTATTATTATTATTATTTATTAATAGTGGTATTATTTATTCAATATTCTAATTTCTTGCCACGCTTCACGTCGCAATTGTGTTTCTATGTATTTTGCTAAGTTTTCTGTGTAACTTGGAGTTTCCTTGAGGATTTTAGTGTAAGATATGCATTACCTATTCGTATTAAATATAGCAGATTTTTGAAAGGCAACTCGTTTGTTTAGTCAGTGTTTCCCGACACTTGTTTTAATTGAATGTACTTTGAGATTTTTTCACGCCGTTGATGATTCTGGAAGTTCTGTGCTGGACACAGAGACCTTAAAACATCTCTTTCCGATGAAATCTGGGCGTTGAATTTTGGTTGGAATACACTACCTTCTCTACCTATTAAAGTACGTGGTAGGGAAAGTGATAATGAAGAAATGAAATTACTTTTAAAGGTAGACGGGTGATTTTAGACCTCCTGTGTTGGATAGCACTTTAATGATTTTAGTGTGTGCAACTTTATATACACACACTCCTCTTAAATGGCATACCTACTGTACAGAATTTGTTGTATTTTTCAGAATTTTCAACAATTTTCAGAAGCTGGTACCTTAAAGGGAATAATAAATTGTGCGTAGAAGGGATTTAATGATAACAAAAAATTGAAAAATCTGATGTCTTACACTCACATGACTTTCTCTACTCTTGTACAAACTAGTTTTACAGACGTTTATTCTCCACATGCTTCATGTTAATCGAAATGTTAATCTTGTTGATAATTTTCTTGTAGATGCAAGGGGAATTGGTAGGCTGTAAGCGATAGTCAAATATTTTAGGAGCTGGTTGTTATGTCGAGTATTCCATTCTCTTTATATTACCAGAAAAAAAAGAATAACGAATTCCCATTTGAGAAAAAATGAAAAATGCTGAGTTCGAGTTGTCTTTATTTTACGTATTTGGTGAATAATAATAATAATAATAATAATAATAATAATAATAATAATAATAATAATAATAATAATAATAATAATAATAATGCAAATTATTATTAGCTGTCGATAATAAAAGTGAATACATATAAAACAAAATACATATTTATTTGTGGTAAACTGAATTACTAGGGTCCTCCAAAGTGATAGCGTTCCTAAACTTAGGTTTCTGATAGGCCGGAGACGCTGAGGGCCCTAAGCGTAAGACGTAGCCCAAGCGGCAAAGTGCATTCTTTTACCGACAGCATTAATTCTTGTGGTTTTGCAATATTTTCATGCCTCGTCTATGGGTGCAATTTAGGTATTTATAAAACAAAAATTAAAATACGACAGTATTTTGTCTGGAAACACAGGTATGGAGATATTACAAACTTTTTTAAATGACGCGTGGCTTGCGCGTCTTCTAAACCGCCACAATCTGCTAAATTCACTCTTCTAAATTATCAATTATTCCGATGCAACGTCTCTTTGATTTTGTGCGACCCTTTCCACGTTCTTCTTCCGGAAATACTTATGTATGCGCCGTGGTTAACGCGTCTACAAACTTTATATGGTTAACTCCTGTCCGGGCTTCTATCTCCGTGTCCGCTATTTCAGTCTTGTCTCAGTTATTTGCGTCTTTTGGATTTCCTCAATTTTTGGTCATTGATAATGCTGCTTATTTCCGGTCGCGGATAATGTGGGCATGTATGAATGAGTTTTGTCCCACTCTCGAACAAAAACGTTCCGATACAAGACACTACAGAGACTAATATTCCAATAAATATTATTTTCAAAAACTTTACACCGACAATTGTTCGACCAAGTATTCGGTTGTAATTTGTTTTTCATTTGTTAGCCTGTATTTATTGCTTCCGGGCGCTTCTTCTATAAAGAGTCAAAGCGTTTTGGTTTGCGCCTGTTGTTGCTTTCCTTAGCACCTGCCTATAGTAGGTAAACTTTCGATATTGAGATTTCACCGGAAATGCTACCTGAACCCAAAAGAAGCATTTCTGGAAACAGATATATGCGCCTTAACCTATACAGTATAAGTCGTCCTCCGTGGACTAGTGGTACCGTGCTAGCCTCTAGTTCCGAAGGTCGCGGGTTCAAACCCGGCGGAGGGCAATTGATTTTTTCGGGCGTAAAAATTCTTAGCATGGTTTCCTTGGGAAGGGAAGTAAAGCCGGTGGTCCCGTGTCGTAGATTTACGCACGTAAAAGAACCTCAAGCCTGATAAAGAGGCCTCTGAGAAAAATTACTGGTCTTTCACGCCCAATATAGAATGGGACGCAAAGAACCACAGCAGTTAAAGAGCGTCCGTAAATAAAACTGCATTTCAATTTTTTTCCTACCTAATTTCGTATTTAACCGACTTTTCGTCTTTTAATTATACTGTATAAAAATAAGTTACCGCAGTTAAAGAGCGTCCGTAAATAAAACTCAATTTATTCTCAATTGCTTCTTCTAGCAGCGTATTGACTAATTTTTTTAAAAGTGAAAGTTTTGGTGATATACATGTAAAATTATCAGCTGTTGGAGGAGCGTTCACTTGCCATACTAACCACCACAACCAAATTTGGAAATCAATTGACTGTACTTCTAAACTTATCCAATGTATGAGAAATGACTCTTCACTAATAATTCTACAAGATTGTTTAGCTGGAGTGAATTCAGAGCTGCTATATACACTACCTGATCAAAAGTATCCGACACCTGCCTGAAAATGACGTACAAGTTCGTGGCGCCCTCCATCGGTAATGCTGGAAGTCATGGAATACACTCTCGCAGGCATACTTTCAATCAGGTGCTGGAAGGTTTCTTGGGGAATGGAGCCCATTCTTCACGGAGTGCGGAACTGAGGAGAGGTATCGATGTAGGTCGGTGAGGCCTGACACAAAGTCGGCGTTCCAAAACATCCCAAAGGTGTTCTATAGGATTCAAGTCAGGACTCTGTGTAGGCCAGTCCATTACAGGGATGTTATTGTCGTGTAAGCACTCGCCACAGCTCGTGCAGTATGAACAGGTGCTCAATCGTGTTGAAAGATGCAATCGCCATCCCCGAATTGCTCTTCAACAGTGGGAAGCAAGAAGGTGCTTAAAATATCAATGTAGGTCTGCGCTGTGATCGTGCCACGCAAAACAACAACAGGGGGTGCAAGCCCCCTCCAGGAAAAGCACGACCACGCTATAACACCACCACCTTCGAATTTCACTGTTGGCACTACACACGCTGGCAGATGACGTTCACCGGGCATTCGCCATACCCACACCCTGCCATTGGATCGCCACATTGTGTACCGAGATTCGTCACTCCACACAACATTTTGTCACTGTTCAATCGTGTAATGTTGACGCTCCTTACACCAAGCGAGGCGTCGTTTGGCATTTTCCTGCGTGATGTGTGGCTTATGAGTGACACAAGTGACACCAAATCACCTGACCAGGTTCCAAGTCCTTGAGTTCCACGGAGCGTCCGATTCTGCTGTTTCACGATGTCTAATGACTACTGAGGTCGCGGATAATAAGTATCAGGTGGTAAGTGGCAGCACAATGCACCTAAAATGAGTAACGTATGTTTGTGGGGATGTCCGGATACTTTTGATCACATAGTGTATGTAAGCTAAACATTATTTATTTGTGTATTTATTTATTATTAATTTCGAAACCTTCGTATTTATGACGAAAAAATTCTAGGCTTTCTGTTTTGTCCCTTGTTTCATTTAGAAAAATTTAAAACATGCCTTTTCTTGTTTAAAAATATGGTCACTTTACTCTTTTCCTACCACGAAATTGTAATGTAACTATTTCTGCAAGTGTTTATTTCGATTGATATGATGCAGATAAAAAAAAAGCTTTTGTAGGAATATTTTGTAGAAGAGACATAAGAGATAGCGGCTAGTGAAAGTCATATGAGTGTAACACATCCGATTTTTTCCAGTATTTTGTGAACTACTGCATTTTATTAGAAAATGCATTGAAGTTAAGGGTATTACAGGATTGCATATGAACTTAAGAGAGTGTTCAAGTATACATAGTCAACACAGGGTAACACTCTAGCACCTTTGGTTCACAATAGCTGTAATGTAAATAATGTTGGTAATTTCCGTAATTTTCCGTGAATCCATTAGCACGAAATGGCTATTCAGAATGAAGCATGTAGTGAAATGTTCAGAGGAGGACCATAAAGGAAATTTGTAGCTACGCCAAACAAGACATTTTCGAAATGAAATATTGACTCTTCTAGTCTCAGTGTTTGGGTTTGCTCTGCACAACACATACAATGGAAAGAATGTGCTTGATTAAAATAAAATAAATTGTGTTGCCGGTATAAGAAAAATTAAAAAAACACTGTTATTTGTTTACTTTTGTGGCAATTAGACTTTTCTGGAGCGTTACTTTCCCTACTACTTAGGAAGTAGAGGAAATAGGGTGCATTCCACACAAAAATTAGATGTTGAGATTTCACCAGAAATGCAAGCTTTGAGGCTTCCCGAATAAAAAAATCTGATGTGATACATCCACATGACGTTCTCTGTCCTATTTCACTTATTAGTGTGTATACAAACTAAAGCTTATTTTTACCTACTTCATTTTAATCCAAATAAACTTTTGCGGAAATAGCTACATTGCACATTTGTTATGGATACAAAGAGAGCAGCGATAGTCAAACGTTTAAGAACTGGATGCTATATGCTGGCCTTAAAATTCCATACTGCTTCTATGCAATCGCGAGAAAAAACTGAATGTTGACAGGACCTTAAAAGAATGGCTAAGTAATGAACAAGTTGAACCACTAACAACGATATCTCGGAAATGGCTGATGCCACAAAAACGTTATTTGAAGTAAAGTGCCAAGTTAAGTGTTAATCGTTTCTGAGTTATGCTGTTCACAGATGCACACACGGATCTTTTTAAAAAAAATGTTTTGTTTTTTTATTCAGGGGACCTCAAGACATGTATTTCCGTTGTTAGTTTGGCATCGAATTTTTGGATGGAATGCAATACCTTCTTTACCTACTATGTAGGTACATGGTAGAGAAAGTAAAAATACTTTAGAAAAAGGTCCGCGCGCGCGTGTGAGTGTGCGTCTGTCCAAGTCGGTTAAATACTAAATTTGATGTTTAAGTTCAGCGTCTTCCAAGGTGCGACAAAGACTTTTAGGAAAATCCCTCTACACCAAACTACCCTTTACGAGGGAAATTTTTGTTATTTTTTATTTTCTCAAAATTGGCTCCAACGATTTTGATTAAAATACCATACGTTCAAGATACTTGCATGACAAATAACAGTTATGTACATATATCCGGATTTTCTGCAAATAGCCTGTTAAGTCATCTTAATTTAGAGTGAACTTTATGTAATTGTTAAGCAATAACCGATAGACAAAATCTTACTACACAAAAATGATTATCTCGTTAAAGCTCAGCGTTTATATCAGATACATTTTTGTTCGTTTTAACGTCCTAGGTCATATCGGACGATGAGTGAATGAAATCGGTGAAATTATGCTCAATGAATCTGGGATCTGTAGAGCTTAAGGTTACCCGATATTCATCTTTTCAGGGAAGGGCAAACCCCGGAACAAACCTTATCCGGATAACTCGCCCTAAACGAGATTCGAACTCGGGACCTCTAGCGTGAGGCAGACACGCTACCCCCATACCGAGATTATTATTATTGTTATTATTATTATTATTATTATTATTATTATTATTGTTATTATTATTTTGTGGCTTTAACCATTTCCGACATATTCTTTGTTATGGTTTTGAATTTTCAAACATTTTTACCTTTTTCATGTGGCAAGCCGTTGTTTTTTCTCGTGGTCATTCAAGGAGAATGAGAATGGAAAGCGACCCGCTTTTTAAAACTCTGACGATCGCTTTGTCTACTATATTCTTCTTATACCTACCTGGAATAAATGTGTAATGCTTTTTTAATTTTTTTTAAATCTTGATAACTTTGCGGCATTTATTGGTGCCATAATAGTACTGATTGTAGATTACCTGTCACAAGTTTATATATATATATATTATAACTTGTCACCTGAGCTCAGGGTTATGCCTAGCGGCAATCTTGAAATATTTATAATGAGCGAACTGGTTATTTAAGAACCGATTACACACACACGCACGCACAATGAGTTAGTGTAATAATAACAATAATAATGACACTCAAATTCGCACACCAGACTCTGGGCATACCGAGAAACCTTTTATCGAGCGCAGCCTGGAATCTAATTCGGAACCTCTCGCACAGCAGGCAGGTGCTCTGCCAACTAAGTACGGGAGCAATCATAACTTCAAGGTTTAGGTCGATCAACAATAATTAAACAGAATAATAAGCTTTGTAACAATAGTTGGTAGAAGAGTGAATAGAGAAAGCCATTTGAATGCAACACAATATATTACTTTCTCTACTACGTATAGTAAGTAGGGGAAGTATTGCATTCCACCCAAAAATTCGATACCGAGATTTAACCGGAAATACATGTTTTGAAACCTCCTGAATCCAAAAAAAGCATTTTTGGAAACATGTCCGTGTGTGTGTCTGTGTGTGTGTCTGTGTGTGTGTGTGTGTCTGTGAACAGCATAACTCAAAAACGAACAGTCGGATAAGCACCAAACTTGGTATTTAGGTTCAGTATCTTCCAGAGATGCGACACGAAGGTTTTCAAGAAAATTCCCCCACCCCAGACTACCCTTTACATGGAAGATTTTTCGAAAATTTTAATTTTCTCAAAAATGGCTCTAACGATTTTGATGAAAATATCATACGTTTAAGATAATGTCATGAGAAATGAAATGTATATCTAGAATTTTCTGGGAATGTCTCCAAAAGTATTCTTCATTGTGAATGACTTTTGCATAACTGGTAAACCATAAGAGATAGACAAAATTTTACTACACAAAAAAATGTAGATCGTGTTAAAATACACAACTTATGTCATATACATTTCTTTTGTTGAGTGAACCGTTTTCGAGATATTGCTTGTTATTTCCTTAAATTTTCCAATACTTATACTTTTTCTCAAATTCGTTATTCATTTTTACTTTCTCTACTACGTATAGTAAGTAGGGGAAGTATTGTATTCCACCCAAAAATTCGATACCGAGATTTCACCGGAAATACATGTTTTGAGACTCCCTGGATCCAAAAAAAGCATTTTTGGAAACATGTCCGTGTGTGTGTGTGTGTGTCTCTGTGTCTGTGAACAGCATAACTCAAAAACGAAGAGTCGGATAAACACCATACTTGGTATTTAGGTTCAGTATCTTCCAGAGATGCGACACGAAGGTTTTCAAGAAAATCCCCCCACCCCAGACTACCCTTTACATGGAACATTTTTCGAAAATTTTAATTTTCTCAAAAATGGCTCTAACTATTTTAATTAAAATATCATATATTTAAGATACTTTCATGACAAATAAAATGTATATCTTGAATTTTCTGGAAATGTCTCCAAAAGTATTCTTCATTGTGAACGACTTTTGCATAACTGGTAAACCATAAGAGATAGACAAAAGTTTACAACACAAAAATGTAGCTCGCGTTAAAATACACAATTTATGCCATATACATTTTTTTCGCTGAGTGAACCATTTTCGAGATATTGCTTGTTATTTCCTTAAATTTTCCAATATACTTTTTCTCAAATGGGAATTCGTTATTCATTTTTTTTTGTCTTGGATATGCAAAGAGTATTAATCTGTGGCAAAGAGAATGGCGCTCCACATAGCAACCAGCTATTAAGAGATATGTCAATTCTTAAAGGCTACTGTATTTTTTTTCTATATTGCGCTTGCAAATACAAAACAAGGGAAACATAGTAGGTCTTAAGCGATAGTCAAATACTTTTAGAACTGGTCGCTATGTGTAAAATGTAATTCTCATTGCATGTCAAGAACATAAAAAAATGAACAACGAAAATGTAATATTGGAAAATTCAAAGAAATAGCAAGGAATATCTCGAAAATGGTTCACTTTACAAAAGCAATGTTTATGACATATATTGTGCGTTTTAACGTGATCTACATTTTTATGTATTAAACTTTTGCCTTTCTCTTGCGGTTTACCATTTACTCTAACAATTTTTATTAAAGTATCATATGTTTAAGACATTTTTATGGCAAATAAAATGTATATCTTGAATTTTCTGGCAATAGCCTGTAAAATCCTGTTCATTCGGAAGGAATTCTATATAATCTTGTATAATTGGTAAGCGTTAAATGATATACGAAAATGTACTACACCTAAAATATGGATCTTTTGAAAACACCCAATTTATGTTGTTTTCGGGTCTACAGTCAGATCACAAACTTGGATTTGGTTCAGAGATTTGTAGTGGAAAGAAAAAACAGAAAACCTCAGGTATTATTTTGATTTGGTTGTAAACGTGAGAACAGTTAACCAATTTCATATTGTAGACCAAAAGCAGAAATGGAGATACGATATCACGCTATTTGTGCAATTCAGCCACCGAAGTCTGTGTAAGTTTCTACACCTACCGTATGAAAATAAATGGAAGCCAGTCGATCGCCCGAAGTGTTATGCGAGATCAGTGCTTTAATACAGAATTAACTATCTATTTGTTGTTAGTTATCTATGCAAGGAATGAAATATTTGAATGCAGAGATACCAATGTTTTAAGATTGAGTTAACCATCTATACATTATAACTTATCTATGCTAGGAATGAAATATATGAATGTGGTTCTCGCATGTCGTAACTATGCACTTCTTGTTTATACTGAGAAATAAACGAACTGCTATGATTTTGTGAATATTCTAGCGGTTATTGCTTCTAAGGAATGCTGATTTGAACCAATTTGGTAAGATCGTTTCATTTTATTAATTCATATCTTATTGTTCGTTATAGTAGCATTTTAAGTGTTCCTATTTTAGTTTATATTTTTTGTTTCCACGGTTTAAGGGCTGTTTCATTTTATTCATTTATATATTATTTGTTATACTACCATTTCAGGTATTTCTATTTTGGTTTGTGTACTTTGTTTACTGGTTTACGTTTTAGGACTATTCATAATGTCTAGTAGGAAACGAACCAGTTTTAATTTTAATGTTAAGAAGTTGTTTTCCGTGAAAGCAGCCAAAGTCATTACCGGCACCTTGAACCAAAACAATAACATATTTGGTGAGGTTAAAAACACACAGTGCACAAGCAACTCGGTGATGGCGTTATGTTTTTCAACTGTAATAAATATTGATACTTGGAGTTCTGAAGTAATTGATAAAATTCTTCATTTAGGCAATGATTTGCACTTAAAATCAATTTCAAATTATGATGGTGTTATGCCATATCCGCCTTACTTGTGCGCTGATGAGGTTTGGCTACAGGATATTGTAATTGATGATGTAAAAGTAATCTGCAATGCTGTAACAAATAATTTTGCATTACAAGGTATCATACCGAGGGATTTAGGCAGTGTGTTAAAAACATTTTTCCAGTGCTATCACTACGGTGTGTTTACTGCACAATTAAAATCTATAGCTGTTATTAAGAATAAGTCCATGTACTGGTTGTTTGACCCACACAGCTGTAATGCAAAAGGTTTGTACGATGCAGAAGGTGTAGCTATCGCACTTGCTTTCGAGAACATAAATGAGTTACTAAATTTAATGATACTAAAATTTCCCGTAGCTAATGATTCTAATGATCCATTCACATTAGTTCCTTTTGTGTTTAATGGTTCCGAGACCGATGGTCGTTCTGAACGTAGAACAGTGAGTGAGGAATTAACTGATCAAAAAGCTAATAAGAGAAAGTTGCATCATTCCTATTCACAGCGCACGAAAAGGAGAAAAGATAGCATGAAAATATTGCGTGAAGATGAAGAATATAATGAATTTGAACGTGAAAGAAATAAAGCGGATAAGCGACAAGCTAGGAAAAATGAACATTACACAGAATCTGAAAGGAAGAGAAATAAAGGATATATGGAGGAAGCCAGAGAAGATGAAGAATACAAAGAATCTGAAAGGAAGAAAAATAAAGGGAATAAACAGAAAGTCAGAGAAGATGAAGAATACAAAGAATTTGAAAGGAAGAGAAATAAACAGTATATGGAGCAAGCCAGAGAAGATGAAGAATACAAAAATCTGAAAGGAAGAGAAATAAACAGTATATGGAGCAAGCCAGAGAAGTTGAAGAATACAAAAAATCTGAAAGGAAGAGAAATAAAGAATATATGGAGCAAGCCAGAGAAGATGAAGAATACAAAAAATCTGAAAGGAAGAGAAATAAAGAATATATGGAGCAAGCCAGAGAAGATGAAGAATACAAAAAATCTGAAAGGAAGAGAAATAAAGAATATATGGAGCAAGCCAGAGAAGAGGAAGAATACAAAGAATCTGAAAGGAAGAGAAATAAAGAGTATATGGAGCAAGCCAGAGAAGATGAAGAATACAAAAAATCTGAAAGGAAGAGAAATAAAGAGTATATGGAGCAAGCCAGAGAAGATGAAGAATACAAAGAATCTGAAAGGAAGAGAAATAAAGAGCATATGGAGCAAGCCAGAGAAAATGAAGAATACAAAGAATCTGAAAGGAAGAGAAATAAAGATTATATGCAGCAAGCCAGAGAAGATGAAGAATACAAGGAATCTGAAAGGAAGAAGAACAAAGAATATAAGCAGCAAGCCAGAGAAGACGAAGCATACAGAGAATCTGAAAGACAAAGAAACAAAGATCATATGCAGCAAATAAGAAAAGACGAAAATTACAAGGAAATGGAAAGAGAGAAAAATAAAGAGCATATGAAGCAAATTAGAACAAATGAAAACTACACAGAAACCGAAAAAATGAAGAATAAATCATTAAAACAATCGCAAAGAAGTAACGAGATTCTCTGTTCAAGACAATACATCTATAACAAATTAGTACAAACAGATAACAATTCGTCAAGATTAAAATTTAATTTTATCCGAGGCAGAAAAAATGTACCAGAGTATGTTTGCTGTTGTTGTGAAGGTCTGTTTTTTGAGCACTCCATTAGTAAACTAAACACGAATCTAATTAAAAGGAAACAAGGTAACGACAATTTTGAAGAGTTTCTTGAAAGGATACATAATTACCCTTCTTTACATGTGTGTAGTACTTGTAAGAATTATATCATGAAACTAAAAGTTCCAAAAATGGCGACAAGCTGTGGTATGAAATTTGTGGATATACCAGCATGTATCAAGAAACTATCTCCTTTAGAGGAGCGATTATGTAGTCCTTATATACCATTTATGCAAATGGGACCTTTAAAAGCCTTTGCACTTAATCCACAGTTAGGAGTAAAGGGATCAGTTGTAAATATTCCAATAGACATTAACGAGTGTCTGCAAGTTCTACCCAGAACGTTTGATGATATGGCAACGATGCAGCTACAGTTAAAACGGCATATTCTGCACAAATCGTACTACATGTATTAGACAATTAGACCAGCAATCGTCTGTGATGCATTGAAATACCTGCAAGAAACTCCACTATATAAGAATAATGATATCCAAATAGATGAAATGTACTTAAAGAGGTATGAAAAACAATACACAAAAATTATGGAGTTTATCGTCGATAACAAAGCTAAAGAGGTAAACTCTTTGGAAACTAGAAGCGAAGAAGAAATTTCATTAGATCATGACAGTGAAAACGACGAAGGAGAAGAGGTACTTTTAATGTCCAGAAATAAAATAGGAAGAAACACAATAGAGATAATAGCGCCAGGACAGGACAAAATACCAGTCGCTTGGCATTTAATAGAACACTTTGATGAACTTTGCTTTCCTAAAATATTCGCGGGCCAGGCTTTTAATATGCCAAAATACCTTACATACAGCGATCGGGCTAAATCTGAATGTAGACGAGTTGATCGCAGATCCTCCACACCAAGCAGACTATTGTTCATGGCCAAACAGAAGATAGAAAGACAATGCATAGCCAACATGAATATGTGCTTGAGGAGAACTAAAAGACCTTCGACTAGCATTAATGCAGGGAATTTACTAAATCAAGAATTTGTCAATAATGTAATTAAAGTTGACAGCGGCTACCAGTTCACCAAAGAGATCCGATCCAGTCCAGCATTCTGGGAGAAGAAGAAGAAGGATTTAATGGCAATGATCAGGCAGTTAGGAAAACCTACCTGGTTTGTTACTCTGTCTGCAGCAGAAAGCTGGTGGCCCGAACTGCTTACATCGTTATACTATATGCAACACAATAAGAAGTTAACTCCAAAAGAAGCGCTTGAAATGAGTAACAGTGAAAAGACGTTGTTGATTAGAAATGACCCTGTTACGTGTGCTCGATATTTTGATTATAAGATTTCATCTTTCTTAAAACTTCTTACTGCAGAGGACAGTATATTTGATGAGCATGTTGTTGAGGATTATTATCAGAGGGTAGAATTTCAAATGAGAGGCTCCCCCATGAACACATGTTTTTCTGGTTGAAAGATTCTCCGAGTTATAATCCATCAAATCAAGAATCAATCAAAGAAGTTATACATTTTATTGACAAGTATATCACGTGCGAGTACAATGAACATGATCCTTACATTGCTCTTCAGAAGCACAAACACACACACACACACACACTTGCTATAAAGGCAGGAAAAACAAAATGTCATGCAGGTTTCATTTTCCTTTACCTATGATGCCTAGGACCACTATTTTGACTCCATTATCAGAAGTTGAAAACAACAACGAAATAAAGGACAGCCTGAAAAAGATAAATAATTTGATGTGTTACTTTTATAAAAAGCTAGAATCAATTTCTTTCGAAGAAATTTTAAAAAAAACTTAACATTACTGAAATACAGTACATGAATGCAATAAGATCATCTTTAAAGCAAACACGTGTGTTCCTAAAAAAAGATCTAGCCTAGAAGTTGGTATTAATGCTTACAACAAAGATATGCTGCATTTGTTCGAGTCTAACATGGACATACAACTAGTTCCGGAAGAGTATGGACTGGCTACTTATATCATAAAGTATATAAGCAAGGTAGAGTCTGGATTGTCGAAACTTCTGAGAAACGCAGCGAAAGATGTAGAATCAGGGAACCAGAGCTTAAAGGAAAAATTGCGCAAAATATCCAACGTGTTTTTAAACAGCAATTTAATGTCAGCTCAGGAAGCAGCTTATTGTATACTTTCTCTCCCTATGTCAAAGAGCAGCAGGAAGGTCATCTTCATAAATACCAGTCCTTCACAAGAACGGGTGGTGATACTGAAGAACAGGAGAGCTTTGGAACAACTGCCGGCAGATTCAGAAGACGTTTATATGCAAGATGTTATACAGAAGTACTGTCGACGTCCAAAACATTTAGAGCATGTGTGTTTAGCAGAATTCGTGGCTAATTATTATAAACCCTACAAAAGAATAATTGATGAAATGAACGATGATGAAAATGCTAAAACTGCGATAAAAGAAAGAGGAAAGCCTGCAGTGATTAGATACAGGAGATACAAGCTGGCGCAAGATCCCGACAATTATTATCGAGAGCAAGTGCTATTATTGATGCCATTTAGAGATGAGATTCGTGACATAGAGAGCAAGAATTGCTACGAATTATATTGCGCTAGCTTGGAAGAAATCGAAAAAAATGGAAAGAAATTTTCTATTAAAACAGATGAAGCATTGGAAGAAGCCTTGCAGACGGTTCAGAATAATATTTTTGAAAGTGATAGTTCTTACGATGCAGAACTTCAGAACGAAGAACCGATAGAAAAAGTGGACATTTTGCAACAAGGCGGCTTGGAAGGGGCTGATAAACAAGACATAAACAGATTCACAATTCCTAGCAGAGTATCTCGAGAAAAAATGTTTGAATTATTGAACAAATTAAACGGAAAGCAGAGAGAATTCGTCATGCATGTACTAAACAGTTTTAAAACTAACAGACTGCCAATGAAGATATTTCTAAGCGGCTCCGCTGGTGTAGGAAAAAGTACGGTGATAAATGCGGTGTATCAGGTGATAACGCACTATTTTGACAGCTTACCAGGAGGCGATAAAGATAAAATAGTAGTATTGCTATGCGCCCCTTCGGGAAAGGCAGCCTTCTTGATTAACGGAGTCACATTGCACACAGCTTTCGCTTTACCTGTGACACAGTTTGCAGGCAACATGCCCGCCCTATCCAGAAACTTAGCCAATACTATTAGAGAGAAATTATTTAATCTGAAATTGCTGATTATTGACGAGATATCCATGGTTGGAAGCGGAATGTTCAGCAGAGTCGATAGCAGGCTGCGGCAGATAATGGGAATTGATCTTTCATTTGGAGGAGTTTCGGTAATAACAGTCGGCGACCTCCATCAGCTACCACCTGTAATGGACACTCCAATTTATAAATTTGATTCAAATGAATTTTCTTCCTTAATTGACAGAAGTCCTCTATGGGATGAGTTTGAATTCTATGAATTGACAAAAATAATGAGGCAAAGAGATGAACTAGAATTTGTGGAAGTCTTAAATAATTTAGCCACTGCAAAAACAAGCACTAGCGATATTACCTTAATAAATTCTAGAACTGTGGAAACAAATGAAGTACCAGAGAGCGCGATAAGATTATTTACAAGGAACGTAGATGTACAGGAGTACAATGAAAAGAGAATAACAAGTCATAATGCAGAAGAGTTTATATCGGTAGCAAGAGACTTTATTATAGGAACAATATCTGAGAGCGCTAAAAATGGCATTTTGAATGCAGTTAAAAACAAGAAGCTAACGGAAGTTAATGGACTGCCTCATGAACTGAGGTTAAAAATCGGTATTAAATACATGATAACCAGCAATATAGATGTAGAGGATGGTTTAGTCAACGGAGCTTGCGGGATACTCAAAGAAATTGCTTTGAAACCCAATTCCAGCGAACCTAATATAATATTCTTAGACTTTGGTGACGAACATGTGGGTCGAAGAGCAAGAATGGTACGATGTACATATATGGAAAACGAAAATATTAACCAAAATTTAACTCCATTAGATTTAAAAAGGCAAATACTAAATATATCAAACAAATTGGAACAACAGGTAATTCGAATACAGTTTCCAGTTGTCTGTGCCGAAGCATTAACTGTCCATAAAAGTCAAGGACAAACATATAAAGAACTATGCATTGACTTGACAAAATGCAAAAGAATAAGCAGATCAATGCTGTATGTTGCTTTGAGCAGAGTGACCACTTTGTCTGGGTTATACCTTATAGGTAAATTTAGATCTCCTCAGGCTCCTAGAAGCAATGATCCTATAATAGCAGAAATGGATAGATTAAGACAAGAAAGACGTCTAAAGTTGTCTTATAACACTTTAAGGGAGAGCGGAGGAATAAAAATCATCTATCAGAACGTGAATTCACTGCCGAAGAAAATAGATTGTATAAGGTCAGATCAGTGGTATAGTAATGGAGACACATTAATATTTAGTGAAACTTTAGCCTCACTTCAACATAAATTATGCATAGATGGTTTCAATGAGAAATTAAGAATTTCATTTTCAAAAAACTCACGAGGGATATCCATATATGTGAAAAAAGAGTTTCAAATTCAGGATGTAAATTACGTTAATAGAGCTGATAATGAAGGTCATATTGATTTAATTTCATTTCAAATTAAGAGCACTACGTAGTCTGTGGATACAAGTCTCCTGGAGCCAAAAGTAATACCTTTGAAGATAGTATAAATACAATTGTTTTAAAGAACATCAACTTAGAAAATAAAATCTTACTAATGGGAGATTTTAATTTCGACATTTACGAGCAAAAGAACAAATATATTTCAAACTATTTGAATAAACTTAATTTAATAAGCAAGCTGCATAAGAACACTTCAACAACAAATTTTAATACTCAGATAGACATAATATTTTCCAACATCGACATTTCTGCTGGTGTGTATGAAACCCTTTTCTCTGACCATAAACCTATATATGCAATTTTGCCAGATGAAACAATACGAAGTGAAAGTCAGTGATTTTAAAAAAGGCCTGTCTACTCTATGCACAAAGCGTAATCTACTGAAGTAGAAAGCGCGACGCCTTATAACATTTGGTTAGTTTGTTAACACATAAACATTTAGAAATAGTTTTTAATGATGGTATAATGATTTTTGTTACATATTATCGCTACCGAGGGGGACACCAAAAGCCGGAATCTAAGAATGCTATGAGGTCCAACCTAAGGTGAAGGTGACTGGAGTATCCGTCCTTGCTCGGCAGGTTTGCTGCTGTCACAGAATGGTTACAAGAGAAGGCTCAAGAAGCGAAATACGCCAGAATTCCCAGTTCACGACACTAATACCGAATAGAGCCTGCACGTCCATCTACTAGGTTCGCAAAGAGCTTAGAATTTTATCAATTACTGCCTAATAAAGACGTGCTCCAGAAAATATTTATAACTGTTAAAGATGATATTCCTACAATATCTGAGTGGGCACTGAAACAGCTATCAAGTACCCTGACTGAGGTTTTCCACGGTTTCCCCCAGTCTCGCAAGGTGAATACTGGGGTAAGTGTCTACAAGTGGTCCGTGGCCAGGATATACCAACAGTATGGTGAAACCAACAACGTTACAGTTGCAGCCATAATCGTTCTTTTATGATGGAAGTTATCGTCATATGTGTATTAATATTTCAAAAGAATAACTCTACAATTGTATATTATATTTTTCTTATGTTAAGAGTTTAATACCTGTTAAATAAAACATCTGTGAAGGTTATGAAATATACATAACTTGCTTCTGCAGATTCCAGTTCAACTTATTTATGTCTTTCTTCACAACAACCATTTAGCTGAAATCATTTCTATGCAGATATTAACTAACTTGATTAACTTAAGAATACAAATAATAGAAATTAACTGAAATGTTCACGATGTAGAGAAAGTTATGTGAATGTAACACATCAGATTTTTTTATGTCCTGGACATGAAAAGAGAATGGAATGCGCCACATAGCAACCAGCGTTAAAATATTTGACTATCGCTTAAAAGCTACCATATTTCCCTTGCATCTACAAGAAAATTACCAATAAGATTGACATCTCGATATCTCGATTAACATGAAGCATATGGAGAATAGGCGTTTGTAAAATTAGATTGTACAAGAGTAGAGAAAGTCATGTGAGTGTAACACATCAGATTTTTTCATTTTGTGAGGGACCCTGATGCATTCCATGTTTTACTTAAGTCTGTGTTTCAAATTCATTTGGTATACATCTCGTAAAAAATTACAATCCAGTTTATTTATAAGGAGTGTACACAGAACAAGCATTGTAAGCCAATATTATATACTACTATGAGCTGAAAAACTAGGAAGAGAATATACCAAATTGACTCGAAAATAAATCAACCTCGTGAATAAGCCGCACCCTTAAAATTCGAGGGGGAAAAAGAAAGAGAGAAAGGAAGAAAGTAAGTCCAATCCGGATTGAGACAAGGAAAATGAGTATACACGTTTATGAACTTGTACTAACCAATACGTAGCCATTTTCATTAGCATATGGTACACCACATTGGCACCAAACATACTGCTATATCTTACGTTATCCACTGTCATCGCTATCAGTATTCACTTCACCATTCTCTTACTGTTTCCTTCATTCTTCTCCCACAATGTCATCCTCGCTCCCATGCAGTGCATTCGATAGAAGCTAAAAACAATGTGTAGTTAATGTTAATGCCAAAATCCCGGTAAATTTAGCATTATTGCGTAATAAAATTCCGCCAGTTTCGCTCCAGACACTAGCTGTATTGTCGCAAATGAGCATAAAGTTTAACAGCAAAGGTACAGAGCGATTCATATAATCTGAATACTTTTGAAGACAAATTTTACTCCGGAAAATAAAATATTAAAATTGAGTTTTATTATCATCGTGGTTCTAGAAGAACCATTATTGTCTGCTTGTTTTTTTTCTTTCAAATTTCACGTCCTTTAACTGGATAGGTGATATCGGACAATGACTGAATGAAATGTGTGAAATAATGCTGAAACGAACTCGGAATCCATAGAGTTGCCCAACATTATCTTCTCAGAATAAGGAAAAACCCCGGGAAAAAAGACTTATCCGGATAACTCACCTTAACCAAGATTTTAACCCGGAAACTCTTAAATGTGAGGCACACATGCTACCTCTATACCACAGAGTCGGGCGATGTAGGTGTTGAGGTTGGACCCCTATCATCCATTGCTGCATTATGCCTATTACTGTCTATTAGTAAATAGTTTTCAGTCTCTAATTTTGCAGTCATAGACGACATGCATTTATCAATTCGGTAGCTTATTATACTGGCAGAAAAATGCAGTGATTTAAACACAAGGGGAGTTTCGAAGACAAACCTTCTCGAACATCAACACGTTCTTGACTCATTGCAGGTCATCCCCCCCCCCCAGTCTCGCTGAGGAGAGAGCCATTTGTCTCCAGCTTTCTAAAATGTTTGACTTTGTTGGAGCAATGCGCACATTGAAAAGAATAATAATTCGGCAGAAGGATTTTTTAACATTTTTATTTATTTATGGACGCTCTTTAGCTGCTATGGTCCTTAGCGTCCCATTCTATGTCGTGCGTGAAAGACCGGTAATTTTGCTCAGAGGCCTCTTTATCAAGCTTGAGGTTCTTTTACGTGCCGTAAACCTACGACACGGGACCACCGGCTTTACTTCCCTTCCGAAGGAAGCCATGCTAAGCATTTTTACGCCCGAAAAAATTCATCGCCCTCCGGGTTTGAACCCGCGACCTTGAGAACTAGAGGCTAGCATGGTAACCGCTACACCACTTAGGACGACGAAGGAGATATTCCTTCAGGATTATTGAAAGAATCCGAGGAAGCTGGAGCACAACTAATTCCATAAAAATCTAAACAATTGTATTGGCGAATGGAGAAGAGTAGAGCAAGTATAGTTATAACCAGGTATAGGAATTTATAAACATTAAAACCAGAAAGGGGGGAAATAAGGTTGAACTGGGCTGCAGGCAGGGACGTCGCAGATAACAAACCTTCCACCTCCAGCGTACACTCTTTTAGCGTTAGCAGACGGGAAGGCTTATTGTAGGGTATAGTCATACTGCGTATACATGAAATACTTGTATCTATAGTACACGTGCACATTGCGCACACGAAACACCTAGCGAAATAATGCCAGAACATACTGCTACTATGATTTCATATTACTTCGGCGGTTTAAAAATTGCTTCTTTATTATTTTAAAATAACAAATTACAAATTAATAATAATTTTATGTCATTGAGCAGTATGTTACTTTTACTGTGGTGATAACCAGCCCGTTTAGGAACATTAAAGCGGGTTATTTGTCCCAGTTGATATTGCTGAATAATTTCGTTAAGGTACTTATGTCTCTTAAGGTGTTTGCGATTTTTTTTAGTCGCTGACTGTTGCTGTTGATTATTATGTATACCTCTACTTGGGTGCTTTTTAAAATGTCAATAAAAACAAAACTATCTGGATGTGAAATTTTACACTGCTTACCCAACGTACTGTGAAAAGCTTCGCAGGAGTTCGTAGTCTGATCTGATGATAAGTTAATCTTGCTATCGCAGTTCATCTGTCTGTCGAAATTTAAAACCGTCTCGAACCAATAACTTATGATCTCTCATCGAGAACATGGCGCTGTTTACAACTAGGATTAACACCACAAACCACTGCTGCTGAAGCACGAATGACATGTAAGGGCTGTTCCCACTTATCAGTGTTGCCAACTAAGAAACTATTATAAGGATAAATACGCAAAATAGTGGCAGTGTGACTATGCGACCGCGAGGTTAAACATAACCGTGTGCGCAATGTGACCATTATAAAGGGTCATTGTCCGCAATGTGCCCCACCGTTGAAGACAGTAGTCAGAGCGGTTTTTATCTGTCTGTCAATGATCCTTGACCGATGTTGTTTACGTTCTTTGTAGTAATAATGGTATGAGTATAGAAACTTGAAGGCAGTTGTTTAAGAATTCATATGCCTAGTTATAACAAGTCATTTAGTGATTAGCATATACAGGAAGTCAAGTACTTTTAAAATGTATTTATAATCTTTGGTTGTACTTTTCCAATAGCTTTCATAGATTCATCCACTAATAAGAGTGTTTTAGTAACCTAGATGAGTAGCCGGGATGAGTGTTTAATTTATAGTAACTCATGATGGCATATAGATTAATGAAGATAGAATTGCTACTTTATGTATGCATTGATCTTTGAGACAGAGCATAATCGTTTCCATTGCCAACTCAAACAGAAAGGAATCAAAAGGGCGATGTTACAAATGCTTTAGAACTTTTTGGGTTAAAGGAACTCGAATGTGATCAATTATAAATGAATACATTTCAGTATATTTATTACAATGTTACTAAACAACCATTATGAACACCTGTGCAACAAAGGTACAATTATTTATCGTTTTGGTCATATAATGAACTTATAATGCTAGTATTACATAAAATAATTCCCTACATTCAGAGGCGTAGTTAGATAGGGGTTTTGGGGATTGGAACCCCCCTCACTAATATAAATGTAAAGATCTGATGTATTGCACTGACATGAGTTTTTCTACTCTTGTACAAACTATTTTTACAAACGCATTCTCTCCATCTCCTGTTAATCGAGATATACATTTGCAGATACTATCGTATTGGTAGGTGCAAGGGGAATATAGTAGGCTTTAAGCGATAGTCATATTCTTTTAAGAGCCGGTTGCTACGTGGAGCATTCCATTCTCTTTGTATGTCCAGGACATATAAAAAAATAACGAATTCCCATTTGAGAAAAGTATAAGTATTGGAAAACTCAAACATACAAGGAATATCTTGAAAATGCTTCACTCGAAAAAAAAGTATATGAACATCAATTGTGTGTTTTAACGAGATCTAATTTTTCGTGTAGTAAAATTCTGTCTTACTTCTTACGGTTTACCAGTTATGCGAAAGTCATTCAGAATGAAGAGGACTTTTGGGGACATTCAAAAAAAATCAAGTTATACATTTAATTAGTCATGAAAACATATTAAACATAATTTTTTAATCAAAATCGTTAGTCATTTTTGATAAAATTAAAATTTTCGAAAAATGTTCCATGTAAAGGGTAGTCTGGGATGGGGTATTTCCTTGAAAATCTTTGTGTCGCATTCTTGAAAGATACTAAACTCAAATACCAAGTTTGGTATTTATCCGACTTTTCATTTTTGACTTATGCTGTTCACAGACACAGACACACATACGGACATTTTCCAAAACTGCTTTATTTGGATTCAGGACACCTTAAAACACGTATTTCCGGTGAAATTTCGGTATCGAATTTTTGGGTGGAATACAATACTTCCCCTACTTACTATATGTAGCAGAGAAAGTAAACATCAATAGCAAAAATAGCTTCGTTAAAATAATAGCATTTTCTAGGTTGGCGGGAACGAGATACTTTCTAATCGTATCGCTGGTAGCGCTATATCTGTGCCGTATGCTTAGGCAATATTACCAAAGGCAGCAACAGAAGCTGTACTTTAGATGGCATGGGTACAACCATGTTAAGATAATATCTGGGGCATGCTTTCGTTCCGGTGTTAAATTTGAGTGGTTTTCAAACGAGTGCAACATCTCCCGGTTAAGAACATAACTAGAAACCCTATCTTGTAGTGAAATAAAATGACCTGCAGCGGTAATATAAAATATTTCATGGTGATCATTAATGCTCATGTCACAGCACATTTGCCGCTAAGAATACCCAAAACATCCTGTCCTAAATTTAACTGCAACGCATCTTAATCTGTGTGCGAATATTTCAACTCAGGATTAATTCATATTTGTCATCTGAATTTATATAAATTGTTTAAAAAATGGATGCTATATATAAACCCCCCCTGTCCTAAATTAAACTGCAACGCATCTTAATCTGTGTAAATATTTCAACTCAGGATTAATTCATATCTGTCATTTGAATTTATATAAATTGTTTAAAAAATGGATGCTATATATAAACCCCCCTTAATATTTTTCTGGCTACGCTACTACCTGCATTTTATCTTCTTTTATATAGTTGTATGTTGGTACTAGTGGAATTATTAAGGTGTTCTTGCAATTATGTGACAGATTTGAATAAGCTGCCAAAAATAAGCATATTTTAATACAATAAGGTAATTGACTTAAAGATAAAGAAACCGAAAAATACACATAATACATCCATGCAATGCTTAATGGACTCGCAATCTGAAAACCTCACACTGTTTCTCAAATTAAAACCTATACATTTAAGGCCTGCTCGCCCATTGCTAGCCTGTTTTAGTAAACACGGTTATTTTTACTTTCCCTACCACGTACAGTCGGGTGCAAGAAACGTGCCGATATGAGGAACCGCGGTTTAAGTTGGTAGTCTATAATTAACACTCTTCTGCCGCGCCTTGCATCCCTCATTCGGTTGCAGAGGTTTATGCTTGAATGCCGAACCAATAAGAGCCGGACTCATTCAGAGGATAGTACGAGGGGCACTATTTATATCTTGAGCCTTGGCAACCCTAAATGCTGTAGGTGCCATCTGACGTTTCCAATGGAAAGTTTGACATTTTTGACCATAATCTACTTCAAACATTTGGTCAATAGAGGTAATTTGTTTTGTTTACTCTAACTTGAAAATTGTGTGTCAACAAAAACATGAAATTAACTCGTCAAAATGCTCGTGCAATGATTTATTACGATTTTCGACGTGGATTATCAAGACAAGAGTGCATCGATCAACTAACTTCCACATTCGGCGACGAAGCTCCATTCTTTGTCACTGTGAAACGCTGGTGTAACGAATTTAATCGTGGCCGGCGTTCGCTCAATAATGAAGTTCGTGAAGGTCGTCCAAAATCAGTTGTTGTGCCAGAAAACATTGATGCTGTGCAAAACTAATAATGAAAGATCGTCATGCGACATATTGTGAGATTGAGGCAACCCTAGGCGTTAGTTCCACCTGCATATATAAAATATTGCATGATTATTTAGCCATGAAAAAGGCTTGCTCTCGTTGGATCCCACATAATTTGACACAATCTCAAAAAGATCTTCGTGTCGATTGGTGTACAAACTGCTCAAGAAATACAATGGCGGTGCCTCAAAAGACGTATATAAGATAGTAACAGGTGACGAATCATCGATCTATGCGTATGAGCTGGAACGTAAACAGCAGTCGACTGTATGGGTGTTTCAAGATGAAGCAAATCCAACAAAAGATGTTCGCACTCGAAGCACTTCGAAGCAAATAGTCGCCTGCTTTTTCAGCAAAACTGGCCATGTGGCAACAGTGCCTTTAGAGGAACGTAAACCGGTCAATACCGAATGGTACGCAACCTTTTGTTTGCCGGAAGTCTTCGGTGAAGTAAGGAAAACCAACAAGAACCGTAGGATCATTCTTCATCAAGACAATGCGAGCGCGCACACATCTCGTATAACAACAGAGTATTTGAAGACACAAAAAATCGAATTGATGGGTCATCCGCCATACAGTCCTGATTTGACAACAAATGATTTCTTTTTGTTCCCGAACATCAAGAATAAATTGTGTGGACAACGATTTTCGTTGACACAAGAAGCCGTTTATGCCTTCAAAAACCATGTTTTGGAGGTATCTCAAGAAGACTGGAATAAATGTCTTGACAAATGGTTGAAACGGATGCAAATGTGTACTGATAATAAAGCAGAATATTTTGAAAAACAATCAAGCAGCTTTCAATTAGAAATTACTTTGTTTTAATTATTAGGCTCAAAATATAAATAGTGCCCCTCGTATGGACAGACTTTGGGTGGCACATTGTTTCAACCATACATTTGGCATATACCGATTGACCACCGCTTTCATCGCCCAGCTAGGCCTGACCTTTCTTCATAGGGTAATGCTAGCGTATCGGACTTTAGCTAAAACCAATTAGATGATGGCTCACCAATGGCAGGCACGGAACACAAATGATGAGATTCTGCCAGCATTTAAGCATGGAAAGCCCTAAATGTAACCAAAAACATTGGCACCTTTTTTTTGTACTCGACTGTACGTACTAGGTATAGAAGGTATTGCAATCCACCCAAAAATTCTATACCGGGATTCCACCGGAAATACATGCTTTTAGGCCCCCTGAATCCAAAAAAAAGCATTTTAGAAAACAAAAGACTGTGTGTGCGTCTGTGTATGTGTATGTGAACAACACAACTCAAAAACGAAAAATTGGATAAACACCAAAGATTCGGTATCTTCTGAAGATGCGGCACGAAGAAATCCCCCTCACCACAAACTTCCCATTACATAGAACCTTTTTCGAAATCTTTGATTTTTTAAAAAATGACTTATTTTGATTAAAATACCGTATATTTAAGATATTTACATGACAAATAAAATGTATATCTTAAATTTTCTGGGAATAATTTTTGAAGTCCTCTTCATTCGGAAGGAATTTTTGTATAATTTTGTATAACTAGTAAACGTTAAGCAACAGACGAAAACGTACTTCACAAGATATGTAGATCTCTTTAAACCACACAATTTATTCCGAATAGCTTTTTATGTGGCACAGCCATTTCCAAGGTATGCGTTATTAATAGCCCGAATTGTTCACTATTTGTTCGATAATTTTTCATTCTTTAGTTCTTTGCAACATTCAGTTGTTTCTCGCGATTGCATGGAAACAATTTTGAATTTTAAGGCAGCGTATAGCCTCATAGCCTGCGACACGAAGTTCAGTTCTCAAACATTTTATTATCACTGTTCCATTTGTATCTATAACAAAATGTATAATGTAGCTATTTCTGCAAAGGTTTATTTGGATTAAAATGAAGTACATAGAAAAATAAGCTTTAGTAAGAAGGTCTTGTATGCCCACTAATAAAGATATAGGGCAGAGAAAGTCATGTAAATGTATCACATCAGATTAAAAAAAATAAAACAAATGTCTTTGTTTTCCTGGAAATGCTCAGAAAATTCTCTGAAATGTGACTACATAGATGACTGCATTACGTAATTGGAGAGCACTTCGGAGTTTTTATAGATGATAAGTTTTCAATTTAAAATACCGGCTTCTAGTTCGGCTTATATAGATGTTTTGAATACGATCTCATTTTGATGGGAGAAGGGACGATTCTACTTTATGTGTGTTTTAGCTGTCATGCCACAGTGCCTTGACCCTTGGGATGCGGAAGTTGAGGTTATGGGATTCTTTAGAGAAGCATTACTTCCAGGACATATAGCGTACTCTCATCTTTAAAGTGGTATTGATGGTTCTTTATCTCTCTTCCTCTCGAAGGTAATATACTCATATACCACCCACAGCTTTCATTTTTTTAAGCTTACCTCGAACCTCACTTGTGAATCTCTCGGAGTATCGAGCTACTCTGGAGCACTCTGGCGGGAGAATGGGCTAAATAACTCGCCCTTATTATTACCAAGCTGCATGGTCGATACATCCACGAGCTGTTCTCTCTGTCTCTCCATCTCTCCACTTTTCCCTCTCTTCGATATTAAGGATTTCAATGTTAAGAGATTGATGCTTTATGCCGAATGTCGTGTGCAAAAGTGATGCAAATGCTATTGTGGTTATTTTTATAATACACCTATAATTAAACGTTTTGCAACTAAGTGCTACTTTGTACCAAGTACAGTATCTTCCTTTTTCACTTCAAAGACTACGAGAATTATTGCAGCTTCCACCTTTTAGGGTCTTCGTAAATTATTTCTTCCCCTCGGATTGGATGCAACTTGTAGATTTTCAAGAACAACTCCAAGCAGCAAACTAGCTTTTACATGGAAAATATTTCACTACTTTTATTTATTCAAAATGGTTCTAAATGTTTTAATTAGAACAGAATAGGTTTAAGATATTTGCGTGACAAATATAAGATATATCTTAAATTTTCTGCGAAGTACCTGTGAATTCTTCTATTAGATTGAATTTTCTATAATTCTGTGTAACTGGTAAGCCATAAGAGGTAAACAAAACACTACACAAAACATGTTCTCGTTAATAGACACGCTTAATGTAAAATAAATTGTTATGGCATTAGCTGTTTCCGGGATATTAACTGCTATTGATTTCAATTTTCCAATACTTTAAAATACGTTTAGGATGCAAATTAAACAATAGCGGATAGAGAAAATCATGTGAATATAACCTACTCTTGACATCCTTTTAATTAGTCGTTTTCTCGATAAATTCTTAAGTCTGTACTTGCCATTACTTATATCTAAATATTATTTAGTTCTTATGGGAAAGTTCGTCCCTACTTTAATTTCAGGTTTGTAACAATTTTTACTTTCTCTATTTATGTTAGAGGAAGTATTAAGTTACATCAAAATATTCGACATCGCGATTTCACAAAAATAGTTATTTTGAGAACCGCTGAATCCAAGAAAACCATTTTTAAATAGAGGTTCCTGTTTATGTATGCGAACAACATATGTCGTATAAATAACAAACTTTGTATGTAAGTCAAAAAACTTTAAAGGATGCTACGAAGACCTTCACGAAACTCCCTCTCTCCAAATTCCCTTTACATAACATACATGCTAACATTTACTACATAAACATGTAGAGCTCGTTTAAATATGCAATTTATGCCAAATAATTTTTGTTTTAGCACTAAACATGCGAAATATTTTCTGTTTTTGGTTTGAATTTTCCACTATTCTAAGAAATACACTTTTATAATTTAAATGATAATTCTCTTGTGTGCATCAGCCTGCAAGGACAGTGCAATATCAATACTTGAATACTTGACTTGCATTTTAACACTAGACTTCTGTCCTAACCAAATCTGTAACTTCAAACCGAATACATTTCTGGTGAATAATTCTTATAATGCATGGAGACATAGGCATGCTGTTGTATGAATAATATGCATACTTTATGAACATAAATGATAGTTGGTAAATACACATCAATACTTTTTATTCCTTTTTTGAAATAAATGACATATTTTAATGAACTCTACATTTTTGGCGTAGTATTTATATGCCTATATCTGTACCAGTTAAGAAAATTATACACAGTTCCTTCAGAATGGACAGTCTATTCATAAACAATTTAATCTATATTGTATTAGTCATACAAATAACTTAAATGTATGATAATTTTATTAAAACCCTGTGGTAATTTTTATATTAAAAGAAACACAACGCTTTCTATCTAAAGTGTAATTTAAGATGGGTAGATTTTCTTGAAAAATCTTTGTGTGGTTTTCTGGGAATATACTGAATTTGTAAACCAAGTTATATATTTCAAGCCTTTTAATTTTTAATTATGCAGTTCGCAAATCGACAGACAGTAAATAAACTTACGGACCTTTTAACTAAAAATATATTTTTTGGAGTTCGGAACTCAAAACGTATATTTCGGAGTAATCTCGATGCTTAATTTTGGAGTTGAATAAAAACTACGTTTGCATACCATAGAGAAAGTCCAAATGTAATAGAATTAGATAATGTTATTGCTGAAAATGCCATTTTCTAAGGTTTTCAATTTATATGGTTGAAAATATAACTGAGTCTATATTGTGTAAACAGATAATGATTTTCAATTTTATTTATATATCTTTTTCAGTTTTTAAACTAATAAATTTCAAAATTGGAAAATTTTGCAAAAATTTTCCACATGGTGACAGTTTTAAAACTAATACTTCTTTTAAATGTCGATCTCATTTATCGGATTAAAGCACACAAAATTGTCATACTTTTCGTATTACTTATTTCAAATTAAAATAAGTTTTAAACATTTATCATTATACAGCTTATCTAATTTTTACTTTAAAATTAATAACTGACACCCTTCATTATACAAATCACTTTTATTTATTTGACTTTCCGGAATCTGGATGAAATGTTACAGAAGGATTCGAAGAAAGCTCCATCGTGTGGAAAGATTTTAAACGAGCAAAATTACTGGGGGAAAAAATGTTAAAATTAAAAAGAATTATAATTCTAGATTGTTACCTTGTTTTATATAAAAAAATGTCCAAAAGTGCATTTTGAATGTCTTTAACGCGCATTCCTAATGTTCATTTTCTGAATATGTTTACTAAATTTCGGTGGTGCATTTCCTTAAGAACACACTGTTGCTTTCTTTTTTGTACTTCCGTGAAGTAACGTCGATACAATCGACAAAGAGCTTGCTGCTCCATTTGCCGCTTCTCTTTATTCATTCTTGATCGTTCTTCGGTGCAACTCCAGCGAATGTGTTAGCAATGCAAATCCGTGAGATTTATTGGGAAACGTTCGACAGGAAATTGACGTCCTGTAAACAGGATCGAAAAAGCACACTACTAACAGCCGCTGGGAAACCTATTAACTCCATGAGATGTGAATTAAGGGAACCGATCGGTGAAGTTTGGGCAAAAATGGCAAAAAATTACAATTTAGGCATTTTAGTTTATTAAGTGCGATTCTTTAGGAACGTTTTACCGCAAATAGTTTTATTTTCTCTACTACGATAGTAAGTAGGGGAAGTATGTATTCCACCCAAAAATTCTATGTCGGGATTTCACTGGAAATATACATTTTGAGGCCCCCTGAACCCCCCCAAAAAGCATTTTTTTAGAAAAAAAAGTAAAATAAAAACTAACGTGGTATTAATTCAACATCCTACAAGGCTGATACACGAAGATTTTTGAAGAAAATCACACCACTCCAAACTATCCTTTGATTTTTTCAAAAATATGTCTAACGATTTTGATTAAAACACCATATGTTTAGGATATTTGCATGGCAAATGAAATAATAGGTATATTGAATTTTCTGGGCATAGCGTCTGAAGTCCTCTAAATTCTGAAAGACTTTTGTATAAATGGTAAACCGTAAGAGATCTACAAAATCTTACTACACAAAAAATTTAGATCTCGTTAAAGCTGAGGCAGTGTTTTTAACACTTAAATGATTTCAGTCAAATTATATAATATGTAAATTCAATAACAGCCAGCCTTGAAGCTATATGTATATGTAATAATTTGTAAAATGTATATAACTGTCATTGCATATGCTTGTATTATTGTATCCATGTGTAATAAAGTTATGTGAATATATTACGTAATTTAATAATGTAGGAGCTGTGAGAAATAGGTCAAAAGTTGCTAACAATGAGTAACCCTGTGGCAATGATGAATTTGAAAGTTTAACAATACTACTTGTGATTCTTGGAAGCAATAATGTAATTTTAGTGACAGTTTATAAAAATAGCCAATCAACAACCAGAAAAAGCTTTAGTTAAATGAAGGTATTCTATTGGATTAGGAATAGCCAATCAGAGACTTGAAATACAGAAATTTACAAGTTTAGGCGGTTGAAATCAATTCAGTTGCCTGCAGACAGTGTTTGTAACCGGATGCGAGATGCGTCCTTGAGAGATTTAATACGTATTCGTGTGAGACGAAAATAGTTTTACGTGTTAAAAGGTGCAAGTAATTAATTAAAGAATCTCACAGCTCTCTATATCAGTGAAGTGTTATTTAAATCGTGTCAAGCATTAATAAAAATGAGTGAAGTAAAATTATCATCTGTGTAAGCCTACATTCTTAAGTCACACCACAACCCTGCCAAGACATCCATGTCTAAAATAAATACTGACGCAGCCGAGGCAAACATAAATATATAATATTTAAAGAAACAGTCAAATTACAAAGTTAATATTTTTTTTAAACTTGGGGCAAAGGCCACCTGAAAGTACATTTGGGGCGAAGGCTACCGGAAACCGGGTACCATACGTGCAGTTGCAACCAACTACAAGTTCGGCTAAAACTCCTTCAATACAAACTACTTCAAATTGACGCCCAAAGCGTGACACAAATAACGTAACAAACGACCTACTTCAAAGCACACAATTTATGTCAAGTAAAATCTTTTTTGCGCTGTTAACCATTTCCGAGATATTCCTTGTTATTGGTTGGCATTTTAAAGTAGATACTTTTCTCAATGGAAAGTCGTTATTCGTTTGTTTGTTTTTTCACTCTTGGCTATGCAAAGAAAATGAAATTTAAAAATCATTACACAGCGGTTCGCTCTTAAAATATATGAGTAATGCTTAAAGCCTGCTGTATTACCCTAACCCCGTTGTACCTACAAGGAAATATGCAATAACACAATTTATAAAAATGTTTATCTCGATTAGCATGAAGTAGATAAATGAATAAGCGTTTGTAACAATAGTTCATACAAGAGTGAGTAGAGAACTACATCAGACGTTTATTACCAGATTCACAATGAGGGAGATAAGTGACTATTTAAATAAACCAACGCATTTTAGATTTTTTATATTTCTAACATTTTTTTCCAAAATTTCTTGAAGTGTTTTCTAAAATTTCGTGTACACATGTTTATTAGTTTCTAAATTGTGCATTTTAAATCAAAATGTGGAGTATTTTATGAAAAACACCAAAGCAGATATCAGGCTAGTGAATTCAAGTATGAGGAGTTTTCCAGTGCGTTTTTCTCATTTGTAATATTTTGGACATTTTTTAGTATTTAGTATGCTCCTTATAATGCAATTTTTAAGTTATTAGAGTGAAACATGGGAAACAATTTCCCAATTACATACTAAACAAAACTTGTTATGTAGCTGTTATTGTGAAGCAAATGAACTACGCCACCAAACTCACCCATGTTTGATATTTACATATTTTTGCAAAAGTCGAAATCCGCAATTAAACAATTTTTTTAAAAAGTAATTAGCCAAGCGAGATAGCTCCGCATTCGGGAGGTCCCGGTTTCGATTCTTGTCTACCGCCCACTCTAGGTTTTTCGTGGTTTTCCTTGGTCGGTAGGCGAATGCTGTGGTGGTTTATCATCTATCATGATTTCTTTTTCCCTCATTTCCCCTTCATCCAGTTCCTTAACATCTTTCAGGTGCACTTCTAGGTTTCGTGGCGTATGGTGGTGCCATACAGATGGCGCGGAAACTTGCTCAAAGGAAAGTGTACTCCACGTGGACGCTAGAGGGCTGCTTGGTCGTGGAGTCTTTCATCGCCCTTTCTAGGCAGCTCCAGCAGTGGAATGGGTCTTCGGGCTTGGAACTGTTAGGGGTTCCCGCGCGTCTCTGTGGCATGTAGCCTCCTGTTCCTTCATTTCATTCCTTCCCCCCGGAGAGTCGTAGCCACAATAAATTCTATGTAGGTCGCAATGCGCGAGGAATCTCCCTCTGTTGTGTAACCTATAAACTATAAAAATCTGATTGTTACCCTCACATGACTTTCTCTACTCTTGTACAAACTATTTTTACAAACGCTTATTCTCCATGTGCTTCATGTTAATCGAGATGTTAATCTTATTGCTAATTTTCATATAGATGCAAGGGTAATTGGTAGGCTTTAAGCGATAGTCAAATATTTTAAGAGCTGGTTGCTATGTGGAGCATTCCATTCTCTTTGCATTACTAAAAACAAAAAATGAATAACGAATTTTCATTTGAGAAAAAGTATTGGAAAATTTAAGGGTATAACAAGCAATATCTCGAAAATGGTTCTCAAAAAAATGTATATGACATAAATTGTGTATTTTAACGAGATCTACATTTTTGTGTAGTAAAATTTTGTCTATATCTTATGGTTTACCGGCTATGCAAAAGTCGTTCACAATCAAGAATACTTTTGGAGACATTCCCAGAAAATTCAAAATATACATTTTATTTGTCATGAAAGTATCTTAAATATATGATATTTTAATCAAAATCGTTAGAGCCATTTTTGAGAAAATTAAAATGTTCGAAAAATGTTTCATGTAAAAGGTAATCTGGGGTGGGGGATTTTCTTGAAAACCTTCGTGTCGCATCTCTGGAAGATACTGAACCTAAATATCAAGTTTGGTGTTTATCCGACTGTTCGTTTCTGAGTTATGCTGTTCACAGACACACACACGGACATGTTTCCAAAAATGCTTATTTTGGATTCAGGGCCCTCCAAACATATATTTCCGGTGAAATCTTGGTATCGAATTTTTGGGTGGAATACAATACTTCCCCTACTTACTGTACGTAGTAGAGAAAGTAAAAAGCAATTAATTTAAAAGTATATTCTTGGGCAAACTTAATGAGGAACATATATCTGAAATGTTGTTTTAAAATTCCGAAAATGTATCATAAGTAGCATTTTGTAGCACCTTAAATTTGTGTTTTAAAATTCATAATCCAGGAGTAATTAACGTGTATGTACCAAACTTTGCAACAGCACTTATTTATATCGACGTAGGATGTAAAAGGTTAAAAAATCTCAGTGGATTTGGGTTTTGGAAAATTCATAGATCGGCCCAAGGTTCTGCAGGTATTACAGTAGCGATGAATAATCTGTCTAAACAGGATGGGAAGTCCTGTGGGTGGTTTTTATTGTAATTCCCATTGACTCCTACTTCACCTCCAGTAATTTAATCCGTTTAGAAATGCAGAGTTCTTGCTGATGCTCAAGCCAATATTTTATCACGCTGAGGGCGCTATGGTGGGAAAAATCATCCGCGTGGAATTAACTGTTTGAATCTCGAAAGTGAAAATAATTAATCCTGGCCAAACGTAGGCTGTGGAGTGGCGCCATGAAATCTATCTTTAGTGATACCATGAGCAGTAATAGTTGGCCTGCAGCATCCTTCTTGCTGTATTTGAACACCTTACTCAAAATATTGTTGCCAGGCGCTCCTTATAAAATGCTGGCGAATCACGTAAAACTCTCACCACTAATTGTAAATATTTCAAATCATGTTTGTTGCATCATTAAAATAGTTTTTCGTTGCCCAATAATAATAATAATAATAATAATAATAATAATAATAATAATAATAATAATAATAATAAAAGTCAGCCGTTTGAAACGGTATGCAACTTCAGTTATCTTGGTTGTGGTTTATCTTTAACGATAGTGACGGCATGAAGAAGAAACTTGATTCCAGTATAGGATGGAGGATATGTTTATCGGAGGAGGACACCTCGCGCACTGAGACCAGCTTGATCTATTGTGGCTACACGCACGTAGAGGCAGGGATGAGGTGAAGGAGCTGCAGGAGGCACCAAGTCCCAGAGACGTGCATAAGTCCCTAACATTTCCACGCCATCTGCCCGGCACCGCCAGCACCGTAGGACCTGAAAGCTCACCTGGAAAAGGAAATGAGATGAAATTAGAGGAAATGGGGGAAAGGAGAAATCTTGGTAGAATACACCACACCGGCATTCGCCTTGACAATCAGGGGAAAACCACGAAAAACCCCATGGTCAGAGGGGGCGGTCACGGGCCTCCGTGTGGGCTACAGACGTTGCCGCCTGGGTCATCCCTCTTGGTTCCATTCCAATGTATACGTAAGGAACAATCAGACAAACGCTAAAACATTAGGTGAGGGTAGAACGAAAATTAAATTCCCTTAAAGTATTGTGGCACATATGGTAGTGAGGATGAGTTATTTGAACAGAATGCAACCATCCGAAAACGTGTTCCTGAGAGCAGCAAAAGGACACTCCCTAAAAACAAACCTATCACTTTCATTTCAGCATTTCAGCTTCTGCAAATGCTGTCGGTTACTTTTGTATATATTCTCCAAATTAATCTTACAAAAATGTATTTTTCTATTTGCTTCATGCTATGGTTATGGGTAACAGGATTCGGAGGAAGATTTCGGTCCTTAAGTTCAGAATTGCTATTGTGTTTCTGAAAACTTCTAGGGAGAAGGGGTGAAGCGAGGATACAGAGGGCGACAGGCTCGAACATAGGCGTTTCCAGGTGCACCTCCTGGGGGAGGGCTGGTCCACATGCCTACTTCTCCCTATGGAGAGGTCTCTCTGAGGGCCCGCCACAACCGAACGCCAGGGCAGACACTTCCACAAAGCAAACTACATCGCCAAACGCCTCAACCGTCGTCCTCTCGCCTGATCCGTAGACCCTAAAAGATAAGAAAATAAAATGATAGGAAATTGCGTGACAGATAAATTCGCGGCATTATACAAGGCCTTCAGATTTATTCGCTGTTGCCGCCAGTCGATTGTCTGCGCATATCGTCAATACTTTGAAGCGAGTTCTCTGGCAGAGGACTAGCGAAAGATAAGTGGATGGGGTGAATGTCAACAATTTTGACGTACCTTTCTAGTATTTACATTTGGAACGTCTTTCGCTTGCGTCTCGTAAACTCGCGTTCTTATGTTACCTATCGCCTTATGATAGGTAACTCAAATAATTGGACGATTTTTATGCGTAGTATATCTTGGCTTAGCACTCAACCATGTAAATTCCGTGATCAGTGGTCACTTCCATCTGAGTGCAAAGAACGCAAAATGTCCTAGTGAAAAACAGTTATGCACCGCCGCAGTACATCAACCTGTTTAGGATTTCGGAAATGTACGCAGTCTGAGATTCAATTCAGCACCTGACCTTTGAGTCAAGGGGCTGGCTGAACCAATAATGACGTCATTCACTTAAACCGACTGGCGGTAAAGGCTGAATAAATCTGAAGAACCGTTAGAATCCACCTCAACATATATTTACCAACCAGGTAAACCTCGAAAAAAACCAAGGTCAGAGTGATCGACCGAAAAGGATTCGAACCCGACACCTCCCGGATGCGAGCCTCACACGTTACCGCGAAGCCATATCGGTATCTACTTTATGTTAATCGAGATATATGCTTGCAGAAATGGTTTCTTTACCTACACGTTTCGTTGTAGGTGCAGCGGAATTCAGAAGGCTCAGGCAGCAATCAAATTTAAAAAGCGGGTCGCTGAATGGTGACTTTTAAATCACGATCTTTGCAATTACATCACAAGAAACAAGAGCGGTGACTTAAGCTTAAAAAAATATATGATAAAATATTGGAGGATTCCAACCAACAAAAAGAATATCTCGGAAATGGTTAATACCACAAAAGCAATTATTTGGCATACACTGCTGGTTTTAACCATATCAATATTTTTGTATACTACAATTTTGGATTGTCTTATGGTTTACCAGCTATACAAAAGATACAAAATGCTTTCAGAATGAAGAGGACTTCCCAGGCTATTTGTAGGAAACTCAACATATACATTTTATTAGTCATGCAAATATCTTAAACGTAAGGTATCGTCTGAGGAAATAAAATACAATGGGATATTTTTCCATTTAAAGGGTAGTGTTCTCGGAAAGTAATGAACGTTTGAAAGTCCCTTTACAGAAAAAAGGTTTTTGTGTGTGAGCACAACTCAGAAGCAAAAAGTTAAAGAAAATGCCAAATTTAGATATTTAGGACGTCAGGTAAAGATTTTTAAGAATATCCCCCAATCTTATATAACCTTTTACGTTAACATATTTTCTTCATTTATTATTTATTCATAAGTTGCTCTAACAATTTTGACCAAAATAATATATTTTGGAGATTTACTTATGCAAATAAAATGTGTATCATGAATTTTGACGAATTGCCTTTGAAGTAGTTTACATTATTGTTCAATTTTATATAGTTTGGAAGCTATAAAAGAGGCACAAAATCATGTAGATTACACAAAAATAAACAGTCTGTGTTAATGTTTTCTCGCACCTTAAACCATTTCCGAAATTCTTCTTGTTTTAGTAGTCTAAATTTCCACATTAAGAAGTATATTATCTGCATCCTTGCATTATCTGCAAATTGGCATTCTTATTTTTCTCTTTTCCTTCGCATGACCTCATAATATACTAAGTATGTAAGCAGTTGTTTATTGTTTTTGCAAAGTTGCATGTAACTAAATGCATATTTTTTAATCTGAAAACACTTACAGATAAACTTTTATCGTGTGTATAATAACGTGGGTAGAAGAATTGCTTTTTATATTAATAGTATGTATATAAAGCATATAATATATAAAGAAGTACAAGACTTTGCACGGGTAATTTTTAAACTCAAATGACTGTTTAATTTCATTTACCTCCCCTCATTTTCACGTAAAAGGATGAGAAACATCGATGGAACGTCTGACTTTCCTAACCAACCAACCAACCAACCAACCAACCAACCAACCAATCCCTTCCTCCCGGCAGCCTTCCAAGTTCTAAAAATATTGCATAGCCTATTAAGTACCCTTTGCTGGTGGAGCAATCTTCATTCGGAAAGCATGAGTAATTTTTTAGGTAATCATATAATCACATTTTGAACATTTGTACCTTCCCTTAGGTCCCATAGGTCCCATAGTTACTTAATAACGTAGAAGCTGCATGGTTTTCACATAATATAGGTGGCCATACAAACGAAATAGAGGTGAAGCTGGTGAATATGAAGATTCCCCACTCCCAGGCCACCAAGTTAACAACTTTGAAAAATACGCATAGTCTGCGACGAAAGAGAAAAATAATATTCTGAGTTGTTAATTATAAAATATCGATTGACTGATGTATTAGCTAGTCACAATTATCTTTCTTTAAACAATTACACGTACCCTAGTTAAGATCTTGATTACACCATAAGTTCAAAGGAAACCAAGCAAAAACTTTCTTATTATAGGGTTATTAAAATATGTTGGCATTGGTATCGCATGCATATCGTACCGTTATAAATAGATTTGTTTCGCTCTCTCTTAATCACTACACGTATATTGCTTAGAATGAAATATTCGCGGCATTTGTTTTATTTTAAATGCATATTCTGAGGCGTAACAACTACTATTTTCTACTTAATAGCATCCTTAACTATAAGTCAAAGCCTTCTTCACAAGCATGTTCTTTTATAACTCTAACGTGTTATTCGTATTCAAGTACAAGGGCTCTGTAAACCCTTTTTAATCATTAAGTAATTTATAACATGAAATTAAAAGCTGTTATATAAAAGCAATTTGTCATCTCAATGGTGAAATAATTATGAAAATAGGTTGAATGCTTTTTTATATTATTACCTCATACACACACACACACATTTTCTATCTTCATAATATTAATAAAGATATGTCAAACTCTATTGGATAGTGGAAGCCATATGAATGTCATATGACCTGGGATTTTAGGATAAATGTCTTTTTTCCCCTATAGAAATAATTACAATTAGTTAAATATCTTGATTTTTAATATATATATACACAAAGGTTTGGAAGCTGTTTTATGGGGTCTAAAACATCTATTTTGTTCGTTGAGACCTAGTTAAGGTTTTTAAACCTAAAAGGCCTATCTCTAGCTTGTTGATGCGAGGTTTTAGCCTTTTTCGTGAAATAACGAAAGATGCAATTCTTAATGCCATAGGGTGAGTTTGGTATGCGAGATTTTACACTGCAAATGTACCTATCCTGCGTTTGGGTTGGTAGGAATGGGTTTTCCTTTTAACAAAAGACAGTTTAAAGCGAGTAACGAGAACAACAGTGTGATACATGTAACAAGGAAGTGTAGTACAATTTTTTCCTAGTGTTACTAAATTAATAATTTGCATTTTAAAAATAAAGTTAAGTTAAACGTTTTAACGCAAAAGGAAAAGGGCATACGTGATAAACTCGGGTCCCTGCGCTTACCTTCCATATCCACCAAATTTCACCTTCCCCTCCACGCAACATGGTTCCCCCACCACTGCCTTATACACGCAACATGGTTCCCCCACCACTGCCTTATACTGCCTTACTGAAACTGGCAATAATAGCGTGCAATAATGCAGCGAGGGGGTGAGCTGTTTATCATTATTGGAAACGTATTCATAATTTTCATTGGATATAAAAATAGACGCTAATGTTGGCGCGTTTTATTAGCCAATTGCAGTTCAGTTATAATCTTTAGGCATATCGGTGTGTAGGAGCACCACGCACTGATACGTGAAATTGTCGGGACCCTGTGCTTGCCTGCCATATCCACGTGAATGACATGCAATTTATTTTATTTCAAAGAATTGGGGCAAAGAAGGAATAGTTTGCACGCAAAAGAAATCTAATTGATTGACTGCACCTTCTATGGTAGCAAATTGACTTGTAACTTCAAAAACATTCATTTCGAACGAACAGGTCTAAATGTGCTAGCAGAATGAGGCATTCGCGCTAAAGTTTTCAAACGCAGAGGTGGAGAACTAAATTAGGGGAAAAGGTAATCACGTGATCATTATGGTGGGGGCTATCACGTGGTTAAGAGTAGTGGGGGCACTCTTACCGTTCGTGCGAGGAGAATGACGGGTAAGCGCACGGGCCCGACTTTATCACTATTACCAGGAAAAGAATCCAGAAGTGTGCTAATTCGACAATGGCTAAAGCATGCATCGAAATAGACATATGATGAGAAAATTATATTTTGTACGTATTGCAGCAAATGTAAGTAGACATTTGAACACCAAAACCGTGGAAGAGGTCAAAATGGCAACCTAACTAAATTTATTGTTGAATAAATTCAACAATATTCGTATTTGTCCACCAAACAACGTGACTCATTCGATTGCTTTCCTCTTCATGATGTAACATTTTGATATTAATTTCTTTTTCATTCTTTTTTATGTCCAACTGCGAGGGATCAATCATAGTGCAACTGCACAGTAAAACTTTCCACAAATCACAAACAGTACAGTTACAATAATCGATAATGCGCAGAGAGAAATTTTGGTTCATTGTTGGGACTCGGCGTGTAATTCAGCTTGTGTCTGTAAGTATTACTTTCACATTTAGGTAGTGTCTTGTCCTGTGCAGTGTTGTGTTCAATCTTATATACATCGTCAGAGCGCCCTTTAGATTAGATTTTGCGCGTTTATTCTGAACGCATTTGTAAATTTAAATTCAACTGTTAATAAATAAAATATTAAAGTTTTGCACATTTATATGATGGGTGTAATATGACACCTTTTCGCTGTCCTTGCATGTCAGATTCTTATATGCATTTGTGTTTAGGTATCCCAAGAGAAAAAATCTCACATCAATCAGCATGTTAACGATGCCGGACATAAAGCAAAAGCTACCCAGAGTAATACTTTACAGCAAGTGTTTTTGGCGCAGGCTTCCTCTTAATGCAGTGCAGGTAATTTCAATATGGATATGGCAAAGCGCTTGTGGCTGCAGACTTCCCATGGAATGCTGTGCAGAATAGGTTGTTCAAAGTTTACTTTCTCTACTAGTATAGTAAGTAGGAGAAGTATTGCATTCCACCCAAAAATTCGACACCGAGTTTTCACCGGAAATACAGTTTTGAGTTGTCTTGAATCCAAAGAAAGCATTTTGGGCAACATGTTCGTGTGTGTATCTGTCTGTCTGTCTGTCTGTCTGTGTCGTCCTCCTTGGTGTAGTGGTTTCCATTGAAGATGTGTTTTGTTGTTGAAGTTTACGTTGTTTAAGGAGTTTGCACCACGGTTTGGTAAGCCAATTTGAGGTAGAATGTTTGCTTTAGTTTAACTGTCCCACGTATGGCACCAATTTGAAGAAAGGTAGTTGCTTTAGTTTATTAGCCTCACGGTTGGGAAGCCAATTTGAGAAAGTTTCTTGTTCTTGATGGAGTTTGTACCACGCTTTGGTAAGCCAATTTGAGGTAGAATGTTTGCTTTAGTTTAACTGTCCTACGTATGGCACCAATTTGAAGAAAGGTAGTTGCTTTAGTTTATTGGCCTCACGCTTTGGAAGCCAATTTGAGAAAGTTTCTTGTTGTTGATGGAGTTTGTACCACGTTTTGGGCGTTAATTTGAAGTGGATTTGTTCTTGGGGTTTATTTTATTTATTTAGCTCCACGTATGGGAGCCTATTTGAAAAAGTATATTTCTTTACGTAATTTATGCTGCTACGTATGAGAAGCCGATTTAAAGATATATTTTTGTTGTTACGCTCCAAGTTTTTTTAAAAAAAATATATTTCCTTTGTTATTAAACTGCTTCTATAGATATTATTTATATTTGCTTTTGCCTTGGCTGGGTCAGTATTGTTTTAGAGACACAAGAATGTAGGCTTACACAGATTTTAAGTTTAAATTCACTTTTTTTTATTAATCCTTGACACAATTAAATAGCACTACACTGATATCAAGCGCTGTGAGATTCTTTAATTTAATACTTGCACTTTTTATCGCGTATACTTATTTTACGTCTCACACGAATACGTAATATTTTTTTAGAGAACACATCTTCCATCCGGTTACTATCAAGGTCTGCAGGCAACTGAACATATTTCAACCGTCTAAACCCGTAAACTTCTGTATTTCAAGTCTCTGATTGGCTAATCCTAGTCCAATAGAATACCTGCATTTTACTAAAGCATTTTTTGGCTGTTGATTGGGTATTTTTAAACTGTCGCAACATTTACATTATCGCTGCCCTAATCATGACTAGTAACATTCAAACTCTCAAACTCATTATTGCCTCAAGGTTACCTAATTGTTAGCAACGTTAAACTTACTATTCTCACATCTCTTACATTATTAAATTACGTAATGCATTCACATAACATTATTGAACATGTTTACAACAACATAAGCATATGCAATGACTGTTACATACATTTTTTTAAAAAACTATTACATACATATTACTTCAAGGCGGACTGTTATTGAATTTACATATTGCATAATTTAATTAAATTATTCAAGTGTTAAAAATACTGTCTCTTCATGTTGGCCACTAGGTCACGGGTTCAAGCCCGGCAGAGGGCGATAAATTTTTTCGGCGTAAAAATCCTTAGCATGGCTTACTTCGGAAGGGAAGTAAAGCCGGTGGTCCCGTGTCGTAGATTTACGGCACGTAAAAGAAACTCAAGCCTGATAAAGAGGTCTCGGAACAAAATTTCCAGTCTTTCATGCCAATATAGAATGGGACGCTATGGACCATAGTAATTAAAGAGCGTCCATAAATAAAACTCAATTTAATTTATTTCTGTCTGTCTGTGAACAGTATAACTCAAAAACGAAAAGTCGGGTAAATATCAAACTCGGTATTTGAGTTTAGCATCTTCCATGGATGCGACACCTAGTTTTTAAAGAAAATTCCGCATTCCAGGCTACCTTTTACATGGAACATTTTCTAAAATTTTTATTTTCCCAACAATGGCTGTAACGATTTTGATTAAAATATTATATGTTTAAGATATTTTCATGGCAAATGAAATGTATATCTTGAATTTTCTGGAATAAGTACTCTTTATTCTGAATGACTTTTGCATAACTGGTAAACCGTAAGAGATAGACCACATTGTACTACACAAGAAACGTAGATCTCTTTAAAACACACAATTTATATCATATACATTTTTTGTGGAGTGAACCATTTTCGAGATATTCCTTGTTATATTTGTTTGAATTTTTCAATACTTATACTTTTTTCCTAATAGGAATTCGTTATTCACTGTTTATGTCCTGGACATACAAAGAGAATGGAATTTTCCACGTAGCAACCAGCTCTTAAAGGATTTGACTATCGTTTAAACCCTACCAATTCCCCTTGCACCCACAAGAAAATTAGCAATAAGATGAACATCTCGATTAACATGAAGTAAATGGAGAATAAGCGTTTGTAAACATGGTTTGTACAAGAGCAGAGAAAGTCATGTGAGTACAAACACATTAGATCTTTTACAGAAATATTGTAACTAACCCATTCCTTCAGAATCAATTTTAACAAAGAGCTGTCTAGATATCGTTTACAATGAAACCTTGGTGGTCATTCGAGACAAAATACGCGATTCGTGCATATGGTGGTGTGTGGATGAAACTGCTGACGCAGTGGGTAGATACATACAGATTTGATAATCGGTAGAATGAATCCTACTATTCCTCATCTTCTGAGGAACCAACAGAAAAAGTAAACCACAAAGAGATTGCTTATTTCATTGATGAAGGTCTTCAGTTTCTGTATCCTGGCGGAGTTGATGATTCAGAAGTCCCTGTCTATAGCGATGCTACTGCTTGCATGGTTGCCGCTTCTCCTCTATTGCAAACATTCTGCCCCAGTTTAATTCATATTAATTCTTTAGCACATGCTGTACACAGAATAGTTGAAACAATTATAAATGAATTTTCTTAAGTCAACAGTATTATTTCAAATATAAAAAGGTATTCTCTAAAGCCCCATCACAAATAGCACTACACCGACAAAAACTCCCTTCAGTCCCCAGTAACTACAATATGTGGGCACGTGGATTGATGATGTTGTACGTTATGCAGATCATTTAGAAAAGATAACTAGTAGTAGGGAGTGCAGCAGGTGTAACAGTTGTAAAAGAATTGTTACAGGATAGTAGTGTGCAAAGGGACATTGGCTACACCAGTTCTACTTATTCATTTCTGTCTTCTTGTATAACACAATTAGAAGCAAAAGGAAAATTCCTTAGTGAACAACTTGAAGTTGTTAAAGAAGCAGATTTAAAATTAAAGGTGGACCAAGAAAGGTTGAGGATAAATGAGTAAATGTTTTGATTGAAAATACTGGGCTTCACCTTATGAGTACATCATGTGATGTGATGAATGGGAAAGATGTACTTCTCCCTAAAGAAATCAGCTTGGAAAATGTTGCTAAATTTAAATATACACCAATTATTTCAGTATCCGTGTTAATATCTTTTTCAGCTTACAAAATGGTTCTCTCCAACAAAAGACAACGTTTCAGACCGGAAAATTTGGAAAAAATTCCGGTTATATATTGTAATTCCAATTATGAATAATGTTTTAATAATTGCGAATCCTATGCTAAATTAATAAAAAAGATAATTTTAATGTAATATTCACACATAAATACCCATGTGTCTAAACACAATAATTGTTTTCATTGTTTTTAATATTGTAACCATAATGCTGAACAATTTAAAAAACACTGATTAATTGCACATTTATATATTTTTGGTTTTAATAGGTAGAAAAATGTTTTAAATGCAGAAAATTTTATGTATAACTGCACAGAATTGTATTTTTAAGTGCCTAAAACTGTATTTTTAGTACCTATTTTGATAATTTGAGGGCCTATTTTAGGTGCCTAAAAGTTGGTTTTTAAGAGCCTAAAAATTCTCGGTCTAGCCATTTGATTTTTTTGTTAAAGGTCTTCAAACGTGTACTTTCAGTGGAATTTCGTAACGGAACTTTTGTATTGCATTACTTCCTTACGAAAGAAGAGAGAGATAGTGTTACACCTGATCTACCGAATTTTAGAATTCATCTATGGATTTTCGCAGCCAAGGGCTTGGCATCGTTGACTGACAGACACAGTTCCGTAATAAATGTATGATACTCGTAGTAATTTATTGAACCACCTGCTCCCCTGTGCTTCACATCGGCATGTTCAGCAACACAGCATGACAGATGTAGATGTCAACTAGACATGTTCATGGAGGACATGAGTTTGAAACCTCCCTTTCAGCTAATTGTATGTGGTTTGCATCCTCACTCCGCGGTTAAAAATATCAGTTGTTGAAATTAAATAATCACAACAGTAATTAGAGATATTGAGATAACTCATTTTGCAATACTTGTTCTTTTTTTTAATTTATTTATTTTAAGTCGCTTTAACTCACAAAGTCTATTGGCGACTCTTACATTAATACGGTGGTGGTTGAACATTAATAGATTTCTAAGGATATAAATACATAATATAATTTGGTAATAAACAGATAATGCTTTTTTATGTGAACAATACAATTAAAGAACAGTTATAATTATATTATAATTGTTTTAAATTTCATAATATAGTTGTATATTTTGTAAGAACATCATAATCTTTTTATACACTGTTGAATCATTAAGAAAGCTAATATTATTTGGGATGTTATATGTTTTCCATTGGCATTCTGTGAGTACATGGAAAGCTGTCAATGGAGTTTTGCATGTTGAACACTGCGGCTGAGTTTCATTGGTGATCAGATAGCAGTGTGTCATCTTTGTATGTCCAATTCTTAAGCGGGTAATGATAACGATGTTTCCTGTTTAAGTTTGTAAAATACATTTTTTTTGAAGATTCTTTTACAGTAAATAGCTTGTTTCCCTGATTTTGAGACCATATTTTTACTATGAAGTAATGATTTTGGCTCAGATATATAGGGCTATGTCTGAATGGCTTGTTATCTCTGAATTAAATGTTGGTTTTAGCTGCTTTGTCCACTCTCTCATTGTCTCGTATTTGTTGGTGCGATGGAATCCAAAACAGTATCATTTGTTATCCTTGTTCCATTGCTTGGTTATATGACATCTGTATTTCTTGGATAAGTTTGTTTTCTGTATGTATACTTTGAGTGGCTAAGATAACACTTTTTGAATCAGAAAAAATTATGTACAGTTGTTTATGGAATTCTGTGCTTTATTTTGCACATCGAGATATAGAAATTTAGAACAGAAATGTCTGGTTTATTTATACGGTAATTTCTTGCTTTCCAATCACACTGTGACCTACATAGATCTATTGTGGTTATCAACCCCCAGGAGGAAGGGATAAAGTGAAGGAACCACAGGGGGCTACAGCAGACAGGTCACAGAGACGCGAGTAAGTCCCTAATGATTCCAGACTCGAAGACACGTCCCACTGCTGAGTTGTCTAGAGATGCGATGATCGACCCGTCGGCCATGCAACCTTCTAGTGTCCACAGGGAGTACTCTTTCCTCTGAGCAAACATCCGCGCCATCTACCTGTACGGCCATGCGCCACTAAACCTGGAAGCGTATCTGAAAGATCAGAAGGAAACGCAATGAAAGGGAAACGCTGCAAAGAAAATCGTGCTAGATGAGAAAGCACCTCAGTATTCGCCTACCGACCAGGGAAAACCACGCAAAAAATCCAAAGTCGAAGGGAATCTAATCTGGACCTTCTGAATGCGAGCCACACGTTACCACGGAGTCCTCTGCCATGGTTTTGTTTAGGAGATAGAAAAATTCTTTTGTTTAGACTAAGCCTATTTGCCATCACGCAGAGTCTGATGGCGGTAAAAAACATCCTTTTAACCATATTTTTAGTGACCTTCCAGCACTTCTGCTTTCTGTTGTTCTTTGGTCTCTTGCTATGTTAATCAATCTTGTTTACTCTACTCTGCCAACCTGATCATTCCAATGTTTCTTTCTTTTTTTACAAGTTTTATTATATCCGTTATATGACATTCTTTTCTTATATCTTCATTCTGTCCATTCTTGTTTTCCCTATACTTGCTCTTAATGTATTCATATTTTGTGCTGTTCTGAGTAACTGTTTAGTTTTACTGTTTTCTGCCCTTGTTTCTGTTCCATACGCTAATACAGGTCTTCTTATAGTTTTCTGAATGTTTATTTTACTTTCAGTGTACAAATATTTATTCTCCAAATAGTGTCTCGTAAATAATCTGATATTTTTGCTTCTCTGCGAACTTGATATTTAACCTCTTCTTCGGATTACCTTCCTCTTTGTAGGATTTTCACCCCAAGGACTTAAAAGCCAATGCCTTGGGTCAGTGCCTGTCGAGGAGAAAGCAAACACTGTATCATAGCATATCCAGGATAGGTGATCAGCCCAATGCCTGGTATGGTGGTGAAGAATAAGGAAATGAAACATAGTGATGAAAGGGATGATGGAAAATTCGCGGATCAAATTATCTAACGCAGCATTAGCCTAGCGACCTAGAAAAACCGTGGTTATATTGGTCCGCCCCGGGGGATTTGAACCCGGGACTCCCAAATGCGGACCACAGACATCGCCTAAGCCATTCCGCTCGGTCCTGGTGTTTAACTTCAATTATGCTTTGACAAGTTGATACAGTTACTCCCAAATATTGAATTGCATTGCTTGCTCAATGATTTTACCCTCTGATTTATAATTTGCGTCTTACAGGTTCTTTGGATATACACATACAAGTAAACTCTATTTTTAAAAATATCAGGCATCACCTGAATTGAAATCAAGTCAGCGACTCCTTATTCCATCATATTACGAAGCACTGGCATGAGTTAGTAAGGCACGAACTCGTGAACCGGAGGTCTACTGTTCAAACTCCGCCAGAACCGCCCTCTCTTTCTTTCTCTCTCCCTCTCCCCCTCTCTCCTCTTTCCCAGATTTTCTTCCCTCCTCATAACTGGCAATTGTCCTAAACTGGCCCGTGGAACGTTTCTTTCCTATTTCCTTTCCCAATTATTTCATTTCATACATCATCAGCGTTCACCGTCTGTAATTCCGTATGCAGTAAGAACGAACGTTAAACACTACTAAAATAAAATACTATGAAGCAAAACATAAGGCTTTGGCAAGGAGGAATGTTTTATTTTCTGCCATTGATGTATCATTTACCGAAATTTATTGCTCATAGCTCCAAGCATCAAACAGAATTGCAAATGTTACGTAGCCAACTAGTCTACACTTAGTTATGATATAAGAGTGTATACTGAGATCAATACCTTTTATTAAAATCATTTAAAAAGACTTGGATACCGCTATTATTCCTTTGTATAATACGGTAATAATAAATCCGTTTCTAGGGAAAAATTACAAGAAATGTCATGAAAAGCTAGTGGGGGACTTCAGCTGCATCAGGCTGCATTTAGATGGAGGAAACAAAAGACGCCGCTTGCAGTGAAGTACCACAGTTCGGTTCTACATGGAATGAGGGCAATTAGTCCTTGAGCGCAAATGCAGCATTTCACGTTCTCCACAGACTCCGAACTTGGAATGTCTGCATTAGATTAGACAACTCGATTTTAGCATACTCTATATAAACTATACATTTTATTGTAAACTTATGTAGTCGTAAATATCTCCGTTTTCAACCTAAACTAAATTTACCCGGACTGGAGCGGTGATTTTGTACTAGGGTCCATGTATTTTATCGTTCCAGGCTGGTGTAAAGAACCTGAGTCGGGCATGCTGCCATTCAAAGTCTCGTATAGACAGTGAAAAGACGGGTGGCATTATTGTGTGTGGTATTAACTGTGTTTCAGAACAGCAGCTTTGAGCTCAGTTATCCGCTTGTGTCAGTTGCTATATAGAATGTCTTAAAAGATAGGATCTATAAAGCTAATCCGCGAGCATTGGATGAATTATAGAACAACATTCAGTGAATTCATTCTTCATTCACACGTGTTTTATGTAGGCTAAAGTTGGAAAGGTAGAATACAGACTCAAAAATGCAATATCTTAGCCGGGATTTGAACCACGGATCTTCGGCTTACTGTACGCTGCTCTAAGCAGCTGAGTTACCATTACAATATACGACGGCTGCCCCAGAAGTACCCGACCTAACAAAGAAAACACATACATTTTGGGAAAAAACATCTTTAATTCTTTACATAGTCTCCTTTCAGCTCATTACACTTTTCCCAGCGATGTTCAATAGCTTCGATACCCTGTTTATAGTGAGAACCGTCGAGTTCTGCAAAATAGACATCAACTGCAAACTCCATCTCTTCACTGCTGGTAAATCTTTTACCACTAAGCCATTTCTTCAACTTTGGAAACAGAAAATAATCAGAGGGAGCTAAATCTGGCGAATAGGCTGTATGGGGAAGCAATTCGAACTTTAACTCATTGATTTTGGCCATGGTGATAATGGATGTGTGAAATGGTGCATTGTCTTGATAAAACGGAGCTTTCTTTTTCGTTAAATTTGGCCGTTTTTGCTTGATTTCATCATTAAAACGCGCAATAAGTTTGCATAATACTTGCCATTGATGCTTTTTCTTTTTGAAGATAATCAATGAAAATTATCCCACGCGCATCCCAAAAAACTGACTCCATGACCTTGCCTGCAGATGGAACTGTCTTCGCCTTCTTTTGAAACGAACTCTCCCCTTTCAATCCACTGCTTTGACTGTTCCTTCGTCTCGGGTGTGAAGTGATGGGCCCATGTTTCATCCATGGTTATGAATCAACGCAAAAACTCGGCTTTATTGCAGCGAAACATCGCCAAATACTCGAATGAAACATCCTCACGACGCTACTTTTGTTTCATTGTGAGTAAACGCGGCACCCATCTTGCGCACAGCTTTCTCATGTCTAAAATTTCAGTTAGTGCGCAATGTACAGCACTTTTTGAAATGCCTATGATGTCTGCTAGCTCGCGCACTTTCAGTCGTCGGTCAGCCAATACCATTTTGTGGATTTTCTTCACAATTTCTGGCGTGGTCATCTCATTTGGTCGACCACTGCGATGTTCGTCTTGACGGCTCGTACGGCCTCGCTTAAACTCTGCTACCCAATATTTTACTGTTGTAAACGAAGGAGCAGACTCCCTCAGAGTAGAATTTAGCTCAGCTTTAATGTTAGTTGGACTAAGACCTTTCAAATGAAAGTATTGTATCGCATAACGATGGCCACTTTTATCCATGTTTACAAATTCGCTGAGAGAGTTCACTATTAATGGCTGCCAAACAATTACTAAACATCGTAGCATCGTCAAACTTCAAACTTAAGCTTTATAAGGGTGGTAGTTTCTACCATAACCATTTGTTTGAAACAACAACCGCTATACTTACGTCAGGTCGGGTACGTCTGGGACTGCCCTCATATCGGTATTAAATGTGATTCAGTTGGGGGATTTAATGTCGTACCAATATGCTGCCCTGGTAGCTCAGTTGATTAGAGTAACGGCACGGTGAGCTGAAGATTTGTAGTTCAAATACAGTCTATGGTATTCAATTTTTGCAGTCTGATTCTACCTTTCCAATATTTAGTAAAATTAGCTAAACTTTCAAGCTTAGCTGCAGTGTGTTAATAAACAAGCATTTAGAATCTACAACCAATGCTTCATAGAGGAAAAACACTTTCAATATCGACTTAAGATAAACCGTTATGTACTTTGTCAGGTGAGGAGTGTGGGCGGTTGCAAGATGTACTGCTGCTCACATCCTACATCCGGAATGATAAAATTTATGCTCGATGGTGTTCTTTACCGTAAAACTATTTACGCACCCATTTCAAATTTCTGCACAAGAACTGGAATCTCCAATAAACATATTTTTTTATATAATTCTATCTCACTTGTATATGCTTTTATATTTCAGTGGAAACAAATTAGGGCTCATTTCACTAATTAATGTACACCGTTCTTAAAGCTTTAACACTGTAAATATCGTGCTATAAATTAAATATTTAAAACTAAACACTCAGATATCCTAAACGTTTATATAAAAATTACACAAACATGTAAGATGATACGCTTTTTTCTCGCACTGTAAGTAGGTATATTTAATCACCAATATTTTGTGTCTGGCATGTTTGGCTTTAGCTCAATCTGTATTCAAATACTGCATTACAGAACAAAACATTGCTACAGTTACTCCTCTAGTATTACCGTTACAACCTGGATTTATTTTCAACGATAAGCGATAACTTGAAGATAAATGGTAATTATTTGCGTCTCTCAAATTTTTGCTGGTTTAATGCATAGTAAACTAAAATAAGTCTCTTACCGGGGTTTCAATGTGTAATATTAGCTAGTTTTAAATAGTAGCTGCGATAATACCAAAGCTATGGTAAAGGACAGTGTGTGTCCACATAAAATCAATGGTGATATATGTGCATGGATCTCGACTGGACTTTAGTAGCAACTGTTTTACATTTAAACTAAAGAAAAGAAGACATACCGATTAAACGTTCAATCTATGTTTTTATGTTAGCAGACATATACATAATCAAACTATGGAATATTTGATAGAAAAGAAACATAATCTAAAGTTGTAATTTTTTGTAGTCTTTTTTTCAACGAGCTGAATGTTCATTATGATAGAAATGCCAACTGAAAGATTTATTGCAAAAAGAATAATTAAAGTACCCTTTAAATAATTCATTGCTTATCGAATAGAAAGTTATATTTTCTGAATCGCCAAATTTATTACAATATTTTGGTCATTGCATATATGAAAATGGCAATGAATTCCTGTAGCTGCACTCTCGTTATTACAAAAGTAAACAACCTGACTTTATAATCACTAAATAATTAACACCTGGAGCCTTCAGCTACAGAGTGAGTTTAGTCTAGGTTATATAAGTAAGACAATAAAATACCAGTATCCAAAGTTATAGAATTCCAGTATTATTAGTTTTAGGAGAACAATTGAAATTGTATTAAATTGGTTATATACAAAAGTAGAATTTGCCTAAATTAAATAACTACACGTTTTAATTTAATTTTTATAAGACAAATAGTTCGTTAGCTCATCAATTCATGTTATTAAGTTGTTCTATATTCAATTTTAGACCAGATTCCCTAATTTCTGCAAGACATTGAAAGAAAGTGATATATATATATATATATATATATATATATATATATATATATATATGTTCTCAAAACTACATTTTGGGGGGATTAACTGCACCTCCAGATACGCATTTATATTAACATTTCTACAATTTTATACAAATAGCAATTGTTACTATCTCTACTGCGTATAGTAGCAGCAGAAGTATTCCACACAAAAAATTCGATGTCGATATTTCACGAAAATATATGCTTTAGGCCCCCCTGAACTCGCAAAAAACATTTTTAGAGAAAAGCGCATGTGTGTGTGTCTGTGTGCATTACTGAGTGTGTCTGAACTCAAAAACGAAAAGTCGGTTAAAAACCAAACTTGCTATTTAAGTTCAACATCTTCCAAGGATGCGCCCCGAAGATTTTGAAGAAAATGCCCCCCCCACCCCAAACTACCCTTTACATAGAAAATGTTTCGAAAATTTTGGTTATTCAAAAATGGCTCTAACGGTTTGATTAAAATACCATATGTTTAAGATATTTTTATGACAAATGAAATGTTTCTTGAATTTCCTGGGAATAGCTTCTTAAGTCCTCTTCATTTTGAACGACTTTTCATAACTGATATACCTTAAAGCACACAATTTATGTCAAATGAATTTTATGTGCCTTTTAACCTTTTCGAGAAATTCCTGGTTATTGATTTGCATTTTAAAATGCTTACACTTTTCTCAAATGCGAGTTCGTCATGCAAAGGGAACGGAATTTCAAAGCCATTACATAGGAACCAGCTCTTAAAAGATTTGAATATGACTTAAAGCCTATTGTGTTCTCCTAATCCTGTTGTACCAATAAGGAAATATGCAAGAAGACAATTTCTCCAAATGTTTATCTCGATTAACAAGAAGTAGGTAGAAGAAAAAGCGGGTGTAAGAATAATTTGTACAAGATTGAGCAGAGAAAGTCATGCGAGTGCAACAAATCAGATTTTTAATCAATGGAGCAACCAAGGGTATACGAAGATTAACTCAACATTTGTGCTGTCCCTCCAACTGTACTGGTTTCGGCATTGCCCTAATATCGCTCCCGAGGGGGATAGAGACCACATTTTCGGTTTCGACCTCAAGACTGTTAGCACCCCTAGTGGACTGGGCGCTGAGCTACGACTCCTCTGGGAGACATTCTGAATTCACGTCCTCCTTTGTTACTATTTACTTGGAGGCAGTCGATCGACCGCTGTCCGGAAGCCAGATAGCAGCTTCGAGACCATGCGGAGTGATTTTCTAACCTCTTGGTGTTCTTACATTCTTCTTTCTTTCTTCTTTTGCTTCTCTGCAATTTTACTCTTTTGTATTCTTTCTGTTGTGAAACATTTGTGTATGTAATTTCTTATTTTTGTTTCCCCTTCCGTCATGTATAAAAAATGTAAGTTATTATAAACGGGTATTGGCAAAGGGCACAGGGTCGCTCCTAAATCAGTCCCCGCTCATACGTGGCGTGCTCATACTGTGCTTGTAGAGCACTCATAAGGCAGACTTAGATAGATGGCGCCGCAGTAACAGGTATTCGGGAGGTTCACGTTTGGGACGGCAACTCTGAACTTTGTTTTTTCGCGGTTTTCTCTGGTTGGTAAGCAAATGCTGGGATAGATTATACAATCCCATGGATTTTCCTATCTCTCATTCCCTGTCATTTCATTTCCTTTTCATGTTTCAGGGGAGTTGACGGCGAGTAAGGCGTGTGGCGGGGTTGAGGAACGGTGGTGTTTTGCCTTGGCGTTCGGTGTGTGACGGGTCACCAAAGAGAGGTAGGCCTGAATGTAAGCTTCAGGATGTCATTTCTGGAGACGTTAAGGATCCCGCCTGTGTCCTTCCCTTCACCCCTTCTTCCTGGAGGTCTCCAGAATCACAATAGGGTGTCATGTGTATTTGAGATAAAATGAGACAAAAATTAACCACAGCTATCACCCAAAGCCTATTTCACATAGCAACAAAGAAACACCTTCATCGCTTTGAAATTTAGCAGTGACTAATTTTTACTATTTCTAATGATTGGTAGTCCTAAACTCTAAGCGATATTTGTTAAAAATGGCTAACATTAGCCAAATTCCAGTTTCATTTATCGTGCTTCCCACAATATCTTGTGTCGGAGTCCAATTGTGAAATATTTCCATCTAGAATCCATATTTTCGACTGTTACTACTAGGGTTGCCAATCTCGGAGACGTTGGTAATTGCGATAATATTGCTGTAGTTTTTGTGATGCTGATTGGTCCTATACTTATAGTAATTGAGTATGCAATAATTAGATTATTATAGTTTTAAATCAACTGTGTAAATACTTCAGGTGCATTCATTTTTGTTAGAAGTAATGCGGTATTATTATGAATGTATGGTAAAATAATTCTAAAAATCGTAAATGATTCGGAGTATCTTGATAAAATACCCTAATTTGTTACCAATTTAAACCTACTTGAAATCAGTCAAAAATGTTCTTAATATTTCAAATCTGTGCATGCGCAACTCAAAGCTAAAAAATGCAAATTTTAGCGAGGCTCTCCATAATTTACTTCCAATTAGTTCCGGTTTCACCTTCAGCCAGATTCGAAGTATAGCTATAAATGTTTCTCAGATTCGTATAATATATTTATAGCTTATATATTATATAAGATTTTAAATGAGTAGGTACAGCGGTTCACCTAAAAATACTAAGTTTTTAAGATAATCTCAATTTTAACTACCCTTAATTTTGCATAAAATTCGAAAGATTTCCGACAAATTTCACTGCATCGGTTCAGGCTTACAAATGACATAGTGATGTTAATTGTCCTTATGAACTAGCTTATACACCTAAAAATTTCAAGCTCCTTCCAGAACTAAACCTAATTGCGCCACTGCACCTATAAGGGAATGCTAATACAAGACAGTGGGCATGGAAATAGAGAATCATTCCTCTACAAAACTTTGCAAGACAAATGAGGGTCAATTTCCTATGAGTGTGATGTAGAGAAAATGCTATGTAAAAAAACACTATGATCTCCTCAACGCCGATAAATAAAAATTTTGGTAATCCTATATAATTTAATATTTGAATGTATTAACACCTAAGTGTTGAGGCAAAATTTTTAACACTTAAATGATTTCAGTTCTGGTTATATAATGTGTAAATTCAATAACGGCCCGCCTTGAAGCAGTGTGTGTATGTGGTAGTTTGTAAAATGTATCTAACAGTCATTCCATAGGCTTATATTATTGTATGCATGTTCAATAATGTTATGTGAATGTATTGCGTAATTTAATAATGTAGGAGCTGTGAGAAATAGGTCAAAAGTTGCTAACAAAGAGGTAACAATGAGGTAAGCTTGGGTCAATAATGAGTAAGAAAGTTTAACAGTACTACTTGTGATTCTTGGAGCAACAATAATGTAATTTGTGACAGATTAAAAATAGCCAATAAACAACCAGAAAAAGCTTTAGTTAAATGTAGGTATTCTATTGGAGTAGGATTAGCCAATATCAGAGACTGAAAAGGAGAAAGTTTACAAATTTAGAAGGAGGACTTAGCACATGCACCTACGCAGATCCTTTGTGCCTAGGCCCCTGACGGGGCGCCCCCGGGAAGGAGGAATGAGGTGAGAGGAGACAGAGGGCGCCCGGACCAGGAGCATGGCAGGCAGAAGGCAGGGTCCCTACCATTTACAGATCCGAACTCCCACAGGGGGGAGTGGAGAGGCTGCACCAGCCAGGTGCTGGCTGGTGCAGCCTCTCCCCTCCCCCCTGTGGGCTTACACATCCTCCGGGACCCGGAGACCGCTCGCTCAGAGCATCCTTTTCCCTGCCATGCATACGCCGAGACCTCCTGCCGACACTTGCAACCCTGAAAGAAACCAAGCGGATGAAAGGTGAAGTGAAATGAGAAGTAAATGAAATAGTTGCACAGGAAAATCGGGGGACTTAATGATCCTTCCCAGTATTTGCCTGGCGACCCCGAAAAAACCCATGGGTCAGGAAATTCGTCCACGGGAATCGAACGACGTCCCAAATGCGGGCCTCAGACGTTACCGCTTAAGCCATCCCGCTCGGTGACATAAAATAAAGAAAATGCTCTTTAGTTTTATCAGTTTCTCCACTTTAATTCCCCTTAAGAGAGCCCGAAGTGTAAAGTTGCCAGTTGTGCCAACAGATGGCAGCCTCGCTCCATTTTTTTCCCAGTGTGCGTTAGAAAAGGGGAGTTGCTCTTCACTTAGAGACTGGGATTGCGGTAACGTCACTTTACAGGGAATTCAGATTAATGGTTTAGAGGCCCGTAATGTGATCCGGATCAATAGAACCTTCTTTCACGTTCACCTGACTCCATCACGGTTAAATCGTTGGCTATAAGTGGATGTCGCCGTTTTAGAGAGGGATTCCAGCTCATTAGGTAAGTCCTTGAGAAAGGCGGAAAATTACAATCTGGAACAGCGGTTCTGCAGCTTACAGATGAAGTCTTTAAACAATTTTAACGTACCGTGAAAGTACCATATTCTCAAACTTGGGATAAGGCTCTCAGGTTACACGCTTCTCTGACTCCTGTAAGAGAAATATTGTCGTCACAGCGAAAGAAATGCTGGACTCTAAAAAAACTATAAGTCTTTTCCGCCAAAATAGATTGTAAGTTTTCTGCGGTCCAACCGTAGTCACGAGCTCATGGTAAACAAGCGATAGCTCTATTTACTTTCTCTACCACATATCTAGTAGGTAGAGAAGGTATTGCATTCCACCAGATCTCGCCCTGTGTGGTCTAGGACTACCGTACTAGCTCTAGTTCCCGAGGTCGCGGGTTTAAACCCAGCAGAAGGCGATAGATGTAAAAATCCTTAGCATGACTTCCTTCGGATGGTGGTCCCGTTCTAGATTTAGGCAGTTAAAAGAACCTCAAGCCTGATAAACAGGCCTCTGAGCAAAATGTCCAGTCTTTCACGCCCAATATACAGGGAGAGCCAAAAAACTACGAACCGGCTGCGCGAAGTTTTTCCTGTCCGCGTCCTCGGCGCTCGTTGCCGTCTGCCCTATCATAGAGAGGCGTGGATGAAACCATACAACCTTTTTAAAACTACTGTTAAAGACTTTACTAATCAACTTTATGAAAGGAGATGCTGAAACTGGCCATCGTCGTTGTCCATACATTTTTGGCACCCCTTTAGGAAACTATCCATCACTCGCCGTAGTTCACGTTGAGAAATGCTGGCAATTTCCTGGCGGATATTTTGTTTTAATTCTTTCAGAGTGTGTGGGTTTGTCTTGTACACTTTGTTTTAAGTTGCCCCAGAGATAGGGGTTAGGTCGGGGGACCGAGGGGGCCACAAATCTCTACTAATAATTCTGTCCTCAAACACACTTTCAATTGTTCTCATCGAAATATTGGTCGTAAGAGCTGTTGCAGAGTCTTGTTGAAAAAGGCAAAATCGCGCTCCCTGTATTTAATTCTCTAAAAACAGAGGGCAAAATGGTATTCACGTATGCACGGGTGTGAACTATTGACTCGAAAAAAATGGCCAGCATTCCTCAATGTGAACTACGGCGAATGATCATAGTTTCCTAAAGAGGTGCCAAAAATGCATGGACAATGACGGTGGCTAGTTTTAGCATCTCCTTTCATAAAATTGGTAAATAAAGCCTTTAAAAGTAGTTCTAAAGATGTATGATTTCATCCGCGGCTTTCTATGATAGCGGCAGACGGTAACGAGCACCAAGGACGCGGACAGGAAAAAGAGTCTTGGTAGTTTTTTGGCTCTCTCTGTAGAATAGGACACTAAGGGCCATAGCAGTTAAAGAGCGTCCATAAATAAAACTCAGTTTAATTTTTAATTCCACCCAAAAATTTGACATCGGAATTTCACTGGAAACACAGGTTTTGAGCCCCCTCAATCCATAAAAACAATTTTTTCTTTCTCTACTACGTATAGTAGGTAGAGAAAGTATTGCATTCTACCAAAAAATTCGATACCAAGATTTCATTGAAAATACATATTCGAGGCGCCCTGGATTCAAATAAAGCATTTTTGGAAACATTCCGTGCGTGTGTCTATGTGTGTCTGTGAACTCAACAACGAAAAGTCGGATAAATACTAAACTTAGTATCTGAGTTTAGTATCTTCCAAGGATCCAACACGAAGATTTTCAAGAAAATCTCTCCACTGTAACTACCTGGAACATTTTTCGAAAATTTTGGTTTTCTAAAAAGCGGCACTAACGATTTTGATTAAAATACCGTATATGAAAAATATTTGCATTCCACATAAAATGTAATATCTTGAAATTCCTGGAAATAGCCTAGGAAGTCCTCTTCATTGGAAAGGAATTTTGCATAATCTTGTATAACTTGTAAACGTTAAGCGATAGACGAAAACGTACTATACAAAAACTGTAGATCTCTTTAAAACACACATTTTATTTAAAATAAGTCTATTTGTGGCTTAAGCCGTTTCTGAGATATCCGTTATTAAGGTCGAATTGTACAATACTTATTCTTTTAAAGTCCCATGGGTTTTCGTTGCTTCTCGCGACTGCATGGAAACAATATGGAATTTTGAGGCCAGCATATAGCGTCCAGTCTTAAATATTTAAATATCGCCGTTCTCTTTGTATCCTAATGAAATATATAATGTTTATTTGGATTAAATGTAGTAAATATAAAAACATCTCTAGTAAGAATAGTTTGTAGATCCACTAATAAAGATAGAGGGCTGAGAAAGTCATGTGCACGTATCACATCAGATTTTTATAAAAAGGTCCTTATATGCGCCTGTATGTCGTATGGTGTGTGTATGTCTATGAACAGTATAACTCCAAGAAACTCGGATAAGTACCAGACTTGGTATTTAAGTTCAGCATATGCCAAACATGCGACATGAAGCTCTTCTGGTAAATCCTCCCTAAAACTACCCTCTGCATTGAATATTTTTAGTTAATTTTGAATTTCTGAAAAACGGTTCTAACGATTTTGATTAAAATAGCATATATATAAGATATTTACATGACAAATGAAATGCATATCTTAAATTTTCTGGAAATACCCTGTTAAGTCCATTTCAACCGGAAGGAATTTTGTATACTCTTATTCAACTGGTAAATCTTAAAGACTTACACAAAAAATATACTACACAAAAAATGTAGAACTCTTTAAAACATAGAATTTATTTTAAATAACCTTTTTGTGCTATCAGTCATTTCTGAGCTATCTGTTTATTGGTTTAAATTTTTCAGTACTTTTGTCATTTCTTTAAGATGCTTTCTTTCACTATTCATTTGTTTCTTGTTATGCCTAGGAAAGAGTATGGAATTTCAAGGCCAAAATATTGACTAACGATTCGGTTTCCTCTATCCCCTTGTATCTACAATGAAATGCGTGATGAAGCTATTTCTGCAAATGCTTATCTTGAGTGAAATGATATAGATAGAAAACTCTGTGTTACATTCACATGACCTTCTCTAACCTCTATCGCTTCTTAGTGGATATACAAATTATTCTTAAAAAGGTTTATTTTCCTATCTACTTCATTTTAATTCAGATAAACATTTCCGGAAATAGCTGCATAACACATTTCGTTATAGATACAAAGGGAATAGTGATAGTCAAATGTTTAAGAACTGAACACTAGTCGCTGGCCTTAAAATTCCATGACATCGCGAGAAACAGCTGAAAATGGACAGGACTTAAAATAATGCCCAAATACTGAACAGTCTGAACCATTAATAATGGATATCTCGGATATGGCTAATTCCACAAAGAAGTTGCTTGAAATAAATTTTGTGTTTTAAAAAGATCTACATGTTTTGTGAGTGTGCTTTCGTCTATAACAATGCTTACTAGATATACAAGATTATACAAAATTCTTTTCGAATGAAGAGGAGTTCATAGGGTATTCCCAGGAAATTTAAGGTATACATTTTATTTGTCTAAAACAAGTTCCAGGTAAAGGGTAGTTTGAGGTGAGGAATTTTCTTGAAAATCTTCGCGTCCCATCTTTGGAAGGTAGTGAACCTAAATAACAAGTTTTCGTTTTTGATTTATACTGTTTTTGAAATATCAAATGGTTCAAATATTAGAATGGATAATAGAATAAACAAACCATAAGATGTACTTTACAAGTGGTTGTCTATGCTGTAGTGTTGCGTTATTTCTAAAGAAGTCAATAGTTTGATATTTGCTATAGCAGCTATGTTACTGTAAGTGTAACAAATTATACAAACTGAAAGACACATGCTTGACTTTCAAACATCGCAAGACATTCTGAATTCCTTGCACTTTCTTCTGACTTAACAGCCTTGGATTTTTATCACTGGAAAGCCCTAAAATATATGGTGTATACCTATTATCCTGTCACCATGCTGGCTCGACATAAACTAAAGATGTGGGCTTAACCCTCTCAGTGCCTGGGTTCGAAGTATAAGCAAGTGGGTTGATGTGTGATGTTACAGGTAAATTAAAATTATAGGTTTTGGAGATGAATGTATCATGCATGACACAATGCAGGAAAAAAAGGGAAAAAATATTCTGATGTGTTACATTTACATGACCTTCTCTACTCATTCTTCAGCAAACTGTTCTTATAGAAGCTTATTTTCTTGTCTACTTCTTGTTAATAGGGATAAATTTCCATTACACATTTACATCTTTCATTGTATGTATTTTATGTGATTGGCTTTGAATTTCCATGCTCTTTGCACGACCACAAGGGAAAAAAAAGAACAGGACTTACCGACTGAAGAAAATTTAAGTATTTGAAAATTCAAACCAATAATATATATATATATATATATATATATGTATATGTATAGCAACATTTTGTCTGTCTCTTACGGTTTACCAGTTATACAAAAGTTATTCAGAATGAAGGCTTCACAGGCTATTTCCAGGAAATCAATATATACATTTTATTTGTCATGAAAATAGCTTAAACATGTGGTATTTTAATCAATTTTTATAACCATTTTTCAGAAATAAATTTAAAAATTACGAAATTTATTTGACCTTAATTGGGACGGGGGGGGGTTCTTGAAAATCTTCATGTCATGTTCTTGGAAGGCCTTGAACAGTATACATTTTGGGATTTAAGCAACTTTTCGTTTTTGAGTTAATGCTGTTCACAACGAGTGGAATGGCTCAGGCGATAACGTCTTTGCCCGCATTCGGGAGGTCATAGGTTTGATTCCCGCGGCCAACCTCTCTGACCCATGGGGTTTTCCGGGGTTTCCCCGGGTCACTAGGCGAATACCAGGAAGATTAATTACATCCCCCTAATTTCTGTCCCTGCATTTCACCTACATTCTCATTTTACTTCACCTTTCATCTGCTTCTCTATTTCAGGTCGGCGGGAGTCTCGGTGTTGTATAGCAGGGGAAAATGACTCTTCGTCCCCCAGAATGGGGGCGGTCTTCGAATCCCGGGTCCCCCAGGGGATGTGCAAACCCGCAGGGGGAGGGGAGCCGGTTGCACCGCTGCCATCCGGAGAGTTTCTATCTGTAAAAGGTAGCGTCCCTGACCTCTGCCCTGTCGTGTTCTGATCCGGCTGCCCTCTGTCTCCTCTCATCTCACCCCTTCCCCCCGTGGGCTCCATTAGTGGCTGTAGGTCGAGGTGCTAAGTCCCCCTCCGCAGTATGTCCTATGCTGTTCACAAACATACACAAGGATACACATGGATCTTTAAGTAAAAATTATTTTTGGTTTTTGGATTGAGGGGGCCTCCAGTGAAATCTAATTTTTTGGGTGGAATACACTCTACCTTCTGGTTAGAGAGAGTAAAAACCTTATCAACGACCATCTTGTAACAAGCGATTCTTTGTAGTTCATTTAAAAGAACCGAGATTAAAGGAAATTGGATAACGCTTCGAAAATTGGCATACATATTTATATTTTAGTTTTTTTATAGTTTTTATTTATGGACGCTCTTTAACTGCTGCGATCCTTAGCGTCTCATTCTATATTGGGCGTGAAATACCAGTAATTTTGCTCAGAGGCCTCTTTATCAGGCTTGAGGTTCTTTTACGTGCCATGCTTAGAATTTTTACGCCCGAAAAAATCCTCCCCCGGGTTTGAACCCGCGACCTTGGGAATTAGAGGCCAGCATGGTAACAATTACACTACGGAGGACGACATATATTTTAGTTAGTCAAGAGAAAAGTAAGTAACAAGTATGGAAACTGCCGATTTTTTGTCTAAATTCAGTAATGCATCCCCTTAAAGCATTAATTGTTTTACGTAATGGCACATGCACATAGACGAAGACGTACTCTTCCTTCTTTTCGACCACACTTGAAACGGCTTCCACATGCCTCATCATCGCCGTGTACTCAACCTCCCTCCTGATTGTTGGACAGCAAAGTGACGTGCCGAACAAGGTGTCAAGATTAGCTAAGGCACCGCAGTCTAATATCCCACAACCCTTGTGTAAACTTCTTAGGCTTACATAGTTTCTGCTGAGGCATAACAAAGAAGAAAGAGGAAAAATTCTGCCAGCAGACTTTCCGTATCGTCATTGTGCAGCTAACCAAAGGCCGTCTCTGTATACCTTCCTCTTTTTTTGTTCGTCTGTTCGTATGTGTTTGTGTTGCATCGATTATCTATGACCAGAATAGAAACCCCCACTACTCTCTCTCAAATTTCTCCGATGAAGGCTGACTTGGAGTATGTTACAGGAACCATAACTATGGGAAGGAGGGGCGGGAGGGGGAAGCAGAAAGTTTTGTTCGGTGGGACTGGGGACACAGATAGCAAACACATTCCCTAGAAACAATGGTACTGCCAGAATCTCCAAGAGGAGAACTTCAGTTATTTCTGGAGTCTGCCAAAATATGGTATTTCATATTCTGAACTATGCCTGCAGTGTTAACTTTCATTTTAAAAATAATCTTATGTGTTGCATGAACTTCTCTACTCGTTCTTCTGTAAACTATTCCCACAAAAGCTTAAATACTTTTTTTCTTTTAGACAAATGGCCTAAAAGCAGAACTTTTAACAAGTACACACGGACTAAACGCTTTACATTAGCACACTAGTGCGATACAATGTTTATACCATTCCATTATGACCAGCTTTTGTTTAAAGTCCAATCACGTGGCATTTACCCTTTGTATTTAAACATGTTTAAAAACTCGACTTGGTTTGATTAGATTTTATCTTTTATTATGTCGTATTACATGACTAATTTCTCATGGTGGTCGCATTATCTTTTCACAATGCAAATCGTCATACTTAAATTTATCGCAATTCGTTATGGCAGCCCTGTGCTCTCTTTTTATCCAAAACGTTAGTCTTTTATCTAATATAACCTACATAAGGATTAAATAGCGGCAATTATGAATTCAGAAGTAACGGAAATGGAAGAGCCAGGTGAAATTACAGAAGCAATAGAAAGAATAACGCTAGAAGTACTTACCCAAAAAATCCAGAAAACAATATGATATACCATTTAATCGCTTCATTGCCTGGTGTAAGGTAAAACAAGTTAAAAATAATTTCACTGAAAATGACTGCTTTTGAATCAACAAAGCCTCAAAGCATCTGACATTCGCTGCACACGAGAGTTGATTTCGTGTTTATCGTCAATACTTCTTTCAACAATCTCCCTATACACATGAGTTGATCTTGTTCTAAACGGGATTTCTCTTAGTTTCAGGAATTAATATAATATTATTAATATTTTACAAATTCGAGCGATGTCTAAAAAATAATATATGTCACACTGTTAAAAGTGGTTTTATTTTGCTCGTAGGATTGCGAAACTCGGCCTATGTCCTTCGTTTCGCAAACATTCCTACTCGCAATATAAAACCCTACTTTTAACACTTTTATCATAATCTACTATTCTGTTTACTTCTTATTAATCGAGATATACTTTTATTACATTTACACACTTCGTTGTAGGTATGAGAAGGATACAGTAGGCTAAAGTGTTAGTCATATTTTTAAAAACGGCGCCTGTGTTGGCTTTCAAATTCCATGCTGTTTTACTGCGCACAAGAAAAAATGAATAGCGACTTGCCACCTGTAAAAAGTATTCTAAAATTCTAACCAATGACAAAGAATACCTTGATAATGGTTCACGCCGCACAAAAATTCTATTTGACATAAATTAATGTGCTTTAATGAGATCTAAATTTTTTTGTTTATCTCTTACGATTTACCATTGTCATTCAGAATTTAGAGGAATTCATAGGCTATTCTTCATGCAAATTCACTGCCGTTTGTGAAAATTGCAACACCAAGAAAGAATTTCCCGAAAAACTCCAAAATTTGTGGAAGTGTAGAAGAGTGTGCAAGCAATAAGTGATTAGTCTGAGCAGAGTCCTCTCGTGTCGTCCGACAAGGTGAGAGTTGCGCCCAGTGTAGTCAGTGCAGAGCTGTCAAACAAGGTGGAAACAATAAAGTGAATGCCAGTATGCCTCGTTGACGTCAAAGGGAGCCATATCGACATGCAAGTGAGTTCGAACGGGGCAGAATGATCGGTCTCGGAGAAGCGGGATTGTCATGCCGTGACATTTCGGCTCGTACAGGGCATGCTGCTACAACAGTGTTGCGTGTGTGGAAGCAGTGGATAGATGAAGGTCGCACGCAGCGAAGAGTGGGTACTGGACCACGCAACATGACCACAACACAGGATGACCGTCATCTTGTCCGCATGGCCATAACGGACCGTACAGCTTCATCCACAGTGTTGGCTCGACGCTGAAGCAATGCAACAGATGTGAACTTGTCTGCATCAACGGTTCGCCGCCGTCTGCTGCAGGTTGGACTGGTTGCATGCATGCCACTACGTCAGCTTCCATTGTCCAGAAACCACAAGCTCCTCCGACTGCAATGGGCATGTAAACACCGTTACTGGGGTGTTCAGTGGCAAAATGTAGTATTTTCGGACGAGTCCCGCTTCAACGTGTCCTACAGGATGGCCGCATACGTGTCCGGCGGTACCGTGGTGAGCGCAACCTGGAGGGCTGCATTGTTGAGCGACATAGCGGACAAACACCAGGTGTGATGGTTTGGGACGCCATTGGTTACAACAACCGATCTCCCCTCCTACGAATTGAGGGCAGTACTTCAGGCCTGAGGTACTCCCCCTGCTTCAGGCATATCCACAGGCCACATTTCAACAGTACAATGCCCGGCCAAATATTGCGAGGAATGTACAAGCCTTCTTCGAAGAGTGACGCGTACCATTGCTTCCCTGGCCTGCACGTTCGCCTGAGATGTCGCCCATCGAGCAAGTCTGGGATATGGTTGGTCGGCACCTGGTGCGTCACGGTCTTCCAATAACCAGTGTCAGGATTTGTGGGCTCGAATACAAACTGCGTGAAGGGAAATCCCTAAGGAACTTATTCAGAACCTTTTTGATTCCATGCCTCGGCGTATAGCAGCTCTTTGCAGCGCATGGAGGCTAACCAAATACTGAACATTAGGACTCTTAAGGCCATGAATAGATTTAAAATGTTTATCATTTGTTACTTGTAGTGTACCTAACCTTTGGTATTAAATTCATTTCATTCATGCATTTCCTTCTTGGCGTTGCTATTTTCACAAACTGTAGTGTATATTAAGTGTGTGGTATTTTAATAAACATCTTTTAAGCCATTTTTGAGAGTAAAAAAAACAGAACATAAAAGGGTAATTAGGTGACGGATTTTCTTGAAAATCTTTGGAGGATGCTGAACTTAAATTCGAATTTTGGTATTTAACAAACTTTTTGGTCTTTGAGTTATGCTGTACACACATATACTCACACTCGGAAATTTTACTAGGTTAGTTTGTAGTAGAGAAAGTAAAAATAATGCCAGCTATCATCTTTCTGCGTAATCTTCGACGAAAAAAAAATGAGTTGTATTTATTGACGCTCTTTAACTGCTATGGTTCTTAGCATCCCGTTCTACATTGGGTGTGAAAGACCGCAAACTTTGCTCAGAGGCCTCTTTATCAGACTTGAGGTTCTTTTACGTGCCGTAAATTTACGACACGGGATCAGCGGCTTTATTTCCCTTTCGAAGGAAGCCATACTAAGGATTTTTATGCCTCCGCCGAGGTTGAACCCGTGACCTTGAAAACTACAGGTTAGCATAGTACCACTAGGCTACGGAGGAATTATTCTTAAACGAAGGGTGCTCACTGTCCGAAATACTATATAATTGTTACCTTATAAACCACTCATCAGTGGTAAGGTATTGAATTCCGCCGAAAAAAATCATATTTCACAGGAATTGCACGTTTTGAGCCCCTTTATGAAAACGACATTTGGTTTTTGAGTTATGTTGTTCATACTCACATACACAAAAACAAGAAACTCGCGCATACATACACACGCATCATTTTCTAAAAATCATTTTTTGGAGTTTCGGATGATCTCGCAACGTGTATTTTTTGTACCATCTCGATATCGAATTATTTGGTGGAATACACTAGTCCCTCAGTGTACCATGGGTATTTAGTAGAAAAAGTACAAGGGAAAGGGTATGATTATCAATAACAGAATAAACACTTATGAATTCCAAATGGATAGTGGTTTAGGCGAATAGCTTCAGTTGGTAAAGATGCATCATCAGTAAAATATGCTGTTAAGAGATCAAGTAGAGAGTAATGATGGCAAAGAAAGCTTTTCATACAAAGAGAAACTTTTGGGGGGGGGCACTTTAGAAAGAACTGAGGTAGTTACATTCAACTTTGTAATCAAGTGATGAAATACCATTGGAATAATTTGAAATTGGGTTAAGAAGAAAAAGGTAGCCCTTGAAAGGGATAGACAACATATAGGTAAATTGAAGTCTTTTAGATGTAGTGAGTGAAGGAAGAACGATACAGAAACTGATTAGTAAAAGGAAAAGTAATTGGCTGAGATATTATCCTTTAACTACTTGTTAAGAGATAAGCTGAAACGAATCGAAAGCGGGAAAGACGTTCGGGATAGAAGAAGATACCATAACCTACATCCATTGGCCATTTAACAATTTTATTTTACATTCTGATAGGCTGCATCATTTTTGCGTAGGCATACTTAAAATGTTAAGTCATCGTTGTTTTTCGATTGAAATTCCTCAATTTTTATAGATGGTTTTTCAACCTACAGTCTAAAATCCTTGTTGAACTTAGAGTCCATTAAAATATTTTTGTCAGTTTATATAAAAATATTTTGAGATTTTTTAATTTTACGTTGTATTGTTAATATAAAACTCATTTTTCTGCTGTATGAAAGATGGGTGCCACTTCCGAGGTTAAAATAGTCATAATTTTCTTTAACATATGATAAAACAAATAAAATATAAATTGAAGATAAATTTATGATGCTAAGATCTTTAAAATGAGGTTTACACGTGTGAGTTTCCGTTATGCTTTCATAATTCGTATGCTATTTTTGACACAAAAATATTTGTTTTCCTCCATTAGAACTTGCCTATAACAAAATGCCTTATCGTATATGACTCTGAAAAAGGCATTGTACGTTATATGAACTGCATAGATTAAAATTATTACTCATTTAACATTTACATATTTGATAGCTTCTTAAAGAAATTAGTTTTATGGGTATTACATTTTAATGTATGGTCCAAATTAAATGCCCAGTTTGACAGATTTTGTAATATTGTTATTTAACAAATGGAATAAACTATCCCCGGTTTTGTATTTATTGAAAATTAGTTTTCTCTTCTAGCCATAACTGAATTTTAATTAAGCTTTACTTATTTGTTCAATTTTGTATAATCGGTGTATAAAATATATCTATTTACAACGCTTATTGTCATGTAAGTAAGGGGCGGAGACTGAACCCTCCGGTATACCTTAATATAAGTTTTTTCAGACCAGTGAAAATGGTTCATGCGCGGAGATGAAGAGTAAAGAGAACAGTAGACGTGGCCATGCTCTTGTGGAAGAACTTACAGAAACTATGATTGATTTATACCGAGATGGGCAAAAGTAGGTATACAGTAGGTATGTGGGTAATGAAACACGAAGTATGTAAAGAAACTCTGATATAATATGATATACATCTATGCAGTAACACATAACGTTAGAATATTCTCTTTTTGTATCTATAAATCTACCGAGTGGGAAGGCTCAGGCGGTAACGTTTGTGGGCCGCATTCGGGAGGTTCCGTGTTCAAAACAGGGGCGACCATTCTGACGGAAGGTATTTTTGCGGTTTTAGCCGTCGCTAGACGAATGCTGGGTTGGATATTTTGATCCGCGAATTTTCCTATCATCCCTTTCATCAATCATTTCATATCATTCATCACCACCGTCACACCGCTGATCACCCGTCCTGGATATGCCATGATCCAGAGTTTGCTTGCTCCTCGACAGGCCAATGACCCAATGCATTGGCTTGTAAGTCCTTCAAAGATGAGGGTAATCAATTAAAGCAGAAGAGTATTCAAACTGTTGAACTACAGCATTTAAACACTGCTGTTGTCTAGACTTGCGCATTTTATTACTCAGTACTTTCACATTTTACTATTTGATTCAACTTCTTGGCATGCCTTCCTAATGGATTAATCATGTTATGAACAAAATGTGGTGATCTTCTTGCAAAAATCTTATGCTTAAAGCACTCCCTAACAAAGAAATCCATAGGAAATCTTGGTGGTCATTCAGTTGAACCCCTTCATCGTATTCACTTATTTGGAAATTATTCGCTACAAACAGGAGTCTCAAGCTGTTCATCATTGTACTATCTACTCATAATATGTATTATATGTATAATTGTATGCCTATTTTTTTGCCCAAACCTTGTATTTTCGTCTTACACGTGGAATGACCGAGATTCTACAGTTTGCTAAGAGTCTGTAGATGAAATTTTATTGACATGTGCACATTTTAGGTGCGCGCGTTGCATTACAGTTTCAGATTATAAAACAGAACCCTAACTTAGTTTTGTAGAAACTTTACAACACACTGCGCAATATATATTTGCTAAATCCAACACTTTCTTCAGTTCATTCCTTTTACCTTAAAACTCACATCTCAGAAATTCATTAAATTAATTAAAATTCAAAAACCCAATAAACTGCGACGGCATCTTAATGGGATCTTTGGAGTTTAACTTTATTGTTTTGCTCTCCCTCCTTCATATACACTGTAAGAGAGTCATATCTTCCTTTCCGGAGTTGGAACACGTGTATCTAGAATTGTATGGAAATCTCTGTCGTCACCCCCAACATCTGGCGCACCCTGCACACACTCCGTCCCCGCCGCTCCAGTTTAAGTATTACCAAGTGTGTTCCTGTACTTTATTTAAACCCCGACATCAAACGCCACATATTTTCCTTCCTCCCACTCTGAGCTTTCCTTCCACCCCTTCTTTAGAGTTTGCCGCAGTAATTAGTGCTGTACCAAATGCAAAAGAATTTACTTTACTCTGCTGCACACAACAGGAACTTGATCACTTCAAATGCTGGGGAAACATCCTACAGCCTCTGGATTTTGTTCTGCCATTCTTGGTTATTTCTAACATGAAAAAGTCGAGATGTTTTCGTTGACTTTGTTAATTAACAATGTTAACAATGTCTATGAACATTTTTCCATGCTCGTAAATAGAGCAGGTAGTTACATCGGTTAAAATACGCAGATAAAACAGAAAATAGGCAGTAATACGATTAATACAGGTATATTAAAAGTGAAAACAGAATAATCTCATTCTTTATTAATGCAAATAGATACCTAAGATACTTAATAATTTATCACATAAAGTACCTTTACGTTTCTTGATTACACGCAACAAGATGTTTTTTCAAGGTGTTAACTGTCATGGTCACCTGTCAGAAAGAAAGTTTTTCGTCATGAAAAAAGGATATTATACTTCCGCTGAAATTATTGGAGCATATTTAAAACAAGCTATTTCGGAAGGACTCATATCAGTTACAACAGAACTTCCACCTTTCAATGTTCAAGTTTTTTATGCCCACATTAGCACTCGTAACCTATTTGCATTTTTACTAATACTTTTTCCTTTCTCTCCTGGTGCTTCCAACATTTGATTTATTGCATATTCAAAGATCGCCAAGGATGACTAGCGTATCACTTTTTTTTCCTCTAACTTCTAGATTGCTTCCGGTAGCACACTAAAGTACTGCTATAAACGCCAGATTGTTTGCAAGTTCATTTTACAACTTCTTTACCTCGCAAACTAAGTAGCTTCGTCTTCTGATAGAGCTTCAAATACCTCACAGATCTCGCCAAATTATTGCTTTAATATACGGCTGCAGAGATCCAAGTTCTCCATCTGGTGATTGGGCATCAGAGCTTGCTTTGGAGCAACCGAGTTCTGATGACGTCCTCAGAAACTGGCATTCGGAAGGGCGATTTTGGAAGACATTCTTGGTGATCAAAATCAATTTATTCACCAGAGCATACAAAATTCTAACTTCTTCGGCGATTCTATGAACCGTGGGCTAGACATGTGATATAGAGCATTTTTGGAAAGATAACTTTCAGAACTTTAGCTGCCTTTTTCATGTAAGGTACCCAATCTGTGACAAAAAGCAGGACATCATTATGCATTAAGGAATTTGTAAACAACTGTGCCACTGTGGAACTATTTGTCCTCTTCATCACTTCCGTTGTCAAAAGAAATACTGCGCAGTCACTGCGTTGCTTCCATAGTTCCGATGTTTACGTTGGCCATGTAACTTCCCATTGCATCAGTTGTTTCATCAATGGAGATACAGATTTTCTTATCCGCAACTTCGTTTCGATTCTTCTGCAGGGCCTCTTCAAAGCAGATCTTCAAGTAAGTTTTTCTTAGTGTGGACCTCTTCTTTAGTGCACTTCTGCAGAAACGTCCTGTGGAATTGGTTTTTCGGTTTTCAAAATGGAATTCCCGAGACCAAGACGCCTTTGCATAGATCCAGGGAAAATTTGGATTGTCTATTGAGTGTTGCAACTGCTGTTGATGTTAAAGTGGTCTTAGTCCCGGCCATTTAAAAATTCTACACTTTTGTTTTACCCTCGCAAAATACGAGCCGTAAAGTAGGTGCTTTTTTCATGATTAATAGATTTTTCAGAGTTTGCAAAAGAATATTGTTACATTGGAAGAAGATGGGTCTGAGCAGAATTCGCGTACAAAGTTGTGTAATTTATTACTCAATGTTGAACTTAATTTCGGCCTATAAATAAATCTACACGAACACTGTTAATAAGTTCAACAGCAGACTAACAGGTTATTTATATAATTATTTTTCCTATTAATAGAACTGATTTTCTTCTTTTCTCTAAACTACATACGTTAGGTATCTCTTTGAACTCAATTGTGTATCGTAAGCGTCGCAAGAAGCAGCATTGAGGAACCTTACCTCATGGGACCTTACATAATTCCCTCTTCCTACTCTTTCCTGGTACCTAATTCCCTGTATTCCTTTTATATGTTCGACTAGTTAAAAAGCTTAAATTAATCGTTTGATAGGATAAGTTATTGAATTCTTGAAAACAAAATAAATGCGTTTATAGGGTACAAATTCTCAATAAATATTTTTGTGACGTGAATGTGTCATTACGCTATATTTGTAACTTTCTTTCACTTTCATACATAGAAATTCTTTATGTCCTTTTTAAAATGCGTAAATAATCACAGCAAAAGGGCTTTAAATTTTAAAACATTAAAATAGGCAACAGAAACCAAAATAAGCACAAAAGACAAAATAGAAACTGGCCTTTCCGTCCCTAAATGTACAGAAACGTGTTACGTCTATTTAACTCCTTAATACTGTGCCTTTGTTTTATGCCAAGGTCGCGGTCTACTACATTGCGGGGTTAAGCGTTAGTAACGTATATGTAATGAGTACTAACCTGCGCGAGTCCATCTGCGCGAAGACAATTCTTGACATCGTCGGATGAAATTACCATTCACAAGTGTAAGTTCTGCTAGCGGAATGTTCATTATTTCTGCTTTTATATTGTCCTTAAGTTCGTCTATGATGTGGGGATTGCTCCTGTAAACTTTATTTTTTTAGCGTGTAACGATCCCGTTGTTCTAAATTTATTGACAAAACACCTCACAGTGTCTCTACCCGGAATTGGATAACCAGGAAATTGCTGCTTAAATTATCTACACGCCTGTCTACATGATTCAGCTTTCATGTATGTATCCTGCATAAAAATACGCTATTCAAGCGTGAATCTGTTGGCAGGCATTTCGGTGGACTAATAAGAGAATATCATTCCTAAGGAAATTACACACAACACACGTATTGTCGAAACACTTCTCAACACGAAGACAAAGCAACGACTGAGACAGCTCGGAGCTGATAAACGTACCTTCACACGTCCTGTGCCGCTGCTGCGCAGTGGCATAATACCGAGATCACTGCCGTCTCAGCCGATATACATTTAAGGCGGTTGTGGCTTTGGCATAAAACGAAGGCACTGTACATCCACCCAAATAGAAAAGGCATTTTGCTAACTTCATAATTAAAATAACGTGTTTATAATTTTTAGTCGTGTTTATGAATAGACTCTCTTTAACTTTTGGAATGAAATTATTCATTGTCATCCGCACTATTTAATATTCTTGCATAATTCAACCAACAGACTTTCAGGGGTTACAGGGGATGGTATAAGAACACCTTGATATCGGACACCTATGGTCTGCGAGGACAAATTTTGAAGTTAGGTAATGATGTTTCATTTAAACATCCGTACTGATAAATACAAATGAATAAAGACTTAGTGGGAATGCAGTGTTTATTTCCACTCTAAAATAGTTAATTTTTCATCCACAAGTACGAAAATAGTCACCATTGTGGTATTTTCAAAGTTTTCTGCTTTGTTTTTTCTGGAAAAAGACTCCGTCGCCAACGCCAGTGCACCACTGATACCCTCCCACTTTCACATGAAGAATCATACATATAAAATAGACCAGCAAGAGTTCGCTGTAGTAATAGCTTGCTCGGCTATCAATCTGGTGATACTGGGTTCAAACACCGTACAAGCGGTTAAACATTTTTTTCCCCTTTTTATTTTCTCTACTACGTATAGTAAGTAGCGGAAGTATTGCATTCCACCCAAAAATTCCACACCGAGATTTCACAGGAAATACAGGGTTTGAGGTACACTGAATGCATATAATTCATTTTTGGAAACATGTGGGTGGGTGTGTGTGTGTGTCTGTGAACAGCATAACTCAGAAACGAACAGTCGGATAAACACCAAACTCGGTATTTAGGTTCAGTATCTTCCAGAGATGCGACACAAAGGTTTTCAAGAAAACCCCCACCCCAGATTACCCTTTACATGGAACATTATGCGAAAATTATAATTTTCTCAAAAACCGCTCAAACGATTTTGATTAAAATATCATATGTTTATGATATTTTCATGACAAATAAAATGTATATCTTGAATTTTCTGGGAATGTCTCCAAAAGTGTTCTTTATTTGAAGACTTTTGCATAACTGGTAAACCATAAGAGATAGACAAAATGTTACTACACAAAAAATGTAGATAGCGTTAAAATACACAATTTATGTCATATACATTTTTTGTTGTTGAGTGAACCATTTTCGAGATATTGCTTGTTATTCCCCTAAATTTTTCAATACTTATTTTCTCAAATGGGAATTCGTTATTCATTTTTTTGTCTTGGATATGCAAAGAGTATTAATCTGTGGCAAAGAGAATGGTGCTGCACTTAGCAACCGACTATTAAGATATATGTCTATGTTTAAAGGCTACTGTATTTCTACATTGCCCTTGCAAATACAAAACAAGGGGAACATAGTACGCCTTAAGCGATAGTCAAATATTTTTAGAACTGTTCGTTATGTGTAAAATGTAATTCTCTTTGCATGTCAAAAGGTTGTTTCTGCAAATGTTTATCTCGATTAATATGAAGTAGATGGAGAATATGAGTTTGTAAAAACAGTTTGTACAAGAGTAGAGAAAGTCATGTGAGTGTAACACATCTGATTTTTAAACGTGCATCCTAGAAATGTCTCTGGTATTTGTAACATTCATTTTTTCAAATATGCTAAACAATTACACACAAAAAGAATGGAAGCAAACTCTCACATAAATATGTATATTCTTTTTTCTTTCGTATTCACGATACCTCAGAGAATGTTTTCGTATAATCTCCTGTGAAATATACATACCGAATGTTTGGGTCGAAAGCTATCTAGAATAATCCTTAGAGAATTAAGAAGTAGGAATATTTCAGTTTTACAACCTGGACAAATTGCCTGCACCAAGGGACCTTATACATCCAGTATGGTTATGCTTGCGAAGGAAAATATATTTTAAGTTCTAGAACTACATTATAAAAGTATTCCTATAATATAAGTCTTAACTGTACCAAGATGCCCGATAAAGGCTTGCTTGTTTATAATTGCACACTCTCCCCTGTGTTACCCTCAGTTTTCTGAGCTTGCATATCAGGTATTTTTTTTTTTTTCATTTTACAGTTGGTTGCATTTGTGTATCATTTCAAGAAGTTTTATTTTGAAAACAGTTTATTTGCAAACCAGTGTTTATTGCATCACTTTTTTGTTTCTTTTTTTCTTGCTGTTCATCTTGAAACTGCTGACCGCCAATTTTGAAACATTATATGTAATTATTATTATTATTATTATTATTATTATTATTATTATTATTATAAAATATTGCTTGTAGGTCGTTGTTCATTAGCTTTTCGAATCGGAGAATGTTCCGTATGTTTTATATGTTACTATGCGTTTTCCTTTTATACTTGACATCCATAAGGAGTTATTTTCCAACAATATTGATTTTCTAAGTGCCTTATGAAACCTTATTATTATACCCTCCATCGTCTCTTTCCATTAATCTAATTAGAACACCTCTTCTCTCCTTAATTTATTTCCTTTGAGAGTCAAGGCGTTCATCTTTTCTTTTGAAATACCTTTCTTGCTCAAACGTCTTTCGGTGCATTCGTAATCCATTATAACTTAATCGCCATCTTGATTCATGGCTTTCAGAGCTGTCATACCACTAGAACTTAAAGTAGGAGTTTTCTTCTTCTTTGAAAATTGATTTGTCCCAATTCTTTGATTCTTTAACCTTCGTCATTACAACCTTCTTCGTAAGACGACATTGTCAGTCTTCCATGTTTTTCGTTAAAATCATATTTAACGCGCCATTGAATTTAATGAAGTCTTTTTCTACTTTGTGACTTCTGATATGCACTTTTTCAATTGATGATTTTCTATCGAATACTTTCCAACATTCTTTGTTTCTTTCTTTTTGTCAAGAAGAGTGTAATGCTTAAAAATTATATCTCGGTTTAAATATTATTATAAAATACATAAGCTATTGTTTAACTACCATTTTCACAAAAAACAGAAACATAATTAAACACGTTCCAAATTAGAAGGACGATATATAAATATGTGTTTCATAATAATTATTGGGCACCCTTGAAAGAAAATAATGCATGAAGTAATAAGTAACAAAAGAAGAAGTAGTAAGAAGAACTATCAGTAACCCTTAACTCTTTCTAGCCCACTGTTACCTGTGGCATCATTATGTATATTTGTTGTTCGAAGTGGCATAAAAACCTTGACTTGGAAACGTTAAATTTCAACAATTCTCTATCTTTGAGATATATATTTCTTTAAATTTGATATCAAGCTTAAAATTAAAAAAGGTTTTTCCTATATTTCTATGTATTAATATAAGTTGAAAAAAATGTGCTCGGCTAGAATGCTAACAACACTCACACATGTCAATCACCGCTAATTTTATGTGGGTCTATTCCATCCTTTACCGCAGACTGGTAACGCCGCAGCAAGGATTCGAAATCCTTCATTGTTGAGCTACAAATAAGATTAAGACAAGCCTTGGGAAAGAAGTATCAACAATATATTATCAGTTTTCAAAAGCCGAATTCAGCTGAATATAAACTAGGCTGGAAAGGGTTAAATAATAATGCACCGGATTACTATGGAAAAGCCATCCAGAACGTACCTACCTATATAACCGGTAGAGAATAAGCAAATTAAGTAATTAATCTATCTGTTGTTGATTATCAATGCTTAAATATAATCAGGAACAAATACAGATATTATACTCTGTAGAAATAAAATAAAGTACTGTATATGAAATTTATTATGGGGTATATAACGGAGAGGAACACCTAGCGCACTGCGATCTATGCGAGATCTATTGCGGCTACCACTCCCAAGGCGAAGAGATGAAGTGAACGAACTACAAGAGGCTACAGGCCGCAGGGAGACAAGGCACATAGACGCGCGGAAATCCCTAACAGTTCCTGGTTCGAAAACCCGTCCCACTATTAAAGGGGGCGACGAACGACCTACTCAATTAGGCAGCCCTCTAGTGTCAATGGGGAATACTCTTTCCTTTGAGCAAGCATCCTCGCCATTTGTCCGGCACTGCATAAGCCACGAAACTTAGAAGCACACCTGAAACATGAGAAGGAAACGGAATGAAAAGGAAATAATGGAAAGAGCGATAGATGAGCAACCACCCCAGCATTCGCCTACATACCAGGGAAAACCACGGAAAATACAAGATGTGAGTGGGTGGCCAACGGGAATCGAACCCTCCCGTATGAGAGCCTCAGACGTTACCGCGGAGCCATCTTGCTCTCTAAAACTGTGTTATAAATTCCCTTAAATACAGTGGTGGCAGCTGAGGTATTCTATTGGAGGTGCACCCCCAAAAAAGGTGAAAATAAATCCCTCAAATAATATATGTTTACCAGCTTCGTGCAAGAGTTCGTACGTATTAGACAATTGGCAAGAATTGAATGCACTTTCATTTTAGACCATATGTGTCCAATATCAGTTATTTCGGTCTTATACAGTGGACATCTCCCCCAAATAACAGTTAAGGAGAACTAAAAATAATAGCACTAATTTCCTCACAGCCAAAAATCCATTTGTTCTTTTGATAAATTTCCGGATTGAATTTACGGCATCGATATTTGTTTGCTGCTGCTGCAGATTAAGATTCGAGAGTGGCCTACCCAATGTTTCATTCTGAAGTTTTTTCACTGAGAGGACTGTTGCTAAGTGGAGTTTTTAACAGTTGACTTGCTTTGTTCATGTTTGCAACACAACTGAATATACACTTACAACACACTACACTGTTTTAATTCCTGACTTCACGGTGAACTTCAGTCTTTGGACTGAACTGTTACTACACGTACATAGACAAAAATACAAGAATTGTCTTAAACACAGGTGCTCAATACATGGTGAATATGTTAGTTTTTTGTTCTGTGGTGCATAAGAATCAATAACCAATAATCCTGCTGCTATGAAATATACAAATATTGAAGTAATGCCTCTTAGTTTTAAAACTTCTACTTCCTATAGGTAACCAGGTGAAAAAGTAAAAATATGAGATCCTTCCATTTTTTTCGCATGGTCTCATTAATAACAAAAACTTATTTGCAGTATAAAAAGTAATATTTTTTCAGTATCGTGCAAGTAACCAAAATCATAGTGCTAAATTTAGTATAATTTGTGGACAAACATACATCGTATTTTAACATGAGTAACGTGGATAGCAGAATCATTTCATTTGAACAGCATAATATACTAATCATCCTGTTAGCCATTGCACGCTAGTATTCTTTTATTAAGTTTTTTAAATAAAGAGCAGGGGTCGTTTTGAAAGTCGTAACACAATTTTCACCCCTACCTAAACCGCAAGCTTGTCCAGATTGGTTAAGTGATACTAAGTGTTGCGTAAGGGATTGAAAATATGAGATGGAGTAGTTATTAATTAATATTGTAAGGTAATTTTGTAATTTTCGCCAAATCCTATAGCTGAACTGCACAAGTTAGCGCCCGGATTGACTAATCATTATATTTCTGTCCACCAGCGGTTGAAAACAGAGGGTAGTATTAACATTTTCGAGGTACTAAATCATTGAAAACAAGGATTGCGTAGTTGTTTTGCAAATTGTAGAGACCTATAGTTTCTGCCAGGTCCAATAATATAATGGTAAAGTATTTTGATCGGACGTGTTTAACTGCGCAGATTTCTGCGTAACGGATTGAAACTATTTTTTAAACTTTTTTTTATGTCGCTTAACCTAAAGTCATGTACTGTTTTAACACAAAGTGGAATTTGCACAGACTATCAGAAGTTTAGAAACGGCGTTAACTACCTCTTAAATAGCCTGGTACATCTCAACAAGTTTACCACTAAGCACATCAGTAGCATTGTATAGGATTTTACAGATGTTTTAATTGAATCTGCAAACATAAGCATTCCCAAAGTAAGCTTTACAACTCGAAGAGAATGGTACCCTGGTGGAATGAATCGCGCAAAATTTGTATAAAAAATAAAAACCGGACGTTTTACCTCTACAAAAGAGAACCCTCAAATAAAAAAAAAATCCGACATACAAAGTGACAGCTAAGAAGACAAAGTTGAATCTACATTGTCGGTTTATTTTCAATAGTTGTAAGGTAGTCTATAATTTTCGCTGGGTACTATAGCATACGCTTAGAAAGTTTTGTCTGAATAGTTCAAGGAGTATTCATTTTTATGTTAAGGGTTGAAACTAGGAGTAGCGGAAGTTTTAGCTTATCATTTTTGTCAGATACTAGAGCCCAAATGTTTCAAATTTTGTCATAATTGTACAAAAATACTCCTGAATAAAAGTTCAGTAAAGTCAGAGGTAAATTTTGTAATATAAACATGATATGCAACTTTCCTTTTCCAGTAGCCCAATTATCTTAATTCCTCATTTCAAGTATTAGGCCCTATGGTTGTTAGGATCTATGTTTCAATATAATGTTTCCTTCGCTGGCCTAACGCTCTCTTTCGTTTGGACGACAGTGAAGCATTTGGAACTCATTTATATGCGTGCGATGCAGATGATTTATCCATTTGTTCTTGTAATGTTGTATGTGATTAATTACAAGTTCCAATTGTAATACTTCCATTACTTCCATCATTATGTTTAAGATTCAGTTTTGGTATATCCTGCTGTATATCTCATACATTTCATTTGATTGGGAGTTATTCTGTGTTCATCTTTCTTTATGTCCATGTCTCACTACAATAACAAAGTACAGGTCTCGCCAAGGTCTTATACAAGCGAATTCTAGAATGCTTTTGTACTAAAGAAGATTTTATTATGTTACTAATTATTCCCATTGTTTTGGAGTATTTAGGAATATTCTGTGAAATATCTACTTAATCGAAAAAGGATCATATTTATCGGAGATATGTAAATTAATTTACTCTTTGTAAGATTTTTTAATCCAAACACATTCTACTAGCAATGGGGTATTTTCAGCAGAAGACCATAATTTTCTCTTTTTCTTTGATAATTTTCATATCATACTCAAGTCCAATTTTGTTGATATTATGCATAGAACGTTGTAAATCATCTTCTGAGGAAGTTATCAGAGTTAACTCATCTGTAAAAGGTAGTGAATATAATTGTAAATTTCTATTGAGTTTTATATACAATCTGCAATTTAAAATAGGTACTTTAAGACTCACTTTTGAGTTCTTTGTGCTGTAGGCCAACATCCTCTCATATTCAACAAAATGGAATTAAAATTGTCTGAAATTATCCCAGATTTCAATATGTTAGCGAATATTATATAGCTATATCCATATGGAATAATAGGGCTTTTCAGTGGTAAAAGTATACCAGAATCGTTGAGTGGTTATATACACGTAAATAATTAACCTTTATAGTATTAATATAGATGTATAGATAAGGGATACATGAGGCATGTGGAGATAAAGAGTGAACTCAAAAAATGCTTGTCTTAAGAAAACTAACACAAATTATTTTATAAGAGCAAACTCAACAAAAAACCGTGGAATCAGACGACTGAAAAATTCAGTGCCATAGCCGGGATTTGAAACACAGATCTTCCGGTCTTCCGATTTCCGTTTGGTTGCTACCGAGGTAATATCCCAGTACGACCTTAAATTCCCCAACTGACATTTTTTTCCGGTAAACCACAAGGAGATCTCAAATTGTTTTGGGATGCCGTACCCCAATTAAGACCCGGGAATCATAGTATAACCATTATTAGGTCAATTAATTCCGGACGGAAACCGGAAAATCCCGGCTATGGCACTGAATTTTTCAATCGTCTGATTCTACCTTTCCAACCTTGTCCCACACACGGCTACTGTGGAAGAACAATTAATTCCATAAAAAAGTTACACAAATAATGTATCCCTTAGATATAAATATTATTTATTACGCATGCAAAGAACCTAGTCAGGTTATAATTGTTGTATTCTACATTGTCTAGCTAATATTTCCGAGGACGGAATATCTCGCTTGAAAGAAATGCGAAGATTCACCAATCTTGTTCGCCAACAAAAATATCTTCAATGGTATTGCAATACATAATAATTATTCATAGTCAATAATATCGCCGTCACTGCTATTGTTCTACTGTTCTTCCTCATGTGTTTTATAAGTTTGGTTGTTGATTATGTCAGCAGAAAACTTGTTCCATGGTAAAGGGATATAAGTTTTGTGACTGGACAGTCGTACAGTCTCTTAGATTTTCATAAAATAATTCACGAAAAGTTTATCAACGCTCCATATGTCAATCTGTAATGGACAGAGAACATACATCCGATTTTTGTGCAGTCCTGTAACCATTACAAATTGCACATGCCGCCACTGAAACCGTGCTAATTTTGATTACGCAATTCATGAAGAAGAACAATCTGATCGTGACAGAGGGCGCATTCTCATTAAAGCCTTGCGGTTAATTAAATACGTTCTTAAGTTGCTAGGTTACTACAACAATGCGCTTGTCGACGTTAACTTTGCAACGCCCTCTTCATTTGCAAACAAACCAACAGAAATTATTTCGTCTGGCTGCTCGGATGTGAATCCAGCGGTTCGCGTGTGTAAACCGGTATCGGAATCTGTTATTCATGCTCATGTAACGCTTCGCATCAGATATACCAGCAAGTATTCAATAACTATTGCAAAATTGAAAGGACACGTTTAATAATGCTCTTTTTTTGCCTCCGTACGATGTTCATTCCGAAACAAGGGAAAAAGAGAAGTTAGGAAAGGGGTATGGTGGGTGTGTGTTTAATATCAGCTTCCCACCTCAACTTTATTACACCTAATTTCAATTTCAATTAACGTTCTGTGCAGTATGGGCCTCCACGCGTTGACGAGCGGGATGGGGAACATGACGAGAAAGTTTCACAGCGATAGCTGATAAAGGAGAACATGCTTGAGTTAAAGATATTAACATAACTTGCAAAAGAATGGCTTCTATGAACGAGAAACCGCAAAGTGCAAGAATAATGATAACATGATACGGTATATTAAAGAAAAGCCTTATGTGTAACAGCCACAAGGCCTCCTCTAAAAGTAGCATAGCCGCTTACAAAAGTCATCTATGTACATTCAGTTCAACATTTAGCAAGTGCTTAGCGTCTCTAAGTACAGTCATCTCCGAATTGATTCTCGACCTGTGAGGGAAGTTTTCTTTAATTAGTATTATTCTCTATCCCTCGCCTCTAGAGTTTGGCAGTGCAGTACGCAGATGACAAAAATGTTAGAATGTGCTTCTTGCTGTCTTCATGGAAAAACATACACAACTGAATAGCGACAGACTTAAAAAAAAAGTGATGTGTTACACTGACATGATTTTCTCTATCCTCTATCTTTATTAATGTGTATGCAAATTATTCTTACGAAAGTTTATACTCCGATCTACTTCATTTTAATTGATATAAACCTTTCCGGAAATAGCTGCAATACACTTTTCGGTATAGATACAAAGGGAACAGCGATAGTCAAATATTTTAGAACTGGACGCTCTACGCTGGCCTTTAAATCTTATACTCTTTCCATGACATCGCGAGAAACAATTGAAAATCGACAAGACTTTAAAAGAATGGCTAAGAGTTAAACAATTCGAACCATTAATAACGGATATCTCGGAAATGGATGATGCCACAAAAAAGTTACATGAAATAAATTGTGTGTTTTAAAGAAATCTATATTTTTTCTATAGTATGTTTCGTCTATCCCTTACGTTTACCAATTGTTCAAGATTATACAAAACTCCTGCCGAATGAAGAGGATTTCAAAGTCTATTCCTAGTAAATTCAATATATAGATTTTATTCGTCATGTAAATGTTCATAATATATGATGTTTTGATCAAAACAGTTATGCGTTTTTAACAAATAAAAAGTTTCGAAAAATGTTTCGTATAAAGGGTAGTTTGGTGTGGGGTGATTTTCTTGAGCTTTTTTCGTTTTTGAGTTAATGCTGTTCACGCACATGCACGTCTTTCTAAAAATCCTTTTTTTATTCAGGGATCCTCAAAACATGTATTTTCGGTGAAATTTCGGTATCGAATTTTTGAGTGGAATGCAATACCTTCTCTACCTACTAGGTACTACGTGGTAGAGAAAGTAACAAGTGATAAAGTATTGAAAAATTCAAACCAGTAGTAATGGATATCTGGGAAATATTGATACTACAAAAAGTTATTTGAAAATTATATAAATTGTGGGTTTTGGGGATTTATAACTTTTTTTGTGAAGTATGTATTTGTCTATCTCTTAAGGTCTACTAGTTACACAAGATTATACAAATTTTCTTCTGAATTAAAAGGACCTCACAAGCTATTCCCAGAAAAATCAAATATACATTTTGTATGTCATGTAAATATCTTTAATATATGGCATTTAAATTCAAGCTGGCAGTCCACATGTAACTTTGTTCGAGGAAAACATAAGCTATGCTGTAGTACACACGATGAATAACTGCACTTAGTAAATGCAATCAACAGAAAGTTTCACATAAGGTTGTTCTCAATATGTACACTCATGGACAAAAATGAGCCATCCCCAGACTCCATGTGATGATCGGAGGGCTTCGTGTACCTTCGAAACAGCTGTGCTCACAATACACATGCAGGAACTGTAGAATGGTCTCAGCCCTGTGAGCGCAATGGTCACCTTATAACGGTGTTTCTCGGCGGTGACGCTTATAAGCTACTGAAAACAGCGTGGATCAACGTTTCATTGACCGAGAGGTTAAGATGGCACTACTTGCGCTCTTAAGCTCCTCTGTTCATATCTTGCATTAGTTATTTTTATATTGTTAATTTTATGAATGGATGTGTAGAGCATAATATGTATTCATATAACTGTACCATTTTAAGCTTTAGGCATAACTATGCACACAAAAACACAATTCTACTAAAACACTCGTTTTAAATATGTAACTAAAGAAATAAATACAAATAAACTATTATCTTCTAAAACTAAAACGCATAAAAATAAACAAAATTAATACTGAATGTATGAATCCTGTGCACGTATAACTGTCCTCATTTTCGGGTTATAGATGAAATGACATCGCTGTAGTAACGTAGACAAGAAGCTACAACAACCCAGGCTTCTTGAGTTTGTGCCCAGAAGTCATCCTTTGTCCTTCTATCACCTCAGACCTAAAATTTTCAATAGGGTTCAAATCTGGTGAACAGGGAGGCCAGTGTATCACTCTGATATCCTGCCTCTCCGAGAAGTAATTTGAAACCTTTCGACATATGTATAGGATGATTATCATGTACGAATTCAGCAATTCTTTCAGGGTATCTCACCTCACAGAGGGAATCAAAATAATCTCAAGTATTACCGTGATTGCGCACTTTTCAGTATATCGTCAAGCTGCCACAACACACCTACCGTTCCTTGATATCCAAAAAGATAGATATGCGACCATGATGAAATTGTGAAGCCACGTATTTTGCATCATATTAACTATTCTATTATGAACTTTACCAAATGTCATGTATGAAATGCAGTATATCGAAAATAAGTAGTCACTCTATGTTGATTAAACATTATTAACAGAAGAAAAAAAATCTGTTTGTTACATGCGAGAAGCGAGCCTGCGGCCTTAACTACACGAGTACCCTACGCTTTGCCACAGCGCATGGAAAGTAGCATATTTAAGAAAGCCTTACAACTTGCTGCAACGCCTACTGTAGCGGGCATAAATAAGGTTTTCTTGGTGTCGGGTTTCTGACTCGGAAAGATTTGTTTTGCCGGCTGCTCAGGTAGAGGGTTAATGGTTGTATATGAGATCTTCTCTCAGGGAGTGTGGATAGGAGGTTAACGACACTCGCATTTCTCCTTCACTGGCCCGTTTTTCGTGATGAACCACACTGCGTTCCTCTTACCGAATCCCCGTCACACATGACTTAATTCCGCCTATCATTCCTAGCTCTCATTTATGTGCTTCCCCCTTTCTATTTCCCTTCTTACGGTGTAAAGTACAAAGTTATTATTTTCGTCGACCGGAATTTATTCATTTATAGACGCCTTTCGGCACACTAACTTGACACTAACTTTCACATATATTCTGTCTCGACGCTTGACATGAAGTCTCACCCACAGTTCGACACGAAGTGCTCCACAGTTCAACACGAAGTGATCCATGTTACCCCCGTCTCAAACTCCTCTGCCTCCTAGATAATTTTTCTATTCTCCGCCTATTTTCTAGTTTCATTCCTCCTTTTTACTATTCACATGACTTTTCTAACTTCTCGTTGGTCACCTTTCTAAGTTTTGTGCCGCTTCCCATTGGTTTGCTATATTTTAAAGTTGACCTTCACCGCGTCTAACATTATCGTCTTATTACCTTTTCTGTGCGGTTGACTGCATCTGACTTCCCGTCTTTTGTATTCGTTTCCTGTGGGTTTCACAAATTCTATGTAGTTTAAGTGCTCGCTTATGTCTTCGCCCGTTTGTTCGTGAAATATTTCCCATTTTTATAGTTTTCTCTAATCTCTCTTCGTTCTGAAATACGCGGTTTCATACATTTTATTTTCATCTGTTTTATTTAATTTAAATTCATTTTATTTATTAATGTCTGTTCTTTACTTAATCTCCGTCGTTATGATTTTATTCCCCCCTTTCCTAGTCCTTCATATTATCTTTATTCTTCTTTCTTATTATTGTTCCCATCCTTATTATTATGATGAAGATTATCATTACTCTTCTTATTCTTATTCTTCTTCTTCTTCTTCTTCTTCTTCTTATTATTATTATTATTATTATTATTATTATTCTTTCTCTTCGGGCGGATCTTATCACTTCACTACACAACTGCATTGCGTATGGTGTAGACAAGGCGCTGTGCCGTGTAGGACTTAGAAAAAATTGGCGTTCAAAATATGATTCATTTTATTTGTCCACGAGTGTACAATGCCAAACCATTAGACAGAACTGCAAATATGTTATTATTCTCACTAGGCGCATGAGTTAGGCTACCGCACAGTGAAGCTATTCAACACATCTGCTATGAATCTCACCCGGCGGTCGCCAGTCGTGGGTCGTGACGACCAAGTTTCCTTTGTGAAATCCTTGTTTCTTAATTTCTTATTCGAGTGAAGCTGATGGTTTGACAGGTGAATCTCGCCCAACGTTTCACAATTACTTGTGACCTAGAAAGGATATATAAATAGGAAATTCTAAATTTTTAGAGGCACAGTAAAACGAAAAATGAATATTTAATATTTAGATTTACCCTTCCAAAACCCATATAGAAACAGGGAATTCCAAATTTTCAAAGCCACAATAAAACGAAAAATGAATATTTAATACATATTTTTATATTGTCAGAACCTATACGGCAAAGGAAGTTAAAAGAAACTTCTTCACAGTTTTATATTTTTACTTTCTCTACTACGTATAGTAAGTAGGGGAAGTATTGTATTCCACCCAAAAATTCGATACCGAGATTTCAGCGGAAGTATATGTTTTGAGACCCCCTGAATCCAAAAAAAGCATTTTTGGAAACATGTCCGTATGTGTGTGTCTGTGTGCGTGTCTGTGAACAGCATAACTCAGAAACGAACAGTCGGATAAGCACCAAACTTGGTATTTAGGTTCAGTATCTTCCATAGATGCGACACGAAGGTTTTCAAGAAAATCCCCCCACCCCAGATTACCCTTAACATGGAACATTTTTCGAAAATTTTAATTTTCTCAAAAATGGCTCTAACGATTTTGATTAAAATATCATATATTTAAGATATTTTAATGACAAATAAAATATATATCTTGAATTTTCTGGAAATATCTCTAAAAGTATTCTTCATTGTGAACGACTTCTGCATAACTGGTAAACCATAAGAGATAGACAAAATTTTACTACACAAAGATGCATTTCGCGTTAAAATACACAATTTATGTCATATACATTTTTGTTGTTGAGTGAACCATTTTCGAGATATTGCTTGTTATTCCTTTAAATTTTTCAATACTTATTTTCTCAAATGGGAATGAATTTATTCATTTTTTTGTCATGGATATGCAAGGAGTATTAATCTGTGGCCAAGAAAATGGTGCTGCACATAGCAACCAGCTATTAAGAGAGATGTCTATGCTTAAAGGCTACTGTATTTCTATATTCCCCTTGCAAATACAAAACAAGTGGAACATAGTAGGCCTTAAGCGATAGTCAAATGTTTTTAGAACTGGTCGCTATGTGTAAAATGTAATTCTCTTTGCATGTCAAAATATCGTTTCTGCAAATGCTTATCTCGATTAATATGAAATAGATGAAGAATAAGAGTTTGTAAAAATAGTTTGTACAAGAGTAGAGAAAGTCATGTGAGTGTAACACATCAGATTTTTTCTATACGCTCACAAGATAATACTCTCACAGTTGCAGTGTATCGTTAGAGCATTAATGCAACAACTAAATGCATGCAGGACGTACCAAAAATAGAAAGATAGGCAGACACATAGATACACAAATAGGTAGGTGGATGCCTAGTTGGGTAAGTAGGTGGATAGGGTATCTTAATTGACATCAAATTATTGCGGTTATTATAAAAACATTTGGTGCGTATTTACGACAGAAGTTAAATGAAAGGAAAAGAGAGAAAAAGAACGGCAAATTATCTCTGATTAGCTGAATAAATTTGATCTGGCTTCTCGCACTTCAGTTAGAAAATTGGCCATGTTTTGCCAGTTCCTCCGACATCAGTAGATCCCAACATGCCAATCTCCTTCTTGCTTGGACTTAGGAATTTACCTGTAAATTAAACTTTTGCTGATTATCTTATTGTGTACATTTCGCCAAAATACGAGGGCGGATCGAAAACTAACGCAAAATAACTTTTTAACAAAAACGTTTAATGGTTAAAACAACAACAACAAATCGCAAATGAACTTACACCTTATACCTACTTTTCGACATAGTCACCAAGTTTCTGAACACATTTCTCCCATCGTGATACCAGTTGCACCCTGATACACCCTGTTCGTATAAGTCCGTTACCTTGGAGTCATCTGCTGACTGCTGATTTCAGCTCCACATCTGTTGCAAAGCGTTGGCCGGCCAGGAATTTCTTCATGGGAACAAACAGGTGAAAGTCCGACGGTGCAAGGTCCGGACCATATGGTGGATGCTGGAGCACCTCCCAACCAAATTCAGTGATTTTCTGACGAACAGCAGCAGCAAGATGGGGGCAAGCGTTGTCATGAATTTTGACATCGTCAGCTTCTTGTTGTGACATTTGTCAAGGGCACGACGCAACTTCACCAAAGTTTTCATGTAGACTGCAGCATTCACAGTGGTCCCGTGTTCAGCAAAGTCCACGTACAATACCATGCATATCCCAGAATACCGCCACAAGCACTTTCTAGCAGATTGAATCACTTTGAATTTTTTCTTCACTGGGGAACTAGTGTTTCCACTCCATCCTTGCCTGCTTGGTTTCGGACGTGTAGTGGTATGCTCACGACTCATCACAGTGACGATTCCTTTCAGAAAGTCATGCCGTTCTGCGGAGTACCACGTTAGGTGATCGAAGCTCGACATCATTCGCTGGCCCTTGTGGTTGTCTGTCAGGTTCTTAGGCACCCAGCAAGCACTAACGTGTCATGAACAATATCGTACACTGCACCATAGGAAATGTTGAACTGTTGCGATAAGGTTCGAAGTTGCACACGCCGGTCGTTCAAACTTGCCGCCTCAATACCTCTGACATTCTGCGGGGTTGCAGCTGTTACTGGCCTCCCGGAGCGTGGCGAAACACTACGGTTCACACCGCCCTCTAGGAAGGACGCACACCACCTGGAGACATTGCTACGGTCCATACAATCATCGTCATACACGCCGCGCATGTCCCTGTGAATATCACTCGGTTTATTCCCTTTGGCCCACAAATATCGAAGCACACCTCTTTGTTCTTCACACGTGGACGACAGTAACATGCGCGCCATCTTTGTTGCGCAGCTCACGCTTCTCTCGCTAGAACTGCACATGTAACAAAAAATACCCTCTGTAGTGAAAACTTCAAACTGTATCTGTGTGAATTTGCAATATTCCAGCTGCAATATCAAGGCAGAAAAAATGATTGTGCGTTAGTTTTCGATCCGCCCTCGTATGTACCTACTCAGTGTTGATCCGCAGCACAAAATGGACATATTCTCCTGGCACAATCGTTAGTAATTTTATGTGCCCTCCAGTCTCCTAATCTAAACCTGAGCTTTCCGTTCTTCTCAAGGCACAAAATATAGTCATGCAAAACCATGCCCCACTGCTGGTAAATGGAGGATAATAATAAGGTTTAATCCATTTAAAAAGTTCTGTTTTATCTTCAAATTTATATACACCCAACAGGATACGTTTGAGTGCATTTTAAATAGTGTTTAATATCCGTTGTTACTGCATACAGCACCACAGGCGGTGGGCACTTATGATCATGAGATGAAATGATAATTGGGAAAAAAACTTTGGGAAGGAAACTGGATAAAAACCTCAGTCACGAAGGACTGCCATAGCTGGAATTAGAATGCAGTGTAGCATGCCATAATAATCTCCTCACCATCAGTAATTATGGAGACGTATATACACAGGTCGGAGCGCGCTCATTGTTGTCCACTGTTTTATGAATCGCGATCAGCCACTTGTGTTCAAAGGAAATTTGGGACCAAATCTAAGCGAATTGCGAATTCGGATATGAGAAGCAGTAGCAACCCTTGACTGTGATATGATCCAAAAAAATTTGAGAAAAATCGCTTCCAGATTAGATATAAGCCGTGTTACAAAATAAAGTCGCATTGAAATTTGTAATATTCGCAAGTTGTACTGATGTGTTTACTTCGATTCAATTAAATCTGGTATTTGTTTTTTTTTACTAATTTATAATATCAAATGAAAACAAGGCACTACATGCCGCTAAATAAGCATTTTAATTTCTTTTAAATGTTGTGAAGTTCTCCCGCCTTTATTATCTACTGACAATTTTCGACAGGCGCTAATGGAAGTGGATTACATTCTATTACACTGATTTAATGAACTTGTTGCACACATTCCTGTGCGTGGAAAGCCAGGCTGGTACTTTTTGTGTTGTATGTACGTAGTTTTTGCACAAACAAAAACAACACCTCTCTGAAAAAAGGAAAGACAAAACGTTTAAAAACTGTTACAACCATTATCTTTCTCCCTCTGCATCTCTTATCGCAGCATTCTTTTCCTCATTTTCCATCCCGGTTTATCCCCACCGCAGAAAGAATGGTAGAATATAAATACACATGTAGGCCCAGATAAGAGCACTACCTGCCCCACCGACAACTGGCATAAACGTTTACAGCGCCGCTCGCTCGGCCGGAATGAAACAGTGTTTCACATAGTAACATCTGAATAACAGCTTTCATGCTGGATTTATTCCTCTTTCCCTTTTTCTACCTTTACTTTTTGCATAAAAGTCCTCTATTTGCACAAGTGTAGGTGGCAATAACCTCTACCTACTTTTGTCTAGGTGTAAACTATGCGGGCTAGCAATAGGGAAACAACAAATATTTTGGCAGATGTCTTAACGTTTCAGTAAAAGTGATATTTTATTAAAAGCTTCCCATTTAACACGTTTTGAAATTATGTATTCAGTTTTAACAGTGAAGAATAGAGGAATCGTAGCTGGAGAAAGAGTTAGTAGTCAGAAGAAAGGGTTTCCATTACCTGCAGCACAGCACCGCATAGTGGGCCATTTGTGCTTCCAACTGAATGCTAAGAGGAAGGGATGAAGGGGAGATTCGAGGTGGACCAGATCCGAACGGCGATGTGCGCTAGCAAGAACGTCGTCTAACGATTCCAACATGACACTAATCGTGACTCCGGCTGGTCCTGCCTTAGCTACCCGCAACCTGGGGGTCCCTGGCATTAGACGAGACAGCTCCCAGAAAGTATGGGGACCCTAGCAGTCCCACCAAGTGGCAGGGAGAAATCTTTCCAGAGCACAAATTCCACCGTCCTGCCAAACAAACAAACAAACCACCGTCGTCTGGTCCTTCAACCCTGAAACAGATGAGGTGAGATAGATGAAAGGAAGTGATGGGAACAGGAAATACGTGGTAGAAGGGGAACCACCCCAGCATTCGCTTCCGGCAAACACGAAAAAACCCAATGTCAGAGTGGCCGACCTGACGGGAATCAAACTGATACATACGGAATGCGGGTCTCAAAGGTTACCGCTTAGGCATCTCGCTCGGTCAGGAGTACGTTTATGAGAATAGTGGGCCTACGGTTATATAGGTAGAAGGGGACTCAACATATGTCACATAATACTCTATGTGCTTAGACTGACCCACGTTTGACCCTGCAACTCCAGTTTGGAAGCCCAGTGACAGTATTCTCTAGACCAAGTGGTCCTCCAGGAAGAATAATTAAATGCATGAGATATGATAAAGAATGCTATTGCTACCACAAGAGGGAACGACTTCGAAGAATATGCATACGGAGGAGATAAGGTAAGCCACAGTGAGGAGTAAGAGTTTTTTATTTCATTTTATTTATTTTTTATTTTGCGGCACCTATAATGACTTATAGTTGTGCTGAATGTAGAAAAATGACTGGCCTGGCGCGTATATTGAAGGTTTTGCCCAGCGGCAATCTTAAAATGGCTATTAAATAAATGATCACACACACACACACTTACATTCGTACACCAAATTCTTGACATATCGAGAAGCCATTTTAATTAAAGAAAAATTCTTAACAACCGGTAATCGAACCCGGGATCCTCGCACAGGACAGACGCTCTACTGAGAAAGCTACGGGACTAGGTGGAGTACGCAGTGAAGATGTACACCCCTTATCCACCGAGCGGGATGGCTCAGGCGTTGACGTCTGAGGCCCGGGTTCGATCCTCGATGACCCTCACTCTGCCCATGGGTTTTTCGTGGTTTCTCCGTCGACGGCGAATGCTGGGATGGTTCATATGCTACCACAACCCTCCTCCCTCTCACTTCCTGTCCCCATCATCCTCCTGGTCGTCTATTTCAGGGTTATAGGACCAGGCGACGGTTTCGGCCGTTTGCGGCTGGGCGATGACTTGCGCACTGTAAAGGTTCCTTCCCTGGCGTCGCTGCGGGGACTGCTCAGTTAGGTCTCTCCCCTGGGTAGGTTCTGCCCCGGGACGCTGGAGTTTGGTTGCTTGTGGGCAAGACCGGGCGCCGTCGGATGCGTTCCGTTTGGAAACGTAGAAATCCCGTCCGTGCTTGTGCCCGTCGTCAATCCGGATCTGGAGACCCTTCGGGTCTCTCCTCTCATTCTTCCCTCCCTCCCTCCGTTGGAAGCAAAAAGGGGCGTTACGGCCTACTTGCGGTGCTCTGGCCCTGTTTCGGAGGCCCTCCGTGACATGCACTTGTACCTTTACCATTAAATCCCCTTCCCCCCAAAAGTACATTCATTATTAGAAGAAAAGCTTAGAAGATGCACCTGTAAATTGCAGGTGAGAAGCAGCTGGAAGATTTGGATACTTAAAGATAGGTTAAGCATGGGGTATTAGGAGGATGTGAAAAGTGTTTTCAGACAAATTAAACCCATATCATTCTTAGATAAGCAAGAAAAGTGGTTTTCAATTTGAATACCGCATGGTATAGGTAAATCCTATAGAACCATGAAAACCTGGCCAAAACCTGAAAATAAAACATGGTTTAAAGCATTTATCTAAAGCATAATCGAAGAGTCAATTTCGACCTACCAGGTTGCTCTTTAAAATTTTCATCAATCAGACCGAAAAGATCGTCAGAAGCGAGCGGTTCCTCGAGCCTATAATATTATCCACACCTTTCTAGTTAACTCAGAGGTTCCTAGACTCAAAATCCAGTAGTGATTTATTGCTTATACAACTCACTTGTTTTCATTTCAATTTACGATTATACAAGCTTAAATGATTACATGCAAGTAGGTTGTGGCGAAAGCTTTTTATATACTTTGTTTTAAATTTCTAATGCAATTGTAATTTTACTGCTACATATGGTGCTGAAATTTCTTTTTCCAAAAGCAGTTCAATTCCCTCTCTTCTACAATAGTAAAGGAAACTTGTTCATTTTGCTCGTTTTCTCGAAATAAAATTACTTCCGGTGCCCAAGAGGCGATATACAAACATGTTATAAAGGAGCACCGAGAGCATTTCTCTGGAAAATGATCAAGTCAGGACAGAATAAAAGATGTGTTCACTTTAAAATTAAATATTTTAGTTTGGTTATCAAATATACATCATCACCACCCTTGCAGGGATTAGGACTGTTGCCTGTTCCGACTTCAAAGTGCTATGGCGATCTCTTACTAGACTTGTCTTACTTGACCATGACATCTCTCCTCTTCCTCGACGCCCAGTATCTCTTCTACCTTGAGATCGATAACCACTCGCCAAAGTTGGAACTATTTCAATACTCATTTGTGATAGGTGGGCCCTGTTTTTATACTCTTCTATTTTTTGTCAAGTTCCTCTCCTTTACTTGTTATGCTTTTAACATTCTATGTGGATATTCTTACTCTTTTAGTTATACGCAGTCGTTTATCCTTTTGGCGCCTCGTCGTCTTACTGATTCATCCGGCTCAACACTTTGAAGAATTGGAGTGTAGGGCCCTAAAGTAGGGCTACCAACCCTTTGTTGAGCATTCTGGTGGAGGGGCTGCCTCCTTAAAACCTCCAGACTTGTTTGCTCATGTGCAAACCCCTGAGCAGAGTTGCCTCCTCTGCCTTTTCGCATTTGAAGGCTTTGCTCCTGTTACCCCGGGTATGGGTCCAATTTTGGAACTTTTTCATTTCCCAAGGTGGCAGAATACCTCCCCTGCATGCCTTTCACTTTCCTAAGAGATTACTGAACAGGCAAGGTGGACTAGTCATCCCGGGAGTCTCTTGGCTGGTTGACTGTAATGTCTGTCAAACACTGGGCAAACACTGGGCAATCGCTACATTCCTACGCCCAGTTATAAAATATTAATAAATAATATCTATATATGTACTTTGGACAGCATTCAACAGGTCTCGTATACCGGCCAATCTGGTCGGGGGTGTTTCATAGTTTCCCTCATTCACCAGATAAATTTGATGTTCATTATCACAAGCCAAAGACATGACATAATAGATAGTGCAGGAAGCGACTAAACAACTGAGTCCATTTGTCCAATACGTGCATGCACTTCCAGAAAAGCTATCACACACCTTCCGATTAAATTGTTAGCGACAAACTAAAAGGTAAACTTTGAACCAACGCTATCGTTCAACTACTTTCATAACTAGTTCCAAAAGTAATGATCTGATCGAAGAGATAACATTGGGTTAAAATGCAAAATTTCAATTATGCATATGATCCACGTTTCCAATAGAAGCCATGGCCCTCTAGAAATCTTCTAGTCAATCAGATTTAATTATGTTATTGACCTCTTACGATACACATGCGAAAGGCAATTGGCCGGGATGCCGTTTTGGAGCATATGTTCATTGAAACTGATACATTACGGTTACTACAAAGTAATGGACGAGAGCAATCATTATAATAAATATTTAGCTATATTCTTAACAGTAATGCAAAGAATTCGCGCTTGCATGATGGAAGGGGTGAAGAAGGAAGGGGAGCATCGTCTCATCTTCTCTTTGTTAACGAAAGAACGAAAGGATATGAGTCGGGGAAATAAGAGTGGACTAAGACAACGACGAGACGTGGGCAGGCTGAGGATCCTTCCGAGAGTGTTTTGAAGCGTACCTAGCCGTTACGGGTTTGATCGCTTATTGGACAGAATGGTGTTGTAGGTGACGGGTGAGAATGAAGTAGGGGCAGTGATAGGAGGAACAAAGATGACCTCTCAACGGCTTGCTGACCAGGGTGCTATGGCTATTCTGGTGTGATGTGATTTCTAAAGTTGTGGTTATTTGAAGTTGAGAACCAAATATCTCCTAGAGTATCTTGGTGTTTCGATTGTGTATAAATGCTCGTGGATTGACTATTTAACTTATTTAGAAATATTATTTGGATTTCTTCTGGAATTGAAACTATTGGAATTGTTGAAAAATAATAATTTTTCATATTGCTGCAACAAACTAATGGCACAGAAAAGCGACTGTTCAAGTAAGGCTATCTAGGTGATGATGCAGGAAGACAACTACGCAACTAAGGTCACACACACTGAATGATGTATGTTAAGTAACCTACCGAAGCTAATAAATAAGCTTAAACGGATTAAAATCGCCAAATGTTATAGTTTGCAATCGAGAAAACAAGAATCAGACGAAAGAGGTATATTCGCCCTTAATGTTAGCTTGATAGTAGAATATTGGCAAGGAAAACTTAAGCTCTGTCGAATCTTGGCAATTCCATCGAGCTCCTGTGATCTGATTCAACCTTCCAACCTTAACCTCTTCACGGCCATTCTAAAAGAACAAGTATCAGAACTAAAATTTACAAACGTTTATAGGTTGACATAGCTTTTGAAAATCTTAATCTTGGATATATTTACAGCATTAAATACATTACATATTCTCTGTCTTATAGATTTAAAATGATTATGTAGTTAGAAAAGCAGCTTTCATACGGAATTGTATAGCAACACGTAAAAACAGTTGTACACCTGTGCGCCAGAGCTATGTACACAAAGCACACAAGCGAATGTATACTTCCAAATCGATGTGGCAGTAGAGCATTAACGATGAGGTATACGTACATACAGAACAGTCAACAGAACCTCTCTTTTCATTCATTAATAGAGTTCGCTGTGGCTCGGGAGGTAGATTCCAACGGATCGCAACAATTTAATGGCGAAGTGCACAGGGTGGACTGATCGTTTTGGAATCGGCGTATGGGTCATGAAACTGTCAGCTCTTGGGTTGTAAATAAATTAGTACTAATAGAGGTCTGGTGCGAAACTGCTCGTAATGTGAACAAACTGCCTTTTGGCAGCAGTGATGGCGGTGGTTTCGGTCAGCGTCAGAGGTTGTTAACGGCAGGGGAGCAAAAAGTATATTGGTGCGGAAAAAGGCCGCTAAAGACATCTATTTTCGTAAGGAAGTTTGCACTAGACCGCAACTGTAATTAAGTGAGGTGTCACGGTTGGACAAATACAATGCTTACTAAATACTGTGGATACATCGATGTAGGCCTAATAAGTTACAATGAGGCAGTATTTTTAACACTTAAATGATTTTAGTCAAATTATATAATATATAAATTCAATAACAGCCCGCCTTAAACCAATATGTGTATGTAACAATATATAAAAGGTGTATATTACAGTCTTTGTATATATTATTGTATACATGTGTAACAATGTTATGTGAATATATTACGTAATTTAATAATGTAGGAGCTGTGAGAAATAGATCAAAAGTTGCTAACAATGAGGTAATCTTGAGGCAATAATGAGTAAGAAGGTTTAATAATACTACTTGTAATTCTTTGGAAGCAATAATGTAATTTTTGTGACAGTTTATAAAAATAGCCAATCAGCAACCAGAAAAAGCTTAAGTTAAATAAAAGTATTCTATTGGATTAGGAATAGCCAATCAGAGACTTGAAATACAGAAATTTACAAATGTGGCGGTAGAAATCAAGTAAGTTGCTTGTAGACAGCACTCATAACTGGACGCGTTAATTGTAGACAGTGTTCCTGACGCGAGACATGTCCTCGAGAAATTTAATACGTATTCGTGTGAGACGAAAATAGTTTCCGTGTTTAAAAAGTGCAAGTATTTAATAAAAAAAATCTCACAGCTCTCTATATCAGTGAAGTGTTATTTAAATTGTGTCAAGCATTAATAAATGGAGTGAAGTAAAAATTATAATGTGTGTAAGCCTACATTCTTCAGTCGCACCACAGCCCTGCAAAGAGAAACATGTCTCTAACAATAATACTGACGCAGCCGAGGCAAACATAAATATATAATATTTAAAGAAACAGTCAAATTACAAAGTTAATATTTTTAAAGTTTTTTTTGGGGGGGAGGGGGCAAAGGCCACCGGAAAGTACATTTGGGGCGAAGGCTACCGGGTACCATACGTGCGGTTGCAACTACTTCAAGTTCGGCTACCCAACAGTCGAAACATAATACATCTTCAAACTGCCTTGCCGTACGTAGCAGCAACAAACCTTCAAATTGGCTCCCAAAGTTTGGGGCAAATAACAACGTAAAAATAGCAATACAACAAAACAACATCTTCAACAATGGAAATAGCATTAGCAAGCTTTAAAATCAACGGGAGTCCAAGAACTGACGATATAAATATAGAACTGTTTAAGTTTGCCCCCATCTGAGATTAAAATACGTTTTTTAGACATTTCGAATATATGCGGAGAACCTCCAAATACCAGCTCCTGGAAAGAAACACAAATATGCCCAAACTTCAAAAAGAAGTAGGAAAGTCTGCAATAACTGCCTGGGCATTTCTCTTAAACAATGCATACAAAATATAAGCAAGTTGAATTTAATATCAGAGACAATAACTAATGAAGTACAATACGGATGTAGAAGAGGAAGACCATGCTCAGATTATATGTGTATTTTAAGTAAATAGTACAGAAAAGTAAAGAATAGAACTTTCAAATTCGCATTTTATTATTTTGTTGACTACATAAAGGCATTTGATACAGCAAATATTACAGGAAAACTGTAGAAAATAATGAAGAAAAGGAATTACATTTAATTATAACTAATGGAGAATTGTATAAAAACACCAAAATATGTATAAAATTGAACTATAAAAGAAATGTTTAATATGGGGTTGCCCCAAGGATTACATTGTCCCCTACATTATTTAACGTACATATTGATGCTGCTGTTTACGAATGGCGCAACAGCTAAGAAATATTTTTAAAATTATAGAAAAAGGTTTTAAATAATTTTATTAGCGGTGGGCCAAGATATTGTTTCTGCTTCTGAAATTGAGCTTCAAAGAGTAGCATATCAACTTCAAGATATATTTAGGAAGTATAATTTAGAAATAGTCTAAAGTCATGGCTTTCGAGGGCAAATATCCAACCAGATCAAACAAAATGATGGATCAAATAAGATGCTGACCAAAAGTTGAACTAATTTAATCCCATGTGCGCAGTTATCCAGAGAACTTGAAAGGCCAAAACAAAAAAGATAGTTATCCGATTTTGAAAAGTATTTGAATTTGCTCTATTATTATTATTATTATTATTATTATTATTATTATTATTATTATTATTATTATTAAGTGAAAATTGAATCCTAAATAGGAAAACAGAAACACCGGAAATGCATTTTCTCGGACATAATCAGGATATTGTATATTGTTGCGAACCTTGGACGGACAGCCCCGAGGTGCCCTAAAACAGGGGATAGTAGCATCAGATGGAAGGGGAGTCGCTACCGGGGTTGAGGAGTGCCATCAACAGGGTTCGAGGATGCAAAACTTAAATACCCATCACCATGACTTACCTGGACACAGATTTGGCAGGACTTGAGACACTTTTTAAAGTATAATGTGTTAGGACGGGATTCGAGACCCTCTATCGGCGTAACGGCGGCAAAATCGACTGTCGGATTGTCCGGTTGACTTAAACACGTGGCCAATAAATACCCTTTGCTACGCAACTTCAACAATGCGCTGTCCTAGTTGCAGTTTATTCCAGTTACACCACTTTTTTGAAATTTAATGCAACTTCCTGGTCGTGGATGGAAAACCCCGATGGGTCGTTAATATTGAAGGATCATGTCACTAAGTACACAAGTACGTGAAAGATATGCAAACTAGAAGAACATATTATAAACATCAAATGCCAATGGTTCTAATATATCTACACAGAGAATGGATGATAGCAAGACCACCAAACAAACCAGAAGTTCGATGGGAAGACCAAGAGCCAGATGGGAAGATATTTTTGCGGCGGAAGAGGCTTTATAGCAGAAACTTTCAGTGGAAGCAGAAGAAGACTAAATGCTGTATACACAAATCTGTATATAAGATTGAACTTTTATATTTCGGAGGAGATTTTTATTAAATTACTTTCCATTTCAAAGTTTGCAGATCCAGTGTCGGCCCCGGATTATGGTATTCAAGTGTGAGGCAATCTTATATTGGTAAATGTACTGTCATATCATAAAACTCCTGGAGAGCAAAATTTCGGCACGATAGCGATGCTGATATTACGCTGACAAATACCGAAGGAGTTGTCTCCGCAGTAACGTGTTAGGCCATTTGAGAGGTCTTGGGTTCGATTACTGTTGGACTAGCTATTGTGACCTTGAAAGAGTGAGATGTCGTGGTAGCATGTGCAACTCGGATTCGGGAGGTCCCAGGTTCGATCCCCGACGACTGCCCTTTCTGAGCTATGGGTGTTTCAGGTTTCCTCGGGGAAACTGCTGGGGTGGTTTATCTTCTACCACGACTCTCTGCTCCCATTTCCTGTATACATCATCTTCCTTCTCATCTGTTTCAGGGCTGTAGGATCAGGCGACGGTGTTCGGCAGCCTGCAGCTGGGCGGTGGCTGTCCGCTCAGTAGAGGTTTCTTTCTGACATTCCAGGGACAGCTCGGTTAGGAGCCGCCTCCGGGTGCTTTCGGGCAGGAGCTTCTTCGGGGACCCCCTACCTGGAGGCTTGGGGCTTATGGTTGGTGCGGGTGGATGTGATTAATCTGAAAACATTAGGGATCGTCCATGCCTGCGCCCATCGTCATCCGGATCTGGTGTCCTTCATCCCTCACGGTAGAAGCACAAGGGGCCGATGGCCTGCGTGTAGTGCTCTGCCCTCCCCTTCGTCAGTATCTTTACCTTTTTACTGTGACCTTGGATTCTTTCGGGTTTTCACTGTAGGCGAATGCTCGGGTGGTTTTCGTAATGCGAATTTCGTTGTCCCCATTTCCTGTCATTTCATTTCGTTGTCATGTAGGAGAATCAGACGAGTGGGCGACAAGGCGCGGCGTGTGGCGGTGAACTTTACTATGAGTAACTGTGCCCTGGTGTCCGATGTGTGACGAACCCCAGCGAGACTACTCCTTGGGGAGGTCGGCTTGTGTGGTTGATCCCCCCGGTTCATTCTTCTCAAAAATGTTTTCTTTAATACTGCGTTAGACTAATACATGCTAAATTGCAGAAAATGTATATTTTATGCTGAAAAATTATGTAGTATTTCCTTAAAAATGCATTATTTAAAATTTGTCACTATCTTTAAGACTAAAACTGAGGAAAAATAAGATACTTATTTCTCAACTTTTTATGGAGAATCCAAAATGTTAGCAATGTTTTGAAACCTTTTTATAAAGTATTTAAATTATTGGAAGGTAATTTTGCAGGTAATTTTGAATTACGTGCATGTCATAAGAAACATGAATGAAATTTAAAATTATGGAAATTAGTATATTCAACTCCAGCCTCCCTTAATACAGAGTGAGCCAAAAGACTCCGGACCGACTGCGCGGTGATTTTCTGTCCACGTCTCAGGAGCTCGTTGCCATCCGCCGCTATCATAAAAAGCGCGGATGAAACCATAGAACATTTTTAAAACTACTTTTAAAGACTTTACTTACCAACTTTACGAAAGAAGATGCTGAAACTGGCCACCGTCGTTGTCCATACATTTTTGGCACCTCTTTAGGAAACTATCCATCACTCGCCGTAGTTCACGTTGAGAAATGTTCCTGTGGATATTTTGTTTTAATTCTTCCAGGGTGTGTGGGTTTGTTTTGTACACTTTATGTTTTAAGTTACCATGGAGGGCATTTTATGAACAATATTACCGGCTGCGTGGTGTTTTTCCACTGGGCATGTGGAAATATGATAAAAAAATGATAACGCACTGCTGCTATAAACAAAGTCACGCTATTGTGGTTTTGATACGCAGTGTGAAGTTCAGTTTTGAGTTGACGCGGATGTGATGTAGTTCACTTATTATGAGTTATTTATTATTTTGTCCTGTGCTCAGTCACCAAGTATATTATAGCTCAGTATATGTTTTCTACCGCACAGCGTGTATTTATTTATGATTTGTATGTGTTAACTCGGTCAGCTCGCCATGTGAAAGTACGATTTGAAGAAAGATTTCCAGTTGTAAACGTTCCAGGCCGTACAAGAATCCATGAACTTTTCAGTAAATTACAGGAAGTGTTCAGGCTAAGAAATCTAAAAGACGGCGTTCGGTTCTTACCGAAGAAATAGATGACATCGGTCATCGTTTGAAAATTCCCTCCAAAAATTCCATGATGGATAGTTTCCTAAAGAGGTGCCAAAAATGTATGGACAACCACGGTGCCCAGTTTCAGCATTTCCTTTCATAAAGTTGGTAAGTAAAGCCTTTTAAAGTAGTTTTAAAAATGTTGTATGTTTCATCCGCGCCTTTCTATGATAGCAGCAGACGGCAACGAGCATCGAGGGCGCGGACAGGAAATACACCGCGCAAGTGGTTCGGAATCTTTTGGCTCACATTGTATTTCTACGCAAAGTTTTATTTTCCTCATATTTTGTACATGAATATCATATGTTTAAGAATTTTCGTATTTTTACCCCTCCAGTGATTATATTCTTTCATTTTACTCTGTTTTGCTGCTCAAATTCCTGCATATTTGCCTTTAGTTTTCCTTATTATTAGTTCTAAAATACTTAATTTAATTGCTTATTTTAATTGGATTAATGTGTGTCAAATTTTCTGATGAATGAGCGATTTGCTTCCAGAATGCCTATGTATAATTACTTCTATTTTGGAAAATGAATAAATTGGAAGACATGAAAGAGGTAGAACAAGCAGCAAGTGCTGGTTTTCGTTTACAGCACACTTAGCTTGTGTCTACTAAAAGCGTTTACGAGCAGGAAACCTCGTTCCCTTCTCTGATGCATATAGCCGCAGCGCATGAACACGCCACATCGCGCGCAAAGCGATACACCCGAGCAGTAAATATGCTTAATTAATGTTGTGTGATATGACTACACTAATGACGTACTAATAGCAACCCGCCCTCAGCGCATGTGCAATACCAGCTGTCCAAGCCAATTGAATCAAGTTGCTGGACTGTGACGACATGCTTAACTTCCTTATTTGTAGTGCAAATCCAATATCGCCTCTTCTGCATGACTTTCTCTCGTTAAATTGTTGATAGCATTTTCCTTTCCTTAACATAATAGGAAATCTAAAACAATTCTTATTATACAGTAAGTGCCATTGTACCATTAAGGTTGAGGCAGGAATTATTGTTTTCAGATTATTTAGTAAACCAGCCATTATCATTTATAAAAGCCTACTCTTATAACCAATGTTTTATATCATTGCGTAATATCAGAAGATATCGCGTGTAATCAAGCTTTACATATTTGTTTATATTTAACGACGAAACTAACCTGTGAATCCTGGTTAGGACTTAAGGTTAAAAATCAGCACACCGAAACAAATGTAAATCTATTTGTATATACTGTAGTTAGTAAGTTTTCTGTTACAAAATATTATTAGGAAACATATGGATGACCATAATGTATGTAGATCTACAAGGGGCATCCAATAAGTAAGTTTCCCTATTTTATAAAAAGCATTACACACAATTGATCATGTTGAATTAATTTTATTTATCTTGCACAATCCTTCTGTACCTTTCTACATAGTCAACACGTTTTTCTAAGCATTTTTGGGGACGTGACACATGTTTTTCCAAGCCTGTGTTGTACCAGGTCGGGTCCTGTGCTCGCAACCAGGTGTTCACTGATTTGACTTCATCATCGGTGTTAAAAGTGCTCACCTTTGAGTTGGAGGAACATGTGAAAATCACTTGGGGCAAGATACGAGAAAGCTTCCAAGTTGAATCTTACCCAGACGGAGCTCAGAAGATTCAACAGGGAAGTTTTCTCGCATCCTCCATGTTGACCAGATCTTTTCCCAAGTGATTTTCACATGTTCCCCTGACTCAAAGGTCATCTTGGAGGTAAGCACTTTAACACCCTGACGAAGATCAATTATCTGGATAAGGTTTCTTGGGTTTTCTCTTATTCTCAGAGGACGAGTAGCTAAGCTCCATGGACCCGGATTTATTTGAGCATCATTTCCACCCATTTCATTAATTCACCTTCCGATATGACCAAATCGATTATAGTTATTTACGAGGTGAGATAGTTTTACAGAACTTAACATGCGAGCTTAGTAAATCATGTGAGCATGTTGAGTTCTTTATAACAGTATAATCTTGTACGATCTTTATGGTATTTTGAATCATAAATTTTAAAAATAAAACAGCTCTAATTAGTTTGTGCTTGTAATGTCAATTAAAAACTGTTTTATTATTTCGTACTTTACTGTGGCTCTTTTATTTGGCAACAATGTGTTATACACAAAACAATGATAACGGTTCAGAATGCCATAAAACATTTGTAGAAAACAAAATTGTTTACACTAAAATTGAATCGAGAATTATTATTGTTTTAAACAAATGTGTATTTGTTTAATCCTTGTTGAAATTTTGCAAGAAGCTGAAGAGACGAGCAATTTATATCTAAAAAAAATCTGACGTGTTACATTTACATGACTGTCTCTACCCTCTATCGCTTATTAGTGAGTATATACATTATTCTTACGAAAGTTTATTTTCCTATCTACTTCATTTTATTCGAGAGAAATCTTTCCTGAAATAGTTGCATTATACATTTCGTTATAGGTACAAAGAGAACAGCAATAGTCAAATGTTTAAGAGCTGACCTTAAAATTTCATGCTCTTTTCCTGCAATCGTGAGAAACAACTAAATAACGAAGAGACTTGAAAAGAATGACAGTATTGAACAATTAGAACCATTGATAACGGATATCTCGGAAATGGCTGATGCCACAAAAAAGTTATTTGAAATAAATTGTATGTTTTAAAGAGATCTACATTTTTACTTTCTCTACTACGTGTAGTAAGTAGGGGAAGTATTGTATTCCACCCAAAAATTCGATACCGAGATTTCACCGGAAATACATGTTTTGAGACTCACTGAATCCAAAAAAAGCATTTTTGGAAACATGTCCGTGTGTGTGTCTGTGTGTCTGTGAACAGCATAACTCAGAAACGAACAGTTGTATAAACACCAAACTTGGTATTTAGGTTCAGTATCTTCCAGAGATGCGACACGAAGGTTTTCAAGAAAATCCCCTCACCCCAGACTACCCTTTACATGGAACATTTTTCGAAAACTTTAATTTTCTCAAAAATGGCTCTAACGATTTTGATTAAAATATTATATGTTTAAGATACCTTTATGACAAATAAAATGTATATCTTGAATTTTCTGGGAATGTCTCCAAAAGTATTCTTCATTGTGAAAGACTTTTGCATAACTGGTAAACCATAAGAGATAAACAAAATTTTACTACACAAAAAATGTAGATCGCGTTAAAATACACAATTTATGTCATACACATTTCTTTTGTTGAGTGAACCGTTTTCGAGATATTGCTTGTTATTCCCTTAAATTTTCCAATACTTATACTTTTTCTCAAATTCGTTATTCATTTTTTTTATGTCCTGGACATGCAAAGAGAATGGAATGCGCCACATAGCAATCAGCGTTAAAATATTTGACTATCGCTTAAAATCTAGCATATTCCCCTTGCATCTACATGAACATTACCAATAAGATTGACATCTCGATATCTCGATTAACATGAAGCATATGGAGAATAAGCGTTTGTAAAAATAGTTTGTACAAGAGTAGAGAAAGTCATGTGAGTGTAACACATCAGATTTTTTTTGTATAATACGTTTTCGTCTATCGCTTAACGTTTACCAGTTATACAAGATTATACAAAATTCCCTCCGAATGAAGTGAACTTCATAGACTATTGCCAGAAAATTAAAGATACGTATTCCATTTGTCATGTAATTATATTTAATATTATGTAATGTGTAATTATATTTTATTCAAAATTGTTAGAGCCATATTTTAGAAAACAAAAATTTTGAAAAATGTTCATGTAAATGGTAGTTTGGGGTGGGAGGATTTTCTTGAAAATCTGCGAGTGGCATTTTTGGAAGTTACTGAACCTATATATGTACCAAGTTTGGTATTTATCCGAATTTTCGTTGTTGAGTTACGCTATTCACAGACACACACACATACAAACACGGACCTTTTTCTAAAATGTTTTTTTATACAGAGGGGGCCTCAAAACGCGTATTGCCAATGAAATGTTGCTAACAAATTTTTGGGTGGAATGCAATACCTTTTCTACCTACTGTATATGTAGGGAGAAAGTAAAAATCCCGTGTTCGCTTTGGTAAGTTCGTTTTTAATTTAGGTTAATGCATAGTTCATGACTGCGTCTGGGCAGACTTTGTAAGTATAATAAAACAATCTATATAACTATTAAAAGAGAGAAAATATGTGTGTGTGTGAGTTGTGTGTGTGTGTGTGTGTGTGTGTGTGTGTGTGTGTGTGTGTGTGTGTAGGTCATCTCAAAAATCACACAACTGATTTTGAAAGTTCTTTCGCCATTGAAAAGCCCAATACATTCTGACGGACATGGAGATATAAAACACCTTTTCATTTCATTTTATGAATTACCAAAATAGTAAAAATAATTTACAAAGCACTTGTACTTGAATACAACACATTCCGATTACAAAAGAAGAATATTGCGAAGAAGACCCTGACTTTTAGTTGAGAATACCTTGCAGTAGAAAATACTTTTATTTCACAGAACGCACATGTGAAATAAGGTAAATACCGCGGATAATCAAGTTCGTTAGCAAAGCCTATACATAATTTTACAAAGACAGAAAATAACTAAGATTAAGATTATTGAACTGTTACTTTGTATTTAGCAACTCCTCCTTCTCGATCATCATAAAGCATGTCTCTTTTCCAAAGCGGTTAACTTGATGGTCTGGGAGTGCGAAACTTTCATATTCACCAGCTTGACCTGTATTTCATTGTATACAGAGTGGACCATTTAAGTTGGGACTGTACAATATCTCCAAAACTAAGCGTTGTAGAAAGAAATGTCTTGAATAAACGTTTCTTGATATTGTGGCGGAAAGTAAATGACATTAGTCATGTTTTATTTGGAGGGCGTTATGGTCATTTTAGGGTCAATTTAATTTGACCCTAATTGTAGATTCTCATTTAAAAAAATGACCATCACAACTTCCTCTAAATCTTCCTTAATGGCATTTATTTTCCCCCATAACATCAAGCAACTTTTATTACAGACATTTATTTCTACAACGGGCGGCGCCGTGGCCGAGTGGTTAGACCGCTCGCCTCCCACCGAGGCTGACCGGGTTCAATCCCAGGGATCTGCATGTGGGATTTGTGGTGGACTGCGGCGTCTGGGCGGGTTTTCTCCGGGTTCTCCGGTTTCCCCCGCCATTCATTCCACCAACTGCTCCATCATCACCTTTCCTTTCATCCATTTCACCAACATTTCGCTTCATCTACTTCCTTCATCCCATACCAGGCATCGGGCTGATCACCCATCCTGGATGTTCTGTCTGACCCATGAGTGTCTGCTCCTCGACGGGCCTCTGACCCCAGGCACCTGCCTGTAAGTCCTGGGGGATGTAAGTCCTACATAAGAGGAGGGTAAACAGATAATGAATGAATGAATGAATTTCTACAACGAAGTTACAATTATAAGGGGTATATGGGAATATTTATCTAAAATCTTACAGATCTTGTACCATAATTTCACAAAGAAAACGGAAGATCGGGGGGAGTAAATGAAATTAATTCATAACTCGAGTTGAAAAAGTACCCGTGCAATGTCGGGCCGCCAGCTAGTTTAATACGAAGTAATAAATAGATATACAATCAGGATAGTAGTACAAGCAATAGTAGTGATAACGCACTGCATAAAGTGAAAGCAGTGATTATTTATAGGAAAGGAAAAAGAGCGACATCTGGCGATATCCTCAATAACTACTATAGCGGACTAGGATCTAAATTTTTACACTTAACGAACTCAGCCCTTAAAATTTAAGCTTCCATAGACACATGGAAAGATTCTCTTAAACAATACTTAACGATTCAAAATACTACAAAAGTATGTTAAACTGAAAAAATCTGATTTGTTGTATTCACATAATTTTCTAGTAGGTATACAAATTATTCTTACGAATGTTTATTTTTGCTATCTACTTCATTTTAATCCAGGTAAACCTTTGCAGAAACAGCTACATTACTCATTTCGTTAAGAACAAAGAACAATGATGGTCAAATATTTTAGAAGGATACACTGGACTTAAAATTCCATACTGTTTCCATGCAATCCCAGAAACAACGAAAATCTATGGGACTTAAAAAGAATGACAGAGTATTGAACAAATCGAACCATATCTCGGAAATGGCTAATGGCACAAAAAAGTTATTTGAAATAAATTGTGTGTTTTAAAAAGATCTGCATTTTCTGTGTAGTAATTTCGTCTATCGCTTAACGTTTATCAGTTATACAAATTATACAAAATTCCTTCCGAATAAAGAGGACTTCACAGGCTATTCCCAGAAAATTCAAAATATATATTTTATCTGTCATGTAAATGTCTTTAATATATGGCATATCGATCAAAATTGTTACAGCTATTTTTTAAAAAATCAAAAAAATCGAAAAGTCTTCCATGTAAAGGAAAGAGGATTTTCTTGAAAATCTTTGTGTCGCATCTTTGGAAGGTACTGAATATAAATACTAAATTTAGTATTTATCGCAATTTTCGCTTTTTAGTTATGGTGTTCACACACACAAACGCATGGAGCTTTTACTAAAAATGCTTTTTGTTGGGTTAGAGGCCTAAAACATGTATTCCCGGTGAAATCTCGGTATTGAATTTTTGGGTGGAATGCAATACCTTCTCTACCTACTAGATACTTCTTCTTTCTCTGTTTAACCTGGCTTACACCCCCAGGACTTACAGGCGGGTGCCTGGGGTCAGAGGCCCGTAAGACACTCATGGATCAGACAGAATATCCAGGATGGGTGATCAGCCCGATGCCTGGTATGGTATGGGAGGAAGTAGATGAAACGAAATGATGGTGAAATTGATGAAAGGAAAGGTGATGATGGAGCAGTTGGTGGAGAAGCCGGAGAACCCGGAGAAAAAAACCCGCCCAGATGCCGCTTTGTCCACCGCAAATCCCACATGCGGGTCCCTGGGATTGAACCCGGACCGCCTCGGTGAGAGGCGCCGCGTTACCTACTAGATACGTGGTAGAGAAAGTAAAAAGGAAGGAATGAATCAGAGTAAAATTAAAGCGTGGAAAGGTAATGCCTTAGCCGGCATTTGAACCGTGGATCTCTCGGTCTCCATCCGGTTGCTCTAACATCGAGTTACCATGGCAAGATGCTGGCACGACATTAAATTCTCCAACTGATTCGCATTTTTCTTGGTAAACCACAAGGAGGTCTAAAATTGTATTGAGATGACATGCCCCAATAGCGACTTACAATGTTGTAAGTACTTTAAGTCCTGGGCTTCATAGCTTCAACCACTATTAGGTCAATTAATGGAATTAATAATAAAATTAAAGCGTATTTATCCAGCTAACTTAGTTCAAATATATTACGATGATCAACAGAGTGCACTGTGAAGCACAAACGTTCAGGATTTACTGAGTTGAGTTAAAGTTTACAGAGTATGTTAATAAAATTGTCTTTCTGTTCCAGATAAAATACTGCTGCGGACAAACGTACAAACTTAATTGTGCAGAGAGCATGGTGAGTGCAGCATGCATTGTGTTTGATAAATCGCATGTATACGCATTTTCTTTATTTAAAAGATAGACATAGTACAAAGCATTATTAGAAGTAAATACTGTTATAAATATTAACACAAAATTATATTTACTCTTGAAATAAGAAATTAACAAGTTGTTCCATATTTCATAACGAAAGGCTTCCAAATCTTTGCCATCAATTTCCTAACATTTTTGTTGAAGAATTCTCTGATAGGTAAATATTCACTTATACCACATAAATGTTTGCATTTAAACTTAAGTATAGGTTATACTTATTTAGTCGGCTTATCATCGTATAGGGAGCTTACACCCCCTAGGACTTACAACCGTGCCTAGAGCCAGAGGCCTGTAGAGGAGCGGATGAACATTGAATCATAGAATGAAGACCCGGAACGGGGATCGCCCCGTAGCCAGGTTTGAGAGAAAGGGAAGATGATATGAAATGAAGGCGAAATGGATGAAAGGAAAGGTGATAACGGATTAATTTGTGGAAAGAACGGCGGGAGAACCCGGAGAAAATCTGGTCTAACCACTCGGCCACGGTGCCGTCCCTATAGATTTTACCATAACATAAAATAACATGCAAAAGTTCAATCATTAATGGTTTTTATGAAAAAGTACTCCTATTCTAGAGAATCTTCTTAATATAGGCTATATAAATTCGTATTTTCATTAAGGGTCGTGGATAAAAATACAAGACACACAAATGAAATAGTTGTATCTGGGACATAACAATTTTGGGATAAATATACTCCAGGTGGCTCGCATTTTTCCTGGTAAACAATAAGGAAATCTCAAATTGTTTTGAAATGACATGATGAATAGTTTTGAGCCATTGCAGAATTTAATGTCCTATCGGCATGTTACCATGGTAGCTCAGTCGTTAGAGCAACCGGACGGAAACAGGGAGATCTGTGGTTCAAATCCTGGCTATGGCATTGAATTTTTCAGTCCTCTGATTCTAGCTTTCTTGTATTAGCTTATTATTTAAAAGCATATTTGATTGCACATTAATGTTTTCATAATGTTCTCTGCGTTTTAGCAAAATATTTTATTTCATACTATCTTGAATTTAATGTTCTCCGTCTCTAAAACAGAACGTCAAATTGAACTTTTCCGTTCAATTACTTTCCATTCTCCAACCCAGCATATGCATACATTGACCCTGTAATGCGCGTATGAAACATACGACTGCGTCCGTGTCCAATATAATATGTAGTATAATATGTAACTAATATATAAAGTATTTCTATATAGTATGAAACACAATATTGTACATAACTGCAGGAAAATGTGTGTGTTTTTTTTTGGGGGGGGGTAAAAATTTACTGCTGAAGCTTCGCTGACTTTCCTATATAGTTACGCAAATAATTATTAATCTGCTTCTGAAAGCGTTAGTACTTATCTATTTTACTTAAAAATACATAAGAAGAAAAATGTTGGTTTACTTTAGTAACAAGTTCAAGCTTTACCATTATTAATGTCAGGTTGTTATTAAACATATCATATATAAAAATACGCTGGTGTGCAAAAGCTAAGGACGAGATGGGTAAAGTAACATAACAAATGAACTACTTGGTAGAAGTAGATGAAGGTGCGGGAACATGTTATCAGAGGTCTCTCACACGTACACAGAAAGCTGGACGTCACATGGCGTGAGGGTAGCGAGCCTATAGTGCCAAATGGGTCTGGTCACGCAATATGGGGCAGTTGACGAAACAGGACAAGACGGTGTGTGGCAATTAGCGAGCTGTTAGGGTGCACTGTAGTGGTGTTCTTCATTGCAACATGGCCCGTAGACACCATTTGCACGACTTTACACGGGGAAGAATCGTCGGAAACTGGAAGAAGGGTGAAGTGTGACGATGTTGCTCAGGAGTTTGGAATTGCATTGTTTCACGCATGGGGAACCTTCCAAACCACAGGCACTGCTGTTCCAAGGAGAGGTGGTGGTCGACCAGCAGCAGATGACCGCTACATTGTGCAACAGGCACGAAGGGGTCCACGCCAAACAGCAGGTGCAATTGCAACCACATTTAACAGGACAGCTAGGCATGATACACAGTAGCACGGCGACTACACAGAGGTGGTCTATTTACCCCTCGGCCAGCACATTGTGTTCCATTGACATCCGCACATCGGCGGCACCGTTTGCGATGGTCCCAAGAGCATTAAAATTGGGCCAAAGAGAAATGGGGTCGCGTGCTCTCCTTGGATGAGAGTAGATTCAGTCTAAGTAGTGATTCTCGACGTACCCTCATTTGGTGAGAGGTGGGAACACGTAATGAACCCAGGAACATCCTTGAACATGATCGTTTTGGTGGTCCGGGTGTTATGGTTTGGGGAGGCATAATGTTGCATGGGCACACCGACCTCCAAATCTTTGAACACGGTACGCTCACTGGTCAACGTTGTTGTGATACTGCACTCCTTCTCCATGTGCGTCTTTTCAGGGGTGCAGTTAGCCCTGACTTCATTTTTATGGATGACAATGCGCGTCTTTTCAGGGGTGCAGTTAGCCCTGACTTCATTTTTATGGATGACAATGCGCGACCGCATCGAGGATCTCTTGGAACGAGAAGATATTCGGCGAATGGACCGGCCTGTCCCTTCCCCCGATTTAAATCCCATCGAACACGTGTGGGATGCCTTGGGGAGATGCATTGCAGCACATCCACATGCACCAACGACCATTCAACAGTTGTCAACAGCGCTGGTGGAGGAATGGAACACCCTACCACAAGAACTGCTTACCAACCTTTTGGCAGCATAGGAGCACGATGCAGAGCATGCATTGCTGTCTATGGTGATCATACACGCTTTTAAGCACCATGTATCTATTTCTGTAAATCTAGACAGCCATCATATGTCGTATTGACTTTAGTGTAGCTTGTTGTCTAAGAATAAAAGTGGCATTTCTGTTCGTCTCATTGCATATTTCGTTTAGTTGCCTACTGTAGCATACCGTAGCAGTTCCCTCTATGTATGATTCAATTTTCATCGAGCTATGTTACTTGGCAGTGTCACAGCATGCGAAGATTACTTTCGTCCTTAGGTTTTGCACACCAGTGTATAATCCTGACAATACTCTTTCACTTTAATGCTGTAAAACAGAAAATTTTAATGCTTTCAGCTTCACATCTGTTTAAAAAAGAAGTGGCGTTTAGTTTATATTTATTTTAATAAAAACACGCAACGTTGCTTATATTATGATACCAATGTCGAACTGAAATACGACATAGTTTACTAAAATAAAGCTTTAGTAAACACTACGGCCAGTTTAAAACTGAAGGGATTTACTGAAACTTATTTTGTAACGGCTCCATTGCAGTATTATATCTAAGTTTCGTATAATTAACTAAGTTATTTTTGAAATTGCAGGAAATATGGTTATTATTAGGGTCCGGAAGTTAGGAGAATTATTTTTCTATTTGGATGGATATAATAAAGAGTTAAACAGAGATAAACATTTTCCATATATTTAGGGACGGTAGGACCAGTTTTTAGTTTGTATTCTTTGTCTATTATGGCTTCTGTTGCCTATTTTAAGCTTTAAAGCCTTTTTTGTCTGTTTTGGACATTATGGCTATTTGCTGTGATTATTTACACATTTTAAAAATCACATAAAGAGTTTCAATGTATGAAAGTGAAATGAAGTTGCATGAATAATGAAATGAGCTATCACTTAAAAAATATTTATTGAGGATCCTGTTTCCTATAAATTGTTTTATTTGTTTTCAAGCAGTCGAAAACTTACCCCCTCAAACGAATAACTGAGCTCTTTAAATAGCAGAATCTATGAAAGGAATGCAGGCACCTTACATGAAAAGGTCAGTTAAAGCCGTGAAAGTTCTCTTTCCTAAAATGCTCTATCTCACATATTTAGCCCACAAGTTGTACAGAATCGCCGAAAAAGTGAGAAGTTTTTATCCTATTGTGGGTTAGTTGATTTCCAACAGCAAGATGGTCTTCCTAAAATCACCCTCCCGAATGTGAGATTTTTAGTTCGTGGCATCAGAGATCGCTTTGCCTCCATAGCCAGTTCTCACCAGATGAGAAACTTAGATATCTGCACCAAATATGTTAACAACCATTTGGACGAGATAGGTGAGCTATTTGATGCTCTGTCAGAAGACGAAGCTGCTTCAGTTCGCTAATAAAGACGTTATTGTAAAATGGAACACTCAGCAACTATCTGAGGTTTTAATAGCAGCACATTATAGTGTGCTACCGGAAGCAGTCCTGAAGTTGGAGAAAAAAGATGATACGCGTGTATTGCTCATGGCGAAGTTTGAAGATGCAATAAATCAACTGCTGCAAGTACGAGGAGAAAAGAAAAAAGTATTGGTGAAAGGAATAAGTGTGTTGCGAGCACAAATGTGAACCTAGATAAACTTAAGAGCATTTATGATATCCTGAAAGAGGAAGTTTCTATTGTAACATGCGAGTCCTGCCGAAATAGCTTGTTTTAAACGTGCTGTAGTCACTTAAGTGGGAGTACAATGTTCTTTTACCAAAATAAAAAACGTTCTGACAGGCGCCTGATTATAGCAGTTGACACCTTGAAAAACATCATGTTGTTGCTTTTAATCAAGTAAAGTAAGAGTATGTACTTTATTTGATATATAAATTATTAAGTATCTTATACAGTATTTTCATTAATAAAGAGTGGGATTATACTGTGTTTTCACGTATAACAAATGCCTATTTCAATCATATTATTTCTACTTTCGGTATTTTAAGTGACGTTTTTGTCTGCATATTTTAACCAAAATAAATACCTGAACTTCCGGGCTCTAGTTATTATAAATTGTAGTTTGTTCGACTCGGCCAAAGATTAAGTTTAATCTTTTACATTTATATGATTGAGGAACAGGTTTTGATAAGAGAAATTAAGAAACATTGTTGCTTAGCCTCCATTTTAGATTTCGCTTCAACAAGTGAAAATGCAGGTAGGCGATAATTTGACAGTCCATCAGCTACAATCATACCAGAAGTCAAAAATTCCACTTTAGGTATACTTCCTGAAACATCTAGAAAAGTTGTTTCATTCTATTTGTTCATCGTTTCCGAGGAATGCTAATCTTTATATTCTTATAAAACGCAAAACATACCTTGATAAAACGTAAAACACGCTTTGAAGACACTATATAGTTCATGATTATCTTTTTGTGCCTGATTCTCTATAAAATAATCATATACTTTCGTAACAGTAGTAGATAATAATTATTGATTATATGAGTGTTAAAAGTGAAGTTTCATTTTGCGAGTAGAAATGTTTGCGAACGGGGCTGAAATCCGAATATCAAATCACTTTTAACATGTGTTACCATATACTAGTTTTTGGACAGTCCTGAATATTTCCTGCTGAAATTTTTGTTAAAATAACAGTATACAGTATGCACAGTGGTGAGCTATAGTCTGTTGTTTGGCCTTCGTTGTTTTTTGACCTCCTTAGCATTAGTGCTGACAATATGATCACGTGCACAGCCATTACGTTTTTACTTTCTCTACCACGTGCATTGTAGGTTGAGAACATATTGCATTCCACCAAAAAATTCGATACCAAGACTTCACCGGGAATACGTATTTTGAGGTTCCTTGTAATCCCCCCCAAAAAAAGCATTTTTAGAAAAATGTCTGTGTGTGTCTGTGAACAGTATAACTCAAAAATGAAAGGTCGAATAAATATCAAATTTGATATTTAAGTTCAATAATCTCCAAAGATGCCACACGAAGATTTTCAAGAAAATTACCCCACCCCAAATACCCTTTGCATGGAAGATATTTAGAAATTTTTGGTTTTGTGGAAAATGGCTGTAACTATTTTTTTATTAAAATACCATATATTAAATATATTTACATGAAACATATATCTTGAATTTTCTGGGAATAGCCTGTGAAGTCCTCTTCATTTGGAAGGAATTTAAATAATACTGTATAACTGGTAAACGTTGAGCGATGGACGAAAACGTACTACACAAAAAACGTAGATCCTTTTAAAGCACGTAATTTATTTGAATTAACCTTTTTTGTGGCAGAAGCCATTTCCGAGATATCTGCTATTAATGGTTCCATTGTTTAATACTTGTCATTCTTTTAAAGTCTCATCAATTTTCAGTTGTTTATCGGGATTGCATAGAAACAGTATGGAATTTTAAGCCATACAGCGTCCAGTTTTCAAACACTTGACTATGCCTGTTCCCTTTGTATCTATAACAAAATGTGTAACTTAGGTATTTTTACAAAGGTTTATCTCGATTAAAATGAAGTATATAGAAAAATAAACTCTGTAAGAATAATTTGTATACCACTAATAAGCGATAAAGGGCAGAGGAAGTCTTGTGAGTGTAACACAGACTGTTTACTTTGCACCATTGAATAAATCTGTTGTATGCAACGTTGTACTGTTTCCTCGACGTCTTTAGTAACATTCCAATGTTATCTTCTCCGCTGCCTGCAAAATGTCTTCTGGTTCTGCCGAATCCATTTCAGAATTATTTAAGCAATGATATTAATCAATTACTTGGCCAAATTTAATTAATCTATACAATGCCTCCGTTTAATATACATATAATTTCTATCGCAAGAAACAAGGGTGATAACAATGGTGTTATAAAATCTTACACTGAGAGTTCTAATCTTTAATTTTTAGTATGAGTGCTTGTGTTAAAAGCTCTAGTTTTAGTCTACTGTGTAAAAATAATTTCCTGCATCTTTGTTTTAAAATAACAACTATCTTGATCAGATACCGATTCAGTTGGTCATATAGCTGGACACCATGTTGTTTCGTGATTTCTTCCCCCTTCCCTTCAGTACATTAGGTATTTCAGGAACAGGCCTGAGTAAGCGAGTACCTTCACTGTGCACTGAAGTGGGTTGATGAACACTTTCTATTCGTTACTAAAGAATTTGTATTAAACTAAACATAGTAATATTAGTGATGATCCTGTTGCTGATGATGACGAAAATGATGATTATGACTTTGAGACAATAACACGTAATGATAAACAAGTTTTGAATCATTAAACGTTGCGCATGCTCTCTTAGATGTACTTAAAGGCTATTTTCCCTGTTAATTTTTCGCAGCTTATATCCTTATTACTGCTATTTTCCTCCAGTAGAGCAATCAACGTTTAATTTCATGCAAATTAAAAGATTTTCTCTAATGAAAGAAGGTCTAATAATAAAGTTAGTGGGAGTTTTGTTATATTTTAGTGCAAGTACCTTACCATTGGTCTAGAACCAGATTTGATTCAAGCTTTAATGACATGGAAGAGAATGAGATGAGTTAAAAAAAACAACAGCTCTTCATGACCATTAAAGGAGCCTGTTCTTGGCCTCCAGGTCTCATCTCATTTCGTGGTGCGGTTGCGGTGGAATTATCCACCATTTTGAAACGCTTTAATGTCCGTAACATTTGTGCAAAAGAATGAGAAACAAGGAATGCAAACTCTTCCCGCGACATTTGCTGAAATCTCTCTCGACAGCAGCTGGTGTGGCCACTCGGGATTGTACGTACGGACCTGCAGGCCACTCTATGATTACCGTTTTCTTTCTCCTTGTAGAACATTCCCTTTACATGCTCAAATATTCAGGTGCTAAAGGCCATTAGCAATGTAAATTAAGCGATAAATTTAGCACTTAAAGTTTAACGCGAAATTAACACCACATGGTATCATTCACAACTTGGAAAAGCAGTTGATGTGTTACATTCATGTGACTTTCCCTATTCGTTATTATTTGTTTAACGTCTCTTCTAGGAACTATCCCTAAAAACACTCAGCTTTACATCCACTTCATGTTGAGGTACATTTTTGCACGTTTCATTGTAGGTACACTCAGTTAATTTAAAACTGTACGGCGTATGAGAGACGGAGCTGAATCAGGTACTTCCGTGAGTTTTCGGGACAGCCAGGCTTTGTTCACAAGACTGCGTATATTCTTGTAGTAGTTATAATGGGGAACACAACTATAATCATAAAAGTTTTCCGAGGAAATAATTCATATACGAAATTTAAAAAGAATAGATATTTCAGAGTGTTGTAAACAAAACACACTTTATTGATTTATGGTTCTCAAGTGGAGTCTGACTACAGCTTGTTACAACGCAACGCTTAATGCAGTATCCTTAGCTCAGTGGTAGTGGGGTAGCTTATTGTTTCTGAGGTTGCAAGCTCAAATCTACGTGGAGCTAATGAACATATAACAGGGGTTCTTCATTTTTATGTAGCGTTTATTTAGTAGTTCGTTAGATGGCAACCACGACTTAATTTATGGTCGGGAGCAGGTTTCATGGTCAATCAATTTAATTTTATAACCACAAATGCCACCATTATTGTAATTATATTTCTAAGTAAATAGAAGTAACACAAGCAATATTACTTAAGTATATTACAATAAAAGGAGCTGTAAAAGATAAAAGAGAATCGAACTTGAGCTGCTTGTAGAGAAGTACACTGCTGTTTGTGCAAATTGCAACACCAAGAAAGAATTTCCCGAATAACTCCAAATTTGGTAGAAGTGTAGAAGAGTGAGCCCTCTCGTGTCGGTGCGAAAAGGTCAGTGTTGCGCCCAGTGCATTCAGTGCAGAGCGTCAAACAAGGTGGAAACAATAAAGAGATTGCCTATATGCCTCATCGACGTCAAAGGGAGCTATATCGGCATGTGAGCGAGTTCGAACGGGGCAGAATGATCGGTCCCCGGGAAGCGGGTTTGTCATACCGTGACATTTCGGCTCGTACAGGGCATGCTGCTACGACAGTGATTCGTGGAAGCAGTAGATAGATGAAGATCGTACGCAGCGAAGAGCGGGTACTGGATCACGGAACATAACCACAACGCGGGATGACCGTCATCTTGTCCGCATGGCCACAGCGGACCGTACAGCTTCATCCACAGTGTTGGCTCGACGCTGGAGCAGTGCAACATGTGTGAACTTGTGTGCATCAACGGCTCGTCGTCGTCTGCTGCAGGTTGGACTGGTTGTATGCATGCCCTTACGTCGGCTTCCATTGTCCAGAAACCACAAACTCCTCCGACTGCAATGGGCACGTGAACACCGTCACTGGGGTGCTGGGTGGCAAAATGTAGTCTTTTCGGACGAGTACAGCTTCAACGTGTCCTACAGTGATGGCCACATACATGTCTGGTGGTACCGTGGTGAGCGCAAACTGGAGGGCTGCATTGTTGAGCGGCATAGTGGACAAACACCAGTTGTGATGGTTTGGGACGCTATTGGTTACAACAACCGATCTCGCCTCCTACGAACTGAGGGCACTTTGAACAGCAACCGTTACCTAACGGTGGTTGTAGAGCCTGAGGTACTCCCCCTGCTTCAGGCATCTCCACAGGCCACATTTCAACAGTACAATGCCCGGCCATATATTGCGAGGAATGTACAAGCCTTCTTCGAAGAGCGACGGGTCCCATTGCTTCCCTGGCCTGCACGTTCGCCTGACATGTCGCCCATCGAACATATCTGGGATATGGCTGGTTGGCACCTGGTGCGTCACGATCCTCCAGTAATTAGTGTCACGGATTTGTGAGCTCGAATACAAACTGCGTGGATGGAAATCCCTCAGGAAATTATTCAGAAGCTTTTTGATTCAATGCCACGGCGTATAGCAGCTTCAATTGCAGCGCATGGAGTCCACACCAAATATGAATATTAGTGCTCAAAGGTCATGTATATATTTGAAAAGTTTATTATTTGTTATTTGTCATGTACCCAACATGTGGTATTAAATTCATTGAATTCATGTGTTTCCTTCTTGGTGTTGCAATTTTCACAACGGTGGTGTATATTGACCATTGCTCCACGCCAAGATTGTGGCTTGTATTATAGAATTAGCCAAAGCGGCGCACAGAAGTTGACGGTTGCGAACCGCGCGCTCCTTGAAGGACTTTGACAAAATTTAACTGCTCAACTGCTCAGTCACATATAGTTTGACCGAGTGTACAAGGGAGACACAGGAGGCTGAAACGATTAACAGTGGTTTTGAAATCCCACTCTATGCATGAAATTGCGAGTGAAAGAAAAATGACTTAGCACCTTAAAAAGTGATCAAGTACTGGCAAATAGGAAGCAATAGTATGGGATATTTTGACGGTGGTATGAAAAAGTTGTCATAAACTGTGTTTCATCAAGATCTACATTTTTCGTTTTGTAAGTTTTTGTCTTTCTCTTATGGTTTACCCGTCATTCCGAATGATACAAAATTTATGGCAGTATCTCAAGGATATGGCATTTAAATCAAAATTATTGGAGCTGTTTTGAGAAGATAAAAATGGAAACTTTTCCACAGGTTAGTTTGTATTAGGCGAATTTTGTGAATATCTTATTGCACAATTAAAAGACGCTGAACTTAAATACGAAGTTCAGCGCTTATCAGACTTCCGTTTTTGAGTTTGCAGACATACATACACACAGACAGTTAGAGAAAACTGCACACAGTCTTTTTCATAAATTGGTTTGCCATTTTACACCTTCTTTTCTTTCTTTAGGAGATCTCAAAATAAACATTTTCGATAACATCTCTATATATGAATTTTTGAGTGGTATTCGCACTTTCTCTCCTAAATGGGTAATGGATTAGGATAAAAAGAATGTGATGTTTCGCTCACATGACTCTCTCTACCCACTTTCCATAAACTATTTTTACAAGGGCTTATTCTTCCATCTGCTTTAAGTTAATCGACATAATAAGCTATTGTAGAAATCGTTTCATTTTATTGTAGGTCAAAGAGAATACAATAGACTTAAACGATAACCAAGTCTTTTAAAAGCTGTCGTTATAAGATGTCTTTGAAATGACGTTCTCTTTGCATGATAAAGAAAATGAAATAGTAACATAGTAGTTGAAGAAAGTACGAAGTATCTGACAATACATATTATTACCAAAGAAGAAGGTTTAATACTACAAAAAATATGTTAGACACGAAGTGAGTGTTTTAACGAGATCTAAATTTTTATCTTCTCTACTTCGTACATAGTAGGTAAAGTACTTATTGTATTCCACCCAAAAATTGATACAGATATTTCACCGAAATGCACGCTTTGAGTCCTTTTAAATAAAAAAAAGAAACTATTTTTAAAAAAGGTCTGTATGTTTGTCAGTCTTGTTTGTGTGTGTGTGTGTTTCTGAACACAGAACTCAAAAACTAAAAGTACCAAACTTCGCATTTAGGTTCAGTACCTTCCAGAGATGCGACACGAAGATTTTCAAGAAAATCCCCCATCCCAAACTAGCTTTTACATGGAATATTGTTCGAAATATTTCATTCTAAAAAAATGGCTCTGAGGATTTGATTAAAATAATATGTATTAAAGATATTTATTTCAAAAATAAAATGCATATTTTGAGTTTTCTGGGAATAGCCTACCATTTGGAAGAAATTTAGTATAATCTTGTACAACTGAAACGTTAGACGAGAAAATGTACCTACAAAAAATGTAGATCTCTTTAAAACACACAATTTACTTCAAATAACTTTTTTATATCATAAGCCATTTCCGAGATATCCGTTATTAATGGTGTGAGTTGTTGAATATTTTGTCATTATTTTTAAGTCCCATCGATATTTAGTTGTATCTCGCGATTGCATGGAAACAGTATGAAATTTTAAGGCCAGCGTATAGCGTCCAATTCTTAAACATTTGACTAGCGCTGTTCCCTTTGTATCTATAACGAAATGTGTAATGTTATTTCTGCAAAGGTTTATATGGATTAAAATAAAGTAGATAGAAAAATAAACTTTCTTAACAGTAATTTGTATACCCACTAATAAACGATATAGGGTAGACAGTCATGTGAATGTAACACAATAAGATTTTTTGTGTAGTAAACTTTTGTCTAGCTCTTAGTGTATACAAGTTATACAAAATTCATTTAGAATGAAGAGGGCTTCATAATCTATTCCCAGAAAGTTTTATATAATGTTTTGTCATGCAAATATCGTAAATATCTGGTATTTTAATGACATTTGTTAGAGCCTTTTTGAAGGAATAAAAAATAATGAAAAGTGTTTTTATGTACAAGGTGGTTTTGAGAGGAATATTTTGAATATCTTCGTATCATATCTTTGGGAGACTCTGAACTTCGTGTTTGATAGATTAGATTGGATTGCATTCTGTGAGTTCACTAGCAGCCAAAAGGCCTGTGAACATATAACATGTCAAGGAAATGTACAAAATTTACATATAAACATAGATATTACACAGAATATACAACATTTGAAATAAACTAGAGACATACTATATGCGTGTCAAGGAAATGTACAATACAGTTTCATATATACATAAATATTAAATAGAGTACAGAACATTTAAAATAAAATAAAGACATATTCTATACAAAATGAAACAAATTAGGTGTAATTTTGTACAAAACCAATACCGCCCTTGCATATTATAAGGCTAACATTATATTTATAGACAAGAACAGTTATTTTAACTTTCACTAGGCTTGTAGCTTTTGTTCTATTTGATTTGTAATGCATAGCATTTACTGTATTAATTTACATACATTTAAATAGCTTAATTAATTCTAGAGCAGGCATCAAATGTAACTGGCAATTGTTAATATTTACTATACTACTTACAGAGTTGTATTATCATCAGGATAATTTGTCATTGAGATAATCTTGTACAGAATAAAATGATTTTGAGCATAGGTGTTCTTTAGCAGCAGTCTTAAAGACATTGAAATTGTCAACTTTTTCCTTAAGATCATTAGGGAGAGTATTAAATATTTTTATGGTCTCATAATATACACCTTTCTAGAAGCAAGAAATCTTTGCACTGGGATGATGGATGTTGCCCTTTTGTCTAGTGTTTAAAAAGGTAGGTATGTAACCTACTTTAAATTTTTGAGTTATGCTGTTCACAGACAAAAACATATAGGGTCTTTCAATAAGAGTGTCCTATATTTGAACTTAAATAAAACACGTTCTATAAATGATAGAGGTCTATTTCTTTTTTATTTTGAAACATAATTAAAGTCATTACGTGTGGAAGAGAACATCAGTTAAGTGATCGCCGCAACTTCGTTGGGTTGCGCGTATACGGTTGACCCAATTTTCAATGACAGAAGAACGTAAATTAGGTCCAACTTCACAAATAACACGTGGGATGTTATTCATAAGATCATTTACTGTTTCTGGCTTGTTGACATAAACTCGAGATTTAATATAACCCCACAAGAAGTAATGCAACGGCGTTAAATCACATGACCCCGGGGGCCAATTAACATCACCACCACGGGAAATGATGAAACCTCTGAACTTCTCCTTCAAAAGATCGATTGTTTCGAGAGCAGTATGACATGTGGCACCGTTTTGCTGGAACCAGATGTTTCTGAGATCCATAACATCCAATTGAGGCCAAAAATAGTCCCTTATAAGAGCCCGGTATCTTTCTCCATTGACAAAGTTCCTCCATTTTCAGCTTGGAAAAAATATGGACCAATGATTCCACCATACCAAAATCACACCACACAGTAATATTTTGGATGAAGTGGTCGTTCTTGAAACTGCGTTGGATTTTAATTACTCCAAAGCAGCAATTTTGTTTGTTAACTCAACCTTCCATCCAAAAGTGGGCTTCGTCGCTGACGATGATTTTTCGACAAAAATCCGGGTCTGCTTCCAATTGCTCCATAGCCCAGTCAGCGAATACACGGCGCAACCTATGGTCGTTGGGCTTTAGTTCTTGAGTTAACACCATTTTGTATGCGTGAAACTTCAAGCCCATATGCAGAATTCGCCAAGTTGTGGTCGGCGAGAGACCCAATTCTTGCGCTCGACGAGCAATTGATTTGTTTCCGGTCTCGCATACACTCTCACGAACGGCGCCTATGTTTTCGTTGGAGCGCTTACATCGATTACGTACAAGCGTTCTTTGATCGCTGACAGAACTACTTCTTTCAAATTTATCGATCAAATGCCGAATCGTTCTCTCGCAGGGAAGATCATGCACACCGTAAACTTCACGGAATACACGGAAGGTTTGGCGAACAGATGATCCATTTTGATAATAAATTTTCAAATTTCTACGCGTTGCTGAATGCTGTAACGTTCCATAGCTAATTGTCAATAACAACTGTAACCACATGAAAAAAATGACTGCTGTAACTCAATAACAATGGCAGGTATCACATGTTAAAAGATAGGACACTCTTGTTGAAAGACCCTTTACATTTTTAAAAATGCTTTTCTTTGGATTCATGAGCCTCAAAACGTGTATTTATAGTAAAATCTTGGTATTGAAGTTATGGGTATAACGCACTTCTTCCTCTACTTACTTTAGGGCAGTAGTAGAGATAGTATTGCTGTTACTCGATCACAAAATATAGTGAGAATAAATCTGCTAACGAAACCTAGAATTACGGCGTTGAAGTCATCAGAAGCGATGCATAAGAGAAGGGCAAAGGGCTACATGTATCCTTATTGCTGTGAACTGTGTGCGAATCTGCGGTCTTTCCTGCCCCACATTCCTTAGGGAGTGGCATTTTAATTTCCCTGTCATTCCTCTCCAGACGTCGTTAAATTTATTTGCTTAAAAATGCATTCCCAAATTAAAAAAGTTTAATTGTTAAGTGTACATTATAATAAGTAAGCCTCTCCTCATTCGGTCCCTTGCGATCTAACCCTTCTCAGCTATCGTGACGTTGATGCTTCCTCCCTTTCAAATGACCCGAGTAATGGCCAGAATGTTTTGTTTATTGCGCTGTAATAGAGATTTCGTGAGCATTCCATCTAGAGGAAGAGATGTGAGTGCATAGTGCTAAAAATGAAATATGCTCAAGGAAATGACTTGCGTGCCTGATTCAATTCCACGGGCCACCGCCAACAACGGCTCTTAAAAATAATAACTGCAAGAAAAGGGCACATTTAATGTTCGTGCTGCATGGATGAACATCTGCACGTGAGGATAGATGGACATCTGTTCAGGACTATGTGTGCTGGAAAATATTCTTACGCACGTTTATTTTATTTGCTTCCCTGCTTCGGTTTATGGATACCATTCCTATCGATTTCACTGACGTGCAGCTTTTCTAAAAATTTCAGCTGCTTTAATAGATTTGAGGAAACTGAATAAAAAATCTGATGTGAGACATTCACTGATCTTCTCTATCCTCTATCGCTTATTAGTGGGTGTACAAACTATTCTTACTAAAGCCTAGTTTTCTGTCTACTACATTTTAATCTAAATAAACCTTTGCAGAAATACCTACATTGCGCATTTCGTTATAGATACAAAGGGAACAGCGATAATCAAATGTTAAAGAACTGAACTCTATACGCTGGCCTTAAAATTCCATACTGTTTCCATGACATCGCGAGAAACAACTGAATGTTTACAGGGCGTTTAAAATAATGGCTAAGAAATGAACAATTCAAACCTTTAATAACGAATATCTCAGATATGGCTTATGCCATAAAAAAGTTATTTTTAAATAAATTGTGTGTTTTAAAGAAATCCACATTTTTTGGTGTGGTACGTTTTTGTTTATTACTTAACGTTTACTAGCTATACAAGAATATACACATTTTTTTCCAAATGAAGTGGACTTCACAGGCTATTCCAAAAAATTCAAGCTATACCTACATTTTATTTATAATGTAAATAACTTTAATATCCGGTATCTTAAATGAAATTGTCTTTTTTAGAAAATAAAAAGTTTCGAAAAATCTACCATGTAAAACGTAGTTTGGAATGGGAGATTTTCTTGAAAATCGTCATGTCACATCTTTAGAAGGTACTGAATCTAAATACCAAGTTTCGTATTTATCCGACTTTTCTTTTTTGAGTTATGCTGTTGACAAACATATAAACACACATACACTGACCGTTTTCTAAAAATGCATTTTTTGATTCAGGGGGCTTCAAAACCTGTATTTCTGGGTGAAATCCCGATATCGAATTTTTGGTTGGAAAATAATACTTCCTCTTCTTATTATACGTACTAGAGAAAATAAAATTTTGATGTGTTGCATTCACATGAGTTTCTTTACTCTCTCTTCTACAAACTATTCTTAAAAACGCGTATTCTTCTGTCTACTATTTACCTGCAGTAAGTAGAGGAAGTATTACATTCCACCCAAAAATTCGATATCCAGATTTCACCGAAAATACACGTCTTGAGACGCCTTGAATCCAAAAATAACTTTCTAGAAAAAGATTCGTTTGTGTGTTTGGGAGTTTGGGGCATTTTCTTGAAAATCTTCGTATCATATATTAGAAGATACTGAACTTAAAGCTTAATTTTGATATTTATATTGTTTACATACACACACAGGCACACGGACCTTTTCCTAAAAGTGTGTTTTCGTTGTTGTTTTTTTTTTGGATTTGCGGAGCCTCAAAACATGTAGGGGAGAGTTGCTTATATTGTACCGGTTCCTAATTTGTACTATGTTTATAAAATTGGCGTTTTTGTAGCATATGATATCTAGTGTTATCTATAACTTCTCGTAATGAGGCATCATTATAGCGTCCTGTGGTAAAAAACGGCTCGTTTGCTGGAAGAAGAACATTTTGTGCAGTTATAATCTAATTTTTTGTGTACATGGCTAAAATAATTGCGTTAATAAGGTAAGTGAAAACAGACTGCTCTTCATAGGTTGAATGTGCATAAAGATAGCTTACTAATTTTATGTAGTATCGAATCTATTATCGTTGTTGTGCGTACGGAAGAACAATTACAAGCACTAAATGACGTGGTTTCCTAGTTTGTAGCACTAGCAGTTTCCATTATTGTACCGGTACAATTTAGGAAACTATTTCTTCAAGGGTTTTCTAAAGTATTGTAGTACTATTTGGCGACCAAATTCGAAACCACATATTCGATTTTCTTGGCATTTACTTGTTTTTTAAAACCATTTAGGTACTGCTTATGAAACTATTTCTTTTTTCTGTTACAGAGTCCCACTGAAAGTGTTCATCATGGAAATATCATCTTTACCCAAAATAGTCGCGAAAGGAACAGCAGCAAGAACTCCAAGGCAGAGTCAGAAAGCTTTTGAGCTAACAAGCAGTTCTTATAAAGTCAACGTGAACATAGCAAATGATAAAGTATAAGCTGTGGCCAAAGAAATACCTACAACAGTGGCACCATCTGCAAAGAGAGGATGCTTTGATAGTGACAGCATAGCAGAGAAAACGACAAAAAATCAACTGATAAAAGTGAAACGTGGTTCTGTGAATTAAGTAAGGAAGACAGAACAGACGACGTGATCAGATGCACGAAGTGTAAAATTTGGATCCATAAAGTATGCAGGGGGTAAGAAAGGAATGAAAAAGTTCTTTTGCTATGCCTTTATATACTGACAGCCTTTAGTAACACATATTAATCGAGTTAAAATCAAATATAGTAATTTTATATTCCTTCACTGTCTTAAAATGTAAGAATGAGAAATGCGGTCCTGATACTAATTCTGATTCACCTTCAGCAAAATCAAAAGGACTACATTAAACGTTGGAACGTGTTTTTCTGACCAAAGAGGAAGTTGATTGAATGTAGGAATAATTAACAGATTTCTACTTAAGAATATATTACATAATTAATTAATAAGCCGAATTTCCTTCATTTAATAAACTTGCACTTGAATAACATACATAATTTTCTTTTCTTAAAAAACCTTATTCTTTCAAAATTCTTTACCTTCTTTACGGCTTCCAAACATTAAATTAATTTACAATAATTACGTACTTGCTTCCTGCTCTCACATTCACCGATATATTTGAAATCTAAAACCCCAATAAGTCTATAGTTCGGACGATCAACTTTTCCCCGGTGAATAATTACTAAAGAGAATTTTGAATAGGTCCAGCCAAAAAGGAAATTAGAAATACCCTCCGGAATGCCTTCTGTCTGAATGCTGTCCTGCTGTTTTCGTCGTGACCTCTCTCGCCGTCGAAGAAAGACTATTCAGCCTTGTGGACTGCACGTTGAGAAGAGCTACAACTGAACTGGCGCCTGCGCAGTCGACGACCACAATCACCTGACGTACTACACAACTCAAATTAACTGCGCGCTTCTTGTTGTTGTCGTTTCCTTGACCAACCACTACCATTGTCGTTTCACTTCTGTTCCCGTAGATGCCAACCTTTAGTGGAGCCCGTAGTCGCCTAGAGTAGATTTCTCCGGGGAGGGTCATTTGCACAACGTGTTAAGTCTCTGCTGCTGCCGCCTTTGTGCCCTTAATGCACAACAAAATGTCTTCCTACAACGAGAGATCGAAATTTAGTGGGAAAAGCTATATAAGTCCACTCTTGATGAGACTTGCACTCGCTCAGCCATCCCAGTCTCAGCTCGACTTTGCTGCCGCATCATGAGATTTCGAAGCTGCCTAAGCACGCAACACTACAATCTGACACTCAACAGTAGAGTTTGGGTCGTTGGGGTAGGCAGCGGTGAAGGTGATTGTATTAATCAGTTTTTCATCACTTGTTTAAGGCTGTCTTTATTTATATGTTTAAACATTTACTTAGTTTCTTGACAATTTATTTAGGTAGACTCAGTCTCAAAGTCTACCCTTACGCTACACCACTGGTAAAAGGTTAATTCTCCCGTGGACTGGCTCGCCTTGGGAATTTCTGGAGGCCACTGCCCTAAAGGGATGTAAGGATATCTTATCTATCTATCTTATATTTGCTTCATATAATACACTGGTATAGAGGATTAAATAGGATAGTTTACTTTTATTTTTTTATTATTTTCACAGTATTGTAAAGTTACCAACTAAACATAAAATAATACGGGGTTACATCATAGTAGTTAGTTTAGTCAGTTCAACTGACACTTAAGAATGATTAGTAGTAATGAAAAATGTGAACGAATAAAGACATAAATGTAAGAATGTATGAATAAAGAAATACACGTAAAACATATTTTAAAATTTATAAGAAGTTCTTGTCTTGTTTCCTGTTATGCTTTATTACATAGAAAGTCGGATATTTTTGCATCTAGAAAACTGCACTTTTCATTTAAGACAATAAGAAACAGGAGAGGTAGCTTTCACGGTTTGTGATTGGAAATCTTTTTTCTTTGTTTGTTGTCTATTTTGCGAGCGGGTTGCAGTGTATGTGCATGTAGGAGATACTTCTGCTTCTCCTCTCCACAGCATTGTGTAACAACTTGAGTTTCACAATGGTTTCCAACCAGCTCTTCCTGCTTTTACGACTAATATCAACCAAAATCAACAATAGGGTTCTTGTTTTCATTTGTCATTGTGATGGTAAATGGACAGCGTGCGTGAGTATTTCCAATACACAGATTGCGGGAGAAAAAAGAAAACATATATAAGAAAGAGGATTGCTTCCGCTGAGCTGAGGGCTAGTGATTTTCCTTAAGTAGAAGAAAAAACTTCAGAAGATGAATGTCCTTCGGCAAGTAGTTACCATCATATAGCGGACTAACACTTTCCTTTAGAAAATCACAGTAGTTTGAAAATACCTAAGTGCCAGACACTGTTTTAACAGTAACGATAACTGCTACTGTGTATAGCAGATTTTTTGTTTACCAGCACAAGCTGACATATACTAATGTAAAAATAAAGAAACTGAAAATTAGGCGATGAATTATAATCGAATGTAGGTTGTATACAAGTATTGTGTCTTAACAATTACATTTCGTATTAACATTTTAGAACATCAGTTCCTTTCATTACTACTTATTGATGATCTACAGGGTGATTCAATGAAACTGAGGCTTTAAAATTCTATTAAAAGATAAATCTGTGGCCTTACAGCCCTTGTTGCCTACCAATTCGGTTGCCGACCTCACTTACATATACGTAAGGCAGAGATGGATGATCATCCAGCCGATACAATGAGAATAATGGTCAGCGCCGTTCTTCCCCAGCCAGAACGTTCGCTTTCGTAACCTAAAGAACGCTCCTCAAAAACATCACGATGCTGAGTGGAAACCGGTCCTATACATGGGCCGAAAAGTACGCAACCTCATGGATGGGCTCGGACCCACGCAAGTTCCGTGGCTACGCTCCAAACCACTAAACTTCAATTATTTTATTTACATAAATTAATAAATATATGAGATTAATGCCAAGAATCCTCTATTGTTTGCAACACAGGAAACATTTTATTTCCTGAAGAGTAGGTATGTTCTATAAATGACCTCCACTCCTGCGACGACAATCTGCCAGGCTGCGATGTGTATCATCAAACGACGATTATAACAGTTCAACTGGAATAATATTAATTTATAACTGAATATCTTCTTTAAGGTCTCAAAGGTTTGTGGATGATTTGAATAAACTCTGCTCTTTAGGAAGTAGTCACAGATGGAGAAATCTGGGGATTTTTGAGGCCATACAGTGCCCTCCGTTTTTCGCGATGACCTGATTCCCAAAGAGCTGACGCACAGCTGCTTTGGAAATATTAGCAGTCTGTACTGTGGCACCATCTTGCTGGAAAATATTGCATACTTAAGTACAATATTGACGGATAAATTACTGCTATTTCTGCTGAAATATTGCAAAAATCATTTGATGATATGTATCGTAGGCTGGCAGATTTAATCGCAGAAATGGAGGTAATTTATGGGACATACTCTTCAAGAAATGAAATGTTTTCCTATATTGCATGGTGCATTATTGGCACCAATCTCATATTTTGTTCATTTTTATAAACAATATAATTAATGATAATTAATTGTCCTTTCACAGATGTCGTGTGTATTCTAAGGTTAGAAAGGCAGAATCAGACTGAAAATTTCAAAGCATTAGCCGGGATTTGAACCACGGATCTTCGGCTTTCCATGCCGTTACTCTAACCAGCTGAGCTTCCATGGCAACATGCTGGTGTGACATAAAATTCCTCTACTGATTCCGTGGTTCAAATTCCAGCTATAGAATTGAATTTTTCAGTTTGATTCTACATTTCCATTAGCCTACACACGGCATGTTTGGAATAACAATTAATTAAATTATTTGTCCTAATAGTGGTTAACTAGAAGCTTGGGATTTAAAACGTAAGAGGCTTATAAGTGTATAGTAAGAGATTTGGGATGTGTTATTTCAAATCTAATTTGAGAACGTCTTGCAGTTTACCGAAAAAAATGTGAGTCAATATAGCGAACTTGAATTTAGATTATACAAATAATAATAATAATAATAATAATAATAATACCGAACGGAATGGCTCAGACGGTAAAGTCTGTGGCCCGTATTCGGGAGGTCCCGGGTTCAAATCCCACGGGCCAACCAATCTGTCTGAGGTTTTTTCGTGGTTTTCCTCAGTCGCCAAGGAAAATGCTGGATTGGATATTTAATACCACGACTCAAAGTTCCACCTTAAGTCTAACACAATAGTAAAATGAAAAATAAGTGGTAATAGCGAATGCTATGCCATCTATCTACAGACAATGTAAGGAGTTTGACTGAACGGCACCGTAACGCCATCTGCACGGCACGAAGCAGAAGATCCGGCTGCCATGCGCTGGGTGTGTCTGTGGGCACGTGACGAAGCAAGAATGCATTTCTAGGGATAAGGCCTAAAAGGCTAACTGTGCACCTTTCTATGTGAGGGCGGCGGTTGCACTGGACGGCACCCTAATGCCATCTGCACGGCACGAAGCAGGTGGTTACAGGTAATGAGACTTAGAAGGCTGACTGTCCGCCTTTATTTGGGAGCGGCGGTTGGACTTAACGGCACCCTAATGCCGTCTGCACGGCACGAAACAGGTGGTTACAGGGATGAGACCTAGAAGCTAACTGTCCGGGAGCGGCGGTTGGACTGGACAGGAGCATATAATGTGCTGGGCTGTTTCAGTTTCTTTCTTGCATATCAATCTAAATTACCTTGAAATACTCCCATCGTGTTAAGAATGCTTTTTCAAAGAGCATTGTTCTCAGTGAAGTATGTTACATTTAAGTAAGCTTTCAGCTCTTTTCTTACATGGTTTTCTAATAAATGGTTTACCATGTTTGTTGCAATTGAGAGATACATAGATACTACAAGGGTCATTTGAGAAATTCTCGGATTGATCCACAGATTGCAGCAGCATTTCCGAAACTGTTTTGTTTCCAAAGGAAGTCATATTTCAGGGAAACAATAATACAGCAAAGTAGAATATATAGGACAGCCCGAGGCCACTTTTTTGCGTTTATATGGGAAAAGATAGGGAAAACGAGGGTAAATGCTAGGCTAGGAGGGTATCCAAGGAGGAAAAATGCGTTTATATGGGGGAGATAGGGATTACGAGGAGAGTTGTCAGACTAGACAGGGTTTGAAAGGTCTGAATATATGCTTTATAAGGGAAAGGATAGGGAAAACGAGGGGAGATGCTAGGATAGACAGGTACTGAAGTAGGAGGAATGTGCTTTATATGAGAGTAGCAGGGAATACGAGGAGAAGCGCTAGGCTAGTCAGAGGTCGAGTAGAGTATGGTTTATATGAAAGGTATAGGAAAACGAGGAGAGGTGTTAGGCTAGACAGAGTTGAAGGGGAGAGCATGTCTTGTATATGAGAGGGGTAGGGAACAGGAGCAGGGGTGTTAGGCTAGAGAGAGGTCAAGAAGTAGAGTAGGGTTTATATGAAAGGTATAGGAAAACGAGGGGAGGTGTTAGGCTAGGCAGAGGTCAAGAAGTAGAGTATGGTTTATATGAAAGGTATAGGAAAACGAGGAGGGGTGTTAGGCTAGACAGAGTTGAAGGGCAGAGCATGTCTTGTATATGAGAGAGGTAGGGAACAGGAGCAGAGGTGTTAGGCTAGGCAGAGATGAAGAAGTAGAGTATGGTTTATATGAAAGGTATAGGAAAACGAGGAGGGGTGTTAGGCTAGACAGAGTTGAAGGGTAGAGCATGTCTTGTATATGAGAGAGGTAGGGAACAGGAGCAGAGGTGTTAGGCTAGGCAGAGATCAAGAAGTAGAGTATGGTTTATATGAAAGGTATAGGAAAACGAGGAGGGGTGTTAGGCTAGACAGAGTTGAAGGGTAGAGCATGTCTTGTATATGAGAGGGGTAGGGAACAGGAGCAGGGGTGTTAGGCTAGACAGAGGTCAAGAAGTAGAGTAGGGTTTATATGAAAGGTATAGGAAAACGAGGAGAGGTGTTAGGCTAGGCAGAGGTCAAGAAGTAGAGTATGGTTTATATGAAAGGTATAGGAAAACGAGGAGGGGTGTTAGGCTAGACAGAGTTGAAGGGCAGAGCATGTCTTGTATATGAGAGAGGTAGGGAACAGGAGCAGAGGTGTTAGGCTAGGCAGAGATCAAGAAGTAGAGTATGGTTTATATGAAAGGTATAGGAAAACGAGGAGGGGTGTTAGGCTGGACAGAGTTGAAGGGTAGAGCATGTCTTGTATATGAGAGAGGTAGGGAACAGGAGCAGAGGTGTTAGGCTAGGCAGAGATCAAGAAGTAGAGTATGGTTTATATGAAAGGTATAGGAAAACGAGGAGGGGTGTTAGGCTAGACAGAGTTGAAGGGTAGAGCATGTCTTGTATATGAGAGGGGTAGGGAACAGGAGCAGGGATGTTAGGCTAGACAGAGGTGAAGAAGTAGAGTATGGTTTATATGAAAGGTATAGGAAAACGAGGAGGGGTGTTAGGCTAGACAGAGTTGAAGGGCAGAGCATGTCTTGCATATGAGAGAGGTAGGGAACAGGAGCAGGGGTGTTAGGCTAGGCAGAGGTCAAGAAGTAGAGTATGGTTTATATGAATGGTATAGGAAAACGAGGAGGAGTGTTAGGCTAGACAGAGTTGAAGGGTAGAGTATGTCCTTTATATGAGAGAGGTTAGGAACAGGAGGAGGGGTGTTAGGTTAGGAGAATTGAGTATGTGTTTATAAGGAGAGACGAGAAAACGGAGAGAGATCCTATGCTAGGATAGACAGGTGTTAAAGTTAGGTTAGATAGGAAACCAAGGAGTGATACTCAGCTAGAGGGGGAGGCAGGAGGAATGCGCTTTATGAGAGGTAGGGGATACTGGGAGAAATGCTAGGGAAGACAGGGACTGAAGGCATGTAGGGTGTTTTTCCAGAAGGGAAGAGTAAGAATTTCAGAGGTATTTAGAGCACAATATAACTATTTTAGAACACACTTAGAAGCTTTTTAGGCACATGCTTAGATAACTTTGCAGGTATTCTGATGATGTTTTAATGCGGTAGAACAGCCATTTGACATCCTCTTACTGGCTTTAAAATATTTTTAGACATAGATACAGATACGTGTTTTAGGGTATTGGTGTAAGCATTTTAGCCAGTGTAGTAGGAATTGTGGAGCATTTTAGAGTTCATTTAGAGACATTTTAAGCACAGGTACAGATATTTTTTTGATATGAACAAGGCTTTCAGGACATTCTGGTATGAGACAGGGAAATTTTAGATGTTTCAGCAGCATTTAGGGAACTGGAACAGGTAGATTCAGGGTATTCATATAGGCTTCAGAATATTTCGAGGTGTTTTATGATGCTTTTAAGGTATTTTGACAATTTTCAAGACTTTTTCAAAGCTCGTGCTAGGAGTGTTTGTGGCTCTTTAAAGGTATTTTAGGTTATGGATGTGGCATAGGCACAGACCATTAAGAGTTCCTGAAGGGGCTTTTAGATAAGTGTAGTGGCTATTTGTCGGCTTTTGGATAAGTGTAGTGGGCTATTTTATCGGCTTTTGGAAAGAGTAATGGCTGTTTTATTGGCTTTTGGTAAATGTAGTGGCTGTTTTTATGGACTTTTGGAAAGTGCAGTGGCTATTTTTATGCCCTTAGAGTTCCTGGTGGGCTTTTGGGGAAATGGTTTTCAGGCATTCTCTCTTGTTTATAGAGTTTTTCTCTTCTACTACACAGGTCTTATGATCTATAACCATTTCTAACGTTTCTTACAGTCATATAGGATCATTTTAGTGTCTTCTCAATATTCTAATGCTACCATGCAAGAAACTATGTAGAGATGCCTTTTATAACCCACCCTTAAGCTCTGTTAGTGATATTATTGTTTTATTCAGCTTTTCTGTTTTGTATGGTTAATTGTTGTCTAGGTGTACCGTCTTTACCAGTTAATTGATGCTTTATTAGATAAGGGTTGTAAGGGTAGGTGTCTGCCTCCTTTTATCTAGGCTTGGGGCTAGCACTATGATTTACACCTAATAGCAGGGTTAGCGCCTCCCACTCAACATTCCTATTTTTATTTATTCTTTAGGTATCTGCTAGGTGTATACACAGCACATGGGTAAGCTTCCATTTTTTTGAAATATTGCGACACTTCCAATGGTATTTTTTTCGAAGTTTTCATGTGCATATTTGTGACTCTTTAAAGGTGTTTCAGCTTATGATATCAGATATGAGTACAGGCTTTTAGAACATTCTAACATACTGGAATGATAATTTCAGGTGTTTCAATAGCATTCTGGAGATTGGAAGCGGGCCTTTTCAAAGTATTGATACAGGTTCTAAGATGTTTAGGAATATTTCGAGGTGTTTTATATTGATTTTAAGATATTTTAACATCTATAAGGTATTTTCAGGATACTGGTAGGAGTATTTAAGACTCTTTGAACGTATTGTGGGCTATGGATGCGGTATGAACTCAGGCTTTTAGAGTACTCTGAACGGTTCTTTAGAAACTTTAGCGGTTATTTTTTTGGGGTATTGGCACATGATTTTAGAGTATGCTGAGGGTGTTTAGAATGATTGAGGTTTTTTGTTTAGCACTTAAAAGGTATTTTATGCTATTGCCTCAAAGTATTTCAACCCTTTTCAGACATTTTCAAAGCTTATTCCAGGAGTAGTTGAGCAGCTTTAAATGTACTTTAGCAACTAATCAGGCACTGTCGCGAGCTTTTGAAACATTTTGTGAAATTTTATGAGTAAATCAGGTATTCACCCACGTATTTATTCAGGTTTCAGGACTTGATATATTTCTGCACATAGTTTAATGCCTCACGAACATTTATTATGCAGTGGTAGAACGCTTTTATATACTTTTAAAACACCTTTTTTTAAATTTCTACAAACTTATATATCTTGAGGAGATAAGCTATGAGACCGAGAGGGATAAACTGTATATCGATTTACAGTTTTAGTGAATGTAGAAGTATTCTAAACTACCCTACCTTACCCGCTCACCGATCATCCTGCCCTGAATCATCTTCTCATTGTCTATTCCATTCTGTAATCCTCTAACGCAACCAGGAAACGTAACCATACGTGACAATCATAACGACCTATTCCCAAGACAATCTATGCTAACAGAACCATGCAATAACACAAGGTTTAATGTTGCATATAACAATGTAGAAAGAGATAATTTGTACAAAGAAGCCTTTCTCAGCAGCCATTACTACAGCACCATTGTAAGTTCAACATACTTAGAACTAATGCCTTAGTCTTGCAAACCATTCTTCAAACTCGAATAATCATGTAAGCCTAACTCTGCCTATCCCAGACTATCCTAACAATAGGCATTCTGTCCAGTAATAATCTAACACAATCTGATACCATTCCTTATAATCTGTCCAACAATCCAGTCCTAAGCTAGCTCTGAATACCCTAACCTAGCGAAAATAGTATAAGCAGACTTCACATCCAGCCTGCTATCACCTAATCTAGCTTGAATGAGTGCACGTAAACCTAGACCAATCTTAGTCAACAGTCGTCTCATCACCCATTCAACTGGTCATAAACAAAAAGCTATAAGCTCGACCACTCGCTAATTATCTAAGGTACCCTATCAGAACCTCACCCAGGTTAGCCTAAACTGACTTTACCCAAGCTATCCTATTTTGTCATCGCCCGCCCTAGCGTAACCTAGAAGCTTGCCTAAACTGACTTTACACAAGCCATTCTATGTTGCCATTTCCCTTTCTAGCGTAACCTAGAACCCTCTTATCGGCTGAATGGATAACCTATCATAGCCTTGTTGGATCCATACACCACACAAATGTCTTCTTAAATCAAGAACCTTGAATGCTTTTACAGGAATTCAACACCCTCTGCGACCATATTTCTCATGTCCACACTCATATTCCCATGCCTTATAACCATTCTATTATCAGATATTTCAAGAACGTTGAAACCTATTAAAAATATTTCTTTGCTACTCTTAGCAGCCTACTATATTGTACAGTGTTCATGTATTTCTTTGTAATAAACGTGTGCCCTTCTATACACATAACAGGACATGTATCAGCATCTAAACAATGACCACCACCTCTGTCATCACTACCACCATTTCCAAAAACAATCATCACAATAACCATCACCATCATGGCCTATCACCACCATCATAAACACCCCCGCCTTCAATTACAACATAACCTTATACTATCACCGCCACCATGTCTCCATTAACAGCATAACTCTATACTGTCACCACCGCCATCATTTGCACAACCATCAACTTTATAACCAGCACCATGACCCTATCACTACCATCACAAGCACCACTACTCCCAATTACGCCATAACCTTATATTGGCACCACCGGCATATGTCTCCATTAACACCCTAAGTCTACACTTTCGCCACCGCCACCACATTACTCCACTAACACCATAACTAGTTATCCCGCAATTCCCACCATCACCATTATCACCATTACCCCTACACACCTATTTGTATCATAACTCCGCACTTTCACCACCACTATTACTTCCAATACCACCAATGCTATAACCATCTACCTATCACCACCATCACAAATACCACTACTTCCAATTACACCATAACGTTATATTGCCACCACCGTCAATGTCCTCCATTAACACCATAACTCTACACTGTCGCCCCGCCAACACATAACTCCATTAATACCATAGCTCCCTAATCCCGCAATTCCCGTCATCTTCACCGCTACATTAATCAATACAATCATCTAAAGACAGAGCCTCTCACATATGAAGCTATATTATAACAGATTCACGTACCTATAAGCTCCAGTGGATATCTCTATTAGAGCGTTTTGAACTGTCTCTGCGTGTGTGTATGTCTGTGCGTGTCTGTGTGTGTATGTGTCTGTGTGTGTCTGTGTGTGTGTGTATCTGTATGTGAGTCTGTGTGTGTGTGTCTGTGTGTGGGTGTCCGTGTGTGTGTCTGTGTGTATGTATGTGTGTGCGTGTGTGTGAGTCTGTGTGTTTATGGCTGTGAGTGTTTTGAACTGTCTCTATGTGTGTGTATGTGTGTGTACGTCTATGTGTGTGCGTGTCTGTGTGTGTATATGTCTGTGTGTATCTGTGTGTGTATGTGTCTGTGTGTGTCTGTGTGTGTGTGTGTGTATCTGTATGTGAGTCTGTGTGTGTGTCTGTGTGTGTGTGTGTATCTGTATGTGAGTCTGTGTGTGTGTGTCTGTGTGTGGGTGTCCGTGTGTGTGTGTCTGTGTGTATGTATGTGTGTGCGTGTGTGTGAGTCTGTGTGTTTATGGCTGTGAGTGTTTTGAACTGTCTCTATGTGTGTGTATGTGTGTGTACGTCTATGTGTGTGCGTGTCTGTGTGTGTGTATATGTCTGTGTGTATCTGTGTGTGCCTGTGTGTGTGTGTATCTGTGTGTGAGTCTGTGTGTATGTGTGTGTGTGTATGTCTGTGTGTGTATCTGTGTGTGCCTGTGTGTGTGGGTGTGTGTGTATCTGTGTGTGAGTCTGTGTGTATGTGTGTATCTGTGCGTGTCTGTGTGTGTGTATCTGTGTGTGAGTCTGTGTGTATGTGTGTGTCTGTGTGTGTGTGTCTGTGTGTATGTCTCTGTGTGCGTGTGTGTGTGAGTCTGTGTGTATGTGTGTGTATGTCAGTGTGGGTGTCCGCGTGTGTGTGTGTGTGTGAGTCTGTGTGTGTGTGGGCGTGTGTGTGTGGGTGTGTGTATCTGTGTGTGAGTCTGTGTGTATGTGTGTATCTGTGCGTGTCTGTGTGTGTGTATCTGTGTGTGAGTCTGTGTGTATGTGTGTGTCTGTGTGTGTGTCCGTGTGTGTGTCTGTGTGTATGTCTCTGTGTGCGTGTGTGTGTGTATCTGTGTGTGAGTCTGTGTGTATGTGTGTGTATGTCAGTGTGGGTGTCCGCGCGTGTGTGTGTGTGTGTGTGTGGGCGTGTGTGTGTGTGAGTCTGTGTGTTTATGTCTGTGTGTGTGCGGGTGTGGGTGCTGATCAAGAAGAAGAAAGGAATAAAGTAGAAAGGAAGAAGGAAAGAGAGAAAGAAGAAAAACAGAAAGAAAAAAAGAAAGAAAATTAAGAATTCAAATTCAGACCTGAGGATACTTAAGTATACTTATAAATATATGGATTAAACACTTTTTATTCCAGCCGTATATGTCTCCTAGTTTAATATTTATGAACCATTAAATGTTTATAAGATTCGAACAAGGACCATAGGTTACCTAAGTACATATCACGGTTTAACACAGATAATGAATTACATCTAATAAATACATTTTTGTTCCGCCCATACAACTCCCTTAGTTTAATAGCTTTTGATCATTAAATATTTTGCTCTAAGATAATAGTAAAAAATTAATCCTTAAATAGCTTGATTACAATTATTTTCTAATGATACCTGAAAGGTCTTTCACTAAGCCTCTTAGTGCTATAAACTTATTCTGATTTACTATATTTGTCTAAGTCTTTTAACTCATTAAGAATTAACCATTTAGGTTTTACCGATTCGAGGTCGGATATGAACTTCGGACTCCTAAATAGTTGTTCAGAGAATCTATCCACTGCTATCAATTTAATGTAATTTGTTCGAAGAGTCTAGCTGCCCTACTTCGGGAATAATGAAACATCAAATTTAAAACTCTGGTGAGACTCGAACTCCGGTCCCTAGAGATATCTTTCCGTAACTAATCAATAATACAGGACTATGTGAATCCTTGTTGATGCTAAAAGGGCATAAAAAGTTAGTAGTTGTTATTTGGGGTGTAGAGTATCAATTCTTGGTAGCGATATTTATTTGTAGTTCTAGTTATTAAAATTATTTTCTTGGTAAATATCGACGTTTTTAGAACGCTTCGGAGAAATGCAGGCAGGACCTTTTAACAAGACATGGGGAGAAGCCACTAGGGCAAAGCTTGGATACAATGGCCGCTAAATTGTATACAGAAGGGGAGACTGCTATAAGGGTTCTCCCCCTCCAGGCAATAACATGCGGGGCTGTATAGTCTGTGCTCCAAAAATTGGTATACAGAATTTCTTATTCTTCTATACCGCTTACAGAAGGTTTAGCGTTCTTATCAGGGCATTTAAGTACAGAGTGACGCTTGTTAACCTTAAATGCTAAATATTCCAATATTTTTTCATCGCTTGTGATTCCACTCTGCAAAATTTCTCATTGTAATAAAGAGGTGTGCTTTAGTTAGCGAACATCGTATACTAACCATTCTACGATACCTTTCAGAACCCTCCTGTTGCATTTTAGAGGATAACACTAGCGTGTTATCGACCCGTTCAAGGCAACAACTCGCGGTAGGAGGGTGAAAATTAAACCTTTTGATTTTAACTTGCATTTTTTATTTTATGTATATGATTAGAATTAACGCTGTGTACTTTATAGTGGGTGAATCATGTCTCATAGCTGACTGGAAATGCAGACATTATTTTGATTACCTCCTCCCACCCAAAGCCGAGGAGGAGACTTTTTTTTTAAATGTTTCTTCAAGTAAATGTCACCACGTGGACATGTAAGCGACCCTCGCAATTACCAACTGCAGCAGTAACCATTAATATATCCAGAAGACTCATGCACTATAGGTCCCCTTTGCCCGAAAGACCAATTGAACCATGCGAACCAATTAAAAAGCCATAAATTGATACAGAAGACTCATGCTACTTGGGTCGTCTTTGCCCGAAAGACCAATTAAACCAATTGAATCAATTAAAAAGCCATAAGTTGATATAGAAGACTCATGCTACTTGGGTCGTCTTTGCCCGAAAGACCAATTACAGCCAATTTAAACCAATTAAGCCAATTAAAAAGCCATAAATTGATATAGAAACCCCAAATAACAACTACTAACTTTTTATGCCCTTTTAGCATCAACAAGGATTCACATAGTCCTGTATTATTGATTAGTTACGGAAAGATATCTCTAGGGACCGGAGTTCGAGTCTCACCAGAGTTTTAACTTTGATGTTTCATTATTCCCGAAGTAGGGCAGCTAGACTCTTCGAACAAATTACATTAAATTGATAGCAGTGGATAGATTCTCTGAACAACTATTTAGGAGTCCGAAGTTCATATCCGACCTCGAATCGGTAAAACCTAAATGGTTAATTCTTAATGAGTTAAAAGACTTAGACAAATATAGTAAATCAGAATAAGTTTATAGCACTAAGAGGCTTAGTGAAAGACTTTTCAGGTATCATTAGAAAATAATTGTAATCAAGCTATTTAAGGATTAATTTTTTACTATTATCTTAGAGCAAAATATTTAATGATCAAAAGCTATTAAACTAAGGGAGTTGTATGGGCGGAACAAAAATGTATTTATTAGATGTAATTCATTATCTGTGTTAAACCGTGATATGTACTTAGGTAACCTACGGTCCTTGTTCGAATCTTATAAACATTTAATGGTTCATAAATATTAAACTAGGAGACATATACGGCTGGAATAAAAAGTGTTTAACCCATATATTTATAAGTATACTTAAGTACCCTCAGGTCTGAATTTGAATTCTTAATTTTCTTTCTTTTTTTCTTTCTGTTTTTCTTCTTTCTCTCTTTCCTTCTTCCTTTCTACTTTATTCCTTTCTTCTTCTTTATCAGCACCCACACCCGCACACACACACACAGACATAAACACACAGACTCACACACACACACACACACGCGGACACCCACACTGACATACACACACATACACACAGACTCACACACAGATACACACACACACGCACACAGAGCCATACACACAGACACACACACGGACACACACACAGACACACACACAGACACACACATACACACAGACTCACACACAGATACACACACAGACACGCACAGATACACACATACACACAGACTCACACACAGATACACACACACCCACACACACAGACACACACAGATACACACACAGACATATACACACACATACACACAGACTCAAACACAGATACACACACACAGGCACACACAGATACACACACAGACATATACACACACAGACACGCACACACATAGACGTACACACACATACACACATAGAGACAGTTCAAAACACTCACAGCCATAAACACACAGACTCACACACACGCACACACATACATACACACAGACACACACACACACGGACACCCACACACAGACTCACATACAGATACACACACACACAGACACACACACAGACACATACACACACAGACACCCACAAACATACACACACGCAGAGACAGTTCAAAACGCTCTAATAGAGATATCCACTGGAGCTTATAGGTACGTGAATCTGTTATAATATAGCTTCATATGTGAGAGGCTCTGTCTTTAGATGATTGTATTGATTAATGTAGCGGTGAAGATGACGGGAATTGCGGGATTAGGGAGCTATGGTATTAATGGAGTTATGTGTTGGCGGGGCGACAGTGTAGAGATATGGTGTTAATGGAGGCCATTGACGGTGGTGGCAATATAACGTTATGGTGTAATTGGAAGTAGTGGTATTTGTGATGGTGGTGATAGGTAGATGGTTATAGCATTGGTGGTATTGGAAGTAATAGTGGTGGTGAAAGTGCGGAGTTATGATACAAATAAGTGTGTAGGGGTAATGGTGATAATGGTGATGGTGGGAATTGCGGGATAACTAGTTATGGTGTTAGTGGAGTAATGTGGTGGCGGTGGCGAAAGTGTAGACTTAGGGTGTTAATGGAGACATGCCGGTGGTGCCAATATAAGGTTATGGCGTAATTGGGAGTTGTGGTGCTTGTGATGGTAGTGATAGGGTCATGGTGCTGGTTATAAAGTTGATGGTTTTGCAAATGATGGCGGTGGTGAGAGTATAGAGTTATGCTGTTAATGGAGACATGGTGGCGGTGATAGTATAAGGTTATGTTGTAATTGAAGGCGGGGGTGTTTATGATGGTGGTGATAGGCATGATGGTGATGGTTATTGTGATGATTGTTTTTGGAAATGGTGGTAGTGATGACAGAGGTGGTGGTCATTGTTTAGATGCTGATACATGTCCTGTTATGTGTATAGAAGGGCACACGATTATTACAAAGAAATACATGAACACTGTACAATATAGTAGGCTGCTAAGAGTAGCAAAGAAATATTTTTAATAGGTTTCAACGTTCTTGGAATATCTGATAATAGAATGGTTATAAGGCATGGGAATATGAGTGTGGACATGAGAAATATGGTCGCAGAGGGTGTTGAATTCCTGTAAAAGCATTCAAGGTTCTTGATTTAAGGAGACATTTGTGTGGTGTATGGATCCAACAAGGCTATGATAGGTTATCCATTCAGCCGATAAGAGGGTTCTAGGTTACGCTAGAAAGGGAAATGGCAACATAGAATGGCTTGTGTAAAGTCAGTTTAGGCAAGCTTCTAGGTTACGCTAGGGCGGGCGATGACAAAATAGGATAGCTTGGGTAAAGTCAGTTTAGGCTAACCTGGGTGAGGTTCTGATAGGGTACCTTAGATAATTAGCGAGTGGTCGAGCTTATAGCTTTTTGTTTATGACCAGTTGAATGGGTGATGAGACGACTGTTGACTAAGATTGGTCTAGGTTTACGTGCACTCATTCAAGCTAGATTAGGTGATAACAGGCTGGATGTGAAGTCTGCTTATACTATTTTCGCTAGGTTAGGGTATTCAGAGCTAGCTTAGGACTGGATTGTTGGACAGATTATAAGGAATGGTATCAGATTGTGTTAGATTATTACCGGACAGAATGCCTATTGTTAGGATAGTCTGGGATAGGCAGAGTTAGGCTTACATGATTATTCGAGTTTGAAGAATGGTTTGCAAGACTGAGGCATTAGTTCTAAGTATGTTGAACTTACAATGGTGCTGTAGTAATGGCTGCTGAGAAAGGCTTCTTTGTACAAATTATCTCTTTCTACATTGTTATATGCAACATTAAACCTTGTGTTATTGCATGGTTCTGTTAGGATAGATTGTCTTGGGAATAGGTCGTTATGATTGTCACGTATGGTTACGTTTCCTGGTTGCGTTAGAGTATTACAGAATGGAATAGACAATGAGAAGATGATTCAGGGCAGGATGATCGGTGAGCGGGTAAGGTAGGGTAGTTTAGAATACTTCTACATTCACTAAAACTGTAAATCGATATACAGTTTATCCCTCTCGGTCTCATAGCTTATCTCCTCAAGATATATAAGTTTGTAGAAATTTAAAAAAAGGTGTTTTAAAAGTATATAAAAGCGTTCTACCACTGCATAATAAATGTTCGTGAGGCATTAAACTATGTGCAGAAATATATCAAGTCCTGAAACCTGAATAAATACGTGGGTGAATACCTGATTTACTCATAAAATTTCACAAAATGTTTTAAAAGCTTGCGACAGTGCCTGATTAGTTGCTAAAGTACATTTAAAGCTGCTCAACTACTCCTGGAATAAGCTTTGAAAATGCCTGAAAAGGGTTGAAATACTTTGAGGCAATAGCATAAAATACCTTTTAAGTGCTAAACAAAAAACCTCAATCATTCTAAACACCCTCAGCATACTCCAAAATCATGTGCCAATACCCCAAAAAAATAACCGCTAAAGTTTCTAAAGAACCGTTCAGAGTACTCTAAAAGCCTGAGTTCATACCGCATCCATAGCCCACAATACGTTCAAAGAGTCTTAAATACTCCTACCAGTATCCTGAAAATACCTTATAGATGTTAAAATATCTTAAAATCAACATAAAACACCTCGAAATATTCCTAAACATCTTAGAACCTGTATCAATACTTTAAAAAGCCCGCTTCCAATCTCCAGAATGCTATTGAAACACCTGAAATTATCATTCCAGTATGTTAGAATGTTCTAAAAGCCTGTACTCATATCTGATATCATAAGCTGAAACACCTTTAAAGAGTCACAAATATGCACATGAAAACTTCGAAAAAAATACCATTGGAAGTGTCGCAATACTTCAAAAAAATGGAAGCTTACCAATGTGCTGTGTATACACCTAGCAGATACCTAAAGAATAAATAAAAATAGGAATGTTGAGTGGGAGGCGCTAACCCTGCTATTAGGTGTAAATCATAGTGCTAGCCCCAAGCCTAGATAAAAGGAGGCAGACACCTACCCTTACAACACTTATCTAATAAAGCATCAATTAACTGGTAAAGACGGTACACCTAGACAACAATTAACCATACAAAACAGAAAAGCTGAATAAAACAATAATATCACTAACAGAGCTTAAGGGTGGGTTATAAAAGGCATCTCTACATAGTTTCTTGCATGGTAGCATTAGAATATTGAGAAGACCATAAAATGATCCTATATGACTGTAAGAAACGTTAGAAATGGTTATAGATCATAAGACCTGTGTAATAGAAGAGAAAAACTCTATAAACAAGAGAGAATGCCTGAAAACCATTTCCCCAAAAGCCCACCAGGAACTCTAAGGGCATAAAAATAGCCACTGCACTTTCCAAAAGTCCATAAAAACAGCCACTACATTTACCAAAAGCCAATAAAACAGCCACTACTCTTTCCAAAAGCCGATAAAATAGCCCACTACACTTATCCAAAAGCCGACAAACAGCCACTACACTTATCTAAAAGACCCTTCAGGAACTCTTAATGGTCTGTGCCTATGCCACATCCATAACCTAAAATACCTTTAAAGAGCCACAAACACTCCTAGCACGAGCTTTGAAAAAGTCTTGAAAATTGTCAAAATACCTTAAAGCATCATAAAACACCTCGAAATATTCTGAAGCCTATATGAATACCCTGAATCTACCTGTTCCAGTTCCCTAAATGCTGCTGAAACATCTAAAATTTCCCTGTCTCATACCAGAATGTCCTGAAAGCCTTGTTCATATCAAAAAAATATCTGTACCTGTGCTTAAAATGTCTCTAAATGAACTCTAAAATGCTCCACAATTCCTACTACACTGGCTAAAATGCTTACACCAATACCCTAAAACACGTATCTGTATCTATGTCTAAAAATATTTTAAAGCCAGTAAGAGGATGTCAAATGGCTGTTCTACCGCATTAAAACATCATCAGAATACCTGCAAAGTTATCTAAGCATGTGCCTAAAAAGCTTCTAAGTGTGTTCTAAAATAGTTATATTGTGCTCTAAATACCTCTGAAATTCTTACTCTTCCCTTCTGGAAAAACACCCTACATGCCTTCAGTCCCTGTCTTCCCTAGCATTTCTCCCAGTATCCCCTACCTCTCATAAAGCGCATTCCTCCTGCCTCCCCCTCTAGCTGAGTATCACTCCTTGGTTTCCTATCTAACCTAACTTTAACACCTGTCTATCCTAGCATAGGATCTCTCTCCGTTTTCTCGTCTCTCCTTATAAACACATACTCAATTCTCCTAACCTAACACCCCTCCTCCTGTTCCTAACCTCTCTCATATAAAGGACATACTCTACCCTTCAACTCTGTCTAACCTAACACTCCTCCTCGTTTTCCTATACCATTCATATAAACCATACTCTACTTCTTGACCTCTGCCTAGCCTAACACCCCTGCTCCTGTTCCCTACCTCTCTCATATACAAGACATGCTCTGCCCTTCAACTCTGTCTAGCCTAACACCCCTCCTCGTTTTCCTATACCTTTCATATAAACCCTACTCTACTTCTTGACCTCTGCCTAGCCTAACACCCCTGCTCCTGTTCCCTACCTCTCTCATATACAAGACATGCTCTGCCCTTCAACTCTGTCTAGCCTAACACCCCTCCTCGTTTTCCTATACCTTTCATATAAACCATACTCTACTTCTTGACCTCTGTCTAGCCTAACACCCCTGCTCCTGTTCCCTACCCCTCTCATATACAAGACATGCTCTACCCTTCAACTCTGTCTAGCCTAACACCCCTCCTCGTTTTCCTATACCTTTCATATAAACCATACTCTACTTCTTGATCTCTGCCTAGCCTAACACCTCTGCTCCTGTTCCCTACCTCTCTCATATACAAGACATGCTCTACCCTTCAACTCTGTCTAGCCTAACACCCCTCCTCGTTTTCCTATACCTTTCATATAAACCATACTCTACTTCTTGATCTCTGCCTAGCCTAACACCTCTGCTCCTGTTCCCTACCTCTCTCATATACAAGACATGCTCTGCCCTTCAACTCTGTCTAGCCTAACACCCCTCCTCGTTTTCCTATACCTTTCATATAAACCATACTCTACTTCTTGACCTCTGCCTAGCCTAACAGCTCTCCTCGTTTTCCTATACCTTTCATAAAAACCCTACTCTACTTCTTGACCTCTGTCTAGCCTAACACCCCTGCTCCTGTTCCCTACCCCTCTCATATACAAGACATGCTCTACCCTTCAACTCTGTCTAGCCTAACACCTCTCCTCGTTTTCCTATACCTTTCATATAAACCATACTCTACTCGACCTCTGACTAGCCTAGCGCTTCTCCTCGTATTCCCTGCTACTCTCATATAAAGCACATTCCTCCTACTTCAGTACCTGTCTATCCTAGCATCTCCCCTCGTTTTCCCTATCCTTTCCCTTATAAAGCATATATTCAGACCTTTCAAACCCTGTCTAGCCTGACAACTCTCCTCGTAATCCCTATCTCCCCCATATAAACGCATTTTTCCTCCTTGGATACCCTCCTAGCCTAGCATCTACCCTCGTTTTCCCTATCTTTGCCCATATAAACGCAAAAAAGTGGCCTCTGGCTGTCCTATATATTCTACTCAGCAATTTTTCAAGCATCATAGTGGAAATAGCTGTTTGTTACAGTCTAGACACATGTATACAGAAAACTTGGCAAGTATCGAACATACTGCAGTTATTAAATATTTCATAAAGAAGGTTGTGAATGCAACAGAAATCCATTTTCAACCATTTCCAATAGACCATGCAGTTTAAACACGGCCGTGTAAGCTTGAAAGATGACGGACGCACTCAGCGTAAGACCGAAATCCGCTCGACAACAGAAATCATTAACAAACACACAAAACTGTTCTACAATATTTCGAATAGAGGTGTTAAAAATTGCTGAAAATTTTTAAAAGCAAGTGTTTCTTATTTTGAGAGAAGAGTTGGGTATGAACAAATTGTTTGCAAGATGAGTGCCGCGAGTTCTAAGAGGAAGATCAAAAGTGAATCAGAGTACAAATTTCTGAGCAAAGTTTGGTTTTAATGGAAATTAATTGTTCTTTCACACAAGCTGTGTGTCGGACAACGTTGTAAAGATAGAATTAGACGGCTGAAAAATTCAAATCCTGGCTATGGCATTGAATTTTTCAGTCGTCTGATTCTACCGTTCCAAAGTTTGGCTTGTTTTCAGAGACAACTCCATCGATTTTTGTGTCAGTTTGTAACAAATAATGAAATATGGATGCACTACTTCACACCTGAAACACAACAGCAGTCTAAGCAATGGAAGCATCGAGTTTCTCCTCCAGCATAAAAGGCAAAGTGTGTGAAATCGGGGTCTTCACCACCAGAGATTAGGAAGTATATGAAACCAAACGGGAAGTTCAAGGCGACGGTTTTCTGCGATGCCAAGTGTATACTGCTAATCGCTTATCTTACCCCTGGAAAATTTATCACCAAATTTATGCTAATATTCTGGACCAATTGAAGTTCAAAATACCGGATTTGACAAAGAAAACTCATCTTGTTAAAGACAACGTTCACCTCATACATGTGTTGTTGCACTGGCGGAAATCAACGAGATGGAGTATGATTTGCTATCACGTCCACCTTATACCCTGCCTTACATCCATTAGATTTGAATCGTTCCCTAAACTGAAAAAGTGGCTTGTTCTTGTTATTTTTCTTTAGTTATAGTCTCTTTTACTACTAGGTCATATCGCGACTTATATCCATACATACGAGTGCAATAATAATACATTGTTTACTTTAGATTGATTAAATAATAACATAATTGCAATACATTGTTACAAACATATTTTGCATTATTAAGCCATGAACACAGCTAGAACAGTATAACCTCTTACCTATTATACATTTTTATTTGATGTGTTATATTTAAATCTTGGTATACAGTTTGATGTCTTTCAAGAAAAAAATAATGCTTTTGAAATGAGTAGAGTTGTTTAAAGCTAAATAATATATCTTCAGGGATGTTATGTCTTCTTCTCTCCACGGTATAACTTCTGCATTTAGTGATGAGGTGTTCGAAGGTGATACAGCAATTGCAGGTCTCGCAGAGAGGAGCATTTTCTTTGGTGAGTAAGGAGGAATGGGTTAGGCGTGAATGGCCTATTCGTAAACGTGATATAATCAGTTGATCTTTTCTTTTTAGAGTCTCCAATGTGCAGGGTTTTGTGGAGCCTTTCCTAACTATGTGGATTTGCTTGATGTTTTAATGGCCCAGTCTTGCGTCTATTTGACAGTTGGTTTGCTAAAACAATAACTTTGAGCATCTCTGTAGGGCAATTCTTCCACTGGAGGTAGTAAAGTTGCTTTTTCGGCTTCCCTATCTGCTTCCTCGTTTCCTGATGTTTCACGGTGGGACGGAATCCAGAAGAATATAACTTCTTGATTATTTGTAGTAATGTGGCTGTGGTGGAAAGAAATGCTCGTCCTATGAAGACCTTAAATTGTCAGTTGATGCGTATTTTGCAAATCTGGAGGAATCTGACTTCCGTTACGAGACAAACGCAGGAGATCAGCATTGATCTCAAGGGAGATTATGATAAAAAATAAGAACGATTTAAAAAATCTGGGGCATAATCTGAACTTTTCAAATTACCCTGGTACTTTAACAATTATTGTCGATGCTCTATAGTTGAGCTACCGCGACGCGTGCCTCTCATTTGATGCATGGCCTCGTGTATCTACTTGCAATCTCAGTGTAAACAATAAAAATAAGGTACTGCTATTGGTTGATCTCCCAATCGAGATCGTTAGTTCTGAATTCTAGTTTAATTTCGAAAGAGTTTAATTAAATTTTGTGACTTTGTAGTTTGTATTCCACTCGGTGATTACTACTGGCGCTTCCGCTAGAGAGATTAGTGTTGGAGTTCGCCATTTTCATGCTAAAACCAATCAGTAGCAACGGAGGGGGCAGTTATTTTCTTTCTTGTTTTTTAAAAATCTCTTTAGGCTTAGAAACAAAGCATGGTGACCGTTAGGGAAAGCTGGTTTAGTGTAATGAAGTCTTGTAATCCGGGAGCTTTGCGGCGCGATTTGCAGGTTGACAGTGCAGCCAGCAGCCCCGTGTTTAACCTCTCCAAGTGATATTTCACCGTTATCTCTCATCAGATAAAACCAACCCTTCCCGAGGTGTCTTCTATGTAGCGGCTTGTTCCGGACCTTTTAAATGGTCGTTTAATTGAATTGGCCGTAGAAAGGGCGGCAACTTCTGTCCCTTTTCCCCTCGTCGATCTCTTTCCAGCACGGGGCAGAAAGAAAGGAACAAATAAATAAATAAAAAGGATTGGAAGGCGAAGCAAAACCTTCTGTGTTTACAAAAGCTGCATCAAATACTCTTCGGCCTTGCTGGAAATGCGTGCCTATGCTTTGGCCACTGAACAAACTGTTTTTCATTTATACTTACTAAAGTAGACGTTCTCTTTTTATGTTGCAGTCGTACTTTGTAACAAATAATAGGAGTACATCTGTCAAAGTTGGTCACCACATGGCACACTAATATCTGGTGAATCCCCCGTCATTAAGTACGAGGGGCATCCAATAAGTAAGTTTCCCTATTTTATAAAAAACATAACACACAATTGATCATGTTGAATTAATTTTATTTATATTGTACAATCCTTCTGTTACTTTTCTACATAGTCAACATGTATTTCTAAGCATTTTTGGGGACCTGACACAAGCTTTTCGAAGCCAGTGTTGTACCAGGTCGCGTACAGTGCTCACAACCAGCTGTTCACTGATTTGATTTCATCATCCGGCGAATACGAAGGATACGAGAAAACTTCCAAGTTGAATCTTGACACAGGCGGGGCGCAGAAGATTCAACTGGGAAGTTTTCTCGAATCCTCCACATTCATCAGATCTTTTCTCAAGTGATTTTCACATGTTCCCCTGACTCGAAGGTCATATTGGAGGTAAGCACTTTAACACCGTGACAAGATGAATCAGAAGTGAACCAGAAGTCGAGTCCTATGCTCGTAACCAGCTTTTCACTTCTGATTGATCTTCGTCACGGTGTTAAAAGTACTTACCTCCAGAGCTTGTCCCAAGTGATTTTCACATGTTTCTCCAACTCAAAGCTAAGCACTTTTAACGCCGATGATGAAGTCAAATCAGTGAACAGCTGATTGCGAGCCCAGGACTCGACCTGGTACAACACAGGCTTGGAAAAACTTGTGTCACGTCCCCAAAAATGCTTGGAAAAACATATTGACTATGTAGAAAAGTAAAACAAGGATTGTACAATATAAATAAAATTAATTAAACATGATCAATTGTGTATAATGCGTTTTATAAAATAGGGAAGCTTACTTATTGGACGACCCTCTTATTCGGATCATCTGTTATTTAAAGGATTTATTGAGTCTTGCAATCATATTCAAAATCACAATAAAAGAAACGTTCTGAAAAAATGAAATATATGAAAGTCGCATTAAGAGACCTTCTTTTAACTTCAAGGAAAGTACCTACTTTCTTCGGTTTTAATTTATTTTGCTGGAAGTATATTGTGTAATCCTTGAAGAGCAAGCTTTGAAAGGCACATATCGTAGGCTTTTCCCTTCCTGGTTTCTTTCTATCTTTTCGGTTTGCATTTGGGTCGGCAGGGATGGAAACTGATCAGCTGATTTAGTGAAGTGGATTCCTTCTACTCCTTTTTGATTAACCGAAAGTAAAGCAGATGTTTATCGTACAGAAGGGGTTTTCAGTCTATGTTCTCTGGCAACCAGTGCTACCAACTGAACAAACTTGTCGGTGCCGAAATTGATGGTTGTCCATAGCAACATTGATTGCTTGTAGCTTGTGTCCTTTTATCGTAAAGAATCATAGGGGTCATTTATAACATTAATCGTAAGAATAAGGTCACTTAAAAGCTAGATACTATTGTATTGCAATGGAACCATTCACAATGAATCACGTAAACATAAAACGTGTTCTGATGGGTTACATTCGCATGAATTTCCCTACGTCTATCGCCTACAAATTACTCTTACGAAAAGTTATTTTCCTATCTACTTCGAGATAAACCTTTCTGGATATAGTTCTTACATTACAGATACAAAGGGAGCAGGCGATAGTCAAATGTTTAAGAACTGGACGCTGTGTACTAGCCTTAAAATTCCATGCTGTTTGCGTGCAATTGCGATAAATAACTGAATATCCAAGAGACTTGAATGACAAAAGTATTAAACAATTGGAATCATGAATAACAAATATCTCGGAAATGGCTGATGCTACTGAAACGTTATTTGAAGTAAATTGTGTGTTTTAAAGAGATCTACATTTTTCGTGTAGTACGTTTTCGTCTATCGCTTAGCGTTTACCAGTTGTGCAAGATTATACATAATTTCTTCTGAATGAACTGAACTTCACAGGCTATTCGAAGAATATTAAAGAGATACATTTTATTTGTCATGTAAATATATTTAATATTTGTATATTAATCAAACGTTTTTAAAAATAAAAAAATTCGAGAAATGTTCCATGTAAAGGGTAGTTTGGGGTGGGAGATTTTCTTGAAAATGGTTGTGTTGCATCTTTGGAAGGAACCGAACCTTAACATCAAGTTTCGCATTTATCCGACTTTTCGTTTTTGTGTAATACTGTTCTCTCTCTCTCTATCTCTATCTCTCTCTCTCTCTTTCACACACACATACACGCGGACTTTTTTCTAAAAATACATTTGGGGGGGGATTCAGGGGTCTCAAAACATGTGTTTTCTGTGAAATCTCGGTATCGAAGTTTTGGGTGTACTTAGAAGCTTGCAAGGTCCAAGCGTTTAAGTTTATGTTTACGTCAAACATAAACTATCCAGTCGCAGAGCAGTTCTCATCACGTGATCGTTATGATCTCCCATAAGATTTTCTCTCACCATGTGTTTCTGTGTAAGATAAAGGGCCAGAAATCACTGGGTATCTATAAAAACAAACTGTTATTGCAGGTGATGCTTTTTTGTGAGTTTAATGTCCTTTACTTGTTCACATTGATACATTTACATAACCTCTTTTGTTCAATGGTCGCTTCGCAGGTCGCCATTTTAGCTCAGCTGTTTAACGCTCTCTTGGATTTGGCTGCAGCTTAAGTTTGCATTGGTGAATGTGAATGATAACACATTACATTAACTTATGTGAAAAGTTTACATCATTATGCTAATACTTAATTTTTATTGTGAATGGCCCCTTAGTCATTCACAGCGAGAAACGGAAGAGAGCTAAGCCAATCGCAAGAGAGCTAAGCTAATATGACCGCCTGCGAAGAGACCACCAACAGCACACACGAGAAAAGAGGTTATGTACATGTATTAAAATGAACAGAGCTAACTACCTAATGCCCAGGCTACAACCGCCTTATTTGCGTATCGGCCGAGACGGTATTAGTCCTCGGTATTATGTCCCGCACAGTAGTGCGAATGACGTGTCAAGGGTACGTTTATCAGCTGTGAGTTGTCTCAGTCATTGCTTTGTCTTCGTGTTGTGAAGTGTTTCAACAATACGTGTGTTGTGTGTAATTTCTTAGGAATGTTATTCTCTTATTAGTCCACGGACGGAAATGCTTGCCAACAAATTCACGCTTGAACAGCGTATTTTTATGTGTGATACATACGTGAAAACTGAATAATGTAGACAGGTATGTGGACAATTTCAGCAGCAATTTCCTGGTTATCCAGTTACGGATAAACACACTTATAACAATGTTAGTACTCATTACTTATACGTTACGAACATTCGTGAGTAAGCAACGCCGGAGTTATGGAACAGAAAACCCCGCAGTGTAGCAGACTGTGTACGGAGCACGCATTCGCGCGATCCGCGGCCTTGGCATAAAACGAAGGCACTGTATGTTTACGTTATGTCTGAGTTTCATTGTGAGTGGCCCCTTACTTATGTAATAAGTAAAATCCGTAAAGTTTAATGTACGGAATCGTGTCTGTATAAATAGTGGTTTATGATAGTCATAGAATATTTAAAAACCTTGACCGCGCCGAGTGCCATTCCTGTTGTTTTATAAATTCCCTTGTTTTGATGACTTTACGGTTTATTCGTGGTCGACAGATACATGTTGCATATGAAACTGAAGACGCCCTGTTGTTCGTTTAAAAACGAGTGAATACGAATGTGTTAATCCATTATATTTAGTGCGAACTACTTTCTCTACCACGTACCTGATTAGAGAAGGTATAGCATTCTAACCAAAATTTTGGTATCGAGATGTCAAAGGAAATATATTGCTTTGAGGTACCATAATAAAAAAAAGGTTTTTGAATCTCTCTCTCTCTGTGTGTGTGTGTGTGTGTGTGTGTGTGTGTGTTTGTGTGTGTGTTTGGGTATGTGTCTATCTGTGTCTGTGAACAGCTAACTACAACAAAAGAACTGTCCGATAAACAACAACTTCGTATTTATGTTCAAGAAAATTTCCCAATCCCAAGCTACTGTTTAGATAGAAGGATATCGATTTTGGTTAAAATACCATGCTTTTTATGATATTTATGACAGATAAAATGTATATCTTGAATTTTCTGCGAATACACTGTGAATTCCTCTTCTTTTGGAAGGAACTTTATATAATTTTGTATAATTGATAAATCATAAGAGGTTGAAAAAGTACTACACAAACAATAAAGAATTTATTAAAACACCACTTTATTTTTAATAGCTTTTTTTGCAGCATTAACCATTTCCGAGATATTCGTTGTTATTGGTTTGAACTTTTCAACGCTCGTTTATTTTTAAAGTGCTTTCGCCGTTCAGTTGTTTCTCGCAATGTCATGGAAGAAGAGTAGAATTTCTAGGCCTGCATGTAGCGACTAAGTTTTAAACATCTGACTATCCATTCGATTACCTCTATCTCTATCGTATTCAATGAAATGTATAATGAAAGTATTTCTACAAAGATTAATTAAATAGAAAAGCATAGTTTCGTAAGAATAGTTTCTGGAAACTATATAAAAATAAAGGATGGTAGGTAGAGAGAGTCAAACGAGTGTAACAATTGAGAAATGTTTCGTCTGCTTTTACTGGGAGAAATAAGTACGTATCACGCTATATATGAAAGCTAAAACACATAGTAACGCATTGTTTGTAACAGTTTCATTTACTTATACAACATAAATGGTAGCGTAACTTATCAAAGGAGTGTTATTTATGTGAAATTACGCAAGGACAGTGTTAACGAAAAAGAAAATTAAAAAAATATAATAACCTGGGAGTGGAAGTTATTTATATGAATATGTAACTGCGTTTTTAGTTATTTGAACTTAATTTACTCAAGTTGTTTTGGAAGTGGCGTAACTTGAACCACCACGGAATTAAATGTGAAGGTAAGCTTACAAATGTTATAATAATAATAATAATAATAATAATAATAATAATAATAATAATAATAATAATAATAATAATAATAATTCCACAATACTCTGGACTCCACTTATTAACCAAATTTAGACCTCACTGCTATTTATTTTTTCTGAAAGATATCTATACTAGGGTTACGTAGACTAATCTTAACATTGAGATTAGCATTGTTCTTTACGTTGTTTATTGTTGTTGAAGTTTGTTTGCACCACGCTTTGGGCGCCAGTTTGAGATTAGGTGTTTTGTTGTTGAATTGTTGTTTATTTAGCTCCATGTATGGACATCAATTTTGAAGATTATTTGTTACGTAATATGCTGCTACGTATGTAAAGCCGATATGAAGATTTATTCTTGTTATTACTCTCCAAGTTTAAAAAAAATTATTTATTAACTTTGTTATTAAACTGGTTCTATAGATAATGTTTATGTTTGTTTGCCTCGGCTGCGTCAGTCTTACTTTAGAGGAACGTTTCTCTTAATCAGGGCGTGGTGCGATAAGAATGTGGGCTTACACAGATTTTAAGTTTAAATTCACTTCTTTTTATTAATCCTTGACACAAATTAAATAGCACTACACTGATATAAAGAGCTGTGAGATTCTTTAATTTAATACTTGCACTTTGTTAATGAATACTTATTTTACTTCTCACACGAATACGTAATGTTTCTCTAGAGAACGCATCTTCCATCCGGTTACTACGAAGGTCTGCAGGCAACTGAACATATTTAAACAGTCCAAACCCGCAAACTTCTGTATTTCAAGTCTCTGATTGGCTAATCCTTGTCCAATAGAATACCTGCATTTAATTAAAGCTTTTTCTGGCTGTTGATTGGCTATTTTTAAACTGTCACAAAGTTTACATTATTGCCGCCCTAATCATGACTAGTAGTATTCAAACTCTCAAACTCATTATTGCCTCAAGGTTACCTCATTGTTACCTCATTGTTAGCAACTTTAAACTTATTATTCTCACAGCTCTTACATTATTAAATTACGTAATACATTCACATAACATTATTGAACATGTTTACAATAATATAAGCATATGCAATGACTGTTACATACATTTTAAAAATTATTACATATTGCTTCAAGGCGGGCTGTTATTGAATTTACATATTATATAATTTAATTTAAATTATTCAAGTGTTAAAAATACTGCAACATTGAAACCATTGCCAAAAGTTCGATGCCTATAAAATAATATATCGGTAGTTTATATTTCTATCATTTCTGATAGAAAAGCAAAATATGATTTGACCTTGGAAGTAATGGCAATAACGTTTGGATTGCCATCCAAGTTCGTTTTAAAATGACGCTTATTATATTTTACCTACTATGAAGGAAGCCTTTAAGGTAGCGCCTTCCTCCCGGTCAATTATGTTATATACTTTAGCCAAATGAGTTTCAAACCCGAGAATACGTAATTAAGTTTTTAGAGGCAAAAATGGTTACGATTTGCTCTCGCATTTGAGAAAGGAATTTGTCAAACGTTTATCGGGACTGAAAGAGTACAAAGTTTATACTGTTTTTTTCTGAACCTTAATCGGGTTTATATTTTGGTTCAGGCTCTAATAACAGATGGCATTAAAACCGCATTTCAGTTTTGCTTAGAGTGTTATTTCATCTGTCATTTAAGATTTTATTGTGGCCACCGGGAAATGCCCAGTCTTATTAATGTTAAAATAATAATCTTTATGCCTCATTTGCTCATTATCTATTGGTCATAGCTTATTGAAAATTTAACCTTATATTCATAAAATCATGATAATGAAATAATCACAGAGTTATTGTATTTTGTTGAGCTACATCTGTTAAATATTGTTTTTATATTCTTGATAATTTTAACATAAATTTAATAAAAATACAGTGAGAAAATCCATTCTAATTAACTAATTTTATCTTCAAATTTACAAAGCTATGTTAGAATTTTATGTTACAGGTCCCATTGTTCCAAATTCAATAGTTATTTATAAAGTGGTACATTTACAAAGAAAATCTTAGTTTCGAGAACTAAACACAAACATAAACAATGCAATGGTATAGATAAAAATTTTCATGCAAAACTCAAACCAGCATGGCTTGCAATACCAACATTGAAAGGAAAATTTCTTTCTCTTTAACACGAAAGGTCCTAGTTTTTACTGACCTTTGTGGGTAAAAGTTTTTTATATTAAAATCAGTACTTTAAAAATAGTTTAAACTAAATAGTAGTAGTATTTACAGTAAGTATAATATATTATGAAGATAAATAATTAACAGAAATATAAAAATGATTCCTTTTTAACATTTTGTCGTTTGCAGTTGCCTTAATAAGCAAGACATCTGGCTGCCTAATATCTGCTGATGAAATTCTTGTGTAGCGTTTGATGTATGATATTCATTTGGTTCGCTTTTGCAGGAAATGTCAGTCAGGCATTCACTGTTATTTCCTCCTTGTACGGTTTTTTATACCTCGTTTAGAATCCAACACTTCCTCCCCTCATTCGTTTCTCTTTTCCTCTCGTATGTTTTGGTTCGTCTCTAGAGGCCTCCCGGTAAGGGATGAGTCCCTGCACCCTGCTGATATTTCACACAGGGTTAACATCTCGGGGTGTCGCTGATTCCTACCATCTATAAATTTGAAGCTCCCACACTCCCTCCCTATCGGAACGTAGTGCTAGAAATTTTATTTCCCTTCTTTCTTCTCTCGCACCACCTTCTTACCTTCTTCATTGAAAGCGGCGACAAATAACAATACAGAACCGTCGCCAACCTCCGGGGTACAATTAAATCTGCATGCGATTTATAACAGTGCTCTGTTGCAATACATATTGTTTACAGTAGGAGAGTAATGAGAGTGTAAAGCACTCTCCTTTATAAATCTCGTAAGAAGAAGCTTTTTTAGAAAGCGACTGTGATTTTAAAATATCTAGAGTGCCTTGAGGAAAGCTCGTGGTTGGGATATCTAGGGCAAGACTTTGCTGAGTCGAGGTGAGTTTCGACTATCAGAAATGTTAGCTATTCAATTCAGGGGAACCAAAAAGGAGGCTCAGGAGGCTCAATTGGGGCAAATAATTATTAGTTTTAGACAGCTGACACAAAAAGTAGGGCCACTTATTAAAACCTGGATTAAAATTCCAGGAAACAAACGTGGTAAACTATTTATTAGAAAACCATGTAAGGAAAGAGCTGAAAACTTATTAAATGTAACGGACTTCAGCTGAGAACAATTATTGAATTTATCACAGGACATGTTCCTGTGAAAAAGCATCTTAACACGATGGAAGTGTTTCAGGGTAACTTAGATTACATACTTTGCAAGAAAGTGGTGTGGGGGTATAACACGTTGGGTGTTATCTTGGTGTGGCGTTGTTTCTCCTACCACAAGAAACAACTGCATGGCGACGGCACTTACATAGATGATAAAAGTATTGATACTTTAGGTGTCATTTTGGTGTGGTATTAAAACACGTAGATATGGGTTAAGACAAGTGGGGCACCATGGATGTGGTCTGGTTGGGTTACTGGGTTCGTTGTGGGTGCGGGGGCATGTGTTGTGATCATAGGTTCTTAGCCCCTCATGAGTTCGTTCCCTTTTCAGTGGTAATGTAATATTGGACCGGGGAAGGATTCCTATCTCAGGTATATAAGCAAAGAAGACACAGGTAATCAGTAGACGACCCTCAGTTGCTGGTCACTTTATTCTTGCCAAAAACAGACTTCCTCTGTTCCGCACACAAGACACAAGCCGATCGCTACAGTTATAATGATTTATTAAGTCGCTGTCACCTAATCTACGTCCGGATGATGAGTTGTCGTTCCTCGCTATAACACGCTAATTTCTATGATTATCACTTATTCTCTTGCACGACGCTATACTTGAACTTTGTTAATGTAGACTTAGTTATTTCGCCGACCTCTGTGTCGGAAATGCAACATGCGTTTTAACATGATGCCGGTCGGAACGAGAGACCAAGAGAAAGAGTGACTTTCGTCTTCGCGGCTCCTACCTCGTTCTGTCTAGGATCGTTTCCTATTTCACGCCCATTTTCTAGGTGACTTGGTTAGGTCCCTAACCACGTGACTCATCACGTCGGTTATTTGCTACTTTCTTTTCTACGCTTATTTCCAATTGGCGGTTCTCCTACGAAGACTAGTGCGAATTGCGATTTTCAGTCTGGAATATTTTATGGCCTGTCGCTCATTTCTAGCGTTGGTTTTTCCACTTCGCTGAATTTGGAGACCAATTAAGCACGTACATCTTGGTGCCGGTCGGTTGCGTTGGAATATTCTGCTTTTGTTCATAAAACCACATGTTCGGCAGAATTCTTAAGAGACAGGAGACCTTTCCGGTGTGTCCCGTTATAGCTTCAAGCTCTATTAACAGCTATGTTCCGGTCTACCCTTCTGCAAACTTTAGCTCGTTTGAAATTTCATTCCTTATGCTACAATATGACTAATTTTATGTGTATTTATTCTATTTATTTATTCTATTTATTATCCATGTATAATATATATATATATATATATATATATATATATATAATAGTCAGGCGCGTGTTTCTGCTTCAAAAGAAACTGAAACACACAGCACATTATATGATCCTGTGAGGCCTTAGCTCACAGGAGATATGTTGCTTTTGGGAAAATGTTACTAGAACCAGAAGAATGTGAAACCATGTGTGTTATGAGGCTCTATTCCTTGGTTAAGGGTGCAGGTACAATTAATTGACACAATAAGCCCAAGGCTGAAGTGCTTCAGAAGCAATGATGGAACAAGACAAGACTAGACAAGAAAAGAGCCATTCGTACTAAAAATTGTTTACTGAAAAAGTTTACAACGCTCAGTGGAATAACATTTTTATAACGCTTCATTGTTACCACACTTATTTGAGCTAGTTGGCTCCGCAGTAACGTGAGGCTCGCTTTCGGGAGATTCCGGGTTCGTTTCCCGTTGATCGCCCTCTCTGACCTCGGGTTTTTGGTTGTTTTTCCTGGCCGGTGGTTTCTCTTCTACCACGATTTCCTTTCCTTCATTTCCCTATTATTCCTTTTCCTTCTCATGTTTCATATGTGCTTCCATGTTTCGTGGCGTGAGGCGGTTCAGGATACTTGCCCCAAGGAAAGAGTATTCTCAGTGCACACCAGAAGGCTACCTGGTTGCAAGTATCTTAATCGCCTCTCTGGGAAGCTCCAGCAATGGGCTCTGGTCTTCAAAAAAAATTGAGTTTTATTCATGCTTATCTAAACTTTCGTTTTTATTATGCTGGTCAGTGACACATGCGAATGGGCATGCGTGCCGGCCATTAACTAAAATGCCTTTTGTAGATTCAGGGAACCTCAAAACGTACATCCTTGTTGAACATCGATTTATAATTCCTGAATTGAATGCAATTCTTCCTCTACTTACCATAGGTAAGAGGTAGATACAGTATATAATTATAAAGTAAAATTAATAATAGTTATAGGGCAAATTTGAATTATTATCAGTTATTTAATGCATTTTGTTACCATCCATTGTTTATTTATTTTTTACTTTCTCTACCACGCACATAGAAGGTAAGAAACCATTTCATTCCACCCAAATACTAGGTACCGAGATTTCCAAAAAGAGTATTTTAGAAAAAGTCCGTCTCTGTCTCTCTGTCTCTCTCTGTGCAAGTGTGTGTCTATGAATAGCATAACTCAAAAAAGCAAAGTCGAATAAATACCAAACTTGCTGCTTAGGTTCAGTATCTTCCAAACATGCACGAAGATTTTCAAGAGAATTACCCCACCCCTAACTACCGTTTATATGGAATATTTTTCGAAATTTTAGATTTTCTAAAAATGGCTTTTACGAGTTTCATTAAAGTACTATATGCTAAAGATATATACATGATAAATAAAATGTATATCTTGAATTTTATGGGAATAGCCTGTAAATTCCTCTTCGTTCGGAAGGAACTTTGCATAAACTTGTATAACTGGTAAACTTTAAGCGATAGACGAAAACGCACTACACAAAAAGTGCAGATCTCTTAAAACACACAATTTATTTCGAAAACTTTTTTCTGTCATCAGCCATTTCCGAGATATTCGATTTGTTCAATACTTTGTCATTCTTTTGAAGCCCCATCGATTTTCAGTTGTTTCTCGCGATTGCATGGAAACAGTAGGTATGTAATTTTAAGGCCAGCATATAGCGTCCAGTTCTTAAACATGTGACTATCGTGCTTCCCTTTGCAGTTCCTACGTTTAAAGCAAACGCTACCTAATTACAGTAGGAGATTAATCGCGAAATAGGGGTTACTATTTAATTTATGTATGAAACCAGTAAGATAGAAATGCCTAGAATCTGGACCACTTATAGTTGCCCATCTTGTCAATTTTATAGGTGTCACTATGATTTTAATTTTATCATCTCAATGGCAAATGTTTCGTTTTTGTTCCCCTGCTCCTCCTTGGTGTTGCCGTATTTCGTAAATCGTTTTAATTTTGCCCTTCATGTGTCTGATTGTTAATGGAAATCATAATGCCGATTGGACGTTCATAACTTTGTCTGTTGATATAATTATTAACATTTACCAAATGAAATGGCTCCACGGTAACGTGTTAGGCTCGCATTCGGGAGATCCTAGCTTCGATTCCCGTCGACCGCCCACTCTGACGTTGGGTTTTTCGTGGTATTCCCAAATCGGTAGGCAAATGCTGGGATGGTTTCTCAGCTAGCACGATTTGCTTTCCATTATTTGTCTTTCATTCCGTTTCCTTCCCATCTTTCAGCTGTGCTTCTAGACTTCGTGGCGTATGGCGAACAGATGGCGCAGATACTTGTTTAGAATACTGCCCGCGGACACCTAGGGGCTGCTTGGTCGACGGGTCGTTCATCGCCCTCTTTAGACAGCTTTACCAGTGAGAGGAATTTTCTAGAACTGTTAGTTACGCGCGTTTCTGTCCTGTCTACCTCCGGTCTGTAGCCTTCTGTGATTCCTTCACTTCATCCCTTTCTCCCGGGAGGTGTTAACCAGGTTGCAGTGTGCGAGGTTTCCCCATCCGTTGTATTATCTATACATTAATACTTTGTAAGCGTATTTTATAGGTACAGTGTTTTATCATTATATTCGATAGTCAAAATAAAGATCTCCAGATACCCTAAGGATAAAACTGCAGCTCCTCTGTATTACTATAATTTATCTGCTTCGACAAGTAATTTCAATTAATAAGCAAAGATATCGCGAGGAAGCCAGTACTCAAAGTTATTAAGGTGTTTTAATGTTTTTTTCTAATCGTACGAGTGTTGCGATAAATATAAGGACTTCTGCTCATCATAGAGAATGGGAAACATGTCCGAGCTTATTTATGCTATGCAAAATATTTTTTGGTAATACCGATGTCCACTTAGAGTAATAATAAATAAAAATGTGATTTAAAATGGTTCTTGTGAGCATTATATATTGCCGTACTATTGCGTGCATTGTACAGCCAATAACAGTATACTTCGGTATTATGGTACAAATAATAGTTACTACTAACACTGCACACCAACAGAGCTAAAAGTCTACTACTGAAGTAATATTTCTAAATTTTGTAATGTTAAAACTAAGTTTCTCATGTTACGCGTTCCTATTATTCAGGCACAATATTTCTGCATAACTGATCAATGTTTCAACATTATTATAAACATGTATTCCCTTTTTTGCGAATAAGTTTTTCCTCCCATAAAATTTGAACATTTTCCGAAGGTTATGTTGTAAATAATATTTTGTTATATGATAGCTAAAATGGATTTTTAAACTTGGCTATTGTTATTTTAAAAATATAATAGACAAATTTATATAGAAAATGTAGAAAAATGAATCATTTATTGTACTTAAGAAAATTGTTTTGCGTTTTACTATAAATGCACGACTTTTTGCTCACGCCTTTTAGAAGATTTCAATTAGTGCCAGAAGTTTACATACAAATCTTTGGCGTTTTGAGTGCATACAACTAGGAGCTAAAGGGAGTTATGAGGACGGAAGGTAGACAAAAACTGCTGAATCTTCATTAAATATATTTACGTTATAAACTTCAATTTCTGAACTTTACAACATGCATTTCAGCTATCAGTGTTTCAGTTCACAAAGTGAATAACCTTAATAGTTTTGCCTCACCCTTTGTTGCACTACTTGAAAAATGAAGGAATATTACGTATACTAAAATACTGGTTTTGCTCTTTTTATATGGATTTTGGGAACTCCACATAAGCAGGTGCGTTACAAGGAATACAGAACTGAAACACAGTTGTGCGCTACGTCAGAATCAGCTGCCTCCTTATTTAGGGAAGAAAATATGTCACGGTCTCCATGCGGTCTGTGGAAGGAACACCTATGCATTTTTCTCTCGTCTACCTTTTGTTTCTGCGTTCTGTTCATTCGTGCCTTAAAATACAGACAGACAGACAGACAGACAGAGAGAGAGAGAGAGAGAGAGAGACAGAGGTGCGCCTCATTATAATGGTAATAATAATAATAATGATAATAATAGTGAAAGCTTAATCAATTTGTGCACTGGCAGATTTCTTTGACTCCGTTCTTTAATTGGTTAAGAGGAGAGTTTGCTAGAGTGAAGTACATTTTTGAATCTTTCCTTTTTTTTTTTTTTTTTTTTTTTTTGCAAGTCCCTTTTGAAGTAACGAAGGCTCTCAAAACGGCAATATATTTAGGTTTCCTTTTGCGGGAACGGAATTAATTTCTTTTCTATCGTAATCCCCTTTGTGCTAAGTCGAAATGGTCACGCTGTTGACACAGGAGGGGGTGAAGGCGAGAACGAGTACTCTCCTATCTTCATTTGTCCACTAATCTGCCCTCTCCGTCACTCCTACAAGTGGTGGGAGTGAGGAAAGGGTGCGTCAGCGTTTTCCATCCCTTGCCTGATTAGTTCCGCGAAAGGGAGGGTGAGATCGGCTGTGAGTCCGAGGAAAGAAGCTATTTGATCCACCCAAAACTAGGACTGTTTGTTTCCATTTGGAATGGAAACCGAGCGTATTAACCTCTGTGTTTTTAAAAATGGTAGGAGGAAGTCACTGGACTTCCACTGCAAGGGAACTGTTCATAAATAAATGGCCACTTTCATGTTCTAAAGTTATGCCTTGCTTCCAGAAAACGGTGGTACTCTATTTTTACTTATCTACTTATCCCCTGTTGACACTTATATATCTTCTGAAGCACTTGGAATGGTGAACCAGAAAAAGAACAAAGATTCAAATATTTGTTTCTTTATAAACGATTACTATTTAGCAAAGAGTTGGGAAGGATGGTACACACGAATTAAGAAAAAGGTTTTTTTTCGAGAAAGTAAATATTTATTGCATCAATCCTGGAGATGGGGAGCTAAGATTTACCCACAAGGAGAAATTAAGGGCGTCTACCATAGTGAAAACAGTTGCGTTTGGGAAAGCATTCTGTATAAATTTCACGTAATCGTAATGAAAATTAAATGGCAGCACCATCATCAAGCTTAACTTGCAGAGCGCTCGTACTGCGGCCAGGAGATATGATCCAGCAGTGGCATAGCAAACTGAATCTAAGTGTTCGAAGTTCTTGTGGTGATTTTAGATCCTGAATGAATAATTCATGCTAACGATTATAATAGTTTATCTTGAAGCCAAATGTTGCATTAAAAACGTTCAGCCAACAGTGGGCAACTGAACCTAGTTATTAATATGCTTTTAACCCACATAGAATTTAGACTTATGACATCTTAATTACTTTGCCAAAGAGATGCACAAATTGAAGTATCTCGCTTACTATTCATTGATTTGAAAAATGGTACATAACCAACGTTCAAAGTATAAAATTTCCGATAAGCTTTGTTATTTATATTTCGATAGGATGAATATTTAGTAAATTGTACCAAATGTTCGATAGTTTTATTCGTGTACGTGAACCGTTTATAGCAAGAAAGTATATACCAACGCAGGCATAAGAAAGAAGGGTAAGTTTGTGTACTGTTAAATGCTTTACTTATGTTTGCACCTTTGTTAACAGCTCCCCAAACCAGTTTTATTACCGGTTTTCAAAACATCACATTATGTCTAAGTTGCACAGAAAAAAGGAGAAAGGATGAGGGCGATAAAAGGAGAGGGAAGACTTGGAAAGGGACAGAGGAGAGGAAAAGGGAGTGATGGAAGGGGAAGAGTGATAGATAAATATGGAGATGAGGGAGAAAGTGATTTAACCTAATAACACGAGTAGAACTGCGGGATCTGCTGGTATTTAATAAACATGCTTATCTCAATAAACAAATGTGACCATTGAGTATTTCAATCATATTGTAGCTAACCTTCCTAAGCCTTAATCTATTCGGTTTTGAGAACTTTCTATAAATTTTCCATTCCAAAACAATCAGCACATAGTGACAAAAATAATTGTAAATATTAGCCAAAGCATTAGCACTTTCCCTTCTATACTACCGGAATCCCCTGTCAATGTGTACAACTTACGGCTATGGCGTTATGTTCACCACTGAAAAGCTGATGTAGAGCAAATTTTTAGTGATATGAACATTGTGAAAACAAAGCTACCAACAGGCTCATAAAGACACTTTAAATTAAATTTTAAAAGTTCAAGTATTCTGAGATTCCTGGGTAAGTTTCGTTTCTTCGGACTTCTGGAAGAGGTAATACAGTTAATTGGAGCACTTGCAGTTTATTCACCAATGTCTGTCTATACCCCAAATTTTAGAGTACTTATACCTTTTCAAACACTGATATGGGAGCGTTGAATTTTAGATTTGATTGGGTAAAACAAGTTTTGTGTATTCCTATTTTGCGAAAAAGTCACCTACTTCTAATATTTTCATCCGGCGACAACCTAGATATATTTAGCGTCAATTTACTGAATGAATCCAATTGTAATTTGGCAATACTGCTGGCCACAAGGTATGCTGAACAAAGACTCTGCCCGCTATATCCCAATGCTCCAATGTACACAAAGGATTGCTACTGTAATTATTGACGGGCAGATAGAAATTATTAAATAAGCAAATAACAGTGAGATAGAGAAATAATTGCAATAAATAATTTCCGTATATTAAATCAGTGTACAATGTAACAAGTTTGAGTTGAAATGTTTGTCCGGAAAGATGAAGGTAATTAGGAAGTCATTAGTATCAGCGAACTAGTGAACGCATTGGCTTAAATATTCTGGGAATTCAGCAGGTTATAAGATCAATAAGTTTATAGAAGCACGTAGGCCAATTCCGGAAAAGGGAAAGGCACTTACATTCTTAGAATTTAGCCAAGCCCTAGTAACAGTTAACAGACGTGCATGAAGAGGATTTTAAGTATTGGCCCGGGCGTAACATAATTTTGGTGCGAGTAATTCTAATGTAGGCATGGTATATAGAGGCGAGCATCTGAATCATAATTACTCTACTCTGGTATCGTCACTCGTACGGATCAACGTGTGTGTCTGTGTGATTTTTAAGCAACAGTGAGTGGCTGTATGAGTAAGGTTTCGCGGCTATTGCGATAGGCCTCGCCGATAAGCCTTTTAGTGACTCACGGCAAGTTAAGTTACTAGTTTCTTCTACTGCAAAAGCAGTTATTTCAAATCTTAAAATTGATGCTGCAGAAGTTGGTAGATATAATAATCCAGTCGTTATAATTCTGAGTGCTACAAATCAGTCTATTTCTTCATTTCAAATAGTCGACAACTCGGTTCAAGAACTCGAATATTAGTTTGCAATAAATTTCTCAGTCGATTTAAACTGGCGTGGTCCTTTAACAATACACCCACGCATACCTTAAGGGAAATATTTAATAGTTTACCATTAGAATAGCTGGCGTACGTGACGAGCTAAGGGATCACGGCAGCAGAATCAACAACGAAGCAGGTAAAGTAAACGTTATCAAAAGTGACGATCATCGTTCCAGTATCAGAGCTTAATTATGAAGGTATAAGAATTCACTATATACGTACCTAATTTAGTTACTTATAATATATAAAAGACTCTGTAATCTACTATAATACGAAGTTACTATTGGTGACACTGTACTTAAAATGTATGAGGCTTTTTTTTTTCTTAGTTGAAATACCAGCTGTGTTGAGTATAAAAAGTGGGCTAGAATAGCATCATTTCTGAGGTCTCGGGATCCTGGTGCAAGAACAATGACGATGGAGGGCTGAACGTACACTAGGTGCAAAAAGAGTTATTAAGTTTGTTATCGGAAGCTACTAACAACAGGCAATGTTGGGGATGCGAGAAGATGGGCAAGATCATCAAATCTGAGGACACCAGAGAAGGATTTCAACACATGTTCATAGAAGTTTAAGCTTCTCCCTGTGTTGCTTGGACAGATTTTGTAGAACCTTTCGGAAACAAACTTACCGGTACTGCAGAATATTATAACAACGTGACGAACGCTTCCGAACAACACTCCCAAGCCTACCATCATATGCTGTAATGTGATGCTACTGTTGTCCTGAATCAGCTCCCCCATGCGAGCTGTGTTCCAATCTGTTGATATTGTTCCGGGTCGGTCACTGCGATCCTCGTCGATGACGTTTTCTTTACCGGCCGCAAACTTTCGACACATGTTTCGCCTACAGAAACAAAATAACAGAGCGCATTTCTTCGCGAGACCAGTTTTCCAAACGAGTCGCCTTTTGTGTTTGCCTACAACTAGCGTTGAAGGTGGCGGTGGCTGAAACTCTGCGAAGTTGCGATCCATATGTATTAGAAATGCCGCACACTACTAATTTGTATATAACTGGAAACTTCAGGAATATCGGCTTTGTAACCTTAGTTTCTGATCACCCGACGTAGTATAGTGTGATACCACGTCACCCACAAGGTTGGTCCTTTGTTTCTGCGAAAGATAAGTCGAAAGGAAATTCTACAAGATCGTATGCGGTCAATAATTTCATAGTGGAACAATCCACAGCTTCACCTTATCAGAATGGCTGCGTGATCACTTTCTGTAGTTGGATTGACAGATATACGAATGGTTTTCCCGCAGCTCAGATTGAAGCCCTATGATTATTTCTCTGGAGGTGGTCTAACGAGGAAGTGTACAACAGAAAACCAAGAAGTATGGATGTACTGAAAACTAGAATATCCCATGTGATAAACAATATTCCATATAAATTTCCCAAGCAACACTATCGGGCGTATCAGCTCGCTTATCGAACTGCTGAGGCTTATGTGGGGTGTTTAATATGGTATAAACTAAACTAGTATTAGTGCTTCTGTTGATACTAGTCCTAAACAACTACGTGAATAAATAATAAATAAATTATAACAACTACAAATGGGGAGTGACCTAACAAACGCCCTGTATAGGGGCAACAATTTAATGGCAGTTCTCAAGAATTCAAAGTTGTTAGGTTTACACTTAACTAAGTACCGCCAATCTTACAATGGGAATTACTAGTTTCAAGTCAGTCTGTAAATGAAATCTTGCTTTGAAACATCACTAGTTTATTAAATCACTAGCACTATATATCGCATTGTATTGTATTTAATGGCTAACTGTATTGCAAAGGAATTAAAAAGCGCGGAACACTTATGTAAGCAATGAAACAACTACAAATAAACGCACACGTGGAAACACAACAGCTTCTACCTAACGAAGGATTATATATTTAAACTCAACAGTTGACGTCCTGGAAGATAATGCCTGTACAGCTCAACTAACACCAACTACGGCCATAGTTTTACCATGCGTATATTTTAGGTGCAGTTTCTAGTATTGACGTCAACTGAAGAAACAGAATGTTACCAAAAGTAACGTCATCCTCCGTGGTCTAGGAGTACCATGTTAGCCTCTAGTTCCCGAGGTGGTGGGTTCAAACTTGGCTGAGGACGATGGATTTTTTCGGGCATAAAACTCCTTAGAATGGCTTCCTTTGGAAGGGAAGTAAAGTCGGTGGTCCCGTGTCGTAGATTTACGGCACGTAAAAGAACCTCAAGCCTGATATAGAGCCCCCTGAGGAAAAGTTCCAGTCTTTCACGCCCAATATAGAATGGGGCGCTAAGAACCATAGCAATTAAAGAGCGTCAAATTAGAACTCAATTTATTTACCAAAAGTAACCTGAGAGGACTGTAATGGGGGAAATATATCACAGTTGGCTTTTGATAAATTCCAATAGCTTGTGTTCCCTATAGTGGAACTAGCTAATGAATGAATTATTCAAAAGGAATACTTCATTCCTATGTTGAAGTAACAGCTCATTTTCCGTGAGCCGGTAGGTGAAGCACTTCATTTCTTACAGAAGTACTTGCGCAATGTGCAGTATTCCTGAGATCGATCTCGTGAAACTGAGCTCAGCCTTTTTGCATAAGACAAATGCATATAAAATTAGCTTGTGATTGAAACAGGTGATGTTGATGTCTGTGAAAATTACGCTCTTGTGCTTTTTATTATTTTCTGTACTGTGGCGGCCATCTTGATGGCGGACAATGGGAGTCCTCGAGAGGTCCACGAACAAGAAGAAGCCACTCCAGTTCCAACTCGAGTGCTAATGAACACCGCTTCTTTTCGTAATTAAGGACCTGGAGGAGGGGCGGCGGCGGCAATTAAAGGGAACCAAGGAATACGAAGGGTGGGTGCGAGGGGAGAAAAGAATAAGAAGAATTCGGTTTGTTTTCCCTTACCTACAAACCACAAACAAAAGACCCTTGAAGCACAGCGCTAACATTTAGCAGGAGGGAAATGTAATGGGCCGAAAAGGGATTTTAATGGGCCTCGACATTTGTTTGTCTCGTCTTGCTTATTTTAATAACCATCATCATGTTGGACACTGTGATTCTAGTTTCGCTAATTTAAGGTGCCACGGCAGGAATAGGGGCTTTTTATTTTCCCTCAAAGCAATGCAGCACGGGATGGAACAACAGAACTGTCATCGTGGTACTCTATACCAAACAGTTTAGCGCTGAAAGGTGACCACCCTCGGGATGTGATCTGTTTCTGTATTGCAAGTGATTGCTAAAATATTTACTCGCTACTGGCCTGAGGAGCATTTACATTTATGTTCAGATACATTGCCTTATAGTCTTTTAATTGCAATAAATATACTACAGTTTGAATAATATAACACCTGCTTTAAATCCAGGGGTATGTAAGAATGCGCTGCCTTTGCATGTCACTCAAATCTTCCGGCTAGGAGAATCATTTATCAGATTTTGCGCAGCAATTTGCGATATTAATTTGTTATTTAAATTTTTCAATAATGCTTAATCGTTAATCATTTAATAATCTTTCTGCTTTTTAAATGATAACACAACTTTCTGAAAGGTTATACGAATATTAATCTATGCATTTTATTTCTCGCGTCAGTATATTAAACATGTGTAAGTTTAGGCAATATTGTTAGAACCATTTTTGATAAAATAGCAAAATGTTTGCCATACGAAGGGTAGTATGGGGTGGGTAGTTTTGTGAAAATATTCGTGTTGCATCTATGAGAAATGCTGAACTTGGCCAACTTTGGTATTTAATCCACCTTTCGTTTGTGAGTTATGCTATTCACAGACAGACACACACAGTATATCTAAAATGCCTTTGTTGAGTTCAGGTGAGCCAAAATTCTAGGTCGAATTTTTTAATCTAATACAATACCTCGTCTTACCTGCTATATTGCTAGATAAAGAAAAATCTGAGTGATACATTCACATGACTTTCTCTACCCTATATCTTTTATTAGTAGGTACACAAATTATTCTTGTTCAAGTTTATTTTCCTATCTATTTTAATCCAAATAAACCTTTGCAAAAACAGCTACATTACAACTTTCGTTACAAATACAAAGACAACGAGAATAGTAAAATGTTTAAGAACTGGACGATATGCTAGCCTTAAATTCCACAGTGTTTCCATGCAATCGCGAGAAACAGCTGAAATTCGCCGAAACTTTAATAGAATGAAGTATTGAACAATTCGAAATTTTAATAACGGATATCTCAGAAACGCTTATGCCACAGAAAAACTTATTTGAAGTAAATTATTTGTTTTAAAGAGGTTTACATTTTTGTATGGTACGTTTTCCTCTATCGCTTAACGTTTACCGGTTATACAAGATTACACAAAATTCCTTCCGAATGAAGAAGACTTCATAGGCTATTCCCAGAAAATTCAAGTTATATACTTTGTCATGTAACTATGTTTAATATATGATGTTTTAACCAAAATCGTTAGAGCCATTTTTAAAAAAATCAAAATATTCGAAAAATGTTCGATGTAAAGGGTAGTTGGGGTAGGAGAATCTTCTTGAATATCTTTGTGTTACATCTTTGAAAGGTACTGAACCTAAATATCAAGTTTGGTGTTTATCCGAGTTTTCGTTTTTCAGTTATGCTGTTCATAGACACATATACACACGCGCGCGCGCGCACTCTCTCTCTCTCTCTCTCTCTCACACACACACACACACACACACACACACACACACACGGACCTTTTTCTAAAAATGTTTTCTTTTTATTCAAGGGGCCTCAAAACGTGTATTTCCAGTGAAATCTGGTATCGAATTTTTTAAAGGAATGCAATAACCTTCTCTACCTATTATGCGTGTGGTAGAGAAAGTAAAAATAATTGGCAGCCCACAAAAGCTTTGTATAACAGCGAGGAGCGCGCACCCTCCTTGCTAAGCAAAACATTAATACAGAACACAGGCTGCAACATAGTGTCAACGATGTGTCTTAAATAGATTTGTTGGGCATAAACACAGAAAAATGGAGTTTATCATTTAAGTAAAACTGTATGCAGAAAGGAAGTGGGTTTTTTCACTCTTGGTGATCCTTTTTCATAAGTCAATTAGTTTTTTAACATGTAAGTGAAACTAATGTTTTTTTTTTACTTGTAAACTGATTAATTCACAACTACAATAGTAATTTTTTCCTGCTGTAATACTTTTCGTTTAGAGGTTCAAAAAGTAAAAAATATTGTTACAACCAGATGTAATATTTTTATTTTGCCCCTTTTAGGATAATGAAGTAGGTATTTTATTAGCTCCTACGTATGAACGTCAATTTGAAGTAGTTGGTTTTTTTACGTTATTTGCACCACGCTTTGGGCGTCAATTTGAAGTAGTTTGTATTGTTGTATTGAAGGAGTTGTACTATATTTCAACTGTTGGGGAACCGAACTTGAAATTCGTTGCAACCACACGTATAATACCCGCTTTCCGGTTGCCTTCGCCCTAAATTTAAAAATATTAACTTTGTAATTTAAACTGATTCTTTAAATATCATATATTTATGTTTATCTCGGTTGCGTCAGTATATTTTTTTAGAGACATGGATGTCTTGGCAGGGTTGTGGTGTAACAAGAATGTAGGCTTATATTATAATTTTACTTCACTTCTTTTATTAATGCTTGACACGATTTAAGTAACACTTCACTGATATAGAGAGCTGTAAGATTCTTGTTATTAATTAATTACACTTTTTGACACGTAAAGTTACTTTTCGTCTCACACGAATATATATTATATTTCTTGAGGACACTTTTTGCGTCTGGTTAGTAACGCTGTCTGCAGGCAACTGAACTCTAAATTTGTAAAATTTTCTCCTTTTCACTTTCTGATTGGCTAATCCTACTCCAATAGAATACCTTCATTTAACTAAAGTTTATTTCTGGTTGTTGATTGGCTATTTTATAAACTGTCACTAAAATTATATTATTGTTGCTCCAATAATGACTAGTAGCATTATTAAACATTCTTACTCACTATTGCCTCAAGGTTATCTCATTGTTAGCAACTTTTAACCTATTATTCACAGCTCCTACATTATTAAATTAGTAATACATTCACATAACAATATTGAACATGTTTACAATAATATAAGCATATGCAATGACTCTTACATACATTTTACAAATTATTACATACACATATTGCTTCAAGGTGGGCTGTTATTGAATTTATATATTATATAATTTGACTGAAATCATTTAAGTGTTAAAAATACTGCCTCAATAAGATCCTCCAAATTTATCAATATCCTAAATTTAGAAACTAGGTTTTAAAGTAATGAGCTTTAGTTCTTATTGTGCATACTTTTTTAAAACTAAAATCTGTACCCTGAAGATTACGTATAAAAATAAAATAATTACTTTTCATAGTTTTTCTCAGATTTAGAAAATTGTCTTGCACCTCATATTTGAGAGTTAAATCACCCTACAGTATAGGCATAAACAGAAACGTGAGTAAATGCGTTGAGATTAGCACAGTAATCATATCTGAATCAAAACTGGTGGCCCACTCGTTTTAACTTCTTTTTTAACAAGTGAGGAGGAAAGTTGAATATAGGACTTCACTTTGATATAAGAATTTTATATTCTTTTCTCCAGGCCTTAGCTGAAAAGTCGTCTATGAAAATGCTAACTACAAAACCTGTTGTATTTTGAGGGTTTACCGTTTTCCCATTCATCAACTTCTAAGACATTAGGCCCTGAATATGGAAGCCTGTTTAAATAGTAAAATAACATAATAAACTGCTAAATAAGCATGCATAAGTTTCATATGTTAAATTAATTATTTATAAGTTACATTGACATGTGAGTGTATGGCAATAATTTAAAAGATGCAGAATCTATGGTATTTACATACCTAAAAACTTAAAACTTTTGTTCTCAAATATTTGGGTGCTATTATAACCATAGACAACACAGTGTATTCCCATATTTTTACCTCAAATGTTATTAAAATGCACTTAAATCATGTAATTTACAATGGAATCTACACGTCTAATACAAGCAGAGTGCTGGGGTAGCGCAGTTTCCGGCTCTCGTACTGAGGGTCAGGGGTGCGATTCCCGGCGCTGGGTGGCGATTTTAAGTCGGCTCTATTCACGCCTTCACTTCGGGCTTGCTGATGTAAAGTATCCCCAACGCGCAACATGGTTCGGAGTCGATGGTATAAAGCTGTAGGTCCTCTCACTCCACTGCCATCCTCGTCAACCTAAATTCCGCCCGCTGAGTGCCTCCACCTCAGAAGTGGGTCCAGTCATCGCTTGGTGGAATGAGGTATCCCCCAAAGCCCACAGATCATTTGGTGACTTTATAAACTACCACAACTACGACGTACTCTAGCATTAAAATAAAGCATTGAGTCGTGCAAAATGGCTAATTACACTAGTCTGCGTTTTCAAACTTTTTTGTCAGATGATTTCTTAAAAGTAGGTGCTCTTGAATCAAGGTTTTATACTGATTCCAGAAATAACTTCCGTTTTTTTCTATCACGACAGGTTTTTATGGAAAATAAGTAATGTTTTGATAATTTTACTAATGAGCGTAGAAACGTATTCAAATACCATTTCACACAAGGTAAGTTTTTATTCAAGAAACATTTTAAGAATACTCTCAAGAACTCCCCTAATTTATTTCATGACTACATTTTAACAAAACAAGAAGCCAAAGTGTTTCATTTAATTTCTTTCAAGCTTTCTCTTCTTTGATTTCCTTGCAGATCCTTGAAGATACTGTCCCTCCTCAACATCCAACAGTAGTCGACCATCATAGTTTCATTCCATCTCCCCTGGTACTTCCTCTCCATTTCCTTAATATCTTGGTGAAAACGTTCACCCTGCTCTTCACTATAATGTCCCAGATTTTCTGCAAAATAGTCGATATGTGAATGCAGAAAATGCGCCTTTACACTCATGTTGCAACCCATCTTCTTGAAATTTTCCAACATTGTTTCGACAATGGCCTTGTAATTAGGATCTTTGTTATTGCCTAAGAAGTTTCAGTAACCGATCGAAAGGCGGTCCATGCTTCTATTTCTCTCCTTCATTGTCTTATCAAAATCGTCATCCTTCATCAATTTCTTTATTTGAGGATCAACAAAAATTCCAGCCTTTAATTTGTCTTGCGTAAAGAAGGGAAACTTCTTGGAAAGGTACCTGAAGCAGGGTCCATCCTGTAATAGAGCCCTTACAAATTGCTTCATCAAGCCCAATTGTATGTGTAGTGATGGAAGTAATATCTTTATACCTCTATATTTTTGAAGTGAAATTGTGAAAAAAAACTGTACGTGATAGAAAAAAACTAAAAGCAGTTCTGAAATCAGCATAAAAAGTGAGTCAGAATCACTTATTAGCTTTCAGTCATCCGATATCATGCAGACGAGTGTTATCGTTCCCAAATAAGTTATGTGAAATTTTCTCGAGTTAATAAGAAATATAGGAGGAATATTGCGTTGATAAGTGTACGTTTAAAACAGTTGGCATGGGATAGAGAAAAACTGCATTTAGCTTTGTATCAGCACCCCTCCCTCTAAAATAAACTGTAACCGTGGCATAAATTTTAGAATATTTCGGTGTCCATTGCTTAGATTACTTGTAGAGACCTTAACGAATCCTTGGGATCCATCCTCAAATCACCATCTGATTACGGTATATTGAATACAATGAATGTAGAATCACAACTGAGAAATGGGTAACTTTGAGAAGGGTTACCAAAAGCAAGTTACAACAAGAACAGGTGAAAGAAAACATAAACATAGAGTAGACATGGAAAGAAAGTAGCACGAGCCGCTGGTTAAACATTCACTCCAAGCTGACAAGATAAGGGAAGCGTATGCTAAAGACGTTGCAAATTTTGGATCTCCCTATAGCTGCCTTTTAGTGGTTTTACAGGAAAGCGGAAGGAAGCTGTACTTATTTGGGTTTCCACACACGCACGTAAAACAGCAGAAGTTGCACGTACGATGCCCGAGAGGTATTCCCAAGGCGTGTGCCATTACTTAGAGATGGGTATCCCCTATCGCATCAAGTCGCTGTCATTTTATCGATCTATAAATTACAAGGACAAGATGGTAGTTTCCCTGAAGAAGTGATGTTACCACCAAACGGCATTAAACACTGACAGTAACAATGACAAAGCATCCAGGCTTCCTGTTGCGGGAGATTTCTTTTACACTTTATGTCCCTCCAATAAAATGCTGTAGATGACCTTCCAACAATGGCCAACAGAGAGAAAAAACTGTTACATTGAAGTTTTAGGTCCCTATTAGCCACAAAATAGGTGCCAGACATAATGATATCTAAGTGTTTCCCTTAGTTTTATGTTTCCGACCGTAAAATGAGGACTTTTTAAGGTCAATAGCAGCCACAACAATGCCTGAGTGTTTCTCTTATTTTTATCCTTTTGACCTCAATATAATGACTTCCTAAGGTCAAGGAGAGAGCAATATTTTATTGTTTTCCGAGAATACCAACTGACATGTAAGCAGACGAACAACCATGGCGTTTTAACAGATTGTGAAACACAAAGACTTACGGATATCCATCTGTGAAATTTCTAAAATCCACAATTTCATTTTGATTCATCTGAAACGTTAATATTGTCTGTTCAGCGACTTTTAAGCTAATGTGGTGCTAATCCCTCAGGTAAAGCTTTAGGTGGTGGAAGGGGTACAGAGTATGCTGAACTCATTCCGCGCGTACGGTGGAAAACAACCAACAGGCTTTCACTACCGCGGTCTTTTATTTCTCACTTTCCTCAGAACAAGTAAACACTACAACAAGTAAACCTTCCACTAGCTAAACCCCTATATGCTTGGCAGGACTCCCCCACACACTAGTTAAAACGTCGCTGAACAGACAGTTATCAATTAGGGTTAATGCATAATACGTACAGCAAATTTTATGTTTAAATTGGCTCCCGAGATATTAGTTTTCACTTTCTCTACTACGTAGAATAAGCAGAGCAAGTATTGCATTCCATCCAAAAAATTTATATCGAGATTTCACAGGAAATACGTGTTTTGAGGCCTCCTGAAACCCCCCAAAAAGCAGCATTTTTAGAAAAAGGTCTGTGTGTGTGTGTCTGTGAACATAACTCAAGAACGAAGTCAGATAAATGCCAAACTTGGTATTTAGGTTCAGTATCTATCAGAGATGCGATACGAAGATTTTCAAGAAAATTCCCCCACCCCAGACTACCCATTACATGGAAAATGTTTCGAAAATTTTGATTTTCTCAAAAATGAATATAACGATTTTTATTAAAATACCATTTATTTAAGATATTTTCATGACAAATAAAATGTATATCTTAATTTTTCTGGGGATGTCCCCCAAAATGTCTAAATGGCTTTTCCATAACTGCTAAACCGTAAGAGATAGACAACCTTTTTCCTCACAAGCAATGTAGATCTCGTTAAAACACACAATTTACGTCATATACATTTTTTTTGTCGAGTGAACCATTTCCGACATATTCCTTGTTATTTGTTTAAATTTTCCAATACTTATACTTTTCTCAAATGGGAATTCGTTATTCATTTTTACTTTCTCTACTACGCATAGTAAGTAGGGGAAGTATTGCATTCCACCCAAAAATTCTATACCGAAATTTCACAGGAAATACGTTTTGAGGTGCACTGAATGCATATAAAGCATGTGTGTCTGTCTGTGCGTGTGTGTGTGTGTGTGTGTGTCTGTGAACAGTATAACTCAGAAACGAACAGTCGGATAAACACCAAACTTGGTATTTGGGTTCAGTATCTTCCAGAGGTGCGACACAAAGGTTTTCAAGAAAATCCCCCACCCCAGATTACCCTTTACATGGAACATTTTTCGAAAATTTTAATTTTCTCAAAAATGGCTCTAACGATTTTGAATAAAATACCATAAGTTTAAGACATCTTTATGGCCAATGAATTGCATATCTCGAATTTTCTGGGAATATCTCCAAAACTATTCTTCATTATGAACGCCTTTTGCATAACTGGTAAACCATAAGAGATTGACAAAATTTTACTACAAAAAATGTATATCGCGTTAAAATACACAATTTATTTTATATACATGTTTTTGTTGTTGATTGAACCATTTTAGAGATATTTCTTGTTATTCCCTTAAATTTTCCAATACTTATACTTTTTCTCAAATGGGAATTCGTTATTCATTTTTTTGTCCGGTAATGCAAAGAGAATGGAATACTCCATATAGCAACCAGCTCTTAAAATATTTGACTATTGCTACCAATTCCCCTTGCATCTACAAGAAAATTAGCAATAAGATTAACATCTCGATATCTCGATTAACATGAAGCATATGGAGAATAAGCGTTTGTAAAAATAGTTTGTACAGGAGTACAGAAAGTCATGTGACTGTAAGACATCAGATTTTTTTTTATGTCCTGAACATACAAAGAGAATACTCCACATAGCAACCAGCTCTTAAAATATTTGACTATCGCTTAAAGCCTACCACATTCCCCTTGCACCTACAAGAAAATTAGCAATAAGATTAACATCTCGATTAACATGAAGCATATGGAGAATAAGCGTTTATAAAAATAGTTTATGCAAGAGTAGAGAAAGTCATCAGCTTTTTATTACTTGTTTTGCTGTTTTGAAAAATTGGTCCAATTATATTGCAATTATTTCTGAACAAAAATATTATGTCATAATTGAACTCTTCAATAACACAGGAATAATTGCAAACATAAATTCTTAATCATCCTACTAGTCTGGGAGAAAATAAATGTTACATATCAGAATTCAAGCTTATGCTTTAAAATTCAGACATGAGTATTATTGTTTAATAACATTCCAACTGATTACTTATAAAAATTCTTCTCATCATGTTTTATCCTGCTATTAATGAGGAGGTATAGAAAATTTAATTGATATATACCTAAAAATTACTTGTGTGAAATAATTTAAAAATGAGAATGTGTCGACAAATGAAAACTCAAAAGCAAAGACTTTAAAAATAATAATGCTAAAATAACAAGTTTCTGCGGTTAGGCTGTTTAAAAATCACTTAGTAATATACAGGCCCCACTTCGTCTTTTTCTGCTCCTCTCCAGCTAACTTAATAGTTTGTTTCCTGAGGCATCTATTGAATGGTTTGTTCATTTTAATGTATACAGAATTATCGTTTTCACTACAGTTTTGTAGGAATCTAGGCTTATAGGCAGATATGAGTATTTAAATCGTTATATGGCATGCTTTAATAGGTTTCACAGCTATAAAAGTCACATGGAAAGTTTGTAGTGGTTAATAACACTAAAATCCATATTAAGCATTTTGGAAATGTCTGACCTCTACTCATAGACAGATTATGCTTATGCCAAAAATTATCTCAGCCAAATAACTAAGCAAAGAAAATGATTGTTTTTTTGGGGGGGTGTTTTGTCGCAGTTTTTCTTTAAAACATGTCTATCATAATGCTGTACTTGTGTTTTATGGCATGCTTTTATTCTTCCGAAGATCCTCTGGTGAGTGTTTGATGCACTTGAATATATGCTGTGGTGTTGCTTGTGCCTTACACTTTGAGGATGTTACAAATGTCTTCTCCCTTGTTATTATCGAGTTCTTAGATATACTGCTTCTTTTTGCTGCAGTGCAGTTCTGAGTTACCAGGAGCCTTTGATTTATATTGACATTGTTGTGGTGAAGAGATCCAACTGTTTTGTTCAGTCTGTCTAAATTCCGAATACATTCCTTTGTATGATTCACAATTGCGAGGTTATAGTTCCATAAGCATACTTGTTCAGTTTCATCATGAGCATGTTGGTAAAATTGGAGTCGTTGTGTTTAGTGTGATGTTTCTGATCCGGTTGTAGGGGAACATACACCTGGCAGGGCAACTAGTGCAAGCAGTAGAAATCAATAATCAAAACAGGAATACAACTAATAATATAATACTGTAAAATAACTTGTATTATAAAGTGTAGAGTGTCGTTCTCCATGGTGTAGTAGTTACCATGCTAGCCTCTAGTTCCCGAGGTCGCGGGTCTAAATCCGGCGGAGGGCGATGTATTTTTTCGGGCGTAAAAATCCTTAGCATGGCTTCCTTCGGAAGGGAAGTAGAGTCCGGTGGTCCCGTGTCGTAGATTTATGGCATGTAAAAGAACCTCAAACCTGATAAAGAAGTCTTTGAGCAAAATTACCAATCTTGCACGCCCATTATGGAATGAGACGCTAAGGACCACAGCAGTTAAAGAACGTCCATAAATAAAAATCATTTTTTTTATAAAATGTAAACGTGTAAAGCAGGGTAAAAGTCCACCAACGACGCACATAATTGAACGCAGGATCTGGCAAAGTCATGATGAGTAGAGAGAGGTCCGAGGAGAGAAAAGGATAGAGATAGAGGGATAATTCCAGGGAAAAGTCAAGACCTCTAGGAAAGTTGGATAAGCGGTCAGGAAATAGAAAGAGATACAGGAGTTGTGAGTGAGACAGGGATACATAGCGTCACAGAGTAAGGTATGAAAAGGAGGTCCGCTCCAGATTTCAACATTATCTCAAATTCTCTCATCTAAACTATCGAGTAGCTAACTGGCAGCAGGTTGCCGTAACGTGTGTGGGTGGGAATAGTGTGCGACATAGATAACTAGTTCCACTGCAATATTCGAAGTAGGTGGGAGTTGGAAACTACATTATCAGATAATCTCATTATTATACAAAGGGGAACAGTTGCAAACCGCTTCAATAATTCTGTTGTTTTGGAATACATCCAATGTTAAAGAAATTCATCTTATTAATTGCCTTCACCTGAGATCCTGAGATTCAGCAAAGCTAGGTAGCTAGGAGAGCTTCAAGCTCCAGTTCATCAGTTTCAACCGCGTGAGAAGCGCTGCAACGCCCGCCCGCTACACGGTCAATGGACTTGATTGCTCTGTTACTGTAAATTCTGTTTTAAGAACTCAGCAGGGGTCATAAATTCTAAATTTTAGCTTTTCTTCCATTTTATCTTCCATTATAAACCCACTATCTGTATATACAAACTGATTCTTACTACAATATATATTATTTATTACTTCTAATGTTAGTTCCATAAGATAATCGGGATGATACGCACAACGAGGCTCACATTGAAATAAAAATGAACAGCTTTAATACTATATATCTGTAACTTCACCTGTAAGTGTGCTTTATTTCTGTGAGTACTTTGGTAACATATATACAGCAAATGTTCCAAAGCCAGTAAAAGAAAGTTTTGAAAATATGTTCGGAATATCAAAAAATAAAAAACATCAAATCCCCTTCACTCAGGATTATATTTTAAATTGTCGCTAAGTCCCTTATTTTCACACCGATATAAAATATATTTACACGAAAGCCTACCTAAAGAATCCGACTTAATAATAAATTGAAAAGTATAAACTAATTTTTTTTACCAATTTTTCCGAATTTTCACCGATCTGTTCCCTTGAGAAACAGTCAAATCTTTTAAACCTGGATCGTTCTGTGATAACTTTGAAATTTCATTTTCTTTACATGACAAGTACAAACGAATACCACTAAGCAGTTGGAAAAAGACTAAAAACTATTTCACAATTCAAGCCACAAACAATTATTTGAAATAATTTTAACGAGGTCTATATTTTCTGTGTTACAAGTTTCTGTCTATCTCTTATCTTTTTTAAGTTACATGAAATTCACTCAGAACCTATAGGCTATTCCCAGAAAATTTAAGACATAAATTTTATTTTTCATGAAAATATCTTAAGCATTGGACATTTTAAATAAAATCTTTAGAGGAAGTTTTGATAATAAAAAAAGGAAAATGTTTCATGCAAAGCGTGCTTTTGAGTAGGAGGAATTTCATGAAAATCTTCGTGTCGCATCCGTGGAGAATACTGAACTTAAATACCGAGTTTTAGTGAAGTATAACACTTCGTCTTACGGTCGGGTGGTCAAGTTCCGGCTTGTCAGAGTCCCGGGTTGGATTTCCGACTGAGATTTATCTTTAGTAATTCCCTAACTCCCACAGAGTCTGGAAGTACTAGTCGGTCACGATATGAATGCGTGCGGTGGAAAGAGGAACTAAAGAATTACTGAACAAGTGGGTAGGCATCGGAAGGACAGTCAGGTAAAGAAAAATATCTGCAGTACTTGCGAGGCTGAGACCTACAAATGAAGTACTGTTTTCATTGTGTAACTATACATTTCCCTACCGCCTTGCCCCTTACCTCTGATCCCTATCAAACAAAAACACTGGCGCCCTCTTCCAAGTATATTCATAACGTGGCCGACTACTATGAATGTGTATGTGTGTGTGTGTGTGTGTGTGTGTTTAATAGAAAAGTACTGAAAAAAACAATGTTAAGAAAAACTTACAGTTCAGTGAGCAATAACGCCATCGGTTGTTCCTCAAGTCAAAGTCATGAAGTTAAAGGGGGCTGTATATATTAAACAATTAAAAAAACAAAGAAAAATACTTCTTCTATTTAATGTCTATAGGTAAGCAGAAGAGACAGTAATTTTTATTGTTTTTTAAACATTTAATTCCACCAGATTTCCTATTTCTGATGTTATTTATGGCCAAACTTTGCAGTACCAAACTTATAATCTAGATTTTAAGTGAAGCTTAGTTGAGACATTAAGTTGTTGTATTTGTTTTGAAAACACCCTTATCATGTTCGTCTCCCTTATGTAAATGCTGCAAGGTGCTGTTTCCTGTGTCCCAGCTTTAGGCATGGGACAATTTTGCCTTATAAGTATGAGTTCTCCTTAGAGAGTCGCTTACTATGCATTGTTGCGTCACGGTTAAGCAAGCACTGGATCTCCCTGTAAATGAACGAATGGCACGTATGAGAAGCTGGCTTTTAAGTTTTGGGGAGATGCAGCGCGGATGGTTGTGTTTTCCAGGTAAAGGGAGATACCCCCCTCCCCCTCTGCATGATGTACAGGGCTTTTAGCAGATTGAAGTGCCCGCCCTACTCTTGCTACTTACACACCTAGCAGCAAATGGTAGGGGAACGCTCTACTAGCCATACCAAATAATTGAAGTGCTTCTGGTATTTCCAAAACACAGAGGGTACGACAATCGCTACCTTTCCTTCATCTTGAAAATGCGACGACGGAGAGCAAGAGAAAGATAGGCATTTTACACAATTTCCTTTGAAAAGTAAAAGGCACTCTTGATGGAAATTCTTAGCCCGATCTGTTTAGCATTTCCGGATTCTAAGTTACAAATCCCTGTAGAAGTAATAATAGACTTTGTTTAAAAGCATATTTTAAGGTCATTGGAATATTTACGACGACTCATACGACCTCTACCCAAAACGCTCTTATATTTAAAGGTTAGACACCTTTCACATTTAGACCTACATGGATTCATTGCAGCTACCACCCACAGGAGGCTACAGGCCTCAGGCAGACAGGTCGCAGAGACGCGCGGAAGTTCCTCACAATTCCAGGCTCGAAGGCCCTCCCACTGCTGGAGTTGCCTAGAGAGGGCGATGAACGACCCGTCGACCAAGCAGCCCTCTAGTGTCGGCAGAGAGCATGCTTTCCTTTAAGGGGACAAGGTAATATGAACACGTGGAAATTACACCTTAAGTGTCTTAAATTGCCACTGCTCTTAAAGTTCTTAATAGTTTATCCTGAAATTTTTATGAATTATTCTATGAATCATGATAATTATTTAAAGTGCTTATTTGCATTGATAGCTTATGTAGTTGAGTCCATAAAAATTATTTATTCAGAAGAAAAATAATAAAGATGAGGAGACACATGAAAGGGAAATTATGGAACGGAAATCGTGGTAGATGAGAAACCACCCCAGCGTTTGCCTAACAATCAGGGAAAACCACAAAAAACCCAAGGTATGAGTGGGAGGGAATCGAACCTGGGACCTCCCGAATGGGAGCCTCGACCTTACCGCGAAGCCATCACACTCGATCACAGCGCTCTTAGGTATACTCTTAAAATATGTGAATTCGTGTATCCTTTTTTCTGATACTACTTGCAATACAGAATCACTTTTGAATGCTTGTTCTTAGTATAATCAGCTATCTTCTGAACCTCAATTATTTAGTTATGTACATCAGTTTACTAAAAATTGAAGACAAAAAATTATTTGCAAAGAAAAAAAGAAAAAAATGTGGAAAATTTGCAACGTTGTTGCTCTTTTAATATCACTAATATATATTATAAAATTATTATTATGGTTTAACTATGTTTTGTATACTTATACTCAAAATTTCAGCTCTCTGCCTCTCATACTTTCTGGGAAAAACGTACATAAGTATTCAAATATGTTGTTTTGAGAAAACTAAGTTTAAAGTTTGAACATTAAAATTCTGACACAGTTCAGTATATTCCAGGGTCATAATCATCTCTACCTTCATTCCTGGGTTGCTTCAGCTTTTCTGATTGTCTTCTCTTGGTCTTGGCCTTTTATGTTAGTTGCTGAACTGCTCGCTGGGAATGGTATAGTCATTTGTTGTTGAATGATACAAAAATGTTATAAAATCGGGCGTTGCATGGCAGCTTTAAAGGAATGAGGACTAGCATTTAAATGGTATTTGAATATCTTAAAAACCTCTTAACCCCCAAAAAGTATATATTTTGTGAAACTGGAAATAAGAGAGATTTTATTAGTGCTTAAAACAAAAAATGCGCTTTTTTACCATTTCAGAGTACCTTGTCCCATTAAGCAAGCATTCGCTCCATTTATCTGGCACCACCATACACCACGAAACCTAGAAACACACCTAAAAGATGAGGAGACGCATGAAAGGGAAATTATGGAACGGAAATCATGGTAGATGAGAAACCACCCCAGCGTTTGCCTAACGATCAGGGAAAACCACAAAAAACCCAAGGTATGAGTGGGCGGGAATCGAACCTGGGACCTCCCGAATGGGAGCCGCGACCTTACCGCGAAGCCATCACACTCGATGACAGCGCTCTTAGGTATACAAATAGGAGTTTTATTAATATAGCATTTGTTAAAAAAACTTATTTTACAATTCCTATAGATAACAAGTGATCGAACTTTCACCTTGTTAGCAAGGCAGCAACTGCAATTGCAGTTTCTAAATACCCTCCCAAAAGAACACTAGCGTTTTCTAAGCTCTACAAAATCCTTCCTACAAACGCAAATGACCCGTTGTGGAGCTAGCATTTTGAGTCCCGGACAGAATAACAATTTACGGGAGTGAAAACTATTTAGCCGTTTGCTATTGTCTTAAGAGATACAGTACAATAAACTATTCGATGAATGGTGCCTCAATCTATTCACCTAAGGTAGGGGGCTCCTTCCTAAAGTAGCAATTTCTAATTAATAAACGCCGGCGCAAGTTTTTGGCGTGGTATCAACACTCCTGAACGTAATTAAGTCGTTATAAATTTAGAATAATTCTGGTATGTCAAACACTTAAACAAACAAGAAGTTTATTTTCCTACCATACACAGACAGATATGCAATATCGTTGCTTGTCACTCATATCCTCATATATTCTCAATGGATTCGTCAATCTGTAATCTCAAAAAACTCCCGCAGTTTTCTAAATAATGTTATATTTGTCACAAAACTCCTTTTTCTAGAGTAGGCAACTTTAAATGTTTATAAAACAGGAACTGGCTTCTGTAAATCGCCATCTTATCAAACCGTAGAAGGAAGTAAGTATATGTCTTCCATTTCTAAGAACCTAATTGAAATCTCAGTTGGGAAGTTATCTGAAAGAGGTTTGGTCGGTGGTTTTTTCTTTCTTCTAGGAAGACAAATGTTGGGTAACTCTAAGCTCGAGGACCCAGACTTATTTGAGTATTACCAATTTCATTCGTAGATCGTTATGACTTAGTGTTTAAATTAAAATAAAAAAGGATGTTGCTTTTGAACCATACTTAAACTTCGCGGTAAGGGGGTCAATTATGAAACCCGAAGAGCTCGAATATCGAAGGTTTTTCTCGGAGAATGCCTTGTTCTGTTATGGCAAGTATTCTGTAAGTCCCAGTTCAAAGGACGCTGAGCTTATATAAACATAATTCCAATAATTTCATTGTCTCTGCAGATGAGTGTAAAACGCTTACAGCAAAGAAAGAAAGGACCGAGCGGGATGGCTCAGGCGGTAACGTCTGTGGCCTGCATTTTGGAGGTCCCAGGTTCATATCCCTTGGGCTGAACCAATCTGACTGAGGTTTTTTCGTGGTTTCCCTCAGCCACTAAGGTAAATACCGGATTGGATATTTAATACCACAGCCCAAAGTTCCACCTTAAGTATAAAACAACAGTAAAAATTAAAAATAGGTGATAATAGCAAATGCTGTGCCATCGATTCACAGGCAATAAAAGCATTTAGATTGGCGGCACCCTATTGCCATCTGCACGGCACGAAGCAGAAGATCCAGTTGCTATGCATTAGGGTCTCTGTGGATACGTGACGAAACGGGTGGTTACAGGGATGAGACCTAGAAGGTTAACTATCCACTACACATCGATATAAGAGTTATCCACCAACAGATCCGACGCGTTATGACCATGTAGTTAAAGCGACGTAAAATAGAGTAATAATAAAGAAAGAAAGACAGACAGACAGGCCGGCCGGCTGGCTTTTCATACCTTCTTGGGTTGTCCATCCTGCTTTGTCATGATAAAACCAGAATGCTCACGGAGTTTATAGAGTATTCTGTTCATGACACTTTCCACGTTTCTTTCGCTGAAAGCAGGCAAAACCTTATTGACATGATTAGTGCGGTATTTATGACAAAGGTTACAGTGAAATTCTGCCACCCTTTCTCTCATTGTTCGATGGTGATAACAACAATAATAAATTAATTACAATAATTATTATTACTACCACATTTTAACATTTCATTGAGTTGAGGTCACCGCACGGCGACTGGCGCACCGGCCGCCGCAGCCCGACTCCGCCGAAACAGTAACAAAATCCCCACGGCCGACTCAGATTATCATATTAACAGTTACAATTAAAATGATAAAAAACACATAATTTGTCATAGAGAAAGATGTTGGAAATGCTGTCTCTATCCGCATATTTCTGGCATCTTCTCAGGAATTTTTCATTCACACTGGAGAGTTCAATATCCGAAAATGAGTTAATTTCACGTCTGATATTTTCTTTTAGTTCTTCCAATGTATGGGGTTTGTTGCACACACCCTATTTTTCAAGTTTTCCATAAATAAAAATCAAATATAGTTAAATCAGGAGATCTTAGGGGCCATAATCCTATAATAATAACCCTATATTCTAAAATTTCCTGAATTAAACTTAACGATTCAGCTGTATGTGCGGTAGCAAAGTCTTGTTGGAAAAATCCATACTGACATTCAACGTTGGTCAGCTGTTCAAAAGTTTGAGTAAGTCACTCCTGTTCCTTTCTCCACTTATTGTTTGTTCAGAAAATGTAGGTTCTATTATTCTGTATGCATTTTCTGCACACCAATTTTCGCGTCATGTAGGGAAATCTATGTGTAAAATCAGGTTTCTCTATACTCCATTATCTGTTATTTTGCAAAATATAACCATATAAATGATTCGTCACACAGTTCACCCGACTCATATGATCGCATAAGTGTATGCGAAAAAAACCCATATATTGTATGAAAAAAAAGAAAACATAAGGAATTCACCTAATTTCGGATATTGAGTTCTCGAATGTGAATGAACATTTCCTGAGAACTCGGAAATGTGTGGATAGGGAAGGACAGCAATTCCAACATCTCTTATGATAAGGAATGTGTTTATTATCTTTGTAATTGCAGCTGTAACTATGAGAACATGAGGCGTTTACGGTGATAGAACTGTTTCGGCGGGAGTCCGAGTCTCGAGTGCAGCTGTGCGGTGTCCACAATATGAAGAAAGGCAGCGTATAATATGAGGGCATGATTCATTTTATGCTCTTATCGATTTACAAGAAATGTACGTAATAGATGTGCGTAATACGCAGTTATTCTATAACAATGTAAGAAGCAGATAAATAGAAAGTCGAGAATTACTCTTCTTGTACGGAATTTTCATTTCGTAGTTTGTTAAACGGAAAGAAAATGGTAAGTGACGTTCTTAGGGTAAGCAGTTATTTTAGTAATGACAAGCAGATGTGCTTCTCTATCTTGTATTTCCGTTGTGAAATGCTGTTATCATATAGGGGAAAGGTCCCTAATTTGAACCGCCTCTTAAATTGAACCGCTCCAATATTTTCCAAACTGTTCGACAGATGGCACCATAATCCCAGCAGAAGGTAGTGTGTACAACTATAAATGCTTGGAGTTTTTGACTTTGCATTCTGAGCTGTGGTTTCAGTTGTATGAAGTGTTTTATGTTTTTGGTGCTTCAGAAGTAATATTTGACTCATCTAGCTAAGCTTATACGACCAATTAGTTAAGTTTAAGATGATCTATATATATTACATGCTATGAAGTGTTTATTTAGCAACAATATTCCTGCATACGTTTTTTCAAGCAGCGTCTCTCCTTGTCACTTAGATGCTAAGACTTCCAAAATGGCATTGCTCGTAAACTGAACCATTGCTTGAACCCTGTATTGAACTGGTCCAATTTAGGAAACCTATTGAAGTGCTAGGATTGCTCAACTGCGAATAGTATATCTTGTGAATAAATATCGATATAATATGCTAAGTTAAAAAACAATCATACTAAAAACAGTGGATGACATGAATATGTGAATTGTGAATTGTTTGAAATGATGGACATGATCCAGTGTATGAGTTGTAGGATATGACTTCACCAAAAGTGTGCAAAAGTTAGTGCCAAGAAGAAAGTTTGTTATTGTGAAGACTGTGTATAATTGGACTCTTTTGTATGAGAGTAAACTTTAGTAAAACTCTATATTTGCAAATAATACCTATTCCAAAAGTGATTTTGATTATATAAAAATTCAAAATGTTCAAGGAAATTGCTATTCTTATCAGAATTTTGGATCCTACTTTTGTTGCTGATAGCATACTTGTTTTGAATTCACAATAAAATATGGGTATTTTGTACTAATAAAAATACTTTTAAACTTAAAAGTATGTGGTTCATTTTAAGACACGGGTGGTTCAATTTAAGGATCACGTTCCTAATTTGAATCGATTTACACCATCTCACTTTTTAAATGTTATTTAATTGGTAATTGTATAAATTTTAAATTGTGTTGAGGATATTTATAGCGCAAGGATTTGTCACTTTAACGCTTGTGTTTCTGAAAATTTTGATTTGAAATTATAATTATTTACTATTTAGGCGTAAGTGGTTCAATATAAGGACTTTTCCCCTACCTACTTAACATTTCTGATGAAATTGTTTTGACATTTTCAATACGTAAATATATCAATAAAACTAGTTAGTTTGTATTTGTGTCCTATTTATGTTTAGCTTACCATGTGTTCCCAAAATTTCATCATTGTCACTTTTCAAATCAATCATATTCTTTATGGAAATTTTTGGAGACTGAAAAACTGGACAGAGAAATGTGACACATGTTATTCCTATCTACACTCAAAGTATATCAGTAACAGGTTAATTGATTAGAAAGGTATTTCTGCACCAAGCTTGAACCTAATGTGAATACCCTGGCCCGGCTTCCTTCCTTTTCATGCAGTACATCAAGCCGCAGGCATGGCGAGGTTAAATGTGGAGCATGTTGATCTCTAGCCGTTGGTGTGAACATCAGACAGAAGACTATAAAGTGCCTGGCGTGGAAGTGACAAGGGATTCATTCTAATTGCAATGATTAGCAGTATTGCTGTGTGTTTCAAGAGTAAAATACTTATCTTTTACAAAACTATATCATCATACATATATGGGATGTAACCGAAAATGTTATTAGACATCTTGTTCCTCTTATCTATTCTTTTTTTATTTCTGATACGATTTCGCTTCCGTCCAGTATAATTATTGATACAAATATAAAATTCACGTTATTTAAGCCAATGCACCTGCGAAATTTGATAAAAAAGATGCAAAAATTGTCGATTTCCTGTTTTTTATTTTTGTTATGCTTATAACTTATATCTTGATTGTACAAAATTTGTTTTTTATCATCAACAATTTTAAAACCACAAATGCATGTTTATGCAATCCTATATCGTTTAGGTAAAACACGACGTTTAATTTAAACTTCATTTTCTCGGTTCCTCTTTTCAGCATTTTCCTCTCTTGCTCCTTGGAACATAGTACAACTTACTAGCTTAAGGAATTATGGATTTAAAATTGTTATGCTAGTTAAAAAATGAAATAGTTCAGGTAAAATTAATCATTTCTATAGGTAACTCAAATTGGAAGAGAAGAAAACTTCAATAACATGGTGAACCAAAAAAAAATTTTTTTTCTCTTAAACTAATCAAAATGAAGAATTGACTGCACACCAATATATTTGTGTGCTAAGCTCAAATTGAATATCCACACTTTTCATGCAATCGCGAGAAACAACTGAATGTTGACAGGACTTTAAAAGAATGGCTAAGTATTGAATAATTCGAATCATTAATAACTGATATCCCGTAAATGAATGATGCCACAAAAAAAGTTATTTGAAATAAATCGTGTGTTTGAGTAGCATGTTTTCGTTTATCGCTTAACATTTACCAGTAATACAAGATTATACAAAATTCCTTCCGAAGGAAGTGGACTTCACAGGCTATTTCTAGAAAATTCAAAACATGGAGTTTCTTTGTCGAGTAAATATCTTTAATATATATTATTTTAATCAAAATTGTTAGAGCCATTTTTTGGAAAAAAAATACGAAAAAGTTCCATGTAAAGGGTAGTTTGGGTTTGCGGGATTTTCTTGAAAATCTTTGTATCGCATCTTTGGAAGGTAGTGAATACAAATAGGAAGTTTGGTGTATATCCAAATTTTCGTTTTTGAGTTATGCTGTTCACACACACACACACACACGCGCGCGCGCGCGCGCGGATTTTTCTAGAAGTGGTTTCTTTTTTTGGATTCAGGAGCCACAAACTAGTATTTCCGGTGTAATATTAGTATAGAATTTTTGGATAGAATGCAATATCTTCTCTACCTACTAAGCGTGTCGTAGACCAAGTAAAAATATGATAGAGTTTAGCTGAAATTAATTATTTTCTATAACTAAAATTGAAGTAGTTGCAAAATTCTATAACCTGTGAACAATTTTTTTTCTCTTTTAAACCAATTAAAATAAAGAATACCCTGCCTGCACAATAATGTCTTTATATTTGTGTGCTAAGCTCAAATTAAAACTTTGTGAGCGATACGATAAACTAGGGTCGAAGGAGCAAAGCATATTACCATATTAATTATGAGTATAAAAATTAATATGTTAACGGTTTTATATAGCTTGTTAAAATGTTATATATATATTATATATTCTGAGTATATGATAAGAAAGTCAAATCAATCAGAAGAAAGCTGTGGATTTTTTATTTTCACAATTTGTTTTAAAGCAGAGGCAGTTGATTTCTCACGCTCTACTTGTTAACCTCTTTTCATTAAACAGAGTTTGCTAAGTGTGAGGGCTGCAACAGCCAACCAATGCCACAAACACGAGGTACGTACGTAACATCTTTTTCCTGCAGCTTACTTGCGGCGACCAGTAAATTGTATCGCCACCCAACCTCTCCCCCCTCCCTCTGGTCCCTGGAGTTTCCATCCAAAGGCGATTCACGATCTTCTACATCTTTCCTCCTTTTTCTCCCGCTCTCCCTCTAAAATATTCAGGTGGCCATGCTCCACACATTTCCTTCCCTCCCTTTCTTTCTCTTTAGATATATAAACATGGTCTACATGCCCTGGAACACAGTCGCTGTTGTCTGCTTCTTCCTAGATAGCCCTTGCTCAAATAGAAGCTCTTTTCAAGCAAGTCGACAAATCGGCATTCCGAATGTAATATCGTCTCTTCTGAATATCGCTAACGTATTGAATATTGCTTCTGCAGAAGAGATAGCCTCGTTCTTCAACGTCAACTGAACACTTACACCCATTCCAGTCCCTTAGACCGGCCAGGCTATTGTGTTCCAAACGTCATGGTTCCATTTTACTTTCTCTATCGTTTACCTTTGGTAGGTACTGGAACAGCTCTATTTCATACAATAATTCTATAAAGATACTGTTATTTACACGAATCTAATGCGCACCGTATACTTGAAACTTAGAATGATGAAAAAAAAGGTTCTGTATCCACTGTAAAGTTCATCAATGACAGAAAATAGGTATTTTATTTAAATTTATTTAATACAACAATAGATTTGTCAAAACATCCATTTAAACATACAAAGACCAGTTTTAGAAAAATGTGCTTGTGTGTTTACGTGTGAACAGTAAGAGTATAACTAAAAGAGTATACAAGAAGAAATACTGTAGGTTTAAGCGATAGTGAAATCCATCACACTGTTATAATTCCATTCTCTTTGCTTGACCACGAGAAAAAAACAAATAGCGACTTAGCAGTTTAAAGAAGTATTGACAATTCAGACCAATAATAAAGAATATCTTGTACATTGTTAATGCCATAAAACTTCTGTTTGATATAACTTGTGTGTTTAACGAGATCTACATTTTTGTGGAGTAAGTTTTTGTCTGGTATCGCTTGGCGTTTATAAGTTATAAACAAATCATTCAGAATGAAGAGGTATTCACAGGATATTTCCAGAAAATCTCAAAATATGCATTTTATTTGTGATTTAATATCTTAAACATCTGGTATTTTTGTCAAAATTGTTAATAATTTTTTAAAAAATTAAAATTTCGAAAATTCTTCCATGTAAAAGATGTTTAGCCTGTTGTATTTTTGAGAGATGTTTGGTATTTATCGGACATTTCGTTTTCGAGTTATGCTGTTCACAGTCACACACACACGGACCTTTTTCTAAAAGTGCTTTTTGGATTCAGAGGCCTCAAAACATTATTTCCAGTGAAATCCCAATATAGAATTTTGGGTGGAATATAATGCCTTCTCTACTTATTGGATACGTCATAGAGAAATAAAAGTTAAACATTGGATAAATATCAGCTCGTCAAATAGAGGCGACAGTCGGGAGAATGGGTGATACCTAGTAAGACACCAGATAACGCGACATGGTAACGCCTAGAAGTTTCCGGGCGATCGAAAGCTACAAAAGCAGAGTGTAATAATAGCCGTGATAAGCAGCAGGGACAGTATAGAGAAGGAGAATCAGCAGTGATTGCAGAAAGACAAGAAAGCCTGCTTTGTTACCTTTGTGAAAAGTTGTTCATTGCGAAGTTTACAAAGGCTAAGACAGGTTTAATTGTTTGTCATAGTATTTGTTTCGGGCATTCTTCAGCATGCACGGTAAAGATTTTCATTGAACACTCCGATTCTAAACAGTTTGTCCATATTTTTTGCTTTCATGAAAACAGCTTTAATGGTTTCCAAACTATTGTAATTTGAGGTATTCATGAGGTAATTAAAACACAAGTGTAAGTGTATCTTGGTGTCACCATGGACCATGGCCTCACCTGGCAGGCACACATATCCAGCATCCGAAAACGAGCCAATGCACAACTCCGAAAATTACACCCCTTGATCAACATTAGCAGTGGGCCTTACACTATAAAAAACATCCATCCGACCAATACTCACCTATGCGGCACCTGCATAGGAATATAAGCCCCCTCACATATTCGCCAACTCCAATCATTCCAAAACAAGCTTCTCCGCATTATTGCCAAAGTTCCAAAAATAGCACCTTCTACACTCCGAACTCCGCATGCATACCGTTGAACAGTTTATTTAAAAACTTGCAACTGACGTTACGACAAGGCCAAGAAGAACTATAATCCACTTATTCGCGATCTTGGACAATACGATACGGACTACGACACCCATCCCCGCCTTCTCCATCTTTTCGAACGCAGGCTATTCCCGGGCGATTCTCTTATAGACATCCGTGCCTACTTGTTTCAATTGATGCCACATTAATTCATTGTCTGCACTTCATATATCACAGACATGTTTCTCATGATTCTTAACTAATTTCCAGGTCTACTGACTGGTAACCGCAAATATCGATCTTGATCTTCACTGCCACCCAGCCGAAGAGACGCACCACCTACCACTGGACCATCAGCCCGACGCTGCCCGATTCAGAGACCAATCACAGGTTACTTAACGTCATATCCCGCCCCACCATGCCATTTATTTTCACTACAGGACAACATTTCCGAACCTACATTGCAAACCCCTTTTCTTACCATCTGACTAACACACTAATCGATAACCAACTATCTTCATTTCCTGCACTAATCCCTGAGTGCCATCCAGGACGTGTCATGGATGTCGCACAGGTCATTCCGTCTGATTCGCTCGCATCCCTGAATGCGAGCACTAATCTGCAGCTTACTAGCCGGGGTGCTCATGCGGAACCCAATCCATGCTTGCACGCGTCATCACTAACAAGCACCCCTTTGCCTTGCACATTTATCTCATTAACAGCATGTGCATGGGGAGACGATGTAGCCTCTGAGGATGATCGTCACCGAGAGCGGCGGGTGTGGGGCCGCTCTTATTAATTTTTTTTTGTAAAACAAAGTGTTAAATAGACTGTGAAGTCGGGTTTTGTCCCTTGCATTTTGTATAACTTGGAAAAAGTAAGAGAGACAAAACATTAGTCCACTTGAAGCCGTGACAAACGCAGAATATAGAATACATTATTATAACTGAGTTGACTTTCAAATGGTATTACATGAATTCTCTAAGGACAAATATTAGATTTATTAAAGGGACACTACCTCGCGAACGACCGGTAAGGCTCATATTAAATAACGTACTCCCAGTGATGGAATGTTACTTTCTTCACCACATAAATAGCTTTTATGTCTCGTTCTTCATTAGCATTGGCGAGGAGACTGACCCACATATTTTGACTCTGCGTGGAATATGATGGAGGATTGCAATATTTCAGCAACGCTGAAAACAACGTAAGAATGGTAATCATACTAAAATTCACAGCAGCATATTCTTCCTGGGGTGGAAAATGGATTTCGTTTTCTATTTTTAAGGGGCATTTGGTACTGAATTTTTAGTAAATGTTTGCAAAAGAAATAGTAATTAAATCTTTCATTGAAAATATCTTCAAATAATTAGAATGAGGGTATAATTACGGTTTTGCCCTTCTGACCATTCAAATGCGCAAACGTGACGCTTAAACGGATATGCGCAGATGAGAGCAAATAGTCCATGAAATTTTAAACTTCACTTTTCCTAATCTCATCTTGAAAATTTTCCTCATTATGCAATTTCTACTCAGTTTCTTTCAAAATTTTTGCATACTTTCTTTGAAGGCGCTTGAAGAGATTTAAAGAAACATTGTTATCCAACACAGTTTAAACTTAGGATTTTAATAACTTCATTGTCACTTAGCAAATTGCAAGTGTTGTACGTATGCTTTACTATATTTTTCAGAAAAAGTTTTGTCCCACACAATTTAATCTTTAGAATGCATGTAATTATGTTCCAAGAAAAATCGCGAAGATTAATCTTATATTATGGTTATGTTGAACAAATCTGTGCTAAAAATCTGTTGTGTTGCATTTACATGACTTCCTTTGCTCACTCTTCTACTGGCTATTCTTACAAGATCTTATTCTTCTATTACTTCTTATAATAGAAATAAAGTTTTATTACACATTTGTTGCAGAATACAGTAGGCTAGAGCGTTTGTCAGATTTTTAAAAAGCGGAGCGCTATGAGTGTGATGGCCTTGAACTTACATACCCCTTGCATGATCGCGAGAAAAAATAAAAAACCAATAGCAACTTATCACTTGAAAAAAATCTGATGTGTTGGATTAACATGACTTTCTCTACCCTCTATCACTTATTAGTGCGTATACAAACTATTATTACCAAAGCTTATTTTTCTACTTCATTTTAATCCTAATAAAGCTTTGCAGAAACAGCTACATTACATAATTCATTATACAGAGAGAGCCAAAAAAACTACGAACCGGCTGCGCGGTGTTTTTCCTGTCCGCGTCCTCGGCGCTCGTTGCCGTCTGCCGCTATCATAGAAAGGCGCAGATGAAACCATAAAACATTTTTAAAACTAATTTTAAAGGCTTTATTTACCAACTTTATAAAGGAGATGCTGAAACTGGCCACCGTCGCTGTCCATACATTTTTGGCACCTCTTTAGGAAACTATCCATCACTCTCCGTTGTTCACGTTGAGAAATGCTGGCAATTTCCTGGCGGATATTTTGTTTCCAGGGTGTGTGGGTTTATCTTGTACACTTTGTTTTAAGTTATCCCAGAGACAGAAATCTCAGGGGGTTAGTATGGGGGACCGATGGGGCCACAAATCTGTACTAATAATTTTGTCCTCATACTCACTTTCATAAGTAAAGTGTTAAGTAAAGTCTTTAAAAGTAGTTTTAAAAATGTTTTAGGCGGAATGCAATACCTTCTCCACCTACTATGTAGGTGTTGAGAAAGTAAAAAACATACATATTTGAAAATTCAATCCAAGAACAAAGAATATCTCGGAAATGGTTAATACCATAAGAAATGTATTTGATATTGATTGTATGCTTTAATGGGATCTGCGTTTTTTGTGCAATAAGTCATTCAGAATGAAAAACACTTCACAGCCTATTTCCAGAAAATTCAAGATCTACATTTAATTTATCGTGCAAGTGTCTTAAATATGTGGTAATACAATAAAAATCGTTGGAGCCATTTTTGGGACAGTAAACAGATAACGAAATATTTCCTATCCAAAGGATAGTTTGGGATGGGGGACTGAAAATATTTGTGTCGCATCCTTGGAGAATGCCAGGTTTATAATTTAACCAATTTTGAGTTTTTGAGTTATACTGTTCACGCGCGCGCACACACACACACTCGAAACTTCTAGTAAAAATGGATTTAATGGATTCAGTGGAACTTGAAATGTGTATTTCCGGGGAAATCTTGATATTGAATTTTTCGGTGGAACACAACACTTTCCCTCACCTATTATATCTAAGTAGGTGGCAAAGAAAGCAAACATTCAAATAAGTTGGTTGGTAATTGCGGAAATTAGCACTTCGGTAACGAATACCCGTAACAAACATAATATACTTAACATACGAGTTTAACCAATGGTGAACACGCCCTGGAGAAAAGAAAGAGAGATTGGTTGGCCAGACATAGAGGGGCATAAGCATAAACCTTGATAGACAAGTGAAGTATGGCATGTCATTTTAACAGCAAATGATAGTGCTGTAGTTTCAAAAGAAGAGAAATAGTAATTCTAAGCTACGATACTCTATTACAAGGTTAAAGGGCGAAATGCATTTCTTCTAAGAATGAAAATATGAGCTCCAGAACATAAAGCTAAGTTTCTTTGGCTATATTCCCCAACAACTCAACAGAAAAAGAAATTAGTTAAAATAATATGCACATGAGATCGTGCTCCATAGAGGTGAGAGTTGGCTGAACATCTGTCTTCTCAGGATAAGGAAAAGCCCGAAAGGCAACCCTTATCCAGACAATTCATGTGTATAAAAATCACCGGAATAAATAGGGAGGTCATTAAGGTATTGGGGGTGTGAGATTGAAAGCCCACCAGGACCGTCCTTCCAGATTAAGGCTTTTTTTCAGATTTTGCTCAGTCCTCTTAATTGGCAAATGCCGGGGAGGTATCCAAAACGTATACCTGGAACGTTTCCTTTCCAAATTTCCTTCCCCGGTTATTTCCTTTCATGTACGATCAGTGTCCACCGCCTGTAGTGCCTTATGTGGTAAGAACGGGAAATTCAAAGTCGGCCCCTTCGGTTTATATGTCATATATGCTGTCCCATCCCATGTAGATGGGCAGCACATTCTTTAAGAATATGCCCAGTCTGCCGGAGAAGAGAAATCTAAAATGAGTAGCAACTTTCGTATCACCCTGTGCATATCCATAGATTTTGGCAGTTAGAAAATTCCAGCCACAGCAGAATGTAGGAAAAACAAATTTTAAAAAAGGAGAAAAGGAATGCGTAACTTTACATTGGATAATCTACTGAACAGAAAAGTTACAATTCAACATGTAGAATGTGGGTCCGGCCCGCCCTCTACCGGAGAGGATGGAAGGATAACGTATTGGGATGCCACTGACAGCTTTAACTACAAATATCGATTATCGATGTCGCCTGCAGGACGAGAATTCCTCGATATTTCTCGCTGGTCTCCTCTCTCTCGCTCTAAAGGTTTCATGATCCCTGTTGCAAAAATTTCAGGCGCCACCACGCTTGTATTTGACCCGCAGAATAGATCAAGTCCCATGCCAAAAGGAAGAAAGTTACGAATTTTTAGAATAGTTATCAGTTGTATGAAAACTACACAGATAACACCACCCAATAATCCCATAGCCAACTCGCTTAGTGATACTCGACTGACCAATAACAGTCACGTTACACAATATCTTCTACCTTGCATTGTCAAAAAGAATCTCAAGTGTTGGTTTTTTATTTAAAGCAAGCCAGGCTCTTTATTCTTTATCTGGTATTCGTAGCTGTGAAACCCACAGTTTATAATACCTTGTGAAAACATCGTTCCACTTGCCCACCCTGCACTTCTAATAATACGAGGGATAGTTTTAAAGTAGGGTCCGTTATGTAATAAAATAAGAACTACTGAATAGTTTGACTAACTATTTTTTAGGCACCATGGTCTAAATTCTAACACAGAGCACACGAGCTACAATCTTTGTGCTTTAGTGTGACCAACTTTGGTTTCAGGTTCAATCACATGGAATTTGCACACGTATTTGCACATGTTTAATAACTCGATTTGGTTTCATTAGATTTTAGTTTTCATTATGCTTTTTACGTGATTAATTTCTCATGGCGCTCGCATTATCTGTTCACAATACAAATCGACATACTCAATTTATCCCAATTCGTTGTAGAGTTTACCTATACATTATATTAAAGCTTTCTTTGATGTAAAGCGTCATTCATTTATCTAACCTACATAAAGATTAAATGACGGAAATTATGAATTCAGAAGAAACTGAAATGGAAGTGAAGTTACAGACGCAGCAGAAAGAATAGTACTAGAAATACTTGCCCAAAAAATCCAGAAAGCAATACGATACAGCATTTAATCACTTCATTGCCAGGTGCAAGGCAAAACATGTTGAAAATAATTTCACTGGAAATGATACTAGGGAATCAAAAAAACATCAAAACATCCGACATCTCGCTTTATTAACGCCATCTTTCTTATTATAAGAATGCGTTCTAAACGTGATCTCTGTTAGTTTCAGCAATCAATATAATGTTACTGATAGTTTAGAAATTCAAGCACTGTCTAAAAAATCTGATGTTACACTCACATGACTTTCTCTACTCTTGTACAAACTATTTTTACAAACACTTATTCTCCATATGCTTCATGTTAATCGAGATATCGAAATGTTAATCTTATTGCTAATTTTCTTGTAGATGCAAGGGGAATTGGTAGGCTTTAAGCGATAGTAAAATATTTTAAGAGCTGGTTGCTATGTGGAGTATTCCATTCTCTTTGCATTACCAGGCCAAAAAAATCTGATGTGTTACACCCACATGACTTTCTCTACTCTTGTACAAACTATTTTTACAAACGCTTATTCTCCATATGCTTTATGTTAATCGAGATATCGAGAGGTTAATCCTATTGCTAATTTTCTTGTAGATGCAAGGGGAATTGGAGGCTTTAAGCGATAGTCAAATATTTTAAGAGCTGGTTGCTATGTGGAGTATTCCATTCTCTTTGCATTACCAGGACAAAAAAATCTGATGTGTTACACTCACATGACTTTCTCTACTCTTGTAAAAACTATTTTTACAAACTCTTATTCTCCATCTATTTCATATTAATCGAGATAAACATTTGCAGAAACGATCTTATTGCTAATTCTCTTGTAGGTGCAAGGGGAATATGGTAGGCTTTAAGCGATAGTCAAATCTTTTAAGAGCTGGTTGAAATTCGAGATATAAAATTCATTTGCCATATGTCTTAAACATATCGTATTTTATTCAAAATCGTTAGAGCCATTTTTGAGAGATTTAAAATTTTCGAAAAATGTTCCATTTAAAGGGTGATCTGGAGTGAGGGGATCTTCTTGAAAACCTTCGTGTCGCATCTCTGGAAGATACTGAACCTAAATATCAAGTTTGGTGTTTATCTGACTGTTCGTTTCTGAGTTATGCTGTTCACAGACAGACACACACGCAGACATGTTACCAAAAATACCTTTTTGGGATTCAGGAGGCCCAAAACATGTATTTCCGGTGAACTCTCGGTATCGAGACTACTATACGTAGTAAAGAAAGTAAACAAAAAATGAATAACGAATTCCCATTTGAGAAAAAGTATAACCTTTGGAAAGTTTAAGGGAATAACAAGCACTATTTCGAAAATGGTTCACTCAAAAAAAAAAAATATATATGACATAAATTGTGTATTTTAACGCGATCTACATTTTTTGTGTAGTAAAGCTTTGTCTATCTCTTATGGTTTACCAGTTATGCAAAAGTCGTTCACAATGAAGAATACTTTTGGGGATATTCCCAGAAAATTCAAGATATACATTTTATTTGTCATGAAAGTATCTTAAAAACATATGATATTTTAATCAAAATCGTTAGAGCCATTTTTGAGAAAATTAAAATTTTCGAAAAATGTTCCATGTAAAGGGTAATCTGGGGTGGGGGGATAACTTGAAAACCTTCGTGTCGCATCTCTGGAAGATACTGAACCTAAATACCAAGTTTGGTGTTTATCTGTCTGTTCGCACACACACACATACACACGGACATGTTTCCAAAAATGCTTTATATGCACTCAGTGCACCTCAAAACGTGTATTTCCTGTGAAATCCCGGTATCGAATTTTTGGGTGGAATGCAATACTTCCCCTACTTACTATATAGTAGAGAAAGTAAAAATAGTACATTCCAGACGTGTTAAAACTGGTTTTATTTTGCTAGTAGGATTGCGAAATGAAGGCCAAGCAAACATTCCAACTCTCAAAATAAAACTATACTTTTATCCCTTGTAACACAATCTGCTATTTTATTTAATTTATACAACTTTAACTTTCTATCCACACAGTTTTCACAATCCGATTAAATGTTCATTCTAGTGTAGAATAAATTTTAGTGGATCCTCATAATAGAAAGCCACCACCAGTCCATAAAAGAATCGTACAGTTTCTGAGATACATTTTTTGCATTTAAGATTCCATCGCAGAAGAAACTGTGTTATTGGTATTGTTGGCTTCAGGAGGATTCAAACTAGTGGTCCGGAGTCAGATCTTTATCACAGAATAGCTGAAAGAAAACGACTGAGTGCAAGTTACTGTGATGTTAGCCAAAAGTCTACTCATTGCTTATGTCCTTCAAGAAGCTTTCGTACATGTATTACAAATGAAAAATGCGTTACGTAGACTTAAAATGACTTCAAATGCCCCCTAAGTGATTATTGTAGCACATATTCAATACGAAAAATTTAATTCCAGAGACAGCTACACGTGTCCTAGATGAAATGGTGGCGGTTCAAAAAAACATATGCTATGCTAAGGAAAATGCTCCGAAAACATTTGATAACTGGTAGAAAAGTAGTGTAAGGTTCGAAGGCTTAGGGTAAAAATAAACTATCGGAAAATATTTAGTAGTTTGTACTTTATTGCAAAACGTATCTTCCTTTTAAAATACCCCTTGTATATTCATTCGTTTATATGTCTACCAACTGTTAATTATGCAATGTTACAACAGTAGTATGTTGGAGATCCGAAAGCTTGCTGATGCAGAAACATTACCCTGTAGAGAATCTTGGTAAAGGTTTATTTTGGTCGAATGGAGTGACATCTATGGTCTGGAAGATTGGAGGTTGAAACCTGTGCTATGACAAAATCATTTGTTTATTCAGTTTTAGTTTTATATAACCTGGACCAAAGAGGGTAACCTAAATCTGAATTATTTTTGATTAGGTAATAATTGAAATATTTTAGCTCTGTATGGTGCTTTGGGATTGTTATTTGATTCACGTTAACTCTTTCTGTGTAACTGAAGGATCCAGGGGAAAACAGGCTAAGTGACAAATCCGTGATTTTTTTGTTGAAAGTAGGGGCCCAATAATTTAAATGAGATGTTTACGGTAGTGGTACGAGAATGGGAATAAGTAGGAGATATAGGCTGTTATAGAAAAATATCCTGAGGAATTATATGACAAGTCAAAATAGCATGCTAAGTCAATGGGAAATAATATTAATATTTTAACAATTTTAATTATCTTTTCATACTTTTCTGCACGAGTAGGTTATAATAAACTACCTTAAAACATTATCAATATTACCTATCTATACCAGGTGAGTCAGCTACCCCTATTTATTTTTTAATTTATGCAACATGCTAAGCGATATATGTGACTTACGCCTTTCTTGAGTGCCTTCTTAAGGCTGATTTGCATAACACTTTATAGACGAGGGATAGATAACTCAGTGCATATGTGTTTTACGGGACAGACTGCAATCGCTATTATGTCGATTCCAAAAAATCCTACCCTGACACCGAGAGCTGCAGCAGCACTTTCAGCTAATTTTACAAACTTTTATTCTTTAGCATACATTCATACAAACATTTGAAAACGCCCCTGAATGAACAACTTATCATATGCATCGGTTGACAAAGGTATTTGAAAACAAAATGGCAGATCTACACGGTGCGACCAATTGGATTTAAGCCGTCAGCCAACAAAGGTTCATTGTATAGCCTTGTTAAAAACTGCTAAGTATTAGGTAGATAATTTCCCTTCTGTCACAAGCTATGGCATATTTCAGTTCATACAGTAATTGAAATGGCTGATGCAATTTGTTAATTTGAGTTAAAACTACCAAAACGAGCTCCAAACACTGTATGAAGCTGCAAAAAGCATGCAAAGATTCGAGGTGGGGTTCTGAGTTCTGCAATTATTTATTCGTATACGAGCTCTAGCTTTCAAGGTAGAATTGGCTGAATGGTATTATCATGGTTCGTTTACCACTGTGCCACTGCAGTTCCGGTTCAAATCCTTTGTATTAAGTTCAAACTTTTTATTACCTTTTGTTTAATCTCTTTGGGCCTATAATTTAATATTATGATACAAAGAAAATTTTATAACATCATAAGTGTGTACAAAATAGAATAATCGCCATGTTTTCCACTGTTTTCCACTGACAAGTGGATAATTTATGCTTCGTAGTAGGCATTTTATTGTGTTCGGTATTATGCTTGGTCCATTCAGCCAAGTTTAAAGCACTTTACACGTGCAACGTGGCTTTAGCTATTTCACCTGCGTAAATGTTTGGCGTGAATAAACTCTCCATTTTATACTGACTATTTGAAACCTTTCTACGAGGCACGGCTGTTGTCATAACGTATACACACGACGAGTATGTTGACATGCTGTTAATCTACGGAGAAACAAGGTGTAATGCACTATCAGTAAAGCGTTTTTATGAAGAACGGTTTCCAGGAAGGAGGACACCTACTGCAGATATTTTACGAAGGGTTGAAAGACGCCTTCGTGAAACAGGATGATTTGGAAGAGCACCACCTACTCGCGATGCTCCAGTAACCTCTGGAGGCAATGAAGCATCTGTGCAAACTCAATAGAAAACAATCCACATACCAGTTCAAGGAGCAAGATCTGCAAATAAGTCTAAGTCAGTCCTCAGTAATGCGCATATTGCACCGTAATAAATACCATCCATACCATCTACAACTACACCACACTCTCCACGGACACGACTTTCAAGCGCGAGTGATATGTAGCTCCACCACACTGGTCACTGGTTGTAAGGAATCACGTACATAGAACATATCCGCAAAAATGGTTTGGTCGAGGGGGCCCAATTGCTTGGCCTCCTAAATCACCTGATCTCACCCCACTGGATTTTTTTCTGTTGAATCATTTAAAGGAACGGGTCCACGATCAAGAACCGCAAAGGCAAAATCATCTACGGGCATTCATACGTAAAAAATGCAGGCATATTACATCGCGCATGTTACAGCATGCAAGAAGATCTTTCTGGCAACGTACTCTTGATGAAGGAGGTCATCATTTTGAACATTTACTTCGTTGTTGAAATCCACGCTCTTTAACAATTTATTATGCTGTTTACCCGTGAACTTAGCACATTTACAGCTCCTTTGTCAGTAGAAGAAGTAAAACATAAGGTTTAAACATGAAAAAAACCTGTTAGATTTAATAGCATCGCCATGCGCCCAAAAGAATGAAAGCTAACTACGTAACACATTTACAACACCGGATATGATACAGATTATTAGGGTAAACATGATCCACAATTATTATGTAATTGCCATTCTTGTGTCTTTGGCTCACACGAGAGCCAATGACAAAAATAAATAAATTAGTATACTAAAATACAGAAAATAAACACAAGGAGAAAGAAAAAAATAACCAAAACGATTTGATGTAAATATTAGATTCAAGCCTCCGAAGCTAATCTTTGCTTCACCACATGTCGTCGGTTAACCCACTAGGCCTGAAGCCATGCATTCTGTTCCGCTCTCCGGGAGAACATTCCTCTACCTCCTTGCAAGCATTATATTCCATGAAGAGCCGTCTTTTTTAAGCCTTTCGCAGCTCCTTGGATCATTCAGGCCTTTAATCATTAATGGTGGTTGCGTATATACCGAATAAACGGGCAGAGCTACGATAACAGTTGGTTTGCTAAAAGGATCATGTTATCACATTAGGTTATAAACTGCGGATTGCATAGATATGAATACCTAGGGGCAGATGATTAATTATTGTGAAATAGTGTTTGCCCTTTTACATGTTTGGATAGTAGGGTTCATAATATTTTTATTTTTACTGATTTGCCAATCTCGAAAGAAAAATGTGACGAACTGTAATGCTTGAAGAAATTCTGTAAAGTCCAGGGGTGACAGACTACTACACTGGTTTACCTAATTAGGGAATATCTCTGCTTATTCTTCTGGATAATTATGTATAAATATTTTGTTTGCTTTAGTGTCGAACATGACAAAAAATGAATGTTTTCAAATACCATTGTAAGTGTGGTTCCTCACAGAAACATGTTACTTTAGTATTTATTCACCGTATCAATTACAACGGAAATCATTGCCAAATCAAAAGTATTACAAATTGTTATTTATTCCATGGTAGAAAACCAGAATCTGTTTTAATCTTTTCCTAATGTTCTTCATGTGTCAAGTTCTTAGAAATGTAGCAATGACTGATTATATGTTAGGCTTTTATGAGTTCTTAAACTTTAAAATTGCTCTCTTGAAAACTTATTATAATTGTTTGAGCCTGTTTGTCCCCTGTACTCTTCATTTGTTAGATATCCCTTGAAAATCTTAGCTCGATTATAAATAATTATGTGTAATTTTCATGCAGAGATAGTTTTTTTAAATCTTCAGTCCTAAAATTCAAACAGCAGAAATGAAATAAAAAGTATTAAGCTACTATATAAGATTGAAATCTTGCCAGAATGAGCACTATACTGCTTAGTTGCTGGGAACCTTGAAACTTAATGGATTTGAAATTGAATCTTTATACTTGAAGAACCTTGTATCACCTCGAAAATTTTCTTGCATGCTATTCGTTTAACATCTCTAAGGATACTGTTCGACATTTTAACGTTATTTATCAGATGGAAGAAATTTGTATGTATTCTGTATCAAACGTCAACATCATCTGCAAGTTCGGTGTCAAGGGCCGTTTCGTCTCAGTCATCTTGCCATCTACATCGAGGTCATCCATTATTTTGAACCCATTTTAGTGTGTATTGTAATGCCTGGTGCATTATTCTTGTTGGGTTATCCTGAAAATGTGTTCATGGCATTCTGTTTTTTTAGAGTTATCTCTTGGTTGAAGTTAATTTTTTTTGTCCTTGTCTGATGGCTTCATTTCTGATGTACGAGTACATCCAGCAACTGTTCTCAGAAATGTTGTTTTTACGGTTTCTATTTTTCTTCTGTTTGATCTATTCATTACCCAGTTTTCTGATCCGTACACCAGTGGGAGTACCACCTGAACTTTATAAAACTACATCATTTGTATTTTCCAACTTCATTTTCTAATATTCTTACTATTGTCTACATAGTTTCTGAAGTTCACTTATTTTGTGAATCAAATCTTCATCGGAACAACATGACACGTCACATCCAAAATAATCATGCTGAACTTGTTCAATATTTGTCATCCATTTTTATTCTACATCTCATTTGATGCTTACCCCAGAAAGCCATAATTTTTGTTTTTGTTATACATAACAAGTCTTCAGATTTGCCACCATTCGGTTTAAATGAATGACACCATTATTAGTTCAGCAAGCTCCTTTTCTCAAAGGGGAGGTGCGGAATTAAACCTACGGTTGTATACGTTACGAATTCGTAACCAGGTTGATGTAAAGCGGCGGTGCAGGTTTGGTTTTCAATAGGACATTTTGTGCGTTCTTCGCATGCGAAATGGTAGTGACCACCGATCACAGAATTTGCATGGTTGAGTGCTACTTAAGAACTGGAAGGATACGAGGGGACGAAACATGATAAAAATGGAGAAAAAACTAAAATATTTATAAATTTTATTCACTTCAGTTGTTTTTTATTTAAAAAGTTAGTTATGCCGTTAAAGCCAAGACACTCTATGCTACAAAACCGTCGAATTATTTTAGTTACCTATAAGCATGCATGCTGAGATTGCGAATTTTCGAGACACAAGCTAAATGTAAATACAGGAAAGGTAGAATACAAGTTCCCTTTAAGGTGACCTTGTGACAGTTGAAATCCACCCCTTCACTCATCTTTTGCTAGTCCTTTGCCAGAGGCACTGATGATAAACCCGCTTCCAAGTATTAACGTCATGCACAGATAATCGACTTTGCCGATGGCGGCACAGCTCGAATAAATCTGAAGACACATATATGCCAATTATACTTCTTAATGATGTTATTTACTGCCATCGCAGTCAACCGCAATTGACCTTGATCTTGTATCTGTAATTATTAATTGATTGTCTGCAAATAAAATTGTTTTTAAAACTATACTTCCTATTTTAAAATTAGTTCTAAGCCGTTTCTCCCATTCTGGGACAGCCCGTAAATACACATGGGTCATTCAACAATTAGTGGCTACTTGTGAATTAACAAGAAAGAATACGTTTTTGGAACATCATATTGTTGCTGTGCTCACAAGTAATCTCCACCAACATGAATAGACCGCCTCCACAATCCAGAGAGACGACGGATGTCATCCACAGCGTCTTGTTCTAATCTTCGAACAGACTGCTCTACTGCTGCTATAATTGCCTGCCTGGTTCTCAAGTGGTAATTTATTTTCGTGATAAAGTAAGTACTCAACCTGACTTACAACACTAATTACAGTGCATGTTACTATTACTCATGAGTAGGGCTCGAATTTTAATGACAAGACATATTTTTTTCGTAAACTTTACGGTGAATTTTACAACAATTTATGCACGATTTCCAGTATTGTAATGTAGAAAAATGTATTTTTATTGTGCAGATAGTCATATTTACACTTTTTTAAATAATAGGTCCTATTTCGGCCAATTTTTGCCAAAAATGCATATTTTATCCTATATTTAACATCAGAATAAAAACATAGAAATGTTGCTCACATGACAATGTTTCTGGTGTTGTTATCATAAACAAACACAACAGTTACTACAAAGATTCACTAATAAAGCTTTGTAGTAAACAAGCAACGTAACACACTAGTCAGTTCGCTGACGTAAGACATTAACTATCCTCAGCGGCAACAGTAGATCTTCGAGAATGGAAAACCTGAAAATGCAACATGTAATCCAGTGCAGCTTTGCAGAAACTGAAGATTGACAGGATGTGTTAACTAATTTGGAATACTTTAAACAAGTAGTACTAAAAGCATGGTTTTATTATTTGTATAGAGTTATTGTTTTCACTGTACTTCGTGTTGTTTTTCAGACACATGTAGATATTTAAAAAATAAGTGCTAGTTACTTTCAAGCACTGCAGTACTCAGTTTGTTCTGAAGTGAATTTTGTATTGCATAGTATATAAAAAATCAACAAGAATGTTTCTAAATAAACTTATATAAAGTCATATTTTATCTTTTAAGGTCATATTTACAGAAGTTTTAGGTCATAAATGCTTGCATAGTTCACTGTTTTTAGGTCATTAAAATCCAGGCCCTACTAATGAGTATTCCATTAGAATGGAACCCACCCGGTGTAGTAGACAGCACGCGGAGCACGCATACATCCGATCCGACCCGGCTATAAGATGAACGATCTGTATTGGATGATCCGGGTAGGCTTTGTTTCTCATTATCTCCCCAAAATTTACTTTATGAATATGCTGAATTACTAACAGCCTGTTTATTTCCTGAATGTACAATACCCATTTTGCACATAGGCGTGTCTATTTGTCGTAACCTATCGCCCGTCATTTTCTTGTGACTGATTTTGGTGTTTATGTATGTGAGAAGTGCTTCGTTCATTATGATTTTTCTGAGGCTGATACCAATGCATATACTATATGAAAGATAACATGGCGCAGACTGCTTCTGTGGTCTAGTTGATAACGTTCTGGCCTCAATTGGGAGGTCTCAGATTCGATCTCCGCTGTGTCGAATAATTCGTTTTTAACTAGAATCATTTTCTATCCTCCGCAGAGTCTAGAAGTATGCATGCGGAAGTGAATATGGCGGCGTTTCATGATAAAACGAATAAACACCAGCATTAAGAGATCTAAAGTTCAACGGGTTAGTAGCACTATAAGTTATTTCTTAAGCCAAAATTATGAAGAAAAATGTTAAAAAGATCTATACGATGCAAACAATAAATATAAATAAGTCTTGCAGCTTTCAGAAACTGTAATCGTCTGCCATAGTAAGTTTATTTGTGTCAAACCAAATTATTCTTCGTTCGAGACATGGAACTTGAATCTAAAAGATAAAGGATTACACATTTGCAATTTTCTTTTATTTTACCCCCTCAAGACACGGTCGGGCTTTCCTTCTTTTCGAGATGACTAACTCTGTGTCCTTGATTAAATAACTTTCTTTTTGCAGTCAACGCACTTTCTTTTAATCCACTGCGTAGCTCTACTACGCTTTGAAGTCTGTAAGATGCTAGACAGGTTTCTTTCTCAAGATTAGCAATTTTAAAACTTTATCTTGAGCTTTCGTATATGAGGGATCCATATAAAAAGTAATCTTAAAGTTTTCAGAGGCACTCTGGCATGTTAAAATACGAGAAAGGTTCATCACTAATATTGTTGAGACGATTATTTAATCTTCATTTGCATTTACTCTAAACCTTTTAAAACATTTTATATTTAATTTTACAGGGAGAGAAGATAATGTATAGTTATGTAAGTGTTTGCACTCTCAAAACGCGAAACGTTAACAACTATAGAAGCTTCTCGGAGAGAAACAATTTTCTTGCAAAAGTAAAACGCACTTAACCCAGATATGGTGAACAACTTTCTCTACCCCTTACGTAGAGGATGTATCTGCTTTATTCCATCCAAAAATGTGATGTTTTGATATAAACAGAAACACAAGTTCCAGGACTCCCTTCAAAAGCCCAAAGAAAGCGTCCTGTCTCGTGTGTGTGTGTGTGTGTGTGTGTGTGTAAATAAAATAAACTGCGTTTTATTTATGTACGCTCTTTAACTATTATGGTTCTTAGCGTCCCATTCTATATTGGATGTGAAAGACCGGTAATTTTGCTCAGAGGCCTCTTTATCAGGCTTGAGGTTCTTTTACGTGCCGTAAGTCTACGACACGGGACCACCGGCTTTACTTTCCTTCCGAAGGAAGCCATGCTAAAGATTTTTACGCCCGAAAAAAATCCATCGCCCTCCGCCGGGTTTGAACCCGCGACCTTGGGAACTAGAGGCTAGCACGGTACCACTAGTCCACGGAGGACGACTACTGTGGTATGTGTGTGTGTGTGTGTGTGTGTGTGTGTGTGAGTAAACATCTAATTTTATGCGTACGTCAGCCATCTTTTAAGGAATTTCCCCTCTCCGAAACAACCCTCTACATACATATTTTCTGAAAAACACTTCTCATGATTTTGATTAATATTTCACACATTTAGATCAATATCTTGATTTTCTGAAAATAGCCTCTGAAGACTTCACTCTTATTGCTTTTTCTGTGACTCGGAAAACTTAATAGGTAAAAAAATTCTACAGAAAAATTGTAAAGCTAATTAAAATATACGATCTATTTTAAAATAATTTATTTCATACTATTAGGCGTTTCCGAAATATTCGCGGATATATGTTTAGGCCGGTTTTATTGATACACTATCTTTTTTGGTTCCCAATGAATGTAAGTTCAGTGTAAATTTTACCAAGTTAAAGCGCACTTTGATCGCTATATAGATATGAACATGAGGTTACAACATACAAAATCGCACTAAATAACTGACTTTCGCATTTTGCAAGCAATTGACTTCGCATTTCTTAATTTAAAATTCTTTATAGGTAAAGAAAAATGCTGTTTGGTCCCATAAAACTTCAACTGTGTTGACTAGCATTGCAAGAACATGCAGTTAAATTGGTTCCTTAGAAAATAGCTGTAAGCCTTAAAGTTAGCTGAAAATATAAAATAAAAAGGGTATAAAAATCTTGATGGTCATTATAATTATGCTATGTTTATTTTGCTGACAATAGCATTTATAATCTTTTCAACAAATTAAAAAGTTATAACGTTACCATTTTACTTCCTCTTCTGTTTATCTAGTAAGCAGAGGAAGTATTGCAATATTCGATATCAAGTCTTCACTTGAAATGCATGCTTTGAGGTCCCCGAAACAGAAAAATACCGTTAGAAAAATCACGTATATTTGTTTCTGTGAACACCATAACCCCAAAGCGATATTTTAGATAATCACAAAACTTAGTATTTAAATTCAGTATCTTCCAAAGGATGGCACACGAAGATTTTCATGAGAACTCTACCACCTCAAGTTATACTTTATATGGAAACAGTTTCAAAACTTTATTTTCTCACAAATGGCTCTAAAAGTTTGATTAAAATGCCATACGTTTAAGATATTTACGTGAAAAATAAATGATGTTGAATTATCTGGGAATAGCCTGTGAAGTCCTCTTCACCTGGAAGGTATTTTGTAAAAGTTTTATAGACATAGATAAAAGCATACTACACAAAATGTGTAGATAGATCTCTTTAAAACACACAATTTGTTACTTTCTCTATTACGTATAGTAAGTAGGGAAAGTATTGTCGATACCGAGATTTCACCGAAATATATGTTTTGAGACCCCCTGAGTCCAAAAAAAGCATTTTTGTAAACATGTCCGTGTGTGTGTCTGTAAACAGCATAACGAACAGTCGGATAAACACCAAACTTGGTATTTAGGTTCAGTATCTTCCAGAGATGCGACACGAAGGTTTTCAAGACAATCCCTCCACCCCAGATTACCCTTTACATGGAACATTTTTCGAAAATTTTAATTTTCTCAAAACTGGCTCTAACGATTTTTATTAAAATATCATAAGTTTAAGATATTTTCATGACAAATGAAATGTATATCTCGAATTTTCTGGGAATGTCTCCAAAAGTATTCTTCATTGTGAACGACTTTTGCATAACTGGTAAACCTTAAGAGATAGACAAAATTTTACTACACAAAAAATGAAGATCGCGTTAAAATATACAATTTATGTCATATACATTTTTTTTGTTGTTGAGTGAACCATTTTCGAGATATTGCTTGTTATTCCCTTAAATTTTTCAATACTTATTTTCTAAAATGGGAATTCGTTATTCATTTTTTTGTCTTGGATATGCAAAGAGTATTAATCTGTGGGAAAGGGAATGGTGCTGCACCTAGCAACCAGCTATTAAGAGATATGTATGTGCTTAAAGCCTACTGTATTTCCAAATTGCCCTTGTAAATATATTATCCCCTTACATCTACAAGAAAATTAGCAATAATATAGTGTCTGCAAATGTTTATCTCGATTAACATGAAGTAGATGGAGAATAAGCGTTTGTAAAAATAGTTTGTACAAGAGTAGAGAAAGTCGTGTGAGTGTATTTTTTAAATAAACTTCTGTGGTATGAGCCGTTTCTGATTTATCCGTTATTATAGCTTTGAATTTTTCAAAAAACTTCGTCATTTCTTCTAAACTTCTCTTGTTTTTCCACTAGTTTCTCGCGATATCATGAAAGAGAATGCAATTTAAAGGCCAGCATATACCGACTCGCTTTTAAACCTCTGATTATCGATTCCGTTTCCCCTAACCCCCTTGCATCTACAGCAGAACGTGTGATATAATTATTTCTGCAAAGTTTTTTCTCGATAAAATGAATGCACAGAATAAAATCTTATGTAATACATTTACTTGACTTTCTCTACCCTCTATCGTTTAGTGGGTATACAAATTATCCTTATTCAAGCTCATTTTTCTATCTACTACATTTTAATACAAATAAACCTTTGCAGAAACAGCTACTTAACACGTTTTGTTATAGATACAAGGGGATCAGCGATAGTCAAATGTTTAAGAATTGAACGCTAAATGCTGGTCTTACAATTCCCATACTGTTTCCATGCTACAAATAACTGAATGTTGAAAGGACTTTAAGAAAATGACCAAGAAATAGGCAATTCGAGCATTTAATAACAGGTATCTCAGAAACGGCTTATGCCGCAAAAAATAACTTATTTGAAATTGTGTGTTTTAAAGAGATCCACGTTTTTTATGTAGTACCTTTTCGTCTATCACTTAACGTTTACCAGTAATACAAGATTATACCAAACTCATAGGCTATTCCCCAAAAGTTAGAGATATACATTATATTTTGCATGTACATATCTTTCATATACGGTATTTTAAACAAAATACCATTTTTTAGAAAATAAAGCATTTCGAAAAATTTTCCACATAAAGGGTAGTTTGGGGTGGGCGAATTTGTTTGAAAATTTTCGTGTCGCATCTTTGGAAGATATTGAATCTAAATACCAAGTTTGGTATTTATCCGACTTTTCGTTTTTGAGTTATGCTATTCACAGACACACATACGGTTCTTTTTTCAAAAAATTCTATTTTTGATTTAGGGGTCCTAAAACAAATATTTCCTGTAAAATCTCGATATGAATTTTTGGGTGGAATGTAATACTTTCCCTACTTACTATACGTAGTAGAGAAAGTAATAAGCTTTCGTTGGAATAGTGTGCAGAAATTATATAAAAACAAATCTGATGTGATACGTTCACATGACTTTCTCTACTCTCTATCGTGTATTATTGGGTATAAAAACTAGTCTTAGTAAATCTTATATATGTATATATACATATATATACACTTAATTTTAATCCAAATAAATTTTTGCAGAAATAGCTGCATTACACATTTCGTTACAGTTACAGCGATAGTCAAATGTTTAAGAACCGGACACTACATGTTGACTTATTATTCCATACTGTTTCAATGGAATCGGGAGAAACAACTGAATGTTAACAGGACTTTAAAGGAATGGCTAAGTATTGAACAATTTGAACCATTATTACGGATATCTCGGAAATGGATGATGCCACAAAAAGTTATTTGAAATAATTTGAGTGTTTTAAAGAGATCTGTATTTTTTGTGCGGTAGGTTTTCGTCTATCACTTAACATTTACCAGTTAAACAAGATTATACAAAATTGTTTTCGAATCAGGAAGACTTCAAAGGCCACTCCCTGAAAAGTCAAGGTATGCATCTTATTTGTCTTGTAAATATCTTTAATGCATGGTATTTTTAACAAAATGGTTAGTCATTTTTGAGAAAATAAAAAGTTTAGAAAAATTAACTGTGTAAGGAGTAGTTAGGGGCAAGAGGTTTTCTTGAGAATCCTGGTGGTGCATCTTTTGAAGATACTGAACTTAAATACCAAGTTTGGTGTTGATACGACTTTTCGTTTTTGAGTTATGCTGTTCACAGACACACACATACGGTCGTTTTTGTAAAAATGCTTTTTTTTATTCAGGGACCTCAAAACAAGTATTTCAGGCGAAATCTCGGTATCGAATTTTTAGGTGGAATGCAATACCTTCTGTACCTACTATGTACATGGCAGAGAAAGTAATAAATGAAAGTGGATAGAGAAAGTGATATTAAATTAACACAGATTTTTTGGTTTAGCAAGTTTTGAAATTTAGATTTAATTTTTCATGTTAAATAATTTGGAGCATTTTAATCCCCCTCTTAACCCATCAATTGATTAATTGCAATAACCTATTTTTTATAACTGGGATATTCCACATTTTCAATCCCTTACAATATTTTTGTGATGATATTTTCCTTCTCTAAAGGTGTGTTTTTGTTCAGTGTATACACAAGGTGAAAGCGTTTCTGCTGTAGTCTCAGCATTCCCTTCTTTGCCTTAACAACGGAGATCTTCCTCAAGGCCAACAGGGAAACAATATTTCATCCGACCAAGACAGAGAACAAGAGTTTGTTGTGGCAGACCACAATTAGATTTCTATATATTTGTTGCACAAGGTGGGACACAGGTGGCACTCTGTCACGGACTCCTTCAGCAGTCACTAGCAACGGGAAGGAAAGAGGTCTCAAAGCTCCACCTGTCACCCATAACTTCAACTTTGCGCAGCAAACGGATGCATGTGCCCCCAATGTCCCTAACTCAAACGACGTTAACATTTTCTTTATGTATACTTTTGTAATATGAAGCGACTGGGCTGTATGATTTAGGAGCTCCTAGCATAATTTATTTCGGCAGGCAGGGAGGGAGGGAGAGAATCGGAGGAGAGCTTCCTTAATACCAACTCTCCCCCGACATTGTATCAGAATGTATCGCTCCATGGAGAAAGTAGGGAGAGGAAAATGAATCTCTGTAGAGACAGAACGAAAATTTACCCAAACCTAACTCGGGCACTCTTGGGGCAAGCATAGGTGAGGTAGAAATGATGTCTCTTCAGAAAGAATAAAAGCTATTTCTGGCGTAGGTGAGATTGGTATTCCCCAGTTCAAAAGTTATTGTTATTGTAACCTGCAGCAAATTAATTCCAGCTGTAGCTTGAATTTGGCTTACTGAGGAAACACTAATTAATACCTGATGAAAAAGAATAGGATGTGTTACATTCATATTACTTTCTCTGCGTGGTACTGTTTATTTTATATAGCTTCTGCACATCTTAGGGAAGGCTTATTTTTATAACTATGCCATTTTAATTTTATTGAGATAAGTTCGTTGTCGGTACAAGAAATTCTATACTCTTTCTATTACGTCATGAGAAACAACTGAGTAACGACAGCATTTTAAAAATTAAAAGTATTGAAACCTTCAAACCAATAATAATAGATGACTCAGAAATTCCCGAAACAAGTTATTTGAAATAAATTGTGTTTTTAATGGATCTACATTTTTGTGTAGTAATTATTGGTATATTTCTTAACGTTTACCAGTTACAAAAAATTATATAAAAGCTTCCTTCAAATAAACAGGACTTCACTACTATTCCCAGAGATTTTAAGATAGACATTTAGTTTGTCATGTAAATATCTTAAATATATGGTATTTTAATGGAAGTCGTTTGCGACATTTTTGTAAAAAAATACGTTTATTAAACAATTTTCCATGGTTGTTTGAGATAGGAATATATTCTTGAAAATTTTGTCACATCTTTGAAAGGTACTGAACTTAAAATTCCAAGTTTGGTATTTATCGGACATTTCATTTTTGAGTTATGCTGTTCAGAAACACTCATATATACGCACATTTTTTAATGCGCATGAGTATAAGATAAACCAAAGTCGAGTAAAGGTATTGGAAGTAAATACTGGACATTAGGCCGTGTGCCCATATGTATGTCAAAGTTCAAGTGTTGAAGCTTTAAAAGGCTCTGAGAGCAAATAACATAAATTTAATTGAAGTTAAAGGTTCAAAGTAGTTTTGGACAAACAAATAATTTTTGGAAGGGTAGAATCAGACGACTGAAAAATTCAGGCCATAGTCGGGAATTGAGTTTTTAGTCGTATTATTCTATCTTTCTAACGTTTCCTACACACGGCTTGTGCGGAAGAACAATTAATTCCAAACTAACTGTTGATTTGTTTGAAAATTTTGACCAAATTTCAGCTGTGGGTTCCTTAAAAGTACGTGCTAGTTTGTGACCCTGATATCCTTTTTAAGCCTCTTGTTTAGCAGTACTGTATACACAATGAAAATGTTTTTCTGTGTCTCATTAACACCCTTACAATATTAAAGGGTGTCGATATATTCTAACTTACAATGTTAAAGTTTTGGCCCGTTATTTCAGAAACTGATCAAGATAATGGCCTGAATTTTTAAGGCATGTTCAGCAATACCATTACAGTTTATTGATGAAAAATAAAATACTTATGTGCATTAGAAGGAAGGGTATGATTTTTAAATAAACGTTCTGAAATTTTATCGAAAAATGATGGTTTTTAAATTTAAAAAATAACTAATCCTTATACATAAAAACTTTTTCGTTAAAATAAGGCTTATTTACGGTAAGTGTATGGCAAAAATGTCAGCCCCTTGTATAAATTAGTTTCAGAGATAACTGCATTTGCACAGAAAATTGTAGTTCTTCAGAAATTACTTTTAAACGTAAAATTGAAAGAAAGCTTACCTTATAGTGTGTAGAATCTCAAAATCCTCCATCCTCTTAGTCCTCTGTATCATCTGGTTGGTTGTGGTGCCTTTTTCTTCTTTTTAGTGACCTGGTCCCCTGGGACACGTGTTCTGCCACTTTTTCTGCGTTATATAACCGTATCGCACCGAGCTCCTTCAGAACATTTCTTGTACTGTACCCTAGCATAATTATTCTACCAAAATTTACTTCATTAAATGTGATAAATGCATCATTTACAGAACTTTTAGACCAACAGAAACATTTTTAGGTGCTCGAGACCAAACTACATTATTGAAAGATTCATTTGCGTTTAGTTTCCCATGTCAAACACTTTTTCAGCACTTCTGGATTAGCTAGGTCTACATAAATAGGTTTCATTGCCAAAATTACTGCTTAGGGGTGGGATTCTTGTAATGAAATACATTCAGTTTACCACCAGCTTGTTTTTTATATTTACATCAATTGATAGAGTAGGTGGCCCTTCTGTCCTAGTTATGTCCTCGAGGATATTTGAATTTTCTCTGATAGCCTTCTCATAATATTCAATTAGCTGATTGACGATTGAGTCTGTCAGGCGTCCTTTGATTATTTTCCCATCAGTTCATTTTGTTTTCCCCAGTCCTTTAATTTTTCTCAATCTTGTAACCTTTTTTTCTGGAGGGGGTACATGACAGACATACATTCCAGTTTGATTGGCAGTAGATCTGTATAAGGTTTAGCTGCAATCACTGATTTGAAGGAGCTGGAATCTCCATCCCCAATAAACGCATATGGCGTACACTATGTTCCTGTTGAGGTAGCTGGAAAATGTTTGCTGCTAAAGCTGCTTTCATTTCGCCCTTTCCTTCATAACTCTTAGTGCAGGAAGGAAGATGCTGTTAACACTTGTACATCAACTATTTTGCCCGTAACAATATTGTTGCAGCAAACAATAATTTTTTGACTGATCCCCTTTTTTTACCGTGAACCATCAAAACAAATGGCAAATCTATATTATTGTTTTCTGCTATGGCCTCTTCGGTAGCATTTATCATTGATTTTTGTTCAATGCTTTTCACAGCTTTCCCAATGAAAGTGGTATATTCACTTAGAGCAGTAGAGGGCGTGGCAGATTCATACTTGCACTAAAAGTTTTTCCAGCTGTAGAGCCTTCCAATGCATCTAAGTCCATATATGAATGTAACATTCATGCCATAAGAGTCACTCCCTTTACACTGCTCAGAACAGAAGCTTGTTTCACACGAAATGTTCAGGTTTACAACCAATCCATTTCTTTTAGCTTTATCCTCAATAATGCTTATGCTTCCTCACAAAGATTGCAACCCACACTAGTAAGCACTTTTAAATTTATAATAATACTTATGTCATAAGAATCATTATTTATAGTACCATAAACATGTTGGACTATCTGTAACTTCCTCTTGAAGCAATTAATGAGAGGTTTAGGTTCAGAAATGCGTTCATTGACTGCATGTGCTGATATAACCTAATCTGAAAGAGCATTTTGTTACTAGTATATATGTTGCCTGTAAACTATCTCTTGAAAACACTTGTTGGTTTCATCTTATTTGCCAAACACAAATTAAAACAACACTGAAATGCGTATGTAGTACAAAAAAGATAAAAAACTTTCCAAACACAAGCATGAACGGGATGTCAATGCTGCTAATAATTGAAGTGAAACTTCCCGACAAAAATAAAAAAGATCTCTCTCTAGCACTAATATTTACAAAGTTATTGATGTTTTATAAAGCGAGTGAGCCAAAATATTTTTAAAAATTGCTACGAAGGATTATTTTCAGTAGTATCTTTAAACTGTTTGCAATTAGCATACATCTATGAAAGTTATTGCAAAATAAGCGGAAGATTAGAAATATTCATCAGCAATTAAGACATGAAAATGGAAAAATAACGAAAATCCCATTGCGACATTTCCCATTTCTATGTCCTTCATTAACACCCTTAATATTAAATCTCAGAGTAGCTCTACTAAAGTTCTCCCCCATGGAGCTCAGCCGTTGCCGTTCTGTAATGTTAGGATCGAGAAAAAAAGGGGGAGTTGAAAAGAAATTAATCGGTGTCAAGTTGGTAGCCATGGCCGACTTAACTGGAGGAAGAGGAGACCGAGGGGAACGGGGAGGAAATGACGAATTGGTTCCTGTCTCGTTGCCGAGCCATCTTCCCCACAGTTTACTTGAGAAAGTTGAATTAACTTGGAGCAGAATGAGACACATGGGGTCACTTGCTTAGCTGTAACGTCATCTTGCTCAAGTGCTTCCACGCCTCTTACACGAAACTGTGATTGGCTCTAGAAAACCGACCTTATCATCCATGACCAAATTGTTTCATGGAGTCAAAATGCTAGGATTCAGATTTCAGTATTTCAGCTCATCCATTGACTGTCTGTTGATTCCAACATATGCTGCTGATGGATTATGACCACGATGATGCTCCAACTCTTTGCCTGTCTCAGCTCGCACTCCACTGCCCGAAATCGATGTCAAACGATTTGCCTACATCAATAAATGTTGGCGCTATTTTTTACTTTCTCTGTCAGACACCTAATAGACGGTGGAAATATTGCATTCAACCAAAAAATTAGATATCGATATTACACCGGAAATACACGTTTTGAGGTCCCTGAAATCAAACAAGCACTTTTAGAAAAATATGTGTGTCTGTCAACAGCATAACTAAAAACAAAATGTTTGATAAATACTAAGCTTAGTATTTAAGTTCAGCATTTTCAAAGATTTTCAAGAAAATCACCCATTCCAAACTAGATTTTCGAGAAATTTGTAGAAAACCTAACGAGGATTAGTTTTAAAAATGTGAATGATTTTGATTGTTTTTCAAAACATTCCCCTTTAACATCAATACATTTTTGCATTAAATGAAACCAGCCCTTAAAGCAATGGTGCCACTCTTCCTGGGGCACTTCAATAACCAGGTAGTTATAATGTTCCACTGCTTCACCTGATGACGAAAAAGCGGCTCCACCCATTTATCTTTAATTGTTGGAAACAAAAAGAAATCATACGGTACTAGGCCAGGATAGTCTATTTTCTGATGCTATAATAGCAATATGACTCGTTTTAGAAAAAAAAAACTAGCAACCTCGTCTTCCAGCACTGCAAATTCGTCAGACTTTTGTAGACTTAGGTTCTGTTCGAAAGACCGATTGACTTTTCTTTTCAGGATCATAACAATAAATCCAAGATTCGCTACAGTAACAACATTCTAAATCAAATTTGAAGTACCGCTTTGGAATTTTTTCCGAGTTTTTCTGCACCAATCAATGCATTGTTGTTTTTGATCGGGAGTCAGTTGAGAAGATAGTTTCTACCCCACGTATAGAAAGCCATTTTGAGAAGATGGTTTGTATTGAAGGAGTTGTATTATAGTTCTTATGTTGGGGAGCCGAACTTGAAGTTGGTTACAACCGCACGTATAGTACCTGGTTTCCGGTAGCCTTCGCCACAAGTTTAAAATAGATTAACTTTGTAATTTGACTGTTTCTTTAAATATTATATATTTATGTTTCCCTCGGCTGCGTCAGTATTTATTTTTAGAAACATGAATGTCTTAGCAGGGCGGGGTGGGACTGAAGAATGTAGGCTTACACAGATTATAATTTTGTTTCGCTCCTTTTATTAATGATTGACAGGATTTAAATAACACTTCGCTGATATAGAGAGCTGTGAGATTCTTTTGTTAAATACTTGCACTTTTTAACACGTAAGCTATTTTTGTCTCACACAAAATACATATTAAGTTTTTCGAGAACACATCTCGCGTCCGGTTAGAGACACTCTAAAAACCAACGCGTCCAGTTATGAGCACTGTCTACAAGTAACTGACTTCTAGATTTGTAAATTTTGCTATATTTCAGTTTCTGACTCGCTAATCCTACTCCAATAAAATACCTTCATTTAACTAAAGCTTTTTCTGGTTGTTGATTGGCTACTTATAAACTGTCACAAAAATTACATTATTGTTTCCAAGAATTACCAGTAGCATTATTAAACTTTCTAATTCATTATTGCCTTAAGGTTACCTCATTGTTACCTCATCGTTAGCAACTTTTAACCTATTATTCTCACAGATCCTACATTATTAAATTACGCAATACATTCAGATAACATTATTACATGTATACAATAATATAAACATACACAATGACTGTAATATACACATTTTATATACTGTTACATACACATATTGCTTTAAGATGGGCTGTAATTGAATTATATGCTATATAATTAGACTTAAATTATTTAAGTATTAAAAATCCTGTCTGACAGTTTATGTGGAATCCATCGACCACAAAGTTTTCTTACGTCTAACTGTTGATGTAAAATATTTTGGATTTGACTCGTACCAATGCCCAAAGTCCCTGAATAAATTCCTAAGATAGCTGTCGATCTTCTTCAGGCACTGGTCGAACAGCGGCAGTATTTTCATCAGTAACAACAGTTCTTGAGCGTCCTTTACGAAATTCATCACTAAGAAAAAACCGATATCTCTTCAATGCGCTGTGCCAATTATAAATTGTTGCCTTAAATGGAGCTTGTTCACCAAATGCGTTTCTAAGCCGATCTTTGCATTATTTAGGCGCTAATGACGATATAAAATTGTAACAAATTATAGCCCGGAAAAGTTCTTTGGTTAAATTGATTTTGGGTTAACGCAAAATCTTTAAAAGGTGATAATTAACTATTAGAGAAAATCGAACAAACTACACAGCAATCAACTCGATAAGTAATAGAAAGTGGCTGTCAAATATAAACAAATTTCATTTGTTTTTAGAAACATGGCATTCTAAAAATGTACGAAAAACGTGTACGAGGTTCGCCCTCGTACACGTAATTGTCTTTATTTTTCATTTTCCCAAAAATGCCTGTAACGATTTTGATTAAAAAGCTATAATGTTTAAGATATTTATCTGACAAACAAAATGTATACCTTGAATTTTCTGGGAATAGCTTGTGAAGTCCTCTGCATTGGAAGGAATTTAGTTTAATTTTGTATGACTGGTAAAGTTAAGACATACGTAAATACCTATGAAATACAGATCTCTTTAAAACACAGAATTTATTCCAAATAACATTTTGTGGTATTTCTCAGATGTTCATTTGTTATTGGTTTGAAATTTTCAATACTTTTATCATTTTTGAAGCGGTCATTATTCAGTTGTTTCTTGCAATACCATAGGTTATGGAATTTCAAAGCCAGCATATAGCGACGCTATTTTAAACACTTGATTATCGCTTTGCTTTATACATCCACCTTATAACTAACGAAATATGAAAAAAAATTAATAATGCCTCTACTTTTATCTTTATCTCCAGCTTCTTAATTTTGTTGTTGAATTACGGAATAAATCGGCAAATCCAATAAAACAATTTCAAAACCTTATCATATCCAAAGATATAGGACTATATTCTATTTTTAAACCATACCTTGCTGCAAGTCAACTAAAACGTTTATAATGAAACTAATTCTTCAAACGTTATCTCGTTTAATATGAAGTAGAGAGACAAACAGGTTGTGTAAGAATAGTTTGTAGAAGCTATATAAAATAAACGACAGAGAAAATCATGTGAATGTAATACATAAGATGTTTCTGTTGACGTTGACACTTATTGTTATACTACCTCCTCTTCCTGTAAGATCTCTAGGGCAGGTGCAACCAAATATTAAATCCGTTAAGAGTGCATGTTACTGGAATATGGGAAACAAGAGTGAACGGGGATGCTGATTTTTGACCACGAATGACCGGTGTCTCCTTTTAACCTGTCTTCAATATCTTGCTGTTGGTTCTGCTACCGGCTGCTACAGCGGTTGGCTATGAGATCCTTATCTCATGGTATGCGTAGGCATAGTGAAAGGATAACGCCGGTTTAAACTGACTGAGAAATTTATTGTCATCTAATACTCGAGCTACTGAAAGGAGTTGCCCACCATTTGAAGATAAAGAATGATACTGATTATGAATCACAGCACTCCAAAGATTAATAATTCAATTATTATTTCTGATAACTTCTGAAGTATCAAATTTGTGGTTTGAAATAACTATTTGTGCAAAAAAAGAAATTATAAGCGTAATTGCGTTAAAATACTTACCGGCAAAACCCCTCGCGGCTACCTCTAAGTAACTATAACCCAGCGCGGTCTTAGGCGCTACGAATTGGCGATCACAGTAAAAGCAGGCGCCTAATGCTGTACACAAAACAGAAAAAAGAAATACGCTAGTTTTAGCAGTACACGTACTTTTATTAACTTAAGTCCGACCTACTTTAGAACTACTCCAACAAAGTTCCCACATCGTACGTTACCAAATCTTACGCATCTGAAACGCAACTTTTACTCTCTGACTACCAAATTCTAAGAATTCTTACACTCTCTGAACTTTCCGAACTGGCCTACCTGCAGCTTTACATATCTCTTACTCCTTAACGTCTTGAATTTTAGCTACCTAAACCTTGAACTAATGGGTTTCTTGTTGACTTAAGTTCGCCGGAACGCTTAATTTCCTTAGCTGCTCTACACTTTAACTAATTACTTTTCCTGAACCGTAATCTGCCTGGTACTGACTTCCTTATTCATTACAAAGTTGTAATCGTACCATTATGCATTGATTTAATACACGAAAATTATTTATTGCAATTATTGATCTACTTTTTATCATGTCCGTGTAAAATTACTAATCATAAGATTTAATAATTTCGGTATCAAGAGGTAGTTAAATCTTTAAAGCACTGGGTCGTAAGTGCTGGTTTTGAAATTCTCTCCTTGCATGATCATGAGAAACAGACACTATTATTGGTACTTAGCGCTTCAGAAATGTATAAAGTATTTGAAAATTCAAACCAATAACGACAAATACTTCGAAATTGCTCTGTACACAAAGATTTTTGTTTGACATAAATTGTTTATTTTAACGAGAACTACATTTTTATGCAGCAAGTTTTTGTCTAACCCTTATGTTCTACCACTGATACAGTAGTACTATATTACTATATAAGGTTGGGAAGTGCTTTTAGAGAATCGAGGAAAAGGATTAAAACACAAGGGAAGCAACTGTTTTTATTTACCAAATTCTATAATATACCCTTCACACGTGTACAGTACAGTAGTTTTGCGCAACAATGTGTTTTAATAGTATGTTGTGATACAAGTGCGATAAGTACATCATTAGATTGTATTGTGAACCGGAGGGAATTCGACATCAATTCAGGAATGGATATATTGTACCGAAGCCCCACGAGGGAGCGCCTCTTGGAGCGAGGGATGAGGTAATGGGAGGCACCGGGCGGCCGGAACCAGGATTGACGGCAAAGCAATGACAAAGTCTTTACTGTTTCCACGATGAGACACCCCGGCAGTCGGACAAGTAGTCCCACGACGCCGTCCCTTAACAGAGTCCAACACCACTCCAGGAAGCGGTCCTTATAATCGGGCAACCAGCCGAAGGCCAAGGGACGGAGAAAGTTCACAGAGAGCATCCTTTTCCCCTGACATACTGCACCAAAACGCCATCGCTGACACTTCCAACCCTGAAACAGACCAAATGGTGTGAAGGATGAATGAAATGATTAATGGAACGAAATGAAGGTATAGGAAATTCGGGGGATGAAAGAAACCACACCATTTGCCTGACCCATGGATCAGAGATGGTGGTCGCCAGGAATCGAACCCGGGACCTCCCGAATGCAGGCCACAGACGTTACCACCAGAACCATCCCGCTCGGTAAGTACATCATTAGAGAACGAGGAAGAGTTTTAAAAGTATGAGACATTTGAACATTTTTTTACTTCAGAGATTCTGCAATGCACTTAACGTGCGTGTGTTACATAGTGTTTTTTCGACGATAGTGAGTAATAGAAAATAGAAAATAAAACCAATCTTTACTAACAGCTGCTGCACATAATGATTCTAATTGCAAGATTACCGTCATTAACCTTGGTGGTGAAGTGCTAATCGACTATCCAGCCTGGTTTTTGAGCTTAAAAATAAATTAGCTGCTGCATAAATGAAATCGTAAATAAATATCAACAAATGAAGGGGAAGTAAAGATCCAGATTTAAAGAGTAAAATTCGACTATATAATAATATATTCTAAGTTTGTAATAATAAATATATAACGGGTTTAATACAGTTCATGCACATACGTGCAGTAGAATTGGCAAAACACGAAGGTAGTTACCAACGCTGAGTGCAGGAAATTCAATTCTCACCATGATAGTATGAACGGGAACTGGATAAAAATACTGGATTGCCAAAGATATTATATATTTAAAGATTTTAATATTTATGATATGAGCAGCTGATTGATGTTAGCAGTGTGGCAAACGTAAATACGCTATGTGCTGGAACTGACTTATTGAACATAATAGTAGCCCGTGCCAAGAATCAAGTATAAGACGGCGACATACGAGGTGTGATCAAAAAGTTTCCGGAATGGCTTCACAACAATGCTGACGCTAAAATTTCTTTAATTCTTACCCAGACTATACAAGCAGCGTTCCTTCCCGATAAAATGAGAGGTCACGTGACTTTCCGTGATGGCCATGCAGTGAAGAGATAGACACTCTGAAGAGAGCACGTGTTTTGCATGTGCTGCGATTTTTCCGCGCAGCAAAAATGTCAGATTACGAAGAACCAAGAACGAACATCAAATTTTGCTTTAAACTCGGTAAAGCTGCAACAAAAGCCTTGAATTGTTAAGAACAGCTTATGGAGAGAAAGTTATGGGCAAAACTCAAGCATTTGAGTGGTTTTCGAAACTTAAAAGTGGTGTGACATCAGTTAAAGATGCAGATCGTTCGGGGCGACCCTATTCCAGCAAAACTGATGAAAATATCAATAAGGTGAGGGAAATGGTCTTAAATGATGGCGCATTACAATAAGAGAACTTTCTGACTCATTAGAACTCTCCTTTGAAAGTGTTCAATGCATTTTAAAGACAATTTGGACATGTTCCTGTATCATGACAATGCGCCCGCGCACAAAGCCCTTTCAGTTCGCCAATTTTTGGGTAAAAATAGGATGAATACTGTTCCCCATCCCGCCTATTCTCCAGATTTGGCACCAGCGGACCTTTTTTTTTCCTGCGACTTAAAATACGGCTCCGAGGTCACCGTTTTGAGGACACTGATGTCATCCATCGCGAATCGCGGAAGGCTCTGAACATGTTGAAAGAAAAGGACTTCCAGAGGTGCTTCCAGCAGTGGCAGAAGCGCTGGGACAAGTGTATCAACTCCCAAGGAGACTACTTAGAAGGTGACAGTGCGGATTAGACAAAAAAAAACTGTTGTGTAGTATTTATGACGTCATTCCGGAAACTTTTTGATCACACCTCGTATAATGTGTGCGATGAAATTAAAGTAGCGTGGGAAGTCGGGTGTGCTGCTTTAATACCACAAAAGTTTAAATACACGCACGAAAAAATTATTCATGTTTGTAATATTTCCAGATCAGTCGGAATAATTTTCATTTATTTTTAAAAGGTGAAGTTTCAAATATTTAAATAAAGTTCAGCACATTTCAAATGGATTTTTTTATATTAAGGAATATGAATTTTATACGCATTATTGCATACAAGGAGGTAGTGGTTTTACTTAAAAATTATACATACAGCATATTATTACAGTATACTTATCTAGATTGGCAACTCTGAATTCAGTAAGATCATCTTTCAATCATTTCGACGTTTTCCTGCAACGACGAGAAAACACACCATCGTGCCCCCCCCCAAAATAGTGTTATTCAAGAGAGGAAGACTTCGCAAGCCATTATAACTGTCATTTAAATAAATATCTAAGAAGTGTGGTATTTTAATCCAAATCGTTAAAACCATTTATGATTACAACATTTTCCATGTAAAGGCCTAGTTTGGGGTGGGGGATTTTAGTGACATCTTCGTGTCGCATCCTTTGAAGATACTTTCCAGTATCACGTTAGTATTCACTCCACATTTTGATTTTGTTTTTGGGTTACGCTGTTTACACACGCACACACACGGATGTTTTTTTGGAAGTGAATTTCTTTTAATTCAAGGAGAGTTGAATTATCCTATCCTTCCGTCATATTGCAAGTTTATGCCCAGCAGTAGATTTCAGTGTAAATGTAACGGAAATTTACACAGCAAGTGGACAAACTTGACGATTATGAGAGGAATGAATGTTTTTCGCAAGAAGCGTGTCACATTAAGATTAACCACGAGTTAGATACAATATTTTATGCAATCTTCGCATTATAAATTGTAGGGAATCATAGCTGAAATAAGTGAGAGCATCTTCATATGTTATGAGACGTTAGTTTCTCTCCCTGTGTTTCATTTGTTATTACTAGACAGAATGGTTTTAGTAAGTCCACAAAGCAATCCTGTTACCGCACGGAGTGTAGGTGACGGGCACACTCCTCCCTTTCCAACAGCCGGTTACGTTGCGAATGTTCGATTTATTCGCTGCATATACAACACTGGAGAACTTAAGTGTCTAAAGAAGCAAAGAAGAGTTTACACATCAAAGTTAGCGTCATTTGTGGTGAACGTGGCAGAAAACACCTCAGCACAAATAGCGAAACCATCAGACGTAACATATAGCTCAAAAGACGTTTAAAACATCATATAAAGTTATGCTTTAATTCAATGAAACACGAGGAACATGTGGCATTGTTAGTAAAGGAAACTGAGGAAAGTGGACCTTCAATCGTTTCAGTCCCAAACTTACAAATCAGATTTTTTTCGAGAATGTGCTTCAAAAGAGTAGATATGGCTTTAAAAAGGTATAGCTTTCGAAATGCTTGTTTAGTAGCTTTCATAAATTTCACAAGCTATCAATAGCTAAATGTACATTCTTTTTTTTCTTTCTAACACTCCTTAATCCTGATCTACCTTCGAAGTAGGATGTACTGCCTTCAACTGTACATTCAGATTTGTTTACAGGGAGCACTGCAAGGTCGCAAGCGCTTTCAACTTCCCTCGCCACCATCCATAAGTGCGTTTCAAACTTGGTGGTTTACTTACTAAAACCCCTCTTCCTGGTTATTATATGGCGTGTTGAAATGATAAACAAGATAGGAATGTGCATACATTCCCTTCCTGTGATAGTAGTGAGCAGGTGTTACGGACTGTGATATAGCCTATATCAACACATCATGGTAAGCAATTATGAATTTAGAGCTTAATTATTCTATATTTAATCATGCACAAAGGTTTATGCATCTTCGTTATCTGAGAAAACAATACCACAAAATGGTTTCGTCTTCTCTCTACAAGCCAGTAATTTGGAATATCGGCATTACGTCATTGCTATAGAAAATACGTGATTGCGATTATTGATACGCGTGCCATAATGAGCCAATTATGCACGATGTTGAATACAGCAACAACCTGTCATTATAATGATAGGATTGCATAATAGATCCTTTTCTCACTAAATTCCAATTTCTCTTACTTGTATATGACTTCCAAAAGTATAAGAAAATTTAATAATATACGTTGCTTTCATGGGTTTTTGTTCGCCATATTCCTTCTCATTCTTGATAAAGTGTCTCGCGTCGAGAAACTTAGGCGGAATTTTAAGGGAAAAATAGCAGAACAAGAAGTGGATTGCACTTAATACTTTGTTTATTACAGTTAAAAATATTCACTTTTCTTCAGTATACATACCAGGAAACCAATATTTCAAGCAGTGTAATTATCTGTGATACCCTCATTGTTTTGATTTAACTGATAGATTTGGAAGTGGGGAAGCCGGGAATAAATCTATCTATAGTAATTTAATGAACCTATTGACTGAATTTACAAATTTCTGTAACTCTAAAGTGACTTAGGTTACATTTTGAGGGATTTCTTGTGATAGGAGTATTTTATGTGCAAAATTTAAATGTTTATATTAACTATTTTCCAATTTATTAAGATTAGTACAAGATTTCATACAAAATATTGTTTTATCTTTTAAGATTCTTTCAAACAGAATTAAAGTAGAGTAATAAAGCATAATTTTCTTATTTTATAATATTAAAGGAATAAGAGCTGACTATGTTTTACGTAAGTCAGATATTTGCTTATTGAGATAATTAATTTTTCTTTATTTTTAGAGTTCTTTATCAAAATTTTTGTTGTTCAAAATCAGTATCATTACAGAAAAACAATAACTAATGCTGCGCTCAGGCTTATAAAGATGAAACATAAAATTCTGAATCATAAGTGATGCATCACAAATGATGCAAAAGTAACAATTTATACATATTTCGAAAAGTGAATTGCTGCATTATAGGCCCTTAAATAGTAATTACAGCTTATTTTTAACACTGTGATACAACTTTTGAACTGAGCTGTGTTTACCAATAAAAACCCATGACTCAGAAATAAGGAGAATCCCAAAAAAGACATTAACATATAAACGGGACTGTCTCTATGAACTGATGGTTAACGTACTAGCCCAAAAATCTTGTGGTACCGGGTTCAATTTCTGATTGGAGGTTGGGCGTTTTTGTTCAGTCATGACTCCCTGTAATTTGGAGGTTTAAGTAAGAGTGTGAATGTGTGTGTGTGTGTGTGTGTGGGTGTGTGTGAATTTAATGTTTGTAAAAATAACCCACAGAAATACAATAAATACAAACACCACAGTAAATGAGTAAAAACACTGCCGATGAGCAGCTGTTCCAAAGGTGAAGTCACTGATATGATCAGGTTTCACTGTGAAGTCGTCCTCCTAGACTAGTGGTACCGTGCTAGCCTCTAGTTCCCAAGGTCGCGGGTTCAAACCCGGCGGAGGGCGATGGATTTTTTCGGGCGTAAAAATCCTTAGCACGGCTTCCTTCGGAAGGGAAGTAAAGCCGGTGGTCCCGTGTCGTAGATTAACGGCATGTAAAGAACCTCAAGCCTGATAAAGAGGCCTCTGAGCAAAATTACCGGTGTTTCACGCCCAATATAGAATAGGACGCTAAGGACCACAAGTAGGTTATTAAGGAGAGAGCGAGGCCACTTTTTTGCGTTTATATGGGAAAGGATAGGGAAAACGAGGCTAGATGCGACGGTTCAAGGAGGAAAATGCGTTTATATGGGCGAGATAGGGAATACGACGACCAATACTATGCTAGACAGTGGTAGGAGGGGGAGTGTGCTTTATATGGAAGAGATAGTAGAGAGCTGTTAGGCTAGACAGAGGCTGAGGAGCATGGTTTATATGAAAAGTATAGGAAAAACGAGGAGAGGTATTACACTAGACAGAGTTGAAGGGTAGAGTATGTCTTTTATATGAGGGAGGTAGGGAACAGGAGGAGGGGTGTTAGGCTAGACAGAGGTTGAAGGGTAGAGTATGTCTTTTATATGAGAGAGGTAGGGAACAGGAGGAGAGGTGTTAGGCTAGACAGAGTTGAAGGGTAGAGCTTATCTTTATATATGAGACAGTTAAGGAACAGAGGGTAGGGATGATAGGCTAGACAGAGGTCAAGAAGTAGAGTATGGTTTATATGAGCGGTATAGGAAAACGATGAGAGGTGTTAGACTAGACAGGGTTTGAAACGTAGTGCATGGTTTATATGAGCGGTATAGGAAAACGATGAGAGGTGTTAGACTAGACAGGGCTTGAAGGGTAGAGTATGTCTTTTATATGAGAGAGGTAGGGAACAGGAGGAGGGGTGTTAGGCTAGACAGAGGTTGAAGGGTAGAGTATGTCTTTTATATGAGAGAGGTAGGGAACAGGAGGAGAGGTGTTAGGCTAGACAGAGTTGAAGGGTAGAGCTTATCTTTATATATGAGACAGTTAAGGAACAGGGGGTAGGGATGATAGGCTAGACAGAGGTCAAGAAGTAGAGTATGGTTTATATGAGATATAGGAAAACCAGGAGAGGTATTAGGCTAAGGAGGTTGAGTATGCGTTTATAAGGAGAGACGAGAAAACGGCGAGATCCTATGCTAGGATAGACAGCTGTTAAAGGTAGAATGTGTTTTCTCTAGGTTAGATAGGAGCCCAAGGAGAGATACTCAGCTAGACAGGAGCAGGCGGGAAATGCGCTTTATGAGAGGCAAGGGATACGGGGAGAGACGCTAGACTAGACAGAGGTTTAGAGTATGCGTTTATATGTATGAGGGATATAGGAACAGGAGGAGAGATATTAGGCTAAGGAGGTTGAGTAGCCGTTTATAAGGAGAGATGAGTAAACGAAGAGATCCAATGCTAGGATAGGCAGGTGCTAAAGGTAGAATGTGTTTTATATATGCTAGATAGGAACCCAAGGAGAGATAGACAGGAGGCATGAGGGGAATGCGCTTATGAGAGGTAGGGGATACGGGGAGTGGTGTTAGGCTAGACAGAAGTAGAGGAGTAGAGTATGGTTTATATGAGAGGTATAGGGAAACGAGGAGAGTCGGTAGGCTAGACAGATAGTGAATCAGTAGGAATATGGACTTATATACAGCAGATATAGGGAATAGGAGATGCTAGACCTTGAAAGCGACTTTAGGCGAGAACTTCATGGAAATATGTTTCATGCCAGTGTTAGAGCGCTAATTCTAGACATGCTCATCACGTAAACTATTCAGGGAAAAGGTGACTCGCTCAGGGGAAAAAGGTGACCAGCAAAGGGAAAAAGGTGACCAGAAAAGGGAAAAAGGTGACCAGCAAAGGGAAAAAAGTGACCAGGAAAGGGAAAAAGGTGACCAGCAAAGGGAAAAAGGTGACCAGCAAAGGGAAAAAGGTGACCAGCAAAGGGAAAAAGGTGACCAGCAAAGGGAAAAAGGTGACCAGCAAAGGGAAAAAGGTGACCAGGAAAGGGAAAAAGGTGACCAGGAAAGGGAAAAAGGTGACCAGCAAAGGGAAAAACGTGACCAGGAAAGGGAAAAAGGTGACCAGCAAACGGAAAAAGGTGACCAGCAAAGGGAGAAAGGTGACCAGGAAAGGGAAAAAGGTGACCAGCAAAGGGAAAAAGGTGACCAGCAAAGGGAAAAAGGTGACCAGCAAAGGGAAAAAGGTGACCAGCAAAGGGAAAAAGGTAACCAGGAAAGGGAAAAAGGTGACCAGGAAAGGGAAAAAGGTGACCAGGAAAGCGAAAAAGGTGACCAGGAAAGGGAAAAAAGTGACCAGCAAAGGGAAAAAAGTGACCAGCAAAGGGCAAAACGTGACCAGGGAAGGGAAAAAGGTGACCAGCAAAGGGAAAAAGGTGACCAGCAAAGGGAAAAAGGTGACCAGCAAAGGGAAAAAGGTGACCAGCAAAGGGAAAAAGGTGACCAGAAAAGGGAAAAAGGTGACCAGCAAAGGGAATAAGGTGACCAGCAAAGGGAAAAAGGTGACCAGCAAAGGGAAAAAGGTGACCAGCAAAGGGAAAAAGGTGACCGGGAAAGGGAAAAAGGTGACCAGCAAAGGGAAAAACGTGACCAGCAACGGGAAAAACGTTACCAGCAAAGGGAAAAACGTTACCAGCAAAGGGAAAAAGGTGACCAGGAAAGGGAAAAACGTGACCAGCAAAGGGAAAAAGGTGACCAGTAAAGGGAAAAAGGTGACCAGCAAAGGGAAAAGGGCAGGGAAAAGGCGGTCCTCTCACGGGAAAAGCTAACCCACTCACACTAACAGGTAAGTAATTCAGTTAGTATCACAGGGTAGGACAGGTTCCGGGAAGCGGATATAGCATAGTTCCGTATGATGTTACAGGTAATTCAGAGAGTATCGTAGATATTTAGGATAATTCAAGTAACATAGGTGTTTAAAGTCACTCAGCTAGTATCACAGGTACTCATGGTAATATAGAGAGTAATTAGATCATAAACATTTCTTATCCAACGTTACAACAATTTATATACTTTTTTCTAAATCTTACAAACTTATTGTACGATGCGGAGAGGGATAAACTGCATATTGGTTCACAAATTGAAAAGCTTTGCGTCAACATACCTTTATTTAAGTTTGTTGTAGATGTCTCTCCCCTTTTATCTAGGCTTGAGACTAGCACTAGGATTGCTCCTAATGGCAGGGTTACCACCTTCCCTTCCATCTTCTTCTTTCTTCATCAGGCGTCTGCTAGTTGCATATCAGCACACGGATAAACTTCATTTTTAAGATTGTAGACTCACGAGAAAATCTTCATCTTCGACTTACATTCTCTTAAGCACTGTTTGTAATACTGTAATGTCCATATGCATAGGTAGTTATCCCATCCTCAGCAATAATTCTTTTATCATCAAAGGGATTCAATGCAATTTTATTCACTTGCACTGTGGTAACAGCATGCTTTCGTGATAGGATTAGATTCATGGGCGTTCTGACGATTTCACAGGTTTTAAGACAGTCTGTATAGCTGTCAAACGAAATGTACTGCTTAATAGCGCTACGTTTTATACCTTTAATCTTTTTTATCATTGAGCCTTGAATATCTAAGGCATACATCTTAGGACGTAGTCCAACAAAGCGTAGGATGATTTTGCTATTAGCCTCATCTTTAAATTTTCCCAATACCTTCTTGTTCTGAGTAGAGTGGCATATATGATTGACAGGGTAATCAGCTGTATCCAGATGCTCAAGAAAACGTAGCTTGTCCTGGTACACATCTTCAGTTGTTACACGATGAATGAATGAATCAGTGTCCATATACATAAGCTTCAGGTTTTCAGCTCCATAATAAGGCAACAACACGTCGTAATGGTAGTTATACATTAATGTCTTGGAGATGTCCAACACACTCATTCCAATGTATATAGGCTTGTTGAACACAATCTGACGAGAGGCCATATGTACAGCAGCTAGATTAGCAGCATATATCGTCCTGTCGATAAACGTAGGCTTAGCGATCAACTTCTCTAGAGTTTTTTCATTAGTCACCAGTCGTATGTCCATACGGTTACGCAGGTTCTCCATAATTTTTCCAAACATGGCGTTGTTAAAGAGCTTATAGAGATCCTTCTCGAAGTCATTTGCAGCTTGTTGTCGTAGCCTGTTGTTAAATTCCACATAAGGTTTCAACCACCGAGACTGTCGGAATTGTAGTACACGATGGATTTTTGTTAGTCGTAGTCCATGACTAAGAGCCTGCTTCAAAGCCATGTAATGCACTACATACTTCTTTCGAGGTCCAATATGAGGTATCAGTTTCTTTGTAGATGCTTCCAATGGCTTCATACACTCAGGCAGGAAAGGTAGATCGTTGTGTAGATCGTGAAGTTCTGCAGGATATTCGATATCGACTTCTAATATGTAACCATGAGAATCATCTTCTTGTAGTGTTTCTAAGTTGATTTCTTCAGGCGAAACCCACTGAAATCCACCATAAGGAAGGGCGTGACACATTGCCCACCCATATTGGTTATTAGCATCCTCGTATGTGATAAATTGGGTTGGTCTCGACGGATCAAACTTCTCCATATAAGTGTTATTAGCCTCTGCATACCGATGGGAAACTTGGCATAAACCTCCTCTTATACCTGATTCCACCATGAGTAGTTGATCATAATCTTGTAACAGCTCTAACTTAATTCCAGTATACAGTAACATAGCGTCCCATGTAAGTCCTGGAGAAGTAAAATAATGGGCAGGATCAACTTTGTGTGTTTTAAGGGTTTGCTCTCTGAACGTCTCAAAGACATCAGCTAGGAGTAGTACATCTGAGGTTAAGTAGAGATCGCTGTACTCTCCCAGGTTTCTAACATTAAATAGCTCCCATACATTTCTAGCATGATCGTAGTCAGTATCAGTAATTTCTTCAGCATTTAATCTATTGTAGAAGGAGTCCTTAGGAGGCAAGCAGGTATCGTTCAGGGCATCCCATGACGTAACAAAATCATATGGAAATACACCCTTACGAGTCATCAACTTCAATTTGTCTTCTCCGAAGTACTTTAGTGTTTCAGGATACGAGGTTAGATTTTTTACCAACTTATCCAAGCTTGTACTGAGGAATCGGAAGCTGTCCACAAATCGAAGCTTTATATCTCCTACATACTTGGTGAATGAGATATAGCTTTCTTCAGAGTTAGGAATTACCTCCACGCGTTCACTTGTACAACCCAGCTCCTTAACAATGAAATGAGAGTCATATCCGCTAAGGTTATGCATGAAGACTGGTATATATTTAGGTGTTTTACAGGCTAAATTACATTCATTATGAAGACTTCCACGATATTCACCGCTGATGTGATCATGGTCGCGTACTTTGTAGTTCTCTTCTGTAAAGCCTTTTCCACACAAGTAGCATGTCGTAGAAGACTCAAAATCCTTTTGCTGTTGATCCGTAAGTTTCAGAGGCTTAGCAGATTTGTATATGTCATCAATCATTTTTGCAAGAGATGTCAGGTACAGCATAAACTTCTGAGCAGCATCAGCACCACGATACACATAGGGTTGCTTAGGAAGACCAGTTTCGAGATGTTCAACGTTGCTTGTTGGTTTAACGTAAACACAGAAGCTCATTGGTGTGTGCTCCTGATAAGGGGTTGTATAGGAAGTTTCAGGATTGGGTATACACGTGTGGCATGGAGTGACAATACTCTTAAAATCAGCATTGAGTGGTGGCTAATTAGTAGGAGGGGGGCTAATTAGCATATTAATTGCATTCCTTGCATATTAATTGATCTAGAACTCTCAATTCTACCCTACTGATTAATCGCTTATATCTCCTGAATGAAAAGAGATAGAACAATGGGATAAAAACTAATCAATTCTTTGGAATGCGCCGCGTCCTTGAGATATTAATCCGAGTTGCCCGGGATGCCTGGGTTCGAATCCCACGAGTAATTACAAATTCAACTTCTAATAACTCAGAGACTAATTAAGATAAAGACGCCAAATAAATTGTATTACATTTATATCATTAGGTAGTTTCTTTTGAATGTACATTTGGATACCTGGTGTCCTGGGTTCGATCCTTAATTTTAAATCTTCATTATCTCGGAAACTAAGAGAGGTAGAGGGATGGCCAAAAGCATGTTTGATAGCTGTTATAATGTGTAATTAATACTGTATATATTTTTCAATCAGTTGTCCCTAGTTCGAATCCCGATTTTTAAATGATTTCCTTAATTTTTCTCTGTATACTAGAATATATCACTTAGCTTGATTGCGTAACTGTATACAACTCTTTTTAACATAGCAAACTAAGTTTATAAATAATTTTGTTTCTGGTGTTCTGGGTTCGAATACCGATAAAATGTAATTTAATTATAAATTTAATAACTCCTAAACTACTTAAGATAGAGACGTCAAATAAACTTTATTACAGTTATATCAATAGGTAGTTTCTTGTGGATCTATATTTGGGGATCTGGTGTCCTGAGTTCGATTCTTAATTTTAAATATTCATTATCTCTGGAACTAAATGAGGTAGAGGAGTGGGCCAAAGCATGTTTGATAACTATTATAATAGGTAATTAATGTTGTATATAATTGTCAATCAGTTGTGCTTGGTTCGATTCCCCATCTTTTAATGAGTTCCTTAATTTTCCTCCGTACACTAGAATATATCACTTGGCTTGATAGCGTAACTGCACACAGCTTTGTTTAACATGTCAAGCTAATATTATAAATTATTTTGTTCCTGGTGTTCTGGGTTCGAATACCGATTTAATGAAATTTACTTTCAAATTTAATAACTCGTAATCTAATTTATATAGACACGTCAAGTAAACCGTAAACAGAGTACCTAGTTCCTAAATATCGTTATCATGACAAAAAGTACTTTAAAGTACTCAGATCGAATCCCGAAGGGGTGATTTCATATATCTTCAAGCCTATGAATCCTATCAGGTTCGAGTAAAGATTAAATGGTAGGTGCTGATGCGAGGGAGCTAAAATACATTTATTAAAACTATTACCGGGTTCGATTCTAGAAGCTTAGAATCGGTGAAACTCTGGAAAAATTGCTTTTCTCGTGATTGTAGTGAAATGTAATGGTCTTTCTGGAAGAAGATGGAAAGGAAGAATTGAAAAGGGGATGAAAACATGAAATAATGTAGTATATACACACATTTAAGTAAATAAGGAGGAAAATCTTCTACGTTACCTTTTAAGCCTTTACTTTTAAGTATTTTGATAATAGAGATTGTACTAGCTTTGGTGTAATGGGTGATGGTAGGCTTTGAATGGAACATTTGACTGAATGAGCGTGTGGGAATACTTCTCTTGTTGGTGTGACAGCACATACAGGTAGTTACGAGACAAGTTTAAACGTGTTTGATACTGCCAGACATCCTGTCTCTGGGTGTGACGTCATAAACATCCTGACTCTGGGCGTGAGGTTAATACGCGTGGAGCAAACATATACAGGTAGCTATGGAGCGAGTTTATGATTGATCTAAAAGGCTCGTGCTCCCTCTATAAATACGGTGATCTAGGGCATTGGAGTTCATTGCGCTAATTAGTGTTGAGGTGTTAACATTGTGTTCTCTCCAAGAATAATCAGCTTTCTAAGTGGTGTCAAGGTGAAGAGGTCTACATTTCATTGATCACTGATTAATACGTTATTACATCAAGAATAAAGATGAATAACTCAGCGTATAAGGATATTATTCCAAGCGCTACTGGATATGCATGCGGAAAATGTGGGAAGAAGTTCCTCCGAGGTTATGACAAGAGAAGACATGAGATGAGCTGCAAGAAGCTCTTCAAATGTAAACATTGTAATGTAACCTTCAAAGATTGTTATAAGGGACAGCGACACGTAGATATATGTGAAATAAGCATCCCTCAGAAGAAAAGAAGATTGGAGCCCACTAAACATCAGTTACTGTCAACAATGGAGGACTGTGACATGAAAGAATACGAAACTTCATTCGAAGGACGATTGAAATCGTATTTTATACGATGTGAATCACCTAAGGACCTGAATATGTATCTGCATGAAGCAAAACAACGCATAATCCAGGCTGTGCATAAAGAGCTTAGCGTTAATAAGAGTGTTAAAATTAATCTGCTGGTTGAGTGTCGATTTATTAACAGTATTGGAGAAACCTTGACAAAACATTTAAAACACGGAATCAAGCTGTTTTCCTGGAAACTGATCTGGACTCAACGATGGAAGTGAAATTCAAGAAATTGGTGACTGAAATGGAGGAGTCTCAGCTTAAGGGTAGCAGCTGGGCTTTGCTTACTGTGGAAGGAGTTCGACTTCGTATCAACAAGTACAACCCGTTGCGAGGAAGTAGCTACATACCACTACCGTCATCTGTCGGAGCTAAAGAAGCGTGTATAAACATTCAGAACTTTATCGACGAGAAATGTTTCATGTACTCTATACTGGCCAAATTCGTCAGCACCAAGCCTCAACGCGTCAGCAAATACAAGCAACTTCAAGACAAGTACGACTTCAGCTGTGTTTCCTACCCTACTCCACTTTCTCAAATACCTAAATTTGAGAAGTTTAACAAGATATCCATTAACGTTTTCGGGCTGGATGAGAAGCATGAAGTGTATCCAATAAAGGTTGCTGACATTGAACTATCTGAACATCGCGACCTGCTACTATTGAATGACAGCAGTGGAAAACATCACTACGTGTATATAAAGAATTTTGAGAAACTCGTTCGACGCCAGAAAACTAACCATAATGGACGGGTTTATACTTGTAAGCGCTGCTTTACACATTTTGATGATCGATATGGACGAAGTGGACAGGAAAAACTACAAGAACATACATCAATCTGTAATCAACATGGTGTTGCAAGGGTAGTTATGCCTACCAAGGATAAATCAATTGTTCAGTTTAAAAATGTTGAGAGGATGCTGAAAGTACCTTATGTCATCTATGCTGATTTTGAGAGTATTCTCACTCCATGCCACACGTGTATACCCAATCCTGAAACTTCCTATACAACCCCTTATCAAGAGCACACACCAATGAGCTTCTGTGTTTACGTTAAACCAACAAGCAACGTTGAACATCTCGAAACTTGTCTTCCTAAGCAACCCTATGTGTATCGTGGTGCTGATGCTGCTCAGAAGTTTATGCTGTACCTGACATCTCTTGCAAAAATGATTGATGACATATACAAATCTGCTAAGCCTCTGAAACTTACGGATCAACAGCAAAAGGATTTTGAGTCTTCTACGACATGCTACTTGTGTGGAAAAGGCTTTACAGAAGAGAACTACAAAGTACGCGACCATGATCACATCAGCGGTGAATATCGTGGAAGTCTTCATAATGAATGTAATTTAGCCTGTAAAACACCTAAATATATACCAGTCTTCATGCATAACCTTAGCGGATATGACTCTCATTTCATTGTTAAGGAGCTGGGTTGTACAAGTGAACGCGTGGAGGTAATTCCTAACTCTGAAGAAAGCTATATCTCATTCACCAAGTATGTAGGAGATATAAAGCTTCGATTTGTGGACAGCTTCCGATTCCTCAGTACAAGCTTGGATAAGTTGGTAAAAAATCTAACCTCGTATCCTGAAACACTAAAGTACTTCGGAGAAGACAAATTGAAGTTGATGACTCGTAAGGGTGTATTTCCATATGATTTTGTTACGTCATGGGATGCCCTGAACGATACCTGCTTGCCTCCTAAGGACTCCTTCTACAATAGATTAAATGCTGAAGAAATTACTGATACTGACTACGATCATGCTAGAAATGTATGGGAGCTATTTAATGTTAGAAACCTGGGAGAGTACAGCGATCTCTACTTAACCTCAGATGTACTACTCCTAGCTGATGTCTTTGAGACGTTCAGAGAGCAAACCCTTAAAACACACAAAGTTGATCCTGCCCATTATTTTACTTCTCCAGGACTTACATGGGACGCTATGTTACTGTATACTGGAATTAAGTTAGAGCTGTTACAAGATTATGATCAACTACTCATGGTGGAATCAGGTATAAGAGGAGGTTTATGCCAAGTTTCCCATCGGTATGCAGAGGCTAATAACACTTATATGGAGAAGTTTGATCCGTCGAGACCAACCCAATTTATCACATACGAGGATGCTAATAACCAATATGGGTGGGCAATGTGTCACGCCCTTCCTTATGGTGGATTTCAGTGGGTTTCGCCTGAAGAAATCAACTTAGAAACACTACAAGAAGATGATTCTCATGGTTACATATTAGAAGTCGATATCGAATATCCTGCAGAACTTCACGATCTACACAACGATCTACCTTTCCTGCCTGAGTGTATGAAGCCATTGGAAGCATCTACAAAGAAACTGATACCTCATATTGGACCTCGAAAGAAGTATGTAGTGCATTACATGGCTTTGAAGCAGGCTCTTAGTCATGGACTAGACTAACAAATATCCATCGTGTACTACAATTCCGACAGTCTCGGTGGTTGAAACCTTATGTGGAATTTAACAACAGGCTACGACAACAAGCTGCAAATGACTTCGAGAAGGATCTCTATAAGCTCTTTAACAACGCCATGTTTGGAAAAACTATGGAGAACCTGCGTAACCGTATGGACATACGACTGGTGACTAATGAAAAAACTCTAGAGAAGTTGATCGCTAAGCCTACGTTTATCGACAGGACGATATATGCTGCTAATCTAGCTGCTGTACATATGGCCTCTCGTCAGATTGTGTTCAACAAGCCTATATACATTGGAATGAGTGTGTTGGACATCTCCAAGACATTAATGTATAACTACCATTACGACGTGTTGTTGCCTTATTATGGAGCTGAAAACCTGAAGCTTATGTATATGGACACTGATTCATTCATTCATCGTGTAACAACTGAAGATGTGTACCAGGACAAGCTACGTTTTCTTGAGCATCTGGATACAGCTGATTACCCTGTCAATCATATATGCCACTCTACTCAGAACAAGAAGGTATTGGGAAAATTTAAAGATGAGGCTAATAGCAAAATCATCCTACGCTTTGTTGGACTACGTCCTAAGATGTATGCCTTAGATATTCAAGGCTCAATGATAAAAAAGATTAAAGGTATAAAACGTACGCTATTAAGCAGTACATTTCGTTTGACAGCTATACAGACTGTCTTAAAACCTGTGAAATCATCAGAACGCCCATGAATCTAATCCTATCACGAAAGCATGCTGTTACCACAGTGCAAGTGAATAAAATTGCATTGAATCCCTTTGATGATAAAAGAATTATTGCTGAGGATGGGATAACTACCTATGCATATGGACATTACAGTATTACAAACAGTGCTTAAGAGAATGTAAGTCGAAGATGAAGATTTTCTCGTGAGTCTACAATCTTAAAAATGAAGTTTATCCGTGTGCTGATATGCAACTAGCAGACGCCTGATGAAGAAAGAAGAAGATGGAAGGGAAGGTGGTAACCCTGCCATTAGGAGCAATCCTAGTGCTAGTCTCAAGCCTAGATAAAAGGGGAGAGACATCTACAACAAACTTAAATAAAGGTATGTTGACGCAAAGCTTTTCAATTTGTGAACCAATATGCAGTTTATCCCTCTCCGCATCGTACAATAAGTTTGTAAGATTTAGAAAAAAGTATATAAATTGTTGTAACGTTGGATAAGAAATGTTTATGATCTAATTACTCTCTATATTACCATGAGTACCTGTGATACTAGCTGAGTGACTTTAAACACCTATGTTACTTGAATTATCCTAAATATCTACGATACTCTCTGAATTACCTGTAACATCATACGGAACTATGCTATATCCGCTTCCCGGAACCTGTCCTACCCTGTGATACTAACTGAATTACTTACCTGTTAGTGTGAGTGGGTTAGCTTTTCCCGTGAGAGGACCGCCTTTTCCCTGCCCTTTTCCCTTTGCTGGTCACCTTTTTCCCTTTACTGGTCACCTTTTTCCCTTTGCTGGTCACGTTTTTCCCTTTCCTGGTCACCTTTTTCCCTTTGCTGGTAACGTTTTTCCCTTTGCTGGTAACGTTTTTCCCTTTGCTGGTCACGTTTTTCCCTTTGCTGGTCACCTTTTTCCCTTTCCCGGTCACCTTTTTCCCTTTGCTGGTCACCTTTTTCCCTTTGCTGGTCACCTTTTTCCCTTTCCTGGTCACCTTTTTCCCTTTGCTGGTCACCTTATTCCCTTTGCTGGTCACCTTTTTCCCTTTGCTGGTCACCTTTTTCCCTTTGCTGGTCACCTTTTTCCCTTTGCTGGTCACCTTTGTCCCTTTGCTGGTCACCTTTTTCCCTTTGCTGGTCACCTTTTTCCCTTCCCTGGTCACGTTTTTCCCTTTGCTGGTCACTTTTTTCCCTTTGCTGGTCACTTTTTTCCCTTTGCTGGTCACCTTTTTCGCTTTCCTGGTCACCTTTTTCCCTTTCCTGGTCACCTTTTTCCCTTTGCTGGTCACCTTTTTCCCTTTGCTGGTCACCTTTTTCCCTTTGCTGGTCACGTTTTTCCCTTTGCTGGTCACCTTTTTCCCTTTCCTGGTCACCTTTTTCCCTTTGCTGGTCACCTTTTTCCCTTTGCTGGTCACCTTTTTCCCTTTCCTGGTCACCTTTTTCCCTTTGCTGGTCACCTTTTTCCCTTTCCTGGTCACCTTTTTCCCTTTCCTGGTCACCTTTTTCCCTTTCCTGGTCACCTTTTTCCCTTTGCTGGTCACCTTTTTCCCTTTGCTGGTCACCTTTTTCCCTTTGCTGGTCACCTTTTTCCCTTTGCTGGTCACCTTTTTCCCTTTGCTGGTCACCTTTTTCCCTTTGCTGGTCACCTTTTTCCCCTGAGCGAGTCACCTTTTCCCTGAATAGTTTACGTGATGAGCATGTCTAGAATTAGCGCTCTAACATTGACATGAAACATATTTCCATGAAGTTCTCGCCTAAAGTCGCTTTCAAGGTCTAGCATCTCCTATTCCCTATATCTGCTGTATATAAGTCCATATTCCTACTGATTCACTATCTGTCTAGCCTACCGACTCTCCTCGTTTCCCTATACCTCTCATATAAACCATACTCTACTCCTCTACTTCTGTCTAGCCTAACACCACTCCCCGTATCCCCTACCTCTCATAAGCGCATTCCCCTCCTGCCTCCTGTCTATCTCTCCTTGGGTTCCTATCTAGCATATATAAAACACATTCTACCTTTAGCACCTGCCTATCCTAGCATTGGATCTCTTCGTTTACTCATCTCTCCTTATAAACGGCTACTCAACCTCCTTAGCCTAATATCTCTCCTCCTGTTCCTATATCCCTCATACATATAAACGCATACTCTAAACCTCTGTCTAGTCTAGCGTCTCTCCCCGTATCCCTTGCCTCTCATAAAGCGCATTTCCGGCCTGCTCCTGTCTAGCTGAGTATCTCTCCTTGGGTTCCTATCTAACCTATAGAAAACACATTCTACCTCTAACAGCTGTCTATCCTAGCATAGGATCTCTCCGTTTTCTCGTCTCTCCTTATAAACGCATACTCAACCTCCTTAGCCTAATACCTCTCCTGGTTTTCCTATATCTCATATAAACCATACTCTACTTCTTGACCTCTGTCTAGCCTATCATCCCTACCCCCTGTTCCTTAACTGTCTCATATATAAAGATAAGCTCTACCCTTCAACTCTGTCTAGCCTAACACCTCTCCTCCTGTTCCCTACCTCTCTCATATAAAAGACATACTCTACCCTTCAACCTCTGTCTAGCCTAACACCCCTCCTCCTGTTCCCTACCTCTCTCATATAAAAGACATACTCTACCCTTCAAGCCCTGTCTAGTCTAACACCTCTCATCGTTTTCCTATACCGCTCATATAAACCATGCACTACGTTTCAAGCCCTGTCTAGTCTAACACCTCTCATCGTTTTCCTATACCGCTCATATAAACCATACTCTACTTCTTGACCTCTGTCTAGCCTATCATCCCTACCCTCTGTTCCTTAACTGTCTCATATATAAAGATAAGCTCTACCCTTCAACTCTGTCTAGCCTAACACCTCTCCTCCTGTTCCCTACCTCTCTCATATAAAAGACATACTCTACCCTTCAACCTCTGTCTAGCCTAACACCCCTCCTCCTGTTCCCTACCTCCCTCATATAAAAGACATACTCTACCCTTCAACTCTGTCTAGTGTAATACCTCTCCTCGTTTTTCCTATACTTTTCATATAAACCATGCTCCTCAGCCTCTGTCTAGCCTAACAGCTCTCTACTATCTCTTCCATATAAAGCACACTCCCCCTCCTACCACTGTCTAGCATAGTATTGGTCGTCGTATTCCCTATCTCGCCCATATAAACGCATTTTCCTCCTTGAACCGTCGCATCTAGCCTCGTTTTCCCTATCCTTTCCCATATAAACGCAAAAAAGTGGCCTCGCTCTCTCCTTAATAACCTACTACCACAGCAGTTAAAGAGCATCCATAAATAAAATTCAATCAATTTAATTTCACTGTGATGGCGGAACAGTAATTTTTGGAGTGAAGTAGAGGAAGAGAAGATAGACTAATTAGTGAAGTGATGTGCGACAAAGTTAGGTAAAAAGCATTGTAAGTTTTTGAAACGTGAATATGGAGAAGACTGGAGCTCGTGAAATGGACAGACAAATTAAACAATGCTGCTCTTTTAGAAAAAAATGGGCGAAGGAGGAACTGATAATCCCAACGGCTCAATATTCTACCTCAAGTGGTTCTCCGGTATTTAACAAGAATGGGAATACCCCTTCCAGGGGAGAAAAATCCAGATGCCAGTACCAGGGATAAAACTCCTCTCCCTTGCACCGTATGCAACTATATACCTCCACCGTTACGTAGCTGGTCGGGTCGAGCCAATGAACAATACTGAAACTGGACCGCAAGAGGAAGAAAAGAGTCTGCGATACTGATCTTTAAGAAACTGCTTGTTAAAGGATGCATTAGAAGGAATGCTGAATAGGTAGAATGACCACCCCCAGTGCTGAAGGATGAGGAAGGGCAGTGCCAAAAGTACAGACATTTTAGGAATACGAGGGACACCACACAGTGCAAATTTGAATCGTAAGTATTTCTGAGCAGACAAAGAAATTCTTTCATTATTAAATCTAATTTTATAAGTTGTAAAATCAGAAAATACTAAACAGGACGATTTCTAAAAAACCGTTCACAACGGGTAGAAATAAGTATTTAAGTTCGGCTAACGTTTTACTAAACGTTAATACATTTCTTTTAAAAAAGAACATCTATTGTGTATTAGTGTGTATACAAACTATTCTTACTAAAGCTAATTTTTCTATCTACTACATTTTCATCCAAATAAACCTTTGCAGAAATAGGTACATTACATGTTTCATTATAGATATAAATGGAACAGCGACAGTCAAATGTTTAAGAGCGGACGCTATATGCTAGCCTTAAGATTCTATACTGTTTCCATGCAATCGAGAGAAACAGCTGACTACTGACAAGACATTAAGAGAATGGGCAATTAATGAACAATTCGAACCATTAGTAATGGATATCTCAGAAACGGCTTATGCCACTAAAAATTATTGGAAATAAATTGTGGGTTTTAAATACGCCTATCAGTTAACGCTTACCAGTTATACAAGATTATACAAAATTCCTTCAGAATAAACGGACTTCACAGATATTCTAGAAAAGTGAAGATATACATTTTATTTTTCATGTGAATATCCGTAGTATATGGTGTTTTAATAAAAATCGTTAGAGCAATTTTTTACAAAATAAAAAAAATCGCAGGTGCTGAACCTAAATATAAAATTTGGTATTTATCCGACTTTTCATTTTTGAGTTATACTGTTCACAGACACGCAGACACTCTGACACAGACAGACATACACGTGGACGTTTTTCTAAAAATGCTTTTTTTTTATTTAGGAGTCTCAAAACATGTATTATCGGTATAGAATTTGGGGGGGAATGCAATAGCTGCTCTGCCTACTATGTACGTGGTAGAGAAAGCAAAAATAATTATCTTCTTTATAGCGATACTGATTTATTTCTGAAGCACATTTCATTGTTTCTGTAAAACTTGCTTCCTTTACATCTTTATTTTGTAGTATTTCTCAACTTCGTTCTCTTCTTATTAGCACGGTCCTCTTTGGAGCTGCACCTCGAACCATCAGAATTACTTTTTGAGGTAATTTTCACAAAACCACAATTCACTACAACCAATATCAGAACCATCAAAGGAAACTAAAAGCGTAAGAAACGTCAGAAGGATAATTCAGGTTAAGTAATCTACCAGCATTAATGGAAAACAGTAGTACCAAGTGCTGAATTAACAGAAATTGGACTTGAGAAATAAACACATTGAGATTAAGGAGGAAAGAGCACATCTGAGAGCCAAATTCTGTCCCGCGAGGGATAGTGTAAAATGTATCAACGTTCGGAACAGTAGGTCACCGTAGTTTGCATGAAAAAAAATCTGATGTGTTACACTCACATGACTTTCTCTACTCTTGTACAAACTATTTTAACAAACGCTTATTCTCCATCTACTTCATGTTAATCGAGATAAACATTTGCAGACTCTTATCTTATTGCTAAGTTTCTTGTAGATGTAAGGGGAAAATATATTTACAAGGGCAATATAGAAATACAGTAGCCTTTAAGCATATGCATATTTCTTAATAGCTGGTTGCTAGGTGCAGCACCATTCCTTTTGCCACAGATTAATACTCTTTGCATATACAAGAAAATCTGATGTGTTACACTCACACGACTTTCTCTACTCTTGTACAATCTATTTTTACAAACGCCTATTCTCCATATGCTTCATATTAATCGAGATATCGAGATGTCAATCTTATTTGTAATTTTCTTGTAGATGCAAGGGGAATATGGTAGCTTTTAAGCGATAGTCAAATATTTTATCGCTGGTTGCTATGTGGCGCATTCCATTCTCTTTGCATGTCCAGGACATAAAAAAATGAATAACGAATTTGAGAAAAAGTATAAGTATTGGAAAATTTAAGGAAATAACAAGCAATATCTCGAAAACGGTTCACTCAACAAAAAAAATGTATATGATATAAGTTGTGTATTTTAACGCTATCTACATTTTTTGTGTAGTAAAATTTTGTCTATCTCTTATGGTTTACCAGTTATGCAAAAGTCGTTCATAATGAAGAATACTTTTGGAGACATTCCCAGAAATTTCGAGATATACATTTCATTTCTCATGACATTATCTTAAACATATGATATTTTCATCAAAATCGTTAGAGCCATTTTTGAGAAAATTAAAATTTTCGAAAAATGTTCCATGTAAAGGGTAGTCTGGGGTGGGGGGATTTTCTTGAAAATCTTCGTGTCGCATCTCTGGAAGATACTGAACGTAAATACCAAGTTTGGTGTTTATCCGACTGTTAGTTTTTGAGTTATGCTGTTCACAGACACACACACACACACACAGACACACAGACACACACACAGACACACACACGGACATGTTTCCAAAAATGCTTTTTTTGGATTCAGGAGGTCTCAAAACATGTATTTCCGGTGAAATCTCGGTATCGAATTTTTGGGTGGAATGCAATACTTCCCCTACTTACTATACGTAGTAGAGAAAGTAATAAAAAAATCTGATGTGTTACACTCACATGACTTTCTCTACTCTTGTACAAACTATTTTTACAAACGTTTATTCTCCATATGCGTCATGTTAATCGAGATATCGAGATGTGAATCTTATTGCTAATTTTCTTGTAGATGCAAGGGGAATATGGTATATTTAAAGCGATAGTCAAATATTTTAACGCTGGTTGCTATGTGTCGCATTCGATTCTCTTTGCAAGTCCAGGACATAAAAAAATGAATAACGAATTTGAGAAAAAGTATAAGTATTGGAAAATTTAAGGGAATAACAAGCAATATCTCGAAAACGGTTCACTCAACAAAAGAAATGTATATAACATAAGTTGTGTATTTTAACGAGATCTACATTTTTTGTGTAGTAAAATTTTGTCCATCTCTTATGGTTTACCAGTTATGCAAAAGTCGTTCACAATGAAGAATACTTTTGGAGACATTCCCAGAAAATTCGAGATATACATTTCATTTCTCATGACATTATCTTAAACATATGATATTTTAAACAAAATCGTTAGAGCCATTTTTGAGAAAATTAAAATTTTCGAAAAATGTTCCATGTAAAGGGTAGTCTGGGGTGGGGGGATTTTCTTGAAAACCTTCGTGTCGCATCTCTGGAAGATACTAAACCTAAATACCAAGTTTGGTGTTTATCCGACTGTTCGTTTTTGAGTTATGCTGTTCACAGACACACACACACACAGACACACACACACACACACACACAGACACACACACACACACACAGACACACACACGGACATGTTTCCAAAAATGCTTTTTTTGGATTCAGGAGGTCTCAAAACATGTATTTCCGGTGAAATCTCGGTATCGAATTTTTGGGTGGAATGCAATACTTCCCCTACTTACTATACGTAGTAGAGAAAGTAATAATGAATAACGAATTCCCATTTGAGCAAATAAGTATTGGAAAATTTAAGAGAATAACAAGAAATATCTCGAAAATGATTCACTCAACAAAAAAAATGTATATGACATTAATTGTGTATTTTAACGCGATCTACATTTTTTGTGTAGTAAGTTTGTCTATCTCTTATGGTTTACCAGTTATGCAAAAGTCGTTCACAATGGAAAATACTTTTGGAGTATTTCCCAGAAAATTCAAGATATACATTGTATTTGTCATGAAAATATCTTAAACATATGATATTTTAATCAAAATCGTTAGAGCCATTTTTTAGAAAATTAAACTTTTCGAAAAATCTTCCATGTAAAGGGTAATTTGTGGTGGGGGATTTTCTTGAAAACCTTCGTGTTGCATCTTTGGAAGATACTGAACCTAAATACCAAGTTTAGTGTTTATCCGACTGTTCGTTTCTGAGTTATGCTGTTCACAGACAGACACACACACGGACATGTTTCCAAAAATGTTTTTTTTTGGATTCAGGGTGTCTCAAAACATGTATTTCCGGTGAAATCTCGGTATCGAATTTTTGGGTGGAATACAATACTTCCCCTACTTACTGTACGTAGTAGGGAAAGTAATAAGGATACCAAATGATGTACAATATTAAGATAAGTGATACCTATAGGGTACGAAGGAGAAAGAGGAAAAGAGGATGAAGAAGTGTTTTTGGAGTGAATAAACCAAAGGCAAATAAGCCAAAGGCATTTGATTATTGATATTATCACCGTTGCTTTATTATTTTATTTTGTAACAAATTGAATCCTATACGAGATGCTGAGGCAAAATCAGTCCTAGTGAACCAGACGTAGTGAAAACGAAATACCTACCTGTCTTCTTTCTTCTGTTTCCATTCCTTTCACTTTTTATCGGTATTTACTGCTAGATAAATATGCTCATTGTTTTGTCCCTCGATCTTGTGAAATGGAGGCCAGTTTACGGTTGTTAGTTGTTTCTTCCGAGCACGTAGTGCGCTGCGGTCGACAAGTTGACGATCAGGGTGCGCGGCCGAGGGTGAATGGAATCGCTGAGTTGTGGGGTTGGTCTCTGGTCGCGGCAGCTGTGTGTATGTGGGAAGGGGTTGTTCTTGATGTCTCCCTCCTTATCCACCCCCGCAGCACCCTCAACCCTTCCTGCTGTCATACAAGCCTCTCCATTCCGTGGCAGAAAGAGACGAAAAAGAGACAGAAAAGAAGAGAAGGAAAGATCCATTGTTCTCGACATTATACTTGTCTAACGGTGCAAGTAAATGCTTTCTTTATCTTTTTTATTTCTAGTTCACTTCATCGGGCTGCTAGATTGTTCGCTCCTGCTTCCATTTATCAACATTCTCTCTCCTGACGATATACTCAACAACTTAGCCACGTCCGTCTTTACGTGATCATGACAGATTATTTGACAGCACATTTCATTTATCAGCTTGCTGTCCTTACAGAGCTCATCCGATAACAATAGCTTGTCCGATATCAAAGATACAAACATCACAATGCCAAAGACCGGCCAAGACTTTTGTATTATTGGCTTGCTGATAAAAATAATTGCTTCTGGAGGTATTTTGATTTGTGTGGTTTGTATCGGAGATTATCATGACGATATTGGAATCTTGCTGATGTGTATCTATGAGGACACTTCTCTGTTGCTTGTATATTGCTAATCTTCAATGAAAAACAAAGTTTCAAAAATCTAACTAGTTTTATCTTAAAATTCTCGGATTGCATTTGCTTATCGTAAACTGATCACTTTTTTTAATAATACTTAAAAAAAACATTCTTTCATTCACATTACTTTCTCTACTCACTCTTCTACAAGCTATTCTTACAAAAGCTTGTTCTTCTCTCTGTTTCTTCTTAATCGGGATAAACTTTCATTACATTTTTCTTTCCTTGTTTGTTTTGCTTGAAGTTTAACGTTCTTTAACCTGGCAGCTCATATTGGGCAATGAATGAAATGGGTGAATGATGTTCAAACGAACCCGCGTGCTTAGAGGTTAGAGTTATACGACATTCGTCCTTTCAGGATAAGGGAAAACTTCGGAAAAACCCTTATCCGGGTAAATCGCCCTAACCGAGATTCGAACCCTCTCTTGAATGCGAGGCAAATACGCTACTACCACACTACATAGGTGGACTCGCCACACCTTCCGTTGTAGGTAAAAGAAGGATAAAGCGATAGCTATATTTTATAAAAGAGCCGTCGCTACGGTAGAATTTAAATAACAAGACTTCTGACACTTCTTGGAGGGATATGTTCCCATGGCAAAGTCCCCTACGCTGTTGCTCTAGCCAGTAGGGTGCCACCACCCTCCTCACCCTTGGCTAAGAGGCTGAACTTTGAGGGGTAACACATTGCCACGTTGGCGTGGTTTATTGCTGCTCACTAGCTTTACGTTTGTTTGCTATACGGCGCACTGCTAAACAGCTGACACATGCTCTAATACAATGTGGCAACACAGTTCTCTCACTTCTCCTCTTAGAGAGAAATGTCAGGGGTCACAGGTTGTTTAAATGGCACTGTATTCCAGGCTCTCTGCATGACCACGAATATATGTATTTGGAAATTCAAACAAATAACAAAGAATAGCTTGAAAATGTTTAACTAAGCTTTGAAATCTTTAAGGTAATATGCAATTTCCGTCGGATTCTATAGGTGTGTTTACTGGTTTTAGCATAGTTCATACCAAAATAGTCTCTAATAGCACACTTTAACAAACGCAAAGATAAACTGAGTCATCTGAGCATGCCATACCGTCGCACCGGGCAAGGTGGCGCCACGGCAACGCGTGCGGCTCGCATTCGGGAGGTCCCGGATTCGATACCCGGTGATCGTCCACTCTGACCCACGTGTTTTTTGTGATTTCCCCGGGTTGGTAGGCGAGTGCTAGGGTGGTTCATCTTCTACCACGAACTCCTTTGCCCCTCATTTCCTGTACCCATATTTCCCTTGCCATCTATTTGTTTTGTAGGACCAGAAAACGGTTTTCGGCGGGTTGCGGCTATGCGCTCTGTGGTTTCTTCCTGATATCGTCCAGGACTGCTTGGATACCTGTCTCCGGGTGCTTTCGGGCATAAGCTCCTTCATGAGCACCCGGAGGCTCGGGGCTTAATGGGTGGGCACGGACGGTGTTGAAGGCGTTCTATCTGGAAGCATTAGGGACCCCGCCCTTGCTTACGCCCGCCGTCATCCGGATCTGGTCACCCTTCGGGTCTCTCCCCTCATTCCCTCCCAGGGCCACAGTAGAAGCATAAGGGGCTGGATGACCTGTTTGCGGTACTCTGCCCCGGTTTCGGAGTCCCCTTTCGTTCGCCATAAAATACCGGCATAAAGCATAAAAAACATATTCTGGGATTTACATTCGTGGATAAATTGGAGTGATGTTGTATGGCATACATACGAAAGAACACTTACGCTAAATTATTTATTTTCTTTACAGCCCGAGTTACCGATGCAATCAATGCTGAATATTACTCAGTTTTTTTTATACGTGTTCAAAAATCTATGCTCAGTTCCATAACATGGCAATGAAATTAAAACTGAAGAAAGTTACAAGCAAAATAAACAAAGAAAGAAAATGTTGCTGTTATTACCTGCGAAGTTGCACCATAACAGCAATTGTTTTTCACGTTTTTCCCAAAATATATTGTTTTTGTGAAGATTGTTCCGTAATATTCCATACAAATGTAACAATGAGAACTCGGAGTTGTTCGCGATGAACATGAAGGACATGGGCTGTCAAAGTCCCAAGTTCCTCCTCAGGTTCGCTATCGGCCTTCTCAAAGTTTGGAGTTGAGTTAGTTTATTGTGACAGTGGACGCGGGAGGAACATTGTCCCAGAGTTGAGGGAAGATCTCCACCCTTCCTTCCATCGGGTGTAAGCTTCTTTACTATGAGTGATGTAAAGCGTCAAGATAACAAGTCTCTAAGCCTGTGACGTCAGCGTCGTTACAAACTTCCTGAATGATAGCAACTTGTTACGTAGATTCCAGAACTCAAGTTTGCACCAATCTGTTTCACGGTACGTTTTATTGCAGGAGATAAAAGTGAAGACATTTCCTGCAACGGAATTCAAGAAGCAGCCCAATAAAACTGTATTTAATTTGCTTATACAGCGCGCAATCTATTGTTGTGATCAACAACGAATGAATTTCTCTCTCGTTATGCCAGCTTTTACCGAGGAACGTGTTGGATAACATTTCAAAGTAATTATGCCTATTTGATGCAACAATGAACAGTTTTAGCATCAGAATTTTAGCAAAGTAAGATTATTCCTGTCCTGCGCGTAATTCGAGCCCATCCATGTGTGGAATTTCGGCCCTTGCACTCAGCATCGTTAGAAAATTGAGGAGCTACGATATGTAGCGGTCTAGAAAACCACGAAAACCAATGTTCCGTTTTGGAGAAGCGTAGTGCTGACATGTGTATGTGGGCGTGAGGTCGGCAGTTGGGTTGGTAGTCCAAGACCCATAAGGGTTGTAGTACCAGAGATTTAGCTTTTTAAGATTACTTTTAGCCAGAACTAAAACAAGGTTTTTAAAAGTAACATTAAACAATGACACAAGAATAGCCTTTTGTTAATTTTATGTGAATTTTTCTCTTAAATAAGTTTGTATTGTGGCGTGTATGTGTGTGTATTGCCACGCCTGACACATTATTGCGTTGTTGGCGGCAGTATTGTTGGGGTAATTCTTTCGGCTGGGGTTTTGAAGTTCGTCTGGCGTGGCGACTCGCCACCCTCTATTTGGTGATCCTAGCTAGCGGTGGAGAGTGGGGGAAGTGAGCGTTACTTCTTTGTGTTGTGTGTTAGCGTCGCTTTTGGTCGAGTGTTGAATCTGAACGGTTGTATGCAAATTGTGTGAATGTAGCCTTGTGTGTGTAGCTTCTCCCTTCAATTTCTTCCTTTTTTGTCTTTTGTGTGTGATGTAGGGACACCGTGTTTATACTGAATAAACCACAGGTAATGTTATTATTGTGAGATTCTGTGTATTTTTTGTTATAACTATCCAAAGCCTGCTGTAGATTGTGTTGTTTTTTAAGATTCTGGTACTCTTACTACTTCTGCAGCTATGCCTCTCAATGTGTATGCTGGGGTAACTACAATTTAATATGTAGCTGCAAACCTTTTGGCCTCACCCCGGTAAATGACATTTTTGGTACATGCGCCGTGTATGATATAACAGTATCTTATCAAATTCTGAATACTAAAACGATGCATATCATTAATTTAATCTTGTATTTATACACAGAAAACCCTCATGTTGCTTTAAGTGTAGTAGCAAACTGTCCTATTATATGCATCATTGTTATAAAACGGCTAAAAAATCTTGCCTGATAACCTTAAACGATAAGTATGTGGATGTAAAGCGACAAGTCCAGCTTAAAACGACCCCAAACCGTACCTATACCAGATTGACAGCATGATTATTTAGCGTTCGAAAGAAGCTGCATGACAACTCTCTAGATTAGTTACTGTGGCAAACAACCTGAGAAAGATGAACGCCGAGTAGTCATCGAAGTGTCGGAGAGCGGGAAGAAACTTACAATTTCCCGGAGACGGGAATACAAATGGAAAACAGAGAGGTTAAAATGCTGGTTTTTAAATGTGAACATACACAACGCGAGATTTTCGGAGCCTGGGAACACAACGGGAACGTTGGTCCGATTTTATGTTACCCGTTCCTGGTGGTGGTATACTGTTTGCTTATTGAACGTACCTTTCTTCATTGCAGAAGGCAAAGGAAGCCGTAACCCATAGGAGCAGGAACAACTCCCTTTAGCAGCAGGCTTGGGAAAAGAAAATTGCTATGACTCCTGGAAGCTGGACGTGCTTCTACTCTCAGTTTCGTTTATGCTGGCAATATTCAATTTAGTAATAATATTGTTTGCTGAAAAAACTTTGGCGCATTGATCTCCAAGTTGGCAAACCTGAAATATAGTTATCTGTAATCCAGTGATATCCGAATGCGCAAGCTCCATTTCGCATATTTACATTGGTATGTCTACTAATCGGCATGCTTTCCCGTTTTCACCTTCAGTTCGTTGTGAATGTTAACTTCTAAACGCTAAGGTCTTTCGATTTCTCTTATCTTTCTGATTCAGTTCCCTGTTATGGAGTAACCTTAAAAAGCGATAAACTCCAATTATAAAATTGAAGCTAGCGTTATTGCTTCCCTTCTCGTTCTCGATTGACTGTGCATGGCATATTCATCTTCTCGTCCTATCCCAGTTCTGGTTCTCGTTTCAGTTCCCTGATACTTGTTCATCAGGCTTTATGCGCGAATAAAGATATAGACCTTAGTTGTTATACTCTGGCACAGCAGTCCTGAAAATAATGTGATGTGTAGTATTCACGTAACTTTCTCTACTCCTCTTCTATAAATTATTCTTGCGAAGGTTTATTATACTATCTACTTGTTAATAGAGGGAAACATTCATTATACATTTAACTGTAGATATAAGAAGGATGTAGTAGGCTAAATCTATAGTCGGATTTTTAAAAACCGGATCGCTATGAGATGGCTTTGAAATTCCATGCTCCGTGTAGGTCAATGAGAGAAACAAAGAATATATCTGAAATAACTAACGCCACTTGTGTGATTTAACGAGATGTATATATATATATATATATATATATATATATATATTGTAGTAAAATTTTGCCTAGCTCTTACGGTTTATCAGTTATACAAAAGCTATTCAGAATAAAGAGGCTATTCCCAGAAGATTTAAGATCTACATTTTCTTTGTCATGAAGATATTTTAAACATATGTTGTATTAATCCAAATCCTTAGAACCATTTTTGAGAAAATCAAAACTAACGAAATATTTTCCATGCAAACGGTAGTTTGGGATGTGGGAATTTTCCTGAAAGGAAATGTGGGAATTTTCGTTTCACATTCTTGAAAGATATACAGAACATTTCTTCTTCTTCTTCTGCCTTTCAAGGATTAGGCCTATCGACCTGTTCCGGCCTCAATTCCATCATTTAACTGGCTTTTCTATGTACCTCTTTCCTATAGGTTTGTATTGTAAGCCTATCTTTGGAATCCTTCTTTCTACCATACTTTCCAGATGTTCTTTCCATTTTTGTTTTTGTTCTTCTAGTTTATCCTTCACTACAAAAATATTCAGTTATTGTCTAATTACTTCATTAGGGATCCTGTCTAATTTAGTGTAACCGTTAACTGTTCGTAAAACTTTCATTTCTTCAGCGTGAACATAAGTATCCTGCCCAGGATTCGCTGCCATATAATAGAATAAGTAAAGCGATCACCTTGTAAAATAATTTTTATTTCTGTTCGTGTCATTTTTAATGTTCTGCTTATAGTACCATAGACACTCTGATAGTTCTGTAATTTGATGTCTATGACCTTATCCTGGTTAAAAGTAATGTAACTTCCTAAATAGTTAAACTGCTGAACTTGATCCAAGACCCAATTTTCAATTGCTATTTTATATCTTACTGGGTATTTCCCATGGAATGCCAATGTCTTCGTTTTATTTATTGATATCTTAAAATTATATTCCTTTCCAATTATATTTAAAAGATGGATTGATTTTTGTAGTTCATTTTCAGAATTTGCAATTAATACAATATTGTGAACATATAATAGTATGTTAATGTATTCATTCTTGGTTATGTATATTCCTCTTGGTGCTCTTTCTCTGCATTTTCGGATAGCGTCATCCATATAGATACTGAACATAAATATCAAATTTTGTATTCAACAGATTCTTCGTCTTTGATTTAGTTTTTGACACACGGACACCACAGAGATCCCCTTCTAAATTTTTATTCAAGGAGCCTAAAAGCGATGAAATCTCGGTATCAAATCTCTGGATGAAATTTAATACTACTTCTACTTACTATGGATAACTAATAGTGGAATAATGAATAAAGTTTATGTACCTTCAATCACGGCGGCGCCGTGGCCGAGTGGTTAGACCGCTCGCCTCCTCTCACCAAGGCGGTCCGGGTTCAATCCAGAACCGCATGCAGGATTTCTGGTGGTCAAGCGGCGTCTGGGCGAGTTTTCCCCGGCTTCTCCGATTTCCCTTTCATTCCACCAATTGCTCCATCACTACCTTTGCTTTCATTCTTCTTACCGTCATTTCATATCATCTCCTTCCTTGCTCTCATATCAGGCTTCGGGCTGATCACCCATAGTATTTAATTCCTGGAGGGTATAAGGCCTAACAACGGGAGGATAAATAGAGAAGGAGGAAGTATGTTTAATCCCTTCTGTGGTAACGATTCCAAAATAATGAATTTGTTGTCCCTTGATTAATAAACACAAACTGTCACAGTTTTTATTGAAATGAATCCTCACATTCTCTTGTAAATGGCTAATTTCCGGACCAATTTATTGCAAATGTTTGACTGTCTTAGTCTTTACTTCTCATCCATATTTTAGACCATTGTTTTTGAAACGTTCTATACTTGCGTGAACTCAGAAAGAAAAGGAAAGACAAATATAAAACAAGAAGGGTAATTATATTTCCCCTTTATAGAGCCTTATTTTTGCTTCAGAATGGAGTAATATCTATTACTAATAACCTAATACTCAATATTCCAATGCTCTATACACTCATCACTGCTGTAATTCGTATAACATTTTATGTCAACGTTCCAATTACTTACAAACCCTTCTCTCACTTCAGGCGTTTTATGGGATGCACTGTTGACGTAAAATGATGATAGTATTGACAAGAGCAAAATCGTTGAGGTTTAATTTTATTAAAAGCTTCGACTAAGAAGTGTTTTTGCTCCCGCTCTTCTGAACGTGGGATTCTCTGCAACGATTGGAGGTTGGAATTTCCAGCTCTGAAAAAGAGAGAACGTCAAGTCTCTTATTACAACCAATTCGTTAAATTAAGTTTAAATTATAATAAAGTACAATAAATGTTGAGGCATATGCGTATAAGACGAAAAAAGTCTACATGTCTATGCAATGCTTTCAGTAATTAAGGATGGTAACTTATTGCTTCACCATTTATTAAAGGATTCATAGAGAATTTATAGACAAAATTATTATTTTCTCTACCCCCTCTAGTAGCAGTGAGGAAACATTGGAATAAAAATAGTTTTCAGCATCCTTAAGCCAAATTCACAATTCATACTTTTTTTGAGGGGTAGAAATGTTAAAACGTGTGAAGGTATTTATATATGCGCGTATATTTTTGAACAGCATGGACGACCAAGAAACATTATATTAAAATCTAAACTGGTTTCAGTCAGGCATCTTTTGTTATTTCATGAAATGTCTGCTAATCTATTGCAAACCTTACTTGGAAAATCGGCTAAAACAATTGCAATTACAGTCTCGCAAGTTTTAGATAAATCTTGAAGCAGTATTTCATTGCTTATAATATAATTGAGATTCTGAGTGAGGCTAACTGCGGATTTCCGTGAATTCCGAAAGAGTAAGTCAAGCTTTTAGACACCCTTGGCGTGGTCACCACCCGCTACTCAAAAGAGAAGCCAAACTCTACATAGCGTCATACTGGCTGGGTTCGAGTCTAAATGTAAACCCCGTAGCGCGTGGGTACAAATTGGTGTAAATTGAGGAGAAACGTGAAGCTCGTTCTCTAGTATTTTGTTGACTTCGGCGAGTATACATACACTATGTGATCAAAAGTAGCCAGACACCTCCACAAACATACATCTTACGTGCATTGTGCTGCCACCTACTGCCTGGTACTCATTATCCGCGACTTCAGTAGTCATTAGACATCGTGAGACAGCAGAATGGGACGCTCAATGGAACTCACGGACTTCGAAGTGGTGAGGTGATTGAATGTCAGAAGTCTGTACGCGAGATTTCCACACTGCTAAACATCCCTAGGTCCGCTGTTTCTGATGTGATAGTGAAATGGAAACGTGAAGGGACATGTACAGTACAAAAGCGTACAGGCCGACCTCGTCTGTTGACTGACAGAGACCGCCGACATTTGAAGAGGGTCGTAAAGAGTAATAGGCAGATATCTATCCAGACCATCACACAGGAATTCCAAACTGCATCAGGATCCACTCCAAGTACTATGGCAGGCGTGAGGTGAGAAACCTTGGATTCCATTGTCGAGCGGCTGCTCATAAGCCACACATCACGCAGGAAAATGCCAAACGACGCCTCGCTTGGTGTAAGGAGCGTCAACATTACACGATTGAACAGTGACAAACCGTTGTGTGGGGTGACGAATCACGGTACAGAATGTGGCGATCCGATGGCAGGGTGTGGGTATGGCGAATGTCCGGTGAACGTCATCTGCCAGCAATTCGGGGATGGCGATTGCATCTTTCAACACGATCGAGCACCTGTTCATACTGCACGGGCTGTGGCGGAGTGGTTACACGACAATAACATCCCTGTAATGGACTGGCCTGCACAGAGTCCTGACTTGAATCCTATAGAACACCTTTGGGATGTTTTGGAACGCCGACTTCGTGCCATTCCTCACCGACCTATATCGATATCTCTCCTCAGTTCTGCACTCCGTGAAGAATGGGCTGCCATTCCCCAAGAAACCTTCCAGCACCTGATTGAAAGTATGCCTGCGAGAGTGAACGCTATCATCAAGGCTAAGGGTGGGCCAACACCATATTGACTTCTAGTATTACCGACGGAGGGCGCCACGAACTTGTACGTCATTTTCAGTCAGGTATCCGGATACTTTTGATCACGTAGTGTATATCCATCGACGCTCCCATGAGCACGTGTTCAAAATGTAAGCATGATAAGTTAATTAAAGGTACTAATATTCGGGGAAGATTTAAATATTTGAATCGCCGTAACAATTGGGAGCGAGTTTTGTTTTTATTTAATGAATGGGAAAATAAACTTACGCCACTATTCCCGTAAAGCCCTCAGTTAGCCTTTGCTCCGAGAACATTTTTGCGTGTAAAGTGAGTCATCAATAAACTGTGAATCAACACAATCGTGGTCTTCATTCCAACGTGGTAAACCTAGTTACCCTTCAGTATAAGAGTTACTCATCGGGCATTTGAGCAAGACAGCCTCAATGTGTCACAAAAATCAATGTGTGAACAGTAAAACCAGTTGCTACTCGTAATATAAACTGGAGTTGGCCAGTAGATTGGTAATCATCAACCAAGTCCAGTATCGCATCAAACGTGTTCATTTAAAAATTATGTTAACTGCATATAGAGAGATGTCCCCATGTTTGAGATCCTTTAAGCTCTAAAGGATGCATCCGTCCAATGCCGGATGGGAAATTCCTCCAGATATGGTGCGGTGGTTCGAATAATAGAACAAGGACACCGAAGATAAATCTTGTTAATATATGTGGGACTATAATAAAGTTAGAAATAAGATAACTGCTAAGAAGCATAGAATTAAAATTGTATAAAGTAACTGCCCATACCAACATATGCATGTGAAACTGTATGTTGAAAAGGTCAGGTTAGAAGAAGATGTGTTACATTCATATCGCTTTCACCCTCTATCGCTTATTAACGGTATACAAATTATTCTTAAAAAGTTTATTCTGTTGAATTCATTTTAATCGAGATAAACCTTTCCGGAAATAGCTGAAATACACATTTCATTGCAAGTATAAAAGGAATAGTGGTAGTCAAATATTTTAGAACTGGACGCTATATGCTAGTTTAAAAAATTCCATACTCTTTCCATGACATTGCGAGAAACAACTTACAATCGACAGGACTTTAAAAGAATGGAGTATTGAACAATTGGAACCATTAATAACGGATATATCCGAAATTTCTGATGCCACAAAAGTTATTTGAAATAAATTGTGTGTTTTAAAGATATTTACATATTTTGTGCAGTACGTTTTGTCTATCGCTTAACGTTTAACAGCTATACAGGATTATAGAAAATTTCTTCCGAATGAAGTGGACTTCACACACTATTTTCAGAAAATTCAAGATATATATTTTATTTTCCATGTAAATACCTTTCATATACAGTATTTTAAAGAAAATAGAGCACGTTTTTAGAAAATAAAAAATTCATAAAATGGTCTCATATAAAGGATAGTTTATGGTATAGGGATTTTCTTGAAAATCTTCGTGTCGCGTCTTTTGAAGGTACTGAACCTAAATACCAAATTCGGTATTCATACGAGCTTTCGTTTTTGAGTTAGCTGTTACAGACAGACATAGACACACACATCACACAGAAACACACACACAGACAAACTACACACGAATATTTTTCTGAAATGCTTTTTTTGGGGGTTCAGTAGGTCTCAAAATACACGATTTCGGATGATATCTCGACAATTAATTTTTTGGTGAAATACAATACTTTCCTTACTTTACTGTACGTAATAGAGAAAGTAAACATAGAGACACCCAAAATAGATTTCCTCCGTCCTGTAACAGGTTAAATGCTATCAGATAAAGAAACATAACGAAGACATAAGAACAGAACTACATATATGAAACCTCACAGAAAGAATTAAAGAATTACAAAAAAATGGTAGCATCATCTTTAGAGAATTTTAACAGATAGACCACCCAAAATTATATTCAATTACTAGTAACAGGAGAAAAAAAAAGAATAGGCAGACCAATAATCAGTTTATCCTGTTTGTTGACTAGAAATAGGCTAATTCCAAAAAGGAGAAGAAGAAATAGGTATATGACATTTTGAAATGTGTAGTTTGTATCCACTTAAATAGATTTAATGGCCGTCAGATTTGCTTAAAAATCAAAGTTAGTGACATTGGAGTGCTATATAACACAGTGTCAGAATACATGACTTCTACTTTGAGCATTCTGTATAAAACATTTCATTTTCATGAGTTGGCCAAAGCATAAGTTTTATTTTTCTTAAAAAGTGTCTCAAACATAAGATGTTTTATTCAATACTGTTGGAGGTATTTTTGAGAAATAAGGAACAGGAAAGTATTCTATTTAAATGATTGTTTGTGTTGAGACGTTTTCTTTAAAAACCTTCGCTTTACATATTTAAAAGTTATCTTATTTAAGTATGACATGTGGCACAATAAAAATAACCCTTAAAAACAAAACAAGAAAAGAGACAATTATTAAATTTTATAAAATGGCCACACCCATATGTTTATATGGTAGAAAAGGCTGGACTTTAATGAAAAGAGGTATAAGCAGGATTCAAGCAACCGAAATGAGATTTCTGAAGTCAGTAATGGGAGTGACGAAGGTTGATGAAATGAAAGTAAAATGGAAACAATAAGACAGGAATTATACATATACAATATAAACAAAAGAATAGCAGATTTTAGAAATAAATGTCCGGAACACGTACGACGCATGCCAAAAGGAAGATTTCCAAGAAGAGATTTAAGGTATACCTAAACTGAAAGGTTGAAGAAACATAAGAAAACCTACCAAGAGATGGCTGGACCAATGTGGAGATGTATCAGGTTAATAAGTCTAATGCAACAGAAGAAGAAGAAGGAGCATGAATTTTGTTATTTACCGGAGTTTTATTTTCTCATTATGCTGCTCAAAGCTTTGTAGGAACACCTACCTCCATTCAGTATAAATAAATTATGTAAAAGAAAAATACTACAGCACATAAAAATAACTAGAATAGAATAATCAAGAGAGTAAGAGAGAATAGAGAATGAGAGAACATATAGGAATAGTAAATAAGTATGTATATAGTTAATGTTATATAATGTTAATTATATAATGTATAATATCATGTATGCATTGAATATTGTAAGGCGTAGAGTTTGTACAGGAAGCTGGATAAAATGTAAAGGTGGTAATTAGCAACCGGATCACACAAGGTAGCTGGGGAAAAAACCCGTCACCAGACACCAGGCTAAATAACTGACTATAGGACACACGAGTTAGGATAAATAGTGACTGAAGACAGGTTATATCAGAAAGAGAGGAAGAGATAACGAGATAACTCGTAATTCTCAAAGTAGATAATATATTTCAAGAAAAATACATGGTTGATTTTATTTTCATAAGACGCCCAACAAAATAGCCAACGAGTTAGCGGGAAAATTAGCAGAGTATAAAAGGAGGACAATTCCGAGAAACGTTCTTCCAATTCTGATCTTTAAGAAGTCCGCTTCACAGCTATATTTAGGAGTGGAAGGCGTGTGAATCAGATGCCGACCCAACTTAGATCGTGATAGACTAGCGAGGAATTAACGGAAAATAATGTATAAACCGGGGAATTGCAAATTGGTCCGGACCTTTATAATATGTAACTGTCTAGCAGCCTCATTATTATTCTTTATTTAACTGGAATAACAGTTTTATTCAACTGTCATTACCAGAAGAGAGATAAGAATAGCTAGGTAGATATAGACAATTTAGGCCAACAACCACGACGACGAAAAGAGGAACAGCGAACCTCGAGTAAGCATCACGGACTTCTCTAGCACACCGCTACGGTCGATATTGCCCGATACCGCTACTGATTGGACACTCAGACATACAAATACATGAATGTTTCCCTAGTATCTTAATGATTAAGGTGGTGTCAAAGCCTATATTTTCGGTGAAACTTCGATATTAAGTTTTTGAGGCGAGACATTTGAAATAACTAAAAAGCAGTAGATAAAGTAAAAAAAATTCTGATGTGTTGCATTCACATGACTTTCTCTACTCACTCTTCTATAACATATTCTTAGGAAAACTTATTATTGTATTTATTTATTATCGAGATAAACATGCCTTTACACATTTCGTTGTACATATAAGAAGGATACAAAAGGCTAAAGCGATAGTCAGACTTTTAAAAGTGAGGCAGTATTTTTAACACTTAAATAATTTCAGTCAAATTATATAATATATAAATTCAATAACAGCCCGCCATAAAGCAATATGTGTATGTAACAATATATAAAAGTGTATATTACAGTCAATATATGTTTATATTATTGTATACATGTTTAATAATGTTATGCGAATGTATTACGTAATTTAATAATGTAGGAGCTGTGAGAAATAGATCAAAGGTTGCTAACAATGAGGTAACCTTGAGACAATAATGCATTTGAAAGTTTAACAATGCTACTTGTAATTCTTGGAAAAAATAATGTAATTTTTGGGACAGTTTATAAAATAGCCAATCAACAACCAGAAAAAGCTTTAGTTAAATGAAGGTATTCTATTGGACTAGGATTAGTCAATCAGAAACTAAAATGAAGCAAAATTTGCAAATGCAGAAGTCAGTTGGTTGTAGACAGTGTTCCTAACCGGACGCGAGATGCGTCCTCGAGAAGTTTAATACGTATTCAGTGAGAGACAAAAATAGTTTACGTGTTAAAAAGTGCAAGTAATTAATAAAAAAAATCTCACAGCTCTCGCTATATCAGTGAAGTGTTATTTAAATCGTGTCAAGCATTAATAAAAGGAGTGAAGTAAAATTATAATCTGTGTAAGCCTACATTCTTCAGTTGCACCACTCCCTGCTAAGACATTCATGTCTCTAAAAATATAAATACTGACGCAGCCGAGGCAAACATAAATATATAATAGTTAAAGAAACAGTCAAAATTACAAAGTTAATATTTTTTAAACATTTTTGGGGCGAAGGCTACCGGAAACTTTTTACCATACGTGCGGTTGCAACTACTTCAAGTTCGGCTCCCTAAAGTCGAAATATAATACACATTCTTCAAACTGGCTTTCCATACGTAGCAGCAACAAATCCTTCTTCAAATTGGCTCCCAAAGTGTGGGGCAAATAACAATACAACAAAATAACATCTTCAAAAGGCTAATTGCTATATGGTGGCTTTATTATTAGAGAAAAGTGTGCCCGAAAAGGCATTCATTTATTTTTATATTATTCCTTTGAGTTTTCACTAATTGATTTTGTTGCTTTTAAGCACACGATTATATAAGTTGCAAATCTGCCCGCACATAGAGCATACACACATGCTTCATCTGGGGTATGGAATCTTTTGCTGTTACTAATTTTGTGGTGGAAACGTATAAGCCAGCCTGGCTATTACTGTTCTTTGGTCTTACCAATCTTTTGTCCATTCCCTTTCTATCGTGGCGCTGGCCCCATAGAGGTCGGGGTGAATTTTTTTCTCTCTTACTTCTTCTTATCCTTAGCAGTTCTTGATAAGGGCCGGTGGATGGCAGGAGATGCTTGCTTCTCCAATGAAGAAAGACTGCTTCATGAGTTCATAAGCTAGCCTTGAGGGGGCCGATTTCGCTATTCCCATTGTTCTCTCCAGGAAGCTTGCCTTGACCATTTCGATCCTTTTGAGGTCCGTGACAGTGAGTTTCTCCCATATAAAGCTTATTCCATAAGTGGCTATGGGTTCTATGCTGGAGTAAAAGAGACCCATTGCAGTTGATATTCGGGTTATGTGTTCGATTCTGTATATAGCTCTGATTGCTACTGATCTTTCCTGTATATGAGTGCTGAAGGAGGCCGATGTTGTTTGCAGTAATTCCTAAATATTTGTATTTTCCTACAACTTCTAAAGCCTTCCGGCTAGTTTTATTGTATCTTCAGGTGGTGATTTTTCACCTTTCTGGAAAGTCATTTGCACTGTTTTGTTGTTGTTTATAGTCAGCTGGTTTGCTTCTGTCCATGTCATCGGCATACATTATTATTGTGGTTTTTGTTTCTCGGATGACTGGCGATGTCCGCTGACAGTATGTTAAATAAAATTGGGCTAATGCGATCACCCTGGAGGACTGCATTTTCCTGCTTGATTTTTTCAGATCTGGCTATATTATTTGTCCATATATAAACATATGTGTGATGGCTTTGAAACTCATGTTCTTTGCATAACCACGAGAAAAAACAAATAGCGACTTTCCACTTGAAAAAGCATAAGTATTTTAAAATTAAAACCAATAATAAATAGTATCTCGGAAGCAGTTTTTATTTGACCTAAACTGTGTACTTTAACAACATATACATTTTTTGTGTGATTTTGTCTATCTCTTAGTGTCCATCAGTTATACAAATCATTAAGAATGAAGAACACTTCACAGTTATTCGCAGAAAATTCAAGAAATACATTTTGTTTGTCACGTTTGATATTTAGGCAACTTTTCGTTCTTGAGCTATGCGTTCACAGTCAAGACAGATAGAGAGTAACACATTCACAAACATACATAAACCTCTAATTTTTACTTTCTCTGCGTATAGTAAGTAGGGGAAGTATTGTATTCACCTATAAATTCGATACCGAAAATACACATCTTGAGGTGCCCTGAATCCAAATAAAGCATTTTTGGAAACATGTCCGTGTCTGTCTGTCTGTGTCTGCCTATCTGTCTGTATGTCTGGATCAGCATAACTCAAAAACGAAAAGTCGGATAAATACCAAACTTGGTATTTAGGTCCAATATCTTCCAAAGATGCGACACAAAGATTTTCACAAAACCCCTCAACCCAAACTACCCTTTACATGGAAAATGTTTATTTTGATTTTCTAAAAATGGCCCTAACGATTTTGATTTAAATAACATATACTAAAGATATTTACACGACAAATAAGATGTATATCTTGAATTTTCTGAGAATAGCATATGAAGTCCTATTCATTAGGAGGGAATAATGTATAATATTCTATAACTGGCAAATGTTAAACAATAGACGAAAACGTACTACACAGAAAATGTAGATCTCTTTAAAACACACAATTTATTTAAAATAAGTTTTTGTGACATAGGTCATTTCTGAGATATATGAGAATTGTTCATTTCTTGGTCATTTTAAGTCCTTTAAAAATCAGCTGTTTCTCGCGATAACATGGATGCAGTATGGAACTTTAAGGCTAGTATATAGCGTTTAGTTCTTAAGCATTTGACTGTTACTGTTTGCTATCTATAACGAAATGTGTAATGTATTATTTCTGCAAAGGTTTATTTGGATTAAAATGTAGTAGATAGAAAAATTAGCTTGAGTAAGAATTATTTGTGTACCCACCAATAAACGATAAAGGATAGAGAAAGTCATGTGAATGTATCGCATCAGAATTTTTTATAAAAATGTGTTTTTTTTAATTCACAGAGCCTCAAAATGTGCATTTCCGGAGAAATATAGGTATGGAATTTTTGGGTGGAATGCAGTAGAGAAAGTACAATGATCTTGTTAAAATATATAGTTATATCTAATCGACATTTGTTTCGTGGCAGTAGGTATTTCCGGAATATTCGCTGTGATGTGCTTACTTTTCAGATTAAAGCTGTTTGATTTGCAATATTGTGGAATGTACTACTGAAGAGGTTTTAAGAAACGAAGTGCTGTCGTGTTCCGCCACTGCATTTATTCAACTTAGTTTTGCTACTTGCACTGTGCACTCCCATTCAGAAGAGAGGTTTGGGGGTACAGTTTTCCTCCTTCCGCAGAGTGCGACTCCAACAATAGGCACAGAGATAGTACTAGAGTGGAGGGGCGACTTGCAACTTATCTATGAGCACATTTCCATGGTAACACACACATACGCTCCAATATTGTTCAGAGAGGGAGGGAAGAGGAGAGGGGAATCGATGTCAACATGCCATTCTCATCATAAAAATCTACCCGGCTCACGTTTTGCAGTGTGTTCGCTTCACAGTAAGTCCCAAAATGACATTCAAATGGACTTTACGTAAGTGCTACAAGAACACTGAATACTGCACGTTCATTTTACATCTTTGGGTTTTAGGTAAGTGACTAGTTCATGGTTTGCAGTCTGCTCCCTTTACAGTAAAAGCTAAAATTGGGGCAATGTTTTCAGTTTCCTCCTTTTTTTGCTCAATGCGTATCCTAACTGGTTAATGTCGTTTGTTTGCTCATACGCACCGAGCGCCGCGGTAACGTGTGCGACTCGCATTTGCGAAGTCCGGGTTCGATCCCCGACGACTCCGCAATCCGACCTGTCGGTTTTTCGCGTTTTCCCCGGTCGGCAGTCGAATTCTGGGGTGGTTCCTCTTCTGCCACACTTTCCTGCCCCTCAGTTCCTGTACCCATCTGCTGGGCGATGGCTGTACGCTTTGTAGAGGTTTCTCCCCTGGCAGGACTGCTCAGTTAGGACCAACCTCCGAGTGGGCTTCACAAGGGGGGACCGCACGGAGTTCGGAGGCTTTTGGGTGCCCCGGCAGCCCTCGGATGCGTTCGATCTGGAAACGTTAGTGAGCCCGTCCATGCTTACGCCCATCGTCATCCGGACTAGTCGCTCTTCGGGTCTCTCCTATCCCTCCTTCTCAGGGCTCACGATAGAAGCAAAAAGGGCCTTGCGGTACTCTGACCCGGATACGGGAGCCCCTCCATTCGTCCGTACCTTTATTATTTCCTCATACGCCCCATTAAAACGTATACATACACGCGTGCGCGCGCATAAGTACCTACACCATACACACGCACATACACACACATATATACACATACACACATACACACACACCCACACACACAAAGACCGTTTTCTAAGAAGACTTTTTGAATTGAGGCAGCCTCAATCGCATGTATTTGCGATTAAATCTCAGTATCGAATTTTTGGAAGGAATGCAAATATCTTCTCTACCTACTATATACATGGTAAAGAAAGAAATAAAATATAAGCTTACTGTAGAGTAAATGCCAAAACAACAATCAAACTGGCACTACAGTAGTTGTCCATCACTGCGAGTCGGTTGCGGAATTTAGTGTCGTGTCCGTATGTTACCATGGTAGCTCAAGCTGGTCAGACCAGCTGCACAGAAAGCCAAGATCCGTGGTTCAAATCCAGGCTGTAGCGTTGAGTTTTTCAGTCTCATTCTGCCTACTCTAAGAAAAGTTAAAACTTACTGGGATATAGAATTTATATCAAATATGGTTTTGCATAGCATTAGCGTTTTCCAAATATTTGTATTCTGTAATTATTACCAGCTTGAACTTTACTTTGACGTATCTGAAAATGTGACAGTATTTTTGGATTATTTCCTCAATAACAAAAATAGGTTTGTGATGCATACAGTAGTTGTCCTGCATCTTGCATTGTTTAAAATAGATTATATTGCCTATTTGGAAACCATTCGAAAGTTAATATGACTATTCAAATTCATATGACATAAAAATTTAATTTAAAGTAAAAAAATCCCAACATTTGCAGTAAGTTCAGAAGTCAGTCACTTTAAAAATGTAATTATGCTAAAAATACACTTTTTAGACAGCATGGCCTAAAACTAGAACTTCTAACACAGAGCACACGAGCTAAAAGCGTTAGATTATTGCACTAGTACCATAATCTTCAGTGTGACCAACTTTGGTTTTAAGTCCAATCACATAGCAATTACCCTTTGTATTTGCACATGTTTAATAACTCGACTTGGTTTTATTTTTCATTATGTCTTTTTTATATGGTTAATTTCTCATGGCGCTCGCTTATCTGTTCGCAATACAAATCGTCATACTTAAATGTGTCGCAATTCGTTGTAGACCTTATATTGGCAGCTTTCTTTGATCTTACTATTGGGGTTGAGGATCTTTGATCTTACTCTTTTATCTACCTACATAAAGATAAAAATGGCGGAAATTATGCCTTCAGAAGAAACTGAAATGGAAGGGAAATTACAGAAGCAGTAGGAAGAATAACACTAGAAGTACTTACCCAAAATATCCAGAAAGCAATATGATATAACATGTGATCGCTTTATTGTCTGTCTGTCTGTCGTCCTCCGTGGTATTGTGGATACCATACTAGCCTCTAGTTCCCGAGGTCGCGGGTTCAAACGCGGCGGAGGGTGATGTATTTTTTCGGGCGTGAAAATCCTTAGCATGGCTTCTTTCGGAAGGTAAGTAAAGCCGGTGGTCCCATGTCGTAGATTTACGGCACGTAAAAGAACTTCAAGCCTGTTAAAGAGGCCTCTGAGCAAAATTATCGGTCTTTCACGCCCAATATGGAATGGGACGCTAAGGACCATAGTAGTGAAAGAGCGTCCATTAAGAAAGAAAGAAAAAAATCTTCATTGTCTGGTGTAAGACAAAACACAGTGAAAATAATTTCACTGAAAATGACTGCTAGCGAATCGATAAAACATCTCACATCTCGCTTTTTTAACTCATTTCTCTTGTTTCCAGAACGCGCTCTAAACATGATCTCTGTTAGTTTCACGAATCAATATAACATTATTTATATTTTACAAATTTTAAACAGCAGTATGAGCCACACGTTTTAAAAATGGTTTTATTTTGCTCGTAGGGTTGCCGTAGGTCTTCGTTTCCCAAGCATTCCTACTCGCAAAATAAAACGCTACTTGTTCCCCTTGTATCATTATCTACTATTATGATAACATCTAGAGCATTTTTATGGACAAAGACACGCATGAGTCTTTGGCTTCTTCTTGCAAACAGCTCTTACAGTCTTGCTAGCGCCTCCTTAATGATGGTAGCCCGTTCTTTTCTAATTTCTGCCATGCAAATCCCTCTCCTTACAATCCAACCATCTTAATCTTGGTCCTCCCCTATCTCTTCTCCCTTCAGGTTTGCCTTCAAAGTTGTTTTTAACAGATCTTCCCCATCCATCCTAATCACGTGCCCAACCTATTCAATTCTTTTGGCTTTAACAAGTATTACTACATTAGGTTTTTTATATAGCATATTTAGTCCCATATGTGCGTACTCCCTGCCCCTTTCTATTCTTTATCGGTCCATAAATTTTCCTCAAGATTTTCTTTTCCCATCTTTCCAACTGTGATTTTATACGTTCTGTGATCACCCACGTGGTCGTGTCCCTAGCGCAGTGGTAGAGCAGCTGCTTACTAAGCGGGAGACCCGGATTGGATTCCTTGCACCAGCTTGGGGGATTTTCTTCCTCTGGGAGACCTGGCCTGGGGTGCACTCAGCCTCGTTAGGTACCTGAGGGTCCAATTGAGGAGCTATTTGATTGAAAAGTGGTGGCTCCAGATTGAGGACACATACCGGCTGGGAGGGACCCTGGACGCTAACCATGTTCCACTCTCCAGTACTGCATCCCGCTCATGACGCCTGTTGTGCACAGAGCTGGAGGTCGCAACGGCCGGGTTGTAGGCCCTGGCTCGGCAACGGGCTATGGCGCCACGAAGTATTTTTTTTTTGGTCAATACCCATTTTTCACATCCATACATCTCAACAAATTGCACTGGGTTTAATTACATAGTTTATATGACTTTTAAGGGAATAACTTTTCCTCTAGGGACAAAAATAACAAGCTTTTAAGATTTTCCAAGTTTATTTTAAACAAATTTTCAGTTTTGTACCGACAAAAAACTTTTATTACCCACAAAACTGTTCAATTGATGATTTAGAACACCATTATGTACAATACAAAAGCCCTTAGCTTTACATGGTTTTCTGAATTTTTTATTCTATGAAACTATTTACGTCATTTCTTCAGCATATTTCAAGATAGTTCCTTGGAAGGGATATTGCTCTCATTGAGGTCAATAAACTGAATTTTAGTTTTATCTTTAATAAAACAATGTAGCAATTTCGAACTCAAACAACTCGCACATTGCACGTACAAAGTTTAGCTACTGAGATTGAGTTTATAGATTCACATGTGACCAGCTACCAATTCACAGACATCCATTTTTATAGAGCAATTTTTATAGAATTGAACTCAAATCATGGCGGATAACTAATAAATAAATAAAGTAGTAAAATTCGTACTTTTAACCATGCGAGGCAGCCGTTTACCACAAAGTATGCTGAAAATGACCACGTCTCCGCTTGGACGTGTAAACTAACGGTATACACTTGGACACACGTTAAGTGTATACTTTCAACCTATGGCCACCGCACGGGGCTCGCGCGCCGGCCGCCACCGCTGGGACTCCCGCCGAAACAGTTATAATAGTCCCACAACCATCTCACGTTCTCATATTTACAGTCACAATTGCAATGGTAAAAAGCACATATCTTATCACAGGAGATGTTGGAAATGTTGTCCTTCTCTACCCAAATTTTCTGGCTTCTTTTCAGGAAATTTTCATATACACTGGAGAGCTGAATTTCAGAAATTGAGTGAATTTCTCGCCGGTTTTCTTTTAATTCTATCAATGCATGGGGTTTGTTGCGCACATCCTATTTTTCAAGTTTCCTCACAGATAAAAGTCAACATACAGTTAAAGCAGGTGATCGCGAGGGACATAATTCGTTTCTGATTACCTTATGTAAAATGTTCCTGAATTAAATTTAATGACCCATCAGCTGTATGCGGGGTAGTGAAGTCTTGGAAAAATCCAGACTGAGATTCAAAATCAGTCAGCTGTTCAAATAATGGTATAAGTCATTCCCGTACCCCTCTACATTTATTGCTTTGTCAAAAACTTTAGATTCCATTATTCTGTGCGCATTTACTGCACACAACTTTGCGTTATGCAAGGAAATATTGAGCATAAAATTGGGTTTCTCTGTACAATGGAGCTATGATAAGTAGAAATAAGTCAACTGTAATTAGGATTTAAGGCATAATAAACTCCGATGCGTTAGGATAACACGAATTTCTCTATCCATATATCTCTATATATTATATCGTTTAAGTATAAAACTGATTCTTCTGTTCGTGTCACGTTATTCATGAGAAATATTTGTCTAAAACGATTTCAAATTAAAGAATATTAACTCCTTTAATTGAGTAGGTTATATAGCATGAATGAATGAAACGAGTAATATGAAGCTCAAACGAACTTTGAATTAGCAAACATTCGTCTTCTGAGAACAAGAGAAATCCTCGAAAAAAAAACATTATCCAGCAACTATAATGATTCGAGGTTCACATTATTATCAACGCGGGACTTCTTAAATGAGGAGCATAAACGCTACCATCTCAACACGGAGATGGGAACTTGATTTTCGTTACATCAAAACTGCAGAAATCAACCTCAGATATTTGTATTGCTCTCTAAGGCTAAGGAAAAGAAAGCTGAAGAGTACAAATCTTCCTGAAGACACACTTCAACCTGCAAAGGTATAAATGTATGTATACTATTCATCTCAATATCTAAAATATACCAGGTGGTTCATCGGCTCCAAAACACATATAGACAACCATTCAGACAGGAGAGAACACGAATGGTTTTATATGTGGAAGAGGCAATATGAATGAGAATGCCACTCTTGCATAGAAAATATATAAGGGAAACTCAATAGGGCTTTATTCTGATTGGAAAACCAGTACAATTGTAGCGCAGATGGGCTACCTGGTACAATAATTTCATTAGAACAATTAGTAATTTTTAAGAAAATAAAACATAACAAACCTTTTTTCATATAAAGGGTACTTGGGGTGGGGTATTTTCTTGAAATCTTTGTCATCATTCTTAAAGGCTGTGATAATTAATTGTTCGTTCACACATGCCTGTGCATTTGAAGTTGTAAAGGTAGAATCAGACTGAAAAGTTAAATTCCGGGATTTGAACCACAAATTTCCGGCTTCTCTTGCTGTTGCTCTAACCAACTGAGCTACCATGGGAACATGATGCTGTAACGATAAATTCTCCAGCTGACTGACATTTTTCCCGCTAAACCACAAGACGTTCTCATTCCAGTTATGGCATTGAATTATTCAATCTGATTCTACATTTTCAACTTTAGCCTGCACACGGTATGTTTGGAAGAACAATTATCATGATTGACTTAATACAGGTACCGAGCGGGATGACTCAGGCTATAATGTCTGTGGTCCGCATTCGGTCCCAGGTTCAAATCCCGTGGGCCGACCAATCTGACGAGGTTTTTTCGTAGTTTCCATCAGCCGCCAAGGTAAATACCGGATTGAATATTTTATACCACGATCCAAAGTGCCACTTTAATTCTAAAACAATAGTAAAAATGAAAAATGGCCGTAACAGCGAATGCTGTGCCATCTATCCACAGTCAATGAAAGCAGGTAGACTGGACGGCACACTAATGCCATCTGAACAGCACAAGCAGAAGATCCGGTTACTATGCACTAGGGTCTCGGTAGACACGCGACGAAACATGATGGCATGGTTGCAGGGATGAGACCTAGAAGACTGACTGCCTTTCTATATGAAAGCAGTTAGACTGGACGGCACCCTAATTGTCATCTGCTCGGTACGAAACGGAAGATCCGGTTGCTACGCGCTAGGATATCTGTGGACACGTGACGAAGCGACTGGCTACAGGGATGGAACCTAGAAGGCTAACTGTTCGCCACACATCGATCTTAGAGTTATCCACTAGCAGATCCGTTGCTATATAACCTTGCAGTTAAAGCGATGCAATAGAAATAGAGTAATAATATTAATTAATAGAGGTAAACTTGAACGATATCGTAAGTCGCAACTGGGGTACTTTATCTCAAAATGAATTTCAGAACGCCCTATGATTTAATTACAAAAATCTGATGTGTTACATTCATATGACCTTCTTTACCCCCTATCGTTTATTAGTGACTATACAAATTATTCTTACGAAATTTTATTTTTCTATCTAGTTCATTTTAATAGAAATAAACCTTTCAGCTACATTATACATTTTGTGATAAATAGATGCAAAGGGACGAGTGAAAGTCAAATGTTTTAAAATTGGACGCTATATGCTGGCCTTAAAATTCCACATGTTTTCCATGATATCGAGAGAAATGACTGAAAATCGACAGGACTTTAAAAGAATGGCTAAGTATTAGTATTACCATGCTAGCCTCTAGTTCTCGAGGTCGCGGGTTCAAACCCGGCGAGGGCGATGGATTTTTTTGGGCGTAAAAATCCTTAGCCGGTGGTCTTGTGTCGTAGATTTATGGCACGTAAAAGAACTTAAAGCCTGATAAAGAAGCCTCTGAGCAAAATTTCCGGTCTTTCACGCGCAATATAAAATGGGACGTTAAGGACCACATCAGTCAAAGACCACAGCAGTATTTTAAAGAGATCTATATTACGTCTTTGCTTAACTTTTACCGTTCAAGGGGTCTCAAAACATGTATTTCTGGTGAAACCTCTCAAATTTTTGGGCGGAATGCAACACCATCTCTACCTACTATGAACGTGGTAAAGAAAGTAAGAATGTGTTAATTGGGGAATTTAAGATCGTAGTGGCAGCTTGTTGTCATGGTAACTCGGTTAGAGCTGCGGCACATTAAGTCGAAGATCCGTGGTTCAAATCACGACAATGCCATTACGTTTTTTAATCTGATTTTACCTTTTCATTCTTAAAGACTATCTCCAGCATAAAATCTGGTATTTATTAAACGTTTAGTTTTTACTTTCTCTAACACGTATCTAGTAGGTAGAGAAGGTATTGCATTCCACCCAAAAATTCGATACCGAGATTTCACGGAAATACATGTTTTGAGGTCACCTGAAGTCAAATAAAGCATTTTTGGAAACATTTCCGTGTGTGTGTGTCTGTTTCTGTGAACAGCATAACTCAAAAACGAAAAGTGGGATAAATATCAAAGTTATTTTTCAGTATTTTCCAAGGATACGACATGAGAATTTTCAAGAAAGTTCCCCACCCCAACTACCCTGTACATGGAACATTTTTCGAATATTTTGAATTTATAAAAAATTGATCTAACGTTTTGGTTAAAATACCATATATTAAAGATATTTACAATGCAAATAAAATATATATCTTGAATTTCCTGGAAATTGCCTGTAAAGTTCTGTTCACTCATGGGGAATAATATGTGTTGTTTAATATTGTATAACTGGTAAACGTTAAGAGATAGACGAAAACGTACCATATAAAAAAGTTTAGATCTATTTAAAATACACAATTTATTTCAAGTAAGTTTTTTTTGTAGTATCAGCCATTTCCCAGATATCCGTTATTAATGGTTCGAGTTGTTCGTTACTTGGTCATTCTCTTTAATTCCTGTCAACATTCAGTTGTTTCTTGCGATTGCTTGGAAGCAGCATGGAATTTTAAGGCCACCACATAGCGTCCAGTTCTGTAATATTTGACTATCGCCGTTCTCTTTGTATCCATAACGAAACGAGTAATGTAACTATTTCTGCAAAGGTTTACTTGGATTAAAATGAAGCAGATAGAAAAATAAAGGCTTGTTCACAACCAATGAGAACAGCAACCAGAACGAGAAAGTTGAAATACATGTATTCAAACGGGAGCGTTCACAATCGACGGGAAACCTTCCCGGGCCCCGGGAACGGGAAAGAGGAGTTCCCCAACTTTTAACCTTCTCGTTCTCGGACACGGTATATTAGATCCATATTGTGCATATTAGACTCTACACTCTAGAGATTATTCTAGGCAGCCGTGACATGAAACAGCCGCTAGAGCTCTCTATAGTCGCAGCTGGAAACACCGAAACTGGAAGAAATTAGTAGTAAATGTGCTTCCTAACCTCATCCCAGCACCCGCAAATCCAATGACGTTGGTTCCTCATTGTATTGTATTCCACCCAACAATTCGATACTGAGATTTCACCGGAAATACATTTTTGAGACCCCCTGAATCCAAATAAAGCATTTTTGGAAACATGTCCGCGCGCGCGCGCGCGCGTGTGTATGTGTGTGTGTGTGTGTTTGTGTGTGTCTGTGAACAGCATAACTCAGAATCGAACAGTCGGATAAACACCAAATTTGGTATTTAGGTTCAGTATCTTCCAGAGATGCGAGACGAAGGTTTTCAAGAAAATCTCCCCAACCCAGATTACCCTTTACATGGAACATTTTTCGAAAATTTTAATTTTTTCAAAAATGGCTCTAACAATTTTGATTAAAATATCATATGTTTAAGATATTTTCATGACAAATGAAATGTATATCTTGAATTTTCTGGGAATGTCTCCAAAAGTATTCTTCACTGTGAACGACTTTTGCATAACTGGTAAACCATGTGAGATAGACAAAATTTTACTACACAAAAAATGTGGATGGCGTTAAAGTACAAAATTTATGTCATATACATTTTTTGTTGAGTGAACCATTTTCGAGACATTGCTTGTTATTCCCTTAAATTTTTCAATACTTATTTTCTCAAATGGGAATTCGTTATTCATGTTTTTGTCTTGGATATGCAAATAGTATTTATCTGTGGCAAAGAGAATGGTGCTGCACCTAGGAACCAGCTATTAAGAGATATGTCTATGTTTAAAGGCTACTGTACTTCTACATTGCCCTTGCAAATACAAAACAAGGGAACATAGTAGACCTTAAGCGATAGTCAAATATTTTTAGAACCGGTCGCTATACGTAAAATGTAGTTCTCTTTGCATTTCAAAAGTTCGTTTCTACAAATGTTTATCTCGATTAATATGAAATAGATGGAGAATAAGAGTTTGTAAAAATAGTTTGTACAAGAGTAGAGAAAGTTTTGTGAGTGTAACACATCAGATTATTTTAATTGGGTGGATATGAAATTGTGATTTCTTGTGAAATATTGGTATGAAATCTATTACTTCCTCCACATTCTAAGGTAAGCAGCAGAGAAAGTAGTAAAGGCATGCATGGCTTCTACATGCAGTAAATATGGCCCAGACTGTACTCGGGGAGTGTTAGAAACCCTTTGAAAGCCACCCTCTGTGTGTGATCTTAAAGCTGTTAAGGAAAATCAGTGTTGTATATATACCCTAAAGCGTGGGTAGAGGACGTCTGCGCGGTGACAGTTGTACACCTGTTGTTTTGCTTCAGGAAACTGACGTCCATCTACTGGTATCTCTCTACATCGTATCTACCTTGCAGCTATAACAGTGCGCAGCGCCGCCTTTCACGCCCCAGGCGATGCTCATTCATCACACGGAGTTTCTACCCCACCCCAACCCTCTTTATTGTCTCCAGCCTCTTCTCGCCGCATAACTAGATGTATTCGTTACCCCATGTTCCAAGTGTTTGAAACAGCGTGACAGGATTCCGTCAACACAATGGCTTGTCCAACTTGGTCAGCATCAAAGTTTTCCTAATTTGGTCCTTGTCACACCACTGCTCTTGTTTCCGTTCTCTCTGAAACAAAAGTGCAAGTGTCTGATACAGTGAGTTAAACAACAAGAGCAAACAAATATTATGAAATATTGAATACACTAACAATTATGTTTACTTTTAGTTTCTCTACCACCTTCCTAGTAGGTAGAGAAGTATTGCATTCCAGCCAAAAATTAAATCGGAGATACATGTGAGGCAGTATTTTTAACACTTAAATGATTTCAGTTAAATTATATAATATAAAATATAATAACAGCCTGCCTTAAAGCAATATGTGTAAAATATAATATATAAAATGCATGTAACAGTCATTGTATTAATGTTTATATTATGTACATGTTCAATAATATTATGCGAATGTAATACGTAATTTAATAATGTAGGAGCTGTGAGAATAATAGGTTAAAAGTTGCTAACAATAAGGTAACAATGAGGTATCCTTGAGGCAATAATGAATTAGAAGGTTTAATAATGCTACTAGTCATTCTTGGAAACAATAATGTAATTTTTGAGTCAGTTTATAAAATAGCCACTCAACAACCAGAAAGAAGCTTAAGTTAAATGAAAATATTCTATTGGAGTAGGATTAGCCAATCAGAAACTGAAATAGGGCAAATTGCACAAATTCAGAAGTCAGTTGCTAGTAGACAGCGTTACTATCAGGACGCGAGGCACGTCCTCGAGAACTTTAATACGTATCCAGTGTGAGAAAAAAATAGTTTACGTGTTAGAAAATGCTAGTAATTAATAAATAATCTCACGGCTCTCTCTATATATCAGTGAAGTGTTATTTTAATCGTTTAAAGAATTAATAAATGAAGTGAAGTTCAAATTATAATCTGTGTAAGCCTACATTCTTAGCCGCACTACTCCCTGCAAAGAAATCCATGTCTCTAACAATAATACTGACGCAGCCGAGGCAAACATAAATATATAATATTTAAAAAGACAGTCAAATTACAAAGTTAATATTTTTAAACTTGGGCGAAGGCTACCGGGTACCATACGTGCGGTTGCAACTACTTCAAGTTCAGCTCCCCAACTTTTGAACTACAAATCAACTCCTGCTTCAAATTGGCTTTCCATACGCGAAGCAACAACCTACTTCAAATTGACGTCCAAAGCGTGGTGCAAACAACGAAATAATATTAAACTACTTCAAATTGGCGCTCAAACATGGGGCAAGTAACAAACAATACAACAACTTCAAATGGAACTTTTCTTATTTTTTTATTTATTCAAAAGTGGCTTTAATGATTTTGATTAAAATACCACATATTTAAGGTATTTAGCTGACAAAAAGTATATCCTAAATTTTTTGGGGATAGCCTGTAAAGTCGTCTTTATTTGGAAGGACTTTTGTATAATTCTTTAAAGCGCTTAAATTATAAAAGTTAAACAAAAACTGAATACAAAAAACCACATAATTTATTTCAAATAACTTGTTTTTCTAGTATTAGCAATTTCCGCTATATCCGTAATTACTGGTTTGAGTTTTGCAACTGTGATTTTTTTAAAGGCTGTCGCCATTCAGTTGTTTCTCGCAGTGTCATTAGAAGCATATGGAATTTAAAGGCCAGAATATAGCAACCAGCTTATAAAAGCTGACTATCGATGATAATTAATTGTTCTTACACACGAACCTATGTAGGACAAGGTTGGAAAGGTAGAATCAGACTGAATAAACTCAATGTCGTACATGTTGCCATGGTAGCTCAATTGGTTAGATCACCGGACGAAAACCGAAAGATCTGTGGTTAAAATCCCGACTTTAGCATAAAAGTTTTGAAGCAGGGAGCGGTATCAAAGTTGTCATACTGGGAACATGACTGTTTGCACGAAGAAAAAGTTATATTTAAATACTGCATGGATTAAATCGTAATAAATGTTAACAAATAAAGTAAGAAGGCAAGATGGAAAAATTGAATTATCAAATATGTAAATATAATGTCAATATTTTAAATAAATACTTAGGCAGTATTTTTAACAGTTAAATAATATCAGTCTGATTATATAATATATAAATTCAATAACAGCCCGCCTTGAAGCAATATGTGTATACCATAATATATAAAAAAGTGTATGTTACAGTCATTGTATAATGCTTGTATTATTATGTATATATTTAATAATGTTATGTGAATGTATTACGTAATTTAACAATGTAGGAACTGTGAGAATAGAAGCCGAAAGGTGCTAACAATGAGGTAACCTTGAGGTAATAATGAATTGGAAAGTTGGATAATGCTACTAGTAATTGAACAATAATGTAATATTTAAAACAGTTTATAAATAGCCAATAAACAACTAGAAAAAGCTTAAGTTAAATAAAAGTATTCTATTGGAGTAGGATTAGCCAATCATAGACTTGAAATAGAGAAATTTACAAATTTAAGCGGTAAACGCCAGATGCTAGAAGGCAACGTTCCTGAGCAGTTCGCTCGGTACGTATTCAGTGTGAGTCATATAAAATTCATTACGGCGTGAATAATATAAAGTTTATGTGTTAAAAAGTACAATTAACCCAAACACTCACAGCTCTACAGTTGGATATATCTGTGAAGTGTTATTTAATCCTGTGAAAGATTACTAAAACGAAGTTAAATACCAATATAAATTGTGTAAGCCTTCATTCCTTAGCCGTTCCAGCCCTGATAAGCGATACGTGTTTCTACAATTTACTACTGACGCAGCCGAGGCAAACATAAATATATAATATTTAAAGAAACATTAAAATACAAAGCTGATTTTCTTTAAACGTTGGGGCGAAGGCCACCGGAAACTTTGCAACGTGCGTGGTCTGAACAATATTACCTACTTCAAATGGTGCCCAAAGCGTGGTGCTAAAAATAACGTGAAAAGATAAACTACTCCAATACATTTTATTAATGTCTGGGGTAAAAGTACAACCGTACGGCGTGCAGAAATGTTGACTTCCCCACATGATACAATGAGCATGGAGTGGATAAAAAGCACTACTGTCGAAAAAATTAATTACACACATTTATGCTGCGATGCTACTAATATGGATATAAAGTAACTGAGATCAGCCTAATCTTAATTTTGTAAAAAATGTAGTAACATCGAAAGTGTAAAAAACCTTTAGCATTTTAAAAACAACTTTTCAATTCATAAAACAAATGTGTTCAACAAAGTAAATAATTAATCACTCAAAGCATCATTCTGTACCCACGGAGAATTTTCATTGTGATATCTTGATTAGTTCTAGCGAAAATTGTAAATTTAACATTGTCTTGTTAAACTCTTTAATTCCTTATATTTCAAAGTGTACCTACTTATTAACATTTCGGACAATAATGTCAGTTAAAAATGTATTTTGTAAATTCTGAATGTCATACAAAGGTATATTCGACATATTTTGGTAGTTTAACGTCCTTTAACCCGATAGGTCATATAGGACATAGATGAAATGGGGGAAATGATGCTCAAATGAGCCCGGGGACAATAGAGCTTAAAGCTAACCAACATTTGTCTTCTCAGAATAAGGAAGAAACCTAATCCAGATTTGAACTAGGGACCTCTTTAATGCGAGACAGACATGCTTCTCCTGCACCACAGAGGCGGGCAATAAGAATTGTTCTGTTGAAAACCTTTAACTCATTCATTAAAATCACCTAAACGGATTCTTAACTTTAAAATACTTCTAGCTAAGATTTTTTATGAGAAGAACAAAAGGCAGAAAACAATTAACTTTGGTTTTATTTTATGAATTATTTGTTTCGGTTTCTTATATTTGCACCAGGATCGAAGAAATACTCTCACAGCTCTGTATTATTATTGAAAATAATTTCAGGTATTTAAAGAATTTAAAAACAAAATGTTATGAGTTATTCAGGAAGAATTTAATATACCGGATATTTATAAATGTTTGTTTTTTGGTGCACTGACGAGATTTTGAAAATCTATTCTCAAGAATTATGGTTATGTATTGGATACATTATGGACATCCTTAGTTGAAATTGCCTGTTATATGTATCTCCTTATTCACTGCAAATAAGTGTTACCAAGTGGTGGAATTAAATACACAAAATAGAATTACAAAGAATAGGTGCATAATCAATAATAATACAATCAAAAATAAACAATAATGTGACTAAAACGGTTCTATTAAGGAATAATATTATTATAGCTACCAGTTTTGTTGTTTTGTAACATAACAGCTAAAAGTTTTGAAATAATTAATTACTTTACTATTTACGTTCACTAATTACCTATCCATTCAGTATAGTTAATAAGTCTACCATTGGTATTCATAAAAGTTTATACAATTTCAAACATAATCTAAGTAACCTTTATAATTAATTATTCAACATTTATTTTATTCAGATTTTTTCTAAATTTCCTCACCGAAGGTGACAGCCCTGAAGGGCTACTACAGGCAATTTATTCCATTCTTTAATGTTTATATTAACAAAGTAGAATTTTCCTACTTCGATTCTGTGCCTTATATCCTTAATTTTAAACAAAAGATGGTTTCGTGGCATTGATTAAGAAGAAGGAAAATATACATAATATAATATTTGCAATATATGTGTTTTTCCAGCAATGTTGAGTTTAAGTTCATTAAAGTTTTCCCCTTCTAAAGGCAATTGCTTGAAACTTATAAAGGTTAATTTTGAAAGTCAAAGAATAATCCAAGTAGTGAGCAGGCAACTAGACAGAATAATTTGAATAATCAGGAGTGGTATTAATGCAAATTAAGGAAAGGAAGAGCTTAAGCATATTGCCTTGTGAGAGCCTTGCACAAAGAGGTCGTACTAAACATAAAGTTTTCTTCGCAAACGGAGAAGGTGACAGTTTTGATGTAACAAGAGATTAAATGTGTTAGGAATATGCTGGAGACCTTGATGCTAAGCTCCCTTCAGGAGATCGTTGTCACCAACTTGGAGTTGAGATGGATAGGAACGAAGTTAAACTGAGTAGGGAAAAGGACAATGCAACTCTGTTCGATCACTATCCATCACAGGGGTCATGTCCTTCCTCTCAAGAAATATGTTAGGTCTCCTCGTTTCCTTGCTTTCTTAATTTTAAATTTATTTCCTATCAAAATGTTAAGTATATTACAGCATCATAGATATCCTTCTGGTTAAGCTAGAAGCGGAAAACAAGTGTAATAAATTTATGTATATTTTTTTAAAGTTCCCTTGTTTTAACCAGATTATGATACTGTGTTTATACTGTTTTCGTTACTGCTGATTGTCGCAATTACACAACACACACAAACACCCATGCCCATGGCGGGACTCAAACCCGCGACCCTAACTTGGCAGAGCGCCGGAGCTATACACTCCAGCGACCACGGCTACGAGGGCCGGTTAATATTGGTCTGATATCACTCCTATAGTGCTAACGACACTCAAGTGAAACGAACTCAAATTTGTTCTTGGGCTTTACGTTGCATAGATAAGAGAAACAAATAATATACACTTTAGTTGAAGTATGCTCTGTTGGTTGAATCATTAGTGCAACTTCCCAGGCTGTACGCCGGTCAAAGCACGTTCTTTAATTAAAATTAAATTGAATTTTATTTATGGAAGCTCATTTAACTGCTGTGGTCCTTAGCGTATCATTCTATATTGGGCGTGAATGACTGTTAATTTTGCTTAGAGGCCTCTTTATCAGCTTGAGGTTCTTTTACGTTCCGTAAATCTACGACACGGGACCCTTAGCCATGCTAAGGATATTTACGCCCAAAAAAAATCATCGCCCCCCACCGGGTTTGAACCCGCGATCTCGGGAACTAGAGGTTAGCATGGTAACCACTCCACCACGGAGGACGACTCGTTCCTTACAAATGAGATTGTTTGATATGAGAGCTTCAGCCCCGGAGAACATCACACTTCGAGCCGAAGTTTAAACTCCCCTGGCTCTGCCTTGCTGTATAGGCAACTTCTCTGTCTTTCTTGCGTACAGTGTAGTATATGCTTTCAGGCGCACATGTTTGGTGGTATATACAGTACCGTCGCTTGTGCGCCGTGGCATAGAGAGTTGTAGCGTTGTGCTTCGGTTTCCCGCCACGGAATGCGCGCGGGTTCCAGACCACTCACGAGGTTGTGATTTTTCGGTCCATGCATAAGACAGCATCAGCATCATGATATATTTGAGAAGCGATGATAGACAACGATCATGAAAGCCAACGTCTGTGGAAGCATATGCTAACAACGTCATTTCGCCACATCGGCTGAATGATCGTCCACCTCTGCCTTGTGTATGTGAGTGTGAGGTTGGTAGGCAAAGGCCCACAATATTTGGTGCAACATATTTTACTTTTAGCACTACTATTAATATTTTAATAGGCAAATTCGAAAGTAAGTGCTAAAATTAGCCTTAAAAAGTAGTAGCTAAAACATGGATCCGAAACCTTTACTTTGTTGCGACAAGGATAATATGGAGAGGAAGCAATCCAACGGAACTATGTGCATGAATGGCACAACCAATAAGATTTAAAAATTGGAGTTGCACTTATAGATTAGTTAGAATGCTGGATACAAGTGTCCAATACGGCTGGCTGCCAATAGTTGGGATTCGGGTTAATATAAACCAAAGGGAAACATATAGAAATACATGATTACCAGTCGATGGGACTGCTGATTTCCAGTAGAGCTAGTAGAATTATAAAAAAGGTATATATTACCTTTTTGGTTTTCAGTTATTTAATCAGATTAGGATTTAATCTGTGCAACAATGAGTAAAAACCATTATGTACGAAGAATTAAATAATAAAGCATGAATTTGTAATAAACGTCCTGGCTGGGACATCCAGATGCCAGGATGATATATTACAGATTTATTTTATTTTATTCATATGTTTAGTGGTACAAGATGTCGAAGTGATTGTTTTTCACGTGCAGGAAGTTTCAAGAAGTAGCTTAAGAACTGAATAAATGACTGCTAGATGGCTAAGACAATACCACAGGCAACGGTAACAAACGTTTAAGGATTCTGGGTCCTTCTGCATCGTCCATCACCCACAAAGATTTGAAGAACAACGTGTGCATGCGCACGTTATTCCGAGGAGATTTACTGATGAGCAATAGAAAGAGCGACATGCATCCTCATCTACATATGTTTAATAGATGATCGGGTAACAAGATGTGATGTTTCTATACAGCCCAAATGGCAGGGCCAAATTCGAAATCACCTCATCCGCATCGCATTTCGAGAGCAGATGAAAGGTAAAACTTATGCTCATAGTGTATAGCGGTTCCTACGTGGTAGGCCCCTACTAAGTTGTGATGATGGATCCGTAAGGAGATAATGGATGCTGTATTACGTACCTGTAGGTCATCTTGATGCCCGTACTCTTGTGATGTATCTTACGGTTCTCGTAGACTGGAATCTGATGATCGTGTATCTGTATTCTTGTGTGTGTGTTAGTATGTTGTAATTATCATTTTATAATTGTGCCACGACTGCTCTATTTTGTGTCGGAGAGCAATTTTGTCTTGTTAGGGTTAGGTATGGAAAATTTAAAATATTTGTACACACTTATTCTGTTAACTATTTCACTTGTATTTTAGATAAACACATGGAAATATTCACAAATCACTATTAACTTTGTCATGTTAAAATATGTATAGCTTTCAGAGTTTAAATACGTAGTTTTAGCGTCTATTTAGAGACGAGCTTATACACGGCCCTCCTGCTCGAAGTTTGTTAAGCTTCTGTTAGCGTTCCTTTCAACAGTTTTCTTAACATAAGTATTTGAATTATAGGCATGTATTATTGGTTGTATAGCCTTTCCCTCTCATATTATATTTTATATGTTATAACTTTATATACTCATTCTCTACCATGTGTAGATTATCAATATATGTGCTTTTAACATCATCTTAATTATTATACGTACAATATTAACACAAAAATACATAACACGTAAAACCTAGAATAAAATATTAAAGAAGGAAATTATTAATGTGTTGATGCTGAGAAGCTGTGAATTAGATATCTTATTACATTAATAAGTTATTGTATTAGTTCGTCCGTAGCTAGTACTGTATGTTGCTTCAAGTGTTGCTCGATATCTAACATTTAGAATTCACTGCCTGAAAGTCAAAATATCAATAAACGGACAATTATTCCCATTCTTAGACTATTGCTAATGCAGTGTGCTCTTGTTACCCACCCCCGTGCTGATGCAAGTCCAACAGAGGCCATAAGGAAAAAAAACTTGTGGTTTGCCGGGAAAAACTGCGAATCATCTGGAGAATTCAATGTCTTACTGGCATGTTGCTGTGGTAGCTCAGTGGTTAGCACAACCTCACCTTTCCAACCTTGTACTACACACATGTCAATGTGGAAGAACAATTAATTCATTAATTGACCTTGATGGAGGCTAAACTAATAAAGCCTGGGACTTAAACTACTTGCGGCATTGTTAGTCGCCATTGGGGTATGTCATCTCAAAACAATTTGAGATCTTCTTGTGGTTTTCAGAAAAAAATGGAGCATGTTGCTAGGGTAGTTCAGTGGTTAGAGCAACCGGAGGAAACCAGGAGATCCGTGGTTCAAATCCCGCCTGTTAGCGTGAATTTTGCAGTCGTCTGATTCTACTTTTGCAACCTTGTTCTACACACATGTCAGTATGGAAGGACAATAATTATTTCTGACAAGAGATTGTCCCAAAAATCAATGTGGTATATAAATACGATTTCCTATAGAAAACCACAAACAGTAATTTACAACTTAGAATCAATCTTATTTCCTTACAATAACGAGAATCTTTAAGTCAGTGCATTCATGCTTCGATCTTCAATACACATTCGACACACGCACCTAAGGGTAAGCTGTCAAGGTAGCGTTTACTCCTCAATATAAATTTAACTCTTACAATACGGGACGTTCTTGGTTCGATTCCTGGCGCGGACCCCTCTAACCGTCTATTTTTTTGTGGTTTTCCTGGTTGGCAAGGCGAATGCTGGGGTGGTTTCTACTCTACCATAAATTTTCTTTCCCTCATTTTAAATCATTTCGCTTCCCTTTTCAGGTAGGCTTAGGGCTGTGCAGTTAGGTCGGTGTCGGACAGATGGTACATAATCTTGCTTGGAAAGTTCATCTTGGCCCTGGCAGATGACACCCTTCTTGAGCCGCCGTAGGTGGGTCGAGTGCTCCCCGATTTCGCCAGAGGGAAGCCTTCTTTGAGCAGTTCGCTGCTGTGACTGGGTTATCAAGCTTGGAATCGCTAGGGACCTCATGTGAAACGATTGTTTCTGAGATGTATTATCTGGAGGAAAATGAATTAAACATAGTAATTGTTTTGTCAAGTCATTAATACATCACACAAATTATATAATCGCGATGTTGGGAAATCGCCTTCTGCTTAGCAATGAACCAATAAAACTGTTATAAATAATGTATAGTTTCGTTTTCATATTTTGGAGCTGTATCGAACAGCTGAATATCGTTATTGTTTCTGACAGCTTTCGAAAAAGCATTTTATGCGAGCTTCAGGGACACACAAGCAATTGAATTTACATGTCGAAACAGATATTCCCTCATCATTTTTGATGGCAGCAATGTTGTTATCTGAGCACTTGCCAAAGGCCTTCTGTATTTCCCTTGTCATACAAACAAAAACAAAACAAGGAAGAATATGCAATACCATAACGAATGGATCTCCAGGGTTTGTCGCTTTGTATGAAGTAGGTAGAGTCAAAACACTGGCTAAATAGATCACATAAATTTCTTCAATAATCATTATCCACCATCTCTGTTCCTAGCACAAATACAGGCGTATGTGGGGTATAAAGCACCACAAGTTTAGCTTTAAGCACGTAGTACGAGTAAATATACATATCATTTTCAAATAATAGCTCCTCCTCCATTGTTGTTTTTATTGTTACACGTTGATCACTTCAAGGAATATAATCTTCTTTCAAACAGAAAACATTAGCATCAGAAAACTGTCGTAATCCTGATCTTTAAGGCAAATTTAAATACTGATGAATATTTTGAAAAAGAAAAAATAATATATAGCTATTTCACGGATGTTCGAAGAAAACGCTAAAAATTGGTTCCTTCAAAACTCATTTTTCATTTTATAGAAATAAAAAATACAATTTATAAACGTGAAAAGCTTTAAATTTCCTTATCAGTTAATGAGAAAGAATATTTAGGATGCCTATTGATGGAAAAGGATTTAATTATAAACGCTCCTGTGGTAATGAAGAACATTATTTGGTATTTAATCATTTATTTCATAAATTTTAAAAGTCTTATCCTAAAATATCTGATGTGTTGCACTCACACGACTTTCTCTACTGATGTACAAACTATTTTTACAAACACTTATTCTCCATCTGCTTCATGATAAATATTTGCAGAAGTTATCTTACTGCTAATTTTCTTGTAGGTGCAAGGGAATTATGGAAATACATTAGATTTAAGCGGTAGTAAAATCTTATTAAGAACTGGTCGCTATGTGAGCATTCTATTCTCTTTGCATGTCCAGAATAACGAATTTTCATTTGAGAAAAAGTATAAGCAGTGGAAAATGCAAACAAATCCCAAAAAATATCTCGGAATTGGTTCACTCGAGAAAAAATGTATATGAGATAAATTGTGTTTTAACGAGATCTACATGTTTTATGTAGAAACATTTTGTCTATCTCTTACGGTTTACTAGTTATACAAAAGTCATTCAGAGTGAAGAGGACTTTTAGGGACATTCTCAGAAAATTCAACATATACATTTCACTTGCCATAAAAATATCGTTAACATGTGGTAATTCAATCAAAATCGTTAGAGCCATTTTTGAAAAAATCAAAATTTTCGAAAATTTTCCATGTAAAGGGTAGCCTGGGGTGGGGAATTTTCGTGAAAATATTCCTGTCGCATCTTTGAAAGATATTGAACCTAACAACCAAGTTTGGTATTTATCCGACTTTTCGTTTTTTAGCTATTGTGTTCACAGACACACACACACACGGACATGTTTCCAAAAACTCTTTATTTAGATTCAGTGATCCTCATAACATGTATTTCCTGTGAAATCTCGGTATTGAATTTTTGGGTGGAATGCAATACTTCCCCTACTTACTATACGTAGTAGAGGTAGTAAAAAGAACAATTTATCTTTAAAAAACGTCATATAATCTCATTGTTTCGTTTTATCAGGATTCAGTTTCACAAAATGAGGAAAATAAGGGTTGAAACATTAATTTGTGTGCATTAAAGAATAAAATAATCACTCGGGATCTAATGTCAAGAAATTAGTTGCGTCTGCTTATGAGTTATAAGTACCATACTCCATCTTAACCTTCTTATCACTGTAGTTTTAACTGTTTGAAGAACTCATTGTGTTATAAAATGGTGTACGGAGATAAATAAATCTAGCAGCTGCTTATAACACTGAGTGACTTTCTCTTGAATCAATAAATAAGTAAGAGGGTTGCAAGCAGCAATAAAAATTTAAGATAAGCTTTATTTTTATGTTTATACCTTCTATATCACATAGATATTAGATAAAGTATTGTATTCACCGGAACTATATGTTTTGAAGTCCTCTGAATCCAAAAATAGTAATTTTAGAGGTCCAGAATAATTCAGAAACAAAAAATTGGATAATACCAAACTTGGCATTTAAGTTTAGTATCTTTCAAAGATGCGACATGACTATTTGCAGGAAAAGTCCTCCACCTCAAACTACTCTTGACATATAACAATTTCAGATATTATTTAGTTTCTCAAACGATTTTGATTAAAATATCATAAATTTAAGGTATTTAAATGACAAATAAACTGTATATCTTAAATTTTCTGAAAACATCCTATGAAATCTTTTCATTCAGAAGGAATTTTATATCATTTTATTTAACTGGTAAGCGTTAAGAGATAGCCAATGGCGTACCACACAAAAATTCACCATTAATTTTTTTCAAAATAATGAGGCCGTTTTCAAAATATGCGTTATTATTGATTTGAATTGTACAATACCATGCGTATTACTTTCTCTACTACGTATAGTAAGTAGGGAAGTATTGCATTCCACCCAAAAATTCGATACCGAGATTTCACAGGAAATACATGTTTTGAGGTGCACTGAATGCATATAAAGCATTTTTGGAAACATATCCGTGTGTGTGTCTGTGCGTATGTGTGTCTATCTGTGTGTCTGTGAACAGCATAACTCAGAAACGAACAGTCGGATAAACACCAAACTTGGTATTTAGGTTCAGTATCTTCCAGAGATGCGACATGAAGGTTTTCAAAAAAATCCCCCACTCCAGATTACCATTTACATGGAACATTTTTCGAAAATTTTAATTTTCTCAAAAATGGCTCTTAAGGATTTTGAATAAAATACCATAAGTTTAAGACATTTTTCTGGCAAATGAATTGTAAATCTCGAATTTTCTGGGAATTTCTCCAAAAGTATTCTTCATTGTGAACGACCTTTGCATAACTGGTAAACCATAAGAGATAGACAAAATTTTACTACACAAAAAATGTAGATCGCGTTAAAATACACAATTTATGTCATATACATTTTTTTGTTGAGTGAACCATTTTCGAGGTATTACTTGTTATTCCCTTAAATTTTCCAATACTTATACTTTTTCTCAAATGGAAATTCGTTATTCATTTTTTTGCCTTAGTAATGCAAAGAGAATGGAATACATCACATGGCAACCAGCTCTTAAAATATTTGACTGTCGCTTAAAGCCTACTTATTCCCCTTGCATCTACAAGAAAATTAGCAAAAAGATTAACACCTCGATATCTCGATTAGCATGAAGCATACGGAGAATAAGCGTTTGCAAAAGTAGTTTGTACGAGAGTAGAGAAGGTCATGTGAGTGTAACACATCACAATTTTTTTAAAGTGCTATCATTGTTCAGTTGTTTCTCGTGATGCAATTGAATAGTGTGGAATTTCAAGTCCAACATGGGTATAATAGTTTTAAACATCTGACTATTAATTCCCTTTCCTCTGTCACTCTTGTAACTACAACGAAAATGTGTAATTAAACTATTTCTACGAAGGTTTAATTCGATTAACATGAAGTAGATAGAAAAATAGCTTTCGTAAAAATATTTTATAGAATATACATAAAAATAAACGATATTTCGCATAGAAAGTCATATGAATGTAACACAGATTTTTTTAAGAATAACAAGATTTTGGGTAATGCTCCAACTGTGTGAGAACAGGCATAACAAGCCGCCATCTACTAGGTTATATCGCACGGCTTTAAATTTACCTTCTACTGCGAATATAACGCAACCTGGAAGCCTCAGAGATCAACAAAACAATCCCTAGGGAACACTATACTGTGCTGACAGCGTGAGGTAACATGTAATTAAGAAGTATCAAATTGAAAACTAAAATTCACATGGAGCATCGCATTCACGGTGCTTCCGTTAACCCTCCTGGGAGGCCATAGAAAGAAATACCTCTGCCGTCACTAAAACAGTACATTTTATTTCACCTCCATGAACCAAGCAGGCAGGCAGGTCCTACCGGAATTAAATTCCCCGCCCCATTACTCACTCACTCCATCATCCCAAGTTAACCAACGATGGGTGGAAACTCCGTCGCCTCACCACCCAGACTGGTTTATTACGTCATCAACCGTCAGTAAAAAAGAAAGGTGGCGGGGAGATATTTCACAGGTGGCTATATTTCGTGTGTCTTTCGAGATATAACGAGAAGAGGGCTAGAAGGAGATGGAAACTCTGTCTTAAGTAGTAAAACATTGGAATATAACGCTCCTGCGGAATGGTTGTCACTGCAAGTGTTTTCGGCGTCGACAGGAAGTAGCTCCTCGAGCTGGATTGGAAATTGCCTCATCTATTAACTACACCATCTTCAGCATTTCACACGTGCTGCCTGCAAAAATGGAACATATTATCTTTGATCGAGAACCACAACAACAGCAACGCTGGACAACACTTAATGTTTCCTGCTAAAGCTGGGTGTGCCACCTTTGTCCAATTCCACCACCTGAAAACACCGGAAAAAAGAACTACCAAGAAAAATCTGATGTGATACATTCACATGACTTTCTCTATCCTTATCGTTTATTAGTGGGTATACAAATTATTCTTACAGAAGCTCATTTTTCTATCTACTATATTTTTATCCAAATAAACATTTGCAGAAATAGCTACACTATGCATTTCGCTATAGATACAAAGGAAACAGTGATATTCATATGTTTAAGAACTGGACTTTATATGCTGGCCTTAAATTCCATACTGTTTCCATGCAATCGCAGTGAGTGTTGAAAGGACTTAAGAGAATGACCAAGAAATGAACTATTCCTACATTATAAATGGATATCTCGGAAATGGCTGGTGCCACATAAAAAGTTATTTGGAATAAATTGTGTGTTTTAAAGAGATCTACATTTCTTGTTCAGTGCGTTTTCGTCTATCGCTTAACGTTTACTAGCTATACAAGATTATTCAAAATTTCTTACAAATGAAGTGGACTTTACAGGCTACTCCCAGAAAATTCAAGATATACATTTTATTTGTCATGTAAATATCTTTAATATGTAATATTTTAATCTAAATCGTTAGAGCCATATTTTAGAAAATAAAAAATTTCGAAAAATCTTCCATGTAAAGGGTAGTCTGGGATAAGGGGATTTTCTTGAAAATCTTCGTGTCACATCTTAGAAATCTAAATACCAAGTTTGGTATTTATTCCACTTTTTGCTTTTGAGTTATGCTGTTTACAGACACAGACTGACAGACATACACACGGACGTATTTCTGAAATTGCGTTTTTTAATTCAGAGAGCCTCAAAACATGTATTTCCGGTGAAATATCGATATAGAATTTTTGGGTGGACTACAATACTTCCCCTTAAGCAAAAATCATAGACAATTCTGCCATTTATGAAAAATCTGCATGTTAGCACTTAATATACAGAAAAAAATTGTGTTTAAAATTAGTATCTATAGGCAGAAATGACTGACTCACCTATGCAATACCGTATGTTACGAAATAGCTTTAAGAAACTTGCTGTCCAAAACTACTCAGAGTAAAATACTACTACAACCCGAACCACTTGATGTTTTGTGTGAAATAAATATGTTTATAATTACTTAAAGTCAAGTTAGTTTTTAAAATTAATCATCACATGTGATTAAATCACAAAGCTCTTGAGCCTGTATGTTCTGATACTTCCATCAACAAATTAGGGTTTATGAATAGCTCGTTTTTACTTTCTTTACCATATACACAGTAGGTAGAGAGGGTATTGCATTCCACCCAAAAATTCAATACCGAGACTTCATCGGATATACATGTTTTGAGGCCCCTAAATCCAAATAAAGCACACACACACGCGCGCACGCACACTCACACAGTGGTAGAGAGAAAGAGGGAGAGGCAGACATAAGGTTGTTCACTGAAGAAGAAGAAGTAGAAGAAGAAGAGGAAGAAGAAAACTCGGAGAACGAGCTTTTGCTTTTAAAATTTTTACTTTCTCTGCCACCTACCCGTAGTAGGCAAGAGAAATTATTGTATTCCAACCAAAATTGATGTTCAGATTTCACTGCAAATACATGTTTGGAGGACACCTGAATTAAGAAAAATATTTTTATAAAAGGTCCGCAGATTTGTGTGTCTGTATGACTGTGTGTGTGCCTATGAACAGCAAGTCAAAAACGAAAAGTAGGATAAAATCAAACTTGGTATTTTAAGTTTAATATCTACCCAAAATGCGCACGAAGATTTCCAAGAAAATACGCCATCATAAACATCATTTTTCTAAAAAATATCTGTTACTATTTGTATTATAATATCACATATTTAAATATTTACATAACGAATAGGATGTTTATCTTGAATTTTCTGGGAATAACCTGTGCAGTAATCAATTTTGTATAATTTTGTGTAGAGGGTGAACCATAACCGATAGACAGAAAACATACAGTAAATCCAAAACACACAACTTATTTAAAATAACTTTTCCGAGATATGAGTTATTATCGGTTATTATCGGTTTGAATTCTTGCCACACTTGTCTTTTAAAAGTGTTATCATTAGTCAGTTGTTTCTCGCGGTGTCATGGAAAGAATATGGAAATTAAAGGCCAGCATATAGCGGCCCGCTTTTAAGCATCTGACTATCGATTCGGTTTCAGCTACAATGAAATGTGCAATGAAACTATCCCTACAAATGTTTATATCGATTAACAGAGACTAGATAGAAAAATAAGTTTTCGTAAGAATGGCTTGTTTAAGCTATGTAAAAATAAATGAGAGTGGGTAGAGAAAGTCATGTGAATTATTGGTGCTCAAAAAGAGTATTGTTATCTCACGTACGATAGCCCTACATACCGGTAAAGTACCTACTTACTTACTCAGTCGGCTTGCCCTCCTCGTATGTAGGGCTTACACTTCCTAACCGCGCCTAGGGTCAGAGCCTGTAGAGGAGCAGCTGAACATTGAATCAGAGAATGAAGAACCCTCAACGGAGGATTGGCCCGTAGCCAGGTATAAGGGTGACGAAGGAAGATGATATGAAATGAAGGCGAAATTGATGAAAGGAAAGGTGATGATGGATTAAATGGTGGAATGAACGGCGGGGGAAAGCAGAGAACCTGGAGAAACCCCGCTTATACGCCGCTTCGCCCACCAGAAATCCCACACGCGGGTTGCTGGGATCGAACCCAGGCCGCCTTGGTGGGAGGCGAGCGGTCACGGCCACGACACCGCCCAGTAAAGTACTACTCCTAGTAATTGCCATGAAAATAACGGCTTCTTCCGCCGCATTACTTCTTCCGTCGATGTAGAGAGCTATATGAGTTTTCTATCAGCAGAATGTACCAGAGAGATAACAATGACAATAATCCATTATTGTAGTTAGAGGTTAGTTCAGCTTTCTTCTTGTTGATTGTATTTAGCCCCGTCTACAGCCTAGCCACACAGTAGTTGCCATTTAGTAAACGCATGCTGGTAAATGAAGTAGTTACTAGTCACGGAACGCAACCCACATTTCCTATAGAATTTGTTACGAATTTGTAGAAATGTTACTTCAATCAACGCGGTGTTCCCCACCTGCCATACAGAGAAACTCTCGAGGAATAAAAGATATACCCTTAAGCCGGGTGTACCTCTCTTTCTGCTTCAGTTTTTGAAAGAGTTCTTTTCTCTTGCTTTCTGTTTTGAAATGCAGGAAACCATTACACAAGTAAAGCTCTCTAAAATTACAATAAGAAAGCAGCAAGAAAAGTTTTTGTATAATACACATCTGAAAGAGAAAGGCAAGCTGGGTTAAGATAGACGAGTATAAGCGTTTTTTTTCCTTCTTCTTTTCCCAGAGCGAACGCAAGAACCATAAAACTATACTGCTGGGGTCTTGGTCTCCCTTCCAGTCCAAACCTTCAATAATTTTATTGCGCTTTCCGAATTAAAGAAGGCGGGGAGACGAGAATAATATATAGTACACATGGCAGGGTCTGACAGCTATGGTACTGTAGAGAATTTTAATATTGGTGCACAAGTAGTTTTTAAAATATACCAAGTGTCTCGAGTGAGATCGGTATGCACAAACTTTAATTGCAGGGTAGCGGAACGGATGTTGCAGTTATGTTCTTTTTTACGAGCTAATCGTGTATCGTGCTCTGCATACTGTACTGCTTCCTAATTCTCTTCTCTTCGTTTTCCTTCCCTTCTCTTCTCTTCAACTCATTTCTCTTCTCTTTATTTCTTTTGTCTCGTCTTCTCTTATCTGCTCTCCTCCCCTCTTCTCTTCGTTTCCCTTTCCTTCTCTTCTTTTCTCGTCATTTGTTTTATCTTCAACTCATTTCTCTATTCTTCATTTTCCTCTTCTCTTTATTTCTCTTGTCTTGTCCTCTCTTCTGTTTTCTTATCTGCTCTCCTCCCCTCTTCTCTTGATTTCCCTACGTTCTCTTTTTTCTATTCATTTATTTTCTCTTAAAATTATTTCTCTACTCTTCTTTTTCCCCTCTTGTTTTCTCTTTTCTTATGTGCTCTCCTCAGTCCTCCTGTCAGTCAGTTTTACTTCTACTCTTCTCTACTTTTCCCTTCCCTTCGCTTCTCTTCATTTCTCTGTCTAATCTTCTATTCTCTGGTCTCTTCTCCTCTTCTTTTCTCTTTGTTTCGAAGTTAACGGGACCAACTTGTGAAAATTCTGAAAAATGCAGATTTTGTGCAACAACACGTTTTAGAGGGTGGATGTATAATGCTGAAGACACTAAAATCAATAAAGTACCAGCGAATACAGTTTGAAGTCTAAGATTACCTCTCTACCCTTAAGATTAATTTATTGTTTGTTATTTTTAGTGCTCGTTATCACTAAAATTTCTCCTTCCATACAAATCTTTGCCAGTCGCTTTGAAAATTTTACCAAGGAGTCTTAAGACAATGATAAGCAGAAGTCATAGCTGGAAATTTACAGGAAAATAAGCATGACGAAGCAAGTGCCTTTAGAAACTATTTTATGAATTAAAAAGACATTAATCATGTGGTAAGTTTGCAAGAAAAATATGATTGGAGCACCAAATTGAAATTTAGTTCCAAAGATGTTCATTGAAGGAGCAGAAAGTATTTTCTTTTGCTCAGGAGACCATCAAAGAATGATCTGAAAATCTGGAGCTTTTTATATAATATATCAGAAATATCTGGTAGAAATAAAAATTATTAATTAAGACACACATAGTCTCCAAAACCACATGTTTAAGTCAGATACGTCCATTTTGACCATCTAAGTAGTGAAATTGTAAGCATTTAACCCAGATATGGCAATATAAGGATTCCATCTGAGTTTCCTGTCTTTAATTTTTTCCCTTTATTTGTTTCTTTGACGCGTTTAAGGTTCTAAGAATATAAGCCTGTTTAATAGCAAACGTTTTCTTAAAACACCGTGGTAAAATTCTGTAGCATTATAAGTTACACGAAATAAAATGTACTTTTCTAAATATTGGGATTTATGTCAAATAAAAAGTACAATAAATTCACTGAAAATATACAGGGATATTAAAAATAAAGAGCAGGTTTCAAGTTTTTATTCCAAGAAGCTGTAAAGAGCAGAAATACGTCCTGTCGCTGGGTAGAATAAATAGTTGAGATTACATGCATTTAAAGGGTGGGGTTATGAGTGTAATTTTGGCCATTTTTTCCAAGAAGAAAAAAAAAGTCCAATTTCGTTTTCTTTAGAACAGTAAGTTGTAAACTTTGATCTATATTATGGCAACTTCTTAACGAGTTTCTGATACAGGCGCAAGTAATCGATGGAAATGAACCTTTATGGCTCTTACATTTATTTCAAAATGAAGCTAGTCATGGAACAGGCATTCATGTGCAGTATTTTTAATGCTGATATTTTGATGCTGACAGTATTTTGATATTTCAAACATCTGTTAATGAGCAACTGGGTATATAATATAATTAAATAATTATCACTCATCACTCAAAACAATAATATGCAATATATTGCATAACGTAAGGGTGAAAATTCTGAATTACATTTTAAGACATTTATGTACAATTTTATGTGTTTATTTTTAATATGATCAGTTTTTACTTTCTCTAGTACGTATAGTATGTAGGGGTAGTATTGCATTGCAGTATTTGCATTCTAAAAAGCATTTTTAGAAAAAGGTCCGTGTGTGTGTCTATGTGGATATGTATCTGGGTATTTGTGAACAGCATAACTCAAAAACGAAAAGTCGGATAAATACCAACTTGGTACTTAGGTTCAGTATCTTTTAAAGATACGACGCGAAGATTTTTAAGAAAATCCCCCATCACAGACTACCCTTTATATGGCACATTTTTCGAAAATTTTGATTTTCTCAAAAATGTCTCTAATGATGATTAAAATATCATATGTTTAAGATATTTTCATGACAAATAAAACGCATATCTTGAATTTTCTGGGAAAGTCCCCAAAAGTCCATGTCATACTGAATGGCTTTTTCATAACTGATAACCGTAAGAGATAGACAAAATGTTTCTACACAAAAAATGTAGATCTCGTTAAAACACACAATTTATGCCATGTACAATTTTTTTTATGAAGTCAACCGTTCCCGAGATATTCCTTGTTATTTGTTTGAATTTTCCGAGACCTAAACTTTTTCTCAAACGGGAATTCGTTATTCGTTTTTACTTTCTCTACTACGTATAGTAAGTAGGGGAAGTATTGCATTCCACCCAAAAATTCGATACCGAGATTTCGCCGGAAATACATGTTTTGAGACCCCCTGAATCCAAAAAAAGCATTTTTGGAAACATGTCCGTGTGTGTGTCTGTGTGTGTGTGTGTGTGTGTGTGTGTGTGTCTGTGTGTGTGTCTGTGAACAGCATAACTCAAAAATGAACAGTCGGATAAGCACCAAACTTGGTATTTAGGTTCAGTATCCTCCAGAGATGCGACACGAAGGTTTTCAAGAAAATCCCCCCACCCCAGACTACCCTTTAAATGGAAGATTTTCGAAAATTTTAATTTTCTCAAAAATGGCTCTAACGATTTTGATGAAAATATCATATGTTTAAGATAATGTCACGAGAAATGAAATGTATATCTTGATTTTCCTGGGAATGTATCCAAAAGTATTCTTCATTGTGAACGACTTTTGCATAACTGGTAAACCATAAGAGATAGACAAAATTTTACTACACAAAAAATGTAGATCGCGTTAAAATACACAACTTATGTCATATACATTTTTTTTGTTGAGTGAACCGTTTTCGAGATATTGCTTGTTATTTCCTTAAATTTTCCAATACTTACACTTTTTCTCAAATGCGTTATTCATTTTTTACTTTCTCTACTACGTATAGTAAGTAGGGGAAGTATTGCATTCCACTCAAAAATTCGATACCGAGATTTCACCGGAAATACATGTTTTGAGACCTCCTGAATCCAAAAAAAGCATTTTTGGAAACATGTCCGTGTGTGTGTCTGTGTGTGTGTGTGTGTGTGTGTCTGTGTGTGTGTGTGTGTGTGTGTGTCTGTGAACAGCATAACTCAAAAACGAACAGTCGGATAAACACCAAACTTGGTATTTAGGTTCAGTATCTTCCGGAGATGCGACACGAAGGTTTTCAAGAAAATTCCCTCACCCCAGACTACCCTTTACATGGAAAATTTTTCGAAAATTTTAATTTTCTCAAAAATGGCTCTAACGATTTTTATTAAAATATCATATGTTTAAGATATTGTCATGAGAAATGAAATGTATATCTCGAATTTTCTGGGAATGTCTCCAAAAGTATTCTTCATTGTGAACGACTTTTGCATAACTGATAAACCATGAGATAAACAAAATTTTACCACACAAAAAATGTAGATCGCGTTAAAATACACAATTTATGTCATATACATTTCTTTTGTAGAGTGAACCATTTTCGAGATATTGCTTGTTATTCCCTTAAGTTTTCCAATACTTATACTTTTTCTCAAATTCGTTATTCATTTTTTTTATGTCCTGCACATGCAAAGAGAATGGAATGCGCCACATAGCAACCAGCGTTAAAATATTTGACTATAGCTTAAAACCTACCATATTCCCCTTGCATCTACAAGAAAATTACCAATAAGATTGACATCTCGATATCTCGATTAACATGAAGCATATGGAGAATAGGCGTTTTTCCTTAAGTTTTACGTCCCACTGTATCTAAACTCATATGTATGTCAATGCACACAACAATGTAGCAGCCGCTTGCTTTTTCAACAATGAGCAATACATTGTTGATAAAGTAAACGCAGGAGAATACAAATCAGTTACGTCTGATTGACTGTTGAAGGAGGATGTAATTTTACTTATCATAGTGAGTGGTGAAATACTTTTATCATGGCATACCGAATGTGAACTGGAAGCTGCAGGCAATATGTTTGATAGTTCGGAAAACGTTTCAGAAGAAGGAAACCATACTAGTGAAGATAGCATTCGTCCTACAGACAATGATGATAGAAGTGACAATTTTCAAACTGTGGAAGTGGTTCAATCGAAAAATAAAAACATCAATTGGAGTTTAGACCCTTTCCACAACATGGAAGAGCATCCACTGCTAACATAATCAAATAAACACCTGGTCCAACCAGATATTTTTATGTCCTGGACATGCAAAAAGAATGGAATGCGCCACATAGCAACCAGCGTTAAAATATTTGACTATCGCTTAAAATCTACCATATTCCCCTTGCATCTACATGAACATTACCAATAAGATTGACATCTCGATATCTCGATTAACATGAAGCATATGGAGAATAAGCGTTTGTATAAATACTTTGTACAAGAGTAGAGAAAGTCATGTGAGTGTAACACATCAGATTTTTTACTTTCTCTACTACGTATAGTAAGTAGGGGAAGTATTTTTTACTTTCTCTACTACGTATAGTAAGTAGGGGAAGTATTGCATTCCACCCAATAATTCGATACCGAGATTTCACCGGAAATATATGTTTTGAGATCTCCTGAATCCAAAAAAAGCATTTTTGGAAACATGTCCGTGTGTGTGTGTGTGTCTGTGTGTGTGTGTGTCTGTGAACAGCATAACTCAAAAACGAACAGTCGGATAAGCACCAAACTTGGTATTTAGGTTCAGTATCTTCCAGAGATGCGACACGAAGGTTTTCAAGAAAATCCCCCCACTCCAGACTACCCTTTACATGGAAAATTTTTCGAAAATTTTAATTTTCTCAAAAATGGCTCTAACGATTTTGATGAAAATGTCATATGTTTAAGATAATGTCATGAGAAATGAAATGTATATCTCGAATTTTCTGGGAATGTCTCCAAAAGTATTCTTCATTGTGAACGCCTTTTGCATAACTGGTAAACCATAAGAGATAGACAAAATGTTACTATACAAAAAATGTAGATCGCGTTAAAATACACAACTTATGTCATATACATTTCTTTTGTTGAGTGAACCGTTTTCGAGATATTGCTTGTTATTTCCTTAAATTTTCCAATCCTTATACTTTTTCTCAAATACGTTATTCATTTTTTTATGTCCTGAAATGCAAAGAGAATGGAATGCGCCACATAGCAACCAGCGTTAAAATATTTGACTATCGCTTAAAACCTACCACATTCCCCTTGCATCTACAAGAAAATTACCAATAAGATTGACATCTCGATATCTCGATTAACATGAAGCATATGGAGAATAGGCGTTTGTAAAATTAGATTGTACAAGAGTAGAGAAAGTCATGTGAGTGTAACACATCAGATTTTTTTTTAATTTCTCTACTACGTATAGTAAGTAGGGGAAGTATTGTATTCCACCCAAGATTTCACCGGAAATATATGTTTTGAAACCCCCTGAATCCCAAAAAAAGCATTTTTGGAAACATGTCCGTGTGTGTGTCTGTGTGTGTGTAAGTGTGTGTGTCTGTATGTGTGTGTGTGTGTGTGTGTGTCTGTCTGTCTGTTAGTCTGTGAACAGCATAACTCATAAACGAACAGTCGGATAAACACCAAACTTGGTATTTAGGTTCAGTATCTTCCAGAGATGCGACACGAAGATTTTCAAGAAAATCCCCCACCCCAGATTATCCTTTACATGGAACATTTTTCAAACATTTTAATTTTCTCAGATATGGCTCTAACGATTTTGAGTAAAATATCGTATGTTTAAGATATTTTCATGACAAATGAAATGTATATCTCGAATTTTCTGGGAATGTCTCCAAAAGTATTCTTCATTGTGAACGACTTTTGAATAACTGGTAAACCATAAGAGATGTACAAAATTTTACTATGTTCAAGGTATTGCTTGTTATTCCCTCAAATTTTTCAATACTTATACGTTTTCTCAAATTCGATATTAATTTTTTTGTCCTGGTAATGCAAAGTGAATGGAATACTCCACATAGCAACCAGCTCTTAAAAGATTTGACTATAGCTTAAAGCCTACCAATTCGCCTTGCATCTACAAGAAAATTAGCAATAAGATTAACATTTCGATATCTCGATTAACATGAAGCATATGGAGAATAAGCGTTTGTAAAAATAGTTCGTACAAGAGTAGGGAAATTCATGTGAGTGTAACACATCAGATGTTTTTTTTTATGTCCGAGACATACAAAGAGAATGGAATACTCCACATAGCAACCAGCTCTTTAAAAGTTTAAAGCCTACCATATTCCCTTGCACGTACAAGAAAACTAGGCATAAGTATGTTTATCTCGATTAACATGAAATAGATGGAGAATAAGCGTTTGTAAGAATAGTTTGTACAAGAGTGGAGAAAGTTATGTAAGTGTAACACAGTGTAAAACAGCACACTCTTGAGCAAATAAACTACAGTTATTCATGTTCCTCATTTATTGGCGTAATCTGAGCAAGAATGTTTGGCGCATTACACATTTATCTACTCCACCTTCAAGCTTTGGTCGGAATCTAGATTTCCGAGGATTACGTCTTGTAACATATATAATACTTTAATGTAACCCTAAGATACTTTTATTTACTCGCACATATTATGTATAAATTTCCCTTCCTCGTTATCTATCTCCCAAAGACCAAGCCTGTAGTGTGTTGCAGTCTAAAATCTGTTTTTCCCCGGCATGGCTACAGCACTCGTTCCTTCTATGTGACGCCTAAGGCTACTCTTAAAATTCTATTATTCATCTTCCTTCAGTTTCTTTTCCTTTTTTACTTTTCTTTCTTCCAGGTACCTAGTAGGCAGAGGAAGTATTGCAGACCACCAAAAAATTCGATATCCGGATTTCACCGGAAATACATGCTTTCTGGCTCCCTGGATAAATAAAAAGAAAGGCGTTTTTAGAAATCGGCCCGTGTGTATGTGACTGTAACTAATAAATGGAATGTCGGATGAATACAAAACTTGGTACTTAAATTCAGTAACTTCAGGAGATGCGACATGACGATTTTCAAGAAATACCCTTTATATGGAAAGTTTTTCCTTAATTTTGATTTTATAAAAAACGGTTCTTAACGATTTTGGTTAAATATCACGTACTTAATATTTGAATATAAGTGAACGTACACAGTGGATTTTCTGGGAATAGCCTGTGAAGTCCTCTTTATTCTGAAAGAGCGTGTATACTCGTACGTTTGTATAATTTTGTATAAGGGTTAAACCGAAATAAATAAACAAAAACTTGCCACACAAAAATGTAGATTTCTTTAAAACACCTATTTATTACAAATAAAATTTTTTGTGGCATCAACCATTTCAGTTCTAAAGGTTTCCTGGCGAGATATCCGAGATTACAGTTTTCAATTTTTCAATACCTTGCAACTTTTTAAAGTTCTGTTACTATTCACTTGTTTCTTGCGATGTCATGAAAAGAATATGTTACTTCAAGGCCGTCATAATGGGACCTACTTTTAAACATATGACTGTTGATTCGTTTACTTTATCCCCTCTCGCGCCTCAAGAAGAGTACAATAAAACTATTTCTACAAATATTTATTTCGATTTACAAGGGGTAGAGATAAAAATAAGCTTTTCTAATAGTTTGTCAAAGCTATATACAAACGAACGATAGTGAGTAAAGAAATTCATGTGAATGTAGCATACCAGATTTTTACTTTCTCTACCACGTACATAGTAGGTAGAGAAGGAATTGCATTCCACCCAAAAACTTGATTTCGAGATTTCACCGGATATACAAGCCTCAAAACGGCCCCCTGAAACAAAAAAAAATTAGAAAATGGCACGTGTGTATGTCTGTGTACACGTGTGTCTGTGAACAGCATAACCAAAAACTTAGTCAGATATACCAAACTTGGTATTTAGATTCAGTACCTTCCAAAGATGCGACACGAAGATTTTCAAGAAAATCCCCCACCCCAAACTACCATTTATATGTAGCATTTTTCAAAACTTTTTATTTTCTAAAAAATGGCTCTAACTATTTTTATTAAAATACCATATATTAAAGACATTTACATGACAAATGCAATTTATATCTTGCATTTTCTGGGAATAGCCTTGAAGTCCTCTTCATTGGAAGGAATTTTGTATAATCTTGTATAACTGGGAAACGTTAAGCGATAGACGAAAACGTACCACACAAAAAATGTAGATCTCTTTAAAACATAACATTTATTTCATATAGCTTTTTGTAGCATCAGCAATTTCCAACATATCCGTTATTAATGGTTCGATTTGTTCAATACTTTGTCATTCTTTTTAAGTCTCAATGTTTTCAGTTGTTTCTCGCGATTGCATGGAAACAGTAGGAAATTTTAAGGTCAACATACGTTTTCCAGTTCTTAAACATTTGACTATCGTTCTCTTTGTATCTACAACGTGTAGTAACATATTTTGCTTTACGTAATATGTTTTTACGTAAATTATTAGAACTTGAAGATCTTATATTGTGCTGCTTTTGTTTTGTTTGGTTATATAATTTTAACTGCTCCACGTATGGGAGCCAATTTGTAACGGTACTACTTACAAATGTTTGTTTACATCAGTGTTGAAGCCATCTTGTGACGTCATTCATTTGTTCGGTTTGTAGCTCCATCTTGTGTTAGCAATTTGTGTCAGTATTAGTTTTGTTTGAAAGAATTTTAAGTTTAGTTTACTGTCCTCCGGCTAGCTATTATCTTATCTTGGGTCGAACATGTGTCTTGATCAGGGTTGTGTAAACGGAAAGGAATCTTTTATCCAAAAAGAACACTGATGAAGAAATTTGTTTTATAATTTTTATTGTCGAACACGTTCACTATCACTTTTACATATTGATCTAGATACTCGCCAAACTGAAACAGTTATAATAACTTCTTACTGATCACTTTTAATCAACGTACTTCAACCTTTTGTATAATTAACTTTACCATATTTTAGATCTTTCATAATTCTGCTGCGCGTAACTTGTGAATCTATATCCGATGTATGACGAACTGACTGACTGAAGACGACGTGTAGTGTACACAGATTTTTGATGAACTGAGCAAAATACGACGTGTAATGTATGAATGCTTTCGGCGAACTGAAGGACTGACTGACTTTACCTCCAACCTACCCTATTTATAATCCTGCATCCAGATACGCCTAAAGATTATAACTGAACTGCTATTGGCTAATAAAACGCGCCAACATTAGCGTCTATCTTAATATCCAATTAAAATTATGAATACATATGCTTTAGGGAGAAAACATTCCAGAAGGTTCTCAACGGAAAAACGCGCCAACATTACGTAACTTCCTCGTTTCCAATAATGATAAACAGCTCACCCCCTCGCTGCATTATTGCGCTATTATTGACAGTTTCAGTAAGGCCGTATAAACTTATTTCCAAATAATAATTACAATTAATAAACATCTGAAATCAATGTCACATAAAAATGCATATTCATATTACAATCATTATTTACATTTAAGTAATTTGTGATACAAATTACTGCATCATATGCCCCACTAGAAACATAACTATAAATATTTACAACTTGTTTGGAAATTTTATAATTGGGTTTTTAGTCTCCTAAATCTTGGAACACACGCTATCACTTTCACTTAACACTTCACACGCATTTAACACACGACATATTTTTTTTTATCTCGCCACTACTTACTGGCTCTGGTTTAATTAATTTAGATATTAATCTGACATCACAAAATTTTTTTATAGCAAATACTGTACCCTAAATTATTTAATTACTGTTACCAAATTGTTTACCTTCTTAAGTTGTTGACAAAAATTTATACATTTAAGAATTTTGTAATTATTACACATATTTACCAAAATATTCACCCTTTATACAAATATATTTTCATCTCTTAAATCTAGTCACTGTTTCACATTTTCTGTTTGCTACATAAGTATTTGTTTTTAATTATTTTTACCATTTTTGTTATTTTGTACTTTATTTTAACAATACTTTTGGAATTGTATTTACGTACTTTTAATTTAATATCATATTAAGTTTCAATCTTTGCATTCTTAATTTTCAAATGTTGTTACAGTTACTAAAAATTTAATTATTTTTTTTTAAACATTTCTCTTTTTTTTATAATTTATCTCTCTTTTCAAATGACATATATAAATAGTTAACCCTCTTACGTTCCAATACATTTCTCTGCAAGTCATCTTTAACTATCCAGCATTTACTTTACATCTCATCGCTATTTACCCTCCTGGATCAAATTGTGTGTGGCTAAACATTACTCGTAGCCGTATCCTAACCTTCAAATTTTTGTTCATGAATAACCTCTTGTATTCATATGAAATTTCGTCCCTTGATAACATTTGAAAACAATCTAAAGTTTCTTGTACAACAAATCTTTTTACAACTGTCATTTTCAATTCTTCTACTATCTCTTTAACTTGAGAATACTCTGACAAATCTGTACCAAACTGTACTGGACTGGAGTTATTTCTTTGCATTACTGACTCATTCTGTATTTCTGATATCTCCCCTCTGAAATTAACCTGCGCCTGATTCACATCTACATTCATAACCTCTTTTATCTCTCTTATCTCACTTGAAATACTACTCACTTGACTTCCTAACTCTGTACATTCTACATTAACCTCACTTTTAGTATTAACCTCACTTTTTTGTTACATATTTCCTTGCTCATATTTGACATTTTCTTTGAAATTTCTCCTATCTCACTTGCTATTATTTCCTGGTTCTCATTTCTCATTCTTGGCATACTACTATCTAGCTTCATAGATTTCTTTTCAATTTCTTCCTGCTTTGATCTACTTTTTGCCCTAATATCTCATTACTCCTACCAATATCTTCAATTGATTTCCTATGATCTTTTTTTATAGCTTCTCTCAATTCCTCAAAACTCTGATCTACTTTTTGTTCTACACTCTTAATAATATCTTCCCTGTTTTGATCTATTTTGTTACTAAGATCTTCCCTCATTTCCCTATTATTCTTTTCCATATTCTTCAGCATTTCCATAATCATACTAGTATCAAGATTAACATTTCCTGCTATTCTATTCTGACTTTCTGCACTAACATTTCCACCCTCAAATCCTAAAAAGTTTGAGCTATTTTCTGTAACCTGTATTGAATTACAGCTAACTGTTACATTATCCCCTTCCATCATTGTTTCTTCAATATTATTAGTAGCCATTGTTTTTGTTTTCTAAAAAAAATTACGATACTCTGACCTTTGTGATGCTGTCTGTTGCTGTTACATTGATGTCCAGCTTCCTGCCCCTCTCTCCTAGATTTGTATGTCGCTTCGATGAATCTTCGTCGTTTTGTTGTCCTGTAGTTTGAATTTCCCTGTTGCCTTGTAATCTCGGAATTACGATCGTAGTCTGTCGTCCCTGTTGTTTCTGGAATCTGCGTCTTGTAGATCATTTCACTGCTGCATTCGTTCCACGTCCTGGTTCCTTTCCTGGTCACTCTGCTCCTTCCTGGTTATGCTGATCCTTTCCTGGTCATCGTGTTCCTTTCCTGGTCACTATGCTCCACGTTCTGGGTGCCAATTTGTAGTAACATTCTTGTTTACGTAATATGTTTTTACGTAAATTATTAGAACTTGAAGATCTTATATTGTGCTGCTTTTGTTTTGTTTGGTTACATAATTTTAACTGCCCCACGTATGGGAGCCAATTTGTAACGGTACTACTTACAAATGTTTGTTTACATCAGTGTTGAAGCCATCTTGTGACGTCATTCATTTGTTCGGTTTGTAGCTCCATCTTGTGTTAGCAATTTGTGTCAGTATTAGTTTTGTTTGAAAGAATTTTAAGCTTTGTTTACTGTCCTCCGGCTAGCTATTATCTTATCTTGGGTCGAACATGTGTCTTGATCAGGGTTGTGTAAACGGAAAGGAATCTTTTATCCAAAAAGAACACTGATGAAGAAATTTGTTTTATAATTTTTATTGTCGAACACGTTCACTATCACTTTTACATATTGATCTAGATACTCGCCAAACTGAAACAGTTATAATAACTTCTTACTGATCACTTTTAATCAACGTACTTCAACCTTTTGTATAATTAACTTTACCATATTTTAGATCTTTCATAATTCTGCTGCGCGTAACTTGTGAATCTATATCCGATGTATGACGAACTGACTGACTGAAGGCGACGTGTAGTGTACACAGATTTTTGATGAACTGAGCAAAATACGACGTGTAATGTATGAATGCTTTCGGCGAACTGAAGGACTGACTGACTTTACCACCAGCCTACCCTATTTATAATCCTGCATCCAGATACGCCTAAAGATTATAACTGAACTGCTATTGGCTAATAAAACGCGCCAACATTAGCGTCTATCTTAATATCCAATTAAAATTATGAATACATATGCTTTAGGGAGAAAACATTCCAGAAGGTTCTCAACGGAAAAACGCGCCAACATTACATAACTTCCTCGTTTCCAATAATGATAAACAGCTCACCCCCTCGCTGCATTATTGCGCTATTATTGACAGTTTCAGTAAGGCCGTATAAACTTATTTCCAAATAATAATTACAATTAATAAACATCTGAAATCAATGTCACATAAAAATGCATATTCATATTACAATCATTATTTACATTTAAGTAATTTGTGATACAAATTACTGCATCAAACGAAATGTGTAATGTAGATATTTTTGCAAACGTTTATTTGGATAAAAACGTAGTAGATAGAAAAATAAACTTTAGTAAGAATAATTTTCGATTATACCCACTAATATGCGATAGAGATATAGAAAGTCGTGTGAATGTATCACATCAGATTTTTTTTATCTTTGTTTCCTTCACCTAAAGTAGAGGATGTGTTAAATTTCAATAAATATACCAAAATCTCCGAGACAGTAATTTGGCTTCTCTTCATATAATGCCCATTGTTCAGCTGTTTTCTGTTGCTATTCAGCCCCATTGTTTGAATGAATACATTTGTGAGTTAAATTTTGAAGAGATCGATTTATTCTCCCTGTGTTTCTATCCATAGAAACGTTCTCGACTTCCATATAACAGTTGTGAGAGTAAAACAACCAAGTATTACTAAATATTGTGGCTTAGCTATGGACCCCTGTTACAGGCAGAAGGCGCCAACCGATCAACTGGCCAGGTGATAAGAGCCTTCGCCCAGCATAAACACTAGAGACGCTATCGAAGATAACCAGAATATTCTGAAGGTTTACTTTCTCCCCTTTGTGAAAAATTTAAGTAGCTATATAAGCTAGTGTGTTCGCGAAAGAGCGAGTCAGACTATGAATAGGTGAGTTGGTGGGTGCGTTTCTAGTGCGACAAATAGTGCTGTTCTCCGAGCGAGTTTATGTCGAATGTTGCGACGTACCATAAGTGCTGCTACTGGAAAATATTAGAGAGGTCTTGTGTTCCACTCCCCAGCGGATGAAGCGTTTGTAAGAAGAGGCTAGGGCGTGCTGCGAAAATTGAACTATATCACATTAGCGAAGGGACAGCAAATCTTAATAGGGTGTGAAAACTGGAAAATATTGTCATTAGAATCCACGTGTACGCATCTAGAAGCACATATACATTAAAAGTATGTTAAAGTTGAACTTTTTCAATATCTGTAGTTCTAAATCTCTAAAATGTGGCTAGTTTGGCTTTCACTTGCGAAAAATGGCACTTAGGGTTGCTCCAACAGAACTGCAATAACGAAGTTAAGTAGACGAATCCTCTATTTTAACATTTCATTGTGTTAATCTGCAGTAGAGACTGCTTCTTTATCGTTTTGATGTCGTGAACCAAGCTATAAAATTATTTACGATTCTCACGCGAAAATCAAAGTAAATATGCACTCTTCACCCACCTTCTTATTTCTTGCACGTGTTTTTATTACAGCCCTTAGCGTGAATAAAGAAATCCAAGTAATTTGCAACGCAGATCCGTAGCAGAGCTTGAGACCAGTTGGAAATAAAAGAAGAGGCAATAAAAGTTAAGATTTAGCCGGTAGGATGTTTTATTTCATCGTAACCCTTGGGGAAATAATCTAGCATGCTGATGTATGCACGTGGTAGCCGATTAATGCGAACAGGGTAGAACAGTCCCACTTAAAGAGGGAAGTCTGTGTGTGCTTAATTACCTAACTCGGGATTACATGGAAGAAAATACTGGGAATTAATTTTTATTATACTTTTCGATAAAATTCCTTACCTGAACTGAATAATAGCCCTATAAGAAATGTAGAAGCGTGTGACTTCCCCAGAGGCTCTTGCTTGATAATTCCCTTACAGGTGAAAGTCCTTGCAAGTGCCAAAATATGTGGAAATTACTACACTAGAGATTCTAAAACTAGTGGCACTAATTGCTGTGTTTGGAGTTTCTATTGCTAGACAGCTTGGACTGATTATGCATAGATGAAAGAGCTGCATTTGAGATGCGTCAGTTATGAGCTTGATCTAGACGACAAACCTCTCATTTATAGCGTGTACTGACGTGCATAGGAAGTGGCCCGTAGTAGAACGCAGATGTTTACGTTGGTACTGCTAAATTTAACCCCACCCTCTGACAGTGACCTTTCCTGCTACTCAAGGATAATTGTAGTCATTGGATACTTTACCTCTCCCAAAATATTGCCGAATAGCCGAGGGATAACACCTCAAGCTAGGTGTCTACGTTCTCGCTACCGGAATACCGCTAAGACAATGCTTCACTGAATTTGGGCTCAAAAATAAAATATAATACAACAAAAACGTAGAAATAGAGAGGAAATATAAGAATTGTTTTATTTTTGTTGTTTTTAACACACTTAAGCCTGTATTTTTACGCTACACATGATCACAAACGATTCCAGCCCATCTGTTTACCGAATACTCTTGTTGGTGATGTCTAACGAACACTGCATGAAGGTTCTCAACATACCAGATGTGGCTGTTCAAGTATCTGTCTCGTGTGAAGCAGGCTTTATCGGTAAACAAAACGTGTGCGGGAAATGTATGATCTGTGATACTTCGTTGCGGAAACCACGGAACACACTGAACACGTGGTGCGAAGTCGTTCGGCCCCAGTCCCTGTGCTTTCTGGATCATCTGCTGGGACCTTTCGTTTTGCCATCCTGTTTGAGTTAAATTGGGCTGCGCGTCTCAGATCTACCAAACCTAACCAGACGTAAGGGACAAAGAGGCGATGTTACTTGATTCAGCGGTTGTAAACAAATAGAGAGTCAAAGTGTACTGGCTGTGCCTCTCAAACCTATCCAACCGGAAACGCTTCAAAACGGGTGAATAACTGGATGCGTCGGGGGATGGTGGTTGCCTGACAAAAAATGTTCCCCTCTGCAAGATCTATCGTTCGTCAGACTTTGTCACAGAGGTCCTGAAATATTCTGTATTTCTTGGAGCTAAACTATCATAAGGGACTGTTACTAGGATCATAAGAGTAGCTGAAAACAAGTGGATTCGCTGTGAGCATGAACGCCACAGAAGTTAAACTGAAGACTGTAAACATTAAAATATTCTTATTAAAAATCTTGATAGAAATCTAAAGATCTGCTACGATTGAGCAAATATAAGCACTCTTCGGTAATAGGTCTACTAATAGCCCACTGTGCCGTGAAAGAACGTATACACAGAATGGGTTATAATATATTAATGTGATCTGTACTAGATGGCATCAAGGAGAAGAATCTCTAACTCATTTCCGCAGCACCGACTGCGAAGCATTGGCGAGCTGTAGGGCTCAAGCTTTCGGAAATAAATTTCCGAAGTTTGATGAATCATCCATTGCCTCAGTCAGTAGTTTTACTCAGTTCATTAAGGACTGGCTGAAGTACAAAAGGTGGGATAGCGCAATAAATCCTTAAATAAATCGCATAACAGGGGCCTTTAAACGATTTTCTATTTAAATTTAATGTAATTCAATCCTTTAAACAGTTTATTTTCTCTAAGCAGGATGGCTCAAGCTGAAACGTCTAATCCCTGCATTTCGGAGGTGTAGATTCTAGTGAGGTTAAACTAGTCGAGGGTGTTTAAGTGGTCTTCTTAGAATTAGGATAGCGTATACCGGGTTTAAATTTCTAGAATTTCCACTTTATTACCCTTCCTGTAGCTTCATCTTCCCATGTACAGGTCTCTCATATTCATAGCAAGAATTTAGCGTGATTTGCTAATGCAGTCCACGGACTTAGTATACAGGGGGTGAAGGAGGAATTCCTAGATCACTTCGAAAATCTTAATGACCTGTCATCCACATCGCAGCAAAACACTCGTGGGTGCAAAGTACCCGTGCGGCTCCTACCATTCATCTCTCCGTCCGGATATTCATTATCCACAAAATGCCCATGACACAGGTGGGAAAAATCTTTTAACTTATCTCAGATGGAACTAAGATATATTTGACGCTTAATAGATCGCCACCACCTCTCCCCCCGCTAAAAAAAGCCTCTAGTGGCAGATGATACCTTTGGTATACTCTATAATGATTGCGTAATAAGACTGAACTATCTTATGATGGTATCTAGCAGATTTTGTTAATAAACTCACTGAATTACACATTTTGAAACGTATTAGGCTTTTTTTCTGAAGAATTTCATTTCAATATTTGTTGAAATGTCAAGCCAAAGCATTAGACTACAAAATATTATTTCATAAGCAACAGATCTGCCAATACCATAGGCGTTGTTATATTAACTGTGGAAACTTTTCTCCTCTCATGCTCTCACTACCTTTACTTCTCTCTTCTCCTCCCACTCTTTCCCCTCCGTCACGCTCTTCATTTTTTCTTCTCCCCCTCACTGTCTCCATCTTTCCCTCTTTGCAATTTGCATATCATGTGATGGTTTGAAAACCTCAATTAAACGTTTTTCTCGGTATTAATAGAATTTTAACTCAAATAAAGGGTTAAAATACACAAGCTGTGTCTGTTCCTTATGCTGGTTATGTGATCGATGCTTTACTGCTTACCATGATAACTAGTTTAAGTGCGGGAACAATACTGACGAAACATTAGTATAACATCTAAAATACCCATGCATTCTACGTAGTTTTTCAAATTACAAAGCTAGTAGAAATATTATGGTTATAAATTTGTGTTATGTAAAACTTTTGAAGAAATTCTGAGGTAAGAGAGGTATTCTAGGTTTTGAGTTCTTTTACATTCACCAAGTTTCACGACAACGATTCAAAGTTTCTTGAAGGCTCCCCCCAAAAAATTCAAATATTTCACTTTGGCTTCAGGGTTTTCTAATGTACACTTAAGGCCTTATTCATTTTAAATTAAAATTACTAGAATAATTTTTTTAAATTTTTCTATGTGTTCTGTACATAACATATGACAAAATAGTTGTACCTAGTTTTAATAAGGGATATAATAGAATTAAAGCCAATCCATAACGAAGTTGTTTGTAAGACATAACGCTCTATAGACGTCTTCAAAGTCATTCAGGCGGAGGTCTCTAGGAAGTGAGAACAAGTTCGCTATCGGAGTCTGGCGAACGCCATGACGTCTTGGCTTTCTGTCCAACAAGTTGCTCTTCCACTTGGATGACTTTAACGTCTTCTTCACTCCCCTTCTTCCGCACTGATATTGCTCTTACTCAATCTTCGCCCCACCGCTGCATGTTCACAAAAAAATTACATCCACAAAAATGTGTCATATGGACACTCAACCACACTGATTTCAATATTCTTGAGAAGAAAAAAGGTGTAGGGATATTTTGGTCATCTTTATAGGAAAGTCAAATTGAAATAATAATGTTTAAAAGAAATCAACGTTCTACAAGAGCCTCAACAACACAAACAAATTCAGATGTTCATGATCTCTGTTGTACATCTGATATAATTGCGATCGTTTATACTATGCAATCGTGCATTGACACCCAGTGACTGAAGTAACAAAATTGACAGGGAATAATTTCCTAATTTAATATTTTATTTACACTACAACATCATTATAACATTACAAAAATTTAACTGAGGTATTTTCCTATTTGAGGAAACGAAATATTAACGAGCAAAAACACAATGAATACGAAAGGACCTTCACAGTTATTTTACAAGTGCATCAAGAAATAGTCATTGGTGACTATTACGTCAAAATACATTCACTGAACACATGCCTTCAAGTTTTAGTATATATAAGAGATATTCCACCTAGTCCGATATTTCTAAATATACTGCCTTTGTTTTATGTCAAGACCGCGGATCGTGTGAATGCGTGTTCCGCACCCAGTCTACTATACTGCGGGGTTTTCCGTTCCGTAACTCCCACGTTGCTTACTCACGAGTGTTAGTAACATATATGTAATGAATGCTAACCTTATTATAAGTGTTGCTGAAAGTGACGTCCATCTGCACCAAGGAATTCTTGACATCATAGGATGAAATTCACGCATATCATTCACGCAAGTTTTTCTTACGTAATGTTCATAATTTCTGCTTTTATGTTGTCCTTAAGTTCGTCTACGGTGTGCGGATTGTTCATATAACATTTACTTTTTAGTTTTTATGACCCTGTTCTAAATTTACTGACAAAACATCTCACAGTGTCTCTACCCAGAACTGGATCACCAAGAAATTGCTGCTGAAATTGTCTACACACCTGTCTACATTATTCAGTTTTATTATTACGTATATATCGTACATAAAAATACGCTGTTCAAGCGTGAATTGGTTGGCAGGCATTTCTCCAATCGTGGACTAATAAGAGAATAACATTCCTAAGGAAATTACTCACAACACACGTATTGCTGAAACACTTCACAGCACGAAGCCAAAGCAACGACTGAGACAGCTCACAGCTGATAAATATAGATTTGACAATCTGCGCCGCTGCTGCGCATTGGCATAGTGCCGTTCTACAAGGCTTCGAAGAGAAGAGTCTAGAAAACGAGTATGCCCAGCTACTGTGTCATTGCGGCCACTCAGCAGTTTGGAAAGGCCGTAGGCACAAGCAGGCTTCACCTTATTAGGAGGTTAGCTTTGCGTGTGCAGTAGAATGCTTTATAAGCACGCAAATATGCTCACCTTATCAGATATGTTCACATCATATAACTTTTATTTTCTCAGTAATAAAATTGATGGTTAATAATAAAGATCGTGAGTTTTAAGTTGGTGGCATGACCAATGAAATGTGTATTAACTTTTCTGAAAAATACATAAAAATGCCTTGTGGTTCTAGCAAAAGTTCATCCACTTAATTGAATATCTGGTATGCAACATGCATGCATTTTTTCTGTTAACAAATTAAACTTATATTTATTCCTATAAACACCTCAAGTGTTTCACTCATATGACTTTCTCTAATCTTGTACAAACTATTTTAACAAACCCTTATTCACCATCTACTTCATGTTAATCTAGATTGATATTTGCTAATTTTCTTGTAGGTGCAAGAGGAATATGGTAGGCTTTAAACGATAGTCAACTCTTTTAAGCGCTGGTTGCTTTGTAGAGCATTTCATTCTCTTTGCATGTCCAGGACATAAAAAAAACGAATAACGAATTTCCGTTTAAGAAAAAGTAAAAGTATTGGAAAATTCCAACAAATAACAAGGAATGTCTCGGAAATGATTCACTCCACAAAAAAATGTATATGACATAAACTGTGTGTTTTGACAAGCTCTATATTTTCTATGTAGAAAACATTTGTCTGTCTCTTATGGTTTACCTGTTACGCAAAACCCATTGAGAAAGAAGACGACTTCTGTGTACATTCCCAGAAAATTCAAGATATACATTTTATTTGTCATAAAATATCTTAAATATCAGATGGTTTTATCAAAATCGTTAAGAGCCATTTTTGAGAAAATAAAAATTTCCGAAAAATATTTCATGTAAAGGGTAGTCTGAGGGGGGGATTTTTTTGAAAATCTTTGTGTCCATCTTTGAAAGATACTGAACCTAAATATGATGTTTGGCTTCATCAGACTTTTCGTTTTTGAGTTATGTTATACACAGACACACCTGACCATTTTCTACAAATGTTTTTTATTCGAGGGACCTTACAACATGTATTTCCGGTGAAATTTAGAATATCGAATTTTTGGGTAGAATACAATACTTCCCCTACTTGCCATACGTAGTAGAGAAAGTAAAGTGATATCTCTATCTAGCTTACATCAATGAATGATTTTTGTTAGTAATGAATTCATTCAAAAAAGAAAAAAATCAGATTTTTACAAATTTCATAGACGGTGCACCAGAAACTAAACGTCACTTTGGGAAAGTCTGGACATATAACAAAGAATATGTTTGTAATGGAAAATGCTATGAAAGAGCTTCTTTCGACTCCTAGACTTAAATTTGTTCATTTTCTGTTAGAAATCTGTATCGAAATGAAGTCCATTTCAGCATGAAGGTTTTAATTTCATTTGTCGAAAATGTTTTTATTTTTTCCCCTCTGTACCCTACCGATTTCTGTTTTAACAGGTAATACAACTTTTTATACTGGAATATATCAGTTCCATGTTTTACGTATGGAGTAGTCTTCAATACCGAGTAATTTGTCCACAAGGTTGGGGATTTCATTGTTTTTGACATTTCTTCAAAGTAAACTTTGGGCACATTTTCTGACAATAAGTTCAAGTTTTTCTTGCTCACCAAACCATGAACTTGTCATACAAATTTTCATACATTTTCTTTGATTTTTCAGGAAGTATTCTTGCTTACATTCCTCGCCTCCGGGATATCAGGAGGTGTGGAACTAAATTTCTGTCTCCATTTGTAAAATCAATATCTTATGACCTTGAATCGATATTCACTTGTTATCGAAGCGCATCTAAAATACGTATCGAGAAGTTGGTTTATCACATTTTTTATTTTCTTTCGTATACATCTAAATATTAAATATTTATTGTAATTTAAAAGTCGTAGAAAAACTATTGTATTCAACTGTCGTATAATGGTTGTTAAGGCGCTCGTGAAGTTTTCGACGCTCACGTCGAAAGTTTCACTCGCATCTTAACTCCCGTTATGGGATCGCTGCATAAATAACTATTTTTACACACACACACATTTATTGCTTTAATGAACTCAACAATTTTCCTGAACATCTTTGTGTATTTCTGCTGTTTCCTAATTACATACATTTTAGTGAGACTGAAAAGGGCTTTGCAGACTTTTTGGAAAGCTGCACGATTAACTTTTTATTCTCATCTCAGTATCTCAAACATATGATATTTTATTCAAAAAGTTGGAGACAGTTTTGGGAAAATAGCGAAACATCGTGTGGAGGATTACGTTTGCATCCTTAAAAGACGATGACTTGTGTAAGTTTGATTTGGCCACTTTTTATTTTTAAAATGTTTTGTTCACATTTGGATGCACGCACATAGACACATATACATGCGCACCACATGCGCTTTTTATAAAAATGCTCCTTTGGGTCGAATACCATATTTTCTCTGTCAAACAGGCAGAGGGGTTTTAGTAAGTAAACCATCAAGTTAGGAACGCACCGAGGGTTGGCGGCGAGGGAAGGTGGAAGCGCTTGTGACCTTCTAGTATTCTGTGTAAACAATATGATGTATAGTTTGAAGGCAGTACACACTACTTCGATAGCAGGTAGACTAGAATTAAGGAGCATTAGAAGGCAAAAAATGTAATGTATGTTTAGCTATTGATAATGTGCAATAATGTTTTCATGATTCAATTAAGGCATTAATATACTGAAATCTGGGTTAAATTTTCTTTTACACCAAAAGCTAGAAAAATTTGAATGCAATATCCACTCTTATTAGCGTATGACACAGATCCTTGGAAAATTCTAATCCATAGTTTGGAGCTGAGGAGGTTGAAAGTCCATTTTCCTCTTCTTGCTTTCTAATAATGTCTCCTGTTCCTTGTGTTTCATTGAATTATAGGTTGTTTAACGTGCTGTTTTAAATGTTCTTTGAGCTCTAATGCTCATCGGATGGTTTCTCAATTTGTGCTGAAGTGTTCCATGCCAAATTCCGCTACAAACAATGCTTAATGTGATGGCGTTTCTGTGTCTGAACCATTCTTTACTTTAGACACATTGCCACAGTTCTCCACTGGTCTGTATGTAGCGAATAGATGGAACAGCCGCCAAAAAGAACTGCCTGTTTTGGAGGTAATGGGAGGAGAATGTGCGTCACAGTACCTGACGTCACCTATACTCCATGCGGTAACATGATTACTCTGTTTACTTACTAAAACCCCTCTACCTGGTCATAAGTAAACGGCAGGGAAATAAAAAAGTAGTTCTCGTTAAAGTATAGTTCAAATTACGCAAAACATTCCTTTATTCTAATGTGCGACTAAGAAATTACAAAGTATTCGCTGTTATACCTTTATATGTTCTGAAATATAAGTGTTATATCTTGAAATCGTAAGTGGACATTCAATTATTTCTCGTGATCTAATGCAGCAGAATGTTGACTTGTTTTTGAGCACTTGCGCATTGTCTCATTCATTTCTATATAATAGTGTGTATTACACAACTGAATCATCTTACGCAAATATTCATCGTGATTAACATGAAGTAAGTAGAAATTGTGTAATAATAATATTTTGGTACAAAGCTTACATGAAGAAATTAAGTCCTTCCAAATCTACTTTATTTATCTAGCGAGTGAATCGACCAAGCTAATAATAAAATATAAATAAAATACATTACTTTAAGTGAGAATGTAAGTAATCAGTATTTTGAGGTATTGTTTCCGGGGGTTGGGATTCTTTTATCTTACTAATTAAAACAGATACCAGGCAAGCAGCCCTGAGTAGCAGGATCATAATGACCAAAAAGTGTGCAAGTGCCATGATACTGCATACCAAAATCGTTACACCTGTAATACTTGTGGCAGTTCTTAGGATCCGGGTATATTCCCATTACAGTGCAGTAAACAAATCCAAGACTGTCCGTACTTGTAGTCAGTTCTGCCGCCGCTTGTGTCGGCACTGGGTCTTCGAGAACTTGAGGATTTGCGGCTCCCGCGTGTTTGTTCGGGCATTGTCCCACTTTGCACGTCGTCGTGCTCACATCGAAGTGCTCGCCGACCTTGCACTCGTAGCTAGTTGCGTGTAAGTCAGCGTCACATCGGATGAAACCTCGACAGCCATGCATGTCCATGGGGTCGCGGAACACTCCCGCAGTCATGCACTGGAACGCGCCGGTTGCAGGAGTCGTGGTCACGGAGCCACTTGTGCATGCGCCCAGCTCGCAGCCATTTGTGCTGGGCTCAAAGTGTCCTATTCCGGCGTAGCAGATACCGTGATGCACGGAGAGATCGGGGTCACAACGGTAATAGCTCCTGCAGTCTTCAGGATCCGGGAAGAACCCGGAGTGGGTGCACGTGAAGTGACTGGGACCAATGGTCGGTGTCGGAGTGTTGGAACATCCACCCTGCATGCAGACTTGAAGGAAGGGATCGAAGTAGCCGTTTCCAGAGAAACAGGTTATATGTGCGGACATCGTGTTGCTATCACTGCAATAGTAATAGCTATGACAGTCCTCGGGATCGAGGTATCTACCTGAAACAATACATAGTGCGATTGTACTAGTTCTGTTATGTCTTTCTATGGTGTAATTTTAAATCATACAGATTATATAGGAACTGGAAGAGCCTAAAATCTTTAACTGAATCGACAATAATGGGCACTTTATAAATGCATCAGAGCGTGATATCACCTAAAACAGTACAGATCAACAGAAATGACAGAGGTCCGACAAACTATCTGACACAGGGCAGAACAAGGTGAGCCCAGGCCATAGTTATATAACCACTTTATTAAGAATAAAAGCAAACAAACAGCAACAGGGAGCACTTCAGATCATAATGACGTCCTTTGGCTTACTATATAGCATTTAATATTTTAAACTATGCCAATTATATGATTTAAAATTAAAAAAAATAGAAAGGGTTCATAAAATATAAAATCCGTCAATGAATCCATCCTAGATTAACATGTATGCCTCTATATTGAATGCATTTTAAAATTTCCAATAAAACAACAATATTTCTTAGCCATTCAGCATGCAACTACTCCCAATTAAACAAGAAACTAAGAATAACTGCAGCAATCCAATACCAAATAAAGAAAAATTAACAAAAATAATCTTGAATAACTGAACAAAAGTATTATGAAATAATAAACGATTTACCAAATAATATATCCCATATAATAAGTATAATATTTAGCGAAACCGAATATGTGTATTAAAACAAAATAACCACACTGCTGCAATTATATTAGTAACTACAATTTCACTATCATTTTATAAAGTAGGCTCAAAAAGAAACTAAATAATAATATACAATATATTCCCCAGTAATAATATACCGGGCAAAAGCCAAAGTAAAACCACAACCCTAAGGATATATACGACAATGATCACAAAAAAAAAATAGATAAGGAAAATAGGTAAAACTCAAATACATTTAAACCTTTTCAATAATTACTTTCAATAATAATATATTCACCAATTAAAAGAAGGCATAAAAAGAACAAAATATTTAATATTAATTAATAATCCAAAATGCAAACCTTGCCCCAACTGACTAATAATAAGATTCAAATTGGGACAAGATTGTAATACCAAAATCCCAAAAATGATTAGGTCGTTTTAATGCTAATGAAATCCCCAATATCAACCAGTTTAAATCAAATAAAACGAAATAAAATTCACTGCAAATATGTAATAATTATTACCTGTACTCAATCAGCTTTCCCCAATACAACACATTACCTGGGCAAACCATGAATCCAGTCACACAACCAAAACTACCAAGGATACGTTACTTTAAGAAAATAAAACCATTATCCAGTTATATCTGTAAACGAAATAAACTCAATATGGCCCACTACACCCCTTTTCAGATACTAAATGACAAATCTAACGCAAAACTAAATTAACTTAAAAATAATAATATCCTTTTAAGTTGCAGCTTTACCAAAGCTCCACAACAATTGTATATTTGCAACTACCCTCTAAATGTTAAACACTGCATAATTTTACAAAATATATGTCATTGAAAAAACAAAGCATTTGTTAACCTAAAGCACATATACGATGTCTTAACACAATGGCGAGCAAATTAGCGAAAAAAAGATATAATAGGTCAGCCCAATTTTGCTTCCTCTGGTCACACAAATAATTAAAACACCAAAGTCTCTCCAAATATTCGCCTCAAACAAAAGAGCAAGCGATCAGAATACGGCCACACTTTAAACCCAGAAGTTAAATTATAGAAAAGCCGAAAAGTCGTAGATCTTACCTTACGGACGATCACCACAAGCACCACCTGAACAAACTGTCATCCGTCCCCACTTTCATCCCCACAAAATTTTTCAACCAGCACACTACGGCAAAGACGATAGCCACGCCACCACACCACAGGCCCGAGAACCAACGCGACTAGAACATGTTCACGAACGGCCGAACAAACAAAGATAGGGGGAGACTTTGGGGCGATAAATAAAATGACACTTAAGTGCACAGCACAGTTATATGTAAAGATCATAAACAACTACATACTGAGCCAGTTTGAACCCCCTCCCTGCTTTACAGGACTGCATCAAGAGATCCTTAGGGAACTCACTAGAAGGGAATGTCTCATCGTCGCAAGCACGGTAGAACAACGTGATAGGTTGTCCATGCTTGTCATTGGCTATTTCAAGAGATGTCAGCGATGACAGTGCTCCTAGAGGCAAGTGGAGGACCATGATTCTCCCAGGCTGGGGCAAGGAACAGTGAACAAGGAGTCGACACGGCGAGCAGACCGTCAGAAAGCTTAACTTGTGCTCTGGCTTGGACGAGCATTTCGGTACGTAATTATAACAAGGTTAATTTGTGGACCTGTCTAAATTTTATTTCACAGTTTTGATAACTTCAAAATTACATTTATTACATTTGTTTCTAACACTTTTCTCGGGAGAAGCATTAATTTAATATATTTGGAACATTGTATGTCGATAGAATTCTGCTATTAAAGCAAACAGTAAACATCTGTAAAGATTAAAGCTTATTATAAAGAAAATCTAAATCTTAAAACTAGAAAGTGAAAGGAACTCGAAACTATTAAGTATTTCACACACACATGTTTAAAGATGCAGGCATAATTGAATTATATAAGTGTTTTACGTTATAATAAAAGAGTTAGTTGATTCGCTTTGAGTGATTTAACCTGAGCTCCCTTAGCAATCCATACCTTTGAGGAAATAATATACCAGTATTGTTAAATAGGGTATAGCTTCTGTAGTTATAAAAAAATAATTATCACGATTGTGCTTCAATACTAAAAATGTCCATGTTTTTCTCTCTTAGAGCTGCTCTCACATTGTTACTCTAAGTGTGCATAATATTAATAGTCCATGTTTATGTCATTATCTTAGGTAATTTCACGAGCAGTTATGAATTCATCTAATGAAAATCTTAACCTTAAATGGTATTTGTGAAGACTATTTCATGAATAAAATGTAACACATTATATAAATAATAATTACTTTCTAACTTGTGTTGTTTAAAATCCACCCACCATTGTGTCAGCTGTCAAATCACGGCATATGTATTAAATGAATGAACAATGTGTTACGGAATACTAAGTAATGCTACCACAGTGGGAATGAGAAAGTAGTTAACCTCAAAATAACTAAAATCAGATGAACACAATAAACATACATTTTTCCTCAATAACATAATTTATTTGGAAAATAACATTTATTTGAATATGCACTTATTGAAAGCAGAAATGGATGACGTAGCCTGTTAATCTTTGCATATTGATTCTATTACGATTCAGTGATGAGCTAATTTTATCCAATTAAATAGAATCCTTTTAAGCATAATATAAGATAAGCGACAGTGATTGGGTAATATCCCAGGCATTGCTAATTGGTCAATATAAAATACGCGGCAAATAGTGTAATAGTCAGATAAAAATACCCTGTTGAGTTACAAACGAAACAACAAGCACAAAAGATGAAACCGATGAGGTTGGAGTGCAGGGAGACAGGATCTCTCAATTTTCAGTTTTCTGCTAAGATAGTGAATAAATATGAACACTTTAATACTACTTATGCGTACTATGGGAGCGTTTAATTGTTACGTTATCTTATTTTTATCGGTTTTAATGCGCGCTGTAACTACCGTCATGTTTTATCAAAGCTTCCCTCAGCCACGCCACGCTTGCAACACTTTTATTTCCTTATACATTTCTCGTTAAGACGACCGATCTGTAAAAAGTTACAGTAAACGATAATTCATTATACTTTGATTTCCCGCTTTTAGGTTGTTAGACCTCTACAAACCCAGTGCCCCCTACGATATAATTTTTATTGCGAAACTTTTCGGACAAGTCAGTATACACCATTTGAAATCTACTACGTATTTTTTTTGTTCTAAGATGCACACCATCTTTTAACCAGTTTCTACACAACACATTAGCGCCGGCTCCGACAGACACCGAGGTGGCACACCCTGGCTGTACTTCACGATTCAGTCAAAACTCTTCTGGCTACCAGAGCTGCATGGACCAAGCCTCTGGCTGATTCGGTCGCACGCCAGGAGGAACTCCACTCACTTTTGGAGGGCATCATCCTCCGAAGGAACCAAGATCAACAGCAGCGGTCGAAAAGACGCTAACCCCCTGCCCATGAAAAACATAAAAGCACAATACTAACAAAAGTTTTGGAAAGGTAGAATCAGACTGGAAAAAATCATTACTATAACCGGTATCCTTGATTGAAATCCCGGCTATGGCATCGGAGTTTTTCAGTCTAATTCTATTTTTCCAACCCCTTTTCCTACGCACGGCTTGTGTAAAGGAATAATTAATTACCATTGATTGATCTAATAATTGGTTAAACTATAAATTCCGGGAGTTAAAGCACTTACAACATTGTAAGTCGCCATTGGAGTATACGTCAGCTCAAAGCGAATTTGAGAACTCCTTATGGTTTACCGGGCAAAATGCACATGTTTTATCAAAGCTTCCCTCAGCCACGCCACGCTTGCAGCACTTTTATTTCTTATACATTTCTCGTTAAGGCAACCGATCGGTAAAAAATTACAGTAAACGATAAAGCATTATAGTATGATAATGCTGTGTCGGTCTGTTGGCATGGTAGCTCAGTTAGTTACAACAACAGCGCTGAAAGTAAAAGATCCAAGCTCAAATCCCGGCTATGGAGTTGAATTTTTCAGTATGATTCTATCTTTCCAATCTTGCCCTACACATGACTTGTGTGAAAAATAATTTATTGCCAAATAAAAGTTCTATCTTAACCTCAGAGCCTAAACCTTACCCAACTACCTGTGGTGGCAGTTAGGGTTTCGGAATGGCTGTTGCCTGATACATCCTTCATCTGTGCATTAAGAGGGCTAAGAGGAACTCCGCGCACTTCGCTTCTTCCATAACTTACCTTAATTTCCCTTTCCCCAATATTCCGTACTTAAAGAAGAAATCACATAAGTGAAAACAATTAATGGGTGTTCAAACGTTTGCGAAAGACACAGGCAAATCCATTCACTAAGCCCTGCGAAAATTTCCTAAGAATTTGAAGCGGCAGTGGCACGGAGTTCCTTTATAAGAAGGTTTTTGATTCTAGTAATTAATACTGTTAAACAATAAAAGTTGACTTACCTCGTTCAGAACATGGGAATGAGAGACTTTGTGGACCAACTTGTCTTGCACAGTCTGAGCCTAACTTACAAATGTTCTCCGCAGCTTCATAGTGTGTTCCAGGAAAACAAGTCTCACGATGGGGACTATCCAGTTGACCCTCTTCACAAACGTAGAAACTTCGGCAGTCGCTCTTATCAGCAAATGCGCCAGGCTCTTGACATTCAAAACCCTGGCTTCTGGGCAGCACCACCTAATTTAGCATATTATACACCTTTAGTTTTACTACTAAAACTTAACAACCTTTTTAGGATAGGTACATGAACGCAAGACAGTCTTGTGGGCCTAAGAAAGTATCCCAGGAAAGTGTTTATCTCTCTATAACAAAAGAAAATTATTTCACCGTTTTACTATATTGTGGCTTACCTAAGGCACGAGGCGTGCTTTTAAACTAAATACAGGATTACTATTTTGCCGCAGCAGCGCTCCAGTCGCGATTTTGAGCATGCGGGATCGCTTGCTTCATTCATTAGGAAGCCAGACGCAGCTGCGACCGATCGCCACTTTGTGTTTTTCTGTTGTTAGAGCTTTTCGAAATGCTCAAAACAATCGAATGACCCACCTACTGTGAAGTCAGATCAATGATTCGTTTTTACGAATGCAAGAAATGTTATGCCAGCTAACATTGATCACTAATTGTGTGAGGTTTATAGGGAAGCAATAATGAGTGACATTGCCAGCCAAACAGCCAGACAAATTCAAGATCTGAGTGCATCATTTGTTGGGAACAAATCGCCCACCATCCCTACAGTCCATATTTGGCACAAGCCATATTCATCTGTCTCTTCATCTGAAGAAATTCCTTGGTGGAAAACGTTTCAAGGACGATGATGTTTTGAAACAGGAAGTGCCGACTTGGCTTTCATCACAGGCGGCATCATTCTTTGACGAAGGAATACAAAAACTGGTTTGCGTTACATGTGCCTGAATAATGGCGGTGACTATATGGAGTAGTAGTTTAAGGTTTTGAATGATGATAAAAGTATTTAGAAAACACTGTTCTGTTCTGTTTTTTTTAAATTATCGGTACTTACTTTCAAAATAAGCCTCGAAGGAAGAAGTAGTACCTACTATTCACTTGAACGTTTGATTTCGATATTTATGTGTGCGTGTGTGCAAGCAGCATAACTCAAGACCGAAAGTCGGATAAATACTAACCTTTATAATTCCGTAAAACGTCTTTTAAGGCTGCAAGGCGAAGATTAAAAAATAAATAAAAGAAAAACAATACCCCACATAAGCAGCACTTTACAGTCCATTGCCGTTTTAATTGTAATTTTGATAAAAATACTATTGATACATTTGATATATTTTCAGGACGAAAAGATATGCACTGAGTATTCTCATATTTATCATGAAGGTCTCATAGTTCTTATTGAATGTTATGCAACTTAAGATTCGTGAAATAAAAAAACTTCTGCTGTAAAAATACAGATCACATTAAAATTTAAAAATGATGTCCAATACTTTATCAACTGTAATATCTGATTGAAATATAAATTAAAGAAATTAGTAGGTATCACATACAAATATAGCAAGGTATCGCATAGAAACATCTACCATTAAAAGCGGAATCTGATTGTCATTTGTTTTGCTGTTGTGACCCCCTGCAATATACCCACAAAGAGAGAGATATTATTGTATGGCGCTTGTCTTATTTTTACAAGTATTTTCTTTGGAGTTTATTTCGTGGCATTCTCGACAAACAGTCAAAACTTTGTTCGCAAGTCGTTCTGTTATGACTACAGTGTAAGTGTATTCTAGCCTAGAGATCATATAAGTAATTTTTAGCCTTTTATTTATCTAGGAATTATAGCCCACGTCATTCTGGAAGAACAGCGGTTTTCAATATTAAAAGAACTATCAAAATCAACAAAAGTTAAGTAATTTCTGAAATAACACACACTCAGACACACATATGTATGTATATATATGCATACTCTCACTTATAATACATATTAGATAATATTAATATAAATGGTAAATTCTTCTCACCCTGAGCATAATTGTTATTAAAATACCCGTTTTCACGTAAAATACACATTCTAGAAATATAATTTCATGTGCGTTTGTGTGCACGTGTAAAACGTATAACTCAAAAGTGAAAATTCTGATAAATGGTAAACTTGGTATTTAAATTAAGCACTTTCCAAGAATGCGACACCAAGGTTTCCACCACATACTATTGTATGTAGAGAAAATTATCATTTTTTTATTTTCTCAAAAACGACTGTAATGATTTGGAGTAAAATAATCACGCACCTATTCTATTGACGTGAAAAAGGAAAACGTAGAACTTGAATTTTTGTTAAGAGCCTATGAAGACCCCCTTATTTTAGACTTAATTTGGTATAACTATAAAACCATAAGATATAGACAAAAACATAGTGTAAGAAAGATGTAGAGCTCCTTAAAATATAGAATTTGTATGAAATAATTTTTTCAAAGTTTATCCGTTTTAGAAATATCTTATTTTGTGTGATTATGTTTTCCCAAATTCATCTCGCCAAGACGATTAAAAATTGCAAATCTTCTTTTTCTTTCCTCTTTCCTTGCAGGAGGTCGTCATAATGATTTCTGAATGTATTCTCAAACGCATTTGAACGTTGTTTTCCATGTTCTATATAAACAAGTTTGTGCTATGCATTGTAAATAACGTAAAGTGGATAGAAGAATCACATTTAACATTTTATCTCGTGAAAAATAAATGAAGCAAAGCTTTTTGGGGTAGGAAATGAAGTAAATAAGGTCTCCTGAACACTTTTATATGGTTTTAAATATTTCAATTATTTTTTACAAAACATTCAGTATGTTGCTCAAGAGCAACATTGCTCATACGAAGACTAGACAGAATGCTTCATTATTACTTATTACTTTGTGTGGAAGAACCTAAAACAATTCCTTATAGGAACAAAATGTAGTTCTTGCATAAAGCACACGATAAACTGATGTTGCTTCTGAGCAACATTACCAGATAAAGGGTTGAGGAACGATGTAATATAAAACTATGTATGCAAATTTGTAATGGATAGTAAGAGGATGTGACTGTGGCGTATCAAATTTTATTTTTGTAATGTATGGCTTTAGCTTATTAAAAGTACTTTGCATATGTTTTATTTATTTTGTTGCATATTTTATAATTTATGGTGTTTTAACTTTATTAGTTAAAAATGTATATCTCGAAATGCTTATTGGAAACGTAGCAGTTTTCCTTAAAATTTTATCTAAACCCATTGCTTATATCGGCAGAATTTTTTATTGATAATTTTCTTCTTCTCCCCGCCTTGAGATTACTTATTTCAAGTACTTAATGTTTCGCTACAAAAATGTCTACTTTTAAAACTTAATTTCTCCAAAATTATATTTTACCGTTAATATCACTTACATATAATATGCATAGAAAATGTGTTTCACCCAGAGTTTGGATTTTTAATTTCACCGGAAATACATACTTTGAAGTCCGCTGTAGCCAAAAAGATAATTTCCATTAAAGATTCGTGTGTATGCGCGCGTGGGTGTGTGTGTGTCTATAAACGGCATAACTTAAATTCCAGACTTCGAATAAATACCAAACCAAATAAAATATAATACACGTCCAATAAGTTCTCGTGATTCTGAATGAATCTGGACCTTTATATAAATTATATAAACCGTGAGAGGTTAGGCAAAACCTTATTATACAGAAAGCAATGCAAGATCTCACCAAAACACTGTTTATATAAGCTTTTTTGTAGCATTAAACATATCCGATATATTCATTCTTATTGGTTTGAACTTTTAAATATTTCATTCTTCTTTGAAGCACCCAGTTCACATACAAAGAGTTTAATTTCAAAATCAGAACAGAGCGACACCCTTTTTAAATATTTTAATATCGTTTCCAACTTTTACCTACAACGAAATGTGTAATAGAACTATTTCTGCAAGTATGTATTATCTTGATTACATTAAATAGATAGAAGAATAAACTTTAGTAGGATTTGTTATTAGAAGAGCGAGCTAGTAAGTCATACTAATGCTTCAGACTTTTTTAGGAAAATGAGAATTATTTTCTCAAGAGAGTTTCCTCCTGATAGTTTGAAATTTATTGCACTAATTCAAGTTCAAGTTAATTCAACAACAATGTGTGTATTTACTGTGGTTGCGATAGTTCTCCTGTTAATTCTATCGTAAAATACTTTGTCGGAATTACTACGATAGGTGTATACTCAGAGGAAATTTCGTCAAAATGTTTTCATTAGCACTAGAAAAAATTCTTCAACAGCTTAGTGAATTACGAAAAATGGTAATTTAACTTCTCTTACACTTTCACTAAATATGAATACGTTTCCTACTCACCCCTAAGACCAGTAGAAGAATCACCCAACACAATGATTTCTGTATCTGTGCCATCGTTACAAAGGTAAATATTATTGCGTGCTTGTTTTATATAGCTGTATGCCCCACCCTCCAATGACGTATGTTTACTGCACCTGAATACATCCTCACATGCTACATCTGCACATTTTTCTGTTGGTAAACAATGAAAACAGAATTAGTTATCGTTATGTAAGATATGCACCAGGATGTTCGCAGCCGAATTCGAAGTCTAAATATAGGACACTAGGGCAAGGTGACTGCTAGATTGCTTTGTTCTAGTGCTCTAGTTTTTCAATCCGTAGTGGGTCACCTCAGAGGCGAGAAATGTAAACGTCGATAATTGATTTTAGATCTGTTGTTATAGCGTTTGCAATAGATACTGATTTGCTTCGTTGTTACGTCTATTTACCCCATTGTACATTCAAATATATTCTGCAATAAATAGTGGCTGAAGTATAAAATAATCAAAACCTTAGGAACATAATATACAAGGGTCGTCCAATAACTAAGTTTCCCTATTTTATAAAAAAACAATACACACAATTGATCATGTTGAATTAATTTTATTCATATTATACAATCCTCCTGTTACTTTTCTACGTAGTCAACATGTTTTTCCAAGCATTTTTGGGGACGTGACACAAGTTTTTCCAAGCCAGCGTTGTACTAGGTCGGGTCCTGTGCTCGCAATCAGCTGTTCACTGATTTGACTTCATCATCGGCGTTAAAAGTGCTTACCTTTGAGTTGGAGGAACATGTGAAAATTACTTGGGGCAAGCTCCGGTGAATACGGAGGATACGAGAAAATTTCAAGTTGAATCTTAACCCAGGCGCAGCTCAGAAAATTCAACTGGGAAGTTTTCTCGCATCCTCCATATTGACCAGATCTTTTCCTAAGTGATTTTCACATGTTGCCTTGACTCAAATGTCATTTTGGAGGTAAACACTTTAACACCGTGACGAAGATGAATCAGTTTGTCATTGCTTACTCTTTCCATGACTTAAGAAGGAACAAGCAAAAGAAAATGAAAAATTAGGATTTCAATAAACACATGACAAATTACAATGGAAGAGATCGAACTAACTATCTGGTATATAATACGTTTTTATTCACATATGTTTACTTTCTCTACTACGTATAGAAAGTAGGGGAAGTATTGTATTCCACACAAAAATTCGATACCGAGATTTCACCGAAAATATATGTTTTGAGACTCCCTGAATCCAAAAAAAAGCATTGTCTCAGAAACGAACAGTTGGATAAACACCAAACTTGGTATTTAAGTTCAGTATCTTCCAGAGATGCGACACAAATGTTTTCAAGAAAATCTCCCCACCCCAGATTACCCTATAGATGGAACATTTTAAAGACTCTAACGATTTTGATTAAAATATCATATGTTTAAGATATTTTCATGACAAAAGAAATGTATATATCGAATTTTCTGGGAATGTCTCCAAAAGTAGTCTTCATTGTGAACGACTTTTGCGTAACTGGTAAACCATAAGAGATAGACAAAGTTTTACTAAACAAAAAATTTAGATCGCGTTAAAATACACAATTTATGTCATATACATTTTTTGTTGTTGAGTGAACCATTTTCGAGATATTGCTTGTTATTCCCTTAAATTTTCCAATAATTTTTCTCAAATGGGAATTCGTTGTTCATTTTTTTATGTCCTGGACATACAAAGAGAAGGGAATGCGCCACATAGCAACCAGCTCTTAAAAGATTTGACTGTCGCTTAAATACTACCATATTCCCCTTGTACCTACTAGAAAATTAGCAATAAGATTAACATCTCGATTAACATGAAGCATGTGGAGAATATGCGTTTGTAAAAATAGTTTGTACAAGAGTAGAGAAAGTCATGTGAGTGTAACACATCAGATTTTGTTTATACATTAATGTGATGTCTTTTTCCATGTGATAATTTTTACTATTTCCTATGGTTTCTCATTTATACAAATTATACAAAACTCAGTGAAAATGAAGATCACTTCACAACCTATTTGCATAAAATTCAATATATGGTTTTATTCTTAATGCGAATATCGAAACATATGACATTTGAATCAAAATAGCAAGCGTCGTTTAGGAAAAAACAAAAATAGAAACAACATCCAATATTTTTCCATATAGAAGATAGTTTGGAACTGGAGAAATTCTGCCAAAGTGTTCTTATTGCATCCAGGAAAGATGTTTAAGGTAAATACGAAGTTTGTATACATACATCAAATTGTTCGTTTTCTGGTTCACACACAAACACGTATAAAGACATCTGGGATTCTCAAGATATTATTTCCAGAGAAATAACGATATAGAATTTTTGTTGGAATACATTTCTTAATCATTCCAAAATAAGTGACAAAGAAACTAAAATTGGGGTTCCCAAATCTTTAATTTTCAGAGAAAATAATTTAAATACAACCTTATACTAAACCTAATCTAAATTTCGAATCAGTTTACTGAAAGTTACGGAGTTTTAAGATGTACTTCATGTTAAATGTATTCAGCTTACCTGTTTATTTGGCTCCATTAAAAATAAAAGTATTATAATTGGAAAACAACTTGAGAATCGACGTACAAATATGGTGAAAACCTTTTAATTAAGCCAAATTAATAACGTAGGAAAGGAGTATCAATAGGAAGAGAAAATGCATATCTGCGTTATGCATTACTGTAAGTTGCTTAATATTCTAGGGGATAGACTTTCCTTATATATGCAAATTATTCTTTAAATAACCAAGAGTACAATGTTCAGATGTACTGGACTACCTGTTAATGACACAAACAAAATGATAATTATCACAAATAGGGATTCTCTTAATATATTAAAATTATTTTTAGTGTTTTATTTTTCCAATGTTGATTAATGTTCTGTTTCCCTCCAATGTTTTCTTTTATAGCTCTACCAGAAATTCCTTGTAGGTCTATACTAAAGCTAATATATATTATTATTGCCCATGTTGTCCATGTTCTATCTTATGAAATATGGCAGTCTAAATATTCAGGGGATTATTTTAATGGATATGCATACTAGTAGGTATATACCGAATACATATGCTACAAGGTTACCAACATAAATAAAAGGGATAAGATTATGTTATTACGCTTTCTGAAGTTTTTTATTTGCCAGTAATTGAGTTTTTGCTTTCTTGCTTAGGTAAGGTTTTCAAAAATGATTTGTTTTGTCACTTTAAAATTCATACATAAATAATATCCATTAAGAAGTTTAAATACTCCCTAGTTTCAACTGTGATAAACAGGTTTAAGAATTCTTAAGCAGTTGGATCCGAGTTACCTACACTCGAATCACTATGTCAAAACAAAGAATGTACGAGTCACTGACGGTCAGGTAAACACGTTCTGGTGACACCAACACACTAGAGAGTTGGGCGTGGTTTGCAACCTGCGACGTCACACATGATGTTAAGCATTGGGCCGTCATCCTCTCCTCCATGTTTCTAATTTACTTATCCATATCTCTTTAAAAAGGATCAATAATTATTTGTATTACATTGTATTTTAGCAAAAAGAAAATTATGCTATTTGTATGGAAATACAGAAGAAGTCACTATTATCGACATTTACTTCCCTATAGGATATTGAGACGTGAAAAGTGGTTAACTAAAAGCTTTTTTTTTTTAATTATACATGTTTTAAGATTGTCTAACCATAACACAATTACACGATTTTTAACAATTTAAATGTCCAGAAAGGAGTAAATAGGACATACCTTAATCGCTTTTCATTTTTTGAAAACTCAATGTATACATCCTTAGATGTACTTATATCGTTAATTATTCGAAACCAGCTTATAGAAAAGTTATAGTTTACAAAATTAATATCTGATTTGAAATCATTTTAAAACATTCTATGCATTTCTGTCTTATTGCATCAAGAAAACTAAAGCTTTGCCATACCAATTATTCTTCGTAGATTTCCGGATAACAGAAAGATTTGGCTTGATGATTTGTGTTTTCAATACTTTATATATCATGTAGTAAGTGATCACAAAACTTCATTTGTAATTATTGGCAAGAAACTGAAGGAGTAGAAACTACAACACCTGGCCATATTATTAGATGCACATTGCCAATTGTATAATTCACTGAGTTCTGAGGTCTAGCTTAGTAATTATGCTCATCTATCATTGTGAACCGTAAGAACAATGTTAGGGGACTATTGTGTCTAAACTGAGTGTGTGATGCTGTTTTCAGTGTTTTAAGAGTTGAAATTGTTGCTTCACAAACATTAGTTACTGTAGTGGTGACAAGAAGAGAACGCATTTTAAGCTGTGCTAACAATACTTTAATTTGCGAGTTCATTTATGATTTGAAAAGTAAAATTTATGATTTTGCATTTTCTTACTATCAATCTTTGTGGAAAATATTAATTGCTCACAAATATATTAGGTAAGTCATTTAATTTGACACCTTGAAGAGTTGCAGAGATAAAAACACCGTTTAAAGCTAATATTATTTTTTTTCAAATTGTGAGTTTTCTCGAAGATTGGGGTTGGGTGAATCAGTTGTGAGGCGAATTAAAAAGAAAGAATAGATGTGGATGGAAACAAATTCTCATACCAACAGTAGAATGTTCCTTAAAGATTTGTGGAAAAAATATGTTTGGTAATGCAAAATAAATTAAATTCAGGTTTGAAAAAAGTGGTATTGATTCATCTGAAAGAACTGTTAGGTCGAACCTTAAAAAATGAACTTAAAAGCCCACAGACCCGCCAAGAGGCCCAAATGAACTGCTTCTATGGTTGCAAAACGACAAAGGAGCACAAGGAAAAATACCTGAACTTTTGAAAGTTGGTAAATATGAGAATCTTCATTGCAAAAATCCTTTATTGAATTTGAAATGCATTATCATGAACTAAAGTTCACATTTGAAACAAGTTTACATAGATTTCTTTTGCTTCAGTGAAACTTCAAACTTCGGGTTTGTTTTAGTGATGGAAAACACTTTTGAAATTCTGGCAAATAGGGCTCAGTTTGTGCGAAGGTATCCTGGTGAAATGTATGATCCAGATTATGTTGTGTAGACTGCAAAACATCCCACCAAAGTAAGGTCATTCATCAGTGGCAAAGGCACTGGACATTTTAATATTGTTCAAGGAACATGCGGCAGAATCAGTACAAGGAAGTGTTGAGAAGTAGGCTCCTGCCTCAAACAGACGATTCCCAAATGGAGAACCATTTGTTTTTATGCAACATGGGGCAAGATGTCACACTGAAAAATGAGTGATAGCTTTTTTGAGAGAGAGCAGAACATCCTTTTGTTGTCCTGGCCTGGGAATTCAACGGATATCAACCGCATTGAAAATTCCTGTGAGCTATTGAAGAAAGAACCGGCAAAGGAAGCGACTACTACAAAAACTATTCTGTATTCACTCTTAGGTTGATCCGCGCAAAATAAACCCGAACATCTGACCAGTGTACCGCGGTACAACACAGTAGCAATGCGCGCAGGAAAGTAGTCCGACACTAATGGTCTAATCTTTAGACTGAATTTATCCTTAAATGGTATAATATGCTATACAAATACCTAATATATTAATAAACGCATATTTATCCCGTTTAACAGAGCTATAAGTCCAAACATGCAATTCGTATGCCACCTGGCATCTGGGTATACACAGAATGTCGTTTACAGCCAAAAATCAGCACTTTCTATTATCATGGCGACGGAAAATTTGTTCTTGCGTCTTCGTCGACTTACGTAAAGCATGTTTATTATAAGTTATGTGAGAAATATCCAACGCTTCCCATAAAGAAGTGGAGAAAACTTTTAAGTAACCAGTATTTCAAGTATAAGTGTAAACAGTGCTCGTAAAGTAAAATCTGAAACGGGAAAAGTGGTTACACCCGGAAAAAAAGAAAGTGTGTGAAATATGCGATGCAAGAATATGACGAGTTTGTGAAGAATGCAATTCGCATAACAATGCACAATTTCTTTTTTAAGAATGAGCCGTCAACAGTTGATAAAGTGCCGCTTCCAGAGAGCGAATAAATGTAGGTTATCGCATACCTATTACTATCCTTTTCGCTCTTTCTTTAAAAATTAAACTTAGCTATTCTTATGTGTGCAAACATTTATTTTGTTGTAACTATCAATCGTATCTCCTTTAACCCCTAACAGAATATGCGAGTCACCGTTTAAGTTGTCAGAATAAGGGATCTGCTATTTTTGCAATATGTACCGCGTGTATGACTATTTCTGACGCTAATGGCGGAAGGATACTCTATAATGGTGCACTGGTCACTTGGGTTTTGTTTGCTGCGGATCAACCTAAGAGTGAATACAGTTTAGACTTATTGAAAAGACAATAGAAGTCTAGAATCATCATCTACATATACAAGAGACAATTAAGGCATGTATAATAGCATGCCGAAATGAATCAAAGCATTAATAGCTACCAAAGTTGACTTGAGTGAATACTAAAAGTTCATTAAATTATAAGCATCTGACAACAATTCATGAATATATCCAATTATCACAATATTGTGTATATTATAGTTTAAATTCTTCATCAATATTTAAAGAAATGTAGTGTTTCAATGCAGGCTAGTAAAAATAAAAATAAAAAGGAAACCAGCTCATAATTTTTCTCCCAACCTCATAATGTTTTGAAAAATCAAGCTGCGTCTAATAATATGGCCAGGCATGTACATTTAAAAATATACCTTAGGCATTTATTAATAAGTCTATGGCATTGTCAACGCATGTAGCATAAACACTGACAAAGGACATTGGCCACCTTGAAACGAAAGTAATGATTTGTGTATATACCCAAATAAATTTATTTTAACACATTTTTCAAGAACAATAGTTTGCCTACTGGAATGAATACTAATTTTGATTATCTCCATGTTCAATAGATCAGCTTTCTGGCTTCTCAACCCAGAAGTCCCGGGTTTGATTCCCGGCTGGAAATTTAATCTGTCTCTACTCTTCACAGAGCCTGGAAGTGTGAATGTAAGTATTTTTCAAGATAGAAATGGGGGGGGCAAATCTATTTAAATACCAGTATAAAGGTTGTTTGTAAATACAATGTTTGTTGAAACATGTCAGTTTTACACGAAAACTGTCTGCCTTTTACATTTATTACATTAATTTGCCTTTATTACATTACTTGTCATTAGGTGTTTATAAATCTCAGTGATAATAGATGTTTTAATTGGATTGTTAAATCCTGCATTAGCAATTATTAAGGAATGAAAATCCACATTAATTGTATATCGAAACCAAATAGAGTACTGAAAGTTTTCGATACAAGGATGTCTGGAGGAGGAGGAGGAGGAGGAGGAGGAGGAGTAGACAGACGAAGTGGCCAATAAAAACTGGAGCACAGTATCGCAAGTAGGCCACAATGGCCTACAGTGCGACCACTAGAAGAGAGGGACAAGGGTGCAAGTGATGCCAAGCAAGATGCTCCACTGTAACATGTGATGCTCGTATTCAGGAAGTCATAGGTTTGATTTCCGGTTGCCGCCCACTCTGACCATGGATTTTTCGTGGTTTTCCCTGGTTGTCAAAGGTGAATTCTCTCTTCCATTTCATTTCCCATTGAATGCTTCGGGTTGACTCCGGGGATGTGGTTCAGTGGGGGTCGATCAAATGGCGCAGGGACTTGCGATTTGGAACTTCTTTTGGCCCTGCTAGAGGGAAGTTTGTCAAGCCTCCACTGCTGGGTCGTATCTCCCGGTCACATTAGTGGGACGTCTCCGAGTGACCCTCCCGTGACCGGGTGGTCAAGCCTAGAACTGTTTGGGAACTCTGCGTGTCTCGGTTGACTTGCGCCAACCTACTACGCAGCCCATACATCTACATTCCTCCCAAGGGTGTATCACAAAAGATCCATTGGTGTCGAGGTACTAGGTGTCTCCTCCGTTAATTCGTTCTATCCTATGTATAAATAGTTAAAGTTTATAATTTGCTAAATTTTTCCATAAACTAGATGTAGCTTTATGATATAATTTACATTAAAAATAGTAATTAAAATATGAATATAACACATAGCACATTATTAAAGTGATGAGTTGTATAACTGCTTGTGTATATTTAGGAACATTTTATGTTTTTGTTGAGTGGAGCAGACTGCATTTTCTGTAAGCGTATGGATTATAAAAGTAAAATTAAATGATCAATGCCGCAATTTCCTCACCAAAATAAAAAGGCATATAACATATAAAGTTGATGAAGTACGTACAGGATGTAAATCTATACACCTCTAGAAAATGATTTAGCGTGCATATCCGAATTAAACTGCTGCATAATTTCTTAATCTCTGGATAAATAAGAGGTCTGGTCGCTGAACCATGTTTTTCTAAGTAATAAACTGGAATCAATCCCCATATAAAGCTATTATGATCGCTGAATTCTTTTCTCTTTTTTCTACAATAACGTATTTTATTAACATTAAAGCTAAAATATGATCATTTACACCTAAGTGCCCTGTAGGTACTGTGCTTTATTGTCCGGTCGCTTCGTTACTACCTAAACAATAAATATTCGCTTTTGCCAAAAAAGAACCATGGCGTGTCAGAGACTAAAGTTCTATATGTTCTTATAGGCGACGTCTTCCTCTTGAAAGACGTTCCTGTTCCATATTATATCAATAACATTAAATATTACATTAAAACATTTTCTTGGCAGATTATAATTTGCTATAATAACAGTTTTTACATATGAACTGAAGCGTTATTGAAAGCAGAGAAACTAACCCATGAAAATTTTATAACGTTGGACATTAGGATAAGAAGTAAAACCTATAGGGCTTGAAAGTATAATAAATCCTATTATATGCGTAGGTAAGATTGCAGAAGCCGTAGAGTTATCAATGACTTTCCAGAATACCTTTGACATACCATCACAAAGGTGAAATGGTCAAACCAAAGAATGCATCTACAGAAACAGATCAAAATATTTGAGCACAGCAAGAACAGTGAATTCTTTAAATTCATTTAAATCCCTAGGGCTTTAAAGCTCCTGCAGAATAAGGTAAAATGTATTTGGCATAAACATGAAACATAAATATGAAACACACAGGCTTGTAATAATGCACTACAGAATCTGCAGAATTATTCAAACTAACACCTACAGGTTTGCTATCTTGTGCAAGTCGACAAATGGATCATTTTTACGGAGGAGCCCCATATCTGGAAATCCATGGTTTGGACATTTGAGATATCAAGAGGTATGCAGGAGTCCTAATAGCAATACAACTGGTAAAATATGTGAACAACATTACTTCACAGTCATAGCTCACGTCAAAATTAGGTCTATATTTCTCATGGCCACCACACCCCTATATACCAGATGGCCCAACCGCGCCATATTAAGTGTGTAGATATCGCTTCGTGCGTTGAAAGAGTTGCAGAAGTCAACGGGTCAATTCCAAGTAAACACAGGTCAGTGGGGAATTGGCAAGCTAGCGCGAGCTTCTTCAACTTTTAAAGTTCCATTTATACCCCGCCTTTAACTGCTGGTGTTATCTGTGGTCTTTCCTTTTGAACATATTATTGCGTATAGGCTGGGAAGGATAGGGAATAATCCTGGCTAGAGAAAAATTCTCATCTCCAGCCGGGAATGCAACCCGGAACCTCTCGCACAGTAGTCTTCCGAATGAGCTACGCGGCCAGTGGAGCTTCGTTCTACGACTCTTGTTTATCAGCAAAGACGAGGAAACGGATCGTGCTCATTGAGACACTTCCCAGGCTTGTAACAGAGTGTACAGCCTGTGGTGATGGACAAAAACAGACGCTTGCACCAGAGTGCACTCTCGTGATGATAGACAAAAATAGACCGAAAGGTCTTAGAGTATTTTTACTTCAGTTACACAGGCCTTATTTTCGAGGGAATAAACTCACGTTTTAGAGTGACAAATACTTAAAATGCCTTTATTTGACCTATCCGTATCCGCCCATAGCTATTTTTTAAATTGTGTTTACGCTGTTCTTGTCCAACATTGCTGAATATAAACAATAAACCTGAGAGCAGGCACTATTTCATTGTCATTTCTTCGCTTCTTATTATAAATTCTACTGTTATCATTATTATTGTTATCATCATCATAATCATCATCATCATCAGCTAACGGTACTGTTATGCTGCCTTCGCTCATTGATTAGTTGTTCTAAATTTTTCCCCTGTTGCGGAATCGTATGGATGTTTCTGAGAACTACTTGTGTGGTGGTGGATTTTTGGGGCACTAATGCGGCAGTTGCCCACTGACCTCTGTTTATTTGGAATTGCCCCGTTGAGTTCTGCAACTCTTTTAACGCAAGAAGGGTTATTTACACACGTCAAATACGACGCGGTTGGCTCACTGATTACAAATACATGCATGGCGGTCGAGACTCTGTATCATAAGAGTTCCTCATCACGTGAACCAATGTCTGTTCACGAATGTAGGGTCTGTAATTATTATGGTGGAGATCAACATTTCGAGCAGCTTTTGTAATAATGCACGATATGAGGTTGCGGTTAGGATAGTATAGGCTTCTTGAGAAAATGTAGAACGCCGCTCATCATTACACCCGAGGACCAAAGTGCCCAAATTATCATTTCCGGACATAAGTCCTCTCTTAAAAATTATCAACATACCACCAAGCTTTGTCGGTGATATTTTGAACTATCCTGTGCTGCTTTAGATATATTCCCACAGGATAGCTGTTAACAACAAAGGAGCTTGTAAATGCATACATTTTGTTATGTTAATGCTGTATTTAAAACCACAATACTATACTTTTTACAAATAAATATACATAGGAGTACTTTATTTTAACTTCAAAGTGTGAAAAAGTGAAGAAGCGAAGGACGTGCATGCAGTTAACGCTTACGATTTTCTTGAAAATGCTGTATTTAGATTGGAGGGATAAAAATAAGAATGAAGCCACAGGTTACGCAGTCATATCTAGGAGTTGCAGGCTTGATAATTTTTCATGTTTTTTCTAGTGTATATTTGTACTTCGCTAATACCAGCATTATTGGTATCGCTTCGTATACTAACGCAATTCAAGCAGCTTCAGTTACCTCCGCACTCAATACGTAACATCGGCATCTCACCTATAACCTTACTGGTTGTGCGATGTTGCCACATATTATTCTGCTCTCTCTCTCTCTCTCTCTCTCTCTCTCTCTCTCTCTCTCTCTCTCTCTCTCTCTGCAAGTCGGAAAGAAATGTTCTCTTAATGCGAAGTTGATATGCAATTTCAAATGAAAATGGAAGTTGCAATTGGCCGAGGAGTAATTTAGTTCAATGGAACGATCCTACCTATTCTAGATAAATGTGGGGTCTAGGATCTGCCTGCTGTGTAGAATACTGCGGTATCATTATTTGGAGTAAAATGATATGTTAACATTATTTATTTTATCTCGAAATACAGGGTGGCCCAAAAATTATAAATGAAGAGTTATGTGATTCCTTTTGTTATAGGTAACCGGTCATTGAGGTAATTATTCCTCAGTATATCATAGCCATGCTGAACCATCGTTGAGAATTGTGTTGAACGGTTCTGAAGACGAGTTCAAGTCACCACCAACGAAAAAAATCTCCAATGGACGGAAATGTTTAGGATGACAGGTTAAGCAATGTGTGGTCTGGAATATTGAGAAACACAAGAGCCAGTTACAAAAGTGGACTGATGCTTCACTAAGTCCAGAGAAAAAGGAGAGTCAGATAGCATGCAGTAGTATTCAATATTATGATTGGGATGTTGGAGCGCATTATTGTAGAATTCAGCTATATCATGAGCTGAGGAAGCCAGACTTCATAGCACGTATATCCAATCCTGAGTGTCTCAAAAGCTGATGCTGGTCTCGAGTAAGTAGTGTGCTACTGAGTGGCCATGATAATAAAACAAAATGGTTTTTCAGTTAGGATAAAACTGGATGACTGTGCGCAGAAACCATTAAATTTAACCAAATCACCAGTGTAGGTCGCTGTGTCTTCCATGTCGTCATTGGTCCATAATTTTAGAGGATGCATATGGAAACTGAATTCATGTTACATAAGGAGTATATAGAGAATATGTAATAACTAGATGATGCTTTTAGGGTGATTTAGATTCATTTTTTGTGCAATTAACCACCTTGATATACAGAAGGAAATGTTTCAACAAGATGGGGCAACCTCCCCATGGTCATGGGAATTGGCGCCTGCTGCTAAAACTGTTTCTTGGTCGTCTGATTTCGAGACACACGGACTTTCCACATCTTTCACGAACATTATTTGTCTTTGTCGATGTCTTCTGCGTTTTTGTGGGGGGAGGGGATACTGAAAGAACAGAGTTTCCAACCCATTGCTCGTAGTCTAGACCACCTTCGTGAAAGCTTTAAAGCAGTCATATACAGCATAACAGGGTGGCAGTGGAATGCTATGGCCACTAAGATAATAGATAATATGGAACATATTATACACAAAAATTATAGTGTAGCACACATAGTTGTACGATCCGTGATCAAAGTGTACAAATTACTAAATTATTCCATTATCGGTTTCGGGTGTCCTTTTTGGGGGGCCACCATGTGGGCTTTTGCATTAATTTCTAAAATTAACTATATTCACACTATTTTATACAATTTTTAAAAAAGGGTTAGATGAATTACCTTTTATAATTAAAAGTGCAATAACTATAATATAATGGACATTAGTATTAGAAATGATTCAACTGTAGGTATTAAAAAGTAGATAATAATTCCCATTACATGTGGATTCAAATGTAATCTTCTGTGAAACTCAGAATAATAAATTCCATGTTGGCTATATGGATATAAGTATAAAGTATAAGCAGCTCTAATAAAGGAAATTAATATAAGGAACGACATTACTTTTTATAATAAACCAGAAGTATTTCTTATTGTGATGTTATATGATACTTAAAATTTGAGTTGGTATATGTTAATTCACATCACATAAAGGCGCTAGTTTTTACCGTAGGAGCGCTTTCGAGAGATTTGTTTCTCTCATCCTCAGCTGAGACCCAACTAACTGGATCTCCCTCACCCATCACCCCAAGAAATGTTTCATTGAACGTTGTTTCTGCTCTCTATTGAGAAAAAACGACATAACTATTCATATTCAACCTACTATTATACTGAATAATCCAATTTATTTCACGAAATTCGAGATAGAGCTGGATGATGAGATTTTAAAATGAATTTATATTTACTGAAAAGTCCTAAATTCCACTTTCGTAAACCAAGAAACCCTGTTCGTATAAGGGTTACCTATATACGAAAATTAATGCTTCTTACTTATTTCGAACTGATTATTTCTTTCGTTTGTTAATTTTTTATTTTAATTCCAACCAAGAACTCCATGCGCAACGCTTGTAAGTGTTTGATACTTTTTTGGTATAGAAATTATACTTCAGCATCGCCCTGGTACACAACCCAAATTCGCCTTGTCAAAATGTCCTCCTCCGCCGTTGCAGATGCCATGGGCCGCAACACCGTTTTTGCACGCGTAGTAAGCACGACAGTCCTTGGGATCCGCGAAGACTCCATCTCCAGGACAAGTAAAACCACCATCTGGAGGCGCAGTTGAACGATTCTCTGGGCAGTTACCAACCACACAATACCCAGTGTTTTCATCGAAATAGCCGAACTCGTTGCAGCTCTTGTGGGTGGCTTGAAGATTTTCGTTGCAAAAGTAGAAGTCGTGACAACTGCTGGGATCTATGAAGTGACCTGTTGCAGTACACTGGAAGCCAGTTGGCACATCTGGTTGGGGTGCAGCAGTGCTTACAACCGCTCCAACACAGTCAGAACCCATAACGCATCTCTGCAACGAAGGGTCGAAGTGACCAAACACGTTACAGCTACGAGCCTTAGCCTGCAAGTTAGCGTCACAGATGTAGTAATTGTGGCAGTTCTCAGGATCGATGAACTTGCCTGCAGAAGGGCACTGGAAACCAGCACACATCCCAAGCGTTGAGATTGCCTGTAACATTAGAAAGATTCTGTTTTATTTACATACTCATTTCCTTGTTGTTGCTTAGGTTTAGTTTAATTAAAAACTGAACTCTTAACTTCAAGGTATGTGCAGCAGTGAAGGGTGTGCTACTGTTGGCAGTAGAATGCACCAGTGTAAAGACGGGCAAGTAACCCATATATGCCTCCGGGGTAGAAAATGTCGGAAATGCGCACATACATGGAGATGAAGAAAGAGATAAATAATATTACAAAAGGCATTTAAGAGACACTACGTCCCCAGCGAAAATGAAGATCTCTAGGTTATTGCTTCTAGCTATATGAAATAATTGTCTCGTTCTGATATTGCACCAATTCTATTGCAAATTTAACTTAGTTCAGTGGAGATAAGACTAAAGGCGTATCAAGGAGATGATGTTCAGAGTTGGAACAAATATCCTTGGAGTTACACTGCGCGCACGCTGCGAGTTTGTATATCGGCACTGAGGCGAGGGGAAGAGGTGCCATGGGTAACCTGGAACTGTAAGGAGTAGCATCAGAGGTAAAACAGAACATAAACACAGAGTTCAAGGAGAGAAACTCTACCATACCAGCAACGCAAGCGAACTACTGATTGTCGACTGTGTAGCCCTGGATCCGTGTATTCAGTACGACGTCACGTGTACTAGGTGGGGTGGTAGTTATGTTGATTCCTCGCCCAACGGATATTTCTTCTAGTTCTAATGATATGTCAAGATGTTACATTTAAGGGATTAGTAGCAGAAGGGCAGTAGTTTTTGTATATTTTCTGACTGAATTCTAATAGTTAATATATTTAGCCTATTGGGGGATAATAGCTAGTCCCGTTTTTGTAGAAGCCTTTAGGTTAAGGAGTTGATACTTTTATCCAACGGCATATGTCCTCCTCCTCTTGCTCTGGCCAATACCAATGAAGGTGTCTTTGCAAGAAAATTAAACTATATAGGAGAAATCTCTGTTGTTTGAATCGTAGTTAGTAGGCTCTAAATTCACCTTGATATTACAATCCAAACATTTAACAAATACTTGAGACACGGCATTTGATAAAGTACATCTTGACTTTGTCGGGATCTGTGGAGGTTTTTTTACGGTGTATAACTCATGCGTTTCCAGTTTTGCGCGTTTAATGACATGCAAGTAATACTGATAGAATGAGCTCATTTGTGAGTCAGTAAAATTGGGGATTTATAATCTACAATAAAACTAGCGCTTTTATATCCGCGAAATAAATGCATTAATAGTTATGGGGATTGCTTTTCAAGTAATAAATTTTGAATAGACTTTTGACCCTAACCCGACTTCATTCCATTGCCCTTAATAAACTGACCATAGTAGCGATAAGATAAATACATATGTGGGTCTCAGGGTCTAACAATCGCGTTTTAGATCCTCGAGAGTCTTGACCTCATACATAATTATCTTCAGTACCCCCTCCAAGCGCAGAAACTTCATAGTGCATGGCAGCATACTACCAACGTATGTTCACACACTTCACTTTTTCAGTCAGATGCTAACCCGAGATTAATTAATTTTGGCCATTCGTTTAGCATCGGTGCACTCAAATACTTTAACTACCACCAAACTATGTAATAGGATTCTCTAGGTTTATATGGCTGAACAGAACTAAATAAAATTAAACTGAGTTGTATTTATGGACGCTCTTTAACTGCTATGGTCTTTAGCCTCCCAATATATGTTGGGAGTGAAAGACCCGAAATTTTGCCCAGAGACCTCTTTATCAGGCTTGGGGTTCTTTTACGTGCCGCAAATCTACGACATGGGACCACTGGCTTTACTTCCCTTCCAAAGGAAGCCATGCTATGGATTTTTAGCCCAAAAAAGGGGTTATCCCACAACCGCGGGAGGCTAGCATACAAACAGAACTGCCGTTGTGATTCAGAATGAAAAACTTAAAGAACATTTGTCTTTCTTAACCAATTGAAAATGACCCCTCTGTGCTTTAATGCTTCCTGACGCAGTTATACAGAATAAGGGATAGATAACCGCAACTATTTTGCTATTTGCATATGCAATACGATTTGTATTGTCTAGCGAATGCGCCACACATTTCACGGTAAAGTGTACTGTGATTGGTTGTAATATAAACCTCCCGGTAGGGCCAACGTACTTCTTCTTTGGGATAGGCACGACGGGCACTAACAGCACTAGCTTCTCCGCCCATTACCGTGGACCGGGAGGAGGACAAGGAGGAAGAGCAATAATAAAAGGAGTTAGGCAAGTAAAACTAATCTAGTTCCAAAAATCATCTGCTACTCTTTACATCGAATTCCTTCATTCATACGCCATCGTTAATTAAAAAATGTAATGTTTTGCAACCTTCACACAGAAGTTTAATAATTTCACTCAGAAGGTATAAGTCTCTGAGACCAATGTAGCATTTTTTTCTGAACACATGTTTTGAAATTAAGGTTTAACGAAAAGCCTCACAAATAACGCATTGCCAAAAATTATATCAGCGTAAAGAGTCTACAAGAAAAGCAGTTAAAATCGAAATGTCCATAAATCCAACAATTTTGTTTTAGGCATCAATATCACTACTACTCGCATGACTCATTTTACCTGGTGACCAAAATTATAATCAAAATACATAATAAGAACACCTTGCTCGTTTACCTGTACAGAAAATAGAAATAATGTTCCCAAGCTGGAATTAGTTGGGGCTAATAAACGCAATCAAATCTGATAGTTGATTGAAAATTCTTACCAAAACATGGAATCTCTAAAGATTGAAAAATTCCTGCAATTACAACTTCATTTGATCATTTCCTTTACTGAGATGAAAACATGATTGATACTAATGATATTAATTCCAAAAGGTGATACAATGTAATATTTCCTCTTATACAGGGTGGGCCATTTAAGTTGAGACTTACAATATCTCCAAAACTAAGCGTTGTAGAAAGAAATGTCTTGGATAAAAATTGATTGATATTAAGGGGGAAAATAAACTTCATTAGTCTATATTATTTGGAGAACGTTGTGATGGTCATTTTAGAGTCCATTTAATGTGTTTAAAATGGGAACTTACCTTTTTTATGTTGTTTTCTCACTCCTCATAAATAAAGTAAACAACATTTGTATAAAACACTTTGCAATTGTTCTTACACCAACGTAAATAACAACGAAAATTCTAAATTACTGTATAGGAAGAGCGCAATGAATGGTTGGACCATCCAATTACCTTTCGTAATTGAGAACCAAAATTTTGTATTATGCTTCCTTATTCCTCATCAGAAACAGCTTTTTCTAAACCATTTTCTACAGAGTATATGGTTCTTTCAGTGATGTAGACAACTAAACAGTGATAAAGGCTAGGTACACAGAGATAATCACCTACCTTAGGGTAGCAAATGTTCAAAATGATGCCCTTCTACCCCAATGCATTTTCCAACTCTCTGAACGAACGATCAATGTGTCCGTAAAAGCATGTCTCTTTCAATACTGGCACAAGTATTTCGTATGCGCGCCTTCATGTTGACCGGAGTCGTTGGTGTTTCACAATACACTTTTTCCTTAAGGTAACCTCATAAGAAAAAGTCTAGTGTTGTAAGGACAGGAGATCGAGCTGACCAATTGATGGGACCTGTACGTCCTATCCAACGATCATAGTAATTATTTAAAACATCCCTAGCAGTACGTGCATAATGCGCAGGGCATCTGTCGTGCTGGTACCACATGGTTTGTAATGGCACATCTTCTAACAATAAGGGCAATCCCACCATTAAAAATGTCTGTACTTTGCACCTGTTAAGGTGCCATCAATGAAGTACGGTCCAATTATCTTGCCACCCAAAATCCCACACCACACATTAGCTGGCCAGGGTCTCTGATGTTCCACTTCTCGTAACCAATGTGGATTTTCCACAGCCGAATTGTAAATATTGTATCGATTTACTTCACCATGATTTGTGAAAGTACACTCGTCACTAAACAATACGAAGTGAAAAAAAAGTTGTTAATCTGCAGTCTGTCTTGTGCACAACTAGAACGTTAGTCTATTCAGAAAATCCTATAACATGCAGTTGTTGATGTATGACACATGGTAGGAATGAAATTTATGTCGTTTCAATATTGTGAGGACACTACCTTTGGATATTCCCGCATGAGTTGCTAATTCGTGAAAACTGATAAGAGGGTTGTAATTCACTGCAGCTAGCACCGCAACTTCCCTATCGTCGTCCGTAGCTGTTCTTCTGCGCCTCCTTTTCTTTGGATGGACACTGCCTTCTTCGGAGAATTGCCTTATCACACGATAAAACGAAGCTCTTGATGGAGTTCTTCTATCAGGAAACCTCTCCGCATACAGAAGAATATTCTACTCCACATCTCTCCTAGATTACCCGTAAATGAGAACCATTTCTGAATGAAACTGACCGTTGTTACTCGGTGATCGCTAATTGTAGGTACGTGTTACCAGTGGATCCACCTGGACTCGAAGACGACTGCAAGTACACTAATGGCAGATACAAGGAAACCATCTTACAGTGGAAAGTAAACAAAACAAGGACACAATGTCTCATTGCCTCATCGCCTACTATTATCATGCTGCACTGTGTTGAATGGGTCCAACCATTCATTGCGCTGTTCGTACACAGCCATTCAGAATTTACGTTGGTAAGAACAATTGCAAGGTGCCTTATACAAAAGTTGTTTAGTTTTTTATGAGGAATGAGAAAACAACATCAAAATATAAGTTCCCTTTAAAAAAAATTAAATTGACCCTAAAATGTCCATCATCACATCCTCCAAAGAAAACGCGACTAATGGCATTTACCTCCCTATAATATCTAGCAACTTTTATCAAGACATTTATTTCTACAATGCTAGCTTTGAAGATATTGTACAGTCTCAACTTAAATAGTCTACTCTGCATAGTCTCAAATTAAATACTTTTATTAATTCCTCCTTTTTTAAATGTTCAGGTAAGCTTGAACTAATTTCTTCAGTATCCATATACCTGCGCTACCATAGCATACATTCCAGGTCAACAATCTGCTCTGTACGGCTCAATATTAATTATGTCTAGGCGATTAGAATAGTTTAAATACGGCTAACCACTCAATATAGTGGCTCAGATTCCATACTTGTGCACGTCAAATTAATTTTAAAAGACTAAAACATTTTGTTAATAAATTGGTTCATCACATAGTTCTCAGTTCACGCCGAAAGTAAAGTATCATTTTGGTACATATGATGTTTTTGGCGTTAAAAAGGAATAAATAATGCCTCTGAGTCCTCAACTTAACTGGACTCCGAGAAAGGCATCCAGAGGTTCTGAGCACCAGGAAAGGAGCACCAGGATTGAAAGGAGTTCAAGAAATATGTTCCATATATTTCGACGATGAGATCTCTTATGAGTTCCATGTAAGGTTATTTTCACTGAAACTTCACTAATGCCCACATGTGGGTATCACAGAGATTGTGATATTTACATCATGGTCACTAGTTTTGACACTGTTTGCGTTTCCAATAGTTCAGTTGTATGCTACACGACAAAATAAGTGTGTGTCACAACGGAAGGGTATTATTGTGTTAATAAGCAAGAACGCGACTAACATCAAGTTACTAATTACACTGTTGAATTATGAGTATAACGTTTTAGCCAGGACATTAGCTAACCGAATCGGACGTTTTCTTGATAGGTTAATTCATCCAGCACAGTCATGTGGTCCTTCTGGTCGCCCTATTTGTGACCTTACATGTTCTTTACGCGAAGCTGTGGCATATTGTAGTAATATTCGAAAACAACAGTTATCGCCTCGCTAGACTTATGCCTTTGACACTTTGTATGTATTGGTTTATGTTCTAGTGTTGAAGTGGCATGGATTTAGTGATCAGTTAATATCTTTTATTAACTATTTATGTAGTGGCATTACCTGAACCTTATAAATTAATGGTTTTCTGACTAGAGGTATACCAGTTAAGCGCTCCATTCGTCAAGATTGTCCAACTTTAATCTTTTACTATATCAACTAGATGATAACGTGGTATAATTTTGAGAGGATATAAATTTGCAGCTTCAGATTATGCTGATGATGTCAGTGTGATTTTATTCACCGATTCGGATGTTACAAATATGGCACCCATTGGAAACGTGTCTGGCTAATCATTAATGAGGATAAATCCTGTGTATTGCCAAAAGGTCCGTGGAGAGTACCACCCGAAATACAGTCTTTGAAAACTTTGAAGAAGCTTAAAATTTTGGGCGTAACTTATATGTGATATGTAAATGAAATTCAATCTGTAAATTAGTCTCCTATAGTTCAGAAAACAAAATTTAGCTATAAGGACACGTTCAACGAGAACTTTTTATGAAGGAATGTGGGCCATACATATTTATGTGCTTTTCAATCTGTGATATTTAGCACAAATAGCTTACATTACGAAACAACACCAACGACAAATTACTTCAGCTGTTAGTTGGTATATTTGGCAGGGAAATACATTCAAAATGCCTGTGAAAACACCTTATCTTTATCCCCGAGAAGGTGGTATTGGTCCCCGGAACACAGAGATGAAATGTAGAGAGCTTTTCATCGGCCAGAATTCCAATTTACAGCATAGTGGTTGTGTATTCTCCATTAAGTGGTTACAACATTGGGTTGATGCTGTAAAATTAAGTAACCCACTAGACGTTAGAAGGAAGGAACCTTAAATTGCCTGCGCCTTTGTGTTCATGAAAGAAGTTATATTCCTCCGGAACAATGTTGTCCATCGAAGACGACCCATAATTCGCTCATGCTCTTTACTGAAAAGCTCCTGAGGTGAGAGTAATGAAAGTTTTGCATCAGGAAACTCATTCTAATTTGTTTCACGCCTTCTTGAAATAGCTTCCGGTTAGAATAATATCTTTATGGCTTCAAGTGGCACATGATATCCTGCCCACTCGTAATAGGTTACATAAAATTCAACTCACTCATTCTAGTAAGTGCTTGAAGTGATACGGAGAGAACACGCTAAAGCTTTGGTTATGTGAGTGTCCTATTGTGCAGTCTATTATGAATCACTTTATATATTCTGTAAGGAAAATACGGTTGCATCACTATGCATAGTGTGCACCTTAATGTTCTTCTTCGATCAGACTTTGTGTTGACTCCAACTTCAAGACTTGCTCTCTGTAAGGTTATCAGCAAATGCAGTTTATTATCTGTTGCAATATTATGATTATGTGACCCTTTCGTACCATGTAACGTATGCGAAAACAGAACATGCCAAGCTCTTGTTTAATAGACAATCTGCCAAATTTTACAAGGTGTATAAAAACTTTTTTAATTGTTTTTAATTATTTCACTGCAAAATATAATCTATTTAATGTGCTGTGTCCCAGTCAAATCTTTACCTACAAGGTTTTGTATAATTATTCTTTTTCACTGTAAGCAGTTAAAATAAATAAAAACTATCTGAAAAAAGTTAATGATTGCGAAAATTTAACTTTTAGTGCTTTAAGTAACCACTTGTAGCTATAGTCGTCTACGCCTCTGTGTGATATTGAAAATTGTTTGATGATATTCACCTTCACTCATGAAATTTTCTGTATTAATACATACAAACTGATGGCTACAATAACGAATACTGAGTGCATCAGTTATACTGTATCCCAGACAAGAACGGTCCTGTTGTAAACAACTAGGAGGAGCGACTTAACCCGCCACTTACTTGATTACGTACTTATTTGCAACACTAGCTGTAGCAGAGCTAACTTCTTGACAATAAATCGAATAAGACATTGCCAGTAACTTATTACATCTATGATTACAGAATTAATGTTGTCATGTAGTAGCATAAGGTGTCGAGGTTTCTTTCACACGGTCAAAAGATCATAAGCTTAGTACGGTCAGTGTACGTGTACTAGCTTCGATCTAAGAAGGCTCGTGGGAAGAATTTTGACTTAAAATAACTGGTCAGAATTAAACGTGGAAGTTTCCGAAGTGGGGAGGACCAATAAGAAAAGCCATGAAACAAACTGATAGCGAATGAAAGATCGCGTACATGCCACATGACACGTCTTGAATTCAAGATGGAACGAAATATTACAAAAGTGGGAGAGATTTTACGAAATGGCGGAAAGTGTGGAAACTCAAGGGACACTTTTTCGAAAACTAGCAAGAGCAGGAACTAAAGATCTCGACAGAAAATTATCAAGTTTTGTTTAAGTCTAGCGTAGAGTGTCGTAACACAGGCAACCCGAGGGTAAAACTAGCAGGAGAGACGGCCGGAGAAACATATAAGTCGTGATTTCGTGAACCCTAAGGTAGATGAACGTGGCTTCCATAAATGAAGGTGGCGGATCGATCAGTTTAGCGGGCAGTATTATTAAGACTATCAAGACAATGTCACCACCTTGAAAAAAATAACCTCAGCTCTACCAGGAAGTCATCCCCTACTAATTTACTAATTCCTGCCATCCTCAAATTGAACCCGTGACCCCGATTCTCCTCGAATAAGCAGCAACAGTTATACCGATGCGACACAGGTCAACGTCAAGTTATACTTTATGAACTGTAATATTCAAATGAAAATATAATCTTCCATTCAGTTTATATTAATCACCATAAAAGCCTAGAAATACAATTTAAATTTAGACTTGGTTATATGCGGTGACGTACCCAGAGAAATATTAAGGGGGGTAGATATAGGGATGCAATTTTAAAATAATTTGTATCAATTCAAATCATAAATGAATTTATTCTGAGTTGAAATATTTAAATAAATCGATTGTATATTCGCAGATTAAGCTGCGGTAATTGGAACTAACATTAGGTTGGGATGTTTTGCGTATTCTAAGCGGAAAATATGTCATAACATGAGAATGACCACTGTGAAGTATTTAACATTACCGCTGCAGTCCATGTTATTTCATTACAAAATAGGTTTCTGTTGTTATGACTGCGATATATTGCACTGCTTTGGAAACCATTCAAATTTAACACCGGGACGAAAACATACCCCCGATATCTTAACGTGGCTGTACCCACGCCATCCATGATACAGTTTCTGTTGCTGTCAGCCTGTCATCTTTGGCGATATTTCCTAAAGACGTATGGCGTAAATTCAGCGCTACCAGTGATACGATCAGGAAATATCTCAATTCCGCCAACGAAATATGTCATTATTTTAACGAAGACATTTTTGCTATTAATTTTTACATTTGTTTTTAACAAGGAGGAGGATTCCAACCCCCAAAACCCCTCCCTAGCTACGCCCCTGATTATGTGTATGGTGAAAAAATAAAACTTGTTTATATCAGAAGTATAATTTTTTTGATAATAGGTCCATTTTGTTGTTTTGCTGACAACTGACATGTGACACTCAAAGGGTCTTTTCCTGCCATTCCCTTGTATAAATGTACTGTTCATATAATGAGTGATTGTGCTATATATGTTACATTTTCCAAGCAACATAAAATTATCTACATGCAACATGGAGAAACAAATCTCAGCTGTTCATATACAAAAGGTTTTTGTTAGTGATGAGCTTATGCGAAGGATAAGTAAGAGGAAATGAAGAATGTACATTCGCATACGAGTATAGCGCAACAAACCTCAACCTCGTAAAGTTATATTTCGTAAACGGCCAAGAATAATTGACCTAGAGTTTCCTGTTTATGTGAAATGTAATTAGTATGAGGGAGACTTCATGGTCTATTTACAGAAAATTCCAGGTAGGCTAAGAGCTCAAACATATTAAAATCGTTATGCCATTTTGAGAAAACAGAAAAACAAATAGTTTTTGTATATAATCTTTGGTGTAGGGAGAATTTAATGTAAATTTTCAGCTTTCATCATTGAAAGCTGCCAGACTTTAAATACCAAATTTGGTAATTATCAAATGCTCCTTTTTGAGTTATAATGCACATACACACAAACATGCGGGTACGACGTTTTTCTGAAAATCTTTTTAGGGGAGCTCAAAGAGTCTATTTTCTGTGAAATTTTGGTATCGATCTACCTTAGGTAAGCGGTGGAAAAACAGAAGAAGAATCGAAGATTTTCAAAACGTTTTCATAGATACTGCACAATATAAATTCTACCTGATAAAACTTAGCCCATACAACATTAGAATATTTCGGAAATATCTAATACTACGACAAAAGTAATTTAACATACTTTAATGAGCTGAGCATTGCGTATGCAGCGACTGTTTATCTCCTATGTATCCCAGTTATATAAAATGCAGTGGTAGTGGAAAGGACTTCGCGGGATAATTGAGGAAAAATTAAGATGTATTAAAGTCTCCTTCAGTATGTATGACATATCTTAATTTATGTTCCAGATGAACCACAGGTGAAAAATTACACAAAATAGTCTCATTCTAATTAAATTTTAAATACTAACTTTAAGGTGTAATTATTTATTTCTGGTGTTTAGGAAATATAAAGGAATCCATAATTCAAATTTCACCAGTTAAATATTTATTACATGGGTCTCTCCCTATATTTACTCCAAATCTGTACTTCCATTACAATTCTAATTTTAATATCGCGTACTTTAATATACATGTAGACATAAGGTTGTGACAAAAATTGCTTTTACGACTTTTTAATATTAGCTTTTTCTTAAGATTTTCGTTACTTCAAACTTAATGAGCACTGAAGTTTAGAATCGCTTACCCTGGAATTTTTCCTTCTCCTTCCCTAAAGCCAAGTAATAATAATTTAAAACTCTCACTGAGCTATTATGTGTCGTATACATTTTTAATACTTGATTTCTAAAGCAACAATGAACATTAAGAAATGGAAATACGAAGATAAGTCTTGATCTTCTTTTCGAATTACAAAAAAGAGAATGTAGTGACAGTTTTTCCTATACCTATATATGCAGCTCAGTGACATGGATATTTAAAATAGATATTTTCTTGAAAATTCAATGATTTAGAATAATATTTACAATAAACATTGAATCATGAAATTAGTTTCTAAAATCCATTACGTTGAAACTTGATGAAGTTATTGACTTGAAGTTAAAAAATATTATGTATTACATAAACATGACTTATTAGTGGGCATACAAATTATTTTTACGAAACTTTCTTTTTCGATCTACTAAATTTTAGTTGAGATAACCTTTACAGAAATAGCTACATTACACACTTCGTTATGGATATAAATGGAATAGTAACAGCCAAAATTTTAAGGTCAGCATATACGTCCAGTTCTTAAGCATTTAATGTTTAAGAACTGGACGCTATACGTTAGCCTTAAAATTTCATACTCTTTCCATGAAATCGCGAGAAACAACTGAAAACTGAAAGGATTTAAAAAGAATGACAAAGTATTGAATAATTTGAAGCATTAATAATGAATATCTCGGAAATGGCTCATACCACAATAAAAGTTACTCGGAATGAATTGCGTGTTTTAAAGATATTTGCATTTTTATTTACCTCTATAGTTTAACGTTTACCAGTTACACAAGATTTTACAAAATTCCTTCCGAATGAAGAGAACATCACGGGCCTCTCTCAGAAATGTCAAGATGTACATTTTTAGGAAATTTAAAGGAAACCATGAATTGAAATCCCATCAGTTAAATATTTAGGACATGTATCCCTCCCTATATTTACTCCAATTTTGTACGTCCATGTAAATATCTTTAATACATTGTATTTTAATCAAAATTGTTACAGACATTTTTGAGAAAATCGAAAATATCGAAAAATGTTCCACTTAAAGAGTAGTTTGGGGTGTGTTCTTTCTTTTTTTTAATTTTTGTGTCACATATTTAAAAAATACTGAACTTAAATACCAAGTTTAGTATTTAACCAACTTTCCGTTTTGTGTTATGCTGCTCACAGACACACGTAATTACTTTTTTCTAACAATGCTTTATCTTGATTCAGGTGGTATCAAACAGTGTATTTCCGGCGAAATCTCAGTATCGAATTATTGGGTGGAATGCAATAATTCTGCTTACTATAGGCGAGTAGTGGAGAAAGTAAAAAGGAAATGTTTATGCAAGATAAACTCATATTTTCAACCAAATAGATTGAGAAGTTTTGAATCCATTCCTTATGTATTCCATTAAAACAATAAACATAATTGTTGTATACTTTTTATTCGAATTGTATTCAACCTTATTTGAAAATAGTTTCTCCTTTAACTGAATTCGTAAGTTGTATGCAATTACAACCTAGCAGCTGGTATTAGAGTAATATAAGGCTATAAAAGATTATATGCAGAGAATTTTCAATTGTTCAATTTTTAGAATATAAAAAGAAATATGAAAAACGCTTTACTACCCTCTTAACTTTATTACTATTATTATTATTGATTGTGATACAGGGTAAAAACAATTAATTCTGGTACCTAAGTAAGTTCATATTTAAAAATTCAAGGCCTAAATAATCTTTCAAGAACTTTGTAAGGAATGTGTGTATTACATTTCGTGTAAAATTAGAAAGCATTAAATGTTCAGAGCAGTTTTCTCTATGGATATGTTGAAAACACAAGGTTTTCACACCTCCCTTATGGCTGATATTTGTCACTTTGTACACGTGGACAACTTTGCAATAACTTACCACAATACATAACACAATCCTCCGGTCTGTCATGGTTAAGTATATCCAGAGCAGCAGACAACTTGTACATCTCGACGACTGCCAACACTTCCAGTTTTATACTCGCGCCATCTGCACAGCTGCAGTACACCTGACAAAACAACGAGTCAAATGTTGCGTCATCTTATCCTAAATAATTGGGAACCATCTCGTTTTAAATTCTGTCTGTTAAATAGTTTATACATAATCGAGACGAATTTTCGTGGTATGGAAACTATTTTATACAACTAACAATTAATATCTGATATGTTTCACATTCTCTTTCTTTCCTTGTTTCTCTCTCTCTGTAAAGCGCATTCTTAATTTGTCTATGTTTTTCCAGTTCCTCTGGTTAGCCAGTAGATCCTAACGTGCCAATCTCCTTCTAGCAGGACTTAAGAATTTTCTTTTGAGTTGAATTGTTCATTGGTTCTCCCACTGTACCGCCATATGTGGTTCTCCCACATATTCCACCAAAATATGTATCCCGTCTTCATTCAAACTGCAGAACAGGCAGATTTTCCTGCCAAAATCACCCTGTGCTCCAAAGTCTAAACCATGTCGTTCCTAATCTTTCCTTTCTCCTAGATTAAGCATATACAGGTGAACCAGAACTCCCCCAACAAACTTTCAGATGTTGTTCAGAGGTACCCTCTGAGTATTTTGCTATAAGGGACCCATGGTCTCCTGCGGCTGTTACAGAGTAATAATGTAATTATGATTTATTCGGTTTGTTATCCCAATCACCCTTGTTTCTGTGAAAATACTGTTATACACTGGGGTGAGGGCCAAAAGGTTTCCAGCTAAAAGTGTTAAATTTTAATTACTCCAGCATGTACATTGGGATACGTAGCTGCAGACAGCGAGAGGACCAGAACTTTGAACATCACATTTCAGTGCAGGCGTGGGATATTTATAACAAAATACACAGAATTCATATTAATCGCATTAACTGTGGTTTATTCAATAAACATACAGTGCCCCTACATCGCACACAAAGAGAATAAAGAAAGAAATGAGGGGAGATGCTACACACACGAGATACATTCACACTCTTCACATACAACTACACTCACTCGACTCTCAAACCAAAGTGACGCTAACGCAATACAAAGAAGTAACGTAAAACTATTCCCCCTCTCTCTCCACCGCTAATTAGGATCACCAGCTAGAGGCGTCGAGTCGCCATGCCAGACGGAACTTCAAAACCCAAAGCCGAAAGAATTACCCCAACAATGGTGTCACCAATACGACGCAATAATGTGTCTGCATGATAATAACTACTAATTACCAAATACGCCAAAATATCTTCACAACAGTAAAGAAGCTTGTATAATATGCAATAACCAAAAGGTACAACACACAACACAGAGTAATGCAACATCCCACAGAGAAAAACGCACAATTTTGGCATAGTGTGTTCAGTCTGACCGTCAGTGCACAGTACAATACGAAACAAATGCAGAACTATTCCCTTACAGATATTGTTATAAATGTGGACCAGCATTATCACGTCAGAGTTTACAGCGACTATATTACACGCTCAAGCATTCCAGGAGTTTGGATTACTACTTCCACGGTTGTGATCTTAGCAACCAGACCCATGCAAGTATCGACCGGAGCCTCGTAAACTAGGCTCTTCATATACCCCCAGACATGGTATTATATCTGTTGACCGAACTTGCCATGGAACAGGACCACCGCGACCAATCCATTGTGTCCAAACTCTTAAGTACATCATTGTGGTTCCTAACATCGAGAGCAAAATTTTCCGGCGCCCCGTCATGTTGAAACCACTAAGCTGACGTATTCTCAGCTGCACATCTTCTAGAAACTGTTGAAGGAACATTTTGTATACGACTCCGTTCAGTGTATCAGGAAGTACTAAGGTCCAATCACAAAATCGTAGACAATACCACCCCATACATTCACATCAAACTGCTGTTGATAGAATCGACATACCAGTGCGTGTAAAATTAAATTGAGTTTTATTTATGGTCGCTCTTTAACTTCTGTGGTCCTTAGCGTCCCATTCTATATGGGTGTGAAATACCGGTAATTTTGCTCAGAGGCCTCTTTATCAGGCTTGAGGTTCTTTTACGTGCCTTAAATCTACAACACGGGGCCACAGGCTTTACTTCCCTTCCGAAGGAAGCCATGCTAAGGATTTTTACACCCAAAAAATCCATCGCCCTCCGCCGGTTTTGAACCCACGATCTCGGGAACTAGAGGCTAGCATGGTAACCACTACTATTCCTACTGTTAAGCATGCCCTCTCTTGTAAACTTGGCCTTGTCTGTAAACAACATTAAAGCGGGATTCTTCTTTTTTATATATACACATTACTGTAAGAACCAATTTGCAAACTCCATTCGAAATGGGAAGTCCGCTGGCCTACATGACTGCATCTTATGTGGTTGATATGAGTGCAATTGTTGTTAATGTACGACATTCAAAACAGTAGATTGGCTTGTGTTCATAAGATGCAAAGCGCCGCTTTGTGCACTCTTCCATTGCAATCAGTGAACCCATACACGAAGTGCATATCGGCCAACTCTTCATCAGTAAACTTATCCATACTGATGTGTAAAACTATTAACACACAACTAACGCTGCCGGAAAAACAAAACCCTAGACAGAACAGAGTAGTATGAATGGAAACTTGAGGGCAGCATTAGTGTTGCCAACAGCAGGTACCGCGAGCGAATGGAAACAATTTGTTTACCAACAAGACACACTTGTGCAGTATTTTCAGTGCAATATAGATACACAGCTAATTGGGACAAGAAAACTAAACGAAATGCAATTACTCTGAACGAGCCGCCGGAGATCGCGAGTCCCGTATACCAACTTACTGGGAAGGTTTCCCTGAACAACCTCTGAAAGTTTATCGGCGGATTTCTGGTTCATCCTGCATATGTCTCTTTATCCAAATTCCAATTTTATTTCATTTGCTAGAATTAGAGTAGATTTAATTTTACAATCCGATTCGACTTACAGTTGGCTGATGTCTATTAGTCTTTTATGACATCCTTCCAAATGTTTTTGTCATTTATTTCACTTCTTTGCCATACTGACCCCATGCCTATTTTCTCAAACCTCTTTCCAGTTCAGGTACTCAAAACTTGGGAGACGGATTTCTCGCTCATATTTATAACATTTGGGACATAGTTTTATAATTATCTCCCTGCATCAGGCTCACCCAGTACTTCACTGTTCTTTTTCACAGTGTATTGTGTCTTCATAACATCCCACCTCCCTGAATACCCCAGAACCTGATGTACCTATAAATTCCAAGAACTGTTTTCCAAAATGCTAACTGCGTTTTGTTTACATGCTCCTTCTCATCATCAAATTTAACTTCCATATAAAACAATCGGCCTTATCATACAGTTGTATATCCAGTATCAAGCGGCACATAGGTTTACGCGTTCTTATATAGAAAGAAAAGGAAATACTGCATTCCACCAAAGAGTTCCACATCACTTCTCCCCAAAAATACAGGTTTTGAGAATCCCTAAAGAAGTTTCTAAAAAGGTCCTATGTGTATGTTTGCGAGTGTGTCTATAAACAGCATAACTCAAAAATGTAATCCTGCACAACAGTAAAGGAGCTTGTATAGTATGCAATAACCAAACTTGGTATTTAATTTCCAAGGATGTGAAGATTTACAAGAAAATCCCTCCAAACCAAATTACCCTTTAAGTGGAAAAGGTATCGTTTTCTTCCCCTCTGTCTTCCCCAAAAATGGCTCTTACGATTTTGTTTAAAATACCTAAATTTAGGCTCTTTGTGTGACAAATAATATGTTTATCTTGAAGTTTCTGTGAATAATCTGTGAAGACTTCTTCATTCGGAGTGAATGTTTGTAAATTTGTATAATATTGCCACAAATGAGAACACCAGCTGCTGCAAAACACACTTTATTATCACTTAGACACTCAGCGTAGCACAACACGTTACACTTTAGTCACTGTTGTCACACGCTCAGAACAGAACATTATTGAACTATCAAATCACGATTCAGAACTGAATTGCACTTTGAACGGTCACCCTTAACTGTCCACTTTTAACTGTCGCAACTCCTCTCAGCTTCTTAACTGTCTAACTTCGTAACTTCTTAACTGACTGCCGGGTGCTAGCAACCCCATTGTTTAGGCCCCGCATACAAAGCGGAACATTCTCGAAGTGTAAGCTACACAAAGCTACCTAAAGGAATCTTCTGCAGCAGTAATTGCCCCGCATACAAAGCGGAACATTCTCGAAGTGTAAGCTACACAAAGCTACCTAAAGGAATCTTCTGCAGCAGTAATTACCCGCCCTTCGGGGAGACGGCACATAAGAGTTTGTTGCGCGGAGCACTGTTGCGAAATGTCGGCCGGAACCGACACTAGTGCGATAATCTAAAGCTCTTAGCTCGTGTGCACTGGTTAGAAGTTATACATTTAGGCCTTACTGTCTAAAAAGGTAACTTTAAGGAATAAAGAAACCTTCACTGTAAATTTGGTTTATATAACGAAGATTTAAATGGCTGCAATTTCTGTTTTGAAATTGTTTTTTCTTCTACAGTAGACAATGTTAACTGAGAAAGAAGCAGTTGAATAGAGCCAAAGTCATAGATTCTCATTCCACATTCTGCGGGTCAAATTGTGACGCTTTTATTGACATAAACACGGGAGTTGCGAATTACAAACGCTATGAATGACTCATCTCTCACCGTGAGAGATGAGTCATTTCGGGGAGTGGATGATTTAAGTAACTTTTTCTGGCGTGGCATACAATTGTGTTATATTCTGCATACCCTTCAAGAAATTGTATACTTTTACTGTATGAGTAAATGCTTTTAAGCTTTACTTTTAAAGTTAATCTTTCCTCATATTTCAGAAGTTGTTCACCTTCCGATTCAACTCATGATATACTTACTTTTATTTAAACAACAGGACATAATGAAGATTATTTTATTGTTTTATTCGGTATAATGTATTGAATTTCTGAACTGGTTGATTCAAGGATGTAATAAATAGTACTGAAGCATTCCTGAATTCTCGATAGAAATTGGTTATTTATCTAATTACAACTGTTTTCTTTGAAGCAGGTATTAGGGTGCCATAGATTACAGGTAAGTTCAACGAATATAGCTTAAATTACGTACCCTGCTTCATAGCAATAGAATCAACCATTTCTGAGTTACAAGTAACAAATACTATCGTGTGCTACCTACATACTGTGCCATCACGCTCGTGGATGGCTCCATCAACTCCTGGGCAGGCAGCAGAGGCACTCTTCGGCCAGGGACCGAGTGCCTAGCATTCAGACTTGTGTTCTGTTTCTGACGGAGAGATTTGGCGTAAACCACGGAGAGTAACCTTTTTGACTTTTTCTAAATTATTTTCAACTGTTTGGTGAGCTTCAAAATTTAACCTTTTTACTGTTGGTGTTTCTAAATTTATATTTACGGGAGAAGCATTTGTATGTTTCACTTCGTGTAACATTGCATTGTATTAGTTGCTGTTTCAGAAAATATTCCGATTTGTACGACAACTTAAATTGCAAAAAGGTGAAAGTATACATTACATTGTGTCTCCAAGCATATTATTTGTAAATCATATAACTTTTAAAATGTTAAAGCAAGCTGATGATGGGATTGTTAACAAATGCAATACTTTATAATAAATGTATATGTGCCGGTGATTCTTTTCAATTCCTAGCACCTACGCAATAGTATTTTCCACAATATTTAATACCTCTGGGTATGGAAAAAGTCCAGTGGTGCAATACAAAAGAATATTAAAAAAAACAGGTAAAGCATTACGCTTGTTATAAATGTAACACCAATGGAAATTATTAGAAATTTCTAGTTAAGGATGTATTTTAATGAAGTGTTAAGAGTTCGAATACGTACACTATAACTACTTCCGATCTAAAGTAAATTAAATTGAGTTTTATTTATGGACGCTCTTTAACTGCTGTGGTTCTTAGCGTCGCATTCTATATTGAGCGTGAAAGACCGGTAATTTTGCTCAGAGGCCTCTTTATCAGGCTTGAGATTCTTTTACGTGCCGTAAATCTACGACACGGGACCACCGGCTTTACTTCCCCTCCGAAGGAAGCCATGCTAAGAATTTTTACGCCCGAAAAAATCCATCGCCTTCCGTCGGGTTTGAACCCGCGACCTCGGGAACTAGAGGCTAGCATGGAGGACGACACTTCCGATCTGAAAACCAAACTTTGATTAACTACGGTTTCGTGAATGATCTAAGATTGATTAAGGGCTAATAAAGCTCAAATAAATGCATACATGCTTTGAAATAATATATCAGTTTCTATTTGTAATCAAAGCACACATATCTAATACAATGAGCGTATCTGGCTGAAATCATCTTAAATTATTCTGACCATCTGAATTATTTACAATAATAAACTATATGTATGTATTTTGTAATTATAAGAAGTTACATTAAACTTGATGTTGCATTCATTATTAAAATGTGTTGAGTCCGCTCATTATTACTTGCACCAGAAAGGCACTTGGTGTTGGTGGCCATAGTAGTACTGCTTTCGGAAGGAGACGTCCTTCCATCCTCAGATGAAGCTGTCGACTAACATCACTGCCTCTCCGCTGACCCCAATGTGTAAAGTAGAAGGTGAAATTGCTGCTCTCTGTTGAGACTGGCTGCTGTTGAATATTTTCTTTAGTTCCCATCATGCTAGAACCACTGCCATCTGTAGATGGGAGGGAAGACATGGGTGTTCTCAACCTTCACCACAGATGGCAGTGATTCCAGCAAGATGGGGACTAAAAAAATGATTCAAGTAGCAGGCAGTCTCAACAGAGGCAGGTCATTTCACCTTTTACTTTATATGTTGGAGTCGGTGTAGACCCAGTGATGTTAGTCGACAGCTTCAGCTGAGGATAGAAGGACGTCTCCTTCCGAAAGAACTACTGCTACCTCCATCAACTCCAAGTGCCTTTGTGATGTTAGTAATAATGAACCGACTCAACACATTTTAATAATATATGTAAGTAACTTTTTAATGACTAGGAATATGCTGTATACATTTATGTAAAATACTCCCATATTTATATACAATTCGTTTACTTGGTTTCCAGATTTTTAAGTGGTTCTCAAGGAATGCAGTGAAGAGTCCGAGACAGGTATGCACTTATTCTGCAACTTTAACTTAAAATTACTGACTACTAACAGGTAATTTAATATATTAATATTTAAAGCTTCATGTTCAAGACAAAATAGTTTCCATCAAATAAAAAACGTAGCAGCAGTCCAAATATGTGTATTTTAAATAAAAAGTCCCACAAACTCATAAAGTGAATATTTTTGTTTGAGATTTAAATTTGTATTTGAAAACTGTACAATTAAAGCATATACATATGTTTCTAATAGTTTTTGAACCGTGTGAATTTGGCTTCTTTAAAAAAACATGGGTACAAAAAATTGCATTTAAAGATTAGGTTGTATAATATGTGTGTGTATGTGTGTGCGCGCACTTGTAATTTTTTAGGGAAGATGCTTGTATTTTTTATAAGCAAAAATTGACATAATATGAATTTTTAAAACAAATTGCTTCCTAGTGCCGTTAGTATAAATCAAATATAAACAGCATGCATTCCACTTTATCTCTCTGTGTTCCGTAAGTATTAATAGTAACACGAAAATAATTTCAAGCACAATGCCAGTGATGGAGGAGTGCGAAGTCACTAAGAGGTTAATCTTATTATACCCATTATATTGAACTGTTCGTGCTAATCTTGCCAGAGAGATAATTCAATGCTGAGACACTTGCCCTGCCATACTTTGTTCCTTTATGTTATATGCACAGGTGTGCCGTACATGCAACACTAAACCTTTATAAACAAACGTTACAAACGTTTTCTGGGATGCCGTAGAAATTGGACGATCATTTCTTTTAATGTAAGCAAAGTTGAATTTCACTTTTCAAAAGTATATTTTTTCAGTTAATATACTAGAAATGAACCTATAAGGAATTTAATTCAAGTATCAGAATATAGCTTTCTTTAACATCTCACTGACGTAATCCTAGATATAAAATCCCATTGTTTACTGAAATACTAGAGTGATGCCAACAATAACAAAACTATGAGCTGAGAAGTGTAGATATATCAGCTAACTTCCTAATGTTTAGCAATGTTTTGACACATTAAAACTAGCAATATTCATTAAAAAGAAATCAAGAAATTGTAAGTATCCACTAAGCTCATAGCAAACTTGAACACTGTGTAAAAAATCCCATAGGACCTTTGAAAATAATTATATACGGCATGGCATAACCCGTAGGATTAACATTTGTAAATGTAGAAGAATTATAAACATAAACCTAATAATTTCTCAAAAGGGTAGAGCCTTTCTATTCCTTGAAGACTCCGCTATTGCCTCAAATAGTGTATGTGTCGCAAAACCGTCTGTTGTATGTAATAAATAGTCACAACTTTAGGTACCGATAAAAATAATTGACTACACTACGGTATTCAAACCGATTCACCATTCTGCCATTGTATCTAATCAAGGGAAAGTTCTTCATTTCAATCTATGCTCCCCAACATTACAGGCCTAGTAGTAAGGGGTCATGTTACTCTTTAATACCACTATCGACAAGTGGATGCAAAATCTGGGGGCCATTAATTTAAAAAAAATGTAAATGTTCATATTTACTTGAACATACCACCCCTTTTACAATAAGCATATAAAAATGTAATGAGTTATTTCAGAAACCACGTGCACACGTGCACATTTATACGGATTCGGTTGACCAATGCAGGGGATAATGATGATGATAATAATGGATGATGATGATAATAATAATAATAATTAATAATAATAATAACTATAATCTGTAGCACGACAGCCCTGATGAGCCTGAACTGATCAACCCGACTATTAGAAATTAAAATTCGCCATCCAACTTCCCTTACCATCAAAATGACAGTTTTACCTTTATCTGCAAACAATCATTTATGTACTACGGGTGCCAAAAGATAAGTTTCCTTATTTTATAAAAACCATTACACACAATTGATCAGGTTGAATTAATTTTGTTTATATTGTACAACCCTTCTGCTACTTTTCTACATGGTCAACATGTTTTTCCAAGCATTTTTGGGGACGAAACACAAGTTTTTCCAAGCCAGTGTTGTACCACGTCGAGTCTTGTGCTCGCAACCAGCTGTACACTGATTTGACTTCATCATCGGTGTTAAAAGTGCTTGCCTTTGAGTTGGAGGAGCATGTAAAAATCACTTGGGGCAAGCTCCGGTGAATAGGGAGGATGCGAGAAAACCTTCAAGTTGAATCTTGACCCAACTGGGAAGTTTTCTCGCATCATCCATATTCACCATATCTTTTCCCAAGTGATTTTCACATGTTCCCCTGACTCAAAGGTCATCATGGAGGTAAGCACTTTAACACCGTGACGAAGATCAACCAGAAGTGAACAGCTGGTTACGAGCACAGGCTGTACAACACTAGCTTGGAGAAACTTGTGTCACGTCCCCAAAAATCCTTGGAAAAACACGTTGACTATGTAGAAAAGTAATAGAGGGATTGTCCAACATAAATAAAATTAATTCAACATGATCAATTCTGTGTAATGTTTTTTATAAAACAGGAAGCTTACTTATTGGACGACCCCCATAAAATACGTGAAGCCGTTCTCGTGGTGCGACAACATTGATGCCGCTTCCTGCATCAAATTTTTATAAGATTTAATGTTACCTGCTCTGTTGCTGAGTTTTAAATCATCTCGTAGCTCGTTCTGCGTTGTCTTGTACGTAGCTGTTCTAGTGGTATAGCTATGAGTTCTTTATCTTGGGATATGCGTGAATATATTTTTAAAGGATAACATAAGTTTAGTTAGCTGATAAACTTTAATGTTGACTAAAATTTTCAGTTTGAGAGAAGTCGCCTACTGTCCAACTTACGAATTAGTTACTTCTATAACAATAATTATGCAAAGCGTCAGTTGCCGTAAGTTGCAGAAATATTGCTGGGAAAGATCCCTCGCAATAGCCGCTATATCCTTCTCACTTAAGCGCATTCATAGCGCTACACAACTTAAAATTAAAATTAAAATTCATAAAGATCGTCACACGAGTAAGCCACAAAATTATATAAGTCACACGAAAGTCAAGAATATCATGAGAGTTACGAATATGTCACGAGTGTATGCACGATTTAGAATACATGCACTTTTCTTAACGTAGGCTTCGCCTGCCTATCGCTACCCGTACCAACGTCCCTACATAAGCGGTTCAATCCTACAACTCTACGTATGCGTTGCTGACTCTGTTACTATAGGGTATCTCCTTGAATCTCAGAATTTTATCCCCTTTCTATTTTACAAAATTTCTGCCTACGTGACTTTTCAAACGAATGAACCTAACTCTCACTGTATTCCAGCAACTTTTATACTAATGTATTTCCTTAACGTGACTCGCTAATGACCTTTTTCTCCGGCTCGAGCTTTCAACTCATGTTATATTATACATTGATTTAATACATGGAAATTATTTACTATCTTACTATCCTTTCTTTCTTTCTGTTTTTATTTATACCTTCTCGTCAATAATTACGGTATCAAAAGTGAGTTATAAACTGCGTCGCTCCACCATCTGCTTTAGTATAAAAAACCGTTGACGTTCACCATCACTCGCCCTTCCACATCTTTTGGTGTTATACTAAACTAGCATCGTATAAAGATCTAAACAAACTGGAGGATGCGTCAAGTACAGGACTGAGCACTGGACTTAGTTCACTAGGCTGGGCTACTTAATTGAACTAACCTTATTCGGTGTACTTACTTTTCCTCGATAGATTATTCTTGTCTTCTTCTCCATCTGCTTTTTGCGGTTGTTAGAGAGTCTTAGAGTTCCTTTCTATTCTATTTAGGTTAATTTAATTGCTATTTAATTCTCATGTACCACTGGAATTTGTACAATATGCGTATAATAGGCGCACTATCCTGATTAACCACTGGATTCACCGTAAGAGGTAATGTAATGTGAACGAAGAAATGTACCTTTCACCACATCAATAAGAAATGATATGCAATGTTTCTTAAAGCAACTCTTAAACATAATTGTTTCAGCAATGATATGACTTCTATGTCAACTTCACATAGATGACTCGGTAATACAGTATTTTATTATCTATGTGAAAAAAGGATAAATTGAATTTGCCCTGAGTCTCACAGGAAAATTGGCAATAGGGCTTACCAGATTATTCCCTCAAAAATTCAAGATGTACATTGTATTGGTACATAAATGTTTTAAAACTATTGGCTTTTAATCAACGCGGCACTATGGCCAAGTAGTTAGACTGCTGGCTTCTCACCAAGGCGGCCCGGATTCAATCCCGGAGAAATGCATGTGGGATCTGTGGTGGACAAAGCGGCTTCTGGGCGGGTTCTCTGTTTTCCCCCGCCATTCATTCCACCAGTTGCTCCATCTTTCCCTTTATTTATCTCGCCACCATTCCTATCATCTCCTTCTTCGCTCTCATACAAGCCAGGCTTCGGGCTGATAGTTCCCCGTTGATACGGAAACGATGGTCGCACTTTTGAAGCAGTATACTTTACCTGCTTCTGATGTTATCGTTGTTATCTCGTAGCTCGCTCTGTTGTCTCGTACGCCAGCTGCTCCAGTGGTGGAACTATGAGTACTTTCTCAGGGTATGCGTGAATGTACTGTGAAGGAACACCACCAGTTTAAATTGACTGAGAAATTTAATGAGCTATTGAAGTGAGTTGTCGACCGTTTGAAGATAAAGCATGAAATTGATTATGAATCGTAGCACTCGAAACTATAACAATTGACTTATTATACCTCTAACTTTTGTAGTTAGTTTTTGTAGTATTTTGCGGTTTGAAATAACTATTTCCGCTAAAAGAAACTAGCAGCGTAACTTGCCATGTGTCGCTAAAATGTTGCTCGTAAAGATCCCTCGCAATAGCCACCAAATCTTACTCACACAAGCGCGTTACTAAGCGCTTAAAATATTGTATCTGGAGTAAGTACCGGTAACGGTACCAGATAAATCTCTGATTTAAATTGCAGGAACATTTATTAAATTTAGCTCCGCCTACTTTATTACTCCGCACCAACGTTATTTCACGCCCGGGCCAATACTTAAATTCTCTCCATGCGAGTCTCTTACCTTACCTTGTTATTAGGAGGACTGGCTAAAATTTAATAATACCTTTCACTTCTATTTTTCAGAATTGGTCTAAGTGACTGCTCATACACGTCTTGAACTACAAGTTAACTGCCCCCAAGGAATTTTTAACGCTAATGCTTTCTGTATTCAGCTGTCACTAATGAATTTCGTTAACATGAATTTTTAATTACCTCCTCCTTTCCGGACAATACTTTCAACTCAAGCTTATTACATTATACATTGATTTAATATATGGAAATTATTTATTGCAATTTTATTTATCCTATTATTTCTTTATTTAATTATTTATATACTCCCGTCAATAATTACGGTATCACGGTTCTCTCCGATCCTTTGTGCTCCCTGACAGGCGTCTGAACCCAGGCACCCACTTGTAAGTCCTGAGGAGTGTAAGCTCTAACAAGGGGTGGGAGGTTAAAATCAGAGAAAGAAGGATTCCAATAAAATCCTTACAATCATTTTTATAAAATAAAAATAACGAAAATATTTCCACGTAAAGAGTGATATATAATGGTAGATTTTCTTCAAAATCTTCGGACAAGGTCATTCAGACACCGGACTCTGATAGGGAGGTCTGCGGTTCAAATCCCGCCAGGTCCGACCTCACTGGCGCGTTTTCTTCAGGTTTCTCTCGGGGAGGTGCTCTAAACTTAGGTCCGAAACGTTTCCTTCCCAAATTTCCTTTCCCAATTATCATTTTATTTCATGTATCATCATGTCTACCTCCTGTGGAGTCGTATGTGGTAAGAACGGGTGTTAAACAGAACTAAAAATAGTTGGATCAAGTATTTTAAACTGTATTCCTTCCGATTGCAATTCTCAATTTAACAGTGAGCCATCTCGCTGTGCTCTCTTTAACTTCTTTTGTTTTCAGTAAGGGTTTGAATAGCGGTTAAAGCATTTTATTTCATCGTCGGAATTAATTAGAAAACGTGACCGTCAGTATTTACCTCCTTACTTTCCTGCACTCCACAGGGTTACGAAATGAAGAACTTAAAATTAAGCAAAGTTCTTCCTCTCACCCATTCTAATTTTCTCTGTTGCATTTGTTTCTGTCCGGGCAATATAGCGAGAGAGAACGAAACAGAGTATATGTAATAGAGAGAAGATATGTGAGTGTAGTTTCGTATTCAGATTTAAACGGTATTTCCGTTATTTGCAGTGGGGATTTTTTTCTTCTTTTCGGCAGAATAGTTATGGGACCATTCTGCTATCGAAACGAACACAGTGTAAGTTACGTAAACAGAGGTTTTTAGAAAGAAAAGCAAGTAAGCTCGTTTAAAGATGTGGATAAGGCACGCTTTCTGCTTTATCGCTTTTCCCAAAAGTTTCGGGAAGCGGTTTCCCTCCCAGCTTTTTTTAGTCTTTGATGAGGCAAGTACATAAGAAGGGGATAGGCCATCTTATGTACAGAGTAAGTATCTTACACGTTACGTAAACGAGCTACACCATATTAAGATTACATCGCTGCTAATGATTCCTAAGTCACAGGACTTTTCCAAACTAATGTACTGAAATAATGATTCGTGGGAAAATACCTATAACACACTGACATAATGTTATCGGTTCTTACAAACACCAGCATTGGAATAATTTAGTTTTTGGATGAAAGAGATGCACTATAATATATTAAATTTGAGAAGAATAAATTGAAATAAATGGGATTTTATCGGAAGAAAATTTAAAAGAAAAGCAATTGAAGAGCTTTTGGCGAAAACAGCCACAGTGAAAAAATGGAATTTTTCAGGAGAAGAAAGAAATATTCCTCCTTTGCTCTCTAGTACCTAAGTGATGTCAAACTTATACTGCAAGATAAATAACACTTTCTTACTCCTCTTTGATGTTTTAATCAACATTATATGCAAATAAGTTATACAATTAAGTTGAAAACTTCACAGTTCTGGATTAAGGTGGTTTTACCAAACCAAATTTGCCTGAGTGCTCAAAAATGAAAAGAATATTCTTTATTGGAATATTCAGACGACTGAAATGTTCAATGTCATAGTCGAGATAGCTACCATGGCTACATGATGGTAGGACATTAAATTCTCCAGCCATTGGTGTCATCTCAAAACAATTTTAGATCTCCTTGTGGTTTACCCAAAAAATGCGAGTCAGCTGGAGAATTTAATGCCCGACCGGTATGTTGCCATGGTAATTCAATGGTTAGAGCAACCGAATGGAAACCGGGAGATCCATGGCTCAAATCCCGAGTATGACATTGAATTTTTCAGTCTTCTGATTCTACCTTTCCAATCTTGTCCTACACACATGCTAGTATGGAAGAGAAATCAATTCAGCATTCTTTATTTATTGATTATTGATGCAACAAAGCAGTTGAAAACCAAGTAAACAAAAAAAATGGTTATTAACTTACAATAAGGTTACAATGACAATACACATACAACAGTTGCAAAATTAATGCCGCCTGGTCCTCCTTCCACTGCTGTTCTCATCATATGACAAGATTATCTCCTGCATGGCCAATGCTTCCTCAGTCGTCATAGAAAACTGAGGGTTCGGCAGGTATTGCGAAAGTTTTTTTAGCATCTTTCAGCTTTTGTGGATTAATTGGAATTGGAGACTTCTACAGTGGTTGCAAGATTAGTGCTGTAGGCATGGTTGCTTGTCATAGTCAAAGGACCACTGCAAGCATATTGTACACTCACTGTGGATTCCAAGTAAATACATAAAAATTTACCATACTCTTATGTTTGCTGAACTCACCATATTTCAGAACCTCGTATCTCACAGATTATGGTTGCTTTTGCTATGCATGCCCACCAGGGATCACCACAGAATGGATCAAAAAATGCAATGTTGAGTTTTTGGGACTACGGTTGTTTGTGACAAAGGCTCTTCAATTGTTTCTGATCTAAGTATATTCTATGCAAAGGGTTAGGAAATTATCAATTGACATTTCTCAATCATGTTCAAGTTATTAAAACTGACAGTATACTTATCAGTATCCAGAGAGTGATATAGCTCTGCTTGCAATGTGACATCCGTGCTTTCTGGACCAGCTGGGATATAGTAGATAGCTAATGTTATTTCAAACCATTGTTTAACGTTACCTACCAGCTTCTGACGCAGTGGCTATGGCCCAAGGTTAACGGGAGGTCACGCCAGGCAGTAGAACATAAAGATAAGTCGCGCTCTCGCCCGGTGTAAGCACCAGAAGCGCTATTGCCAGATAGCCAGAAACTTCTGGAACTTTCTTCACCCCCGCCTCCAGAACGTGTATCCAGAAAGTTCTGTGGAAGATTCCATTGCCTATATAAGCGAGCGTTCTCGCAAGAGGAGTCGGCTGAGTCGGTCAGAGGGTGAGTAATGGAGTTGGTGAGCGCGTTTCTGCTACGACATCAAATGCGGTTCTCCGAGCGAGTTAGTGATGACTGCTGTGACGTGCAGCGAGTGCTACTGCGAGGGGAGAGTTCGTAGAAGGCTGGTGTTCAGTTCCCCAGCAAGTGAACCGCCCGAAAGAAAGGCTACGTCACGAAGAAAGTGCAGTGAAGGAGAAATTGAACAGTGAAGTGACAGTGAGAACTAAGTGAAGTCAGTGGCAATGAGAACTGGGAGAAGTGACAGTCGAAAAATTGACAAAGTCACAGTATCAGTACGCAATGGGCTACGTCATCCAATTAATAAGCATGGATTCAAATAGTGTCTGTTTCCAAACAAATTATGTTCTTGATAACATAGGGTCTTTATTGTGCTCTGATTTTAGCTTATTTTAAGGTTAACTGTTTTCTCGTTCCCACTGTTGGCAGCATTGTTTAGTATTTCATAAAATGTGCGATTCTTAGAATGCTGTGATCTGACTACTAATACAATAATGATTTGATTTTTAATAACACAAATAGGAAAGTACAATCTCTTATATGATACTCATGCAATAGTCTTAATAAATTCCACTTTAGCTTACCATGCATTTAATTGTGCTTCAATTGCGAATATATTGATAAACTCGTAACCGCTTGTGGGATGGCTCATGATTGTTTTGTTTTACCATTATGGGTAACCTAATGAAGTTGTTTTAATCAACAATAATTTTAATCACTTTTCAATATCCCGTTCTGCCAGAATCAGAATCTTTCGTATTTTAACATATTAACCAGCTTTAATTAACTGCGCATCTGCATAGATCCTAGAAATTTATTTTGTGTTGCAATTGAAGAACTTGGGGTGAGATAGCGACAAGTCATAATATGGTAATTTTACAGGAGAGCTATTTTAAAATTAAAAAAGAGGACTTTATTGTATTTATTGGCATTTAGCAAACTATAATTTATACGATATGCAAATATTTTTATTTACAGCCCTAACATTTTCAAAGAAGCTAGGTCATTTAATTTTGCAGAAATGTTATTTATTTTGAAAACTGGATTTTGAAATTGTGGCTTGACACTATTTAGCACCAAGACCTTTATATGGCACTGCTTCTATCATACTCGTGTAGAACTCATAATTGTACTCCATTTGTCTTAAGATCTTCATTTTACTTAATACAAATTATTATAAAGTTATTGAAACAGTTATAAAAGGTAACTGCCATGGTAAGGAAAAGCTAATTACTGATTCTGTGGCTGTGTTTCTGCAAGGTCTGCATTTCAGATACAGAAGTAAGGCAACATATATAGAGTACTTATGCTTTGAAAATTCACAAATTCAATGGCAGCAAGCGATTGGCTAAACATAACCCTCACCCTACTGCCAGACTGTTTATTTAAACTAAGATGTTTCAAATACCGCCTGTTGCCCGTCTGTCAAGTCTTACCAAACCAAGATGCGGTGCGCCTTTGTAGTTTGAAAATTATAAGTCAAGAGTTTAGTTTCTTTCTTTCATATTTAACTTTGCTCTACCATCTGAGCCCAATCCTAATATTTTATTACGGTGGGAAATTCTAATGCTCTTGCGTGGTAATATTTACGATTTTACACAGAGTGAACTGCACGTATCACTTTTAAAATGGGAGAGAGGCACAAAAACGGTATCATTAGTTAGAACACTTCAAAACAGACAACTTTTATAGGAAATATTTTCATTAATGCACACACTTTCAAGCAGAAAGGCATATGAAAATACAACGCACATGAAGTAGGTTGTTGCTTCACGTATGGACAGCCAATTTGAAGTAGGAGTTGTATTGTAGTTCAACTGTTGGGGAGCCGATCTTGATGTAGTTGTAACCACGTATGGTACCAGTGGCCTTCGCCCCAATGTTTAAAAATATTAACTTTGTAATTTGACTATTTCTTTAAATATTATATTTATGTTTGCCTCGGCTGCGTCAGTATTTATTTTTAGAAACATGAATCTCTTAGCAAGGTGTGGTGCGGCTGAAGAATGTAGGCTTACACAGATTATAATTTTTTACTTCACTCCATTTATTAATCCTTGACACGATTTAAATAACACGTCACTGATATAGAGAGCTATGAGATTCTTTTATTAATTACTTACACTTTTTAACACGTAAACTATGTTTCGTTTCATACTGAATACGTATTAAACTTCTCGAGGACGCGTCTCGCGTCCGGTTAGGAACGCTGTCTGCTAGCAACTGACTTCTGAATTTGTACAGTTTGCCCTATTTCAGTTTCTTATTGGCTAATCCTACTCCAATAGAATACTTTCATTTAACTTAAGCTTTTTTTGGGTTCTTGATTGGCTATTTATAAACTGTCTCAAAATTTACATTGTTGTTGCTCCAATAATTACCAGTTGCATTATTAAAATTTCTAATTCATTATTGCCTCAAGGTTACCTCATTGTTACCGCATTGTTAGCAACTTTTAACCTATTATTCTCACAGCTCCTACATTATTAAATTACGTAATACATTCACATAACATTATTAAACATGTGCATAATAATATAAACATTAATAAACTGACTGTTGCATACATTTTTATATGCTATTTCATAGACACATTGCTTTAAGGCGGGCTGTTATTGACTTTTATGTTATATAATTTGACTGAAATCATTTTAGTGTTAAAAATACTGTCTCACACTCGAATCCCAGGTATGCAGATATAAATTCCATTTATATTGAGAAATGTTACCAAAAAAAACTGCATTTAATGTTGACAAAGGAAGCTCAGGTGGTCTTGCACAATACAATGACAATCAAGTATTTTATTTTATTTTCGTGGCTAATGGAATAAGTATAAGTTAACAATGATTACAAATATTTTACTTCTTTTACAAATAGTGATGGTTTTAAAAAGTGAAGAGGATTTTAATTTGTTGATGGTATTGGGCAAATGTCGTATAAATTACCGGGCTGCCAAGCTTATGTACGCTGAGAGATACCTTCAACATACTCGTCAGGCGTCTTGCTAATCGTGTACACAATTAACTGGACAACAGCAGCCTAGCCACAACTAAAATAAACATGTTCTTCCTCCTTGAAAGAGCATGAATTAATAAACGCATTTCCTACGAAAGTGTATATTTTGAATAGTTCTATCTAATGGTTCCCTATTTGACCCCCACTCACATTTGGAATTTTGGTAAAAGTAAGATATCTATGGCTTCGCTAAATAGTGCTAAAAAGCATAAAATAATTGTGTTTTGTAGTAGATATTGACGCTTCTAAAGTCTACGACCCACCCTCCCACCCTTTTAATGCTCGTTTCCTTTATAGTAAAATTAACAAACTTCGCCATTTTGTCGATAATGTGCATGCGCGTGGGAATTGCCAACCTATCGTAGTTAGGCAAATTCACTAAGGCAGTGTATTGTTGATAATGCATTACACCAAAGAAAATCGGTTGTGGTGTTAAGGAAGGCGTTGGTGCAACTACTAGTTGCTGATTAACCTAAGTTTATATATATATATATATATATATATATATATATATATATATATATATATTGTGGCGTATTGATAATTTGGGGGTTCCATTGTCATTACGAGACATATTGTTGTTCTGTATTGTCATTATCAGACATATTGTTGTTTTCATCTCTTGTCAGTTTCGGCCGCAGACACCCCTTCCTCCCGGGCATTGATCACGCCAGCCGGAAGGCATTTTGATGTTGACTGAGATGACGTCACTCCTGACTGGTAATTTGCTAGCCACGAGTGGTGGGGTTAGAGCGTCGATTCTGTCTTACTGAGAACTTCGTGAGGAACGGATCGCGTGTGCAAGCCGGTCCTCGGATCGGTAAACATCTCCCCTCACCTTTTAATTTTGTTTAATATGTAGAAACTCCAAAAGGTTGACAAATAAATCCAGGAATGTGTAAGTAGATTTGTGTAATGGATTTTGCACAACGAAATCTACGCCTTTCTTTTAAACTGCGCACCACGTTTCGGTCCTTCGCAGCCAAGTGAGTATGCGTCGCCAAAAATGTTACATGCTGGGTGCTAGAAGTAACGTCATCCCAGTCAACATCAAAGTGCCTTCCGGCTGGTGTGATCAATGCCCGGGAGGAAGGAGTGTCTGACTGAGAGACGAAAACAACAATATGTCTGATAATGACAATACAGAACCACAATATGTCCGGTAATGACAAAGATATATATATATAATATATATTATATATATATATATATATATATATATATATATATATATATATATATATATAAAACTAGACCTAACTTAACCTCGCGTAAATCAGAAACCTAAGCTTATATTAATACTGAATCATAAACATCGTTAAGGAACGACAGTGGTTTTGTGTAACTACTGGTTTTTAATTACCTTAAGCAAGGGGTATATTAAGGCCGCTACTGCAAATAAAGAGGTGCAAGGAGTATTCATTATTCACGAAAGGATGGCGCTGCTGTTAGTCATAGTGGTGTTTGTCAGTCTTATGTTGACAGCTCTGCAGTTTACAAAATAAGATTAAGCAAGCTCACCACGACGGAGGAAGTGGCACCTGTTGGGAAACTTCACATGTACTACCGAAGAAGAAGAAGAATAAGAATAAGAGTTTTATTTATGGACGCTCTTCAACTGCTGTGGTCCTCAGCACAGGGCGTGAAAGACCGGAAATTTTGCTCAGAGGCCTTTTTATCAGGCTTGAGGTTATTTTACGTGCCATAAATCTACGGATCACCGGTTTTAATTCCCTTCCGAAGGAAGCCACGCTAAACATTTCTACGCCCGATAAAATCCATCGCCCTACGCCGGGTTTGAATCCGCGACCTCGGAAAATCAACCGAAGACAGATACAGTATTTTATTGAGAATTTTCAAGTGATATGCTACTGACTAATATGAAATCAAGCTCAAGTGAAAGTTCACATGTGATAAATATTACTGTCTCGACAATTTTAATGCCGTAATTTCCGAAATAAATTACTCTTATGGATGGTTCTGGTTCAGCCTGTATATAAAAGGATTCGTTTGTATTTAAACATATATGATAATTTAATATAGAATTAGCAACCTCGTGTGAAAGTTCATGTGTATCTTTTTGTCTCAACATTTTAGTGAGGTATTTTCCGAAGTAAACGATGGTTAAGGGTGGTCTGAACCACTCTGTATAACCCCACTGCTGTGAAACATTTCAGTCTACTGCTACTTTTTTTAAATGTTTTAATGCTAGCCTGCGTAAACTTCACTTCCCTTCCTATGTTCTTTTTCCGTAACTTCATTCACAGGTTATAAAGAAAATAGGTTAATAATAGATTTATGTTGCGCCTTTACGTTTCTTCCCTACTGAATGTCACAGTGTTGCCGGCTCCAGGAAGTTCCGATATCCATCATGTACTTACCAACGGCGCCTACTTAGGTTCAGATATCATTTGCAGGACCTGTCCCTCATACAAGAGTGTGTTGAATACTCCGAGGGGTGCCTAGCCACTATGCATGTAAGGCGATATACCATAGTCAGTTTACACACGTAATAAAAGCAATAAAAATGTAAGTACACATAATGGACTACGCTTGCAGTTTCCCCTATTCTTGACTGTAACCTGAACTTATTCTGCTGCTATAAGTGAGCAGAAATTGTGTGGAAGCATCTTAAGGGGAGACTGCCTCGAAACATCTTAAAAAATATATATATTTTTTATTTGCTTTATTTACTTTCATGCTCATTTTATATATAATGTACTTATTCATTTTTAATTTGCAGCTTCGTGAAGAAACCCATAGTGTGTGGGAACTGCAGATTCTAAAAAGAAAATATCAACAGATTATATCACGTTTACGAATAAGCCATTCACGCCTAACCATTCCTTCTTACTCGCCAAAGAAAATGCTCCTCACTGCGAGAACTGCAATTGCCCTATCACCATCGAACACCTCATCACTAAATGCAGAAGTTATACTATGGAGAGAAGACGACATAGCATCCCTGAAGATATATTTTTAGCTTTAAACTACCCTACTTATTTAAAAAACATTATTTTTTTCCTGAAAGACATCAAACTGCATAACAAGATTTAAATATAAAAATCAAATAAAATGTATAATAGGTAGGCTATACTGTTCTAGCTGTGTTCAAGACTTAATAATGTAAAATATGTTTGCAACAATATATTACAATTATTCCATTATTTAATAAATGTAAAGTATACAGTGTATATTATTATTGTACTCATATGTATGGATATAAGTCGCGATATGACCTAGTAGTCAAAACAACTATAAATAAAGAAAAATAACGCCAACAATAACATATCGAATGGAATCTCGCAGATGAGACGCACGAGGTCCCATGTAATCCATCATATGGGTCAGGAATCAATAATTTGAGGATAGAAGGATAAAACGTTTACTAAACCTATATTGTTACTAAGCCAAAAATATTTTAATCTAGTATTCTTTTTTTCAATTTTTAACTTTTTGGAAAGTTATGTACAAAATATTGCATTTTGTTCTTGGAAAATAAAACCTTATAAAGAAATACATTTAAATGTTCACAAACCACAAACTTAAGGTGTTCACAAATGTATATACCATATTTTGTAAATAGAGTCCTGGAAGCAATAGTAATTAAGAAAAGGTACATCCAATTTCCCAAATTTAATATTACTAAGAAAGCAGGGCCAGTTCCTTAAATTCAATAGTTAGATATGAAGCGTTTCTTGATTCAAGCGAAAATTGTGTTTGTTTAATACTATCTGGAATTTCATGTGTTTCCGTTTCTAAATCAGTAGGTCAAATTGAACTTTTCCGTACTCCAATACCAACATATTAATACATAATGATAAATCTACTTGAAGAATAACTTTTCATAGCATTTTTCTTCCGTATTGCAGTATTTCATGTGCCTATATTAATTTTAATATTTCAGTATTACTTAATAGCTCACCTTAGAGGATTGAATTACAGATATATGTCTTTAATAACTTCTGCAGTCCCATACTGAACAATACGTTGAAATAGTTTATAGGTACTACTCCGACAACGGTACCACTGCACGACAAGCTCTGACGTTACCAGAAGTACGACGGCCGAACGTTTCGAGTCCCTCCCCACTGGGGAGTTGTTCGGATTGGGTTGGACTCGGCGGGGCAGTGTTTCCGAAACCCATGGGTATTGGGTACGTCTGTATGGTTTCCATGCAGACGGGGTTGTGAGACGCCTCAGTGTCCTCCGGTACCGCCCTGGATAGCCGGTAGACGGCTTGCTAGAAAGCTGTCGTCCCTACCGAGGTTATTGGTAGTCGCCCGTTTCGGGATGACGTGTTAAGTGGCGTATCCACTTCCATCTCCTGCACTGCAGGGAAGCCCTTTTTAAGTAATAAGGTATTGGCCTGGTGGGAAAACCCCGGTTAGTGAGCCCATTCGAAAATGGTCGGATGGCGGCTAGCCCTGGGCTTAGTAGGTGAGCTTGTCCCGTGTAGACCTTCTCACACAGTTACATCAACTCATATGAGCATATTACTGTGCCCATGTCCAACATAACACGCAGTACAATATGTAACCATTATATAAAGTATTTCGACATAGTAATGAAGCAACATATTGTACGTAACAGCAGCAAAGTGCTTTTTCTCAGGACTCGTTTCGATATTCCGACTCGTCCTGCAAAAAAAAACTCACTTTCCTGTACAATTACTTAAATTATTATTAAAATTTCATTTCGTTATTTTCAGAATCGAATTATAATGAATTTCGCTTTATTTCAGAGTAATGGCTTATTTGAAGACGGTTCAAAGCGTTCAGCAAGAGCAGGTTATTGCTCAATACCAAATAATTGAGAAGCAGCATTTTTTCAGGAGTGCTATATTATAGCACTGTGAAAGTTGTTGCGAGGATATTTGCTTAATTAAAATGTATAATAGTATTTTAGCAAAGGCCACTGCTGCTCCTGGAAAACTTTATTTTATTTCATTAGTCAACACGATCATTGGTCACTGTTGTGAGGAAATACGAGTATATTCTCAACATATGACGAAATTAATTTATGTTGAAATAGTAGAATCCGCAGCTCTGTTCACTTGTGTTAAACTTGGAAATTCTTCTCTGTCCTTCTCCACCTCTTACTTTATCGCTCTCCCTCCCTCTTTTCTTCATTTTAGTCCTTGTTTCCCGCCCTCTACTCTATCCCTCTCTCTTTCACCTCCTCTTTGTCACGACCATTCTCTCCCATCAATTGCCCATATCTCCTCTCTCCCCTCTCTACGTAACGTACATGGCATGTGATGTTTTGAAAAAGGCAATAAAACTATTTTTTTCTGGGGGTATGCAAATTAAAGGCTAAGTAAAGTTTTAGCAGTATACGAACAAGTGCCTCTTCTTTTTACTTGCATATACAGTTTCTCGTGGAAGCCGGTTTAGGCACACAAATAATGGTAATGAAAGTCGGTATAAGAACTTATATATTCATCCTATACAAATTTTGTAAATAACAAAACTTATTATAAACATTATGCGTATAAAGTATTTTTATCCAACTTTTTTAAATGTGTGAAGATTAAGCCAGATATTTCAATTTTTTTTTTACTTTGCCGTCCATTGGAGCCCCCATTTTGGTAAAGGTAATTTAGATACCATAAAGACCATTTTATATGTAGAAACTAAGGTATGTTATATATTGTTACATAATAATCGATTCTGGGATTCGTGCATACAAAGTTAACATACAAGGGCGGTACAAAATTGAGAAGGAACCGTACGTTTATGATCGGCGTTTATTAAGCAAAGGGATACTGGACATTATACATTCGAAAATCGAACTTTTCAGGTTTGTAGTTATGTTATGTTATGTTCTCATTTCTTCTGTCTACACAACAGTCATCTTTGTTTGCATGGGCGACTAAATACAAATATTTGGTTTTTTATTACCATGATCCGCAGGTTAAAACGCTCTTTTTGTTACTGTTTACTCTCTTTCAAATATATTCTGTACTTTTTTGTATACTTTACATTATATATATATATATGTGTGAAGTTTTTTCCCCATTTAAAAAACTTAATTGACCCTAAAATGACCATCACAATGTCCTCCACATAAATCACGACTAATGGCATTTGCTTTCCCCCATAATATCAAGCAACGTTTATTTTAAGACATTTCTTTCTACAACGCTTAGTTTTGGAGATATTGTACAGTGTCAACTTAAGGGTTCACTCTACATGTGTGTATATGTAGTATATAATAATTATGTATTTATGAGGTTGGAGAGCCGGCTGTGACAACGTTTTTTTTCAATTTTGATTCAACTTTGCTATTTATTCTTACTTCATTTTCTTCCATACACCAGAAAAAAAATCCTTATGTTAGAAATGTATTGCATAGTGTATCATCACCTAACCTTTGCTCATTTTAACAAGCATTATTATCGTAATCATCCTCAACAACATCACTTACTTAATGTCTTAAAGCTTTTCCTTTTACGGTTGCTCAGAATTGATCTTTAGACCTTCCCAAATCTTTTCCTCTTGGTTTTGGATTTTAAAATAAAGAATGGAGCCCTTTCAAAAGCATGTGTTTTAAATTAACTATGTTTTGCTATGCATATCTGTGCTCTAAGACTCTCTACTTGTAATTCCTTTGTTATAAATTCCATCTCGTTAACCCTTTCACTGATCTTACTAATTTCATTTCTAGGGTTTCAATAGTCGTAATTTTTTCCATTAAATTTCGGAGTTCATTACCATATAAATAAACAGTGATAATCATTACTTTATACAATTAAATTTAGAGTTTAAACCCTAGTTTTCATCAATTTTTTTATTATTGCATTAAATTTCTGCAGTTTGTACTCTGTATCTATTGCGCCGGTATGCAGTGTGTAGAAGCCTATTTAAATCAGCCTGTTCCAACTCTGCTCGGCTGAGTCAGAATTATCGCACGTAAGCAGCAACAGTGCTCGGAGCTCGATTGGAAAAGGCGTGATAACGAATACGTCATTGGGCGAAGGTCATAGCAGAAGTGCTTGCCCTTCCTACCAGTCTTGAGGTTGTGTCCTTTTTCATATGGAGGCCCGATGACTATTTCGTGTGCAAAACAGGTTCTGTTTACCTGTCTCTTGTATAACAAAAGATGTTGAGTTCACCGAAGAAATGGAACGTACCGCGTCATTATACAGCACTTCATTCAGTCATGACAACTTGCCCCAGTGCCGAGTAGTATTGCATGCTGCAGCCAGATTCCTGTGAGGCGTGAATACTTCACTGCTCATTGGCGCGCACCCAAGCTGGAACAGTCTGATTTAAATTGTTCATTAGCTCTACATGTATTATTTCAGACTTTATTGGCCTTTGATTTTAAATGCCATAATTTAATTTCATTTTCTCTGCGAAATGTTAAGATTTTAATTTCTTATATAATTGTGAGTTTCATAGAACTTTCTGTAATCTGTTTTCATTTTCAGAGATTATGTTTTGACATTGCGCATTTTGACAATGTGAGTATAAGCCTACAAATAATTTAATTTTAATTTATGGTCATATGGAAGTTGCTTAACATATTAGACATTTTTGTTCACTATATAGCGAAGAATTGCTCCATAAAATGAACATAGTCTAGCTCCTTCCTTCCAGAGTTATTTGAGAGAGGTCTTCAGCTGCTGCTGTAGCGACAATCGTGATTATTAACAACTTCCGAAGACACAACCTAGGGATGAGGGATCAAAATGCCCGAAAAAGCACTTATTGTGAGCAGCGACGAGGTCTTTGTTGCAGCGGTAGAAACTGCTGCAATCCTTAGGATCAGCAAAGATTCCCTCGCTAGTGCAGTGAAACTCGCCGTTGTTTGTTGTACTGGAACCAGCAGGTGTGGTCACCGAAGGCGTTATTTGCGTCACTGTGGCAGGTGGAGCAGTGACAGTTGTCCCTGGAGGAACTGTTACAGTCGGTGCAGCTGTGGGATTCTCCTGGTGGGTTGAGTTTCCATCCTCGACGAAGTCATACACGATGTTGATGATCATCTGTCGTGGCTTTGCAATCAGGTTCGTCATAACGACGATGTCTGGTATGATCTATAAAAAGAACAAAAGCTTTATGTTCTAATGCAATAAAATGCATCCTGTAATTTTAGCATTTGTTTATGGCATTAAGCTTTATTATCTTACTTTAGGTGTATACCAAAGTTGTTGTGATAATACAATAATGTGCATCAAACACGCTCAGGGGTCATTCACAGTGAAATGTAAGCACTAGCATAACGACGTAAACTTACTAAGCATAAAGTAACGCGAAGTTGTCATTCACATGAAAAACGGAAACTAAGCAACAGCCAATCGCAAGAGAGCTCGAAACAGCTGAGCTAATGCGGCGGCCTGCGAAGCGAACACCGATAGTACACACAACAAAAGAGGTTATGTACATGTAACAAAATGTTCAAATGTTCTACCCGGTTACCCGGTTTAAGGAAATTAAACTCACAAAAATGCATTACCCAACTACCATCATAATTTGATTTGTTGCACTTTTTACTTTCTTATTGTATATAGTAAGTAGGGAAAGTATTGTATTCCATCCAAAAATTCGATGTCGAGATTTCACCAAAGATGATGCACTATAAATTATTTTTGCACCATATATTGTTGCACGTAAACTAAACATTTTGATACCGAATATAAAATATCAAAGGATAGTTTATAATAAAATATTAATTTTGGAAATTATTTTGGCAAACTTCACAAAATTACAATTAAATCCTCCTTTAAACTATCTTACAATAATTATTCATTATTCTGTAATTCCATATAACTTTTATAATAATTTATTTTTATTTGTAACTCTAATATTGTTATTAATGTTAATTTGTACTTTTGAAGATGTGGTTTTGCTTTAATTTTTGGGTAAATATTCTAGAATTTTATTTATAAGTATATTAAATGCGTTTTGAGGCTCCCTGAACCCAAAAAAGCATTTGAGGAAAAGCTTCGTGTGTGTGTCTATGAACAGCATACTCAAAAACTAAAAGTTGGCTATATACCAAAAATATTTAAGTTCAATATCTTCCAAAGATGCGACATGAAATTTTCAAGAAAAATCTCCCCATTCCTAACTACTATGAAGCATTTTACGAAATATTTGATTTTCTAAAGATGGTTTAATCATTTTGATTAAAATACCATATATTAAAAATATTTACATGACAAATGATATGTATATCTTGAATTTTCTGGGAATAATATGTGAAGTCCTCTTCATTTGGAAGAAATTTTGTATACTCTTGCATAACTTGTAAACATTAAGCGATAGACGAAAACGTACTACACAAAAAATGTAGATCTCTTTAAAACGCGAAATTTATTTCAGATAGCTTCTTTGTGACATCAGCCATTCTCGAGATATGTGTTATTATTGGTTGAATTGTTCAATACTTCGCCATTCTTGTCAGTGCTGTCGATAGTCAGTTGCTTCTCGCGTTGTCATGGAAAGAGTATGGAATTTTATGGCCAACGTGTAGCATCCAATTTTAAAACATTTGATTATCCCCATTTCCTTTGTAATAATAATTTGTAAACCCAATAATAAGCGATAGAGGGTAGAGAAATTCATGTGAATATAACACATCAGATTTTTATAGATATCTTGCTTGCTGCTCCGTAGTCATACATAGAAAGACAGTTAGAGAATCAACATGGCGACGGAAAATCTGATGTGAGATGCTATAATGATCATGGAATGAAGTGTATGGACAATCGCTAGCTTCTTATGAAGACATAAACATAAAAACTTGGAGCTTGCTAATTTCTGTGTTTACGTTATAAGTTAATGGCCAGGTTTATGTCAACGTGAACGCGTGTATTAAGATGGTATGAAACAAGCTTTTGTGCTTACCTTATGCTTATGTCTAAGGTTCACTGTGAGTGGTCCCTTATAGTACCCAAGATTTGGACAATCATTATTTTGCATAATGTGTGGGCTAAGATTAGCAAGTTGGAGTCCTTTAATTTAAACTGCTGCAGCTATACTTAGCACTTAGTGGGACACTCGGATGCTTTCTGGAGATTATACAATTTAAATTTAAGAATTTTTAGAACAGCATTAAAACTACTCTTCTTTACTGGTGCTGCCTGTTTACCTATAACGAGACTTAAAAGAGATATTCTTCTAAGTAACTTACCAACCAAAATTTTAAATTTAATTGCTCAAAAGAACGAAAGAGGACAAACCAGAAAGGAAGACACCAGAATTGGCAATCTCCCCACCCCCCAAAAAAATCGGTCATTGTACCACATTATACCATATTTAAATAAAATAATACAGAAGGTTTCACCTCCCTTTTTGGCAGTTATCCAGTTATTTCCAGATAAGTTTATAACCATTAAAACATGGTATTTCAAGAAAATCTCCTTACGGATTGCTGAATCAATCTCCTTTGGGATTGCTATGAACTAACGAGTTCAATAGGTTAGTGGTACGTACTGAAGTCACTTGAATTTTGCTGGCAGAAGTTTCCAAAACATCTGCGCATAAAGTTGGTAGAGATTGCTGATCTAACAATTGTTAGGCGGGTTGGGTAGTGAAGGAGGAAGGGAGTGGAATTGGCAGCTCCATGGCAGATCAAGAATGTGGAATTGCATAATAGCTAACTATTTTTGTTTCTTTGGGGATAAGGACTAGAAGACACCATAATTGCAGCTTTAAACCGTTCCTCCATGTGTATCTTACAGTACGAAACAATGATATACCTACATGCGGTATTGAGTCACAGATGCGACCTATGATGCATGTGATTTACATGTTACTTCCATTTGATTCCAACTTAGGTAAACAATCAACAATTCACACTTCTCATTTCACTGTATTTCGTCACGAAATATAGTGATCGTTTTAGTTTGCAGCAAAAACATATTTTGGAAGCCTGCCTGTATTGAAAAATTAAAATGTGGAACAGATAGTTTTTAACTTCTTAGGATGCGATATGACAATTAAGAAATATGTAGCTACAAACAGTAAAACGAGTAAATTTAATTGCGAAACAAGATTAATAATTACATAAACTGTTAATCCACTCGTGCATAGTTTGAATAGAAAAACCAAACATTGAAATATGCGCAAATGAAACGTTATCATCATAGTCAGTCCACAGTATATACCTTAAATGTTAAACTTCTTCATTAAAGGGACATTCACAATAAAAATTAGACATAAGTACAGCATATGCATAGCAGATTGTTTTATGTTATCTTAATGACCTTAATGTTTGGCTGACAATGATATAAACTGGCCGTAAACTTATAACGTAAACATAGAAGTTTGCAAATTTCAAGCCTTCATGCGTTTCATATTATGATGCTTATAGTTTTGTTTTAGAAGAATATAATAAATCTAATTTAATAAAATTCGAGATATTTAGGACAAAATTTGTTTAAGTAAATCCACGAAATTCTTGCGAGTCATTTTCCGGATGCTTATGTAAGCAGGGGTTATGATCGTATGAGTTTTAGGGGGAATGATCACCTCATTTTTGACGTGGGTAGATTATGCAAATCATGCCTACATCCGCTTACGTCAATGATGTTTAAAGAAGTAGTCACCATAGGCTCTGCCTATCACTTGCCTAGTAGGACTCTGTGACGGTCATCTCTTTACATTTATTTTATGTTAGCTTACAACTTCACGTAGCCCTAAGCACGACGAAGATGGAACGCCGGACTTCTTCCGTCTACCAGGTAAACTGAAAAGCTATCTAGCTCTTACCCCTTGCAATGTAGTTTACATAATTTATTAGAAATATTAAAGTCTCTCTTGGAATCAGAATTTGGCATTTAATCGTGTCACCTTTCACCTTCCAGCTACCCACAACCTATTACTCTTTCGATGACATCCCTGAAATACGTCAACGTCCTCGTCACATCTGAGGAGCCTTCACGGGCTACGTCACATCTGGTATAGGAACCGTTTGGGCAAAGTGACTTTACGTCACAATATGTTTATCTCTACGCCAATCATAAGAAATTAGCCAATCAGAGAGCGTTTCTCTAAACACTTCATCAAGTGTTCATTGTGGCATCTCACATAAGATTTTCCGTCACCGTATGTTGACTCGCCAACTGCCTTTCTGTATGAGATCATGGACCATGAATCACTGGGATATCTATAACAATTTCTGCACAACAAATTGTGATGGTGGATTGTGATTGTTAATACTTTGGCGTCCTTTAATCGAGCTCATTTTGATACATGTCGTAACCTCTCTGTGTACTGTCGGTGATCGCTTCACCTGGTTGCCATATTAGTTTAGCTCTTTCACGCTGTCTTGAATTTTGGATTGGCTGCCGTTTATGTTTCCGTTTGTAGTTGTGAATGAAAACATATCACGTTAAGTTTATGCTAAATTTTACGTCGTTGTGTTAACGCTTAATTTGCATTGTGAATGACATTTTATTCGTGATACTGTTCCAGAGAATGGAAGGAGTGGGATAGCTTGATCATTTCACTTCTGAAACGAATTATTGAGGCAGTATTTTTAACACTTAAATAATTTCAGTCTAATTATATAATATATAAATTGAATAACAGCCCGCCTTGAAGCAATATGTGTATGTAATAATTTGTAAAATTTATGTAACAGTCATTGCATATGCTTCTATTATTGTAAACATGTTCAATAATGTTATGTGAATGCATTACGTAATTTAATAATGTAGGAGCTGTGTGAAATAGATCAAAAGTTGCTAACAAAGAGGTAACAATGAGGTAACCTTGAGTCAATAATGAGTAAGAAAGTTTAACAGTACTACTTGTGATTCTTGGAGCAACAATAATCTAATTTTAGTGACAGTTTAAAAATAGCCAATCAACAACCAGAAAAAGCTTTAGTTAAATGCAGGTATTCTATTGGACTAGGATTAGCCAATCAGAGACTTGAAATACAGAAATTTACAAGTTTAGACGGTTGATGAAATTCAGTTGCCTCCAAACAGTGCTCATAACCAGACGTGTTGCCTCCAAACAGTGCTCTTAACCAGACGCGAGATGTGTCCTCGAGAAATTAATTACATATTCGTGTGAGACGAAAATAGTATATGTGTTAAAAAATGCAAGTATTAAATAAAAGAATCCCACAGCTCTCTATATCAGTGAAGTGCTATTTAATTTTTATCAAGGATTAATAAAAAGGAGTGAATTAAAGCTTAAAATCTGTGTAAGCCTACATTCTTAGTCGTACCAAAACCCTGCCAAGAGAAACGTGTCTCTAACAAATACTGACGCAGCCGAGGCAAACATAAATATATAATATCTAAAGAAGCAGTCAAATTACAAAGCTAATACTTTTAAACTTGGGGCGAAGACTACCGGAAACCGGGTACTATACGTGCGGTTGCAATTACTACAAGTTCGGCTCCCCAACATTTGAAATATAATAAACTCCTTCAATACAAACTACCTCAAATTGACGCCCAAAGCGTGGTGCTGATAAATAACATAACAAAACATCTTCTCACATTGGCATCCATATGTGAAGCTAATAAAATACTCCTTTCTCATTATTGAAAATGTGTATTTAGTCAGGCTTCTTTATACATTTACAAAAAACATTCACCTATTATTTTTGTCATTTAAACATCAATTAATCAGTTTATAAAGAAACGCAGGTTCTTTGTTGTACTCAAAATAACATCATATGCGAGATCTAGATAATTGCTAGCATCTGTGGAGTTACGTTGTAGAAGCAGCTGAAATTCTCCTACGTAAATAATAAAAATCCATGACAGGAGTGCTGTAAACGATGCCCTTTATGTATCTCCAGTAAAAGAAATCCAGAGGGGTTAGATCTAGGTATCTTAGAGGTCATACATACTTTGGGACCACCCCGCCCAATCCAACGCCAAAGGAAGCAGATGCCTAAATGATCACGCACATGTCATGCATAATGTGGAAGAATGATCCATTAGGTATCTTTGGGTGGTATAATTCTCCAGCATATCATGATACTCATTACCATCGATACTCCGCTCTATGAAGAAGAATGGACCAACCACCACTTCCCGTGTAAGGCTTCACAAAACATTGACTTCATGGGCTGTCCCTTTCAAACTTCCTTACCACAAGAGAGTTTTCTGAATCCCATATGCGGGAATTATGTCTGTTGACAATCCCACATACATTAAAGGTGGAAATTTCCTTAGGAAATTTTTGTCAGCGATCTTTGATAACATGTTGACGGCATAATCGAATCGTTGCGCAAATCATTTGATGCATCAATTGGATCTTGTACGCTCTAACTCGTAACCTTTTAACACCTATTTTTTACTGTAACACTAGGTTAGTCGATCAATAAAACTAAATAAAATGTATTAACTTATATCTCGGCAATGTCTGCTATAATTTTATGTAAGATTCTAAAGAGATAAATATTCACAACGAAGCCATTTTTCATAACAAATGGGAAACTTCATGTACACAAGTACACAACATAGCTAACTAGAACAAAATATTAAGTATAACAATGACAGCATTTTCTTCATCCATTATCATTCATTTTCGAAGCTGTTCTACTTCACTTTTAAAAAATAATAACACATGTTTACTTTTTCTACTACGTATATAAAGAGGGGAAGTACTGTATTCCACCCAATAACTCAATGTAAGGTTTCAACGGAAATATATGTTTTGAAGCCCTCTGAACCCCCTAAAACGTCCGTGTGTGTTTCTATCTGTGAACAGCATAACTCAAAAATGAAAAGTCGGATAAATATGGAACTTGGTTTTTAAATTCAGTATCTTCCACAGATGCGACACGAGGATTTTCACAAAAAAAATTTCTTCACCCCAAACTTCCCTTTACATGGAACATTTTTCGAAATGTTTGAATTTCTGAAACATGGCCCTAGCGTTTTTTATTAAAATACATATATTAAAGACATTTACATAACAAAAAAATATATGTCTTTAAGTTTCTGGGAATAGCCTGTGAAGTCCTCTTCATTCGGAAGGAATTTGTATCATCATGTATACCTAACTGGTGGACGTCAAACGATAGATGAGAACGGATTGCACAAAGAATGTAGATGTGTTTAAAATACAAAATTTATTTAAAATATCTTATTTTGTGGCTTAAGCCATTTCTGAGATATCTGTTATTAATGGTTCGAATTGTTCACTTCTTGGTAATTCTTTAAAGTCCTGTCGACTTTAAGTGCTTCTTGCGATTGCATATGTAGCGTTTAGTTTTTGTTTTCTACAAATCTTTTCAAGTTATACTATTACTATCAACAAAGAAAGTAAGAAATTACTAATACTTTATTGCAGAAATGTTATAGTGCTGGGCCCATTTTACTCTAAACACTTCAAAAACGAAGTGTTCCTAGAGGTCACTAATGCTTTAAGTTTGCAGACGAATCAAAACTTTTTGGGGGAATTGAATACAAGGATTCGGAGTATATCTATTAAACACAATAACCGTTTGTTTTCTTGCAGCTAGATATAAGAGCATTATATTCTTTATAAACACGAAAAGTTTAAATTGATTTACATATGACAGCTTGGCTTTAGTACATTTAACATTTTCCTACAAATGTTTAGTCTCTCTTGCACTGCTAACACGTAAGAATTAATTTAGAATTGTCCTTTAAAGTAAAGTCTTTTCGCTCTATTTCGGAAAGATAAATAATGTCGACACACACACTGAATGTTTAAATTTAAAATATTACTTACACCAAAAATGTTAGAGTGGAATTTAGACAAACCCAATGACGTGTGCACGATGACGCTTCCCTAGAGCCAATATTAAAGTGCTCCTTCCTCGACGACCGGTGATCTCAGATTTCTCTTTCTTCAGCTCGTCACTAGTCACACGAGGTCTCTCCGATAGTCGAACACATCATTTGACGCCAAAGTCGTATGCAGCGCCACCACAGTCTACTTAACTTACCATCTACAGAGTGCTAATGGAGTGCTAAAACGCACTGACCGGTAATGCAGATGGTGACTTGCTGGTAGTATTTTGCTTCAGCCAGAAGAGGGTTGGACAACGGCTATGCCAGCAGCATTAGTCCTACAGTTCGGCATTGTTTTAGCTCGCCAGTGTACATTATTCTGTAAGGAGCTACCATGGCTCAAACGGAAAGACGCATATACCGTCCAGTTCTAAAATGTTTGACTATGGATTTCTCTCTGTTTTTATAAGCAGATGCATAATGTAGCTGTTATTGCAAAGTTTTACTTGGATTAAAATGAAGTAGGTAGAAAAATAAGCTTTAGTAAGGATAGTTTCTATACGAAAACTAAACATAGAGGTTAGATAAGTCATGCGAATGTAGCATATCAGATTTTCGTATCTCCTACCCTCGCCGGTTCAAATCCCGCTAGGACCATCCTTCCAGACTGAGACTTTTCAGGTTTTCCTCAGTCCTCATAACTAGCTAATGTCGGGAAGTTACTCTAAACTTATTCCTGGAGTGCTTGCTTCCAAAAACTTATTTCCCAAATATCATTTCATTGCATGTATCATCAGCATCCACTGCCTGTGGCGCCGTAAGAAGTAAGAATGGCACATGTGGTTAAAAAGCAAATTAAATATGCAAACCCTCGTATTAAACACTCTTTGCATAAGCTGAGGAGCAATGAACGAACGACCTTAAAAATTTCTAAGTGTATTGCTTAGAATAGTAGAACATGAAAAGGAACAGCAGATATCTCAGAAATGGTTAATGACACGAAAACGGTTACGTGTCATACATTCAATTTTAATGAGCTCAGTATTTTCTTGTAGTGTATATATTTAACGATTTTCAGCTTACAGCAAAGCTCAATAAGAGCAAACAAGACCTATCATTCACAATGCTAATATTCCAAATGTATAATATTTTAATCAAAACCATTACACCGTTTTTAAGAAATAAGAAAACTTTTAATGTAAGGGATTGAGGGGACTCCTTGAATACCTTCACTTGCATCCGTAATAGGTTTCTGGTTACGAGCAATAAACCCCAAAAAATTGAATAGATATCAATTTCGTACTTCACTTCGTACACGATAATCCAGAAACACGATAAAATGATGGAGCTTTGTACGAGAAAAGGAATTAGAAAGCTACTAAAATACTTGTACTACTGAACTCACCGTAACTGCTAGCAGAATAATCGACAATGATCGCAAGGCCATGGTGACGGATATGTGCGTAGTAGCAAATTGACTCTGCAATTTATACGTGACAACCGCATCAGACACCTGACTAAACAGTAATTCACCTGCTTGTAAACGTACAATTGACGAAATCTCCTACAAGGAAATTGCATTGTACTACATTCTGGAACTCTTTAAAAAAATCTGATGTGTTGCATTCACATGTCTTTCCTCTACCCTCTATCATTTATTAATGGGTATAGAAACTATTCTTACAATATCTTATTTTTCTATCTACTTCAGTTTAATCCAGACAAACCTTTGCAGAAGTAGCTACATTGCACATTCTGTTATAAATACAAAGGAAACAGCGTTAGTCAAATTAAGCACTGGACGCTATATGCTGGCCTTAAATTATTCCACACTCTTTCCACGTAACTGCAAGAAACAACTGAATGTTGGCAGGAATTAAAAGTATAACTATAATAACGGATATCTCGGAAATGGTTGATGCCACAAAAAAGTTATTTGATTCTGTGTTTTAAAGATATCTACATTTTTTGTGTACTGCATTTTCGTCTATCGTTTAATGTTTACCAGTTAATTATCCCATGTCCTTCCAAATGAAGAGAACTTCACTTCTAGAAAATTCCAGACATAAATTTTGTCATGTAAACGTATTTAATGTGCTCTATTTTAATCAAAATCGACAGAGCCATTGTTGAGAAAATAAAAAATGTTGTATAATGTTTCACGTAAAGAGTAGTTGGGATGGGGAGTTTTTCTGAAAAATCTTCGTGTCGCATCTTTGGTAGTTACAAAAAGTTAAATAACAAATATGGTATTTATCCGACTTTCCCTTTTTTCTTTCTTTTTTCCTTACTTTTCTTTTCTTTCTTTCTTTTTTAGTTATGCTGTTCATAGACACACACACGGACCTTATATTTAAAATGCTTTTAAGGGTTCAGTGGGCCCCAAAACATTTATTTCCAGTGAAATCTCTAATTTTTGGGTGGAATGCAATACCTTCCCTAGCTACTATGTACGTGGTAGATAAAGTAAAAATTGTGACACTAGGTATCATTGTTGTCGGATACAAGCTGCATGATTTTCACTGGACGCCATTGAATTAAATTCCAGAAGAAAATATGTTTAATACAATTTACACATGTCGTTACTTATGTTCATTTTATGATGGCAATATTGAACCCTATTTGACACAGTCTTCCCAAAAAAAACTCTTAACAACATTAACAACTGATGAATGAGTGTATTTATTTAAATAATGGTATACATACATTGATCCCTATCAATTTCACGGGTCCACAGACCGCACGAATTGATATAACACTTAGAATAATAAGCAAGATTAAAAGAAAAGTGAACACAAGAAAGTAAAACAAAACATATTCAAATGTAGCATCCTAAATATAAACAACCCATAGAACAATGGCAAACCGTCGGAAAGTTACATTATTATATAATTATACCCTTTTATAGTAAACAAAGAAAAGTTAAGAGAAACACATAAACACAATACACTAACAATAAGTGTAAAAATGACGTAAAAATATAAAGCACTAACATCAATGTTTAACTTCCTTACACCCCACCTTCCCTACTATCAATATTCTGAGATCTCAGCTATCTCTCTTATGCAGAAATTTACCTATCCCCACCACGTCTTCCCTAGAATTCATTCCTTTTCACATCACTCTATTATTTTGTGTACTATTATACACATATCCATTTAAATTGAGACTGTACAATATCTCCAAAACTAAGCGTTGTAGAAAAGATGTCTTTAATAAACGTTGCTTGGTATTATGGGGAAAAGTAAATGCCATTAGTCGTGTTTTGTTAGGAGGACGTTATGAAGGTCATTTAGGGTCAATTTAATTTCTTTAAATGGGAACCTACAATTAGGATCAAATTAAATTGACCCTAAAATGACCATCACAACCTGTTCCATATAAAACACGACTAATGGCATTTACTTTCCCCCATAATAACAAGCAACTTTTATTCAAGACATTTCTTTCTACAACGCTTACTTCTGGAGATATTGTGCATTCTCAACTTAAATGGTCCACCCTGTATGTTTTTTACATATTTTGTACACTACTATACTGCTCCAAATTGTTTTTTCAGCACATTTAAAGGATCCTTTATGGGACTTACTGGCAATGTTTGAACATACGCTTAAACTTTTATGTAAGAAACAGAGGCTTCATTTGGACGCGTGGCCGGCCTATCGTGAATTGGAACAGGAAGCACGCTGTTTGCCGGCGGAGTCGGATATTCGTGGCCTCTTAAATTGAAGTGCATATATTTCTCATACAAATTGTAACTGAAATAACAACATACATTCGTCATAGAAGATATTGCAAATGATGTGCTTGTGCAACTACATATCTCTCACAGCTTTTAATAAAATTTGCATTAACTCTCATTAACTCTCCATGGCCATGTAAATAAAACCATAAACAAAATTAAACGCGTGTGAATGAAACGATAATTAACATTCTCCAACACCCAACTGCAGAAATTAACTCTACTCAAATTACCACTTTCGCGTGGTTGCAATTCCCGAGCTACAGTTATCTTTAGGGTTTTAATTTTAAAACTTTTGTGACATTCCAAACTGAGGTTTGCGAAATTCGTGATTACTGTGCAAATTTTCTCAGAGGTTTCTTTGGACTTCGTCCTAACTTTTCTCTGTTCCCATCCAGTTTTTACGCAGTAAGAACATGGCGATTTATTTTCGTTATCTTATCAAAAATAGATCCCGTTTTCCAAAATATATTCACAGGATTACGAATGGTTTCTCTGTGAGGTATACAAACACCAGGAATCTGTCTATAAATCGCGGACTCACTTCTCTACAAAAGCTTGTTGCCATATAGGAATCATGCATGAAGGTTTTTTGTGTAAAAGTATAGGAAGGTTTTGGCATTATAACAACACTAACACTATGACACTGAAACACGTGGTCTCACAGCGTATCAACCTCTATTAAAAAACTTCGTTTTGCCGATACACGGAGAGGAAAAACATTGGAGGGGGAACAGAACCGGGTAGAAACACCGCACTGCAGGCCAAGCAATTCCCTATAATAGGGCCACGTGTCGAAAAGAAGATTCTTATTTAGAATCATATGAAATCTTTACATACAATAAACTGTAATTAAAATATTATTGGAAATTATCTATTTTGAATAAACAACTAAATTTAGTGTTTATAATTGTCTACACTGCAGCCAAACATCACATTTTTATAATGTGTATGTGCGTGTGTGTGTATGTGTGTGTGTTTGTACGTCTTAAGAAGTTTTATGTATACGTTTACTTTTAAATTAAGAATGTCGAACGGAATAATACGAAACTTGGCTTATAACTTATGTTAGGTTCCACTCATATAATAGGCTGTATAGTATCTTTATTACCTGAGAGATTTATAAACAAGTTTACTGATAAGCTTTGCTATTTTAAAATTTTCTTTAGAATAAACATTTAGGAAATTATGCGTTTTTATTACTATCATTCATGTATAAACAAGTTACGTTTGACTCATTACATTTCTTTATATATGGTTATCATTTTAGAGAGCGAAAGAGGATGGAGATAAATTTATAAGGTGAAAGAGGGCAGAGGTAGAGACTGGAGAGATTGACATCAGAGAGAGAGAGAGAGAGAGAGAGAGAGAGAGAAAGGGAGAGACGATAGAGATCAGGAAGGATAGGCAATGAGAGAGTTCGAGAGGTGAAGGAAGCCATAATGAAGAAGGGAAAAAGAATGTATGTATAGGTGGGTAAGGTTAGAGGGTGAAGTATGGGAAAGAGAGAGGAAGAAGAAGAAAAGAGGATTGAATCCCCTCATTAAAGCAATAAGAGACTGGAGCTGTTGGGTTCTGCTAGTAAGGCCTTTTGTGCAATAATTCGTCCAACAACAGTTTTTCCAACTTGTCCTATTTTTTCCTTCTTCTTTATTAGATTACCTACAGTCATTCTGTTACGAAGTCAAAATATCGGGTTATTAAGTAGTATCTGAAGTTGTATATTATATAAATATATTAACTGTGTAAATTATGGTTTTTAGTTGACTCATCCTTTTGAGTGTCTGTTAGAAGTATTTAGTAAATCAATAATCACAATTCCTCTTCTTTTACTGCTTCTTCTTCCTCAGTACGTTGGCTATTTCCATATAAAAGAGGTGTGTGTCCACCTCTCATTTGTCTTTTTCCCTCTGTTGTTGATAATGTAATGTGATGCAATGCGGAGTACTCTGTTTATATATATATATATATATATATATATATTAGTTCTTTGATTCCTTCCATTACTCTACATATGGTTTGCTAGGTTTCTTGCCATAGTGTACATTTGCTACAAAAATGAGGAACTTCATTCCCGCCTGCTCTACTTTTATTTTGTGTGATCTATTGGGATACAGTTTTCACTTGTATTCATAATTTTTATAGAATGTTAAATGTGTACTTTTAACTCCTATTTTTCAGCGCACTTTTATAGTAATCTATTTATTTACTCAGTCTTTAATGCGTATTTATTTTTGGAAATACGATACATTAACATTAATAGGATTGTTACATGCTGGGTAGATGGCCTAAAAGTTCACAGGAAAATTAAATTAATTTTGAGCACCCAGCACGTACATTGAGGGGAGGTATACTTACTTGGCTGCGGAGGACCGTCGGTTTATCACTATATACAATCCATAACAAATCTACTCACACATTCCTAGATTTATTTCCCAATCGTTTGGGGTACCTACTTTATTAAAATTGTAAGGTGGGAAGAGATGTCAACCGATCCAAAGCCCGGCTTACACATGCGGTCCGTTTCTCACGGAATCCTAACAGAGTGACGCTATATCCCCCACTACTCGTGGCTAGCAAAGCTACTAGCCAAGAGTGACGTAACAACAATGTGTCTGGTAATGACAATGTAGAACAATAACGTAACCCCCCCCCAAATTATTAATACGTCACAGTATATTGCAATACAAGTGCTGTAAGTGCATCTTTGCAGAATGAGGAAGAAATTTGAAAATACGACACGAAGTCGAGTATTTTTACTTCGACTTTCTGAAAAGACTTAACACGTGTGTATTTTTCCAACGAAAGTGAATAATAGAAATACTTACACGAAAATAAAATAAATTACTGTAAGCTGTTCAAGAGCAGTATCAAGTTGACCTCTACGCTAGCCTCTACGAACCGGTGATTGATTAGTCAACGCTGCTAGTGTTGACCATCCATTCAACACCTGAGGCTGAAATGGCTGTTTGCGCCGAATGAGTTATATTTAAATGTTGCATGAAGAACATTAATCATAAGTAAATGTCAACAATAAAGGGAAGTAAGGATGGTAAGATTTAAATGGTAAAATTGAACTATCAAGTATGATTATATTGCATGTCTGCAACAATGAATATACATATCAATAGTTGGAAGATTAAGTACATTTTATTAGCATCTGCTGTAAAAATACAAAACACACGGCATGCAAGAGCTTCAACTTCCCACGAATGATAACATGAGCGGGAAATGGATAAAAAAACACTATCGTCGAAAAAGGTATTTTACCTATTTGGTTGTTTAACTATTACATTATTATATTTTACATCCTGTAATGAATGCCTTCGGTTTTATTAAGATTGCTTCATATTAGAATGGCTTCTTTACAAACTGCATTAATTTGTGTATAGCCAACAGCAAAGCATCTTTAATATCACCGAGTTCACTTCATCATCTGCAATATGTAGTTCAATTTATATTAAAATTACTTTATTGGTTCCGACTATAATTAGTAACCACGAGGACAATAGGCACCATTAATAATTCATGTAAATGCTGATCAAAGTATAAATTCTGCAATACTTTGGCTATTAATGCAAACATTTTAATGTAATTGATATAAAGTATGTAATAAATAAAAAATTGTAGTGTACTTAACACATTAAGGATATAAACTGCAAAAGCTATAGCATAAGTATAGTACTAAAACTGTTTCTGTCGCATAAGAATGTTTATTTTTGACAGTTAATCTCGAAACACCAATTATATTTGATGAATAATGGTACGAAAAAAGGCAATTTTATTAAAATTATCCCTAAAAGGAAGAAATAGATTCACAATCTGGTTTTTCAAAAACTCATAGGTATTGTATTATTTCATTTAGGTTGTACACGTCTACATTTTTTCGGACAGGGAAAGGAACATTTCTGTGATTAGATATGGGAATTGTAATCCCCCCTTTTTTTCCATTTAAGGTATAACATTCTGAGGAGCTAACTTCAGACCTTTAATTTGGCACCTACACTTACACACATTGCATTAGTCTTCTACCTGCATGAGTACTAATTATAGACGAGCCTGATCACTGTAAATATATTTAGGAGCGTTTTACTAATGTTCTTATCTGCCACGGAGTATTGAAGTAACTGTATGCTATTCAGAGACATTTTAGTGGATTTGATACCTTATATTCCTCAAACACTTTATAATTCATTGGAAGAATGTGCTTTTATGAAATGTTTGTATTCAAATAACTTCATTTTAGCAATTATCTCCTTATCAATCACCTTTGGGTTAGTTTATTATTTTAACTACAACCTTTTTTTATGTAAAATCGGAATCGAAGGTAAGGAGATTATGTTCATTGTCATTTTGACGGTCCTACTAACCATCTACTATCACCTAAGGCTGTAGTGTAAATTATTATACGTAATGCTACTTGAAACTAGTACATTAGTGTAGTATTCAAGGTTAAATATTTTGGAACTCCATGTTTCCGCTGCCGAGTGCACAATTCCTCCGACTTCTGTTAGCTTTCATTTCCTCCTTTATTACTTTCGGTACCACATACCCAGCAGGCAGAGGAAGTACTTTATTCTGTGTAGATATTTCATCGACATGTTTTGAGGTCTCCTAAGTCCAAAACAACCCCTTTTAGAGCGGCGCGCGAGCTTGTGTGTGTTGTTTTCTAAAGATGCAACACGAAGATTTTCAAGAAAGTCTCCGTAGCCCAAACTACCCTTCACATGGAACATTTTTCGAAAGTTTTGATTTTTTCAAAAATAGCTCAAATGATTTTCATTAAATTACCATACATTTAAAATATTTACGTGACAAATAAGATGTTTATGTTGGATTTTGAAGTGCCTTTCATCCAGAAGGAATTTTGTATAATTTTGTTTGTGACAAACATAAGAGAAGACAAAACATACTACACAAAAAAGAATTATAGAAGTCACAGTTTATTTCCAATAACTTTTTTTTCTGGTATCAATCATTTCTGAGATATTACTTACTATTAGCTTGAATTTGTCAGTTGTTTTTCGCGATGACATGGAAATAATACGTAACTTGAAGGCCAGTATTTAGCGGCACGCTTTTAAGCATCTGACCATGGATTCGGTTTCCTCCAACCCCCTTGTGCCTACAACGAAATGGTTGTGTAACAATTTCTGCAAAGGTTTATCTCGATTAACACAAAATATGAAAAATTAAGCTTTCGCAAAAAATAGTGTCTAGAAGTTATGTAAAATAAGCGATTGTGCGAAGAGAAAGTAATGTGAAAACAGAATCATTTTAAAGTGAGTTTAATAATTATACATACGCGCATCTGTTTGATTAATTTCTTTGTTTATTTGTGGATGTTCCACTCCCTCCCTATGTTTCCATAATGACACTTCTTTGATACTTAAATTACACTAGAATTATATACAAAAGCTTGGGATGTATTTATTTTCAAGTATTTATTGGTGTACGTCGTTGGACAAACCTCGGTAATCCACAATACTATAGGTTATAGAGAGTCTAGCCTTAATAAACAACTATAGGATCTTACGGCAAGAGGTTGTTAGAGAGTCGTTCTCTGGCTAGCCTGACTGGAAGTATAGTCTCTCTAAAACGTATTTCTTATCAAAAGAGAAAGCTTATATAACTCATTCCAAACCACGTTGTAGTAAATTGACGTTTCATGTATCATGCCCAACATATGCACTAAAATGCTTAGTTGTACATATCATCGACAAATCTTTTGCGAGGAAATACATATAGATGGATAGATGCTCTCTACTCAATAACATTCTGTGCGACAAACAAGAAATGCATTAGCAGAAATCAAAAAAATCGTTGTTTTATTGTTAGCTTTAACCGAGGTTTCGTGGCAACCTATGTACCTCGTCTGTTTCTCTTGTCGATCCTGAATTTTCTAAGTATAAGAAGTAGTAGTCTTATATATATATATATATATATATATATATATAAAGATTTATTAAAATCAACTGACCTCAAGTGAGGTTGATGAGAATGATCTAGTACAGTTAAACATAAACAAACAAACCTTTAAATATAAATAATATTTCCATTCATTCTAAGTAAAACTAGAACAAAACAAAATCTTTAAGGATTATGAAATACAAATGGTGCTGTAATATTTGTATACTGTCTTTTAGTATCTGGTTCAGTGTACTGGTAATTTTAAAACTTGATACCAAATGTACATTTTGACAGAGCACCACGAGCTCCAAAAAGTATCCCATGGTAATGGCAATGTTATAATAGCTCGCCAGGAAAGGAACACAGGGTTCGTACATATTTTTCTTTTCTTCATTTAACTGCGTAGCTTGGTTGGAATCCCTTTCAGAACGAATTGTCAGGTCTAAAATTATTCATTCCCTTTAGACTTCTTCTATCGATAGCCACTGCTATTGCAATTACTAAACTTTTGCAACTTTAATATTATATTCCCCTCAGCATACGTATAAGTAAAAAATACAAAAAATTGTATTTTTGTTGAACTTAGAAACGCTATAGGACCCTTGAACGCTAGTTTTGGACTCTCTCATGTGAATCACTGGGAATATTTATTTAATGACGAGCAGATCCTTAAACATAATAGTAAAGAGATATCAGAATTAATAGATTCAAAGCAAAGTTATTTATTTATTGGTTTTCTTACTGTTCGAGATTTATATGAATAGGATATTGAAGTTTTAGAGTAATAAAATGTCTATAGAACTTTCTTCTAATCATAATTAGGTGGCTGTCTGCAGAAAAGAGTAGCATGAAATTTCAGAATGTGAACTTTTTAACTTGTACCACTAGGCAAGTGGAAATAATTTTTCATCAGTGAAAAGAGTTTGTCAAAAATGTATTTCAGATAACTGTTGTAAGTCATGCATCACCACAGGATTATTTCTGGAAATACAAGATCGTATTATCTAAAATAGAAGCTAGATACTTGTTCTTTTGTGATAATTTCCTTTCTTTGAGGATGTTTTGAGTGCGCGGGCATGAAAAATTGCCTTACAACTGCTACAAAGGGTTTATTGGAAGAAACAGACACATTCATATTGACAATAACTGGAGGCATTCACACAAGTAATTTTAACTATTTGCAAATAATTTTAACCTCCACAATTTGCACCCACTATACCATAAATGTGTACTCGAGTCTCTTTACACCTCTGTAGTTTATTAGCATTTAAGAATAGTACTGTTTGGAAAGAAGTTTGCCTTAATATGGGATAAGCATAATAGTACCATTCCATTAATAATATAGGGCACATTCAAAAGGATCTGTAATAGCCATTATCTGGCCTCTTAAATTCCGCCTGTGTCGTTGTGTATAAATTTTAACTCGTTGAGGATTAACTCAGATGTTTATATTTCCATCCTTGACACTTACATATCTCAGTCTCTGGGAAAATGTTTGCTATTGTCAATGTGCAAGGTTCAGGAAACTTATTAAAATTACCATCACAATAATAATATTGCTTACAGTCATGTGGATTGGCATAAAACCCTACAGAGGAACATTTAAAATCCGTGTTGGTTGATACTGTTATAGCACTTATGACGTTTAGAACAGATTTTGTTGTTGTAGGCATGGGGACAGTACTCTGACAATTACAAATTCCGCTTCTTAGGAAAGCATGTTTCACCATTGGTGTGCATGGTTTGTGAGATGGGTTTTGATTGTTATCACAATAATAATAATACCTTGTGCAGTTGGAGAGATCGCTATAATACCCTACACCAGGACATTGGAATAAGGGATATGTGAAGGCATCTGGGGTGGTTTTATTAAATGGCGGCTTATAGTTATTAAATGTTGAAGTGTACCTGCCAGTAGTAATCATTTTTGAGACGAAAGTAGTATCCTTACATTTACAAATAAGACCGTTTTGGAAAAGATTAGCAATTATGGTTGTACAAGCTCGATGGTATGAATTTAAGTTACTGTCACAAAAGTAATAATGCGTACAATCCATTGCATCCGCATAGAAGCCTGTACCCGGACAAGTGAATACTGAATTGGTGGTTTTCCCTAAAGTTGCATCAGCTTGTGATGTGAAGTCACTCGTAGACTGACTAACGGTGGTAATCTCTGAAGGATCCGTAACACTTTGAGATTTACAAATACCAATGCTTGGAAAAAGATTGACTATCGTTGGTGTACACGGTTCACGAAAAGCTTTTAGATTGCTATCGCAGTAATAGTAATATGCAGAATTTAGTGGATCAGCATAGTAGCCTAGCTGTGGACAGATAAATGTGCTCAGAGCACTTTTAGGAATAATATTTTCTGCAGTTGAGGAAGTGAAACTGGTAGAATCCATTTTTGGTGAAGATTTCGAAACAAATATTGTGTTTTGGCATTTACAAATAGTACTCTTGGGGAATAAATTGACTATAACTGGCGTACAAGGTTGGTGAAATGCACTTAGGCCATTGTCACAATAGTAGTACCATGTGCAGTTAAAAGGATCGGCAAAATAACCTAAACTTTCACATATAAACACATCGTTTATTGTGCTTATTGAAGTCACTAATGTAGAATCATGACTAGAAACTGATTCCATTTTTGCAGAAGCTTCAGTTGAAATCACTTCCGAGATTAAGGTTGTATCTTGGCACTTACAAATTGAACTCACTGGGAAAAGATCCATTATCACTGGTGTACAAGGGTTGTGGTGTACACTTAACCTGTTATCACAAATATAGTACTTGGTGCAATCAAAAGGATCCGCAAAGTAACCTCTATTTTCACATATAAATACGTTTCTCGTAATCGTATTTGAAGTAATTTCTGCCAGAGATGTAGAACCATAGCTAGAAGAGAATTCCATCGTTGTGGAAGCGCCAGCTGAAGTCATGTCCGAAACGAAGCTTTTATCTTGACATCTGCATATAGAGTACGCAGGAAAAAGATGCACAATGACCGGTGTGCAAGGTTCATGATGTGCACTTAGGCTGCTGTCACAATAATAATACTTGGTGCAGTCAGAAGGATCGGAATAATGGCCAATATCTTGGCATGAAAAGATATTGTTTATTGTGTTCTTTGGAGTTACTTCAGTCACAGGTGTAGATTCCAAACTCGAAGTTGATTCTGTTCTTGTGGAAGCACTAGTTGTAGTCACTTTCGAGATGAAAGTTGTGGCTTGGCACTTGCAGATAGAAGTCATTGGGAAAAGATCAGCTATAAGAGATGTACAAGTTTCGTGGAATGTATTTAGGCTGTTGTCACAGTAATAATACTTGGTGCAGTCAGAGGGATCGGCATAGTATCCTGTATCGTGGCATGCAAAGGTATTCTTGATTGTGCTTTTGGAAGTTATTTTTGTAACTAAAGTAGAGTCAATAGTGGATGTTGGTCCTGTTCTAGAAGCACCAGCTGTAGTCGATTCTGACACGAGGGTTGTATCTTGACACTTACAAATAGAGCTCTTTGGAAACAGATTGATTATCGCTGAGGTACAAGGTTCATGGAATGAATGTAGGCTCCGGTCACAGTAATAATACTTGGTGCAGTCAGAGGGATCAGTATAGTATCCTGCATCTCGGCATGCAAATATGTTCTTTGTGGTACTTTCGGACGTTAACTCTGACCTTGATGTAGAGCCATAAGTTGTTATTGGTACTGTTGTAGAAGCACCAGCTGTAGTCATTTCCGAGAAGAAAGATGTGCCTTGACATTTGCAAATGGAGCTAACTGGAAACAGATTGATTATGGCTGAAGTACAGGGTTCATGGAATACATTTAATTTCCTATCACAGTAATAGTACTTGGTGCAGTCGGATGTATCGGCATAATAACCTGTATCTTGACACGTGAACACAGTGTTTGTCGTATGCTCTGAAGTCAACTTTGAAACTGTTGAATGAGGATTGGAAGTTGGTTGATTTGCAGTATTAGTGTTTGAGGCTGGGGTTTCTGATGTGGTTGTATTTTGGCAGTGACAGAGTGAGCTATGTGGAAAAAGATAGGCAATGATGGCTGTACAAGGCTGCCGAAGTGCGTTTAAGTTATCATCACAGTAATAATACTGAGTGCAGTCAAAAGGATCGACGTAATATCCAGTACCCTGGCATTTAAATACTGTATTCTCTGAAGTAACTTCAGTTGAAGATATAAAACTGGTACTGCTAGTTGGTTGCATTGATATTGAAGTAGAAATCGTAGATATAGATTCGGACACCGATGTAGTTCCTTGGCACCTACAAATTGTACTCTTTGGAAACAAATTAGCTATAATTGGCGTACATGGTTGAGAAAAGGGATTTAGGCTGTTGTCGCAGTAATAATAATGCGTACAATCGAAAGGATCAGCATAATACCCGAAATTTGGACACTTAAATTTCGTCTTCGTTGTATTTTCTGTCACTGATGTAACCTCAGAACTGCTGGTAGATCCCATGGGAGTAGTGTCTTCCTGGCAATTGCAGATTGTATTATTTGAAAACAAACTAGCTATCACTGGTGTACAGGGCTCATGAAAGGCATTTGATCCTGTGTCACAATAGTAATACCAATTGCAATCTAAGGGATCGGCTTGGAAGCCCTTTCCTGGACACTCAAATGTAGTCTTTGTTGAACTCATTGTCAAGTCAGAATTCGAATTCATAGTTGTCGAAGTCGGACAATTGCATACTGAGTTATTATAAGGGTCGTTACCGATGAACTCTGGATTGCAGGGAAAATGAAGCGGTTCTAAATTTGCATTACACTTGTAATAGCTCCTACAGTCAAGAGGATCGGGAAAAAGACCAGGATCAGGGCAAGTGAAGCCAGAGGGTGTTCTAGTGGATTGTTCAGAGGTAAATCTTGAGGTAGTAGAAGTTTCTGAGCATTTGCATATAATTTTTCCTCCGTAATTAATTCCAATATCTGTTGTACATTTATGCTGTGAAGCGCTTAAGTTAGTATCGCAACTATAATATCTATGGCAGTCCAATGGGTCTGAAAATATTCCTGGAACAACACATTTAAATATGGTGGAAGTGGTGGGAGTTTCAGAAGCTGCGTCTGTGAACCTTGAAACTGTTGTTGATGAGTCTCTGTATGTCGATGTGCTTTTTGCCGTTTGTGTTTGAGTTATTGCTGTGCTTTCTGTGACGGTTTCTTCTGTATCACTCGAGGAAGAGCTCTGTGAAGAATAAGGCATCGTGTTTGACGGCTCAGTGGCGGCTTGTGTCGTAGTATCACTTTGATTTGAGATTGGAGAGGGGGAATCCGGGTAGGGAGAGCTATTCTTGGAATTAGAAGTACTATCCGTTAACTCACTGTAGGTACTCTGGGAGGATATTTCAATACTACTTCCCGTCACTGTGCTCTCTGTAGCAGTTTTTGTAGTAGAGGATTGTGTATCAGTTCTGATTTGGGTTGCTGAAGTGGTCTGACCTGTAGAACTACTCTTAGATGAATGCTCCGACGAGTTTTTGGTTGTAATGCTTGCCGAAGAGAATTCAGTTGTCGAAGACTGGACACCGCTACTATTTTGTGTTACACTTGTCCTGACCTCAATGTTGCTAACTTCGGAAGATGCCTCAGAGCTAAGAGATGAACCGATGGTATGAGAAGTAATGATCGCTGTCGCTTTTTCAGTAGTATATTCTGAAAAATCTGTGACCTCACTTTGCACGTCTGTGCTTGTAGAAAAAGTTTCAAAACTCGTAGATTCACTTTGATTTGTTTCCTCTGTTAAACTAGTAGTGGCAGTTGTGATAGACACCATAGCACTGCTACTGGAAGACGTTTGAATGGTGCTCGGTGTCCTAGAGGCATTTTCAGTGGTGGACGATAAACCTTTGTCAGTGATTTCCGTTTCCGTGGAAAATGAGGATAAACTGGAGCTTGAGGCTTGAGTGCCTTCAGTTATCCTGGAAGTACTACTAGAGATGGTTTCCTCAGTAGTATTGAGGGAGGAATCTTTATCGGTATTCCCCGTTGAGAAGGAAGTGCTCTCATTACTAGAAGCTTCAGTGGGTGTGCTATTATCAGTCTTCTCAGTAGTGATGCTTGCAGTTGTTTCCTTGGTGGTACTTTGTGATGAAACCTTATTAGTGTTCCCCGTTAGGGTTGACAGGGAAGAGTCCTCAGCTCTAGAAGCCTGAGTGTGTGTACTGGTTTCTGTCACCTCAGAGGTACTATGTGCAGTATTTTCGTCGGTAGTACTTTGTGAGGAATCCTTATCAGTGATTCCTGTTACCGTGGACAAGGTAGAGTCGTCACTCCTAGCATCCTGAGTCTGTGTGCTATACTCTGTTATCTTGGAGGTAATACTTGCAGTTGATTCCTCAGCAATAGTACTTGAGGAATTATCATCAGTCACCTTTGTTACAATGGAAAAGGAAGAGCTTTCAGTACTAGAAGCCTGAGTATGTGTGCTTCCTTCTGTTATTACCGAGGTAAGGCTTGCGGGTGTTTCTTCAGTATTATTATGTGAGGAATTTTTATCAGTGGAAAAAGGATACTCTTCAGTGCTAGAAGCTGGAGTGTGTGTACTGTTCTCTGTTATCCCGGAAGTTACACTCACATTCGTTTCCTTAGAAGTACTATATGAAGAAGCCTTATCAGTTATCACCGTTACTGCAGACGCGGAAGAGCTATCAGTACTGGAATCGTGAGTATATGTAATTGCTTCCGTTGTTTCAGAGATAATACTTGCAGTTGTTTTCTCAGGGACATTGTGCGACGAATCCTTATCAGTCATCTCCGTTACCGTGGACATGGAGATGCCCCTGGTGCTAGAAGTGTGGGTGCTTGCAGTATTGTGTGTAATACTGGCAGTGGTTTCCTCCAGAGTGCTCTGTGAAGAATCTTTATCAGTGATCTCCGTCACTGTGGTAATGGAAGAATCTTCAGTGTTATACTTTTGAGTGATTGTACTCGTTTCCATTTTCTTGGAAGTAGTGTTCTCAGTTGTTTCCTCAGTAGTACTGTGTGAAGAATTCTTGTTGGTAATTCCTGTTGCAAAGGACAAGGAGGAACCCTCAGTACTAGAAGCCGGAGTGTGTGTACTACCCCATGTTGTTTTTGAGCTAATACCTGCAGTTGTTTCCTTTTTAGTACTGAATGAAGAACCTTTACCAGTGTTTCCCGTTTCTGTGGAATAATTATAGGAGTTACGAGTGCTCGAAGACATAGTCTGTGTGCTATTTTCTATTATATTTGGTGTAGGAGTTGCAGTATTTTCTTCGGTAGTATTCTGCGAGGAACTTTTATTAGTTATCTCTGTAACGGTGAACAATGAGGCGCTAGAGTCTTGAGATTGTGTACTATTCTGTATTATCTTGGATGTAGGGCTTGTAGTACTTTCCACGATAATACTCTGTGAGGATTCCTTATCAGTAGGCACCGATATTGTGGACAAGGTAGAAAATTCTGTACTAGAATCTCGGGTGTGTGTATTACTCTTTGTTATTTCAGTGCTGGTAATTGTAGTTATTTCATCGGTTGCACTATGCGTGGAAACCTTATCAGTGATCCCCGTCATTGAGGACAAAGTAGAAGATTCTGTACTAGAAGCTTGGGTGTGTGGTTTACTCTCTGTTATTCCAGTGGTAGTATTTGTAGTTGTTTCATCGGTTGCACTATGCGTGGAATCCTTATCAGTGATCCCCGTCATTGAGGACAAAGTTGAAGATTCTGTAGTAGAAGTTTGGGTGTATGTTTCACTCTCTGTTATTCCAGTGCTAGTACTTGTACTTGTTTCATCAGATTCATAATGCGTGGAATCTTTATCGGTGATCCCCGTCATTGTGAACAAAGTTGAAGATTCTGCAGTAGAAGCTTGGGTGTATGTTTTACTCTCTGTTATTTCAGTGCTAGTACTTGTAGTTGTTTCATCAGTTGCACTATGCGTGGAATCCTTATCAGTGATCCCCGTCATTGAGGACAAAGTAGAAGATTCTGTAGTAGAAGCTTGGGTATATGTTTCACTCTCTGTTACTCCATCGCTAGTACTTGTAGTTGTTTCAACAGTTGCACTATGCGTGGAATCGTTATCGCTGATCCCCGTCATTGTGGACAAGTTAGAAGAATCTCTACTAGATTCTTGGGTGTGAGGTTTACTTTCTGTTATTCCAGTGCTAGTACTTGTAGTTGTTTCATCAGTTGCACTATGCGTGGAATCCTTATCAGTGATCCCCGTCATTGAGGACAAAGTAGAAGATTCTGTACTAGAAGCTTGGGTGTGTGGTCTACTCTCTGTTATTCCAGTGGTAGTATTTGTAGTTGTTTCATCAGTTGCACTATGCGTGGAATCCTTATCAGTGATCCCCGTCATTGAGGACAAAGTAGAAGATTCTGCACTAGAAGCTTGGGTGTGTGGTTTACTCTCTGTTATTCCAGTGCTAGTACTTGTAGTTGTTTCATCAGTTGCACTATGCGTGGAATCCTTATCTGTGATCCCCGTCATTGAGGACAAAGTAGAAGATTCTGCACTAGAAGCTTGGGTGTGTGGTTTACTCTCTGTTATTCCAGTGGTAGTATTTGTAGTTGTTTCATCGGTTGCACTATGCGTGGAATCCTTATCAGTGATCCCCGTCATTGAGGACAAAGTTGAAGATTCTGTAGTAGAAGTTTGGGTGTATGTTTCACTCTCTGTTATTCCAGTGCTAGTACTTGTACTTGTTTCATCAGATTCATAATGCGTGGAATCTTTATCGGTGATCCCAGTCATTGTGAACAAAGTTGAAGATTCTGCAGTAGAAGCTTGGGTGTATGTTTTACTCTCTGTTATTTCAGTGCTAGTACTTGTAGTTGCTTCATCAGTTGCACTATGCGTGGAATCCTTATCAGTGATCCCCGTCATTGTGGACAAAGTAGAAGATTCTGTAGTAGAAGCTTGGGTGTATGTTTTACTCTCTGTTATTTCAGTGCTAGTACTTGTAGTTGTTTCATCAGTTGCACTATGCGTGGAATCCTTATCAGTGATCCCCGTCATTGAGGACAAAGTAGAAGATTCTGTAGTAGAAGCTTGGGTATATGTTTCACTCTCTGTTACTCCATCGCTAGTACTTGTAGTTGTTTCATCAGTTGCACTATGCGTGGAATCGTTATCGCTGATCCCCGTCATTGTGGACAAGTTAGAAGAATCTCTACTAGATTCTTGGGTGTGAGGTTTACTCTCTGTTATTCCAGTGCTAGTACTTGTAGTTGTTTCATCAGCTGCACTATGCGTGGAATCCTTATCAGTGATCCCCGTCATTGAGGACAAAGTAGAAGAATCTGTAGTAGAAGCTTGGGTGTATGGTTTACTCTCTGTTATTCCAGTGCTAGTACTTGTAGTTGTTTCATCAGCTGCACTATGCGTGGAATCCTTATCAGTGATCCCCGTCATTGAGGACAAAGTAGAAGAATCTGTAGTAGAAGTTTGGGTGTATGGTTTACTCTCTGTTATTCCAGTGCTAGTACTTGTAGTTGTTTCATCAGCTGCACTATGCGTGGAATCCTTATCAGTGATCCCCGTCATTGAGGACAAAGTAGAAGAATCTGTAGTAGAAGCTTGGGTGTATGTTTTACTCTCTGTTATTCCAGTGCTAGTACTTGTAGTTGTTTCATCAGTTGCACTATGCGTGGAATCCTTATCAGTGATCCCCGTCATTGAGGACAAAGTAGAAGAATCTGTAGTAGAAGCTTGGGTGTATGTTTTACTCTCTGTTATTCCAGTGCTGGTACTTGTAGTTGTTTCATCAGTTGCACTATGCGTGGAATCCTTATCAGTGATCCCCGTCATTGAGGATAAAGTAGAAGAATCTGTAGTAGAAGCTTGGGTGTATGTTTTGCTGTGTGTTATTCCAGTGCTGGTACTTGTAGTTGTTTCATAAGTTGCACTATGCGTGGAATCCTCATCAGTGATCCCCGTCATTGAGGACAAAGTAGAAGTATCTGTAGTAGAAGCTTGGGTGTATGTTTTACTCTCTGTTATTCCAGTGCTGGTACTTGTAGTTGTTTCATCAGTTGCACTATGCGTGGAATCCTTATCAGTGATCCCCGTCATTGAGGACAAAGTAGAAGAATCTGTAGTAGAAGCTTGGGTGTATGTTTTACTCTCTGTTATTCCAGTGCTAGTACTTGTAGTTGTTTCATCAGTTGCACTATGCGTGGAATCCCTATCAGTGATTCCCGTTATTGTAGACAAATTAGAAGATTCTGTAGTAGAAGCTTGGGTGTACGTTTTAGTCTCTGTTATTCCAGTGCTAGTACTTGTGGTTGTTTCATCGGTTGCACTATGCGAGGAATCCTTATCAGTGATCCCCGTCATTGAGGACAAAGTAGAAGATTCTGTAGTAGAAGCTTGGGTGTATGTTTTACTCTCTGTTATTCCAGTGCTAGTACTTGTAGTTGTTTCATCAGTTGCACTATGCGTGTAATCCTTATCAGTGATCCCCGTCATTGAGGACAAAGTAGAAGAATCTGTAGTAGAAGCTTGGGTGTATGTTTTACTCTCTGTTATTCCAGTGCTGGTACTTGTAGTTGTTTCATCAGTTGCACTATGCGTGGAATCCTTATCAGTGATCCCCGTCATTGAGGACAAAGTAGAAGAATCTGTAGTAGAAGCTTGGGTGTATGTTTTACTCTGTGTTATTCCAGTGCTAGTACTTGTAGTTGTTTCATCAGTTGCACTATGCGTGGAATCCTCATCAGTGATCCCCGTCATTGAGGACAAAGTAGAAGAATCTGTAGTAGAAGCTTGGGTGTATGTTTTACTCTGTGTTATTCCAGTGCTAGTACTTGTAGTTGTTTCATCGGTTGCAGTATACGTGGAATCCTTATCGGTGATTCCCGTCATTGTGGACGAAGTTGTAGATTCTGTAGTAGAAGCTTGGGTGTATGTTTCACTCTCTGTTATTCCAGTGCTAGTACTTGTACTTGTTTCCTCGGTTGCACTATGCGAGGAATCCTTATCAGTGATTCCTGACATTGTGGACAAAGTTGAAGATTCTGTAGTAGAAGCTTGGGTGTATGTTTTACTCTGTGTTATTCCAGTGCTAGTACTTGTAGTTGTTTCATCAGTTGCACTATGCGTGGAATCCTTATCAGTGATTCCCGTTATTAGAGACAAATTAGTAAATTCTGTACTAGAAGCTTGGCTGTATGTTGTACTCTCTGTTGTTCCAATGCTAGTACTTGTAGTTGTTTCATCGGTTGCAGTATACGTGGAATCCTTATCGGTGATTCCCGTCATTGTGGACAAAGTAGAAGATTCTGTAGTAGAAGCTTGGGTGTACGTTTTAGTCTCTGTTATTCCAGTGCTAGTACTTGTAGTTGTTGCACTATGCGTGGAATCCTTATCAGTGATTCCCGACATTGTGGACAAAGTTGTAGATTCTGTAGTAGAATCTTGGGTGTATGTTTCACTCTCTGTTATTCCAGTGCTAGAACTTGTACTTGTTTCATCGGTTGCACTATGCGAGGAATCCTTATCGGTGATTCCCGTCATTGTGGACGAAGTTGTAGATTCTGTAGTAGAAGCTTGGGTGTATGTTTCACTCTCTGTTATTCCAGTGCTAGTACTTGTAGTTGTTTCCTCGGTTGCACTATGCGTGGAATCCTTATCAGTGATTCCCGACATTGTGGACAAAGTTGAAGATTCTGTAGTAGAAGCTTGGGTGTATGTTTCACTCTCTGTTATTCCAGTGCTAGTACTTGTAGTTGTTTCATCAGTTGCACTGTGCGTGGAATCCTTATCAGTGATTCCCGACATTGTGGACAAAGTTGTAGATTCTGTAGTAGAATCTGGGGTGTATGTTTCACTCTCTGTTATTCCAGTGCTAGTACTTGTACTTGTTTCATCGGTTGCACTATGCGAGGAATCCTTATCAGTGATTCCCGTCATTGTGGACAAAATAGAAGATTCTGTACTAGAAGCTTGGGTGTGTGGTTTACTCTTTGTTATTCCTGTGCTAGTACTTGTAGTTGTTTCATCGGTTGCACTATGCGTGGGAACTTTATCGGTGATATCCGTCATTGTGGACAAAGTAGAAAATTCTGTACTAGAACCTTGGGCGTGTGTTTTACTCCCTGTTATTTCAGTGCTAGTACTTGTTTTTGTTTCATGGGTTGCACTATACGTGGAATCCTGATTAGTGATCCCCGTCATTGTGGACAAAGTAGAAAATGCTGTTCTAGAAGCTTGGGTGTGTGTATTACTCTTTGTCATTCCAGTCATAGTTCCTGCAGTTGTTTCATTAGTTGTACTTTGCGTGGAATCCTTATCAGTGATCCGTGATATTGAGGAAAAGGTTGAAAATTCTGAACTAGAAGCTCGGGTGTGTGTATTCTTCTCTGTTATTCCAGGAGTAATGCTTGCAGTTGTCTCCTCAGTACCGTTGTGTGTGGAATTCTTATTAGTTACCGTCGTTACTGTCGACAAGGGAGAACTCTTAGTGCTAAAACTTTTAGTTTGCGTACTATTTTCTTTTATACTGGAGGTAATATTTGTTGTTTCCTCAATAGTACTCTGTGATGAAACTTCATCAGTGGTTTCCGTTGTAGTGAATACAGAGGAGATTGTGGAACTAATACTTTGAGCTTGTGTAGTAGTTTCAGTTGGTGCAGAGAACTCACTTACAATTTTCTGCACAGTAGTACTTTGTGAGGAAACCTGATTTGTGATCTCCGTTATTTTCGATATAGAAGAACTTGCTGCACTAGGAGTTTGGGTGTGTTTAGGAGATTCCGTTGTAGCGACATCACTTGTGTTTGTTTGTACACTAGTACTCCAGGTTGAAACTGTATCTGTGCTGTCCGATACTGTTATGGAAGACATTATAGTATTAGGAGTTTGAGTCTGTGTGACATCTTCTGTGGACGTTGTTGCCTCAGTAACACTCTGTGCTGAATCTTTATCTGTTTTCTCTGTTACTCTAGATTCAGAAGAACTTGGAGTACTAGCAGCTTGACTGTCGGTAACTGTTTGTGTTATTTTGGAGTGAGTGTGAGTTGTATCGGTTAGAGTAGACGTACCACTTACGTTTATTGACTCAGCAGTACTTTGTGATAAATCCTTATCTGTGTTCCCAGATACTGTAGATACAGTAGTGCTTCTAGGAGTAGGAAATGGAGTGTGTATTCTGTCGGTTACAGTTGAAGTGTCACTTGCGTTTGTTGACTCAGCAGTACTTTGTGATGAATCCTTATCTGTACTCCCAGATACTGTAGATACAAAAGTGTTTCTAGAAGTAGAAAATGGAGTGTGAATTGTTGTTTCGGTTACAGTGGACGTGTCAGTTGCGCTTGTTGACTCAGCAGTACTTTGTGCTGAATTCTTATCTGTGCTCCCAGATACTGTAGATACAGAAGCGCTTGTAGGAGTAGAAGATGGAGTGTGAATTGTGGTTTCCGTTACAGTGGTCGTGCCACCTTCGTTTGTTGATTCAGCAGTACTCTGTGATGAATCCTTATGTGTGCTCCCAGATACTGAAAATGCAGAAGTGCTTGTAGGGATAGGAAATGGAGTGTGAGTTGTGGTTTCTGTGACAGCGGACGTGTTACTTGCGTTTGTTGACATAGTAGTGCTTTGTGATGAATCCTTATCTGTGCTCCCGGATATTGTAGATACAGAATCGCTTGTAGGAGTAAAAAATGGAGTCTGAATTGTGTTTTCAGTTATAGTGGACGTGTCACTTGCGTTTCTTGACTCAGCAGTACTTCGTAATGAATCCTTATCTGTGCTCCCAGATACTATAGATACAGAAGAGTTTGTAGGAGTCGTAAATGGAGTGTGAGTTGTGGTTTCGATTACAGTGGGGGTGCCACTTGAGTTTATAAACTCAGCAGTACTTTGTAATGGATCCTTATCTGTGCTCCCAGATACTGTAGATACAGTAGCGCTTGTAGGAGTAGAAAATGGACTGTGAATTGTGGTTTCGGTTACAGTGGACATGTCACTTGCGTTTGTTGTCTCAGTAGTACTTTGTGATGAAGCCTTATCTGTGCTCCCAGATACTGTAGATACAGAAGAGTTTGTAGGAGTCGGAAATGGAGTATGAGTTGTGGTTTCGATTACAGTTGACGTGTCACTTGGGTTTGTTGACTCTGTAGTACTTTGCGATGAATCCTTATCCGTGCTTCCAGATACTGTAGATAGAGAAGCGCTTGTAGGAGTAGGAAATGTAGTGTGAGTTGTGGTTTTGATTACTGTGGACGTGTCACTTGTGTTTGTTGACTCAGTAGTACTTTGTGATGAATCCTTATCTGTGCTCCCAGATACTGTAGATACAGTAGCGCTTGTAGGCGTAGAAAATGGAGTGTGAGTTGTGGTTTTGGTTACAGTGGACGTGTCACTTGCGTTTGTTGACTCAGTAGTACTTTGTGATGAAGCCTTATCTGTGCTCCCAGATACTGTAGATACAGTAGTGCTTCTAGGAGTAGGAAATGGAGTGTGAGTTGTGGTTTCGATTACAGTTGACGTGCCACTTGCGCTTGTTGTCTCAGTAGTACTTTGTGATGAAGCCTTATCTGTGCTCCCAGATACTGTAGATACAGTAGCGCTTGTAGGAGTAGAAAATGGAGTGTGAGTTGTGGTTTTGGTTACAGTGGACGTGTCACTTGCGTTTGTTGACTCAGTAGTACTTTGTGATGAAGCCTTATCTGTGCTCCCAGATACTGTAGATACAGTAGCGCTTGTAGGAGTAGAAAATGGAGTGTGAGTTGTGGTTTTGGTTACAGTGGACGTGTCACTTGCGCTTGTTGTCTCAGTAGTACTTTGTGATGAAGTCTTATCTGTGCTCCCAGATACTGTAGATACAGTAGCGCTTGTAGGAGTAGAAAATGGAGTGTGAATTGAGGTTTCGGTTACAGTGGACATGTCACTTGCGTTTCTTGATACAGCAGGACTTTGCGATGAATCATCCGTGCTCCCAGATACTGTAGATACAGAAGCGCTTGTAGGAGTAGGAAATGTAGTGTGAGTTGTGGTTTTGATTACTGTGGACGTGTCACTTGCGTTTGTTGACTCAGTAGTACTTTGTGATGAAGCCTTATCTGTGCTCCCAGATACTGTAGATACAGATGAGTTTGTAGGAGTCGGAAATGGCGTATGAGTTGTGGTTTCGATTACAGTTGACGTGTCACTTGGGTTTGTTGACTCTGTAGTACTTAGCGATGAATCCTTATCCGTGCTCCCAGATACTGTAGATACAGTAGCGCTTGTAGGAGTAGAAAATGGAGTGTGAATTGAGGTTTCGGTTACAGTGGACATGTCACTTGCGTTTCTTGATACAGCAGGACTTTGCGATGAATCCTTATCCGTGCTCCCAGATACGGTAGATACAGAAGCGCTTGTAGGAGTAGGAAATGTAGTGTGAGTTGTGGTTTTGATTACTGTGGACGTGTCACTTGGGTTTGTTGACTCAGCAGCACTTTGTGATGAAGCCTTATCTGTGTTCCGGGATACTGTAGATACAGTAGTGCTTCTAGGAGTAGGAAATGTAGTGTGAGTTTTGGTTTCGATTACAGTTGACGTGCCACTTGCGCTTGTTGAATCTGTAGTACTTTGCGATGAATCCTTATCCGTGCTCCCCGAAACTGTAGATACAGAAGTGCTTGTAGAAGTATAAAATGGAGTGTGAGTTGTGGTTTTGGTTACAGTGGACGTGTCACTTGCGTTTGTTGACTCAGCAGTACTGCGTGATGGAGCCTTATCTGTGCTCCCGGTCACTGTAGATACAATAGAACTTGTAGCATTTGGTGTTTGAGTGTGTGTACTAAACTTGGTAACTGTGGAGATATCGCCTGCGGCTGTTTTCTCAGTAGTACTCTGTAATAAATCTGTAGTGCTGCTCTGCGTTATTGTAAAGATCGACGAGCTTGCACCACTTGGAGTTAGAGTTGAGGGAATTTTTTCTGTTACTGTTGAGATTTCCGAGGTATGTGATACTTCAGTAACACTCTGTGACGAATATTTGGTAGTTTTTCTAGATGATGTAGGTGGCAATATTGAACTACTAGGGTTTTGAGTGTGCGTAGTTGTCTCAGTTGTTGCAGAAAAACTCCTTGTACTCTGAGAAGAATCTTTACTACTGGGACCTTCGGTGTGAGTACTATAATCATTTGCTTTGGTAGTATTACTCGCACTAGTTTGGTCAGTACTGGTTCGAGATGGATAGTACCCTGTGATCCCTGTTGTACTTTTAGTGTTGGAAGGCTGAGTATTACTACTTGTTTCTGTTGCTTTTGATGCAATACTTACGGTATGTTGATCATTCGTTATTCCCGTTACTGTTGTCATTTTTGAACTCGTAGACCTAGACGCCTCAGTATGACTACTGTTTTCAGGTATCTTGGAAGTAATACTTACAGTAATTTTCCCGCTAGTGCTTTGGGATGCGTCTTTATCAGTGATCCCAGTTACAGTTACTAAAGAAGAGGATTTAATACTAGTAGGTTGAGAATAGGTATTATTGTTTGTTACCTTGGTAGTAATACTTACAATTACTTGTCCCGTAGTGGTTTGTGACGAATCCTTGTCTGTGAGCCCAGTTTCTGTTATCGTGGAATATACTTCACTACTAGAGTCCTCGGTGTAACTACTATTTTCAGTTTCTTCGGAGGCAGTATTTGTGTCAGTGTGCTCTGTAGTACTCTGGGATGAACGGTGATCAGTGATCCCTGTTTCTGTCATCAGTGGTGTGCTTTCTGAGGTTTCATGTGAATTCTTGGAAGTAAAAGATCGTGTGCTTTTGTTGTTTTCTGTAGAACTCGATGTGGAATCTGCTGTTGGTTCTGCAGTGTTACCGTGGGTTTCAGTCCCGGAGGTGCCTGTTGTAGTCTGGAATGAAACCTCTGGCGTGTGCCAGTCTGTTATTTTAGTATTCTTTGTGTACCTGGAGGCAGCATTCTCCGTTGATCCTCCGGTGCTGCTAAGGGATGTATCCTCAGTAGTACTTTGTGTGAATACGTGTGAATTTTCAGTAGAAGGTTCTATATCTGTAATGCTTTCATTAGAACCTGGGGTAGTCTGCGATGAAACCTCTGGCGTGTGCCAGTCTGTTATTTTAGTATTTTTTGTGTAGCTGGAAGCAGCATTCTCCGTTGATCCTTCAGTACTGTTAAGGGATGTATGCTCAGTAGTACTTTGTGTGAATATGCGTGAATTTTCAACAGAAGAAGACTCTGTATCTGTAATTACTTCTGTGTAACCTGGAGTAGCATTTTTTGTTGACCCTGGCGTAAAAGTGGTAGATATCTCCTCAGAGATACCTGTTAAAATTTGGGACGAACCCTCGGGAGTGTTGGACTCTGTCTCCGTAGTCATCTCTGTAGAGCTTGTGACAGACCGGGTAATTACGCCTGCTGTAGAGCTGTTGATAGGTTCATTGCTGATTATGGTCTGTGATTTTGTGGTATTAAAAGGAGATGAAGTTGTCATCATTGCTTTGCAGGTGTAATGTTCTGAGTCATAAATTTCATTTTCAGGACATTTGTACAGTTTCGGCTGTAGGCCATGACGGATTGTCTTAACGCAAATAAAGTAGATGCTGGGATTACGTTCTAGAGGTGCAGTTTGGAGCAGTTGTTTACACGGTGGCACTGGCGGTTCCGAGCAGGTGGTATTCTCTTCGCCGTAAATACAGCTTTCTTTCAGGGCATCGAACCGTGTTCCTTCCATACACACGTAGCGGGTTTCATAGTCATACTCTGGAACTTGACTCTTAGGGGGGTCACCACAAAGGTAGTAAATGCTGCAGCTGTACGGATCAGGAAAAATTCCGGCATCATGGCATCGGAATTCGATTTCCTGGTTCCCTGCATTCGGGTTTGTTACGTCACTGGCCTTGCATGGATATTGGATCTGAAATGGTTAAGCAATATTTTATTAAACATTTAATGGACCCCAGTAATAAATTTCAATTTTGTTTGTCTTGATGACATTCATGTAAATCCTTATACTACTTCTGATAATAAAGTGCTTGCTAATTGCTGTGTTATAAATAGTAGACGAAAGTTTTACACTAGAAAGCGAATATTGCATCGAAGCAGTTTTGAATATGGTGCCCGATGTCTTTAGTAATCAATGTTACAAATGGTTTCTTTATGTCTCTATGTTAATTTAGTGTGAAACATTTCACTATTAGCAACGGAATTAAAATTCAAGCAATACAAAATTAGATTGCTTGAAAGGGACGAGTCGTTGGGACAGTACGTCATAAGATGCTGGTTAAGGACTTCAACATTTTGATTATTAAAAGTAAACAAGAAACTAAGAGGGTGTAAATTTTCTTACAGATATACTAATTTTAAAAATTATTTTGATTTATTATACAATTTGCAAAAAATATTCTAAAGATATATAAATATTTGAAGAACCCATATTGCTGAGCGATCTCGCCATGTAGCGCAGAAAATCCCAACCTCATGTAACACGACGGAATGAATTTACGAAAAGCCAGTGTGGTCACAGCTTAGATTTAACGCGTTCATCTCGCATTGTTTAGCCGGATTCGGATATTTGTTAGGCCAAACTGCCTGTCTCACGTTTTATTTGTGTGTGGGTTTTTTTATTTTTCAGATTAAACCCGTGGGTCTCCAAGGCGATTTATTCAATCATTTCACACTTGCATTTGTTGCCCGATCAAATAACAAGTTTCAAAAAACATAACATCATGTAAAAATGCTGAAATTTGTATGAATTCATCAATAAGTTAACAAAGTCAAACGTGAAGAATCATAAGAACACTGTTGCTATAACAACTTTAAATTTGGTAGGCTTCGAGGAAAATGTTTTAGGGGGCCTCAAAACTTGTATTTCAGGTGGAATCTCAATATCAAACTTTTGGTTGGAATGCAAAAGTCTTCTCTAACTGCTGTGTCCGTGGTAGAGAAAATAAAAATTGAATGGTGTTGTCATATGAATCTCCAGCTCTTATGTCTAGTTCCCGAGGTCGCGGGTTCAAACCCGGCGGAGGGCGATGGATTTTTTTCGTGCGTAAAAATCCTTAGCATGGCTTCCTTTGGAAGGGAAGTAAAGTTGGTGATTCCGTGTCGTAGATTTTACAGCACGTAAAAGAACCTCAAGCCTGATAAAGAGGCCTCTGAGCAAAATTACCAGTCTTTCACGCCCAATATAGAATGGGACGCTAAGGACCACAGCAGTATAAGACTCAAATTAAGTTCCAGCTCTTGTGTATAAAATGCCAATTCAAAACAAACCTACCAAACACATATTATACAAAAAATCCAGACGATATATTACATCAACTAATAATTGTGTATATAATCATATTAGTTTACTTTCATACGACTGCTTGCTTTTCACAATCTGATAACCTAGGCAAAAGAGTTAATTCTTAAAAGTTATTTACCACGGCTACACCGAATGGCAAAGCTATAATTAACACGTGTGCTCTGGAAATAAGCTGTATACGTATCTCATCAATCAAAATTGGTGCAGAATTTGTTAACATTGTTCATTTAACATTATTGTTCCATTTAAAGAATGCCAACCTAACCGAATGCCAACCTTCATTGCATGTTTGTTATATGCCTGCACTTCCAACAGCACGTACAAAAGGTTAAATTCCAGGTATCAGTTTTAACGAGCAACCTAGAAGAATCTTGATATAAAATGCAACGTGCTTCTCACGTACAAGTTGGCTGGTGAGTCTGTTGGCGTATACAGGATGCTGAAAATAATGTGCAGAAAATTGTAGCATAGGAAGAAGGTAACAAACTAAGCGCTTTGAGTTTAGGAGCAGAGATGCAATATAACAACAGGAGCGCTGCAAGGGCACAATTGCAACGCCTTCATTTGTCAATCGAAATGAAATGTGCCTCACACGACAAGTGTGTATGTACTTACTCAACTAATGATTACTGGTACCGATGGGAAACTTAACAACTATATGCACGTTATGTACACTCGGTCAAACTAAAAGGAGTTGAGGAGTTAAAATTTTCCGAAGTCTCTTCCACTAAGTGCGCGTTTCACAACCGTCAACTTCTGTGCACCGCTTTGGCTCTGATATAGGCTACTTCCACATCCTGTTTGACGTGGAATAGTAATTAAGCTACTTCACCATCAACCATTTCTTTAAACAGGGCTTCTAAGGGAAGTAGTTTATGAAGTGTACTTAATGTGATCCTGATTGTAAGGGTCTCCGTAGTGGATTGTTATCTTTTATTTTTTACAACTCGTTTTTCTGTAATATAATTAAATAATATTGCCTGTGTTACTTTTCTTTTACTTACAAATACGACTACACAACTATAGTGAAATTTGTGGTTATAAAATTAAATTGAGTGAGTATGAAACCTCCTCCAGATCGATAAATCATTATAACGGTTGTTATATACCGGTATGACGGCCTACTAAACAAGTGCCACATAAAATTTACATAAAAATGAAGAAAAATATCTGATGTGTTACACTCGCATGACATTCTCTACTCTTGTACAAACTATTTTTACAACCGCTTATTCTCCATATGCTTCATGTTAGTCGAGATATTGAGATGTCAATCTTATTGGTAATTTTCTTGTAGATGCAAGGGGAATATGGTAGATTTTAAGCGATAGTCAAATATTTTAAGAGCTGGTTTGTATGTAGCGCATTCCATTCTCTTTGCATGTCCATGACATAAAAAAAAATCTGATGTGGTACACTCACATGACTTTCTCTACTCTTGTACAAACTATTTTTACAAACGCTTATTCTCCATATGCTTCATGTTAATGGAGATATCGAGATGTCAATCTTATTGATAATTTTCTTGTAGATGCAAGGGGAATATGGTAGGTTTTAAGCGATAGTCAAATATTTTAACGCTGGTTGCTATGTGGCGCATTCCATTCTCTTTGCATGTCCAGAACATAAAAAAATGAATAACGAAGTTGAGAAAAAGTATAAGTATTGGAAAATTTAAGGGAATAACAAGCAATATCTCGAAAACGGTTCACTCTACAAAAGAAATGTATATAACATAAATTATGTATTTTAAGGCGATCTACATTTTTTGTGTAGTAAAATTTTGTCTATCTCTTATGGTTTACCAGTTATGAAAAAGTCGTTCATAATGAAGAATACTTTTGGAGACATTCCCAGAAAATTCGAGATATACATTTTATTTGCCATGACAATATCTTAAACATATGATATTTTAATCAAAATCGTTAGAGCCGTTTTTGAGAAAATTAAAAATTTCGAAAAATGTTCCATGTAAAGGGTAGTCTGGGGTGCGGGGATTTTCTTAAAAACCTTCGTGTCGCATCTCTGAAAGATACTGAACCTAAATACCAAGTTTGGTGTTTATCCAACTCTTCGTTTTTGAGTTATGCTGTTCACAGATACACAGACAGACACACACACGGACATGTTTCCAAAATTGCTTTTTTTGGATTCAGTGAGTCTCAAAACATGTATTTCCGGTGAAATCTCGGTATCGAAATTTTGGGTGGAATACAATACTTCCCCTACTTACTATACGTAGTAGACAAAGTAAAAATGAATAACGAATTTGAGAAAAAGTATTGGAAAATTTGAGGGTATAACAAGCAATATCTCGAAAACGGTTCACTCTACAAAAGAAATGTATATAACATAAATTATGTATTTTAAGGCGATCTACATTTTTTGTGTAGTAAAATTTTGTCTATCTGTTATGGTTTACCAGTTATGCAAAAGTCATTCACAATGAAGAATACTTTTGGAGACATTCCCAGAAAATTCGAGATATACATTTCATTTCTCATGACAATATCTTAAATATTTGATATTTTAATCAAATTCGTTAGAGCCATTTTTGAGAAAATTCAAATTTTCGAAAAATTTCTATGTAAAGGGTAGTCTGGGGTGCGGGGATTTTCTTGAAAACCTTCGTGTCGCATCTCTGGAAGATACTGAACCTAAATACCAAGTTTGGTGTTTATCCGACTGTTCGTTTCTGAGTTATCCTGTTCACAGACACACAGACACACACACAAACACACACACACACGGACATGTTTCCAAAAATGCTTTGTTTTGGATTCAGGGGGTCTCAAAACATGTATTTCCGATGAAATCTCGGTATCGAATTTTTGGGTGGAATACAATACTTCCCCTACTTACTATACGTAGTAGAGAAAGTAAAAAGTTATATGTTTACTCATGTGTTTAAAATGAAAGGGGGAATAAGTTGAGTAACTACTGGAAGATTTGAACTTGCAACTTCAGGAATAGTACCTAACTTTTTACCACTGAGCTAAGAGTACTACAGTAAGCGTGAAATTGTAACGAGTGAAACTCCGCTTGGGAACCATAAATCAATAAAGCGGTTTTGGTTACAAATATTCAGTGAAATTAAATTAAATTGAGTTTTATTTATGGATCTCTTTAACTACTATGGTCCTTAGCATCCCATTCTATATTGGGCGTGAAAGACCGGGAATTTTGCTTAGAGGTCTCTTTATCAGGCTTGAGGTTCTTTTACGTGCCGTAAATCTACGACACGGGACCACCAGCTTTACTTCCCTTCCGAAGGAAGCCATGCTAAGGATTTTTACGCCCGAGAAAATCCATCGCCCGCCGCCGGGTTTGAACCCGCAAACTAGAGGCTAGCACGGTACCATTAGTCCACGGAGGACGACAAAATATTCAGTGTTGAGACACTCTATAATATCTGTCTGTTTGAAATCTCGTACATGAATTATTTTCTCGGAAGTTTGATTATAGTTGTGTTCCCCATTACAGCTACTACAAGAATATACGTAGTCTTGTCAACAAAGCCTGACTGTTCCGAGCGCTTGCGAAGTATCCGATTGGGTCTCTCAGACGCCTGCCAGTTTTAAATTGATCAAGTGTGCTGTATTCTTTGTACTGAACAAGATGACCGTTCGGTATTACCGTATCATCCAATAGGCTTCTCAACACAAATGTAGTACTGAGCATTAGACACACCTGGCGGAGTGACTAGTATTGTACAAGAGTGCAATTTGTTTACGTCTGACACGCCACAAATAGTCAGAGACACTAACATGACGGATTTAATGTTGACGCAGGTAGTAAGTAAACAATTTTCTGCAATCCCTTGTTCCTAACCTAAAATGCTTTTTTTTTTCTTTTTGGTACTGCCTTTCTACTCTATAATTTTCTGCATAATTTTTTCACACCCAGTGTAATATACGCACGTAATTATACCGACCAAGTAGTCAACTCGTACACGACAATCACTGTATAAACCACTTCACAAGTTCAAATTTGATTTTGATTTTAAGAAGTTTAAGGTTTCGTGACTTATTTAGTGACTCAAATTAAATTTACAAACAGTTGTATATGAAAGTGTTGCAATTGATTGTGTTAAATATAATAAACCAATCTTTGGATATTTCAAAAACTACTGTATCAAATTGAATATTTAAAAAGTCTAATCTTTATGTAGAACATTTCAATTTCAATAGCACACTGGTCCATTTAAAAACTGGGCTCTTTGTCTAAACTACCCTTAATTTTTTACTAGTTTCAGTCACATTTTAAATTTATCTCCAAATTTTCCTCAAATTCTTATACGTAAAATTTGAACTACATTGGTGGAGATATTCGTGTAAGCTTTAAACATTTTTCGCAGTCTGTCCATCGAAACCACGCCTAGTTTTAGCTGGTTTTAACCAAATTTTAAATGTGATGGCTCTTTCGGCTCACTGTATGTAAAATATGAACTCTGTATTTGCAGTGGTTGGTTGATGTTTTGTTTCATGGTATGAACGGACGGACAAAGCGACGCTAATAGGTGTCCACAGCACCGAACCCACCTAATAATTCCCTGTTCATTAGTGAGCTATTGTCATTTGCCAGCAGAGCAGTTATATTCCCCAGTTTTTGATTCATGCAATTTTCCGAATGTTCACATTCATCCTATGCATAAATATCAATTTGGTACAATCAATGGGCCGTTAAACTTTACCACACTTGAGCTTCTTTATAAAACTCTAAGAGGTAACATGTCCGAAAATTTTGTTCACCTATTTTCTTTGCATTGATATAAAGTTTTCTTTCAGTTTCTTGTTCTATTTGCTGTTGATAATTAATCTTGACCCCTTTTACAGGATTAGCAGTTATCTTTTCATTGAACTAAAAGTAAAGTAATGACATTTATTGGCAAAGAAAGTACAATATTGAAGATTTTTATAGAAAATAATACAATAGAACAAGTAGATGAATACAAATCTTTTGGATGCCATATAAAATTACTATCCAATGATTAACGTAAGAAAACAGAAATATTTGATTATTTGAATGATATTTTAAAGAATTAATTTAAAAAAAGCAAGACGAAACACTAACAAAATCCTATAAAGTGACGTGAATGCAAAACTATGGCAGTGAAATTTGAATTATCACCGAAAAAGGCTAAAAACGGACTCCAAGTGAGCGAAATGAAGTTCCTAAGACAATTGCGGATATAGAAAAGGCGACCATAAAAGAAATGAAGAAATCGAGAAGATTTAGGAATATGTAACCTGAATGATAAAGCAAACAAATATAAAACAAAGTGGGTAACCCACATACAGAGAATAAGATATGAAAGATTACCACATTGCTTTATGAATTATAAACTAAGAACAAAAAGAAGTATAGGAAGACCTATTAAAAGATGGCATGGACAAGATATGTAGATTGCAACATAAATATCTAAAGCATGGAAGAAGAATAAGAAGAAGAAGATGATTTAATAATGCAGTAAAAGAATGAAACTATATCCCATAAGAAAAATAGCTCCTCTCTTATTATATTAAGACTGTAAGGTTGTTTTACTGCTAAGTACCTACTGAGTTTCGAAGAGGCAGCAGTTAGTATTTCTCTAACATCAGTGACATATAATGCTGTATACATCGAAGAGCTGACGGGATAGTGTACACATTTGTAAGCAATAGTTTGCATTCACTAGTCTCCGTCACGATCGAAGGCGGTAAATAACACTTGCTGCGCAGAGTTGCAAGGAGGAGGAAGTGGTGTGGTTACAAGCACGTGGCGATTTGGCGCAAACTATGTGACACATTAAATTATTGCTAAGCAGGAATGGAATGGAATATATTGGATTGGATTGAGTGTCGGACGGGACTCGGTACCGATCCAGGGAAGACGGATATTGTACCTACGCCCAATGAGAGGTCGTCCCCGGGTGGGAGAGAGAGGGAGAAAGGGATGAGGTGAAGGGAGGCACCGGGTGGCCGGAACCAGGAGTGACGGCACAACAATGACAAGGTCCCTACGTTTACCAGATTATAGGCGCCCCGACAGTCGGACAGGCAGACCGAGGACCCCGGCTCACATAGGGTCCCAGCGGGGGCGTTCCTTATACCCGACAACCAGCCGAAAGCAGAGAGAAAGAGAAAGTTCACAGAGAGCATCCTTTTTCCCTGCCACGCTGCATCGAAACACCGTTGTCGACACTTCCAACTCTCAAAAATAGACCAAACGACGTAAAGGGTACCTGAAATGATTAATTGAACGAAATTTAGGGACAGGAAATTCGTGGCGTGAAATAAGCCACTCCAGTATTCTCCTGAAAACCCGAGAAAACTCCGAAAAATCCGATGGGTGAGAGGGACTGTCACCGGGGATCAAACCCGGGACCTCCCGAATGCGGGCCAAGAGGTTACCGTATGAGCCATCCCGCTCATTTGCTAAACATTAATACACTACATAATACATAGTTTACCTTACACTTCGTTACTGGATTCTCCCTAATAGTCACAAACCTGGGTTCGCACAGTTTTCAAATGTCAATGCTAAATAGTAGGCAAGTTTACACACTGTTTGAAAGTGAGTACCGCTGGTTGGCTAGGAAGAACGTAGCTATGATGTGACTATGACGTCAAATTTGCTACTACGCTGCCGGCTTCTTTCGTATTGGGAGTATAGGCGCAAACTACCTTTGACGTTTCGGCATACAACGCTCTTTTAGTCCAACTTAGGCGCACATATCACCTGTCTCCCAAAGTGCACAAAAAACGATACTAGCGCCAAAATCAACGACCTGTGATCAGTCCAGAAATAATAATCACATAACATTGCTGTTCTAGATACTTAGGTATTTTCTTTGTAAGTTATTTAAAAGATTTAATACCGTGTATAGTTATGATTTTGTATACGGTAATTCGCTGATACCCAATGGCTCTCTTACGAGTATATACATATATGCAAGGAATGGTCCATACATATATCCCTCTATGTAAACCAAAGACCTTGTAATTGTGTTGAACAGACTTACCGATAAAGCTTCTGTGCCTGGAGAAATTCAAAGGCTCGCGCATCCTGTTTATGTGTGGATGACAAGTGAAGAATTGAGTGTTTCGAATAAAAATAAATGGGCTCGCCGTGATATGCGCTTCTTAAAATTATACGAATTTGTAAAAAGATTTTAATGAAACAAAACTATAACAAATTGGTTATAGTAAATAAGTAATTTTCAATGAAAAACAATTTTCATTTATTTCTTAAAGAAAGGCAAATACTCTTTCAAAAACAGGTTCGTTCAAAGGTCGATTTTCAAAATGAAGAGACTGACAAGCATTAATCCATGTTTAGCGTAGTCTATTGCAGTCGTAATACAAAGACGCCAAATTATTTTTTACTCTGCACTCATATGATGTAAGCGCGATTTTATAGAAGCTTATGTATTCGAGAAACCTCAGCAGCATAATTCGAAACCTTAAAAAATAGACAAAGCTTAATTCAAGAAAAAAATTTAGAGTTCGTTAAAATGTGAAATTTGTATTTTATAAGTCTTTTCTGAACCTTAAGTATTTCCGAAGTATTAGCTGTTATGCGTATAAATTTTCCGGTGTTATAAGCAATACAATTTCATGTGCTATTATTCTTTTTCCCCCGAGATAATGCATAGACTGTCATATCGAGGCAGACATGTACAAAATAGTTGATTGTCGTATCAACCATCTAGAATATTCCTAATTTGTCTGCTACAAAATGTGTGTTAAAACCAGTTCTGCCCAAATGTATTATTATATTACGAAGTAGGTAGAATACATCTAGTAAATATAGAAACCTATATTAGGTAGGTATACTTCTTGCACGTAATCGTCCCAGCAAAATATTCCTTGCTACACGCACCAAAATGTGGATAACAGGTTTTAATTTTCCAAATATAAGTATTCTTTTTTGTGATATTAAAACGCCTTGTTTTAAAAAGGTATTGTGATCATTATCTTTAATGGGTTTCTCGGATAGATATTTTAAAATGTTATAATTTAAAAACTCACCTTTGTATTAGAATGCACCAAAAGGAAGAGCAGAAAAAAGAGAAAATATACAGGGTATTTATAAAGAAGGAACAGATTTTAAATACTCATTTTAAATGAACGACAATAGATAGCGACACATATGACACATCATTGAATAGAGGAAAGTTCAAAGTTTTAAGCAATACCTATTAGTTCCATTCAGTGCCTACGGTGCTGTGTTTGTTTACGAGAAAATAGCGACGCCACAGGAAAAGTCGTTTTGTGTGCTGCATTATGCAAAGAGTGAATCCATTGTTTCATTGCAGCGTGTATTTCCTTGTCAGTTCAACAATGAGCCGCCTCGTCATAAAACATGTATAATTGATACAATAAATTCGTAGAAGATGGTTGCGTATGCAAACAGAAAAGCACTGGGCGTCCTCGCATAACAAATTGTGCTCAGTTTGAGCACAAAAAATAAAAATTTGAACTTTTCTCTATTCAGTGATGCATCGCATCTGTCTCCATTTATTGTCGTTCACTAGAAATAAATATTTAAAATCTGTTCCTTCTTTTTGAATAACCCTGTAGTTTTTAGACTAAGTAGTCTAAAACGTCGAACTTCTAACACAGTGTACATGAGCTAAAAGCCTTAGATTATCGTATTAATGCGATAATCTTCATTGTGACCAACTTTGGTTCAAGTTAAATCACATGGCAATTACCCTTTGTATTTATTTATACATGTTTAATAACTCGACTTGGAATTATTAGGTTTTACTTTCCATCATGTCTTCTTACATGATTAATTTCTCATGGCGCTGGCATTATCTCTTCACAATTAAAATCGTCATATTGGCAACCTTCTGCTTTCTTTTATATAAACATTATTCTTTTATCTACGTTAACTGTACAAATATTAAATGCCGAAAATTATGAATTCAGAAGAAACAGAAATGAAAGTGAAATTGCAGAAGCAGCAGAAAGAAAACACTAGAAGTACTTACCTAAAAATTCCAGAAAGCAATACGATATAACATTTAATCGCTTCATTGCCCGGTCTAAGGCGGAACATATTGAAAATAATTTCACTGAAAGTGACTGCTAGCGAATCAACAAAACATCTGACATATCGCTTTTTTAACGTCATTTCTCTTGTTTCAAGAATCTCGTTATAAACTGATTTCTCTTAGTTTCCGAAATCAATATAATATTATTGTTATTCTACAAATTCGAGCGCTGTCTAAAATAGTGTATGCAACACATGTTAAAAGTAGTTTTATTTAGCTCATAGGACTGCGAAACTCGGTCTACGGTCTTCGTTTCGAAATATTCATACTCGCAAAATAAAACCTTACTTTTACCCCTTCTACTACTATTAAAATTTGACGTGACCAAAAGTAACCATACACCTTTCCATTTAGAAAGTCAATTGGTTGGGGCTTTAAATATTCTACATGCAGAAATTGATCCGCATACCTGAAGTTTAAATCCCATATCGTTTATTACGAACAGTTTGAATGCTGTGATTTTTCACTTTTTTGTGAAATTTCACATATGTATTACTTTAAGAGTGGTTGGACAATGAATTTAAGTATAGCATAATTATTTAAAGCATTCTCTTTGATGGTTTGAATTAGACGAAGGAACTTACAATTTTCGATCAGTTGTTTCGGAAATTGTGATAAACACATAGTTTATTTAAATATTCTCATGGGAATCGGAATCTAACAACTCTGATTCTCCATCAGAATATTAGGTAAGTACATACCCATATGACAGCCAGAAGCAGCGAGAGTTGTGGTAATCCCAGTCTTTCCATACCTCATGACGTTCTGTTTCGTATGATTTCTGTGTACCACATCTATATAAAGTACAACAAACGCAGCTGGTTAAACACGATGTGCAGTGAGCTCGCACCTCACGTGCTTTTCACTCTGGGATTGATTTTCTTCCTTCTAATGTTACAACAGGATGTACAATGCGTCATAAATGACCTTCTGGTCATTTAACTTATCTAAGCAGCACATAGAAGCAGGATCTTTGTGATGTCGCGATGGTGCGAAAATTTGAAGCAGTAACGATGGTCGTCACTTTTGGAACAGTTTACTTTACCTGCTTCGTTGTTACTCTGCTAACGTGATCTCGTATCTCCTTCTGTTGTATCGTGCGCCAGCTGCTCCAGTGGTAGGGCTATGAGTACTTGCTAAGGGTATCCTGGATATAATGTGGACAACACCAGTTTAAATTGACTGAAAAACTTATTGTACCCTAATAATTGAGCTTTTGAAGTGATTTTCCGACCGCTTGAAGATAAAGAATGAAACATTATGAATCGTAGTAGTCGAAATTGTAACAACTGAATGATTATACCTGCTAACTTATGCAGTATCAATTTTACAGTTTAAAATAACTGTTTCCGCGATAAAAGAAACTAATAGCATAACTTGCCATAAGTGGCTAAAATGCTTATCGACGAGAACCTCTCGCAATAGCCGCGAAATATTGCTCACACAAGCGCGTCACTAGGCGCTTAAAGTCTCACACAAGCAGAACGTATAGTTGACGGTATCAGAGAGAGTAATGTGTGCACAACTGTGTGCAAGATCGAATGTAAGTAAGTACCAGTGCTAGTACAGAGTCAGAATAACTCTCTGTCCAAAATTACACACCTTTATTACTTTTAGTTCCGCTTAACGTTATGTTTCACGCGCACTCAATGCTTTTAAATCCTAAGTGTGTCTCTTCACTTTGTTACCAGTGGGATTGGCTAAAATCTCGGAAAACCTTTCACCTCCCTTTTTCGGAATTCTGGCCTACGTGACTGCAAACGTCCTGAGCTTATAACCTAACTGAATTCTCAGAATCTTTAAGTTAATAGGTTCTCTACTTTGGCTGTGGATAATGACTTTGGTTAACCTGACTTCCTAATTACCTTCGTCTTGCCGGACAAACATTTCAACTCAGTCTTATTACATTATACATTGATTTAATATACGGAAATTATTTATTGGGATTATTTATCTTACTATAATTTCTTTATTTAATTATTTCCATTTGCCGGTCAATAATTACGGTATTCACTTCCATGAACACTTAATACACTTTAGAGACCCTTGAATAAATCGAGCAGCTGGTTCAGGGGTAAGAATGAGGCTCACATTCAGGAGAAACCGGATTCGTCACCCGCCGACAGCCCACTCTGACCTTAGGTTTTACGTAGTTTTCCTGGTCGCTAGGCGAATGCTCGAGTTGTTCCTCTTCTACCACTAAATTCCTGTACCCATCATCTGTTTCAGGACTGAAGGAGCAGGTGACAATGTTCGACTTATTGCGGCTGCGGTGGAGATGCAGGTTGTGGAGATTCTTTTTTGCGTAGGTTGGGCAGCTCAGATAGGTTCCCCCTCCGGGTGTTCTTGGAGCAGGTTCCCCATCAGGGGGCCCCGGGTGGTTAGGATCTTGAGGGCGGGCTTGAGTGAAGTCGGGTATGTTCGAACTGGAAACGTTAGGGACCCCGATCATGTTTGCGCACGTCGTCTCCCGGATATGCTCGCTCTTAGAGTTCCTCCCCGCATCACTCCCTTCCAAGGCCAAGTTCGAAGCAAAAAGCGCCGTTTAAACCTAGTTTCGTAGGTCTCTCCGTAATATATACCTGTACCTTAATTTTGGTACTTGGGGTAATCAATAATTAAGGTTGTTAATGTTGTATAATAACGAGCGACGTAGCTTTAAGCAAAATAAGCTGCAGCAAATCACTCAAATGAGAGACAACAAAAAGATATAACAGGGCTGGCTCCGTAGCTCAGTTGTACAGCATTTCCTGCTGTGCGAGGGGTCCCGGGTTCGATTCCCGGCTGGAGTGGGAATTTCTTCCTAGCCAAGATTATTCCCTATCTTCCGCAGAGTCTGATAGTATGAATGAGAGTGTGAATGTGTGTGTGAAATGAAATGTGTGATTTAATAAAGAAATAACCTAGATTTTAGTAATCCAATGACAAGCGAATACTAGTTAACACCGTTGCCTAGGCAATAATATGTTCCAAAAGAAATGCCGCCGATAAGATCATTACAGTTAAAGGCTGAGTATAAATGGAACATAAATAAATATATAATATGTAACAATGAAATAGGGGTTAGATTTTTGTATCGTGTATGTTTGACTTATTAATTCAATTTAAAAAAGCCAGGAAAAGAGAAGCAAGAGATGCTAGAGGAATATAGTTCTAAAGCACAATCCTTGGCTCTTAAAACTTACAATCGAAAGGCTCTCCTTCAGAACCCCTGAAATAAGATATCAGTTCTTTATAATCAAAAATAAAACGACTAAGAGAAGCAAGGTTTTGAAACAGTGAAGGTACGCTAGAGTTACTTCGCTATCGGCAATGCAGCCTGTTGAAAGGTTGTTTACGATAAAAGGAAATTAAACTTTTCATCCAACATGACATAAAAATACAGGCTTATTTTACCGGGAGAATCATATATCATTTCCTGTGGGGCTAGGTCTCAACTAACTGCTAAATACGCTTATAAATTATTTTTAGAGCGTTTTACAAAATATTGAAACCCGATATTTTTGGACCTCTGGTTGTATCAAGCAACTACTATCCTGACATGTACGTCAGAGGTGATGCTTATCTCATATAAATCATCATAAAAATCATATTCGTCTAAAGTTCTAACAGTGTAAATGTGTGTAAGCTAATTCGAAAGTTAGTAATAGAAAATCGAGAGGGATGGCTCAGACTGTAACGTCCGTGGCCCGCATTCTGGAGGTCGTGAATTCGATTCCCTTGTCTGACCATCCTGACCTATGGATTTCTTGCAAGGGTTTACCCAGGTCGCTGGGCGAATGCTGGGAAGGATCATTAAGTCCCGCGAATTTTCTGTCCCTCCATTTTCACCTCTATTCTCATTTCACTTCACTTTTTATTTGCCTGGTCTCTTTCAGGGCTGGAAGTGTCGGCGGTAGGTCTTGGCGTGTGCATGGCAGGAGAAAAGGATGCTCTATGGAAACCTTCATCCTTCGCAATGGGTTTCCGAGGCTCCCATAGGGGAGGGGACAAGTACCTAAGCACTGGACCTATGAGTACTCAGAGCCCAGTTGAATCCCGGCAACCCGGGAGAACAAGCTCGCGGATTTTTTCCATCAGGGCGATACCTATTTTATAACCCGCCCTCCTGCCTAGTCGAGGTTGAGTCAGGAACACGTCCTTCACTCATCCCTTGCAAACAGGGACGGAAGTGGATACGCCACTTACGCGCGTCAGACCAATAGGGGAAAACCCTACTGGGGGAGACTACCGACGATCTCGGTGGGGGCACAGTACCTAGCTACCGTCTACCAGCTCTCCCTCATGGCTGGTGCCGGAGAACACCGGGGCGTCTGACAACCCCGCCTGGGCGGATAAATCAGCCAAGCGTACCCAATCACCCATGGGTATCGGGAACCACTGCCCCGCCAAGTCCAACCCAATCCGAACAACTCCCTTACGGGAGGGGCTCAAATGTTCGGCCCGGTGTTCTTCTAGTAACGTTAGAAGTACCACGAGTGCTAAGGGTCCGTAGCGCTCACAACACGGCAGCTAAAGGGGTCGGAACCCCCTCTACGGGGAGGGGGAGGGGAGCTGGCTGCACCAGTGCCCATCCGGGGAGTTTAAATCTTGAAATGCTAGGACCCTGCCCTCTGCCTATCGTGCTCCCTGGTCCGGCCGCCCTCTGTCTCCTCTCACCTCATCCCTTCCTCCCGAAGGCATAGGTACAAAAGACCTATGTAGGTCGACATACAAAGTCCCCTCCGCGTTAAATCCTAATCCTACTAACAGAACTTCAAAACCTTTGTTGATCGCAGTCTTGATAACGATAAAGGTGTTTTATCCCCGCCAAACTATGAGTTTATTGTCCTACATAACAAATTAATTCATGATTTTGCCTATTGATAATTTTCTTTAAAGTTGGTTCGACAAGTAAAAGAAATCTGCGTTGCATTCATAAGAATTTCTCTACTCTTCGTCTATAAAGCATTCTTACAAAAGCTTATTCTTCTATCTAAATACTTCTTTTTAATTTAGATAAACGTTCATTACATATTTACATACTTTGCTGTCGGTATAAGAAGGATGCAATATTCTAAAACGATAATAAAATTCTTAAAGGCTCTGTCACTGTGTGATGGCTTTGAAATGCCATGCTCTTTGCATACCACAAGAAACAAAATAAATCTGATGTGACACACTCACATGACTTTCTCTACCCTCTATCGATTATTAGTGGGTATGTAAACTAATCTCAGTAAAGCTTATTTTTCTGGCTGCTACATTTTAATCCAAATAAACCTTTGCAGTAATAGTACATTACACGTTTTATTATAGATACAAAGGGAACAGCGACAGTCAAATGTTTAAGAACTGGAGCTATATGTTGGCTTAAACTTCCATACCGTTTCCATGCAATCGCGAGAAACACATTGACAGGACTTTAAAAGAATGATCATGAACAATTCGAACCTTTAACAACGGATATCTCAATGGCATATGCCACAAAACGTTATTGGATATAACTTGTATGCTTTAAATAGATGTGCAACTTTTGTGTAGTATGTTTTCGTCTATGAAAGCTAATTAACGAAGCAGCCCGTTAGTTCAGCTGGTTAGACCGTCGTGCTAATAACGCAGTCGTGGGCTCGATCCCCGCACGGGCCAGTTTTTTTTTTCACCGGCAAATGTATTAACAAACACCGGGTTGTATACCTGAGTCCCAGCTCATTTTGTGAGGACTTCTTTTACATTTATAGTTTTTTCCTGCAAATCTTTTAAAAACCTGCACTAAAACCTCTTAGAATGAGAAATGACACTAATCATTTTCAAGTGGATGATATTAAAATTTCTACATCAATTACAGTGTGTTCGACGATTAGCAAATTGCTAATTGCTATACTGTAATGTTTACCAAACAGAGTGAAGAGTACTAGTTGGCCACGATACGATTAAGCTTGGAGGAGGGCGTCATTATTTTTGTTGATAATGCCTAACGTCATCAAGTCTAGAGAACAGAGGGGAGTGAGGGGCAGGGCAATAGGAGAAATGTAGTCACACAATAAAAACAGTAGATACTACATTTGCAGCCCTCAGCCTTACTAGTAAATATAACTCAGAAATGTGGATGTCTCTTTACGTGACTGTCCTTCCGATGCCCCGCCCACTGTTCCGTAACTACATAGTTCCTCTTCTCACCGAACGCACTCATAATGTGGCCGATTAGTATAAGTGCGCAATTATACTTGAACCAGGTTCTATCCCATATATGTAAAACTATCCCTTAAACGTTACCAGGGACATAGCTCTAAACGACACTAACTAGACAATTGGTAGAGTAGTTAACAGATATTAAAATTCCAAAATGTACTTAGAAATTTGTTGTGAAGGCAATCCACGTGGTTTTAGTCTTATATTGTAATAATATCCAATGTTTTGCTAATACATATTGAAACCAGGTTTGATAACAATTTAGAGGCCAAAAATGTTAAACACCAGACGTAGCTATACCGGACAACTATAGCTATAGCCATAGCCAACTGAGCCGAAACTTCAACGAAAGGACATGTTGGACTGGTTTTAATCAAACCACACAAAGAAGCAGGATTGGCGAAATTTCAAGAGTATTTCGTAATTGCGTTAACTTGCGAAATTGTCAATGACATGCCAGTAATAAATAGAAGAACACTGTATATCTCCTTCTCTACTTCACTAACGTTGACTTCATGTAAACATTGACCATTGACCAACTCCAAGACTGCTTTGATATGATTTTGCAAATCTAAATGTCTTTCCGAATTTCATTTGACATATAAATACAACATGAAATAATAATTCATTCTAGTTTTCATAGGCTACATTGGCTCTAGTTCCTAGAATGCAAGGGGTAATTATAAGATAGGATAGGATAGTTATATGTAGGGAGTCCCCAGCACTAGAGCCGAGCACCGCACATAGGTCATTGCAGACCCTTTGTGAGTTACGTGACCTCCGGGAGCACTGGGAGTAAGGAGTAACGTAGGAATGAAGGGGAACCCGAAAGGTGACCAAATCCGGAAGACGATAGGCGCTAGCATGGACGGGGTCGCTAACTATTCCAGAATAACACCAATCCTAACGCCGCCATGATCCTGCCAGCGCCATCAACCCGGGAGCCCCGGGAACGAGCTCGCCTCCAGGAAGGGCACTACCGAACATTCAAGCGCCAGAGACAAATCTTTACACAGCGAAAACTCCACCATTCAGCCACCGTCGTCGTCGAGTCTTACAACTATGAAACAGATGAAAGGAAATGATGGAGACAGGAAATGTTGGGCAGTAAGTTCATGTTAGAAGAGGAACCAACCCAGCATTTGCTTACAGACCGGAAAAGACTACGAAAAGCTCAGATTCAGAGTGGCCGACCCGACGGGAATCGAACCCGGGACCTCAAGAATGCAATCCTCACGCTTTACCGCGGAGATTGTGCAGAACACTGGAGTAAATTACTCCCATTATTGTTAAAAGCACTGTTGTGCATTTTATAACCATTTTATCAAAATGCATTTTATGAACTAATTAAATAAGAGAAATACAAGGTTTTCAGTTTCATAAAATAAACGTTAAGAGAAAATCTATACACTCTTATGTATATTTTATACACACTTTTTCCTGTTCTCGCTTATTTACTCTTCATTCTTTTAATGTTGTTCTTGTAAAACCAGTATATAACTACTAGTCGGCACGATATGAATGCGTGCGGTGGGAAGAGGAGCTAAATAGTTACGTAACAAGTAGAAGGCCATCGGAAGGACAGTCGGGTAAAGAACACATTTCCGAGTTACATTTACTAGCGAGGCTGAAGCCTGCAAATATAGTACTGTTTCCGTTGTGCAACTGTACATTCCCTACCGCCTTGCCCCTCACTCCTCTTATGATCCCCAGCCTTGATGACGTTACGGAGTGTCAACATAAACATTGCGCCCTCCTCCAAAAGCATTCATAACGTGGCCGACTAGTACCTGCTTATTGTCTTTGAAACTCAAGGTACTTCTGATCACTCATATTTTGAAGGCTGATGCTTGTTCTTTGAATAAAATTCTCTTATTTGCTATTTTAATGATGTGCAAAGCATTCCTGATGCTGGAATGTAGCTCAGTAAATAAAATTATACAATCCAACGCTTGATTATTTCCTTTATATTTGTCAAATACTTAATTTACACATAACTGCAAGTGACCCCGCTGCCTTTACCAAATGAGTGTTTTGTAATTACTTTAGACCAAAGAATATCAATTTACTCCAAAAGGATCCTAAAGGGAAAAACAAAAACAGTAAATAAGAATAAAAGCCTGATGTGTGACATTCATATGCTCTTATCCACCCTGGACAGTTTATTTTTATATGTCGCCTGCAACCTATTCTTTAAAAAGCGTTATTTTTCTGACCTACTATTAATCCAGAGAAAAGTTTGGCTTCATTACACTTCTCGTTGTAGATACAAGAGGATACAGCAACGAAACGATAGTCAAATCTTTAAAAAGCGGGTCGCCATATGCTAGCTTTGAAATTCCATTTTTGCATGACTAGCACTTACGAAATGTATCAGGAAGTAATGGAAAATTCAAACCAATAGCAGTGAATCTCTTGGAATTGGCTAATGCCACAAATAAGTTAAACAGTCGTAAATTCTGTACCTTAACGAGATCTTCATGTTTTGTGTAGTAGATAAGCCTTTATCTTTCTCTTACAATTTACCAGTTACACAAAATTATACAAAAATCATTGAGAATGAAGAGGACTTCACTGGCAATTCCCGGAAAATTCAAGATATACATTTTATTGATTAAACGGATGTCTTAAACATGAGGTATTCTAAGAAAAAATAAAAATTAATAAAAAAGACATTAACAGTGGTAGTTTGGGGTAAAAGAATATCCTGTTTCGTGCTATCTTGATATCGAACTAAGTGGTATAGAAAGAAAAAGCCCACTCTGTCATGTGCTTTACAGTTTATTGGCCACTGGACACTACCATTAAAATGCCTATTGAAGTATTTTCCGTATTGGTTTTTTAAAGTGGGCCTTGTGTATCCTTCCCAACCATTTTTTTTCAAGTGCGCCTGAATGAAGAAACTCATTTACTCAACGTTGTGCACACACTACAATAAGTTGTCCAGTTAGCAGAAGTTCCAGAAGTGGTCTCTGTAAACTGAAAAGGCACTACTTACAAAATAATCTTTAATTCGTAAGTTTTAAATTATGTTATTACCAAAAAGCAATCCTCGACGACAGTTGGGCACTCGGTCAATAACTCAACAGCTTTGTATTCTGCCACAAATCTCAGTGGAACTGTATAGAGGACACATATAAATTAACAAGGTGTTTTCTGCATTCAGAGTAACTTTTATGACTTGGGTTTAAGCGACCAGCGTCCTAACTTCGCGAAACGAGGCCATTCTGCGGAAAAAGCCTAAGGAGAAAACGCTGCCATAAGTATAAAAGCAAAGAGACCGCCTGTCGCCTAGTATATTGCGTCAGTAAATTATAGCTGATCATAAAATATCCCTATATTTTATACCAATCTTTCCCCTTTGCAAATCTGAATACTTAAAAAAGGAAAACATAAATGATTCTTAGCCTCAAGATCCTAAACAATGGTATCTTGGAATTAATTGCTTTTCCGCACAAGTCGTGTGTAGGACAAGGTTGGAAAGGTAGAATCAGACGACTAAAGAATTAAATGCCATAGCCGGGATTTGAACCACGGATCTTCCGGTTTCCGTAATCAGCTGAGCTACCATGATAACATGCCAGTACGACATTAAATTCCCCAAATGACTCCCATTTTCTCCGATAAAGCACAAGTAGATCTCAAATTCTTTTGAGATGCCACACCCCAATGGCAGCAATCATCAATGGAGTTTGCATGTCGCACCGGAATATTGCCATGGTAGCTCAGTTGGTTATAGAAACTGGACGGAAACCAAAAGATCCGTGATTCAAATCCAAGCTATGGCATTACATTTTTCAGCTCTGATTCTACCTTGTCCTACTTCTGTGGAAAAACAATTAATTCCATTGATCGGCCTAATAGTTGGTTAAACAATCAAGCCGGTAACTTAAAGCACTTAAGGCATTGTAAGTCGCCATTGGGGTGTGTCATCTCAAAAATAATTGGAGATCTTAATGTCGTGCCGGTATGTTGCCATGGTAGCTCAGTTTGGTTAGAGCAGCAGGACGAAAGTCCGAAGATCCATGGTTCAAATTTTAACTATGGCATTGAATTTTTCAGTCGTCTGATTTGACTTTTCCAATGGTATCTTTATTTCTTAGACCTTCCATGAACGGTTCAGCCCCTATATCGCCAGCAGTGCTTTTTTATGGATATCTCGTGTTTGTTACACCAGGGGGGTGGCGATCGTAATTATGCAGATATCATTTCATTACTGACTTCTGCTTGCCGGAAGAGAGACTTTGTCCTTGTCAGCTTCGTGGTTAACTTCGAAAAACTATCTGATTGAAGCAGTTTTTCTCTTGCGTACGAGGACCAGAAATCTCTACTTGAGATCTAAATCGTACATATCCATGCTTTATAGAGGGTATTGAAGCAACATACACTACTAGACACCGACAAACTAATACGATAACTCATTAACGTAATAAGATATCTAATTCACAGCTTCTCAGCATCAACACATTAATAATTTCTTTCTTTAATATTTTTGTTCTAAGTTTTATGTGTTATGTATTTTTTTGCTAATATTGTACGCATAATAATTAAGAGGATGTTAAAAACACATATATTCATAATGTACACATAGTAGAGAACAAGTATATAACGTTATAACAAATAATATATATGTGTGTGTGTAACATAAACTGTTATTGGATAGTAGCACCAATAGGTACATTGATACATGCCTATAATTCAAATACGTATGTTAAGAAAACGGTTGGAGGGAACGCTAACAAAAGCTTGTCAGTGTTCGAGCAGGAAGGCCGTGTATAGGCTCGTCACTAAATAGACGCTAAAACTACGTATTTAAAGTCTACCAGGTATACATATTTTAACATAACAAAGGTGATAGTGAAATTTTAATAGCGTATGTGGTTTATCTAAAATACAAGTTAAATAATTAACAGAATACGTGTATGCACAATATTCTAACCTTCTCGATACCTAACCCTGACAAGACACAAGTGCTCTCCGACACAAATACAGCAGCCGTGGCATAATTATAAAATAATAATTACAACATACTAACACACAAGACTACAGATACACGATCATCAGATTCCAGTCTACGAAACCTCAAGATACATCACAAGAGTATGGCATCAAGACGATCTACAGGTACGTAATACAGTGGCCATCATCATCAACGTAGTGGGGGCCTACCAAGGAGAAACCGCTAAAGTATTACTTGCGTTTTGAGAACAATTTTCTATCAATTGGCATTTAATAACATTTCAAATGCATTTAAGATAATTTTCCTTACTGTCAAGTAAGACAAATCCAATGTGAAGGAAGCAATTGATTGTTAATGAAGGGGTCTCAAAACGTGCATTTCCGGTGACATATCGGTATCGAATTTTTGGGTAGAATGCAACACCTCCACCTACTAGATAGGTGATAAAGTAAAAAATTCCGTGTATGTGTGTGTGTGTGTGTGTGTGTGTCTGAACAGTATAACTCAAAAACGAAATGTCGGATAAAGATGCAACACGGTTTCCAAGAAAATCTCCCAAACCTAAGCTACATTTTACATAGAACATTTTCGAAATTTTTTATTTTCTGAAAAAAAAATTTCTAACGATTTCTATTAAACTGTCATATATTAAAGATATTTGTATAAAGAATAAAATGTATACCTTGAATTTTCTGAGAATAGCTTGCCAAGTGCTTTCCATTCGGAAGGAAATTTATATAATCTTTCATAACTGGCATGCGTTAAGTGACAGACGAAAACGTACCACGAAAGAAAAAGTATATCCCTCTAAAACAGACTATTTATTCCAAATAACCTCTTTTGTGGCATCAGCCACCTTCGGGATATCCGTTTTTAGCTAATCGAATTGTTCAATACTTATTCTTTAAAGTCCTGTCCATTTTCAGTTGTTTCTCGCGATTGAATGGAAACAGTATGGAATTCTTAAGCCAGCATATAGCGTCCAGATCTCAAACATTTGACTATTGCTGCTTCTCTTTACCTATAACAAAATGTCTAGTGTAGCTTCATCTCGATTAAAATGAAGTAAAGGGGGAAAAAAGGTTCATAAGAATAATGGAGGGTACAGAAAGTCATGAGAATGTAACACATATTTTTTATTTGTTGGTTTGTTGCCGGTGTTTTTGACAAATAACGGTTTTTACCCCTCTTTCTGTTTTCCCTTCTTTTATTCTTGTGTTCCTTGTTAACAATGTCACCCTTGTCTTTTTATCAGCAACTTTCCCTCTACTGAACTTAGTCGATATATGAACTCTACCAGATATAAACTGAGGACAAATAAAACAGATCTCGGATACAGAATCCTAGAAGAAAAAGTGGTCATTTAAGTGACTTGATTCACTGACGCGATAACACTTATCGTAGAAGTCCCTTTTAACAGTGCTTGAAAACGTTTCGATCTTATATCGCAAACACAACCATTCACGTGCAATCGACTTGGCAAAAGTATCATTACCCATGCTGTTATCTATAATTGCTTAGCTGTTTCCTTAGAGACATTCACAAGATGTGCAGTCGATAACCTGAAAAGAGCACTATGAACCACTACATCTGTTAGTGAGCGACTAGAAATAATGAGAAACTAAACGAGCGGGACGGATCAGCAGTTTCGTCTATGGCGCGCATTCATTAGGATTCGATTCCCGTGGCCGACCTTCTTGACCCATGAGTTTTTTCTGGGGTTTTCCCGAGTCGCCAGGCGAAAGCTGGGAAGGATTCTCATATCCTCCGAATTTCCTATCCCTCCATTTGATCTCCATTCTCATTTCACTTCATCTTTCATCCATTAGTCTATTTCAGGGTCGGAAGTGTCGGCGATGGTATTTCGGTGCAGTGTGATAGGGGAAAAGGATGCTCTTAATGACTCTCTGCGTCCCTTGGCTTTCGGTTGGCTGCTGGGAGTATTCGAACCCCCTTGAGGGGCTTTGGACCCCTTCTTTGCGGGATGGGTTCCCCGTTCTGCCTGCGTGTCTACCAGGGAGTCTCTCTCTGGAAAATTAGGGACCCTGCCATTCCTGTGTCGTCACTCGTGGTTCCGGCTGTCCGGTGTCTCCTCTCGCCTCACCCTTCCTCCCGGGGACCCCTTCTTGTGGGGCGTAGGTACAATATCCCCTATGTTGATCAGTGTCGAGTCCCCTCCGTAGCCAATCCACTCCAGTCCAATCCAATGAGGACCTAAACTTCTGCCGCAATGGTTGTGCTTCTCGACCAGAAATCCGTACTTCCTAAATAATATTTAACCAAGTTAAATGGTATGAAACTCGGCTTTTGCAGGTAGCCGCATACAGGGAGCTCAAAGGTTATATTACTGTCTTTTTTGTACTTCTTGTTTAAAGGAAAGTGACTCAAACTCTCCTATTTTAAATGGAAGATAAAACAGTTATATACTGCGTGGTCCACACAAGCCGTCCTTAGTTTAAAGCTACTTTATACCGAATAGAGCGGATACCAAAAAGTTTGTCTAACAAGAACTGCAAAGGAGACCTACACTGTCTCTTCGAACAGCAGTGATACGGCAACTTCTTTTGCACCTGTATATGCGGGAAACATAAAACTGCAAAGGCCGGCTTGTTTGGGCAACTTGGTATATTGAGACGTAGCGGCTATGGCCCAAGTTTATCGGGAGGTCGGTGCCATGCAGCCGGAGATAAACAAAGATAACTTGCGCTCTCGCCAGGCGTAAACTTATAACTGCTATCGCCAGATGACCAGAATGTTCTGGAAGTTTCTTTCACCCCGCCTCTAAAACGTGTGTCCACGTGTCCAGAAGGTGTTCTAGAATGTCCTGTAGAAGATTTCATTTGGATATATAAGCGACCGCTCTCACGAGAGGAGTGAGTTGCATCGATCACAGAGTTAGCGAGTGTGATTCTGGTGCGTCATAAAGTACTGTTCTCCTAGGGAGTTTGTGACGACTGCTGTAACGTGTAGTGAATGTTTCTCCCGCGAGATATTGGAGAAGTCTTTTGTTCGACTCCCCGGCAAGTGAACCGTCCGGAAGAATTGCCTAAGTCGTGCGTGTTTCATCACGCCGCCGCTACGTCAAGAAGGAAAGAAGTGAGAGGAAACTGAATGAGTTCACATTAGTGAAGTGATAGTGTGAACTAAGTGAAGTTCCAGCATAGTTGAACTAGATAAAACAATGAAGTGACATAGAGAACTTAGAAAAATGACAGTTGGGATACTGGACAAAGTCATATAATTTACCACATACACACATTTGTGTGAGTGTGGTGAAAGAAGAAAATTGTTCTACTGAAATGTAAAGAAATACAAGCAAATTCCAACATTTCGGGGTTACTCCTTCATCAGTGTTAAAAAAGATTAAAAAAAACACAAAATAAAATGCGCTTGAATGGTCGCCTGGTGATTATCAAGTGTAATCCAATTGCTAAAGCATGGTTAAATGCTCTCTATGATCAATAGATACATTGTCAAGCAGTTGGGGCTAAGGACTTGAACACAGAATTTAAGCATCTGGCCATTTTGTTTTTGCTATTACTTTTTCTATCACCTACCTATAGCTAGTGGAGAGAGGAACTATTGCATTCCACTGAAAATTCCATCTGGATATTTCACCTGGAATACAGTCTGAGGTACAACGAGACCCTCCCCTCTCAATTAAAAAAAAAGATAAAAATAGAGACTGGCTTGTGCGTATGCGCGCACGATGTTTATAAATGGCATGGTTTAAAAAATCAAAAGTCAGGTAAATACTAAGTTTATTGTAAAAGTTCAGCATCTTCCCACAATTTTTAAAGAAAATTCCCCCATCCCGAACCTATGCTTTATATGAAAACTTCTCATTTATTCTTCACTTTCTCAAAACTGACTAACTCTTTTGATTGAAATACCGTAAGTGAAAATGTTTGCATTACTAATAAAACTCATATCTCGAATTTTCTTTGTATAGCTTGAAGACCTCTTCATGCAACGTGAAAGATGAATCACATACTTTTGTATATTAGCATTTAAGTTTCTTCATTCTGAATGAATTTCCTATAATTTTGCATAAGATATAAACCAAACGAGAAGTTTAGATCTGGTTAAAGCCCACAATTTATTTCGTATATTTTTTGTGACAACCTTTTCAGAGATACTTGTAGCTAGTGGTTAGAATTTTCCAATTCCTTTCATGCAGTTTTGAAGCGTCTGTTTCTTGCGATGCAAATTTTGTGGAATTCCTAAACCAGCTTATAGGGACCCGCTTTATAAAAATGTCACTATTGCTTCATCCTCCTGTTTCTTGTGGTTTCCTCATAATTTATAAACGACATAAAATAAAGGGTAATGTAGAAAAAGTCATATAAAGATGAATTTAACTTCATTTGAATGCTTAACTTAATAGGACAATCATATAGAACAATAGCGTTTGCATAATCATATTTATTGCTGGAATAAAGCTGAAACAATTTTAGTTTTCTAGGAATTTTACTTTTAAAATAGAATACAAAAGTATATTATTACATTAAAAATCTTTTGTCCACCCTTTCAGTTTTCATAGCAAGAGGACATTAATTTAAAAGGATACAAAAGCATATAGAAAGCTTCCTGAAAAATTAGAGATGATTAAAATGAGAGGTTTTTACTACTTTTGGCTAACAACCAGTCAAAACGCATCCTGCAGTGTCAACATCATAGTGGCCGAAATAACATGTATCATGTCGCGGTTTGCTCTTGGCGCTGTCGCATCTGTAGTATTTGTGGCAATCTTCTGGGTCGGGAAAGGTACCTTGAGCGGTGCAGTGGAACACTCCAATTGTTGTGCTACCTGGGGTGGTTGTAGTGGGCTCCGGAGTAGTTGTAGTAGTAGGCGTTGTAGTAGTTGTGGTTGTGGTGGTTGTTGGCTCGGTGGTGGTTGTGGTGGTGGTTGTTGGCTCGGTGGTGGTTGTGGTGGTGGTTGTTGGCTCAGTAGTGGTTGTAGTAGTCGTTGTGGGCTCAGTAGTGGTTGTTGGTTCAGTGGTCGTTGTAGTAGTGGTTGTTGTTGGCTCAGTGGTCGTTGTAGTTGTTGGTTCTGTGGTTGTGGTTACAGTAGTAGTTGTTGGCACAGTAGTGGTTGTCGTGGTGGTTGTTGGCTGAGTAGTCGATGCAGTAGTTGTGGTAGGCTCAGTAGTCGTAGTGGTTGTCGTGGTGGTTGTTGGCTGAGTAGTCGATGTAGTAGTTGTGGTAGGCTCAGTAGTCGTAGTGGTTGTCGTGGTGGTTGTTGGCTGAGTAGTCGTTGTAGTAGTTGTTGTCGAACTTAGAGTAGTGGCTGTAGCACTAGTTGTAGTTGCCCCTGTTACAACTGTTGAGGTGGAAGATGTGCTTAGTTCTTGTTTGCTCCTGCACACGAAGTTATCAGCGTCAAAGGCTTCATTCACTGCACATCTGAACAATTTTGGCTGCAGTCCTCTTCCACTCACATTCACGCAACTGTAATATATGTTAGGATTGGCCTCTAGGGATCCTGTCTGTAGCAGCTCCTCGCATGGTGGTACCGGTCTGCGCACACATATAAGGTCATCATCATCTTCTAAGTCACACTCTTCCGTCTCGGCGTTGAAAGCGCTGCCCCTTGGACAGAAGTATTGTTTACCGTAGTCATACTCGACGACAGGATCCGAGCTCTTTGGTGGAGATCCACAGCTGTAATAAACGTTGCAGTCAAAGGGGTCTGGGAATATACCTTCGTTGTGACATCGGAACTTTATACCACCGTAGCATTCTCCTACGCGCTGCGTGCACCTTGCTGTCAAATGACTGCAGCCTTCATCAGCTTCGCACGTGTCTACCTGTAGTTGTTGGTATGACGATGTCCCGTTCTCGTACTCGTGTAACACACATATCGACACCTGGTTACAACTGGAACACATGGGGCCAGGCTGAGTACATTCCCATGTGACGTTCTGGTATACTCCTGAGTACCATCGGCGAGTCAGTGATCGTCCATTCACCACTACAGTCTGCAACCATAAACAGTTTCATTGTTTCTAAACCGATGTTAATCTATTGATGCGTAACACATTTTAAAAACATAATGGATTAGGGAAACACTGCTTCGATATTTTAGGCGTGGTTTAGAGTATCTTGTATTTTAATCATAGTGTACGCGCAGTATATGAACCCAATTACGTGCAGTAGAGAACTGATCTGTGAAGTTTCCAAAACTCAAAGTATTCCAAAGTGTTTTGACATAACTTGTGTCTGTATAAGGAATCGTGGTTGCAACGTTTGGTGCATTTATGCTAAGTTGTTCCTAGACTACGCATTTTAAAATACAAGTTCAAACTGGAAAGTAGAATCAGACTGAAAAATTCAATGCCATAGCTGGGATTTGAACCACGGATCTTCCGGTTTCCGTTGCTCTAACTAAATGAGCTACCACAGCAGCATGCCATTAAATTACCTAACTTACTCGCATTTTTCCCCGTTAACCCCAAGGAGATCTCAAATTAATTTTGAGGTGACACACCCCATTGGCGACTTACAATACCGTAAGTACTTTAAGTCCTGGTTTCATAGTTTAACAAACTATTAGGTCAATCAATGATAACTAATTGCAATTAATGGTCAGAGTCACTTGGTTAGAGCAACCGGATGGAAACCGGAAGATTCATGGTTCAAATCCTGGCTTTGGCATTGAACTTTTAAGCTTGACTCTGCCTTCCAACCTTATCCTACACATGGCTTGTGTGAAAGCATAATTAATTACCAGGTTAGGCTATTTTACAAAAAATGGTTCTTAGGATGCAATTTTAATAATTTTTAAAGAATATTTCACATTCATGTTCCTTATTGGACTAGAAAATAATTTTCCTAATAAATATGTTATTAAATTACTTGGTATTAATAAAAATAATTTTTGTTTAATTGTGAGTTTCAACTTTTGAGAAAATATGTACTTAACAAATCTGTATGAGCTTGGTGACATTTATCTTATATTAAAAGCTGTCGGCAAGTTTCAGTTAGCATATTTTAGGGAAACTATTTTTGAAATTTCACTTTGATAGCTTAAAAATTACATGTTGAGTATTTTAAAATGCTGAAAAATGTATAAATTATTACAACAGAGAAAAACGCAGCGCAAAATATGTCCATAAAAGCTGAGCTGATATTCTGTTTTTGTAATTTTTTTAAATAGAGTATATCTTAGCTTAAAATAAATAATTTAGAAGCTGATTAGCATATGTGTAGCTAATTTTACAAAAACGCTTCTAGAAATTTTTGAGAAAAAAAAGTGAGGAATATCAGACACCTCAAACGAATAAGCCACAAATAATTCTCTCCGCTTAGGATTATTTAAATCGACACTTAACTCTCATTTTCGCTCCAATTACAAAAAATATTTACACGAAAATATTCCGAGAACGTAATAATAAGTCAACACGCATAAATTGTAATTTTTTATCATTTTTTACCAATTTCCACCTATCAGTTCGTTTAGTACAAAAAGGGCGAAACGCAAGGGTTCGGCAGGAGAAAAATTCTAGATCCGGAACCAAGCAAGCGATGTTCCATATTATGCTCCAAACTATCATCGCTATAGCTGTGTGATTAAAGATAAAGATCTGATCACTATATGCAATTTATATTTTCGTATAATAGGATATTAACGAACAACATGAAATATATAGAGATGCCTTAGAAATTAATTTGAGGTAGTAAACCGGCGTCAAAACTTTTAAGTGTACATGTTAGGACTTCAGATAAAGCACGCAACACTGGAAAAATATTAGAATTGCGACGTTGTTTTTAATTCTGTATTTATATTCGACAGTTTGGGGAAAATAGCTGTGTGTGAATGACTTTAAGAGCATACATTTTGTGACTCTAAATTCTAGTAATTAGACTGTTAGAGAGAGCTCTCTTCGATTAAGCTGTTTGGCGAGGGAATCTGCAAGCAATCTTAACTCCAAATATAGCTACTCTAAATTATTCTGCAGAAAATAACTTTTTCGTGGTTATCATGGTAATGTCAGCATAAAAAAAATATGTGTTACACTCACATGGTTTTATCTAACCATTATAACTTTTTTGTATTCCTTATAAGTTACAGTATTCATACAAAAACTGACTCTTTTCAGATAGCGTTATTTAGATGCAGTTTTGGCTAGAAATAATTTCAAATTAAGCAGTATGCACTTTGTTCCATGTACAATATAGCTGTTTGCATATAACTCACATTTTTTTTCTGCAAACGAACCCCTATATTTTAAGATATCATAGGTCAGTTCAAACTGGAAAACTTAAAAGTGCAAAAAAATAGTTACAAATGGCTAATGCTACAGATACTGTTATTTGACATAAATAGTTTTGCTCTACATTTTGTGGAGTAAGCTTTGTATATCCCTTATGGTTTACCAATATTATACAAAATTATACAAAATAAATTCAGAATGAGTAAGACTTACTTGACTATTCACAGAAAATTAAATATTTACAAGTTATTAGTCATACAGTAGCGTGTATGTGTGTGCATTGTCGCGTCGGACACATTATTGTTTTATAGCGACGACATTGTTGGGTATAATCATTTCGATTGTGGTTTAAATTTCGTCTGACGCAGCATCTCTCTCCCCACCTCCTGGCCGACTAGCTTCTTTGTTCTAGTAGCGTCAGTCTAGTAGAGTCAGTCTTGTGTGTGTCTTCAGGGCGAGTGGTTGTATGTAAGAATGCGTGTTTTTCGTGTGAGTGCGGAGCATCTCCCTCCAGTGTTTGTCTGTAATCTGTTGTGAACGATGAGTGACACCAAGATAACTATGTAATAAACCACAGTAAAAGTGAAATTAAGTGTATTTTGTTATGAATATCCCACGCCTGCTTTAAATTTGTGCAGCTAAGTTTCTGGTACTCTCGTTGCCACTGATGCTATACTCCCCAACGTTTATGCCAGGGTAATGAATTCAATATCTAGCTGCAAAACCTTTTGTCCTCACCACGGTAGATAATACAGATATCTTAAATATATGCTATTTTAACCAAGATCTTTCCAACCATTTTTAAGAAAATAAAGAGTAATAAAAAATGTCTATTTAAAGAGTAACTTGGAAGGGGGGATTTTCTGGAAAAACATTCGAGTCACATCCTAAAAAGATGTAGAAATTAAATATGAATTTGTCTAAAATGCTTCTCTGGCTTCAGAGGACCCCAAAACCTGCATTTCTTGCAGCATTTCTATATCGAATTTTTGGGTGGAATGCAATACTTTCTCTCCCTATCGTAGATAACAGGGGAAAAAAACAAAAAGTATTGTTTCTGAAAAAGTGACAAAAATATTTTATCTACTATTGTAACGAAAATGCACGATTAGTATGTTCAGCTAATCATTACCTTATCGTTTGTTTTTAAAGCGTATTTCACGTTTTATATGTTTTGCGTTTTATGCGCGTTATGCGTGTTTTATAAGAGTATGGCGATTAGCTTTCGTTCCTTGGAAACGGTAAATATAATTAAATTAAATTTACTGAATGTTTCAGGAAGTATATTGTATATCTAAAGATACATGTTCGGCTGCTTCTATGATTGCAGCTGGTGGAGGTCAAATCCATCTTCTTTCCTCATTTTCACTTTTTAAAGCGAGAAAGGGAGATCTAAAATGGGCACTACAGCAACGACGTTTCTTGATTTCTCTTGTTACCAACAAACTGTTCCTCAGTCATATAAATGTAAAGAATTAAGCAGGCCTGTGGACGAGTCGAATAGGCTACAATTTATAATACGACGGTATTTTATAAGTAAGGTCCGTTTTGCAATGAAGTATGTTTTGATAGTTTGCTTTTTGCCCAAGCCTTCAAACCTTACACTACTTTGTGGCAGTATTTTATATCACAACAATGTAAATGCCAGAGTGATTATAGTGTAAATAAGCATTATTGTATGACAATGATTTGAGATGTTTGTTAATTATAAACATTGTTAGGAAATAAGTTTACACGGCCTCACTGAAACTGCAATAGGAGCGGATAACAATGAAACAAGGGGGTGAGTTGTTTATCAATTAGAAGAGACAAACAAATGACGTCAGATTAGCGCGCTTTTCTTAGAAATGGAGGGAATATCTTCCCTAGAGCATTTGTGTTCGTAATTTTGATTGGATATAAAAATAGACGCTAATGTTGGCGCGCTTTATTAACCAACAGCAGCTCTGTTATAATCTTTAGGCATATCGGGGTGAGGGAGTATAAAAAAGCTAAAGCCAGAGACGGGTATCGTGCAGTTCAACAGAATCATCCACGAGTTATACGTCGCGCAATTCTACAGAATCTCTCGCGTCGTAAAGTTAGTTATAAATGTGAAATACGCGAATTAATAATGTGCAGCAAATAAGTGATTGTAGTAACATAAAAAAATATAACAGTTTCAGTCGGGCGTGTATCAAGAATAATTATGTGAAATGAATAAAGTGTGACGGCAATAAAAGCGTAAAAACAAATTCTTTTATCAGTGTTATCTTTCAGTAATAAATCCTTTCCGTTTACACACCCTGTTTAAGAGATATGCTCGACTGATAATAGCTAGCCGGAGGACAAAGAACCCAAAATGCAAAATAATAAAACAATAACAGGCGCTCAGCAAAAGATAACACGACGATACCGCGACAACTTTTCTACCAGTTATCAATGTTTTCGAGAGTTTGTCTTATTGTAGCATACGTTTCTCAAAACATCGATACAGACTTCCTCCACCAGCCCATCTAGGAAACGTGTATCTGTTTCTGGAGTTAAATTTGTCTGTATTAAAAATGGCCTGTGATAATCTCTTAGGGAACATATACGGTACAGGTAGGAAAGCTTTTTGAAGGAATAAATACGGACGTCTGTTTTTGGCTAACATCACATTAACTTACAGATTCACAATTGTTTTCTTGCAGCTACCCTGTAATGAAATTTCTGACTTCTGAACCACTAGTTTGAATCCCCCTCCTGAAACAAACGATATCTATACCAATAACGCAATTTCTTCTGCCAAAATGCATCTCAGAAACTGTACAATTATTTTATGGATTGGCAGCGAACTTCTATTAAGGGCCACTAAAATTATTCTACAGCAGAATGAGAGTTTAATTGAATGTGAAAATTATGTGGACAGAAAGTTTAAAGTGTATACATTGGAATAAAAATTATTTGAACAAAATATTTAGTAGTTCTTATTTTATTGCACAACGGACTATACTTTAAAAATCTGATGTGTTACATTCACATAACTTTCCCTACCCTCTTTCGTTTATTAGGGGGTATACAAATTATCTGTTCTTACGAAAGTTTATTTTTCTTTCTACTTCATTCTACACTAGACAAACCTTTGCAGAAATAGCTACTTTACACATTTCGTTAGAATACAAAAGAGAACAGTGATATTCAAATATTTAAGAATCTATACGCAAACCTTAAAATTCCATACTCTTTCCATTCAATCGCCAGAAACAACTAATACTCGATGGAACTTAAAAAACGATGACAAAGTGTTCAGCAAATCGAACCATTAATAACGGTTTAATATTAGAAATGGTTGATGCCACAAAAAAACTTATTTGAAATAAATTGCGTGTTTTAAAGAGATCTACATTTTTATGTAGTACGTTTTCGTCTGTTTACCAGTAAGTAGTATACAAGATTATACAAAATTCCTTCCGAATAAAGAAGACTTCACAGAAAATTCAAGATACACATTTTGATTATCATGTAAATATCTTTAATATATGGTATTTTGGTCAAAATCGTTAGAGCCAGTTTTAGCACAATAGACAATTTCGAAAAATTTTCTATGTAAAGGGTAGTTTTGGGCAGGGGAATTTTCTTGTCCCGTTTTTGTAAGATACTGAACCTAAATACCAAGTTTGGTATTTATCCGACAGTTTGTTTTTGAGTTATGCAGTTCACAAACACACACACACACACACACACACACACACACACACGGATCTTTATCTAAGAATCTGATATGTTGTTCTCACATGACTTTCTTTACTCTTTTAAAAAGTATTTTTACAAATGGAATTAATTGTTCTTCCACACAAGCCGTGTGTTGGACAAGGTTGGAAAGGCAGAATCAGACGACTGAAAAATCCAATGTCATAGCCGAGATTTGAACCACGGATCTCCCGGTCTTCGTCTGATTGCTCTAACCACTGAGCATGGCAATATGCCGGCACGACATTAAATTCCCCAACTGATTTGCATTTTTCCCGGTAAAATGGTAGCGAATCAGTTGGGGAATTTAATGTCATGTTGCCATGGTAGCTCAGTGGTTAGAGCAACCGGACGTAGACTGGCAGATTTGTGGTTCAAATCCCGCCTATGGCATTGAATTTTTCAGTCGTCTGATTCTATTTTTACAAATGCTTAATCTCCACCTACTTCAAGTTAATCGAGATAAGGATTTGCAGAAATTATCTCATTGTTAATTTTCCTGTAGAGAATATAGAAATATAGTAAGCTTTAAGCGATAGTCACATGTTTTAAGAGCTGGACGCTATGTAGAACATATCACTCTCTTTGCATGTACAGCAAAAAAATAATAATAATAATACTAATAATAATAATAATAATAATAATAATAAATAAACAAATTCCCATTTGAGAAAAAGTATGTATTGGAAAATTCAGACAAATAATAAATCGTTCACTCGACATAAAAAAAAAATACATGTAACAAATTGTGTGTTTAAACGGAATCTGTATTTTTCGTGTAGTAAATTTTGTCTTTCTCTGTCGGTTTACTACAAATGCAAAAGTCATTCAGAATGAAGAGGACTTTTGGGGACATTCCCAGAAAATTCAAGATAAACATTTAATTTGCCACAAAAATATCTTAAACATGTAATATTTTAATCAAAATCGTTAGTCAGTTTTGAGAAAATCAAAATGTTCTAAAAATGTTTCATGTAAAGGGTAGTCTCGGGTGGGGGGGGGGGAATTTCTCGAAAATCTTCGTGTCACTCTTTTGATGGTACTTAAATGCCAAGTTTGATTTTGAACCGATTTTTCGTTTTTGGGTTATGTTGTTCTCGGACCCACATACACGGACCTTTTTGGATTCAGTGGCCACAAAACATGTATTTCAGGTGAAATCTCGATATCAAACTTTTGGGTGGAATGCAATACCTTCTTTACCTACTAGATATGTGGTAAGGAACTAAAAACATCTATCCTACTTTTATTTCCTGAATTTTGAAAATAAATGTCGTTAAATATACGTAATGTAGATAAAATATTGCAGTAAACACGTTACAAAATAAGCTTCATTAACTAGGGGTCTAATAACACTCACTTCTGTCGTGTTTTAAATTGACCCCACTCGTTACAGAAGTAAAGCTTCAGTAACGAATGTTAAGACCCAGGAATTACTGAATCTTGTTTCTGTAATGTACTTCAAAATTTTGTTTACCTTTCGTAGTAAAAATGCAATGTCGTCAATGATGTGCCCCTATAAATAACTGCTCAAAATTATAGTTCAGTCTGTTTGTTCATGGTTTCCAGGGAACGAAGACAAAGTATTATATCCTTATAAAACGCAAAATACTTTTATAAAACGAAAAACGCAGTCGAGTGATCTTGTTCTGGCTTCTCAACTCAGAGGTCCCGGGCTCGACTCCCGGCTGGGGCGGTGGGCATTGTCGTTAATTAGAATCTCTCCTACACTCCTAGTTCTGGAACTATGCACGTGGGAGTGAATATGAGTGTGTTTCAAATTAGTAATGATTAAACCCCAACGTTAAAAGAACCTACAGTCAACGAGTTGTTCTCAAGTCAAAGCTTCCGTATGATCATTGAAGTTGAGGGCTGTACAAATGAAACAAAGCACAAAATAAACAGAAAACGTAAAACGTAAAGAATTAACCAGAATATGCACAACCAACCTTGAGACTACCGCTGGATAACACCCCTTGTACACATTCCATGTGATTTTGTATAATCATGTTTAGTAAAACTATTGTAGGTATTACTGCTGAGTGCATAACGTTTTCAGATTGGGAAGAAAGAAAGGAAAGAAATAAAAAAGAAACACAAGCCATATAATGATTAGTTGCCTGGACACGATCAACTAATCGTGCTCTTTCATATCATTAGTAGATTAAGCACACATTGGAAGCTACTTGATGCTGTTTATTTATTTATTTATTTATTTATTTTTCTTTTTGCTGAAGTCCAAAACCATAGCCCACTACTGTGCTTAAGAGCCTCGGCAAATTTCGGATACCGACGAGACTAAACTAACGGAAGTAATTTCTGATTGCTGACGGCAGAGGCGCTGATCGCCGACTATTCAGTTCGTTGCTCTTTTAGCCTTGCTTGCGTTTTTAGTGTTGTTATATTTGAAGTAAATATAATTAGTGATACTACAGATTTGTTTTAGATTATTGAAGGGTAAACGGTAGATGCTTTTAACTAAATTAGGTATACAGGTATAGCATTAAATATAAGTTTATAGAAAAATATTCCTAACAAGTCACAAATTACTTTTCACACTGTTTTCAATGATATGTACCGTTTTGTAACAATAAGAAGGGGCAAAACAAAAGTATTTATCATGATTTTGTGTGAATAACGACTTAATTCTGCTGCTGATAAAAGCAATTTCCAGAATAGACTGCGAACCAAATACTGTATCCAATTGTTTTGTAATTTGTAGCGCACATTTTAATGAAAACGATCACGTATCCGACTGAAAAATAAAAATGCTTAAGACAAGAGCAATACCAACTGTTTTTCATGATTATCTAGCTTATAAAGCATCCAAAGCAGTAACACTAAAGAAAGAAATTGTAGATAAAGACAAGAGCAAAAGGATACGTAATAATGGAAATGCCGGTATTGTTTGAATAATAATAATAATTAAATTATTATTAATTATTACTATTATTATCTCTTTTATCTATATGCAGATATGCCACTTTTCTTTTATAACTCCAATGATATATACAGTCGTCGTTCATCTCTAGTTTAAGCATAGTAGCGAGCTATGCCGAAACATAACATATATATGTAGGACGTAACCAGATAGCACTTTACACATACTACAATAACCTACAAGCTACGGCTGCTGCTAGTAATAATAAATAATAATAATAATAAATAATAATAATAATAAGGAAGACGAAAAAGAAATATAAGGATTTTTCTTCACATAAACCAAATGTCTTATAAAAATGAACAATAATTAAGTAACGAAGGACTTACCAAAACGACAATGACCGTCAGTGACGTATAAAGGAAGTTTGAACCACGACAAGACATGCCTGTGAACCTCAGGCCTTAGAAAAAAGATTCATACTGGGCACGTTCAATGTCATGTTTCTCCAGCAGGCTGAAGAGATCAGCAGCACCTGACTAAACATAGATTGGTACAGGAAATTTGTTCAACGAGGTAACCTCGTGTCATTGCAACAGAGTAAATGAAGAGCTAGCTGATTTATAAATCCCTTCAACACAATGTAGCCTACATAGGTATGTAAGGTCAATGACTTAAAGTTGTTTAATAGCTCTCTAAGCTTTTGAAAACAAGTAATTAATTTCTGTTGGCTTTTGAAAACAAGTAATTAATTTTTTTTACTTGGTTCTTGATTCATAATATTGTGTTACATTCACATGACTTTCTAAACTCATCGTTTATGTTTGTATTTATACTACAAACCATTCTTATAAAAGCTGAATTTTCTAACTTTCATTACACAGGATATAGGGAGATATAGGAGGCTGAGGCGAGAGTCAATACTTAAAAATCTGATGTGGCACATTCACACGACTTTCTCTACCCCTTATCGTTTATTAGTGGGTATAAAAACTATTCTTACTAAAGCTTATTTTTCTATCTATTACATTTTATTCAAATAAACGTTTGCGGAAATAGCTACATTACACACTTCGTTAGGATACAAAGAACAGCAATAAATGTTTAAGAACTGCATGCTATGGCCTTGTAAGAATTTTGTATAGCATTCACTGTTTAACCTCGTCTTATGTAGGACTTACACCCCCCAGGACTTACAGGCGGGTACCTAGGATCAGAAGCCCGTCGTGGAGCAGACAGAATATCCAGGATGGGTGATCAGCCCGATGCCCAGTATGGGAGAAGGAAGTAGATGAAAAGAAATGATGGCGAAATGGATGAAAGGAAAGGTGATGATGGAACAGTTGGTGGAATGAATGGCGGGGGAAACGGAGAACCCGGAGAAAACCCACCCAGACACCGCTTTGTCCACTACAAATCCCACATGCGGGTCCCTAGAATTGAACCCGGGCCGCCTCGGTGAGAGGCCTAACCACTCGGCCACGGCGCCGCCGTTGTATAGCATTATGAAAATAAATATAAATAAATATACATAAAATTCCATACTGTTTCCATGCAATCGCGAGAAATAACTAAATGTTGACAGGACTTTATAGCATGACCAAGAAATTAACAATTCGAACCATTAATGACGGATATCTCAGAAATGACTTATGACACAAAAAAAGAACTTATTTGAAATAAATTGTGTGTTTTAAACAGATCTACATTTTTGGAGTAGTAAGTTTATGTCTATCACTTAGCGTTTCCAATTATACAAGATTCTACGAAATTCCTTCCGAATGAACAGGACTTCAAAGGCAATTCCCAGAAAATTCAAGATATACATTTTATTTGTCATGTAAATAGATTTAATATACGGTATTTTAATCAAAATCGTTAGAGCAGTCTTTTATGAAATCAAAATTTTCGAAAAATGTTCCATGTAAACGAAAGTTTGGGTGGGGTATTTTGATGTAAATCTTCGTGTCACATCTTTGAAAGATATTGAACCTAAATACCAAGTTTGGTATTTATTAGGCTTTACGTTTTTGAGCTATGGTATTCATAGACACACACCACAGACATGTTTCCAAACATGCTTTATTTCGATTCAGGAGTCTCAAAACGGAATTATAATTCCGGTGAAATCTTGACATCGAATTTTGGGTAGAATGCAATACTTCCCCTGCTTACTATACGTAGTAGAAAAAGTAAAAATAGATAATTTTTATAAACGTTCTTCTTTCAGGCAAATGTATTAAAATAATTGCCAACCACTCTTTTGCGGTATTTTAGGCACTATAATTGTTTATTGTTGGCAGTTCTAGGCAATCATATTAAAATCTGCTTCTGTAATTCTGTAATTTCTTCGTACTTAGAATAAGCTCGTGGTCATGGATAAAAAAAAATAAAAAATGGGCATCGCCAATCCTACGGGATATTTTCGGCACTGTAAAACATACTCAGCAAGCTTGAACTTTCTTTGATTCGTAAATATGTGTAACAATTTTCCATGTCTGCTATGCCTTTAGTCTTAATGTTCAAGGTTGTAGCGGTTGCTGTGAAATGTGCGGCTGTCATCGTACCGGGAGATATAACTTCGAAGGAGACATTCCAAAACATATCAGCCTCCTAAATAGCTTTATATAAATAGGGACAAAAAGGCGTAATTTGATCATTTACATCACAGCACAGACTTTCTCCTTACTGTCCAAATTTTAGTGTCATAGTTTTATCCCTGCGTTGCAAGTGGCCCGTTAGCTCAGTTGGTTAGAGCGTCGTGCTAATAACGCGAAGGTCGTGGGTTCGATCCCCCCACGGGCCATAAATTTTTTTTTGTCTCCAAGCGTTTATTATTTTAGCACTACATACATTATATTATTGTTATGCCTTTTTAATCATTTCGACCACTACTCAAGCGACATGGAAATAATGCTGCGTTACGTTCTATTGTGCTAATCTACAGCACTATAAATAGTACGTTTTGCCATTTTACTTGTTCTACTACGTACTTATAGTAAGGAAAGTACTAGAGTAGTAAGTAGAGAAAGCACTGTATCCTTCCAAAAGTTCAATACCGAGATTTCACCGGTAAAAATGTATTTTAGAAAAAAGATGTGTGTGTGGAGCTGTGAACAGCATAACCCCAAAAACGAATAGTCGGTAGAATATGAAACTTGATATTTCAGTTCAGCACCTTCCAAGGATGTGACACGAAGATTTTCAAGAAAACCCACCATCCCAAACTACCCTTTACATGGATTTTTTTTTAAAAAAATTTGATTTTCTCAAAAAGGCTCTAACTAGGTTGATTAAAATAGCATATTTGAAAACGTTTTGACAAATGAAATAATATACAACTTGAATTTTCTATAACTAGCGAGTCCTCTTCATTCTGAATGACTTGCATAACTGGTAAATTGTAAGAGATATACAGTCTTACTACTCAAAAATTGTGTACGTTGTTAACGCGCAAAATTTATCTCAAAATTATTTTGTAGCGTTAATCACTTCCAAGATCTTCCTTGTTATTGGTTTGAATTTTGAAGTAGTACTTATACTTTTCCTCGTTTTTGTTTTGTTTATTCTCATGATCAAACAAACAGTATGGAACCTAATGATATCAAATAGCGACACGCTCTTAAAAAATCTGATGTGTTATATTCACATTTCTTTCTCTACCCTCCATAGTTTATTAGTGGGTATACAAATTATTCTTACGAAAATTTATTTTCCTATCTACTTCATTTTAATCGAGAAAAACCTTTCCGGAAATAACTGCATTACAGATTTCGTTAAAGATACTAAGGGAGCAGCCATAGTCAAATGTTTTAAAACTAGACGCTATACGCTGGCCTTAAAATTCCACACTCTTTCCATTAGATCCCGAGAAAACCTAAAAATCGACAGGACTTTAAAAGCATGGCTAAGTATTGAACGACTCGAAACATTAATTACGGATATCTCGGAAATGGCTGATGCCACAAAAAAGTTATTTGAAATAAATTGTATGTTTTAAAGAGATCTACATTTTTTTGTATAGTACGTTTTCTCTATCGCTTAACGTTTACCAGTTATACAAGATTATATAAATTTCCCTCCGAATGAAGTGAACTTCATAGGCAATTGCCATACTATTTAATAGTATGTAATGTGTAATTATCTTTTATTCAAAATCGTTAGAGCCATATTTTAGAAAACAAACATTTTGAAAAGTGTTCATGTAAAGGGTAGTTTGGGCTGGGAGGATTTTCTTGAAATCTGCGAATCGCATTTTTGGAAATTACTGAATCTAAATATGTACCAAGTTGGGCATTTATCCGACTTTTCGCTGTTGAGTTACGCTATTCACAGACACACATACACACACGGACCTTTTTCTGAAACTTAAAACACGTATTACCGATGAATTTTTGGGTGTAATGCAATACCTTCTCTACCTACTATGTATGTAGGGAGAAAGTAAAAACCCCGTGTTCGCTTTGATAAGTTCGTTTTTAGTTTAGGTTAAATCGTGGATTGACTGCATCTGGACAGACTTTGTAAGTAGAATAAAACAATCTATATAACTATTATAAAGAGAAAAAGTATGTGTGTGTGTGTGTGCGTGCGTGTGTGTGTGTGTCATCTCAAAAACCACACAACTGATTTTGAAAATTCTTTCGCCATTGAAAAGCCCAATACATTCTGACGGACATAGGGATATAAAACACCTTCTCATTTCATTTTATGAATTACCAAAATAGTCTTCTTCTTTTTCTTCTTCCCTAACATGGATTAGGCTGTTAGACCTGTTTCGAGGCTAAAATTTCTCTCTCCACCTCATACGGGGTCGTTAAATATCTCTTCGTCCAAATGGGTTATAAAATAGTGCTTCTTAATCCGGACTTGTTCTCTACCTATAACGGCCATTTCCTTTGTTTTTCTCCCGAAATTTCCAAATTATATTCTTTTATTATCTCATTCAAATTAAACACTGCTTTTTGCATGTCTTCCTGTTTCTCTGCCAATAGCATTTGGCCATCTGCAAATATGATTGTGTCCACATTTGTGTGATTCCCTCTGGTTAACTTTTCATTCTCCACTCTTCTATCATTTTATTCAACTATAAATCAAATAGAATCGGTGACAAACCACAACCTTATTTCAATCGCATGTTAACACTTAAATTCTCGTTTTCCTTTATCTATTATCTTGGTATTACAGTGTAATTGCTTAATTGCGTTGATCAGGTTCACAGGGATCTTATATCCTTCTAATATTGGCCACAACTTCATTCGATCAACCCTATCATATGCTTTTATGTAATATAAAAATAATAAAATGTTTTTAAATTATATTCTGTTCTTTTTCCTAAGGTGTGTTTCACAGTGAAAATTCCATCAATGCACGATCTACCCTTCCTGAAACCATTTTGTTCCTCACCTAGAATTGTTTTGCTATAGGTTGCAACTTTTTCTTTAGTATGACTACATATATTTTGTATGCTGTAACCAAAGGGGCATTCTTCTACATTTTCCACAATTGTTCCTTTCCTTTTTTATGGTTCCTTTCCTTTTTTTGCTTTACCCCCATTCCTTTGGGAGTTTCCGTTCACTCCAAACCATATTCAGTAGTTGCAATAGTTTTATTTTTAATCTCTTATTTCCATACTTCCAGAATTTCATATTCATGCAACAAAAAAGTTATTTGAAACAATTATGTATTTTAAAGAGATCTAGGTACACTTTTGTATAGTATATTTTTGTCTATCACTAAACATTTCTTCATCCTAATGAGGACTTCTGAGGCTGTTCCTAGAAAATTCAAGTTATAAATCATATTTGTAATATAAACATCTTTAATATGTGGTATTTTAATCAAAATCGTAAGAGACACTTTTTAGAAAATAAAAGATTTCGAGAAATATTCTATGTAAAGGGTAGTTGGGGTGCGGGAATTTTCTTGAAAATCATTCTTGGAAGATATTGAACTTAAATACTAAGTTTGTTATTTATCCGACTTTTCGTTTTTGGGTTATGCTGTTCACACACACAGACCTTCTTTTAAAAAAAATGCCTTTTTTGGGTTCAAAGGGCCACAAAACATATTTCCGGTGAACTCTCGACATTGAATTTTTGGGGTGGAATACAATACTTCCCCTACTTACTCTATGTAGCAGAGAAAGTAGTTTTCCATCGTTTTACCTACAACGAAATGTGTAAATGGGAATTGAAGGTTTAACTAATTAACAAGAAGTAGATATAAAGATAAGTTTTGTAACAGCAGTTTGTGACATTAGGTGAACTCAAAATTATTCAACCTATTTTACTTTCTATACCGCTAAAGTATTGCAATCGACCGAAAAGTTAAATGCCGAAATTTCTCCGGAAGTCCGCGTGTTAAGGCTCCCTTAACCAAGGCATTTTTAGAAAAAGACCCATATGTGGTGTGTGTGTGTGTGTGTGTGTGTGTGTGTGTGTGTGTGTGTGTGTGTGTGTACGTTAAGTTCAGTATATCCCAAGGAAAAAGAGTGAAGATTTTCACAAAATTTGCAAACAATAATTTACCTTATTCCATTTCCTAAAAATGATTAAAACGTACATATAGAATTTTCTGTTAAAATTAGGTTTAATTGGGTTTTATTTATGGACTCTCTTGTAGCTACTTCGGTTCTTAGCGTCCCATTCTATATTGGACGTGAAAGACTGGACATTATGCTTAGAGGCCTCTTTATCAGGCTTGAAGCTCATTTACGTACCGTAAATCTACGACAATGGACCACCGGCTTTACTCCCCTTCCGAAGGAAGCCATTTAAGGGTTTTTACGCCCGAAAAAAAGCATTGCCTTCTGCCGGGTTTGAACGGGTGACCTCAGGAACTAGAGGGTGGCATGATACCCTTAGACCACGAAGGAATTTTCTGTAGATAATATTTTGAAGTCTTCTTCGTTTCATTGTGTTATACATAAATGCAACAATCTAAGAAGGGGGAGGGAAGATAGTTCTGAGAGGATGTAGCAGACCTTTAACATGTACAATTTACATAAGATAAATGTTATTAATAACCTCCGAAACATTCGCTATACGTTGGATTTTTCATGTTTCCCAAGAAATAATAAGTATCGAGTCTAGTATATATTATCGTTTCCTTTTAAGCAATCGAGCATTGTATGAAACAATAAAATGTGCAAACTTTTGTATGAATTATTTGTAGAATAGCTATGAAAATAAATAACAGTGGAGAAAATAATATGATTAAGTTTTATAATTATGTGTGTCTGTATATATGTACGTATATACACACATTATTTTGGCATATTAAGTATTGAATTATTACCTTTGTACTGCTTGTTTTATCTTAACTTGCTTTGAAAACTAATGGGTAAGGACTCAAAACATTAAGGATCCATAAGATTTGTCTTCCTACAACTGAAATATTTGTTGCAAAAACTGTAACGAAATGTCTAGAATTTTATAATTTGGGCGATTTTAAATCGGAGTTGCAAATAAAGAATTAGAAAATTATCTTTTTTAAATATTTTTAAAATACAAAAGGCTTAAATCCGTACCAGTGCGACGTCAGGTAATTAACAGTAAGAGATATAATATAGTATCTTTTAGCTCAATATACGAAATGGATTTACTGATTTTGGTCAGTGTTCATTTCGCAAATCCCTTAAGCCTAAAAAATTAACGGTCCAAATGGATCATATGAAGGTATGTAGATTGTCTATGATTGCAGAATTTAACACAGGTCCTTCGGAACTACTGATAAATAGCTGTGCATAGAATGAATATACATCAGGTGATATTTTACGTGGTCTTAATTCGTAATTTAGATATTTTGTAATTGTCAAATAGATCCGTTGTTCCCTATTAAAAATATGTTATTATTTCCTGTAGCTTTCTGGTTAAGAAGATTGTTACCTTGTTACCGTTACTCTTCAAGATGAAGCACTAAAATTGCATCCGTTTCAGCCGGTGGCGGCGGCGGCGGGTTTTACAACACGATCTAGGTATCATTAACCATAATGTACTTATTCTCAACAAGTTGTTACGATGTTACAGAATACAAAATAGCCCGTATCAACTATTTAGCCGCTTTAACAAGTTGATAAACGTTCACCAGATGTTGCAGAATACGTGTGATTGGCTGGCTTGTAACAACAAAGTGAAAGATCGTTTTCTTTTGAGCGGTTGTAACTCACTGATATTCACAGATAAAAAGGTCTGATGTGTCAATCACACAGCTTTCTCTCTCACTGTAATTAATTTTCATAGCTATTCTAAAAGTTTTGTATAAAACATACATGGAGCTTGCAGGAGGTTTAAAAAGTCGCTATGGCTGTTGTGGTAAATTTAGTAAATTAGGTACTCTTGGCATGGGTTGACTTAACACTTCAAAATGTGTGCGACTTAAAATGTTGGAAAATTAAAAATAACAACAGCTAATAGAGGTTAATTCCACAAGAATTTGTACCTGACAATTTGCATATTTTAAAAAGACCTTCATTTTTCCTGCAGTAAGGTTGGGTTTATCTCTTACAGATTCCCAATTACACAAAATTCTCTAAAATTCTATAAAAATTCAATAGAACTTCACAGATTATTCTCAGACCATTCAATACTGTAATTTTTTTGTTGAATTAATATCTGAAAGACTTTTGATTAAAATAAATTTGAGATAATAAAGCATATCGAATATTTCTTACATAAAGTGTAGTATTTTGATTAAAATGTCCTATGCGGGAGGCATTTTTATGAGGAATAAGATGCATATTTCGAATTTCTGTGAATAGCTTGTGAAGTACTCTTCATTCATATTGAAGTGAATTTCATATAACTGAGAAGCTACAAGACATATAGAATTTTACTGTAGAAAAATTGTAGAACTCGTGAATAATGTGCACCTGTGTCAAATACCTTTTATGGGAGCTTTGTGTTTTACGAGATATTTCTTGTTGTTTGAATTTTCCAGTATTTCAAACTGTGCAGATATATAGTCTGTTCTTTTGTTTTAGCCACCTGTGTTTTATGCATGTGCCTTATTGTCTTACCATCGTACATGCTGACTCATGTGTGCGTTGAAATTATTTCGATCAACATGTTCAACAGGAAGATGTTTTGTATTCACACGACTTTCCCTACTCACTGTTCTACAAGCTCTTAATACAAAACTTATTCTTTTATCCACTTCTTGTTAATCGATGTAAGCTTGCATTACATATTTGTATATTTCGTTATAATCATTAGTAGGATAGTTTAAAACGATAGTCAGAGTACTTAAAAAGCGGTTCGATCTACAATGGCTTTGAAAATTCCATACTCCTTTGAACATTCCTCACGAGAAAAATCAAGTAGCGGCTGATCACATAATAAAAGCTAAGTACCTACCTATGTGAAAGTTCAAACCAATAAAAAAAATCTTGAAAGTAGTTAATGTCACATAAAATTTGACATAAAGTATATGCTATAACGAGTTCTAAACTTTTTGTACAACAAGATTTTGTGTTATCTCCTACGATTTACCAATTAAACAAAAAGTATTCAGAATGAAGAGGACTTCACAAGCTATTCACAGAAAAATCAAGAAATGTACCTTGTCATGCAAACATCTTAAATATATGGTATTTTATTCAAAATTGTTAGTGCCATGTTTCAAAAAATAAAGAACACTTTCCCATGTAAAAGAATGGGGGAGTGGATTTTCATGAAAATCTTCCTGTTGCATCCTTGTAAAACTTTGAATTTAAATACCATTTTTGAGTAACGACTGAAACACACATGATCATACATCCCCTTTTCTAATTTTGTTCTTTCTTTTCTTCTTTTTCCTCCCTTTTTTATTCAAGGTGCACCAAAACGTGTATTTCCAGTGAAATATCGGTATCAAAATTTGATTGGAATGCAATACTTGTACTTAGGTAAGCAGTAAAGAAAAGTAAATAAGCATCCGTTATGGAAAATTATGTAGGGCACCTATGAAAATAAATTATAATAAATAGAGAAATTGTGATTGTAACACATGTGTGCTACATTTCCTGGATTTAAAGAGTGTAACAAAACACCGATTTAAATTTATTTACAAAGTGAATTCGTATTTGAAACACAATTTTGTAAGTACAAATTGTTGCTAGTTAATCGCGCTGAGATCAGAAGTTCTAAGCAGGTATCAACAGGACAGAAATTGCTTCCGCTGCAAAGAAAAAGAGCCAGATTCTCTGTTAAAACAGCACAGTTCCGTGAGCTGCCTGTATAAAAGGAAAAACCTGTTGCATTTTGTGTGCGCAGATGTTTCCACTTGTAGATCATTCCTGTTTGTTAGTAAAGGAAAAAGAGGTTTGGCTTTATCGCTGCTTTTATTGCCATTTAGTTTTACCACATAAATGCCACTTATTTCTTCTTTCCTTGTATCTTTTCTTTCTTGCCCTGCATCCCTTCGTATATGCAGTCAATTTCCCCTCTCTACCCTTGCAACTCTGAAAGTAGTTTCAACTTAATACGCACTGTGTACGTTCACCATTAGATATTACTGTCAGTTCTTCTATTTTCTTTTACAAAAGAAAGTAGGAAAACTTATAAAATCAAAAAAGACGTTTTTGGTCAACCACACTATAATAGGCTAATTGCATGTAACATAACTGAACTAGAATGGTATCCATTATGCTTCAGCGACTCATTATGATGTTATTTGGCGGCTTCCCTATCGTCCATATCTATTAGCACCTTCAAAGCAGCAGTCCACTGTTACCCATTCCCAGATAAACAAACAAATATGTGTATTTAAAATAAAATAAATGATTTTTATTATAATTTTAATATTCTAATAAACTGAATTCATTTCCTTTGTTTCACTATTGTTCAATGTACGCTACATGCAAAAAATAAAATAATACAGCGTGGACTCAAAAGTACTGCCATCTCTTGCCCTACTCGCAACGCTCAAGGTGCTGCCATTTTATCAGCATTTAATTCACACAATTAACAAGCTAAGATCGTTTTGTAAAAACTCAAACAGTAGTATGGTAACTCAAACAATGGTAATTAAGACGCTCGTATGAAAATTATGAAACTCGTGTCTTAATTGAATTAATTGTTCTTTCACACAAGCCGTGTGTTGGACAGGGTTGGAAAGGTACAATCAGATGACTGAAAAATTCAATGCCATAGCCGGGGTTTGAACCGGGAGATCCGTGGTTCAAATCCCGGCTATGGCATTGAATTTTTCAGTCATCTGATTCTACCTCGTGTCTTAATTACTCGCATTATATTGTTGTTGCATAGTATACTATTTTGGGTTATGTGTCTTTTACTTTCCACACTACTTACTTATAATGAGTAAAGGAAGTATTGCATTTCATCCATAAATATGACCCTGAGATTTCATCGGAAATACATATTTTGAAACTCCCTGAATAAAAAAAAAAGTATAAAAATATTTTTTTTAGAAAAATGCGCGTCTCTCTCTGTGTGTGTGTGTGTGTGTGTGTGTGTGTGCGTGTGTGAACAGCATTATTCAAAAACGTAAAGTTGGTTAAATACCAAGTTCAATACCTTTCAAAGATGCGACACGAAAAATTTTGAAGAGAATCTACTACCCTTTGTATGGAAAAGTTTTTTTGATATTTTAAAAATCTCCCTCTCCTCGAACTAACTTTTCTGGCATTCTGTTATAAAAATATGTTTCAGTATTTCGCCCTTGGAACCACCTTGTGTAGGTTAGGGCGAATATGTCAAATGTTTTAAAAATATTTAATTATGTAGGATTTTTTTGTTAAAGTACTTAGTGTAGATTAGTGTGATTATATGGGAATTTGGTTTTGCCTTTATATATGTTAGTGGGAAATAGGCAGAGACATTTTTGGAATGTTAAGTAATATAGGATTTCACTGTTGATATACTTCGTACAGGTTACGTACAAGATAGGGTAGTCGCTTTTAGGGTTACTGGGATAGTGTTGGTTGTATTAGATCATGTTTAAGAAAATATTTCTGCCATGAAAATTAAATAAAATTAAAGAAAAAGGAAATAAAGCTAACCGCAAACTATACCCAAGAAAATTGATGGAAGGTATTGGACAGCAGAAATGCAATAGAAAACAAAACAATCGGTGCGCTTTATATCGTGTTGAAATTTTTTCTAATCCAAATTTTTGAATTGTTCTTCCAGATATTTTGGCCCACTTGTCATAGAAACTTTGTGTCATCCTAAGAATAGCTAACGATTTAGTTAACTCTATCTTTTACTAGAGGTAACGTTAGGAATAACTCTCGGTTAGCCTTTAACGGAATATGAGCATCTGGTCCTAACTCCCAGTTACCAATGAGCTAAATTAAACAACGGCAGTACAGCCCTAAGGACAAAAATGTTATATACAGTTGACATAAACCACAGCAAATAAGAAATTGCATTGGTGATGGTTTATTTAACAAATAGAAACGATGGAAATCAAATAAAACCCTTGACCTAAGCCAAAATAAAAGTTGGCTTTGTTAACTGCCTCAGCACTTATAAAACCCTTCAATCCTCCAAAGAATGTCATGCCATAGCTTAAACGCGTGTTATGAGATGCACGGCAGGAATGGTGAATGGGAAAATCATTGGGATAAAATATCAGCTGGCAATAGTGAGATAGTGGATTCACATGAGGAGGAAAGAGGAAAGGAGGGAAGAAGCACTCCACTGTACTTAGAAATCCGTTTTGTATCTGCCTGTTTTAACATACAGACAGTATTGCGTACATAATCGTTGTAATACTCCAAAATAATAAATACGTACATATATCTGCAGATTATTAAACAGTGTTTAACTCACATTCTGTGACAGTATTCTTTGTTAAGTTTGAAAGAATGCTACTGTTTATTTGCCGCATGTATAAAAGACAATTTGTCGCGGTCACTTCGTGTTATATTTTACTGATCGCCTGCTATTGTTTTAATTTTGGGTTCACTGTCCTCCGGCTAGCTATGATCTCTCGGTCAAGCAAATCTCTTAATCAGGTGTGTAAACGGAAAGGAGTTTTTATCCAAAGATAACACTGATGAAAGAATTTTTTTTACACTTTTTATTGTCTTAACACATTATTCACTTCCACCTATTAATCGTGACACTCGCCAAACTGAAACTGTTATAATAAATTCTTTACTGCCCATTATTAGTTCGCGTACTTCAACTTTTTATGTAATTAACTTTACGACACTTGAGATTTTTCATAACTTTGCTACGCGTAACCTGTGAATCGATAAACTATGCTATGTATTCACCATGACTGTTTCTGTTGAACTCGGCGACGTGTAATGCACAAATGTTTCCGATGGACTGGAGACATCTGACTCTGACTTAGCCCTTTTTATACTCCTACACCCCGATATGCCTAAAGATTATAACCGAGCTGCTATTGGTTAATAAAACGCGCCAACATTAGCGTCTATTTTTATATCCAATGAAAATTACGAAAACATATGCTCTAGGGAAAAATGTTCCCGCAAATTCTAAAAAAAACGCGCCAATATTACGTCATTTGCTCGTCTCAAATAATGATAAACAGCTCACCCCCTCGCTACATTATTGCACGCTATTATTGTCAGTTTCAGTAAGGCCGTATAAACCCACTTCTCAACAATGCTTACAATCATCAAACATCTCAAATAAATGTCACACAATAATGCATATTCACGCTATAATCACTCTTTACATTTACATAATTTGTGATACAAATTACTGCGTCAATTCTTACTTCATATGACATCACAGGTGGTGACACGGGTGATACATTGAGGCAGTATTTTAACACTTAAATAATTTCAGTCTAATTATATAATATGTAAATTCAATAACAGCCCGCCTTAAAGCAATATGTGTATGTAATAATTTGTAAGATTATGCAACAGTCATTGCATATGCTTATATTATTGTATACATGTTCAATAATGTTATATGAATGTAATTTTGAGACAGTTTAAAAATAGCCAATCAACAACCAGAAAAAGCTTTAGTTAAATTAAGGTATTCTATTGGATTAGGAATAGCCAATTAGAGACTTGAAATACAGAAATTTACAGGTTTAGACGGTTGAAATCAATTCAGTTGCATGCAGACAGTGATTGTAGCCGGATGCGTGATGCGTCCTCGAGAGATTTTATACGTATTTTGTGTGACAAAAATAGTTTACGTGTTACAAGTGCAAGTATTTAACAAAAACATCTCACAGCTCTCTCTTTATATCAGTGAAGTGTTAATTAAATCGTGTCAAGCATTAATAAAAGGAGTGAAGTAAAATTATAATCTGTGTAAGCCTACATTCTTATCGCATCACAACCCTGCTAAGAGAAACGTGTCTCTAAAATAAATACTAACGCAGCAGAGGCAAACATAAATATATAATATTTAAAGAAACAGTCAAATTACAAAGTTAATATTTTTTTTAAACTTGAGGCAAAGGCCACCTGAAAGTACATTTGGGGCGAAGGCTACCGGAAACTGTTTACTATACGTGCGGTTGCAACTACTAAAAGTTCGGCTCCTCAACAGTTGAAATATAATACAACTCCTTCAATACAACCCACTTCAAATTAATGCCCAAAGCGTGGTGCAAATAACGTAACAAACCAACTATTTCAAATTGGCGTCCATACGTGGGGCTGAAACTATCAACTTTCTCAAATCGGCTTTTCCATACGCAGAAACAAAAACCTTCTTCAACATGAAGTGATATTTGGGAAGGGAACGTTCCAGGTCTAAGTTTAATGTACCTTTCCGGTATTTGCCAGTTATGAGGACTGAGGAAAATCTGGAAGAAAAAAAAACTCAGCCAAGGAGAACGGTCTGGGTCGAATTTGAACCAGTGGTGCCTCGACGACCTCGGTTACCCGTGTTGTTTCACCAGATAAGAACAGATAAGGGGACTTCAACTCCAGTAACTCCCACGGAACTAAGCCTCCGTCATTAGACTGAAAGTAAATGATCCAATGTGACTAATTGTTTCCTCAGAGGTTTGTTCAGTTCTGTAGCCACTTTATCAATAATGGAATCAGTAGTTCTTCCTTAAGCTTAGACAATTTTCAGCAAAGGGAAATATCTTCTACAAAAACAGGAAACGCATGACCAGAGAGGTTAAGCATATCTTCCCATGCCCTCCAAGTGGTCAACCAAAAATCCGAAAAGCCAGTTAAATAAGACAAACTGGGAGAACGTGGAAGACATTTAGCGGTAAGCTTTTCTATGGATTCTTTCAATCTTCATTTTTTTCCTCAAGGAAGACAAATACAGGGATCTCTTTGGAAAGACCGTGTTGATTGATACCGTAATAAAAGAGGGAGACCAGTTTATAATAATGAATTGCATACAGTTCACTAAACCAAAACTGTGTAGTCGGACTGTACGTCTGAAATTTCAACCAATCAAACTCTGTTTACAACAGCTGTGCCTCGTATTGTGAGACGCAAAAGGCAGGCCATAATAAACACGGTTGTATTAACTTGACCGCACCGCAATTGCAAATTGGCAACAACTTTAAAAAGCGAGCAAGGTGGCTCAAACGGCATGTTTGTGGCTCCTCTAAATCCAATTTTTATAAAAATATACATGCGCGCGTGTTTGTGGGTCTGTGAACAGCATAACTCAAAAACAAAATTTCGGATACATACCAAACCTGGATTTAAGTTCAGTATCTTCAAAGATACGAGGCGGAGATTTTCAAGAAAATCCCCTACCCTAAACTACCCTTTACTTGGAAACCTTTTAGAATTTTTTATCTTTTCACAAATTTCTCGGACGCTTTTATTTTAAATACAATTTGCTTAAGATGTTTATATGACAAAACAAAATTTATATATTGAATTTTCTGGAAATAGTCCCAGAGGTTCTCTTCACTCGGAATAAATTTCGTACAAATTTGTATAACTGGAATCTTAAGAGAGAGGAAATAAACTTTCTGTAAAAAAAATAAATAAAGAAAGAAAGAAGAATGTAATTCCTCAAAACAAACAATTTATTTCAATTAACTTTTGTTTGTGGCATCAGTCGTTATCGAAATATCCGTTTTTATTGTTTAGGATTTTTTAGTAATTATATTGATTTTAAGTGCTATCTCGTTCAGTTATTTGTCAGAGTATGTTGGAAAGAGTATAACATTTAAAAATAGCATACATTCGGGAGGTCCCGTGCTCGATCCCCGACTTTGACTCATGGGTTTTTCGTGGTTTCCCCGAGTCGACAGGCGAATGTTGCCGTGGTTAATCTTCTATCACAATTTTCCTGCCTCTCATTTCCTGTACCCATCATCTTGTCATCTATTTCAGGATTGAAGGACCAGGTGACGGAATTTTGTGGGTTGCGGCTGAGTGGTGGCTGTTATCTCCGTATAGGTGTATTCCTGATGTCATTCCAGGGACACTCAGTTAGGACCCGCCTCCAGGTGCTCTGGGGCAGGCGCTACTTAAGGGGACTCCCGGAGTTTAGCGGGTTGTCGCTGGGCCCGGACGGCGTCGGATGTGCTCAATCTGGAAACATTAGGGACCCCGTCCACTTTTGCAACTGTCGTCATAGGAATCGTCCTTCGGGTCTCTCTTCTCATCCCTCCCTCCCAGGGGTCACAGTAGAAGCACAAGGGGCCGGATGCCTACGAGCGATGCCCTGCCCCGGTTTCGGGGATCCCTCCATTTGCCAGTAGCTTTAGACCAGCATATAGCAAGCTGTACTTAAACATTTGAGTATCGCTGCAGTTTCCTCTAGTACCTACAACGAAATGTGCAAACGTTATCTCAATTAACACCAAGTAGACATAAAAATAAGGTTTTGTAAGAGTATTTTGTAGCAATTGTATACAAATAAAAGTTAGTCCGTAGACAAACTCATATGAATGTAACATCAATTTTTTTTATCATAGAAGAAATACAGAAACGCTGTAATATGAGGACACAGTTGCGGTTTTGCATTAAGGTCATTTAAGTGTCCAAACTCGACGTTTAAGTGCAAATAGCGCACAGACCACTTTAAAACTTGAATGTTCCATTATGTTGCATTTTTGCGGTTATAAAGAGTTTTTCTTATGCAGTTTTTGATATGTTATGTTCACTGAAGACGGATGGAAAGATCTAAGAAGCCTTTTCTTTACATCTTGTTTAATTATTGGTTTATGGACACCTCGCAAACTGTGGATTACGAGAAATCTATTGCAGCTACCACCTCCAGAAGAGGAAAAAATGAGGAAAACACAGGAGGCTACAGGCCGCAGGCAGGCCACAAATTTGCGCGGAAGTCCTTAAAATTCCTAGCTCAAAGACCCGTCCGTTACTGGAGCTGTTCAGACAGGGCGATGAACGACCCGGGAGCAAACACCCATGTCATTTGTGTGGCACCGCCCTACACCACGAAACCTAAAAGCATACCTGAAACATGAGAAGGAAACTGGGTGAAAGGTAAATGACGAAAAGGAAGTCGTGACAGATGAGAAATTACTCCAGCATTCGCCTACCGACCAGAAAACCATGAAAAAAACCCATGTGGACGGTAGACGGGATTCGAACATACGACCTCGCGAAGCTAGCTTCACACGTTACCACGGAGTCTACTCCATCGCTATGGTTTTAGGGTACCCAATGCTGTACGTTCCTCAAAATTAAAAAAAAAAACTGACTTTTTAAAAATTTTCATGGGAGAAATCCTACACATTGAAGAATCAGGAAGCAATTACAGTTTTGCTTTTATAATAATTTAAATAACATTGCAATCAGTATTTGAAGATTTTAATATTAAAATTTTGATTACTTATTCTAATAGAATGTAGACTTTTTAATTGGAAATCAAATGTACTTTATTCAATTAATAATTCAAAACTTAATAATCTTTACATCAGTAATCCTAATCTTATCCTGAATAAAACTCATAATATGTAATCTATAATCATAATATGCAAAATGTAAAATTTTAAATTTTAGAATTTTCGTCATGTGGGCATTTCATAAGAGACTTCACTATCATTTTTGGTCTCTAAATCGCGTACATAATAGGTAGAGAAGGTATTGCATTCCACCCAAAAATTCGATGCCGAGATTTCACCGGAAGTAACGTTTTGAGGCAACTTTATTCCAAAAAATCTTATGTGTTACCCTCACATGACTTTCTCTACTCTTGTACAAACTATTTTTACAAACGCTTATTCTCCATATGCTTCATGTTAATCGAGATATCGAGATGTCAATCTTATTGCTAATTTTCTTGTAGATGCAAGGGGAACATGGTAGGTTATAAGCGATAGTCAAATCTTTTAAGCGCTGGTTGCTATGTGGCGCATTCTATTCTGTTTGCATATCCAGGACATAAAAAATTGAATAACGAATTTGAGAAAAAGTATAAGTATTGGAAAATTTAAGGGAATAACAAGCAATATCTCTAAAATGGTTCACTCAACAACAAAAATGTATATGACATAAATTGTGTATTTTAACGCGATTTACATTTTTGTGTAGTAAAATTTTGTCTATCTCTTATGGTTTACCAGTTAGGCAAAAGTCGTTCACAATGAAGAATACTTTTGGAGACATTCCCAGAAAATTCAAGATATACATTTTATTTGTCAAGAAAGTATCTTAAATATACGAGATTTTAATCAAAATCGTTAGAGGGATTTTTGAGAAAATTAAAAATTTCGAAAAATGTTCCATGTAAAGGGTAATCTGGGGTGGGGGGATTTTCTTGAAAACCTTCGTTTCGTATCTCTGGAAGAAACTGAAAAATACTAAGTTTGGGTGGAATACAATAGTTCCCCTACTTACTATACGTAGTAGAGAAAGTAAAAAGGATTTTTAGAAAAAGTCCGTATGTGTGTCTATCTGGTGTGTGTATCTGTCTGTGAACAGCATAACTCAAAAACGAAAAGTCAAATTAGTACCAAACTTGGTATCTAAGTTTAGTATATTCCAAGGATGCAACACGAAGATTTTCAAGAAAATCCCCCACCCCAACTACCCTTTACATAGAACATTTTCGACATTGTTGATTTTCTAAAAAATGGCTCTAAAGACTTTGATTAAAATGCTATATATTAAAGATGTTTACATGAAAATTAAAACGCATATCTTGAATTTTCTGGGAATAGCCTGTGAAGTCCTCTTCGTTCGGAAGAAATTTTATATAATCTTGTATAACTGAGCGTTAGACGAAAACGCACTATACGAAAAAATGTAGATCTCTTTAAAACACACAAATAATTTCTAAGAAGTTTTTTTGCGACATAAGCCACTTCTGAAATATTCGTTACGAATGGTTCGAATTCTTCATTATTTGGTTATTAAAGTCCTATCAACATTCAGTTGTTTCTCGCGATTAAGTGGAAAGAGTATGGAACTTTAAGGCCAGCATATAGCGTGCAGTTCTTAAACATTTGACTATCGCTTTTCTCTTTGTATCTGTATCGAAATGTGTAATGTAGCTATTTCTGCAAAATGTAGTAGGTAGAAAAATAAGCTTTAGTAAAAATAGTTTATATGCCCTCTAATAAACGATATGGGGTAGAGGAAGTTATATATATATATATATATATATCACATGAGAGCTTTTTAAATATATTTTATTGGAAACTTAGGTACATAAGGAAATGAAAATTAACTTGAGGTTATACTTATATTTAAACATTTTTGGTAAAAATGTCAACGAAATTGGTTGAATATTGTAGAAATTAAAAAATCATACCGTGTACCCAGAATAGTTATTTAATAAGTGATTTAGCTTTAGAACGCTTAAAATGTTGCATATTTGGGTACTTTTTACAAGAAAATTATAATGTTACACAAAATTTAATCCTTGGCTGCAAATAACTAAATTTGAGAAATAATACGCAAAATTTAAAACTTTAAATTGTTAAAGATTTTTATCACATTAAGATATTTTGCGTGTGACTCGATTTTCATATTTGGAAAGTTTGGTACATAGAAGTGTCTACTGTAATCATGTTGAATAAATCTGTGAGAAAAAAATTCAGGTCAATTGTTATAGACTTGAAAATTTCCTTCTGATCTGTTAATATGCATTTGCTGTACCGAGCAGATGGCGCCGCGGTAACGTCTGCGACTTGCATTTCGCAGGTCCCAGGTTCGATTCCCTTTCTGACTCGTGAGTTTTTCGTGTTTTCCCAGAGGTCAGCAGGCGAATAAAGGAGTGATTTCTTCTCTACCACGATTTACAGTCTTCCCCGTGTACACCAGGGGGCTGCTTGATTGGTGGGTCGTTTATCGCCCGCTCTCGGAGGCTCTAGCAGTGGGATGCGTCTGTAAGCTTGGAATTGTTGGGACTTCCGCGCGTCTCTGTGGCGTGTGTCTCCGGCCTGTAGCTTTCGGTGGTTCCTATCCCTCATTCCTTCCTTCTGGGTGGTGGTAGGCGCAATGGATCGAATAATCTATACCTATACCTATGCATACCTATACATTTGCTGTTCTGCTGTCTTAAAAATGAAGTCCTTTTCCACAAGTACTAATAAGTTTGGTTTGAAGTAAATTCAATCCAGTAGCTATATCCATTAGGCATTGATCGGAATAGCCTCAATTATCAGGGTATCAGATACCTTAAAACAATTGAGTGCCACATATATTATTATGTTGTACTCGTATATAGCTTACACCGCAATTGCACATTTAAGCTTTCAAAGAAATGAGCTTGGTGCGGCGCAATTTTTTTGGGAACAGGATGAAAAGGGATTATGTTGTAGTAGCAGTGCGTTACTGCAACACATAACAGGGGGCGTAAAAAACAGACTGCATCCCCTCTCCCCTTTTGTGGTTTTTGCGCTGTGCACAAACCCCCTAAACGTTATGACCGTGTTAAAAGCCGTTAAAAACATAGTCATTTCTAAAACTGCGAATTGCTTCACGTTGTCATAAGCTTTACAGTTTTTTCTCCTCACCTCTTTCTCCAACATACCCTTCTCTCATCTCGAAAAAGGGAGGGGGAGGGAGAAGCGAATGTCTTCTGTTTATATGAGCAGTGTTAATAGCTTAACATTAAAAAAAAAGTTTGTGCCTTTATTTTTTAGTCCAGTGGACAGTGATACAGGAGTAGTAGGAGAGGAGGGGGTGGGATGAGATATGCAAACTGCTTTTACAGCAGCACACATGCCGCTATCGGCTCGCTTTTAACCTTTCTTTATGCTCGATGGAGCAGGGGCTTTTCTGCCCACTCCAGTTATGCCGATCGCAAATGAAATGGATAAATCGACCACTTTCAAAACAAAGATAAGCGGTTTTCCATACTTTTATCGGCCGTTGCACAGTGGTTCAAAATCCGAAACTACCTATTCCGGTTTAATTCCTTGCGTTTTTCTTTTACCGCAAACGTTTAGTAATTATTGTAATGTATACAAACATACGGTATGGAAACCTGGAAGGTACCATGGCTCATTTTAACAAATTCATTCCAATTGTTCTCTCTTCCTAGACATCCTAGGAACAAAACAGCTGATTTTGTTTAATGATTCCATATTATTACTTTCATTACCGCCTTCCTATAGGAAGCCACACGAGTAGCCGAGGTCGTTAAGGCACGGATACGTCTGCGGTTAAAATTCCACCAGGATCGTCCTTTCTGACTAAGATTTTTTCCGGGTTTTCCTCAATTCTCATAACTGACAAATGTAGGGAAGGCACTCTAAACTGAAATCTACTAAAATGAAACATTATTATAGTAAGCAGAAGGATATTGTATGCGGTGTAGCAAATACATTTTAAATGTGTTTTAAACAAGGTCATAAGTTTGAAAGGTAGAACCAGAACTGAAAAATTCAATGCCAGAGCCGGAATTTAAATCATGATTCTTCGATTTGGTCTGCCGCTGGTCTAACCAACTGAGCTACCATGGCAACATGCCTACACAGTATTAAATTTTCCAACTGACTAACATTTTTACTTTCTCTACTAGGTATAGTAGGTAGGGAAAGTATTACATTACACCCAAAAATTCGAAATCGAGATTTCACCGGAAATACATATTTTGAGGCTCCCAAACTTGGTATTTAGGTTCAGTATCTTTCAAAGATGCGACACAAGCATTTTCAATAAAATCTCCCACCCCAAACTACGGTTTAGATGGAACATTTTTCGAAAATTTTGATTTTCTCAAAAATGTCTCTAACGATTTTTATTAAAATTATCATGTGTTTAAGATATTTTCATGCAAATGAAATGTATATCATGAATTTTCTGGGAATGTCCTCAAAAGTCGTCTTCATTCTAAATGACTTTTGTATAACTGGTAAACCGTAAAAGATAGACAAAAGTCCCCCTACATTGAATCACCTATATTTTACAAGTTATACAAAATTCATTCAGAATGAATATAGGCTATTTATAGGCTTCTTCCTCCTCCTTGCAAATTAGTATTAAGCCCTCCGGCCTATTACGGTCTCATTGCCATCTCCTTCTGGGTCATACTATGTTCCTCCTCCCTGAGAGTCAATATTTCAAGGCCATTTTTGAGATACGAACTTCTTCGATTCGTTGCAGATGTTCTCTCCAATTTTCTCTATAGTGTAAAATTATCATTTATTGCGTAAATACCTAATCCCTTCCTTATTTGTTCATTTTTTTATTCTGTTTCTTCTGGTAATCCCCGTAGGAATTCCATTTCTGCTACTTGAATGCGGTTTTCATATTTTTTGTTGTGAATCCATGATTCACTCACATACGAGTATAAGAGTCCGTACAACCAGCACTTCGTAAAAATTTAATTATGTTTCTTTTCGTGTAGGCTTTAAACCTCTTGTTATTGTTCCACACATAATCTTGTACTATTCGGAGAAAATTTAAGAGATATGTACGTTTTATAATGTAAATATCTTAAACATATGGTAGGTATTCTAATCCAAATCGTTAGGGCCATTTTTGAGAAAATAAAAAGTAATTTTTCATGTAAAGGATAGTTTGGGGCGGGGGGATTTTCTTGAACATCATCGTGTTACAGGCTAAAAGGTACTTAAATATCAAGTTTGGATTTATCTGAGATTTGGTTTTGGGGTTATGCATTTCACAGACACAGACACAGACACACACACACACAAACACACACACACACATACACACACTCGGACGTTTTTATAAAAATGCTTTTTATTATTCGTTGGTTCTCAAAATACGTGTTTCCGGTAAATTTTTGGGTGGAATACGGTACTTTCTCTACTTACTGCCTTGCAACGACTGTGGCCGCATTCGGAAGGTCCCAGGATCAATTCCCGGCGACCAGCCCACTCTCGCCCATGGATTTTTGGTGATTTCCCTGGGTTGCCAGGCGAATGCTAGTGTGGTTCTCTTCTACCACGACTCTCCTTCCTCTCATTTCCTGTACCCATCATCTTCCTTGTCAGTCGTTTCAGGGTTGTAGGACCAGGCAACGGTGTTCAGCAGGTTGCGGATGGGCGGTGGCTTGCGCTCTATAAAGTTTTCTTCCTGGCGTCGCTGCGGTACCGCTCGGTTAGGTCTCTCCTCAGCGTGGGGCTCCACCCAGGTGCTTGTGGCATGTGGGCAGGGACCGGGCGGCGGCGGATGCGATCTATCTGAAAACGTTAGGGACCCCGTCCATGTTTGGGCCCGTCGGTATCCGGATCTGGTCGCTCTTTGGATCTCTCTCCTTATCTTTCGCTCCCAGGGGTCATTGGAAGCATAAAGGGCCGACTGGCTTACTTGCAGCTCTCTGCCGCGATTCTGGGAGCCCCTCCACGTTTACCTTTTACTACAGTTAAGCAGTAGAGAACGTAAATAGCCCATCAATGCAATAGTATCCGGATTTAATTAATTAATTATATTTATACAATTCTGAAACTGATAATATATCCTTTATAAGATAGAGTTATTTATTCGCACAGGTTATCAAGTTATATAATAATTCCACTTTTATCACACTCGCTACTGGTTCTGCTCGGCTTAATAATATATAAATTGATACCGAGGCGTATCAATTTGAGTTTCTTTCCTTTTCCTCTATAATTCAATCATTCACTCTTACTCTCTCTCTCTTATAAAACCTTTCAGACATTCGAACTACAGAATTTTCCATAGTGAGCGGAAAACTCAATTTGTCAGCTGGGTGGTTCACCCCTTCAATAATGAAAAGCGGGTTTAACTCCTTAAATATTCATCTTGTGGAGATATGTGTGTAACAAAAATGTCGAAAGTATCATATTTATAAACTTTTGTTATTTAACATTTTTCGTAGAGATCATTAATAAGTAAGATATTTGAATTTTTTTATTCTATACTTCTCTTTGGTTGGATTATTTATTAGGTGCCATACAGTCTATTGTTTAATTGGGACATAGCTATTGCGTACATACACAAAAACAGAAGGTAGTATTTAAAAGTGTTATTTTCGGCTTTATTGTAGCCTCTCGTACTCGTTAAAATTGGGTATTTCCTAAAAAAGAAAACAATTTTGGTGAAAAAAAATAAAGAGAGAGGGAGAACGCTGTCTCTAGGAGACTAGCTTCATTAAATTCCGCGGTCGATTCACACTGGCATCTCTGCGCGCGTGGCTTTAGATTCTGCTATCTTCAGTCTCAAATTTGAGCGTGTACTGACGCTGAATGGTAACATTGAGCAGTTAAACGTAGCAAGGTTTGAATTTCTACCACAAGTAACCTTCTTTTATCACAGACAAACACAGTGTTTATTACACGCTTGATATATTTCCAATATGCAAGTGTTTATTTGATTTTAAGGCATTTGTGTTCACACAGAATTACTTTTCTTTATTTTCAAAAGTAAATATGATTTAATAAATGTTTTATATAATACACCAAATCTAACATATAAATTAACTTAATATCAGGTGCATAAACGAAGGTTAATTTAAGTACCTTGTTTACGCATGATCAAGCGGGATGGCGCAGGCGATAACGTATGTGGTCCTCATTTGAGAGGTCCCGGGTTCAAACCGGGTCTCCGAAGGTTTTTTATGGCTTTTCGCAGTCGCTAAACAAATGTTGGGTTGGATAAACTTGATCCGTGGAATTTTCCTGTCATCCCTTTCATCACTACAGTTCATTTTCTTCTTCTTCTTCACCGCCATAATACCATTGGGCTGATCACCTATCCTAGATATGCTATGATCCAGAGTTCGCTTGCTCTTCGATGGGCTGACCCAAGGGCTGACTCAAGGTATTAGCGTGCAAGTCCTACAAAGAGGAGGGGGTAATCCGTTAAAGAGGAAGTGTTTAAGCACGAATGCTGATAAATTTGTGCGTTAAAATATACAGTACTGCCATATCTTGAATATTATTTGAGACAGTAACTATGGTTATATATGCCATATATATAATAATGTGAATTATAATGTGAAATTGTATTAATAAGAAAAATACTTGTTGTATAAATAGGAGTTAAGGCATAAGTTTTATGTATGTGCAAGTGTAGCTGGAGCTGTGTAATTCTTGTTAAAAGCCGACAAACATATCTTTGTGTTAAAATTAGGGCCCAGGCAAAAAGGACTTTACGGGAAGGTCATAAAAGCCAGACCTTGAGCCTTTGTGAAACAGAAAAAGGCGACAAGCGAAAATAACATATGTTTGTAGAGAGGCCACATGCTTGCAAACGTAGAACAATAGCCGGGTAAGTCTTCTGGAAGGTTCCAAGCTGAACGAAGACAGACAATGAAATTTTAAGGAAGAGTATGTTTAAAATCTTCAAGGGAAGAAAGGTTAGTTCTAGCGTCTCCATCAGGCAGGGCGGTTGGGTATAAAGTGCTGCGATGTGAATAAGATACATGTAAGCTCTCAGAAGCAGGCGATATTATTTACTTCTTATAATGTAGTAGGAACGGTGAAAGGTTATCGATTTAAAGGTCTATAGGAACGTGTGATAAATACTACAATTATTTCTAGAGCACGTATAAAATACTTCATTGCTCAGCGACCGCAAGTTTGGCTTACGAACGTGGTAGGGCTAGACCGTTCTACAGCTCCAACTAACTTAAGAACTGTGTAGATTATTACTAAGACATTCAATGCGTGTGCCATTAAAGCATAGTGTTCTTCAATAACTTAATCTATTGTTACAGTTGTTACTTTTTACCTTCCTTCCCGTATCACACCCTGCTAAGTTATACAAGCTTTACCAGAAACCCAAATAACAGCAGCCGTGGCAAGAAATAAAGATAAACTTTAAGAGTAACAACTAAAACACAAGATAATTATCAGTATCACCAGAGTTCTTATATTAAATCATATATTAATATATCGGACATACTGCGAGTTATGCTCGCCCTCCACGAGTATACCGCAAGTTTGGCGCCCAACGTGGGGCTAAAGTAGCAAGTTTGGCGCCGGAACGTGGGGCTAAAGTAGCAAGTTTGACGCCGAATGTTGAAGGCTAAAGTAGCAAGTTTGGAGCCCGAATGTTGGGGCTAATGTAGCAAGTTTGGAGGCCAACATCGTATGACTTGTAAAAAAATAAAAGCTACGCGAACGCAGGGAAGGAACAACGACGATACATCGAGGAACCCAGCAGAGAAACACATCGAAGAGCCCAGCAGAGAAATCCAGCGAAGAGCCCAGCAGAGAAACTCATCGCAGAGCCCAGCAGAGAAACACATCGCAGAGCCCAGCAGAGAAACCCAACGAAGAGCCCAGCAGAGAACCATCAAGGTGCAAAGTAAAAAAAAAGAAGAACCTACGGGTACAAGAAAATCTTCAGGCTGCCAACAGGACATGAAACAACGCAGAACGTCAAGAAACAACCAACACATCCACAGCATCTAAGGTCTATAAGAACTTTATTCATGAGAGAGGGGCACGAACTGCAAACAACAAGACTACACCTCAGCTCTACGTTTGGTCACCGTAAGATCACAGTAAAAAGGTCAGACAAAAACTTTATACAGTAATAGTGATAAAGTTTCTTTGTAAATGTGTATTGTGCATGTTATAATTTAATGCGAGTGTAAATGATACTTAGAAGTGGTAAGATTATTAGGAGAAACTCAAATAGTAATATCCAATTAAATAGACACACTACAGAAATGGAAGGGGAAAATTCAAATGAAAGCATTTTAATTTCGTTGGATAGAGATATATCCGATGTAACTAATTTTAATGATAACATTCCAAATAGAGTAACAGAAACAGATAATATGCAAGTTCAACAGTGTGTAAGGGCAGAAATACCGTTAAGTACAGAACAGGGTCACGCAACAGAAACGAGAATGAACAACAAACATACAGGCTTACATGATAATGCAGTCCCTCAGAAAGACAATACAACTCAAAGGAAAATACCCGAGTTAGGTAGTAACGATCAGCTTAATCTGATGACAATTCTTAGGGCTATATCAGACCTTAAAACTGACATGGACAATAAATTAGATCAAAATATCAAGGAAATTGAGAGAAAATTTGAGATACTGGGGCAAAGTAATATAGCACTAGATAAAAAGCTAGATCAGCAAAGCCAAGAAATAGGTACACAGATTGCAAATAACTTAAAGGAAAACAGGTCTGAAATTAAGAGAATAGAAAGGAAATTAAACGATACTAGTAGAGCAATGCATGCTGAAATGGAAGAACAGATTAATAACCAGTGTAAAAGGCTTGAAGGTAAAATTGCTAGTCAGATTAGCATAAATAGTCAAGAAATGAGTACTAAGTTGGATAGTCAGACAACTGAACTAAGAGAAATTATAGACCATACAAATGCAGACTTAGTGCAAAATCAAATAGACATAAGGAGGGAAATTACAGAAATTCAAAAGGAAGGTAAAATAATGCAGGAAAAGTTTGAATCTGTAGTGCAGGATAGCAATAAGAAATATGAGAAACTAGAATATAGATTGAATTCAATCATTAATGGTAGAAGTAGGGTAGACAATAGTACAAATACTGATGCTGTGAACCATGTAAATATGCATGAAAATAATGTAACTGAAAGGGGTACAATATCCTCTGGTTTCAGTAGTTCACGAGGTGCTTCAGCTTCTCCTATAGCAGCTGCACTATCTCGTAGCCAACATGCAAATTTAGAATCCAATACTAATGTATCTAATAATTTAGCAGGATATCACATGGTACTTAACGAATTACCTTTACCTAAATTCAGTGCTACCACCAGTCCGGTCCAATTCATTAATGAAATAACTGAATACTTTCAATTGAAAAGCGTTCCGGAATCACTTAAGATGATCGTGGTCAGAAAATGCCTTGACAACAAAACTTTGCAATGGCTAAACATGATGGCCGACGGCGAGTTAAATTTCGAAACTTTCAGAGTACTATTCCTTAATAAATTTTGGAATTCCACGGTCCAGCACCGTATAAGAGCAAATTTAAGTCATGGTAATTACGAGAGCAATGAAGGATTGTCTATGTCAGACTACCTCATAAAACAAGCAGGTTACGTAAGATACCTTACCCCAGCCATGCAAGAGGAGGATTTTATCACACTAATAACGCGACATTATCCCTTGCATATTCAGAACTACCTCCTCATAGCACGTCCAAGATCTATTTTGGAAATGACTGAACTACTATCTGCCTTAGAACAACAAGAATCTGACAATTCTAGAAGCAGGAACCCAAGTCATAGAGATAGATATGTACACCGAAATAGACGCGATGATAGACCATATAATTCACGAATGACACCTGACTACAGAGCTAACAACCACTACCAGGTACGAAATAGATATCCAAATTATGTGCCAAATGCCAACAATGCTAGGCCACAGGTACGACAAGAGAACATTAACTATGTTAGGACTGAAAGGCAACATAATAGAAGACAAAATACACATGGAGGTCGCATATACCAAGGAAGAGGAAATCCAAGAACAGGTAGAAGTTATAGGTCACCAGAAAATTCTGACAATGAAGGTACCAATAATTTCGTAAGAAGTGGAATGAATAATCGTAGTTGTGGAAACAGATCTAGGGGGCGTGGCACCCAACATTACGAGAATGAACACGAGATTACATTCACTGCAATGCGAAATGGTAGTCCCGTGTATACAGAAAATAACGCTCCGGAAAACTAAATATTGTTTCACTAGATGTAGGTGCTTGTGAAACAGGTTACCCGTCTGCAATAGTAGGCAAAATTAATTATACACCTACAGTCGATAACTGCAACAGGATTATTAAATAGGACGACAATTTAGATGAGATATACGATTCGCCATATATTAAAGTGATAGTAGCAGGTAAAGAAATAAATGTAGCTTTGGATTCAGGGTCAACATCCTCCATATGTTCTAAAAACTTTTATAATCAGCTGATCATGGAAGGAACAAAAATTATGTCTGCACCGGTATGCAATTTAATTTGTCGTGTAGCTATCGGGAAGAAGGCACAAACCATAAACATGCAAGCATTATTAACCGTTCGGATTGGAGAAGAAGAAATAGAAATAATGTTCCTAGTCGTCCCAAATTTAATATGTGATGTGATTTTCGGATGTGATATGCTTCAAGAATATGCTGCCATTATGGATTTTGAAAATGATGAGGTACGGCTACAGATAGCGAATAAGGAAATTAAGGTACCATTCCTTAGAGAAAGTAAGATTAAAGTGCAACGAATGGCTCAAGAAGAAGACGTATACAATGAAGAATTCTTTGTACAAATCGTACAGACGCAGAGAGCAGAAGGAAGAGAAAACTTCATATCAATTGTGAATGCAGGTAAAAAGGGCAACGACCTACATGTTTCCAACCCAGAAGAGAGCGACCATAAGGAAACCAGCTGTGTAACAAAGGAATATGGTCACCCACCCCTACTAGAAGACGGATTCCAGGAAACTACCCTGAATGACATACAAAAACATAAGCTACTTAAAGTGTTGGAAGACAACAAACAGGTTTTTAGTGTTATTCCTGGCAGATGCACCACATATGTACACTCGTTCACATTGGAAAACATACAACCATTCAGGCACAAATATGATAACTTACCCATAGCTCTTAGAGGCGAAGCTAAAAAGCTAATATCAAAAATGCTCGAGAATAACATCATAGAATTAAGTAATTCCCAAATTATTAATGCAATATGCTGGTCGGTAAAAAAGGACAACACCTTAAGGTTTAATATAGATGGACGATACATAAATAAATTTATGCTACCAGACCATTTTCAGAATGAAGGAATTGAACAGATTATTGCGAAATTATCCCGTGGAAAATATATATCTTGGATAGATCTCACATCATCCTTCTGGCAGGTAGAATTAGATCCCAGGGTGAGAGATTACACAGCCTTTCAAATATTTGGGGTCCAGTACCGCTTCTGTGTAAACCCCTTCGGCCTAAAGAACAGTTCTAGTGGTTTCCTACGTGCCATTCATAGCATCTTTGGAGATACTGCAGATGACTTTCTTATCAGGTATACAGATGACTTCCTTATAATAAGTAAAACTTTTGAGGAACATCTGGAAAACTTAAATTATGTTTTAAATAAACTGCAACAGCATGGTATGACTGTGAATAGGTCAAAGTCAAGATTTTGTGTACCAGAAATTAAGTTCCTAGGATACATAGTTAATGAATCTGGTATACGTCCGGATAAAGAAAGAATTGAAGCCATCCTGAAGATTCCATCACCCAAAAATATAAAACAGTTAAGAGCTTATTTGGCATATTAAACTATGAGAGTAAATTTATACCGAGGTATGCGGCAGAAGTTGAACCACTAAGACAATTACTTAAAAAGTCGAGCAAATGGAAATGGACGGAGAACCATCAGAAATGTTTCGAGCATGTAAAAACACTATTTGTCAATGCTATACTGTTAGAGCGACCTAGAGATGATTTGAATTATGTAATGTATGTCGATGCTTCATGCCAAGGATATGCAGGCATACTAGGACAGCAAGAAAAAGATGGAACATTCCATGTAATTAGTACTGCATCACGAGGTTTAACTGCGACCGAAAGAGATTCTTCAGTTACTATGATGGAAATAGGAGCACTATATTTCTCGTTGCTCAAATTCAAAACATACATATTTCAGAAGAAGGTTATGGTCTATACGGATCATATAAGCCTAACGTTTATTCAAAAGTGTAGGCTATACAGTGGAAAATTGGCTAGACTGATACATGCAATTTCGGACTTTGACCTCGAAATACTTCATATACCTGGTAAACAGAATACTTTCAGTGATTTATTATCCCGTTTAAACCACAAGCAGCACATACCTGAAAGTTGTTCAAGGACACCTCATGAAATTCGAGTATTTAAGATAGACATACCATTAAGAAAGGAACTTATCCAACAATTCAAAGACATTAGGGAATTGCAGTGTAAGGATATTAAAATCTCGCGTTTAAGAGACAAGTTAACTGACATGGATGAAAGTACCGAAGGCTCATTAGCTTTAAAGGACGACGTATTATACAAAAAGCATGGTAAAGATTTACAAAAGTGGAAAAGTTATATCCCAGAGTGTATGGAAATGGAAATAATAGAACAGTTTCACAGAGGACTGATACATTCGGGTACTGATAAGACTACACTTACTATTTTAGAAAATTTATACATACCAAAACTAAGACATAAAGTTAGCAAATATATTGCATGCTGTGATCTGTGTCAAAGGGCAAAACAGATCAACGTAGCATATGAATATACAACCAATTCAGTAGTTAGAGATAGGCCCAGAAGTCTACTAAGTTGTGATTTGCACGGCGCAATGCCCCAGAGCTCATATGGCTATAAATATATATTTGTTTGCTATGATGTATTTAGCAAATATGTTCGTATCTACCCACTAAGAAATGCAACCAGTGCCGCCTGTTTGAATAGATTGGTACGATCCTATTTCCAGGAGGAAGGGAAAGTTGAGGCGATATTGTGTGATAATGCATCAATTTTTACCAGTGCCAAATTCATGAACGGTATTAAAGAACAGGGAGTGAAACAATACTTCTCGTCACGCTACAGACCTAATGCAAATCCAGTGGAACGCGAGATAAAAGAAATTGCTACGTATCTGAAATTATTATGTCATCACAAGCAAAGCAGTTGGTGCTCTTATATAAACACAATACAAGACCTACTTAATGAAACAATCCATTTAGTGACAGGATTTAAACCTATTGAGCTACATAAAGGCAAAATGCTCAATACTCTCACAAGTAAAATTCCCGAAGCAATCAGTGATGCGAACGTAAAGATACCTGAGGAAGAAGAAATGTTTAAATTAGCTTTAGAAAGAATACGGGAGAAGGCTAGAAAAAGGAAAATAAAGCACGAAGCTAAAAAGAGAAAAGTATGGCCGCTACGCGTAGGTGATTTAGTCCTAGTACGAACCAAAAAATTATCAAATAAATTAAAGAAAGAATACTGGAGACTATTTCTAAGCTACCATGGTCCATATGAAGTGTTAAATAAATATGGTACTGATACATTTGAAGTACGACATCCGCAAACTAAGAAAATACTAGGGAAATACCATAAGGAAATGCCTAAACCATATAAAACCAGAAAGGCTGCAGAACATGATAAAGAAGAAAAAGAATAAGTAGGCTTATAAGAAGAATATTGGGAAATAAATAAAAAAAAAAGGTACGGATCATAAGAGTAGATAGCCTTGTAAATAATTGTAAAGGTAAGGAGTAAGAGTATGAAATAAGTATGTTTGAGACCTGTAAAAATAGGTGAACTATATATGTGTATGTATATAAAATCATATAGTTGATTACCTGAATGTACTTGAGATATATATATAAGTGTAATAATCAACAGAAAACTCAAATGATAATATCTCATAAAGCTTTAGTTACTGTAACCTGTGTGTAAATATGCTAATGTAAATGGATAGAAGTAAGAATTAACTCATAAAATAATTAGTCCATAGTTCAAACACTGGAACAACCTAAATGCATAGCAAGCAAATGTCAATTGTTTTTCAGTTGTATGTATGTATAACCATTTTCTATGTGTTTCTTTTTATATATATATATGATTACAACCTGATATACATAAATGAATGTGTCTGGATTATATATTATTCAACATGTTTTGTTCAATTAAGCTAATACGTGTCAATGTCCATTGCAAGTGTTTAGACTAAAAGAATAGTGAAAGAACGTGTTTTGCACGCAGCAGCGGAGTTTGAAAACATAACCCTAGCAAAGCAACTGTAATGACTTAGCCGAAAACACAATACAAAGTGCAGTGAAGTGTGTGTTGTTATTGTATAGAATGGTCAGGTAGGCGACCCATAATAAATGTCTGTAACAGAGTGAGCAAATTCTCACAGAGGTATATGGGGTGTGCCAAGAACACTAGACACCTATGGCATGACCAATAGATTCATGAGACATTAAACAATATTAAAAATTTACACGTACACATAAATTTTAAATATGTTTAAAGCGGGCATATTTGAGACAGTAACTATGGTTATATATGCCATATATATAATAATGTGAATTATAATGTGAAATTGTATTAATAAGAAAAATACTTGTTGTATAAATAGGAGTTAAGGCATAAGTTTTATGTATGTGCAAGTGTAGCTGGAGCTGTGGAATTCTTGTTAAAAGCCGACAAACATATCTTTGTGTTAAAATTAGGGCCCAGACAAAAAGGACTTTACGGGAAGGTCATAAAAGCCAGACCTTGAGCCTTTGTGAAACAGAAAAAGGCGACAAGCGAAAATAACATATGTTTGTAGAGAGGCCACATGCTTGCAAACGTAGAACAATAGCCGGGTAAGTCTTCTGGAAGGTTCCAAGCTGAACGAAGACAGACAATGAAATTTTAAGGAAGAGTATGTTTAAAATCTTCAAGGGAAGAAAGGTTAGTTCTAGCGTCTCCATCAGCCAGGGCGGTTGGGTATAAAGTGCTGCGATGTGAATAAGATACATGTAAGCTCTCAGAAGCAGGCGATATTATTTACTTCTTATAATGTAGTAGGAACGGTGAAAGGTTATCGATTTAAAGGTCTATAGGAACGTGTGATAAATACTACAATTATTTCTAGAGCACGTATAAAATACTTCATTGCTCAGCGACCGCAAGTTTGGCTTACGAACGTGGTAGGGCTAGACCGTTCTACAGCTCCAACTAACTTAAGAACTGTGTAGATTATTACTAAGACATTCAATGCGTGTGCCATTAAAGCATAGTGTTCTTCAATAACTTAATCTATTGTTACAGTTGTTACTTTTTACCTTCCTTCCCGTATCACACCCTGCTAAGTTATACAAGCTTTACCAGAAACCCAAATAACAGCAGCCGTGGCAAGAAATAAACATAAACTTTAAGAGTAACAACTAAAACACAAGATAATTATCAGTATCACTAGAGTTCATATATTAAATCATATATTAATATATCGGACATACTGCGAGTTATGCTCGCCCTCCACGAGTATACCGCATAATTTTACTTACAAAACTGCAGTACAAAAAAGATTGGAACTTAAATAATACCAGTTGACCGTTCAGCTATCAAAAACATTAGGAGCAGAAACTTATATATGTTCTTATATGTGGTCATATATCGAAAATAACATACGCTGCCATTAAATAGCGTTGGGAATGCTTCAATGGTTTTCAAATCGGACTTATTTCTGGCTGTCCTTCTTCCTCCTCTTTAGTTTCACACCGTTTTATTAGCGCTGGATAGAATGTAACGGGGACCGGTTTGTTCAACACTGTGTGACATTCGTCGTTTGCCTCGGTCTTACTCGTCTCGTGGGTGTGGATAATAGCGATTTTGAAATGACACTTTCATTGACATTTACCGCTACAATTTGTATTTATTTAGCTGAATCCAGTGAAACAAAGTATTAAATTACGTTCCGTCAAGCCAAGCTATTACCACACTACACGAATAAACATTTTTTCATTGCGGATGTAACTCTCAATCAGTTAATATCGTTCACTTGATGGCCCAGGAACACTTACACTAATTTACATTGCTATGAATCAAGTGATTGAATACAGGGAAGCGCGGAATGAATGCTGATTGCTGACGAAGTGCGTTTTTATTTCATGACGTTCTGCCTCCCGGTTTAGGACATTCCGTCTAAATACTGTCGCAATTGCCATAGTGCAACGGCTGAATAATTCTCAGAAACCCTAATCTGTCTGCTTCTATCTGGAATTTACCTACTCCATTAAGTTATGAGGAATTCTTGGACTTCACTAATAGCTGACCCCGGCCTGAGCCACTAATTACTTCCCATCTACCAAAATGTTATGCTAGTTAGATGAAGTTTTACATAAGAATAATTATATTGCTGCAATTATATCATGTATCATTATTAACATTAAACATTCCCTATCCTCTTATCATTGTTATTCTGCTTTATTATTTTTATGTATCGCTTGCATAAATTAATTTATTACTGGATATTAATTACTAGTGGAGTCTGTCTATGCTGAGTGAATGAATGCTTGTTTTTCTTTACTCCCGATAACTCTTCTGTTCTCATGAAACCTGTCTGGATGAATATTCACGACAAACGCTGAATGTGTGCACATTTTTTTGCGTTATCTGGTCAATCCACCGTGCTCTTGGTGACGCTTCAATCATACGATGTCAAAGCAACACGCTCGGTTTTAACCACCGATTATAGCAATGCAACGTAAGAGGGCCGTGATTGGAATTAAAAGCCAACATTTTGGATGGGGTGCGGCGGTTGGGTCGCCCCCCCCCGTTTGTGACAAGTGTCCGGAGCATATTGTTCATCAATCATAGTAGCAACCCTCAATATCAGACAAGTGTGGAAGACCAGTGCTAGAGCGGCCCAAAAGTGCGTGTCAACGCTTTACAAAATTACGGTACAAATATTTTTTTAGCTGCAATTAGGGATGAAATCTCACTTAAACGTGTTTCTAAATCGGTGATTTAAAATCTCTTCAGATGAAGTGTCTGCAGCTCTACGTTAGACATTAAATTTCTTACATTATCAGAGAGACTTAAAATTGAGTAGCTTAACCGAAGTAACAATTAATTTTGGATATAACTGGTATGTAAATACACAAACTGTTTCCACGTCTTTCTTGATGTGAAAATAATTTAAGGCCTATCCACGAATCATTGATGATTATATCGTTTTGAAGAAAGAAAACCCTATTTTGTTTTCTGATGGTGTTTTATTTTTTATTTACTTCCCCTCCATGCTGTCGTGATGGAAAGTTGAACTTCCTGCATTCAGTACTTGTAAGCTACCTGCGTGTTTTGTGTCATCCTCAGTGGTGTAGAGGTCACCTCTAGTCCCGAGGTCGCAGGTTCAAACCCGGCGGATTTTTTCGGGCGTAAAAATCCTTAGCATGGCTTCCTTCTGAAGGGAAATAAAGTCGGTGGTCTCGTGTTGTAGTTTTACAGCACGTAAAAGAACCTCAAGTCTGATAAAGAGACCTCTGAGCAAAATTACCGGTCTTTCACGCCCAATATAGAATGGGACGCTAAGGACCACAGCAGTTAAAGAGCGTCCATAAATAAAACTCAATTTAAGTTTTTGTGTGTTTGTTCTATTTTGCTGCACGTATGTGCATGAACTATATTAAAACATCTAAGTTTTAATATATTTATTATTGTACACATACATTATAATCATATTTGATATTTGAATTTTGCCTGGGGTTTGTTTCCTTTTACTTGTTAATATTTACTTATGATTTAATTCATGAAGCAGCTAAGTATGAGCTGGAAGTTGCTGATTTTCCTAAGATCAACTTCCAAGCATGGGTAATCGATGGCCTGTTTGCCACCAACGTTAATGTTGATGACCTCACTCTTGGAACCACCATGTTGAACACTTTTAGTAATTTGTTTTTTTCGCGTGAGTGCTATTTCTATTCGCCATTAATATGCAATGTACATGCGTTAAGTGCATCATTGGAGAATCTTGCAAGTAGGGAATCACGACTTCGTTTTGTATTTACAAACTCTTCCTCGTTCTCCAATGTTGCACTTATGTACCACACTGATATCACAATACACCTACTGTTCATTAATACGTGTCTTCTTGTTTGTATTTTCACTTAGTAACTGTTTATTTGTTCATATTAACAAATTTGCAGCATAAATGTGAGCCTTGGTTTGATGATAAACCCTTTCTATTATTTTAACTCAAACTGGAACATCATCTAGTGATCCGATGTATCACTCTTAGTCCATAACTGTGAGTATAGGGGAAGCAATTTAATGGCAGTTTTTAAGAATTAAAATTAGCCGACTTTACATAAACTGTAGTACTGTCAACTTTACAATTGGAATTACTATTTTCATGTCAGTCGGTAAATCGAAACTTGTTTTTAAACAACACAAGTTGATTAAATCATTTCCCAGCACTAAATATCGCATTGTATTGTATTTAATGGAAAATTGTGTTGTAAAAACAAAAATTAAAAGAAGTGCTACACTAAAGTAAGCACTAAAACAATCCCAAACAAACGTACACTTGGAACACAATGGCCTGTACCCAATCAAGGATTATTTGGTTTAAACTCAACAGTTGACGTCCTGCGAGATAATGCCTGTACCGCCAACATAACAGCTGCAATTAACACACAACTACGGCCATATCTTTACCATGCATATATTTTAGGAGCAGTTGCTGGTATTGATGTCAACTGAACAAACAATGTCACCAAAAGTGACCAGAGAGCACAATAATGGGGGAAATATGTCACAGTTGGCTTTTGATGAATTCTAGTAGCTTGCGTTCCCTATAGGTTGTTCCAAAATGGGTTTCTAAAATGAATACAGGGGTTTTAAGGCTTTGCAGTATTTCTTACATTTAGCTTACAATTATAAATCATATAACAAATGAAAGAATAACTCAAACAGTTGTGTAGGGTACACCTGTGTGCATGCGCTTGCAATGTTTCCTCTTATCTTCCGTTAGAAAGCGCTGGTAGCAAAGATGGCGACTGGTCAACAAAAAGGCTTTTTTTACTTTCTTACTACGTATAGTAAGTAGGGGATGTATTGTATTCCACCCAAAAATTCGATACCGAGATTTCACCGGAAATACATGTTTTGAGACCCCCTGAATCCAAAAAAAAGCATTTTTGGAAACATGCCCGTGTGTGTATCTGTGTGTGTGTGTCTGTGTGTGTGTGTGTGTGTGTGTGTTTCTGTGTGTCTGTGAACAGCATAACTCAGAAACGAACAGTCGGATAAACACCAAACTTGGTATTTAGGTTCAGCATCTTCCAAAGATGCGACACGAAGGTTTTAAAAAAAAACACTTCAGATTACGTTTTACATGGAACATTTTTCGAAAATTTTAATTTTCTCAAAAATGGCTCTAACGATTTTGATTAAAATATTATATGTTAAAGATATTTTCATGACAAATGAAATGTATATCTCGAATTTTCTGGGAATGTCTCCAAAAGTATTCTTCATTGTGAACGACTTTTGCATAACTGGTAAACTATAAGAGATAGATAAAATTTTACTACACAAAAAATGTAGATCGCATTAAAATACACAATTTTTGTCATATTCATATTTTTTGTTGAGTGAACCATTTTCGAGATATTGCTTGTTATTCCCCATAAATTTTCCAATAAATACTTTTTCTCAAATTCGTTATTCATTTTTTTTATCCTGGTAATGCAAAGAGAATGGAATACTCCACATAGCAACCAGCTCTTAAAATATTTAACTATCGCTTAAATCCTACCAATTCCCCTTGCATCTACAAGAAAATTAGCAATAAGATTAACATCTCGATATCTCGATTAACATGAAGCATATGGAGAATAAGCGTTTGTAAAAATAGTTTGTACAAGAGTAGAGAAAGTCATGTGAGTGTAACACATCAGATTTTTTATTATTATTAAAAGTTTATTTAGGTTCGTTATGACTACATGGTCTTATCACGACCTTTTATCACAAAAATACATTATGATATACATATATAATACATAATGATGTAGGTACGTTAATTTACAATTGCATCAACATGCAATTAGGTAAACATTTACAGTAAATCAGAGAGTTTTGAATCCATTAGAAACTGTAGCGTCTTCTTGAGCATGTTGGGTCTGTTAACTGCACTGGGAAGATTGGAAATGCCGGCGTGTTGTCTACATCTAATGTACTGTGGACAATCTATAAGCATATGCAGAGGTTAGAGGAATGGTACAGAGGCTGCAGTTTGGAGGTTGGTCCTAAGTGAGAAGATAACAGTGCGTTAGTTTGGAGTGTCAAGTTCTAAGCCGGGTGATGATAACTTGATCTCTTCTTTTGAGAGTGCGGTAATGCAAAAAAGGTTGTGTGCAGCCTGAGCGATCTTCATGAAGTTTGCTTTTGATTGATAACCATTTCAATTTCCATTTTTGCATGCACACATGTTTAATAAAACTTATGATGTCTTGGGGTGGAGAGGCGATCGATGAATCACTGACAGGATGTTTAGTTGCTTCTTTTGCAGCTTCATCTGCTGATTCGTTACCTTTTATGCCAACGTGAGATGGAGTCCTTACAAAGGATACCTTTTTATCGGTCGTATTTATATTGTAACTTAATCGGATTTCATGGATCAGTGCGTGGTTTGTTCTGAGTTTTGGGTGGCAAGTGGTACATTTAATGAATCGGAAGAGGTGTAGTGGCTTTTAGAGGATGAATTGGTTATATCTAGAAGGGCTTCATTAATGGCGAATGTTCACAAGAGAAAATTGTAAAGAAGTGAAGTAAGCTGTAGAGCATTATCTGATCCAGATATACTATGGTGCAGCCTCTTCCTTCTGTGGATGTCAATCCATCAGTGAAAAGTTTTGTGTTAGAGTTATATTTGCCCAGTAAAGAAAAGCTTTTTGTCTTTTGCAGTTTGCAAGGACAAAATCTGTAGTTACAGTGCAACGTGCGTTCCATTGCAATCCTCCAAGTAATAATAGCATCTGTAGATCATCAGTTTGAAGACCCGGCTGTCTTGTGAAGGGAAGAGTACGGGACGACCAAGATTGACTGAAGAGCGTGTTGAACAAGTGAGACTTTCACGCGTAACCCCAAGAAATCAGTTCGGAAGGCTAGTCGTGAATTAGCAATTCCAGTGAGATCTGTGAGGAGATTTTAAGGAGACGTCCTTATCGTTTGCAGTTGTTACAAACTCTAACCTACAAACTACGGTTTACGTGCCACTTTGTAAACGAAACGTTGCTGCATAAAGATGAACGTTTTCTGGATCGTGTCGTCTTCAGTGATGAATCGACATTTCACCTAAATGGAAATATTAACATTCATAATGTACGCATCTGGAGGTCATATAATCCCCATGAGATGATACAGTTGCAACGAGACTCCCCAAAATGTAATGTTTTTTGTGCCACATCCCTGCGGAAAGTTTATGGGCCTTTGTTTTTCCGTGAAGTAACTGTAACTGGCCCTTTTACCTTGACGCGTTACAGCTATTGCGCTTTCCTTAATCGGAAGAAGCTGAACCAGGAAATTTATTTGACAGCAGGATGGTGCGCCGCCTCATTGCCATCACTTAGTACACAATTGATTAAACGACATTGTACCCAACCGCTGGATTGGCCGCAAGGTTCAGTTGACAGACCTTATTTCTATGGCTCCACGTTCAGCCATTCTGACCTTTGGAGGTTCATAAAGGATCATGTGTATGTGCCTCAGCTACCAGCTGACCCACCCTACTTAAGAAAGAAACACCTACGGGCTCTAGACAGGCTACTCAGTCCGCACCCTCGGACCACAGGAGTCACTGCTCGTAGGCTTTTCCATTAGGGCAGCACCTATTTTATATTCTGCCTCCCATGTGTGTCCTAGACTGGGTTAGACATCACCCTAAACTCGTCACCTGCCACACAGGGACGGAAGTGAATATGCCACTTACGCGCGTCAGCCCAATAGGGAAAACCCTATCAGGAAAGACTGCCGAATAACCTCGGTAGGACCGACAGTTTATCTAGTTACTGTCTACCATCTCTCATTCATGGTTGGTGCCGAAGATCATCTGGGCGTCTCACAACCCCGCCTAGGTGGAAAACCAGCCAGGCATACCCAATCTCCCATGGGTATCGAGAACCACTGCTCCGCCGAGTCCAACCCAATCCGAACAACTCCCTATCGGGAGGGACTCGAATGTTCGGCCCGTCGTACTTCTAGTAACGTCAGAAGTACCACGAGTGCTCAGGGTCCGCAGCGCCCGCACCACGGCTGCTGAAGGTGTCGGAACCCCCCCCCCTTTACGGAGAGCGTACTTAAGAAACAGGATTCAAGCCGTTGTTGCAACATTTACCCCAAACACACTAATCAAGGTTTGGGAAGAACTGGCCTATCGACTGGATGTATGCCGTGTGACGAATGGTGCTCACATTGAACACTTGTGGATAAAACTGAGTTGTTCTTTCATTTGATGTATTATTTATAACTGTAAGTTAAATGTAATAAATACTACAAAGCCTTAAAACCCCTAAATTCATTTTGGAACACCCTAGAATCCGCAGCTCCCTTCGTTCTATTGCATCAACTGCGAAGATACCTCTTTCTCTGCCCCTCTCCTCCTCTCTTTGTCTCTCGTTACCTCTTCTTTCTCTCTTCCTCCCTTCCATTTCTCCTTTTGTTATTTCTCTCTCTGCGAAACATGCATAGCGTATTTTTTATAAAAGCTACCTTGTTTACCCAGTTTTATGATTACTATGTCTTACTGTTTACTTTACCGCAATTACACATACAACATACACACAAACACCCATGCCCATGGCGGGACTCGAACCCGCGACCCTCAGCTTGGCGGAACGCCGAAGCTACACGCTTCAGCGACCACGGCTACGAGGGCCGGCAAATATCGTTGATAAAAGGTAATACAATCGCTTTTTTGATGGTTAATACAATCAACACATATTAAAAACCTATAAAAGCACACAAATGTTTTCGATGTTCCTTAAATTGATTATTGATTTACATACACAGGGAATAGTAATGACAATATTAAGACGAAAAATAACGCAAAAACTGTTAGATCTTAATACATGTATTCAGCATTTTGGAATGATATAAATATCGAAACTTGGCAGAAACATTATGCATACAAAACATTGTCATTTAACACTAAAAAGAACCACAATTCACTCCAACCCTGCGCCCCATTAGATTCCTCAGTTTGGGGATAGATATTAAGGATCGTATGATTTATTCTCTAGCTGGGACCTAAGGTAAGTTGTATAGCAATCAGTTTTAACTATTCGAGGAAACTACACACACACACATACACACACACACACACACACACACACACACACACAAGTCGTAAAATCAAGTTTTGATTTCAGTGTGATCCACAATAGCATAAGATATAGTCATTCAAAATCGAAATGTAATAGAAAATTTTAGATTACAGTTTAAATATGTTTGTAGATTAATATTGCTTGTAGGATAGTAATACGTTCTAAAAAAGTGATGCGTTACATTCACATGACTTTCTCTGGCAATATCGCTTATTTTTATGCTGGGTCTACAAACTACTCTTGCAAAAGCTTATTGTTCTGTCTATTTACTTCATGTTATTCTAGATAAGCTTGCCAGAAAGGTTTCCTTATACAATTCCTTATAAATATAAGGGAGATACAGGAGGCTGAAGCGATAGACAAATCTTTAAAAATGGGTCACTATTGTAACAAATGAGAACACGAGTTACTGCGAAAACACATTTTATTTATTACTAGGCCCTCAACACAACACAAACGTTACACTTGAGTCACTTTGGCTCGCACTCGGAATACAAACACAACTGATCTGTCGAATCAAATCACAACTGAAGTGCTGAACTGTACGACTCACAACTGACTGCTGAGTTACAACTCACAATTAAACTGGACTGTCCACTTCCACTGTTCACTTCGTCACTTCTAACAGCACTCAACTCAGCTGAACTCAACACTCCTCGTCCTACTAACAACAGTCCTTTATATAGACCTCGTATACAAAGCAGAACTTTCGAGATCAAGATCCTAATAGAATATGCCAAAACGAAGGTCCCGAAACAAGTAAGATGCACATAAAGGGGAGTTGTATTCCACGCTCGTTATTCTATTGTTTCCGCGCTGGCCATAGTTCCGACGGCCCGTCGCTGGCCCTGCTCAGGTATGGGGCCGGGAGATAATTACCGGCCAGTCGCAAGTAGCGCTGCTCGCGCGGTCACATTATGTACTGGCTTTGAAATTCTATACCGTATTTCATGACGAGTAACAAATGAATGGTCATAGCACTTTTAGTGACAGGCGTTCAAAATTTGAAACCAACAACAACGGATATCTCGGAAATGACTGATGCCACAAAAAATGTTGTTGAAATAAATTGTGTGTTCCAAAGAGGTATAGTAGTAAGCTTCTGTCTTTCTCCTGTGGTTTATCAGTTATACAAAAATGTACAAAATACATTCTGAAGGACTTCCTGGGCTATTAACACAAAAATTCAAGATGTACATTTTACATATTATGGTATCTTGATATAATAGTTGGAGACATTTCTGAAGGTGGAGACATTTTGTTGAAAATTCTCGTGTTCCAACCTTGGAGGATTTTGAACTTAAGCACGAAGTTTGATACTTATCCAGCTTTTTCATTTTGAGTTATGTTGTTCACAGAAATTACACACACGCAGACAAACGCGCGTACGCACAAACACACATGGACATCTTTCTATTTCTTTTTATTTCATTCAGGGAACCTCAAAAGGTGTACTTCCGGTTAAAAACTCAATATAAAATTTTTCGTTGGAATCCATTACTTCCCCTATTCATTTGCTATAAGCAGGTGGTAGTGAAACGAAAAGGAGTAACGATTATCTTAGTTTCCGAAACTTTATCCATCACTGGAACAAAAATTTAACGCTTCGATTGTTATGTTACCTAATAATCTTATACCGAGTGAGATGGCTCCATGATAACGTGTGAGGCTCGCATTCAGGAGGTCTCGTGTTCGATTCCCGTAGACTGCCCACTCTGGCTTTAGGGTTTCCGTGGTTTTCCCTGGTCGATAGGGGTATGTTGGATGTTGGGTGGTTTCTCATTTACCACGATTTCCTTTCCGTCATTCCTCTTTCATTGCATTTCCTTCTAATCTTTCAGGTGTGCTTCTAGGTTTCGTGGCGTACAATGGTGCCGGAAGATGGCATACATGCTTGTTTAAAGGAAAGAGTCATCCTCGTGGACACTAGAGGGGTCCTTCATCGCCCTCTCTGGGTAGCTCCAGCCGTGTGACAAGTCTTCGAGTCTGGAACTGCTACGAACTTCCGCGTGTCTCTGTGACCCGTCTACCTGTGGCCTGTAGCCTCCTGTGGTTCTTTTACTTCATCCTTTCCTCGTAGCTAGTGTTGGTCACAATAGATGTGCAGGCCATAGTGCGCAAGGTGTCCCCCCGTTGTATAAATTATAACTATAATAATCGTATTGTTTACTATTGGTCTATAAAATGAACTTTTCACTCATTAAGAGCGAAGTACCTTGTATAGAAGTTACGACAATCCAATTCCAAAAAATTTAATAGTAGTAGTAATAATAATAATAATAATAATAATAATAATAATAATAATAATAATAATAATAATAATAACAATAGCAAATATCATATAATCACTGTTAAGGCTTATAAACTGGCTTCAATTCCAAAGAATGGCTCTTTCAAAAATTATTTTTTTGTTTCAACAAGCTCCAAGCCATAATGGATATTCAGTATATAAGTATTAATCAGAACAAGCTAAAAACAATGTTTGCATTTGTTATCTCGTGCTACAGGAGTATTACACAACTGTTATTTTAGATTTTCCAACAGAAGTATATTTTATGAGTTCCTGATCCCCTATGATCAATCAGTTGTTAATGTTATTTGAATCGAGAGCACTAAATACCGTTAATTACTTAACTGTGAGGCTGATATTACGTTTTGATGATGTCATTTTACTAGTTTATTAAATACAACTACCGGAACCCGCAGCTATGCCTGCGTTATCCTGCTGGAGGTTCTTCTTTATTCTTTCTAAATTCTGTTTTTCTTTTCTGTCTTTCCATTCATGTCTGTTAGAGGACACAAAAATAGTGTTATTATTCCTAATACATTAAAAAATTAAAACTCCCTGTTTCATTAAGGTAAGTCTATTTTAAATAGCCGAAAATTAATTTTGTTATATTTTCTTTCTCGCTTTTCAATTAAATATCAATTTAAATCCCATGTGAATTCTTTTAAATTTAATATTCTAAAGTAAATTTTTGCACATTGTGTTCTCGTTTTCTCAGAAATTGCTTAAGCAGAAATTCTGCATGCTGTGTATGAGACAATATACCTTACCAAGCACTTTAATAAATTTCAAAAACATAAATTAGCATCAGTTAATACACAAAGCTATGCATTCTGTGATTGCTATTCAAGATGCCTACTGTTCCTCTCTTGATTTTCGCTAGCACATTTTTCAGACAGACACTATTCTGAAATGGTAAATTCTTTTGGTACACTTTTTGACAATTCCTTTTGATGTTATTATTTTATAAATACCCAAAGTGGATTATGCTATATTGAATTCGTGTACTATAAGCAGGTACAAAGAAATTGAAACATTCATACGACTTTCTCTACCACTTTTTTTCTTAACTGTTCTGCAAAGTATAAATAAAATATCCTATTCATGTACTTCTTCGGTTGCTTATTCTTTACATGGACTGATGGCAAAAAAGAGAATGGATATAACTTCTATTAAAAAGTGAATTGTTTAAATTAGTAGAAACCCAAATAACCAATAATATCTACATATCTTGAAAATGGTTAATTCCGTCGTCCGCTGTGGTGTAGTGGTTACCATCCTGGCCTCTAGTTCCCGAGGTCGCGGATTCAAACCTGGCGGACGGCGATGGATTTTTTCGTGCGCAGAAATCCTTAGCATGGCTTCCATCGGAAGGGAAGTAAAGCCGGTGGTCCCGTGTCGTAGATTTACGGCACGTAAAAGAACCTCAAGCTTGATTAAAGAGGCCTCTGAGCAAACTTTCCGGTCTTTCACGCCCAATATAGACTGGTAGGCTAAGGACACAGCCGTTAAAGAGTGTCCATAAATAAAACTCAATTTAATTTTTAATGGTTTATTCCACACAGAATATTTTAATGACTACTGTATTTTTGCTATGTAACTTATAGTTGTCTATAGTTTGCTATGTCTATAGTTCCTGTTTCTGCAGCTGTTATAGAAATTCAATAAGCATAAAGAGGACTTCATAGGTTATTGTTAGAAAATCCAAGGTATTAATTTTATTCGATGTATCAGTATCTAAACGTACGACATTAAAAAAAACTTTGGATTAAGTTTGAATTTACTTTACCGGGTAATGTGTTAATTTGGGCGGATTTTGTGAAGATCTTAATCTTGTATCCCTGGAAGAAGTTTCAAAACGTGGTTTGCAATTCATCTGGCATTTTGTTAATGGATTGCGCTGTTCAGACAGGCGCTAGGGCCCCCTAAACACAGACAGAAAGTAATTTGTACAAAAATACATATCACTTTGTGTGTGTGTGTGTGTGTGTGTGTGTGTGTGTGTGTTCAGGGGACCCAAAAATGTGTACTTCCTGTGTAATCTGAAATAGGATTTTAAGATAGAATTCAACACTTCCTTTACCTATCATAGATAAGAAAAAGAGGTGAAAATTATTTATACACTCTTCATTTGAGTACAATAATTAATCTACATCATAATGTTAAGAAGAAAATATATTCTATAATTGCGTTTAAACAAAATCCTTTTATGAAATTTCGACCTCCATTGCCGTAATGTTACCACACTTTTACAGTGAAGCATTTTATAAATTTTATAAACATTTAATAAATAAACATCGTCTAATGTTTATTTATTAAGAAAGAGGCTCTAAGAAACAGACTGAAATTAGTAATTTAGTGCTAAAACCCCTCTACTACTCTCTTATCTGGTTCTAGTTATTCGCTTGTACAGATTGGCAGCCCCTCTTCTTTGTTAGTCGTTGGCAGACTATAAGTGGCATATGCACTAATAAGAGCAAGACGGGCTAAAACGATCAAATTTTAAATTCTGTTGGTTTGAGAAATCTTGATAAATGCTTAGAGTTAAGCCTACATCTTTATTTAATTACGTACTGTGTGGTTTGGCAGAAAATGATTGAAAACTGGAACATTTCTTTTTCTCCAACACAGGTGAAATGCCTAGTATTATCTTTTTATTAAATATTAGGCTACAAAATTATACAAGATTGCACTTATTCAAAGCACTTTTATGTACCTTAGAATACTTCAAATAGAGTAAACTGTTACAAAAATATAAATTAAACATTTACGAAACAATTTTGTCAAATACAGAAGTGTAATGACTAGGGATTTGGTGGGGAGAGAATTGGTTTTGGTGAAAAAAATAAACATTAGCTTCATTTCCTTAAATTGTTTTATTGTCGAAAAGCTGACTAATGCGCACAGAGCTAATTTTAACTGCACTAGAATGAGAGCATGAATAAATGAATAATAATAATAATAATAATAATAATAATAATAATAATAATAATAATAATATCATAATAATAAACCTTCATACTGAAATTCTTTCGACCATACCCAGATTCTGCAAAGCAGTGTTTGGTTACGCTCATTGTTATTATATCGTGGGTTTATTTACCAAAGATTTAGGAAATTAAACTAATAGCTACACACTTGAAGCGCCATACTCCTTTAATAAGTGCAATAAAATTTGATTTGCTGTCTATGCTACCATAGCGAAATAATATGACTTATTGCAGGACAGGCTTTACGAAACAGCGCCTTCCAGCCATTCAGATTCAAATTTTCATTTCTCCACCCTTTCGTTTCTCGTCTAGAACTGGACTTTAAAAGGTTAATGTTAAGATACGGAAAAACTCTATAGAAAGCTAAATACCTACGTGGATAGATGAAGGTGACAGGTAATTCAACGAACGGGAAACCTCGCGCGCTGCAACTTGCACAGATCCATTGCGGCTACCGCCCCAGGAGGAAGGGATGAAGTGAAGGAACTACAGGGCGCTACAGGCCGTGGGCAGACACGCCACAACGACGCGCAAAATTTCCTAACATTTCCAAGCTCGCAGACCCGTCCCACTGCTGGAGTCGCCGAGAGAGAACGGTGAACAACCTACTAATCAAGCAGCCCTCTAGTGCCCATTGAGCATGCATCCGCGCCATCTGTCAAGAACCCCATACGTCATGAAACCTAGAAGAATACCTGAAAGATGAGAAGGAAGCGTAATGAAGGGGAAAATATGCAAAGGAAATCATGGTAAAGAAGAAACTACACCAGCATTTGCTTGCCGACTCCAAGTAAACCACAAAAACCCATGGGTCTGTCGTCGGTGATCAAACCCGGGACCTCGCACGTTACCGTGGCGTCATCTCACCCGGTACCTACATGGGTAAGGTTCCGTACATTCGTGTGAATGTACCCTCTGTTCTGTAGTGTTAATGCTTCCATTAGATGCAGCAGGTTCAGAACATTTTTACTTCATCACTTACTTATGTTAGTAGAGAAAAATTTATGCTCCATGAAGAATTCTGTATCCAAATTTAACTGGATATACACATGTTGAGTTCTGCTGTTAACCCCCTCTCCCTCCAAAAGGGGAGACGTCTTTTTAGAGGAACGCCATATTGTGGCCAGCGTGACTTAAGAACCAAAGTCGTTTAGCATCTTCCAAGGATGCAACACAAAATTTCTCGAGTGGTAACATAACTTCCCCCATCCCACTATCTTCTATATGAAATATTTTGGTTCCCTTTCCCTCAAAACCCGTTTTAAAATGTTTGATCATACTATCTAATGTTTGAAAAAGTGTCATGAAGAAAACGTGCATCTTGAATTCTCTGTAAATAATCGAATTTTGTAAAATGTTGTATAACTGAGAAAGCATAAGAGATAAATAAAGCAAAAAACGTAAGCTGGATAAAATATGCAATTTGCTTCCCATACCTTTTTTTGAAATCGTTACATTTTTCTGAGTGTAAGAGCGTATCTGATGGACCGTTAAAGGTTTGCGATTGTTCTTTCTTTCTTTCTTTCTTTCTTTCTTTCTTTCTTTCTTTCTTTCTTTCTTTCTTTCTTTCTTTCTTTCTTTCTTTCTCAAGAGATCAATACAACGAACTCTGTTTCTGATGTTAGCATTTGAGTGCTGTTTCCGTATAAAGCCAAAATTATGAAGTCAATAATTATCATAATAATCTGAGAAGGATAGCGATATAAAATAAATAATAAAATATTTAATTTCAATGTATGTGTAAAAAGGAGAAGCATTGTGAAAATTGTTGACTGTAAAAGCTACAGAAAGAGAAGACAGGCACAGTTTAGCTAATTAGGGACCAGCCCCAGGTATAAAGGGTAAGTCCGCTGAAGCCAGTTTCTCTTGGAATTAATGGGTGCAGTTGCACTGGCCGGGATGTGAAGGTCATTAGAGGCTTCATGACGCTGAGTTTTGGTACGAAATGTTTAAGGGGGGAGAGGGGAAGTTAAGAGTCCTTTCTTTGTATCGCGCGTGTGGTGAGGACATTTCTCGCGGGGACGCTCGTGTGATGAGGAACAACGGTCTCGTTGAGGTTCGAAGACTGGGTGCGAACTTGCAAGAGAGTCGCACGATCAGATGTAATTGATAATCTTCGGTCTTGGAAAAGACACAGTAACATCGTAATAATTTAAAAGTGATCGGCAAATCTTAAGTCTTATTTTAATGGTGAATAAAAGTGTTACAAGAAAGCGTTCGTGTTTCTATGTACATACACTCACGCATACCCAGTGATTAAGATCTCATGCTCGAGCAGCCGTGGCAAAATAAAAAAAAAAACATCTAAGAGGAGAAAAGCAGCAATCGTGAGGCAAAGGTATTGCTTCAGTGGTTAGAGGGCGTATCGTGGCTGCGTCACGTACCTTGTATGTAATTAAGCATTTACGCTAAATTTGAATTGATTTCTAGATAAAAATATATTACAAATAACATAACATGGATGGATACTTTCGACAATAGTCCTTTTTGATCCACTTCCCATATATGTTGTTCATGGTGTAAATTTGAATTTTCTGTATTCAGTGCTGGTAATCTAACCTACCATGTCGTCCTCCATGGACTAGGGATACCATACTAGCCTCTGGTTCCCGAGCTCGCGGGTTCACATCCGGCGCAGGGCGTTGGAGTTTTTTCGGGCGTAAAAATTCTTAGCAGCTTCCTTCGGAAGGGAAGTAAAGCAGGTGGTTCCATGTAGTAGCTTTACGACATGTAAAAGAACCTCAAGCCTGATAAAGAGGCCTCAGCAAAATTTTCGGATTTCACGCCCAATAAAGAATGGGACGCGAAGAACCATAGTAGTTAAAGAGTGTCCATAAATAAAGGAACAAATAAAGCTACCTACTTATTTTGCATATATTTACTGCAACCATGTGCAATAACTATATTAAATTTTATAATTTTTGGTACATTTATTATTTCAGGCATGGGATATTATCATACTTAATAGTTGAATTTCATTTAAATCTAACCTGGGGTTTTAATTCCTTTTTATATGTTAATATTTACTTACGACTTAAATCACACAATAGCTACGTATGCACTGCAAGTTATTGATTTTTAAGGTCAACGACCAGGCGTGGATAATAGATCTTCAGCTCGCCGCCAATGTACGTGTCGGTGATCTTGATACTGGAACCACCATGCCCAACATATGTTAGTAATGAATTTCATTTTCGCGTAAATACTACGTATATTATTCACTGTCGTTGAAATAATAATATTCAGTACCTACACATGCGCTGAATGCAATGGAGAATCTCGAAAGTACAGAACCAAGACTTCGTCTCTTATCTTTAAACTCTTCTTCGTTCTCCAATTATAAGTAGGTATAGATTATTTAACGGAGGGGGCCACCTCGCACACTGCGACCTGGGCTACACTCTCCAGGAGGAAGGGATGAAGTAAAGGAACCACAGGAGGCTACAGGCTGTAGGCAGACAGGCCACAGAGACGCGCGGAAGTTCCTAACATTTCCAAACACGAAGACCCGTCCCATTCGTGAAGCTGTCTAGAGAAGGCGATGAAGGATCCGTCGACCAAGCAGCCAGCTGATGTCGACGGAGAACACTCTTTCATTTGTGTAAGCATCCGCGCTATCTGTCCGGCACAGCCATACGCCATGAAATCAAGAAGCACACCTGAAAAATGAGAAGGAAACGAATGAAAGGGAAATGATGGAAAGGAAATCGTGGTAGAGAAGGATACGCTTGCCGATCCTGGGAAACCACAAAAAAACCCATGGGTCAGAGAGGGTGGTCGCCGGGGATCGAACCCGTGACCTTCCGAATGCGAGATCTCCAATGAAGCATGTAGTATACTTGTGTCGTAATATATTGATATAAACCTGTAATATATGAGGTACATATGTGGATTTGCAATGGGTAGAGAATGACCACAGATTTTTCCCCACGATGGCAATTCTAAAAGTACAGTTCGTTCTTAGCAGTATTTACCACTTATCATGACGTCACATACTGCTTTCTCAGACCAGTGGATACGCGTATAAACTTTATCGATGGTATATAATTATTGTGTGTTTTGGGCGGGAATTTTCCCCTTCAGTTCAGTTTTCTAAAGCCTGGATTTCCTGAATCGCATTGTAATCAATCACATAGAGCTGTGGTTGAAAAAAAAAAACTGACAAGATGTGACAGTACAGAGAGGAAGAGGATTACAGATTGAAAATGACAGCGTTTAGAGCACAAAATGGGACTTGTGTCGTTGTTGCAGTAATTATTGGGAGTAGCACAGCTGGTACTCGCGCTCTGCTACACTTTACTTGGCCAGTAATTATTGCTGCGCGCGCACCCGCACGAGTGGCGACATAATAAAAGTTGCCGACTGTTCTCCACGCATTTTCAGCCTTTTATTCCGAGTGAGGCCAGTGAAGTCCTTTCCATCATGCTTGGTGAATAATTTCCTGTCCGACATGATCCCCAGTTTACAAATTACGGGCGTATTTTCTCTTTCGATGCAAGGAACAATAGAGAAACAACCCTTCCTTTCGTGGCTTACAGACGGCCAGGGTGGAAATTAGCGGTCTTGGTTTAACCGTATGTATTCGGTTCAACTAGAGTTGTGCTCGGTACACTCCCTGGAAAAATATGTGAAATAGGAATCCAGCTTTTCCTTTCTCTCTCCTTAGGTAATGAATTACATTGAAAACTCCTATGTGTTACATTCACATGATTTCTGTCACTTATTAGGTTTAAATAAATGATTCAATATAATGATTTAAAATCTTGTTTAATTTTTTTTATTATTTTACTTATAATAATATTCTATATTTATTTAAATATCTTATATAGAGTATAGCGGGTGTACAAATTGTTACGAAAGTTTATTTTCTTGTCTACTCCATTTTAGTGCATATATACCATTCCAGAAATAACTCCATTCGACATTTCATTATAGATAGAAAGGAAATAGCGATAGTCAAATTTTTAAGAACTGGCCCTATACGTTGGCCTTAAAATTTCATACTTTTTCCATGATATTGCGAGAAAAAACAAAAAATCCGCACCTTAAAAGAATGGCTATATATTGAACGATTCGAACCATTAATCTCGGAAATGGCTGATGCCACAGAAAAAGCTATTTAAAATAAATTGTGTGCTTTAAAGAGATCCACATATTTTTGTGTAGTACGTTTTCGTCTATAGCTTAACGTTTACCAGTTATAAAAGGTTATACAAAATCTCTTCCGGATGAAGAGGCCTTCACAGGCTATTCTCATAAAATACAAGATATACATTTTGCCATATAAACAATTTTACTGTATTTTAATCAAAATCTTTAGAGTTTTTTTAGAAAATAAAAAATTTCGAAAAATGTTCCTTTTAAAGCGAAGTTTGGAGTGGAATTTTCTTGAAAATCTTTATGTCGTATGTTTGGAAGGTACTAAATACCAAGGATTGTTTATCCGACTTTTCGTTTTTGAGTTATGCTGTTCACGACACACACACGGAGCATTTTTCAAAAAAAGAACTTTTGGAATTCAGGAGGGCCTCAAAATATGTATTTCCGGTTAAGTCTCGCTATTTTGGATTGAATGCAATACGTCCTCTACCTACTTTGTACGTGGTAGTGAAAGTAAAAGTGCTTTATTTTATTTTATTTTTAAGATTCAAGATTTCCGGCATAATCTTGATATCAAATTTCTGGGTGGAATGTACTATTTTCTCTACCTATTATATACGTTGTAGAAAAAGTAAAAATACGTTTAAACTATAAAGGTAAAGGTACGAACTAGCGGAAGGGGGCCCGCGAAACCGGGGGAGAGCACCACACGCAGCCAATCGGTCCCTTTTGCTTCTACAGTAACTTTCGGGAGGGAGAGATGAGGGGAGAGAATGGGGTCCCTAATGCTTCTAGATTGAACGTATTCGACGCCGCTCGCACTGCTCACAAGCCATCGAACCTCCGCCGTGGTTGGAGCTCACTCGGAGCAGTGCCCACAGCGACGCGAGAGAAGAAACCTCTACAGAACGTGCAGTCACTACCTAACCGCAACCCGCCGAACACCATCCCCTGGTCCTACAACTCTTAAACAGATGACAAGGAAGATGGGTGGGTACAGGAAATGAGAGGGAGGAGAGTCGTGGTAGAAGATGAACCACCCCAGCATTCGCCAGTCGACCGGATAAACTATAAAAAACCATGGGCCCGAATGTGTGCTACAGACGTTGCCCCCTGAGCCATCCCGCTCGTTTGTTTAAACTATAAGTACCTGCAATGATAAAATTATCTCAAATGAAAGAGGAATTCCAATTAAAAATTTTAAATGTAGATGTTTGACAATTTTTGACATTTATTCTCCCCTTAAGTGTTTTCGAAGGCTAAATGCAGCGCTTATCAGTGCCTTTTCGTGCATGAGATCGACGCTCGCTCCGCAGGCAGCAATGTTACGTATCACATTGAGGTCAGAGGTTATCTGGAAGACCTCACTTCACCAGTTTAGGTGTTTCATGAATAAAAACTTATATATGCGTTGATTGCAGTTTCTAATATATTTCCTTCATTATCAAGGATTGGGCTTACAACCTTTACCGTCTTCACTCCAGCAATCTCTTTCTATGTTCCTATTGTTTGTTTTACTATTTTTTATTAGCCATTGTATAGGTTATGCAACGGAGCGGGACACCTCACGCACTGCGACCTACAGAGATCTATTGTGGGTACCATCCTCCAGAAGGAAGGGATGAAGTGAAGGATGTTGCAGGCCGTAGTCAGACGGGCCACAGAGACATGTGGAGGTCCCTAACATTTCCAAGCCGCAGAACTATTCCACTACTGGAGCCGCCGATAGAGGGCGCCGAACGATCCACCAATCAAGCAGCGCTCTGGGGAATACTCTTTCCAATGAGCGTGCATCCGCACCATGTGTTTGACATCGCCATACACCATGAAACCTAGAAGCACACCTGAAATACGAGAAGGAAACATAATGAAAATGAAATTATAGAAAGGAAATCTTTAGAGAAGAAACCATCTCAGCATTCCTTGTAACCCCGGGGAAATTACAATTTACCCATTTGTCAGAGTCGGCGGTCGCAGGGATTGAACTCGGGACTTTCCGAATGCGAGTCGGACACATTACTGCAGCACTACCTCGCTCGGTTTGGTTTACCATTATTTTAATACGTTATATTATCTATTGTTTATTTTCTTGTATAGTACATTAATGGAGAATAGTTTTAATTCTGCTTTTGTTTCTTCGTTTCGTATGATCCAGTATTGTACAACCTTTTACTTGTATTTAAAAAGGTTAATCTTGGCAGGCTGTTTATTTTGTTGCTCTTTTGTTTGTTATTGTACATGATTCCTTTCCATAGATTATAACTGGTATGGCAATTGTCTTATAGAATTTTAATTTTGTATATTACCTTATTTTGGTTTTAGTGTTGTTTGTATTACACCAAACATCACTTTATTAAGTGTACTGTTTATACCATTTTCCCTTTCATACATTATATTGCAATCTAAACATTTTAAATAAGATATTTGTTCATCTATATTACCATTTATTTTAATCTTAAGTCGTGCAGTGTTTTCGTTTGAATGCCATGACTTTAGTTTTCTTATGTGATATTTTGAAATTATATTTATCATATAATTGGTTTAAGCAATATATTGCCTAAAGCAGGTTCACAATAACCCGAGAACTTAACCAAAATGTAAATGAGAACAGGAAGCAATGCAGCATACCAGATTTTGGTTCATAATAGCCCAGTAACGACAACGAGATGCGTATTGATAATCATATCGACCACAAGGTGTAAAGTCGATTTTGTGTTGGGATTTCATTTGATTTTAACTGACCAGTGATATTTTTTCACCTGCTTCCAATTGAACCAACATAAGCGGGGTTAGCCAACGCCAAAATTCGATATGGTAAACATTATCTAAATAGGTATGAATTACATTTCCGATTCCTGTAGTCGTACCAAGCTTTTATTGCTTTATTTAATGGCGTACATTAAAATGTTTGTTATTCTTTGTTAATTTCTACTGGGTTTTGCTTTCTTTGTCGTTTTTGCTATTTTTTGAGGCAACAGACAGTTTGAATTTCATATAAACGTACTACAAATGACCCTTTCACTAGAAGAAGCAACACTCAAAGAATCTGCGGATGTCAGAATCTGAAGTTAGGACGCACATATGCTAGAATTTCTTCCAGTTTTATGTTTCCAGCTTGCGACTAGAGAAAGAACTAGCGAATGTTTCTTTTCACGGCCACCTATACTAATCTCTGCAGAGAAGAGTCTAATATACACAATATGGATCTAAAATGCCGTGCCCAAGATCAAGCACAAGAAAGTTAAAACCTGGCCAAGTCTTCATTCCCGTTCCCGGCACCCAGGAAAGATCCTGTCAAATGTGAACGCTTCCATTAAAACACATGTATTTCAACTATGTCGTTCACGTTCTCGTTACGGTTCACGGTTGCGTGTTGCAGGCCAGTTGTATACGCACTAACATTACAACTCCCGCTTTAGCTCTTGTTTTTAGTTCTCCTGCGCTATAAATCATTATGTAATAAGTTCCTTCGTTCATTTTAGATTTTTTTAGTTATAACAGCAATATTAATATCGCTCGTTTGTAGTTCATCATCCTTCCATCTAGCTACTTTAGAGTATCTATAACTCCAAATTTGTTTCCATAGCTTGACTTGGTCGTCTGTTCTTAATCCACGTGGCTGTATTGAAGATTCTCAGTAATGTATAATTTATGCAATTACAAATTGAATTGCCACAGATAAATTAAACGGTGATTCTTAGGTTTTCACGTTTATCCATTACTGGAATTTTCTCATTTTCAAAGTCACATGGATGTTTGTGTTTTCGACAGAATATGTGCGGCTTGTTCTTTTATTTCCTTCTCTGTCTTACCAAGTATTCTCCTTTCCCCCCTGGGATGCAGGAAAACCTCAATACGAGGCAATGCAAGGCATAAAATTCATCCCCAACCCTGCCCCGCGTCTCTCATATAACATCGGCAGCGACGCTGAGCCGCGCCGGGGAGAGAAAGAAGTATTTTTATTATAGTAGGCCATGACTTCAGTTATATACCTGCTGCGTTAGGATCATGGATCTACAAGGCCACATGTTGATGCCATAAAAACATCATCCGAAGAGCCTCTTCTCTATATCCCGTGCAGCATGTTCTTCTGCACTCCAAAACACGCGTGACAGTTCAATATACTTGTTTGTGTGCCGCGAATCCAGCGGGCGTTCAAACTAACAGGGAAACAGGATTCAACCTCAAATAAGATCTTCCTCTCTCTTGCCTGTATTTATATACATACGGTTTCATATCTTTAGAAAGACAACAAAACTGGGGTGTAAAATTACTGTAGTAATCGTAGATTTGTCGTTTGTCAGTGGTTTCACGTCGTATATCTAAATACAGAGTTCGGGAGGTAAGTAAGGTCTCAACGTTAAAGTCAGCAAATTAAGTGGATTTTATTGACAGCTAGGAATTCCTACAGAAATATACCTAAAACTTTGAATAACACAATAAATAAAGACGATAGGAGTGCCGGAGTCCGTCTGCCGCGAGGGAGCGCCTTTGAACCCTTACGTACATCAAATTAGTTACTTTAGTAAGTAACAAGGGGTTATTTGACAGGGTCTTCTTGGAAAACTCTTATTTAAACTTTATGTGTACGTACAAAGGTTTACCCTTGGCGCAGGGCGATAGATGCTTTCGGAGGTAAAAATCCTTAGCATGGCTTCCTTTGGAAGGGAACTAAAGCCGGTGGCCCCGTGTCGTAGATTTACGGCACGTAAAAGAACCTCAAGCCTGATAAAGAGGCCTTTGAGCAAAATTACCGGTCTTTCACGTCCAATATACAGAGAGAGCCAAAAAACAACGAACCGGATGTGCGGTGTTTTACCTGTCCGCGTCTTCGGCGCTCGTTGCGGTATGCTGCTACCATAGAAAGGCGCGGATGAAACCATACCACATTTTTAAAACTAATTTTAAAGGCTTTACTTACAAACTTTATGAAAACAGACGCTGAAACTGGCCACCGTCGTTGTCCATACATGTTTTGCACCTCTTTAGGAAACTATCCATCACTCGCCGTAGTTCACGTTGAGAAATGGGGCAATTTCCTGGCGGATATTTTGTTTTAATTCTTCCAGGGTGTGTGGATTTGTCTTGTACACTTTAAGTTACCCCAGAGATAGAAATCGCAGGGTGTTAGGTAGGGGGGCCGAGGGAGCCACAGATTTCTACTAATAATTCTGTCCTCAAACACACTTTCATAAAATTCTTAAGTAAAGCCTTTAAAGGTAGTTTTAAAAATGTTGTATGGTTTCATCCGCGCCTTTCTATGATAGCGGCAGATGGCCGAGGACGCGGACAGGAAAAACACCGTGCAGCCGGTTCGTAGTATTTTGGCTCTCCCTGTAGAATGGGACGCTAAGGACCACAGCAGTTAAAGAGCGTCCATAAATAAAACTAAATTTTGGTTTACCCTCGTCCATTTCACTCTTACAATAATTGCCCTGTGTATACAAACTGATAATAGTAAGTAAATATTCTTGATTGACCAGCGACGTGGCGCCGCGGTAACGTGTGCTGCTCGCAAAAGAGAGATTCCGGGGTTCGATCCCCGGCGACCACGCACTCTGACCCATGGGTTTTCTCGTGGTTTCCCCAGTTATACAGGCGAATGCTGGGGTGCTTCATCTTCTACCATGGTTCCCCTGCCCCTCATTTCCTGTACCCCTGTTCCTTGTCATCTGTTTCAGGGTTGTAGGAATAGATGACGGTTGCGCCTGGTGGTTATGCTTTCTTGGAAGTTTCTGACGTCACTCGGTTAGATACCCGTCTTTGGGTGCTTTCGAGCAGGCGTTCCTTCGGGGATTTTCAGGAGGCTCTGGGCCTAATGGACTCGGGCGGCACTGGAGTGCTCAATCTGGAAACATTAGGGACCCCTGAGCTTGCGCCCGTCGTCATCCGGATTTGGTCGCCCTTCGAGTCTCTCCCCTCATCCCTCCCTTTCCCTACAGGGGTCACGGTAGAAGTACAAGGGGCCGGATGGCCTGTGTGCAGTTTTCTGCCCCGATTTCGGGGCTCCCTTCTGTTCGTACATACTATTATTTTCTAAAGATTCTTGATTTGCTTCCTGGCAAATTCGAGTAATACCAATACTAAAGAATTAAAATAAGTTGAGATAACAATTATGAAATACATGAGACACAGCCTAGCGAAATGATTACAAAACACTCCACATGCAATACTGACCATATAACATAAATAAACATAGAAAACTTAACTTAAACAATTCAACGCATTAAGCTATCTTGACTGTTGAATATAATATTGGGAAAATATGATGTGTTACTTTAACATGACTGCTCATTTCTATCTCTCTTCCACAAATTATTCTTATTAAAGCTTGCTTCTTCAACTACTTCGTATTAATCGAGATAAATGTTTGTGAACGCTGTTTTCTTACACATTTTGTCGGGGATTTTACATGGAGGACAGAGGAGGCTTTGAATATAGTATAGTAAATATAGTATAAAATAAAGGAATTCGAGCAAATTAATATCAAAATTAAGCTTTCTTAGTTGTGAAATTTCACATATAAAAGAAATACGCATAGACAGCATTATAAATATCTTTAATTTAATAGCAGAAACATTAAAACAAACACTTTAAAGTAAAGTGAGACAAGAATAATTAGTAAAATTGTACAAAACAAGGCAATCCAATCATTAGCGGTTTGTTGCTTTTGAATCACAAAGATGTGCGACGTATACACAATGACATAATACAATATAGGAAATAGAAATAATTTTTTTTAATTCGTAGCAGAATATACCAAAAAGGCAGAAATGTAACATTCGTATTTGGATTGGATTGTGAAGTGATTCGGCACTGATCTAGAAATGAGGATATAGTACCGATACCCCACTAAGCGGCGCCCCCGGGAGGGAGGAATGAGGTGAAGAAGACACCGGTCGGAACTAGGAGTGATGTCATAGCAATGGCAGGGTCCCTATAGTTTCCAGATTGAGACACTCCGGCAATCGGACAGGCAGACCAGAGACGCCGCCCCACACAGGGTCCAACGCCCAAGGGGCGGTCCTTATACCCCAGTAACCAACCGAAGGCCAAGGGACGGAGAGATTTCACAGAGAGCATCCTTTTTCTCTACCACGCTGCACCGAAACACCATGGTTGACACTTCCAACCCCGAAACAGAGTAAACAGGGTGAAGGCTGAATGAAATAATTCATGGAACGAAATGGAGGAACAGGAAACTCAGGAGATGAAAGAAACCACTCCAGCATTCGCCTGACGACCCAGATAAAACCTCCGAAAAAACGCATGGGTCAGAATGGGCGGTCGCCTGGAATCAAACCGAAACCTTCCGAATGCGGACCACAGACGTTACCGCCTGAGCCATCCCGCGCGGTAACTAAGTATAAACGAATTAAAAAAAATAAACATAAAATAAAGAGATAGCTGGATAGAACGTCTAGATTGAAAGCCAAACTTTAGAAATCGAAAAGCTGCAATGAACCTTAAACCACGGTTAGCAAGAAGCTCTGAAAAAAACAACTTACAGGATGGCGCATTCCTCAAGTATAAAAACTTTAACTAAGTACCGGCAGTTTGAACGTTTGGGAATTTTGGATAATCTAGAAAACAAATATAAGGACTTTTGAAATTACCATTTGATATACACATAGCTGGGACTTGTGTTTTAAGAACGACTTGTTACTTTAAGAGCAGGTAACTTGCATTGCCCAATATAGTACCAAAAGTATAGTGATACTAAGTTTATTGGGAGCCGATATCCAGCTGGCCCGTTAGCTCAGTTGTTTAGAGAGTCGTGCTAATAACGCAAAGGTCGTGGGTTCGATCCCTCTACGGGCCATTCTATTTTTTTTTATTGTTACGTGTACGAATTAAGAATGCACTGTGGATATTCTATTAATCTTATGTATACTCAAATATTCCTAACAAGTGTAGAATAATACCCTTAAGCAAAGCTTCTATATCCATCGGTGTATTTTCGTCCTAGGTTTGCATTAATATTAACTGGAGTATCTGGTTTTCAATAATTTTGTTTCAGCATGATACTCAGAAGCGCTAATAATGTGTTTAGAAGTGAGGTAAAAATTCTGGCCCGTGGGGGGATCGAACCCACGACCTTCGCGTTATTAGCACGACGCTCTAACCAACTGAGCTAACGGGCCACATTAGTTATGGTCTCACGCACCTCTAAGAAATAAATCTTATCCCTTAAATTGAACTCTTGGAACTTTAAATGTGCAATAGAATCTTTCAGAATTTCTTATTTGTTTACTTTCTCTACGACTTGCGTATAGTAAGTGGAGAAAGTGTTTTATTTCAGCCAAACTTTTGATATATCCGAAATATTCGTTTTGGGGTCTCCTGAATAAGTAAATAAATAACTAAATAAAAACGGTTTTTCTGCGTTTGTGCGTGCGTGTTCTTTTGCTAAAAATATTATCTCTGCAGGACTGAGTTATTCTTAAGCCATATTCTTCTTCTTCAAGGAATATTTCTGATGTTACTTTATATATTGTGTTTAAAGGTCTTATACCTCCGAAATTTTCATATTTACTTACGTCACTTCTCTTAAATAAATATATTACCCTACTTATCCCTAGGTTTTCAGGATTTTAAATTTTAATCAGCATGCAGTAGCAGTATACCTCTATGTTTAAGTAATTCGGAATTTAATCCGTCAAGGCCACCAAACATCCTGTGCTTTATAATTTTCGTCGCTAGTCCGCCCATGAGGAAACGCCGAGACCCAGCCAAATGGTAGTGCAGAAAGCTAAACCCCGCCCAAGACAGACACAATTCAAAAGCTTGTGTATATTCTTTTTAAACCTCCTTTATCGCACAGGTAAAGCCGCGTACGCGGCTAGGTACTGTGGCGATTACATTCCGCCCAGGTAAACCTGGGCGACCTGTTCTCGATTGCTGGATTGCTGGAATGTAGTACTCCAGGGCTCTTCGTCTTAAACATATAGTACAGTCAAGGCAGGAACCAACCACAGAATCCAGCAATACTTCGCGCTCGATGTTTTTGTCATTGTCTAGCGTAAAGTGAAGTTCAACAGACATCGAAAATTAAAAATTTATAAGAAGTATCCGTGATATATCTCACAACACTGGACATACTCTGCAACTATTGAGTTTCGACAGTATCGGATATCGGTGTACCATATCCCTAAATAAATTATTTTACCGCAAATAACATTTCAAATGCAACCTGTAGTAGCGGGTTCATGAGTTATTTTATGCGTACGGACACTAAAAGGTCTCCGCTTGAAGTAGTACGTTCTGAGTAGCTAAATATAAAATTATAACCAGAGGTAAAATAAACATTAATAACAGTAGGAACAGTATTATTAAATGAGACACGGAAATGAATATTACATCTACAGGCGAATATGGGTTGAATACACAGTACCATGAGCGGTCAGAAATGGGGTGACTTTTCCCTTATTCTAACCGAGTGAGAAGAGAATGCGTTTTGTTAGTGTACCGTTAGGGCGCCTGAAAATCACATGTGTAGAAAATGGTCAATGCTCCCCGATAGCTTCAGGCATCCAATAAGAGAGAAGACATAAATCATGTAATAGTGAAATGGGGAAATGGGAATTTTGAAGACACACTTCTACACTTCTTCTTCGTGGTAGCTCCTTGGAGGTTGTTCGGAAAACAAATCTATCGGCGGATAGGGGCGATAGTATGAAGCACAGCGCGCGCGCGCGCGCGCGCGTGTGTGTGTGTGTGTGTGTGTGTGTGTGTGTGTGGCGAGGTAAAATCAAGAGTAAAATTTTAAAACGGTAATGGGAAATAAACGGGCAGAAAATGAATCAGTCGTATTAACCACTAACCCTAGATCCAAGCTCCATGCAAATCCCTAAGCTAGCAACGAACCCGGGACCATTCCTGCAAATCCTGTGCCGCAAAATTGGCGCTCAACAGCACGTACCCCCGCACACTGTAGGAAACATATGTTTAAGTAAATATCCGATATGTTATATTCACATGACCCACTACAGTTTAATTTTATGTATCTCCCTTAACCAATTCTTATAAAATCTTATTTTTCCATCTATTTCATGATAATCGAGATAAGTGTATGCAGAAATTGTTTATTATACATTTCGTTGAAGGGTACAAGGTGCATACAGCAGGCTGGAGCGATAGTCAAATCTTTAAGAAGCGGGTAGGTATATTCTTGCTTTGAAATTTAATACCGTTTGCATGCCATCACGATAAACAAAAGAATGGTGGCCTAATAAGCAGTAGGAGTGTAGTTGCTACCTTTCCCCGTTGTCTCCAATATCTGTTGATTGTGCTGCCGGCTTCTCCAAGGTTGAGCTATGAGTATTTTCCCTCGGGGAATGCGTGGAAGTATTATTGTGAACTAATGCTTTTTGAGTTCCTGAAGAAAGTTGCCGACCGTTAGAAGCAAAGAAATAGATGAATGTGAATTGTAGCACTCGAAACTATAACACTTGAATTATTATACCTGCTAACTTCTGCAGGATCAATTTTACGGTTTGAAATAACTGTTTCTGAAGTGAAAAAAACTACACGTAACTCGCCGTGAGTCGCTAAAATGTTGACCGGTGGGGCCCCTCGCAGCAGCCGCTAAATCTTTTGTCACAAAAGCGCGTCACTGGGCGCATAAAAACACACGTTAGTACCGCTACCAGTACCAGTGAGAGAGTAATTAATGTGTGCAATGTGTGTACACTAACGTTGATGTGTACTAGTCGCGGTAGCGGAGAAGAGAGTAATCCTCGGATGTAGATGCGCTAACATTTATTAATTTTACCTCCACCTACTTTAGAATTACTCCCACCAACTTTCTAACTTATACGTTGCCAAATCTCAAAACCCTTAGTATACGAATGTAACACTGTTAATAGGTGATGGGCAGCTTTTCTTAGAATTTCTGTCGCTTCTGTAATTTCCAGAATTGGCTCACGTGCCTTTATAAGCGTACTGAACTTAACTCTAAACTGCGTTCCCAGAAATCCTTAAGCTACGTGTTCGCTCCTTCTCGGCTCACTAATGACTCTGGTTAACCTGACTCCTAATTACGCTCTTCTCGAGGCAAATCTGTTCAACTCAAACTTGTAACATTATACATTATTTAATATACGGAAACTATTTTTGCAATTATTTCTTTATCTTGCTATTATTTTTTATTTAATTAATTGCATATTCCAGTCTATGATTACGATATCAAGTACCTAAAAATGTTAAAAGTATTTGAAGATTCAAACCACTAGCAACGGACATCTCGGATATGGTTAATGCTAAGAAACATTTATTTGGCATGTGTGCTTTAACGAGAACTTGGTAACGCTTTGTCTATCCCGTCTGGTTTAACAGTAACACAAAATCACACAAAATGCATTTAGAATGTAGAGGAACTCAATTGTTATTCACAGAAAATTCAGGATTTACATGTTATTAGTCATACAAATATCTTAAGTATATAGCACTTTAATCAAAATTGTTAGTCATTTTTGAAAAAAAATAAAAAATAAGCTAAAATCTTACATGTAAAGGTTAGATTGTGATGGGACACTTCCTTTAAAATTTTCGTCTCGCATCTATGAAATATGCTAAACTTCGATACCAAGTTTGGCATCTATCGGAGATTTCGTTTTTGAGTTATAGCGTTCACACACAGAGCTTAGCTTTTTAATGATTCTTTGTATTCAGGGAGCCTCAAAGCGTGCATTACCGGGGAATAGAATATAATACTTCCAAAGGTATGTAGTAGTGAAGCAAAAATGCTTCAAGACAATGTCGGGATGGCTCGGTGGTAACGTTTATGGCCCACATTCGGGAGGTCCCGGGTTCAAACCTCCGGGGCCGACCAATCTAACCTAAGGTTGTTTCGCGGTTTTCTTCGGTCGCTAGGCGAATGCTGGGTTGGATAATTTGATCTACGAATATTCCTATCATATCTTTCATCACTATATTTCGTTTCTTTCTTCTTCAGCGCCATACAAGACATTGGGCTGTTCACCCATCCTGAATATGCTATTATCAAGAGTAGTTTGCTCCTCGACCGGCTCTGGCTCAAGGCATTGGCTTGTAGGTTCTAAATCAGTTAAAGAAGCAGACAAGGTTGTTTGAAACAGATTCCACTTGTTCTCTTTACATGATTGCATGTAGTAGAATATTAAAACTCAGTGCATTCATTACATGGAGACGCAAATAGAGTTATAAAACCACTCCCTGTTTTCTGGGTTACCTGTATAGGTATTGGTTTCAGCAGCAAATTCTCATTTCGACTCCTTTCACACACTCGCTGTAAGAGGACAGTTGGAATCCCTGGTTATGGCAGGGTCGGATGAGGGCTTACTGGAAGACATTGCGTGCTTCCTCTTGGGATATCATTTTGGGACACAAAAGTCATAGAACCGAGATAAAGCGAGATTTCTGTTGTACATTTCGTATCCCTAGCCCCCGTATCATGGGATTTATAGGAAATGTATTGTTGCGGTGTACCGTAAACTCCTAAAGAAAGTGAAAGTAGCTGAGGGAGTGGAGATGCGTGTGTAGCCAGGACATGTTATTTGGCTTCACTTCCTGTCGCTTCTGACCATCAAACCACATATAAGGTGTGAATCCCTTTTAAATTGGATCATTCTCATCTGGAAACGTGATTCAATATCACTTCATGGGTGACTGCAGATCCAAAATAATTTCGTTATGAGTGAGCAAGTCATGTGTCCAATACGCAGTGAAATATACAGAAATAAAACCAGAGTCCAAGTTCTATCTTTAACAGTTGCATATTCGCTTCTTCTCAATGCCTGTGAGCCATTTTAAATGATCAAGTACAACAAGCTCACTCTTCTACCTGAACACTTCCTTTTTACTTTCTCTACCACGTATAGTAAGTAGGGGAAGTATTGTATTCCACCCAAAAATTCAATACCGAGGTTTCCCGGAAATACATGTTTTGAGACCCACTGAATAAAAAATGCTCTTTTAGAAAAAGGTCCTTGTGTGTGTCTGTGAATAGCATAACTCAAAAGCGAAAATTCCGATAAATACTAACATCGTATTTAGGTTCAGTATTTTTCAAAGATGTGACACGAAGATTTTAAGAAAATATCCCAGCCCAGACTGCCCTTTACGTGGAACATTTTTCCGACATTCTAATTTTCTAAAAAATGTCTCTAACGATTTTGTTTAAAATGTTATATATTTAAGATATTTTCATGACAGATAAAATGTATGTCTTGAATTTTCTGACAATGTTCCCAAACGTCATTTTCTTTCTGAATGGCTTTTGCATAACTGGTAAACCGTAAGAGATAGACAGCATTTTTCTACACATATTAAAATGTAGATCTCGTTAAAACACACAATTTATGTCATATATTTTTTTGCGGAATGAACCGTATCCAAGATATTGCATGTTATTTGTATGAATTTTTACTTTCTTTACTACGTATAGTAAGTAGGGGAAGTGTTGTATCCCACTCAAAAATTCGATACCGAGATTTCACCGGAAATATGTTTTGAGATCCCCTGAATTCAAATAAAGCATTTTTGGAAATATGTCCGTGTGTGTGTCTGTGAACAGCATAACTCAGAAACGAACAGTCGGATAAACACCAAACTTGGTATTTAGGTTCAGTATCTTCCAGAGATGCGACACGAAGGTTTTCAAGAAAATCCTCCCACCCCAGATTACCCTTTACATGGAACATTTTTCGAAAACTTTAATTTTCTCAAAAATGGCTCTAAAGATTTTGATTAAAATATCATATGTTTAAGATATTTTCATGACAAATAAAATGTATATCTTGAATTTCCTGGGAATGTCTCCAAAAGCATTCTTCATTGTGAACGACTTTTGCATAACTGGTAAAGCATAAGAGATAGACAAAATGTTACTACACAAAAAATGTAGATCGCGGTAACATACACAATTTATGTCATATACAGTTGTTTTGTTGAGTGAACCATTTTCGAGATGTTGCTTGTTATTCCCTTAAATTTTCCAATACTTACACTTTTTCTCAAATGGAAATTCGTTATTCATTTTTTTGTCCTGGTAATGCAAAGAGAATGGAATACTGCACATAGCAGCCAGGTCTTAACATATTTGACTTTCACTTAAAACCTACCAATTCCCCTTGCATCTACAAGAAAATTAGCAATAAGATTAACATCTCGATATCTCGATTAACATGAAGCATGTGGAGAATAAGCGTTTGTAAAAACAGTTTGAAAAAATAGTTTGTACAAGGGTAGAAAAAGTCATGTGAGTGTAATACATAAGATTTTTTTTATGCCCTGGACATACAAAGAAAATGAAATGCGCCACATAGCAACCAGCTCTTAAAAGTTTTGACTATCGCTTTAAGCCTACCATATTTCCCTTGCACCTACAAGAAAATTAGCAATAAGATAATTTCTGCAAATGCTTATCTCGATTAACATGAAGTAGATGGAGAATTAGCGTTTGTAAAAATAGTTGTACAAGAGTAGTGGAAATGATGTCAGGTAAGACATCAAGGTTTTATCCTTGTAAGGTTAGTTTTTAAACTCGACTGAGAATAGGTTAATTTCACGCACCTCCCCTTGTTCTTTATAAAATATTGTACAGTGATCTAGAGGGTCTTTATGTTAATTCCTCCCTTTTACCTCGTACAGTTGTAATTTCGTACAGCCCCGGCTATTCCTAGTAACTTATGAAAAATACTTTGATATGTACACTATGTGACCAAAAGTATCCGGACACCCCCACAAACATACGTTTTTCATCTTAGGTGCACTGTGCTGCCACCTACTGCTTGGTACTCATTATCCGCGACCTCAGTAGTCATTAGACATCGTGAAACAGCAGAATGGGACGCTCCGTTGAACTCACGGACTTCGAACGTGGTCAGGTGATTGGATGTCACTTGTGTCAGAAGTCTGTACGCGAGATTTACACACTCCTAAACATCCCTAGGTCCACTGTTTCTGATGTGATAGTGAAGTGGAAACGTGAAGGGACATGTAGAGCACACAAGCGTACAGGCCCCCCTCGTCTGTTGACTGACAGAGACCACCGACATTTGAAGAGGACCCTAAAGAGTAATAGGCAGACATATATCCAGACCATCACACAGGAATTCGAAACTGCATCAGGATCCACTCCAAGTACTATGACAGTTAGGCGTGAGGTGAGAAACCTGGGATTCCGTGGTCGAGCGGCTGCTCATAAGCCACACATCACGCAGGGAAATGCCAAACGACGCCTCGCTTGGTGTAAGGAGCGTCAACATTACACGATTGAGCAGTGGCAAAACGTTGTGTGGAGTGACACATCACGGTACACAATATGGCGATCCGATGGCAGGGTGTGGGTATGGCGAATGCCCGGTGAACGTCATCTGCCAGCGTGTGTATTGCTAACAGTGAAATTCGGAGGTGGTGGTGTGGTCGTGTATTTCCTGGAGGGAACTTGCAGCCCTTGTTGTTTTGCGTGGCACGATCACAGCGCAGACCTATATTGATATTTTAAGCACCTTCTTGCTTCCCACTGTTGAAGAACAATTCGGGGATAGCGATTGCATCTTTCAACACGATCGAGCACCTGTTCATTCTGCACGACAATAACATCCCTGTATTGGACTGACCTGCACAGAGTCCTGATTTGAATCCTATAGAACACCTTTGGGATGTTTTGGAACGCCAACTTCGTGCCAGGCCTCGCCGACCTACATCGATACCTCTCCTCAGTTCCGCACTCCGTGAAGAATGGGCTGTCATTCCCCAAGAAACCTTTCAGCACCTGATTGAAAGTATGCCTGCGAGAGTGAACGCTGTCATCAAGGCTAAGGGTGGGCCAACACCATATTGACTTCCAGCATTACCGATGGAGGGCGCAACGAACTGTACGTCACTTACAGCCAGGTGTCCGGATACCTTTGATCACGTAGTGTATGCTTAAGGATGTGATATATCGGTCATTGGAATAAACATCGGTCAGAATGGTCGAGTAATTGTTTAGATAATTACAATGACTGAAATGTTAAAGCTTTGTATCTTCTCTTTGGTCCCGTAGTTCTTTAGTAACATAAAAGCTAGGCTAATATTTTTTTCATATAATGCAGACACTCATAAATACAAAGAAGTAGTGGTGAAACTACAGAATATGAATATTCCTCACTCCCAGGTCACCAAATTAACCTCTTTGGAAAAGATACATAGTCTTCTCAGTTGTTGATTATAAAATACCAGTTCACTGATTTCTAATGTTAGTAATTTTTCTCGTTTATACAATTATTTAGCATGCACTGCTAAGAATTTGATTACAACATATGTGGTGTAGAATGCAATATCGGTGACATACATGTATTTTCTGTGGAGTAAGAACAACTATTTCTTACTCCATGGTACCGTCCTCCGTGGTCTAGGTGTACTTCTACCATGCTAGTCTCTGGTTCCCGAGGTCGCGGATTAAACCCCAGCAGAGAGCGATGAATTTGTTTTCGGGCGTAAAAATCTTTAGCATGGCTTCCTTCGGAAGGGCCATAATGCCGGTGGTTCCGTGTGGTACATTTATGGCACGTAAAAGAACCTCAAGCCCGATAAAGAGGCCTCTAAGTAAACTTTCCGGTCTTTCACGTCTAATATAGAATGGGACGCTAAGAACCATAACAGTTAAAGAGCATCCTTTGTAAGTAATTTTTAGAATATATGATGAGCTCATACAACAAATCCTAGAAAATCAATAGCTGATAAAGTTCAAATTATTCCGTCATTTTCAAAAGCTTCTTTTTTCTCGGTCTAATAACATTAAATGTTTGGGGATTCTATATAACTTTTGTTTTAATATTTACTGGGAAGTTTTGGTAAGTTATGAGTTGAAATTACAAGCTATTGAGTTGATGGTAATGTGAAGTAGTTCAGTTATTACGAATTATTTATTATTTTTCCTGTACTTAGTTACAAAGTATATTGTGGCTCATTATATGTTTTATACTGTACAGCGTTATTTATTTATCATTCGTATGTGTTAACTCAGTCAGCTCGTCAAATGAAAGTACGATTTGCAGAAAGATTTCAAGGTGCAAAAGTTCCAGGCCGTACAACAATTCATGAACTTTACAATACATTTCAGGCCACAGGAAGTGTTCAGACTAAGAAATCTAAAAGATGGCGTACGGTCCTTACGGAAGAAACATTAGACGACATCGGTCATCGTTTGGAGAATTCCCCCAAAAATCACTTAGGCGTCTTTCACAACAAGCAAGCATTTCTTACTGCACTGCGCAAAGAGCCACCAAATTGCTGAAGCTAAAACTATATAAAATAACTGTGGCACATGCTCTTCAACTAGGTGATCCTGTAATTAGGAGCATATTTCGTGAGTGAAATCTCAATAGTGTACACAATGGTGAAATAGACCAATATTTAATATTTTTCACGGACGAGGCTTGGTTCCAACTTCATGGGTATGAGTGTACACAAAATAATCGTTATTGGAGCTCTGACAAATCTATTATTGTTCATGAAGTACCCCTTCATGACGAAAAAATTGGTGTATGGTGCGCCATGAGCGGAGAAAGGGCCAATTGTTTTTTTCGAGTTAACAATTGACGCCGTATATACATGAATACAATTTTGCACCCTTCTTTTAGAAAATTAACAGACAGGGAGCGTGATATTGCCTTTTTCAATAAGACTCTGCAACAGCTTATACGATCAATATTTCGATGAGGACAGTTGAAAGTGTGTTTGAGGACAGAATTATTAGTAGGGATTTGTGGCCCCCTCGGTCCCCCGACCTACCCACCTGCGATTTCTATCTCTGGGACAACTTAAAACATAAAATGTACAAGACAAACCCACACACTCTGAAAGAACTAAAACAAAATATCCGCCAGGAAATTGCCAGCATTTCTCAACGTGAACTACGGCGAGTGAAGGATAGTTTCCTAATGAGGTGCCAAAAATGTATGGACAACGACGGTGGCCAGTTTCAGCATTCATGATCAGATTCATCTTTAGTGAAGTCGTAACGACCCACTAAGGCATATACCGTGAAGGTTATTATTATTATTATTATTATTATTATTATTACCGTCATCATCTTCTTCTGTTGCACGTCTGCTCCTATTCACCCATGCACATAATGAGGTATTTTGCCAGAAACCACCAGTCTTAGGGCGGCCGTAGTGTTCATAAACCAAATTACTTGTATAGCAGAACAAATCTTAAGTTTTCCCTTTTCTGGAAAGGTTACCTTATAGGTATGCAGTTGAGCCATGGGTAGGTATGTTTTAAATACCTGATCTATAAGATAGCTTTCTAAGTCACGTCGTCCTTGCACAATCGTCAATGTGTGATGCATGTTTAATTACAGATCGTAATAAAACATACTTCGGAAACTTCTGTTCCTTTCCCTGACCTACATCCTTCCTACGGACTCTTAAAGGCAGAGGTAAGGTCAGGAGCCTGTTTCTATGTAATTTTCTGTGACAGCGGCGAGTGAGTGTCAGAAACCGGTTGAGTGACAAGTAGACAAATGTGGGCGTCACTTGCCCTTTATATAACATTCTAATAATGGGCACTGTTGTCCTCCACACATATACATTGTGGAAAAGCAACTCAGATTCAGTGTATGATGTATTTCTATCACGTGTGAACTGCAACAATGGAGTGAATATTAAAGATGTCAACCATGCGATTTCTGAGGAAGAAATCCTGCAGTATAAAATAATTCTTTACGATAATTTAGTGAAGTACTAAGAATTCTAATTTTACAAAGCAAAGGGGAGCTGTTACCAGCTGTTATCGATATCACGTTGGGACCTTTCGATGAAAGTTTCCACAAATCCTTGTTAGACAGAAAAACTATTAAAAATCGAGAAAGGCTTACATTACGCATTTTGTTTGTTTGTTTTTACTTCCTCTACTGCGTATAGTAAGTATGGAAAGTATTGCATTCCACTCAAAGATTATATATCGAGATTCCACCGTAAATACATGTTTTCAGGTGCCTTGAATCCAAATAAAGCGTTTTTGGAAACGTGTGTGTGTGTGTGTGTATGTGTGTGTGTGTGTGTGTGTGTGTGTGTCCGTCTGTCGCTCAGTCTGTGAACAACATTACTCAAAAACGAAAAGTCGGTACTTGAGTTTACTATTTTCCAAGGATGCGACACGAATATTTTCAAGAAAATCCCCCCACACCATACTATCCTTTACATGGAACATTTTTCGAAAATTTTGATTTTCGCAAAAATGGCTCTAATGATTTTGATTAAAATATCATACGTTTAAGATATTTTCATGACAAATTAAATGTATATCTTGAATTTTCTGGGAATGTCCCCAAAAGACCTCTTCATTCTGAAAGAATTTACCCTAACTGATAAACCCGTAAGAGATAGACAAGCTTTTACTACACAAAAAATGTAGATCTCGTTAAAACACAAAACAAAATTTATTTTTGTCGAGTGAACCATTTCCGATATATTCCTTGCTGCTTGTTTGAGTTTTCAAATATTTATACTTTTTCTCGAATGGGAATTCCTTATTCGTTTTTTTTATGTCCTGGAAATGGAAAGAGAATGGAATGTTCCATATAGCAACCCTTGCACCTACAAGAAAATTAGCAGTAAGATTAACATCTCGATATCTCGATTAAAATGAAGTAGATGGAAAACAAGCGCTTGTAAAAATAATTTGTATAAGAGTAGAGAAAGTTATGTAAATGCAACACATCAGATTCTTTTTAGTTCCATTTATAACTACTTTAGCCTTTAACTACATTGGTCTTATCGGTGGCCTTACCTTTGGAACAAGTTGCTTATTGGCAGTGGTGTTTCTTGTCGTTGGGTTTCTTGCACTTTTTGGGTTTTAATCATTAGATCACACTCACACAGACACATTCACACTCTTATTCATACGTCCACACTCTACGGAGGATAGGGAATAGTCTTGGCTAGAGATAAATTCGGGCCCCTCAGCTGGGAATCGAACCTGGGACCCCTCGCACATGCTCTACTGACTGAGCTATAGTGCCAGTCCTAAGCATTTAGTTGTAGGTATAAGAAGGATACATTCAGCTATAATGCTTGTCAGATTATTAAATAGCATAACGCTATGTGATGGCTTTGAAATTCCATGCTCTTTGCTTGGACACTAGAAACAACCAATACCGACTTACCATTAACTTTAAAAAGCACACTTATTTGAAAATTCAAACCAATAACAAAGAATATATTGGCAAAAGTTAACACCACAAAAAATGTTATTTGACATAATTGTGTGCTTTATCTAGATCTACATTTTTTTGTGTAGTAAGATTTTGTCTCTCTTACGATTTACCAAGTATACAAAAGTTATTTATAATGAAGAGGACAGTTTATTTGTCATGCAAATATCTAAATATTTGTTATTTTAGTAAAAATAGTTAGAGCTATTTTTGATCAAATCGAAAATAACCAAACATGAACCATGTAAAGGGTAGCTTGGGGCCGGGGATTTTCTTAAACATTTTAATGTGGCATACTTATAAGATGCTGAACTTATGCTGCTAAGTTAATAAATAATTGACTTCTTTTTGTGTTCATACCTGCCTTTTTATAAAAAATTATTTATTCAGGAGCCTCAAAACATGTATTTCTGGTGAAATATCTGTTTTAAGTTTTTTTTGGAATGCAATACTTCCTATACTTACTATAGATAAGTAGTAGAGATGATAAAAACAATCATTCACATCACAGCCTTCCGGTTATGTACTGCTGCTCTAATCAAGTGAGCTACCACGACAACATGCCAGACAGCATTAAATTCCCCAACTAACTGACAAATGCAAGCCAGTTGGAGAACGTAACATCGTGCAGGCATGTTGCTATTGTAGTTCAGTTAGTTGGAGCAACTGGACGGAAACCGGAGGATTTGTGGTTCAAATCCCGGCTATGGCATTGATTTGTAGTCTGATTCTACCTTTCCAACCTTCTCCTGCACACAACGTATGTGAAAGAACACTTAATTACCACTGATTGACCTAATAATTGGTTAAACTATGAAGCCCGGAATTTTAGTACTTACGACACTGTAAGTCGCCATTGGGTTATGTCATATCAAAACGAATTTGACTTCTCCTTGCGGTTTATCGAGAAAAATGCAGTCAGTTGGAGAATTTAATGTCGTGCTGGCATTGCCATGGTAGCTCAGTTGGTTAGAGCAACCGACGTGGTTCAAATCCCGGCTGAAGTATAGAATTTTTCAATCATTCTACCTTTCTTTACAGTATATTTCTAAATATTCCAAATTTACATGTATCGATCAGTTATTTCACGGGGGAAGGGATTTGTAATCGTCGTTCATTTACCACCCCTTTTTGAGCCACTGGTGAAAGGTGGCTGAGCGAAAATTGTTACGGATAGGTAATGAGTTATTCTGCCTTAAGGAATGCCATTAAAATGTCATTAACGAAGAAAACGACACACGAAGAAAATGTGTCTGATACATAAAAACTTGCCTGGGGCATATGGGTAACCTCGAATAATTAGCAGAAAAAGTGGCAGCGCATGGAACATCTACCTAAAAGTGTGGATTGCAAATCTCGTGGGCAAAAATGGTGAAATACTAGTAGTGTGGTTGCTCTACATCCTACGAAATTGTGTCGTAACATGTTCAAAATCTGTTTGGAAACCTAGGAAAAAATTGTTTCCGGAACATATACGAGTATTAGCCGATCATGGGGTAGCAATATACGGGGTGAACGTTTTAAGCTGATACTGTACAATATCTCCAAAACTAAGCGTTGTAGAAAGAAATGTCTTGAATAAAAGTTGCTTGATATTATGGGGGAAAGTGACATTAGTTGTGTTTTGTTTGGAGGAGTTATGATGGTCATTTTAGGGTCAATTTAATTTTTTTAAATGGGAACCTACATTTTGTATGTTGTTTTCTCTTTAGAAAATGGTTTATAAAAAGCTGTTTATTTTTATGAATAAGGAAACAGAATAAAAAGTGTTGGTTCCCAATTACGAAACGTAACTTGACCCTCAAATGACCATCCATGGATGGTCGAACCAGTCATTGCGCTCTTCGTACACAGTCATTCAGAATTTTCGTTGTTATGTACGTTGGTGTAGAAACAATTGCAAAGTGCTTAATATAAATGTTGTTTAGTTTTTTATGAGGAACATAAAAAAGGTAGGTTCCCATTTAGAAAAATTAAATTTACCCTAAAATGAGCATCACAACGTCCTCCAAATAAAACACGACTAATGTCATTTACTTTCCCCCATTTATCAAGCAACTTTTATTCAATACATTTCTTGTAAAGTCGCGATATGATTAATATGTTAAAGCGACTATAAACTTTCAAAATAATAACAAAAATTTCTTTCTACAACGCTTAGTTTTGGAGATATTGTACAGTCTAAACTTAAATGGGCCACCTTGTATATATATATATATATATATATATATATATATATATAATGTGGGCGTGTGTATATGTGTGTATTCCGATCACATTTCAAGCATAAGCAATAGGCACAAGTATGTATATATACAAAACGTTTACTCATACTTTAATTTTTATTAATACCTTCAAAAACCAGTCCTATTACAACACTGATATGTAAATTGCACACAGAGAAGAGAGCGGTGAGGACGATGGAGGGAGAGGGAAACAGAAGGAGAGAGTGGAAGGGAGAGAGAAACGAAGAACGAGAACGGGCTAGTGAGAGTAAAGCGAAAAGAGGAAAAGGAAGAAAGTGTGAGGAAAATAGAGGGACAGAGAAGAATCTCTTTATTTAAAGGGTACTCATTACTGAAATCCTAATTCCTAAACTTTCAGTAAGGTTATCTGAAATGCTTGTCACATATTTGTTAACGTTATTAAAGTATACATTTAATTTTTATAGTTCTGTATACCTACATCTCTAAAAAAATTATTTCTAAAAAATAAAAATCCCTGCACATATGGAAAATCCTCAGTTGATGAAAGCTTAAACTTCTAAATTTTGCACATATTCGTCGAATATAGTTCTTTAAATGAACATTAAACTGAGTGTAACATTAGAAACATAAGAAAGTATGCAACACTTTTACCGAGCGGGATGGCTCAGCAGTAATGTCTTTGGCCCGTATTCGGGAGGTCTTTGGTTTGATTGCATTACTCACTCTGACCCATAGTTTTTTCGGAGGTTTTCCCGAAGACCTTCACCCCGTTTGATCTGTTTCAGGGTTGGAAGTGTCGACGACGGTGCTTTGGTGCAGCGTGATAAGGGGAAAAGGATGCTCTTTGTGAGCTTTATCCGTCCCTCTACCTTCGGCTGGTTGTCGGGGTATAACGACCGCCCCTTAGGGGAGGGGGTTGGGCACTATGTGGGGCGGGGTCCCTGGTCTGCCTGTCCAGTTTCCAGATTGAGACGTCTTCCGGGGCGTCTCAATCTGGAAACTGTGGGATCCCTGTCATTGCTGTGCCATCACTCCTGGTTCCGACCGCCAAATGTCTCCCTTCACCTCCTCCCTCACAGGGGCGCCCTATGCGGGGCGTCGGTACAACATCCCCATTCCAATCCCCTCCGCTTCACAATCCAAACCAATACAACACTTTTAATTTTCTAAAAATCCACCGTGTCCTAAATTATTAAAACCCCAAATTCAAAAGTTGTATCTCACATCAAGAAAAGAAGATCTTTGGATCTCCGAAGGAGGTATATTGAAAATATGAAACAAAGTATACAAACATGCATATTTTAAAGCGGCTAAAAGGTAAGAAAACAAGATCGCGAGAAAATCAAGTTTTAAAATTTCACTCCCTGTTTGCATACACCCATATATGTCAATTTAAACGTCGCGTTTGGTATTTAAATAGCCAGAAAGACAAGACCACGGCATTGTTCTACAATGTTTAAGGCTCCTTTTCGGTATAAATTTAATGAAAGCGGTTGTTTTCGAAATTTTGTAGGACATTCACCATTGAGTACTCTTAACAAAAGCGCGAGCAGCATTCAGATAAAGCATAATAGGGCCAGTTTAAAACGCTGCAAGTGCTTGTCAGATTCTACGTTGAGGAACAGAGAGGCAATATCACTATAAAAATAATACTATAGCCTCATTGGTTAGAATACAATATTATATTGTAATTACATAAACCAAGTTCACAATTACTGACCTAGAATACGAAGCAGAGTTTTTGTGGTGACATTATTAATCGGTGTAGCTGTAGGCGGTATAATGGAATATCAGATCAGTGTGACATGGTCAGCTATAAATCTCCTAACACACTTAAGGAACACTAATTAAATACAACGTGGAATAATGGAAGTGACTGAGCAAAACCGGTTGTGATTATTATTTTTATTTATAATCCGGAACATGGCTTGCTTCATAAAGGATGAATTACACCCAGTCTGCACTCTGTTTTGACACATTCAGGCAGCAGTGGGATCCGATGAGTCAGCTGGGTGATTACTGTGTGTATATAACAGCTATAACATTATGGCGTATTGTGCTGCTAACTATAGCCAAAGAAAGGGAAAGGTGGTAATATACATTTTAGCTTGTAACAGTCACATGATTTTATCTTCCGTTTGATATTTTGCACCGATTCCATAAATATGTAAAGAAAAGTATTTTTCATCCAAATAAAGTGAATGGCGATAAATATCTGCAATACAAATGCCTTCAATGAAGTAATAAACACTTTATTATAAGCAGGAGTTTGAGACAGATCCACAGGGTTCAGAAAATAGGATTATATATAATTTTATACAGGATGGTAGGAATACAGTTGCCTACTACCTTTAAACCATGAATAAAATTCACCAAAGATAATAAAAGAAGTCCAAATAGCCTTCGGTACGTATTCAAGCATATTTATAAAATTAAATTATGTACAATGCATTATCTCACAACACTGTTCCCTAGGCACTATGGAGCACGCGCCGCACCTTCCGCCAAGAGAGACAGGGTATCATAGGTAAATCATGAAGTAAACAGCTTGACTTTCGAGAAAACGCTGGCAGTGTGCCAGCCATCTCTCCCGGTCGAAGAGGGGAAAGGGGAGCAAGAGGAGCAACAGAGGCCGGGTGTCATAGGTAAATTATGAACTAAACAGCTTGACTTTGACGTAGGGATGTGGCGACCCCATCGCCCAATGTCTTAGACATTACATACAGCCCACCGAGTAACTGCCGATATAGATGGTATCCCTGTCTGGCAACGCTTTCTTTTCAAAGCGGAAGAACGGACAGATAAGGTTATTATTACCTTGGGGAATTCCAAAGCCTTTAAAAATAAATGGGAGATGGAGCTCCGTAGCTTTGGTTGTCAGCCTTCAAGGAGAAGGCACTCCGAAGTCAAACCCGGTCCTCCAGAGTGGAGGTTGTGCATCGGCTGATTACTCGCTCATGTATAAAAAAAGAAAAGAAAAAGAAAAACCCCATGCAAACGCATAAAAGAAATTTTGGGAAAACCATGAGTAGAAATCTCAAATTAAGGCTATACAACTTAGTATCAAAGCCAGCGTTAAAATGTGCAAGTGAAACATGGATATTAAAAAAGAGAGAAAAATCAATGCTGGAAGCGGTACGGATGAAATTGTTAAGATCTGTATTATGAGTAACTAAAGCAGAGAAATGTGGATATCATAGAACAACTACTAGAAGAACATATAGTCGAGGAAATAGAAAAGTTGAAGAGCATGTATAGGTGTTAGAATGGCGGCTTCAAGTGTCCTAGTCAAGCATTGATTTATATCTTATTTGTTAGTTGAGGAATTGGACGACCCCAAAGAAGATGGAAAGATCATTTTGAAAATTAGCCTCGGAATAGGCCGTCTGGCCTAAACCGTGTTTTAGAAGGGGAAGAGAAGAAGAAGACAGCTTGACTTTCAAGAAAACGCTGACAGTGAGCCAGCCATCCCTAGGCAAGGGGAGCAAGAGGATCAAGAGAGGTCAGGTATCATACATAAATTATGAAGTAAATAGCTTGATTTTCGAGAAAACGCCGATTGTGTACCAGCCAACCCTGCCGTCGAAAAGGGACAAGGAGAGCCAGAGAGGCCAGGTGTTTACGTAAATTATGAAGTAAATAGCTTGACTCTCAATAAAATGCTGACAGTTTGCCAGTCATCCCTCCCAGTCGAAAAGGGGCAAAGGTAGCAAGAGGAGCAAGAGAGGCAAGGCATCATAGGTAAATTATGAAGTAAATAGCTTGACTCTCGAGAAAACGCTTACAATTTGCCAGCCATAACCTCCCGGTCGAAGAGGGGCAGAGGGAGTAAGGAAGGCCAAGTGTCATAGGTAAATTATGAAATAAATAGCTTGACTCTCGAGAAAAGACTGACAGTGTCTCAGCCATCCCTACCGGTCGAAGAGGATCAAGGGGAGCAAAGGAGAGGAGAGGCCGGGTATCATAGATATATTATGAAGTAAATAGCTTGACTTTCGAACAAACATTGCCAGTGTGGCAGTCATCCCTGCCAGTCGAAGAGGGGCAAGAGGAGCAATAGAGGTCATGTGTCATAGGTAAATTATGAAGTAAATAGCCTGACTCTCGAGAAAACGCTGGCAGTGTGTCAGCCATCCCTACCGGTAGAAGAGAAGCAAGGAAGGGCAGGTATCATAGGTAAATTGTGAAGTAAATGGCTTGACTTTGAGAAAATGCTGGCAGTGTGCCAGCCACCCTCACAGTCTGTGTACAATGTTCACTGGATAACAGGTAAAATGTGGCTACATTATTTAGTAACAAATTGTGCGACACATACATTTTAATAATGAATGTATTAAAATATTTGTAACCATGGAAGCTTGTGCAAATTAAAAGTGCAGGTTGCTATTGATAGAAATCTTATAAGATAGAAGAGTTGAAAGATTGACGCAAAATAATCAACAACATGCCTTACTACATAAAGAAGAAATTAGATTTAGGTTGCACACTGTGTGTAACACATTCTGGCAATCGTGACTTCAAATGGGTCAGGCAATGTTTTACAGTAGGTATGTGTGTATTATATCAGACAGCTACAACATTCATTCGATGGCTAACCGGCAGAACATCTTACCCGCCATTTTTTGAGAAAAGCGTTTCTTTATCGTAATGAACACGGAAAATCTAGAGGCACATTCTGGCAAAACACCGTAAGTCACCCTTTAACATTGACACAGAAAACAAGGTTTATATTTCATCTTAGCTGTTTAAAATATTATTTTAGTGACCAACAAATCACCTTAACACTTGCCAGTTCCCAATTCATTATCGTATTTTTTGTTCCGAAGTGGCTCATAAGATAATTCTGGTTCTTAAGATGAAACTGACAGTTGCCAAGATAATTATGTTTCTTCCTATTCTTAGCAATGGGGGATAAGATAATCAAAATTTTCACTTTATTTCAATACAGTAATTAGCGAGTAATAATTATGATGTAATACTGTACAAATACAACGGAATTATGAGCAGTGATAAGAACTTTACAGCAATTAATTTGTTTTGTTATGATCATCGAGTGTCTCTTACATGATAAGATAAAATAGCAAAGTGTATCTGAGCAATAAAACATCTTAAGAACCATATTAACGAAACTGTGCATATTTCACGTAAGATATATGTGGAATCTATTTTCTATTCCTATGAACAATATTAACTCTAAATTTCAAATTAATATTTCACATGGACTAGGATAAGAACAGTTTTTTCTCTCTCCTGAAAACTTTATGGTTTGGCGGATAAGATCTTTTAACTAATAGTGACCTCTGGTTAAAGCGACTTTAATGAATATATTAAAAAAATAGCCAATGTGGTTTAGTGATTGTTAACTATAGCTAAAAAAAGAGAAAGGTGGTAACATAAAACTTAGTTTATAAGTTTATACCTCACAATACCGAATAAATAAGCAAGGAATTGTAAGCAAGGCATTACGCAATATACAGTGCCTTCGTTTTATGCCAAGGCCGCGGATCGCGCGAGTGCGTTCTCCGCCCACAATCTACCACACTGCGGGTTTTCCTTTCCGTAACTCCCGCGTTACTTACTCACGAGTGTTAGGGACTTATATGTAATGAGTGCTAACTTTGTTATAAGTGTTTTGAAAGTAGTGTCCGTCTGCGCTAAAGGATTCTTGGCATCGTCGGTTGAAATTACCATTCACACGCATAAGTTCTTGTGTATGTTCATAATTTCTGCTTTCATATTGTCCTTAAGCTCGTCTATGATGTGGGCATTGTTCCTATAAACTTTATTTTTAGCGCTTAGCGATCCCGTTGTTCTAATTTTATTGACCACACATCTCAGTGTCTCTACCCGGAACTGGATAACCATGAAATTGCTACTGAAGTTGTCTACGCACCTGTCTACATGATTCAGTTTTCACATCTATTATACATAAAAATACGCTGTTCAAACGTGAATTTTTTGGCAGGCATTTCTTTGGACTAATAGGAGAATAACATTCCTAAGGAAATCACACACAACACACACATTGTTGACATACTTCATAACACGAAGACAAAGCAACGACTAAGACAGCTCGCAGCTGATAGATGTACCCTTGACACGTCCTGAGCCGCTTCTGCGCAGTGGCATAATACAGGGCTCGCCGGCCTCATCTCTGCCGATACGCATATAAGGCGTTTGCGGCCCTGGCATAAAACGAAGGCACTGAATGCTCAGTTTGCTAACGAACAGATTACACGATTAACTGAAGCGAAATGGTTACATAATGGTACATTATGGTATATGTGATTATTGCGAATACCATGTTTTCCAAAATAAGCTTTATTTGGCGCTAATATCTGATACGTGAGCAGCAGGTTTTACGAAATCCTCATAGTTTAAAATTCTTTGAATACTCACAAGTTTAGAATTTTAAAATCCTTGTTTACATTACATATACATTCGTAAAACAATTCACTGGGAAGCTTCAAGGATGCAAGCTAGTTCTCTGTTATTCGTGTCTAGACCCTACTGCAGTATTCATTCATTATCTGTTTACCCTCCTCTTATGTAGGACTTACACCCCCCAGGACTTACAAGCGGGTGCCTGGGGTCAGAGGCCCGTCGAGGAGCAGACACTCATGGATCAGACAGAGCATCCAGGATGGGTGATCAGCCCGATGCCTGGTATGGGAGAAGGAAGTAGATGAAACGAAATGTTGATGAAATGGATGAAAGGAAAGGTGATGATGGAGCAGTTGGCGGGGGAAACCGGAGAACTCGGAGAAAACCCGCCCAGACGCCGCTTCGTCCACCACAAATCCCACATGCAGGTCCCTGGGATTGAACTCTTACTGCAGTAAACCGCATCAAAAATACCTGAGACTGATCGGGCAACTCAGTCGGTAAGCGCCTGCTTGCCTTCCTGCCCGGTTTGATTCTCGGCTGGACTCCAGAAATTTGCCTTTAAACAAGAAGGTTTTTCTGTATGCTCTGAGTCCGGTATGTGAATATCAGTGTGCTTTTATGCGTGTTATTGCTGTTTAACAACCAATTCGTCAAGTCATAAAATTATATGACCGTTAATTTAGAACCACCACAATTATACGCCACAAACAGTAGCCGCAAAGTTAAAGTAATGCATCTGAAATTTGACACATAGTTTTTCCACTTGGCACATTTAAACCACCAATTACCTGAAGCTATAAATGGACGGGCATTAATAGGCACGCCCAACTTTAAACCTTGTTTTCTCGCAAACCTTTTCTTAGCATGTTTACATCCTCAAAATGCTCCCTCCATAAGTGCAATTTCTTTCTAATTGACTTTTTATGCTTCGTCTGAAAATATATTAAAGAAAATGACCTTGTACTTCCTTAAAATAATGTTGCAGTTTTTAGAAATCAATTACTAACTATTGAAAAATAAAGTACTAAAAGTAATAATTAGGGGTTTGTATACAACATCTGATGTGAGATATTTCTGTAAAATTGCTTACTGTAAAACTTAAGTTTTTGATATGAAGTTTTAAAAATCTACCGTGTGCAACATTTTAATCATAACAATAAAGTTACACAATTGAAGGTTAATCTTTAAAAAAACAATGCAAACTGAAATTTTGAAACGTGGCAATAGCATAACTGGCACACATTTCGATAAGATCTTACATACTGTGGATTTTCCAAATATCACAGATGCATTACCTGAACAAGATAGAAAAAATTCTGATATGTTACATTCACATGCCCTTCTCTGCCCATTATAATTTATTTTTATATAACTTTTACATGCCATTCTTACGAAAGCTTATTCAAGATAAACCTCAGCAGAAATAGTAACATTACACATTTCATTGCAGGTTCAAAGTGGATAGAGAGATGGATAGAATCGATAGATAGTCAGAAGTTTGAAAGCTGTGTGCTGGCCTTGAAATTCCATACTCTTTTCGTGACCGCCAAAAACAACTGAATAGCAACAACAGTTTTAAAAAAGACAAAGTTTTGAACTATTATAATGGATGTCTCAGAAATGGTTGATGTCACAAAAACATTATTTGAAATAAATTGGTGTGCTTAGAGTTCTACTTTTTCTGTGTAGTAATTTTGGTCTATTTCTCAGGATTTACCAGATATAAAATTCCTTCCGAATGAATAGGAACTTAACAGGCTATTCTCACACAATTGAATATATAGATTTTATTTGTCGTGTAAATATCTTAGGTATATGGTATTTTAATCAAAATTGTTATAGCCATTTTTGAGAAAATAAAAAATATCGAAGAAAGTGCATGCAAAGGGAGTATAGTTTGAGGTGGGGGTATTTTCTCGAAAATCTTCATGTTCCATCTTTGGAATATTCTAAAATTAAATATTAAGTTTGGTGTTTATCAACAATTTGTCTTTAGTTATGCTGTTACACATACACATGCAAAAGGACCTCTTACTAAAAATGTTTCTTTTTACATCCAGGAAGCTTCATAGCATACATTTCTGGTGAAATTCCGATATTAGATTTTTGGTTGAAATGCAACACTTCTACTAGTAGGTGCGTGAAAGAGCAAGTAATATATCTGGATGTTGGTGTGCGGTCTTCTTTCTTCTTTCCTGCTATAAAGAAACCACTTCTGGTGCCTGTGTTGAACACGATTTGGAGAGTTTCTGCTAGAAAATTTAGCTTGATAAACTCTAGCTGCCTCCACGGCTTTGTGTATTACTTCTGCACGCATTAAAATAATTTGTAAGTATTAGCGATTTCTTATAGGTTTTAAAGTTGAGATACGATGGCTAATCGGCAGAACATTTTTCCTGCCAGTTTTTCAGAAATACATTTTTTACCGTAATGAACAAGGACGCACATCCTGGCAAATATCGTAACAGTTTTAAGTTACAGTTACAGAGAAAACAGGGTTTACATTTTATCTTAAATGTTTAAAATATTATTTTAAGTGACCAACAAATCGTTCCTAACACTTGCCCAATTAATTATCGTATTTTGTGTTCCCAAGTGGCTCATAAGAATAACAATTCTGGCTCTTAAAACGAAACTTATTATTGCTAAGATATTTGTTTCAGTTCCTATTCTTGCCAATGGGAGATAAGAAAATCAACTTGTTTTACTTAAGTAAAGTAAAGTTTTAAGTTCTAAATGATTTAACACCATTTTGCCACAATAAGTACATGTATATTACATTTAATAATAACAATAATAATAATCCTTAAAATTATTTCTGGAATGACACATCCTAAGAGGTAACACTAAAGGTTACCTAAAAATTACTAAAAATGAATTCCTAGCTTTGATACTATATTTTAACCTAATGAAACAAATTTTAATAACCTAAAAAATTCTGATGTGTTACCCTCACATGACTTTCTCTACTCTTGTACAAACTATTTTTACAAGCGTTTATTTTGCACCTACTTCAGTTAATTCAGATAAACATTTGCAGAGATTATCTTATTGCTAATTTTCTTGTAGGTGCAAGGGGAATATGGTAGGCTTTAAGCGATAGTCCAATATTTTAAGAGCCGGTTGCTACGTGGAGCATTCCATTCTCTTTGCATGTCCAGGACATAAAAAACGAATAACAAATTCCCATTTGAGAAAAAGTATAAGTATTGGAAAATTCAAACAAATAAGGAATATCTCGGGAATGGTTCACTCGACAAAAAAAACTGTATGTAACATAAATTGTGTGTTTTAACCAGATCTACATTTTTGTGTAGCAAACTTTTGAGTTTTTTCTTACGATTTACCAGTTATGCAAAAGTCATTCAGAATGAAAAGAACTTTTGAGGACATTCCCTGAAAGACATACATTTCATTTGCCATGAAAACATCTTAAACATATGACATTTTAATCAAAATCGTTGGAACCATTTTTGATAAAATAAAAATGTTCCATGTAAAGGGTAGTCTGAGTTGGGGGATTTTCTTGAAAATCTTCGTGTCGTATCTTTAAAAGAGACTAAATCTAAATACCAAGTTTGGTATTCTTCCGACTTTTCGTTTTTGAGGTATGCTGTCACAGACACAGACACACACACACACACGGGCATTTTTCTAAAAATCCTTTTTTAGATTCACGGACCTCACAACGTGTATTTTATGTGAACTCTCGATATTGAATTTTTGGGTGGAATGCAATACTTCCCCTACTTACTATATCTAGTAGAGAGAGTAAAAAGGCATTAAGTAACAATTTCACTAAAGTTATAATTGAGAAAGTCATTACTGATGCTTCTGCATAACAAATACGAATGAAAAAAGAATTTTGTTGTCAGCTGACGATGCACAAAGATAGGAAATGAAGTCAGTGTATAGATAACACTGTAAGTCATAACTATAGATTTAAACGCGCCTGTTACAGAAGAGGAGACTTGAACAGGTTTTTGATAGGCCACGCGAGACCTTGTGCTGCATACGCGTGTTAATACACAAATTAACCATGCAGCTATAAGTTGCATTGCTTGAGGGCTTCAGCTATCAACTGTAGAAGCTTGGGGTCTCTGAAGTGTGTCACAGTCAGGTGAGCAGTAACTTACAAGGTCTATACGACCCAAAGCTGCAGGCCACACACTGTCAGCAAATTAATTCTTTTTAAGGAATCAAATAAATATTCTCGCTAATTAGAGCGTGAAAGGAAGCCTTTTCTTTCTCTTGTGTCTTTGTGTACGGAAGTATCCATTGTCTTTCAATGGATACCTCCGGATGTAAACACTCCAAAACAGCTCACCGTACTATATTAAGGAAACCGATTCTCCTTTCCCGTGTCAAGTCAACCGTTTAGTCTGCAGCGACATCCTAATTAAAAGAAATAATGTTAATTTGCGTTATTTTTAATTAAGGAAATGTATTTATGAAAATCCAAAAAGATGTGGTGTATTTATGAAAATCCAAAAATCCACAATTTTATCATTTCTTTGACTTTCTACATACCTATACTCATAACATAAAATATGTGGTATATTTAAAATTTAACGAGAGATGCCAAACGTTGTTAAGAAATTGGTTTTTTATTCATAATTAAACACTTTTTATATGGTAAAATGAAAAGCTCTTTGGGTCCTGTAGTTTATCATATCACTGTCAAATTTTTAATTTGAGTTTAGTATACAAATATAAAGAAATGGTTGTGTAGGCATATCTTAATTTTAATTAGATAAAGAGTAAAAAATATTGTATACATGTTATTGAGATTTTGAACTTTATCAACGGGCTGTGGTAAATAATTGTTATTAACATTTTGTTAAACGTGGGCAGTCCCAGAAGTACCCGACCTGATGTATAGATAGTGGTTGTTTTTACAAAAAAAATGACTGTGGTAGAAAGTACCAACCTTATAAAGCTTAAGTCTGAAGTTTGATGATGCTACGTCGTTTAGTAATTGTTTGGCAGCCATTAATAGTGAACGCTCTCAGCAAATTTGTAAACATGGATAAAACTGGCCGTCGTTGTGTGATACAATACCTTCATTTGAATGGTCTTAGTCCAACTAATCTGAGCTATATTCTACTCTGGGGGAGTCTGCTCCTTCGTTTACAACAGTAAAATATTGGGTGGCAGAGTTTAAGCGAAGCCGTAGGAGCTGTCAAGATGAACATCGCAGTGGTCGACCAAATGTGACCATGCCAGAAATTATGAAGAAAATCCACAAAATGGTATTGGATGACCGTCGACTGAAAGTGTACGAGCTAGCAGACATCGTAAGCATCTCAAAAAGTGCTGTGCATCGTATACTAAGTGAAAATTTAGACTTGAGAAAGCTATGCGCAAGATGTGTGCCGCGTTTACTCACAATAGAACAAAGTAGCACCGTGAAGAGTGTTTGGCGATGTTTTGCTGCAATAAAGCCGAGTTTTTGTGTCGATTTATAACCAGGAATTAAACTTGGGTCCATCACTTTACACCTGAGACGAAGGAACAGTAAATACGGTGTATTGAAAGGGGAGAATCGACTCCAAAGAGGGTGAGACAGTTCCATTTGCAGGTAAGGTCATCGCGTCAGTTTTTTGGAATGTGAGTGGAATAATTTTCATTTTTTATCTTCTGAAAGGAAAAGCAATCAATAGCGAGTATTATGCAAACTTATTGCACCATTTGAATGATGAAATCAAGCAAAACTGACCGCATTTAGTGGAAAAGAAACTTTTGTTTCATCCAGACAGTGCACCAGTTCACACATCCATTATCGCCATGGCCAAAATCAATGAGTTAAATTTCGAATTACTTTCTCGTGCACTCTATTCGCGAGATTTAGCCCCCTCTGAGTATTTTCTATTTCCAAAGTTGAAGTAATAGCTAGGTGCATTGCCAACAGTGAAGAGCTGTAGTCTGGAGTTGCTGACTATTTTGCAGATCTCCACGGTTCTCAGTATCAACAGGGTATCGAAGCTATCGAACATTGCTGGGAAGAGTGTATCGAGCTGAAAGGAGACTACGTAGAGAAATAAAGATGTTTTTTCCCAAAATTTTTGTGTTTTCTTTGTCAGGTAGGGTACTTCTGGGACAGCCCTCGCAGATACAAAGGGAACAGCGATAGTCAAGAATTGGACGCTATACGCTGGCCTATACTGTTTCCATGCAATCGTGAGAAACAACTGAATGTTGAAAGGACTTAAATTAAATGGCCAAGATTTGAACAACTCGAACCTTTAGTAACGAGTACATCAGAAATGGCTTACGCCACAGAAAGAACTTATTTTAAACAAATTCTGTGTTTTAAGTGATCTACATTTTTTGTGCAGTACGTTTTCGTCTAACGCTTAACCAGTCATATAAGATTACACAAAATTCCTTCCGAATGAAGAGGACTTTACAGACTATTCCCCGAAAATTCAACATATATATTTTATTTGTCATTTAAATATCTTTCATATACAGTATTTCAATCAAAATCGTTAGTCATTTTTAGCAATTAAAAATCTCGAAAAATGTTCATGTAAAGGGTAGTTTGGGTTGGGATTTTGTTGAAAATGTTTGTCTTATCTTTGGAAGATATTGAACCTAAATACCAAGTTTGGTATTTATTCGACTTTCCGTTTTTGTGTGAGGCTGTTTACAGACACAGATACAAAGACACACACAAACACACACACAGACACGTTTCCAAAAATGTTTTATTTGGATTCAGAGGACCTCAAAACATGTATTTCTAGTGAATCTCGCTATCGGGTTTTGGGTAGAATGCAATACTTCTCCTGCTTACTATACGTAGTAGAAAAAATAAACAGGATTTGAGAAAAATGGATTTTAAATTGCAACGTGGTGCGTTAACTAAATGATACAGGAGCAATTAAATACCCATTTTGACTTAACATTATTGACATTAAGAACTCAATTATGTGGAATGAAAAGCGAAGTTATAAGCTTAATAAAGATGCAGAAAAAATTATCACATTTTTTTCCGAAATTTCACTCAGTTGCATCCTCTGTTATAGTTTTGAAAGGTTCAATGCATGAAGAAGAAATTGTTTACACACGTAACGTTTCGCCTTTTGTGTAGGTTAAGAATGTGAACAATGTAAGAAATACGAGCTCTAAAACATTATCCCCATGTTCAACTTATGGATGTACACATTCTCTTCAATCTACAATTTACTTCAGATTTACTTCTACTGGCTCAGAACGAAAATATACGATGATTTATGAAGAACTGACACATTTATTTCTTTAATTGTTTCAAAACGAGTAATGCTAGCGACAACTTATTATACCGGAAATGCAGAGGAATCTTTGGAGATTACTTACCTCTACAGCAAATGTTGAAAATGTCCTCCATCCTGCATAAGGCACAACTCAACACGTCGTTCCCTATTACAGGCCACTCGTTGGCGGACTCTGTTTTTAATAGCTTGAATCTCCGGTGTAATATTGTGTTTCAGATCGTCCAATGTTTGGGGATGTGTGGCATAAACCCTGTCTTTTAAGTAACCGCATAGAAAGAAGTCCGGCGATGTCAAACCCGGAGATCTCGGTGGCCCGGGTTCTTGGAAATTATCCGGTCGTCAAAGAAACTTGCAATTAGTGCCATGGATTCATTTGATGTATGGCATGTAGCGCCGTCCTGCTGAAATAACCTTGACTCAGCTCTACATCGTCTAGTTCAGCAAACTCCATGAAAATTCGTCGGTACTCTGCAGTGTTCACATTGCTTAAAAAAATTTATCCCACTATTCTCTGTGCGGATATTGCGCACCAAACTCCAATTTTAACTGGGTGCATAGGTGCTTCATGAATAACATGTGGATTATCCCTGGCCCAATAGCGTGAGTTATTTAAGTTCACATAGCCGGATAAATGGAATCATGCTTCATCCGTGAACCATGTGATGGACAATATGGCAGGATTTTAAAAAATGAACGCCTGAAACCAACGACAATAATTCAGTCGTCTAACCTTATCCGGTTCCTGTAACTGATGGACAACCGTAATCCTATACGGCTTTAGGCCTGCACTTTTCGCAGCTCTCTGACACATTGAGTAGCTATACCCTGTCTCCTGCGACAAACGTCTTAATGATTTTTTGGGTGACCGATCCAGTCGTACTCTTACGTCAACAACCGTGGGAAGCCTAGATGAACGAGTTTTGTCTTTTTCACTCACCAGAGATCCAGTTCTTTCCAATTTGTTTACCAATCCAGTATTATGTTTCTTTGGGGAGATTCCGAATACCAAATTCTCTCTGGTATGCCCTTTGAGTAGCTGTAATTAAATTCGTAATTCAGTATTGCTTTACAAGCAAGAGTCGTTCATTTAATGTGTACTCCATTTTCACGTTGACTAGAACAAAATCTCAAAAACAGTTGCCGACAATAAACGAAACAATAAAACATGAACATCTGCGCATCTAGTGACAGGAAATCGAAACACCAAAACATTCTGTTTCATTTGGTGCTAAAATTG